>CM072908.1:3818284-6218284 GCA_037013685.1 Acridotheres tristis
ACTGACACCATCCTTGCCACAGACGGATACAGATATATATATAAAACTGCTTATTTTCCTGTCATTCTAAGACTTATTTATTTATTAAAACTACCATCCATCAGGAGCTGCAACATCTGTTTGTGAAAAATAGCACATCCTTGGGCTGCAGCCAGGAAAAATCATTTCATTATGAAATTGCAACTGTAAGGCAGCACAAAATCACAAACATAGTGTACAGCGAGCTGCTTTTGTTTCCAAACTGCTCATTAGGAATGATCCACGAGCCAAAATGATACCCCGTGGAAGGTGAAGAGGGGGAAATGAACCCACCCAACCTGCAAAGCGAGCAGCCGTCAGTGCTGTAATTATTATCCCTGGTGAATCCCGCACCCGGTGCAAGGCTGCACTCGTCTCCCTTTCCATCCCAGAGGGGAGACGTCTTCACTTCTCTTCCGTTCTTCGTGCCTAATTCGGGCTGACAAGGAACATACTTGAGAGGATAGGAAATGAGGAGCCTGGCTTACAGATTATTTGTGTAAGGCAGGAGAGAGGATTGCGGCACCGCTGCCGGGGGCTGTGTGTGGCCCGGCGCTGTGAAGGGCTGGGAGGGGGTGGTGGGGGGCTGTGTGGGGAGGGGTCCCCTCAGTTCCCATCCCCACTGTCTCTTTTCTTCTGTCTGCAGGTCTGGCAGTTCATCAGATAATCACTATTACAGTGTCCCTCATCATGGTCATAGCTGCGCTGATAACAACTCTTGTCTTAAAAAATTGGTAAGGTCCCTCCTGCTCTGCTTGGCTTTGGGGGTGGCGTGGGATGGGGACAGGGTGGGGATGGAGGTGCTCATTCTGCTGCAGGTGCCAAAGCCCGTGGCACCTGCCAGGATAGTTTTGGAAAGACATTGCAGGAGAAAACGGGGGGTTTACACCAAAGGGTGTGTGAGGTTGGTGCATCAGGATTCGGCTGCACCCCCGCAGCTTCCCCACCTCACACCACCTGGCCAGTGGCTTTGGGGGCCAGGATGTGGCTGGGGTTGGGTGGACAAGTCTCATGGGATACATGCACACTGCTGCTCCGGGGCTGAGTGCCTCAGCACAATCCCACCTGGAGAGGTCAGAGCCGTGTGTTGGGCCACAGCGGGTGTTCCCAGGATCTGCCCTGTACCGGCAGCAGCTCCTCCACTGCCTTCCCTAAGGAGCTTTGATGCAGCTCCTAAAATCCCCAGCCTGGCTTGGCAAGAAGCAGCTGCATCTCCTGCCCTTCCCTGGGACCCCAGGGCGGAAGGGCACCTTCGAAGCCCCTCAGGTGCCATGGTTTGAAGCATGCCCCAACCCCCAGGGCGCTGCTGTGTTCCTCCAGCTTCATTTGCTCCCATTTATTCCACCAGTGTGGCTGGGCGTATGGCAAAATAGGTTAGCTTTTGCTCCAGGCGCTCCTCACTTTACCTATTTTCCCAGGGAAACTGGCCTACTTTGAGGTCAGCGTTGCTGGCATAACGACACGGCTGCAGCACGGGGCTGGGGGAGAGCGGCCGGTGGCTCTGCCCTCTGGGCTGGCCGAGCTCTGCGTGGGTGCTGCAGCAAATCGATTCCTGCAGCCAGGAGGCAATTACAATACCAGGTTGACGAGGAGCCTGCTGGCTAACTGGGATGAGAGGAGAAGCCCTTCGCAGGGCTATGGAGGCATCTTCATCTTGGCAAAGCTGTAATGCTGAGCAGCAGCTGGCTGAAAGTGCCGAGGTTCTGTCCCCATAGCTGAACTTGCTTTGGGGAGCAGCCAGTGACGTTCCCTCCTGTATCTCAAGTGAGATTTAATTCACTAAACTTCCCTGGTTGCCACAGTGTCTCAGTGAAGGGGCAGGGAAAATAGTTTATAAAACACTTGTGGGATTTGTCTCCAGTCGCAGCAGTGAGCAGTACGAGTCATTGATCCGGCTGACCACAGCTTGGCAGAACAGCTCAGTAACTGCTGCTGAAGCCAAAAAGGGGAAAAAATAAATCCAGTGATCAGTGTAGAATAGAAATGCTTTACAGTAAGTAAAATTGAGAAATCACCAGAGTAAATCCTCAGCAGGGGAGTGTGGGCAGCACCCAGGTGTGACCCAGGTGAAGGAACAGAAGCTGGAAGTTTGCTCAACTTGAACCAAACTGCCTGAGTTCATTGGGTGACCCTGAGGTGCTTGTGGGTGCTCCATGGCAGGGCTGACCCACACCACACACTCTGGCCCCGACCCCAAGTGGGGACACAGTCGCCGTCCCCGTCCTCTGGCTGGCATTTGTCCCCCTTGAGCAGGACGGGTGAGTGATGGCTGCATGCCAAGCCAGCGTCCTTCTTGTCACTGCTCCTCCTGCACACGTGCTGTGGGGAGACAGCAGTTGGTTTCAGGCTGTCTCTTTTGGTTGCATCAACCAGAGCAGAGCTGGCAGTGCCCGCTGCTGGCAGATGCTGCCACCCCGGCCAGCGCTGCTCCTGGCAGAGCCCCACGCTCCTGTCCCCAGGGGTGCCCCTCCACAGACAGTGCTGGCATCCCCAGCTCCCACCACCCTCGGAGCTGCCACCTCCCAAAACTCCAGCATTCTGCGAGGCGCTGTCAATCCCATCTGGAAAAAGTGGCATCTTAATTAAATCAGTGTCTAGACCCTGAAATAAGACCAGGCTGATTGAGGGCGACTCCTGTGAGCTGGGGTTCTCCTCCTCTCTGACGTACTGAGCCAGAAGTGCTGTGCAGCCACGAGATCCTGATGAAGCCTCTAGAGCTGGAGGAGCCCCTGGAGAGCAGGACTGCCCTGCCAGCCATCCCTCTGCTGTGTCACACCAGGTCCTGAGCTCATTTATCTTGAGAAATTCCAACCTGTTGGTGTCTCCCAAATGGAAAGGGTTTCACTTCATTGTTCTCACCTACATATTTTCACTTAAGAAAAGGCTTTTGCTTCCTGCAGGTACAAATGTGTGACTCATTAAGTCATAACTCTGATGGGAAAAAGCTTGTGTCTAAGATGTAAATTTGATTCTTAAAAAAAAGCACCGAGCCAAATGACTGCTTGTGGCTGATCTTTCCAATTCTGAATTGGAATTGGAATTTCTGAATTCTAATATAGTATTGAACAATCTGTAATGACTGGTCAATCAGGTCAGTTCCCTTGCCAAGTTTCAGGGATACACTGTACCTCCTGCCCCTTCTGCTTTAGCCTTTCAGACCGTAACAGACTTATAAAAATGATAGAGGGCAACTTTTTACACAGACAGATAATGGGATGGGACAAGGGGAATGGTTTTCAACTAAAGGGAAGACTTAGATTAGATCTTAGGGGAAATTTCTTCTCTGTGACAGTGGTGAGGCCCTAGCATAGGCTGCCCAGAGCAGCTGTGGCTGCCCCATCCTTGGAAGTGTCCAAGGCCAGGTTGGACAGGGACCAGTCAAGACCTGATCTAGTGGAAGGCATCTCTTCCCATGGCAGGGGGATGGAACTGGAGGGTTTTTAAGGTCCCTTCCATCCCATGATTGTCTGATTCTCTCTCCCCCCCGCCCAGCTGCGCGCAGAGCGGGCGCCCACGGCGCAACAGCCACCAACGCAAGCTGGACCAGCAGGAGGAGAGTTGCCAGAACCTGACTGACTTCGCCCCCGCTCGCGTGCCCAGCGCCCTCGACATCTTCACCGCCTACAACGAGACGCTGCAGTGCTCCCACGAGTGCGTCCGGACCCCCGTGTCTGTCTACGCAGAGGACACGTTGCACTCGCCCGGGGATTATAAAACCACCTTCAATGGAAACAGGTGAGGTGGGCGCCGTCTTTTCCCTGTGGGTGGGGTGTGCCCTCCCGCTGTGCTGATGGGGCCCCCTGGTGCTCAGGGGTGACGGTCTTGGAGCATTTGGCAGAGCCACCTACTTTTTGGATGCTCACCCACTCATAGTTTAGTGTGGGACCGGCCCCTGATCCCCAGTCCTGTAGGTGAGGCTGGGTGGGTGCCACAGCAGCCCCTGGCACTGCAGGGCTGGGCGAGCTCAGCACCACACAGTGTTCAGTTGGAGCTGCTGCTGCTGCTGCCAGCACATAAAATGCCACTGGAGCCATTTTTGCAGCGCCCGTGCTGTCTCCTCAGTGGCATCGGCTGCAAACAAGCGGGTGATTAATGGAGGAGCAGGCGGCGAGAGCCAAATGAACCGTTTGGCTGCTGTGAAATGACGGCACAGCACTAACAAGGACCATCAATGGCAGCCAGGGGATGTGCCCGTGCTCTGCCAGCCCCTTGCCTGCCCAGAGGGAGGGGATCAGGAGCGATGGGGTTGGGAGTGATGTTTCCCACACTGCAGGCTGTCTCCAGAGTTCTTTCACTGGGTGCTGGTGTGGTTTCACCATATGGTAAATGTGTGTTCCCATCAGAGGTAGAGGGGAGAGAGGAAGAGAGTTTTGAGGGAGAAAATGAGCAGCTGATGCTCCAGGCAGCCTCGAGGAACCACAGCATGTGTGGCAGTCACAGCCCATGTCTGGTTGCCCCAAGGACAGGTCTGGAGCCAACAACTTCATTGATGCCTTTTCAATCAGCATCTCTTGCATGTATGTGGGGTTCTGCTCGTCTGAATTTTCCAGGGTTTCTTCACATCCTGGAAGGTGGAGAACTGGCAGGGATTGTCACACCATTTTGCTGGGTGTTCACAAGCCTTGGGTTGATATGAGCTGCAGCCAAGTGACTGAGAGTGCCTGTGTTCTGGCTGGCAGAGATCACGGCTTTTCCACCATCCTGGGATGCTTTCTGGGACCCACTATCCTAGAGCACTTCCAGGCAGCCTGGTGAACCCAGACCCACTCAAAGCATCACTCTAGAGAGATGTAAAAAAGCTGATTGTGCAGCAGGCCACCCTGGCTTGCACGGTGTGTTACGTACCAGCGTGTACCAGCCCCTCTTTCTGCTCACTGCAGACCCTCTTCTTCTGACCGGCATCTTATTCCCGTGGCCTTTGTGTCTGAGAAATGGTTTGAAATCTCCTGCTGACTGGCCGAAGCCTGTTTGACTTCTGGGGGCAGGGCAGACGCCAGCGGGCTGTTTCCTGGTACGTACCGCGCTCCCTGAGTCCATCCTGCATCCGTTCTGTGCCCCCACTGTGCCCATCATACCCTGCCTGGTGCCATCCCCCCATCTGCACTTCCTTCAGTGTGACTGGACATATTTCGTGCCGTGGAAGGGGCATTGGGAGCCAAACAGCATTTCCAGGGAGGTTAATTGCAGACAGACCCACACTAAAAGGCAAGGACTGGAATGGACAAGGATTGAAAAGCAAAGGGTCTCTGGAGCAGCCTTGAACTTCAGCCTGATCCCATGGTTCCAGCCCACCTCTAAAACCTCAACAAGCCACAGTAATTTCCGTGCTTGGAAATGGTCTGATCTGTAATTAACCTTTGGTGGCATGATGGACAGTCTGCCTTGTCTGAGCACCACACGTCCAGCATGCCCTCTCCACCAGTATCTGAAAGCTCATTTGGTGATGTTTGCTGTCATGAACACTTCCATGCTCACTGCAAGGGTGCTGGGGTTCTCCTCCCCTCCTCCTCCTTCTCCTCCTCCTCCTCCTCCTCTTTCTCCTCTTCCTGCTGCTGCTCTGCAAAGCCAACCCTTCGAGCAGTCCCCAGCAGCCAGTCACACCTGGGGTGTTGCTATGGCTGGACAAGTGCAGTGATGTTGTTCTGGTTGCAAGAGTACAATCTTTGGAGATTTTCTTCTCTTTTGTTGAGTTGGCCCAAGCCGTTTTCACCTCCTTGAGTCACTTTTGAAGGTGGCACAGCTGATAGCTGTGCCAGGAAAAGTCTGTCTGTGCCAGCTCGCCCTGGGCAGTGATGCCCACTCAAGCCACGTGCTCAGGTGAATTAATTGCTCTGTCCCAAGTCCCTGCTGTAATGAATCATGTATTCAGTATAAATGAAATTTCCAGCCTTCCCTGGCTGCAGCTCACTTGGAATAGCCTGTTTAACATTATGCACAGCTATTGAACACAGAAATATAATTAGATTAGAGTGGAAGCGAATAAAAAGTTAATGGTCTCAGCCAGGCTGGGGCTGGCAGTGTCTAGACAGGGCAGGTGAGGGGTGTGCCAGTGCAGTGGGGCAGAGAGCAGGGATTCTTCTGGCATGGCCCCACTGCCCCCCAGAGCTTATTCTGTCTGCAGCAGCTTCAGTGGTGAAGGTGAAAGGCTCTCACTCCCCATCCACCGATATGCTCATGTTTTTTCTCTCATTCTTGTTGTGGCCACTGCCTCAGGGGACAGAGGGCAAAGGAACCCAGGCAGGAGCTGGTGCCAGGAGTGAGGGAAGAAGGAGAACGAGCATGGAGGATCTGCAGGGAACACCAGCCTCAGCAATAACCCACTGGGCCTTTTCCACCCTCAGTTTTGTAGTTTGGGATGTCTTTCCATTGGCTTAAAGCGAATTAAAAAGAAATAACATAAAGCAAGCCAGCTACACTCGATGCCATCTACAGCTCTCCATGTCTCAGGTACAGGGAAGAAAGGAGCAGCTTAAAGCACTGTAGGAATCCTGTATGGATCCCACTGCTGCTGCCCCAGGTCCTGTGAAACCCCGGGCCAGATACTCTGCCCTGGTCACCTCCATAGATTTCTTTAAATAGCCTGAAGCCATTCCATTACGCCTTATTAAATCCTTGAAATTCTCATTGACCCATTTTCATGGAATCCATAAAACGCACATTGACGCGCTCTGGAAAAATCCATCCGGCTCGTACCTGGAGCATTAGCTCTGTAATGGCACTTCAATTACAGATGCAATTCTGGAAGCTGCTGTTTGGTTTCATTAACGATAACAAAATGAGATTGATCCCAAACCTGTTCTACCTGTTCTCTGCGTGTTTACTCTGCACAGGTGTGTTTGCACCAGGGTGTTTCTGGGACACACTTGCAGAAATGGTGTGTCCCAGTCGAAACCAGGTGCCGGTGGGAAATCCCTCAGGTGAAATGAGCATTCCAAGTTTCATGTGTCACTGTGTAAGGTGCAGATGGCATTGAGATGAGCTCCCTGCTAGGCTGTCCCTGCCACTGTGGTTGCCTTGTGCTGTCACCAGCTGCCAAGTGCCAGAGGAGCAGGGGGATGGAGGGAAGCAGAGGAGTGAAGGCATGGAGGATGCCTCTCCAGCTCTTGTTTCTAGGGGAGAGGCTGGTGGAAAAGATGCAGCTGCTTGGGCTGCTCTGCTTCCGGGGTAGTGAGTGTTTCCTGGCTGGCATCCACAGCCACAGCAAGGTCACCTGAAGGGGACAGTTGCTGTTGACCCACTGCACCACAGCAGAGGAGAGGGATGATCTGGAGAATGTGCAGCTTTTTGTCTGGAGGGGTTACATGCAGCTTTCTCCTCACATCCCCTTTTTCCTAGTGTTTTACAAATTTTAATTGACAGCACTTCACAGCTCTGAGCTGTCTTGTTGGCACATTAGTGCTCCTGATGGTGTGGGCACAAGGCAGGTGGCATGTCCCAGGACAGGGATGGCAGGACAGAGGTGCTGCAGATGTTTTGTCAAGATGACCACTGGAAGCCAAGTTAAGATTTAATGTGAACTTCACATCTGACAGTCCATCAGCCTGGTGTGAAGACTGTCCAGCTGGCACCCTGGCCTTGGGTGATGCAGACAGCATCAGCAGCCTGGGCTGAGCAGGTTGAGGCAGCAGATATAAGGGACAGCACTGCAGAGCATCTCCAGCCCCAAGAGCTGCAGGCAGTGCCACTGTTGTGTCAGGAAACCTGGTGAAGCTCATCCAGGTACGCGGGGAGCAGATGTTGAAGCTATTTCCTGGGGTCAGATTCCTCCTGTGCCAGCAGGAGCCACGGGGAGGGTTCCTGTGCTGCAGGCACAGTCCCCACCAGGACACTGTCCCTCCCTACAGCAGGTGATGCTGCCCATGGCAAACAGCTGGTGGAGCTTTCCAGCAGATTGCCTGTGCTGGCAGCCAGGCCCCACTGGAGCTCCTTGGTAGATGTCACACCTCAGTGGATATCACATCTCAATAGCAGCTGCTGGCAGCTACTCCTGCAGGCAGAGAAGTCAGTCTGTCTGCAGCAGCCTGGTGTAGCAGCACATCCTCAGAATGGCCCTGGGCTGGGTAGGTGAGGAGTGGAGCAATCAGTGGAAGCTCTCAGGAGTTACCTGAAGGGAGGGATGAAAAGGAAAACTTCTCTTGACTGGTTCCAGTGGTGCTGGAGGAGCACCCAGACAGAGAGCAGGAGCACTGCCGCTCTGCAGACCAGCACAGGACGTGTGCCAAAGACTTGAGTGGCTTTGTCCAGGCACCACAGCACAGGGTGGCTGGTTTGGCTTGGTTTCATCCTGGCTTTGGGGCTTTCTAAAATGAAGTTTGAGATTCTGCATTATTCTTGTCCTTAATCCCACTCTCTTTGACTGAAAAACCCCATGGAATGAGATTATACAAAAATCTGTAAGGTTGATCAAGCGCTGACCTACTTTGCACAAAGAGGCTATTTGGGATACAATACCGATTGTGCACCCTGCCATGGTGCATTAACCAGTGCTCACCCAGAGCCACGGCACAGTGGCACCGCTGGCAGGGAGGGGCACTTTGGGGCCCAGCAGCTGTGCTGGTTTGGTGACACCAGCCTGACCCTGCCCTGGCACAGGGCACTGAGAGCTGACAGCATTGTGTGGTAATACCGTGCTGGAACACGGCAGCAGCTGCTGTGCTGGCCCCGTTCTGCCTAACAACAGCAAATGGTTTGTGTTAACATTAACAGATAATGAGTCATCATAAAAGATCCCGGCTTGTCTTCGGAGGAGTAGCAGCAGTCCCAGCACAGCCCCAGCACAGGAGATTAAGGACTCTGGAAAATCTGTCTTGCTAATTAAGACTTCAGGGTTGTTCTTGGAGATGGTGTATTGGGCATTTTGCTTAAAAATAGAGGGTTTTTTAGAGAAAGAACGCCGGGACAAAAAGCACACCATGTTCTGGATGCTGATCCCAGCCAGGCAGAGGGCACAGATTAGGGATGTGTGGATTAGGAATGCACTGCTGTACAGGGTGTAGGTACCTGCTGGCAGCTGTCTTTGTCACACTCAGCTGTGCTACAGCTCATGAAATGTCACGGATATGTAGAGCAAGCAGCCACACGCCACTTGATGGGGAGTGATTGTCTTCACATTGAGGATCTAAGATTGCATAGGGAGACATCTTCCAGTAGATGGTAAATAAATAGCTTAAGGACCTTGATAGGATCTCTGTTTTGGTGCTTAAGCAATTCCCTATTGATTCTTTAGATTTAACTTTAGAAAATCTTATTAGTGCTTGTCATCATCTGCTCGTCTGCCAGAGTACTCGCTTCTCAAAGGCCCGAGTGCGAGAAGCTGCAGAATGCAGGGATGATTGGGAGTAAATCCCACTCTGGAAAAGGCCCCAAGGAGAGAGAAATAGTGGTCCCAATCTGCAGCACAGACCGGCAGCTGTGGAGAAGGAGGAGGAGGTCACTGATACCCTGCTCCCTCCATGCTCTGCTCCCCCAGGTATCCCACAGCTCCACGGCCAGGGGGGAAGGAGGAGGAAACCTCCAGGCTGTGGGGGATCATCCAAACAATGATGCAAGACATGGTGCAAATTCCCTGTCATGACTTAATTTTTCTTTTTCTTCTCGTCCTCAACAGGATTCCATTGGTGAACCTGTAAAAATATAAAAAAATAATGGGTTACCTGTACCTACCATTTCTGTTTACCAGTAGGAGACTCAAAGAGCAGCGTTCTATGGGCCAAATATATTTTTATAAAAATGAACACGCCTATAGGTAACTGCGTTGTCGAGGAGCACGTGTTTTTTTGGGAGGAGAGAAAGGAAAGTGTGCGAACAAAGAATCCCGTGGAGGAGGAGGAACCAGCAAGGGATGGAAAGGGAAGGATGAGCGCCTGGAGCCCGGCCATGGACGGTGACTCTGAACCTGTGCCAATAATACCATTATGTGCCATGAACCGATGCAAGGACTTTGCAAAGAGCCGAGTCAGTAACGCCTGGAAATGTTGTGGAGGACGAGTGGGGCATCTCTTCTGGTGGGGTCATCCATTCCGGTCCATACCCGTACATACATACGGTATATGTAGAGAGAAAATATATATATATATATACACACACAAACTCTTTTTGTACTGTAGCAATTTTTGAAGATCTTAAATACTCATTTTTAAAGAAGATGTCATGGGCTAATAGTCTCATTTCTTTAACACGCATCATGCAAACTGGGTGATCTGATGTTTTCTACTTTGGCAGCTTGCCTGTCAACCTATATGTGTATATATAGGTAGACATATATACTTATATATACGTGTGTGTGTGTATGTATAGACATATATATGTATGTATACATATATATATATATATAATTTTGGTTCTTTTTGGAAATGCTTTTCCAGCGTTGCGACGTGACTGTGGTGGGACATGGCCAGGGCTGTGCTGCCTGCAGGAAGCAGAGGAGAAGCTTCCCAAAACCATCCAGAGCACAGCTCAAGGCAGTGCTGAAGGTATTTCCAGGCTTCTGTATCCCAATACATCACCAAGATCGATGGGAAGAAGCCGGAAATCCTGGGCCTGCCGTGTCCACAGAGCTGCAGTCTCCACCGTGCTAGGCATGACACCTCGGGGCTGGACAGGGCAGATTTTTGGGGTGGACTTCCAAAAGATGGGCCTCTCTTGGCACAGAAGAAAAATTTTAGGAGTGAGGTGTGGGAAGGTTTTTGGAAAATGACTTTTAAATTGGCCACAGCACCAAAGCTTACTCAGCCCTGTGTGAGAAACAAGAGGAAGGAGCTCATTGCCTCCTGCCCCAGCCTGGGGCTGTGGGATTGAGAGAGCCTCTTCCTTTGTTCTCCTGGTCTTGGCTGGCTCTGCTGCAGCAGCAGAAGACACAGTCAGCTGTCCACAACCCTGGAGATCTCTTAATAGTATTTAAAGGGAATTTTTGCCCGGGAAGAACGATTCTGCAGGCTCCGGTTTGGTGTGTTGCTCTAGAAATATGTCCACGCCTGTCCAGCTCCTGCTGGGGTGGGTGGTGTTCGTGGGTGCTGACCCTAAACCCTCTGTCCAAGTCTTTCCATGGAGTTGGGTGCTTGCCATGCTGTGCTGCACATCAGACACTGGGATGGGTCTCGCTTGGGTCCCTTCAATGTTAAATGGGTGGAAACGACAGCAGAGATCAGACCAAAGTCCTCCAGTTCTTTTTGTAAACTGCCCTTGGTAAATACTAGTGGTTTTTTAGAATTGTCCAGATCCACGTTTCTACTCCCCCACTGATTACTCAGCTCCTTTTCTTTATGATAAAGAACGTGCAGTTTAAAAACAAACAAAAAAAAAGTAGAACCCTGTGGTGTTGGCATAGCCACGCGTGCGGTCTCTTGTTCCCGTGTCCTTTTCTGTCCTTTTCCCATGGAATTGCACAGTCTGGATTATTTGTCCTGAATTTTTGGACGCTGCCTCAGACAGAAGTCTTCCTTGCCAGCCCTGACAATTACCTGCGGACTGGAGCCAACCATCCCCTGGGCAGAGCACTATCTCCTGGGTGGCTCATGTCCGGCTCTCCAGAGCGTTGGATGCCTCCAGGGAGGAGAGGAGACAGTGTCTCGCTACAGCAGTGGCCCCCAAAGCTTTAGCTGTCCCTGCAAAACGTGGGGACTGTCTGTCCTTGGGAAGCATGAAGTCTGAGCAACTGCTCCAAGGTCATCTCAGTGTCCTGGGGCTTTTCTGTGATGGTGGTGTCAGTGGTGCAGCCCCTGCCCACAGGCTATCCTCCCTTTGTGACTTCATGGGAATCCATCTGCACCGGCTTTGAGCCATGTTTCTTGTGCTTCTCCCCTTAATCTTCCTATTTATTTCACTCCCACAGGTATTCCAGTGTAATCGCAGTAGCAGTATGACAAGAAATCTATCTCAGCTCCCTCATTGCAGGGCATTCTGAAGCAGCATTCTGTGTTTCTGCGTGGATGGAACCTGCTGCCCACAGGGAAGTTGTCAGGCAGAGCTGGGAGATGCCAGGGCAGCACGGGCAGCACTGGTGCAAGCGATGGTGATGATGGCAGTGGTGATGGAGAGGCACCTGGCTCACAGGAAATTCCCTGTGGAGCTGGGGAAGAGGAGGGGAAAGAGTGTGTGTATGTGTGTGTGAGAGAGAGAGAGAGAGAAGGAAGGTGAATCACTGCAACCCCCAGGATGGGCACAGGTTTCAGAGGGCAGGACTTGCATGAGCTTCCCCTCCAGTCTGCAGCAGGACATGTCCTGGTCTCCCCGGAGCTGAGCGGTGAACCAGGGAACAAAAGTAGATGCACAATCTTCCCTTATTTATAAGGACCAACAGCACTTGCACTTTATCAGAGGAAGCCTCCCCCCATCCATGCTGGGCCACTGTGGTGGAGGGAGAGGAGGAGGAGGAGGAAGGGCTGGGATGGAGCCACTGATGCAGTGATGTACGAGGCAGGATCCAGGCATCCTAAGGTCTTGCACAGTGAAGAGAAATGAGCTGTGGTGATTTCATTCCCTCCTATTGATGAAAGCCAAAAAAAAAAAAAGAAATAAAAATAGAAAGTCGCATTTCCATGGCATAGTCTATTGAGTAGATCTTCCCACCATGGAAAAGCAGGGAAGCGTGGTGTTCTCAGACACGCTCCCGTGGGAGTTCTGTCATGTTTTGGGCACATCATCTCACCCCGAGGTCTTGGAAGGTTGAAAAAGAAAAGTTTTGCTCATTGCTTTGCTGTAAGCCCTCAGCCCACTGCTGCTTGTTTCTTTTCAGTTCATTTTCCAGATTCCTCAGCCCCTGAATAGTCCCTGAGAAACACACCATGGCAGCCAAGAGTCTGCCACCTTCCCCAGACATGTCATGGAGTGTCTGTGCGTCACTTGTGGCTCTGTCTTGGAAACAGTGATGTGGGACAAGCCACCCATGGCAAGGAGACGTTGGCTCTCCTTGGGCTCTGCAGCAAGCCCAGGCTTCCCAGGGCCATCCAGGGCCATCCAGGACTCTCCTCCCTCCACATTCCCTGCAAACCCTGAGCAGGAGCCACAGGATGTGCCGCTCCCACCGGGCCAGGGAGTCAGTGCCACTGCTGCCACCGGCACCGGTGGGCTTTATCCTGCACCAAACTGAGCTGGTTTGGGGCTCCAGGTGGGAGCTCCCATGTCATGGCACCAACAGGTAGGGTGGGCAGGGTTTGGTCCTCAATCCCCTGACCTTTGAAAGCCGGGGTTCCCCCCAAGGGCGGCTTCACCCCACAGCAGCCCAGGCAGAGCCGGTCCTGGGCAGCCGCCCCTGTCTCCAGATCCGATCGTTTACCTTCACTCTGTCTTCCCAGCTGGAGAAAGGGCGGCCGGTGGTGGTGGTGTCAGGAGCCGTGCTCCAGAGAACACCAGTGCTCCATGGGGCACCAGTGCTCCGTGGGGTCGAGGGCACCGAGCCTGCCAGGAGGTCACTGCAGCGATGGCAGATTTCAGGTTACCTCTTCTCCACTGGCAGCTTGTTGCGAAAGGAAGGTAGTTCAGCTGAAACGGTAGTAAAATAGTAGATATTCTACACATAATATATATTTTGTAAAAAAAAAAATTAAAAAAAAAATAAAATAGAACAAAAATATATCTATCCTATCTCAGCCCACCCATTTCAGGATGAATGTGGTTGGAATTTTCGTTCAACCGGATATTAAATCTGTATGCGATTTTTTCAAAACCAGCAAGAAATCCCTTGCCATTTCCAAGTCTGTGGGTTTGGTCTCCCGAGCTCATCTAACGCTTCTCACACATTTTTAAGAATTACTCTCAGCATTTGTAGGTACATTTTTAATAGTGTCACGAGTGGAAATAATATTTACTTTGAAAAAAGTATATGTTGCACAAAAATGTACACTAAGGGCACAGATTTCTGACCCAGATTCTTCTATTTTAGGTTCCAAGGGGTTTATTTTTTTGTTTGATAGGACATGTACAGTGAAGTTTACACTTTATTTTTATTTTGCCAAAACCCGTTTTTCTAACATGAGACAGTTTTACTTTGTAACCGGTTTTACATCACTGAGTACTTCTTTATTTTCCTGGGGAAATCCTGCACCAGGAGGCATCCGGTGAAAGCGCCGTCACCTTTTGGCATTGTGGCTGCCCCACCCGTCCACAGTGCGAGCCGGGGCGGTGCCAAAAGGACCTTTTCTTCCCGAGCGGTTTTTAATTTGTCTCTGTCCGTGGAAGCCGTGTATTTGGAAGCACTGTAAATGCCACCCTATCCCCTTGCCCTCTGTATATTTAGTACTCTGATGTTGCTATTAAAACTGATATGAGAACCGCGCAGCCGGTGGTGACTGGGTTCCTCCGTGCACAGTCTCTGGGGAGGGGATGGGGTTGGTTTGGTGTCCAGGAGGATCCGTGTCTCAGCAAGGAGTCCAGAGTCTTCCCTGGGGAAATCCCACTGTTCCCAGCTGTGCATACCTCGGGTGAGCAGCAAGGAAATATCCTTGCCTTTGTCCTAGGAAGAGGGTCTTGTGCATCCCCTTGGTGTCCCCGCCACAGCAGCACTACCTCCACACCCTTGGCACAACAGGAGGGTGACCCAATGTCCCCCCAGGCTTTGAGGGGACCCCGTGTGCCTTGGGACAGCTGCTTGGAAGAAGGAAGCCATTGAATAGGACTGTTGGGGAGTTAATTAAACATCACTAATGATGCCTTAAACAAACAGCCCTGCTCTGAAATCATTTCACCCAGCTACATCTTTTACCCAAGGTGGAGTCCTGGCCCTGAGCAGGTCCCTGGTAAGTGGTGGCTCTGGTTTGCACACTGGGTGTGGAGTGGGTGGCGATGGGTCACACTCAGGCCAGCCCTGCTGCTGTGCTGCTCAATAGATGGATGGATAAGTGGATGTGGGGACTGGGCAGCACAAGGAGGGCTCTTGCCAGACAGCTCCCATAGCCCCCCTTGGACCCACAGCATCCCCCTTCCCCAGGAAACTGTGGGGGCTGTCATCCTCACAACGCCATCTGACCAGGAAAGGGCGAAAAGCCTTCATTGGTGTCCATGTTGGCTTTGAAGAGGGGTGGCCTGGGAAGACAGAGACCAGCACAGCACCTGCCACTTGCATTCCCAGGCTGTGGCAGCAGCCTTCCTGCAGTGCCAGGACCCTCCACAACTCTCAGTGCCAGGCCAGCACTAAACCAAGACCAGAGATGATGTCCAGCCCCAGCCCAGGCAAATTTCCAAAAGCTCCATTCTGCAGGAAAATATATAGAAAAATGGGGAGGGACAAAGTGAGCTGCTCTTCATTTTAGGGCCAAATTGCCAGCTTAAATCACCGAGACAATGTGTACAAGCGAACAGGATGCGAATGGCCTCAGAGCTGCATATATCAGCCGGAGAACTCTGTTCATTTCCAGATGCAAGTGGGATTTCAGGGCATGAAATACAGTGTTAGGTTCTCATTCCTTTCCCTGCTATTTATCACAGCCGGAAACGTACTCACCAGCCTGAGCTGTTCCAAGTGTCGCTGCTGGGAGCGTGGAGGAGAAATATTGTGCTGAGCTGTGGGAGAGGGATTGGGGTGGGACAAGGCAAGCAGCCAAAGGGAAGAACCAGCATCCCTACTCCCTCCAGAACCCTTTGCCCCAGCACAGAGCCGGGAGCATCCCCTCTTGCTGCTCGTCCTGCAGTGCAGTGAGGGCCAGGGCACAGCCACCACACACCATGCCCTGGGTTAAATGGTGCCACGAGTGGTCCCCAGGGCTGGAGGGGCCGTGACAGGGTCACTGTCCCCTTGTCAGCAGTGCAGACTGCCAGCTCATATCCCTTCCAGCCCTGCTCAGCAGGGCGAGGCTGGAAAATGAGTCTGGAAACAAAACACCACACACTGGTGCCGCAGCACACAGTTCTGATAAAAAGTAGGACTAAGCATTATCCAAGTTTAATTATTATAATTATACCGGGGCGAAGTAATTGCTGGGGATATTTTAAGCTTCAATCAACACGCTATTTTGAAAACCGAAGCCCTGATTTACCCAGGGTGAGGTGGTAACCATCAACAGGCACCCAAGCTGCTGGCAGCCAGAAGAGCCCACCGGGAGGGTTTGTGAGCTGCTTGGAATTCTTGTCTTAAAATAGGGATTTGGGAAGGTGGGGGATGAGACAAGCAGTGGGAAGGTGGAAGGGGGTCCTCCGTGTCCCACAAAGCATTGCCTAGAAGCCTGGATCCAGCAACAGGATGGGCTGCAGGAGCAGCATCAGCTTCAGGAAAAGGAGCCATGCAGGATGGGCAACCCCAGCTCGGCAGTGGCTCTGAGGAAGATTGGCTGGGGCTGGATGATGTAGTGATGTTGAAATCATTTAAGCTTGTTATGGTGGTTTCTATGGCTCTCTGGCTGGATGTAACAAATTGACTGCATCATTTTCCAGATGGATCATTCTTAAATCATCCAGGACAGGCTTCAGGGCTTTGCACTGAAGCAGCGGAAGGCACTTTGGTTCAATAAAGGCTGGAACAGTTCTATATCAAGTGCTATTTCTTATTAAAAGTGTAAGTACATCATCCCAGCTGATGGGTCTCACAGCCAAGATCTGTCTCCATGCTCTGCACCCCTCTGAGTGTCTTAGGTCCCCAGTGGGATGGGGGACCACATGTAGGTGCCTGTGGTGGCAGGCAGAGTGGCTCTGCAGCAGAGCAGGGGGAACACTGATGGGTAAGGTTGTCCAGCACCTCATCCCTACCCCCTGCTTTCCCCTCCCCAGACAGGTACCAGCCCTTGGAATATGCCCAGCTCCTGGCAGATGGCGTGGCCCAAGCACATCAGAACAAAACCTCTTATTAAAATTGCAACTAACAGACCCATCAGTAAGTTCTGCTGCAGAATGGAGGGTTTTTCACTGCTGAAGCAGCCCGTGGGTCGTGCCCAGCCCAGCGGTGTCCTGCAGCAGAGTGAGCTCCCATGGGCCCGGCTCTGTCACCACACTTGGCCACGAGCTCCCGGTGAATGACGAGCACTGAGAGAGCAGTTTGCTACTGCCAGGAAATTTGTGCTAATAAGCAGTTCGAGGCAGCGACGCCTCTCAGCAGAGATGAGTTATGGCAGGAGGGCTTGGGGAGGAAGAGCCCTGAGGATGCTGCAGTGGAGGAGACCTGCGTGGCACATGTTGGCACAGCCCATGGTGGGCTCACTCTGTGCTGGGCTCAGTCCAGAATGGGCTCAGCCCACAATCTCCACCTGCTCACCTGGGATGGGCAGGGAGGCAGCTGCCCATGACTTGTGCTGTGGACTGGTTTCCCAGTGGGACTTCTCAGGACTCAGGAGGCTCATGTGGATGCAGTTCCCAGGTTTCAAATGCCAGGCTTGTATTGGATCTAATCTCAGATATTTCTGATGCTGGTAGGGACTGAGCCTCAGGGTTGTGGGACCTGCTTGGCTCTGGCAGCGGTGACATGTCTCTATGTGTTTAATAAACGTAGCAGAATGAAATCCCCGTTGTTCCTGCTCATCTTCCGAGCATGATTTTAACTGAAAACTGACATTTATCTTAATTCCTTGTCAGGCCAAAACAGAGACACACTTTCTTGGGGGGGTTATTATCTTTCCCTTGCAAATTTTCAAGCATGAATAAGTTCTGTGACTGGCGCAGAGGACGGAGGCAGGAGCTGGTGGTGGATGTCCTGGGAGCCAGCTCCTCACGTCTGCCACAGGAGGGGCTGGAGTAAAACCCTGGTGGCACTTGGTGGCAAGGTGACATCCCAGTGTGAAGCCCTGTGTGAAGTCCATGTGACACCCAGGTCAGCAGCACTGGGGCACAGCAGGGCATCAGTCAAGCAGCAATGCCAGGGGAAACATGTCCACCTCGTCAGGCGAGAGCATCCTCCCAGGTGTATTTATTGACCTGTCAGAGGGCTCCGAGGTGGCTGACCGCACTTTCCCCCTGCAGCAATTGATTCCAGTCGGCTTAGATCAGGGAACAGTTGATTTCTCTGCCTGATACTTGTTCTGGCCTTCGATAACACAATGTTTAGGAATAGATCACAGGATTCACTGGCAGGAGCACATTGCCCGATGTGTCTGATGGACAGCACTAACAGGTACGCCCACATGCGGCCTTGGGGGTTTAGTTTCTCAGAAAAAGCCACCATTAAGCAACACCAATTCAGCCTCTGGCTGCCAGTGAATGTTTTAAAGCTCTCTGCTAACCCAGAGGACTGCTTTGCTTGTGGTGACATGAGGCCAACCCTGCCTGAAAACTGGGATCCAGCTCAGTCCTTTCCTCTGAATCTCCTCTCTCTAACTTTGCAGGTGATCAGGACTGGCCCATGCCTGGGCTGCACTGCGAGGGACACAGTGCCTTTGGTCTCAGCCAGGCTCAATGTGGGCAGTCAGAGTGCAGCATCCCAGCCCGGGACTGGCTGGCCAGGGGTGCTGAGTGCTTGCAGGTACAGGAGCCAGGCTGTCATCCTCCCCCCAGCATCTTTCCAATTACCAGCACATCCTTCTCTTCTTAAAAGCCCAGCCAGTACTCTGCCCTTGCACTATGAAAAGCACAGCTTGACATTTGTTTTTCCCTATCTATTTCTCATCCGTGTTTTCTTTCTCATCACTTCAGCCTCCACGACGATGTCCCAAGCAGCAGCTCGGCACAGAGCAGTGGATTGCAGCCAGCACCATTTGTGAAATGGGTCTGTGAAGCCATGGGAAGAGCCATATCCATGTAACAGTCCATAAAGCTGTCCATCCGAGCAGTTAGCTGTGCTCAGCCCCTGGGAGAGAAAAAGCCCCACATTCACCAACCTGCTTTCAGTCAGCCCCAAGAGCCTCTTGGCCAAGACCATTCTGCATCCATGGGTGCTGTTAATGTTTGGGGGTATATTTGCCCTGGCATCCTCCCAGGGGTTAAGGAGACAGGAACCCTCAAAACCTGTCCCTCTTTGGCAGACACTGGCATGCTAGAGCTTTGCTGTGGCTGCATGTCTCACATCACCTGGGCAGAAGCTGGCTCAGTGTCCCTTGTCCCACCAGCATTTCTCCAACTCCGGCAGGGAGCTTGGCTGAAAATCAGATGCCAGGACTAATAAATGCCAATAAAACCCTTTCCCTGAGTGTTGGCAGGTGTTAGAATTGTCTGGCTTTAAATAGTTGACTCCCAAAGGCACTGAGGTCACCTCTCCTTGAGCAGAGGGGAGGACAGAGCAGTGCAGGGCTGTGCACACATCCCAGAGCTGGCTCTGCCTGAGGAACAACTCTGCAGGATGGGAAAAGAAGCAGCCAAGAGCCCAAGAAAACTCTCTCCAGAGCCCACAGCATTGCTTAGTGCCAGGGAGACTGGGAATGGGTGAGCAAGCCCCTCTCCAGGGAGGCAGCCTGCTGGCAGGGACAAAGGCAGAGACAGCTGAGTGGCACCAAGCAGCAGCTGCCAAAATCCAGTAGCATCCTATCCCCAGGGGGCTGGGAAGAGACCGGACAGTGCAGCCTCACTGGAGGCAGCCAGCCAAAAGCCCTGGGCACACGGACAGAGCAGACAAAGCAGGGGGGCGAGAGCCCCCTGAGCCACTGGAGACCACCGGGTGTTGCTGGGCCCCACTGAATGGATTTGGAGCGGTTTGGTGGCCAAGCACCGCCCTCAGTCCTGCCAGAGAGACATGGAGTGTCAGATCCAGCCTGGCTCTCAAAGAGACGAAAGAAAAGGGGAAGTGAAGGTTCCCAAGCTCCATGAAATTCCTTCCCAGGGTCCGGCTGCAGCCCCATGTGAGCGAGCCAAGAGGGGGAATGCAGCATCCCCCGCAGGGACAGAGCCAGTGCCACAACTCCCAGGGAAGTGAGGACATTGAGGCTATGTTTTCAAGGTGAAAAGGATGATAAAAGGGAAAGGGGTAGGAGAAAGAAAGAAAGAACTGAGGAATTGGTAGGATGCAGCAGGAACAGTACCAAATGGGCACTTCTCAACTTGAGGAAAGTTTGGGAGACCCATTAAAGCCAGAGATCAGTGAAGGGGGAAATTGAAATGTTAGGGGCTGGAACGGAAAATTAGGCTCAGATAATGGCCCTGGGGTTTAAAATGCCCTCCAATAATCTGTTGTGAGGAGCTGTTAAACAGTCCTGTGTGAGATGTCTCTGTATCCAGCTGCCCTGGTAAGCAAAATCCCCAGAGCTGTGGCACAATAGGCATGGGGTCACAAGGTCCTGCCACTTTCCCTGGCATCACTAATCAGTGCAGATAGCAGGGCAAATCATCAGATAGCAGAGTAAATCCCAGAGATGAAGGAGAGGCTGGAAATGCTCAGGCAAAGCAGCAGCAGTGAGACTCAAAGGATAGGATTTCTACGGGTCTTTTTGAAAAAGCCACTGAAACTGTCCGGACTGCTCAGGAGTTTTCCTCTCTTGCCAAGGAGATCAGACACATGGCACCCACAGGCAGGCCCCACACTCAGCACTGGGGCAGCAGCAGGATTTGGGCTGTGCCTAGGAAGTCCTACAGTTGGACTGGGGAAGCGGGATGGCTCTCTGAAATTAGACAGAATCAAATGCCTTTGATCTAAAATGGATTTGGAGTGGAGTTGGATGTGCTTGTCCACCCGCGTGTTCGCTGCCAGGAGCATTTAGCATGGCTGGCTTCCCTCTCCCACCAGCACTTCCAGCCAGCCTGGGCTGGGGCTGATCCAGCAGGACCCTTGGAGTAAAAGGAGCCATGGAACAACCTGGTTTAGTTCCAGGTATCCCTGCCCACGGCAAGGAGTTGGAATGAAATTAACTCCAAGGTCCCTCCCAACCCAAACCAGTCTGTAATTCTGTGATTCTAAATCCTTCCTGCAGCTGAACGGGGCTGACATCCCCTGTCAGCACTCCCACATCAAACACAAGAGCACATGGAGCATGGACACGAGCACAGCAAGCTGCTGCAGACCCTCTCCCTGCTCACATGGACTGTGGGAAGCCAAGGGAATCCTGAATATGGCACACATGGATGTGCCAGAGGCTACAGCTGGAGACAGCTGAGCCAAAGCCGAGCTCTGTAAGTCAGCTCCTCTCACAGGTGTGCAGGAAGGCTTGTGGGGCAGGAGCCTCCCAGGCTTGATTAGGCCAGGGCAGAGGATTTTTAAGAGCCAAGCAAGGAGCCAGTGCTGCCTGGGGCTCAGCCCCTGCTCGTCCTTTCTAGGGACCCAGTGGCAGCTCATCCCTAGCAGGTATGTGGCAGTCAGGGGGAATCGTTCCTGTTTCCCAGCTGGCATCACACACATTCCCTTCCAGCCCTGGTGATAAGCCTGGCTTAGGGAGAAGTGCTAATCTGGCAGTTGCTATGAGACCCACTTGATGTCTTTGATGCAGTGTGGAGGCAGGTGAATCATTAGGAGGAATATCAGGTTTTCTGGCACAGCTTGAGGAGACGCAGAAGTTTCCCGATGCTCAGTAAGATGCAAACACTGAGGTCCCAGCAGCTGGGACATGCATAGCCTGGAGAAACTGGGAGCATCAGCTTCTCCCTGCCACAGCCTCTCTTCTTTGTGGCTTTCCAAACTGTCAGTCTCCAGCTGCTGCTGGCTCCTTACAGAACAACATTTCCCGGAGTGGATTCTGAGGAGGGGCGAGCTGAGGATGTGCTTTGCTCTAATTCTGGCACCCTCTCTGCCAGCTGAGTCTGCTCCTGAGCTGCAGCCTGGGGCTCCCAGTGCTTGAGGCTCTCCAAAGCAAGTGCAGATGGAGAGAGCAGGGAATGATGGCTGGGAGAGTTGAGAATGCTGGCCAGTGCTACTGCACTGGGGGCAAGGGCAGGGTGCATCTCCTTCCTCCTAGTCCTGGCATTTACCACGATCAGGGTCACCAAGCTGGGGTCCCAGCTGTGGTGCTGTACCCTGCACAGTAATTCATGTAACTGGGGGAAGGAACCAGCACAGCAGAAATTTTTAATTATGTATTTGACTGGAATAGTCTCTGTTTGAGTTCATGCAACGTTGGTTAGTTACCTCAGGTAATTAGAAATTTTACAGCTGGATAAAAAGTTTATAAAGCACCAAAAAGGGTAAGGCATTTGGGATGGAGATATTCAGTCCCTCTTCTTGTTCTGGAGAAGGGAAGCGTTTTTGGGCTTTCCAAGGAGTCCCAGTTCCCACTGGTCCCTGAAGGTGGTTCTGCTGGCAGCTCCCTCCATGCACAGGCACTTTGGCCAGGGACAGAGGGTTCAGTGTAAGCCACTGGTTCAACCCAGGCATCCCCTCATAGGAATGTTCAGTTTAGCACAAACTGGTGGTAATTAATGGTAATCAACAGGCCCTCAAGCTGGAGATGGGTGATTGTTTTGGCAGCAGGGATTGAGGCATGGTCCAAGACCAGAGGATGGTGAATTTGGAGGGCTCATGGTACAAATCCTCCAGTATTTGTCTACAGACCCTCAAGTGCTAATTCAGGTTTTGTCAGTGAGGTTTTTTCCCCCTAGCATCCCTTTACTGAAGGGAGCAGAGTTTCAGGGAGGATGTTAATGATCATCTTGACGTTTTCAGTGGATCAGAGAGGAGTGTTTGCTCCCTCAGTGAAAGCCCTGGAGATGCTGAGCCGGCGGGTGTTGCTCTGCTGATGGAGTTCTGCCGCAGTAACGTGGCAGCCTGAGGTGCTGTGGTCCTTGGGGGAAGAGAGATTCAAGGAGGGAAGCATTAAAAAAATACCTGCTGTAAAGGTGTGGAAGAGCATGGGCCATTATTTACATTCAGAGTAATAGCTCAGCACAGCAGCAGCTGAGAGGTGTCTCAGGGCAGCACATGGGGAATAAAACTGATGGATGCTGCATTTCCCTGACATGCAGGGCTTGTGATGGAGGGACAATGCTCCTGTGAGCAGGCACTGCGAGGCTGCTGGGGCTGGAAACCTGGGGGGAAGCAGCCCTGAGCCACCAGCAGAGGTTTTGGCTGTGTTTGACCCCAGCATCTCCTGGGACATCTCCTGGTGCCTGGGCTGCTGTCACACCGGGTCCCCTCTGGCTCCAATTCGAGCACACCTGCCATGATCCTTCCCTGGAAGAATTCATGTCCGTACAATTTAAATTCTTTTTTTAAAGGCTATGTGATGACTACATTTGGTGCTGTTAAATAGGAAGAGTTACCATGGGTGAAGGGTTAAGTGCGTGGTGGCTCACGCAGATGTGAAGGCTCCTTGCAAGCATGCAGCCCTGCAAATGGAATAAAAGTGTTTTTTTAAGTATTTGAAATCAGTTTTGTTTATGTAATCTGACAAGTTATTATGCACAGTCCTTATCTGACTTCATGATTTATGGGAAAGAACCTCAAATCTATATTTAAAATTATTATTAAACACAATTTTTTTGCCTCTTCAGCTGAGATAGAAGCACCATTAGCAGTTGTTGCCCTGGAGCTCAAGTACTTCATTAGTTTAGGAAAATTAATTTTTTTCCATTAAATCTTCCTAAGATCCTGATGCTATATTTGCTTGTAACTGTTCAATAATAATAATTACTAAGAAAAATAAGGTCCAGCTAGTTGTGATCTTTGGTTTCCTCTTCTCTTTAAGCTCCTGGGCGTGTGCAGCTATGGGTTGAGCCCAAGGGATGCCACTGCCACAGGGGCAGGTGTGTGTGAGCAGACTGAGACCTGGTAGTGGAGAAGGAGAAGAAAAGGCCCCTCTGGTTCAGAGAACTCCGTCTTGTTCAGTTTATTGTTCTGATCTTTCAGAGCATTACTGGGAAAGCTGGAATTTCTGTGGCTCAGCTCTTGGTTCAGCTCCTGTCCTGGGCACTGTGGTGCTGGGTGGTGGGAGATGCTCTGGAAGATCATGGTGCTCCTGTTCTCCATCCATCTGCTGCTCCAGTCCTGCAGAGAAGTCCTGCTTTTCAAGTGTAGATGAATCTGAATTCATTTGGCTTTCTCTTCGTGAGCCCAGAGAAATGCCAAAGCTTCTTCTCGTGTCTCAGCTACTTCTGGCAGGTTTGAGCTCAGAGAGAAGACAAGTTTCTGTTTTCATGCTCCTCCAGCTTCAGAACAAAAGAGCCGATGGTAATTGTGCATACATACACGTGTTGTTCCCACCTGGAATATTAATTTATACTGAATTCAATCACATTTTGTTACATCTTACTAGTTTAGCTTTTTTCCCCTACTTGAACATTATTCCTACATTTTGATTTTAAAGTTCCTGGAGTTGGGGTGAAGGTCCCCTCCAGGGACTCGTGTGTCTCCAAGGATGCTGCAGGCATCATATCCACAATCACATAAGGATTGTGGAGGGGAGGATCCTGGCACTGAGCTCAACAGGGAGGCAGTGCTTGTGTTCCAGAGAACCAACCTGTGGAGTGGGATTTATGTAGAGATTCAATTATGGACAGCACAGTAAATTTCTCTTTAATAGAGCCTTAAATATTCACTGGCAATATTTACATAAGCATTGTAACAGCTGTGAAGGAGTCATTAAGGACTACTCACGGAGATAATCTCGATTTTAAAATTCCTTTAATGTGCATTTTCAGAGAGATTACAGCCACAGCTATCTGGTCAATAAAAAGCCTATCCCTCTCCATGGGGTCTGCAAGCAGACCGGGAGGACAAACAAAAATAACCAGGCAAAAGTATCCGGATTGAGCTGGGGTTTTTTCTGGCTCCTGTTCAATTTTTTGGCAGCTAAATGCCATTCCAGAGGGATGTCATGGGTGGCAGCTAGACACCAAAGCTGTGCAATCAACCACGCATGATCAAATAACCAATGGCCCTGGTGAAAGGTTTTCTTCATCCAGTTCAGTCCCTGGAGTTATTAATGTTTCTGAAGAAATGTAATAGGGATTCCCCTCTTCCCCAACTCCTGCACAAGGCATTTCCAGGATGTTCTACAGGGACTGCTGCTGTGGCCAGTTACTGATCACTGAGCTGTTCCTGGGGCCAGTTTGTCGTTGTAGATTGGTTTGGTTCGTTGGTTTGCAGTTTTATAACCATCCTTGGCATTTCCTGCTGAAACCCTGCCCTTGGTACCTTTGGCTCAACTGCTGCTGCTTCTCTGTCCTGTGTACAAAGTTTAATCTCCTCAGAGCCTTGTCTGAGATCCCTGTGCAAGAGGTTTGCTCCATGGCTTCTCCAGGAAGAGCCAGATTCCAATCTGGAAAGGAGACAGAGAGACTCAATTTCCAAAGGCTCTCACACATTCGGCAATCAGACAGTGTGTAACAGAATTGAATAAACTCTAAAGGCTGGAAGATCCCAGTTCCTTCTCCTCCTTCAGCAGCTCAGTTGGCCGAGTGTAAGACACTAATTCGAGCTGGCAGCAATTCATGTTCACTTTGGAGGACAACAAGGCATCGGAGAATAGGCAGGAGCAGAGCTGGGCTGGAGAGCGGCTGCGAGGCACGGGGAGGACTGGAGGAGCTGCTCACAGTGGATTCCCAGGGAAAAGGACAGATTAATTTGCTGGGCTCTACCTAGCAGCTCAAAAGCCTTCCTCCAAGGCTTTGTGAGGTGCTGGTTTGTGTTTTCCTGGGGGGGAAGGAGTGGGAGATAAGGGGCAGGAGGCTGATGTTGGCAAGGACAGTGTCTGCTGCAGACTCTTCCTTGTGCAGGTGGCCAAGAAGAGCAGCAAGCACAGTCAGTCTGCAGACCCATGTGTGACCCTCTGGCACAGCAGCACGAGCCTTTTCTCCCCTTAATCTCACAAAATGGGAAGATTTCAGTCGGAATCATCAAGAGATAATAAATATGGATCGTGTTGTTTTACGAGTTTCCCACACAGAACAGCACTTTAAATTAAGCACTGTAAAGCTCAGCTGAACACGGTGAAAGAACAATCCAGGGTTGAACTGAATGAACAATTGCCTCTCCTTTCCTTCCTCCTTGGTCCTGGTAAATCCAGCACACGAGGAGCTGCAGTCGGGAGCTGTCCCTGGTCCTGTGCGATGCTCTGGGCTGAGTACTGGCGGAGTTTAGCCCCAGCTGCTCACCTCGAATATTTCCTTGGAGTTTTACGTGGTAGCTTAGCCCCAAACCTGCCCATTGAGAGCTATTTCAGTAACTCTGCCCTGCCTCTGCATCTGTAAAGTTTATAGAATAAACCTGTTTGGCACTGGATTTGGTTTGGAACGGCTCTGCAGGAACAGCCCTGCTTCCCTGAGCCAGGAATGTTTGCTTTGAAACCTCTTTAGTCCCATGAAGTTTCTCTGCCTCCCAGGCTGGGGTCTAGACCTGGCAAGCAACCCTGCACTCAGGGACTTGCTCTGGAACAAGCCCAGATGCAGTGAAATGTGTTTCCTACCCAGGCAAGCCTGGACTTCCTTCTGCTTCACTCTGCCCCAGCAAATTCTGGTTCCAGCAGTGATGTCCCAGAGCCACTGAGCAGCAGCTCCCTGGCCTGTAGAGAGAAGGTTTTGATGGGGAGGCTGCTGCCTTGAGCTGCTCCTGGGGATGGGGATGGCAGCCAGGGGGTTTTCCAGGGAACCCAGGGTTTGTCTGGGTAGTGCTGTGGGGATTCTGTGTGGTGCTGTGTCCACCTGCAGGTGGACATTGGGAATCTGGCTCCATTCACCAGCTCCAGGAGTGGTTTGGTTACCATATCCCTACTCTGAGGTTCACTGCAAGCAGTGGAAGCATCTTTTTCCCACATCCCACTGCAGAGGCTCACTCGTTTTTAAGACCCTGCTTTCCTGCGCCTGCTTTACTCCGAGCCAGATTTTCATCCCTGGCTCCATAGAAACTGCAGTTTTCCTGGGCTGTCAAATATTGTTTTGCCTGTATCCCAGAGGAGACAAATGAAAAATTTCATAGTAAACACTTGCCAGTAGGTGTAGGGAAGAGCTGAGACCCTCCAGATATTCTCCCTCTCTGCCAAGACTATACATGCTCCTTTTAATTTCCAGAGGTATTTATAGCTCCTTCCTTCCTTTCCAATTATCACCATGAGAAAATGGTGGAGGGGAAGAGAAAGCAGGAGGAAACTGGCTCTGAAAAGTCTGTCAATGGGGTATTTCCACCTTCCTTGTCCACTGTGGCCCCTCCTGCAAACATCTGAGGCTGGAGCATGAGCCACAGCCTGGCCAGGGCCAGAGAGGCATCCTGGTGCTTGGGAAGATCCAAAAGCTGCTGGCCCAGGTGCTGCCTTCTCCCCTGCAAGAGAAGGGAGCTGGGGAAGGGGAGCAAAGGGCAGAAAACAAGCTGTAATTGCAATTTGTGATTGTATTTGATTTGTAACAGCCAAAGCAATAATCGTGTTTGTGGAGCCGAAAAGGGAAGGGAGACAAATGGTTTAATTTGGATCAATATTAATTTTATGCAATTTAACTTTTTATTACAGCAAATCGTTCAATTATCGTTCTAGGGATCCATCAAGGAAGAAAAAAGCCATTTTAGCTCAGAAAATGCCCAGCTGACTGGGGAAGGTGTCTGTGGGCTGAGGGGATTTTTTATTGCTTCATGTTTGATCGGCCACTTGTTTCTGTGTGGAATGAGCCGGTGCCTGCAGGAGCAGCCGCTCTGCAGGGATGGGAAGCAGGGATCACTGCCAGGATCTCTGTGGAGAGCAAGGGTCAACGAGGCACCTGAACCTCTGCTCCATTGCTGGCTTTTCCCTGGCACTTGAGGCAGCCTCTAGCCAGGAAAATATCTGAAAAATTAGGAATTAGACCCCTGGCATTTGCTTAGAAAGAAGCAGCAAGAATCCATGCCCCTTGTCCTCTCTCTGAGGAGACATCCATGCCACGAATAATTAAAGTGCTGTGGGCTAATGAGAAACCTTGTTGGCATCTCTCATCTTGTGCCAGGGCATCACAACCCACTGGCTCGGGGCTGACATTGATGCTCTGATCCAGCCCCAGCCTCTGCTGAGAGCGGGCAGAGCTGCAGGCAGGGACCTGAATAACTTTCTGGTCACACTGAAACGAATGATGCTTGTAAATTGAATAAACCACTGTGGTTCCATGGCGAGTTTCACATCCTTCACTGACCTTTCACAAGTACTGAAAGGCTCCTGTGGACAAACCCAATCTTTTCCTTACAAGTCTGAGCAAGTGCTGCCTGTTTTGCTGAGTTTAAAGACTTGAGAAGGTCATCAAAACTGGTACATGCTTGGTTTCAGCGATGCCCCAGCACTGTGCTGGGCCACTGAGACTCTTCCAGTGGGACATGGGGGCTGGGCAGTGCATGCTTGGCACATCCTCGAGGACGTGCTGTCTTGATTTGGCATGGAAGCCCAATTCCTACATTTGTCCCGGGGAGATGTGGCTGACAAACTCAGAGTGTCGGCATCCTCTGAAGTCATTCAGTGTGAAATGCTGTGAAAGGAGTTCTCACAAGTGCCTGGTTTAGCTCCTTCTCAATCTGCAGAACCACCTCACCAGTACAAAGGCATTAACTGGGAACCACTAGCAGCACCTCACGCACGCTGAAGACGCAAAGTGTTAAACACAGCATTTATCTCTCTGAAAATTGGTACAGGCTTTGAACATTGATTTTTACCTTAGGGCTAACGTGTTACTTTGGGGAAAAGGCTGTAGAATAAAGGATGTTTTGATCTGTTTTGCTTTAACCTTTTTAAATACATCTCAAGCACAAATGCTGACTGCTCGTTCTTTGCCTGTTTTTGATCACCTGCAGCATTGGGAGGAAGAGTGGGGGGCGATCAGGACAGAGGAGTTACTGCTGCCTCCAGCATCTCAGGCCACAGGCTGTGGCTCAGTGTGTGCCCACTGGCCTCAGGGCCCTGCCACAGGGATGACACTGGGCAGATGTTCAGCCTGTGACTGGAGGGACCAGCTGTGACACAGGAGCTGTGACAGCCACACACAGCCAGCGTGCTGCCTCAGGATTATCTCCTCTACCTTCAAGCACCAGGAACTTGGTGCATGGCTCAGGCTCAGGGCCCTCAGCCTCCCCCACCAGAAGAGAAGTGCCTGCAGACACCTGGGCATGTTCTCCATGTTCAAACCCAGGCGAGCTGGGTGTGAGCACAGGGGTACCTGGGAGCCATCGCTGGCCTCCCACCAGGTGTGTGACCTTGTCCCAAAGCCACACGTGGGGCAGAGCCCAAGGATGGGGCAAGTCCTGAGTCCACAAAGTCATGAAGAAAAACCTGCCTTTGGGTCAGGTCCTCGCAGAGGGCACCTCTCCCTGTGCTGACACAGAGATGCTCAGGCATTGCTCCAGCCAAAGATTTTTGGCAGGAGCAGCAGGACAGCCAGAATAGCTCCTGCTTTCTGCACAGGCCTGAGGGAGGTCTGTCTCTGTTACTTTCTGAGAACCACATAGAAACCCATCAGAGACAGATGTCCGAATTTTAAGGTCATTTGTTCTCTTTTTATATAGTAATATATTAGCTGAGCAGAGCAATACTTGATAAGTGCCTTAGGACAGCTGAGCTGTTTTAGGGAATTGGCTGAAAGATACTATCTCTCCCTTAAAGTGCAATAAATAAATGTACTTTCCTCTTCAAAAAACATGGGGAAGCTGTGCCATGAATCTTCCAGAAGGTTAGAAGGCCGTTGAAGCATTTGTTTTGAGACATAATCACTCATGTTACGCATTTAAAAACAAGCAAACCGGGAAACCAAACTGCAAACCTCTCCTTCATGTGCAAAAGTTTGGGAAAGTTTCATTTGTCAGGGTGAGTGATGGCAGAGAGGGCCCAGCCCTGTGCCCAGATCTGCATAAGGATTACATTAGGGGAAAATTTATGGGTTTGTAACATCTTTCACATGCTCTACTAAATTCCTTGTGTTTTGTACCACACTCTCCCCAGCGCTGGGTTTGTTGGGTTGTGTAACACCTCTGGAGCATTTACAGATGAGCTCCTGGTGCCACAGGAGTGAGGTGGGGCCCCAATGGCTCTGCCCTCATGCCATGGCAAGGGAGGTTGTGCTGGTGTGAGAGTCCCCAAGGAGCCAAATCACCAACCAGAGGGACAAGGGCTGGGAGCAGACACAGCACCACGACAGATCCAATGCTGTGACGGAGGCAGTGCTCAGACTTCAGCTCAATCTGATTTTCACAGATGCCATTTCCCTAGCAGGAGGTCCCAAACATCCATCTCCTTGGCCAGAGTTCCCCTGCTGCAAGCCAGGGCTGGGCCAGAGAGGCTGGCTAAGGGCGTGCCCTCCATCACAGCCATCTCTCAATGACCCTCTTCATCAGCAAACACAAAAACAGAGAACAGAACCAAGCAGGAGTTTTTCAGGACAAAGCAAGCCAGCGTATAAGACTATTTGGAAATAAAACTTATTTGGAATTCATTGTTCCCTTGCAGCAAATCTCACTTTTAAGGTAAAAAAGCCTTTTGACTAAGTGCAAAAGCTTGTACTGTGTTCTACTGTAAAGAAAAACGTGTGATTTGCGTTGCTTTTAGTGCAGAGCCCTCCCAAACCTACAGAGCAGGACCATAGGTGGACTCTGGGGATGTCACAAGCAGCTGCACCCTCGTCTCACCCAGGGATGCAGTACAGGGTGGTGAGTGCAGCATCTGCTCAAAAAGTCCCAAAAATGCTCCTGGGGAACCCAGGAAACCCTGCTCCAGGTCTCAGCAGCTGCCCAAGTCTGGGATCACACTGAGCACTTCCCTCCATCTCTCCTGCCCCGCCTTGGTCGTTCCACCCCAATTTCACTCAAAATGCGGCACAGGTCACAAATTCCAGAGGAAACAGCCTGGCATCTCTTTCCCATGAAATCTCCCCAAAAGGAGGCAAAGCAGCCAATTATTCTATCCAAACTGTTTCGGATATCTCCACGAGGTTCCCACAATGTGTGCGGTCTGTCCTTGGCCACTGCTGTGTCTTTGTCACCACTCTGTTGGGAGGGTGCTGCTCCCCACCAGCACCCAGGGGGTCTCCAGCTGGGTCATGATGGTGTTTGTAGCCTGGAATAGGGACGAACCACAATTTGTTGTGTGAACAGTTCTCACTCTCAGTGGTGTTCACCATCCTGAGGCAGCAAAGTGCACAAAAATTCTGCGGGTGAAGTGGAACAAGGTGAAACAGCCCCTTCCCAGGGCTGCACTTCCCAGCAAGTTTCACTCATTTCAATAATAGAAAAACACTTCAGTGTATTCCTGACATTTTCACATCAAAACATAATTATGTTTCACTATTCAAATATTTAGAAGACAGTTCTTAACTGATCCTTGCTCCATTAATTTTTCCTATTAATTATGTATAGATTTATAAATAGCAATATAATTAATATTTAACAGTATTTTTATTAGAGAATTTCAAAAGCTTATTGAAAATCTGCATATCTGAAGCCCTACCTTTTAAGTGGAAGGACAGTTTGCTGCTTCATCTTCTTCCTTGCTCTCTGTCTTATCAGCTTAAACACTGGCCATACTTCTCCCAGGGGAGATATTTTTAGTTCAGTGGTTTTGCTTTTTCATCATCATTTGTAGTGGGATATATAATTGTGTGCTGCTAATTACAGCTGATCCCATGCAGGTTTTATTCCCAGGTGAGAGTCTGAGCGAGGGCTGCGCCTCTGCCCCATCCTGTCCCAGGGGAGCGCTGCACCTGAGGCTATGGCCGGGTAATTAATCACCGTGAAGCTGATTGAATTCCTCCTGGGAGGGCTCAGAGCAGCCTGGGAATGTCCTTTCGACTGCCTTAGGCTGGGATGGCCACAAGGCTGGGATGTGCCCTGCTTATTTCCAAGGTTCTTCTCTCCGTAACCAGCGCCCACCGAGGCTGAGCCACAGTGGAACGCCAGCAACTTTGTGCTGGGTTGAGCCATTTGAAGCCCAGCAAGGAAAACAAGTGATGACAAAAGAGGGAACTCTGCCCCAGCAAGCAAACGCTGGGAGCCCAGATGCCAAGTGGGTGACTCAGCACAGATCCTCCCCGCTGTGCCAGATGCCATAACGCAACCCATCTGTGTGTTTGTTTGATTTGTGACGCTTTTTACTTTCTCGATGGCATTTCCCTCACCTGAGTGCAGTATTCCTTGCCTTGGAACATTGGTGCAAGCATTTCTCAGCCCAGTCTTGCTTGACTCATCACTTCCTCCCTGTTCTCTGAAATGAAATTCCAGGGTTTGTGCTGATTTTATGCAGAGCGTAAGGTTATCCCAGCACTGCTATCCCAACAGCATCCCTGACTGCTGTGTTCCAAGGCTGTCTTATCCCAGTGGGGTTATCCCAGCACTGTGGTAGTCCCCAGGCCCTAGGAGTGATCCATGGCTGCACTTACGCCTCACGTTCTGCATCGTTCCCAGCCTTCCATCACTTTGCTGAAATCCATGCATGGTGATGGCACTTGGGTCATCAAGATTAATAACAGCAGACTTCTGCCGGCGTTTAGTCAGGGAAAAACACCTGGAGCTGCTCTTTTATGACTGATTAATGAGGGGGGGGAAAAACCGCCGTGGTTCTAATTGGCATTTGAGTTCTCTCTGAGTTTTAACATTCATGCTATGCAAATATATCAATTCCTAACAATGTCTAACAAGATCATTTGAAAATGAGTCTCCCTGGAGGATTGCAATCACGGCTTTGGGAAAGGCTTGAGCCCGTTTGCCTTCCATGTATTTACAGAAGGTGACAAAAAAATACTATCTCCTGTTGGATGACTGATGCACTTCCATCAGGTTTAACTCAGACGTGGGGATGACCCCATCAGCCCCCATCTCAGCTGTTGCCCACCCTGAAGTGTTGAGAGAAGATGTTTTTCATCCAGTGCTGTGTTTGGTGCCTAATTCTGAGAGCAGCAATGGGCTCCTGGTTAATTTTTGACCTTCATCTTCACACCACCCTTTTGCTTCATCTCTATTTGCTTTAACACAGCCTTCCAACAAGAACCAGCAATGCTATCCTAACAGCTTGGAAAAGGAGACTCCAGCCCTCTCCTCCCTGCCTGGCACCAGATGTGTCAGCAGAGGGAACAGAATTGCCCATAATTAATTTATCCTCATGAAAAATCCATGTCTGACTCCAACTAAGAGCTGGTGTTCATGGTGTTGCATAACTTGGCTCTGTGAAGGAGAAGAGGGACCCACCAGCTCTGCCTCAGCAATGTGAGGTGTTCCCAGGGGTCTTGTTTACACCGGAGTGGTAAAACAAGCCCTCGACACACTTTAATGTGCTAATTGGGGGTTATTATGGCCCTTTTTATTTACGATTAGATTACGAATGTAATACTCCGTCTCATTTTGCTCTGCACTAAGAGCTGTGAAAGGATGGTAATTACCTCTCGTGTAAACCTATACTTAGATAGAAAAAATGACGTGTGAAATGAAAGGCCTGAAGAAACGGCACAATCTGTGTTTGCTTTGCGCAGACGTGCGGGAGACGCGCCCGCTCCGCTCCTGGAAGTGCGCGGAGCTCCTGCGGGACCCACGGCCCTGCCACCTTCCTCCCGTGTCCTTCATGTTAAGGTGGCCCTTTTTGGAAATGTTGGCTGGGAGGGGATGAATAATTGATCACCAGCACACACAGCAGATTTTGCCTCAATCTCCTGCCTGGCTGGAATTCTGTATGTCCAGGGCATCACTGCCTGCCCCAGAGCCTGTCACAGCCTCCAGAGGAGGCCGAGATGTCCAGAGAGCATTGCCTCCCTCTCCTGTTCCAACTAGGATTAAGGACTCCAATGTTTTTGGCTGTGGAGGGTTTGCTGGCTTGTGCTGTCACACACTCAAGATCCCCCTTGCATTTGTCCACCTTATTGCATAGAGTGCATCATGCCTTAACAAGGAAATGAGCAATGGATTTGCATTAAAAAAAAAAAAAATGTCCAAGTGGAAGGCTATGAAAGCCAGAGTTTGGTGAGGAGTGAAAGAGAGCATCGAGCACCTGAGAAGGCTGCGACTCCTGCCCTCAGCAGTGCATCATTGCCTGTGTCTACAGGAATCCAACATCAGCTCCCAACACTGGCAAGAGAATCACCACTCCAGCAATTCCCTCACTGCCTTCACTGTTCATCCCCCCTTTTTTGATCTCCAAGGCCTCAGGGCGATAATTCTATTTTGACTGGAACAATAAGCTGAAGCTCTGCCCTGGCAGGGATGCATTGGGGTTGTTGTTTATTTTAACTGACGGGGCTGATCTGCGGGATGCTCTGCTCTCAGCCGGTGCTGAGGGCGCAGCTCTGTTCATCCTTGCGCTCTGCTGCTCTGCAGGAAAGGTCAATATTTCCTTGGGCAGAAAGTTTCTCCGAGCCTCGTGAGCCATGACAGCCGCTGCTTCCAGCTTGAATGTTCAAAGGAAATTTAACAAGGACTCTGGCCCCACCAATGTCACCGCACTCCAAGGTCCTTGTGAGGGTCCATACAGCATGAAAGCCTCAAGGGACAGGGGTGATCCCAGAGACAGACAATCCACTGTTTGTGTCTCCTGATGGCACCTCCATCTCCTCTGAGAGCGATCATAGTGAGGCAGAGAGATGAGGAGGGCACTGCAGGGTCTCCTTCTGCCCCAGAGCCATGAGAGCATCCTGTGGGGAGCAAGGTAGGACCGCCCCAGCACCCATCTCCTTTTGGCAATGCCAAGTCAAGGGCGCACCTGAGTACCATCAAGGATGAAATACCACATAAATTTGAAGGCATTTTTCCTTCTGGTTTGAAGTTTGCAGGAGACACACAGAGGCAGCTAATGGAGAGGTTTAAGCATTTGCAGAGCAAAGCCTGCTGACCCAGTTAAGTCACCTGTCCCCAGCGTAACGGGATATCCACTAAACCCCTGGCTGCCACTGGGAACCGCTGCAAATCCTCTCTGACAGCACACTGGGGAAGGGATAACAAGGAAACATCCCACCAGCTGTTTGCACAGCCACATCCCACCCTGCCATACTTTGGTGCTGGGAAGGACAGGATCCCATGGATACTTCAGAGCTCCACAACCCATCAGCATACCTGCTCCTCTCCCTGCATCCTACTGGTACATGAGCTCCAGTGCTCTGCATCCCACCAGCAGGTGAGGAGGATGCTGACAAACCAGGAGTGGACAAGTTGTACATGCGACCAGACAGGGAAATATCTCCAATAGGAGCTGCCACCATCCTCCCAAATATTTGCATTGCAACAGATGTTCCTTTCTGCATTTCCTTTCCCTTTAGCTTGTGCTTATTACAGAGAGGCGGAGGTGCCAGGTGGGACTGTAACTACCAAAATCAGGACTCATTCACTGCTTTGATGACATCAATTAGCTCCAGGATGCAAGCGCCAAGATTTCTGCAATTACAGCAGGTAAATCTCTGTGTCTGCAATAATCTCACTTGAAGTGGTTCTAATGGGTTCAGTTTGTGGGTTTTGGAGACCAGCATCCATATGCACCTATAGCTGTGGAGCAGAAAACTACTTCCTGTGCTGTGGCTTCTGACTGCACAGTCTATGTTTCCATACACAGTAATATTTTGGGAAAAAAATCTCTTTTCTGCTGCCATTTGTGTGAGCATTGAGACTCGAGTGGAGGTCAGCTCAGGTAGGTTTCAGCAAGAAAAAAAATGCCTATCCAGAGCAGGATGGGACTTTCTAGGTGGCCAGTGGAACTTATTTCTGGATCACTGTGGGAACAAACTTATGAAATTATAAGTAAACAGAAAAAAACCCAAAAACATACCAATCAATTTTCAACATGTTAAAGATTAATTTTGGCCTGTCTGGGAAATCTGTTCCCTCAAGGAAAGGACTCTGTAGCTGGATGAATAGTACCAGTTTTCTCATATTTACTCAAGCAGGGAGGAGTTTGTTGCTGCCCACTAGGATCCCCAACAGCTGAATGGTGTTGGGATGATGGATGGGCTCCCAGGGAGAAGCTTCTGCACTGGGCTGATTCCTCTTGAGCTGTTCAGCCTGAGGAGGAGAAAGGAATAATTCGTGGGCGTTCTTGTTGTGGAAAGTGCCTGATTTCCATGTGGCTGAGAACTGGGACTGTGGTCTGACAGTGTTGGGGAAGAGCAGGGGAAGCAGCCTTGTTGTCCTTGGTGTGACTCTGTGGTGGATAAACAGCCCCATTTAATCTTCAGGGCCTTCACTCAGGCACCTTTCATCAGGACTGTATTCACTTCTTTTCTTTTTTTAATGAGGGAATTTTAAATCTGAGAGGATTTGCAGCAGAAGTGAGCTACACATCCCAATTTCCTCACCCAGGAAATCAACTACTGAGTCCAAATGTTGTCAGAAACAGTTACCAAAAAAAAAAAAAAAAAGGAAGAAGAAGAAGGAACTCAAAATCTGCACAGAAGAAGAAACCCAGAGTCTTTGGTGTGAAGGGAAGAGGCGTATCTCCCTGGAGAATATGATAATTTATAATGAAACATTATCTACAGCCCCATATGTTACATTTTCTATTTATGGCTAATTTGCTTAAGCATTTCTAATGTACCCCCCAAGGGAGGACAGTTTGTCTTTGGGCAGCTGGCTAGCGCCGAGGGAAGGAACAAGGCAACGTTTCATCCGCGCACGCCGGCAGCCAGGCAGCAAACAGCACCCTCTGGAAAGGTGCTTGGAGATTCCTTCGGAGGCTGCTCCTGCTCAGAGCCAGTGCTCCTGCAGCCAGCTCATTGCAAGGGTGCTGCCATGGCAGAGGGATGGGAGATGGGGGGACCCGGCCATCCTAAACATCCCGTGGTCCCTGATCGCTGGTGCAGCTCCCCAGGCTGAGCCGCATCCACGGGATGCAGAAGTTAATCTCCCGTACTTAAAACTTCTGGTGTAAAAAATGTAGGGATCAGCTTTTCCTGAGCCACAGCATATCGCTGGCCTTTCCCATGAGCATCTCGTCCCTCCTGGCTGGAGCTGCTGTATGGGAAGCCAGAGAAGGGACTGTGGCCCACCCTCCTCGAGCAGCTGGGTCAGATCCAGGAGTGGCACTGAGTGAGGGAGCCCTGCTGCAGCACAGAGCCCGGGTATGAAAATGATGGATGTTCCTCTCAGCCTTGCTGGGAGGCTGAGGAGATCCCAGGATATAAACATGCCAGTCTATGTGCTGGTGTGGCTGCTCAGCCCTTCCCAGGTGATATTCAGCCACAAACATTTCAATCGCACCCTCAGTGAGGGGGGATAACCCGGATGACTGTGAATCACTCTCTGCATCACTAAAATATTCTCGGATCTGATCATGGATGTCTCAACAAGATGTTCACAAATCAGCCCAGGAAGACTTGTACCCTGCCTCTGATGTTCAAATTTTGCCCTTGAGCTCTCAGGTAAAAAAAAAAAAAAAAAAAAAAAAAAAAAGAGGAAGTTTTGAGCTTTCCTCCTGCTATTTGACCCAGATGGCTCCTCACAAGCACACAGGGCTCATCCGGAGCCCAGGGCGCCAGTCTTGAGCTCCCAGCAGCCACAGGCCCACGGCAGGAGAGAAATCCATTTGGCAGAAGTGAAGTTTGCCAGCTCAGCCACGGCTCGTGGCAGTGACGTGATCTGACTTCAGAGTGAGGTGATGGCTCCTTTGGAGAGCCTGGAGTTAAGGCCCTTCTCACCAGCAGGGATGCAGAGGCACTTCCTTCCCTAGTCCATCATTCCATCTGGACTTGTGCCTGCTCACGAGGGACAGTGATATTGTTAATTGATCAGCAGCATAGGTAATGAGTTCAGTCTCAGAGAACAGAGGCCAGTCCTGGATTTTGACATTATGATTGTGCATGAACACACATAATTAGCTGGAATGGTGATCTGCAGTGAGGGGAGGGGGTGTAGAGCTGGTGCTGGAGGGAGTGTATGTGTCAAGCAGGGATTTGCACTCTGGAATGAATAATCTGGTATCACCTGCTGCCTTTCCCTAGCCAATTACAGCCCCGTCCAGCTAATCAGCAGTGGAGAAGCAGCTCACCTCCCTAGGTGCTCAGATGACAATTTTATGGATACTGCACACCCCTGCAACATCAATCCAGCCCCAGCTTTGCCCAGATTATTGATTAAAAGTGTATTAACGATCGATAGCTGGACTAATTGCAGGGCTGCTCTAATGGCTGCATCTCACAGCTCTCCATTCCTGCCACGACCACAACGCCCCAGAGTGGCTCCACTCCCTTTCCCTCACTCCTGGAAGCAATACAGCTGCCTGATGTGTGGCCAGGGATCTAACATCTCCTGATACAATATCAGCCTCCCAGAGTCGATTTCAATAGCAGAAATCAAAGGGAACTATTAAAACTCATTACCATTTTTATCTCCAGTGCTGCAGATTTGCTATAATTTTATTCGAATCTGAATGCAGATGGTATTTGCACAGGGCACCCTTTCCTTTCCCCCTCATTCTTGTTCTAAGGAATACTCAGTTGTACCCGCCAGTGGCAGAGCAGCAGCCACTCACATCCTTTTCCCAGCCTGGCTCTGGACAGATGAGCAGGTTTGCAGTGCAGAGTGTGGTGGGTCGCAGCACCACTGGGAAGATGGAGCACAGGGAACAAAGTTCCACAATTTGGGCAAACGTTTCAACACATTGAAGCACCTTAAACCGGTCACTGGGTGAACTCGTTGGTGATTTTCCTGTCATGGATGAATAGCAAAAATGAACTTGGTTAAGCAGCTGCTGGGATCTGGGAGCTCCCACATTCCCCAGCCTGGGCATCTCCTCAAGCACATGCTGAAGGTGCTTCCTTTTGCCAAAATCGAAGTGTAGCATCTGTTTTTACAGTAAACCCTGTGCTGCTTCTCCAGTGCCTTGGCTTGGGTGTGCTCCTGCAGGAGCTTCCTGGTACCTTGCCAAGATGTCAACAGGGATGATGGAGATGCCGAGGAGCTGCCCTGGTCTCTCTGTGACCCTTAAAACACACAGACCCAAACCCCATCGCACCCAGGATGCTTCCCCAGCCCTTGGCATTGCCTCGGGCACTGAGTGCTGATGCTTAAGAGCAACGTCAAGAAACTCAACACATCCTACTGGGCTGTTGAGAGCAGCTGGGAAAGAGAAGATCCAATTCCCTCTTTGAAGGAGAGATGCCAGCCACTGGCATGCTGAAAGGAGATGCCTTGGCAAACATCACCACACAGGGGTCCTGCTGGGGGGCCTGCAGTGGCTGCCTGGGTCTTCTGCCTCTTGCCCACCTGGGCAGATCCATTTTCACGCTGCCCCCTCCCTGGGAGTTGCCACATGGCTCCCCTCACATCATGTGTGAACGGCGTTTCACTGCAGCCTACGAGCTGATTAAAGTTAGAACAGTTTAACATGATGCTGGCACTGAGTCTCTGCTCCAAGCAGCACAGAGCAGCACTGGGAGCTGGGGTGAGCACCTCAAACCCTTGGGACTGCCAAGCTGGCCTGGGGCCAGCAGCAGGAACATCCCACAGGATGCTGGAGCACAGAGTCATCTCCTGTGCCAGGGTTCCTGTGGTGACAGCAGCAGCACATTTCCCACACTGCCAGAAATGACCATCAAGTGGCAGAACAGCACCTGCCCTTAAAGTTCCAGAAAGGGAGAGCCACAAGCTGTGAGGAAAATTACCTGTAGACTTTTGGGCCATTTTCCTGCCAAAGGCACTCCCTGGCTGCAGGAGGATTCCTGGGAACACTGCTACCTGTGCCATGGGACACTCAGTGCCTAACACATCCTCACAGCTCAAGCTTGGACAGGTTTCTGCCAAAACAAACTGATGGTCCGACAGAGATTCATGGCCATTCCTTGTGAAGGCACCCAAACCCAGCCTGCTGCTCTCCATACAGGAACAGATGCAGATTTTCCCAAAACTCCTTCCTTTCCAGTGATCTTCTACCCCTTCCCCTAGTTTCAGCATGGGAATCGAATCTTTTGCAGTGAGCAGAGGTTCCTTTTTGACAGAGAAATTAATATTCATTAGCCATCAGGGAAGAAAACGCTGAGCTGTTTATCATTGCTTCATTAGATTTAGCCAAATACCAACTAAACGTAATTACTTACATAAACTCCTGTGGCAGAGCTTGAAATTTGTAGCCAAAAGAGAAAATATAAGGAGGAACGGTGGAGATTGGCCTCGGGGTCTGAGCTCACTGCTGCTCTCAGAGCAGCCAAAAACAGACACAGCTTCAAGAAGTGTCTCTCAGTCTTTGTTATCTCCTTTTCTGCTTGTTTATAACCACTGAGAAAACACACCAGGTGGCCCCAGAAAGGAAGTGGAAGGAGAAAACATCCTCATTCTCTCTCTTTAGATGTTCTTTTACTTTGGGCACCCATGGGGGATCACGGCAAGGCTGGACATCCCTCCAGTCTTGGGTACAGGCTAGAGCAGGGCCAGCAGCTTCCGAGGTGCCCTGTTTGGTTTTGTGGGTGGGAAAATGCAATCTGTTCCCCCATGCTTAATTAAATTAATCTAGCCTTCCCCCTCCCCTTCTGCTTCTCTTCCAACAAATTTTTATTTTAAAAAATAGAAGTGGCATGGGGGTGTACAAGCCCCAGTGGTGATCTCCCGATGAAGCTCTGATCCACCCCAGCTCACCACAGGATGGCTTGGGATGTTGTGCAGTGCCTGGATATCACCATGGGATGCTCTCCAGCTTGAAGAAGGCAGGTCACTGCTGTGGGAGGCCCTCCAGGGCACGAGGAAGCCAGGTCATTGCCATGGGATGATCCCCAGGGTGAGGAAGGCAGGTCACATCTCCTCCTCCCCTGTGTCCTGACCAATGTTAAACACCTTTGGCAGACACCTGAGGGGAAGCAAACGCTCTTCTCTGCCTTGCAGATCCACTCTCTAATTACAAAGCTCGTTCATTTTAGCACCCTGCTATCCCATAATTGATGTTGGGTACCTCTCACAATGAGCCTGATTTAAATGTATACATGTTTCTCCTTCTCCTGAAACCCTGCTGGCTGTGAGACACCTAATTAACAGCAGAGCTTTCAAAGTCTCCCTAACAAATGCATCCCCGTGTTTCTGAGCACAAGGACTCTCATTAGTGAAGCTGTGCTTTGTGATTATTTACACCCCTTCTATAATTAAAAATTCTGAAAGCTAATTACAATTATCCATCAGTTTTCCAACATCCCGGGACTGGAACCTTCACCTTTTTTTGCCACTGCTTTTCTCTTTTAACCCAACATCCCTTCAGGCACAGGCATCCACGAGCACCTGTGGCTCCCTGTTCCTCCTCTTCCCTGTGGCTCCTTCTCATGGGGCACCCACTCTTATGATGTGATTTGCTCCGTTGTTGCCACGATCCGTGTTTGCTTTGCCAGGCAGCAGAGGAAGCAGTGATTGCTCCTGGCTCCAGGAGGAGCTCCAGGGAGTGTGGAGATGCTCACATGTGCATGCAAGGAGCAGTGGTGCTGAGGAATGGCACACGGCACATGGTTTTCCCAGGACCAGGGGTCCCCTCTGTGCTGCTTCTCGAGGCTCTGGGCAGGTATTCCCATTGCCTTGGCAACAGACAAGCTGAGCTGGGTGCTGTCACCTACAGCCTCCACTTCCCCCTCTTCCCACAACCCCTCATGGCACTTTTGGGTCCTTCAGAGCAGCACTGAAAAGGGACTGTGAAAAATTACTTTGGAATCGAGTGAGTTCCCTGGTCGGGCTGAGTCTGGGAAGTCATAATCTTAATATGAACATCTTTAAATATCCTCACTAATGGGCTCATTCTTTAATTTCCTGAAGCAATGACAGTCTCAACAGACCCTATATCACAGCTAAGATGGGATCTGTCACTGAAAGGCTGAATTATATTTCATCCTTTATTTTTATCAGCTCTGCTGACTTATTTATGACAGTTAGAGTCTCGGCTGGCTTTTGTCTGGCCTGTACTTTGCTGCTGCTCAGAAAGGAAAAAGCAATAGTTTATAAAGCCATTTTCACAGCATCCCCATAATTTTAGGCTGTGTCTGAGGCTTCATTTTGAACGAAATTCTGTAGATAAACTGTTATTCATGGCAACGCCTGCAAAGTCCTCAGCAGCCCCCAGAGAACGCTGCCTGCTCAGAACGGGCTTTCCCTCAGATTTATTTGTGAAGAACAAAGGGCAATTTTCCCATCCTGGCAGCAGCAGCCCACGTGGCAGATGCCACTCAGGGGGGTTATCTTCCAGCCCTTCTTTTATTGAGAACATAATCAAATTCCAGGCTGTGTGTGGCCGGGGAGTGAGCCCTGGGGAGCGCTTCCCACGTGAAGCTGGCTGGGTTTGCTGTGAGTGGCCGCTCCGTGGCCAGTGCCAGCCACAGTTCCACCCTGGGCAGGTGGCACAGGGAAGGAGCCCACTCCTATTTTCCTGCTGGGCATCCTGGGGTGATCTGTCCCACATGACAACTGGGGGGTTCATCCCAGTGTGGGGACAAGAATGCGACTTCCCACTTGCCTTGTCGCTCTCCTTGCTCCTCCCAGAGCTGTTCTCCCAGCAGCACAGCCCACAGTCAGTGTCAGCCAGGCTTTAAGCATCTGGGCATTATGAGTCCGGGTGTTCCTGAGCCAACAGAGCAGTTGGTCGTGTTGTCCTGGACACATTCCCGTGCTCCCCGCTCTGCTCGTGAGTTTGCTCCGGGGTCGTGTGAGCCCCTGGGAGCCATGAGCATCTCCCAGCCCAGGCACTGCTGGCCCGGCTCAGCTGCTCTGTGGCACGGGATGGCTGAGTGCCATCTGCCAGCCTCACCTCGCAGGCCTGGACCACTCCCAGCAGGGCACAGACGATCCGCCAGCAAATGTCGGTGACTTCCAGGCAGCCGCAGTTTGGGGACAGGGAATTTCCCTAGCAGAAGGGGAGAGCATAAAGGAGCCGGGGGAGCGGAGGTGAAGCAGCTCCAAGAGCTCCTCCCGAGACCCAGCAAGTGCCAAAGTTAATACATTTAATATACTTCATACACGTTCTGCCAACCATTAGGAATGTGCTTGTTTTGTCATTGCTCTGAGGCAATCACGGGGAGCGTCTGTCCTCTGAGTGCACGGGAGAAAATGAGAGTGCCCTGAGCTGGAGTGGTCAGCCAAAAATAACACACGGCTTTATCCTTGGAAGGAAATTGGGCACTGGTTGGAGGACAGAAGTTGGGTGCAATACCTGAAGCAATGTGACATTTCCGTGTGTCAGGGGTGTGTGCGCTGTAGGTGACATTGGGGGTGCGCATCGCTGGTCCCAGCTTGCTCTGCCTCGTGTGCCATCAGCCACACTCTGAGGAGAGCAACTCTCACCAGGAGCCACATCCCAGTCCTGTGGCCTTCCTCTGCCTCACCTCAGCTAAAACCTGGAATAGCCACCAAGCAGTGCGTGACCTGGGTAAAACATCGAGGTGTCCATCTCCTGCTTGCCAGTGGATGATCACTTAACAGGGTCTTAGCTCTGAGTGCTGGGCTGGTGCTGCTGTCAGTGTGGGCTCTCTTGGGGAGCAGTGACCATACAGGGGGAGCCTCCCAGCCCATTTTGCCCATTTCCCCATCACAACTCCCAACCATGAGAGATTTCTCTCAGCTGTATGAATATTTAAAGTAACTTTCCGGATCTCAAGGCCTCCCCACCTTCCTTTCTTAGGGGTGGTAATGAGCTCTGAATAGGAAATTAGGAATAATTATAACCCATTCATCCCTTTAACAATGAGTCAAATAATTCCAATGCCTGTTGGCAGAACTTCTCTGGAAGTTCTCCATCCTGTGTGATCTGAAGTGATGCTTAAGTTCGTGGCTTCTCTCTTTGCATTACCTCACAGACTTTACAGAGCTTTTAGCTCAGAGTAAACTTTCCAATTCCAGCGGTGACTTGAGGAATTCCCAGGCATGTCCAAGGATGGAAAGCCAAATTCTGCATTCCCAAAGCTAATATATAGAGAGACAACAAGAGAAAAAAGGAGCTTATGACTAAACACTTCGGGAGCTGACGAGCACAGCAGTATTTTAAGCTCCTGCCTGCTATCTTTGGACTGTGACTCTCTGATGACTAACAAAATATTTGCTTTTTTCTCTTTATGGGCCTGTGATTTCACTGTCTGAATCTTGTCCTATTGACCCAAAGAGCTTCAATTTCAAAGCTATTAAAACCTAATTTTCTACACCAGGCTCCTGAGACAGACACTAACTTCCATAGAATAATTCATTTATTTTCTCTGGAAAAAAGCAAAGAAAAAAGGGAGAAGCAAAGGACAGAGGAGTAGTTGTTCAAAGGGAAGTCCAGGCCAGCAGCTGCCTGTGTTCACTGCTGATACTTCCCTCTGCAGTGTCCTTCCAGAGGAGGAGCAGGAACACTCCTCGGATCATCGCCCGTGGAGCAGCAGCTCTGTTTGCAGAGGAGAACTGTGGTTCCCTGATAACACCCAGAGCCCCTGCACTGTCCTGCCATGGGCAGCACTGGCAGCCAAGCTCTGTTCTTCTGGGACAAAACAAACTTCCAGCCTCCTCTGCCTCCAAAGTGTTTGGGTTTGCTGTATCCCAGGCACTTGACACTGGTCGAGAGCTGATCCTCATGTTCTGTGCTGTGACCAGTGGGAAAATGGAAGTGTTTTGGTGGGCTGGGCTGCAGCAGGGCCATGGAGCCACGCTGATCCTCCTTCCTCTGCCCATCCCAGGCAGCACCTGCTTGGGTGCCAGCAAACACTAGAGGTGGTGCTACTCTGCCAAGACGCCCTTGAGTTTTCCCCATCGTGATAACGCTTTGTTGGATAAGTGCTTTTTAAACCCTACAGATAGATAGAGTATCTGGAGTGGCATTTTAAAAGAGAAAATTGAGACAAGATTCATTACAGGCACCAGTAAATGTCAAACATTTTATCAACTGTGTAAAGTGCCGTGTTAAGCTGTCTTTTCCCCCCAAAGCTTGATTAAAACTATAAATGCCTTTTTAATATTAATATTATTCTCTTCTCCATGCCGCTTGTTTTGTTATTTGCAGTGACAGAAATGGGATGGTTCTGGGTGGAGAGAGCAATGTGGGCACTGGGAACCCTGAGGCTCTGCTTGGCCCTGGCAAGGCAGCTGCCCATCCCACACCCTGTCCCACTGCAGGAGCCCCATCCCGGTGCCTTGTGCCCTGCCACACTCAGCCCTGCTCTGAAATCCTCCTGCACACGTCACTCTCACACGTGGCACAGTGTCTCTAACAGGTCCCTCTCGCTAAGCTGTGTTTAATTAAAAGCTGGCTCTCTGTTGCGGGTGCTAATTAGCGCTCTTTGCTTGGAGGCGTAGACTCCATCAATATCTAAATCCATAGTCAAAACCCAGCACAGTAATAAATACTGTTCTGGCTGTTTCATCAGGATCCCAAAGTTCCTGCTGTGTATCCACATGGATCCAGCTCTGGCAGCACTGAATGGGTCACCCAAGCCAGCCCCCAGGCTGGGAAGGGTCCATGCCTTTCCTCAAGAACTCCTGGAATCTACATGAAACTTCTGCTTCAGTGTGTTTTTCCTTCAGGAATTGCTGGTTTTTGCAGCCAGGAGAGCAGCTCTCCACCTGACCCTCAGTGGGTCCCTGCAGAATCATTCCAGGGAGCCAAGGTGTGTTTGTTTCCTGCACCGAGATATTCAGAGTCAGCTTTTCAAGCAAATTATTCACTATAAAAATGATTTCTGTTCCAGATGCATCCAATCTTCTTAAAGGGTGCAGCTTCCAATAGCAGAACGAACTCATGAAAAATACATGACCTGGAGCATCTCTGGAATATTTATTTATCCAGCAAGTCTCACTCAGGGTGTTATGTCGCTGCCAAGGGTGTCCTGCTCTGTCAGGAGCTGGCACCAGTGACCACCAGCTCTCACCCTACCAGGTTTCAGGGACCAGCCAGTGCTCCTCTGTGCCACCCATGGGCACCTCACCAGGGAGTTCAGAGTTTGTGTCTTGGCCAGAGGATAAGCCAGTGAACACCATCCAGAGAATCCAGTGCTGGATCTGCTGGGAGGTTTTGGATCAGACACTAAACTGTGCCAGGTGACAGCAGCTTGGGGCGACACCGGGGCTTGGGGGCACAGCAGTTCCTCCAGTAGCTGGATGAGGTTGAGCCAGTGTTTTTCACGTGTTTTTCTGATATTTTCCCTGCAAGCTGCTTTCAGCCAGGAGCTGCTCTGGCAGCTTCACCTGCCTTCCTTTCCCTAATTGCATTAATAAGGCTGCCCTGCTGTCGTGCTGGCCCTGGGAGTTAGGCTGTGTGGTGGCACGGCAGCAAGGCTATACATTCATTTTGTAGCACTTGATAGATAAACCAAAAGATAATAAACAAATTAACTCTGTGTGAGGATTAAGGCTGCCCATGCCCAAATGAAAAGGCTCTCACGTTTCCAGAGCTTTCTGCTCGCCCAGTCCAGTGAGGGGAGTGGTGCAGGTGCCAGGAGCCGTGTCCCAGCTGCCTGGGGAAGGGACACAACCACAGCAACCCAGCTGAGCCCCAACAGTGATGCAGTGATGGCATGGAGCCATCACTGGGAAACTGTAAAGGAATTCCAGACTCGTGCTGCTGTGTCAAATCTCCAAACTCGTCCTTAAAGAGCAGCTCTTCACCCAAAATGATGCCACTCACTGCTAGAGACCTTAATGATGCTGCCCATCTGCCAGCACCAGTGCTTGGTCTCGGCTATGCAGGCACTGTTTGGCAGAGTCACTTAAAAAGACAGAGAGGAAAAAGGGATGCAGAGAGCATGGGGGGAGTGCAGAGGTTGCTCTGTTGCAATAAAGCAGAGATTTAATGGTGCTGGGTGACACCGTTGTGCACACTGCGGGCAGTAGAGGCTGCAGACCTGGTGCCTTCGCCTCCAAGTACTTGCCCTTCATAGATGAAGGAGCTGGTAACTGCTGTCCCCAAACAGCCTCGGTGGCTTTGAGGCATGGTGGTCTCCTGCATGGCACCAGGGGGGAGCCTAAGTATCTCCCCTTGCACCTGAGGGCTGTCCTCAAGGGAGAAGAGTGGGATGGGAAATAGCCTGCAGGGGTAACTTCATCCCTGCGCCACCTCAGATACTGACTAGTGTGTTATCAGACTGAAATCCTGTGCCAAGAGCACCGCCACAGCAGGCTACAGTCAGACCTTTAGCTGCCACAGCGAGAAGGTTATTTATTTCTCAGATAAGGGCTGGTAGCAGAAGGTTCACACGACCCCAGAGAGAAGGGAGGGTTGACAGCTCCAGCCTGGGCAGTCCTGTGGATCACCCCTGATTCCCAGTTACATAAAGCTCCTTATGCAGCAAACAATCGTGTTATTAAAGGCAGAAGGACAAGGTCCGATGTAATCCAGAGACTGTGACTAACTGGATTTATGGGCTCACTCCCACTGCTAGGTGCAGCAGCAGAAAGATCCCTCAGATCTTAAAGGAACTAATTTTGGCAAAGATCCTCAGCAGCGATTGTTCCTCTGGAGAAGGGACAAGGGCATGGAAGGAGGCTGGCGTGGTTAAGATTTTCTCCTTTGGCTTTTCCAGCATCACAGTTTGAGCAGCCCCCACAGGTATGGAGGTGGGTTTGTGCCTATGGAGGTGGGTCAGAGCCCTAACTCTAATTTTCCTCCAAAACCACGCTGGGGAAAAGCCAGCTTGGGGCGGGGGGGGATCCCCACTGTGCCCTTCCCCTTGTATCTTCAAGCTGTTTTGTGGACAGCAGTGGGTTTGCTCTCCGGAGGCAGTGCTTCCCACTCACACTTGGCTAGCTGCTCTTGTGGCTGCTCCAGGTTTGGCTCCAGTACCAATGCCCTCCCACTGCCACCCAACTTCAACAAGTTCTCTCTGGCTCGGCATTGGGATGAAGAGCTTTTTTTCCTTTTATCCAAGCAGGAATAGAGGGATGTCCATCATCCCCTGGGTGCTGTCCTAGAGATGAATGCATTCCCATGGTCCGTGGCGCTGCGTGTCCTCCCTGTGTTTAGAACTTTCCCAGGTTTCTGTCTCCGGGTCTGGCACAATGAGTTGGGTGTTGGTGTGCTTGCAATGGTCTTTTGTCACCTCTGGGGAGGGAACAGTGAGATTCAGTGCTTGGTCTGAAGGGCAAAGTGGGCTTGGGGAGGGCTGTTGAGCAGGAGGCTTTGGGAACAGCCAATATTTATAGAACGTGATAGCAGTGGCATTTGCAGATAATTTAGGATATAAAGGGAAAACAGAATTTTCTTTCCCAGCTACACAAGGTATTTGTGCCAACAGCCTTCCCTGTCCCTCCTGATCCAGCACAGACTCCACTCTCAGCACTGACTCCTGAAATTGCTCATGACTTCAATCATCCTGAGACAGCACCAGAGGGTTTCATCCTTCCTGAGGCTCTGTCAGCCCCAGTGCTGCCTTCAGCACTCCCACATCCAGAATCAGCAGTGCCCAAATCAGCACCCACTCTGGGCACTGGTGCAGCCTCTGCCAAGGCATCTCAGCTCTACCCTCTGCTGCACCACCCGCCCTCCCTCACCCCCATGCCCAGGCTGAGGAAAGCAGAGGGAGTGGAAACAATTGGATTGACTCCAGTGCCTGCCAGCCCTCCACCTTCGCTCAAGTGGAAGCGAATCTTCTAATTGTGAGACTGTGTTTTAATTATATATCTGCAGAGCTAGAAGTTCAGCTTTGGCGTTGGTGGGGAGGCACCTGTCAATTGACTCATTTGATCCACCCGGTGCCAGCGTGTGGCTGAAAACTTCTCTGGGCTGGCACTGGCAGCTCACACACCTGCCAGACCTGGCACCTATGGAGATGGGAGGCAGATGGAGCATCCTGGTGGGACCAGGACAGGCGTCCTCCCTGGGGAATGCCACTCAGCTCAGTTTTCCCTGGCCTTACCTGTGTCGATTAAACCACCATACGCTGGGGTGCCATATGTCATCGTTTCCTACAGCCTTTTGAAAGTGTGAAGAAAGAGACAACTGTGAGACTGGCAATGCCACGCTCAGCACCGCAGCATATGCTTTTTGGGAATACACTCAGCCCATTATCATACCCACAATGGCAGCAGGACATATTGCCAGGCTGTTCTGGAGGCTTCAAAGTACAACCAGTGGCCTCTGAGCTGGCCTTTCCCAGCATGAGTTGGGATTGGGTCCCACCGGGGTGGCACCGATGCCATGTGGCTGCACCACCCCACAAGCTGTGGGTGTTGGGGCTGCCCCTGAACCGCTGTCACCATAACCCAGGGCACCGCGGACCCAGAAACGCGGCTCAACTCACCCACACAAACCATCCTTCCAGCTCGTGCGGCGGCGATCGCTCCTCGACCCGCGACTGTGTGACATCTGGGGCTGGCTGGGGGCTCCTCACTTCCCCCATTTCTCATTTTTCCTCTCTGGAAAATCCTGCAGAAAGCTTCCCAGGCTCGGAGTGCCACAGCATCCCTGCGGCGGCCGCTCAGGCCGGCTGCCTTATGTAAGTGAGGGAGGGACCTTGCAGAACTCCCTCTGTTCCCAGGCTGTTTTAATTAAAAGCCAGTTTTATGGTGCCTGTGCTAATTATAACTTTTTAGCCCAGGGGGTCAAAATGAACTTGTTGCTTATAATTCTGTAATTCAGATCTGCTGCAAAGGGTTTGGATGCTCAGAAATTTTCCAAATAATTCGTCTCTATAAATGTTCTTTGCTGATAGGGGTTTTTTCTCACTTGAACTTTTTTTGTGCGCTCATATGCAAAGGCGACCGCCTGGGGATGTGTTCCTTGCAAAAAGTAGGGATGCTGATCCTTGAAACTATTGTGCTGGTGAACAGTAATAATTATCCATGTTTTTTAATACCACAGTGTAAGATATCCAGGCAACTGAGCACTGCAGAAGGGAAAACCGCCCCGGGGAAATGCCGAGTGCTTTTCTCTGGTGAGAATGGGGGAAGATTCCCATTGGGATGAGCTGTTGAAAGCACAGGCTCCAGAATAAGCATCAACCTGCTTCACATGGGGCTAAGGAATCACTCCTCACTTCTCTTACATCCACTTTGGAACATACTGAGAAAATTGAAAGAAAAAATAAAAGACTAGTCTACATTCAGAGCAGGAAAGAGCAACATGGGATGGATTCTGGAGCAGAGATAGGTCTCCTGGGCACAAGATGTTTCTCCTGAATGCACAGTGAAAAGTTGTGGCAAACTCTCCCAGGAGTTTTTAACTCTCTATCCAGTGATGTCAGAGCTGTTCACATCCTGCCTCACCAGCCCCAGTGGCTCTTATTCCTGAGGGATGAGATGAGAGAGCAGCTCATCCATGTTCAACACCAATGTTCCTGGAGCCCCAGCCAGGAATCTGGGGCCAGGGGAGTGGCAGCTTCAGAACCAGCAGCAGGCTCAGCCTTGGGGACTGAGCTTGAGGTGGGTCCTATGGATGGAGCAGAGGTTGGGGTACACAGCTCAACCCCCTCTTCACAGGAGCCAACCCTTCCTGAGCATGAGGAGCTGGCATCTAAAAAGGGAAAACCCAGCAAAGTTTGCTGAAAAGGTTGCAATCTGTTAATAAGCAAATTGCTCGCTTAATTACGTTAATGATGCTTTCACTGAGGTGCTGTTACTGCCAGTACAAAGGGAAAAAAGGAGAAAAGATAAAAAATCTCCCGGATTAGCAAAGCCTCGATTACAGACAAGTGAGGGACACGACCCTTTATAAAGCTCCATTACTGCCTGTTGTGCTGGATCTCTTTGGTGTTCTCCCACATGTGATGGTCTCTGGGGAAGAAGCAACTCTCAGTGTCTGGGATTCCTACAGCCACACGCTGGTCAGGGTAAAAATAAATCCCAGGATTTCAAGGTGCACAAATGTCAGCATTCGATCAGACAAGGTGACCCACGAGAGCAAGGCCCCATCAGCCCTCGATGATGCCATGGGAATGCTGCCATGGAGCAGCAGCAGTGTCTCTAAGCGTATGCTTAAGCATGCTGCTAATTAGGGCTGGCGAGAACGCGTGCAGTAATTACATTTTTGTGCCGTTAAAACAGCAGCTACAATTGTTGGATAAATAGATGGAGCAAAAGCAAATATGTTTGTTTCTCCCTTACCTTGTACATTACAGGAAGGAGCACCAGCTGCTTCACAAAACATATTTGTTATTCACTCAGAACACACTTTAAAAAAACAGGAATAAACAGCAAAGTCAAAATATTTGGTTTCCACAGCAAGCTGAGGCTGCTGAAGGACTTGTCACGGCAAGGAAACCGAGGAGCAGCAAGCCACAAATTTGTGGCATTAAAACAAGGGAGGAATATTCTGAGATAAAAAGGTTTCTGTTCAGCTTGGGCTGCTTTGACATTGAGCTGCCACAGCATCAGGTCACATCATTCCACAGGCACGGATCTGCACCCCTTGAGGGAGCCAGCCACCTTCACCACTGCCAAGGGAACAAAGCTTTTCTGAAACCCTCCAGTTTGCTGACTCTCCACACCTTAAACACTCCAATAACCCCTTCATTGGTGGCTCATTTCAGCAGTGTGTGGATAAACGATGACAGCACTGGGCAGCTGGGCTTTTGTGAAGGATACTCCTCCAAAGCGGAGCAGATGAGCACTCCTGGTCTCATATAAGTCCCCTGTACTTATGGTAATGGCACAATCTACCAGACCACGTTGCTCCAAGCCCCATCCAACCTGGCCTGGAACACTTCCAGGGATGGGACATCAATAACTTCTCTGGACAAATTTTCAGGCACTTTGGAGACCCAATAGCTGGGGTGGGAGGTCTGGAGGAGCCGATGGGCACCAGTAACAACCAAGCACGTGCTGTGCCCACCACTGACCTTCCCCACACTGGGAAGCCAAATAATCTGGTTTCCCTCAACCCCAGACAGAGTAGGCTGAACATAAATATTCATCTGCTCAAGTGAAAGCAGGAGCCGTTGTTTCCTCGAGTGGAACTAACTGAAAAGCAATGATAGTTTTCTGAAAAATGTGAGATTATGTACACAGAAGAAATTACATATAAACTTATTAATAATTTAACAGCTTGTTAATGAGCAAGATTCTGTCTCCTAGCTGAGCCGACCCTCCCTTCTGCTGCCACGGGTGGCTCGGCAGGGGGAGCTGGGGGACCCAGATGCTTTTCATGTCTAAAGCGATGAGCTTGGGAGGCCACGCTCCAGGGGGGGATAGGAGAGGCCAGCTGTGGGCTGGGATCCAGCAGGCAGCAGACCCCTCATCTCCAGCTCCAGATGCCTGCACACAGCCTGGAAGCATTAACTGCATAATACGCTTTTGAAATTCTCATTAAACATGTATAAATGGAAATTATTTTATTTTCTAATGGAAGCAAAACAATTTGCATTGATAGAAAACGCCTGTTCCTGGAGCAGCACTGGTGTGTGGCACAGCCAGGGCCTCTGGCCCTGAACCTCCTGCAGATGGAGTTTCTCACTTTTTCTGGAATTCCCAACATCCCAAGCACTGAGATATGCTGTCATAGTGAATTGTTTCACACTGTCAGCTGCAGGAAGGCTCAGGTCGGGTCTTGCTGTGTCCTTGAGGCGTCCCCATGGAGGTGACAGCAATGAAAAGGTGGCTCCTCCCTATTGGTGTAGTGCTGCTTTCAAAAATGTTTGTCACATCATTCTGACCCATGCCAGGATCACGATATGCTCCTGTAAAGAGGTGTTGGTTAGAGCCAGTGAGGTGTTTTCACTGAAGCTGGTGGAAGATTTGTGCATGATAAACGTTAAAAGCACTAAATGCTGGGAAATGCCAACAAGAGCATTGTTACCTCCGGTGAGCAGCTTACATACAACACCTACACAAAGATCAATGACTTGTGGGTTAATGGAGGTGGAACCCAAAATATTCCATGTAATTGTGTATGTGAGTCCCTTTTCACATTGAAAAAGCCCTGCCAGCCCCAGCCTCTGTCATGCAGCCGTGGGAAGGTGACAATGGCCAGCTGTGCAGCAGGATCAGCAGGACTGTGTGAGGGGGTGCAGCAGCTGAACTCAGCTGCAGAGGAAGCTGCTCAGACGGCAGAGGGTGAGGTTTTAAATCCCCTCGTCAGAGTCTGAGCTTCTCCTTGGTGCTTTCATCTCCTTTCTCTCTGTGTTTCGGATTCATCACAAAGCCAAGTCTCCAAGCCCAGAGAAAGTTGTTTCCTTCTGAGTTTGCACTGAACTGGTGGCAGAGAAAAAGGCAGGAATATCTCCCAGAATGAGTGATAATGGGATGGACTCGAGACGCACCATGTACATGCTCTGCCACAAAGAGCACCAACCTTTCCCCTTGCACCTCCCTCTTGGGGACATCGTTTGCCTCCAGCTGGCAGCTGAGCTGCTCCTGCAGTTTGGGACAACACAGGAGTGGGTGAGGAAAGGGCAGAGCTGGTGAGCAAAGCAGTGGCAGGGCGGGGGGCATGCAGGGGTGCAGCAGCCAGGGGTGCACTTCTGTCTCTGCTGGGGCTGAGGATGCTCAGTGCAGCAGCAGCAGCACCGATCGATGAGTTTGCACTTAATTCTCTTTCCTCTTCAGACGCGAGGACAATTTAAATTGAAATGTCACCTAGATTATTCAAATTTGATGTAATCTGCTTCCACATGTCAGGCCTGCATTGACGATAATCTTTTTTCCCCCATGAGCTAATTTGCTTATTCCTAAAGGAAGCGATGCAAGGTCTGGTTAACATGACTATGCAGAGGCTGTGTTGGGATTTGGGCAAACAGGGTTTATCAATGGGGCTGGCAGCTCCTCCCCAACCCTCTCTGTTAAAAAGCTCTTTCAGAGGCATTGGCAGCAGGGATTTCCAAGTCTCAGTGGAAAGGCTTCCTGCAGAAGATGTGTAGGTTTAGAGGGGAAAAAGGAGTCCTATTGAATTTTTTCATTTGTGTGGCTGCTGAGGAGTTCCGTTGCATTATTCATCCTGGGAACTGGGTAAACCAGGAAAGTTAAAGAGAGAAATTGCTGCTGTAAGTCGAGGTGTTTTAACATGCAAATGACGGTTTTTTATTCCTAACAATAGAACTGTTGGATTTTTAATTTTACACCCTATGTGCTCTGTTCACTATGCAGACACGGGAGTCCTACAGCTCTGATTGTCATCTTCCCTATTTCCATTGCTGTCAGGCAGCTCTTAGATCCATGGTGATTTTATGGACCTGCCTTTTTCTTCTGCATTTGTTGGAGCAGGGGAAAGGATCCAAACACCCAGAGAGTCACTCCTCGGCCCGAGTGCCAACTTCTTTGATATAAAAATCACAGAATGGCAATTTCCCCACTTGGAGATTTCATTGTGGGGTTTTCAATCACAGATTTTTTTTTCTCACAGACCTGTGTCAACTGCTCAGGGTAAAGGTGTCGGCAATCCATGGGACAGAGAGTGTCCAGTCATGTCTGAGCTGCCCTGACTGCATGGCCCTGGGGAAGGTGACAGCCAGGTCTCCTGGCCACACTCACCAGAGGTGTCTGTTGGTATGTTTGATATCCACCTGGAACAGCAAGGTGCTTGTGCAAGGGCAGAGGCATTTCGGAAGTTTAAAGGTACACGTTGACCCCGCCGCTTGTCAGTGTGATACTCTGGAGCTCTAAAAATAGAGCATCTCTGACCAAGGAGAGATATTTTTGGAAAAGCTCGTTACTGCAGCCGATCCGTGTCGTTACTGCAGCCCCTGCTCCAGCCTTCCCCTCGTTTCCTTCTGCACATAAATTTTGTCAAGTTCCAGGAGAGGGTGTGTGCCCCTGCAGGGTAGCAGCCCCGGATGACGAGCCCTCCCACTCCCGAGCTGGGGTCCCTGTCCCACCTGATGGGACGTGCAGCCCATTTGCCAGATTTACCCACTCCCCAGGACGTCAGGTATGACTGGGGGAGCAAACTAATGAGGTGCTTGCAATCAGGTAGTTGGGCTTGAAGCAGGGGAGTGTCAGGAGATGCAATTAGTCATTGCTGTACCACAGGGAATCCTGATTTGAACCATTAGAAATGGTTGTGCATGTGCTGAACTGAAAGGAATATCCCCAGCAGGTTATTTACCAAAATCACTGCTCCAAACAGGATTTGAGAGGGATTCCAGCTGTAGAGGAATGAGAAGAAGTGATGAACTCCAGCTGGAAATCTGCTCAACAAGAGCAGGAGTATGAGGTGTATTTGTCTTTTTTGCAAACGATAAAAGAAAAATCTACTCTCTGGTCTTGGCTGCCAGCAGACAGCTCCGTGATCATGATGGAAACTGTCTCAGACGGCTCTTACGAGCATTGAAATTAATACCCTTCCTCATTGGAAGTGGCACATCCAACTACTCCCTGAAAGGTGAGCATTAATATTCTGATTTTCAGTCATTAGACATATGCTTTGGCCTCAGAGCTCCAGAGAGGGGAGATGACGGAGCAAAACACAGCTCTGAGGTTGGGTACCCTAGTTCCATCCCCACAGCATCAGTGGAGGAACCACCTCTGATCCTTCTGGAAAGGTTCTGCCATGACGTTCCTACATCACTTTGCCATCTTGGAGTGTTTCCAATGTGAGTAAAACAGAGAGGAACCTTCCTGAGTGCAGCCTTGTTATCTGTGGCATTTCAGGGTAATTTATGCCCGACTCACTGACTCTCTAGTAGGAAATTGTGTTGTTGGTTCCGCAGCTCCTGCAGGAGCTGTGTCAGAAATATTGGAATAAATCGATCCAACTTGGGGTTCCTGCACGATTTTATTGCCGATTTATCAATGCAGGCAAGGCAAGCACGAGTTATGCTGGCATGAGGAGGAGGGAGGTGAGGATGTGGTGGCCTGGCTGCCCACACTGTCACTGAGAAAGGGTTTGGTGTCTCAGCAATCCCCACTGCCCCCACGAGGGATCCAGCTGAATTCTCTGTGCCTCAAGTTTTCCTTCTTTTGCTTTTTTAATCCTCTCCTAATTGGGGAGCCAGCAAAAGCTTTAAAAAAAAAAAGAAGAAAAAAAAAGGAAAACAAACAAAATTAATGAGCAGCATCAGGGGAGGAAAAAAGCCTTTTCTGGCCAGAGTTCTTGGCACAGGCAGGAATTCACCACTCCTCTTGGAGAGCGTTAAGCTGGCTGTGAGCTGCCAGTGGAGGAAGTCAAGTGAGAACCAAGTACCTGGAAGCAGAGTTTGCCACAACCGCCCTCTGCTCAGCTCCTGGGGCACCTCAGAGCACCCCAGCCACAGGTCCTCAGTGCTTTGTGCCCAGACTAAATGGCTTTTGGATCTGCAAGTCGTTTGTCAGTGAGAGCAAACAAGCTGTTGCTGGGACTGACAGTGTCCTCCCAGCTGGTTGAGCTCACAGGCATTCCCAGATGAGGATGAGTGCTGGCCCTGTGGCCAGCAGCAATAGTTAAACCTTCCCTAAATGCCCATCTGGTTCTGACTCTTGGATTACAGCAGCTGAGCATCCCCAGGCTGCTGTGCCCCAGGCAGCAGATCCAGAAATCCCCTGGAGCATCCCACATTCTCTCCCTGCTCCCTGGAGCTGTACTGCCAGGAGCTGGGCAGGACAATGTTTGCCAGCATCAAGGGCTGCTGGTGCCACAGGCGGCTGACATGCTGAGCCACGAACCTGTGGGAGAAGGTTCACTTGTCTGGGATCAGGATCTCTGTTGAACCCTGGAGTTTATCAGTTTCTCTGGGACGCTGGCTTCACTCAAAGCAAACACTGGTGTGTGCTCACATGAAGAGCCTGAGATGGAAATGGTAAATTCCTGTTTATGTTTATATAGAGCAGCTCCTGGTATAAACTTCCTTCTCTTTCATTTCCCCTCGCAAAATCTGAGGCACCGTTTTCTTACCCTTGTGTTTGACTCTTTCTGGCCAGTGACAATTTTGAGATTGAATTTTTGGCTTGCTCTGATTTTGGGGTGCTTTGGCTGGTTGGCATCTCTTCCTGATGGGGAAGTGGTCAACTCATACATCAAGTCTTGCCTTGTGTGTGAGCATCCCCAGTGCTCCTTGTGCACGTGTGCTCTTCCACTCTTTCTCCATGGGCCACCCCAGCCTTCCAGAGGCATCAGCAAGTCATTCCTAGCCCATGGGCAAGGGGTGTCATTGCTTCTTTAGGAACTCTCCTTTTCAGCAGAACCCTTGGAATTTGCCACAAAGTTTTAGGTAGGAAGAGCAGAGTTTTCTTGCTCCAGCATGAAGTTAGGAACCCACATGGAGACATTTAATGTCTCGCAGGGATTATTAGATACAAAATGCATTGGAAAGAAAGCATGCCATAAATCCCAGCCTTTCCATAAACTCTAAATCTGTTACACGTTAGACCGTAATCTTCTGAAACAAAAGTGACTGCACCAAATAGAGAGTGTTATTGTTTAAATATTCCTGCTGGGAAATGCTGCCTGAAGAGCAGACACAATAGCTGCCCTGACGCAGGATTTATTGGAGCAACTTGGAACCAGCCTGTTTGTAGGCAGAGGAATATGCTTGTAGAGATTATACCAGATTTACAGTGATTAATAATGGATTGGACATGGCAGACTTCAAAGGGTTCAGCTCTCGCACAGTTTGGTGTGGGTTGAGTCACAGAAACGTTTGTTCCAGTGGTTCAAACAGCTGCCTTCCCTTGAAGAAGAGGGATTTGGGCTGGACAGCATCAGCCAAGTCCTGCTCCTTGTCCCCTTGCCCCCATGGCTTTGCCCAAGCAGAGGGATGGAGGTGGTGGCCTGGCAATGTTACACCTGGCATGGCTGTGTGGAGACCAGCCCAGCTCCAGAGAGCACCCATCCAGCTCCAGCCCCCCAGATGTGCCCTGCTTGGGGTACCCTGTGAGACCCCCAAACCCCCAAACCCATGCCTAACTGGGAACAGTGGTGCCCTTAATTACAGGAAGGTTCCTCTCCAACTCAGAGCCAGAAGCTCACCTGCCAGGAGGATGAGCAGGGATTTTGTCATCAGGCAGAAGGATTAAGAGAGCTGGGAAATGTAGGACATCCCTCTCGCTTGCAATGTGCACACACGGACCTCAAGCTATTTTTAAAGACCTTTCAGCACCCACTGTGGCCATTACTTTTAGTATGAAACATTTGAAATGTGCTCCTTGCAGCAGGAACTCCCTCTCCCACTCTGTCCAGGGGCTCCCAGCCGTGCTGAGGATGGCCCTGCAAAAAGAGCAAGGCTCTGAGAACTAATCACAGTGGTGTTAATTGTGTATTGGTATAATCATGCTCTCACCAGGTCCTGCCAGGCAGGTCAGTAGCCCCTGTGAGCACACCCTGCCCACCTACATCACTTCTCCCCCTTCCCTAACTGCTCGAGCTGTCAGAGCTTTTCCTGTGAACACAGGATCCTTCAGACACGCTGGGAAAAGGCCAGGGATCCTCAGACAGATGTATTTCATAAGTAGTAAGTGCTCTGGCGTTAATCAAAGGTTATTGTGTGTGAGGGTTGGGAGGCATCTCCAGCTAATGAAGATGTTTCCCCTGTATCTGCTGTTATCTGGGAGGCTGGAAGAGCTGCAGAGGCTCCATCCTGCTCCAGGCAGAGCTGATGGGATTTGCGCTGGTCCCAGTTGCCATGGAGAAAGTGTTGGATGGCTTTAATACATCTCTGTGAATTTCTCCCCAGAGTTTTCCCGTGACAAGCTGGACTGGAGGTAGTGTATAAGGAGCTCTAATCTTCCAAATGTATGAAAAAATGATTGATGAGGGGCAAGGGGCATAAACAGCTTACAGGGCTCTGGCAGCTCATGGGGTAGGGGCAGGGGGGTGTCAGGAGGGACCAGGAGGTGTCCAGGGCTCCCTGACAGTGCTGCACTCACAGCCCTGAGCTGTCCCAGCCCTGCTCTGCCGTCCCAGTCCAGGTGCCACTGATCTGGGGTGAGATGGGGATAGCAACGGCCAGGCAGCCCCACACAGCACTGGGCTCAGGTTCCCTTCTCATCACTGGTCCAGATGTGTCTCCTGTTACCCCTGCTCTGGCCATGGAGCTCCCACCTCTCATTAAAGTCCATTCATTAGGAATTAAAGGAAATTAAACATTATCTGTTTTGTCATCATTTCAAAATCCTATTGTTTGCATTTTTCTATTTGCTTTTCAAGTTGCTGAAAATATGAATGATTCCGAAAAGCAAAGGAAAAGAAAATCTCCTGCTCAGTGTGCCAAGCAGCCACTCTCTCACCTGCACTGGTAGTTTGAGTGTTCCCTCGAATTCTCCTCTTGATTCATCATCCTGCCTGGCCTTTAACTAAGGGGTCATTGGACATGGACCATGATGGGATCAGGTAAACCCAAACTGGAGGTTCTCCGGGAGAAAAGAGATGGCAGGGAGCTTAAGAACAATAGACAGAGAAGAGTTGAGTGTCAAAACCTACAGATGCATCTGGAGCTTTCAAGAACAAGCCCTGGCTGGCCGGTTTGGGAGCAGGCAGCCTTTCCATCAGTGCTGGCTCCTTCCTCTGCCTTTTTGCTTTTTGAGTTTATTACTTTTACCCTGGGTTTGTTTCTGGCTGCCTTAGATTCCCTAAACATTTCCTCTTGGGCAGCTCATGGGCTTTTGAAGTCCATCAATCACCAGCTGATGTCCCCCTGCCATTGTCCCTGCTCTGAGCAGCCCCAACACAGCTGGGCACAGCAGTGCAAGGGGCTGTATTTGGCGGGCAGGTGCTGCCAAAGCCAAAAACAGGGTTACCAGGCTCCTTGTTCTCTCCTTCCTTCATTTCCCAGGGTTTTTGGCGAAATCCCTGCAAACACAGTCACTTGCTGGAGCACTCAGCACAGAGGAGGTTTCCTGTGGAGTGCTGTGGAGAGGAGATGCTCTGTGTGAAGTGTGTGCTTCAGCTGATGCACCGGGGCTAAAAAGTAATTAATTAGCAAGTTTATGGTCTTTTCCCATCTGAAATTAAAAAAAAAAAAATTTATGCAGAACATCCGAGGTAATTAGGAAGCTGCAAGCTACAACACACCTTTAAATGGGAGCTCTGGAAAACACGATGTTTGGCAGCAGATTTTTAATGGAACAGCTGATCAAGGCTCCTGCCTTCGCCTGTCTTCCTGGGAGTGCTCCCCACACTTCCCCCTCCCCTTATGGATCTGACTTGGACTGCAGCAGCTCCCAGATGTTCTGTTCTTCGTGATGAGGCTTCCCATCGAAAGTCTGCTGGCCAAGATGAGAATATTGGTCCGTGCTTTATGTGCTGACTTTACTTGGAGTTTTTTTCCCCTGGCATTTACAGCTGGCCCCACCCCCTGACGCTTTGGCTGTGCAGGATGTTCCACCAATTTATTCTAGCGGAGAGCACGGAGCAGGTCACGCATATTAAATGTGAAGTTTTTGCTACAGTTGCTTCAATAATCTGAAAGAAAAACATTTTAATGTGGGGGTTTGGATTTTTTTTTTTCCCTTGTTTTTTTACCGTGTACCAGCTGCTGCTTTTGGCAGGGCAGCTGCTCAGCGGGCGGCCGGCGGTGCGGATGCTTCCCGGGGAGCCATGCCCAGTGTGCCAAGGGCATCCCCTCCCTGCCATGCTGGGGAACAGCTGAGATGCCTGTGAACATCCCTCTTTCCATGCCTCTCCCTTGGCACTGAAAGCTGGAAATTGAGGCTTTATGCTATTTTTGTTTTCAGCCAGGTCTGCAGTGCCAGCAGTATTGCCCAATGGGCTGTTTCCCTCTTTGCCACCCTCTCCCAAACCCACCTGCATGAAGACTGGAGAACTTTTCCCGTGGGTTTTGTGCCTTTGGTGTGCATTTCCAAAGGCTCTTCAGTTCTCCAAGGGAGGGAGAGGCTGCTTTGTGAAGCTGTGACTGAGGGAGCAGCTTTTTGGCCAGCTGAGTGATGGGTGGGGATGGCCAAACTCTGCCCTGCAGCCCTGGGATAGCCAACGGCTATTAATCCAATCAGTTACATTATTTTAGATAAAAAGTGTTCTTTTTTTCACATTTCTTGATGAGTCTTCTATTTCCAGAAGTTTTTCAGCAATTTCCAGTGGGTAAGTTGAGCGCAGAGTCCCTTGCAGAGCAAGGAGGGGATTGATGTGGGAAATGATGATGACAAAATGAGAACCATCAGGGATGGCAGAAAGATCATCCTTACAAAAATGCCAGCATCAACCCTGACAGCAAGAGGAGAAGAAAAACAATTTGAGAAGGAGGAAAATGTACAAACCTCTGTGGGAATGGTGCCTGCAGGAGAAATAACATCCCAAAAGATCATATTTGGAGGTGTCAGAAGTGGATACTCCTCTCTGCTTTATCAGCATCACTGGACAGTGTCTGGTCATGTTTATGCTGCTGCTTCTACACTTCTATACTTCTGTATCTCTTTTGCTCCTATCTCCTGCTCCTGTCACCTGTCTTCTCCTCAGGTTTTAGGCCACTCTCTCCCACAGAATGTGGTGGGGAAGCTGCTGGGGCCAGCGGGTGCCGAGTGGGCACTGCTGGCATGAGGGCCTGTGTGCTGTTAGTTTGGCTTGGTGCCTGAAATCGATATCAGCTTGCTTGGGGTAATTGTTTTGTATCTCTGGAACAGTTTATTTGCTTTCTAAAGTGCTCACTTTATAGAGTTATTTCTCAAGCCTTGTCCGAACCTCTTGTCACATCGGTACTAAGTGAGTTTCAGGGCTATTTGCTAGTCAGCTCTGTCATTTCTATTTTGTTTTTTGGTTTGCTCTCTATGTACACTGAAGTGTAATTCTGTTTGGTTTTGCTGACTTGGGCATGAAGAGAAACACGTTGCCATCTTCTGACACCCCCTACAAGTCCCCTGAGATTTGTGGGGTCTGCCTTTCTCCCCTCAGCTCCTTCTCGGACTCCTCTTTTTTGGGTTTGGGCAGGGATGCTTCGGGGCGTGGGGATGTGAAGGTACAAGGATTCAGGGATGTAGGGATGTGGAGATGCTGTGCCCCACTGCCACACCAGTCCTGCTCTGCCCTGAGCACCAGAAAACGAGCAGTGAATTAAAGGACTGCCCACGAGCACGGGGGAGGAAAGAGAAAGCCTGAACTTTCCAGATGACATTTACGCCTGCAGAAGGCCCATGTATTTTATCCACTGTCACATTTAAAAGGCACTGAATTCATTATATCGTTGAATAAATCATTATTTAAAAAAACGTATTTATCCAGAGAAGAACCACAGCTTTTCAGTCAAGAGCTGCTCCTGCTCGGATAAACCCTTCCACCAGGGGAGCTTCCAGCTCTCCCCTCACTGCCAGCACTGGTAGCAGTGGGTCCCACACTGGTCCCACACTGGTCCCGCACATGCCTTGTGCATGGACATGAAGATCCAGGCTTTGCCTGGGGGAGCAGATGAGGGCTGACAAGACACTGAAGTGCTCGCACACCTCTGTCACAAAGGGTTAAAGTTGTTGAGCTGAAGCTTGGTAAATCAGGCAAGAAAATAATCAGCTCCCAGGTGAAGTGAGGAGATGCTTGATGTTTTACAGCTTCTTTCATACACTTTACAGAAACTAATGGTTACACAAATAATACCTGGGGGATGATAACAAGCTATAAATAATTCAGGGTTCTCCGGAACAGAGCTGCTGCTTGCAGGTGTGAGGAGCACACGGTGCCTTGAGATGACTCAGGTCCTGGGAGACTGGTGCCCTTTCACCATCCTACAGCTCTCTTAGCAGTGTCCCTGTCCTTTAGCCAGCCTTTCTGGACCGGCTCTGCTTTGTCCCCTTGCACCACTCCCCTGAGTGCTGCAGGAGTTGTCAGCAGCGCCCTTTGCCAGTGGTGCTGGGAGAAGTCAGAGGTTTCCATGGGTGCTGAGGCCACACAACCAACTGGCCAAGCCCATCACCCTCCAAAGAGTTGTGCATTAGCTGCTCTGCCCAGAGCAGCCCTCCCTGCTGGCTGTGGGTCACGCCAGGCTCTGCCCGCCTCTGCCAGCCCTTTCCACAAACATTGGAGGGCTTTTTTGAGAGCTGTTTGTGTGGAATTCCCTATCCTCGGATGGAGAGGTTTCAGTTTCTCTGCCGCTAAATATTTTGACAGGCTCTCGTCTCACAGCCTAGCACAGTGTGACATGTTGTAGGGTGACAGTCCCCTCGGCTCCCTGCTGCAGCACACCATGTGCTTTGTGCCAGCACACCTCGTGCTCCCTGTGCCAAAACGGGCTCCACTGGGCAGCCACAGCCCTCCCAGGGGGAATCATTCCCAGCTCAAGCCCCAGAGATGGGGAAGGGGGCAAGGGAAGAAGGCACTCTGTCACAGCTGCCTCAAAGCTGGAGATTGATATCTGCCGAGGCAGGCTCAGCCTCTTTATCCCAAAGGATTCCCCACAGGCAGGTCCCTCCTGACTGCACGTCTGCCTGCCTTATCAGTCATGAACGTGTTGCTCTTAATGAGGAAACAACCAGGAATGTTGGTGGCAGGACACACAGCTCAATAAACCAGGAGAACAAAAACCTCCACTGCAATTTGGAATCCAGCTTTCCCTCCCAGCCCATGTGGCAGGGAGGAATTGATCTGTCTAATCTCTTATCTGTGACTATGAAATTGTATTTCCCTCTTAATAGCCCTACAAATGTTACAGATGGGTAGTTTGGAAGACAGGCTGCCAGTGGTACGAATACTAAAAAGGATGTTGAGTTTTGCTTGCTTTGGGGTGCAGAAACTTGCATGAAATCCCGGGATCCCTATTGGCCTTGACCCCACTTCTCAGGGACCCAGCTTGAACGCTGTCATTGGCACCCAATTCCTGCTTAGCTCGGGCTGAGTGGCTCTTAGGAGCTGTTTAATTCAGGCACCACAGAGCTATCCCATCCCTCCTCACCCTGTTACTGCATTGCAAAGGAGAGGAGAAAGCAGCAGACCAGGTTCTTTCTCTGCTCTTCCCAGTTTCCCATGTGAAAGCCTGGTTTTCCCACACCGGGATGGCCACCAGGTTTCTCGGGCACTTAGACTCCCCAGGGAGCAGTGAGTGGCACCTTCAGGGGGCAGAGGGAGCTTTGCCCTCCAGAGCTCCTTCTGCCAGGTTTCCCATTATTTTCCTTGCAAGTTCGCTGGCATTCCCCAGATGCTTTGATGCCTGGATTGCAGAAACATGAGGTGACAATGTCCTTGTACCCTGGGCTCCTGCCCTGTCCCTGATGGGCTGTCTTGCTCCACAGCATCTCCAGAGTGGTTGTGATGTGTTGATGTCAGGTCCCTCCAGCGCTGGCCATCCCCTCTGATTCCAGTCCAGGAGAGTTTCCCAGGACCAAGCATCCGAGGTGAAGGAGAACAGGAATGCCACGAGCCACTACCATGGAGCTGTTTGATGATGAATTTGGAGTGGTCAAGGTGACCTTTTCAGAATGGGGGCTGTGCCTGTCCCCATGCATCCTCTGTGCCTGCCTAGTCATCCAGCCCTTTTTTGTCATCAGGACGTTCATCACCAACATATCACAGTATTTAAATGACTCAGATTAATCACTTTATCATCCAAAAACAGGTGGATTAATGCTGTCACTTAATACTCTGTTTAAGCAGCTGATTTTTTTTTTTAAAAAAAAAGCTCAATAATTGAGGGAATTACTGCAAAAATTAGAAAAATTAGCAGTTTATTTCCTATTTATTGTCAGAGCTGCCAGCCAAGAAAAAGGGGGATCAATAAGCTCTTATTTAACCTTCCTATACCTCTCTCCCCTCAAACAGACCCTCTGGTAACACAAATCTGGGGCTCCTGCCCCGACTGCCATGGCCAAGGCTGAGCAGGTAAGCGTGGAAATACCCTCACAAGGGGATAACTGAGCTCCATCTCCACGTATTTTAATATGGGAAATGTCATCTGCTGTTCCAGCTCCTCTCATAAACAGGGAATGTGCCTGTCAGCAAGCTGAACCTGTAAAAGTTGAATAATATTTGTTGATTAATGTAGTCAATGGATTTCATATTTCCTTTAAAATAGTTGCTCCGTATTTCTGTAAATTATTCATCCAGTTTATAAGGCAAAGCAAATATTTGTGAATAGATATGAATTATGTGATTTATAAGAATGAAATATTCATGAGTCATTTTCATTATTCACCTCGTCCTGGAATTGCTACATAAATCTGATCAAGCAAATAGATTTGGCGAAGCTCAGCCTGAATTTGCAGGTATCGTGGTGCTCACATGGTGAACCAGAGCAGGTTTGAGCTGAACTCCTGAGCTGTGTGCTGGGCTGTGGCTGCTTGGGCTGATGCCCCACGGCTCCGAGGAGAGGCAGGGCAGGACAGGACGCTGTGTGCCAAAATCAGCTTTCACCTGAATTTCAGCAGAGGCAAGGGCAGGAAGAGGAGACTGACACTTTCCTGCCTGACAAGGACACTGGTGGGAGGTCGTGCAGCACCACGGGGAAGGAAGGATGCTGAGGGGAGCTGCTCCAGCTTGGAGGGATGATTGCAGACAGCAGGAGCATGGGCTGTGCAAAATTAGGGAAAACTGGATAGAAAGTCTCACTGCTGGGTGATTCCAATCCAAGTGCTCACAGGTGCCCTTTGCCAGCCTTCAGCCAGGCAAGCCCCAGTGCTGCTGTGAGAAGAACCCCAAAGTCTCGCTGGCTTCCCATTCACTTCTTCACTTCTCCCCACCTGCCACTGCACCCACTCCAGGCTTTGTCCCTGGTCACTCCCACTGGCTATCTAAGGAGCCTATTCCCCCAAGAGCTGGGCAGCTCTCCCATGTGCATCACCCAGAATATCATCTTTTCCCCCATCCTTCTCACTAAAAGTGATTTCTTTTTCCAAGCACTCTCCAAAGGAGATGCCCAAACCACTGAACAGCAGGAGCAGCAGGAGAAGCATCACAAGAAGGACATGCATAAGTGGGGGGTGTTTATCCCAGTTTATACTTTCCAAAACCCGGAAAATACCTTAGTGTTGTGAAATGAGGACAAGTGAGGAAAATCTTGTTGGCAGACACCAAGGAAGAGTCTCTGGATTGTGAGGGAAAATGGGATGCTGCCTTACAAGGACAGCTGAGAATGAAACTGGTGCCAGTCTTGGGGTTAAAAAGAAAATTTAAAAAACACCAACATTATAACTGACAGATGCTGAACTTCTAGGATGTGAGTAAACACCTCCAACTACTCTGGGACCGTGGGTCCACTCTGAGTGATGTGCGTGTTAAGCACTGCTTGGACCGGTGCCACCCGGCACTTTCTGCTGCTGGTAATGAACTTGGGAGCTACAAGATGAGCACTCTAAAATTCAGCTTTGGGATCTTCCTATTTTCCAAAGTGTTCGAGTGCTTTCTTCCTAAACAGCAAGCTGCCATGTGGGGAATACTGCTCCACAGAGAACGCGGTGCATCTTCTGCCACTGGCGTGTTTTGTTCAGCACTGCGCAGGGACGACGTAAAATCCATGTGCTTATCCAAGTGGAATTGCTGACTCTATTACCCTGGTCAGAGAAAACCGTCTGTCTTCATCCTCCCTCTGATCCATCAGCAAAGGGATAGCAGTTCAGTGCCCTGGTGTACTGCACATCCCAGATCTGCAGCTGGTGCTGACCAAGCTGGGTTCAGTGGGAACCCTTTGGGGGTGCAGGACATGAGGCCCTTGTTCCTCCCCGCATGCTGCAGGGGCCAGATTGACACGTAGGATTATTTAAACCAATGGGAGGGATGCAGGTACTGCCCTTGTGCAGAGATCCAGCGCAAAGGCACCAGGGCAGGTGCTGCTTTAATGCACCTGAGGAAGGTTGTAGAGGCTCAGCATCCCGGGCAGATCCCTCCTGGCCTCTGGCTGCTTTCCTGCAGCCCCTCTCCCGAAGGTCACATTGCTGCCTCAAGCCAAAGGCAGAGATGTGTCATTCCAGCCAAGGCAGCTCCAAGAGTTGTCGTACTAAACTCCAGACCTGTTCATCCGTGGGATGGCATTTTTCCCCTTGCTGGCTCTGGAATAGCCACAGAGAAGCCATTTATCAGCCCGGTGTGCACATCCAATCTCCGGGGCGCTCTGCTTCGCCTCCCATTATCGGCTGTCTCCGTGGTGCTTAACGAGGCAGCTATTTTGAGGCCTAATGAATTTGAAAAGTTTTTGACCCTTCTATTGCAGTGTCTCACGTAGCTGGAACCTGGAAAATAGTTTTAATGTCACCCAGAGCGTTATGAGCCTGTGCAGTTATTGCAGGTGTTCTGCTCAGGTGTTTCAGGGGGCTTTGGGAAAGCTGCCAGCAGACAGGAGCAGTGGGAGGTTCAGCAGAGAGGGCTTTTCCCTTGGAAAAAATATTTTCCTTCCTTCCATGAGGAAGTCAAGGGTTTGTGGCTTAGAGATGACCAGAGCTGTCAAGGACAAGGCAGTAAATTGTCCCTTGGTCACAGCCCTGCTCCAGAGAGACTCGGCTGTGTCACTGCTCCTGGGACAGGGGATGCTTGTTGAATTACTGCAAGCATGCCTCAATAAATCCAGGATGCAGCTCCCATCGGCACAGCACAAAGTCCCCTTGCCTGGGCTTGCAGGTCAGGGAAATCCCAGCTGCTTCCCAGGTACTGCATCCTTTCCCCTCACCCCACAGGGAACACGAAGCTTCTCAAGGGTTCCTTTTTCCAACTTTCTTCTTTTCCCCCATCCACTTTCCTGAAGGACTTTGTTCCTCAGTCATTTATTTTTTAAAGAAAAACCAAGATGAAAATCTCCAGCCCTCCAAGGGCCATTAATTGCTGCTACTTCACAGTTCACAGGGCTGGGAATAATTTTTTTTTGCTCAGCAGCTGATGGAGCTGGAAATCTCCTCCAGGGCAGCAGGAATCCTGTAACAAGAGGTGGGAATAAAAGGCCAAAAGCTGCCCTTCAAGGAATGTGGCCTCTCTCTGTTCACCTCCAGAACACTCCAGCAAATCCTCCTGGACTCCCCTCACTGTTGCCTTGTGCCAGACATTTGTTTTGTCAGCACCAGAGAACAACCCCAGTCTAAGCCATCATCAGCCCACAGAGACATCAGCCATAATTGTAAGGTCCGTTAAATATGATTTAAATATTTTTTTACTCATTAACAACAATTTAGACTGATTCTCTCTTTTTTTTTTCCGGAAACTTCAAGTATGACTGTAATAGCTTTGTAATTTTGGGCTCTATCATTAAAATTAATGATATCCTAATGCTCTATGTGCACTAGAAAAGTCTGATCAGTTTTTTCCCCTTTATATATCATTACTAATAGAACATTTTAATGGCTGTAATTTCTAGCCCTGTAGATGGAAACCTAAAAATAGGAAGAAAGCCTATTTCATCACGCCATGCCAGCCCCTAAATAATTCAATTACATAGACTGGAATATCTGAAGCTGGGTGTGTTCCCAGCTGCAGATAACCAAAAGTACTTGATACTGCTTTTAAAGTGAGTTGATTATTACAGGGTCTCCTCTAGTCGTGGTGAGGCTGCCACCAGAGATGCTGGGGTACAGAACTCCAGCAGTTTCCCCACGTGGAGGCAGGGCTGGAGTCCCTGCCATGGTCCAGGCAGATCCAGGGCAGCAGCAGAGCTTCAAAGACTCAGCCTGACTTGTAGTAAGTACAACCCACCCATCACTGGCAGGCAATGCCTGCAGCCAGCATCAGCAAAGGCTCCTCTGTGGATACCTCCAGCTCCATGCTGAACTCTCAGATCCCTCTTGCTGTGTTTTTCCCTGCAAGCAAAGTCTATCTCTCCCGGCTCTTCTCCCCCACAGGGAAAGGCGAGAGCATCATCACGACCGAAGCCTGAAGCTCCCCTAAACCTTTGCTAAGCACCCTGTTTATTACTCCCCATAGTCTTTCTCCTGCTGTAGGTATTTCCAAAGCCTTTCATCATCCCACACACTCCCACGTGTAGCCAACACATTTCTCATCTTCACCTCGCACAGCTTATCAGATGCATTTCTACCATTTATTGGTTTATGCTTCGCCTTCACCAGCCAGAGTTCACAATTAAATTCTCTCTCTGGGTTATTTTTTTTTCATCTCTCTTTTTTCCCTGCCTAAGGCTGAGGAATGGCTCTGGTGAGCTCGTTACAGAGCTGGTCTGTCCCTGTGGTGGCTGGACCCAGCCGTGGGCAGAAGGGGAGGGATGTCGTGGGTCAGCTTCCAGCCCACGCATTTTCTCACCTCAATAACTCGCCGTTTTGCTCCAGAGCAGCAGGGTTTCGCTTGGCTCCAAGCAAACAAGACACAGGCACATCATCTGCTGTTTGTTAAATACAAAGCTGAGATTTTCCCTTTTTTTTCTATCCGTTTTCTAGGTTAGCTTTGACTGGACTCTTCGTCCTGACACAGCTGCGTGGGCAGCCCCAGCCAGGCAGGACTGCACCAAGACCAAGGTGAGATGCTGACTATTGACTATTGAATGCCAATGCTGAGTATTCATTTTATAATCTTGGCCTGGTCTGAGCTTTTCAGGCTTTTGGCTTTCCTGTGGCAGCCCTCGGGTGCCATACCTCAAATATCACCTTGAACAGGGAGGGATAACAAGGCTTGGAAGGGACAGGGCAGTGCTGGCACCAGCTCACCTGTGCCAGCAAGGAGCCCTGTGCCAGTGCAGGGATGGCAAAGATGAAGCACTGAACATGTTTTTTTCCTAAGTCCTCAGAGCTGGCCACATGTTCAGGAGAGAGAAAACACTTTTATTCCACCTCATCCTTGGATTCCCAGTGTGTTGACGCCATAGCACCAGTCCATGGTTTGGTTTGCTGTTCATGTCTGGGCCAAAGAAAAGCTGCTGTCACCCAGAGAGCTGCTTCCCCAGCAGAGAGTGGTAGAATTATACATGAATTTCAACCTGACGAGAGCAGGCTGAGTAAAACAAGGTGCTGTTCTGTCAAGGCGCTGATTTACAATGCATCAGCCCTGACCCTGCTGACACTTCCCATGGAAGGAAGCGATTGCCTGCTCTGAGTCCTCCACTGGAGCATGGCACAAGGAGTCTGAGCCGTGACGTCCTGGTCACATTATTTAAATGTTTGGACTTGTTCCCAAACAATTGCCGCATTAAAAGATATTTAATGCATTTACGGATGAAGATTTAAAGGCATGCTTCTGAAAGGTGCCAGGGTTGTCTCCTTTTGTCATTTGAATGACACAGGTCCGAAAATATGGTGTTTTGGCTGTGGGAGAGGGAGGAATTTCCTTTATCATTTCTTTATCATTGGGGATCCTGGTGCTCTTGCCTACCTGCTCTGGTGTCAGCTGAGCTCCTCCCTGCAGGTTTATCCCATTAAACCGGGGTGTCTTGCTTCCCCTGGGTGCTGCCCACACATCTCACCCAGGCCAGGGTGCTCGGGCTGCCATCGCTGTGCTGTCCTGCCAGTGGCCAGAGGCCACACGAGACAATCACCTTCAGCACTCCCATCAGCGTGTGGGAAGCAGCTTCGGATGTGCAGACCTCTCCCAAGGCTCAGGGGGATGAGCTGCCCATTTCTGAGGCAGTTTTGAGTGTTTGAAGCACTGCCCCTGTGTACAAAGGCCAGCATTTCCACAGAACATAAGAATTCCTCATCACACTTTCCCGTTCCTTTTGCAGTGGGAGGTTTTCCTGCCTGGCATGGGGCGAGTGTGGAGAAAACCCATGAAGTGCTACTGTGACCCTGCTGAGCTCTGCAGATGCTGGGAGCAGGCATAGGATGGTCAGATTGTGAGTATAACATTTCTCTGCAGCGATAAATCCAGCGTCTGCACTCAGAATTGATGCACTTTTCTACCTTAAAAATCCTAATCGGTTTTTATCGGTGGCATCACACTTCTCTGTGTGAGAGCTGCTCCACTATCAGTTGGAGGAGCACTACAGTGCGGTAAAAGATACTGGAACACGTTCAAAGGTGTGTTTGGCTGCTCCTCTCCCCTTTGGAAGCTCCATTCCCAGTGGGTTGTTGCCTGCAGTTGTTGTCCGCAGGCACTGTGACACAGAGCCAGACACAGACCAGGCACAGATCCGCTCCTTCAGAGCATCCTCAGCTCTCAGCCAAGCTCTGTGAAGGCAATTCCCAGGAGCAGGCTGTGACCCACAGCAGCTGTCCCTGTGCTCACTGTAACTCTCCTAAACTTCTCTCCTCACAAGGGTTTTTCCTTGTGCCCTGGGTGGCAATTAAAGTGTGATCAATCAGTGTCAAATAAAAGTCATTGGAATATGGCTGCGAGGCTGATTGCCTGTAACCAGTGTAATTAGACAGGAAGGATTTTGCTCCTTTTCTCTTTCTGCAAGAGGGTTAAAAGCCTCCCAGATTGGAGCTCCTGTGTCTGCAGGAAGGCAAATTCACATCTGACCTATTGTTCAAATAAGAATTCTCCTCAAATCCAACCAAAGACCTCTCCAAAGAACAGCAGAGAGACGTAATCCCTGAAATTTACTGCCGTTTTAGTATGTGTGGTCAGGTTGATTTCAGGGGTGATGGGCAGGAGAGCAGGTCTGGGTCTCATCAACCCTGGTATGGTGCTGGAGCTGCTGTCCCCAGCCTGGGTGTCCCCAGTGTCCCTTATCATAGCTGTCTTCTTTTCATCTCCAGTAACTCTGTACTGATTTCCTCAGGCTGACAAAAGTTGGCTGTTTCCATATTCCCTGTCAGTGCTGATCTGTCCCTTCTCACTCTCCAAATCCTCTTTTCATTTCTATTGACATTAATGAACTGCTGCTGTCCCCTAGCGCCGCTGCCCCCTCACCCACACAGAACTGTCTCATGTTCCAGTCAGCTTCACCAGCTCCTCAGGCCTCAGCATCTCCCCAAAAAGTCCTTGGCATCAGCAAAAGATCCCTGGCATTACCTGCCACAGGTCCCCAAGCATTAGCAGGCGGCCACAGCCATGCACTGAGATACTTTCCTAAGCGCTGGATAATTTAAAAAAAAACAGCAAATGGAAGTAATTCCCACTTAGGAGGAAGGACCTGCTGGAATTCACGCTGGGAAGGAGGATTCAACAGCTGTGCATTAGCATAATGTGGAAATGGCGTGGAGAGCAGAGCTGAGAGGAGCTGCCCCCCTCTGCCTCAGGTTTCCCAGCAAGAAGGGAGGGCAGGATAGAGCCCAGGAATGGGGAGGGTGGCTGGGAACCCAGCACCAGCCTTTCTCCCAAGACTCTCCAGCTCAGCATGTGCCAGGAGAGGTTTCCTTTGGAAAGGTGAGCCAGGATGTGGGAGCCCTCCCTGGGGCACCAGCCCCCGTCTCCTGCCACCCCCTGACAGCTGCTGACATTTCTCCTTGGCTCTGGCATTTATTTTGATCCATCTTGGGTTTGCACTTACCTCTCAGGATTAACAGGCAAACTGGCAAGATGTTGATACAGAAAGGTGAACTCACCCAAACCAGAGCCCCTGCATCAGCCACAGCCCGTGGGGTGAGAGGGAAACTGAGGCAGCTTTGGCATCCCATGGGAGGAATGGGAAGCCCAAAACTCCTGTGGGGCAGCTTTGAGTGCAGGCAGAAGTCACCAGGTCTGGCACTGACTTACCCTGAAATGTCATCCCTGGCTTTAGAGCTGCCTGGTCCCCTCTCTCCATCACTGCTGGCACCGCGTGGCCGACAGACAGATGGACAGACAGACAGGCAGATCGCTCTGCATGGCTCTCAGGGCACCACAGGGGAGATGGACAGATGGACGGACAGACCACTCTGCATCACTCTGCGGGCATTACCTGGGTGACAGATGGACAGACAGACCCGGTGTGTCGGAGCAGCAGGATGGACAGACAGACAGACAGACAGACAGCCGCTCGCTGTCCAGCGTCCTGCCGGCCGCACATCGTCTGCCCACAGGCTCCATCTTGTGGAAGATGCTCCCTCCAGGAGCTGAAGTGGAAAGCCACCCCCTGGCGTGTGGGAGCCAGCGTGCGTGGGTCCCCTTGGCACTGCCAGCCTGGGACTCCTCACGGGGCGACCGTGCTGGCACCTGCTGGCACCTGATCAACCCTCTCTGCCTCCATGGGCTTAATACCATGTTCCACCCCTGTACAGCTAATGAGAGAAGCAAATGTGGTGGAATTTATTTCAACAGATGGAGGACAATTTTCTTCTCATCATTTATCCGACACACCGCGCCGTACCAGCTTGCAGAGCCTCGGGCTGTGATGTGGAGCCACCAGGGCTCTGCTGGCAGCGTCACCGCCAGCTCCCACCATCCCAGCAGAGCATCCTTTCCCCTGAGTCGTGCCTCTCAGCTGTGGGATAAATCCATGAGGTTTATCAGGCTGCTGGATGCGCTGCCTTCGTCAGGTTTATTTACCATATAATATGACACAGTGGTTTCACTGTATGTAATTTAATGAGACATTACGAAGGAGTTAATCACGGGAAGCAGAGCTCGTGCTGAGTGTTTGGCCGTGGTCTGGCACAAGAAGCCTCATTCCCAGCCCTCATTTCCTGACCCAGGGTGGTGCAGACCCTTGGGTGCAGCAGGTGGAAGCTCTGTCAGCACCATCATTGCCAGCTTTCTGTCCCCAAGTGGCCCTTGGCAATCCTGCAGTGCCCCCAGGCTGGGGACATGGCTGGAGGGACGCAGTTAGAGACGGTAAGAAAATAAGACACGCAAAACTCTCGAGAGCACATCCAATTTCCACTCATTAAGCCATAATTTCTATCATTTTAATTACATAAAAGGCAGATAAATGGCGAGTATGCTCCTACTTGTGCCTTTTCTCCTAATTATTGGTCCTTTGCACGGGCCAGTTTGCAATGAATCAGCCTTTAAGCAGCGTTCACTCGGAACATGCTCGGCTTTATTTGAATTATCTTGTTGGACGATCATTCCCCAGAACATAATAAAACAAACATTAATTACTACTTCAGCGAGTGTAATCTTCTTGAAAGCACTCGACGCTACTCGAATGCCACTGTAGCCTCACGCTCTGCACTTTGAGGCACGCGGGTAAACGAACTCATCCTGCAGGTCTGAGTGCACAAAGCTGTGGCTTCAGGAAAAGATGGTTGGGAAATGTGCAAGTGTTCAAAGGAAAAAGCTGAGCCTGCTCTCCTGAGAGCACGGAAGATCTGGTGGCTCAGTGGGATGCAGCAGGTGGCCACATTGGACTGTGCCACGTTTTGCAGCACTTGTCACATTCGTGAACGTGTAAATGGCAACTCCCAACTTCCCCTCCATTCCTGATGGCATTTCCAGCACTGTCATTAGAACAGCCCCGGTGTCGTGAGATGGATGCAGCCCTGGTGGGTGTCAATTCACCCATCATCAGGATTTGTATTGCTGCTGGTGTTTGGGTTTGTCCACAGGCAAGGAGAGATTTAGCTGGATGCAGCCCAGCCGTGTTTTAGCCAGGAGAGGGAAGAGACACGGCTGTACCCTGGCAGCAGCATGACATTCTTCCAGCCAGTTGAAGTTCAGCATCATTAGACATTTCTCATACATGTATCATGCACGGGATCCTCTTGGCAAGGTCTTTACCTGGCAGTTCTCCTTCCTGCTCCTCCACCTGCACAAACCCAGCCCTTGGCTTTGCTCCTGGAGTACGCAAAACTTTAGAAGCGAGGAGAGTTTTCCTTGCCCATGGCCCCACTACCTCCACGGTGCATTTCCAAGAGTATCCCCGTGTTTCACTAGATGCAAAGTTGGGGAGAAGGAAGCTGCTGCCTGAATCTCAAAGACAAAAATCAAGTGAGGAAAGGGGAGCCCTTTCCAAGTGCTCATATGCACACAGCAACTGTAGCGTCCAGCAATTCTGACTCTGGAGGGTCTCTACTCAAATCCAGGTACATGCCAAAAAGAAAACAGCTTTCAGTGTCTTAAATATTCATTACTGGCATTTTAAAGACTGATTTCACATCTGTGAAAGAGAAAAGAATTGAAATACACTTTTAATAAGAACGTTGTTTCATGTCATTTTGTTACCATCCCACCCATCCTAAAGGGCTTGTTTCCCCAAGGATGAACAAATCCAGCATGAAGGGCACAGGGAGCCAGGGAGAGCCCCAGTCCAGCCTCAGCATTCTGGGAAGGAAGGAGAAGGAAGAGCAGGAGAGGAGGAGGAGGCGGAGGTGGAGGAGGAGGAGGCGGAGGTGGAGGAGATGCTCTGAGGATAGAGCCATATGTTGCCAAGTTAATAAAAGACCTTGAAAAGCATAAATCCTCGGCATCCTGGCTGCTGGCCCAGGTGCATAATTTCCTTGCCATTGGGGGGGAGCAGGCAGCATCTGTGTAACTCCAGCATCGAGCACTAATGAAAAAGCCCAGGATGAAACGCTCAGTCCCCAGGGACAGCGAGGGAACCCGGCTCCTCCGGCAGAGCTGGTGTTTGCTTTGGAGGGGAGCCTGGCAGGTTGGAGTGTGGCTTCTCGCTGCTTTCCGTGCCAGGGAGAGACCATCCACTCTGAATCCACTTTTCCTGAGTACCCAGGGCCCAGAGGGGGTTGTGGCATGGTGGAGGCATCGCCAGGGTGTCCCCCAGGAGCACGGCCGAGGACCTTGCCTGTGGCACAGAGGGAAAGGACAGCTCCTACAAAGGGGAAAAAGCTGCGTTCCCACTGCACAGAGCTGAGCTGCAAACCTCACTGCTCAGAAAGGGAACAGTGGGATGTGTTCAGTGGGGTAAGTGGGGAGGGGAGGCAGCAGTGAAAGATGCAGGACCCCACAACTCTGTCTCTGTCAGGTCCAGTGCACTGTCAGGAGGCCCCAGGATCTGCCAGCTGTGGGACATTTTCCAAGAGACAGTTTTTTCTCAGTAAAGCAAATATTCTTTGACCCACATGAGACTGAGAAGGAGTAGCGAAGCAATTGTGTGTGTGACTCAACACAATACAAAGCTATTTGCCTCCGCATTTGCCAACCTGAACATCCAGATGTACACAAATTAATGAGCATTATGATGAGCCTCATTAAAAGAACTGTTCTTCAGGGGGAAGCATCTTCCCCAGTACTAGCGCTGTGTTCTGTTTGCTCAGCTATTAGCTGATGGCAAACTGTGAAATCCTCGGTTTCATTCTGATGCTGATGCGTTTGGTGCAGTCAGTCCCTTGCTGGAGCAAGATGTGATAGAGCTGGATGCCACAAATAGGGATGGTGGCAGAGCTGGCTCCAACTCCCAGCCATAGGGAGTAAGTCCCCCCACAACTGCAGCTCCTCTTTGCCCAAATACAGCCCTAAACAATTGATGCTGGGTGAATTCATTTTATATCCCACAGTGCCAGCAAAAATGCTGGGCTTTTCAGGGAAATAAATACCACAATGGTATTTTTTGCCTTTTGTGGACTGATCCAAAGTGTTCATCCTTGCCTTAAGTGGGGAACCAAAGCCATTTCTTGGAGCCTCATTTTGCCTTTTGCCATTACATTATATTAAAAGGACTTTCAGGTTATCTCTTAAGCAGGTGCTTTTCATTCCAGCCACATTCCCTCCCTTCTGTCCAGGCTGCTCTTCCTGGAGCAGGAGCTTCCCTTGCCTGTGCAGAAACATCTCAGCTGTTTGTCCCTTGCATGCTCCTGACAAATTCAGCATGATGGGGTACTGTTACAACCCCATTCCTGGGGGCACCCCTTGCTGAACCCAGGTCCCCTCTGCCCCCGGCCCCCTCCATCCTCTGGGAATGCACAGGGATGGAGAGAGGAGCTGGATGCTGGCATGGCTGGGGTCCCGCTAACCTGCTGAGGCTGAGATCCATGTTTTCTGTGAGGGAGCAGTGATACTGGGACCCGTGCTGATGAAATCTGCAGTTGAGCTGGTGAAGAGGAGAAAAAGGAGGAGGGAATCCAGCTCATGATCCAGCAGTGGAGAAACCACTGAGCCAGCCTCACCAGCCCCTCAATTCTGAGAACACCACTGACTAGCTGGAAGCAATGCTTGGCCCAGGCCCCATTTGAAATCTGAAGCAAGTTTTTCTCTTTCAATGGATTAAAAAAACTCAGTTTCCAAGAAGTGCATCAAGCCCTTAATGGGAGTTTAATTCCTGAATGGCAGTGGGTGCAGCAGAGCTGGTTATTTGGAGAGCAGATACCCCCAGCCCAGGGACTGCAGCTGTGGCTGCATGGCAATCAGGAGTCTGGCAGCTCCCAGAGCCAGCACTCATTCTCTCCTGCATCTAAAAGCAGACATGAGTGGTGCTTATTAATTTGAGTCCACCTCTGAATGCACTAAGCAATTCAAGTCCAATTAGTTTTCAGAGTGCCCAGGTAGGAAGTAATCATTAAAAACATGTAAATTAAGTTACTGGGGAGCTTAATAGATTAGTCATTGACTTTCTAGCTGATGTTGGCTCTTAACCTTCAGCTTAAATTCATCACGAACAATTTCTCTGAACTGGCTGCACAAGGTTAGAGCTGGGGGCTGTGGCTTTGCCAAAAGAAGAGCTAGCCATGCCATGGCATGTCCCTTGGGAGAAGAAGCCCATGTCAGACCCCTCCTGTCCTTCCAACAGTGAAGACCTCGGCTGCTGTAAGTGCTTCATCTGCAGGCAATGTGCCCCAGCTGGGGAGAAACCTTCACATGGGAATTGGCCCCTGGGTACGAGACCACCTGGGGGGGTCCCACTCCCCTCCTGCTCCACTCTGCCTTTGGATCCAGAGTCCAAATCCCTTTGCTGTGTGGGAATGAGCATTTGATAAACTCCCAGACTGAGGTGTATCTGAAATGGGTGCCTCAGGGATGAGCTGCTGGAAGGGCAGGTCCCTGCTCAGCTCTTCCACTGCCATCTCTCCTGCCAGGCTCATTTTCTGTCTGAGCAGAGAATGGGCCTATCTCCCAGTAAGCAAATTTTAGTTGCAACTGGAATTAGTAAGAGTTAATCTGCGATTAATAAATTGACTGCTTACTAATGTCCTAAAAGATCAGGAGGGACCTAATGGAAAAACAAAGTCTCCTGGGGCAACACAAACTTCTTGGTCAGTGGTGAGAGGCGCCTACAGAGCCCCCACTGCCCTGGGGCACTTCTTGACCTAGACTCTCTCCTGATCCTAGGAAGCAGCTTTATTACAAAGGGGAAAATGAAGGAAAGATATCAAAAAAGATCTCAGGCTGGGAGCATTTGGAAAAGCTATTTCTAAAATTGCAATTACGAGGAAGGAGAACAAATTACCACTTCAGGGACCGTCGCACATGGAGAATCAGAGCTTTGGGAAATAATCAGAAGAATATATTCACAGAAGTGCATTATTTATATTGAAACATTTTGAAGTAAAGGTCACAAGGAGAAGTTGAAGATTGGTAAATAGGAGAACGCAAGGATTGCTTTGCTGCCGTAATGATTATGGTCCATTTTGATTATGACTGCATTAGTCACCAAGACGTGTAAATCACTGCAGAGCAGCCACAGGTGCAGCTCTTAAGGAGTTAAGGAGTGGGGGATCCTCCTGCACTGCTCTGATCCAGACCAGGCCCTTGGCCTCATGTGCAGGTTCCCGCTTGGCAGAGCCACCTGGTGCTCTCCTTGAGCCCTTCCAGAAGCTCCCCATTCCCTCAGCCTTTGGACTCAGCTCCTGGGGCCTCAGGGGCTCACAGCTCCAGCACTCACAGACACTCAGGGACCCCGTGTGCATCACCATCCTGCTGCTCAGCCCACCAGGGACCAGGTCCTGGCAGTCACTGATGGCACCAACCAGGACAGGGATAAGGGACAGGGACAGGGACTGGGATAAGGGACAGGGACAGGGACAGGGACAGGGACAGGGACAGGGACAGGGACAGGGCCCGCACAGAGGAATCCCAAGCACAGAAATTTTCTCCCAAAACCAAACAACGTGTGTACAATACAGCAGCACTGCTAATCTTCCATGCCTTTAGACTCCCTGTAAGGCAGTGGCCTCTTTTCCTCACCTTTTATTATCGTAGATCATTTTTAATACAGAGCTGGCCTGTCAAGCTTCCCCTGGCTCTGTGTCAGCTATTACAAAGGACTTAGAAGAGATACACGAGGGAGTTCTCGCTGGGTGGTGCAGAAGGCCAAGCAAGGCAGGAGATAATGGTGCTGGGATGTCTCCTAAACCCCCAGGATGCTGAGCAGCCCAGGCAAGAGCTGGGGGCTCAGAGCCACTGCCTCTCACACATCCTGCATGGGATGAGGGACCAGCCAAGCTGGACCATGAGGCTGACCTAGCCACTCTCATCTTTGCTGACAGCCCCTGGCTCCTGCACCCCTCCCTCCTCAGCAGCCCTGAGAAAATATTTGCAGCTTATAAAAGCAGCGAAAATGGGATTGATTTACTGTAGTGACATCTCAAAGCATGAAGTGGCACTTTTACACTCACATCACCCATTAGACATCTGAAGGCATCAGCACAGCCCATTTCATTTTTAAAGACATACAAAATGCTCGGAGGAAGCCATTTGACATCCCCATTCTGGGAGCTGTGATAGCGTGCTGGGAATAATACAGATGCATCAGAAGTCTCACATCTCATCATTCCGGTCCCCGTTGTGTCAATACGCTGCTAAAGAGCTGGCGAGTGTTGTTCCGTAATTTTCCTGTGTGTCACAGCTGCTGAAGGAGCTGCCCATGGACAGTGCCTCTAAATCAAAGTGGCAGCCATAGGCACATCTGGTGGGTGCTGCAGCCCTGCATGCCGGGAGCAGCTGGTGGAGGTGGTAACAGCATCCCCTGAGAGATGCTGGAGCACGTTATAGGAGATCCAGAGGCTTCCTCCATCCCAGCCATTTCCAGAGGCAGTGAGTTGGCCCTCTTGCCCAAGAGAAGGAAAAGTCAAGGAGCAAGGAGCTTCCCTGAAGACGGGCTGTGCTGGCCTCTGAAATCACTGCCTTGCACTGAGCATCCTGCCTGCATCCAGGAGTGGGGAGCACAGGGTACACCACCCCTGGGTACCTCAGGACTCACCCTCCAGCTCCACAGCTCTTCCCTAGAGGCAACTCCATGTTGGAAATGTTCATAATTTTTAATGGGATTAGTCCATCCCTGGTGCCAGGGGAAGGAGCCTGACCACGTCCTGCACTGTAATCACTGTGCACTAACATTGCCAGCCCTGATTTATTAGCCCAAGATTTCACTGCCCGGCCACTGACAAATGGGCACAATTTTACCAGCCCCTGTCCTCCCAATCAATAGCTTTTAATCAAATCCAATCACACCATATTAAATTAAGTGTCCAGAATAGCCCCGAAGTGCTGAGGGTGCTGGTGCTGGCACAAGCCAGTGTCAGGAGCTGTGGGAATTAATCACCTCTGTGCTGCCAGCATGAGGAGCCCGGGGCTCAGCAGGGGAGAAAGGGAAGTTGGGCATACAGGGAACTGGCTCAGGATACTTCTAATCGTGGATTAGAATCATGGAAGCTCCTGGATTGCTCCCACACTTCTGCCGAATTTGTGCCGTTTCCTTACGGCTCCTTGGGGTTTGTTCTGTTCAGCTCTCGAGCTTCCACTTAGTTTCAGAGCTATTTCTGCATATGAATTATTCCCTGACACAATTTTGCAGCCCTGGTTATATTTAGAGAGAGCTCATTCATTGGGTGAGGCTCCTCGTTTTCTGTTTCGTTGAGTGAGATCCTCAGGTTTCTCTGTCCCATCTTTAAACTCCAGTTGATCTGCGCTCTCTAATTACATATTGGGACACCAGATGAGGTCGAGCTCACACTTCTCCTGTGTTCTGCAGCAATATTTATTTGTGATAAGGCAGAAGGGGCAGAAGGCAGCGATAGGGTGACATCCCCCTGCGAGCGTGTCATGGCTGCATCGGCTCTCCCTGTATCAGCTGTGCAATAAATTTCCACCATGGAAAGAGAAAATCTGCTGCAGTGGGACCTGGAGCACATCATGATGTTTCTATGTATTAAGAGCTTGGTTCTGCGCTTCCACATCTCCTCCAGGGCTCTCCAGATGGCTTTGTGGGACAGCTAGAGCCTCATAGTCCCCAGGCAGTTCCCTGGGGACTGTGGTAATTTGTTTATCCATCCTCACCTGGCTGAATGCTCCCCCTCCATCTTCCTCTCCTTTGTACCTACCTCTTCTCAGCCAGGCTCTCATTTCCCAGACACCTCTCTCACCTCTGTACCTTGAGCTGTTTTTATTGCAGCCCTGGGTTTTACTCCTCGTTCATCTGCCTTCTGGGAAACATTTGACTTTTCACTGCATCGTCAGCATTTTCCAGGTACTCCTCTCGCAAGTGTCCCGGCAGCTCTTGGGAGAATCCCAGCAGCCCCCAGCTGCTCACCCAGCTCTGGGTGCTGCTGATGTGCCCCCATGGGCAGCATGACCTTGGTTCTGTCACTGGCTTTGGTGACAAGCTGCTCTCCTGGAGCTCCTCACCCATGCCCAGCATCTCCACACTGCCTTCGGAGAGGACGGCAATGCCGCTGGAGCTGTGCCAGCTGTGGCAGCTGGAGCCTGGCAGATTTAAAGTCTTAATTGCCTGTGATAATTAAAAATCTGAGGAAGTTTCCCCCAAAGCACGGAGCTGTCCCGGCTCAGCCACAGCTCTGCCTCCCCATCAGCCCAGCCACACTTTGGGGAATTCAGGGTGCATTTGCTCCCCCTCCTGCAGTTGACAGTGAGCCAGAGCTGACTGAGTCTTTTCCCAGGCAGGAATTTAATCCAAGCCCTGGACTAGGAATACTGAACTTGTGCCTTCTGCAAACTGCATCACCATCCCATCACTCATCCCATTGCAATGCCAGAGAGCACAGGATCCGTTTTGGGATCTGTGTGTGGTTGGCTCCATGTGCCACAAGGAATGTGCCATGAGGAATGAGTTTGACCAGCTGGGGACAAAGAGCTGAGACAAGGACAGGGTCTGGCTCTGTCCTTTCCTGCATGAACCAGGACCAGTGATGGCCACCAGTCAGGGAGATAGGAAAGACTTTAATACCCATCTCCAGTCCTGTGTGCACAGTAAATACAGCTGCAGATTTATGGTTCAAATTAATTGTGCGAGTAAATTAGAGGCACCCAGGTGAAACCACAGACAGAGGCCATTTCCTGTGTGCTGCCTCCTTCCTTGGTACTGGCCCATCCCTGCCCACCCTGGGAGGTAAGGGGGGCTCTGGCAGAGCTTGGTCCCCTCACCAAGGAAGGTGTTTACCCCCAAAGGCTGACGCTGCTTCCCTGTGTGAGTGACCTTTCCCAGCACCACTTTCCCCTCTTGAATCCTGCACTTGTCCTGTCCTGGTTCCCACACCTGGGCCACCCATTCCATCCTTGTATGGATTCATGGTTCTCCAAACGCCCTCTAAACAGCACAGGGGGCTGCAGACTCCTGCCCACAGCCCTCCTGGGAGGGAGTTGTGTCCCCCGCTGGAGTTCCACACTCGTCCACTGCGTCCCTTCACCAGCTCTCCAAACCACAGGCTTCCCCAGAGAGTGCTGCATCATCCCTGCCGACAGCACACCCCAACTCCCTGTCATCAAGCAAATCTCATCACGCTTCCTCCTAACCTTTGTGCAAAGGTTGTGAGAAATGCCAGGGCCATATTTCAGCGGAAATATGAGCCCGAGCAGTCCTGAGCTTGCACCATCTCCAGAGGGGCTGAGCGAGGCAGCCAGCTCTGCCTGCAGTGGGCATTCCCAGCCCTTGGGCAGTGCCCCCTCAGCCGCCCGGGGATGGCTCGTGGGGAAGCAACCGGTCTGAGGATGGCTAGGATGAATTCGGAGAGCAGGGCTTGCCTATGCTTCCTTATCTGCCCAATAATTGAACGGAATAAGCTCTCTTATCTCTCTGGCCCGGCTTTTCCCTGACAGCCCCCTTATCTCTCAGCCCTTGGAGATTGCAAGCAGCCGTCAGGGTGCTGCATCCATCCACTCCTGACGGGATCGGGCGCTCCAGGGCACGGCCCCTCCTCTGTCCCCCATCCTGCCGGAGGAGCCGTCTGGGAGGATGCTCCAGCCAGCAATCGAGTCTGCTCCACGGTACCCGCATGGGAGGGTGGGTGTCTCTCCCCTCGGTGAAGGTGGAAGTGACCCTGGTAACAAATACAGAGAACTGGAGCATCCCTTGTGTTACTTTGCCTTCGGCTGGCACCTTTCAGCACAGCACCTCCATCAAGAGCAAAGACTGTGGGGGAAAACACGGAACACTGGAGTTTGTTTATTTTATTATCATCAATTATTTTGGATTAAGTGAAAAAATAAGTATAAAAGCATCTGCGAGTGAATACCACTAGATGGCAATGGGAATGGCAGTGGTCCAGGAGGCTCGAGGCCAGGCTGCCACCGGCAAAGCCTGTGGCTTTTGGGACAACCCCTCGGAGAGTGATCTTGGCTCCTCCATCAGGGCCCCCCAGTGCCCCACAGCCTCCTGCCATTCCCAAGCCTTCCTGGGTAACCCAGTGAAGCAGAACACCAACTGTTCTCCTATTCTGCTCCTTGTTTTTCTAGCCGACCCCTTGGGATGGTTCTCCTGGCCCCGGAAATGCCAGAGGAAGCTCCGGAGGGGGCTGCTCTGCAATGCTCCTCCACGTCAGCCAGCGCTGAGCAGAGCAGTAATTGGGTCTCTTAGGTAAAACACGGCGGATTGCAGGCGGCTGCAGCTGCACGGCTGATGGACCACAGAGGAGACATTAGCATGTGAAATGATGACCATTAACTTGATTAAAGAAAGGACACAACACGCATCTTGTTCTTGTATTGGAGCCACTTCTTCCCGCGAATCGTTGGTTGGGGATTTTGATTTCCTTGTGCAGGAGACAAAACACCTCGGAAGCGCTGGGTAATTGCTTGTGGGCTGAGTTTTTCTAGGCTAACCTAATCTTGCCGGGGATTTGCTTTTAGCCTTAATGTGAGGATGGATTTTCTCTAATATCAGATGAAAAACACTGTCATAAATTAGCAGCAGAATAAATGACTTCTGAGTGCTGGATTTACACAGGATTTTCCTAAGCGATGGCTAACCCAAAAAAAAAAAGCCCTAGTCCTACTCACAGGACCCAAGGACCAGCTGGGAGAGTGAAATCCTGAACACACCTGCTCCTGGGAAATTAACTGTACTTGTGGGAAAATAGTTGGGCATCCCAATACAGAAGTACAGCACAGGAAAGTTGGCATGTGGAAAATTCTCCTCAGGAATGTCTGTATAGCATCCAGGGCCAGAGGGATGTTCCACAGGTCCTTGGAGAGCAAGTCCTGCTGTCCATCCCTTCTCCATCTCTTCACCAGCCCGGATGCTGGTATAGGTCAGCCAGAATGCCACAGGAGCAGGCAGATGTGATCATAATTAGGATGCATTGAATCAGTTAAAGCTGAAGACAAAGAAAATTAGAGAAAATTAAGAGGAAATGAAATGGCTTGCGCAGATGCAGGGGAAATATTTTTAGTCCTTCTAAGTCCATGGTGTCTGTTGTTTGGAAGAGTCCACACTTAATCCTTCTGGGACTTGCTTCCTTTCAAATGAGGTTGCCATCTCCCAGCGCTGCAATTAGTCATGTCCGCATAGCTTCTGTGGAGTACAACCAAAGCACTTAATTTTCATTAAAAAGATGACATTGGGAGCAGTTATGAAGGACAGGCACAGGAACTGGTAACCACATTCCTGAGGATGGAACAGGATAAGCAAATGCATAAATTACCGGGCTCCCTTTCCACGTTCTGTCTTTTGCTTTTCTGCAAAGGTTGACTTGATTGTAGGTGCGTCTCTGATATCTCTTTGTAAATCCTACTCACATTTGCATTAGATAATTCAGTATATCCATAAATTAGTGTAGAACATCAGTTGTTTTTACGGAAGCATTGCAAAATCTCCGCCTCATAGGTGTTCATGGCCCACCCCAAGATCCCAGCAGAGGCAGGGGAGGCTGGTGAGTGTTGTTGGCAAGGACCTGTCCTTCTGCCATTCCCAAGGGCTCCCATCAATTTATGGCTGCCCCATCACACTCTGGACACTGCTCAAATCCAAAGAGGCATTGGCAGCTCCACTTCTTTCAACTCTGTATAAGGTGGGAAGAGATGGGGCTCTGTGCACCTCACTCAGCATCATGCTGGGGCAAGCATTGTCCTTGATCCAGGAGCAATTCCCTGCACTGGAGCAAGCCAGGGATGCTTCAAGGGCCTGAACATCACATTCTGCTTCCCACTCCGTCCCATCTCATCTTGTCACTGTGCTCCAGCATGAGCTCTGTCCTTGAAACTAGGGCTGGATAAAACAGGGTCGTTTTTATTTTTCAAGTTTTCCATGTTCATGAAAGCAAAGATTCGTGCGGCTGAGCCTGAAGACAAACTGCTTCAAAGAGCAATTTTAATTGAAATGATAATGATGAAAATTTTGCAGCCAAAATTGAAAAGTGTTTTACTGTATCCCTTCCCTCCTCCCGTGATACATCCAGGCAAAGCAGAAACAAAAATAGGGGCCTTTTGTGAGTCTCTGTATGACTCAGTTTCTTCAGTCCACAGATTATATTTATCTTTGTAAAAGACACTAAAGCAATACATTGTCCCTCTTTTTTGCAGCTTTCCTCGTGTTCCTCCTCTCCTTGTGCTCCGTGTGTAGTGCAGGGGTCCTGCTGGTGCACGGAGAGCCCCTTGACAGAGGCTGCATGGCTTAAAGGGGTGAAATTTAAGCAGGAAATTTAAGAAATTTTAGAAGGAAAAAGGCAGAGGTGTCCTGGGATGTATCCCCAGGATGGGCTGGTTGCCAGCGGGGTTGGAATGGAGCCCTGAGGCTGCGTCCCCGGCTGGACCCGGCAGGAGCACAGAGCCCCAGGGAGCAAAAAGCTCATCCACTACCCAAACAGAAAACGGCTGCTGGTTCCCCTCTCCTCGGCATTAATCTCTGTCCCTCCTGGGAAATTACGCCACGATAAATCTTTATTTCTCATGATGGCTTGCCAGCTTTAATAACGATTTCGCGGGGGATGGGAGAGGCTGGCAAACCGGAGCGTGGGATGGAGGATGCTCTGCTCCCCCAGCACACACTGATGGGTTGGGGCTGATTTATCCTCCTTTCCCAAGCCCTGTTTGTCCAGCTGCCAGATAAGGCCAAGTGAGTAACTGTTTCCCCAGTAAATTTAGTCTCCTCTTAATCCTCAGGTACCCCTGCTTTCCTGGAATTTATTCAGTACTCACACAGAGCCACGTGGCGTGAAAATATAGGGATTCAGACACTCCCCTCGAAAAGGCTGCCTGGTCACTCCATGTGCTGGAATGTAGGAATTGAGCAGTGCTGGGGAGTTACTGTAATACTATTTGTATTACTCAATACAAACCATTTGTAGAACTGTGCTTAAGAACAATGGAATTTGTGCTTAGTTCCTGTGGCTTCCAACTGGCGAATGTGAACAATTGAATTTTCTGTTATTTGAGGAAATAACTGAATGGCCAAATCCAATTACTCCTGGAAATTCTGCTGTGATGCAGAAAACAACCTGATCCCCGAGTGCTTCTTTCCAGCCAGAGTGGTTTTTGCTCCTGGGTAGTTTCAGGATGCTCACGAGCTGCACTAGACCATCCTATTCCACTCCTGTTCCTCTCCTGCTCTGAGGAAGGAATTGAGAATACACACTAAATGCCCAGTGAAAATGTGACCTACAGCCGAGGAAGATGAGAAGACGTTGCAGGGAGAGAGAAGAGTTGTTGGGTTTCACCCCAGGGGCTGTGACAGCCAGTGCATGAGGCTGCTGCACATGCCCTTACTGAGCAACCCAGAGTCAGGTCGGCAGGATGTCACCTCCTGTCCCACCTGCTCAATAGGGTTTCTCAGGGAAATGTTGCCAAATAAACCCCAAAATGACAACACTGCTGCTCCTGCATCCTCTCATACGGAGCCCATCATATGGGTCCTGTAAGGGATGAAGGAAGGGGTGTGCAGGGCTCCATGGTCAGACCTGAGCTGGGGCTCCTCCACTCGCCTGGCAGGCAGGGCAGCAGAACAGCTCCGGACGGTTGAGCACCAAATGTTTTCACAGGGAGTTACTATAGAAACTATCTTAACACCTTTTTCTGTGCAGCCTCGTTGCTGCTAATAAATAGCCTCATTATTTCGTAAAAAGTGCTCGGGAAACCAGGAGCAGCACGGCTCAGGCCGAGACAGAATTAATGGTCGAAAATAGTGGGACCATTTTTCCCAGTGCCACAGAAAGCAGAGAGGCCGGGGCTCCATTAGGGAGAGTTATGGCTCATTTCTCCGCTTTTGCTGTATTTATGTTTTATGTATTCAAAAGTGATTTCAGCCACAATCCCAAATTACCAATTCCCACATTACATTAAACGGCTGTGAACAGGAATGGCTCCTGCCTATCAAAATAAACCAGTGAGTGCCATGCAGGGATCCAGCTCCTTCCTGATGCTTGCAGCTGGCACTGCTTGCAGAGAAATGCTCCAGGGCCTGCTAAGGGGCTGCTGTCCCAGCTGGTACTAGGATCACCACCAGTGCCAAAGGCGGAGTATCCCTAATTTCCATAATGAATTTCTCTCTCTCTGCCCCAGCAGTCACAGTCACTTTCACTTCCCTGCCCAGTGCCTTAAGCCAAGCCATTTTTGCTTCCCTTCAAGCCCCAGTGCCCCTGAGCAGGAGAGGATTGTTAAAAATATTAACAGGAATAACACAATAGCAGGAATAACATATCACTGTGGTGTGAAGCTAAAATACATATCGCTCCTTATGTGTTCATTGGTTCTGTTGATACTCTGCTCATGCCATGCCTCTCCCAGCCAGAAAAATATTCCATCCAGGCAGGGCTGGGCTCCAGAATGTGTTGGGAGCACATGGGTTTGTAGGATCTGCACTGGGGTCTTGGATCTTTGTGGACATCAGCTCTCTTACTGCTTGGCACCCTCATCATCCCAGACCTCACTCAGCACAGTGATTCCTTGCTGATCCCATCAGTGCTGGAAACTCCCACAGCTTCCATGAATCTGGATGATCTTGTCTGACTCATGTCCAAAATGAAGCTTCCTTGTGTCATCTGAAAAACTTCTGGATTTGGATACAGGCTTCATTACAAATATCACTTTCATCCTCCAACCTGTATGCAGTCCTACTCACAGTCCTACTCGCAGTTCTGTGTGCAGTTCAGCAGGAGGTCACTCTGGTGACGGAAAACGGAGCAATTTTAGCCAAAAGCTCCACCACCAGCACTCAGACCAAGGATTCCTGACAGATCCCTGTCTGCCTCTTGCTGTGAGGAGCACAACAGCTCTGAGAGTTGGGGTGCAGTTTGCACCAGCCTGCCTGAAGCTGCCTAACTCTGGCTAAATTGAATACTATCATCCATGGATCTGAGAGGCAAATATTGCCCAGGAAAAGATGAGTTGGATATTTACCTTCAGGGAGGCTGGAAGCTGGCAGTGCCCACATCAAGCCCTCAGTGTGGGCAGGCTGTGCCCATCCCAGTCGTGCCTGTGGGTAGGGACAGATTCCCCATCCACCCACTTGCAAAACCTCTTGCAGCCACAGTTTCCTCTGCTTTGCCCAGGAAAAGCTGGACGTCGTTGTGATATTCTCATGCCACATCTCTGTGTGTTGGCATTTTTGTGAAGATCTGAAAGAAAACTAGAACTGATCACGCTGGTTTGCCCCTGGCAGGAGCCACCACAGACAAATAGGGAACACGGCTCTCCACAGCTCTTCTTGGGGATCACACTAACGACTTGCATGGCACAGGCCCAACATCTCAACGGGAGGCAGCCAGGCATCAGCGAAAATGATGGGGAATATAATGAATCATTTGTCTTCCCTGAGAAGGAAGAGTGGCGGTGGAAAACACAGACCCTTAACTCTTCCACAGCCGCCTGCCGCTGCTGTCAGCATTCCCAGGGTCCCCAGTGGACTGGTAGGAGACGAAAAAGGAGATGAAAGGGGACATCACCACGTTGGCATGTCCCAGTTTCTAGGATGGATGTGGGCTTGCTCTCCAGAGCAGCCTGGCTGTCAGCAGTTGCTTATTTTGCTATTAATGACACAGAACCGCTTATGGAAAAGGATTTTGCTTCCTCGATAACGCTGATAAAGTGGATTTGGCTCCGTGCACTGCATCCTTTGTCTGAGGGGGCTGGAAACACCAGAGGCATTTGGAGAGCTGCTCCTCCAGCACACAGTGGTAGCAGAATCCAGATGTGTTAGGAGGCCGCTGAGCAATCCAGGAGGGAGCCCAATCCCTGCCCTGGGATGCTTTGTACCATGATGCTGCTTCTCCCTGAAATGTCCTTGATGTGATAGGCTTCCTCACTCAGCTTCTTGGACAGGGAGTGATTCATGGAGCACGAAGAGCCACATCATCAGCCATGACCAAAACCACATTCAGGTCAGGTGAGCTACACCCCAGACCAGAGGGGACAGGACTGCTGTGGCTGCCCCAAGGTTCCAGATCCCTGAGGGTGCCAGAACTGCTGACAGCTGGGAACAAATTACAGTTCCCATCTAATCAACTCTTCTCATCGTTTCCAGTTGAGCAAATTAAAAATCTTCCAACAGCACAGATGAACTGCGGCCCAACCTCGCGCCTGATAAATGTTCCTTTTGAACTCATGCACAATGGGGGAGCCGATTAAACTTTCAACTTTTTTAATCCTATAATTTATTTAAAATGCATTTGCTGAAAGAAGAGAATGTGGAAGATTTTCTTCTTTGTGATTTCTTAGGGGGAGCTGATGTAAGAGGCAGATAACGCAGTGCAGCAAACTCGCCTCTGACGTTACCACTCAACTCGAGTCCTGCAGCTCAGACTGAAATTCCCGACTTTCAGTGAAATCTCGGATTCAGAGCAGGAGTTTCCCAGCAAAAGTCCAGCATTGTAACCCCTATTGGAACAGGCAGGACAAGAGGAGGAACCCACCAACCAGCTCTGCTTCCAGTGCCATCACAGCGCTGTGCCTTGCCAGCCCACCAGCCCAGCGCTCACTATCCCACAGGAGTTTCCCAGCCAGACAGACAGGTCCCATTAACTGCCACGCTTCTCAAGGGGAATTTGCATAGAACAGCACAGCATATACATGCACTGCAGTCCAACAAGCTTCCCGGGATTATTGTTATTGCTGTAATTACCAAAGGAATTAGTAATGCTCAACCATCAAGAGGTTAACTGCACCAGAGGCTAACAAGCCATGCAACACATCAAAATGCTGGGAAGCATTTTCTCAGCTGAGAGTCAGAGAATATTAACCTGGGATACCCATCCCTGGAAGTGTTCAAGGCCAGGTTGGGTGGGACTTGGAAAAACCTGGTCTATTGGAAGGTGCCCTTGCCTGTAGCAGGGATGTGGAACTGGATGATTTTTAAGGTCCCTCCCTACACAAAACATTCTGGGATTCCACGATTCCTTGCCTCCCTGGGAAGCAGCACTCTGGTTTGCTTTTTTCCAGCCCCATTGCTGGCACACAGTGCTGAGCTGGCAGGGTCTCTGACAATCCAGCTCTGGCCAAAGCAGGGGCATATCTTCCCTCCAGAAACTCCCCCTCTCCACACAGCCCCTGCCAAGGGCAGCAGCCTTAACCCAGCCTTTCGACAATCTGCTCTTTATCTGCTACTGACAACAAAGCTGTAATTGCAGCCCTCGGCAGAGCAGATAGAAGGAGCTCTCCAGGCACCACGAGGAATAGAGCATCACATGATCCAAGATTTGTCCTGACTGTGACTCTGCTCCAACAGTGCCAGATGACAGAGGGTGATTCTCCTGGCCACCCGCTCCCTAAGCCCAGCCCCCTCCTCAATACTGTCCTTACAAAGCCCATTTTGGAATGTGAGCCGCGGAAAACTCACATGACATCCTGTGGTCACAAAAGTCCCTGCACATTCCATTAGTTCCAAAAGACACAGGCACGAGGTTCCCTGTGTTCCCATCTGTGGGATGAGGAGCAGGCATACTGTGGATGAGGAGCAGTCGCCACCTCCTGCAAGCTTCAGTGACATCTCAAAATCAATACCCTGCCAACAATGATGGCAGTAAGTTTAATTCTTGATGAATGGCAGACATAAAACTGAGCTATTGTATTGCTGAAAGAAATTGAATTAAGGGTGAGCAGAAGGGATACATCTCTTGGCAGTGTGGTTGATAACTCTGCCTGCTTGGCCAGCTGCCACCAGCAGCCCTTTGGCTCCTGACACAGTTCCTGATGGTCCTGGCAGGTCCCTGGGTGCCCAATACTCCCTAAAACCGACCGGTTCCCATTCCATGGTTCAATTGTTGCTGTACAGGGAAGCAGGTCTCCAGCCCCCTCAACATCCACATCATCCCCTTCCCAGCATTACCTGAATTAGGACACATCCTGGCACTGAGGACTCGATGGCCCCTTCACTCCCTCCCCTGGACATGCAGGAAAGAGAGTTTGGTCTTTGCAAAGCTTTTTGGTTTGGACACTTTACCTTGGGATGGACACTTACTTGTGTCTGTTTATTTTTCCCAGCGCGTCTGTGACAGACTCCAGGTTTCCTCTGCATGCACAGGAAGACTTTCTTCATTAGCTGTTAGACTCCAACTCCCGAAGAGCAAATTAGGGGACATGAATATGCAAATTAATGCTTCTAAACTGATAGCAGCATTGCTGCCTGCAAGGGGATCAAAGCTAGGGTGACATTTGGCTTCCAGCTCTTCGCATTCGGGAGCGGGGTTTGACACTTTCTTTAATTGTTTTTTACACTGGAGAGAGCTAAAAATAAACCTTCCACAAAGTTGTTCTCCTGCTCACTCTGTTTGGCTTGGGTTGGGGTTTTTTAAAATTGTTTTTGCCCTGTTTTGCCCAAGCTGGCAGGGCTGAGACTTTTCCAGTCATGCAGGGGCCATCCCAGTGAGGCTCTGCCCAGTCCCGTGTGGAACCACAGCAGTGGCATGAGCACAATGGCCATGGTGAGATGATATGGCACTAGGGACAGTTTGGGGACATGCTGGATGGCAGAAACTGCGTGGAATCACAGATGGCTGAATTTGGGCTGCAACTCCCCCAAAGAAATCATTCCCCACCTTCAAAGGAGCTTTCCAACAACACCCGAGCCCATCAGCTTTCCATTTCTGCAGCCAACCAGGAATACATCCTGCGGCCACCACCAGCATCCAAATGTTGCAGGCTGACAAAAGTGCTGGTGCCTGAGGGTTTGAGAGGCAGAGAGGGCTCCACATCATCACACCCTGCATCCCCATAGGGCATCTCCATTCTGGGGCACAGCCCAGGTAACTCATCAATAAGTATTTGGAATCAGGGGGAATAACAAGGAATTCCAACAAACATCCTGCCAGAAGCAGCTGTTGCTCCATGTCCCACTGCCCTGGGCTGTAAATGCCCTTGGCTGGCTCCCTCCCCACTCTCTGCCAGTTCAGCCTCTGCTTAGAAGTAATTACGAGATAATTAACATTTGTAGCAAACAGCAGGAAACATCTGGGCCTGATAACTAAGAGGAGCCCTTGAGGGTGATGAATTGGGATGGAGGAAGGAGAGTGGTGGGTGGCGTGGCAGAGCCTCATGGAGGCTGGGACTGGATGGGATAGGATGGGATGGAGACATCTCTGGGGGATGCTCCAGGGATGGTGATGCCTCCTTCCATCCTCCTCTCAGGCGAAGGTGGGGAAGCAGCACTGCCCAGCCAGGAAGTTTCTCAGTCAAGGAGCCAATCTCTTGGAAGAGACCTGAACTCAGAGGAAGAACAGAGGGCATTTGGTGGAGCTGTAATTTATTTTGTATGACTCCTACTTAATTAAGTACTTCATTTGCATAACACTGTGCAGTAACTCACTTCTGTCATCATGAAATTCAGCCATGTGCAAGCAGTCTGCAAAAATAACACACATAATTCAAACTTATGTTTGTTGTTAAGAATGGGTTTACATGATGCAATTAAACAGGCCTGACAGGCAGCTCAGAATCCCCTTCCCTTTCTCCTTCCTATCCCTTTTCCCTTCTTGTTCCCTTTTCCTTTCCTTTTCCCTTCCCTTTTCCCCTTCCTCTTCTCTAAAGAGATGAATAAACCTTTGCATTGATTTCTGGAGAAATATTTGGGATGCAATTGGGCTTTGTTAGCTCCTCTCCAGTAATTCCCACTCTGACCTCCCTGCTACAGAGGTCTGCAGTGGAGAGGGAGCCTTGGGCTCCCCTGAGCCACTCACACATTATTTCCCTGTAAATCAACAAAAGGCCAAGCCAAGGGGTCCTCAAGGCCTCCCATAACCTTATTAAACCTTTCCCTCATTTGTGCCCTGGCCTCTCCGGCCTTTCACTAGCAGCGTGTCTGTTGGATACTGAAGAAGCCAAAAATACAGCTGTGCGCAGGCAGAGACATATTTTTAGGGCTGCACTGACCTTCCACATCTTGCTGCTGTCCTCCCCATGTGACACCAGGAGAAATATCCCCGGTGACACTCCGTGGCCGTGCTCAACTGGCCCGTGAGCAAGCAGCCCCACGTGCAGCTGGGTGCAGCCGGGAGGGCTTAGAGCCACGGGATGCTCAGCAAACCCAGCTGACATTTCCCAGCGTGACATTAATAAAGGTGGGCTGGAGCAGGGCAGGGAGCTCCTGAGGCACTGGGGAGAAGCCAGAACACCCCTGAGGAGGGAGTCTCCGAGGTCTGTCCAATCCTTGCCTGCTTGTTCCTTGTTCACACCCATGCCAAAGCGATGCTCAGCGCTGTGGCAGCAGCCCCTGGGCTCTCCCACCCACTGCCATGCGGGTGAGCAGCCCTGCTGCAGCCTGGCATTTCTGGGGCACCTGTGTCCACAGCAGCTTGAGCAGCAACTGACAAAGGACACACGTGGACCTGGCGTGGGGAACAGCATCCTTACAGGTAGAGGTTTTTTGCCAGTTTTGGAAAGTTTCCGAGGTGTTTGCAAAGTTCTGATTTGTTAAGCATGAACAGGTTGGGTTTGCTGGTCCCTCTGGCAGCATGGGCGGCTGTTGCAGCACTGCTGAGCCCAAAGGTTGGGAGGATTTCCAGGCAGCCAAATGCCAGATGCTGGTGGCCCCCAGGACAGTTTTCCTCTGATATACATACCACAGAAAATTCATTTGGCCATGATCCAAGAGGCTCTGGGAAGCATCAGGATGCATTCCCTCTGGTGAACATGCCCTGGGATTCCCCAGGGCCACAGAGCCGGGGTTGCTGCTGTCCCAAACCCTCTTGTGAGCAATATTAGCAAAGATCAGCAAACCTCCCCATGCCCCCTTCAGCTGCCAGACCCACATGGTCAGAAACATGCACATGTGGTTCTCACTGAGAGAACAATTCCAAGTGTCTATAAATACCTAGGAAGGTAAATGCATTAACCTTATCATGATCCCAGACTGTAATTACATACAGCCTGGCTCCCAGGTAAATTAGTACATTAATAATAATTTTCTTCCAATAATTACTGTCATTCCTTAGATCTCACAGCTATTTGCCCATTCATTTACACGTGCAAGGGTATTCCCACCACCATTCCCACTGCTGGAACAGCCTCGGCCAAACAGTTCCCAGCAGTCCTTGAGAAATCTGTGTGCAGACTATAAAAGTCTACTCATAGTTTAAAGGTGCCACAATCCAACCAGCCTGGTCCTTGTCCAGCTATGAAGCTGGTTTCCACCAGAGAAGAGTTTCTGCTGGCCAAGCTCCCTGGGGAGTCAGGTGCAATTAGCTCCAACACAAGAGGAAAATTAATACTCAGAACCTGTTCCTGGCATGCCTGGGATGCTTCACTGTGGAATGGGGCACTGGGACAGGGTCACCAGCACACCAGGACTGAAGCCACCAGGTCTGCCAGCAGCTGCACATGGCAAAGCCAGCTGCAGAACTGCTGGATGCTCGGAGACTCCCAGGCGTTGCAAGGGCCATCCCCGGGAGGGGCCTCTCCATCGGCTCAAGAGGAAGAAGGAAGGGAGCATCCACTCGGATCTCCATGGAAACCAGGGAGAGGTGGGGAAGACTTTAATTTGAAGTGCTGATTTGGCAGAGGCCCCGGGAGCCATAGGCAGGAGATGAGCTGCATTAAGGAGCAGCAGGGGGCGGGGGGCTGTGGCTCTGAAAATGGGTGCCAAAAGGGTATCTGATACCATTATGCTTGAAAAGTTGCTGTGAAAGGCAGGGAATCAAATGGGATCAGTGTAGCAGCAAATGATTTATTTAATTCATTTGGCCCCTTTTCTGTGCACAAATTATCCACAGAGAGACTTCGTTTTTCTTTTTTTTTGTTCTGAACTTGCTTATTAATTTGCAGCAAGGGGGGCAGATTGATGCAGGCAGAGTTCAGAGCATCCTGCTGCCTGCACCCTGGGTGAAGGCAAACCCTGACACCATCCCCACACCAGGGGGACTGCAGCCACCAGCACCTCCTACTCCCTGGTCTCTCCACGAATACCCCAGACTTTGGAGATAAACAAAAGGCTGCAGCCTCCAGGGCTTTGCTTCCAGGACTTTTCATTTACTGTAATTACTGAAGGATGTTTCCCCCGAGATAAGATCTGCGTGACATTTGCGAAGCAGAACTCCTGCTCAGACCCGCCAAACAGATTCACAGCCACAAACAACCGGGTCCTGCAGCAGGAGATAAAGCCAGCATCTCAGGGGAAGCGGTGGGGCAGCTCTCTCCAACTTCCCAGGAATGAGTGCAGGGTTCAGGGGCCATGGGAAAGCAGCATGAGAACCCGATGCTAATCTGGGCTGGGAGGTGAGGAACAGCTGTCAATGCCCAGATCGCCGTGCCCCTAAAATCAAGTGCTCTCTAAGCATAAATTTGGGGAGCAGTCTGATGTACCCTCAAGAGCCAAGTGATCTGCTCTTGCTCCCACAAACCTGTTCTCAGCACCCAGAAGAAACCACTGCAGTATCAGTCTTGCAAGAGGGGCCTTCATTGCCTACAGCACCCACACGGTTTATTTAAAAAACCTTAATAGAATTTGGAAATTACAGGCAAATGCTTCATGTTGACCTTCACTAAGGTGGATGCGGTTTCCCACCTCCGTACAGTAAATCAGTGGGTAAACGAACACAGACTCAATTCATCATCAAATGTCAAGCCTGAGACAGAAAGACAGGAAATGATTTAAAAGCAACTAGCAGTTTAGAACTGCTGCAAATTTCTCATTATGGAACTGTGAATTGTCATCAAAAACTAATCTGTGTTTTAAGCTTTGGTCTGCCCAGAGCTGCCAAGGCCCCTCTCCTTCCACCACTCCCTTTGGTTCAGGTGATTCCCATCTGACATCCCCAAAAGCCTTTGAGCATCACCCCCTTGGATGCCCCACATCTCCATCAATCCACGTGGATTTTGAGGTGTGCTTTATGAGCACCATCCCCAGGTGAGCATCCTTCACTGGGGGTTCTTCTCCCCCAGGCCAGCTCCTGCGATGTCACCATGGCCCTCATCACCCTCCTCCCTGCTGGACCAACCAGGGAGGGAGGATGTGCTTTGCAAAATTCTTTACATCCCCTCCATTGCAGCTGAACTGGAGTATAACCACTGCAGCTCAGAGGCTCCTCATCCCTCCTACCAGACTCCTTTTGCCAGAGACACTAATAAAATGCATTTCCTCCAGCCAGCGTCTCACTTACAGAACCTTCGCCTGGGTGTGATTGAGTGCACTTAATATAGTCGCTCTCACCATAGAAAGGATGCTGAGCCTCCTATTTGACAGCCTTGATCTTAAAGAAATCCATTAAGAGCAGCTTTATCTCTGGGTTTTATAACCATTAAATCAGGTTTTATCAAGTCAGTGACGCGCTTTCAGAGAGACAACTGGGAGAAACAGGGAATAAACCTCCCAAACTCCCATGCTGGGGCTGCTGGGCTGGATTTGGGTGACATGGAAATAACCAAGAAAGAGTTTGTGTCAGTGGAAAGCCCCCCAGAATGATGCTGCCTCACCAGCAGGTCGCAGGAGCCTTTGCTGGATGCTGCCATGCTGCTTTCATGTGCCTCAATCAGCTTTTGGTTTGGCAGAGGCGCTAAATACTCATTTCAGCTAATAAAGATGCCCGGTAATGTCATATTACAGGGCTGGCAAGCTCCCAGCAAATATTATGGTGAAGCTTTGTTTAATTAGAGGGTTCTCAGGCAGTCACAATTTCCTCCTCATAATGGGGAAAACAAGCTGGGTTTAAAAGTTTGGGCTGGCGGCAAACCCAACTGAGGATTGGGCATCCTGACAGCCAGTTTCCCAAGGGCCTTCAACTGCTGCAGGAGTTTTGCCCCCAACTCCTATGTTGGTTTTTCTTTTTATTACCTTATTTCCTCATTACTACTTGCCCTTTTTTCAGTTGCCCCTCCCTAGCCCGGGTGCTGGGGCCAAGTATCGTGCCCTCCTTAATTCCTGTTGCAATTTCAGCAATGCAGTGACACTCCAGTCCCCAAAAGGTCTCATCTGCAAATGCTCCAAGAGGGACAACACCCCCAAGAATTACTGAACCCATGGAAAGGGCTTTTCAACCCTTCTTCTCCCTGCACACCTCAGTGATAAGACACAAACCAAGATTTTTACGACAAATTAATTCTATCATTACTGGAATCCAGTTTCCTTCCTGACATGAATGCAAATGGGAAGAGCACAACCACCAAGCTGCATGCCAGGCACGGGTGCTCGAGTTCACTCTCATTAGCAGGGATGACTTCATTAACAAGTAGGAGCCCAGGAAGCTGCCCCTACACAGCAATTCCAACAGCCATGGCCATAATGCCAAGCAGCTGGGACACAAGGCATTTGCATTTCCTACGGGGAAACTTCTATCAACTTTTCTTAATGACAGTTCTGTAGATTTTGGGCCACAGACATGCGCTGCAGAGGAGCAGACAGCATCATTCAAGCACCAGCTCAGCTCAAGTCCCTGTGCTGGCATCCCCTGAATGCTGGTACATCATTCACCACTCGAGCTGCCTGTGCTGCAGGTACAGCACCAGCTCATTCATGAGCCTCAAGAAATATCGTTGTGTGAAAATGTAATAAAAATTATTCAGCTAATCTACTTTAATAACCCAACTTCGGGGCCTCTCTGTGCTGCAGACAGTATAATCATTTCTAAAATATGAGCTGTCATTTCCCATCAGTGCGAGGGAGGCAGAGGAACTCGGCACCCGACTTTATCGGGGCCACTAATTCACCAGCCTCAGGCCTCTGGAGAGTGAAGCAGCATTTCCAGAGCTGGTGGGCTGCCCTACCCTCCCAGTCCCACTTGCAGTCCCTGCCCTGACCCCCAGGATGCTCCAGGGGATGGGGGTGATGCAGGAGACCTCCAGGACTCATCTCCACAAGACAAGGATTCTGAGGATTTCCACCTCCTCAGGAAGAAAATGCTGCCACACTCTGACAGTTGTGCACAGCAATTTTAATGGATCAAGGATGAGTAAAAAGTATCAAAAATCCCATAGAACTGCCTTAGTGTGTACAAAACTCACCGTTGCATATAAAATACTTTAAAAATATTCCGCAGAATCAAATCTGCAAATTTTTCAAGTTAAAAAAAGATTCAAAGTGCCTAAAATATCATCACGCTTAACAAAAATACAGATTCTGCAGTCCCAAAGTGCCGTAACAAACACATCCACTCATCTCAATTTCTGTGGAGGGAGCCACATGGCACCACCAGCACTCACAGCAATGCCTGGGGATCCCAGTGACAGAGACACCAGCCTGGCAAAGTGACAGCCAGGGGACAGGGGTCATGACCACCCTCAGACAGACACAGGCACCCCCAAGGTGGAGCTGATGAAGCTGCTGGGCTGGCACAGGAACCTGCAGCTTTGCAGCGACGGGCAGGCAGCCTTCACTGGTACAGGACCTTCACGCAGAAGGTCTCCTCGTTCTTGTCCTCGTGGTCATTGATGTGAATCAGGATCTCCTCCTCCCCCACAGTCTGGCTCGGGGCAAAGCGCAGGCCAATTGTGTACACCTCCCCTCCAGCCACCTGTGGGAGAGAGGGCTGGGGGAGGCAGCAGCACCTGGCCAGGCCCCTTCATGTGCCCACCTTCCCCCAGCCAGGGTGGCCCTCATGGCTGCCACCCACCCAGCATCACCTGGTCTGGCCAGACAAGGGGCCTGACAAGAGAGGAGTGCTGGCAGCAGGACGTACCTCGAAGGAATCCTCCTTGAACTGCAGCAGGTCGGGGCGGTTGGTGCAGAGGAAGTAGAGCCGGGGCGAGGGGTAGGGGTTGGTGTAGGTGATGCGCTTGTTGCAACCTTTCCCACCTCCCGCAGGCAGAGAGATCTCAAAGGCCTGTGGGGCAAGCAGGGGCAGTAGCAAAGGGGCAGAGATAAGAGGGTGGGCAGCAGCAACAACGGGTACTCCCCCAAATCCACCATAGAGAATTGCCTTGCACACACTGCCCTCCCCTCTCACACCTCACATCTGCTCTGCCAGACAGCAGAAAGAGCCCAGCTTTGATCAAAAGGAGCAACAATTAATTACAAGTGCAAAGGACAAAGGGCTGGGAGAGCAGCAGAGACTAGCCAGCTCCTTCTCATTCCCAGGAAAAGCTGTGGTGCTCAGATAACTAGATAGACTTGATGACCCTGAACAGCCCCTTCCAGCCCCAACTACTCTGATTGTCTTAACACCCCACAGCACGAGCAGCATGCGGCAGAACAATGGGGCATCAGTGTAAATGCCAATCTGAACCTTTCCCAGTATCAAGGGGTTCAGGAAAACATTTTTAGAAAGAACACATTAGCCAGGAAATCTAATTTTCTGTCTTTGAGGCAAGGCCTCTGCCAGCACAGCGCTAATCGAAAGCAGCATGCTGCAGCTCTAATTTCACAACTGGGAATACTTACGAGCTGCCGCTCCTCAGCGTGGGGCTGCCTCCAAAGCAGCCTAAAAGACATTTTACCAGGGGCTTCAGTGAGATTATTCAAGTACCCCAAGGGCTAAATGTGTGTTTACGATGGCAAGCGCCAAAAAAAACACAGATGGAAAGAGAAGAAGAAGCAAGAGACAGCCCTAGGTTATTGGCTGAACTGCGACCACTGATCCAGTGCCATCACCACGTTTCGCAGCGGCGAGAGCTGCCGTACCTTGGAGATGAGAGGCTGCCTGCAGGACAGGCAGAGCAGCCAGGAGGACACCAGCTGGTGGGACTCCACATCCACCAGGTTGAGGTAGATGAATTTGCTCCCAGCCCGCCGTGGCCTCACGCCGATGCACAGGTCCTGAATGCCATTGGCAGGGAGGAGGAAGGCACCGTTCGGATCCACCTGTGGAACAACACCTGGAGGTACAGCCACCCACAACAGCTGATCACAGCCCTGAGAAGTCCAGCTTGGAGCATCAATTAGACCCAATTGCTCCTAAAAACCTGTACCTCTATTCCACCACTATTGAATCCCATACCTCCCACCCCCAGGAATACCCTGGGACTAACTCATGTCAGGAAGGAGGAGAGCCACTCAGGAACACCCAGGGCCTCCTCAGTCCATGGGTTCAGGAAGGAGGAGAGCCACTCAGGAACACCCAGGGCCTCCTCAGTCCATGGGTTCCACCACACAGGCTTTGCCTGGGGAGCCTTTGCCTTTCCTTTACAGGACAGCAATGGAGTTTTTCTGCCTTTTATTATTCACATTTCCAATTACGGACGAAGGAATTCCAAAGAAATTGAGAGTCTTCAGACAGTCTCATTAACACAGATAATTTGCCCTCCGGGGTTTCACGCCAATGATCCTACACATGACAGCTCTAATCAAAAGATAATTATCACAAACGCTTTACGGCTCTCGGTTGTTCACAGTTCCGTGTGGGTTGCCTTTTGCTTTCCAGAGGGGGTTTCACTGGGCTGACCCAGTCCAGCCAGCCCCCAGCCCACCACGGGGGCTTACCTCCAGCTCCTGGGGGTGGGAGGTGAAGGCCCGCACCCTCCGTGGGGCCGCGGTGCCACGCAGCAGCAGGGAGAGGCGGGTGAGCTGCCCGGCCGTGCAGGCGACGTCCAAGCGCTGCAGCGAGTGCAGGTAGAACTGCCAGATCTGAACAGGTGCTGCCAGCCAGGTGTCCCTGTGCACAGACAGGCAGACAAGGCTCGCCACAAACCATGGGAGTCAACGTTCCCCACCCTTTTGGGGTCCTGCTACTTACGTATAAATAGCAACAAAGAACTTTTTGATCTGCGGGCTTGGTCCTCCGGCTACTTTGAGGAAGATATCCTGTGGCTCACCAGGCCCCTACAAAGACAACAGAGCATTGTCCCAGCAGTTGACCAGCTAATGAGGACCCCAGGGGTGTCTTCCCATTAATGGGGAAGCTACCACCATCTCCCTTACGAAAGCAGATGTTTCGGTGCCTCGTTAAACAACGTTATTAAGTTATTATACAGCTTGGCTGAGCTCTCCAAGTATTTTTAATTACAAAAGAGGATACAAATGACTATCACATTCCAGGTCTGTATCTGTAATCAAATTTTGGCAAATTTTCTGCAAGTTTTCTAACAAGCCCTAATCCAATTACCATACTAACGCATTTCCACAACAGCAATTAGCAACTATCCCTCGTTGCCATTCACATGGACATGTCCAAGCTTATTTTTCCCTTCCACCCCTTCCTGCTGTGGAACCAGCCCAGGAGAGCCTCCCACTTGGGGAGAGAGTGGACTGGTGCAGGGCTGGGCACGGAGCTGCCCCACCACCCCAGCATCCTTCCGCAGGGACAGGCTTTGCTGTGCACCCCAAGGACACACCATCCCACCACCTGCAGATACCCCGAGCAGCAGGAAGGTCTATCCCAGCCCAACAAAAGGCTGCTTTTCCCCAGCGTCTGAATCATCTGGTACTTGCTCAAAAGAACAAGCAAGCACAGGCTGCTGCATGATGCGATAAGGGGCAACGTTCAGCCTCCCCCGCCAAAACAATGCAGATCCTTTAATTGGGAATAAAAAGCAATTCCAGCTTCATCGTTGCCACTGTGTCACTGCTATGGGCTGGTACACGGGGATGCTCTGTGGTTGCACCCACATTGGCAGCTCTCTGCCAACCCAAACAACCTGCAGGAGAAAGATGGGAGGAAGAGCAATGCGAAAGTGTAACATACCAAGGATTTGGTTTCACAAATGATGTCAGGGTCACTGCAGCGAACAAACATCTCAGGCTGCCCGCCCGGCATGCCCACTGGTGTGCCTGTGGACAAGGGACCGAGGAAACCACCTTCAGCTTTTCCTCTACCTGTGCCTCTCTCCTGTGTCCCATACAGCTGTACACAAAACCCTTCATGCTAGACTACCAGAAAACCACACAAGTGTAGGGAATTCAGGTTGAAGTTAACAGAGAGATGGATGGAGAACAAGCAAGGAGCCCAGGGCCATGAAGGGGTAAGGAAGCAACAATGTGTTCCCTGGATGCTGCTGTGCCTCCAGAAAGGCTCCATGAACTATAGACGATGACTAACAGGGAAGAGCCCAAGCCCCGCCAGGCATGCCATGGACTGACCAGGAAGGGTGTGCCAGGGAGGCAGCCGAATGGTTTTCTTCAGGAAGGTGAGCTCTGGGTGGTAAAAGCGGAAGGTCTGGTCCACCACATGGGGCTGTGGCTCCACCTTCAACCGCAGGAGTGCAATGGGCTTCCCCCCGCTCACCTGGAAGGAGACCTGCCCCAGGGGTCAGCGGGAGAGGGATGGGGTTTTCCAGTGATTCTGCTCCTCCCAAGCAGCCCCTCAAGCAGTGTTTCTCCTGGATCCCTAACCTGGATGAGCTTTGTCTGCTTGGCCCCACTCTTCCCAAGGGAGTGAGTGTTCTCACGGGCACCAATGCCCAGCCCAGCCGGCCCCTGCAGGGTGAAAGTGAGTTCCCTCAGGGAGCAGCATCACGGCGGCTGCTGCTGCTCTCCATGGCTGTACCAGCCTGCTCTGCTTTGGCAACCACAGCCAAGGGGAACATTTTGTACTGAGAACAGCTCAAAACAGGGGCCTGTGCCCACCTGTGCTGCAACCACTGCAGGGTCTGCAGAGAAGGTCTGGTATTTGAAGGGGATGTGGACAGTCTCACTGGGACGCAGGTAGACCTGAGGCTTGAGGTCATCACGGAGATGGAACATATCCTCTTCCACTGGTGTAACACTCTTGGTCAGCTCCTTGAAGTGACGCCACTCCCTCGGGTCCAGTATGACACTGGAGCAGTGAGCAGCAGAGGTGCAGGTGAGGACTGGAAGGGAGCTGGTACCACCCTGGCATCTCCCCATGCACACAGGGGAGCCCCCACCTGAGCTCAGGGTGGTCAACCTCAATGGTCACGGTGTGCTGGATGTTGTATGGGTTCTTCAGGGCAAACTCGAAGAATTCGGCTGTCCCCAGCACAGCGTGGACAGTGCGGGTGGCTGTGATGGCCTGGCTGAGCATCTGGTAGATGGTCTCTCCCTTGATGTGATCCCGGTAGGAATCAATGACCTGCAGGTCCCAGGCACGCTGCTTTGGCCAGCCCTGCCGGGAGAGAAGGGAACATAAGCCTAGGGATGCTGCAGGGGTCTGGCCCCACACCCTCCTGCCGCCAGCAGCCCTGTGCAGCCACACCACTGCCATGTGCTGCAGCCAGCGGGTGGACACGGCCTCACTGAGAGTGACCAGAGGGGCCAGGCTCACTTCTGGCCGGCGACTGCGCAGTGCTGCCTCCAGCTCGTTGTCCACATCCACCAGCCTCCGTGCCCACGCCGTCCGCCCGCCTGTGGGGAGAGACCACCATGGCACCAAGGAAGGACCCCCCAGATACTGCAGCCCCCAAGAGCTCCGCAATACTGCAGGGCTGGAAAGGAGAGCAACAAAGTGGGGAGCAGGCCCATAGCTGGCACTGCAGCAGCAGAGACTCTGCTTGCCTCAACTCATAGGGGGACAGGCCAGGCCCCAGCAGGACTCACCACCAGGAGTATTCAGGGAGCACCAGTTACCACCTGGGGTGATGACAGTGCTGTCTGGTGCAGTGACAATGCGGGAGTGGGATGGCAGCTGCCCTGGAGTCTCCTCGCATGAGTGGCCTGCCACAAGTGGAGACAGGAGTGAGTGGAAACCATCCATTTTCATTGTTATAAAAATCTACTGCCAATTTTTACCTCCCTGCAGCTCTGTTCAGACAATTTACACATGCAGGAGGGAATACCTGGAAAAGAGTGATGCCCTAAGAGATCCACATGCTCCCCAGAGCCTGTTCTGTCACACAGTCACCTGCTCAGGAATGGAGCAGCAATGACAGCACACACCATCCTGAGCCCCTCACCAACTCCTGCTTTCATTTCTGTGTTCTGCCTCCCCCAGCATGGCCACATGCAGCTGAATCTCCCCCCTCCCACACAGGCTGTGCCAAGTGGAGCCACACAAGGCTGTAAACTCACCAGGTATTTGCCCAGCCTACACATCTGTCCCCATCCTTCAGGAAAGGCTACCAAGCTTTGCCATCTTGTTTCTAACACTATTTTGGAATTTAAAATAAAAAGAGGATGGGAAAAACACCAATCAAAGGGCAGCTGCTCTCCTGGCACAAAGGCTCTAGCTCTTCCCTCCCTCCCTCTTCTTTGTCACCATGTGAGTTAAACCACTCCCTGGGTTGTGGATCTCAGATTCTCCTTCCCAGGAGCTTATCGGCCCTTTGCAGGCAAAGTATGGAAATGACGATTTAAGATATCTTATATGGAGCTAATCTCTCCTCTGAAGATAAGATTTTAAAACCTGGAGTCACTGCACATTTATAGGACACAGAATTAAATACATAAAATAAAAGCAGCCAGCAGGTTCTGGGAAGGATGACATCCTCACCAGCCTGGGTCTCACTCAGGTACAGCCAGCCCTGCATACGCTGCCCAGGCTTTGGGCTCCATGAGCAGTGGGTTCTCACCAACATTGGCCAGACACAGGTGGAGGCGGCCCCTCACAGCCACACGGACACCGAGGGGCCGCAGGGCACCGTGCCTCAAAGCCTCTCTGCCCATCACTGTCCCGTCTGGCTCGTACTCAGTGGTGGCCACCTCCAGCTCGTGGTAGGTCCTGACGGCCGTCTGGCCCTGGCGCAGCAGGGGCTGGGGACAAGGCAAGGACAGACAAGGCACAACGTGTTACTGGGGAGTGTGGGGCCAAGGGATCTGGGTATGAATGGCACTGCATGTCCTGGATAGCTCTGCAGGGCTTAGTGCTAGAATACTGCCAGAGTTCCAGGGAAGGGTGAAGAAAGTTAATGCTTTGTCATCACTTTGGAGGAAAAGATAACAAATCCTGTGATTAGGGACTTGTCAAGCTGACATCAGACTCGGTTACAGAGAGGGGCTCACAGCATCTCCATTACTGAAGACCCAAGGACAATACAACAGCATCTGAACACAGGATTAAAGGGAGAGCTGGGCTCTTCCCTAGCACTCCACACAGGCAGGGGGCCCTTCAGCATTACCAGCCACAGGGAAAGACCTTCAGTCTAAACAATACCTCCAGTTTAATGGCAGCAGACCCAACATGGAGCAGGGAGTCTCCATCCCAGACGTCAATCTGGAGGCTGTGCTCTGCCAGGTAGCGCAGGAACCAGCGCTGCTCCCCGGGCCGCAGGAAAGCTGGATCCACCATGTACTTCAGCTGCAAGCCTGGTGGTCCTGCAAGACACCACACTGTCATTGACATGGCACTTGGCTTGGTGGGAAAGCTTCAATGTGCACCTCATGCAACTGACACTGTGTGTTCTACTTCAAACACTCGATGTTTTGAATGTTTTTCATGATCTGCAAACCAGCTTTGCTATTAACAGACACCAGCCTATCCCTTGGGCCAGAGGCAAGCCTTCATCCACCCAACACAAGAGCAGCAGCCACACATAGATGCTAAAAGCAGAGCTTACTGTTTAGGGTGCCATCCTCATTGACACGGACAAGGAACTGTGCTGGCCCAGCCAGACCAGCTGCCAGCCCCCCATCTGTGCTGACCAGCTGCAGCCGGGGTGTGGTGACTGGTGGGAAACGGTAGAACTGGAAGGTGAGGAAGACAGTCCTCGGCCACAGCCCCTCCACACTGCCTTGGACATCCCTTGAGGAGAGAGAGGGGTTTGGGTTACTTGTGCCACTCTGTCACAAGCTCTTCGTGCATTTGGCACATGCCAAGAGGCAGAAGAACGAGAAGATTGGCAGCACCACAAGTATTTGGACTTTTCTGAAGACAGCGGCCATACGGTTTGCCTTAACTTTCCAAAAAGCTTCATAATTCCAGCTGTCTCCTGCCATATGCTGCGATGGAGGCGCCCAGCAAAGGCAGTGTGTTACCTTCCCACAGCACACTGCCAGCCACAGAAAAAACAGAAGCAGGGCCTTACCTAGCCAAAGCCACCCCTTAGGTGCCAACTTTCCCAACTCCATTTGCATTTCTGGAGAAACCCTGCATTAATGAACTCTGACATCACATTGTAGCTCATGGATCCAATTTAAAATAACTGGATTATGACTTAAAAGTGCCCAGGAAAGACAAAAGCAGGTGCTAAAAGAAGAGGCACCTCCGCAAGGACATCTCCTGCCCAAGCAGGGAATAGGCTTGGCAGAATCTGGAAAGGACTCTGTCCAGGAGGCCTTTGAGATCTGCCCACACAAGACCATGACCTGCCATCTCACCTGCCAAAAGCTAGGAACTGCAGGACTATTTCATTGCCTTGTAGAGGGTCAGCTTCCTCCAGCCGCAGGTTGAAACTGCCTAGCTCCACTGGCTCTGAGATTTCCACTGGCTCCTGGTTGCGGTCCAGGATGTCTGGAAAGCCAGCAGCGTGCAGGCGTGCCAGAGCAGCACGAGAGAGGGACACATGGGAACTGACAGAGAAATAGAGGTGAGCTCCACAGAAGAGGCCACGAGGCAGGGCAGGTGATGGGGCCATAGGAGCCAAGGGAGGGGCAGCTGAGCATCACCTGCATGCCTGCAGCCCCACAGCAGCCATAGGCAGCTGCAGCGGGGTGAAGGGCAGTGCCTGCAGCTGGTCGTTGGCACAGGGCTCTGTGTCCGGCGAGCCCAAGTTGGCCTCCAGGTGAGTGATGCCCCCATCCTTCTGCAGAGTCTGGCCTATGTCCCGTGGTGAGGCCACGAGCTGGGACACCGACAGCTGGTGAGAGAGTGGCAAGCGTGAGCACAGCACCCACAGTCCTGAGGCAGCCCCCTGAGGCAACCCTTGTGGCAAGCTGAGCCAGCAGCTCCTCTGTGCTAAAGCAGCTCAGCCACCACGTGCCCCAGTGTTGTAATTCCACCAGAAGTGGTACAACTTGGCCACACAAGGGTTGGCACCTCTGCTGCTATTTCCTTGCTGCTCACTCCCTGGCAAGAGGAGGGATGAGCACATGCAGCAGGAAGATCAAACTGCTTAATGCAGCCTTATGAGGCATTTCATTTCATAAAAAACATTTGCGTGCATTGATTCCTGCATCAAGATATAAAACAGCATAAAGAGGGCTCTTAGTATTCACAGCTCTTCTTAAATCCTGGGAGCTCTGCATGAACAAACCGTGTGTCACTGTCAGCACATACCGGGGACAACAGCACCCAGCAAATCTGGGCTGTCAAAAACCAGAGCTGCCCTCACTCCTGGGGTGTGAAAAGAGCACAGGGAACCTCTCCCAGCACATCACAGGCAGGAGCTGGTTTGCTGCCTGGAGGAGGTGGAGTTGAGGACACTTGGTGCCTCTTGGCTGCAGCAGACAGGAAAACAGGCAGGGGATGGGTCCAGAAGCACATCCTACACGTGGGTCATCCCCCTAGGGAATGCTGCCCACCACCCACATCCACTGGTGCATGTGACACTTACCCTGGGTCCCCGTGGGGAGACTGGCACTTGCCGTGGGGTTGGCACTCCTGTGGAGAGAGATAGGAGAGATGCTGTAGAGGAGTCATCACCCTCAGGCCCCATAACTGCAGCTGCACCCACTTCCACTAAACCTGCCCTGTCCTCCCACCAGCCCTTTCCAATTTTAGAGGCGAAGGCAGCGCAGTGAACCAGCTTACCATCACCCAAACACTTCCCTTGACTTATTTCCCAATAAGACTGCTGCTTGGGGGTTAACACAGCACAGATCCATCCGTTATTTTGCTGTGAATCAGGCTAACTCTGCACAAACAGCAGCTCCCCCATCCCCTGACAGAACCGTGGTGCCCCACGGCCACGCAGTGCTGCCTAAGTGGGATGCTTAATGAGACGTGAAAGTTTTAGGATACTTAAGGTTTTCATCGCTTCTCTGTTATTTTTTGTCACTCCCTTCAACTGCTCGAGCATTTGTGCCCCGAAACGGTGGGAGCTTTATTGTGTTTATATTCGGCTGCTCTCTCATGCCGGCACAGCTGAGCTCTCTGCGCCGTGGAGCCGCGGGTCCTTCGCAGCAGAGCAGGGGCACAGATGTTCCACCTCTGCATCCACGTGATGCTGAGACCTTAATTTGCTTTCCCCCATCACATATATCCCAGCTATTTCATGCTGGCTGCTGTGTAAAGGAAACCACCCCGTTTCCCTCATGTCTAAAATACTGTTCCCTTCCAGTTAGGATGGCTTTGGCTGGTGTTAAGAAGAGGATGGACAGATACAGCAGCAACACCAGCATCTGAGCTGACAGAAGAAGCTCTTGGTCTCCCCTGGGCCAGGCAGCAGCACGTTTCTCAACAGAGCTCTACAAAAAGTTAACCCAATAGTCTCCTCAGCACCTTGGAACACAGGCTGGAGGAGCACAGTTCTGGGACCACCTCAGCACTTGCAAGCTCTCCCTGGTGCATAAGCCCCCTGGAACTGGGAATTGCCAGGGAGTTTATCCCTGAAGATCACCTTGATGGGGATCTCCCCTTATCAGGGACACAGCCCACAGCCCAGCACACTCCCCCAAGCCAGAGCACTCCAGACCACCACCACCAGGATGGAAGCTCAGTGTCAGTACTTGCTTCTCTCTCCCCTCACCACACCACAACTCCATCAGCATCCCAACCACCAACAGCTGAAAGGCACCAAGAAAAACTTTTCAAGCAGCACCAGGAAGGTATCAGTCACGATGCAGCCTGTGCTGCAAGGAGATGAACCCCATATGCCCTAACATCACCAGACCCCTTCATCTCCACCTAAAGCCTTCCTCTCCAAAGCCTCTACCAGCAGCAATCCTGGCTCCTCGTCAGCAGAAACACAGGATTTGTCACAGCATAGCCATGGTGCCACTGCCATCTTGTGGAAGGCACCACAGCACTGGAGCCGGCATGGAACAGCAACCCACCATAATGGGTATTGCCTGGCCCAGGGGGTGACACCAAGTGGCTCATCAGAGAGCTGGGGAAATGTGACACACACTGAAACACTGTCTGGTGTCCAAAGCATCACCCTGAGACACAGCTGGGACCCCAGCAGGAACAGCATTGCAAAGAAAAGGGAGCTTGCTTCCACGAATCACAAAAGGGGAATGAGAGAGAAACAAGCCAAAGAGGATTTTCAGGAGCACAGTGCATGGACACAACCTCATGCCCAAACCCAAGCCCACAGCATTTTTCCGTCCATCTCCAGTAGAGCAGAGGGGTTCTGGAATCCCAACCATATGGGTCCCCAAGCTATAGACACGTGCACAGATGCTGCCTGCTCTTCCCCAGCCAAGCACCAGCACATCCTGCACACATCAACCCAACCCAGGCTGCTGTCACACTCTCTCAGTGGTGGCACAAATAGATTATTTTTCCACAGCCTATGACTGACATCTCTCTTGTCCCCATGTCTGGAGAGACTCTGAGTCCAGAGAGAGGAGCAGCAGTACCTGAAGGAAGAATGTGCTGCTGGTGTGGCCACTGCACCTGGTGACCTGGAATGGGAGGGGGCTGGGGCAGTGCTGGCAACCCTTGAGGATTTTGCACATGGCTCAGCAACACTATCGCATGGGAATTTTGCAAGTTAAAAAGTAAGTGCTGAATTCAACTTGACAAAAACTTGCTTCACTCCAGTAATTCATAACTAGCTCGCTGAAACTCACTGAAGTCTTGTTTTCTCTCCCGAGCAGACACCAGTGCCACACTCTATATTTTAAATGTCAGCGATCTGGAAAACACTCACTCAGCGATGGCGTAGGAGGCTGCTTCAACTCGTCCCTGTCTTTACATAGGATCTCCGCAGCAGTTACAAGATGTTCTTCCGAATCAGTGGAAACATGGAATTGGACAGTCCCAGACTCCACGTGCTTCCCCTGAAGTTGGCAACAAAAATGCTTTCAGACAGTGTGTTACACGCAGCCTCCCGCGTGCCTCTGACAGCAGCTCCTTCACCCTGATGCCAGAGGCAAAGCTGCCAACGACCAGCACACCCTTACCTGCCGGGAGCTCGGTGGGGTCCGGTAGACCAAGGTTTGGCAGGGGCCACGGCGAGCACCGCCATGCAGGGGCAGGACCACGTCTGTGTCACCAGTGGCCGGGACAGGGCTCCAGACAGCCCAGCGCACCGAGCGCATGTCGGCCGCCTCACTGCGGGCACTGCCAGACAGGGCCTGGGGGTGGGGGGCACAGTGAGCACCAGGCAGCCCCACCTCACTGCCAGCACCTGGCAATGGGTGCTGCCAGGCTCTCTGTATCTCTCCATGCCTCCTCGCACCTGGCTCTGGCATCACAGAAGCCACTGCTCTTCATCCCGTTCTGGAGAGATTTCACTTTCCAGGACCTTATGCCTGTAACCCCTCCCTCAAGCAGCTGGACCCCCATGTTGGACCCCCATCCCTGGCAGAGGGAAAAGGTTTCCACTTACCCAGTGCATCCACTGCCTCTCTCAAACCGAAGAAGAGGCACAGAAACAAGAGAGGGCTCTGCCAGTACCCACCATCCCCCTCACAGCTAATTATGGCACGGAGGACAAGGACAAGGTGATCAGCTTTGCAAGCAGCTTTGGGATTAACCACTCTGCCCTAGAGCTGCACCACAGGGACTGACTCCACTGCTGCCCCAGACGGCATTCCCCACAGAGCCAAATGGATCTGCCTCTGGAACCCCAAATCTCCGTGGAACCTTGGGCTTCAGCTTTCCAACAGAGTCAGACCCAACAACAACTTACAACAGCACAGCTCAGTACCTTCCTTCTCCACATAAATCCCTCTCATCTGGCACATGCCTCCTGCTTTATAAATACCCATTTCCTCCACTTTGGCTCTGGACAGCTTAACAAGAAGCATTTGCTACATTTTCAATGAACATCTCAGCAGGACAATTAAAGCCTCCTAACAAACGCTTGGCCATCAATTCAGTCAGCCAGGAGCTGATGGCTCCAACTGCACAAGGTCTCTGGAGGGGAAACACAATGCTCATTGAGCTGGGATTAACCTGCAGAAAGGTTAAACTAAGATGTGAGTAGACGATCAGTAAGTAGGTGAGAGTATACTGACTGCAGAGACCACCGTCACAGATTTCTCCTGCCTTTACAGCTTGAGAACATCAGGCTGAAACACCCAGAAAACCTCAGCATTCATGGAGAAAGAAAAAAAAACAAAGAAAAAAAAAAGGAGCAGGGCAGGTCAACCTCACTTCAGCATGAATGGCAAATTCTAAAGAAAAGCCAAGCCTTTTCGATATTACTAAAAAAGCTGATATTTTCCAAATTAGCTTGCCAGAACACTATGGGAATGCTGCAGGCTACATTCCTCCATCTACATATAAACAGTGGAGAAATGGAACCACATGTAATTAAAATAATTCACCAAGCCATGCAGGTTGTTCTGTGCAGTGCTGTGGAGGGCACCTGCACACTTTGCAGGGCCCTGCATTACACAACACAGCCATGCAACAAGGAGCTATTTCGACTTGGAGAAGCAGGATGGTGAAACAGAGGCAGAGGAATGAGTTCCTCAGCAGGGCTCACTCCTCCAGGATGGATCCCTGCTCTTTCACAGGCACAGACAAGGCACACACACTCTCAGCCCTACCTTCCCACCAGCTCTCCCCATGCTGCAGAAGACATATTCCAGCTGGAAGCAGACCCCAAAAGCCGGGTGAGGAACCATTTCGCTCAGCTGGATGCGGCTCCTCAGCACTAGGGCTTGACCTGCATCCCTGTGCAGGATGGAGAAGCAGTTGTGGGAGACATCCCAGGCAGGGGGGAAGCAGCACTGGCAGCAGAGAGGCTTCCCCTTACCTGGCTCCAGAGCTGGGCACCCTCTGGCAGCCACCTGGTGACAATTCCACCTCTGGCACCAGCACAGCGACCTGCGGTGCCCGGACAAAGCGCAGGCCATTGTGGACACCAACGTGCAGCCGCCGCTCCCGAATCACCATCTCTTCACCATCTGGTGCAGCATTAGCCTGTGACACAAATGTTTTCCACCTTGGGCAGCACTCTCTGTGCTGACTACAGCCAGAAGAATTCAGGCAACCCTTCAGAAACTCAAGAAGCAGGACCTATTCCCCCAGCAGATGATAGATATTAACATCTTTGTCTTTATGGCAGAGTTGGAGCAAATCTGGAAAGAAAGGACCTGGCCAGTGGCTACCACTCCAAAGAGATGGGCTTGATACACACTGCATCTCATCTCTGCATTTCCCACAACAAAGCAAACCCAAATTCTGCTTATGAGTGTCTGGATGTTCAAAACAAAGCCCATACAGAGCACACATGTACTAATCCAATAGGGAAACAAGCTAAATGTTTCCACAGGGAAAAAAAATGCAGTCTCCAAGAGAAACAAATGCATGAATATCACTTACCTGACACTTTTCACCCCACCCATAATTCCAGACACTAGATTTACTGCTCTACATTGTGCCTTCCCCTGCCCCAACCACACTGGCAGTACCTAGAATCATGGAATCACAGAATGGTTGGGGTTAGAAGAGACCTTAAGCATTGTCTTGTTCCACCCTCTCCCATGGGACATCTTCTACTAGAGCAGGTTGCTCCAAGTCCCATCCAACTTGGCCTTGGACACTTCCAGGGGTGGGGCAGCCACAGTTTCTCTGGGCAGCCTGTGCCAGGGTTTCACCACCCTCACAGCACTCTACTTACCTGAAGCAAGCGATCACTGTTCAGTAAATCCAACAGCTCCTCCTCAAACTCCTCCAGAGAAGGGTACAGCTGGATGAAAAGCCGCTCCAGATAGCAGGTGACCGTCTTCATCAGCCGGGGCTTCTGCAAGCAGTCATCTGAAAGACAAAGTGGTGGCCACAGGTCTCCCAAGCAAACAGAAAGCCACCACTGCTGCACTGGGGTGCTCTGCAGTGCCAGCAGTGGTGCTGCCCACTCAGCTTCTCAGCATGGACCTGAACACCTGCAGGGACTCAGCTGCTTTCAAGACCTTGCTGAGCTTCAGCACCAACAGTTACTACCCCAAAGCCATCAGCAGTAGGTTTTTCAGGCAGGAAGCTGAAGAATAACTCAGCTGCAGAACTCTGAGGAATTTTTTACCCTCTGAATCTTCAGCACACATATTTTAATTGCAGAAGCTCAAAGGGCAATGTGCCATTGGAAGAGATTAACAAAAGCCAAGTGGGCAAGAGCTCATCCCCCCAAACCTGCCAGGCCCCAGCGATGCTGAACCCGCCTCTAAGGAGTTTAAACAAGCTGCAAAAGCTGTTTCTAAGATTCTGCTGAATGACTGTAATTAAACCAATCATCACTTATCCTTAGCAGCTTCCCAGGAGCAAAGCAATTAACGGACAGGGAACTGACTGAGCCATTTTGACAGATTCCAGACTGAGCTCTGAATGTGAGGGCTGTGGCCCCACGCAGGGGAGATGCTCTTGACAAGGGGTGACACTGCAGAGAAACCACTGTGCTCCCACAAATCTCATCCCACTGCCCTTCCTACAGCCTCCCAGGGACCCACTGCCTTAAAGAAGGAGCAGTACAGGCAGAGGGAAGGAGAAAGAGCCCTTACCTGCATCTCCACGTGCCGGCAGCAAACCAGGAACAGTCTGCAGCCCAGATATCATCAGGTTTTCAGGAAGGAGGTGAAATATCGCCTCCAGGGGCTGGTGGAACTTCAGGGAATACTGCAGGTGGCTCTTCTCCATCACTGTCATGTATTTGTTTTCTGAAGAAAAGAAAACATCCCAAAATGACCAAAACTGGGGAGACAGCCTCACAGCCCCAGTGTTGAATGAATCATGAGCTGTGAATACACATGCTATGAGCAAAGGAAAACCTGCGTTCGCCCAGCCAGGCCATTCCCAGCTGGCAGTAAGGCACATCCACTGAGCAGTACCAGGGCACGGACCACATCTCACATCAAGACACATACAACATACATTTGGGTAAGAGAAGCCACCAAGAAGGGACCATGTCTGGCTGCTGCTTACTTTCCTTAGGGTCCTGGAAGCGTGGGTGCAGTAGGGCACGTGGCGTCCCATGGTACAGCTTCAGCCTGAAAGCAAAGAGCACATGTGCAGCAGTCAGTCAGTAAATCCACCCTGAAACACATCTCCGTCTTCCACAAAGCCTCTGCCCAGCATAAAAACCCACCCAACCCATGCTGGAAAAACCCTGTCCTCTAGGGAAGGGATAGGCATCCCTTCCAAACCCCTCACTGCTTCCCAGGAGTGAAGAATTCCAGGACTCTAAATGCTGGCTCTGTTTCTGCTGCCCCAGGACCACCTTTCCCTCCACCCCCCAAATCAGCCATGCACGTTGCCACCTCAATTCCTGTGACCTGTCACACAGCAGCAGGGGAACCTACGTTCTGTCCTCAGTGGCTGGGTTTGTCACCTCTGATCCACCATGAAAGAGTGGGATGGTTCCAAAGCCACAGGAAAGATGCTGAGAGCCCCCATCCCCTTTCCCAGCTGTCATTACCACTTCCACGACAGCAGCAATGCCAGGGTGGTTCAAGGAGGTGTGGAAATAAACGACCTGGGACAGGAAAGGAGAGAGATAGGCTATTTCAGAGCTGGCAGTGGCAGCTGCAGGCAGAGCAATGCCTGTTGTGCCCGGACACTCAGGGCACAACCAGAACATCCATTAAAACTTTCAGACAAAAGCTAATGGCAAACTACTTCCGGCTACAAAATTTAATGGCAAATTACTGCTACTAAATCTCAGCCCTTAAATCTCAAGCATCTTTTTTATTTTTTAGCTTTTTTTATGTTGTCAACACCTATTTTCCAGAGTAACTCCCAGGCTGCAGACCCTGAATGAGTGGGGCTTCAATGCATCCCAGAGCTACAGCATTAGAGCAGGAAAAAGGAGCCAGAAACCTGGGGAGGGACATGGGAATAGCCTGGACCTAAGAGCAGGAGGGGACAGGACACAGGTCACCTCCCCAGGACAGAATTTAAAGCTAGGTTAATCTTCCTATTAAAAACTCATTACCACAGTGTTTCAGGGAAACTGTTCTCTGCAATATGGGCTGTCAGGAAGGAATAACAGATAGAGACATTTCCACATCAACCCTGAGACATAAATCGTTATTCCATTAGCCTTTATTGCAAGGTGCTGGATTAATGAGCCTGCAGAGCAAGGTTCACCCTGCAAAGGCACAGGAAGCCCTGACAAGGGAGCCTGCCGAGCTCAGGGTGCCACTGAGCTCGAGGGCCCCTCCTGAATGCACACAGAGGTTTCTGTCACTGCATTCCTCTCCCCTACACCCTGAGGACAAAACTCACCAAACAAGCAAACTCTGATCCCTGTCCTCACACCTTCCTGCTCTGGTGAGGCTGGCAAGCATGCATGCAGCACACACAGGCAGAGGAGCAGTGACTTTCCTCCTTCCCTCACCTGTCACAAATCAATTCCAGCTCCACCTGAACTGTTCCTAACAATGAGCTGCTGACTTTCCCACAGTTGGAAGACCTCATCCTGCATTCAGATCACCCCTTCTCTGTCAGACACGGAGCCCTGCAGCTGCAGGGACGGGCAACACAGTTCAGCCACCACAGAGAGGTTGCAACACAGTCCCCCAACACCCCAAAACTCCTGCCAACTGCTCCCAGCCACATGCAAACACCCAGGAAGCCAGTGGATGCTGGGAATGTATTTGGAAAGACAGCTCCTCCCAGCATTCAGCTCTCTCTGCCCTAGTTTTAATCCATCCCTCTTCAAAGCAAGCCGGAGTGGGACAGTACTGAAACACTTGGGAGAGAAATGCACATGTCAACGCCACTCAATGTCACTGTGATGTAAAGGAAGGAAGAAAACGGGGCTGAGCTGTGCTGCACTTCACCTCCAGCACTCAGGAGCTCCTGGAAACAGGAGCTATAAATTGAAAAACATGGGTCATGCTACGGGGCAGCAGGATCTCCCCATTCAGGGACATTTGCTGGTATCAGCGGCAGATGGAAGCATGGCTTTGGGAGAGTTTAGTTCCCAGATAAAGAGAGAGAAGCGCTGTGCAGGAGGGTGGGCAGCTGCTCCTTCCCTTCCTTCCCACTTGTGGGGAAACACTGCTCTCTGTCGCCAGCTCTGAACACAGCAGGTGGCACACGGTGGCACATCGCTGCTCCCACGGTGGCACCGGCCTCAGAGGAAACCCAGCACCCCAGTTTCCCCAATAAACCATACATAAACCTTAATAAATAGGCAGTGTCTGGGATGCAACCTGGGCTAAAGGTCAGGAAGGGCTGGGATGGAAAAGGATTTGGTTCTGTGTTTCCCCAGACCCTTGGCAGCCCCCACCTCGTTGAAGGTCGCCCTGGCCGAGCGCGGTGGGGCAGAGCTGGCAGCTCGCCAGCTGCTCCTCCACGTCTTCCCAAAGAAGTGGTGGTAGGTGGCATCGAAAAGGGAGAGACGCAGCTGGTACTTGGTTCCCTGCAAGGCACAATGCACCAGCTTTGGGGGTGCTCGGGGACAGGCCAGCTCTGCATCCCCAAAGCCCAGAACACACTTTGGTAAGAGATATAATTCCCGTTTTCTAAGTGATGCTCAAATAAAGCACGTGGCCACAGACAGCTTCGTGCATTGCTACAGAACCTGCCTCCAAGCCAGAGGGTGATGGAGCAAAGGAAAAGTGCAAAAATTGAGCATTAAGCACAGAATAAAGAGGCAATTGATGTTAAAGTTCTATGCAGAAAATTTAATTTAAATATACTTACCTAAAAAAACAAAAAAAAAACTTAATGAAAAATTAATTAAATGCTAACTCAGATTTACAGGTAATAAGGCATGGGACTGAAACAATTTTGTGCTTCTGGGAGATTTCCAGTTAGTTCCCCCCAAAACCACCTTGTTTGAAAAGCCACCACTGGGAGCTCAGGTCCACACACATGGATAGGAATGCTGAAAAGGGCTTAGAAAAAAGACAGAGAAAGACGTACACAGAAAGTGACAGAATAAGAGGGGGGCTAAACTGAAAGAGGAGCAATTTAAGTTCGATCTTAGGGAGAAATTCTTCCTTGTTAGGGTGGTGAGGCACTGGCACAGGTCATCCAGAGCAGCTGCAGCTGCTCCATCCCTGGAAGTTTTCAAAGCCAGCAGATTGAAAAGGGCAACCTGGTCTAGTGGAAGTTATCCCTGCCCATGGCAGGAGGGTGGAAGGAGATGATCTCTAAGGTCCTTTCCAACCCAAATTATTTCATGATTCTATGAATAGTGAGACTCAGCATAAACAACGGGCGCAGCAAGATATTGCCGGGGTCCCCTCGCGGGACCGACCGCCCCTACCTGGGAGAGGGCAGCGCCGTGCAGGTACTTGAGGACGCAGCGGAAGGCGGTGGAGCGGGGCGGGGGCCGGGCCCGGCCCCGCTGCGGATGCGGCGGCAGCGGCCGGTGCTGCCGGAACACCCGGTCCCACTCGCCCATCACCTCCCAGGGGTCGCCGCTGCCTCCCGGCGCCAGTTACGGCGGGCGCGGGGCTGGAACACCAGGGGACACGCACCCTGCAGGAACACAGCCACACGGACTCCGTACAATCAGAACACACAGCCCCGCGCAACAAACACACGTGCGTGGGGACGGCCCGGCCCGCACCCGCCTGGGGATGCACACGGGTGCAGCCAGGGCAGGGCCGACCCGTGGTCGCCCGCCCACGCACCCACGGGATCCCGGTGCGTGGGAGCGGGGCTAGAACCGGCCCCGTCCCTCAGCGCCCACACCCCCCCCGCTCACTCACCGCGCCCCGACGCCATCTTCTCGGACCCAACCAACCGCGCGCCGGCCCGAGGGGGGGACGGACGCGCTGCTGCCGCTCGCCGTCCCGCCGCCCACCTCCCGCGCCCCGTCGCCGGCGGAAAGCAGTGACTGTCCGCGTCAAGACGATCCTGGAGCGATCCCGCACCGCGCAGGACGCGGCGGCAGGACGGAAGCGGAGGCGGCAGCGGAGGTCGCCCCCTTTAGCGCGAGTGGTCGCGCCCCGCTCAGCATCGGGTTACTAGGGCGATGGTGCCGCACCGCGCGGGGCGGGTCCTCCCGCTGGACCCGGCCGGCTCTGCCGCCAATGGGGACGGCGCGGTGCTCTCGTCATTTGCATGCGGCGCGAGAGGCGGGCGGCGTGGCCAATGGGCAGCGGGAGGGGCGGGGCCAGGCGCGGCGGGGCGGGGCCGCCCCCCACGAGGGCGGGCGGCGGAGCGGCGGGAGCGGCGGACGCGGGGCAGGTGCGGGGGCGCGGGGGGAGCGGACTCGGGGATGGGGCTGCGGCCGCCGCCGGGCGATGGCGAGGGCGGTGGGACCGGGCACGGCCGTGGGTAGGGCTACGGGCGAGGTCACCCCGCCGCACGCCCCTCCCGACGCTCCCTGGTGCGGAGAGAGGGGCCCTCGCTCCGCCGTCTGCTCTCGGCCCAGTGGGACCCTGGGCTGTGCGGGGACGGGGGGAGGTTGGCTGTCCCTTCGTTCCCACAGCAAGGCGAGGTTAAACACTGTTCGTGATGCTCCGGTGGCCTGCGGCCTGTCACCGCACACCGGGAGTGGCGGGGCAGGAGCCCCGGTGACACGGTGTGAACCGCCGGCAAAGCCCCAGTGATACGGGGGTGGGAATATTGGATTTTCCCCCGAGCCGATGTGCGCACAGTGAGTCAAACGCCGCGGTTCCTTCAGTTTGCTGCCATTTCTTAGTCCGTTTCATGTCTCGCTTTGCTGCGGTGCCCGGAGGGCTGCGGATGGAGGGAGCCCCGAGCCCTATGGCAGGTCTCTGGTCCCCTCGCAGCCCAGATGCTGCTGCCGCTGCCTCACCATTTCTTCTGCAAGGCCCGAAGCTCACGAACCTCTGTCTTGCCAGCCTCCATTTTTTTGGGGCTGTTTTCCTCGTGATCTCCATAAGCCCCCTGCCTGTTCAGCCTGTGGCCAGCATGGGGCTGCTAACACAGCCACCGCAGGCTCTCGTCCAGGTGAGACATGGTTTGTGCTGCTGGCAGGTGTGGGTAGGGTACCCAGCCTGCTTCCCAAAACCACAGGTTTCTTCCCCAAGTCTTGCTGGGAGCCGCGGCGCAGCACCGTGGGTGAGTGCCAGAGCAAGCTGGGCGAGATGTATCCAGTCTCTATCACATCCCCTGTACAGGCCTGTTGCATATATGCAGTGATTTTCCAGCTGGTGAGCAGAAAACGCCTCTACACGGAGCTGCCAACGGCAGATTCAAGAGAGCTGCTGGTTTTATTAGTTATTACTGTTATTGTTTTGATTAGGAGGGTGGCAGGGCCAGCTGTCACCTCCTGCTCATGGCCTGCGGGTCTGTGGGTCAGATGCATGATGGAGCGGGAGCAGATCAACTTGGCACATGGCTCCCACCATCTGTGGGGGTAGCAAAGCCACTGATGGGCTGCTGCTGGGAGCATCCCCAAAGGGGATGGGGTTTATGACCTTCTCTGCCTGTTACTGGCTGTTCCTGGGGCTGCTGTGGCATGGAAAGTAGGCAGTCTGCTGGGATCACCCACCCTGGCAGTGCTGAGTGATCCCTGCCAGTGTCAGCATGGTTTGGAGCAGGCAGTGTGCTTATTGGCTCCATTACTGCCAGGACTGTGCTGAAATGGCAAAGGAAGTGCCAAGATGCTGCCATGAAGCTGAACAGGATTCGACTGAAGGAAAGGAACCAGGTTTTCCTAATTTAAAGCTGCCAGAGCAGCACTGCGTGAGCAGCCTTTCCCAAGCTCTGACCCCTTTTTGCTGGCTTGGCCTCTAGTTTTCCTGTTAGATCCAGCTGCATTGGTGTTGTTATTGCTGAGGGATCACTGAGTCGCGCTGCCACAGGGACCAGCCTGCTCCAGTTACTGAGGTGGCATGCTCTGGGGTGATTTTGTTGCTCAAGATAGCCAAAAAGCCAAAGGCAGTGAGAAGGCGTGATGGGCGAGAGGAGGATGGGTGTCCAGTGGCAGAACGCGGCAGCCGGGTGACCCTGGTGCTGGAGGCAGCCCCGCAGCATCACTGCCGACGCTGTATTTGATTATTTGAAGAGAAACGCACGCGGCGCGATTTAAGGCAGCGATGATGCAGCTCCTGCCCAGACTGCCCGTGGCCCCGGACGAGCCTTCCCCCGCCTGAGCTGCGCAGGGGCGGCTGGTGGCAGCCGCTCGCTCGCCCACGCGCTGCCGGTGCCGGGCTGCGGCGCCGACACGGTTAAGGCACCGGCGGGATCGGGAGCCGGCTGCAGCCACCGGCGGAGCCAAACTTGCCGAGTCAGGATGTGAGAGCGGCAGGAACGGCTCTGCAGCATCCTTGGGTGCTGTCGCATCCCGGGGCGCGGGGGGCTCGGCTTCCCCCTCTGCCAGACGCCTTTTCCCGGGGACAGAGCGGGAATGGGGTAGGAACCGTCATCCTGCGTTTGCCGCCGGCTGTAGCAGCTGCTCTGCGCCGGCACCGGCGCTGCTTCCCGAGACCCGCGGAGCCCGCAGCCCGCCGGCAGCCGGGTTTGACTCATTGCCTTGTGCCTCCCGACCGCGCATCGCCCTCCATCCGAGCACCGGAGACAGGTAGGTGCGGTGCCGGGTGCCGGGGGGCCGCGGCCGTGGCTCAGCCGTGCCTGGCCGGCAGCCGCGGCGTAGCAGGGAGCTGGCAGTGTCACACAGCAGAGACCCGCGGGCAGCCCGATAGACCCCGGTACTTTGGCTCTGGTATACGTGACGGTAGAGCCGGAATAACCCCGGCCGACGCGCCGAAAGCGTGTGCTTTTGGGCTGTGTCATTGACTCGGGCAGCTGAGCAGCGCCGGTGCGGGCGCTTCGGCGGTCACGGGCGACCTCACGTGTCGCAGCTGAGTCCCCAGTGCCCGCCTGCCTCATTGTCGTGAGGATGGGCTGGGGAAGGCGCGGGAGCCCACCTGGGCGGTCGGAGGGGCCCGGTGGGCTAGGAGATGCTGCGCCGCAACAGAGGCTCCCGGGTCAAAGGAAGGGGCAGGGCTGCTGCTCTGCGGATCCCTGCGGCGCCGGTGCAGCCGGGGGAGGGGGGGGCACGGGACCAGCACGGGGCATGAGCGCAGAGGTGACGGCAGGAGGTGCCGAGGCGACAGAGCAGGGCAGCGTGAGTCATTGAGCTAAAGTCACCTTCCCCGTGGTGTGGAGGGGGGCATTTGCTGCAAACACAGTGAGAAAGGGAGGGAAGTATGAGGACAGGCACCTGGTGTGGGGAGATGCTCCTTGCAACATTACCTGCATCCTTCATCTGACTTGGGCAAGATGCTGGGCTGCCCAGGGTAAGGGACCCCAGCTCTCTCTGCCCCAGGGCCTCACCCTTGGAGGATCAGACTCACCAGAAGCAGCGGTTCCATCCCTATATTCACATTAATTCCATGTCCAGTTTTACCCACTCCTACTCTGATGGCAGTGTGTCTGGCAGGCTGCAGTATGTAGTCCCCTCCATGATGGCCCAGCTCCCGGGGGCTTCCCAGCCATAAACCATCCATGTTGCAGCACCCACACTCCTGTACTCCACTGTGCTGCCAGGGACAGGAATGGACCTTGGTGGGAGCACAAGTCCTTCACCTGGCTCCTGGGTGCATCCTGCAGAAGAAAACACTTTTCTTCCCTCTTGGGCCACTGCTGAAACTCCTGCAGTTGCAGACTCACAGCTGAGTTGTGCCATGAGGAAGCTGGAGGTGCAGGAGCAGTCTCAGGGAAGCACCAAGCTGCTGACACAGAGGGGATTGGACTTCTGGCAGTGCCTTTGGCTCAGAGAGATAAATTGGCCCCAAAGGCTGGGACACTTTGGCTCCTCAGAGTGCAGAGCCCTGACTATGTGCCCATGGTCCCGCTGTGCTTGCCAGCAAAGTCCCTCTAGCACTGCCAGAGACTTGCTAGCCACTGCACTTGGTCCCCACAGCATTGCTGAGAGGCAACAGGGAAGGGGCATCAGATTCTACTGAAAATCTCAGAGATCTGAGCTCCTGGCACTACAGCCCCCTGGGATATGGAATCAGCCAGTCCTGAGCCACAGAGATGTCCGGGATTGTGGCAGTGGAAGCAAGGAGCTGCATGGATGCGCTGGGACACGAGGGTCCGGCTGTTCCCCCCTTGCAGGCGTCCCCCAGCTTTCCTCAGCTTTGTTTTGCCGCCGCTAGCCAAGTGACGATGAGCTGGCATGAGCTGGCAGGACAGTGCCCGGCCGGTGGCTGCTGCTGACCCGGCGGTGCTGCAGGCAGCTGCCCACTGCCAGGCGGGGCCGCGGGAGCTGCGGGGCCAACACTCGTAGCACCCGGGGGAAGCCGGGGGGTCACAAGGGCTTGGGGGGCTCAGCCGGGTCCTGGCTGTAGGGCTCAGCAGGATCCTGCTCCGGGCTCGAGTCAGTGCTGCGGGTTCGGGAGAGAGCAGCTCCCTCCTCACTTCTCCAAAATAAACCCGGCTTTATTGAGGCTGCCTGGGCTCCGGCTTCAGCGCGGCTATGGCCAAAGGAGTCGCACTCCTGCAGCGCTCAGGAGGAGGGCGATGGGGATCCGTGCCGGGGGCTGCAGCCCGGCCGGGAGCTGCGGTGGGCGGGTGGGCGGCTCCGCGGGGATGGGCTCGGCTGCCGCAGCCGCTGCCATTGGGCTGCGTGGGCTGCAGGGGCTGCGCCGGGATACAGGCACGCCGGGCCGGGATGCCGGAGGGATGCAGGATGCGGGAGGGATGCAGGATGCTGACACAATATGCTGGGATGCAGGAGGGATGCAGGATGTGGATGCAAGATGCAAGCATGCCGTGCTGGGATGCAGGCAGGATGCAACATGCAGGCACACCGTGCCGGGATGCAGGATGCAGGCATACTGTGCCAGAATGCGGGAGGGATGCAGGATGCAGGCATGCTGTGCCAGGATGCAGGCGGGATGTGTGCCAGGACATGAGCACACAGTGTAAGGCCATGCTCCTGCTGAGCCCAGGGCAGCCGGGAGGGAGCCCGAAGATCTCTCAGTCCCCATCTGGGAAACAGAGCAGCTTGTGATCTGCAGTGTAAAGATGGCATCTCACCGGCCTAAAGAAAGATGGGATAAATTTAAATCCCAGCCCCAGTTCTGTAGGGAAGTGTCATTGTTTTCTGTGATACTGGAAACTGCTGACAGTGTTGCAGGAGCAGGAGCACAGCTCTCAGGGAGTCGTGTTGGATGCCCCTGGCATGGGGACAGGGACAAGGAGGGTCAGGGGTGCCTGGGGGTGAGCCCTCCTTTCCCTTGGAGCTCCCTCTCCCCTGTGCACACAGTCATATGTGGGCTGCAAGAAAAGCCAGACTGTTTTCCTCCCCTTAGCTTGTCCCATTCAGAGGGACACTCGAGGACAGCTCCAGGGTTTTCAGAATGTTTCATTTTTCAGGCCCATATTTCCTCACCATTTCCTGAGATCTTGGGACCCCCAGAAGTTTGGAGAGAGCAGCCAAGCTGGGAAGTCAGAGGAACAGGGATGGAGCGGGATGGTTTTGGGATCAGTGGGTCAGGCTGTGAGCCCCAGTGCTGCCGTGTCCACACCACTGCCAACGCCACATACCCATCCGGCTTGAGATCTCCTGCAACAGGAAACGCCGTCATGCGCGTGCCCCAAAAAACCTCATTTCTTCCTCTTTTCCTCTTCCCCTGTGGCAGGGGTGAGGCGGCGAGTGGCTCCGGGGAGCCCAGGCTGGCTCCATGTATCCCGAATCCACTACTGACTCCCCAGCGCGACTCTCGCTGCGGCAGACGGGCTCCCCAGGGATGATTTACAGGTAAGGGTGCAGGGCAGTGCTGGGGGAACTCTATGGGGCTTCAAACCCACGCCTGTGGCAACCCAGAACCACCACACTGCCTGAAACTGCCTTGATACTGCTAAACTGCCCCGGCATGCTTTGTGCAAAAGTTTCCAGCACAAAATCTCCGCACAGTAGCAGCAGCGTTTTGGGGCACTGGTGCCTGTTATGGCTTAGGGGGAACTTTCAGGGTCGTGCCAGTGCCTGCTGCAGTGTCCACTGTGCTGAGACATGGGTGGGTGTCGCTTACCCTTCCCACAGCCACTGACTCTGGCACTCACTCTCGCTCCTCCTTTCTAACGGGGTTTGTGGCATCTTTCTTCTCTCTCCCCTTTGCTGTCGGAAGCGCGAGATACGGGAGCCCCAAGCGCCAGCTCCAGTTCTACAGGTAACCAGGCCCTTTCCCCTCCCCAAAATCCCCCAAGCATGGCCCCTGCCCATGACCAGATAATGCTGGCACAGCACTGCCCTGCCCAATGTGCCAGGATCCCTCTCTGTGGGATGGGCATCACAGATGTGACATCACCTCATCACCTGCTCTCGGGTTCGGAAGCGTGGTGTGGGGACCCTGGGATGTGTCTGGGTTTAGGGGGGACCGTTCTCACAGGCTGTCCAAGCAGCAGAGTGTGGCCATATGGCTGTGGAGGACAGCCACTGTGGAGTGTGGAGCTCAGCTCAGCTTGGGAGGAGTGTCCCATGCCAATGCTGTGCCTGGAGAAGCCCCTGGCTTTTCCCAAGAGCAGCTCTGGGAAACCAGCCAGCTGCTCCACGGCTCCTGCTATTAGGAGCAGTCTCGTTAAGTGGTACAGGAGGCAACAATCGCCCCCATCACCCTTTTACCGTCTGAAGTGAGGGCGGCACTTCCCCACATACTCTGCCAGCAGCTGCTCCAGTGTTCCCAGGGCTACAGCAGCCCAGTGGTGTGGGAGTGGGTCTGGCCTGGCTGCATGGGGTGGGGGACCAGGGGCTTCCCCTCGACAGAACCGTGGACCCCCCCTTGCTATCGCAGACGTGACAGGAGGAGGTGAGGCCAGCCAGCAATGGGATGGCTCAGTGGCACTGACAGTGTCCATCCCAGTGCTGCCACCAGCGCTGCTGAGCCCCGCTACGGGCAAGTTTTGGCTGCCAAACTGACCTCAACCACTGGACACATCTGGTGTAAAGGCTCCCAGGCACAACAGGCATATTGTCTGTAGGCTGTCTTCAGGCAGAAGCCACCTGTGTTCATCACCCAGTTCTGTTTTGGGGGTCCCTTCTGGGTGAGGCTGCCTTTCAGTCCTGCCACAGCTCAGCTCTGCCTCCACTGCCGCAGGGACCACAGGAGGGCTGTGTCTGCCACAGGGCACCGTCTCTAATGGTCTCCCTGATGGCTCCAGTGTCCAGCTGTCCCCACCACCCTGTGTGCTGGTGACAGGGGGACCTGTCACTGCAGGGCGAGGGGCGGCGGTGCCAGCGTTGATAAAGCAGTGGCACATCCCCAGGCTTTTAGTGAGGCGCCATGAATAATTTAACTCCTCTTCGCAAGGAAGAAAATCCCCTAATAGGGCTAATGGAGCTCGGCGAGAAGCCGGGCGCTGGGGGCCTGGCGCAGCCGCCAAGTGCTTTGGACGCCAAGCTCCGACACTCCCCTAATGCAAAACAACGCGGCCACCGCGGCTCTTATATCTGCCCCGGGGCAGCCGGGCCGCCCAGAGCTGCGCTGCTGCTGAGCAGCTTCCCCGGCGCGGTGAGTCTGGGCCGGCGGCGCGGGCGGCGAGCGGGGCTGGGTACGGTGGGGATGGCCGGGGATGGGCACCGCCGTGGGGCAGCCGCTGCGGGCAGCAGGGAAGATTTTCCGTGCAGAGTGACTTGGGATTTGATGGCTTAGGGCGGCTTTCTTTCGGAGTTTGGGGGTCTTCCTGGCTTTAGGCAGGCTGGTGGCTGCCTATTTCCTAGCTTGGCAGGCCAGGCTGGCCACACATCTCTCTGGGCAGCTGCCCTGCCTGTCACCCACTTGTTGTGCCCCCGATGCTGCTAACAGCGCTGTTATCCCACAGAGCCTGCACTCTGTCCCTCATCCCTGCTCCTTCCTTGCAAAACAGCCTCTCCTGCTTGGGCACAGCACAGCTTATCCTTGGCAGATCCTGCAGCCCTGCTGCCACTCATCCCAGGAGCACTGGGATTTCTGCTATCAAACGGCCGTGAATGCACCCACCATCTCTGCGCTCTCTCGGCCATCCAGTTCTATTCTTCCAAAAATCAGGGAAGTGTCAAGATAGGGCAGCCGGTGGATTCCCGCCCCATTCCTCAGAGCAGCCCTGATCAAACCCCCAGCTCTGTTTGCTGCAGCCGTTTTTCTGCTGTGGAGCAGCAGTGCAGCCAGCTCAGGTTTCTCCTTGCTGCTGTCAGATGAGGGGATCCTACCAGGGCAAGGAGATCCCACTGGGAGCAAGGAGATCCAACCAGGTGCCTGTACCCAGCAGGAGCCACTTGCACTGCCCTAATTAAAGCTACCAGCCACAGAGAAGGGCCAGTGCTGGAGGTGCCGGCTCCAGTCTCCAGCTTTGAGGTGTGGCAGGAAGAGGCTGATGACAAGGATTCAGTTTGGCTTTGCTGCAACAGAGGGAAGTTTCCTTTCCATGTCTCCTGGCTTTCCTCAGGCCTTGCTACAGAGCAGGAGGAGCACGGAGTGGTGTCTGGCAGCACCAGATATCAAAGGAGACCCCCAGGGTTTTGGTCATACCTGGCCAGCTGCTACTCTGTATCCTCTGGATTTCTTTCTCCTTTCCTCTGGAGGTCACACCTCAATGGCAGAGAGCACTTCACTTTTGGCTCCTGCAACTGTCAATTTGAGCTTCACAGGGAAAGAAGAAACCACCAGTGGGAGCCTGGCTGGGGCCTGACGCTGGTGTAGATCTGTCACAGTGTATCCCCAGTGGACACTCCGGCACCAACACTAGCTTTTGGCCCCAGTCCCTGCTCCATGCAGACACTGAAAACAAGGGAAGTTGCAGAGACAGGCACAGAAATCGATGCCAGTGCCACCGCCAGTGAGGTCCCAGCCATAGAGACAGCAAGGGCTCGGCTGTGCGAGGAGCCCACCCTGCGGCAGGCTATTTTCGGCAGCCGCATCGGCTGGGAGGTCGCTGCCGCGGCGGTGGGGAAGGTGTTGGCTGGTGGCGCACATTGCAGCAACGTGACGCAGGCACAGCGAGAACCCAGTGCCCACAGACCCTCTGCCGCTGTCCACCCTTTCCAGGGAGCCCCATGGGGGTCCTTTTCCCATCCCAATTTTCTTTGCCCACTGGCACACAGTGCCAGATTCTCACCAGCACTACTTGTGCCACTGCTCGCCATGCCTCAGACAGCTCCTGGGACCCACTGTGTCCCTCGCAGGGATGTAAACCGGTGCAGCCCAGACAGTGCAAGCTGGGAGCCAGCACAGCCGAGCCACTGGCCACACTACTGCGTCGTGGCTTGGGGCAGCTGTGGCAGGCACCACTGCAGCCTCAGACACAGACTGTGCCGCATCCCTCTCCTACTGCTTCTCCTGTTGTGCTTCAGCTCCCACGCCAAGGCTTTGCTCCGCTGAAGAGGCTGGCTTTGCTAGGGTCCCCACATATCCTGGCAAGGGTGGGTGCCACCACTCCGGCCTGGAAATGCAGGTAGGGCTGTGCCCTGAGTGGCGAGAAAGCCCATGTTGTGCTTTCCCAGCTCTCTCCGTAGCACCACAGAGTGTTTGGTGGCGTGGCTGGCCGGCAGAGCCCACGCTCGGGCGGCAGGATGCTCTCCATGACCTACAGTGAGAGCTTGCGCAGCGTGGCCAGCCGGCCCAGCCCCGAGTGGGGGCTGCCCCCAGCCCCCCGGGCGGCCGACGGCCTGGAGCTGCGGCGGCTGCGGGACGTGCGGGCGGCGGCGCGGGCGAAGACTCTGGAGGAGTTCCTGCGGATGCACGGGCTCTCCTTGGCCGACAGCACCGCCCGCGCCACTGGCATGAAGTACAGGTAAGGCAGCGCCACGAGGGCGGCGAGGGCCGAGGTGAGGGGATGACACAGGGGACGCTGCTTGGTGCTGGTGGCACCTCGTCAGGAGAACGGCTCTCACCTGAGCTCACCTCGGCTCCCCTGTGCCCCGCCGAGGCTGGGAGGAGCCGATGTCCTTGGCACGGCGAGCGCCGGAGAGGCAGCAGCCGATCAGCGCCGTTAGCACTTTCCTACTGGTGATCTTTGAGCTTCTCACTTGACATTCCTGTTTGCTGTCTGGGCATTTGCAGATGCAAACGCCCTCTGAGCTTTAAAGACTAGGCACCTGGAGCAAACAGGCACCCAAGGGCTGTTTCTGCCTCAGAGGTGTAAATCTTCATCTGATGTGGGTACATCTCTGTCTGACTGAGGGTTACATCTCCATCTGACGGGGGTACATCTCCGCCTGACGAGTGTGCGTCTCTTCCTGACTGATGGGTGTGCATCACAGAGAGGGTGCATCATTAATTTTGCATGTGGGTCCTGGTGTAAGGTGTATCAGGCTTTCAGCCGATGTCCTTGTCAGGAGGACACTCTGGGCAGCTGGAGGGGTGGCCACAGCCCCTCAGAGGGATGGAGCTGCTCTACCCAGTGCACCTCTTCCCACTCTCCCCTGGCATTGCGGTTGGGGCAATGGGGTGCAGGGCCCAGCACCCCCAGTAACCCAGGTCAGGCTTTGAGGGGCACCAGGGCTGAGGACAGTGGCTGTTCTGCAGTGACAATGCAGGGGTGCCCCTTGTCCCCCACTGCAGCAAAGCCCCCAGAGCTGGCAGTTCTCCTGGCTCCTGCCGTGCTGCACTGTGCCGTGCCGTGCTGCGCTGCGGGTCAAGTTCCCCTCCACTCACAATGACCGCGGTAACATTTACACAGTGACAAGAGCCCATCTAATATTCATGGGGACATTATTTATTAATGGGAGCAGCTGGCACAGGCACCCCAAAGGTGCTCCTTCTTTGGGCATGTCCCCGCTGCCACCAAAATTTGTGGCGTTTCTCATCCTCTGGGGACTGGCAACTGCTGCCAGGTCCCCCCGCCCGCGCTGGAGCCGGCACTGGCGCTGGTGCTGGCAGGATTACCAGCTAAGGAGCTTTGCGAGAGAGGGAAGTGGAGGAGATTACAAGATTTTTCATTAGGTTTGAGGCAAATGTTCATAATTTCCTGCAAGCCCCGTCTCTGCATTTTGCTCCATACTGAGGGGCACAGCAGGTGCTGGCAGCCTGCACGTGGCCCCGGCTGCAGGACGGTGCTGTAGTGTGCTGACTTGTGTCCCTGCTTCGGCAGGAGGTGCTAGGCTGGAATTCACCTCGCTCGACTTCGCTTGCACTGGGAAAAACAGGGGGAATGTGCTGCTGAGGCTGTGGCCCCGAGGGCGACAACTTCGGCAAACTGGGCCATCAGCATCGCCGCCACCTGCTCTGCCTCCCAGCCGTGGGGTTGGCGATGCACACGCATTGCTGCCAGAGGGTTTGGTTTCGGACCCCTGCGGGGGAATCTGCCGCCGTGCGTGGCCGGAGGGAGGCAAGGAAGGACATCTTCACTCCGCAGCCTCATCCCTTGCTGTGCCCCAAGCCGGGGCTGGGCCAGCAGCCGTACCCACGGAGGGATGCCCAGCGGGGCGGAGGGGAGTCGCGCCCCGCCACGGCCACTCCGGAGGGTACCGGCAGCGGCTCTGCCCCTCCTGCCCCCACCTGCCCGGGTGCTGCTCGCTCGCTTCCTGAGCTCATCAAATATTGAGGGCAGGAGGGCTGACGGGAGCGCTCCGCGCCCGCCGCCTCGCAGCCCCCCGCCGTCACGTTGGCGGCGCGCGGGAGGAGCTCCCCGCCTCGCCCGGGGCGCCGGCTAAATTTAGGCAGCTGGAGCTGCTGCCCGCCGGAGCAGCATGCAGGTCTCCTTTGTGTGCTCCGAGCACAGCATCAAAAGCCGGAGCGCGGAGGATCGGCTGAACCGACAGAATGCCGGCAGCCCCAGCCTTGGCACCCGCGGCAAGTTCCGCGCGGTGGCCATGGTGGCTCGCAGCCTGGGGCAGCTCTCGGTGCAGAACGCCCCCTCCTCCAGCGACTCCAGCGTCAAGCAGCCGGGGATGAAATACCGGTAGGAAACGGGCACTCCTGGGGCTTTCCCTGTTCCTCTCTGCTGTCGGGGTGGCGAGGGGGGACTGGGGGCCAGGGACGCCGCACTCCCTAATCTCCGGTTCGCGTCCGGCTCTCTGTTTCTCGTCGCTAAAAGTGCTGACCGTGCGCCTCCGTGCGATTCCTCCCTGTTTGCTCTTGCCCCCTCAGGGCAGCTTTGATCCAGCCGTGCGTAAAATCTTCAGGATGGGGGGAAAAGAAGGGACCCTAATATTCAGGGTAGGATTAGTAGCATCCTCAGTATCTGCCAAGCCGGGCAGGCTGCCGAGCCGGGGGGGTCTGGGAGTCACGGTAGCGTTAATCCGGGCTGCTATGGCATCCTTTCGGTGCTGCCGGAGACTCAGTGCCCTGCAAAGCGAGTGCAGAGCCAGAAGCGGTTCTGGCTGCCCGTGGTGGTTCTGGAAACTGAGTGGTGTGTGCATGTGGGGCCCCCCTGGCCAGCCCCCACAGGGCTCACACACCCCATATCCTGGGTGTGAGAGTACACTGGGGCAGAGTACAGAGGGCTTCCCCCACTGAGGCGGAGTGTGCACCCGGGTGTGGGGCTGGGGCTCCCCCGGGATGAGCATGGACCCCAGGACGGGGTAGAGCCCCCCCCAGATGAGCCTGCACGCCATGGTCCGGCTGCCAGCGCCTGCGTGCCTCCACTGCAGCCCAGATGTGCCAGCATTAGGCAACAAAGTGTGTCAGGCCAGCAGGGTGCTGGGGTGAGCCTGGCCGTCATCCACCAGTGTTGTCCAAACCAGCCGAATCCCCTTACCTGGGCACTGGGGAGGGGGCTGGTCCAGTTCTGTCCAGCCCTCAAACACCAAACCCGGGCAGTGGTAGCAGTACTGGGACAATGCGCCGTGGCATCCTCAGGGCTCAGTACTCCTGCCCCACAGTCATGTCCTGATCCAGAGGGAGAGCATACCAGTAACACCCTCTCCCAGGCAATGGGTGATCAGCTCGGGAGTCCCCACTGGTGGCTGCTGAAGGGACAGTGGCACAGGGGGATGCTCCAAGCAAGTGGATGGGATAGGAAAGCCATAGCACAGTGTGAGGGAATGCTTGGCCTTCCCAAAGTCTGCCAGTATCTCTATTGGGCAGCCTATCAACACACTTTTGGACTGGGAAGCCAAGAGCAGCAACAGCCACCTGCCCAGGGGAACCCCAGCAATAATCTTGGAATGTCCAGGAGGAGGCAGGTGCTCTCTACGCCACATGGCAACCCCTCATCACGGGGTCTTGAGCCACGACTGGCCCAAGGCTGTGACCTCTTCCCACTGTAAAATGCTCTAAATACACCACGGGACAGGAGGAGTGCCAGTGCCTCCAGATGCTGGGCAATAACATGGCAGAACCGAGGGATGCTGCCCTGGCTCGGTGCAGCCCACGGTTGCCCATGGCCGGGCCACAGCCACTCCCTGCCCGGCTGCCGGTGCCCGTGTCGGCGGTGCCGGCGGTGGCGGTGCCTCCGGTTGCTATGCGACATCCGCGCGGGCGAGCTGCCGCGGCTCACCTACACTTTATTTATTTTAACGCTCATTTCTTGAGCCTTTGTCATTTTTAACAAGTAACTGGCTCTCCATCACCACAGCGAAGGCGTCTGCCAGCCTGGCCCCCTTCCCGAAAGCTGTTCTCCAGTTTCTTGTGCCGGTCAAATTTTCTGGGGTGCTCCATTTCTCCAGGACGTTGCTCCACTCCCGAGCACCCTCGCCTGGTGCAAGCCCTGTGCTTCCCTGTGCAATGCAGAGAACAGGCACAACTCATGCCATGTATTGGATACTTCAGCCCTGACCACGAGCATGCCGGATCCTCTTCCTCCAATCTCATTCCTCAGTGCCAGCAGCACTCTCAGGGCAGCCGGACAACCCAGTCTCATCGCAGGGAGCTGCTTTAACGAGGTCACTGCTCTCCCAATAGCCCTGCCAGGCACAGCCTCACTGCGCAGGTGCAGGCAGTGCCACTACCAAGCTGCAGGATGCCCAGCCTGGGATGGCTTGTTAATCAGTTGAGACGGGGCTCTCAGTGTAAAACCATCCCAGGTGGGGATGGGGACCATGGGCCACCACCACACCTCCCAGTCCTCACACCCGATGTGTTTGGTGGCATGCAGGATGCATGAGACAGCGTTTTGGGGCTTTCTGGCATCTTTCCTAATGGTCTCTGTCTTCCAGGAACCTCGGGAAGTCTGGGCTGCGTGTGTCCTGCCTGGGTCTGGGTAAGTGCCAGGGTTTGCCACAGCCCCTCAGCATCCCCTCAGTTCTGCAGCAGCTGCCGGCACTCCCCGGCCAGGGCAGCACTCGCTTGCCCCGGCGATGTTTGTTTGCAAAGGGAAGGAAAGGGTTTTCCTCAGCCCTGCAGCTGTTTTGAGTCACGGCCCAGAAATTGTCAAATTATTTTCTCTTTTTCTGACACAATAGGAAGCGACTGGGCCATGCTGGGAGCACCACAGTGCACGCGGCAGGGCCGGCTGTGGCCACCACGTGCCAGGGCAGTGCTGAGGGAGCCAGGGTGGGTGGCTGAGGGCTTCAGGTGGAGGCGCTCATTGCTCACCACATTCACCATGCGCACACATCTCTCTCCCCCCTGCAGGAACATGGGTGACTTTCGGAGGGCAGATAACAGATGAGGTAAGGCTGCACCCCTTCACCCCGTCCTTCCCCAGACTTTCCTTGGGGAGGGGATGGGGCCAGCACAGCTGCGGCTGTGGCTGGGGTGCATGTGGTACGCCAGAGCTCACCAGTGCTCTGTGCACATGCCCGTGCGCCAGCTCTCAGCCACCCCCTTCACCAACCCTGCTCTCTCCTCGCAGATGGCAGAGCAGCTGATGACTTTAGCTTATGACAATGGCATTAATCTCTTCGACACAGCAGAAGTCTACGCTGCTGGCAAGTAGGTGTCCTGCTTTGGCAGAGCCACAGGGGTCACACCCTACACCCTGACTCCCACCAAATCACAGTGGCACTGGGAATCTCCCAGGTTTGCCAGCTGCAAAGCAGCTTCCAGGACAGGGCTCTGAGCGCTTGCTCACAGGGGGAGTTGTGCTTCTGTCAGTCCCATGCTTCCCATGGTGGCCTGTATCATGCAGGTGCAGCTGTGCACCCTCCCAGCACAGCTGTACCCAGGGCATGCTGGCCCAGGGCATTGATGTGTGCCCATGCATTCACTTAAAATTAGCAAGCTTATGCATTGGGGCAGCCAAGGGGAAAACAGCCACTGCCACAGCCACTGCATTTGCCTCCTATTCTCCCAGGGTCTGGGGCTGTCCCTGCTGGCTGCCACCACTCCCCATGGCTGCAGCCGCCAGGTGCAAATGGCTGATGTCCCCTTCCCTTCTAGGGCTGAGGTGGTGCTGGGGAACATCATCAAGAAGAAAGGGTGGAGGTAAGCCAGATGCCATCCCTATTTGGCAAAATTATCGCTGTAGTCCCGATGGGCTGGGGAAAACTGATAGAGGAGCCTTTGGCAGGAGTGTGCCATCCCAGGCAGGGTGCATGGGGCTCTGCGGATGCCACCACCAGTGATTCTCCCTTTCTTCCTGCAGACGGTCCAGCCTGGTCATCACCACCAAAATCTTCTGGGGAGGAAAGTAGGTAACACCCACCCTCCAGCAGAGCAGCTGGCACATGTCAGGCTCTCACCCCAGGCTCTCACCTACCTTTCCCTTTGCAGGGCCGAGACAGAGAGGGGCCTGTCCCGAAAACACATCATAGAAGGTAGGGGTAGGGATGAGGGTGCTTGCCAGGTGCTGCTGGCCCCGGTGCCACGCTGTTCCTCACCATCTGCCTCACTGCTGGCAGCATGGGGCTCCACATGCCTGACAGCCCCATCCATGCTGCAGGTCTGAAGGCATCGCTGGAGCGGCTGCAGCTGGAGTACGTGGACGTGGTGTTTGCCAACCGGCCCGACCCCAACACGCCGATGGAAGGTGAGTGCGCGCCGCGGTGCCGTGCTCCTCCCCGCTGCCTTTCATCGCCGTCGCGGTTGGTTTGCGCCAGGCTTGTGTTTCAAGGGCATTTTCCCTCCCGAGCAGAATCCGCTCTTCCGCCACCACGGTTGGCCCGTGCCACAGTCACAGTTCTGCCGCCCCCTGCCCGGTGCCAGGACCTTCTGGGGCCATGGCAGGGCGGGTTGGCGGTGCGGTGGCAGGTCACTGCCCCCATCCCAGCAGCGGTGACTCCACTTTCTCTAAATCTCTCTTTTATCACCAGGGGACCCATTTAGTTCCTCCAAGTCCAGGACTTTCATCGTAGAAGGTACTCCCTGCCCGCACTCTGCCCGCCAGCCGCTGCCTGTCCCAGCGGTGTTTCCTGGGGCAGAGCCCCCACTCCTCTGTGATCCCCATCCTTGTTCCCCCCTCTCAAGCAAACCCCGCCATGAGATGCAGAGGCAGCGGCAGCACAACACAGACACCCCCTGGCCCTTCAGACTGTACTGCAGTTTAAAGGACAAAAAGCAGAGAGGCTCCCACCCCACAGAGTCCTGCCGTGGGACATGTGCCTTGGCACATGCCGGGGTCTGCAGCAGGGCCCTCCCTGCCGGGACAGCTATGAGCATGCTGGGGTGTGTGCCCTGGTGCCGACCGGGTGAGCCTCATGCCCCTTGCCCTCCCCGCTGCCCGCCTTTGGCTGCAGGAGCACGCCTTGGCTTGGCCCCAGCCTGCATGGCTCAGGGCTGGCTCCCCCCAAGACCCCTGAGCAGCTCACACAGGGTTCAGGCTTCCCTCCATGGGTCTCTGTGTGTGGGCAATGCATCAGTCTCTCCCCCTGCAGCAGTGCCAGTGCTGGTAACCCCACAGGGCATGGGGCCAGTGGCAGAAGCTTCAGGCTGCTCTCCATGGAGGGAGAGCCTGGCACCGTGTGAGCATGTCAGGTCGGCTGTGGTCTCTGGCACATCCTGAGTGGCTGCTCCCTCTGTCCCCATCCTGCTCTTCTGAAAGCATCCCCTGGACGCCACCCAGCTCCCACGGCAGCATTGGGCAGTGGGATGCTCACCAGCCATCAGCATGGTGCGAGCCCCCTTCTGCCAGTGCAGCCCCTGCTAAACCCCATATGCCACTCTCTCCTTCCCTCCCGGCAGAGACAGTGCGAGCCATGACCCATGTCATCAACCAGGGGATGGCCATGTACTGGGGGACCTCGCGCTGGAGCTCCATGGAGATCATGGTAGGGGCCCAGGGGACCAGGGCGGCCGCAGCAGAGCAGCCCCAGCGATGCCGCTGATGTTGATTTAATCAGACAGCAGCTGTTGGGAGCCAAGCGTGTACAGATGCACTTAAGCCTTAATTATTTTTCGGGGCGGCCGCTCAGGACTTGGCTGGGGGGTTGGGCAGGGGGCTCGGGGGGAGCAGGAGGGCGCTGAGGGTCCTGGCTCTTCTGCAGGAGGCGTACTCAGTGGCACGGCAGTTCAACCTGATTCCGCCGATCTGCGAGCAGGCCGAGTACCACATGTTCCAGCGGGAAAAGGTGGAGGTGCAGCTCCCTGAGCTCTTCCACAAGATAGGTACGATTCCTCCCCAGCCCCCCAAAGCACAGTGCTCCTCAAGCCCAGTGCTGCTGAGGCCAGGTGCTGCAGCCCCTGGGGGAGCTGGGAGCAGTGGTGTCATCCCCCTGTTCTGCTCTGTCCCCAGGCGTTGGAGCCATGACCTGGTCCCCACTGGCCTGTGGCATTGTCTCGGGAAAGTATGATGGAGGCATCCCCCCCTACTCCCGTGCCTCGCTGAAGGTGAGCTGCACCAGGGCTGGGAGGGCACACGGGGATTAACAGAGCTGGGGGAGTAGGGCCAGGGGCCTTGTGAAGTCCCTATGGGAACAGGAACTCCAGGAGCCACAACCCAGGGAGTCTGGGGATACCTTACCCGTGCAAGGTGCTGGTGCAGCTTGATCCCACCACAACACCCCTTCCCGCTCCCCAGGGATACCAGTGGCTGAAGGACAAGATCCTGAGTGAAGAGGGCCGGCGGCAGCAGGCAAAGCTGAAGGAGCTGCAAGCCATCGCTGAGCGCCTGGGCTGCACCCTGCCCCAGCTTGCCATCGGTAAGAGGATGGGGGACAGTGGGGGACAGCTGGGGATGGCACCGGGGGTATCTGGGCCTTGCTCAAGCTCTGCTCTCCCTCCTATCCCAGCCTGGTGCCTGCGCAACGAGGGTGTCAGCTCTGTGTTACTGGGGGCCTCCAATGCCGACCAGCTGATGGAGAATATTGGAGCAATACAGGTCAGTGCTCCCAGCAGGAGCAACATTTGCCCATAGCACTCATTGCTGTGCTGCACTGTGCAGAGAAAGAGGGTTGCAAACCCAGCTCCATGACAGGTTTTGCTTGTCATGAAGGCGAGAAGCAGCGACGAGGCTTAGCTGGGCTGGGGGCAGGGTCGGGTCTGACTCAAGCTCTCCCTAACTGGGTCACCAAGCCGGCAAGCTGGGGCTTGTGGCACGAACGTGGTGGGGTGGAGGCGGTGACCATCCTCCTGCGCACACCAGGGTCAAAATCCCCACTCCCAGCGTTGCCTCCATCCCCCGCAGGTCCTTCCAAAGCTGTCGTCTTCCATCGTCCACGAGATCGATAGCATCCTGGGCAACAAACCATACAGCAAGAAGGACTACAGATCCTAAAGCGCGCCCGAGCACGCCGCGCAGCCCTCGCTTGCTTACGCTTTGTTGGAGCAAAGTGGAGAGTGTGGTTTTGCACCGCGAGCGCCGAGAGCCAGCGCTCCCGCCCGCGCTGCTCCGGACATGGCACCGCGGCCGCCCGGCCTGGCTCTGCGGCGCAGGGACGGCCGGCGGGAGGCGAGCCCCGAGCTGCCCGGCCGCCCTGCCCGCAGCCGGAGCCGCCCCGGGACCCGTTGCATGCGTGGCTCCTGTCTCCGCGTTGGCGGAGGCGGCGGGCGCGGGGCGCACGCGGTGCTGTACGCCCACGAGGCTGACAACACGAAGCTGTTCCCCAGCCTGCGCCCGGCCCTCGCCTCTGCCCTGCGCCACCGGCATCGCCAGCGCGGCTCCGGCACCGTGTGCGGGGAGCACCTGCTCCCGGGAATGGGGTGGGTTGGATGGTGACAAGTGACAGGGATGGTGACTTCTGCGGGAAGAGCCTGGGGTGTTCCGGCCGAGCATGGGGCAGGGATCGGGCTGGGAGTGTGTGTGTGGGCAAGTGTGTGAGTGTTTGTGTGTATGGACACACGTGGAGACACAGGACATACAGGCAGGGACATCCAGACGTGTGGATTTGCAGACAGCAGCTGTGGAGGTGAACACAGCCCACACGCACCTTCAGCTGTATCTGCACAAAGCTACTGAAAGCCTCTATGCATGCACCCACATCCACCCGGTACAGGGGTGTCTACAGACACACACAGTCACACACACAGACAGATGTAGATACAGATGTAGCTCTACCTCCACCTCTGTCCTTGACATCAGTGTCTGAGAGATCAGAGACTGATTTACCTATTACATATTTACCTATTTACATATATAGATACCTGTATGTAGATGTGTACAGACACCTCTGAAAATTACATATATAATGTATATACACGCACGTGTAGATACGTGTGTGCTTGTGTATATACAGACACACATGATTCTGTGTATTGATCCATATATGTAATATACAGGTGTGTACATATCTATGGAAATATATTGCTATAGCAGCATCCATGTTTGTATGGATATATGCACACATGAAAATAACTGTTATGTACTTAAATGTGTGTATATGCAGATAGATGTGTATATCCAGATATATGTGTAGATGTCTCTATATCCATTCCCAGCTCTTTACACTCATGTCTATACATCTATAAACATATGCCATATATAAACATGGACACAGATATTTGTAATTTAGATATAGCTATAGCTACATATATATAACTGTTTGTCTAGCTATAGCTATATATATATGGATATATGTATGATAGGTACAGAGAGATAGATGATACGTATCTCTATAGAGAGAACAATATAACGATAGCTAATGTATCTATCTCTAACTCTGTATACTCTGTGCAGAACATTTTGCCAATACCTATATATATGTATCCATATCCACATACATTTATACACAGTTTCCTCTATCTGTGCACACATAAAAACTGCAAATGTATGTGCAAACCCCCAGCTCTATGCAGTGTGTGAGCTCTGTGCGCTCCGAGCATGTGTATGAGCTTTGTACTGTGCGTGAGATGAGTGAGCTCTGCTCACTATGAGAGCTCTGCACTGTGTGTGTGAGCTCTGTGCACTGTGAGAACTCTGCACTGTGTGTGTGTGAGCTCTGTGCACAGTGTGTGTGTGTTTACCTGCTGTGTAGCCATGGCTGCACCTACAGCCCCACTATAAATGTGTGTGTGTGTGTGTGTGTGTGTTACAAACACGGGGAGGTCTCTCCTGACCCCACTCATGACATCAGAGCTCCCCTCTGTATATGGTTGAGAGTCAGTGTGCACCCCTCCCACATCCATCTATACATGTACATCTGTCTGTAGAACTACATCAGTGTTTGTGTGCAAACAGAAACATATACATCCATATATATTTGAGAAATAACAAATACATATGTGTCTCTGTGCATATACACACACATATACTATCTCTGTCTAGGATAGCTATACACCTCTACCTATATCTACACTTATGTGTAAATATATAAAAATTAAAAATACACGTGTGTCTGTGTACACATACACAAAGATCAGTACACTTATATAGCCATACAGAGATATAGATATGGAGATAAAGAGATTTGTAGATATATAGATACATCTACACATGTATGTGCATATATTCAGATTTAAAACACATGTATTCTTACATACATAGATGTATGTGTATATACACCTCTGTAAATACAGATCTATACATCCATACCACATATAGATCTATCCTATGTACATATATCCCTTATCTACCCATACTTGTGTCTACACACACACCCACAAGTATATATGTACACAAATACACATGATTTAGAACCACAAATACATTTTATAGACATGAATGATATAGGGGTGTGTATGTATAGATACACACCCACATAGCAGTAGCTAAATAAATCAGTATTTATAGCTGTGTATGCTATATGCACACATATAGATCTAAAACATACAGTTCTGTGTATATCTGCACATGTGTACATAGATCTTCACATGCTGTATATGAAGAGGTACACGTGTGAGGGTAATGTAGACATACATACATATATGTGCATTCATGCAGAGATAACAGTATCAGTGTAGATACACAGGACATTCTCATGTCTGTCTGTGTCCATGTGTCCATGTCCCTGTGTCTCCACGTGCCCGTATCTGTCTGTGTACGTGTGTGTTATAGAAATCTGTGTCTGTTTCTGTGGACACGTGTGTGTGCAGACGTGCACAGGACAACAGGGGCCCCCGACGCCGCCCACCATCCCTTCCCTTGCCAGACTCCACCGCGTCCTTCCCAAAGGATTTATTAAAACACAGAACAGAAACCGGGACACACAGAGCACGAAAGCGGATGCAGGGGCGTTGCTTACGGCTGCCGGTGTCACCACGCTCAAGGTATCCCCATCCCAGTTCCAGCTGTCCCCTCTGTCCCACCCACCTCCCCTCCATCTGCCTGCCCCAAGCCCGGCACACCACAGCAGTGCCAGGGATTCCAGCAGGGCAGCAGCAGGCGTGGGCTTGCTCAAACACCACGAGGACCAAGAGACGGCCCTTAGGGGGAAGCTGGGGAGCACAGCTGGCTGGGACATGGCACCACTGGCCTCCACTCACCCCCACACCTGCCAGCACAACCGGACAAACACCGCAACTCCAGCCCTCCCTCCCTCCCCTCAGCCCACCTTGCCCAGACAAACTCTTCAAGTCTTCAATAAGAAAGTGCAAAAAATATACACGGACACAAACCCCCGGCCCCGCCGCTCCCACGGGGGCCGCAGCAGGCAAAGCACACTTGAAGCGGGAGCGGGACAGCGCAGCAGCGCCGGCAGCAGCAGCAGCTTGTCTTCCACACAGGCAACGCTGGCACAACTTCCCCACCATGGCCAGGGACAGGGGACTGTCCCCCAGGGCTGCTGCAAGAAGAGGGGAGGGAGGGCTGCCCATCAGCCAAATCTGGATCCTCCCCACACGCCAACCCCACCTGGGAGGGGCTGCAGGAAGGATCTGCTCCCACCCCCACTGCAGCTGCTCGAGTCAGAGGCTGCAGCCAGATAAAATGGAGCCTCCATTTAGCCCCCCACCTCTTCATGTTCCCCAGCAAACAGAGCACGGAGAGCAAGAAGCACAGCTTACCTCGGCTAGGAGTGGGAGCTGCAGGGGAAAATCGTGGGAACTGCTAAATATCTGTGGTGACAGAGGAAACACCTTGCTCGCTACTGTCCTTTGGCAGCACTCCTGGACTGCCCAAATCCACCCTCTGAATTTTACTTCCCAAGAGCAAAACACCAACCTACCAGTCACATAGGGTCCCAGAGGCATCTGGCTGTAGTTGACAATTCCACCTGGCCCAGGACCACGGAAATTTGGCCCAAAGCTGTTGTTGAAGATCTGGGCGGAGCCAAAGGAGCCCTGGGGAGGCAAGGAGGGAAAAAGATACTGCCTGCAGCCCTGACCTGACCATGACCCTCACAGTGAGGGCTCTGTGCCCGTCCCCACAGACCTGGGCAGCTGGATCCCCTCCACGGGTGGCCAGGCGGCTGAGGATGCTCCGCTCTGACATCTGCAGCCGGGCAGCCACGGGCGGGATGCGGGACAGCATGGAGGGCAAGCGTGTCACATCAGCCTTCATGTCACTCAGCAGCTCCTCGAGCTGGTTCAGCACTGCAAGGAAAGCAGGAGGTACTTGGGGGGATGCCTGCCAGACCCAGCAAGCTGAGAGGATCAGGGAGCTCCCGGCTGAGAGAACACAAGAAGGGAACACCTCCGGCTTGGCTCCCCACGTGAGGGTGGGGAACCCTTCCTAGCCTCAGAGCAGACTCCCCCAGCCCCCGGGCACACACCCTTGTGCAGGACAGCGTTGGCAGGCTTGTTCCCAGCCAGGGACTCTTTGGAGAGGTGCTGGTGGCTCTCAGCAAGGCACTCCACTTCTGCCAGCCGTGCATTCAGTGCCATGGCCGGGTGACTGGGGTCTTGGGTCATGTTGAGGTACGCCGCCCTCCGCAGCTGCTCCTCGATCACCAGGGCCTGCTCCAGCAACTGCGAGGTGCAGGAGGGGAAGGATTCAGGACCAGACCCCACCCCACAATAAACCAGTAATCCACGGAGCCCCTTGCAAAGTCCACTCCCCACTTCATTCACAGATGATGCTGGCAAGCTCCCCTCTGGCTCCAGGGTGCTGCTCTGGTCCTCCCACCAATAAGGACTCACCAGCCCTGAACCTCCCACTCGCCTTAAATCGCCGGGCAAGGAACTTGTTCTTCATCTCGAGGTAGTTCCCCTTGTGTATCTCTGACTTGAAGGGCTCGTTCAGGATCACGTAGCGTGGGTCATTCTGGATGTCCTGCCAGCGGGCATAGCCATGACTGGTGTAGGGGAAGTGTCAAGGGCAGAACCAGCCAGCCAACAGCCTGTCCACCACCCCAGAACCACACCGTGGCCTTAAACCCTCTCCCTGCTCATCACTACAGCAGCAGCCCAGCTCCCACAGCCCCAGAGAGGCCCCTCTCGCCTCGCTGCCTCCTGCTGTGCCAGGTCAAAGGGTACGTGACAATTCCTGCCAACAGCCAGTAGTCATGTCGGCGGTGCCAGATGTCGTAGATCTTGCCAGAGGACATGGCAGCCCTCTCCTCATTCTGCCACAGTGTGTGCAGCTCTGTGGAATCAGAAGCAGAAGGGAGACAGCCTGATGAGGCAGCCGGACTGCAGTCAAAGCACAGCATGTGGGCAGGGTGAGGGATGGAACCTCCCAGGACCACAGGCATAGTGCAGACCCAGGTCTGCTGCTGCTTGCAAAGCATCAGCCCATCCACAGCCCATGACAAGGGTCACACTCCTTGAACAGGTTCAGAGCCTCTGCAGCAGCTTTGCAGGAGAAGCCAATACCTCATCTCTCACTCTTACCTGTGAAGCCACCATCAGCAATGTTGAACATGAATCTGAAGTTCATGTTTCTGTCATCCTTCTTTCCTTCCTCCTCTTCCTCTTTGTCACCGTTTTGCTGGGCATCATTTGGCTCCTTCTCTTCCTCCTTGCCATCCTCTGCTTGGCAAATACAAGGAATTGGCCTAATTTGCTCTCACTAGACCACTGCTCCACTCCTGCCCCATCAACAGCCACCAACCCCTCCCAGCCGGTCCCATTGTTAGCACAGGCAATGCCCACCCCAACAGGGTCTTCTTCTCACTCGTGGCTCCTCTGCACCAGTGGTGCTGGTGCTAATGGCAGCTTTGCCACCATCCTGTGGGCACACTCTCATTGCTCCAGGCACTGGCCTCACTCTGGGAATTCTTCCCACTCTTTTCTCTCCAAAGCCTCATGCCTCACCTGGTTTGACTTCTTTATCCTCCCCCTTCCCTGGGCTGCTGCTCAACTCCGCCTTCTCCAAAGGCTTCTCTTGAATCCCCTCATCTGCAGAAGAGAACAGGCCTACAAGAAATGCTTGACATAGAAAATGCTCTGCAGGGAACAACCTACTTATCTAGACAGACTTTCCCTTTTAGAGCAAAGTAACTATATTGTTTGTAGGTTCAAGATGCTCAAAGAACTTCAAGCAGAACATTCTTCTCCATTTCATCAAACAAATGTATTTAATTTTCCCTCTTCCTTGAGACATCTGGAGGAACAAATGCCCCCCAAAATGACCATTTCATACAATTTACAACTTGTTTTTTCAGGAATTTCTACAGGACTTTGTGACATTCAGGTTTCCCATAGTGACACAGAGAAGATACACAGCCTCACCTTTCACTAGGGACTCAGAAGAAGGCTCAGCCTTTTCACAATCCTCTTGCTTCTCTTCCCTTGGCCTCTCCTTGCTGTCACAGCTTTCTGGGTGCTCTTCACTCTCCACTTCAGCACTTGCAGGCACCTAAATGCCAAGCACCCATTCCAGATCAGCCTGGCCTTCCTTTCCCCAGGGAGTACCCCAAGTTCCCAGGCAGAGCAGGGGAAACTTCCTGGAGAAGATGCTGAATAAAGCCACCTCACCTGGCTGTCAGACACCTTTCTGGGTCTCTGCTCCACCAGATCCTTTTCCTCATGGAACCCCAGTTGTGCTTCTATTTTGTCTGTAGGAAGAGCAAAGCCAGGAAGCTGTTGAGCAGGACCTGATGGGTCAAGCACCTGCAAAACCTCCTGGTGTCTTGGCCCACCTCCCTCCCAAGCCAGACCCCAACCACAACCCCTTGGATACCTGCAACAGTCCCTGGTCCCATGTGTGTGTGTGCTGGACTGGCCAGAACAGGCGTGTTGGGATCTGAAGACACAACCTCACTGCATCTCTTGCTCTCTGGGCCCTCAAGAACCAGGTCTGGGGTGCTGTACTTCCCATTGACATGCTCAAACTCCTGGACCTGGGACAGACACACATGATCAGGTCAAACAGAGCAGGGACATTCCCAGCTGGTGCCACGGAGTCAGCGTGTCCAGGCTGCTCACCCACAGAGTGACCAAGTGGCTGCACCCACGCCATTGGTGGAAAAGTCTCTAGAAAAGGCCCAGTCATAATTTTACTCACCCACCTTCTTCCTTACTAGTGACATGACCCCGATGCGAGTCAGCACGTGCTGCCGTGACAGCCCTTCCCGAGGAACACCGTCCGCAAAGGTCTCAGCACCGTCGGCCCCGGGCTCACACAAGTGTCTCATGAAGAGAGAGACATATGCCCTGCCAGGGAAACCAGGCTTCAGTCCTGGCCTGTGGCCTCCCTGCTCAACCCAGCATGCACATGATCCCCATGGAGGAGGGAAGTCTCACAGCCAGGAAGGGAACAAGAGATGCCGTCTCAATGAAACAGACACTGCCTCCCCAAAAAGAGTGCACAGCGAAGGGGTGCAGGCTCCCAGCCTTGCCTGCCTGCCAGGATGCCTGTACCTGAACTCCTTCTCACTCTTCCCTCGCAGATCCCGGACCAGCCAGTGGGAGTTGAAGGCATCCTGGGGTGGCATTCCCCAGCGCATGATGGCATTCAGGAACGCCTTGCGCTGCCGGGCATTGAAGCCCAGAACCTGCAGGAAGCAAAGGCATCACTGGGATCACAGAGTGGCCTCAGCAGCATGTGGCATCCTGGTGCTTCAGAGCTGTGACAGACATTGCTGGACCAGGACTGATGTCCCAGTGATTCAGCACAGAGGGATCCAGCCTGCAGGCAGCCTGGGCACAACAGCATTGGCCATGCTCTGGCTGAGGCTGGGGCTCACCTCGATGTTCCCTCCAACTCTTGCCAGCAAAGGAGGGAGAGGTTTGTCTCTGTCAGTCTTCAGCTGTCTCCGGGATTGTCTTCTGCCACCTAGAGCCAAGCAGCCTCAGTGATGGATGGGCCAGTCAGCAAGGAAAGACAACTCATGTGCCCCAGGCTCCTGCCCTCCCTCCTGACGGGAGCAGAACCCACCAGAGCATCTGCACAGATTGCAAGGTCCCTCCCAGCCACCACTCCCAGGTTAGGACACTCCTCTGCCCTTGTCAGGCAAAGGGGGACCATGTCTGGTCCTCATGGTGGACCAGACCACAGTCCTGCAGAGACCAAGGAAGAATCTGGCTGCCTTCCCTGCCCTGGAAAGCTCCTCACCTGATAGAAAGCAGGGATACAGCCCCCTGAACAGAAGCCCTGGGCACACCAGTCCCTCCAACCCAGACATTCCTAATGCTTCCAAATCCCAGGGACTATCAAACACATCAACTCACTCTGGCCTTCTGGCCTCTCTTCAAAGTCTTCATCCTCATCCTCAGAGCCAATGGAATACTCTGACTGGTTGTCAGAGAGCTCATCCTGCCACTCTGCAGAACACATGGGAGGCCAGGTTAGAAGACCCTGCCTGGGAGGGATGTACTAAAATGCCTGCTTGAGGGTATTTATTACAGGCATTCACTGCCAGGCAGCAGGAGAGGGGGACACAGCAACAGGAAATCATGTTCTCAGGTTTTACAGAATTACCATTCTGTTATGCAGCAAAAACCCAATTTGAAACATTTTGCCCACAGACATGCTTTTCCTAGATTCTTCCAGCAAAACCAGAGTTTACAGACCAACGAGTAAAAAGAAAAAAATTCTTGAAAATTTCTACACTGGAAAGTTTAGGAATCTGGGAAGTACAGATCCAGGCAGTCTACCAGCTGCAGAGAGACATCAAAGTGACAGCTCTGTCTGTCCTCTGAGCCCAGCCAGAGCCGAGCACCTGTGGCCGTACCTTGGTCCTCCTGAGAGGTGTCATTGTAGTTGACCTGCTTGCGGATTCTCTTTCCCTTCCCCAGGTTCCTGGCCAGATCTTCCTGCTGCTGCTCATAGTGGTGCCGCAGCAGCTTCTCCCAGTAGTCAGGGTCCACATTCTCCTCTTGCTTGATGATCTCCCGTTCCACCTCCTCCTGCAGAGCCAGAGACAAGAGGCTCGAGCAGTCACAGAGAGAGAGCAGGGAGGATCCTGCCCCATGCCAAGCACTCGCAGGGACAGGAGAGGGAGCAGAGGGAACATGGAGGGATGTACAAAGGGGTGATTGTAAGACATGATAACTGATCACATTACCACACCGTCCTCTTCTCTCACAACATACTGAGCCACTTTAAAGGAGCTGAGATACTCATTCATGTTCTGCAGCTCTGTGTCATCAGTCGCATCCTGGTTTCGGTCCAAAAGCTTCGAGATGGCAGCATCATCGTAGTGGATCACACTGCTGTCATCTACCTCCTTATTGTCACCTGGAGAGCAAAATGAGGGGAACAGCAGCACAGATCAGGGTACTGGACAGTCCACTCCTGAGCCAGGCAAGCTCAGGTCAGGTGAGGGGATAGGAAGGGGGATGAGTCATCCCAGCAAAGAGGGGCTACACACCTGGTGGGGTGCCACCATGCTTTTTTTTCATGCCGGCAGTTGCTGCACCCCCTTTTGCTGACAGTGTGTCTGAGAAAGGGGTAACAGCATCTGGCATGGCAATCCGCTGTCCCTGAGACACCATTCCTGTCACACAGGGAGAGAACAGTGAGCCCCAACAGCTCAGAGAGGGCCCTGCCTCACACAGAGCATCCCCACCTCACCTTCCACATCATCCTTGAAGAGTTCCTCTGTCCCAAACTTGAGGATGTCATCCAGCTCTTGCTTGGTCATGGAGCCCGACTTGGAGCCAAGCCCTGGGCGGACCACCAGGTGGGTGAGCATCATCTTCCTTTTGGCCACCTGGGTGATGCGCTCCTCCACAGAGGCCCTGGTCACGAAGCGGTAAATCATCACCTTCTTGTTCTGCCCGATGCGGTGAGCTCTGCTGAACGCCTGCAGGCAGAGCACGGAGCAGGTGAGGGTGGCACCATGCCAACTGGACAACAAGGCCGTGCTTCTCACCCTCCAAGTGCACCCAGTTGAGGACAAGTATGAGGAAGAAGTGAGAATGTCACAGGGGAGAGCCAGTTTTATGTGTCAGGTCTCTCGAAGGCTGCAGAGAGGCCAGGATGAGGCCAGAGGGTGCGGGAAGGGGACAGAGCAGAAACACCCACAAACACAGGAGAAAGTGTCAGCAGCTCTCAAGAGAAGATACTGAAATCCCAGTGAGGATGTGCAAAGAGAGGGCACAGCCAGAGAGGTACTTACTATACAGGAAGGAAAAGGGAAAGTCAGAAACCTGGATGTCATTGTGGGGATTCCAGTCAGAATCATAAATAATGACAGTGTCGGCCGTAGCAAGGTTTATGCCCAGACCACCGGCGCGGGTGGAGAGGAGGAAGCAGAACTGCTGAGCCCCAGGAGCTGAGAACGACAAACCCATAGGTGGGAACAGGTGAGACAGAAGTAGCACAGCTCAGAGAGGAAGCAGCATTTCAGAGGGACAGAATGGCCTCCAAAGTTGACAAGCAAGAGGCAGGAGTGGCAAGGAGTGAAAACACATCACTCCCTGGGAAGAGGTACTGCAGAACCCAGCTCCAGAGCAAAGGGGAAGCTCTGTCATCTGCCGAGGTGTTGGAGGGAAAGGCAGGAGCCCCTTCAGCTGAAGAGCTGCTGGCACAGTCAGGGTTCCTTGTGGGAACCAACTCAAGAGTATAACAGCACGGTATGAGCAGCCCCCACCGTGCCACAGGAAGCCAGACCTGCAAGTGTGGCACAAGCTCTGGGCAATGGCAGACGACCTGCTGCTGGCCACACACTGCCATCCCCCATGCCCACCCCTCAGCAAGGTAGGAAGGTGAGTACCATTGAACCTGTCGATGGCCTCCTGGCGCAGGCCACCAGTGATGCCCCCGTCGATCCGCTCATACTTGTAGCCTTCGTACTCCAAGAAATCCTCCAGCAAATCCAGCATCTTTGTCATCTATAGGGCAAGGCAACCCTGGCATGAGAGGGTGTGCATGGCCAAACACTCCTGCCTCCCCTGGGGACCTGCCCTGCCCCAGGATGGTCCTTGCCCACAGCCCAGAGACCTTGGTGGTGGTGGCACAGCATGGTCAGCAAAGGAAGCACAGCCAACGGGCAGCTGCCAGAGGAGCAACACTCTCATCTCATCTTCTACAGGCAACTCTACCAGCAGGAAGGAATTGTGTCTGACTGTCCCTCCCCAAAGAGGAGCTTTGTGACTGTTATCTCCTTTCTATTCCGAGCTAATAGAGCTCTTAAACACGACAGGCGCTCCCTCAGGAGTGAGCTGGGACACAGCCCTTCCACATTACTGCCCTGGCTGCCTGGGGGAGAAGCTGTCACCAGCTATTCCACCTATTTCTGTCTGTTCCCAGCACAAAATTCCCATACATAATTTTAAAAAATTCCTTAAAAAATTTATTTATTATTATCGCTCCCTGCTCTCACCTGCGAGAAGATCAGAACTCTGTGACCCCCATCCCGTAACTTCTTCAGCATCTTTTGGAGCAGCATCAGTTTCCCAGAAGATTTGACCAAAGAATTCCCATCATAAGATCCATTGGGCAGTACTGGGGCCTCCTGTGAAGGCAGCATGGTCAGTGCCCACAAGGACAGCCCACATTAACCCCATGGAGAACTTCACTTGCATATCCAAAACAAAAAACAAAGTCCTTGTATGAAACCACTCGAATGCAAACCCAGTGTTAACCAAAGCAGGATGATGGAAGCAGCTGCCACCCAAACTCTGAGACATGTCCAAGGGTGCAAAGGCAGGGAACGTACCACAGCTGCCACAGGGAACAGGTAGGGGTGGTTACAGCACTTCTTCAGGTCCATCATGATGTTGAGCAGTGAGACCTGGTTCCCACCACCTTTCGAATTCAGGGCTTCGAAGTTCCTCGTCAAAATGAATTTGTAGTACTTCCTGCAGGAAAGGGGGTGGGACAGACACTGTGTTAGCTGGGGCAGGTGTGGGACTGGCACAAACAGGAGGGCACTGAATTAAACCCCCCTAGTGTCACTGAAGATGCAAAAGGGATATTTGGAGGGTTTTAAAAGCAATTCAGCACCTAGGGGTGGGTCTTTCCAGTTGCTTTGGGGGGATCACAGCCCTGGCAGTGGGATGGACTGGGGGACACAGCACCTCCACCACCCCCCTCTGGTGGGTGCCAGCCAAGCCCTCCTGCCCCCCAGGCAGGGAAGAAGTGACAGGCCCTTCCTGCAGGTGCCCTGAGCCGCAGGAGATGCCACTGAAGCTGAACAGGTCAGCCTAGCAGAACCAGAGCTGGGCAGCAGCAATGCTCCAGCCTGACCCAGCACAGGCCATGTCCTAGTGCCAAGAATGGGAGAAGGAGATTCAGCCTCAGTGTTCTCTCTGTGCCCCCAGAGCCAGCAGAGCCACACTGCCAGCCTCCCATGCCCCCAGGACCGCACAGAGCCCAGTTCAACTGCATGGAACACACCCCTTGGTGAGACACAAAGCAGCTCCCACTCTTCCTGCAGCCAGTGGGGTGCCTCTGACCCCTCAATCCCTCTGTCACCTCACCACGTTGGGGGAAGCCAGACACCCATGCACTGGAATCACTCACTTCTGCATCTGGCTCAGCTCCACTCGCACGATCAGCTCCGTCTTGGCCGGCATGTTCTTGAACACATCAGCCTTGAGCCGCCGCAGCATGTGGGGACCCAGCAGGTCATGCAGCTTTTTGATCTGGTCTTCCTTGGAGATGTCTGCAAACTCCTCCAGGAACCCTTCCAGGTTGCTGTGGAAGCAGCCAGACCCCCACGGCACTGAGCAACAGGGGCACGTGCAAGCAAAGCAATCTGCTGCTTTATGACTTAAAACCATGGCAGAGCTCTCAAGGCACAGGAGGAGATAATGCTCATGTGCCTGCACCAAAGCCAGAGCGAGGAGCCACCCTGATAGCCCAGGTAAGTGCAACTTACTTAAACCTCTCTGGAGTCAGGAAATTGAGCAGGTGGAAGAGCTCCTCCAAGTTGTTCTGGAGTGGAGTCCCTGTGAGAAGCAGCTTGTAATCGATCTTGTAGCTATTCAGTACTCTAAAGAACTGGAAAAGAAATAAGTTTGGGTGACAAGGACTGCAAGGAACCAATGTGTCACTGTGGGACTCTGCAAGGTGCACAAGGAGACTGAGCAGTGACCCCCATGCTGGGCACAGAGCAGGGTGCCAGCATTTCCCTCATGCTCCCAGCCATTCCCACTGAGCACAGGCAGCAATCCTGTGTGTCCTTGGGTCGCACCACTTGTCTCCTCCTGCACAAGCAACAGTGAACATCGCTGGAGACTGCATTGAGCCTCAGGTAAAGGGGAGAGGAAGGAAAAGGATCAATTTCCTTCCACAACAGCCTGTCCAAGGATGGTCAGGCAGCCAGGCTGCTGCCTCTCCTGCTTTTAAAAGCTCCTGAAGGGCTTTTAATGCCAGAGGGTGTTAAAGAGAGAAAAACATCACAAATGCCTGCCACCTACTTTGGACTGGTTGTTCTTCAGCCTGTGTGCTTCATCCACCACCAGACAGGCCCACTCTATGGATCCCAGCACCGCCTGGTCAATGGTGATCAGCTCATAGGATGTGAGCAGGACATGGAACTTGATCTGGGCTTCCTTCTGGAGGAGCAGAGGGAGAGAAAAGCTGGGATAAGAGAGCAGTGAACAGGACAGCCTCCACCTCTGCTGCTGCTGCAAGATGAGAAGGGCTGCACTGCCTGGCACAGAGCCCACAGCAGGGCTGAGTCCTGCCAGCAGAACACCCAAACACGAGAACCAAGCAGGAGACTACAGAAATAGAAAACCTCTGGCAGAAATCTGTAAAGAACATCACAAATCTCCTGCATTTGTAAACAATGCCAGCTTCCTTCTGTGGGACACAGCTGATCAGGGACCTAACCAGCCTCCCTCTCCAGGCCAAATTCTCCTCTCCCCTTCTTACTGACAGGTAAAGCGATGGGGCAGGCACAGACTCAGCTCCCACCTTCATCCTGAAGACCTTCTTCCCGCTCCGGATGGCGTTGTCTTCGAAAGAAAACTCATTTTCCCGGATGACCGAGCGGCTCTCCTTGTCCCCCGTGTAGGTCACAACGTAGAAGTCGGGTGCCCACATCTCAAACTCACGCTCCCAGTTGATGATGGTGGAGAGGGGGGCACTGACTAGGTACGGCCCTTTCGAGTGGCCCTGCTCAGGGAGACAGAGCCCAGGCTGTTCTCCCCGTACCCAGCAGCTCTCAGCCACCTCGGGGACTGTCGGGCACTCCACTCACCTCCTTGTACAGGGAATACAAGAACACAATAGTCTGCACCGTCTTCCCTAGCCCCATCTCATCAGCCAGGATTGTATCTGTCCCTTGTGCCCAGGAGAATCTCAGCCAGTTCAGCCCTTCCAGCTGGTAAGGGTGCAGCGTGCCCCCCGTGGCATCGATGTACCACGGCTGCTTGTCAAACTTCACTGTAGGCTGAAAAGAGAGCCATGGCACAAAGCAGTGAAAACCACCTGCCCCTCCTTCCCCTGCACCCAAGCACATCCCTCTTTAGGTTTGTAGCATCCAATAGCTCCAAAGGAGACACACACATGGTCCCACACAACTCCAGAATTTTCAATGAAAACAAGGACAAGGACACAAACAGCTCACCCTCCCTCTACATTCCCATGCCACCCTACTGTCTCCACCACTCTCACTCACATCCACAAGAGGTGTTTCTGGAGGCTTTTCCAGCTTCTCCTCTTTCAGCTTTTTCCCTTTCTTGTTCAGCTTCTTCAGAGGGCGTGTGTCCTCCCCCAGCATCAGCTCCCTGTGAGAGGGAGAACACAGGGATGGCAGGGGGTCACTGTTCTCTCAGCTCCAAACTGAGGGACAGAAACACCTCCCACACCACACTGCCCCTCTCTCCACAGGAGCTCTTCTGGCCTAGTTAGCAGAGGCACTCACAGAGCATTGATCTTCCCCTCACAACAGTCCACACACAGTCTCCAGAGTGAAGAACAGCAAACTCAGAGTACTGTGGTTTTCCCCCAAAACAGGCAGCATGGCCATGGAGACCATGAATGTCATGGCAGTGCAGACACAGAGGAAGGGGAGCACAGGCTGCAAAAGAGCAGGTGGGATTGCCCAGCAGTCCCAAAATGGCACATCAGGAGGGCCAGCCTTCATCAGTGCTGGGCCACTGCTCTTTGAAGAGAAGTCACTGCAAGCCGTGTCAAAAGGGGGGCACCTCTGTGTCCCCTTGTCCCAAACACCCACACAGGTTGCCCTGGCTCTGCCCTGCTCCCCTGGCTGTGGGCTCATACCTGTGGTTCCAGTAGAGGAGTTTGAGGTTCTCATAGTAGGGGATGTCTATGTCATCGATCTCCCAGGTGCACTGGTCATAGGGCAGGTCCTTCCACTTGATCAGGTAATGGATGTCTCCCTTTTTATCAAAGCTGTAACATGGGGCACAGAAAGCTGATCAGTGAATGCCCCTGGGAGCAGCTCGCTGTGATCTGCTTTGGCACAGCTGGACGCTTCATCCTCTGCCTTCACCTACAGATTAGGACATCCAAGCCGAGGTAGAAAAACAAAGTATCAACACTTCCAGCAGAAATGCCTGTTCATCTGTGAGTGTGTCAAACCATTAAGCTTTACAGGCTACTTTTCCTTTCCACTGAACAACCTAATTTCCCTGTTTCACCAGGCCTGGATGGATAACAGCATTCACCTGCAGCACTCATCACTCTAGGAAGTTCAGCTTACTAAAAACAGAATAAACACACTTCCAAGTCTGACTCTGTGCCTACAGGGAAACCTAATGCCTTGTTAGTAGACAAGGTAAAGCTCACATGAAATCAGACAGGCAGCTTTAGTTCTTTCCTGCCATGCAGCCTTCCAGCAGAGCTGCTGCTACTGCTTGATATTTCAAGCTGCCAATTGAAATGTAGAAATTCAACAAAAACATGTCTCCAGCCACTCGATGCAGAAAGCCCATCTGCACCGCACATTTCATTCACAGGGAATTTCTTCTACAGAAAAGAAACACCAGTGTCAAGGTTCTGTAATGGAGTCGGCCACATGCTCCAATTCCTTCCCTCAGCACGGTCCCCATCAGCACCAGAATTTACAGAATGGTTAGGCTGTAACAGGACCCAAGCAGTATGACTGGGAAGAGTGGAACAACACTGTGCATCCACCTTTGGGAAAATTTGCTATAACTCTATTTTTAATGTGCAACATAGCAGAAATGAAAATAAAGCAGCACGGATCCCCTTCCAGACTCAGCTTCACCCCGGGAGCAAATCTCCAAGGCAACAGAGACTCTAGCACAGGCCAGAAGCTGAATTCCACCAGCCCAAGGTTTTGGCCTTGCAGAAGAACAGCACAATTTCCCCCACAGGCTCCTCACCTGTGGTTCAGGATGCGGTGGATCATCATCCACTCAGGCTTGATGCCATAGCGGTAGAACCGCTCCTCCATCTTGGCATACTGGGGGTCCTTGTTCTTTCTCTTCTCCCTCTGGTTGTCCTCGTCCCCAGAGCCGTAGTCGAAGGCAGGTGGCTCATCCATGTCGTTCTTCCGTTGGTAGTTGCGGTACATCACGGTGTGGTAGAGCTCCAGCTGCAGCAGGAGGGAGCCACGCTCAGCCCGTGGGCAGAGAGCTGGGCTGGGGCTCTACACCAACGCCACGTGGGCTCACCTGCAGCTCCTTGACCCAGGAGCAGTGCCAGTAGGAGAGACCTGCCCACTTCACAAAGAATTCACGCTCTGGGATCCCCTCCAGCACCTTTGGCGGGGGGAGAGGCAGCTCGGGGTCCGTGGTGGGCAGCACGGGCGGGAGCGGGGCGGGCGGCGGCTCCTTCCACGCCCAATGCAGGATGCGCTGGACTTTGCCCTTCAACGGAGGGCACTGGGGATACAGAAGCAAACAGCAAAGAGTACAGAGTTAAAGGTCTGTCAGGGGCCACGGGAAGCTGGAGCTGGGAACTGGGGGACAGAAGGGGACCCGCAATCCCAAGTGGGCAGCCTCCAACACAGGGCACCTGAGAAGTGTCCGTGACACTTCTGTATCCCCCCATGGGGACAGGTCTTGCCACCAGCCATCCCTCTCCATAGGCCACATATCAAACAAGGCTGGACATCCCATCAGAAACCAGGCCAGGAAGCTGCCAGCCAGCAATTCCCACAGGGAGACCACAGAAGCAGCAGAGCCTTCCAGAGCCACCCTGCGCCCTTGGGCACATGCACCTGGCAGCAACACTCCTCAGGGAGGGGTGTGAGGCAGAGGGCAGGGCTGTGAGGGGCAGCAGTAGCCACGAGAGCCACTGGCAGGCCAGGCAGGTGTGGGAGCAGGACAGAGTAAGGAATGGGAATGCTAGTAACACTCACTGTACAGCGTGGGCAGAGCCATTCACCGTTTGGTATCTCTGGCAGAGGTGGGTTCAGGCAGTGAAGGTGGTAGGAGGATGGGCAGGTGTCACAGCACAGCAGCTCCCCTCCATCCTTACAGACCCGGCAGAACTCCATGTGGTCATCCTCCTCCTCCTCACCACCATCCTCTTCCTCCTCCTCCTCCTCCTTCGGCTCCCACTGGATGCCCTCCTTCTCCTGGGGAAGCACAGCCAGTGTAACATCGAGGGTTTCCACCAGCAGGCCACCCTCTCCCACGGCGCCCCGACCCCACTCACACAGTGGGGGCAGCTCCACTTGCCCTCAGGGGCCTTCTCCAGCTCGGGGTCCAGGCACACCAGGTGGTAGGCACGGGGGCAGGTGTCGCACAGGATGATCTCCCCGCCCTGCTGGCACACCTCACAGTAGTCCTGGTGGTCCGTCTCGTACCCGTCACCCTCTTCAACTGCAAGCAAGGGACAGGTGACAGTCAGAGGGGTGGCAGAGCAGCCAGCTCTCCCGAAGGGAATGGGACACTTGCTCCTCTACCATGCCGTTAAAGAAATTAGGACAGCATTTCACCTCAGACCCCTCCTGTTAATTCCCACTACCTCTCTGTCCCTCAGCATCACAGTTCACCTTTGCACACAGCATCATCTCACCTCTGTCTCTCTTTCTCTCTCCACAATGTATCATCCTTTGGTTCCTTCAGGCTCTCAATGGAGAATGCCAGAACCTGGAGAGGTTGCAAGGGAGGCCGGTCAGAGAAACCTCCCCAGGCACCAGCACCAGCTGCAAACGCACCATGCAAGGGTGACACGGCCAAGGACAGGACTCCTCTCCTGAGACTACTCTGCTCTTCCTCAGGGCTCCCTGGCACAGAGGCAGGAGCACTCTCAACACAGCATGGATGGGAAAAGGAGGAGAGGAATGAGGCCTTGCAAGTGCCAGAATGGCTAATCTCAATTCCCAGCTCAGCCACAAACTCCTGGCATGGAACTCTGACCTTCCACTCCTCTAGCACACAGCAGGAGCTGCCTACCTCCAGCACCAGGGCCCTCACAAGGCCACAAAAAATGCCCTTCACACACAAGACATGGGACTAGCCAGCCAGCCCAGCCCCACTGACCAATGGGGGCGCTGGCCAGTGTCACATCCTAACTGATCCCCAGTCCAGAAGCTGCCCTTCCTTTTCTTGGAAGCAAAAATCCATCAGAAAAGCTAAGAAGCCAAAGGATGCACCTGGATCTGAAAAACCTCATCCCAAACAAGGACACAAGACAGAAAGGCAACGTGCTCAGCACAGGGAGCTGCTCTCCAGAGCAGCAGAGGACAGAGGTGCCATGGCACAACATCCACACGGGAGGAGATGAAAAGGACACACACACAAATGTGGTCACATAGCCACTGGCAGATCCTGACAGTTCCTTTCCACCATGGTTCACGTGCCTCCCTGTCCCTGCATTGCTACCACAGTTCTGCCACCTGCCTGACTGCTCACCTCACACAGACAAAACACCTCTCATCTTCACACGGTCTCACCCACAGCCTGCCCTGCTCTGCTGGGAGCTTGCCACAAGCCACAGCCCTCTGGGGGCTGTTCCTCAGAAAATCACTTCCCTGGAAACCCCACAAATTCTGAAATTTCTTTGAAGGCACGAGCCTCCCAGCAGCAGGGCCTGGACACCAAGACAGCACCTCACACTCCACTCACACAGGCACATCCTCTGCCACCGAGCCAGTGCCAGACACAGCCCGGAGCTGCACGGGCCAGGGAAGCACCATCTGAACAGGGAAATCCAAACAGAATAGGAACAGAGTACAAAGGATGGCCTACTCCTCTTTTTCTTTTTCCTCTTCTTCCCTCTCTTCCCCAGGCCAGCTGAGCACTCAGAGCGCATGGAGGAGCTGTTGATGCTGGCACTGTCAAAATCGGATTCTTCCCTTTCCTCCTCTTCACTCTGCAGAGGGAAAAAGCAAAGCACACCCAGTCCAAGTGCTGGCATCCCAGCTGTCATTCTATTGTTGAGACTGTGCTCTCCTGGACAGGAACAACCCTATACTCCCACCCTGTGCATCCAAAGAGCCATTTTTACAGTACTTGGCAGAACTTTGCTCCCTCTCTCTCTTTCAACACCCATTTCAGCTGTGCCATCCCCTCCTGTGTCCATGCATGCAGGCATTCACACTTGGCATTCCCATAGCATGAAAGGAGTCAAAACAGGCCCAGCATCCCATGGAGTCAAAACATAATAGTAATAATAAATCTGAAATCTTATTCGGCAAACTCAAGCATGCAAATCCCCAGCCTGCACACTCCTAACCAGGGGCTCAGGCTACAGCTGCAGGAGGCAGCCTGAACTCTTTGTGATTCTCTGGAAGGTGAATGTGTGGATTTAGAGCACAAAAGGAATTTTTTGTGATACATGATTGAAAATCTCCAGAAATGAATGGCTTCTGCCCTTCAACCTTCAACACACAGATGTGCTTGCAAACAGGTTATGGGAGCTAGAGCTGGAACTGCAACACAGTGAAATGAGGGGGTTTGACCAATATTATCAACACCTAGAAGAGCCCCACCCCCAGTCACTAGTTATCTAAGGAAATTATTCTTTAAAATGTTGTTAATTCCTTGAAACATGCCTGATACTGGTGCACTGAGAAGAGCCCAGTGCACTCTGCCTGGGCAGCTCCAGCATCCCAGGCAATGCCACAGGACTCCAGATGCCGTGGGCAGGCCCTGCTAATGCAATTAAAGCATCCCAGAATTCTCTGTGACATACGGTTCAGATGCAGTGCAAGCCCTGAAGAATTCCTTTGCAAATGAAATCTGAAATGATGGCATTATCACCCACACTGCTGAAAGTAAACAGGATCATGTGATTTTAGCAAAAACTGTGGCCAGACACGAGTCTCACAAATGTGAGCCTGGACACAGGTGCAAGTGGATGTGCTGATCAGGGCCTGAGCTGTGACACTCCAGACATGGGGTGACTGTGCCATCCTCAACAAGGCCTTGTCCCAGTACTCCCCTCCCAGACCCAAAGCCCTGCAAACTTACAGAGGAGCCCTTTTTCCTTTTGCTGGGGATTCCTCCAAACCGGAATTTCAAGCCTGCCATCTTTTTCCCTTTCCCCTTTTTCTTCCCATCCTTGGAGCCCTTGATTTTCTTCCGTACACCTGGACCTTAAGAAATTGAAAACTTGTTTGGTACTCTACAAACAACCATCACCCAAATCACCCCCTGGCACAGTGGAACAGCAGCTTCCCAAGGCTGAACATGGCACAAAGGCAGATCCCTCCCTTTCCCACTGCTGCTCAGCTTAATTAATTGCCACAAACTGCCAAACATCCAGCAGACCCAGAGGCTCAATCTGCCATGGTTCATGAACCACATGCCTCTCAAGGACCTCTGCAAGGGCAAGGGGAGCTGCAGACACCCCTCTGCCACCCTCTTTCCCCCCCCAGTTTGCTGAAGCTTGTGCTTTGCAGCCTTATGTCAGCTCCGCTGGCAAGAGCAGCCCCTCACAAGTGACACCCACCCTTCCCCTCCTTGGTCTTGGCCTTCCTGACGACGGGGGGCAGGGCAGGGTGCTGGGGGCTGGCAGGGAGTGCCGGGGAGATGGTCACAGTCTCCACAGCTGCAGCCACAGCTGCCGCAGCCGCCGCCGCCGAGCTGCCCTTGAAGGGGTTGTTGGCACTGAACTCTCGCCACTTGGCACCAAGCACTGTCATCATCTTGGACATGGGGATCTTGGGGTTCTTCTTGGCAATCAGAGGCCTGCAGGGCAGGGGAGAGGGATATGTTAGCAACACTGTGTTGTGTGTCTGCTGCTGCTCTCACACGCCGGTGCTTCAACCCAAAAGATGCAGCAGCGCTGCCTCCCAGCAGGGGTTTCATGGGGAGGCAGCAGAACCCAGAGCTTCCTTAAGCAAATATAAGCAAGGGGGGCACACCTAAACCTCCTCAGAGACCTCCCTTCCCTGAAATACCTGCTGTGCTCTGAAACGCCCATGGTACAAGCAGAAATTCGTTAACAGTTTTTCTCATGAAAACTTTTCATATAAGCATACACAAAATATGGGGCTTTGGAGAGCAGGAAAGACAAATGCTTCAGCTATTTGAGTCAATCCTGCAAATAAATGGAGTTCTGAGGACTGAGTTGGGAGGAAGAAGCGAAAAGGAGCTGGCGCTGCAAAAATAACTTCACAACTTCATCTGCAAACTGAGCAATGCCCAAACCTCAACCACCAGGTCCACAGTTCCCTACCTGAGGAACTGGCTGAAAGCTTTGTAATTCGTCAGAGTGTGATAATCCTCTTCTGAGAAAACGTAATCTACATCATCGAGACCCCATTCCTCCATGAGCTGGGCTGAGCTCTTGGGCTCCTGAAGATTTAGAGAGTCATCATTAACACAAACAGTCAAGGCTCTGCAGATGAGCAGCACAAGGCTGGGTCTGTCATGTGCTCCATATGTCCCTAGTCAGTGATACCCAGGGATTTGTTTCAGGGATTTATGAAACAGCAAACGCAAGGGCTTAATAAATTAATGCTTCATGCAGTCCCAAGAAACAAATTAACATGGCACCATGCAAATGTTCCCCACCATGAAACACTATAAAAGGCTTTCGCAGGTTTCACAGCTCCAAGACACTCAACTTTTCCCTGCACTCAAGATAAACACCAAGGAAATAGAACTTCTGTCCCAGTCATTCAGCTGCAACCTCATCCTTGCCAAACTCAAGGAAAGGTTCTCAAGAAACCCTTAATTTCACCTGTCCAACTTGGCTGCAGGCACTAGCACCAGCTCAGAGTAAAGAAGTCTTTTATACCTTTAAACTTCCATCCTCATTGTCATCCTCTTCTTCATCCTTCTTCTTCCGTTTTGGCTTTTTCTCCTTCTTGTCTTTCAGTTTTTTCTTCTTCTTTTTGTTGGGAGAATAGTCACTCCCTTCGCTTTCTGATTTCTCCTCGATCTCCTCTTCATTTTCTGACATTTCATCATTGCTCCCCTAAAACAGACAGGGACAGTGAAGAACACTGCCCCTACTTCACTCTGTTTCCACAAACTTCCTCTCACATGAAATCTCCCCTCTCCAGCGGATGGATGCATTCTGCTTCCTCCCAGTCAGAAAGCAGCAGGCTTCAATGGCTACAATGTGCTGGAAGAGTCACAGCAGGACTGCCCAGGGGATATTTTTGTATTTCTGGAGAGATCATGACCCACTGCACGACACTGATGGTAACAGAATTACCATCCCAAGGAATGTGGCTGCCTGCTGGGCGGAGCCCAGGGAACTTCCTGGGCTGCCAACACACACGGCCAGGGCATGTCCAGCCTCTCAACAACCAGCACACCCAAGTCCTTCTCAGCAGGGCTGCTCTCAGTCTGCTCATCGCCCAGCCCGGATTGATACCGAGGGTTGCCGTGATCCAGGTGCAGCACCTACACCTGGTTGTGCTGAACTGCACCAGGTTCCCGCGGGGCCCCCCTCTAGATGCCATCCCGACCCTCTGTATATCATCCCATCCCTCTAGATGCCATCCCGACCCTCTGGATATCATCCCATCCCTCTAGATGCCATCCCGACCCTCGGGGACACCGAGCAGCACCAGGGCTCGGCTCCTGCCAGCACAGCGGACAGCGCCCAGCCCCGCCAGCCTTTCCCGGGCTCGATCCCGGTTCCCTCTCCCCTCCTGCCCGGAGCCACCGCCCGGCCCCGGGCGCGGATCCCCAGGGCTGCCGGGGCTCGGTGTCCACCGCGCCCGGCCGGTCCCTCCCGGCTCGGAGCAGCCCGCGCCTCTCCTTCAGCGGGGTTAGGAACAGCTGGAATTGGGCAAGGATAATTGGTTTCCATGGGAACTGCTGCAGTACAGGTTGAATCTCCCTCTCCGCTGCCTTCCTTGCCAAGGACCTTCATCTGCCTGCGCTGAGGTTCCAAGCACAGCCTGGCTGTTCCGCGCGGATTTTTTTCCGGGGGTTTGCAGCACCGGTTCCTGCATCGCCTGGAGCTCCACTGCGGCTGGTGCCGGCGAATTCCCGCGGCAGTGCGGCGTGGCAGCCCCGATACAGCCCGGGGACTGCAGCGGGCACAGGTACTGGCCTCACACCTCACTCCCACTGCCTCTAGCAGGGGTAAGGCTCATTTGCCCCCAAAACTCTTAAGAAGTTCAGGAAAAGGAAGCCCCATTCTCTGTTACCCCCTGACCCCGAGGGCAGCCTGGGTGCTGCTTCATGCCAACCGACAGCTCCAGGTTCTCCCTCGATTTGATAGATGACCAGGCAGAACCTGGTTAGAGCTGCCCACATAAGGCATTAATTAAAAAACAGGAGGGCTCTCAGCCTGTTATTTCCTCCCCACACCCAGCTCAGCAGCAGCCAAGCTCAGCACAAGCTGCACACACAGCTGCAGGGCTCAGGCAGGTCAGCAGCCACAGCAAAGGGGCAGAGGTAAAAATACTTTGGAGTTGTGTTTTATTTTCCTCCTCAGAAAAACAGCATAGGGAAAAAGCTGTGCCTAACGATGGGAGAGGGTAGAGGGGGCCTGAGCCTGCTTCGTGTGGTATTTGCAGAAAGAGAACATCACCATGGCCACGATGGAAACAAGCTTCCTTGGGGCCATGATAGCAAGAGGTAGCACAGGATGGAATCACCTGTCTTTAAACCAGAAGCTCATCACACTCCTACCCGTACCACAAGCACTTCAACGTGGTACCTCATCCAGCCAGTCTGCCTTGGGGAGATCAGCAACACCCAGCCCTGCCTTGGCAAAGGGAGACGTGCCCAGTTGTGCTGGGTGAGCAACTTCTCCCCAGCCCCAGCAGGGGTAGTAGGGGGCTGAGGAACTGTCATTGCTTGCCTTTTGTTCCCAGCAGCTTGTCTATGTTTAGTCAGGAAAAGTGCCAGCACACAAGATGTCTGCTCCTGTCCTCATGTCCAGCACTGTCTGGGGACAGGACAGTGAGAGGCAGAGTTCATGTGGCACAGCATCCGTGAGCCAGGCTCTGGGAGCAGTGCCAGCCAGCCTTATCAACCCAGCAGCACACCTCCAGTGCAGCCTCAGGGCCTGACCCTCGAGAACACAAATCTTCACCTTTGTTTTCCTACAGAAGGCCTAAGAGTCCTTCCATGTGCCAAGTCCTAGAGATCCCTGGATCATCCCACTTGCAAACAGTTGGAATGAACGTAGCCAACAGCAGTATCCACAAAAACCTCCAAGCCCTGCCCTGATCATGGCCCAACATGGTGGTTTGTATGTCCCTCCTTGGGAACATGAGCCCCACATGCTGCGTTGGTGCAGCACATGTCAGCAAGATTTACTGCTGCCCCCGGATCCTGCACTGTGGTATGGGCAGGAGACCTCAACACATAGGGTCAGACAGTACCACTGCACACACCACAAGAGCTGAGCTGCTCCTGTGTGGCAGGTGCCTGCATCACTACCAGGAGGCATGGAGGCCCCTTCTCCCCCCAGCGGCTCCCCAGAGACCACTTGCAGGGGACATTGCCACTCCTGAGTAACCAAGCTGGGGAAGAGGCAAGAGAGGGGCAAGACAGTCACCTCCCCGGGGCTGGGAGAGCACCTGCTCAGTGAGGGAAAACCCCAATAACAACCCTTCTTTCCATCCACAGGGATCCAAGAGGTGCTTGCCAGCAGCATTCTGAGCTGCTGGCTCTGCGCCACAGCTGAGGAGCCCCAGTCCAGTATGAGAAAACGCAGTGTTACCTCCTTCTTCCTCCTCTTGATTTTGGCGGTCTTGCCATCTTTCAGCTTCTTGGATTTCTTCTTTTTCTGTACCACAACTTGGTCTTCTGCAAAAAACTCATCCAATCCTTCCAGCACCCCATCATCTTCTTCTGGGGACAAAAGGGACAGCTCACGTGGACAGACTGCACAGGCACAGGACACCGTGTTCACCATGACAGAGGAGCACACCTGAGCAGCAGCCTCAGCCACAAGACACAGAGCTCTGTGGCCTCTCCTGCAGACCCTCACACCAGCAGCGGCCCCACTAGTGCCCCTCAAAGTCTTACCCAGCAGCACCAGCCTCAGCTCTTCCCATGCCCAGATCCTCTTGCCACTCACACCCAGCATGGAAGTGTGGGCAACCCATGCTGTGCTCTCAGAGATGGGCATGGGGACACCCTGTGCACTGCTGCTCCTGCTGACCTAGGCCTGCAGACACTGGGGGAGCACTTGGCTTTTACCTTTCCAATCCCCAGAGCTCACAAAAACACACTGAGTGGAGGTGAGGATGGGTTTATGTGGAAAATGGGTGCCACAGCTGCCAGGTTGTTCTGGGCTGCTCACACCAGCTCAGGAATCTGGCTGTGGACAGAGGCACTGATGCTAGTGCACACCTCCTCTCCCCATCATTATCTCCCCAAACCCAGAGCATCTCAGCATCCCAGCCAGTCTCCATATGGCTTTAGGCCCGTCTTTATTTTTGATTTCTGAGCTCATACAGCAACACCACTTCGGAGTGGTCAGGATGTATTGCTTACTCGACTTCTGAGGCCCTGGTACAGCTGCCCAGAGAAGCTGTGGATGCTCCATCCCTGGAAGTGTTCAAGGCCAGGTTGGACGCAGCTTGGAGCAACCTGCTCTAGTGGAAGGTGTCCCTGCCCATGGTAGGAGTTGGAACTCGATGGTCTTTAAGGTCCCCCCAAATCCAAACCATCCTGTGATTCCATGATTCAGTGATTCACGCTGTACTGGTCTAGGTTTGACAGGGTGGGCATCGCTGCACCAAGCCCAGCCCGGGAGACCAGCCGGCCCCCAGGCACCGCCCGGGGATAACCGGCTGCTGAGGATGACCTGGCACAGACCCCTCCGGTCCGGGGCGCGCGGCACGGCCGGACCGACCCGGGGAGCGGTGCCACTGCCCCGCCCGTGCCCCCCGCCCGCCGGCGCCACCGCCACCGCCTACCCGACACGTCCTCCTCGTTGTCCGCGTCGTCCAGCAGCTCCCGGGCGGCCGCCGGGCCCCGCATGCCGGGCGGGGCAGCGCCCGCCCCGGGCCGAGCGCCGGGGCCGAGCCGGGCGCGGCCGCTCCGCGCCAAGATGGCGAGAGCCGGCCCCGCCCCCTGCAGGGGACACACCCCCGGCCACACCTCCCGCTGCCCAGGCCACGCCCCCGGCCACGCCCGCCGCTCCCCCAAAACCCCCCCAAACCGCCCCCCGCAGCCGCCACCGAGCACAGGCTATGAACAACTCTGCTGCTGTTTATTCCAGAAAAATGAAACTGTACAAAATAGCCGTCAGCAGCGGCGGTGGGGCTCAATCTTCTTCTTCCTCCTCCTCCTCATCCTGGTTGATCTGGAAGTAGCGCAGCTCGTAGCTCTCCTTGCTGTTGGCCACCACACGCAGCCAGTCCCGCAGGTTGTTCTTTTTCAGGTACTTCTTGGTCAGGTACTTGAGGTACCTGTGGGAGAGGCATGTCTGACAGTGGTGCCCCACTGCCCCCTGCCAGCCCCACAAGGGGCATTTTGGCTAATGCATCCTTATTCCCACAGGATCACCCCTCCAGCAGGACCAACACATTCCACTGGCCACCTCCTAGCAAAGCTCCTGCAGGGAAACACTGCAACCAGGGGAATCACACAATGCCACGACAGGGATCCTAGCAGATCATTCTTGCCTCAACAAGGCTGAGACCCTTGTGCCTTGTACCCACCTCAGAGGGAATCTCCACCACGATGGTGAATATCCACTGCTGGGATGTGCAAGGTATGGAATCGACGTGGACCAACAGCAGTGGGAGAAAGGCAGGTGCTCACAGGGCAGGGCACGCCCACCGCCCACACAGCTCTGCGTTTCCTACCACTCATGCCCAGCCAGCTCCTGAGCCACCTCTGCCGTGGCACAACCCCGGTGTGCCGATGCCAGTCCAAGGACAGGCAGCCAGAAGCGGGCAGAGGGCCAGAGCACCATGGGACCAGGGGAACAATCTGGGACACCTTGGCACAACCACATTTTGTTGATGTCGGCCCAAGGAGGACCAAAGGCCCACAAGATTAGGAGAACAACCGGATAGAACTTTTCTGCAGATACCTGTAAATTCTCTACTCATCACCTATTGGCTGCAGGTCCCCTCAGTACCCAGTGCAGCAGCCTTCCCAGCTGGAATATCAAACGCATTCCTATCTCATATATCATCTGGGAAGAGCAGCCACTCAGCGAGTGCCAGGCAGCACAAACTGAAGCACAGCTCCTGCACTGAGACACCTCTTCCCTGCCAGCCCCTCCAGCCCAGACTCTCAGTGTACACCAGTCATCCCCTGCCAAGGGCCATCTGTGCCTGCACTGACCAATGGGCCCCAGGGGTCTCGGGCCTGCCCCACCTCACCTCTTGGAGAAAGGCACCTCTGACGTGACAGTGATCTTGCTCTTGCTCCTCTCGATGGTCACCACGCCCCCGCCCAGGTTTCCCGCTTTGCCGTTCACCTTGATCCGTTCCTGCAGAAACTGCTCCTGCAGAAGGAACACAGCCATGAGCAGGGGCCACAACTCCCACGAGACACAGCCCCCACAGGCTAGCTTGTGCCTAGTGCTCTAGAGCTGGGGAACAGACACCAGTGTCCCCATAGCCCGGGAGAGCCCCTTCGTCAAGCCAGGCTAATCCATCCCATCGAAGCTACACACAGATGAGGTGCTCAAGCCTGTACATATCGGATTGGCATGGAAGGGATGTTCCCTGCCCTCCGAGGGGACAGCCAGGACAATGGGATCAGACTCTGAGCTCCCCTCAGCCCCAGTTTCACCCAAGCCTCTGATGGAGTGCGGTTTGGACGGGCATAGGTTCATGACCGTAAAGTTCAGCATCCTTGGCCCCGCTACATGCCTGCCATGACACAAACTCACCCAGCAGAGCTGGGCAGAAAAACTGTCCATGAACAGGAACAACTCTTGTGCTTTAACGACTAAGTGTCCCAAACCCAGCCTCATCTCCAGCCCTAGTGCTCCCTGCTCCTCTGCCCATGGGACGGCCTCAAGGGAGCAGAGCAGAGCCGCGGGATAGCTGGGGATGTTCGTGGCCGCTGGGAGCGGAGCATCACCCTGGGAAGGCCCCCGAGGGCGACGCCGAGGAGCCATCACGGCTACCTCGGAGGCACCGAACTCACGAAGTTGGCGGCGTCCATGATGCCATCCTCGACGGGGTGCGTGCAATCCAGCGTGAACTTCAGAACCTGCTTCTTCTTCTTGCCACCTTTCGCCGCAGGCTTCTTCTGCTGTAGGGGAAAGAGAATGAGGGAGAGTGAGAGAGAGAGGGAGCGCCGTGAGGGACCGACCCCGGGAAGCGGGGAGGGGCCGGGCCGAGCTCCGGGCTGGCGGAGAGGGGAAAGGCCCAAGCATGGATCGAGACCGGGAAAAACTCGGTGGGAACTGGGTTCGCCCGCCGCCCGCCTCCACGATCCGGATGGGCGGCGGGCGTCGCGTGGGGCCCCAGGAAGGCGCGGGCCAGGCCCGGCCCCACGCGGAGAACAGCGGGCGGGGGCAGGCCGCGTGGCTGAGACACGCGACGCGGCTGCGAGGGGTGCCGGGGGCTCGGGGTGGGGCGGAGAGTGTCCCGGTGGCGGCGGGGGGAGATTAGGGGAGGCGGAGGCCGGTGCCGGTCCCGCGCTCACTCACCGCGGGCGCCATGGCGGCTCCGCGCGAGGCAGAAAGGGAGAGCGTCCCGCGCGTCTGCGCAAAACCACGCTCGGGCCGTCCCAGCCGAGCGCCGACGGCGTCGATCGCTTCCGGTCCCACCCGCGCGGGGCGCCTGCGAGCGGACAGTGATGCCTGGCGGGGCGGAGCGAGCGCGGGGGCCGGGCTGTGGGCGGGGCTGTCCGGGGGGCGGGGCCTCCAGAGCGTGGGGAGAGGCACGTGGGGTGCCCGTGCCCTGCACCCCGCACCGCCCGCGGCGGGACTCGCACCCCGGGAGCCTCACCGGGAACGGAGTGACCCTTCCGGGAGCCTCGCCGGGCACGGAGTCACACCTCCGGGAGCCTCACCGGGCACGGAGTGACCACCCCACAGCTCGGGAGCCTCACTGGGCACGGAGTCACCCCTCCGGGAGCCTCACCGGGCACGGAGTGACCCTCCCGGGAGCCTCACCGGGTACGGAGTGACCCCCGCACTCTGTGGCTCCTCACCTGGCACGGAGTTACACTACACTGTGGGAGCCTCACTGCACTCACGTACCCAGTACCGTAGGGAGCCTCGATGCGTACTGGGTGACTCGGCACCCCAGGGCTCTCACCGTGCACAGGGTGACTCTCGCACCTCCTGCCGGCTATCACCAGGCCATGCAGATGCCCATGTCCCCGCAGCCTGGGGGGCTATGCAGTCCCGTGTCCCCACACGCCGAGGGCCGTCCCCGCCGCAGGGCCCCGAGGAGCGCACGGGGCTATTTTTGGGCCGTGGCGTGGCAGCCGATCGGCAGTGCCAGGGGGCCCCACGTCACTGGATCGGCCGGGCCCTGCAGCCTCGGCATCGCTCTCATTCCTGCCGGCACACGGTGAGTGAGCAGCAGCACAGCTCGGCTCGGATCCCCCGACTTACAGACAGGGAGAGGTAAAACCTTCACCTGGCCAGGACACACCTGTGCCCAGAACGGGGAGTCCCGGTATGTGAGGCACCTGGCTGCCTTCACTGCCAGGCTGCCATCGTAGGGCACGTCTCTGGGCAGGGGACACCCTATTCTAGGGAATGCTTCCTCCGGGGGTACACTCTGCCCTGAAGGAACCCCCACCCCTATCCTGCGGGATGCCCTGCTGCAGGGGATGCTCCTTTGCAGGGGACAGCCCAGCTCAGGAGATGCTCCTGCTTTGGGGGACACACACCAGGGGGGACACTTAGCTGTGGGGACCATCCAACCCAGCGCTGCAGCCCCCAGGTTGTAATACCAGGGGAAGGGGTGCGCTGGGGGCAGCCTCGTGCCACGCAGCTCATAACCTAAAAATAGTCAGCAGCTCGCGGGCCCTGGAGCAGGATTTGTCCTTTCTGTGGCAGCCACAGTGTTCTCACAAACTGGTGCCACACAGGGTCCCTGGGCACAGGGCTTAGCTCTCAACCCCACAGATGGCGGGTGGCATTTTCTCCCCCCTGGAGAGCTGCTCAGAACTGGAGAAGGCCAACTGCCACCCGTTGGTGTGCCTGCTCTGCCACGAGCCCTACCAGCACCCCTGCCTGCTTGACTGCTACCACAACTTCTGCGCCAGCTGCCTGCGAGGCCGCGCCAGCGATGGCCGCCTGCGCTGCCCACTCTGCGGGTAAGGGACAGCCCTGCCCAGGGCACACCAGGATTGGGGCACCGCACAGGGCTGGCAGCCCAGCACAGCACTGCTCCCTGCATCCCCAAAGCTGCCCCTCTGGCCCGGGTGGGTGTCCCTATCTTTTTGTCCCCATCTCATCCCCGCAGGCACCCCTCAGTGGTGAGGGGTGGCACGGGGCTACCCCCCGTGGACCGGCTCCTGCAGTTCCTGGTGGACAGCTCAGCCGACAGCGAGGAGGACGTGCAGTGTGCCAACTGTGACCGGTGCTGCACCAAGGCGGTGAGGGCAGCGGGGTGAACAGGCAGGGTGGGGACCCCTGCCAGGGCAATGCCTGTCATCAGCTATGTCCCCCCACACAGGAGCTGGACACCATGTACTTCTGCAACACCTGTGGGCAGCCCCTCTGTGCCCCATGCCGCGAGGAGACTCACCGTGCCAGGATGTTCACCCGCCACGAGATCGTCTCCCTCTCCAAGCGCACCAAAGACATCCACAAGAAGTGCCGTGAGTGCCATGCCAGGCTGCTCCGTGCCATGCTATGCTGCACTGCGCCATGCCAGGCTATGCCATGTTCCTGTCCCCTGCAGCACTGCACGAGGAGCCCTACATCATGTTCTCCACCGAGAAGAAGTCCATGCTGTGCATCAACTGCTTCAGGGACATGCAGGGGTGAGTAGTCCCAGCCCCACGCTTGCCACATGCCCCATCCTGTGTTTTCCCCTGATGTCTGTGCCTGCAGGGAGAGCCGGGCTCACTGCATCGACATTGAGACAGCGTACATGCAGGGCTGCCAGCGGCTGGACCAGGCAGTGATGGTGGGCAGGGCTGGGGGGTGTGGGGGTGGTGTGGGGGTGCAGTGCTGTCCCCTGCACTGCAACCACCCTTGCACCCCGGGCAGGCCGTGAAGGAACTGCAGACCTCCACGCGTGAAGCCATTGTCCTGCTCAAGGCCATGATCGAGGAGGTTCGCAACAGTGCCAGTGAGGAGGAGGCGGCCATCAACTCCCTCTTCAGCCGCATGCAGGTGCGAGACAGTCACCTGCACATGGAGCCCTGTGCCCGTGGGACAGAGCTAGAGCAGTGGGAAGGGACTGGGGTGGCCGCAGGACACAGAGTGGCTGTGCCATTTGCAGGAGCAGCTCTCGGAGAGGAAAAAGACGCTCCTGAAAGCTGTACAGAGGTGAGGGACTATTGGCTGAGCCCAATCCGAGGGCTGTCCCCCTTTCCCAAAGTGTTTTGGGATGCCTGAGGCTGGATGGCTCCCTGGGGTCTTGCAAAGGCTGTGCCATGCCCTGCTCTGCTGCAGCCAGCACGAGGAAAAGGAGAAGGCATTCAAGGAGCAGCTGGCCCACCTCGCCTCCCTGCTGCCCACTCTACAGGTAGGGCCTCATACCAGGCAGGGACATCTTGACACCAAAGCCAGGTAGTGACAGACCCCCTCCACATACACAGGTCCACCTGGTGACCTGCTCGGCCTTCCTGAGTTCTGCCAACAAAGCTGAGTTCCTGGATCTGGGCTATGTGAGTGTTGCCAACACTGCACGGTGGTCGGAGCATCCTGCAGTAGTGCTGAGCTGCGGGGCAAGGTGCTGGACACCCCTCACCATGCTTCATCGCTGCCTTTCAGCAACTGATGGAGAGACTGCAGAGGATCGTCAAGCTGCCACACCGCCTGCGGCCAGCCCAGACCAGCAAGGTAGAGAGAGCCCACCCTGCAGAGCCTGTGGGCAGTGCCAGCTGCCAGCTCTGCCCCAGCCTCAGCTGCACTCTCCTCTCTTGTCCCCCAGATCAACAGCGAGTACCGGGCAGAGTTTGCCCGCTGCCTGGAGCCCCTCCTGATGCTCAGCCCCCGCCGCTCTGTGGTGGGCAGCGCTGGTGGCATCGGTCCTGGCATCACCGGCACAAACATGTGAGGTGCTAGGATTGCACCCAAGGCATATGTGCTACTGTGTCCCCTGCCACGTGCCACACTGCACAGTCCCCTCAGCATCTCACCATGCCAAGCTTGCCCCTGCTGCTGCCCTTGAGCCTGTCACCTCATCAGTGGTACCAGGACAGCACAGGCACAGCTGCACTGATGAACAACAGGCTTCAAGTGACACTTCTGGGAAGTGGGGCGGGTGGCAGAGGGGCGGGCAGCAGCAGGGCTGGCAGCTGGGGACCTGGTTGAGGCTTACTCTGTTCCCTAGCCCAGCCGCTGCCACGCTCCCTGGTGGGCTCTGCCCCCTTCTCCATGGATGCTCCACCTGGGCCAGCTCCTGCTCGCCCACATGCCCGTGGTGCTGCAGCCTCTTTGCCCGCCACTATTTTTATCAGAATTTCAGAGAAGTGCTCAGCCATTCTTCACCAGGGATATATTTAGGCCTGTTGATGTCACGGCAGCATCGGCCCTGCCAGGCCCTCCCGGCCAGAGAGGACAGACGGGCACTGCAGCCCCATGGGGACTGCTCCTCGCCCCCAGCCAGGCTTGGCACTGCAGGGTGGCTGAGCTCCTGGGGGCTGCTGACCTCAGCACGGGCAGGGGGAGCACGGCACTGCACGGTAGGACCAATGGTGGTGGTGGTTAGCAGGGGGAGACCACGGGATGGTGGGAAACACAGGGGCAGTAGTACCTGCCAAGGGCCAGGGGATACCAGCAGTGAGGGAGAGAGCTCTATCCCGCCCTTTAGAAACTGGAGGGTGCCGAGCTCAGCTCCTAGCTTCTCACTGCCACAGCTGGTTCTAAAACTGCAAGAATCAGGAGAGAAGCCCACAGAAATCTGGTTTTTGGGGCAACATAAAACACTTCTGACTGAACCCCTGTGCTCGGGTGAGGGAAGGGACATGTGGGATTGGTGCATCCCCAGGTTTACTGGAGCCAAGGAGCAGTGGGGCTGAGCTGGCAACATGGTCCCTGGCACCTCACCCCCACTGCTGCTCACCTGCAGCACGTCACTGTCACCTCTCCATGCAGGCTCCCCGGTGGCCAATGCTCCAAGACCCTGATGGTGCCCAGCTGCCCCCCAACCAGTGACAAAATGTCCACCGGCCCCATGGTGAAGAAGCCAACAATGCACCGGTACATCAGCACCAAGGTGCTGCTGGCCGAGGGGCGTGAGACCCCCTTCGCTGAGCACTGCCGCAACTACGAGAACACCTACCGGGTAGGGAGCACGGGTTGAAGCAGGATGGGACGGGACAGGACAGGACAGGTTGGTGCTGCTCATGTGGCTTTGCCCCCCGGTTCCCACAGATGCTGCAGACGGAGATCCAGGGCCTGAAGGACCAGGTGCAGGAGCTGCACCGTGACCTCACCAAGCACCACTCATTCATCAAGTCAGAGATCATGAGCGAGATCCTGCAGAAGTCGCTGCAGATGGATGTGCAGATTGCAGCTCACTACTCCGCCGTGGAGATGATGCGCAGTGTCTTTGAGGAGGTACAGCTGGCACATCCTGGCAGAGCAGTGCCCCTCTGTGCTGTACCGCCACAGACTGCCCAGCTCCCTCGTTTCCTTCCAGGTTTGGGAAGAGACCTACCAGCGGGTAGCAAATGAGCAGGAGATCTACGAAGGTACTGGTGACCCCGTGCTCCTCCATGTGGCCCCTGTGCCCGCACTGTGGGGGTGGCCGTGTCCCAGCCCACTCCTCTCACCCCCAGCCCAGCTCCATGACTTGCTGCAGCTGCGGCAGGAGAACAGCTGCCTGAGCACCATCACCAAGCAGATCGCGCCCTATGTCCGCTCCATCGCCAAAGTGAAGGAGCGGCTGGAGCCCAGGTGAGGAGTGCAGGGGCTTTCAGGGCCAGGGGGGACATAGCTCATGGTTCACACCCATCCCGCCACAGGCTGCAGGAGCCTCAGGAGCCCAAAGAAGAACAGGCACAGATGCTGCTCAAGATCTGTGACGACAGTGAAGTGGTGCCAAAGTAGGTGACAGCAAGCACCTGAGTGCCAAGTTCCTCCCATGCCCTTTCCTAGACAATGACCCTGTCTCAAGGTGCCTTCCCTTCCTTCCCTTCCCCAGGGATGCCTCATCTGGCAGCAACAAGGGGGATTCATCCAGCCCTGGGGAGGGCTTCATGCCCAGGGACACCCCTGAAGATCCCTCCCCAAAAAACAAAGACTGCTGCAGGGGCCAGCAGAAGAGCGGAGCAGAGAGTGCTACCCTGAAAGAGCTGGCACCGTAAAGCCCAGTGCTGGGCATGCAGCAGAGCTGCTGGGCAGAACCATGCCCGGGTCACTGGCCAGCTCCTCTTGCTCAGTGCCACAAGCCAGGGCAGGAAACAGCCCGGACAGCCATGTCTGCAGCAAAAACCTCAGGTGGACTTGCTTCTGAAAAACTCTTTGTGCTCTCCCTTGCGTGTGTCAGACTGAAATAAAAGGGTGCAGTTGTCCATGTTTGACTGGTTCTGCAGTGCTGACAAAAGGGATCTGCTGGCTCAGGGTGTCCAGCTGCTCCTAAAAACACAACAGCAGCAAATTATGGGGAAAAATAACAACTCCCGGTGCAGGGCAGGGCCAGGGGTACACGGCCGAGCATCCTATGAAGTGCTGGGTATCTATGCACCAACACCGGGCCGGGTGCCAGGAACAGCTGCTCTAGAGGTTCTCTGCACACGTGGGAACTAAGAACTCACTGATCACTGTGACACAGAGGGCAGGGCTTCACAGATTACTCCAGCTTTTCCCAAAATTTCACATGCCTTCCCCACACCTGGTAAGCTGCTGTCTCCTCACAGAGCTTCTGGTCACAGGATTTGGGAAAATAAAAGGTTAAGAGAAGCTGTTGGTCTCAAAAGTGTCAAGAGACACCGAAGGTTTTGCTCAGGGTGAAGTTTATCCTTTCTTTCGGTGCCAACACATCCTTCTTGGACAGAGCCTGCACAGCTGGAACCAGCACTTGTGAAATTAGGATCAAGGGGCATTTACTATGAAAAACAATCTGAGAATGAGGCTTTGTTTCTGTTGTCAAACAGCATGTCAAACCCAAGTGACAATTGCTTGTTTCAAAGTTCCATTGATCAAGGGCACAGCAGGAACATTACTGCCTGTAAAAAAATTAGTTACAGATTAACCTTCCCGAGGCACCACTGGCTGCAATCAGTGCTTCCCTGAGACAAGAACAGCCTAAGTGAGTCTCCAAGTGCCTAGCACAGATCAGCACTCTCCAACTGGTGAGTTTTCACCTTTGTTCTTTTCTCCCAAGCCAAAACCCCGCTCAGCAAAGGACAAGTCACCAGCGAGAGCATCAGGCAGATGCTCTGTGATTAAGCAAACCCAGTGGAGGATGGACCCTACATCAGGTTCAGCAAGGAGAAATGGAGGGTCGGGGTTAGGGTTAGGGTCAGGCTCATCCCTGTGGCTGCACAGCCCCACAAATCACTGAGTCACAATCGTGCCTCAACACAGTGCTGGCATGTTCTGAGAACCCACTAGGAATTATAAAAGATTCCAGTTTCCATGATGATGCCACCAGCACCTCAAGAAACCTTCAAATAACCAGACAGAAGTTGGAAATGTTTTGTTGGGTTTTTTTAATAAAAAAATTAAACCTAAACCCAAACCCAAGCCATTCTCACCAAGTGCCCCTTCCTGAGCCGTACCGCAGCACCTTCCCCATGGAACACCACAAGCTCCAAGCATAAACTGACAAGCAACTCATTTCCATTCCAGCAAGGAAGAATAATGTAGAACTCAAGAAAACAGTGAACCTCTTTGGTATATAACAACAAAGTTATACCACATAGCTCAGTGGGAACCATTTCCAAATGGTTACTATAAAAGAGCGTTAGCTAGCCCAACTCTTCTGGTTGGAGATTTCTCTAGAAGCATCTCCTACTTGCCCTGACATTGCCCAAAAGAGCAGGGGAGGATCTCAGGGACTATAAAGCCCTTAGCAAGCCTGGCAGCTGTGGTTCTTTCACAACCCAAAATCCTGGGATCTCTGCAAGACAGAGGCAGTCTAGCAGGATAGGAAGCAGCGCGATTTGGAAGCAGGAAGAAGGAACAGAGGTGGCAGCAGGAGGCAGCAGCTGGAGCAGTGACACTGCATCCACAGCAGCATCCAAGGGAGGAGAGAACCCAGAAGTGCTCGGATCCAGCAGCACAAGGGGAGCAGCAGAACCCTCCCTGCAGACCCCAACGCCTAAAGAGAACTGAGTGGTGCTGTGCTGCCAGCACTCTGGAGCTTCGAGGGCAGGTAGAGCCAGGGGCTGTGCCCACGACCGCCCCAGTGCCAGCTCAAGGAGTTTGGCCTGAGGAGATTAAAGCCGTGTCACTGGGCTCACAAGGTCAGAAAGCTTTAAAATCGAATTACGCAACAGGAACAATCTGCTGCCCAGCACCTTCCCCACCCAGGGCCAGGAGGGCAGTGCTGTTTTCTGGTAGAATCCGTTCCAGAGGCATTCCAAGACAATTCAGCTGCTGCAGGCAGGATTCATTCTCTTTAGGGTCGCTACAGGCTAAGTTATCTGGAAGATCCCTGAATGTGCAACGAAGGACTGATCTCAAGGAGGAGGAACGAGCTTCTTATCTGCGAGTGACCCAGCAGGCTGCCCAACGCTGCAGCCCTCCACCAGCTCCTCCTTGGTGGCCGGGAAATACCTACAAGCACCTCCCGATGCCAGTGCCACACAGGCACTGGGCGCAACAGGAGCTGGGCATCTGCTCAGCCAGTCTGGTTCTCGCCCATGTCACAGTTCCAATTTGACTCCTTTAATAAAAGGGAGACCCGATGGCACTTTCCTTTTGTACTCCAGGTATTCTTCTCCAAAGAAATGAATGAGGGTGATCTCCTCCTCCTCGATCCGCTCCCTGAAGAAGCGCCAGGATGCCAGTGCGTAGCCCACCATGCAGATGGGATTGCAGAGCAACACCTGGAAGAGATGCTGCTGGTGAGCGTCCCCTCGAGAACCCAAGGCTGCCCCGGCCCCCCAGCTCATCCCCCTCCAGTAACATTGACACAGAAAAAGAAAAGACCCCAACACTCCCTGTGAAACTTCATAAGCACTAGTTTCTCCCCAGAATGAAGAAAGCAGTGCACAGGTAGCACTGGCTTCACTGCCCCAGCTCTCAAAAGCTCCATGTGCCACCCTTATGGACCCTCTCCAAAGAAATGTAATCCAATGCCAGCGCCCAGCCAGCCACGAGAACACACAGCTACAGCTACTACTTGGCTGCAGCTGGCCAGAGCTGATCCTCTAGTCAGGGAGCTTCCTTGCCCTCAAGTGTAGGGCTGGTGCTTGGCAGGAGCCAGGTTGAATCTGACCAGTCACGGAATGCATTTTGACCATAGGGATACAGAAAACTCTGGACACCAGCTTTAGACCAGCAGCAAATCACACCCCAAGCCTCCAAGGGGGCTGTGGGTCAAAACCCCAGCTACACCACCTCTCCTTACTGCCCAAAAATACTAAGGGAACAGGATCTTCCCAAAGATCATATGGGGCAGAGCGCTCAGGGATTCCTGATTTCCTGTGTGCCAGTGGGAGGCAGCAGAATCCATGCCCAGCACCAGGTGCTATCCACACCCCATCACACTATGGGCAGCATTGAGAGCAAAGACCAGGGTTGCAACATGAAAGAATCTGAACACACTGGATACAGTACCTGTGTTCCAATACTCCAGTAAAACCATCCCACGTAGGACGGGTGCCGGAACCACCCGTACACCCCACTTGTCACCAAAGTGTGGGTGTCAGATTTCTCGTTCTGAACGATGTGGTTGAAGTTGGAGCCGGCTGTAAGCATGGCTGCCTTCCTCAGGCAGTCTCCGAAGATCACCATCAGCAGCCCCACGGTGCTCAGCCAGGTGATCTGCTTCAGCTCTGCATGGACAGGGAGGGGCACAACGGGTTTGCACAGGTCTCGAGGGGTGCAGGGGGCTGCTCAGTGAGTGAGTTTTGCCCCCCATCTCAAAGCAAAATGTGTGACAGAAGCAGCCATGCGCTGCCATCCCACACCAAACAGATAAAACCAGCAATCCCTGCTTGCTATTAGCAAAGATTAGTCCGTGGGGCCCAGCTGCAGAAGCTGAGCAAAGCCAACACAAAGCACAGCCAAGCACATGCTCAGGCTGCTACAAAACAGCAAAGAGGAACAGCTTCCCCCTCCCAAGAATAAACAGACGAGCATAGCCAGTTTGCCCCAGACTGGGCAACCAGCAAGATTTTGATGACTTCATTTTATTCCTGTCAAAAGGCAACACCCAGGTGTATCTGACACATCATTCTTGTACCACCAAGGCAGGAAAGGGCTGAAGATCCCTTGGCCTGGCATGTCAGAGTGAGGGGGGGCTCCCCCCGCCCTCCCGAGATCCAACCCAAAAGAGGCTTTGAGTACTGAGGGATTATGACCATGGCAAAGCTGCTGCAGGGCTGTCACGGGGCAGCAAGCTGAGGGTCACCTGCACTTTGCTACTAGACAGATGGACCCTACACGAGCCACGTGCAACTGGGTAGAGTCAGGGAGGAACAGAGCAGCCGACCTGGGAAAAAGAGCTTCTCCAGCGTGAACTCCACCCAGGAGGACAGGGCAGCCAGGTTGTACTCGAAGCTGTGGTTGAGTAGGAAGGAGTCCAGCGAGAGGCTGCGCGGGTTGTTGATGGCTGTCACCAGATACTCCGAGTAGTGAAAGAGGGACAGGGAGCACATGTACCTGGGACGGGAGGGAGGCAAGCCAGGTTTAGTAGGGCCGGGGGCACCGCGCCCGTCCGGCTGCCCGGAACGGCCCTTACCATCCGAAGTGGCGCCAGGCGGAGCGGCCGGCGCTCAGCAGCAGCCCGCAGCCGAAGGCGAAGCCCAAGAAACAGGCCCGGACGGCGATCTGCAAGCACAGGGAGGGGAGAACGCGCTGCCGCCGCCGCTCCCCGGGCCCGGGGTATCCCTACCGGCGCACCCCGGGACCAGGACCGAACTCGCCACAGCCGCACTTCACCCTGCCGCCCGCCGGGACCACCCCCGTACCTTGTAGAGCGGCCGCGGATAGATGAGCAGCAGCGCCGCGTTCACGCCCGCCACGTGTAGGGCTAGAGCTAAGCGGCCGCGCAGGCCGGGAGCGGCCAGCAGGGAGGGGGACGAGCCGAGTAGCAGTGGTAGGGCCGCCACCGAGGCGCCGAGCAGGAAGGAGCAAAGGCTGGCGCGGCCCTCCCGGCCCAGCCGCCCCCTCCGCGCCACCGCCGCCGCCATCATGGCGGCCCCGCCCCGCTCGCGTCGCCCGGGAAACGGTCTCGCCGCTCTCGCGAGAGCCCCGCCCCGCGCAGCCGCGGCAGCAGCAGAGGGGCGCGGCTCTCGCGAGAGTTGCGTAGCACCATCCGCCAGTGCTGTGGGGTGGGCCCGGGTCGCCGCTGCCGGGGTTCGGTGCCGGAGCCGGCGGGGTTGGAGACCTTTGCCATCGTCCCATCCCATCACTCGCCCGGCACCGCCACTGTAACCCCTAAAGCACATCACCCAGCGCTGCTGAACACCTCCAGGCATGGTGACTCCACCGCCTTCCTGCTGCCTGAGCACCCGAACAGGGAAAACATTTTCTGATAGCTATTCTGAATTTCTACTCTGTCAGCCTAAAGCCATTACCCCCTGCTCTCGCACTGCAGGTACGGCACAAGAAACCAGCCCCCACCTCACTACAACCTCCTTTCAGGTTGTTTATTGTTTAATATCCCAAACCGGGAAACCATTCCAGCAGGAATTGCTCTGGGGGTCCTGTTAAAACAACGAGACTTCCTTAAAAAGGTCGGGAGCGCCTGGCGCCACTTGGGGAACGCGGGTGGATCTGGGGGAGGGAGGAAAAGCACAATTGTTTGAAATAAAAGTGTCAGCCTTTCATTCCAGTCAATGAAACAGACTTTATTTATGCCACAGGATTCCTTAAATAACTTAGATGTGCACAGAGAACTACCTAGAGATGTCACAGACATTCAGTGCGGCCCCGGCGCGGCACAGCACGTATGAAAGCTTTGGTGTGCATGGTAGGACAAACGAGCGAGTCGAACACAGTAGCACAAAGACTCACGGCCTCACACGCCCAACAAGCCACCACACACCTCCATCCTGCCTCTGACACAGGCAGGAGCATCACCAAGGGGATCAAACAGTAACAGTGGCTCTGGAGGTGGATGACGAGTGCCTGGGAAGACTCCTGGGGGCTTTCAGGGAGCTTCAGCCACCTGTAGCACGAGGTTTAGGGTGCTGAGCCCGTCAGCAGCAAAGCAGCGGCGCCGGCAGCAGGCTGGGGCGGGCGGAGGCATGGGGCTGGCGCGGACCGGACACAAAACGAACAGGAACAACCTGGATGTTTGGCAGACGAGGGTGCCAGCCAGGTCACTGCTGGGCAGCCTGCTGCATCTGCGCCTGCCGCTTGGCTTTGGTCTGCAGGTACCTGCCCTTCCCTTCCTCGAAGCGACGCTTCTCGTCCTCTGTCTCTGTCTGAGGCCACAGAAAGAGTGCAAAGCTGCAGCATCAGCGTGCTGCAAGTGTGTGCGGGAGGGAAACAAACCTCCTCTCACAGAAATGTGAGGGAAAAGCTGCCCTCCGTCAAACACACGACATGACAGCCAGTGTGCTCCTGCATTAAGCATCAAATCGCCACATCAAATATTAACCGACGCCCCCCCCCAAGTCAGGAGCACCACATCAGCAAAGCTCCGCCAGGATTAAGGGAGCTAATATAGGCAGGAGGCTGGAAGGGGGACACCATGGGGAGCAGCAATTAGGGATGTGGGGGCCTCCATTACCACTCAGGGTCCCCTGGTGCAGGGCCTGCACGCAGCCTGTCCTCAACAATAAATAAAATAAAAAATAAAAACAAAAATAAAAAAATATAAAATAAAAATAAAAAATAAAAACAAAAAAAACAAAAGAAAAACAACCCCCCCTGAAGCCTGCCCTGGAAAGTCTTGTCTTCTGTGCTCGTATTTTTCTGCTGAGTAACTCAAGGGAAGAGTATTTCTTGGACACAAAGGCCAGCTGGGCTCTGCCCCAGGAGGGGCAGGAGAGGTGATGGCCCTGCTGGCTCCAGCCCAGAGAGAAGAGCTCTTACCAGCAACTGCGGGACGGGCAGGGGCTTCCCCTCCTTGCTCAGGGACACATAGGTGAAGAAGGCGCTGACCGCACGGTACCGCTCCCGAGGCTCATCCACAAACGGGTCAGCATCCACAAAGACCTCTATTTCCATGGACTTATTGCTTGTGAATGTCATACGTCCTGAGACAGTGATGACACAGCCTGTGAAACAGAGAGGGGCTGGTGAAGGGAGCAACAGGTCCTGCTTAAACTGTGTCTTAGGTGGAGCATGAGAAAAATCAAATAGGGACTAATTTTCTCTGCCAGCATGTCCTGAGAGTGCACTCAGGGGAGGCAGGGTGTGGCAACATAGGAGATCACAGTGCCTGCCACTACCCTTGGTACCTTTTTTGATCTTCTCATGGAAGTTGATGGCATCCACTGAGGCAGTGACGATGTTGGTCTTGCAGTGGCGGGCGGCCACAATCCCAGCAACCTCATCCATGAGCTTCATAGTGACACCTGTGAGGAGAAGCAGAGGGTCCTGTCTCAGGGAAGTCAGTGGGATTTCAGGAAAACCACGCAAATGTCAGTAAGGCCTTAGCATGTCCAAAGCTACACTGGAAAATTGGACCTGAGACTAAGTCCCAACTTCAGGAAAATCCAGTACCAGCACAAGGACTCCTGTCAATACCAGGGCAACATCCTCACAGACCTGTGATTAAGGTCAGCTCCATCTCTCCCAAATTTCTCTGAGGAAACGTCACACTTGCAGGGCAAGATCATTTCCACAGACCTTGAAACAGCTCTGAGCCATGTTGATTTTGTTTTTTTAAGGATTACATGTTTGTTTTCCCAGCCCTTAGCCAACACACCTCTCCTAGAGCTTGCACCACACATAGCAGCCCTGCAGGTGGTGGGCGCTGCCAGGTAAGAGAAAATTATTTCAGCTAATTGCAGTCACAAGCTGCATGTTTGTACTCCAGGATTTGCAATCTCAGAAGTGACGATGGAACTGTAGGATTTACAGTTCGAGTACATGAGTTTTGGGGGCACAGAAGAAGATGAAGCTTTTGTCTCAGCTAAAGCAACTCTGACCCTGACAGTCAATGCAAAGGGGCCTGTGTGCCTCCAGAGGCAGAGCCCACCAAAAACACTGAGTCACTCTCCAACCACACTTTGCTCCAGGCAAAAGCCAACTGGTCCTGCAACCCAGCTGCCTCGAAAGGCAGTGCTCACTCACCTCCGTGCACAAAGCCCAGCAGTGTGCAGTCCGACGGGCCCACCAGGTGGATCAGGCTGGACTGGCTGTAGCCAACGGTGTGAGGCTCTGGTTAGACAGCAAAGCAAGGTGAGAGCTGCTCAGCTTGCACCCATACACCACCATACACTCCTGTTTTAAGTTGCCCAAAGGAAGAAAACATGGGCCTGGCTTGTGTAAATCTGAACCATGTTGAAACCGGTGATTAAACCAGGCTGGAGAAGTTCCAAGAGCAGAGACTGTTCACCACCTGACGGGCTGCCACCTCCCTCTAATCCCTCCCCATCCACTTTATTCTAGCTCAGCTCATTTCTTTCTTTTCAAGCTTTCAAAGAGCATGAAAGCAAACAGGAGAGAACTGGGTCACATGGCTGTCTGCTTCCCCCCTCAGCTGCATCTCCCAGACCCTGCTGCATAGAGCCCCTGTTTTCCCCTTGGTGGGAAGACCTTCACCCCAGGCCCCCAGGTCACATCCTGGTGACCCCTGTCCCACCACAACCTCCAGGTGACAGAAGTCGCACCCCCAAACTCCCAGCAGAGGAAATCCTCTCTCAGAAGTGGCTGTGTTTTCTATCTAATGAGAGATGTGAAAGAAGCTCAGAGAAAGGAAAAACACTCAGGGTGACCACCGATGCAGCAGTGCCCACTGAGCCTTACCTTTTGTCTGCCTGTCTGTGAGCAGGGAAGACAAGAGGAGAAAAAAGCATTTGAGCAATTTTCATCCCCCATCAGCTCCCCCAACATTCTGGGTGCCACCTCTCCACCTCTGCCTGAAGACTACAGCCAGGCCTAGAGGCCACCCTTGCCCACCACTTGCATTTACCCCTTGCTGAGCAAAATCAGCTCTAGCTACACTCAAGCACACAAGAGATGCAAGGAGTGATACAGGAACGGGGTTTTGGAGGAGATCTCATCCACCAGCCCCTGCAAGGTATCACCGGTATCCACTCAGCTCCCCCCTTCACTCACACACTGCGACTCCAAAATCCCATCCCCGGTGTGGTGTTTCGGAATGCACACTTGCAGCTACGGGGCCCTGAGAACGGCTGGAGTTGCCCTGGAGACCAGTTTTGTTTCCCAGTACTGCTGGGTAATTTGCACTGGCTACACACTGCCCGTGTTACCTGGATTGATGACAGGTAAGATCACATCACCATTTCTCTGCTTAGTTTCCAGCCGATCCAGCTTTTGCTCCTCATAACGCTTCTTCCCCTCATCCTCCTGCTCCTTTCTCGCATACTGGAATAGAAGGCTGGTAAGAAGGGCATTGGCAAAGCCACTGGCACAGCTGAGAGTGCCAACAGGGCCAGGTTAGTGCCATTCCGCAGGGAGGACAAGTTCCAGTTTTGGGGGACCTAAGTGAGCTGTCCTACCTGGATGGGGGGAACCTCAAGGACTTTATTCACGTTCTTCAGGGACAGTGGCACATACCACAGTGTCGCCTTGTTCGTCAACTTCTTTGCCCCTGGAGGAGAAGGGGGCAGCAGGTGATGGTGCCAAGGCCAGCAGGGCTATACCTAACAACCAGTCTGGGGTTGGGCACACACTGGCAATGCCACTGGCATTGGTGGCCCCTTCCCCTGCTTGGCCCCTGCCAGGCTTTAGCTTGTAGCGGATGTGAGAATGCATTTTGGGAAGGTGTGCCAGTAAGTGGAACTGGTTGTCACAGCAACAGCAGGAAAAGGGACTTTTTCAGGCCAAAGGCAGCCACAAGCAGCAAATCAGGCAAGAAGAGCTATGAGCAGGTTTTGATGTTTTTCACTACAATGGAGCCATAAATCCCAGGGAGCCTGCTTGGCCTCCCTCCCCAGCACCAGCCCTCCCGGCATCCCCAGCTCTGTCAATAAACACACTAGATCTCCTCTCTTCCAAATGCTGCCAGTGACGGAGCAGAGGATGGGGTCACTGCTGCAAGTTCTTGGCTTAACACTGTAATTACTGGAGTTCTGGAACACAGCCACTAGCAGCCACCCACCTGTTAAAATGTTTTCAGACATGACGTTGACCTGAACCTCCACAGAGTGCCGGGATGTGTAGGTGATCTCAGCACTGACGTTGGCCACCTCGCCAATGCACATGGGCGAGAGGAAGTCCGTCCGCTCCACCCGTGCCAGTGCAGCCACACAGGGCTCCTGGGGATGGTGAGACAGCCAAGGCAGTAATCACAGCCACGCCACGCAGGACCACAGCTGGCAGCTCCCTGAGACCAGCCAAACCGGCCGTGCCATGTGGGCTCGGATACTGCAACTGCCACCTTATCAGCCTCTGGCCATGCTTCCTTCCCCATCTGTAACCAACACCGGGGCTGCCCCAACTCGCCTTTCTCAGGAGTTAAAACATGAACAGAAATAATGACCAATAATGTTTCTGCTGGTAAACCACAATTTCAGCAGAATGCTTCTAGCTACTGGGACCCTGCCCCAGCTGCAGGCAGAGACACCAGTGGTTTGCATGCAGGAGCAAACACTCCCAGTGCGGGACTTCTGCTGCCCCTGAGACACGGCAGGGAGTCAAGGGTCACCATGGCAGAGGCTGGCAGGCACTCAGACACCTACTCACCCCGGCCTGGGAATTGCAGTGGCGGGTGCTGATGATGGCTCCTGCCTCCTCGATCATCTTCAGGATGGTTCCCCCGTGGACATTCCCCGCGATGTTGGCATCATCTGGGCGCATAATCCTACCGAAGGAGGCACATGAGAGCTCACAACCCCTGCCGTGCCCCCAGCCCAGCCCCGGCGCGGCTGCCCGGAGGCAGCATATCGCCCACCGGCTGAGCTGCCGGGCCATCGCTGCTCACACGCGGCTGGCTTCCTGTAAGTGGCGATTGAAACCGCTCCAAATTACCACTGGGAGCGGAAGGAAGCAGGGCGCCTCTGCCGGGGCAGCCGGCGTCTCAGCGGGGCCGCACCCCGCCGGGCCCCGGTGCGGCACAGACCGAGCCGAGCACGTGCCGGTGCTGCACGCGGCCTCCCGGCAGCAGCCGCGCTTTCTGCCAACGGCGAATAACGGCCCGGGGGGCACCGAGGCAGCAGCTGCGCGCTGTCCCGGACAGGAGCTGCTGTTTCAGGGCGGCCGCACCCGGGAGCGGCGGGGACACAGGCGGGAGAACCGCGGCAGCCCTGCCCGATTCCAGCCCCCGCAGGACGGAGCAAGGGCGCGGCGCTGCTGCGCTCTGCCCGCGGCCGGTGTCATTGACAGCGTGACTAAAGCGGGCGGCGCCGCCGATGCCGGCAGCAGGGCGGGTATCATCTCGGCTGCAAACCGGCACCCGCCCGCGGCCACAAGCACGCCCGCCTCCTTGCCCAGCCCTGCCCGGGACGCCGACCGCGGCGGGGCCCTACCTGGACACCTGGATGGCGGCCGGGCTCGGGCCCGCGGCCCCCGGCTCCGACATGGCGGCACCGGCGCCCCGCCCGCAGCGGCGCTGCGGCACCGGAGCGCTTGGCCACTCCCCGCCGCGCCCCGAGCACGCCCCGCCGCGCCCCGGACACGCCCCGGCGCGCCGCGCCATTGGCGGACAGCGCGGGCGCGTCCCCGCGCGGGGAGGAGCGCCGGGGCCGCGGGGAGCCGGGGAGGGCGGTGGCTCCGGTGCTTCCCGCGGAGTCGTGTGACCCCACTGGGACTGGGGTCCCGCCCGCCGCGCCCAGGAGTGCCCTATCAGCGCGGGGACTCGTGGGGAGCCGGGGTGTTTGGGTCGGCACGGGCAGCACCGCCCTCCCGCCCGAGTTCCCGGCGCCGTCGGTTCTCTCTGGTTGTAACAAAGCTCCCGTGGGCACCCAGGGATTTTGGGTCTGGTGGTGGCGATAGTCCCGAGCAGGCAGTGGCAGCTCGCAGTGGAGCGCACGCAGGATCCGGAGGAGGTCCAGGATCCCGGCACGCCGCCCGGCACTCACGGCCTCGCAGACGGCGAGCTCTCGGCTCTCGTTGGTGCGAGCGCGGCGGCGCCTCTCCGTGAGGGACCGAAAGGTCTGCGGGTAGACAGGGCAGCCCGCGGGCGAGAGGGGCCGGAAATGCCGGAGCTCTCACTTCGGACAACTCGGCGGAGGCAGGAGGGGGACACAGGAGCCGAGGTGCCTGCGGGGTACAGGGTGGGGACATGGCGCTCCCTCTCTCCGCACCGCTACCGGCTTTATGAAGCGCCGGCGGGGCAGGGCGGAAGGGCCAGGCAGGGAGAGCGGGAGGCAGGCACGGAAGGAGGCGGGCCGGGCGGCCTTGCCTTGTCCTCGGTGCTGATCGAGAAGCAACTCCGCTGTCCGCGGTCCTGACCGAGGGGCTTCCCGCCTGACCTCCCATACCGCCCGCTGCCCGGCCCTCCCGTCCTGCCCCGCCAGCAATTCATTAAAACACTTTGCCGAGTGGCGGCCGGAATCGGGACCAGTGCAAGTCCGGATGGAGCCCAAACCGGACTGTGCCCGGCTGCCGGCACCCTGCGGCCGGCTGAGGCGGGCCAGCCGGCCGCCCAGTGCTCTGCTAGGACCGGCAGCGCACGTCGGGGCTGCCGGAGGAGCCCATCTTTGCTGCGCCTCTCGCCTGGGCGGGCGGCGGGAGGGGACACCCGTGAGGCCGCTGCCCAAGACCGCGGACAGCCGCGTGCGGTCCGCTTTGGGCTCCACCCGGACTTGCACTGGTCCTGGTCCTGGTCCTGGTCCCGGCCGCCACTCGGCAAAGCGCGGCTGCCCCAGCTGAGGCCGGGGGAGAGCGGTGCGGGGGTCTCGGACAGCGGGCAAGCTCCGCGCCGTCGGGCGGGGCCGGCGGAGGGGCGGCCCCAGGGGAGGGAGAGGTGGAGCCGGCGGGGCCGGGGGGCGGCGGGGCGGGAGCGCCGCGCAGTGCCAAGTGGCGGCCGGGGCCGCCGGGGCCGCCGCCGGGGCCGCTGGGGCCGGGGCCGCCACCGGGATGGCGCTGGAGCGGGCGCTGCAGGCGGCGCGACAGGGCGACGTGGAGGCGCTGCGGGGACTGCGAGCGGCTGGGCTACTGCGGCCGGGGCTGCGGGACGCCCTGGGAGCGTCCCCCGCGCACCACGCTGCCCGGGCCGGCCGCCTCGCCTGCCTCCGGTACCTGGCGGCCGAGGCCGCGCTCCGCGGAGACGCGCGGGCGCGAAACGGGGCCACGCCGGCCCACGACGCCGCCGCCACCGGCAACCTCGCCTGTCTCCAGTGGCTGCTCACGCAGGGGGGCTGCGGCGTGCAGGTGCGAGCGAGGTCGCGGGGGGCGGCGGAGGGTTCCTCGGTGGCTCGGGCGGCCGGGGAGGCGTTCCGCGGTCCCCTGTGGGTGGCTGTGGCCGAGGGGAGGCGGTCACGCGTGGTGCTCCCAGCTCTGCCGACGGCGAGCCGGGGTCCGTCCTAGCCGGCACGGGCAGGGCTCCGTCGTGCATAGCGGGCGGCATCCGACTGAGTCGGAGAGTCCCCGGCATCCCGGAGGGGTTCAGCTGCTGGGGCAGCACATATTCCCCGGGGCTGCCGCCCCCTCCCGGGGTTACACAACGGCGGGACCGGGGCGGTAAGCGGCTTGCCCCGAGGCCGGCCGAGAGTTAAAGACATGTGACGGCCAAAGGAAGAGGAGGAGGCGGCGGTAGGGCTGGGAGTGGAGATTAATCGGGAAGGAAGGGGTCAGCACGAATCGGCGACCTCCTGGCCAGGGGCCAGCCCTACCCGCGCCCCTCGGAGCGTGGAGGGCGGACGGGCCGGCGGCAAGTCGGGCTCGGTAGCAAGTTCCCGCGCTCGGGGGTTCCGCGGCCGATAGAACAAGGAGGGCATTGTGCTGCACTCACTGTGTGCGGATGCAGGCCCTTGACGGAGGGCAGACACGCTGGTCCCACTGTTCCTCCAATGCCCTCTGCTCCTGCTCCAGCCCCGCTCCTTATCGACAGGAACTCCACCCTGGCCACCCCACGCCCCTCGGCTGCCTGCGGTCCCCAGTCCCCTTGGCGGAAGGGCTTGGTCCCTGGTACTGACAGCCGTCCCACTTCCTCCTGCAGGACACAGACAACTCTGGTGCCACCATCCTACACCTGGCAGCCCGCTTCGGTCACCATGAGGTGATCGACTGGCTCCTCCGCTTTGGAGGCAGCGACCCCACGGCAGCCACCAACACGGGAGCACTGCCCGTCCACTACGCCGCGGTGAAAGGGGATTTCCCTTCCCTGCGACTCCTCTTGGGACACTGCCCCAGGTAACGGCCCCCACTGCTGGCAGCGAGACAGGATCTGCCGGAAGCTTGGCACCCACCAGCAGGAGAGGGGCCAGTGGGAGAACAGGGTGCCTGCTGTGGCCCCAACCCTCCCTCCAGCCACTGGGCAAGGTGCCAGTACTGGGGACGAATGCTGTAGCCACCCTGATCCCCCAGCTCCAAGGGCAACGCGGCCACGTTATCAGGCTGGGCAGCCAGCTGCACCTTCTTTATGGCCCAGAAAGAAAGGGCGAGGAGGAGAGGGGTGAGCGCTGGCAGAAATATTGTCACTGGCCGCTGAGTCGGCTCCTGGCGCGGGGCGATAACACAGCCGTCTTTGTCCGCCCGCTGTTATGTAAATGGATTAGGCTGACCGCCGAGGAGAGGCTACTCCCCGCGCCGGAGACGACCTTTCCGCTTGCCCAGTCTGTGGGCATTACTGGACGTGGCAGCCTCTCTCAGACGGCTCGGTCGAGGCAGCATCCCCGCTTTTCCTCCTGAGCGGTACCTAGGGCCAGGCTCCAGGTCCCCGGGTTACGTGGCATAGCAGCCCACAGGGCCCGCGATGCCGGCCCTCGCCACGAGGCTGCAGCAGGCGATTAGGTGGCCGCTAATCCGATTTCCTGTGGTGGGCAGAGGCCACTAGAAATAACCCATAGACCCGGCCAAAGCGGAACCGGGGGTATGCGCTGTTGCTCCACATTTTCCCTGAAAGTCTCCAGGGTTGTGGATGAGAGGGATTGCACAGCCCTCCCACATTCAGGGAGTCCTGAGGCAGCAGGACGTGAACCAGCACTCGGCACCCCTCTGCCACAGCATCAGAGCCCTGCATCCTTTCCTCCAGACAGGGCCACAAAGATCCCTGGATCCCATCGCACTTACTGCCCAGAGCTGTCCCAGCCCCAGTTCTTTATCTCCTTGTCCCAGGTGTGCCAGCTTAGCCCTGAGCACTTCGGGGATTAACCCCTGCAGCCCAAGCCCAGCCCCAAACCAGTCACTGCTCCTGCTCGATGCCCACTGTGTCAGCCCAGGTGTGGCACGGCACTTGCATTGCCTTTCACGCTGCTTGCCGGGGTTGCTCCGCTGCTGTCACCGCCTTCACCCTGAATTATTTACTGCTGGCCCTGCTCCCAGTCCCGCGCCTGCCCGGAGGCTCCGTTACAGCTGCGAAATCCAATCCCTGGTGCCGCTGCGGGATGCTGGCTCTCCCAGGCCACCTTCGCACCGGCCCGTGGGGCCCCTCGGCAGCCGGTGACCCAGCATGGGGTCTCAGCCATCTGGCAAAGCAGTTTACTGGTGCTGCCCAATGGTCTTAACCCCTTCCCAATTACTCAGAAATGGCAATCAGGGACTGACCCTGTGCTTCCGCTGTCCCCTGCATCCCAGTCTGCAACTGCCCCAAGCCCCAGCCCCAGTGTCAGCTCGTGGAGCACAGAGGATTCTGCCAGCCTGGCACCGCTGGACAGCGGGGCAGGCACTCAGTGGCACAGCACGCAAGGCACAGCGGGAAGAGAGTGCTGGCCATAGCCCGTCTCACAGTTACAGGGATCAATTATTAAGGGCCTGCGATCGTTGCGATAACAGAGCAGAGTATTTATTGCTCTTCCTTTTTTAAATATTCAACAGGTTTTTTTATGGAACACTTAATAAAACAGCTTCCTGTGGGGTCGGGAGGCAGGATGCAGGATGCAGGATGTGGGATGCAGAATATGGGTCTATGGGGGGATGTGGGGTAAAAGATGTGGGATTCAGGATTTGGGTTGCACAATTTGGGATACACATTTCAGGACGAGAGACACAAGGATGCCAAGGCCTTTTTGGGCAGTGAGGGGATACCGGCGCACAGCAGCTGGGCTGGGCAGAGCCATGGTGCAGGTTGGCCTTTCCCCGCCGGCTCCAGGGCCGGTGCTGTGTAAGCAGCTTACTTTAAAATACGACTAAATTGCAGTGTCCAAAAACAGCCGGAGGAAGGAGCTTAGCCTAAGCAGGCTGATTAACTTAGTGACCTCCCGCTGCAGCTGCAGCCACCGCCACAGCACTGGGACCTGTGGGAAGCCGTGGGATGGACAGCTCCCAGCCCTGGCACTGCCCTGCCTGCCCACAGCTGTGTCTCCTGCACCTTCCCATGTTCCTTGTGTCCCACAAGCCCCCATGTCCCCGTATCCTGCCTGCCCCCTGTCCCAGCCCTGGCAGTAGCAGTGGCCACAGGTGACGGGCGTTGTGCCCCGCTTGCAGTACGCTGAGTGCCCAGACCAAGACGGGGGCCACCCCGCTGTACCTCGCCTGCCAGGAAGGCCACCTGGAGATCATCCAGTACCTGGTGCAGGATTGTGGGGCTGACCCCCACGCGCGCGCTTATGACGGCATGACCCCACTGCACGCCGCCGCCCAGATGGGCCACAACACTGTCATCGTATGGCTGGTAAGCACTGTCCAGGCACAGCATGGCACGGCGCGGTGGCACAGTGCAGTGGCACAGCGCAGGGCGCACAGCCCCAGTGCTCAGCCCGCCTGCCCACACAGATGAGCTTCACGACGGTGAGCCTGTCGGAGAGGGACGCCGAGGGGGCCACAGCCATGCACTTCGCCGCCAGCCGCGGCCATGCCAAGGTGCTGAGCTGGCTGCTGCTGCACGGCGGGGAGATCACTGCCGACGGCTGGGGCGGCACACCGTTGCATGATGCCGCCGAGAATGGCGAGCTGGAGGTGGGTGCTGGTGGCCAACAGGATGTCAGGGCGAGGGGAGGACCCTTCCCTCCAGCCCTGCCATGCACCCCCACTCTCCCCAGTGCTGCCAGATCCTGGTGGTGAACGGTGCCGACCTCAGCATCCGTGACCAGGATGGCTACACAGCAGCCGACCTCGCCGACTACAATGGCCACAGCCACTGCGCCCAGTACCTGCGCACCGTGGAAAACATGGTACGGCGGTGCCCGGGGACGAGGGCGTGGGGAGCACACAGGGAGCACGCAGGGCCTCCCCACCCCTGCCCTGCTGCCTGATCCCACGGCTGTGCCAGCAGAGCGTGGAGCACCGCGTGCTGTCACGAGACCCCTCGGCGGATGGGGAATGCCGGCAGCCCGACTCGGGCATGTCATCGCCCAACACTACGGCGTCGGTGCCCCAGGCGCGCTTCGAGGTGGGCTCCCCTGCCAGCACCCTCTCCAACTACGACTCCTGCCACTCCAGCCAGTCCAGCACCGGGGAGAAGAGGGGCGGCCCCCCAGGGGCCCCCGCCGCCCGTGAGTGCGGGGCCAGGGGGCGCAGGGCGGGGGGTGCGGGTCCAGCCCCCCCTGACCCCCTGCCCTGCGCAGGGGTGCCTGAGCCGGCGCTGGCGGACATGCAGGCGTACATGGACATGCTGGACCCCGAGATGCGGCCACGAGGCCGGGGCCCCGCAGGCGAGGGTCCCCCGCCGCCACCACCCCCTGCTTTCCCCCCACCACCGCCCCCACCCCCCGCCACCCGGCCACCCCCGCCACCCCCCGGCTACCCTGCACCTGCACCCCCCGCTGCCCCCCACACCGCTGACATCTACGTGCGGGCCAAGAACAACCTGCGGCATGTGGAGAGCCAGGCGCTGCGCCGAGAGGTACGGCCCCACGCACCGTGTCCCCCGCACCATGCCCCGTACGCAGCTCAAGGGGCATACCACCCGGGAGGGACATGCCACCGGGCACCCATCCCCTTTGAGGAGTTGTTGCCTGCACTGGGAGGGGACAGTCCCAGCTGGAGGCCACATGCCTGCAAAGCTGGCATGCACTGGGAGGGAGCTGGGGCTCAACCAGCAGCGAGGATGCAGCAAGCTGGGGCCAGTGATGCTGTGGTGGCTCCATGGCACTGGGTGGGCCCACTCCACTGCTGCACCGGCTGGGACACCCGGCAACATCATGCCATAGCAGCCGCGCCCATACGGCCCGGCGATGCCACCGGCACCGTGCCGAGCTGGGCGTGGGCAGCTGCGCAGGCGGTAACCCGAGCGGCCGGCTCCGGTGTCGCCCGCGCCACAGGTGTCGGGTGGCACAGCCAGCGCTGCCAGGAGCTGAGAGGGCTCAGCCAGGCGTGCACAGGTAAGAGGGGTGCAGCCCTCCATGGCAGGCTGGGGGGGCATAGGGATGCAGCACTTTTGGGGCCGCCCTGACCCCCTACCATGGCTCTCGCCACCTCAGTGGGGATAGGATTCTGGGCATGGTCAGAACACTGGCAGAGCCCAGCGCTCTGGGGGATGGGGCACATGGGGTGGGGGTCTCAGCAGAGCAGTGTGTGCTAGGCACGTGGCGGACTCGGGACCCCACAGTGCTGGTTGTGCATGGCCTTGGCTCTTTAGTGCTTACCGGAGTAACGGGCTGCCTTGGGGACGTGTGGGTGTGTGGCAGAGTGGTGCCACAGTGGCGTGGGTGCCCCACAAAATGGGGTTCGGCGGCACTGACCTTTGCGCCAGACCGGGGCTGGAATTGCCGAAGCGGGAGGCAGGCTTGGCACAACTCCCATAGCAGCACCGAGCTGACGTTTGTTGACTTAGCTGGGGCTGGCGGCGGAGGCGAGCACCCGGGCTCACCGTGAAAATGCCATGGGTGGAGGTGGCTTACGGGAAAATGCAAAGAGCGGGGCCCCCAGCAAGGGGAGTGGGGCTATGCTCGGTGGCACCCCAAGCCCAGGGAGCAGGCACAGCCCCCTGCAGCGCAGCACTCGGCAGCACAACTCGCAAAGCCGCTGTGGAATGCGCCGGGGTGAGCTGAGGCTGCTCTGCTTGAGAGCCCTGTTCAGAGGAAGGTTTGGAACCGGGCCCCAGCCCCGCGCGGGATAAGCTTCCGGTAATCCGCGGGGCTGGGGCTCGGCACTCCTGTTCCCAGGGGGTTATCCCGGGGGAGGCTTGGACAGGATCCTGGGCACAGGCTATGGGGTCACAGTGCCAGGCACTGGTGTCGCACGCTGCCACCATGGCACGCAGCCCCTGGTAGAGCCGTTTGCCGAACAGACCCCAGGGCACGCACCTGTTGTCCATCCCAGCTCTGCATCTGCTCCAAGGCAAACCGCTGGCACGGTCATACTCCACCATGGCCCTGTGCCACGGTCATAGCCGGGCACGGTGGTGCTGAGGTGGGCTCCCCATTGCAGCTGGCATCGCGTGACAGCAGTCCCGAGGGCCTGCGCCGGGCTGACTCCAGCAGGCGGTCAAGGAATTTCGGCAAGCAGCCGAGCACCGGTGACTACTACAAGCACCTGGGGCACGTCGTGGCCGAGCAGCCAGGCCCCCAGCGAATGGCGCACACCGAGGAGGTGAGCCCCGCGCCACCAGCCTGTGCACAGCTTAGTGGCACCTGCACCAAGCAAAGCCTGCCCATGCTCTCTCTTCCAGGCATCACCCATCTCGGCGGACACCATGAGCAATGGGGAGAGCAAACCTGGTGCCGAGCTGCCGCCTCCGCCCCCGCCCCCACCGCTGCCCGACACCGCCTGCTCGACTCCCCCACCGCCGCCCCCCGTCGAGACTCCCGCTGGTCCCCGCCGCTCCTCCTCCTCTACGGGAAGTAAGTGGCAGGGTGCCGGGTGGGCACGGGGAGCGATCCTGGGCACTGTCCCATTGGCTGCACTGTGGCATTGACCTCCTTGGCTCGTCTCCTCCCGCGGCACTTGGGCCGCGCGGCTCCTGACAGCCTTTCTGTCCTTCTCTCCTCCGGTGTCGGCGCGGGGGCCCCCACGCCCGCTCGCCCCTGCCTGCTCTCACTGCTGGCCGCTTCTCTTCTCTCTTGTCTCGCGGTGGCCAAATCCTTCCTCTGCCGCGCGCCCCGCGCCGCCTCTCTGCTTCTCTCCCTAGGAGGAAAGGCGCTCAGGCAGATGAAGAGTAAGTACCGCGGTCCCACGCTGCTCCCTGCTCAGGGGGTGCCCTGGCGCGGGGCACAGCCGGAGGGGCACATGCCGGCACCGTCCTGTCCTGCAGCCGCGGGGCATCGACGGCCGCTGGGGCTGTCACCTGCCCGGCCACCGGGCCCTCGCTGCGCGTCGCCGGCCGGCGGTGCCACGCGGGAGGCCAAGCGCTGGTGCGGGGCTGCCGAAGCCGCCAGGCAGGGCTGGCAGGGCTGGGCAGGCAGCCGGGCCCCACGGCCCCGCGGCCCCGCACACAGAGGGCCTTTGTTCGCGCTCAGCCGGCCGGCGTGACCCCGCCACGTGAGCGCACCGGCCGCTCCCCCGCCGCTGACTGCAGCCGGCGGGCTTGGCCGCTGCTCGGCGCCCGCTTTATTAGCGCCGGCTCCCGGGACCGGGGGGTCTCAGCCGGCGCTGGATGGCAGCGCGCGCGTCTCGCTGGGCCCGCAGCACCCGCAGCCCTCTGGCTCCGGCGTGGCGCAGCCGAGCGGAGCGAGCTGCGGGCGCTGGCCGCGGGGAGGGGGCTCTGCCTTGGCACGGTACCATGGGCCGTTAGGGACTCACGCATGGCTGGCACGGACGGTGGGTGTTCGCGAGGCGGGTGGCATGAACAGTGGGAAGAGCATCCCAGGGGTGCCGGTGCCACGCAGACCTTTGGGCACCGGGCTGGCAGGGAGTCTGGCTCAGACTGTCGGTGCATCACTGCCGGGAGCTGCCAGGGGAGTGTAGGGGCCGTCCTGCAGTGGCAGGGCTGCAATCGGCCATGGAGCCATCCCTCCGGAGGCACGCTTCTGTTGCAGCAGAGTGGCTCGGGGGCATGGAGTGGCATTCGGGGCTGGGGCCAAGCTGGGACCCTTGCAGCTGAGTGTTGGGTTGCTGGGATGCTGCAGCAGCAGGGTGCCATGGACACTGTGAGCTGCTGTTGGAGTGCTGATCTTATGGATCTGTGGAGCAGGGGTGCCAGGCTATTAAGTGCTGGGGGGTGCTTCACTGGGGTCTGATGGACCCAGGAGTTTGGTGATGTGCTGTTCCTGTGGACCGGTGAGCTGGGTGTCCGGATGCTGCTTCAAGGGCGTTGCAGGGGCTCCTGGACGGCGGGGAGGGGGCAGTCAGCCAGCCACCCATCCAGCCCCCCTACCCTGCAAGCTAATGAGGGATTCACAGGGGCAGAGAGATGGTGCTGGTGGGGTACTTACTGCCCCTCCTGCCTCCCTTCAGGCACCAAGTCCTTCAATATGATGTCCCCCACCGGCGACAACTCGGAGCTGCTGGCCGAGATCAAAGCTGGGAAGAGCCTCAAGCCAACGCCACAGAGCAAAGGCTTCACCACCGTCTTCTCCGGCAGCGGCCAGGCAGGGGCCAACGTAGGTGGTGATGGGGGCCAGGGGAGCCGGTGGTGCGGCTCAACACAGCACGGCAAGTGCCCACCGCCCTCCCTCCCTCCTTCCACAGGCAGAGTCGCCAGTGTCCTCCCCGTCACCCACCAGGACGCCCACCCCGCCGGCCACCCCCGAGGCTTCTGGGCCACCACGCTGCCTAGCGGGGGGCTCACCAGAGCCGGTGCTGAACGGAAGCTCACCGGTGCCGGCAGCAGGCGCTGGGGCAGCGGTGGAGGTGGAGGCACTGGTGCCGAGCCAGGACGAGCAGGGTCGGCCCATCCCCGAGTGGAAGCGACAGGTGATGGTTCGCAAGCTGCAGCTCCGCATGCAGGAGGAAGAGGAGCAGCGGCGCAAGGTAGGGGGAGGGTCCCACGTGCTGCGGCGGCGAGCGCGGCGCGAGCATGGCCCAAGCAGCTCAGGACCTGGCGAGATGGCGTGCGTGGCATTGCCTCTGGTTCCCAATTGGTCTGGGGACCACCCTACCCGCATGCAGGGGCGTCATACTCCGGGGATGCCACACACGGCGGCAGTGGCACGAGGTGCGTGCGGCATGGCCTCAAGAGCCCCTTTGCCCTCTTTCCCACCGCAGCCTGGGAGCCGCTCGCCGTCCCTGGGCCGGCGCGGGCCACCTGCCCGCGGGGGCATACCGGGACCCGCCGGGCAGCCGATGCGGGAGGAGGACATGCAGCACCTGGAGAGGCAGCTGGGGAGCCTGCGGGTGATGCACGAGGCGCAGCCGCTTCCAGGGGGGCCGGAAGAGGAGCTGCCGCCACTCGTGCCGCTCTCCGCACCCCCGGCACCCCGGCGCTTCGCCCTCGCCCACGAGGACGCGCCTGCCCGCGGCAGCCAGTCCCCCACGCTGCCGAGGAGCGCGGCCGCACCACCAGCCACCCCGAGCGGCCGGGAGGGCCCTGAGGCAGGGCGGGCAGTGGGCAGCCCCGGTGCCCAGCACGACGCCCGGAGCGAGATCCTGGGCTGCGGGGTCTCTGTCCGCAGCCTCAAGGCCAACTACGAGGGGCCAGGGGGGCCCCCTGCACCTCCCCCCAGGGTCACTAAGCGCAAGAGGGTGCAGCCCCCTGGTAGCACCCGCCGGCCCATCCTGGAGGAAGAATACGGGGATGGGGCACTGCGGCGGAGCAGGCCAGCGCTGCCAGAGCCAAGCAGCCCGCATGAACGCACCAAAGGGTGCAAGGAGCGCGCCGTCTTCCTCTTCCTGGAGCACTGGAAGAAGCGGGCACTAGCGGCGGTGTCTGGGGAGGAGCGGCCGCGGCGACTGGGGAGGCGGCGACCGGCAGCGGGGCGGCTACTGGCCCGCTGGAGGAGTGTCGCCCGCCGGGTCCCAGGGCGTCAGATCCGGCGGCTGAGCCGCACCACGGTGCTGTACTGGCCTCAACACTTCCTGCCCCACGTCGGAGGCTCACCCATGCCCCACGACAGCCTCCCGCTCGACCTCTTCATGCTGGGCTACTTCCAGCTGCTGGAGATGCCCCTCAGCCCCGAGGAGCGCCGCTTCCGCCACCTCCTCTGCTACGAGATGTTTGACCGCCTGGGCAGCCACAGCTGGCACCGCGTCCGCCGTTTCCACCGCACCGTGCTGGAGCAGGTCGAGGCTGGCCACCGCCACTGGCTTGACGGCTTTGAGGACCTCGTGCAGGAGTTTTTTGGGGATGACCCTGTGGCAGTGGGAGAGAGCCTGCCAGAGACCCCCACCATGGCCCCGGAAGGGCAGGGGGCAGCAGTGCCAGTGCCAGAGCTGGGAGAGTTCAGCGAGGAGGACGTCTGCCGCTTCATTGACCGCAGCTTCTCCTTCTGGAAGGAGAAGGAGGCAGAGATGTTTGACACCTGAGTCCGGCAGGATGCTGCAGGCTGTGCCAGTGGTGTGGCGTGGGGCGGTAGCAAGCTCCGGGGACAGCTGTGAGCTGGTGCCCGGGTGTGCTCGCCTGCCTCTGTGGCTCGTGGTGCAGCTCAGCTTTGCAGAGGGCTGGGTGTTGTTCTGCGCGGCCCCGGGCCGAGGTTGCAGTGTGCCGCTTGCCGTGGCTGTGTGTTGTGTGGGAGGTGCAGCGGCGAGGCTGCGCTCCCCTCTGGTGTGGTGTTTGCGGTGCCGGGGCAGCGTGGGCCCCCGCGTGTCATGCAATAAAGCTGTGGTGTGCTGCAAGGGTTGGCCACGCCACGCGCTCCTTCCTCCTCCCGGCGCCGGCGGAGGGCGGGCAGTGAGGGGCGCGTCGGCGAGCCATGTGCTGGTGACCCCCACCAGCACCATGCCAAGGAGGGCGGCTGCCAGAAGGATGGGATGCCGCGCACCAGGATGCTGCTGCGGCCCCATGGTGCCGGCAGTGAGGGTGGGCTCCCGGCAGTGCCGGTAACACGGCTGTCTGTTGCAGGAGAAAGAAGAAGAGGCTCGCCTGGCCAGTATGCCAGCCTGGAGGAGGGATATCCTGCGCAAGAAGCTGGAGGAAGAGAGGTGAGCCAGGGTCGGGGGGTGCCGCACAGCCGGTCACTCCCGCGGCTCTGCTAACCCCATTCTTCCCTTTGCCTTCGCAGGGAGCAGAAACGGTGAGTGCCGCAAGCCCCTTCCCTGGGTGGGCGGGCACGGCGGCTCCCGCGGCTCTGGTGACCGCGGCGCCCTGTGCCCTCTGCTGATAAGCAGGAAAGAGCAGGAGAAGCTGAAGCGGGAGGAGGAGGAGAAGGAGAAGGAGCAGTCGGAAAAGCTAAGGACTCTCGGGTACGATGAGACAAAGCTGGCGCCCTGGCAGCGACAGATCATCCTCAAGAAGGGGGACATAGCCAAGCACTAGCCACGCCACGCCGCATCCTGGCTCTTCGCAGCAGGAGGAGGCTGGCAGGTCCTCCCATGGACCGCGACATCCTTCGGCACCCTCCTCCTGCCGTGGATGGCCACATAGCCCAACCCAGAGAAGCCCCCTCCACCGCCCCAGGCACCCGTAGCCCCCCACGCCGCCCCCACATCCCGCTGCCGCCAGCCCACTCTGTGCTGCCCGTTGCAAAGCGAGCTGCCGCGGCGTGGGACACGCGGCTCCCTGCGCACTGCCCGGCTCGGCCGCTGCGGCTGGGCTCTCCGCACGCCCCGCTGGCCCCACTCGCAGTTGCAGCGTGCTCGCCCTCGCTCCTGTCCTCCCAGAGCCGCTCAAGGCCAGCTCCCGGCTCACCTCTGCCCAGACCGCCTCCCTTTCCAGCGATTAAAACGATAAACCCCGCCAGCAGTGCCCGCGCCTTCCTGGGGCTGCCCACACCATCCCTCACTCACACCATGCTCGCCGACAGCGGTGTCCCCCTCACCAACATCACCAAAATCACTCTCAACACCCACACTGCCCGCATCTCTGCCAGCACTCACATTGCCTGTCACTTGTGGTGGCCACATCACCAGTGGTGGTTCTGAGGCCAGCAGTGCCTTGGTGCCTGGCCTACGCAGCCATGCAAAGAAGTGCCAGGGCTGGCGGATGGAGAACATATCATTTATTGGGGAGGGAGAAGGAGCGCCCAGCAGCGGGCAGCCTTGAGAACTATCCCATGGGTTTGCGGTGGGCTCGGTGGCCGCTCGTCCCGCGAGTGGCTGGGCAGCCGACATGCTGAGGCATGGGGTCCTCCCCGGCCCTAGGAGCAGGGGGACATAAATAGAGAGGACAGGCAGATGGGAAGGGGACATAAAACTGACATAAAATGTCTACACGGCATAAGTAACAATACTTAGGGGTATGGCTGGGATGAGGTGCCCAGTGAGACGTGGAAGCGTTGGGACCTCCCTGTGCCAGGGTGCTGACGCTGGAGATTAGGGTCCCGCAGGCAGACTCTGGCGCAGTGCCTCAGCACAGCCGGCCAGCTCCATGCGCTCCAGGGCAGCAAAGACGTGGTCCAGTGTGGCACTGGTCTGCTGGCACCAGCGCTTCAGCATCTCGTACTGCTGGTCGCGGATGTGCGCCACCTCCAGCTCTACCAGCTCAATCTCTGCCTCCCGCAGTTCCAGCATCCTCATGAACTCCTTCCAACGCCGTACTGGCACCACATCGATGACGGCATAGAGCTGGCTGCCCTGCAGCAGGACACTGCGGGGCTCTGGGGGTGCAGAGGGCTCCCCTTCATCACTGGGCTGCTCAGGCAGCAAGGCCTGGTGGTTGAGGCTCTGCTTTGCTGTGCCAGTGGCACGCTCTGTCCCCTGTGGGGAGCATGGCTGCGTCCAGCACATGTTGTCCCACCTCTGGCCATTGAACTGGCACCACGGTGTGGTTGCAGCCCCGGCCATTGAGGTGGTGGCCTGTGCCGTGGGGAGGGGACCACCTGACAGGGGACCATGCCAGAGCCTCTTCCTCTTGTGGTAGATGGCAAGGGCACCAAGGAAGAGAGGTCCAGTGAGTCCCAGCAGGATGTACTCCAGACCTGAGCCTGAAAGGAGGAGCAGGAGCATTCCCATCAGCTGGCCAGCATGGTGACGGCACACCACTGAACCTGGCCCCATTGTCCCCATACCTTGGTTGTTGTTGCTGCTGCACACTTGCTGGCACTCTTTGCCACACGTGTCCAATGTGCTCCTGCAAGGAGATGGGACCCATGGATGCTATGCTGTGCCATGCCATGGGCCCCACATGCGTTCCTAGCTGGAGGGTCAATACTTACTTGGGGCATGGCCGGCACTCGTCACCCTCTCTGTAGAAGTCAGGTTTGCAGCTGCTGTCACAAAGTGCGTCCTGCGTATCCGAGCCTGGGGAGAGGGTGAGCATGAGGAAGAGTGACACAGTCAGAGGTGGCACAGCTGACAGGCTGTGCCGTGGGGCAGCCGGCAGCACTCACAGGGTCGCTGGATGAGGCGTCCGGTGCAGAGCTGGCACTTTTTGCAAGAGAATTCGTTGCAGTGGCCATCAAAGCAGGCACGGAAGTAGCCGGGCTCACAGCCACAGACGATGTTGCTGGTGGCCGAGCAGTTGCTCAGCACACTCTGGAAAGCTGCAGAAAGCAGGCAGTGAGCAGCATGGCACTGCACTGCACAGCACAGCACGGTGTGGTGTGGTGCGGTGCCAGCTCACCGTGTTGGTCACACTCGTAGCAAGCCTGGCACTCCCTGAAGATGTTGGGCTGAGTGCGGAAGGTGCCGGCGGGACAGGTATGGCAGTCGCTGCTATTCTCAGGACTTGTGCAGGGCTTATACAGGAAAGTCCCTGCAGGGACAGTGGGGTGACAGGGAGCACGGCCACCTGGAGCAATACACTTGCTGTGCCATGGTGTGCTGTGCCATGCCACACGGACTGGGCAGCGCTCACCTGCGGGACACTGACGACAGCAATGTTTAGCAGTCTCGATCCATTTCATGCCGGCGGGGCACCGGGAGGCATGTCTCCGCAGGCGGGGGAGTGGCTGCACAAGGACCTGCTGCCTTTGGGGCCCTGGGGGCTGCGATTCGCTGGCCGCCAGCCACAGCGCTGCCAAGGTAACCTGCAAGCAGCGAGAGAGCAGGGCTGCAGGCAGCCGGGTTACTCCAGGAGCCATGCACCCGTGGCTCACACCAGATCATGCTGGGCTACTGGAGACAGAGACGTACCTCGAACTGTGTGGAAACCAGTGCCTGCACAGGGCAGAACGGCTGGAGCCGCGACCCTCTGCCCCAAAGCCGCGTGGGTGTGCTGCCCCAGGGCCGGGAATGCCCCGAGGCAGCCCCTGTGCCCTGCTTTCCTCGCAGTACACGAGCAAGCAACTTCCTGCTGGCACTGTGGGGGCCACTGTGTCACAGCCTGTGCCCAGGGGGCTCTGCCCCCGTGTGGTCTGCAGATGGTGCTTCCAGGCTGGCTCGGGAGCGGCACAGAGATGCTCCACTGCCTGTGCCAACAGGACTCCTGCCATGTCCCCAGGGATGGGGACGAATGAGTCAGGCACACGGACCGCTCGTGCTGCCAGAGATGGCCAGCTCAGGGAGGTCTCGGTAGCCGGGCGCTTAGGGGTTAATGCTGCCAGTTTTGACTTTCCTGGGGTTTATCTCCCTCACAGAGGAGGTGATTTCCTCCCCGAAAGGAAGCCGTGCCTGGCTCACGCTCTCCCCGATGCTATCGCTCCTCGTTACGCGCGTCCCAAAGTAGGTCACTGCTCCCCCGCGGGGTACCAGGTGCTGTCCGTAGGGCAGCCCCTCTCCCCTGGAAGCTCCGGTGGGTGCAGCGAGCACTGCCCACGCTGACACCCCTTACAGGCCGGGCCGGGGGCTGAGAGGACCGTGGCACTAACAGTGTGGGCAGGGAGCCAGGGGATTCCTCGCTGGGGGCTGGATTTCCCAGCCGTGATGGCCCCGATTACGGCAGTTGAATCATTTTCTACTAAACCCGCCGCCACCGGCAGACTGGAAACCGCGCTGGGCCGCCCCGCTCGCAGAGCGCTGCCGGCAGATCCGGGCGGCTGCCTCACTCAGTCTCAGCTGCCAGCGGCACATCTGAGTCACCGCTGAGGCACGACCGTCCCGCAGCGGGGCCCTGCCCGCGCACCCCGCCTGCAGACGGGCAGCGGCCCCTGCCCAGCGCGGGGAGCAGGTGCCCGCTGGACAGCGGAGTGGTGGGCACAGGGCAGGCCCAGGGCTGGCTGCACGGTGGGGAGAGCCACGGCCACTTGTGCCGTGCAAGCGCCTCTCCCGCCCGGAACGCAGCCGCCGCTCTCGGCGCCCGTGTGCCCTGGCCGCCGCCCGTGCGCCTAGCTAGTCCCGAAGGCAGCCGTCCGCAGGCTGTCGGCATAGCCACTCCCCGCGGCAGTGCCCTGCCTGCAGCCCCGTGACTGACCCCACGCTTCCCACGGCCGCATCCTGCCTGTCTCTTTACGGCCTGTGGCCCCGTGGTCACGCCACACCTTGAATGTTTTGGTGTAGCAGAGCCCAGCCCCAGCTGTTAGCCAGAGGGGTAAGCGGTTTTGGCGCGCTTGGCACTGGACTTAATCCATGTTCCTCCCTCCCTCCCTCCTCCAGACCCATTACGGCCACAGCCGCGGGACACCCCACAATTGGTGCCAAGGATCCATGGGACCCCCATGCCACCGCACTCACCCAAGCCACCCCAGGGCAGCAACACTTCATCCTTGTGGCCGATGCGGCTGGGTCATGCCGGGGCGGTGAGGGGAGCGGGGCAGCAGGTGCAGTGGGGTGTCGGGGCAGCTCAGTGCCCGGGCAGGGTGCCCCGGCACCCCATGGCTGCCGTCAGCAGCACGCGACGCGTGGTGAGTGAGCGCCAGCCCTCCCCAGGCAGGCTTTTACGCCCAACCGCAGCAGGAGGAAATGCTTTTTTGGAAATGAGTCCAGGGGGTACGAAACCACATGACGGGAGTGCTAGGCGCGGGAGGAACCTGCACTGCCTCGCCTGGGACCAGCCACCGCCCTCCCTTGCTCGTTGGCGCAGACCCACGGCCGCGGGGGTGACGGGGGGACACAGGGTATGTGGGGAGCAGTGCTGACCCCCATTCCAGGGCTTCATCCCCACCCCGAGTTCCAGAACGGGAGGCTGGAACTGGCCCCAGTCTGTCCCGGTGGGGCTCCCTCGGCCACACCGTATCCACCCAGGTCATGTCCAGCTTTGGGTGCCGCTGAAGCCAAAGGAAAGGCGAGGCGGACATGAGCGTGCACCAGCTGGTTTTATTGTTCAGCTGGGACGTGGAGTGCAGCTTAGCATGGGGGGGCAGCCGGGGCTCTTGCCACCGCGCATGTCCCACCGTGGCTCCTACACTCCGGTCCCAAGTGCTGCCATCCACTGCCATCCCACAGGGCAAACTTGCCTCAGCCCTGCGCCATCCTCTCCTGCCACCAGCCCCAGCCTCCTCCCTGCACTGTCTACAGCATCGTGCCACCGGCACCACGTCCCTCTCAGCACCTTCCCCACTCACCACTGCCGACATCATCATCCCTTCCTCGTCTGCAGGAGCTGACCCAGAGCCTCCCACAGCCCCCCACAGCCCCAGGGCCCCCTGCCCGACAACTCTCATGTCTGTGGACAGGGGGTTCAGCACAAGCCACGTGCCATGTCCAGCCCCGCACCGCCATGCCCAGGACATGTCCTCGCCAAGGGGACTGGTCTGCATCCCCATCCATGTCCCCACCAGCGTGGCATCCCAGTGCCTGCTCTGCCCAGCCCCGGCATTACGCTACGGTTAGAAGCAGGAGAAGCTCCTTGGTACATCCATGCATCTGTCCTTTTCCACGCCAGCGGTTCTCAGACCTCCCTGCAAGACACAGAGAGGGGAGAGATGTCTTCAGCACTGGGACTCGGTCCCTGGGAAGCCCCTGGAAGGGCTTGGGCATCTCCCAGGAGCAGGCAGCATGTGCTTACGAGGCCGTCAGCGTGGAGTTGAGCAGCAGCGTGGTCCGGATCCGGTAGAGCTGCGCCAGTGTCAGCTTGCGGTGCTGTGCCGATTGTGGGTCCGAGAGGGTTCGGCGGGCAGGAGGTTGGAGGTCACGCCTGAGCTCCCCTGGCAGAGATGCTGGGCTCTCCACCGGCTCCTCTGGCTCTGAGAGCTCTGATGTGGAGCTGCCACTGCTGCCTGGGGCAGCCAGAGGTGCGAGGTCTTGGCCAGTCCGGGGGGAACCATCACAGAGGTCAGAGAGGCTGCGGCTTTGGCTTAGGGGACCTGACGAAGTGGGGGATAGGAGCTGGGGCAAGCTGGCCTCCGACTTGGACTTAAGCACCCTGGCCGGGCAAGACAGGAGCTGCACGGGCGTTCGGCGGCGCAGCCGGGGCGAGGCAGGCCGGGGAGCCGGAGGGGCCAGGGAGGGCTCCTGCCCCTCCTCGGCTGTCCCCTGTGGCTGCTGGCCGAAGTCCCGCAGAGAGGCAGGTGAGAGCGTGCCATAGGCGCTGTCGATGGAGGAAGAGCGACAGCCGCTGCCTGGAGAGGCCACGCCTTGGGGCAGGGGAACAGGCAGGGCGCCTGCAGGCAGCTCCTGGGTGGGGGTCTCAGTGGAGGTAGGAGTCTCGGCAGAGGTGCCAGTGCTGATGGAGGCGCTGGTGCTGATGGAGGAGCCATCCGAGGTTGAGCTGAAGGGTCCTGCGTCCCAGTCTGGGGAGGAGAGCTCATCGCCACCGCCTGCTGCCACCATGGCAAGCGTCTCAGTGGAGCCGTCGGACGGGCTGTGGATGCAAGAAGGTGAGGAGGGGCCTGTGCCAGGCTGAGGGTGTGCAGGTCCCCTCCTCTTGCTCCCTACCACTGCTGCGAGTCCGGGCTGGCGCTGCTATGGTGCAGGATGGTAGGTGAACTGGCAGCTGAGGTGCCACTCTCACCATCATCCTCCTCGTCCTCCTCGTCCTCCTCCTCCTGCTCCTCCATGCGCCGGCGCTGCCGCAGCCGCTGCAGCAGGTTCTGGGAAGGGGGAGTCATTAGTGAGGAATGGGATGTGCACAGGGTACCCACGGGTCCCCCACCCACCCATGTGCCCTCACCTGGGCATTGCGCACTGCCTCGACCCAGCTGCGGCACAACTGTCCACTGGTCTGGAAGGTATAGGCGGCCACAGCACTCCCCAGCTCGTTCAGGTAGATGAGGAGGAAGGAGCCTGTGGGCAGGGGCTGTCAGCAGTGTCCAGGGACCTCCCTCTAGTTCCCTTATGCCCACTGCACTCACCTGGGTCTCTGAGCTCCCGGCAAACCACTCTGTCCACCAGCAAGGGCTGCCGGATCACCTTGGTGCGCTCAGCCTTCTTGACGGGTTTGGTGATGAGGAAGAGGTCAGTGAAGAGGAAGCAGTAGACGTCCATCTGGGGGTGAGAGTGGGGCCATGGGCGCCAGTCGGCGCAGAGAGCGAGGGCGAGTAGGCAGAGGCTGGAGCAGAGACCTCCCTGCCCCTTGCAGTCCTCACCTTGCTGTCTTTACCTTCCCGCATTCTCAGGCTGCCCTCGAGGAGGAGCTGCCGGGTGTCCTCCGGGGAGGTGCCGGGGATGGGGGCAGTCAGATCCAGCCGCAGGAACTCCTTAAGCAGCTGCCAGAAGTCCCCAGTATCAGCATGGGGTGCATGGAGTAACACGGCATAGGCGGCATGGCATGACAGAGCATGGGGTGGCTTAGCATGAAGTGACATAAGGCGGCACAGCAGGGTGGCAGAGCAGTGTGGCAGAGGATTTCATTGAGTGGCATGGCATGGCATGAGCTGGCAGCTCTGCTATGTCCAGCCTACCTTGTCCACCTCATCTGTGCTGCCCTCCACCACCTCGTAGGCATCGATCCGGCTGAGAATGGCGTCCAAGCGCTGCCGCTCCTGCCGCTGGCGCATCCGCGAGTTGACATCGTTGATGAAGCGCTCCACAGAGCTGATCTGTGCCAGGAGTGGCAGTGGGTTTGAGGGGCCAGGGGCCACAGACCCTGCTGCCCCCCACCCCGATCCCTTACCATGGTGGTGATGGCTTCACGGGCTCGTGGGTCATCTGTCTTCTTCAGGATGGACTTGAGGAGCAGCGGGTACTTGGTGAGGCGCTGGTGAGGTTTCACCAGCATGTCGCTCAGCTTCAGGCGGCTGCACTGCTCCTGCTTCTCGGCCCACTGTGGCACACAGGCATTAGCACCGGCACCGCCCCTGCCCAGCCCCAGCCCCGGTCCCCGCCCTCCCATTACCGTCACGTAGGTGCGGAAGAGCTCGCTGTCCCGCAGCAGTGCCCGCATGTACTCCATGCAGCCCTCCTCCTCCATGCAATACCGCACATAGGGCTTGAAGAGGGACCCGAACTGGGGGGGCACAAAAGGGTCATCATGCAGCACACGGCATGGCCTGGCTCCCCACCGTGGCATGGCATCCCCACTCACCATCTTGAAGGCATCAAGGAAGTCAATGGGGTCAAGCAGTGCCCCAGTCCGTCGTGCCTTGGCCAGCACTGAGGCCATGACACTGCGCCACAGCTTGCAGTGCAGCCGGATGATCTCCCCGATGTTGCTGAAGAGCCGCTCGGCATCCACCTGTGGGGGTGAGGTGGGCAGCGCTGGGGAAAGGCACCCCCAATCTGCAGCATGGCAAGGCTGAGGACCCATCTCTGAACATCCTGTCCCCTGCAGCCCCCTCCACTCACCTCACAGAGCAGCCCTGACTCCTGCAGGTTCACCAGGCAGGAGAGAAAGAGCTGTAGGGAGAGAATGGGGAGCCGGTGAGCTGCAGCCACAGTCCCCAGCCCCAGCAGTAGCTGGTGCAGTAGCTGCCAACACTCACATCGGTGATGACTTTGAGGTTCCGGATGTAGGTGGCCTCTGTGTGCAGCAGCTCCCAGATGGCTTCCTGCTGGTGGCACTGCCGGCGCGACAGGACCTGCCAGGCTGAGTGTCAGCGCTGTGCTGGGGCCTGGGCAGAGCCCCTGAGACTCCCCAGGCCCTGTCCCTACCTCTGCGCCCTGGATGATCTGCTGCCAGCTGTCCTCCAGCGTCAGCCCAGCCTCGTCCCCATCCTCCTCCCAGGAGTCGCGGTCAAAGCGGAGCTGGGGCGGCAGTTTGGGCAGCCCAAAGGTGCTGTAGGCGTGCAGCCTGTTCACCAGCTGCTCCAGCTTCTCAGTCTCCTGGCCAAAAGCGAGGGGCAAGCGGCTAGGCGGGGGCCAGTGGCCATGTGCCACGGACCACCTCACCCTGCCTGTGGAACTAGAGTCTCGAGCTCCAGGGGGACCCATCCCAGCTCCCCAGCGTAGCCACAGGCAGTTCCCACACCCCCTCCCCATGCCTGCATCCCACATACCCGCACGAAGGAGCCCGTGTTAGTCCCGGAGCCGAAGAAGCCGCTGAAGCGGCTGGCAGCCCGATTCTTCCAGGTGTCAGTGCCATTGGTGGGCAGAGAGCTGCTGCCGTGCAGGGCTGGCTCAGGGCTGGGGATGCTGGTGTCCCCCAGGAACTCTGTAATGTTCTTCCTTCGCCGTCCCGGAGCCTGCAGCGGGGACAGCCAGTGTCCCCAGGGTCAGTGCCCAGCCGTGCGGCCATGGCACTGGGATGGGGACAGCAGCCTGGCTGACCTAGACCACCGTGGGACAGACAGACACCCAGATGGCAGCCCCGGGCAGCGGGGTCCCCCGGCCATGCTCCCCTGCCCGCACTGACCTGCCTACCTGCATCCCGGGGGTGCAGAGCCCCGGGGGTGCAGGACCCCGGGTGCTACCTGGCCAAGCCCGGCCGGCCATGGACAAGCCGTCCCTGCAGCGCGGGGGCTCAGGGCATCCCGAGGGTCGCAGCACCCGGCCGAGCCGTCCGTCCAGCCGCACTCCCGGCTCGGACCACAGAGCCAGGGCCGGGCAGGCTGTGGCCGAGCTCCTCCGAAACAAAAGGAGGTGGGGCCAGCGCCGAAAACCTAATTTCCCTCCTCGGCAGATAAGCTACCAGAGCTGAACAATTCACCGGCGGAGATCAAAGCCCCCCGGCTGGTCGCGAGAGCTGGGTCACGGCCAAAAGGCTCCCGCAGCCCCGGGCACCGCTGTACCGGCTGCTCCCTGTGTGTCCCTGGGCCGTGCCGGGATGTGGCCGCTGCCATCTCCTCACCGCGGCGCAAAACCCAACAGGCTCGGGGCTCCCTGCCTGCCACCAAGCCCTGGGAAGCCGCATGCTGTTTCCACCGCCGCCAGCACGGCCCCACACCCTGCCACGTCCTCAGACCCAGGCGGGAAGAGCTGCTACGGGCACCATCCCCATTACTCACTGTGCTGTCACTTCTGCAGGTGCCCTGGCTGCCACCAGCCCCATCGCCTCGGTGCCACTTGGAGCCCACCTGCCCCCAGGAAGGTGGTCGGGATCGAGACTCCCACAGAGGTGGCTGGTTGCCCGCTTGACCCCGGGCCCTGCTAGTGCCTTGCCGGTCCCACAGCCGGGCATTATAGTCCTGGACACGGGCGGCCACTAGTCCTGGCCATGCAGCCAGTTTGCTGCCCTCAGGACCTGCTGGCACAGGACCAAGTAGTGTCCCCCTGGCTGGATCCTGCAGAGCTGCTCCCTGCGGACCTGGCACCCTGCTCCCATGGGAGTGACACCCAGCCCGGTCCCACGCCTTATCTGAGGCCAGGGTCCACGGGGCAGGACAGAGCTGCTGTGCTCAGCAGCTGCCAGGCGCCACAGTGAGAGGAGGCCCAGCGGCCAGGGCGAGTCCTGGGGCCAGGAGGAGTCCCAGGGGCGGGGTGGCACCGAGTGGCAGCCACCACTGGGGCCCCCAGGGCTCCTGTTTGCCTTTACTTTGGTGCCAGCCTGTACCTGGCACAGCTGAAGGGCTGGTGCCGCTGCTTGAGCTGCTCCATTACCATGGTGTAGCCAGCACAGCACAGCCAGCATAGCACAGCCAGGAGAAAAAGCTGGTCTTAGGGACTCCAGGGGGATGTCCAGCCCACACCACATAAAGCCATGAAGACACCATGCTGCTGCCCCATGACCCATCTTCAGAATGGCTATAGGGGGATCACACTTGCTGTTATCCCATCCCCAATTCCTTCCTCCCCAGAGCTAGCACTGGCACTCACCAGGCTCTCACTGCCCTCCCGGCGTCCTGGCAGAGGCTCCAGCACTGACCCAAGGAAAGCAGCACTGCTGGCAGGGTGCAGGATGGGCAGGCTGGCTGACCTGGCATCTCGCACTGCCTGCTCCACCTTCATCTCATCCCCGGGCTTGGCTGTGTGGAGCATCAGGTTGTCAGTGTCCTCTGGAGACTTTGGAGCAGCCAAGCCTCCCTCCAGGCCCCCACAGCACCTTTCACCCGCAGGTAATGTCCCCCGAAGCGATACGCCTCAAACTGCAGGGACAGAGGTGTGTGGGACTGGTCCAGGTAGATGTCCACTTTTCCCAGCTCGATTGCCTTCCTCTCGAAGACTGGCAGCAACACTTCCCTGCAGGACATGAGCCCCACATTTGTCTCTGCATCTGTCTCCACATCGTACCTTGTCCTGTCCCCAGCAGACTCACCCCAGTGACTTCTTCTTCACAGCTGGCACAATCTCTGCCTCGATGTCGATGCTGAGGTCAAACTTCAAGGTGAAACATTCCTTGCTGGGGTCCTGGGGGCAGGTGGCAGCTGCTTGCCCAAAGGTCCCTCCCTCCCTCCCACCAGGGCCATCCTGCTGCCCTGCTGAGTGCCCCACGGAGAGGAGCTGGTGCCTTACGTCCGTGTGCCTGCGCCAAGCCTTCTTCTTGGGCAGCTTCAGTGCTGAGCTCCTGCGTTCCCTGCGGGCACAGGGAGGGCAGAGTGACAGGGATGCCACGGGCTGGGGCTGCACACGGGCAATGCAGGGCTACGGGCTCACCCCCTGCTCTCTGCCGGACATTCCTCCTCTTCCTCCACATCAGAGGCAGGGCTGGTGCGCGAGGGGCACGAACGCGTCGACATGTTGCGGGCCAGGATGGAGCCTGCAAACGGGCACCGAGCTGGGCTGTGACAGCTTCCCCAGCCCCGTGCTGGCTCCCACTGCATCCCACTCCCATCCCTGAGTTTCACCGGCCCGTAAGTGCATTCCATCGGGTCCCATCCCTGCACCGCACCTCTGCCGCGGAGCCGCGGGAGCAGCGGTGCCACAGCCCCGTCCGGCTCACCTTGCGGGGGCAGATCGAAGCGGATGTGGCCATCGAAGTGCATGGCGCCATGGAGGCGGCCGTCGCAGAGCTCACACAGGCTGAGGGGGCCGCTGCGGCTCAGCTGCCGGCACTCGGCGTGGTGGCATTCCTGCGGGGACACGAGTCCATCAGGCACGGCCTGCCCAGGGCTGCCAGATATGGAGTGTTGACAGGAGGGATAGCCAGCACCACGAGCAGCAGGGTCTCCTCTCCCACCTCCAGCTGCAGCTGGCACACAGTTTTTAGGGAAGGCTGAAGCCACAGTGGGTGCAGGGAAAGCAGCATGACCAGGACATGGCGATGTGGCAGTGGGTGCTGTAAGGACATGGTGATGACACGGGGGCTTCTGCACCACAGACCCCCTCCCTGATCCACTGCAATGAGCAGTGACCCTAGGACACCTGCACATGCCGAGGCTTGGATAAGGAGCTGCGGGACAGTCACCCTGCATCGTGGCACTAGCACCTCACCAGCAGCCCAGGAGGCCGCCCTGGCACCCCACAGCCCCTTTGTGCTGACGAGAGCTGTGTCCCCGTGGCAGGACGGAGGAAGCGAGCGTCTGCAGCCAAACAATGCTCGAAGCCGGCGAGTTTCCTCCGATTGTGTGCGGCCACGGCCGCGGCCCCAACCCCTCCAGGCATTCACAGCGGGTTATTTTTAAACCCCCAGCCAGGCCCCCAGCACAGTGCAGAGCCTATGTTCCCTGGCCAGTGCCCATCTCACTCGGGCTCCTACTGGCCCGGCTCCTGCGGGCTGTGGTGCCGCCTGCCACTGCCAGCAAGTCCTGCTGCACCGCTGACACATCCTCGTTCCCCACAGCCACCTGGGACCCCCACCGCCACCCTGCCCGCAGAGGGGTGCGAGGGTGCTGGGAGGACACAGCCCTGCCCGGGTTTGCCTGTAGCACACCGCGCTGCTGCGGGGAGGAAGCGCCTGTGCAGCTCCAGCCGCCCCCACTTCCTGCCCTCCTTCCTCCCGGCGCTGCTGAGGTCAGAGCTGACGCGCTCCCACCACCCGCGCTCTCTCCGAGGGGCCGCTGGCCCCTCTGCAGCACCCCCTGCCATCCACGAGTGTCCCATCCCAGGTCTCGAGACAGCCTCAGGACACCCCTCAGCCCTCCTCCTCTCCCACCACAGCGTTGGCCACATCGTGGTCATCGTGACACCTGCATGTGGGAGTATGGCCGCGGGTCCAGCCAGTGCCCACAGCTGGCGTTCATTCAGTGACATCCTCTGGGACCCTTGGCAGCAGCCCCAGAGGGATGTGAGGCTCCTCATCGACTCTGTGCCAGCAGCTCATTCTTGGACTCATCCCCACAGGAGGGGCCAGGCGGGATGGCTCCTCTGCCCACCCCAGGGATCAGCTCCTGATCCGAGCCCCACGGAACTCCCAGGGCACGACAGCTCCCCCGCCCCTCAGCATATGCCTCACAAAGCAAGGGGGTTCACACCATGATCTTGCACCATGACACGTCAGGATGAGCCCCCAGCCTGACCAGCCCTCCCTCCCCTTCCCCCAGCGCTACCTGCCAGGCACCATCAGGGGTCTGGTGACCGCGGCAGAGTGGCCTCAGTCGCTCCCGGCAGTCCCAGCTGTACTCCTGGGCAGCTACAGCCCAATGACACGTGTGCCCCAGCAACACTGGCCCTGCCAGCCCGGCGTGCAAACAGAGCACGGCGGCACACCCCCGGTGCAGCCGGGCTGTCCTGCCTGCTGCGCCGGAGACACCGCCTGCGGCCCCGCGCTGCAGCCCCGGCGACTCGCCGGGAGCCAGGGCGTGGGTCCGGCCCGGCTCCCTACAGCCGACAGGAGAGAAAGGACCCTAAATCCTCCCTGGCTTCACGTTAGCGAACGGGAGGACAGACGGGCTGTAGCGGATTAGCCCAAATCAGGGCAGCTTGGGGAAACGCGTAAATTGCCGCTGTGCCCTTAAATGCCAGCAGGACACTGACACCAGCAGGGAATGCACACCTGGCACGGCTGCCGACCAGGGCAAGGGCCCTTCAGGGAGCGGCAGGTTGGGCAGAGCTGTCCCCTGCCCCTTCTAACCTCCAAGACCCCAGGCAGCAGCTGCCCGGCGCTGCTCCCACCCCGCAGGACCCACCTTGGCCGCCCTCCTCTCTCCGGCGCAGTCGGGATTCTGGCAGTGTAGCACTGTCTCCTCTTCTGGGCACGGCTCGGCTGTGGAGAGAGTAGGGTCAGTGCCTGGGTGCCGTGGTGAGCCCCCTCCGGGTCCTTGCTGAGGCCCCCACCCCAGGAATCCCGGGTTTCAGAGTTCGGCAAAGCACTCGTGCTCAGCCCGCTCCTGCGCGCCCCACAGCTCATCCAGGGGAATGAAGCCCCATGCCCAAGGAGCCAGTGATGCATCCCTGCCAGAGGAACGCACAGTGACAGAATCCGGCACCTCCTGCTCAGCACCCCGGGGTACAGAATAAGGACACGGACCTGCCCCAGCTCCTCTGGGGCTGGCACGGCCTGGGGCTGCAGCAGCAACACTAAATCTGCCGCTGTCAGCCCCCAACGGGGCTTAGGAGCCACTTTAAGCTTTGACAGTTAAATCGGCCTTAGGGACAAATCCTATTTTGAAGGCTTTTGTTATGTGTCGAACCTAATCGTTTAAAAATAACAGACTCCGGGCTGCTCGCAGCGGCAAACGAGCAGTACAGACACCCTCTGGCAGGAGAGCCCCGCTGCAGGCAGGGATGCACCGTTGGGAAGCTGCCTGCTGGGCAGGGAGCCACTGCCGGGGATGTGAAGAGGCCAGATGGCATGGCTCTACCACAATGGCACGGCTCTACCAGGTGGTGCGGCTATTATACCATAGCCCAGCGGCACAGGGACTTCCCCGCCGCACCACTTCCCTCTCCTGCATCCTTCCTGCCAACAAAAACAGCATCCACGCCACCAGAGCAAGACCGCGGCCAAGGCCAGGGTTAGAAATAGTCTGCGGGATAAAACAGTCTGCCTTTTGAGGCAGCTCTGAAAAAAACTGTTGCTTCAGCCTGGAGAGGGGAAAGTAACTCGGAATGGTGCTGGTTGCTCAAGCTCCCATCTTGGGAGGCAATCCCCGGGCTGCTGCGGCACCATGGACGCTGCTGGACGCTGCAGGAGCAGCCGGGCAGGGCTCAGCTCATCGCCCTCCGGGAGTAGGGCTGGGAGCCGGGCTGGGAGCCGGGGCCGGGCGCTGCCCCCGCGGCAGGAGCACAATGAGGCCTCTGTCCCCGCGGCCGCCCCGCAGCGCCCGCCGGGCTTGGCGGCCCCCGCCCCCCGCCGCTGCCGTTTCACTTGACCTATCGGGAATAATAACGGAGACAAATAAGAAATTCTTTCATGCACCCAAGGGAAAGTTTTCCAAACTCACCAAAAACTAGAGGCTGGCCGAAGCGGCCGGCGGATCAGCCAGGGATTAGCCCCACGCCGCAGCCGCGGGCACGACCAGAACCGCGTGGCCGTTCCCAAAAGCCGACCCTGTCCGCGGGTCATACATACACCAGGGGCTGGGACACGCGGGCTAGGAGCTCCTCGCAGGGAGCCCCGCTTTGTGTCAGAGGCAGGAATGTGTCCGGATCCCCACCAGACACTTCAGGGGCTGCAGGAGAGATCCTGTCCCCATCAGCTCCTCTCCGCGCCCGGTCACCTCCTCCTTCTCCTGCTGCCGGCTGTGCTATCACACCCGGCGTTCCCGGTGACAGCAAGCGAGTTTTGAAACCGGATCGTCCTTGCGGCAGAGCGCACGGCAGCAGCAGCAGCCAGCTGCTTCAAACGCCTGCCTGGGCCGGGGGGAGCGGCGGTGGCACCGGGCGGTTTGCTGAGCGCTCCCCAGCTGCACCTGCAGCATTCCCACGGCATCCCGGCGGCACCCAGGAGCTTCTCCCAACCCCTCACCGTCGTTGCCAGGGCTGGAGGCTTTGGGCAGTCGCGCTCAGCCACAACCTGCCGGTTGCCCAAAGTCCCCCCAGCCACCTACCCCCGAGCTCCTCGCTGACGTCCAGGCTAGAGCTCCATGAGAAGCGCTCCACCGCCCCGTACTCCAGCCCCGCCAGGCCGGGCGGCAAAGCCTCCAGCTCGTAGGCACCCCGCTTCCTCCAGTACAGAAACATCCTGGGGTTGCGGCCGGGGGGCCCCCCGTAGCCGTGCCCACCCCGACGGGGCCACTGGTGGGACTAACCGGGGGAGACCAGCTCCGGCTTTAAGAGTGGGTCCCGGTCTCTGGACAAGCGGTGCATTGACGCCGCCGGCGGGAGCCGCGGGGCGGCCGAGGGTGCTGCTGGAGGCTGCCCAGCGCCCGCGCGGGGGGCGCACAAAGGGCCTTTCTTCAGCCTCCTACAGACATTGCACAAATTTCACTTTCCACCGTCTATGGAAGACATTCGGCCACGGAGACAAGACGTGCTTGTGATGGAAAGAATCAGCATTAAGAAGGGGGCTGTTTGGCGGCTCTGCTGTCCGCTCGGCTTTTGAGGGGGCAGGAATGCACCGCCCCGAGCTCCAGTTGTATCCCTGCACCCGTGGGCACACGGGGGCCCCCAGCCTGCAAAGGGAAAACCAGGGATCTTCAGGGGGATTTTCCTCCTGCTAATCCAAGAAAGCACCAGATAGGGCTTAAACCCCACAAAGACAACAAAGGATGGGACTTTGATCCTGCCCCATGCAAAACTGCCAGGACAAGATCATCCCAGCCTCCAAACTCACCACAGCATCTCCTTCCAGAAGCACCAGGTGCTTCTCAGAGTTTCGTTACTTCTAGGCATCCTTTGCCAGAAATTCAGTCATAAATCACTGCTGCAAAAGTAACAGATGCCAATGTATTGCAAAATTAATCCTGCTTGATTTAGTGCATCCTTAATATTAAAATGCTCACACAGATTTCCCATTGATCACAGAACAGTGTTCTTGCTGGGTTTATGCTCCAAAACTGAGGTTTATACTCCAAAGCCCCCAGCCTCCCTGTTGTCCCTCTTGCTCTCAGGGAGCACCAGAAGCCAGTGAGGTTCACCATTCAAGGCTGAAGCATCCACCTCTGGGCACTAGCAGGCACTGGCAGCCCCCCCGCCCCTAAATGCCCCAAACCAGATGCAGCTCAGCACACAGGGATTACTCACTTGTGCCCTGGCTCCGAGGGATGGAGCCACACTGGGATCCATTGCCCTCAGCCGGGTAAGGTGGACACTGAGGGGCTGGTGACAACACCAACAGGGATGCTTGGTCACGGTGCTTTTAGTGTTGGGCATTTCTCCCACGTCCTTTGCCTATCTTACCTTTCCTGAAGCTTTTTCTACCCACGCCCTCGTGACTTGCACTCCCATCTCACCCCGTTTGGGATGCTCCCCCTGGCTGCACCATGGCCCCTTTATTTACTTTAGCTACTGTTCAGGCCACAATGCTAGCCAACTTCTTCCTTTGCTGCCAGACCCAGCCATATGGGGATAATTAGGCCTGGATTAAGTTTAACTCTTTACAAGGTTGCAACACTGCACAGCCCATTACAGCACCTCTTCAGCTGTCTCCTCCTCACCTCTCAACCTAGTTTGTTTGTTTACAGCTGCTAGTTCCTGTAGGAAATTTCTTCCCAAACCAGGTAAGAGGAATTTTGCAGATTACTCACAGCCACCAGCCGAAAACCTCTGGCCTCAAGTGGTGCAGCACATTCCTCCTTCCTCTGCTTCCTTCCCTCCTCCACAGACCTGGCCTCCAGGGGATTTGAACCAGCACTGGGCTTGAGGGGCTGCAGACTCCAGGGCTGGACTGTTCCCCAGTCTGGGCTGAGGCAGAGCCATGCCTCATTTTGCAGGAGGTGCTGTTAGGTTACTTTTCAGTCACAGATTCAGTAAAAGCCCAGTATGCTGGTATTACCCATAAAGAATATTTTTTTCCAAAAATGTCCTTAACTTCACACCAGGCACTCACTCACCCCTATTTAACTCCCACCACCAATGGCTTCCCTTGAGAGCAAATTGCTAATTGACAGGGCTAGGAAGAAGTAAAGTTCCTGGGCCAGAGCAGATGGGGTCAGGTAAGGCCTGTTACTCCCCAGTCCCATCCCGTTACAGTCTCTATCCATTGCACAGTCCCTTAGAGCTGGGGCCACGTCAAAGCCAGCCCAAGCTGCTCCCAGACTGTGCTCAGGGCATGGAGCTCACCCTGCAGCACCAGATATGCAGCTGGGACAGCACAGGAGACAGCAGTCTCAGTGGACAGACAGGGTGGGCTGTGACAGTGCAGCACCGAGTGGCTCCATCTTTGTCACTCAGGGGGACAGAGACTCCCTATGGTGCTCCTTCCTTCCCCTCTCCTTGACCAGCAGGACACCCAGAGCCATGGATCAGCCACAGTGCCAGAACTCCACCACGGGTCCTTCCCCAAACCCAGGGGACAGCGAAGTTATGCTCAAGGCACTGTGGATTGCTGACACCCAGAGCTCTCTGAAGGCTAGACAGGAAATGGGAAGAGGTCCTGACCAAAGGGTGTGTAATGGCAGCTGCCCCTGGCTGTGTCAGCCTTGGCCTAGGAAAAAATCCAGACCAGCCCAATGTTTACCATAGATATTTATTACAAAACACAGAAAGTACAAACTGAATATACAAAACATTATCAAAACCACCCTACTGTAGCATCCACCTGCCCAGGTCCGCTGCAGCACCCAGGGCTTCTGCAACCCCCTGAGGTCCCACATGAACTACCCCTAGCTGAGCACTCTGAGGTTTCAAGAGTAATCACACTCAAAGGGGAACTCCCTCCTCTTCAAATGCTTCTTCTTCCTCAGTTTCCCTGAGCCCACGATACTGTAGTTGTAATCAGATGTGACGTAGGGGATCTCTCCCTCAATTCCTTGCTGGAAAATAAGAAAAATCAAATCAGAAACAACTTTAAGAAGTAGTACCTTCAGAGGGGAAAGCACATCCCTCCCCCCCAGGCTGACAGAGCTGATGGTGGGAAGGACCCAGCAATCACCAAACCCCACTTTGGCATCCAAAACATGAAGAGAACATTCTATTCTCCCAAGGTTTCCGTGCTTAAGGACAATTTCACAGAGAGATAACCATCTGCTGATGCCCAGGCATCTCCTAGCACGCATTAGCCTCAGGAATAAGATAATGGAAAATCTGCCAGCCAGTTGCAGCTCAGTCAACTCCCACTTCTCCCGTGAGCTCCTACCTGGCCCACAAGCACACAGTTAGGGATGGCGATGTTCCCAAGGAGCAGACAATTCACTAGTCTCAGATTCTCTGGAGGCACTGGTGTCAGGATATGGTAAAGTTTCTTCTCCATATCAACTCCTCGGACAATTCCTAAAAAAAATCAACAAAAACACATGCAAAGCTCAGTCACTAAGTATCCCTGCTCACTGGCACATCCCTACACATGATTAAGGACCAAAGTCCAAACTGCAACATTAAATTAAGTGACACAAGGAAACTGAGACAACTACTGGAATTTTGCAAAAGCCACATGGAGTCTGCTTTTGAGAACGTGAACCAGAAAGTGAGTCACTGTGGAGTTCTGAGAAAAGCTCCAAGTGGCATTGTGCAAGGACATTCCCCACAGCTCTTACCACTTGCTAATCAAAGTCCAAGGACTTTGCAGTACAGTCTCTAACAGCAGAGAACATGCCACACTCATCTCACTTCTCTAGCTGGTTTTAGAAGAGTAGGGTAATTCCATCAATCTGAAACCTGTCTGCAAAAACACAGCAGGTGAGAGCAGAGCTCCAGGCATGCTCACCGAAGCCCAGGCAGTTGCACACTGGTGTCTGTGTCAGCAGGACTGGCCCGTCGGTCTGGCACCGGACCTCCTCTGGAATGCAGCAGAGCCCGACCCAGCTGGCATTCACGGCGTACATGATGTTACTGGGAGCAACATCTGTGTGAATAACCCTGAGTGCAACAGCATTGAAAGGTACCTGAAATGGGGAAGAGGAGAGAGGAAGTGCTCATCAGCTCCATATGGATTGAGTTCAGAGATAAGACCTTGCTGAGTACAGACCCTACACTCTCTCATACCACTCCCACACACAGGCACTAAGGGCACACAAAGCAGCTTCTGCACCAATACCTGCACACACACAGCACACATGTGCTACACTGGCACCTCGACAGAAGCTTAGCTTCCAGACACCTTGAATACAGTCACTGTGCAGATTACAGTGTTTATCCCTCTTCTGAGAAACATATGCAATAGGAACAGAATAACCCATCACTTCAAGTTGGGCTCTCTGCACGCCCTCCCAAGCCATCCCAAAAAGCTCCTTTACCTGATATGGCACCAGGCTGTGCAGTGGGAGCACCACCCCAATGTCCGGGCTCTGCAGGTGCCCCAGGTATCCCAGGATGGACATGTCACGCAGGATGCCACTGTGCACTCGCCTGGAAGAACAACCGCGTGTCAAGTATGACATGTGCTTCTGTTCAGCCCACCGACCTCACAGAGCACTTAACGTCCTACTTACACTTCACCCGCCAGCCCTGCCCGAGGGAATTCCGGGTGGACATAGAGCAGCTTGTGCTGTGGAGCTGACATGTCCTCCCCTTCAGGGTACTTCCAGCTCTCCACGCTGTCTGCTCCCAGCTGCTTGCACTTGGATTGCTGCTTGCCCTTGGTGTGCAGCCCAGCACTGAAGTGGACGTGCTCAGGTGTCAGCGGGGGCATGGCCTTCCAGTCATAGATGTCCATCTGAACAACGTGGCTGGGTGACAACAGCCGGATGAGATCAATGAGGAGCAGCAGCCCGTCACCTTGAGGAGCACAGGAAACACATAAGTGCTGCTACTACAGCGACAGGTAGGACAGCAGTGGTAGCTCAGAGCAGACATGCTGTGAGCTCTTGCTCCACGTGGTCCTGTGCCACTGTTACGTCTCTCCCACACCTCTCCAGAGCAGATTGACCCCATTTACCTTTCACCCAGCCCATGGTGTTGATGACTAGAGGCACTTCTTTCTTGTAGCAGCTGAACACATATTTCACAACATCAAGGTACCTCTCCGTGTCCTGCTCACAGCTGGTTTGACCATAATACACCATCTTACAGGGCATCTGCTGGTGAGTGAAGGGAGGACCTGGCAAAGAGAGCACCAAACATTCAGTGCCTCCCTCAAGTCAAACCGAAACACTCCTATTCCTTAGCACGCACATGCCTCCTCTCCTGAAATAATCCACGTTCTTCCCACCTGTCAACTGTCCTTCTTACACAGCCTGCAAGGAGGGGAAACTGGTCTGTCACTTGCAGGCTGGGAGTTTTGCTTGTTTTGAGTTAATATTGGGTGTGTTTTCTGTTTGAAATCACTGCTTACACACTTGCAAATCTTCAAAGAACAGTCTATGACAAAATGGTTAAACAGCAAACCAGTCTGCCCACATCCTTTTAGACAGTGGTCCAAATCTGTAAGACTACAAACACCAGTAGTTTCCTAGACTCTGTTTTTTCCACTCATCAAAACAGCCCAAATCTGCCCAGATCCACTTTGGATTTCTTAAGTTAGTTTTATCTATAGATACAGATTTTCCCAAGGACACCTTTCACATCTGAAAAGCGGAACATCCCCTTTGACACACCTCAGGATGTACTACCACCTCTACATCATCATCTCTCTTTAAAGCAGACAAAACGAGCAGAACAGCTCCATGTTACTCAGGGAGCTTAAATGTCCCTACAAGAAAACTCAAACAGCCCTTGGTTTATTCTTTCCAGGAAACTCTGACAGCTGTGGCAGCAGCTTCCTCTGAAGCAGAGCCTTTGCCTAGAACACCCTGATCATTGCAGAAACGGAACAGGCCTCTGGTAACCGCAGAAGCAGCAGAACACATACCCAGAATGGGCTCCGTGACGCTGCTCAGGGACACGCACCCAGGTGGTGTGAATTCCGTCTGGCCGATGTCACACTCCATGTACTCGACCACAGGAAGGCTGCAGGGAGAGAGACTGTGTGTTAGCATCCACCAAAAGAAGAACTACAGCATCATCTGAACATATCAGAAGAGGAACCTGATTTTGTTCCACGTTGCAAAGCTAAAATTCATGAATAAAATATCTCCTTCCCTTAACCACACCTCTGTGGAGCATTGTAACTCTTCTACTGAACCCAAACTGCTTGGTGCCCAATGTGCTCCTACACTCCAAGGCAGCAATTTAACAGTATTTCAATAGAAACGTTCAGGAAACAATTTTTCTGAAATCACTCAAGACAACAACACCTGTTTTTCAGAATTTTTGTTTGTGTTTAAAAGCTATGCACCTTTCAGTTCTGATGGTTCTTCTGAGAGACCTGTCAAACATTTTTTTTCTTTTTTTCTTCTCCTAAATCTTATGCAGCACTTAAAAGCTTGCAGAACATGGAAAGACTCACCGGTTCAGTAACAGGTTAATTAGATATCTGTTAAATGTCGATTTCCCAGTGTTTTTTGGGCCACACACCAGCACCACAGGGACACCTTCATCTTCCGCTAGAAAGAAAAGTGAAGTGTGAACTGGACTGGACGGATGCTGGCATCACTAACCCACCCTAGGCAATGCCTAAGCGCTAGAAACACATTCTTTATACAGAAAAATGTGCCCTTCAATCAACACGTACTGGTCATGGTACTCTCTCAACTTTAACTCATGAAAAGCCTCATGAGTTCTTTTTTTTCGGGCTACCAAAGCCCCAACCCGGCCAAAAGCCTGCACTCACCACAGCAGGCCTGAATCAGCTCCTCCAGCGCCAGGCACATGCTCTCCGACACCTGCAGCCCGCGGTCGGGGCTACACTTCACGATGCCCACGGACGCCAGGACCGCGTCCTCTGGCGTGAAGTTAGACTCCTCCTTTTTCTAGGCGAGAGGGTGAGCACTCAGCACGGGGTGTGCGAGGCCACGGCCTGGGCGCTGACAGGGGCGGCCGCCGCTGGCTCTGCACGGGCGGTGCGGGGACGGCGCAAGGCGCAGCGGGCACCGCGCCGCCTCACCTGGGGCTCGAAAAGCCGCGACAGCGGTGGGTGGCTCAGCAGGAATCGCGTCACCGGCGTGTCCAGGTGCTCCAGCAGCACCACGGCGCAGTCGGGCGAGAACCGCGCCATCACCTTCACCCGCGCCTCTGCAAGAGGCAAGCGCTGCCATCACCCTCAGCCCCGCGCCCGCCCGCGAAATGGCACCCGCCCACTCCGCAGCGCCCCGCGCACAAAATGGCCGCTCCCCGCACCGCCCGTGAAATGGCGCCCGCCCGCGCCCTCGTCCCGTCCCGCACTCACGGCGACGGACGCGGTGCGAGCGCATGGCGGCGCGGGCGGCGGCGCGTAGCTGGCGGAGAGCGGCGGAGGGCGGGCGGGCGCCGGGCAGCGCCTCCAGGCTGAGCGCGCAGTGCGTGGCCGGCGAGAAGACCGGCAGTCCCGGGTGGTGCGAGGCCACAGCGAAGCCCAGCAGGCGGACGGCACCGTACAGGCAGCGCAGGCGGCACTTGCCGGTGAAGGTCAGCGCCTGCAGGACAGAACGGGCGGTCAAGCGGTGCGGGGCGCGGCGGGACCGGCGCGCTGCGGGCGCTGCTCACCTGCTGCGGCGCCAGCAGCAGCACGGCCGTGCCCTCCGCCGCCTCCACGGCCACCAGCCCCAGCCCAGCCGGCGGCACCATCCCGATGCGAGTGAAGGAGGCGGCGAACTCCCGCCAGGCCCCCTCCGCCCGGCTCGCGCGGGCCAGGGCACGGGCCGGAGCCCGGCGGGGGCGGCTGCGCCGCGCGGGCATGACCGCCGAGCCTCCTCCGCCTCCCGGGGCCGCCCCTCGGCCGGCCCCGCCCCGCCCGGTGCGAGGCCCCGCCCGCCAACACCGCCCCGTTAAGAGCCGCCCGCGCGGTGCGGTGCGGGGTTGCCCTGCCATGCCGCCGCCCGCGCTGCTTCGCCTGTGCCTCTGCGCGGCTGCTGCCGCCGCCTCTTCGTTCACCCTGCGCGGTGATCACCGCCTGGCTGGGCTGTTCCCGCTGCACACCGCGCCGCACCGGGACGATGTCAGCCTGCTCGTGCGCGGCTGCAACGAGTGAGTGTCCGTGCTGCCCCTGCCCCTAACGCGCTGTCCTTCCTAACAACCACTCTCGATTCCATAGCGCTGCCTTCAAGAGCCACGGCTATTGCCTGTCCCAAGCCCTGCGCTTTGCCGTGGAGGAGATCAACAACTCCAGCACGCTGCTCCCCAATGTCACCCTGGGCTATGAAATCTACGACACCTGCTCTGAGCCTACCAACTTCCATGCCACGCTGTGTGCCCTTGCTCGTAAAGGGAGGCAGGATGTCCAGGTGCTCCCCAGTTTCCAACACTATGAACCCCAGGCTGTGGCTGTCATTGGCCCTGACAGCAGTCGGCTGGCTCTCACCACAGCCGCTGTTCTCAGCCTTTTTCTTGTACCGGAGGTAAGTGCAGCTCCTGCAGCTGATGAAAAACAGGGATCCAAATGAGTGATGGTTTCAGGGAGGGTGGGCTTAGAGCTGAAGAGCCTAATGGAGCTGGAAATGCAGTCCCTCTGTGCGTGCTGTCCCAGGATCCTTCCCAGGCAGTCAGTGGGCTGACTCTGCCATCCATCACTGCTTTCTCCTGCTTCAGCATGCTTAGCACTGGGTCCACTGCCTGCCCAGCTCCAGACAGGCTGCCTGTGCCATTAGCTCTCAGGGGTGCAGCTGCCTGGGCCAGCGCATCCCCCTTTCCCCTGGCTCCTTTTGCAGATCAGCTACGAAGCCTCCACGGAGTCGCTGAGCCTGAAGCGGCTGTATCCCTCTTTCCTGCGCACCATCCCCAGCGACAGGCAGCAGGTGAAGGCCATCTTCTTGCTGCTGCAGCACTTTGGCTGGACCTGGGTGGTGCTGCTGGGCAGTGACAACACCTACGGCAGGGCCAGCCTAGATGCCCTGCAGGAGCTGCTGACTGCAAGCAATGTGTGCGTGGCCTACCGAGGCACCATCCCTGTCAACTCGGACGCCAACAACCCGGAGCTTCACAACCTGGTCCGAATCCTTACAGATGTCAAGGTCAATGTCACTGTCGTGTTCTCCACCAGAGGAAGTGTTCTGCCGTTCTTCGAGGTGGTGGTCCAGAGGAACATCACAGGTATGGTGTGGGTGGCCTCTGAAGACTGGTCATTGGCTCAAACTATCTGGCAGGTGCCTGGCATCCAGACCATTGGTTCAGTGTTTGGGATGGCAGTTGAGAAGCCAGAGTCTGCGATGCTGGAACGCTTTGAAGCTTGGAAGATGTCAGAGGAAGGCGCTGGGGCTGAGCGTGCCAGCAGTGCAGAGGCAGGCGGGGAATCTGAGGGGAACACACGGCTGGACTGCACCCAGCGCTGCACTGGCTGCCGTGCGCTCGCCACCGTCCCTGACATGTACGATGCTCAAGGCTCCTTCAATGTATATTCGGCCGTATATGCTGTGGCCCATGGCCTCCATGACCTACTGGGCTGTGCCTCAGGGACCTGCAGTAAAGGCACTGTCTATCCTTGGCAGGTAAGAGCAACCTTGTTGAAGAAGATCCATGAGGATCCTTTCCCACGGGGAAGGATTTTTCTGTTGTGCCCAAAGGTTTCCTATCATGACCCTTGTGGGTTTCAGCTGCCCCTCGCAGTCAGAGCAGCCTAGACCTAGACTCCATTCTAGATCACTTGTTCCTCTACTACCAGCCCCTCACTGGATGGGATTTCCTGCAGGTGATGGGGGGCTGGAAAGCATCTGCAAGACAGAGGAAGCGTCCCCCATCATGTCTCCTTCCCAATGGCAGGAGTCGCGCCATTAGAAGGACTCTTTTCTTACTCTTCTGTTTTACAGCTCCTACAAAAGATTAGGCAAGTCAACTTCACCCTGTACAAGAGCCGAATCTCTTTTGATGCCAACGGGGACATTCATAAAGGCTATGACATTATCATGTGGAAGTGGAGGGGCCCAAACTGGGGTTCTGATGTGATAGGAACCTTCCGTGTGGACCCTGACAGACTGAGCATCGACCTAGGCAAAGTCCTGTGGCACACAGAAGATGGCCAGGTACTGTTCTGCACCCAGGTCTTACTTATTAGTCACTTCTGAGCTGACTGAAATCCAATGCCACCAGTTCTGGGGTGTTTCCTCGTAGCACGGCAAAACTGCGGGCAGAAGTGTAGGGGGGTGCCAGAGTGCTGCTGAGCCTGAACTGTGCTGATGCCTGGCAGCCTGACCCTGTCTGTGCTCCTGGCAGGCTCCCAGCTCAGTGTGCTCTGAGGCCTGTGAGCCAGGGGAGATGCGGCTGCAGCAGAGCCGCCACAAATGCTGCTTCAGCTGTGTGACCTGTCCACCAGGAACCTTCCTGAACACATCGGGTCAGTACCCTCCAGGGTCTGCTCCTGCCCCTTCCTCCCCTGCCCACATCCTACCTCCTGCTCCTGTCTCACCATTCCCAGCCTCTCACCTCCTGTGGTCAGGAAAATCTCTGAGCTGACCTGAAGGCAGTGGGTCTGGCTCCTCTTTGCTTACCAGTGGGTATGCAAAGCCCATGCCCTGTGCTGTCTGGGGAGTACTGCCCACAGGTGAGCCCACCTGGGCAAAGAGAGTCCCTTTGCCTGAGGCCAGGGAAAGGGGATGTCCGGCCCGGTAGCTGTTCCTGGCACCACATCCTCTGCCAGGGAAATTCAACCTAGTGGTTGCCTTTTTGCCCCAGACGGCACACAGGGCTTCCGCACTGTGCGGTCACCAGCACCTGGCATATGGAAATGTCTCCTGCCTCAGAATGACAAACCCCTTCCTGACAGCTAGTCCCTCAACATCCTTGGCCTGTGGAGTAGGCAGGGGCAGCTCTGAGGACAGTGGGAGCAGAAAGCCCCCTTACATGGTACTGTCCCATCCAACAGCAGATGCTGCAGATCCTTCCCAGGTTATTGCTGATGCATGGGCCTCTTCCCACCCACAGCCCCCGTGGCCCTGAGCCTCACACAGCTGAGCCCCTAACTCAGCTCATGTCTCAGCCCAGGCCACGGATTTTGGGAAGAGTCCATGGGGTGAATTTTAGGTGGGGGGTCTTTTGGGAAAAGAGCCCCCTCCCCCTCTCCCCAGGCCTGGGAGCATCCTCAGGAAGGAGCAAGTGCGATGGGTGAGCAGAGCCCAGGGAGCTGAGGGCTGGGCTCTGCAGCACAGCACAGGTCTTACCAGGTCGGAGGCGTGTGAGGTGTCCATGTCCTCCGCAGACCCTTTTGACTGCCAGGCCTGTGGCTTGGACGAATGGGCCCCAGCAGGGAGCGAGGACTGCTTCAACCGCACCGTTGAGTTCCTGTCCTGGTCTGAGCCCCTCTCCTGGGTACTGCTGGCCCTGGCTGTTCTTCTCATGCTGCTCATAGTGGCGCTGGCTGTCCTGTTCGCCCTCAACGCCTCCACACCTGTGGTCAAGTCTGCGGGCGGGAAGACGTGTTTCCTCATGCTGGGTTCCCTGGCCTGCACCTGCAGCAGCCTCTTCTGCTACTTCGGCGAGCCCTCGTGGGTGGCGTGCCTGCTGCGGGTGCCCCTCTTTGGCATCAGCTTCACCGTGTTCCTCTCGTGCGTGGCGACCCGTTCCTTCCAGATCCTCTGTATCTTCAAGCTGAACGCGCGCTGCCCTGCGCTCTACGAGGCCTGGATGCGGCGCCAGGGGCCGGTGCTGTTCGTGGTCGCCAGCACGGCGGCACAAGTGGTGCTGTGCGTGGCTACCGAGGTCGCCAGCCCCTCGGTGCCGCGCCGGGAGTACAGCGCGCGGGACGAGTGGGTGGTGCTGGAGTGCGGCCAGAACGCCGCGGCCGACGCTGCCATCGTCTACACGGTGCTGCTTAGCGCGGGCTGCTTCGCGCTCAGCTATGCGGGCACGGACCTGCCCGCTGCATACAACGAGGCCAAGAGCCTGACCGTGAGCCTGCTGCTACACCTAGGCTGCACGGCGGCCGTGCTCTGCTCGCAGGGCGCGCTGCGCGGCCGGGCCGAGACGGCGGCGCGGGTGGTCAGCACGCTGGGCACGCTCGCAGCACTGCTGGGCGGGTACTTCGTGCCGCGGGCCTTCGTCATCCTGCTGCGGCCGCACCAAAACACGGCCGAACACTTCCAGATGGCTATCCAGGAGTACACACGCCGCCTGGCTGCCGCCTGAGTCGCGGGGCTCTACCCGCACGGCGCCTCCCCCTCCGCGGGGACCGACCCTCGGCCCCGGCCCGCCCCGGCCGCGCTCTCTCACACCGTCACTGCCGGCGCCCGCTGACGCCACGTCCGGCGGTGGCGGATGCCGGTGGGCCCCGGTGCTCGGCCATGGCGGCGGCGGCGGCGCACAGCGTGCGGGTGCTGCGGGAGCTGAACCGGCAGCGCGCAGCCGGGCAGTTCTGCGACGCGACGCTCGGCGTGGGCGGCCGCGAGTTCCGCGCGCACTGGCCGGTGCTCGCCAGCTGCTCCCGCTTCTTCCGCGCGCGCGGCCCCGGCGGGCCCGTAGCGCTGCCCGACGGCCTCGCCGACACCTTCCAGCTGCTGCTCGACTTCTTCTACACAGGGCGCCTGGCGCTCACGGCGCACAACCGCGCCCGCCTGCTGGCGGCCGCCGAGCAGCTCGGCGTGCCCGACGCCGTGGCGCTGTGCCGCGCCTTCCGCCCGCGGCCCCGCCGCGCCGCCACCGCCGCCACCGCCCGCCCAGAGCCCGCGGCGGCCCCGCAGCCCGGCGGGCAGGCGGTGCGTGAGGGGGGCGGGAAGGGGACGGCGGGGCCGAGGCCCGGCGGGGAGGCGCCGTGACGCCGCTGTTCCCCTCGCAGGGCTCCCCCTCAGCCCCGGAGGAGGCGGCGGTGGGTCACGGCGGGCGGGGGGACGGCGACGCCGAGCCCCTTCCCGAGAACAAGGTGCTGCGGAGCAAAAAGAGCCCCTCCGCTCCGGGAAAGGCAGCGGGGAGCAGAAAAGGTACAGCGGTGCCGGTCGAGTGCCCCACATGTCATAAAACCTTTCTCAGCAAATATTACCTTAAAGTGCACAACAGGTAAACGCTCCGGTTTCTCCTTTCCCTTGTACGCGGGGGGACGCGCCGCCCCCACGGCTCGGCGTGGGGTGGGAGGAAAGGGTGGCCCCTTTTCTGCCAGGTGGTCCCAACACCTCGGCATCCCCCGGGGTGGTAAAGGAGGGTTTCCGCTGTCCCTGGAGGAGGGTTATATGTCAATGAAAGGCGTCCCAGAGCTGCAGCGACTGTCCTGAGCTGCAGCTCTTGTGCGGAGCTCCTCGGCGGCTGCAGTAGCTGCAGGTGGGAGATGGCAAATCCTCCCTGGCTGAGGGAGAGTTTCTGCGGTTGCAGGGGACACATGGCTATGTGAGGCTTTATGAGGAGTTCCAGGGTGCACCACCGAGAGCAGGGCATGGCCCTGTAGTGAGACCTCGAGTCTTGCTTCATTAGTGTTGGGGAAGACTCTTGGCCCTGCAAAACTGATGGTCCATGGAGTTCAGCAGGCACTGAGCTGTGCTGTTGAAGGGACACAAAAGTGGCATAAAAGCAGCTTTAGGGCAGCTGTGAATAGTAGCACTGTGGGAGTGGGGGGGAAGTACCCACCTTACCCTTCCCTGTGACCTCCTGGGCCTGACTGTGCAGATGCTGTTGGCAGACAGTGATGGGATTCTGTATTTGCATACCCCAAGGAAGCACACTGGAGAGAAGCCATTTGAGTGTTCCAAGTGTGGCAAATGTTACTTTAGAAAGGAGAATCTCCTGGAACATGAAGCCAGGAACTGCATGAACCGATCGGAACAGGTACGCCCAGGAGCTGCCCTGCTGGGCTGGAATGCGGCTGCTGTGTGGCAGGAGGGGAATTGGAGCCTTTTCCCAGTCCCAGCCCATGCTCAGTTCCAAACAGACCCCATGTCAGCACTATGTAGCACATGTTCCGTAGCTGGTACCCCCTCAGCCAGGGCCCCTGTGGCTGGGACTCATACCTGATGCACAACACAGCCCTCACTTATGTTTCAGCACACTCTGTACTGTACAAGATTCGGCTCCTGTGGGTGTGGGCTGAATGCTGTAGCTGGGTGCCAGTGCCATGTGCTGGGCAGGGGGCTGAGCTGTGGGCTCCAGGTCAGGCTCTAGGTCCTGGGAAAGCCAACATCACCCCGTCTCTAACAGGTATTCACATGCTCGGCCTGCCCAGAGGTGTTCAAGCGGCGGATGGAGCTGCGGCTGCACATGGTGTCACACACCGGGGAGATGCCATACAAGGTCAGCAGGGCCTGCATCCAGCATCCTATGGATGCTGCTGGATACTGGCACAGAGCAGGGGCGAACCTTTCCCTTCTACGGCAGCCCAGCCCATCAAGAGCTGAGCACACCAGTTCCCTTCTCTTGTCCATGATAGCCCGCTCAAGGTTGTTCCCTGTCTCTGAACCAAAATGTGATCCAGGGAGGCACCACAGCCAAAGGCTTCCTGTAGCTGTACCAGGAATCCATGTTCTACTCCCCCGCTGGTCCTCTCCTTGCTCTGAAACCACTCTTTGAGGGCAGCTGGAAGCTGACCCCATTCTCCTGTCTTGCAGTGCTCCTCCTGCTCACAGCAGTTCATGCAGAAGAAGGACCTGCAGAGCCACATGATAAAGCTGCATGGTGCACCCAAGCCCCACGCGGTAGGGACCAGGGCTTTTGGGGAGGCTGTGGTTCTGAGTGTGGACTTGGCTTAAGGAATGGCACAATATTATACTGGGCTCTGTCAGTGAGGGGGTAGGGCACACAGCTACTGGAAATGGGCTCTTTTGGGTACAGGAGCAGCCCACAGACCCGAGCACTGACCAGCACTTATCTCTGTTGGGTGTCTGAGCTGGGAGTGCTGCATTGGCTTCTGCAGGGAGGTCCCTGGAGCAGCTGGGGAAAGGCTGGGTATGAGTGGGTCGGGGTGGGTCTGTCCCAACCCTAACACCTCTCCTGTGGCTTTGCAGTGCTCAACCTGCTCCAAGTGCTTTCTGTCCCGGACAGAGCTGCGCCTTCACGAGGCCTTCAAGCACCGCGGAGAGAAGCTGTTTGTGTGTGAGGAGTGTGGGCACAGGGCCTCGAGCCGCAATGGCCTCCAGATGCACATCAAGGCTAAGCACAGGTACAGTGTCACCCGTGTCCTCTCTTCTGTCACCCTGGCTCTCCTGGCTGCAGTCTCTGCCCCACAGGCCTGGGGGTTGGCTGAAAGTCACCCTCTTCCCAGAGTGCCTGGCTGAGACCCAAGGGGCCGAAGCTGGCGGAGGCAGAGGTGACGATGACATTTCCCTGCCTGCAGGAATGAGCGGCCGTACGTGTGTGAGTTCTGCCACCACGCCTTCACACAGAAAGCCAACCTCAACATGCACCTGCGCACACACACTGGCGAGAAGCCCTTCCAGTGCCACCTCTGTGGCAAGACCTTCCGGACACAAGGTACCCCTGGCTATGGCTAGGGCAGGTCATGCCAAGTGCTGTGCTCCAGGCTCCAGCATCCATGACCTCCAGAAAGGAGCTTCCCCAGGAGCAAAGCCATGCTCTTGAATGCAGGCTGATACCAAGAAAAGCATGTTTCTATCACCTGCATTGCTCTCATGGCACAGAAGCGAAATGAGCTGGTGTTGCTCATTACCCTTAGCTGGAGCAGGCAGCTACTGCTTGTGCTGCTCTTGCCTTCCTGGGCAGCCTGGGCCAGCCTGACAGCCCCTGGGATGCGGTGCGTGGGCTGTGCTTCTAACTGACCACTCTCCCTGTCTCCCCCTGTTAACGGCAGCGAGTCTGGACAAGCACAACCGGACGCACACCGGGGAGCGGCCGTTCAGCTGTGAGTTCTGCGAGCAGCGTTTCACGGAGAAGGGGCCGCTGCTGAGGCACGTTGCCAGCCGGCACCAGGAGGGGCGGCCCCACTTCTGCCACATCTGCGGGAAGACATTCAAAGGTAACATGGGGGCTCCAGCTCTCACGGGGCTCTGCAGGAGCTGCCTCCTTCCCGTGGGTGGGCTGGCATTGCTGTGAGCCTGTATGACATAGAGCTGCTGCCAACAGGCTCTCGTTTTCCTTCCCAGCGGTAGAACAGCTGCGTGTTCATGTTCGCCGGCACAAGGGAGTGAGAAAGTTTGAATGCATCGAGTGTGGCTACAAATTCACACGGCAGGTGAGGCCTTCCCCGGCTCCAGGGCCCCTGTGCTGCACTGAGGAGCCAGCCCTCACTGGGTCTCTCCACATTCCCCTTCTTTTGCAGGCTCACTTGAGGCGCCACATGGAGATCCACGACAGAGTGGAGAACTATAACCCTCGACAGCGGAAGCTGCGGAACCTCATCATCGAGGATGAGAAGGATGTGATGGTGGTGCTGCAGCCGCCGCCAGAGCTGGAGGTGGGCTCAGCCGAGGTGATCGTGGAGTCGCTTGCAGGTGGGCCACTGCCCGAAGAGGTCCCTGCACAGAAACTCTGCTCAAACGAGAACTTCTCCCCTGCGGACGTGATTGAGCAGTCACTGATTATAACCACAACGATTCCTGAAGACTGTGAGACGTAGTGTTGCCACCCATCCCCTTACACTGCAGCAGAGTAAAGCATTAAGCTGAGCCACTTTCTGCCACACTTGTTCTTTTGAGCCCCCTCCCCTCCTTTTCTGCCAATCTCCCATTCCAGGCTGCAGGGAAAGGAAGTCCCCATGACATTGTGACTGAGTGTCAGATGAAGAAGTGTCTCAGAACAGTCACTCCAGTCAAGTGTCCATGAGCAGTGTGCAGTGGGATGGGACTGACCTCCCTGTGTCATTCTGTGATTCACTTTCTGACCCCGGAGGAGCTGGTGCTGCCCTCCCCTCTCCTCCAGCCCTCTCACCCTTCCTGTGATTAAAGCTCACCTTCCCGCACAGAGAGCGGCTCTGCCCATTCCTTAACTCCTCTGTTTAACTTGTGCCTTATTTTACCTATGTTTTGTTGAGCTTTTGTCAGTTGCTCTTTCTTTCCCCCATTAAAGGCAGAGCATGACCTGTGTCTGCTCAGCACTGGGATGACTGAGCTGTGAGTTCACTTGAAACATACTCCAGCAGCCACAAAGTGCCTGCACAGTGCTCAGATGTGGAGTTGTACTCTATCCCAAATAACCCAATCCAGGGTTGCTGGGAGAGTGAGAACCATGGCCTGAGTGGTGCCAGGGGGAGATCTCTGTACCCCCACACTCCGGAGTTGCAGCTGTGCTCTCTCCCCTTTCCCCCCTCTACTTGCCAAGGAGGCAGAGAGGCTCCAGTTTAAGCATATGTGGAATGAGAAACTCCCAGTAAAATCTCACTCCAGGTCCCTTCGCCTCATAGAAAACAGAATTGTGTAACAGATTTTATTTAACTTGACTGCTGCAAGTAAATTTAAAAACAAACTATGAGAATAAAAATACATCTGCAAATGTAAAATGCCTTTGTTTCAAAGGATGGAGTTCAACTGTACTTGAGGATTCAACACAATGAATTCTACAAAAAATAAATACAGATCTGTAGCTGCTCAGCAGGTGGGACTGGGGGTCCAGCAGCGAGCACAGCCGCGTGTGCCGGGGTGCGTTATTTATAGCTCAGCAGAAATGCCTCGGGCTGCAGCGCTGTCGGGAATTGGACATTGCTCCCAAAAAAGCAGCAGCTGCCCCGAATTGTGGGCCCCTGCGGCCCCCTGCTCTGTCCACGGGTGTGACACCAAGGGGCAGTCGGGCCCTGCACGTTCCCTGCTGGCACGCGGTGATCTCAAGGCACTGTCAGTGTTCCAGGCTGGAGAACAGCCCGGCTTCCCCGTGGCTGAGGGGTGCAGCAGCGTCACACAGCATTGGGGCAAAAGATGTTTCTGTAAAGCTGTGAAGACGCTGATGCTGTAGAAATGGGGCTGGGATGCTCCTCGACCAAGGGGCAAGCCTGGAGGAGAGACATCGAGTACACGGGGTTTCCATCTCTGAATTCAGTTTAAATGCAAGTTTTTCCTCTATTAGCTAAAATTTAAAGACCAAAAAAGAAAATGCATCCAGCTACACCTTAGCTTCTGCCACACTTCAGGGTTCTCCTGAAGGTGCAGCACTTGCTCTCAGGGAGTCATGCTGCAGGTTCAGCTGTTTGCTTCTTCCAGAAACGTTCCACAAGTAAACTGCACACAGCTGCTCTTCAGCGAAGGTAGATAAACAGAGCCCATCTGGCCAGGGCACTTGGGCAAGTATAAAGGCAAATCTTACACAAGCCAAAATAAACTGCAAACCTCAAATAAAAAGAAGAAAAAAATCCTAAAATAACTACCTTTCAATCCCAACACGTGCACAGGAAGCCTGTCTCCCTCTGAGGCACAGAATGCAGGGGGGTGTCCACACCACTGCCCTACCAGATAGACCCTCCCAAGACAGCAACTGAATGAAGGAGTTTGGTGGCAAACGAAGCATTACAGGGTGAAGGAGCTCCCAGTGAAAGGTGTCGGGTCACAAGCCGTAAGCAGCAGTGCTGTGGCACGGTTCACCACGAGCGCTTTCCCCAGGGATCGGCTCTTGGATCCCTGTGGGCAGCGCGGCGCCGTCTCCTGCCCCGAAGGGCCGAGGGAAGCAGTGGAAGCCTCGCTGCCTGCAGGCCCCACAGCATCACATTCAACAGCCAGAGTTCTCGCTCCCTCTGTGATCAGTATGGTTTTGTTTCCAAGCACTGGTTTGCCTCAGCCTTCTCTCAAAGCAGCCCGGGTTCCGGATGAGGGACTCTGCCAAGCCGCTTCCTGTGCTAAGGCAGCTCATTGAGGTTCTGGTTGTGAAGGTTTTGGTTCTGCCTGCTCAAGCTGATGGTGTTGTCCAGTGTGATGCTGTCGTCCTCCTGTGTGGTTTCTGGCATGAACTGCCGGAATATGCTGACGCTACCGTGCCAGAAGATGGGCTCAGGGAGCTGGCCCACGATGCTCCATGTTCGTGTCTCAGGGTCATAGGCTTCCAGGACGTCTGAGAGTTCAAACGTGTTATCGTAGCCCCCCGAGACATAGAGCTTCCCACCGAGCACAGCCACGCTGCCCCCAACGTGAACCTGCAACATAACAATAAATGCACACCGTGATCAGGGGGTGTCTGCCTGATCCAGCAGCTGATCGAGGGGGTCGGTGGGCTGTGGGAGCTGTATTCCTGCCAGCTGCGGGCTGGGCTCTGAGCCAGAGCTGCCCACAGATCTCACACGCTGGGCTGCACACTCAGACATGCCACCACATCCAGGACTGTCTTCCCAGTGACTCCAACACACTTAAACCAGCTCCACATGCAAGGGGTTCTGATTCTAAAAAGCTCTTGGTTTTCCTAAGGTAAATGAAACTCAATTGTAACACTTCAGACATCCCAGAAGCAGGAAAATGACCTACCTGAAGCATGGCTGGGATTTTATCCCATTCATTCTTTGACGGATTGTAAACATCCACTTCAGCCGAGTCATCTCTGGGGAAGAGAACACAAAATTACTCTTCTGCATTCTAGAAACACTGCTTGAGTTCTTCATCAAAGCCAAATTTAGATGGGCAGGGGGAGAGAAGAGCTGGGGAGGCAGCATAATCCCCCAAGGCTTCTCTTACCCACCCTGCTTGGCAGACAGGAGGGTGACAGTGACAGGTGAGGGACGTTTGTGACTCAGAGACATGCGCTGCTGACACAAGAATGCATGGAGGACAAGGTCAGGGCAGCTGGAGAGGAGCTGTCAGTCTTTTCAAGACAATCCTGGTACAGATGGGATCGAGATGCTACAAGGCAGCTCCAGGCGGGGCCAACAGGCAGACCAGGGTCTCCTCTCCCAACTCTGGGTCAGCTCTGGGGCAACTGCAAAGAGCACCTGAACCTCACTGCTGTGCTTTATTTAAAGTTATAAAACTAGTCCCAGCACGAGGGATCATCACTCAGAGCCTTTAGCCTGAGCTATAAAACCAATTTTCTACTTCTACTTGCAACCTACTCCTCTGCCCTCCGAAGATTATCCCACAGCTCTACACGGAGCAGCAGCCCACGTGCAGCACGTGAAATGAGGGAGGAACACCTAACCCCGATCATCTCCTCACTGACTCTTGCAGATGCAAAGTGATCCAAAAATCCTCAAGTGTCAATCATCAGTATTTTAAAAAGGGTAAGAAAAAGGAAATTCTATAGAAACAGGTTGTGACAAGGATCTGAGCAGCTGCAACACCCTGGCAAGATGGACTGAAACCAGCTGACCAGGACAGCCGCCAGCAAGACACTTGGCTGGACCTGAAAGGATCAAATAAAAAGTCTTGGGCCAAAGTTGCTACTTCAGGCAAAGCCAAGAGGAGATTAAAAAAAGAGAAGTGCCTGGAGGCCATCACAGAAGTCTGTTTGCTCAGAGTCAACACAGGGAGATGAAATGCTCCAGCCCTAGCATGCCTTCCCGTTTATTTTTAATTAAGCGGATAACTGAAGTATTTGCGCCACCAGGACAGCTTCAGATGGGTAATTAAGTCCCAATTTGGAAAGGTGCTTAAAAATAGTGACCAATCACTTCATCTTCAGTGCTCTTATCTCTGCTGAGACGGAAGATGTCCTCTCCTGCATTAGAGTTTAACGTTTTCTTGGAGCTTATGTGCTTATTTATAGCAATGAGGGGGGCTGAATGAGGAGCTGAAGAAACCGAGAAGCCAATTTCCCAGCAGTGCTGCTGACTCCAGACGGATTTACACCTGCCTGCTCTCCAGTACTGGGATACACTCAGACATTTTTACACAAGTTTATGGGCAGCTCTTTGAGGCCCACCAACACAAGGAAAGAGGTGTTACAGCCCTCCTTGCACCATCAGGGGAAACACAGCCATGCTGTCCCAACCCAGTGCCCTCCCTCCAACACCTCCAAAATCCTTCCCAGGGAAGCTTCAGGCTCTCCTCATGGGGGCATGGGGAAGGAGGGAAGGGATTGTTCCCACTACTCACCGTATGAAGTACATGAGACCGTTGAGTGTGACGGTCTTTGGGGCGAAGGACCAGGGGGGCAGATGGCCGCAGTTGACAAGGGACCAGAGGTCACTGTCGGGATCATAGCACTGCATGACCATGGATTCTTTGCCAGCCAGGGAGCCGATGGCAAAGAGTTTCCCACGGCACGAGGTGGTGGAGCAGTTGTCCATGGGATACAGCATGGGCTGCAGAGCCTCCCAGCTGTCCAGTGTGTGGTCATAGCGCTCCGTGCTGTCAGAGGCAACCACGTAGAGCAGCCCGTCCAGGACTGTGGAGCTGTGGTATTCCCTGGCTTTCAGCATGGGCGACACCTCCGTCCACTCATTCACACTGGAATTGTACCTCCAGACGCAGTCGTACAGCCTGGACCCGTCCGAGCCCCCTGTGGCACAGCATGACACACATCAGGAGCCTGGCTCCATAACGGGAAGGGTGATAAGGAGATGGCTAGGCTCGGTACACGTGCCACAAGGATATTAAAGGAAGTTTTGCACTGTTTCATTACCAACAAGTCAGGGAGGATTTCTCCCATGTCATTCCTAGACCATATCCAGCTGTGACTCAAAATGAGTCTTCCATGTTTCACTACCTCCATCCTCTAACACCCACTTCTCTCCCATTTTGCTGTCGCTGCCCAGAAGCTGCCAAGGCAGCGGTGGTATTGCTGGCAGCTTGGGAACCTCCCAGCCTTGCCTGCATCACACTGACACTGGCCAGAACAACCCCATATCCTCAGCAGCAGCCTTCACACAGCTCCCAGAAGGACTGACCTGCCTGTGAACACTCCAGGAAGCTCCCATGGGACATAAGAGCTTCTGTAAAAACATGCTGTGTCCATGTGGTAGCCTGTCATTCTTACAATCCTGTCCTTAAAGCAGGGCCTTGTTTTCTGCTTATGACTAGAGAATACACAGTTTTCTGTTCACCTGCATTAAGACTTGCTCTTCAAAACTCTGCCAGTGTGTCCTGCACACCAAGGGCAGGCTGCTCCACAGCACTTGGTGTTCTGGGCCTCAGTTTGCTACAGCTGTCACAGAGATGTAGTTCAAATGAGACACTTACATGCAGCTTAACAACCAAATTTACATATCGGTGTCACCTTGACAGAAGTAATTGTAGCCCGAGCAAGGAGGCAGGATTTGTGCAGAGGAAGGTACTGTGACTCACAGGGGCTGCCAAAGGAACTTGGGGCTTTCTGAGATGCCTCTGCCTCAAGCATGTGCCTAGCTTGTGATTCAGGGGGCTCTGAACCTGAACACCTTCTTCAAAGAGAGAAACTCAAAACCTTCTTACATCACCCCTGTCCTCAGTGACGGTTAAAAAGTTCTAACTACAAGATCTGTCACTTCTGCCAGCATGCTCAACAGCATTAGTCATGACAAAATAGCTCCTGGACTGAGACCAGCTGCTAAATCCAGCACCGACTCCAGGAGACTCCATGCCTGCTGGCAGGCTGCAGGCGCCCAAGCCAAGTCCCAGACTCTCTGCTACCCAGGAAAAGCCAAGTGTTGCTGCTACAATCTACATATTTTCAACAGAACCCTCCACCCTGGTGCTTCCCCTCATTCCCTGTATGCCTTACCAGTGACATAGATATCATTGCCCAGTGCAGCAACGCTGTAGCCTCCTCCCAGGTGCTCGGGGAACTCGGCCAGGTAGCGCCAGTGGCCAGTGCGTGGGTTGTAGCAGTCAACGGTGACAAGCTCATCGCAGTCACGGTCGCAGCCACCAACGAGGACAAGGATCTCAGCGAGGCCAGTGGAGGGCCGGGGCCGCATGCGGGCACAGGGCCCCCGGTCGTGGCGGTCAAGGCGGGCAGCCTGGAAGTCGCGGGCCTCACGGAGGAGGCGCAGGCAGGGAGGGCAGCGGGCCACCAGCGGCTCGCTCTCCACGTGGGCCAGCAGGTAGAAGCGGCGCACAAAGGGCAGGCGGACGTGGGCCAGGAGCTGCGGCAGCAGCGGGGCACGGGTGGCGGGGTCAGCGCGCACCCAGCGCAGCGCCAGCTGAAAGGCGGCCTCCTCCTTGGGGATGCAGAGCCCGTCGTCCCGCAGGTAGGAGAGCAGGCGAGGCAGCGGCAGCCGCTCCAGCTGGGCTCCCAGCTCACTCACATGCCTCAGGACAAAGCGGTGGGCGGCAGCTGCCAGCTCCGGGCAGGCGAAGGCCTCCGCGAAGTCCTGCATGTCCAGGGCGTTGGCGGGCTCCAGCTGCCGCGCCAGCCAGGCACCGCAGGCCTCCTTGACAGCGGGGAACTGCAGCAGGTCGGCGGCGCGCAGCAGGCGCTCGGCGATGTCGGGGCCCAGCCGCCCCACGCGGCCGGTGTAGGCGAAGTCGAGCAGCCGGCCCAGGCACTCGGGCTCGACGCCGTGCAGCCGCACACGCTCAGCCCGCGACTCGCGCAGGGCCCCGCCGAACATGGCGCGGAAGTATCCCGAGGCAGCGGCCAGAACGGCGCGGTGAGCCCCGAACTCTCGCCCGCCGGCCACCACCGTCACGTCCAGCAGGCTCCGCTCGGCCCGCAGCGCGCTCAGACCCCGCAGCAGCGACACTGCGTGTGCCGGTTCTCCCGTCGCCGCCGCCGTGTTTGAGGCTGCCGCCGCCGTCCCGCCGGTGCCGGTCGCCATGCCGCCGTGCCTGCGGGGAGCGCACCTGGGTCACGCCCTGCGCGGAGCCGCTGGGACCGACCCGCGAGCGACTGCCGGGCGATAAAAGAAGGTGGAGATTAAGCAAGGAGGCGGCGGGTGGGCTCAGGGAGCCCGTCCCGGCTGGGATCCCCCGAGAGCGGCCGTTGCGTAACGCGGCGGCGCTAGCAGCGCGGTGCCGCTCGGGCCGGTCCCAGGGCCCCGCAGCTACCGCGCCCAGCCCCGCGCCCTTGGCCCCGGGCTGGCGCTCAGAAGGTGCCGCCCAATGGTTCCGAGGGAACACAAGACCGGCCCCGAGCACAGAGAGCGCTGAGCGAGCTCCGCTCTGAGTCCGGCTCGGGTACCGCCGTTAGCGCGGGCGGAGGGTCCGGCTAGAGGTTGAGGTTCCGACTCACAGCAGACACTCCGGCGCCCTGCCCGTCCTACCACCGCCAGGCCCCGCAGCGAACCCAGGGCCGTTCCCTCCCGCCCGGCCCATAATCACCTGATAAGAACCACTCCCGGACTCCACTCACCGGTCCGCTCTCCGCCTTGCTTCGTGCTCCGCTTCCCGCTCCGTTCCCGGCCCCCGGCACCGCCCCCGCCCCTCCGCCGCTCCCAGCGCGCCCCGCGCCCAGCACTGCGCACGCCCGGACTACGGCTCCCGGCGGCCCCGCGCGGGCGGCCGCCCCTTCGCCGCCTCCCGCCGGCACCGAGCGGCTCACGGTGTCGGCACTGCCCGGCTGCCGCCGCCGCCGCCCCGGCCCCGCCCGCGTCACCCGTGCCGGGACATGGACTCCGACTCCTGCGCTTCGCCGTTCGCCCCGGAGGTGAGCCGGAGTCCCGAGGGGAAAAAGGAAGGGAAGGGAGGAGCGGGGAGGGAACAGAAGGGGAGGGGGTCCGTCACCCGCCGCCCGGCCCGGCCCGACCTGGCCTGGCCCGGCTCTGTCCGCCCGCCGGTGCCCGCTGCCCGTTCCCCGCCGCGGGGCGGGGGGCCGGGGCCATCTTGTGCCGCCGGGGCGAGGAATGGCGGCGGCGCCGCCCCGCCGTGCCCGCTGCGGGGGGGCTGCCTGGGGGCCCGGTATCGACGCCGGGGGGCGATGGGGATGGGGGGGGCACTGTCCGGTTCCGCCGCTATGGGGGTGGGGAGGCGGTGCGGGGCGCGGCGGGAGCGGCGGTGCCGCCTCCCACCGGCGGGCCCGGCCCCGCGGCCGCCGCTCACCCCCGCCCCTTGCAGGACTTCTCCCCCGGCTCCCGGCGGCACCGCACCGTGGAGGACTTCAATAAGTTCTGCACCTTCGTCTTGGCCTACGCCGGCTACATCCCGTACCCGCAGGAGGTGAGTTGCACCTGGGGGCACCGGGGGGCCCTGGGGGCACCGGGGGGCACTCGGGGGCACCGGGCTGGTCTGTCAGACCGGCTGCTCCAGCAGTCACGGCCCCGCGCCGGGCCTGAACAAAAGGGGAACCGCGGCGGCTGGAGACTCTGGGGACGGGGCGGGTGGTGCCCGGCGTGGGCGGGGTGAAAAACGTCGGATCCGGCATCGCTCCTACTGCTCCCCGGGCTCGGGAGCTCTAGTCGCAGAAAGCCCCGGGGTGGCGTGTAGGGAGAGCGGGAGCGGCAGCGTCCCGGGGGACAGGGGACAGTACCCAGAGGAAAGCGCCTCGGGGACAGGGCACAGTGCTTCAAGAAACAGGGGACAGCGTGCCTGGGGACGGGGGACACCACTCTAGGGGACAAGGCACAGCACCTCAGGGATGGGGCAGAGTGCCCTGGGGGACAGGACAGTGCCTTGCCCACATGCGAATCTGCTCCGGGTCAAACTGTTACCTATTTCCCCGACGTGTTCCAGGAAACACCGCTGAGGAACAGCCCTAGCCCTCCCAACAGCACTGGAGGCACGATTGACAGTGATAGCTGGGACCCCCGCTTCAATGACACCCCCTCCTCTGTCTCCCTGCCCGCCAAGAACAGAAAGAACTTTAGTCAGCTTAAGCGAGCAAAACCGTACGGTTCCCTGTTCCAGCGGGCAAAGACCAGCAACTTCCTGCCAGAGAGAAAGCAAATCGATAAGATCAGGAAGAAGAAAAAGCTGAAAAGAAGGGAAACAGAGGTGTCTGCAGAGGAGGACTATGAGGAGAAGCTGCTGGATCTGGAGGCAGAGGACTCTTATACAGAGACGCCGATGAGCCCCTCATCAGAGGGTGACCCTCAGTCTGTGACTGAGCACTGCTCAGTGTGGGACTCTGACACCCCTTCCAGTGTCTCCTACTCTGCTGTGACAGCTGAGCAGACAGTGGAGATCCAGAGCGTGGGCAAGCGAACAGTCATTCGGCAGGGCAAGCAAGTGGTTTTTCGGGATGAGGACGGCACTGGTGATGACGAGGACATCATGGTGGATTCAGGTAGGTGGCCTGGCTGTCCAAGAGAATTAGTCAGGTGGAAGAGTGGTCCTTTACTTATAGCCTGAGGATAATGCCGAGGAGCACTGCCTGGGTGGAATTCAGAAGCAATTGGGTTTTTGTGGGGAGGGAGATGGGTTGGCTCTTTCTGCAATTAACTGAGTGAAGAACTGCAACTTTATAGAAGCAGCCTCTTGTGTGCTGCTGAGAGTCTCTTCCCGTGCAAGAGAGACCTGGAAAAAGGGGCAGAGTGCCTGTCGTTGAAACGCAAGTAGTTAATTTAGCATGAAAGGAGAGAAAATTCCTGGTGTGAGAGGTGTCAGCCACTAAAAACGTATCTTTGACATTTGTCTTTGCAGATGATGACTCATGGGACCTGGTCACTTGCTTCTGCATGAAGCCTTTTGCTGGGCGGCCGATGATCGAGTGCAACGAGTGCCACACCTGGATCCACCTCTCCTGCGCCAAAATCCGCAAGTCAAACGTCCCAGAGATCTACATCTGCCAGAAGTGCCGGGACTCCAAGTTTGACATTCGCCGTTCGAACCGCTCCCGGACCGGCTCGCGCAGGCGCTTTCTGGACTAGGGGGGAGGCACATGCTGGTGCACTGTGTGGGTGGGCGAGCTGTGGGTACCGGCCGGGAGGCCGGGGAGCGCTCCCCTGAACTGCTGCTGCTCAGGCAGGAGGGCTGCCCAGCCGGCCTGTGGCCCAGGAACGAGGAATCGCCGAGCCGCGGGCAGCCGGAGCTGGGAGCGGCCGACTGGGCAGAACTGTGGCAAGAGACTATCTCGAGGGACAGATGAAGCTCTCTGAGTTCCGTGGAGTTTTGTCTGGTTACGATGACTGGGTGATGTACAATACCTTTGCCAAGCAGGTTTTCTCATCCCATTGGGAAACTGCAAATCTTCTCTGTGCTAGAAAACTCCTCCTCCTCCCAAAGAGGGAGGGGAGGAGGAGGGAGTCTGTGTGAAGAGTCTGAAAAGTAAATGGCCCTGTGTTTTAAATTCAATGTGATATTATACCTGCCCATTTGTCCGTATAGATCAACCTTAGATATCCCAAGGTTCCGTAGGAGTCAGCCTCAGTGCTACCGGCCTCTGTGCGATCTGCTGCTGCTTCCACAGGCCTGAGCATAGGGAAGTTCTGTCATTTGGCATCATCCAAGTGCAAACGAGACCAGGGCTCCCTCCCGTGCCAAGGGACAGTGCCCTGGCAGGAAGGAGCAGCCTTTTTCCTGGACAGGCAGCGTGGGGGGTCAGTGGCATCAGATTCCTTCCTAGAAGGTCTCTTCTTACAGTGATTTTTTTCGTGATTTATTTGCATGATCAGCTCAAATGTGTGTATGGGGGGAAACTGCTCAATTTCCTGTCCCTTCATTAACCTCTATGGTGCTGTTTTAAGAAGATGACTCTCCCTTTTCTCAGCCCAGAATTCAAACATGGGCTGTAAAAGAGGACAAAGGAAATGTAGAACCTGGCAGGTCTGGTTTGGAATTTGATCACGTCCATCCAAGTATGACAGCTGAATTGACTTTTGCTTTCGCTGTTTGTTTTTTGAAACTGGACTGTAACTAAAAAGCCAGAATCTTTATTCTATTGGTAGCAGTGACACATATCAAAGTGAATGCAGGCCATGCAGCTACAGGATGAAGTGCAATGAGGATCTGTCTGGTGCGGAGTGGACAGGAGAGCACTGAGGCCCTGGCCAGCCCTGCAGACAGGACCTCCTGGGCTTTAGCCCACGGGAAATCCCTTCAGGACCACGATGGGAAGTCACAGCTCATACACAAAGCCAGGGAGATGCTGGCATTGTTCCTCACTAACCAGACAGATCCACACAGATCACATAAATCGAGTTGATGTTTTGAGGTGTTTCTCGAAGTTACGCTTGAACAGTGTGTGCTCTGTCCAGTAAGAGGCTCAGAGAAGCACTGGCTGGCACAGTGGCTGCAGCCAGGCCAGCTGTGCCAGCAGGAACACGTCCCCATGAGTTCTGCAGTCACACAGCATTGGAGCACTGCCTTGTCTGAGGACTGGCTCACCAGGAGATGTGTCCTGGTGACGACTGAGGGTCTTGCTAGCACACAGGGTCAAGTGCCCTCCTTCAGACATCAGCCCCGGGGCTGCCAAAGCCTCAGGCAGTCGAGTACCACAGGGGCTCCACGGTGTGGGGCAGGGTGACAGAAGTGCACAACATGCAACTGTTCTCTCCTGGTTCTTGATAAAAATCTTGTTCCACCAAGCTGTAACAGCTGACTGAGTTCGGAAAACCAACTTCTGTGAAATCTCAACTGTGACTGTGCTGTGCTGCCTTCAGAAGCTACGTGGAACCATCAAGGAGTTTGCCAAAGACTTGCCCCCAACAGCTGCCTGACTGTGCTTTGCAGCCAGAAAAATAACCAAAGTTCTCCAGTGCTGCCATTTCCCCAGAAATGCTTTGGAAGATCCCAGCCACAACTGTGCAGGAGTTGGACCTGATCTGAAATTGGTATCTCTTGTGTTTACAGTGTGCCTGCAGTTCAACTGGACCTCTGTGGACTGCGTTCCTGAAGCTTTTATGGGAGAAATGGTGCACTGTCAAGTGAACTGGCTCTTTTTCACAGAGGTTCAACACTAATCAATGTGACTGACTTGTTCTGTCCCCTTTTCGGATTTATCCCAGTGGATGGTGTCCAGCACGTTACAGTATCAACAGAGAGAAATAAAAAAGTAACATCTCCATTCTTTTAGTTCATCACTTTCAGCCATGTATAATTATAGTTTAATTCAGAACTTTATTTTTTCATTAAAACTTTTAATGAACCATGTTTTTTTCTTAAATGTGAGACAAATGAACAATGAGTTTGTTATATTCCAAACTCAGGAGTCTGCTGTTATGATTTATTGGTTTGTGAACTGTTGTGCCAGGCAGCAGGAAGACTTGACACTTGAAGTGCTGTTCTCAAAACAATACACTTGGGGAGTGGAAGAGCTGGCAGATACCGCCTTTCTATGGAGCAGCTGCTCCTTGCTAGCCTCTGCTTAGAGTGTGGGACATGGTGATGGAGCCTTGTGGCTGGGCAGGGTGGGAGGGTTGGGAGGCAGGGACAGTGGTGGGCCTGTGCCAGGGGCCTGCTGAAGGGTGCAATGACTGAGCTCAGGGACAGGGTTCAAGCCAGGATGCCGATGGTGTCGGGAGTGCACAGTCCTGGCACCAGGTCCTGCAGCCTCAGAAACAGCCTTGCAGCAGCACTGCATTCCCTTGCAAGGACTGGAGGCTTGGCCAGATCCAAAACAAGCTCCTGTGAACCCTCTGGGAGCTGTGTTGAAAGAGCGCTCCCTCCCTCCCTCCCCATCACTGGGCAGCACCGAGGACTCCAACCATCCAAGCGCTGCTGGAGCCTTGGTGCCACCCTGCAGCTCGTGTATGTGCCACAACCCTGCAGGTACTGCTGCTCAGCCAGCTGCCATCAAAGCAGCAGCCTGAACACCTTGGCAAACTGAAAAGGTGGCTCAACCTTTTGGAAACAGCACGAGGTTGCAGTGGAAGCTAGGCTGGAAGCTCAGCTCTGCTTGCTTAGAGCTTTTATTTTAATTCTCTTGGTAATTTTGAATTATATAGTCATAAAAAGAAGTCCCAGGGGAGTTGTGGCTGTAAAATGGCAGCTGCTCTCACAGCAAGAATATGGTGGTGAAGGCTGTGGTTCTGCAGTGGGGCTGTTCTTAACAGTTTTGGCAAAGCTTGACACTGACAGAAAACAAGGAAGAAAGGAGAGGGTTGGGGAGACTGACCCGAGTGTCTGGCTCTCAGGAATGTTCTTGTGCCAGTCTGTACAGGCTGAATCCTCACTTCTGACCATACACCTCACACAGTGACATCAAAAAGGAACTGAAGATTTAGATTTCTGCAGTCCCACCCAGCAGAGGTCAATATGCTGGATGGGATGGAGACTGCTGTTAGGTTTACAAAACCTGCAACCCTTGCCTTCAAGGGGTTTCATCTCAGGAACTTCCTACAGATGCAAAGGGAATGGGAGCTGCTTTTCAGCTGAATATAATTTATTGCACATTTTACATTTAATTTCAGATCGACAGAATATTGGCCATAAGTGAAATAAAGCCCTGCACCAGGAACTAGTCACAACTGAGAAGTTTTGGTTTTAATAAAAACAAATGAACACCCCTTCATAGTATCAACTTGTTTTTTACAGGAGAAGGCATTTCTTTTGGAAATCTCATTCTCCTTGTGCAATGACCTGAGCACAGAGAACCACAGCTGCCCAGAACACGGCCCAGGTCCATATCAGGAAAGGAGTTATGGCACGAGTTGTCAGAAGCAACTCTGCACTGCCAAGACATGGGTGTTTTCCCCTCTGCTCTCACCCATCAGCAATGAAGGCTGGTCTGGACTTAGCCAGAGCAAAATTATGACCAAGAACAGCCACCACGATTCCTTGTCTCTGCAAAAGCCTCAGATGTGCTGACGTACTCAGTGTGTAGCTGTGTCACCAGCCCAGGACTGCCCTTCTGCTGGAAATCCCTGGCAGGGCTTCTAGGCAAGATAAAGCCAAGGGATCTATGCTGTAATAGCTGCTTTTCAGAAAGGGCAGATGAGTGTTTACAGTTTCAGCTCTTTGTCCATTTGGCCTCTCTCCTCACTTTGGTATGGTTTACTTTATGAACTACATTTATTTTTGCTAGAAATAAATAAGATGTGAAGAGATAGTTGCAGCATCAGAATCAAATGAAATTAATTGCTGTCATTCTCCCTCACTTGCTTTCCTCTTTTCTGGAAATCCTTGACAATACATGGTTGTGGGTGGCAGAAGAATTAATAAACCTAGGATACACCGTGTTCTTGTCTGGAAGAGCAGTGTTGGAAATGAGCAGCTGGACAGATTGGTACTGAAGAGGTCCATGTTAATTCAAAAGGCAAATTCATTCATACTTAAGCACATACTTTTCTTAACAAGTGCATTTCAAACACAGATTTGAGATTGAAACAATCACTGACCTCTCTCCAAAAGTATTTGCACAGGGGACTTCCAGGAGGTGGCCAGAGAACTGAAATTCCCCTCACCAGAAGAAGGTGTGTTACCTACCCCAGGAAGCACATGGTGAAGTGAGAACAACAGGTCTTCGTCCCTGCTGAGTGCCAGGAGAGAGGTGTGAGTGCAGGACGGGCCGTGGGCAGCTGAGGGTGCCCGCTCAGCCCCTGGGCAGAAAGCACTGTGCACTCAGAGTCACGCTGCTTTATTGGGTACCGAGCCACAACTCAGATATTGCCTGGGAGCCGCCTGGAGCAGCAGAGTCTGTCCTTTTGTCCCTAACAGAACTGGCAGGACACCACCTGCTATACAGACAGTAAAAATAAAAAGTGTCTCTGTTCAAACTCGCAGCGTCCGGGGGAGGTTTTGCACTTTCCGTTGACCCAGGTACCGTGAGAGAAGCGTGTTCCCTGGATTAGCCATCGGCATCGATCCTGTGAGCTGTGGGGGAGAACAAGGGATGGACACATGCTGGAGCCCACCATTGTACAAGGACAGGCAGGAACGTTTCTGGCTGCTAATTAGACACAACTCAAATACGCCTCCAACGCACTTCTGGAAGCTCTGTCAGTTGGATGTGCTGCTCACACTGGGCAGGGAGCTAGTCTAGGGCAAACAAAGGTCTGTGCCCTTGAGCCAACCCACCAGACCCACAGGGGCGCCAGTAAAAGTTGTCACAAACAGATACCAGTTTCACAGTTATTCCAGCAGGGAAAACATTTTGGCAGGTAAGATAAAGGGGACAAGATCTGACTCAGGCCTCCATACATTGCATGAAATTCAGTCCCCAGATGGCCACCCAGTGCTGTGAACTGCACAGAAGGATACTGCCATCTGTGGGAGGCCTCTGCTTCCAGCCCCAGTTATAGGTACAGACTAGCTGGTACAAACAGCTGCAGAGCTGCTGCTGAGTTCTTCTGGGCCTTACTCCAGAGGCAAGTCATGGTCAATAACCTCAGTTCTAAACCCCAGAACCCCAGTTCTGTGTGCTTCACCACAGAGCTGAAGTAGTCCATTACTGGTTCCCCAAGGAAGATGCTGTGCTACTTACACTGCTTTGGTATCCTAAGGGCCTCGTTGTCAGCTGACATCACTTGGTGCAGAACTCCTCGGAACTGATAAAGCACTTTCAAACTCTTCTCCTCACCCACACAGGGATCGTAGAAGCCTGGAAGCCCAGCCTTGAACCACAGAAGGACAGACTGAGTATCAGAGAATGGACTTTCAAAGTTCTCCAGCTGGCCAAAAACATTTATAAGTGCCAGGACAAGGTGTCATTAAAAAAAAAAAAAAAAGGAGTTTTGCTGCCAGCAAGGTGAGACACTGGGGAATCACCTCTACAAGTTCTTGGTGCATAAAAGTAAACCAGGGGTTTGGGAAGTTTCTGGTGTACAGCCCCAGGGTCTGTAACACCCACTGTCCCACAATGCAGACAGCAGCACTGGAAAAGCCCTGAGAAATAGAAATTCCTGGAAGTTTGTAATACTTGGTATGCAAATAGCATCTGTAAATTGATCCAGAGCCACTGCAGAGATCCCCTGGCAGGATACCACATGGTTCAAATGGAATTCTGGACCACACATCTGAGTCCCTGAATCTGGGCTTTGACAGAACAACTACGTACCTTGGAAGCCTCTGTAAGGATGAGTTTAGAATCCTTCACCAAGCACTGCAGAGGCACAGTCACGTCTATAACCTTCACCTTCTCATTCTTCCTGCTGTTGTCATTAACAAACTTCCCATACCAGGCGTTCACTACAATCAGACCTGCATTTCCCAGGAAATCACAACTGTGATGGAAGGCTTCCACTGACAAAAAGACCATCCCAGACCAGCATTTTCTCTTGCTTTCAGTGAGATTTACTTCTCCTGGCCTGGACCGATGCTTCCCAACAAAGAACAACATTTTTATTTGGGCATTTGCTAGCAACCTTCAGCACTAGAATGGAGTGACAGGACCTCAGTGGCACACTGATGTGACATTCCAAGTGATTTCAGTCCACTTTGGAACATTCTGTGGAAAATTGCTAGTAACCATCAGAGATCAGATTCCTACTATGATCCAGGAGCAAACCATGTAAGCTGAACTTCAGACTACAACTTTTGCACCTATTTATACACACACCTCTCTCCAGGAGAGAGGTGAATCCAGACTGTTGTCTTCAGTCTGTTGATCCACTTCATACCATGTCCCAAGATAATATTCTGTGATCCCTCCTAAGCTCAGGTAGCTGGAGCTGAGTCATAATGGGGCTCCCCTACTACATGCACAGCAGCAACTATGCTGCACTTCATCGGGAGTGGGAATGAAGAAACAACACTTTTGCATTGTTCCTTCTCTCCAAATTTATAGAACAAGTAAATTATATCATCATCTTTACCCATTTTGGCTTCCTCTGCTTCAATTATCCTTCGGACTGACTCCTGCATTAACCGGACCTGTCACAAGTGGCAGAGCAGAAATCACAGAGCAGTAATGGTCAGATACTGTGGCCAAAGGAGAATGGTCCAGAGTGAAAAGACTAAGGGGACTGAGTTACAAGAAAGACTCACTGCAGCTTCAGCCTCTTGCTTCTTCTGTAGGATGTCGCTGGCTGTGCTCTCCCTCTGCTTCTCCAGCTCTCTGGCAGAAGGAAAACAACATCTCACCAGGAATACATGCCTGGGATTCAGGCAGAAGCTGGCAGGGTCTGCTTACCCACCCAACTACAATGACCCACAACCTCACAAATGAGCACGAGTGAGACTCCTCAGGAATGTGCAAGCTCACCTCTCCTTCTGTGCCCTGAGGTAGGGTTTGATGACCAGCCTGTGCATGGCGAAGTAGACAACGAGAGGTCCCACAGTGGCATAGAACACAGCGCTGGGAAGCAGCTGATCTGTTAGATGGACAGGGAAGAAGTAGGTCTGGCTGGCCCTATTCAGCCTGCAACAAAGAAGAGCAGAGGGATGGTAAGAGGAAAAGCAGAGCTGGATGTACTCGATGAAGTACACTTAGCAGCAGTGGGTGCCCATGAACCAAAGGGAGATGAATGAGGAGCTCAAAAAGGTGAAAGCCTGATAAACTGACAAAGCCAACGGCAGGAAAGGCAGCTGACACTAGCCAGAGCCAGACTCTGAAGTAGCAGCTTGTGACAGTACCTGACCATTCTGAAGTTCTTTTTTTAATCTTAGGAGAATTTGCTTGGTCATTAAATTCAACAGAAAAAGGGATGAATATCCCCATGAAAGAAGTGAAAATGCTTCTAGACAAAGCTTATGTTCATAACACCTGCATGGGCCTTCACGGCAGGCAGAATATTTTTCTAATGCCTGTAACAATATTTATTTTAGAAAACATGAGTTTCCTTGGGCCTGAATTCTTCAGGCCCTTCAGCAGTTTCACACCCCACCTGTAGCTGGCCCCAATTCAAGTGCACCACAGCAAAGGGACACTTAATGAGCTCTGTCACTCAGTGGACTGCACCTTCTTAATGGTACAATCATCTGCATTAGGTAATGGTAATTCCCTAATTCAAGCATTCACTTGTATACAGCATAATACACATGGAATCCATCTCTACTAATATTTTCAGAAATCTTCCATTCACTTACCAGAGTGCTCCAAATCTCACTTTAAGCTGTATTTATCAGAATATTCTGATGCACACACACAGACAGGTGGCTCAGGCTGTGAGTCACACCAGTGGATGGCACCCACTGCTTATGAGGGGCTTACAGCTTGTATTAGAGTTGAGGGCAGCTGCACCCTCTCCCAGTGATGTATCAATACACCTGTATTGACCTGGGACTGGGACCTTTCCACCTGAATACTGGAAATAGAATCATGGAGGTTATGGTCAGCCTCTGCAATAAAGAGTTGAGATCTTGAACTGACTTGATTTTCAAGGACACTCCTTGAGGAACACCAACGCTGACAGTGGCTCCTAAAACACTGTGTCGGGAAATCTTCCTCTCTGCTCCATACTCCACTATGGTCCCAAAGAAACCCGCCCTAGAATGACAGAACCAAGAACTGTTAAGACAGAGAAGACACTTGAATTTGTCTTTACTGAACCCAGTAATTCCCAAACAAGTAAAGCATAGAAATGCATCTGTTTGCAGCAGATGTTGGCCTCTGGAAGATTCACGGTGTGAATCTATCTCCAAGATGAGATTAGACCTTCCAGCTTGCTAAGTAGTAAACAAGAACTTCTGGCTTTCTTACTGGGGATGATATAGAGATATCATACACAAGTATTATAAGTTCCACTTAACTGCAGAGGCACAAAGGACCAAGCCTCCAAGACATTCACTTCAGCATTTACCAGATTTGAAGAGTGAAAAGTAGGCTCCCGAAGGCCACAGAAGCATTTGGTTTGTGTGGAACCTGGAGACTACAGCAGCAGGAGAGGACAGTCCTCAGGCTGTGAGCAATGTGAATTCCCTTCTGAGCACTTACTTGAGAGAACCTTTCACTCGTGTTTGATCCTCATCCTGAAACTTATGCTGGTAACTGACCATCACGAAAGAATGGGGGATTCCCAGCTGAAACACAAAGGCACAAATGTATCAAAACTTACCCTTGACCACTGCTGTCCCCCAAATTCCTTCCTAAACCCTGAAGCACCGAACACACAGCAGTGTTTGCCACTTACAACCTCTGCTGCTTGTGTTGTCCTGACCTTAATCTAAGCTGACCAACAATGACAGTGCCAAGACCTGTGCTCTGCCAAACAGCTGGTTACCTACATTAGGTCTAACATGAGATATACCAACTGCTCCCTTAACCTCTAATCCCAAGGAAAATACTGCTGGGACAGGAAGGTGAGGCCGTTCTCTCCCACGGGGCAGGATCACTGTCCCACCTGTGGCTCTCACCTGCATGGCCACAGTGAAGTGGCTGGTTTTGGTGTCCCGGACAATACTGGTGTTCATGGCTGACTGGATGCCCCACCTCCATTGCAAGTAGCCCATGGTGTTCTTGTCCAGGTTGCGGGCCAGGACTGTGGTGAGGCCGGGGCGGACCCCGCGGGATGAGAACTGCAGGGCACAGTTTGTGGTGATGAAACTAGAGAAATGAGGAAAAACTCATCAGTGAAAAAACACGGGCTCCCAGGTGGCTTCAGAGTCCTTGCCCAGGAACTTTACTGAGTGCCCAGAGACAATTCTGCAAAAAAGCACGATGCTCCAGGCTCTCAGGGAAAAGTAAAAACTAACTCAAACTGCCCTGAGCACAGCAGTGCTCAGAAAAGCAGGCTGTGCCCTGGTTCATTGTCTGTGCATGACGCTGCCCAGGCACTCAGCCTTCCCCTTCTCGCCCTGTGCAGATAACATCCTGGTCTCTGCAGAACAGCACACTGGGCTGCTGGCACAGAGCAGCCCTGCTACTAAATAATCCTTGAACATCAGCTCTGAAAAACAGCGCTAAAGCACTCTCTGGGGAACAAGAATCCTGTACAAGCTCTGAGGAATGGCAGATTCACTAAATTCGAAAATATAAATAGAGGGAACCTACATGAGCTCCTATGATGCTCTGACATGTGGCTCCAGAGGCCTGACCTTGTATTCACCTTTGCAACCTGAGACCTCTATTCATTTGTGAACAGACAAGACACTAGTGGCAAATTTGGCATTATTTCCATAAAATATGACAGATCATCTCCTGTTTTGCTGTCAGAAACTCCCTCTCAAACGTGGAAACCTCAGAAGAGTTCCCCCTTTTTTGTTCTGTTCCCAGAGCAAACTTCTGTTGCTCTGATTGAGATCCTGCCTCAAGTATGATGAATCATGACAAGATCAAGTACAAATCTAAGGACTTGGAACACAGACCTTCCTTAAACTGGAAATATGAAAAGGGAGGGCACCAACTCCCAGAAAGAATGTAGGCATTTTGACAATACAAGTATGACCTTAAGTCTAAAGCAAAAAATACCTTATTTTGTGGGACAGAAAACAAATTCAAAATTAATGTGGAAGAGAATTCAAGTAATTTAGTTCCTTATTGTGGAATACTAACCACTAGGCTATTTTTCTAATATTTACCATCTTGGTGTAAGATTACGAAATATCTTCAGCCCAAAGAGAGGTCCGTGAAGGTCACCAGCTCCAAACTCCAACTGTTGGAATGCACAGTGCCAAGTGTTAGAAGAAAACATCCTTTACTACAGTGACAAAGTATGTCACGAGCATAATTTTCATCACAGCTGTTTTACACATCTGAGTAACATTTACCACCTCTTTCAGCACCCTCCCTGTTCTGCAGCTTGGCATTTAGAAGAAGAAAAGGTGTCTCAGATTTGGAGCTCATGGGTAAAAAAAACTTTTGTAAAGCTACAGGTGACTGCTATTGGGATCTGCTTTGGTCACTCCAGGGAACACAGAGAAAACTCCTCCCTCACAAAATCCTAATGCAAACAAAAAGCCTCCAGTCCGTGCTCCTCCCACTCTCCCAAGCTGAGGAAGCAGGTTAGCAGGAGTTTGTGTGCAAGAAGGAAGGCACAGGCAGCAGCCAGCTGTACCAGTGATGCCACAAGCACCTCAAACACAGCCCAGCTTGCAGGTGGTGCAACACGGGACCTTCCAGCTGCTCAGACTTCGTAACTGCTGGGGGGTCAAACTATTTCCCCCATAACCTCTTCCCGTGCAAGCAAGGCAGTTTTGGAAGCAAAGGCCAACTATCACACTGCCCTAACAGGACTGCTCACAGCACTGTGCCTTCAGACAGAGCAATCAGAAAGACTAGAGATATCAGGTAACAAATCTGCCTGCACAAGTGAAGTCCAAATTGCGTGGCCAAATGGAGAGGGGAGAAAAATAAGAAAAAAACAAGGTTTGGTCTTCCCTTTGTCTCGAATTCCTTTAAGAATTCCTTTTTCTACATTTTATAGAACATAGTAAATGAGAGATGAACCACAGCTAAAGTTCTCCCCCCAAAAATAGAATACCAGGTAATAGATTGAATATAAAACTGAATAACAGGTGTACTCTTACCTCTCCCCATCCCTTGGCAGATGTCACTCGTCTAAGTGCAAGATTAATTGATCCCCCTCCATTCCCATTCTGGGTGGAAAGGTTACCAGACAGTATTGCTGTATCTGTGGAAGTCAGGGGTGCCTGAAAAAGGAATATATTGTTTCCAGTAACTCTGATCCCAGTTCATACATTTAGTTCTGCAAGGACATAAACACCACCACAGAGTGTAAATGGTTTTGTAGTCAAACATCAAGCATGGCAAGAAGTCAGATAATTCTTAAAGCACCAGACAATTGTGGCACTGTAATGTACCACCTTGAAGTCCTGACCTTGAGCTGTAAACCATTCTCATCTCTCTAGCAGACTAAATTTTTACAACTCTCTGAAAGAGGAAATGCTTCCCATCCTTTTCCTTATGCACATCCTCAAGACTGGGTGCCATTTGCTTTCAACCACTGAGCACACCCCGTTCAGTGAGACTTGGCCAATGATCATCTCCACTGGCAGGAGGGGCAGGACCACTGCAGCCCACAGAGCAGTTGCCCAAAGGCCACAGAGCCAACCCACCATTCTGCTGGCCCCAAGCTGCCTCCTCCCACCTGTGCTGGCCACTGTGTCCCCCCCAGTCCCATTGAGAGTCCCTGAGCAGCATGCTCTGTGTTCTGAGGTGCTTCATTCACTCATGCCCTGCTTGCATGGCAGCGTTCACCCTCCTCACCTCGATGGACTGGGATATGTGCATTTTGTTTATCTCAATCTGGGGAAAGCTGCTCCCAGGCACATCTTCATATTCTTCATCATAGCGATCAAACAGGTCAGTGGCATCTATTCCCACACTAATTGTTCCCTGAGGGATGACAAGTGGAACAGGCATTTAGCATTAGCAAACATCTGGCATACACAGAACAAGTGGCTGAACCATCCCTGTGTATGGTTACAGTTTTGTGCAGTTTTCCATTGTTCTGCAATTACTTTTACCACTTCAAAATGCATTTCCTAATGCACAAGACAGAAGTGAATGATTACAATATTTCAAAACAGCAATATAAATCATCAAACAATCTGGAGAAAAGGCAGTTTTTCAGCACAAACTCAACTTGCAATTCCCGGAGGTCATTTTTCTATTGTGACAGATTACAGAAGCAGGTAGAACACCTTTACACAGCAGGTTTCTTCTTTCCCCACAATTGACTGTGCTCTGTCAGTATTTAAAAGCTGAAATAATATATTCTAGAAATTGATTTTCTTCAATGGAACTTTGTCAGAAAACCTCTACAGGCTTCTTCTTACGAGTTACCTAAACTGACTTAGTAGTCAATTGTATCATTCACTTGCAATTGACCTTGTTAGTAAAATATTTTGATTTCTTTTTCAAGTTTATATTTTGTGATCAGAAGGAAGGCTTAACAAAGACTTACTTTTAGCAAGTGGTAAATATTTCCTTTCTCAGACCATAGAAAAATTTATTCCTACAAAAATCTAGGCCACAGCACAATAGTCTGGCTACTTGCTGCTGTGCTCCCTCAGACTAACTGCAGGAGTGTGTTTCTTTGAAAAGACCACAATTAGGTACTTGTCTGGGTCATATAACTTCAAGAGGCTTTGGAAACCTTCCCTATGGACCCATCTGACAGCATCCCAGCTCCTATAAAACGTACGGATTGCAATAAAAACCCCCCTCTGTGTACAAGCAGAGCAGCGACTGAACTCTGAGCAGTTTGTATATGGAAACTCAATAGCTGGGTAGCTACAAACCCCACCCACACCAAGGCCAAGCATGGCTGGAATAAGTCATTATTTCAGTCTGAGGGAGCATTTTTACTTGATTGCTCCACTCTAATCAAATGCTGGACCATAAATAAAGGAAGAATTGCAGAGTCTGACAGGACTTGAACCTTCTCTCTGCCTGGGCTCTCAGGCTATCTATTTGCTGTGGAGATTCCCAACCACTTCTCAGTATTTATTTTCTGATTACTTATGAAGCAAAAATTGGATAAATATTTTAAAACTGGAAGGTATTATTTCCAGTAGAACCTGGGAACAGGGGCTGTGCCCCAGCTGTTTACTAACCACCCTTGGCAGCTGATGAATTTCAGAACAATTACACTCACTGTTCTGGGTGGTGGCACCAAAAACCAGCTCCTGCCCTTTCTGCACTTTCAGGAACCATCTGCAAAGTCACCTTCAAGCAACTCCAGACCCTACGGCTTCTCCAGTTTCAGCCCTCTCCTATGCCATGCTGTTCCTTGAAACAAGGCCAAAAGAAGAGGGAAGTAATGGAAAACCTTTAACCACCCTGTAAGGCTGCAGTTCTGTGCTAGCAAACACCCATTTGGAGACCATCTTGCTGTACCTGGCTTACTGGTGCCACAATGCTGCACCTTTTGAAAAGATGCACCAGGATTCACACACATTCCTGAAATTCATTGCACCTCCTTTCTCTAAAACACACTCAAAATATTAGGATTTCCTTTTTCACACGTATGAATTGTACAGCAACTACCCCTCCCAAGGAGAAAAGGAAAGCACCTGAACTTCTCCATGAAAATCCACAAGATTTGTTCAGAGAAAAGGAGCATCTCCTCGTTCCCTCTCTGCTCCCCAGCGGAGCTCCTACTCTTCTGCCTTTCCCTGAGGTGAGAGATGGACCCTGGGCAGACCCTCCACCTCCTGCCAAGCAGGTAAAGTCACCCTCGGAGGTCTGTGGATCTTGGCAAGGAAACTGGTTCAGGCGCAAGCACAGGAACAGCAGCAGATGGTAAAGTTAAAAATATTCCCAGAGAACGAGAGCACCCCTATGCCTCCGGATAATGGAGGGGACTGCTGCTGCTCCCAGCTCCCATCAGCCACCTGCTCTGACCACGGGAAATGAGGAGCCCTCCCCGAAGGAAGAGCAGCAGGTGAGAGCTGTAATGCCTGCTCAGGAATCAGTGGTGCCTGCACTGCACTGCACAGAGCAGCAGCTCGGCAAGGCAGGAAGCAGGAATGGCACTACAGAACCATCAGAGCTGGGATTAGCTTTTAAAATCACCTTTATTTGCCAGCTTGTGAAGATGAAACACATTTCATTGATAGAATTCCTAGATGTGCCAGAGGAAAATATGCTTCCTCCTTACTTTTTTCTGGGGGATTTACCTTCAGGAAGGTGATACCTGGAAGTTGTGCCAGGCTTTGCCTTGAGGGGACCTGCGTTCCTTACATATTGACCTTCCACAGCAGGAAAATAACTGGATTTAATTTCTCCTAACAGGAAGCGGTTCTTCTTAAACCTAGTAATGAACTTTTCAACCCTTCTGCACATCTTTGAAAGCAAAAACAAAGCTCTAAAAGTAAATAGGAGACTCAATTTCAACCCTCCAAATTGCCTACATCTGGTTATTGCTCAACATTTCTGGTTAAAATGCTTTATTTTTGTGGAACTGTTTTATAGAACCGACAAAATGTTGGGAATTTTAAAATAACTTGCGCTCGTGTATGAAATGATCACAGCTGTGCTCCCCAATTCCACGGGAACACTGCCTGGAGAGGCATTTCCATGGGCTGCCAGCGGGCAATTGCTGTAAACACCCAGATGGCTAATTTTATCCCAGGACACAGGCTGAGGCTCACAGTGCAGCTTGCAGCCACGGCGAGGCGCCCAGGGAAAATGTCACAGTCCTGAATCAGGAGCAGCACAGTGGGAGATAACCGTGCCCCTCTCTGTAAACATCTCTCTGACCCTTCTCACCTGCACCTCTAGCAGGGAGAGTTTGCCTTGCCTGGCTTGTGGCACCCAGAAATCCCTTCCTGCCTAGAATAAAGCTGTCAACAGATACTCACACAACACTTTATGCTTGTTTACCCTTCCAGTACAAATCAGTTCTTACTGTCTATGCACTACCCACAGCCTGGGGATCTGTACAGCCCAATTGCTTTGCTAAGAGCAGTGCAGATTCAAAGGTGGTGACAAGGTGAATGTCTCAAAATATTACAGCTCTGCTTAGATGGATGTTTTCCTTATGATCCAGCCCTAAGCACCACTGCAATCCCATATCTGTCCAGTCTGAAGACATTGTGATTTTACACTAAGATATGAATTCATTTAGTTAATAGTAGATGCAGCTCTTGGATAATGTTAAGTCACTGCATAATAACCAAGATTTTTGTGATTCAACAAGCTTTGAAACTTCAGTCATGGACCATCCTGACAAATCCCAGGTTTGCCTCACACACTCATCAAGCCAAGAGCCAGCAAAGACACTGCGAGTCTGAGCTACGGATACTGTGGCCAATGGCCATGTCCATCTCTCCCTGCCATCCCAATGGTATTCCTGAGCACCTCTGACCAGCCAAGGTCAGCTAAAACGTGAGTCACTTGGGGTCAGAGTCTGCTGCTCAAACAGACTGAGATGGGAACAGCATCTGGGATGATTCCATCCTGAGGGTACAATCACACTTTCCAAAAACAGGCACTAACTGCAACACTGGCAGACCCCCAACCCTGTTCAGGTTGACTTTCCTCACTGTGCTGCTGCCCAGCTGGCTTAGGGCTGCCTCAGATTTGTTGCTGATTTCAAGCTGCATTTGAACAGCTCCCTGCATTGTTGTGACACTGCAGCAGTGCCAAAGGGAAAACCTGTCAGGTAACTGCAGTGAGTTACATTTTATTTAGAAAATTTGGAAAGAAATCATAAATATTTCAGTGTTAGGCCTATTTTCCGGAAATTGCTGAAAAAGGTATTTTGTCCCAACATGTTTCTCGAAGAAAAGAAGAACATTCAGTAGGGGATTGTTCATAGAATGAGCTGTTTGCCATATATTATGCAGAGAAACTGCATATGCAGAAGACAGAAAGTCATGCAGCATGTGTATACACCTGAGGGGCTCTTTCCTACAGGTCCTCACCTAGGCTCAGCCCACCCTGCACACTGGTGATAATAATAGACTCACTCCTGAGACCAGGATTAAATGTTTGCTTACCTTTGGATTAGTTCGCTGCTGCAGTCTCCTCTCTTCTCTCTCTCTCTGCAAACGCTCAAATTCTTCCCTGATTTCAGCTGCAGTTCTCTTTCGTTCCACAACCTGCTCAAAAAGAAATGAAAACCAAACAATTACCAGACAGAGGCTGCTCAGGGCATTGCAGTGCTGGGGGTCAGAGGCCCTTGGATGCAGGATGCACTAACACACTGCCCTGGCTGCTGAAAGCCACCCTGCACCAATTCAATAGTCAGAGTTTGGAACGAAGCACTTGGGCCAGATCAAAGGGCAGGTGTGAGAGAAAACCCCATGACTTGAGAGAAAGGAGAATGGATTTGTTATTTCTGTTCCTTTGACAAAACCAGAGCAAAGAGCTCTCCAACCACAACTACAAGACACTACAATGCAGTTGTTACCCTCAGTGATCCATTAACTGCTCTACCAGGTGTGGAAACAAAACCAAAAAATAACTGAAAGTCTCTGGCCTGAGGTAAATTGATTCCATGAGAGTTGTGTGATTTTAGGCTATGCTGGTTCACAGCTGCTTACCTGACACGGCTCAGGGAACGTGGGTTTTACACAGCCCCAGTTTTGGAATGGATAGAAAGAGTATTGGATTTGGCTTTTCAAAATAAGATGAAGTCTGCCAAAAGTAGCTCAAAAACATCTGTTACATGCTGGATCTTCTCCACATTTCTAGCAACTGACTCCAAGTTTGACCTTGTGCTGACCTGACCCAATACCATAGGATTCTGCTTCAAGCAGCATAGTGCAATCAGCTAGGACTGGCAGAGACCAGCAAGGGACTCAAGAGCTGGACAGATATGAATGGACAAGTTCTGTTTCAAAGCCCATAAAACTCAACCAAAACTAAACCAAACCAAAACCACAAAAAACTCCAACCCACCCCACCCCAAAAAGCCCAGGAAGAAAAAGTAATTTCAAACTCAGAAGCTGATCAATGCTGAAAAAAAACAAGTTTCAGATGAAAAAGATGGGACTAGTTGGACAATAATGACACATTTGTCTCAGATAAAGATGTTGCCTGTCATGGTAATATCCTTCCAGGGAACTCTGAATGTCAGGTTTATTGTTCTCTTGTCAAGTGCAAAACCAAAGGGCTCTTTGAAAATCCATCATGGTGTTCCAGCAGGGACAGAGAGAGATAGAAATAACTGACCAAGGATGGCTTCAAACCAACAGGCATTTATTACCAGCCAGGTGTCAGTGCAGCTGATAAAACAATGGCAGATAAAGGTGGGCTTAGTCAAGGCCACTGGCCATAACGTGCTCAATTTCTCTCACCTCCCAGCCTTCCATCTCCAGTCCTCTCCTCCCATATATGTCATAGATGGCTCTGGTCTGTGGATCACTAAGCACTGTAAATTGAAATCAAAAGAGAGGAGAGAACTCAGTTTTGGGTCTTCTCCTCAGATTTCAGACCAAAACACTCACGATATTTGGAATTCAAGCACAGATCCTGGAAACATCTTGTTCTGCAGTTGCACATTAACCCCTTTGATGCTTCCAAGTGCTTTATTGAGAAGACATACTGACTTTTCCCCCTAAGAAATCCAACTTTTTTCTTCTTCTTCTTTTTCTAAAACAAGGAAGTGGAAAGAAAACAAGAGACATGCAGCCTAAGTGAATGTGCAGGGCGGGTTTCTAACACTGCTTTCTTTGATGGTGATACAAGCCCTCTAACAAACATGGAGATTATGAACAATTTGGCCAGAGCAGTCCCTGGGTCCTTCCTGGGATTGGCACACAGTTCTGTCTGGCTTTCAAAGCTCTGTGGTGCTTCCTTTGATTTTTCTTCACCATCTATGTGCACTGATCCTTTCCCACCTAGTCCTCACACATGGTACATGCCAAGCACCAACAAAGCAATTTCCACGAGGCAGTTCACACGTTGTCAAACATCAATAAGGGGTAATTGCAAAGGTTTGTGTAGAATCTTAACATCCCAAAATGTCACCCAACACAATGGACAACACAAAATACAACAGGAGACTGCAGAACAATTACTTTAGAAAAAGACTGGCCACAGAATTAGGAAGAGTCTCTAAAGAGTAAGGCATATATAAATGCATAAACTCCTATAACACACCTTTCTGTAAGAAAAAATAAATCAAAAAATCATCACTATTTCCTCCTCCAGGGTTCCAAGACCAGCTTTATCATTATCATGTATTTCTTGAGGCTGTGGGAAAACTGATGTGTCCCCAGGGAGCTGGGGGAGTAGAGTAAGGCAAAAAGAGAATTATACTGGTAATTGAGTTTTGGTCTGAACAAGTGGAATATTATTGAACTTGCTAAATGTCACAGGCAGACACTGCTTTTTATGAATTCTGATAAAATGAATCTGTTGTTTTGTGATGCTAAGAGATGGAAGAGGAGAAAGAGAAAATAGCCAGGAGGTGGAGTGGCTCATTTTCAAGATGTCAAAATTCTTGCCTGTAACATACTACACTCACATTTGGTACTAAACGAGCACCAATTTCCATGTTCATTGCAAGGCAGAGCCAAGAGCAGCCAGAAAATTCAAAGGGAAGCTGCTGCCTCTAATGTAAGGCCACTCACCACACTAAAGTGAAATTACTGAAGCATTATGAGTTTTTGCTCTGCACGTCATCAAGGTCAGACTTTCCCTGCTCTGCCAGCAAAAGCTTCCACATGTCCTAACAACTAACCTAGGGACAACAGGAAAGACTCCACACATGCTCAAGTCCAACTGGAAGGACCAAATGCTTATCGGTCAAAACCAGGGGTCTAAAAAATATTCCCTTATATTTGAGGTTGACTGGCAGAATATTTATTCAGCATTTTGGTTTAGCTTCTCTTTAGGTTCCAGGACTGGATGCACCAGGTTTATAACATGGATGACTCCTACCAGCTTCTAATCCACCTGCACTCCAGGTGCGACTTGCACACTGGGATTTAAGTAAATTTCGGTTTAATTCAGAGTATTTGAAAAGGGCTTTGGCACAAGAATAAACTCTAACTGCTATGAATCAGTTGTCCTCCTCTCAGTCTGAGCACATAGAAGAACTTGCTGGAAATGGAGACCACAGCCAAGTGACAGGGAACAGAACCCAGGGATGCAGCAGTTCATCAGCACAGTATGAAATTATCTCTCTGTTTGAAGCTTTTCAGTCTTATTCTCCTATGGAAGAGGTCTTCACAAATAAGGGAAGTGATGAGAAGTTGGAGGTAAGACGGACATCTCATTCCCTGCAGCATTCATATGGCATTTCTCCTCTGACTTATGGTACAGAAGCAGGAAACAGCATCGGTAAGCATCAGCAAATTTAATTATTACTTTGTAAAAATAAAGAGCTTCAAAACGCTCTCCCAGAAACCCCCTGCAGAGCTCAACCTCCTCCTGACCTTCATAGGCTTGGTGGACAAGGTTGAAGAGCCGCTCAGCCTGGGTTTTGAGCTCGGGGTCGCGGTGCTTGTCGGGGTGGTACAGCATGCACAGCCGGCGGTACGCGGCCTTCAGCTCCTCCTGGGAGGCCTGTGGAAACCACCAAAAATGATCTCAAGGACAGCCAATGCCATTTCCAAAAGGCCACTCTCAAGATCAGCCCTGAAAGGGAAGTCTGTCAGCTGTTACACTGCACTACTTTGGCCCAAAATCAACAATGGATTATTGCTTCATTACATAAGTGAATAAAATATTCAATTATCACACCAGGACTGCCCACATTATTTGTAGTGCAACAAGGGACCTTGACAGCTCATCGGGGTATACTCAGGTATAAAAAATTATGTAAAAACCCCACCACCCAAGCAATCTGTGTTCAGACTTTAGTAGTATTAGGCAACTACTATTCTCTCCAAATCAGAAGAGCAAGAAAAAGCAAAGTCGCCTCACATAAAAATACATAAATTCAGATATGTACAACAAATTCTACTCATATTTTAATCTTAACCCACAAAGAGACACTGTAACTGTCCAAAAGCACTGACTTTCCACAGCTGTAGAGGTAAGAAATGCAAATCAACGGTTCTACACTCATCCCAGCACCCACCTTGTGCTCCCCAGTACCCCGTTCTGCTCCCCATCAGGGTCTGTGTTGTGCTGCAAAGGAGGAAGGTGCATCATCTGTCCTTAAAGCCACAGATAACCATGAGAACAGTGTGCCACCAAACACATCACGAATGAACCTGCTTTGTCCTTTACTACAACCGCCCTGGGACCTCAGATGGCACCTGGCCTCATTCCAAGGACATAGATGGCTCTTTCAGAATCAATAGAGGAAAACCCCTGCTCCTTCCATTATCATATCCCAGCAACGTTATTTTTGGACTTCAGAGAGTCACAGTAATCTCCTCTTTCTCACCTCACCCTGCTACATTCCTTGCATTGCAGCTCCTGCCCATTTCTTGGAGATTGCTGAACACCTACTTTTTAGAAGTGCAGGTGCTAAAATCAACCAGAACTTCCCCCAGGCAGAGCTTGAAAAAGCCCAACTATCCAGTTCCCAAACTGTCCAGGCAAGAAGCAGTTCCTGCGCACAGGAAACCATTCCTGGAGGAATGCCCAGAGTAAAATAACCAAAACCTGATGGTCCAGGCTGTTCCTAGGGGCTGCCACAGTCAGGACCCAGTGCAGTCAGTGAGGGGGGCACTCAGACAGGAGTGGATTTACAGGCACAAATTCCATTTATTGTTAACACCCTTCAAGAAGCAAAGCTGTCACAGGTTCCCAGCTTTCACTGGGGAAATAAAGTTCCTAAAAGGTAATTTCTTAAAGTAACATCTTTTTTATCACTTGTGGCAAGGAAGGTTTCCATCACAGAAACGTTCTCCATTGTGTCACAATGCTAGGAATCTGTTTGGATTTGAGGACAGCTCAAAATGTTTTTTCTGCACATTTGTATTGTTGATTATTAATGTTTTGAAATGACATGGCAAAAGAGGAGCTGCCAAATTTGCTGGTCCCAAGACAGTAAGGACAGCTACAATTAGCTTTTCTCTTTTTACTACCTTGTGCTTTCTCGGATATCAAATTTAAACTCGACTGGGAAGGCAGGGGAACATATAGGCCCAAAATGGCATTTTTAAATCAAATTAATGATAAATGGTTTAATGTGCTATTGATTATATAATAGAAATGAGCAGGTTCATTTTTCATAACTGCCATGTTCAATAAAATGTTAGATTGGGCATTTCATCATCACTGAGTAGTTTGGGTCATTGGTTCAATATTCCACAAGCAACAGCCTCTTCAAAACCACTAAAGAAACCCTGACATAATTTTCAGACTGCCAGGAAATGTAGTCACAAATAATTGCATGTAAGTTACATTTTTATTACCAAAACTCTAAACATTAAAAGAGTGCCTCATTTAAGATCTCAAACACTGCACCACGTTTTTAGTAGACTAACATGTCTAAAAGATGAACCATTCATACACACAGAGAGCAATTCCTGCTCACAGGATCCTGCCTCCATGGAATCACTGCAGTTCCAAGCTCAGCTGCCACACCACCCTGTGCTCAGCACCCAGACATGCTGCTCCCCACATCCACTACAGGACAGCACTGCTGAAGATAATTAGCAAGGGGCAATTAACAAAGCACGAGTTCCTCTCTGTTGGAATGACTCCTTTGCAGACCCCTTTAATTCAGTTTCCAGCTTCTGGCTGTACAAAACCTGAATGTCCTGCTCTGGAAGCCTGGCTAAGTTAACCATTAAACTTCCCACAGCAGTCACAACCCTTGCACGGTTCCCACCTCTCGTTTTAACCTCTGCACGCTGCTGACGTTTTGGAGGGGAATTACGAAAGCTCCCAAGGAATGTACAAGCATGACCCTACCGGCTTTGAACTAGATGAGGGCTCGACATTTTTTTAAAAGGAGCTCAGCATCATGGAAATCTGCAAGCAGCATGACTATCACACGCTGTTCCTTCAGGAGTGCAGCAGATACTCACATATGAGACTCAGCTCAGGGACTGACAGGAGTCCCAAAGGGAATTCTTCCAAGATATCAGACTGAATGGCTTCCAAGTCTGGATCTCCTATTGCACGCAGTAGTGGTGGTTCAGTACGAGCCTTGTCCAACTAAAATGGTCACATCTAGGCTGATGGATTTCATGGGCTGTTTATACATATTTATACACACACAAATATATATAACAGATCTGTATTGCAGTTGCATTTGCTGAAACAAACTACAGCACAATTCCTACATCCAGATCTTTTCAGATCTTCCTAATTATTACTAAAATAAAGCAGCTGCCTCCCAATAAGTTCCAAACTGCTCTGGTGTAACAATCTGCACCAACTGATATCCATCTAGTCTTAAAAGTGAAATCAAAGACTGTCGATCCTCCCTTTTCGGCGGGAAAAAATGTTTTGCAAAAAAAACCTGGCTGCTTCCAAGTTGGAACCGTTCGGGAAGCCTCCACAGCCGTGCCCGAGGGGACGCCGGTGTATCCCGCGTGCGCGGAGTTGCATCAGGAGCGCCCGGGAGCGCCCAAACCGCCGCAATTCGGAACAAACCACGCATTTCTCGGCCTTAGCCGGCGCTCACCCTCCTCACTCAACCGGGAACCCTGCGGCCCGGCCCGAGCTCTCCCGCCCCGCCGCCGACAGCGGCAGCGGCGACAGCAGCCCGGCCCGCGTGGAGGACACGCCGCAGGGGCGCCGCTCCCGCCGCGGCGGACACGAGGGTCTCACCCCGCCCTGCCCTGCCCTGCCCCGCCCCGCCCCGCGCAGTCCCGGCCCCGCGCGGCCCCGCGGCCGCACCTCGCGGCGCACGTTGAGGAGCCCGTAGTAGTCCTCGTTGTCCGGCGCCTCCTCGCCCAAGGCCGCCGCCATCGTCCCGACCTCTCACCCCGCGCCGCGCGCTGTGGCGCCCCCCGCCGGCCCGGCGGTCCGACCGCCCGCGCACGCGCGCGAGAACGGCCCCCCCCCTTCCGCCCCCGACTCCCTCCACCGCGCTCGCGCGGCCCGGGCGTGTGCGCGTGCGTGTGCGCGGCGCGAGAGCCGGGAGGCGGCGGAGGCGGCGGAGGTGGCGAGGGGTGAGTGTGAGGGAGGGACTGAGGGAGAGAGCGAGGGAGGGAGCGCGGACCGGCACCGACATCTACACCGGCACCAGCACCAGCACCGACCTGCTCTGCCCCGCTCCGGCTATGTTCCCCTCGTTCTTCGCCTCGGCACTCTGACGCGTCTTTGCCGGCGCTCCATGCCGCTCCATGCCCCAGCGGCGGCTGTGGCAGTGCCGTGGGTGCTCAGGGCCTCCGTCCGCCTCGCTCCCGGGGGATAGCGGGAGGGACGGCGACCGCGACTGCCGGTGCCCGTCCCCGGTTCCTCTGCCGGTGCCCGTCTCGGTGCCGCAGGGCCCTCGGTGCCTGCCTAAAGGGCAGTCTCTCGCTCCGGTCATTTGCGGAACCTCTAGGTACAGATGGTGCCACGAGGCCTCTTTCCTCCGTAACAAGAGGGCGATTTCCAAACCGTGCTGTCACGTCGAGTCGCTATTCCGTGAGCGGGCTGGCGGAGGGCAGCGGGGAAGTCCGGCAGCCCGGTACAGTGGAGGGTCCCGGGGCGGATCTGCCTGCACGGCACCCGAAGGCGAGCACGGCTGAGCTCAGCGATTCCAGACCCGCGGGCACAGCACGGCTGGCAGGGGCACACCGTGGGCAGACCGTGTGCTCGTTTGTCACCGGTAGATCCGGAACAGTTTTCCTTGGATCAATAGTGCTGCTTTGGCTTTTGGCGTAGAGAACATGGACCTGGGGGTTCACGCTGTGCTGCCCTCTCTGATGGTGGGTTAACTCCCCAGGGCCGACCGGTACCGAAATGGAAGGGAAACGCCTCCAAAGTGTGCAAAGCTCAGAGCTTTTAGCAAAAGGGCTGCTCAGCCGGCCCGTTAACGTGAACCTCGCTTAAAGCGTGCTTTAAATTAATACTGTGATAAGGCTGTCAGGAAGAAAAATAAGGCTTTTCCTGCTTATGTATGGATGTTGCCCAGTGGCTGGATCTGATCTGTGTATGGGGATGCTGGAGTGCTTTTTGGGTACTGCTGTTTCTAGAGAGGAATGTTTGAAAGGCCACTCATTGACACCAGTGCAGCCCATGAGAATGCGAAACCACATTCTCATTTCGAAACTCAGCTAGTCTGCTTTGGATTTTATCTTCATGTAACTTTTATTTGAAAAGGTTCATTTTTGAAGGGGATAATTTTAATATTTAATAAGATTTTTTTTCTGATACAAGGGTAGTTAACAAGGAAATATTGATTGTATTATAGCCATTCCTCTGCACTCCTGGTGAGTGAGATGCAATGCTTGGAACGAGAGCTGCACAAAGGCTCCCTTTCTGAGAAACCATGTGGAAATAGGTCTGTTCTGCGGGGAAGCACCTCTAGCACTGTTTTTCCTCAATGAACCCACCTGCTAGACAGATTTTTTTTTCCTCGTGGTTTAGGAGTCATTGAGTCTGTGCAAGAATGCAAAGGAGATTGAAGTTGTGAGGATGTCAGTTGCCATGGCAACGCTGTTTCCCATGGATTTTGGTCCTGTGGTAATTATGCTCTTATTCTAACTGATTTGGGAGCTCTGTGATCCTTAGGGATGTTAGTGCCAGAATTACTGGGGATCCTTCCCCTCACCAGATTGATCTAACGCTTTCCTAAAAGACCCAGCTCCTTGTTGCCAATGCTGGCTGCTGTTCCCTTGCATCACAGATGATTCAGGGGAATTTTCTGGGAACGTTCCACAGGTGTCACATCTTGGCAGGAAAATATAGGAAGAGAGAAATACGAGTTTAGGGAGCTAAATATGAACTGTGCTTTCTAAGGATGTAGAGAGAGCTCTTTAGAACCCTGCATTATAACAGAAGAAACGTAACGTACATAGCAAAGAGCAATCTGATGGGGAAAAAGAAAAAGGAAGAAAAAGAAGAAAAGTACTTGTTGGTGTTTTACTAACTTGCCGAGGTTTGGCTTGGGGTGCAATATTCCTCTTCCCACATTGGTACTTGAAGGTGGAAGCTTTGTGGTGCTGTGTGGGATACAGTCCCTACAGCAAGAGAAGCAGCCCCCAAGACTCAGGTCCTGAATTTAGCTAGGCATGTGTTGTCAGACCTGTGACACTGTGGCTGCTGCTTCATTGTTCTCTAGTAAGCTGTGAGTAACCTTACTAGTGGTGATTCACCTCTACTGTGGTAGAGACAGAGGTACCAGAGACCTTCATCATGGAATCTCCTCTCACAAGTGGCCTGGATGGAGGTGCCCTCTCTGTCCCTGAGGGTGGCAGGGGACACTGTGAGGGGCCCAGTGTAGCAGATTCTCTCAGTGGCTGGGATCACGGAGTCAGCACTGGGAACCTATCCCCTTGCAGAGTGGTTTTGGTAATATTAACTTTAGTTCCATCTCAGCTCAATGGAGGGAAAAACTAGAAAGTGCCATAAATTCAGCCGAGCTTGTCAAAGCTGTCAAGTTACCCCCTGACAAAGCTCCTGTCTGTAATGACTACAGCATCAGCTGGAGGGGATGTGTGCAATGGGGTGACAGCACCGGGGCTCAGCACCGTTACACTTGTGATGTACTGTCATTGGGGACTGCTGGGCACCACTCGAGGGTGATGCTCTGAGCAGAGTTAGTTTTTAAATAAAAAACCTAAAAATCTAAGGGTGTAGACCAGCATCCTGCCCTCTGTTCTCAGCTAGAGTAATGCTGACTGCTAAATTCTAGTAAAGGTCTTTCTTGGCCCCATTTGTTAGTATTAGGAGTCCAGAGACATAATGTCTTTGCACATATAAAAGGTGCTATTGATTTCCTGTTACTGTTGTCCTGAAATGTGCACGGGGTGTCTATGGAGCAGTGACAATCCTCCATCACTACCTTTATGGGAAAAGAATGCTTATTGAATCTCTTCCCATAAAATATAATCTCTTTCTACCTTCCAGAATTTGCTGGCCCCTGTGGGAGTCCCTTATGTTATGTCTTTGAGAAAATTGATTTTTTTTGTCTCAGCTTTGTACACTTGTGTTTAGTCTTATTTTTAATTTCGCTCATGTGCTGTGAAGGCTTCCCTAACATTAACCATGCTTTCTCAGTTCTTGTATTGCTTCTCTTTCATATAGATTAACACTTTCAGAATGTTTTAAAGTAAAATAAAGATATTTTCCTGGCACAAGTTTCTCTTGTTGTTGGGAATTTTTTTAGTCTGAGCGAGTCTTTGCCCTGTTCCTTCTCTCCAGGCAGGGCTGAGGCACTGACAGCTTATCAGCTGCTTGCAGGAAAATTTGGGGTAAGTTTGTGGAGTGAGCACACACTGATTGATCATGGCTGAATGACACCATAGCCAAAAGTACAATTTGCAGTGTTGTCTGGAGCAAGGTGGTCTTTGAACTTTAACGGTGGCAAAAATACTGTCACTTTTGTCCGTTCCTCTGTGTAGCAAATGACTGACTATGGGATTTTTCCTTTCAGGGAGGAAACGGCAACATGAATTCATAGATGATGAGTAGGATGCCAAAGCCAGAGATGACAGTGCTCTTGAAGAAATGCTGGGTAGAACAAAAAGGTAAAAGGAACAGCTAATTGAGTGCATTTCAGAGCCTGTGGGACTTTGTGGGGTACCTTTCCTCATGAGGCAAACGGCACACCCCCTCAAACCGGAGCTCAGTGTTCTGAATTCCCTCCTCCGTTTTGCATGAAGTCCCAGTGCCACCTCTCACTCCTGACCGGCTCCCTCTTTGCTCGGGTTTTCCCCAAAGTTGCATCATTCTGTACCTAAAACCCATGCAACCCGTCCTTTCCACCCTGTTCCTGCATGTGTGCACTGGCAGGTGCTGCAGCTCTCCCTGCCCCACCAGCCCAGCAGTTACTCCACACCTCTGCTGCTGTGGTTGTGCTACGGGCAAAAACAGAAATGATAGCAGCCCTGGACCCAGTCCATTTGCAGCCAGTGTTGTTCTCCAGAGAGTCGCTCAGTGAGCCATGGCCTGCTCCTGCTGTGGCTCCTGCTGCTCCTGGGCAGGTGCACATGGCTGCAGTGTTGAGAGTGTTCTGCAAACAGGTGCCTCTGACAGGGCTGAATCTCTCTCTGCTACTCTGATGCCTTTTATCGCATTTTGTGATAATGCTGTAGAGATGCCCAGAGGAAACACTTCTTATTGGCTCTTTCATTCTGCTAAATTCTCTCTGTAATGGAGGCGTGATAGTCTACCTGGGGACTTGGGGAGGTAAGAGGCAGATTTAGTCATACCTGCAGAGCACCACGCAATAGAAAGGACTTGTTGTACTCATCCAGTGGCAGCAGAAGTGGCTGAAGCAACTGATGAGGAGCAAGAAAATCTTCATTAGTCATGTAGCTCTCCTTGGGATATTTTCCTGCTTGTTTGTGCAGGCTGATTTAAATCCCTCAAAAGTCAAAAGGAAATGTTCTCCTTGCAAGTGCTCCAGGTTTGCAGTGATGATCTGCCTGTTACCCCTGCCTCTCATCTCTCTCCAGCAGCAGCTGTGTGGGACACGGGGTGTTTCTGGGGCAAGCAGAGGATCTTTTCAGTACTGTCTAATGGGTTGATATGTATTAATAATAGTTTCTGCTGGAAGCGTTGTTTTCAAAACAGCAATCAGGGAGGTATTCCCAGTAGTTCAGATGTTCATGGCATTTAGCCCTCCAGAGCTCTTGGTCCGCTTGGAGCCTTCCAGCCCAAAATGGCAGGAGCCTGTCATGGACAGAGCTCTTTGCTCTGCCCGTGTTCAAAATATCTGCTAAATATACTCTGAAACACTGATTGACTTTTTGGAATGATCCTAACTTGTAGAAACTGTCCTACAGTTCAAATCCATGATTGTATAATTTTTAATTTAATAGCACCAGAGATGAGAATTTAAGGATACTTAAAATAGTAATTAGCAAGTTTCTGTTGTTGTCAATCCATATTTTGGGAGATTGATGGTTTTGTTAGTTGTTTTTCTGCATATGTGTATGTGAAGGATGTTGATGTATTTTTCAGCAATTTCCATAAACTTGGATGCAAATCTGTTATATTCGTTGGGTTTCAAAATTCTTCACCATCAGTCTGAAGAGCTTTGAGTCTATAAAACTGGAGAACAGCCAATGCTGGCAGGACCCGTGTCCCTACAGGAGTGCTGGTTCCCTAGAGCCAGGTTGTGTAGCCATTCCTTATTCATCCTGGTCCCTGGTTGGGGTGCTGGCACCTAGCCAACACAGAGCAATGGTGGCTACAGCACCCACAAGGCCGGGTGAAATTTGGAACAGGGAAGCTTTTCAATATTTGCTGCAGTTTTGAGAGCTCAGTATATGTGTTATTTTACTGCTCATGCCGCTAAACATTGGCTCAGGGCAGTTGCATGGTGCTGGTGCTTTAAGGTGGCCAGTGGCCACTAGCTGTGCTCAGCAGTGCCGCTGCCAGCTCCAGCATTGCAACACGTGCTGTCCGCTCAGCAGTGGCTGGAAAGCTCCGAAAGGACCAGATTTGGCATCAGCACAATCGCTTCTGCAGGCGTTGTGCTTCGGGCGCTGCCAAGTCCTCCCTGCTTCTGCTTCCTTCCAGCACGTGGTATTTGGTGTGACCCTGGGGACAGACAGTAGCCTGAGGGGCTAGCTTGTGGTTTTTTAGTTTTTCCCTCAGTCGTGTCAGCATTCAGGTTTTCAGTTGCAGGAGAGCAACGGGCAATGCCTGTTCTGATTTGCTGGTTGTCCTGCAAACGCTGGCATCGGTGAGCACTGGCAGCAGTGGAAGGTGGTGTGTGTCACCCTTCTGGTGACATTGGGTGACAGAGCTCTTGAGCGAGGGAGCCTGTCTAAGGGAGAGTCCTGATTGGGGTCCTGTAGCCTCGCTGCTGATGCAAGTTTTCGTCCTGAGGTAGAGCTTTTCGGCACCTGACTGTTGGTGTTTAGCCCACGTCTCACAAGCAGTCAGGAAAAGAATGTGAATCACTCCGTATCCTTTGATCTGAAAGATCAGTGCTAGTCCTTTTCTGTAATTTTAGTCACTGTATTTGAAGCTTTTGCCCTCAGAGTTGGAGGCAAGGCAGGAGGAGGAGATGCACTTAGAATTCCTCCAGCTTTGAAATACTTGATTGGAGATAGAATACTGCAGAAACCCCCAAAGCATTTTAGCAAGGCCATGCCATGTGTCAGTGGCTGTTACTAGAAGTTGGGGCTCCAAGGTTTTCTGATTTTGTCTGTGAGGTTTTATTTAGTTTGCTTTGGGTTTTTCCCCAAGAAATTTTGGATGTTTTTGAATAGTACCTGTTAGTTCCTCAGATGAGCTATGAACAACCTTTCACTGCAACCTGGGGAATTTTAATCCAGATACTTGCTCTCAACAAACCTGCTATAAACCATACAGATGCAGATAAATTTTGGTGTCACTGCTAAGAACATAAATTGGAATTTTGATTGTGAAAATTATTGGCAAAGTTTGGTCGTGTGGAGCATGTTTTACAGTGTTTGTGACAGGCTGTTGATGGACATAAGCACAGATCCAGGAGAAGATCCTGGGCTTCCTGTAAATATTCAGGTGAAGTTATGCTAACTTACTGTACATTGTTTCCCTGGCAGAGATGGCCCTTTAGATAAATGTTAAATAAACGTTAAATACGGACTGACACTGTCAAAAGGAAGATGCAGCTCACTTAACACTGAAAGTGGCACTTGATAGAGACCTTTTGCAATTTGTAGTTCAATAAAAAGGGTAATCTGTGTAGAAATATTCCGTGCTTGCCTATTCTGTCCTTGTCTGCCAGTGCTGTCAGGATTGTGTTCCTGGTTTTACCTTCTTGGTGTCCCAGGTTGAAATACTTCATATTTCACACTCTGAGTTCTATAAATAATTGACGTGCCTGTCTTAGCAACTGAGGATCAGCAGCAAATTGTATTATTCTGGAGTAGTAGGGGTTTTCTGCATTCTATACTCCTTTTCATCTTAATTTTCACTTCACTACTGAGAATGAGGAACTGATTTACTCCACTTCAGGAGAAAAGGTATTATTGTACTGGTATTACTGTTCCAGTCCTTCAGGGAAGGAAGTTCAGGGGAAAGTCAGAACTCAAAAATGAACACATCTCAATGAAAACGAGTTATTTCTGTATATTTTCTGCAGCTACTCTTTGGATATATTTCTCATTTCGTGCAACTCTCATGGGTCACATGGGAAAGAATAGTCTTAAAGGTTAGATGAGGTTTAGGCAGACCTAGAAAGAAACTACTCTGTGGCTAAAACTAGTGAGAAAATATTAAGCCAATAATTTTTGCTTATAAGAAGTGTTGTGTCCCCTTGCTGACAGAGCAGAAGGGTTTGTGTGATAAGGCATCGTTGCACCACCCTGAGAGAACTGGAGCAGCTGCTCTGCCATGGTGCCACTGGGAGCAAAGCATGAGTGACTCCAGTTTGTAACACTGAGATTACTCTTCCATTTGGTTTACCTATTCATAAATAATGATAGGAAAAGTCGGGGAAGTTCCTTCTCATTGTGAATTTATAACGTGGCAGAGCCCAAACAATGATGGAGACCTTTAAAGATTTGGGATAATGCTTTCAGCAATTATACTTTTTAATTGAAAGCTTGAGTGCTCTGTGTGTTAATGATGCTTCCTGAGGGAATCAGAGGACAGACTTGGTTCAGAAGTACCAGGATGGGTTTTTGGGCAAAGGGCAGTGTTGGGGTGGTGCTGTCTTGAGCAAACTGACTCAGATAAATTTGAATTTGCCTCTGGCTTCTAGTTCTGGAATCCAGGTGACTTTGAGCACCTTCTGCCTCTGTTACCATCACCAGTTCTACTTCCTTTGGTTCTCCTATTGTTCTTCCTTTGTTGTCTTCCATTACTCATTCTTCTGTTCCCAGTGCCCGAGGCTGACAGTTTCATTCCTTGGTGACTGGTTTGGCTCCCAGATCCCTATTTATTCAGCTAATGTAGACAGCAGTCCAATTCTAGGGGAGTTGGAAAAGATACTTGTTTAAAAGCAGGAACACAACTTTAGGAGTATAACTTTAGGGATCTTAAACATCCTTCCCCATTTGTTCCAGCTGTGGCTAGAGATCCAGTCCCAAACTCACTCGTGCTGAGCTGAGAGCTGTGCATCCACTGCAGAGCCAACACTGCATGATGGCTTCTGGCACTGAGAGTTTGCAGGATTTATACTTTCTCCATGGGAAGAAGAGTTAGGATGTGGAGTAAACCATTCCCAGAGAGCAGGCACGCTATACAGCTTGTTACAGGAGGATGACAGCTTAAAAAAAAATTTAAAAACTAATCCTTCCATGACCTTCATTGAAGACTGCACTAAAATTCCAACCGAGGAGACCACGCATGACAATCATATTCCCTCCTTACACAGAACAACTCGATTGTCTTATTAGAAAAGAAAGCAAAGAGAAATGTCCTGGATGTAGTGTAGGAAATTGTCTTTACTAAATCTAGCCTAGCGTTTATGAGCACTGTATATATTATTTGATTTTGCCAGAATTACATAAACATGGGGGAAAATTGTTAATGTAAGTTGACTACCAGAGTAAATCACAGCCTAATTATTCTTTTTTTTCCCTGGCTAAAATTAGAATTTGATATAGTGGTCAATAGACATTTTCTTTAATTTTTGAGACATAATTTCTAATAGCTAATCCAAATGAATTGGAGAAAGTTGCTGCAGAATTGAAAAAATAAATTATCTGAATTTTATGGTGACTTACTGGTAAATCCCCTTAGTTGGAAGCTTTAATTTACCTCATATTTCATTTTTTTTCTCTTCTAACTGGCTTGTGGGTGTATATTAGGGCAAAATGATTGTTACTTTCCTAGTGCCACGGGGTGAAGGCAGACCCCAGGCTGTCTCACAGGGAGCAAAGGCCAAGGGCTGCAGGGGCAATGTGTAGGGCATAGTGGGACAGTTGCTCCCTGGCACTGCTGCCTGCAGCAAAGGCTGGCCCTTGGCAGCCGTGTGAGTCCTTCTGGAGCTGTGTGACACGGTACTGGAATGACTGAGGCTCCAGCACTGCAACACCATGGGATTCCTATCTGGAGCTGGTGCCCCTGTAGAACAATTGCACTGTTGCTTCTGTTCTTGGTTAAACAGGTAAATGCTGTGTTTCGTGTTGAGGCTACTGGTTTAAATATATATAATAATAAATATATATAATATAACAACACAATATATATAATATAACAAGCTCTTTATGGGGCTTTGCACAGCAAAACCACCTTTCCTCAAAGAGTCCATTAAAGGGGCTGAGACTTTGGAGTTGTACTTCATTTTAGCCTAGGGTGTATTTCCTGTAGCCAGCAGGGTTTAACTAGAGGTGATTTGAGTGTAGTCTTTGTATTTCTGAGGGAAACAAATGGGCTCAGAACTGCAGAAGGAATGGCAAGAACGATGGATCCAAAGCCCATTGTGTAGAAGGTGATTGAGCTTGACCTTTCGCTAGGGGAATCTGTGCTTTTGTCCATTCTGAGTCCAGTATCCTTAGTTCCTGGTAATGTATATTCTCTACAACTTCCCCACATAATATTGGACAAGTTACTTGGATGATGGAGAATTAGGTGGAGTATACTTCTTAGGAGAACCTTTTGAAAGAAATGCATGTTTTTGGAATATTTACCTGTTTTTGCTAAACCTAGGAATTGGCGGTTTGGTACATCACAAATGCAGTGACATGTTTTAAGAGCGGGTTTGTCCACACTCATTGTCTACGTTAAGTCTTGGGTTTATTCCTAGTATAACACCTAGAAGAAACACCTTTAGATTCTGTATGTGGAGAGAGTAAAAAGGGCAAAAGCATTTCATTTCTATCGTATGAGGTTTTTCTAATCATCTCTTCTCACACTTGTGAGAGTATTTTTGTGAAAACACTTGGCATTCCTTGCTTCTAAATCATGAAGTAACTTTGTGCAAACAATTCACAAGAAATGGGGTTCCAACATTGTCATTATGGCTATTAAACCTGTCTGAACTGTTTTCCTTTGTGCTGCTTGCCATAGCAACGGTGATGTGCTGAATATCCATAACAGGATATTTGAATATATTCTTAACAGTTTTACTTCTGCATATAGCTCAGTATGCCAAATCATCACATTAACCCAATTAACCAAGCCAGACCCACATCTGCCATGGATTGACAATTAAGAATTTTAAAAGAACTTAGTATTTCATCTCCTTTTTAATGAAACCAACCCAGACACCAATCACCAGCATAGCAGCGGCTTTTATCAGTGTGCTGATAAAAATTATTCATGATTCAGACTGCACAAACTCCTGGCACATCTCCTCCCTTGCTGCTTATCAGCTGGAGGTTGCTCTGTGCGGGTGCCCCTGGAAAGGTAACAGTGAGCAAGTTTATCCCACACCATCCATGCATGGAGTCTTGTGCAGTTCAGTACCTCTGTGCCTTAATAACAATTGGACTGAGTTTTAAGCAGTGGGAGCTGGGAAACTTCAAAGATACCAGCAGCACTTCAATCCAAATGGCTTGTTTCTTATCATTTTATTGCACTGGACTTAAATGAAAATATTTGGGGCTTTCTGGCATTCTGAATGAAAAAATCCCCATTTAGTATCTGTGGTATTATTCAGGTCACACTGCTGTAGTAACCTGTGTGTACAGATTAGGTAATTTCAGGTGTGGGAGATTCAGTTCACTAGAGGTTTGTGTCTCCTACTAGAAAACCTCATGTTGAGGAGGAGAATGAGTTCATTAGCTAGATGGAGCAGAGTTCATACACTGCTTCAGTAACCCTTTAAAAATGCTTTATTCATCCTCATCCACACAAAATCTCAATGTCTTTACAGAGCAGGAAGGATCTAGAAAGCCAGGCAGTGCTCCCGAAGAGACTTGATAGAGCAGGGTACACACTGCTGTGGAGTCAGGGTGGTTGTGTTAGTCCTGGCAGCGGAGCTGTTCCCAATTAGTGCAGCAGCACTTCTGTGTTCCCAGGCTGTGCAGGCCAGGAGAAGGCAGGCAGTGTCCTGAACAACCTTGTCCCTCAGAGCATGGACCTTGTTGCTTTAATGAGCCATAGAAGTGCAGAAGGAACTGCTCAAGCCTTGGAGGGAAGAGACAGATGTACACTCGTGTGTGCACACAGAGCTGACTTGGCATTTCATTTAGTTTGGGGGTGACGTCAGGGTGATGTGACCCATGTAGCGTCCCCATGGTTACCTGTCCAAAGGGTGTCAGTGAATACTGCAGCGAGGGTTGTGACTGGAATGAACGGTTGTGCCAGTTTCCCTGGCAAGAACAGGAAGGCTGTTTGTGGGGAGCAGCCTGAGTTCCTGCCACAAGCATGGGGGGCTCAAAACCAAACGCAACAGCTCTCCAGCATCCCTGTGTTTGGTACCAGAGTGAGGAGCTGTGTCCATCTGAGGAGCTATGTCGGTCCCATGATTTCTCTCATGTCTTTTCATTACTTGGTTTTGCCCGGATACCCACATGGAAACTCAAGCTGCTGAGAATGCTGGCCTGATGTTAGAGGGGCTGGAGGTGAGCTGGCCCAGGGCAGAAGCAGTGTGGGCTGTGCTCCTTGGCTAAGCCAGGTGCCCTTTTCTTGCTGGAGAAGAGGGGGCAAGGCAGATCTGTCCCAGGGGCTCCAGCACCTGCCACCCTGAGGAGAGTGCTGGGGAGGAATTCAGCATAGACTGACCCTCCACACTTCCATGAGGCATCAACCAAAGGTCCGTGACTTGCATCAGAAGGTTGCTTCCTGTCCCTAAGCACCAAGGGATGATGTCTCTGTTAGTCTGATACTATCTTTTGCTATAATGCAAACTATGAACTACAACAACTGTATGGCTACCTCATATCTGCTAAACATATGGATTGCCTTGAAAGAATAACCAAGGAGAGACATAAATTCCATTTCCAGCATATTTTGAAGTGCTGAAGGAAACAACTGTCTTAGCTGATCCTGTGGCTGCATTAGTATTTGTGGGTATTTATAGGACACTGTACCAGATGAGCTTTCTGACCATCGGGAGTGAGCCTGTCATTCTGAAGCCTCTTCATCAATGTGCCTTTCACGCTCCACGAGATTAGCAGCTGCTGAAAATAGGAAAAAGGAATTTTCCTTTCTTCTGTCTTAGAAGAGGCCCATCACACCATCCTCTTTTCGTCTGGGCTTGGAAACAGCTTCGGTCCTTAGCAAAGCCAAAGCACCAACAGGTCTTTTTAAAGGAGTTCTACTCCCAGGAGGATCTAAGAGAAAATATCCTTTTTGTGTGTTTAGTCACACACATCAAAGGAAACAACCGTTGCAGTCTTGGTTTGCATTGTGCAGGCATTAGCTGTGGTCCAGTTCTGCAGGGCTCTGCCTGAGGAGGCTGAAGTGCCCGTGCTCATCAAGCTTTGACGGGGATGGGGCAGACTCAGCCAGGCCAGAACATTCCACTTCTTAGGGCACATCAGTTTTGAGAAGGACAGAACAATTTCCTTGATGTCGTGGGAGCCCCTTCACAAGCCCCCCGGCCGTGTGCAGTGTGTCTGAGTGGGATCTGTGACACTGTATCACAAACTGTGTCCGAGGGATGGGCAGGACTCTCTCAAGCCTTTAACATCTCGTTGGCCACCATAACTTGGTTCCCTCCACAAATCACAAATCCTCATCATCCTTGCACAGTGCCAAGAACGCCTGTTTCACCCGAGCGTCGTGCTCTGCACCCTGAAACGCTGCGGCTGTGGAAGAGGGCCTACAGTACCCCGAATATTTAGCACTACTGAAAAATGGGGAAAGAACCTTTGCAGCCTCAGGGCCGCCGGTCAGGGCAGGGAAACAGCTCCGGGCTTCGTCTGCCACGTAGAAGGGGAGTAGAGCCCTGGAGCTGCTCCCCCCGGCCCGGAGGGCTCTTCGCTCTAGGGGCTCGGCACCTCCGTCCCTCCCGGAAGCGCGGGGACCAGCCCAGCCGGGCAGACCCTCTGACCAGGACACGCCAGTTCGGCACCGGCGTTACTGAGGGCGGTGACAAACGCGGGTCGCAGGTGGCGCCTCTCACAAAACGGCCCCGGGGCGTCCCAGCGGGGGTAATTTCGCTCTCTCGGTGTAGTCTCGGCTCCGGTGCTCGGGGCGGGGCGGCCCCGCCGGGCGGGGACTGGCGGCCGCGCCAATCGCCGCCTTTGTTTGGGGTCACCGGGCGCGGGGGGGGCGGTGCCCGCCGGGGCCGCGCGCAGCCAATGGGCGGGGCCGGGGCCTCGGCCGGCCGGCCGGGCCGCGCGCCCCATTGGTGCCGAGTGCCGTCATTCCGGCGGACGGCGCTGCTCGTTGGCCCCCGGCGCGCGCGGTTCCGTGCGTCATCCGCTTAGTCCCGTCTCCCCCGCGGGACGATTGGTTCCGGCGGCTGTCAGTCACGCGCTCTTGGCCCTTCAGTGGCTGCTGGGGCCGTCGATCACGCGCTCTGTCCTGCCCCCGCTCGCCCGCCCAGCGCCGCCGCTGAATGGCTGAGGCGCGTGCCACTGTAGCGCTGCCGCACTGCCATTGGCGGGGTGCAGTGTCCATCGCGCCCATCCCCTCCGGGGACCCGCCCCCAGCCTGCCACGATTGGACGCCGGGGATGTCAGTGCGGCGGATTGACCAATGGGCGGCCCGGGGCGTGCGCGGTGCGCGCGGGGCGGCCGGGCCGGCGGCGGCGCGGGAGGAGGCGGCGCGCGCCTGGTCCCGGTCGCGAGGAGGCGGAGGAGGATGTGGCGCGCGGAGGGGAAATGGCCGCCGAAAACAAGCCGGAAGGTGAGAACGCGGCCGGGCCGCCCCCGCCCCGCGCCGGGCCCCGCGCCGGGCCTGCCCGCCGGGCCGCCCCCGCCCCCTGCTACGGCCCCGCCGCGGGGCGGTGGCGGCGGCACAGGCCGGGCCGCGCGACGCGAAGTTTGCGGCGGCGGCGCCCCCGCGGGGCCGGGCCGGCCCGGCGGGCGGGCCATGTGCGGCAGGAAGGCCGCGTGGCGCGGGGGCCGCGGCGGCCGGGCCGGGCCGGGCACGGTCCCGCCTCCCGCCGCCCGCCGGCACGTGCCCGCCCGCCGCCAACATGGAGGCCCCGGCGGCGCGGCCGGCGCGGGGCCGCCGCTCGCCACGGCCGGGCCGGGCCGCCCCCGCCGCCCCCCGGCGGCGGCGGCGGCGGCGGCGCACGTGCCTCGCGGGCGCGCGCCCGTCGGAAGCTGGGTGGCCTTGGCCACGGCCCCGCCAGACCGGGGCCTCCGCGCCGCGGGCGGGCCGGGGGCGGGCGGAGCGGCAGGCGCGAAGGTGAGCGCGGCGCGGGCCCGGCCCCGCTGGGGTCTCCGGGCCGCCCGACTGAGGCCGAAAGTTGCCGGAGCGGCGGGAGCGGGGCCGGCGCGTCCGCAAGGGGGAAGCGGCGCTCCGCCGCCGCTCCTGCCCCCGGCCCGGCGGGAGCGGGGCCGTGGCCCGGGTTCCGCGGGAGGCGGGTTGGATATTTCGCGTTATTTGAGATAAGTTTGTCCCGGCCGGCTCGGGCAGCGGTGCTACCCCGGACCCCGCCGGCCGGGTGGTCGCGGCCGGTACTGGTGTCGGCGCCTCCATCTTACAGGGGCGGGAGGAGAGAGCAGAGGACAGTTCACATCCCCTGCCTAAATCCCGTTGAATATGCCAACACACCAGGGATTGGCCTGGTTGTAGTTGGGCACCTCAAGGAACGGTGTTTAAGAGTAAGTAATAGGGATTTTTTTTTTTTTCTCTTTATCTGCCAGAGCAGATGTACATCCTCGCGTGGAACCCATTTGTATTCTTTACTGGGAAACCCCTTCATAGAATACAAGGGTTCTTATCCCACCTTTTGTCTTGATTTTTTTTCACAGATTGCTTTGGGAATATATTTTTTTGCGTAGTTTCTTGGCGGCTCTGAGCCCCTCTGGGCATAGGTTTGAGTTTTGATTGCGCCGTGAAATTCAAAGGCTCTGCAAAAATCTAAAATTTAAGTAGTAGAGGTGGTTTTGAGTGTTGTTGGCTTCATCTTTTACTAATCTCTTTGATGCTCCCAAATCCATTAGTTCGATCTTTCCTTTGGTCTGGAAAACGTCGGGCTTCATTCTTTTCTCACTTGCGTTGAAGTACATGATTAACTGCACTGAAGCAGTGAAATGCCACCTGGCTAACAGGGGTGTGTGCGAGGAGAGAGCGAGCGTTCACCTGGACTTCCTGGCTCAGATTGTGACGTTTTGGTTCTCTTGGGGGTGACAGTATTGTCACCAAAGCACAGTCGGGTTCGATTGAGTTTTCGGGCTTCCTGTGCCAAAGTACGATGGATTTTTCCTCTGTAAAGCACAGGTTTCAGTGTGCTCAGCCCTGTGAGGCTGCGGCTCTACGGACCAGGCAGGTCAGTGCTCCCTGACCGGGAACGTAACTTGTCCTTTCCGCTTGTTATTTATTGCAACTTTTGTCATGTTTGGTCTTGGTAACTGGTTTCAGGGGGCGGATGAGGTGTGTCTTTGCTGGGGAAATGGGTCGGCAGCCGTGTTTGCTCTCGAGTAGGGCTGTGCAGGAGCTGCCAGCGAGACGCCCGCTGTGCCCGGCGCTGCCGGCCGGCGTCTCCGCTGGCTGAGCCGGCGCTGTCTGCTCTGTGCCCGTGCAGAGCAAAGGCAGCGTCGCGGAGGTGGGAGCAAGCAACCCCGGCTCGGCACCGGCGCCCGGGGTGTTGTCGTACGAAGTCACAGAGCTGCTCCCCCGCTGACCTACTTTTGCTCTGGATTTTCAAGGAGACGACATATAAGCCATTCATTCCATAAGCTTAAACTCCACCTGTCAGAAACTTAAATGGGAATGCTAAAGGCATGATTCAAGCAGAGTGTTTCACCGTTAGCGCAGGTGCTGGAGGAGAGAGCACAAGTTGCTATAGATTTTAGTTACTTCAATGAGTTAAAAGCGGATGTAAATGGCAGCTCGCGGGCCGGCTGCGGAGCAGCGCTGCTTTCATTGGGGAGCCGCCTGCTCCATCCCCCCAGCGCGGTGCAGCAGCGACGAGCCTCTGAGCAGCAGCACACGGCTCTGCAGACCTGCCTGGCCTTGGAGCTCCCTGCCGAGCTGCCGTCGGGGCTTCGTGTGCCCCCCGAGCAGCGGGAGTTCCCCAGCGGGAGTTGAGGTTTGGAATGAGGCTGGCGCCGCTGTCCCCTGGCTGCAGGAGAGAGTTCCACGGCTTAGAGAACTCGGGTGAGTTTCCTCTTTAGTGGTTTCCTCGGGCAGGATGAGGCTGGTTCAGTGACCCAGCGGCTCTTGCCATCCTGCAGCAGAGGGTTTGTGGGTTTTGTAGTTCCTGCTGTGTTTTATGCGTCTGAGCTGAGCCGGGAGAACTGACCCTTGCTGGTGCCATCTTGGCAGCTGTGACAGCTCTGAACTTGATCAGAGGGTGCTAAGGGGGGTATCCTTTTAGAAACTTTCTTTTTCTAATTTAAAGTTCAAAAGGGGAAGAATGTACACGGACGTCGTTTTTGTGTTCTCACAGCCAGGTACCTCTAACCAAGAGCTTTGCAGAGAGTGGTGCCCATGTGTTTTGCGTGTGCTGGCGCAGGAGCCCAGAATTTTGTTGTGCGCTGAGTTTGGTTATGTGCAATTGTTGAATTTTTCTGTCTGTTAGTTGAGGCAGGGTCATAGGTGGGATTGCAGGAGGAGGTGGTTTCTCCCTACAGTTCCTGAGCTGGGGGTGCTGGTGGCGTGGGCTGACTGAAGAGGGTAAGTGGAGCCTCAGATGTTACTGGCTTTGGAGAGACTATTTGGGGAACAACAGCCTTTCGAAAACAAAGCATCCCCGATTTGGTTGTTAAACAGCAAATATTTACTTCCCTCTGCAGAAGTGTTACCTAAGGTTTTATTACTTAAACAAACCTGAACTTACGGTGTGCTGATGGTTCGGGTTGTGTGCTGCAGGATCAGACTGTCGCGGGGAGGAGGCAGCATTTGATGCTCTGCTCAGTCCACTCCTTGCCCAAGAATTTTTGCTGAATCTCAGCATTGGGATTTTACCAAAATTTCTGTTGTCAGAATTGAAAGTAAACTGTCTCCGGGTGATGTTTCTAGACCCTCTTTGTGGGCTGTCAGCCAGCAGGACAGGTTCAGGAAATGGGTTTAATTCCCTTTTTCCAAACAGTAGGAACTATATGTTTGTGAGGTCAGTTTTTTGAGTACTTTTGGTATTAGTGTAGTGTTATTCGCTATGTAAGGCTTAGGGCTTATTTAAAACTCTTTTTAAAATTTAATTCCGCATCTCTACTTGCTAATGATTTTCACAATTACTTTGGCTTAAAGGATTTTTGGCTTATTTGTGTCAATTTTAAAGCTACATATGCGGGAAACCTTCCTGGAGATGTATTAACTCAGATTTCATTTTCTGTATCAGAAAATGATGTAGTGAAATGATGACGTAGAAGAACAGTTAAAACGGATACCTTTAAATTAGTATTTAAAGACTCAGTGCTGATCTTGCATTACTAGTGGTCTTAAATGGCTCTTATAAAGACCTCCTTACAAAGGTGGATGTTGTAGGAGGAAGGGGCAGTAGCTATTCTCCCTCTATCCGGACACCCTTCAGAAAGAGGGAGCTGGAATGTGACCTTCCTTTTTCAGTATCCCTCTGTCTCTGCTTCAATAAGCCACATGTGTCTGACGGGAAAAAGCCCCCAGCCAACAAACCCAAATATTGTCTAGGAGTGAAGCAAGGCTGGGTGGAATGCTTGTGGAATACTGGTCTGGTTAATTGAAATGCAGTGCTTCCAGCAGCTTCCTGCAGCTTCCATGTTCTGCTTCCACACCTTGCTGAGTTTTTGCTTGGTAGTTTTCTCCCCTCACTTTGTGTCCGTTTTCACCTTCCTTGGCTCCTGGCTGCCTTGTGTTGTGTTAATGCTGGGTTAAACCCTGTGGGTTTGGAAAGGCAGGTTTGCCTGCAGGGGCTGGTGCCTGTCTTAGCCCCAGTCCTTTGGGGTACAGAACCTACCTTATTCCCAGGGCAATGCTGAGGGACCACTCTGTGCTGAGTAGCTGTTGTGTCACTGGGTGAACGAGAGCAAATTCTCTTCTCACTGGACACGGAGCGCTTGCTATCCTGCTGCTCACATCACACACTTGGGTTCAGGGGGTTGGGTTTTTCCAGCCAGCTCTCCACGTAGGTGTCCAAACTCTTTGTGGTATGAAAAGAAAGAAGTGAGAATATTTGTGGCTGATGGCTACCACCGTGTAGGCTCAGAGTAAGTGACTGCCCTGGCCTTAGCCAATAGTTCAGGACTTCTGGGAAATGTGTTGTAGTGCTGAGAACATCTGTAGTTTTGGGAACTGAGTGAAGAGCTGGTTTATTTTTTGCTAGACCTGACCAGTAATATCCACCAGTCCTTGGCTTGATTGCCATTGAATTTGATTATGTAATTTTAGTGAAAACCAAGGGGTGAAGGAATTGATGATGTCTCAACCAAAGAGTTGTTGGTGATGGTAAGCAATGGTTTCATCGTTCTGGTGCACTTGTCAGATTTAGCAGCCAAGCAGTGAACATGAGGAGCTGCAAGGAGAGGCTCAAGTGACTGTACTGTTTGAACACTCCCAAGGTTTGCTTTTAGAGTAGGTCCTTGTGTGTACCTTCTGACTGTAAAGGAATTCTCTTGCTCCATTAGCAAGTTCTTGGAACCTGCCTAGGTGGGAGTGGGAAAGAGGAGCTTGTTTTGCTGGTGAGGGAAAGTAAACTTGGAAGTGTTGCACAGGGTGCTAAACATATGGCACAAGAAATAAATTGTTGATTGTGTCACCCAGCTCTCAAGCCAGTGTGTAGGCCTTCATTAGGGAAAATTTGGCTCTCAGCTCTTCCCCAAAATGCACCATTTGTAGCTTCACCTAATTGGTGTGCACACTAAATTTAGTTATAAAATGTCAAGAAACTGTCTGCGATGTGAAAAGGACAAAGGGACTTGGGAGTAGCATGTTACTGGTGAGGGCAACTGGGCCGCTGATACACAGCAGCAGCTTTAGCTATATTTGTGTTTCTTATGATTTTAGAATTGTTTGTAGAGTTTGCCATAGCAACAAAGTATTTATCACAAATATTCCAAGACACTAAGGCTAGATTCAGTAACTTCTAGAGGAAAATGGTTTTGTTGCTCATCCTTCATACTGCCACCATTCCTGTGATTCCCTCCTCATCCTTTCTGGGCTTTTTCCTTCCTTGCTTATTCCATGCAGGCAGCAGTCATGGCCATACACATGCTGGTTGGTGTTGGCTCTTGCTCCTGTCGTACATTTTTTACCTTTGCCTGAACTGCTTAGTCTTTCCTTGTGTCCTCCCATCAACCCCAGGCTGCATCCCGTGCTGGAGGACTGGGAATGCATTTCCTCAGCCAGTGTCTGACTGAGTGCTGGCATCCAGCAGAGCCCTGCTGAGACAGCAGCACTGCAGAGCTGGACCTGGTTATCTTCTCTTAGCCACCCTTGATTGATATTTAGAAATCCGGTTTTGTTGCCAAGAGATTTACTACTGTAATCATACAAATATTTCTAGCAAACAGACCAAGAGCTGTTGCATTTGCTTCTGTTGCTGGTTGTTTATGGATGGAAGATGCCAGGATTGAAGTTTAACGGAGAGAAATAGCATGGCAATCCTGCAGTTGTTTGGATCTGGAGTCATTCTTTGCATTTATTTCTTCCAGATGGAATTTGTTGGATTTGTCTGTGTCTGGAGAACAGCAAGTGACTGGGTGACTACGGTGACCTCTGTGCCCTGTGTTTTTGTGGTGCCACTTGTGCAGTGTAGGGCTGCAACTCTGCTGCCTCAGTGGTTGGTCAGTGGTGGTGGGATCAGCTGGATTCCTGCCCCTTTCCCGAATAAGGATGGTATTGGGATTTTAGTAAAAACTGTTTTGTACTAAAGTGCTCATTTGTAATGTTTAAACACCTCTTCCCTCTCTTGAGGTAGTTAAGGAGATGGCCAGCCCTAAGTTATTATTTCATAATAATAGGTTTATAAAATTTGTGTTTGGGAGTTTATAGCTTACTTGTGTTATTTATTTCCAGTATAGACCTGTCTGCAGATCAGCAGCTGATCAACATCCTTTTGGCGATTTCTTTATTTTCCAGTTACATGTTATATAGGAAACCTGTGGTAGTTAACAGGGCTGCAGGTCTAAATTCACGTCCTGGATCACCAAAGATTTAAGAACCAGTTAAAGAAAAAGAAAAGGGGATAGGGGGTTGTTTGGAGAGTGGGGGTAGAGCACAGACTTTCTGTGATTTGCTGTTGTGCACTTTAAAGTTTTATGGGCCATGGTACATCCCTTGGGAGGATAAAGTGCAAGGAGCATGAAGAAACCCATAAAATGACGAAGGGTTTATGTGGTATAATTAATGTGGAACTTTCCATGAACTTTATAATACTTACACTTTCTTAATTCTACATGAGTTTCTGGTTTGCTAATAAGTAATCTTGAAGATTGCTAATGGAACTTAAATTTTGCATTTTCATTCTGAATTATAACAGGACACATTGTAGGCTGCTATATTTTAGTCTATAGCTTCCTTACTTGAGTTCTCAGCTGTGGCTGTGCCTGCCTTGGGAAACATTTTTGAGCTGTGGCCAGCTCTGCACTAAAAACCCCCGTGTTGATAGAGCTTTACTGGCAAATCCTCCCTGTGCCAGTGTGGCCCTGCTTGCACAGACGCTTGTTATTGACACTGGATGGATTTGCAGATCTTGGTGTTGTTAGTCGCACCCGTAGCAAAAATAAATGAGGAGAAAGTTCAAGTAAAAATCTGGATTTGCACAGTAAAACCAAATCAGTGCTGGGAAGTTCAGCTCCTGTTTTTAGCTACTGAGGAGATTTTAGTTGGTGATAAATGGAGGAGTTTGCCTGCTGGGTGCTCTGCCTGTGCTGCTGGAGGAGCAGGACTGCAGAGCAATGTGGACCTTTGTCCCTCTGCCTTCACCAGGAGCCCCCATGGTGGTGGATGGGCTGGTCAGCTGCACTAGCAATGGCAGAGTTGATTCAAACCAAGGGATAGCATTGGGCAGGGGATTGCTCACCTCCCTAAAGATGGCATGGTGTTATTTGTGAGAAACAGGACCAGGAAAGTGGTGTTTCATTTAGAAGAATGGGAACTCTTGTTCCACCAGTATCCTCGGTGCCACTCGGTGAGCAATCCTCCTTTCCTCTCCCGTTCCCAGCTTCCCTGGACTTTCTTCCCTGTAGGAATACATTGTGTGATTGCAGAGCGCTGAGAAGCAAGTTTGAAGGTAAATGTGTGTACGTTGTTTGGGGCTATGGATTCTTCACTCTCATAGCTGATTGTCTGATTTCATCCTTTTTCAAGGTCAGACCTGGTTTAGAGGTCACTGGGTTTAGGATTTGCATCCCATACCGTAATGGTTGTGTTCTGACCACACAGCTTGAGGAGTCCATAATGAAAAGCTGGTTGGATTGAGGCAGGAGGCAGTTGTTTTTCACACAGGGGATTTTTTTGGAGTGAGGAAATGCCATTGCTAAATGCAGAAAAGGGAGGCATCTATGAGATGTAGTCGTGTTACAGGATGGTGAGAATGACCTTCCATTGCTGTAATAACAGAAGGTGGGAGATGCTAACAACAGGAGTTGGAAGGTTTAGCGTCAGCAAGTTCTGACAACTTCTACCACAACATTTTAAAGGGCTCTATTATCCATAGGCACTTTCTGGATTAATAATACTGATAATTGATGACAATGGAAGAAAGTTAATAAAACGAGCTGAATAATTAGAGGTCTGCCAGCCCTGCAAAATAATGGAATGAGTGATAGAGGGCTTGACTGATACGGAGGTAAGGGGAAGTAATACAATTAATGTCAATTAAAATGTGCCCATGGAAAATAAGCTGATGAGATGTAACTGGGATGTAGTTTGGCTGATAAAAGCAATAATGTGTGCTGTAAAATACTTTGCGCCTTAATGAATTGAATGTAGAGCAATGCAGTGTTTTGAATGAGAAATTGAAATGGTGTAAAATGAATGCAGGGAGTGTGAAGTGAGTATTGACTGCATTGGGTGGTGGATCTGGAAATGGCTAGGAGCTGCTGGCATGGCAGGCCTTGCCTCCTTGCCTGGCTCGGGTCTTTGCCACAGGCAAGTTGTGTTTTTGTGGATAACCCCAGGTATTGCAACTTGGGTGTCTGTGAGGCTTGGAGTGGCCCAAGTGCAGGGAAATAGCGATGACAGCCATATGTGCAGAGCATTGGCTAGGGAAAAGGATGTGGCCAAAAAGCCCTGTAGCGTCATGGTCTGAAATACTCAAGATCCAAATAGAAATCCTGGAGCGGCGTAATGGAGAGCACCCTCTCCGTGATTTCTTTAACAGTCCAGCAGAGATCGATCCTGCTTGGCTGCTCCTTGCCCAGGAAAAAGTTGGGAAGTGGCAGCCCTGTTGATTTAATCTGACACAGTCGCACAGTAAAGTTCCCAGTAACTCACGGAGCACGCAGGACTCGTAAATTACAGAGCAGCTCACGTTTATCATACACATCACTGCTTATCTTGTAAACTCATCTGCTGGGCTTGCACGAGCAGTTGATTTAACAGCATGTATATTGTTGAACTTGACACATCCAAGAGTCTAATCAAGCTTTAAGAATACCAGGGATGTCTGGCTGCTGGTGTGAAGTCTCTACAATTCCTGAGTAATTTCTAAGAATGATCGTGGGCCAGGCTCTGTCGGGTTCACTGCAGGTCACAGGGAATATCTGTGTTGTATGGAATTGCAGGGGAGTTTTATCGTAGTGCTGGCATGTGTTTTATGACATAAAATAATTAGATGTGTAAAATGAAGTTAATATCCTTTTTCTGTACATTTCCAAGTGGGAAATGACTATAAATTAATTTTGTAGGGTAAAATGCCAGTGAGTAACTGTACTGCCCAGGATCTGTCATGGGATGCATGAGGCTGGTGGAAGACAACAGAGATATGGTGTTTGGAGGGAGAACTGATAAAGTTCTGCATTGTGGCTGGTCTCTCTTATGCTGCTGCTCCAGTTCCTTTTCCTGTGAGAACTGATTTGGTTGATAAACACATGCATTTCATGGGTGCTCTGATTCTTTTGATGGTATTAGAGGGTGATAGACATCTTCAAGGTGCTGCTGTTGGGACTGCTACAGGCTGGTGTGAGATTGCAGGGCTTTTTGGGACTCAGGTCTTTTAAAGGGAATTGATGCACCTTCTACAGATTTAGCAATAACAATTTCTATTATTTAGTATTTCTGCTTTTGAGACCCTTGGGCATGGTGAGGTAGGAAAATTTCCATCCCTCTTCCTCACTTTTATGTTGAAGAACTACATTTATTTCCTGAGCTGTGAATGGAAATAAAATTAACCTGGGTTTGATCAGGTATGGCATGTTTTAGTTTTAAATGAACTAATAGACCTTGAGTTGCATTTCTGCTGCAGCTTGACAAAATTATAGCAGGTACTGGGGCTCTGTGCTTATTTACTTGCAAATCCTGTCAAGTGTGAACTTCATTTATGACTTCCCTGGCAGGTCGTGCTGCTATGGTCACAGCTTCTACAGTATTTTGTTGCTATTGCTTGTAAAATTTGCCACTGAGGGAAATAATGAGCAAAAATAGGCACAGGTAAGCATACACAGGCTTCTTGTGCCCAAATCCATCAAAGCTCTTCTAAAACTTTGCAACCAGAAAGAATTAAACTGCATTTATATTTCTGAAATAAAGTTGCAGTTTCAACAGAAAGCTGCTATTTGTCTTATTGCCATGGCAAATTGCTCTTTTTGGACAGGGAGACTGGGGAGTTTCCAAGTCTTGTCGTCACTTGAGTCTCCTGGTTGCAACCACCCATTCTCCTGTGTGTACATTATGTGTCTCCTCTTTTTTCTAGATGATCATGGGAACAGCAATGGCAGTCATGTAAAGATCTTTTTACCGAAGAAGCTGCTTGAATGTCTACCAAAATGTTCAAGTTTACCGAAAGAGAGACACCGCTGGAACACTAACGAGGTAGTTAAATCTCATTCTTAAATGTACCAGCTTACTTAATGCTTATGGATTGTTTTCAATGCAAGTTACAGGATATGAATTCCCTGGCTCTGGAACCTATTCCATAAATAATAAGTCCTAGTACACGCTGAAAGTGAGCTTTAAGTGAGACTTGAAGGCAGATGTGGAAGTTGACTTCTAGTACAGTAGGAGTCTTACTCATGTGTATGTGATTTGTCTCAGAGTCAAATCTCATATCACCTTAATGACCTGTTTCAAAATAGTTTAAAATTGGATAGGTGTGTTTGTACTGTGATGAATAAAGTGTTACTTTCCTTTGCATGAAGACTTCTGAACAAAAAAGCAGTGTGTGTTCTTTCCTGCCACACAGGAGCTTGGGAAATAACCAGCTTACCTCTGTCTGAGTAATCTCATTAAGAACAAGGGAAACACAGAACTGGGTGTTTTTTATTGGAATCCAGTTACCCTGAGTGTGCTAGCTCACAGATCACCTCTTACTGCATTATGGTTGGGGTAATTTAAATAAAAAAGAAGTATTTAAAATTCTGTGAAGTTAAAGAGCGACCCAGGTAGCTCTACAATCCCTAGGCTTTATTCCTGCTGTGCCGCAATGCTGAATGTCCCATGGCAATACCTACAATGTGTAGTTTTAGTTTTTAGTAGCTCTGTCTTAGCATAGCTTTGTCATATTTATGGGAATCGCTTAATAATAGAGGCAATCCACTTGGAGAAACGACTGTAAAACTCCAGTTAGTGTCTGCTTGTTGGGAGCTGACTGGTCCTGTTCCTCTGATGCCTCGTTTGTAGATATAAACTTGTTAACAGAACCTGTACTCATGAGTTTAACACCTGCAACTGGCAGCTGAGTGCAGGATCAAACACGGCTCACTTCTGTGTGTGTGTTTGCTGAGCGTAGAATCAATCACAGAGCAGTGACTGTGTGTATTTTTCAAAATTGGAGTCCTTACGTCTCTTTCTTTTGGTGTCTGGAAGTTAAAATCTGGTATCTATTTTTAACATATCCAGTACTGTGATGGAATGAATCGGGTCTTTGGGGCAGTTGCTGGCCTTGGCCTTTTTGTGTAGATGTTTTGTCTTGGGTCATTTGAATTGAAATGTAAATCTAGAAAATGCAGGTTGCAGTTTATTCTGTGATAGGGTTTGTGCTAATGGGGACAGGGCATGGAGCAGTGGCAATTGTAGTGGCTCTGACAGATGATGTTAGGACAAACAGAGTTGGCACAGGTTTGTGACAGAATTATGTTCTTCCCTCTTGCTGGAAAGAGCTGTTTGGGGTGAGGTTTAATCACTTTAATATTGCTGCTGTCCCCAGTGCAGAACTTTGTGCACACACTTGCACATGTGGCTTTGGGCAGGATTGGTGTGTGGAGCTTCCTATGGGTACAGGATGTGGCAAATTTCATTATGCTGAAAACTGTTATTATTCATGAGCAGAAGCAGTAAAGTGAAGGTGCTTGGTGTGTTAGGTTGGTATTAGGTTGGGAGGAGAATTTGGGAGTGTGGCTGTTCTTGTAAGGGTCGTGTCAGTGTTTTGGGGAGCGAGGAGCGAGTGCTTTGCTGGTGCTCGCCAGTGCATTGCTGGGGTGGGATTGTCTGCTGCTGTAATTCTGGATGGATTGTTTCCTGACAGACACAGGTCATCACCTGGGACATTAAAACCACACCCAGCCCCTGTCTGTCTTCCTGAATTTCAGATTCCTCTCTCTCATTTGTATCCCCTCTTCACAGATCTCTCACTGAGGCTGTTATGCCATGGAGATGTGGATGGAGCTGGGTCTGTCTATGAGCTGTAGCTCATGGTGACTCTGCCAGCCTGTGTGGTGTGGCTGGTGCAGTATCCCTGTTGCATGATTTAAATGAAAGTATGTTTCTTGTGGCCAGAGAATTTTTGGCCCCATTAGCTCAAAGGCGGGGGGAAAAATAGAAAAATCCAGAGTCTTATGCCTAGATGAAGTCTTGGAAATTTGTGTTAATTATGGGGGAGGAAGGAGCTGAGCTTCCAGATTTTATTGCCTTCCCTACCCCCAATCTGAAAGTTTAATTCTGTGCACTGTTATAAAACTTGAATTTTTCTTAGGGTATAATTGAATAATAATGTTGGACTACATTCCTGAGGCATTCCTAAGGGAATAAATTTTTTCATCTGAATACACAGGTGTTCTGCCTGTGCTAGTGAAGGCAGAAGTTGTAGAGAAGAAAAAGTTGTATTTTATACAGTGGTATTTCCAGAATTTTTGTACTGATTTCAGAATCCCTGGTCCTGTGTGTGATGTCTCCTGGACAGGGAGGTTTAGTAATAGATGGAAAAGAAATGAAATGCTTAACCTACAGATCTGAACGCTTGTGACAATGCTGTCCTCCCTCAAATGGTGTAAGTTGAGCAGTCACAGGTGTTGAGTGAGCTGCAGAGTGTGAGTGTAGCAGGCATTGGTGTGGGATTCATCCCCAGGGCTAGTGGGGGCCAAACCCCCTAATCCAGCCGTGACCCGACTCCTATGCATGGAGATGGCTCAAGGAAACTTGAACGCAGCTCTTGCTTGTCTCTTGTAGCTCTGATGCCCAGCACAGAGGTGTTCCCAGCTGTGAGGGTGTGGGCAGGATGGGCACATGCAGTCGCTGGGCCTGGACTGCATTGGGTCCTTGATGCTGCTGGTGCAGAGGTCAGGGAGCAGCCAGGGTACAGCATCGCCATGGGAACACTGCAAAGAACTTTTTCTGAGTGCTTACGTCTGCTGCTTGAGAATGATGGTGAGATGTTACTCTGGATTGGGTAGTTGGGATGGAGAAGCTGTGTCCTCTTGAGAGCTGGGTGGGCTGTGGATGACTTTACACGTAGTAAAATCACGTGATGAGCAGCAAGAGAAATGGAGCATTTAAAAATGGCTCAAACATGTTATTGAGGTGCTTGCTTTCCATCGGATCATGCATTTGCAACTGAAATGTTTGATGGAAATACATTTCCATACCAAGAAGTCATCTTGTCTTAAATCAAGTTTATAGCGGTTTTATATTTCCTACTGAAGGAAGTATTCCTTCTAATTCAATTTTTTTTACCAGGGATAGAAAATCTTAAGTTAAGCCTAGCAATTTAATTACAGATTTACATTTTTGAAATGCCTGTAAAGGTGCATTGTGCTTATTTCTCCAGCTCTGGGAGAGGATAGAGATGGGGCTTTCATATGATTTCTCACATTAAGACAAATGAGTTAGTTGCCAGAAAGTTCTGCAGTGCTTTGTGCTTGTGAGGGAGTTCCTCGCTCTAAGGGTTTAGTTGTTGTTCGCTGTGAACCATTTTAGGATTTGTGAAGTGCAGATCCAGTTTGGTTTTTGTGAGTGGATGGAGCAAAGGCTTCTGGCTCAGCGTGCTGGCAGTGCGCCTTGAGTGAGAATTTTGGGAGCACTGGATCTCGGCTCCCTTCCATGGGAGTGGGGCTGGGCTCCCAAAGCAGGGCTGCTCAGAGCCACACTCCAGATGCCCCAGCTGAACTCCAGGGTCCCCTGACAGAGGTGGTGAAGGTGGTGCCTCATTACCTGCTAGTCACTTTGGGCAGTGAGATACGTTGTCTGCAGGAGATGCATCCCACTGCTTTCTGTCTGGAAAGTGGGAGCTTCCCGGGGTGCTGGGCTCAAGGATCTTGGAGTAACCTTGTTGCTGCACAGTGCTTGCCAGGCACTGGATTGCAGCTCTGAACAGAGATGCCATTTGTTAACAGTTGGCAGCCGCAGTCATTAATCATCCTTGTAAACACTTAATGACACGGTGCGAGAAAGAAGAAAAAGTTAAACATTGGAAATGTAAAATTCTGTCTTGGGCTTTGGTTCCAATAGGATTCTCTCTTTACAGTCTGTTGGGAAAAGCCCAGAACTTCCGTGGTAGAAAAAGCCAGCAGCAATTGCTCCATGTGTTTAGGCTTGCCTTGTGGGGCATGGCAGAACTGCCCTGTTCTCTGGAGTCAGCCAGCATCCACATTTTGCAGATTCGAGGCTGAGGTACTGCTTGGGAGAGTATTCAAATAATGCAGTTATGAAAGTCTGTATTTGAGGATTATTTAGCATAGGAAGAAACCCTCTGCCTCTGCTGCCTGGGGGCCCGAGTCCCGTGTTCACTGACATCTCGATGTGCTCTGGCGTTGTTGCTTTGCTTGCATGACACTGACATTCTCCTTTTCACTTGACAACGAGTTATTTGCCATCTCTTCTCTAAAGCACAGAGAAGATCTTGAAGGTTTAGAGAATTGCCTGAGGGACGTGAGGGACCCAGACTGATAGGGGGAGCGAGTCTGGAGCCTTCGGGCTGGCTGTGATGCTCTTGAGATGCTGGCAGGGAGGAAGTGAAAGCAATACGTCCTTGCTGTCTGCTCCTCCAGCCCCCTCGGCAGCTGAGTGTCGGGCAGCTGGTCACCGCACAGCTCCTGTCGCCACGTGTTTGTTCATCGAAGCCTCGCTCCGCTACAGACCCGGCAGCACGGCTACTGCTACTGCTTTTTTTTTTCTTTTCTTTTAATATTTCTAAGTACCTTTTAGAATCGACTCTTACATCAGAAAACTTTAAAAGCCTCCTTGTTTTAAGGCTGCCTGGGACGGTGTGGTGTATTGTAACCCTGCACTGCATGTTCATTCCTTATTCACCAAAGTAGCTGAATGTGTTACAAATTTGTAGTGTTGTGCAAGTGTATGGGACCGGTTTGTGTCACCAGCACAGCTGGAGCAGGGAAGGGTTGTTTGTCCAGGTTACAGTGTCCCCTTAAGATGGCAGAACTCTGTGGAAAAGGAGCAGCACTCAGTACAGTTCCCTGTGGACTCTGAAGTCCATTATATTTTTTTTAATGCTTTATATCAATTAATTCAGATGTGTTCAGCTTGAGCTCAGGGTTCCTGAAGCCAGAGGCCATTGGTGGCTGTTGCGAGAGCCCTGTGCCTGCTTAGGAGCACTCCCAGGGCTTGGGACATCCTCGCAATGTGTGTCAGCTCTGGGGTTTCTCAAAGCAATAAGAATATTGAATTTAGACTAATTGCCTGCTGCCCACGTGATCACAGTATAAAATACTCTGATGGTAATGGCAAATGCTGTTACTAGAAGGCTGTTGGTTTCTGTTCTGCCTGATGATCCCCTGCTGGAGGAGATGCAAGGAAGTGGTTGCAGACCAGCTCCCACATAGCAGCTCCTCCTGCCCCTGCTGCTCTGGCACCTGAGGGTGCTCACCTGGGGACTGAGCACGTTACAAGGGTTTGGGAATGGCAGGCGATACCTTGTTGGGGGCTAAGTGTTTGCCAGGTGCTGGAGCAGCCAAGAGTGTCCATGAAATCCAGTGCCAGAGTCGATTCTCACCCTTCATTTCAGTGGTGGTGGTCTGCGAGGTCCTGTTCCTTGGAGACACCAGTCCCACCTGGCTTTGTCACCAGCGAGCTGGGTGCTCTCGCTGCCAGCTGGTGGTACTGTGCATCCAGGGCCTGCCCCTCCTCTTGGCCACCAGCAGGAATGTGAGGAACCCCACTTACTTTAAAGAAGAAAGCTTGGCGAGTGAAATGCAGGGGAAGCAGTGTTTGCAGTGTAAGGAGAGCAGAGCAGAGTGAAGTGTTCGTACACCTGACTGGGGCTGTCTGGCATGTGGGGGCGGCTCCTCCTGCTGCGCATGTGGTTGGGGTTTGAGGCTGATCCGTGAACGAGACGGCAGTTTCTCTAACAGAAGCACTTAATTGTGGGTTTATTTTGTGAAATTAATGAAATTCTGTGCTTTGCTTAATGTGCAAAGCAGGAGTGTGGTGCTGGCATTGTGTTTGCAGTTCCTCAGTTGTGTTTACAGCCCTAGTGACTGCTGTGAGTGGGCTGGGGACTGAGCAAAATTGGAAGGTTAGCTACCAATCCGGGTGATTTTTAACAAGGGCAGTAATACCTGTTCATTCTATACTGTTTATGCTCAAACACAGGGAGGATTCTCATCTTCCTCATATGAAAATGTGGCATTTTCCCTTCCCTTTGGTTCATGTTAGGGTCAGTGAAAATGAGCTGGTCTTGTGGTGTTGGGCAGTTAGTATGTCACAGTGCTGGAACTGGAGTGACTCCTGTAAAGCAGAGCAAATAGATGGAGGGCTGGGAGTAGTTCACTGCCTTCCTGATTTTTTGATTTTTTAATTTTTTTTTCCTCCAAGTGAACTGTTTTGAATAAATTAAATTAACGAATTAACTTTTTAATACTGATAGCCCAAAGAAAAAAATTACCTTATAATTAGTTTTAGCATATTGTACACAAAGTATAAAATGTTGATGGTATTCATCCACCTGACTGTCATTAGTAACCTGTCAAAGTCCCCCTGAATATTAGTCAGTGGTATTAGGGTTTTTTGCTGTTTGATGCTTCCAGGTTCTTCCACAGAGTTGGTGTTGTAAATGACTGTAGTTCAGCAGCAACAGAAGTGTGTCCAGACACCTGGACAGTTGCTGTACAGTGGCTCCAAATCCTTTGTCTGTCTTCTCAGAAAATAAGGTGGAGTATTATTTCCTCCAGTTGATGGACCTGGTGCGCTTTGCCTGACCTGTGTCATCTGTTGTGGCTCATCCTTGTTAACTGTGATTATCCTGAAGTGTAGTATCAAAAGCAAAAGTGGTGTGTGGGGAATAGAAAGTTGGAGTTACCAGTTTTGGAAACCCTTACTGAAACATGAGGGAGTCAGGAGAGTGGATTAATTCAGTTAGTGTTTACCTGTTTATCTGCACTGCCAGTAGTAGTGGTAGGTACCACTGCATTGTGTGTCTGGGTCTCTGGCTTGCCCAGCACTGAGTAGAATACTCAGTGGTGTTAAACAAGGTGTACTTCCACGTTATGCAAGGAAAATGTTACAACAAAGTCAATTTAGAAACAGTCTCTCTGCCAGGGCCTGGCATGTACACACACAAAGGAATTGGTTTACTTGGCAAATGAATGGGAATTGAGATTATATTTTGTAAGGGATTGAAATCCTGTCATCTTGGTCTCAAGTTTGCTGCTTCTAAGGGTGTCTGTTCATTTGGAAGAGAAAAATCAGAGAATTTAGATGAGGAAGAAAATAAAAACTAGGTATGAAGGGAAAATTAATGCCAATGAAAGCAAAGGTTTTCTTCTGCTGTGGCACTGCCTAAGGACAAAAGGGAAAGAAGCAGTGGTCAGTGCAGGGAACAAGTGTCCTAGGCAGAGCAGGAGGAGGTATAATCCACTGCAATAGAAGGGAAAGAAAAACCAAGTCTCTGTGCTCTTTCCTTTGTATCTGGTGTCTGTGTCCCGTTGTTGACAGACTGCAGGAGCTGGAAGCTGTGTGCAGCACACATCCCTGGACCGAGCCAGGCACTGGAGAGCTCTGTAGAGTTGTCCCACCTTGGGACTGTGCCCCACCATTGTTGTCTCAGGGCTAAAATATTCCTGGAGTTACCTAAAACTCATCTGTGCAAACTGTTTGTTACCTGAGAAGTTGTGAGGGAGCCCTACTGCATTGGTGTGTCCTGCAGGCGTGTCCTGTCATACACCTCTGAGGTTCCTGAGTTCTGGGGTCTTCCTGGCCATACAACTCATATTGATGCCTTGAGACTTAATTATCTGAGGAGTCACTGCAAGTCTGTATCTGTGCTGTTGAGTTATTACAAAGCTGTTGGGTTCCCAAGCCACTTTCTTTGATATGGAGGTTGTCTGGCACATCTGTGGTGAGAGGAGGCAGCCCAGCAGAGCAGTGAGGGAACAGCAGAAACGTGGACTTAATGGTTTGGCTCACAGAAACTGGAATTGATAAATGCTGGAAATAATGGCAGGAACTGAGTTTTGAGGTTAACAAGCACAGTAGCATTAGCAGGAGGGTTTGCCAGACACGGTTGCTGAGGGGGAATATGGACCTTCTTGCATTCTCCATCAGGTTCCTGACTGTGACACGCATGAAGCAGGAGTGACATGGAAAGATGGGACATTGTCTGGGAAAACATCCAGGCAGACTAGATCCTTGTGCTACGGCTCATTGTTACATACGGTGATTCTCTGACACTGAGGGCTTCTTTGCCTTACAAAGGCAGGGTTTTGTGCAGGGAGTTTGTTTCTTGGCTTCAAGCACAGAGCTGGTTTGGTCCAGATAAGAGTCTCCCAAAACTTAGTGCCTTGCCAGGCAGGGGGGGGATGCTGGAATGAAGAGGGATGCAATGCCCTTGGTGGCTGTCTTTCTCCAAAAGTTATCTGATGTAAATATTACGTTCTCTGCATAAATTTAGTATAGATAATTGACTGCATCTTGCTTGGAAATGGGTACCAAAGGTTGTTTTATAGCTTCTGTGTAATTGAAATTCCAGGAGGAGAGGCCTTTGTCTTGGAAACCACATTTGAATTACTTTTTTATTGGAGTGTTAAAGCAATACGTTACGATGTGAGAGATTCAGTGTGCGTGTGTGTCAATAATTACCAGATTTCCACAGTTACAGTGAATAAAGAAAACTCTTGAAAAAGCATGTCAAGCTTTCCCTGAAAAGCAGCGATCCAGCGGTTGTGTTGACAGCCAGGAGTGGTCTGACCTAAGCAAGGCCTCCTCAGCACAGGGAGTGGTCAGTGCTAATGCAGGACCTGCAGCCAACGCTTGGGCTGCGCTGCCTCGTACCCTCGGTGCTGGAAACAATTCGTGAATCAAGAAACCAGTGCTCCAACATGGAAGTGAGAAAACTTTAAGGAGCCTGTCTACAGGGAGGTTAAAAATAACAAGCCAAGGTGGCTGGAAACAGGAGCCACCAGTGTGGCCAGGGTAGCGTGGCCACAGGAATGGTCAATGGCCACCAGCACAGGAGAGCAGCTAAGTGTGCTGCCGTGGGCTGGGTATGGAGTGCAAGGGCTTTGATGTGCTTCCATAGAAGGTTCTAGTTTTACTCACTGAAGCTCCTTTGTTTTGCAGAGATCTTGATGCAGACGCCCTTTTGGATTTCTTTTTAATAGTGTGTGACCCTTCACCTTTGATCCCTTGACCTGCATTACTTTGGTAACCATTTCATTTTTTAAATTTCATTTCATTTTTAATTTTGGTGTGTAAGCTGTAACATTTCATCATTTTAAACTGTAGCGTTCTTTGACCTCCCCAGATGTCTTTTCTTTTCTTTGAGGATGCGCAATGTTGGCTTTTCTTGAATAAACATTATTTCAGTTGTTAATAAAATATGTATTTTTCGTTGTTTTTTGTTTCTTTTGAGTTTAACTGTGTGTATGTTGCCTGTATAATACTTCACTTCTTTTGATCTGTTTTCCCACTTAATCTATTTTGATATTTATGTACATCTTTGCTTTTAATTCACATTTTTTCTACAGTTCTTTTGTTCAGTAAAACTCATGCTCGTGGCCTGTCCATGGCCCATCCATGTCCCCTTCTAGTCAGCTTTCATAGCTTAAAGTTACCTTGGGAGCATTTCAGATACACTTATGAGTAAGAACTATTCTTTCACTGTTAATTTTTTCCCCCCCTGTCCTGAAGTTAACTTTTCCTAACCATCAGCTCCAAACTGATAGCTGTTTTAATAAAAGATTAGGTTTCAGACCAAAATGAAAATCTCACTTGAAACTCAATTTGCATTTATTTTTCTGTTATCACTGGAGCCCAAAGGGAAGTTATCAATGCTTGGAGCTGTGCTTAGGGAAGCAGCGTTGTGTGTACGTGGGATGGTAAAGCCCCCAAAGCTTAGTTGGTTCTTTCCATTTTCCTGTTGAAAGGGATAAGACAGATTTTGGCCAGATTCTATTTTTATCTGGTAAGTGATCATATGAAATCCACTGAGCACGGCCCACTGAAGTACAGATTACTTTTTAAGTGTCTCATTATTTTATTCTCTAACATTTAATGCTGAAGTTTTAATTGCACACAGATGAAGCTGCTAAATGAGCACTGAAATGGATTTAGGTCTTCTCAGAGCCTTGTTGATGCTTATAAAACTTTATATCGTTCATTAGGACTACAGATTAAAATTGTAGCGAGCTGTTCACATAATGCCACTGGGCTCTGCTGGTTCCTGGCCTCTGGAGGAGCCTGAAGCTCACCTGAACTACTTCCTGCTGACTCTTTCCCCAGAGAAACTGGACTGCATTTGGCTCTGCTCCCTTGTCTGGGGGTCCTGCTGACCTGCAGGGCTGAGCCTGAGTTTTCTCCTTCCCCCCCGAGTCCTCTGTGAGTCTTGAGGGATTCAGCCCCTAGAAGATTCTACCTGGGCAGTGGGGATGCACCATCATCCAGAAACTGGTTCAGGAAACAGCTGATTTGAATTGGCATCACTGCCTGAGAAAGGTTATTTCCAGCACTGATCTCTGTGCTTAACTGCAAGATCCCTGTTTTTAAATTGCCTTTGTGTGGCGGAATTGCCTGCTAAAATGGTGGCAGATCCAGTATTCACAGAATTCCCTGCCCAGTACCTCTGTGTTACTGTGTGAGTTTCTCTGACCCTGTGGCTGTGAGCTGTGTTGGACTGTCACAGCCTCCATCAGTGCTTGAAGCATTCAGGTGAATTTTCCTTTCCCCTCATGTTCCAAATTTTAGCTGCAATTGTTTTTGTAGACCTGGAGTTGTCAGTTCTGGTACACAGAGTGCTGCTCCTCATAGAGCCTGTCTGGGATAGCTGGGATTTGGCTTTGGCTTGGGTTTAATGCTACCTGTCAGCCTGAGAAGAAGAATCCTCCAGAAATCATCTTAAGGCATTTCTCCAGTCTCCAGAACAGGGTTTTTAACACTCAATGGGAAAAAATACTTACTTTTCCCAAGAAAACTCCTTGAAGACTCTTTTTCTCCTCGTAACATATATTTTATGTTGGCAGCAGTTAGATGTGAATGCCTTGACTTTCCAGGGCAGCAGTTCTTAAAAACCTTTATTTAAACGTCTGGAAACTGAAAGAAAGCTCCTTCCCTGTGCAGAGGGCTGGCTGTTGGCTGCCTCCTGCTAGAACAAATAGCAGGGAAAAAGAAGAAATGGAATAAAAATGTCTGATGCTGGGAATTGGAGTCAATAATAAAAAAAACAGCTTAAAAGATGGTTAGAATGTCTTTTTTTTTGTCTCATTTCATGTTTTGTCTTGTCCATCCTGCCTTCTTTCATAAGGTAAGCACTCTGACCCATGGCATTCTCTGGGTGTAGCTCCCAAAGTGGTGGGATGACAGAGTGATGCATGCTTTGTTGTGATATTTCCATGTGTTGCGTTAGATGCAGATGGTTATTTGCAGATACTAGTGTAAATAATATGGGTTTTGCCTGTTCAGCTATTGCATGGGCTTCCAGGATGCTAGAGCTGCTGAGGGTGGAGGAGGTACAGCCTTTGGGAAGGGAGGAGATAGGAATTGTCCCCCGTTTCCTTTATAAAACACAGTAAATATTGGCAAGAAAAGCTGCTTTGTTGACTCAGCAATAGCACTATTTGCCCCGGTGTAAAATCTGTCCCCGGGCTTTTGCTGCACTGCTGCTGGATACAGAGCAACACCAACAGCTGACCCTTGGATGGCAAGAGATGATGGAACTTAATTCACTTCACTGAGCTTGTTTTTCACTGAGCAGTAACTCAAATACATGTTTTCATCAAACACTTAATCAAAGAACTACACAAATGCTGCAAAATGTTTGCAAAGCAAAACATTTGTCTCTTTAGATATTGAGAGAATACTCTATTGAGAGATCTGTTCCTGCTTATGAGGTTTTTCTGTTACTCAAAGCCAGAATGTTGACAACATCCACTCCTGAAACAAGTCTTAATTTTGAAATCTATGCAGAATCTTCTGCTGCTGGAGCCTTTTATGTATTAACCTTAACAGAAGGCTAAAGGGCTGAAATGAAATCCTTGGCACACGTACAAGATCTAGAGCGTTGCATGTCTTGCAGTTCGGGTAATGCAGCCGGGGTTGGATTAACGTAATCTGCTTTATTCAACCTGATAGACACCTGTGTGTCATCTGCATGTGCTGCTTATTTAATAAAGCATAGGCAGCAGCAAATTGCTCACTTTGGTCTGACTGCTTTTGAAAATCAGATGTATTGGTCAGCACAAACACACTGTTTTCTGATAACACTGAAACTGAGCCAGAGGTGCAGGTGAACGTGCAGAACAGGTCTGTATCCCCTGCCCAAGACTGTACCTGGGAAAACAGAGATTTCCGTGCAGCACCTGACCCTATGCAATAAACTGACCAAGTGCTAGCTAACCCTACTCACGTTTCAGGGCTGGTGAGTTCTAAGTATGGATCCTGCTGCTCCCACTGCTCTTGAGCTCAGAGGGGAAGGGAATTCCTCCTTTCCAGAGCAGAGCCTGAGTGCTGCTCTGGCCTTGCACCGGGACGCCGCGGGCTGTTGGGGCAGGACTGCAATCCTTGGCAGCCACTCCGCAGGGAGGTTCTCTTCAGGGTGGGGGTGAATTTCTCGGGCTTGTCACCCTGCTTGCTGCTCTGGGTGTGCGTTGGTTTGCAAAGTCCTTAAATAATTTAATTATTGCTCCTGCTTTAATCTCTTAACTTCTCGACTTGCATTAAGGACTCTGATGGCTGAGGGGTTGAGCTGGTGCCACTGGGCAGCCAGTCCTGACCCTCTCCTGTGCTTCTGCTTTTCCTCTGCTTCAGAAGTAGAATTGTAGCCCCTTGACACCCTGCATTGGCTTTGTGTCTGCTAGAGCAGGGTCCTATGCCTGTTTTCCGCTCATAGCTGCACATTCAGCTCGGAAAATGCTCAGTGATAAACATGTGTTTTTATTTCTCCTTCAGGTTTGGCTTGTCTGCTTTTCAGCTCTTCTAGACATTGGAAATTCCAGTTTGTGTTTATTTTCTCTGGATTCCTTCCCACAAGACAGAAGTGAATTCAGCATGGATTATTGGGGAGAGCCTTGGCTGGGAATAAGGATAATTGCAGCCTCTGGCTGTGCCACAGTTTCACTGATTTCTTTTAAGTTACTCACCTGCACTGTATCTGTTTCCTCAGCTGTAAAATGTGGGTAATTACCTCCATTGTAAAATGTTACAGGGTCTGCTGGTAATTATATGAACGAAGTGCTAATTACAGTGATTATCCCTTGGACCTAGTCTAGATCTGGCTGATGTTCCTGTTGTGATGAACGTATGAAACAAATACTGCAACTTGCTTTTCTCCATTCTTTGCGAGGGGCCTGGAAGGTGCGATGCGTTCCCGGTGAGAAGCTCTGTTGCCCTGTCACCCAGGTCCCCCTATTCATTTCTCATTCCCCTCCACCCTCGTGTGTTACAGGGCCATGGGTTGAGGAGGGGCTGAGGAATTACTGATTCGGTAGTTGGATTCACATATGATCTGATAGCCAGGGTTTATCTGTGGATTTGTTTTTCCTGGGGATATGTAGAAGGCAGCAGCCAGGGAACTGTGGTCCCAAGGTACCAGTTGGATTGGGGCCAGTCTGTGCTGCCTAGTGGCCTTCGTTCCTTAAGAAGTTCTGACCTTGATGCCAGGAGAGGTGTCCTTCCAGCTGTGGAGATTATTTCTCTCCTGTAAAAGCCTACAGCTTGCAAGACTTTATTATCAAACATTTTATTTGCCTTTCTCTTCTCCGTTTATTTAGGACACATTTTCTTTGTGGCTGGGAATAGCTTGACTATCCCCTGAGCAGGGCTGGGTAGTGGAGGAAGAATTGATATTCTTCAGGGTAGAAATGGAGTGTTCTCATCCAGAAAATCCTGCTGCTGCTGCTGGGAAGGTGCTGTAGTTTTTGATGGTAGTAATAGGTCAGGTCAAATATCTGGTAATGATGGGAGTCTCGTCTCCTACCCTGCCTTCACTGGTCACAGACCTCATGGCACAGCAACAACAAAAATCATGTGCTTGGTTCATCTTCCTCCAGCTCTGCCTGCTCTGTTCTGCCACATATGATTCCTTGCTTTTCTGGGTTCTGCTGGATGGATTTTCTGCCTTTGCCTCCAGCCTCTGTACACCTGCTTCTCGTCAGCCTCAGCCCTTCTTTGCCCTGGAAGAGCAAGGCTCAGTTATGTCTTCAGGATTTAGTAGCTGAGCAGCTCTTCCTTTCTGAGAGTTTGATGAGTGCAATGAACTTTTAACTTTCAAGAAAAGGTTTTAGTTCCTGTCTGGGATGGTTTGGAAAAGATTTCTGGCAATGGGAAACCAGTCTTTAATTGCAGTTTTGCACGTGAATTTTCCAGACTAGATGCTCTTCTCTGACAGCTTCTGTCTGATTGATTCTATGGCCTGTTCTTTTCCATGACAGGATACTTGAGTGCTCCAGGGATGGGAGTAACGTGCCACTCCTGATAGGTGAAAGTGGTCATTGCCAGGCAGTGAGGGTATGGAAAGAACTTCTCTTGTTAGGTGGAGGAAAAAGTAAATGAGGGGTTATCATCTCTCCCACAATTTGCTCTTGCCTTGCTTTAAAGCACCTAAACTGGAGAAGTGTGTCTGTAGTGTGTCTGTACTTCACCCAATGCTCATCTGCCAGACTTGTTTGAAAATCCTTCGTTTGGGAAGCAAAACATTTGGTTTGTTCCTGAAGAAGCATCATCTATTAAGATGAATCAATTTGGTGTGAGAGGCTTCGAAAGTGAATGATGCCATATCCAGGTTCTTTCTTGCCCGTTGCACAAGTGAACTGATTTGTGTGCTTTCTGCAAGTCACATGCTGAAGGATGTTAAATTACTGTGTAACCTGGAGGGTAATCAGTGATTAAGATTTGAGATTTATCCAAGTCTAATTTTGCAGCATTCTTGCAATATCTGGGACTTCTGTATCTTGGCACCAGTCTGAATGCTGTACATTAAGAGTGTAGATAACATACAATTTTTTTTTAAACTTAAATGTTTAGTAACATAAAAATTATAAACTTTCTCAAGTCTTTCTCTTAAAAATGAGTGCACTGTTTGGTTTTCATTGAGGTGCAAAGTGTTGTGTAAAATCACTGCAACTTGTGACAAAAATGCTTTCAAGTATCTGAATGAAAATGCAGCATCACCATGAATACAAAAGTGTTAATGCAAAAGTGGTTCCAAACGAGCTGCTGCAAAATGAAGGTTTTCCTGGTTTTGAGAGCAGGTTTTTAAGCAGTGATATACCCCGTGGGGGGCAATTGCACACCCCAGGGAAGGAGTTGAGCAGTTTGTGTATGTCAGAGGTTGCTGCAAAGAAATCTATTCATTTTTATTTCTTTTTGCCATTACCTGTCAGTGCTTGGCTTGGTGAGTCAGTAGGTTATAGACAAACGCGCGGGCTGGTTGCACGCCGAGCAGAGCAGTGCCGGGAGTGCCGCTGGCCGCAGCCCCCACAGTTGCCCGTCCTGTCCGGGCTGTGCCGGTGGCCGTGGTGCTTTTGGCATCGCCTCCTCACCCAGCCCCGCTCGGTACCGGGCACCGTGCCGGCGGCACGGCCTGGAGCCGCCGGCCGGGGCGGCTGGAGCTGCTTTGTCCCCGCGCCTCGCCGGAGGAGGAGGAAGAGGAGGGTTTCCATCGCGCCCCGTTTCCAGCTGCCCCCGTGTCTGTACGGACGCGGAATCCCCACAGGAGGGTGCTGCGAAGGCACTCAATGTGCAGGTTTGCAGGGAAGATGAGGGCTTGGAGGAGACGGCGATTATAGGGCAGCCAACGCCGTGGCTCTGGCGAGGGCAGCGCCTCAGCCGTCCCCGGGAGGGCTGCGGGGAGAGATGGGGTTGGAGCTCGCAGCTCAACGCTGCCGTGCCGGGGGGCTCCCGTGCACACTCCGGGTGGGTGAGTGTGAGCCACGGCATCAGGAACACTGACACTCGGGTGCTGCGGGGCTGAGCGAGGGCTTGGTAGCTGCAAAGCATCCCAGGGCTGTTCCCCTGCCTCCTGCTCGCGGCTGGTGTTGGGACCCTTCCCCTGTGAGCGTCATCCGTGGCTAAGGGTCTTACGGCTTCTCTCCAACGGCTACTTTCCTGTCTGCGTGTAGTATGTAGTCCGCACAAATGGCAAAATGCATTAGCTTGCAAGTAGAGACAGCCTCCAAGTTCTGTCCTCAAATACTTTGTAAGCTGGACCATTTCATCCAGCATGATCAGATGAGAAATAACGGCAAAACCTCCCTTTGATTTCTGTCTCTGCAACCCTCTTCCAAATATTTTAGTTAAAGGGATTATTCCTTTTGCATAATGTGTGCTCATGCCAGAAAACTTGTCTGACAAAGCCAGTTAAGCAGCGTTTTCACGTGATTCTCTCTTTAGCTGTGTGCTGCTTCACCCTGAAATTGTGTGATCATTTAAAAGTAAACAGCCCTCCACCCCATGGGCTGCACACATCTGCTCTGCCCCTCACTTTCTCCTGCTGCTTTTCCCTTTTTAAATAAACTTTTGAAACTGAGGATTATATAACTGAAGAAGAGACTTCTCTTTGGGATGACCTCTAGGATGTGGGGGGATTCAGTCTGATTCTCGTATATGGGAGTGTTGGAGCTCTGATCTCTTCCTTTTAATGGCAGCAGGATCAACTGATGGAGCTGTGTTAGAGAGGGGGTGTAAAGTCAGCTGCTCATTGCATCAGAGCACCTCACTTGGAAACCTGGGACTGAGATCTGTGTGGGAGTCCCTATGGGGTTCCCTGCTGGCCACGAGGACATCATGGCATGTGCCAGTTCAGTACCTGGGTTTGGATCCCACGTGTTTGGATGGAGGACTGTGTCCAGCAGTGATGGTGCTTTGTGTTACTCTATGGGTTTGGCACTCATCTGAAATTGCATCACCCAGAAGCCCTTCTGTGGGATGGCTGATCCCAGAGTTTGGCTAATACACACTCTGGAAGAGGTGCCTGGCAGCAGTGGGGGCTTTGCCTCAATACCCGCATGGCAGAGCAGAGCTGGTCTCGTTAGATCAGCTGCAGGCAAATACAAATAGACTTGGATTTTGGCCCTGTAAAGGGAGACTTTCAGCTTCCCCTGGGAATTCTGCCTTGGCAGAAACCAGCTGTAGTTCAGTGGTTTCTGTTACCAGGCAGAGTCTGTTTGGATGTTAGAAAATTAGAGCAGAAATTCCTGCAGCAGTCAGCTGTGTCTGCGTCACCTCTGTGACCTCTAACTGCTACTCCTGCAAACAGTTGCCATTAAACACAGTCAATAACCTCCGTCTGCATTCCATTGGATCGTCTCTTCCTGCCATCTCAAATGAAAAATAAACAAAAGAGCTTAAGCGTGCAACGTGCTAAATAGACTAATCAGCTGTGAAAATATTTTATGGGGGAATCTGGGGCAAGAGCTGTCAGTGGGAGCAAGCTGATTGGAGCTGCAGCAAAACAGCTCCGGGAGGCGGCCATGGGGACAGAAGGGAAAGATTTGTTCAAATGTATGCGTGCTATTTTTTTTTACCCCTTTCTGAGTAGTTTTAGGAAATCCCTCCCTCTGTAAATTGATTACCTCTGCACGTCAGAAGGCCTTGGCTCTAAGTATGCGCTAAGCTGCTCCTGTGCTGATTTGACTTTGCCTGTTATATGTAAAACAGGTTTTAATCTTCTCATTTAGATGTTTTAATAGAAAGTAAATGTTTAACTTGCTTTGCTGTGGCCTCCAAATCTTTAATCCGTGGGAACAGTTTTAATGAAAGGAAAACCGTGCTTTTGTTTAAAGCACAGAGTGATGCTGCAGACAGTAGTGCTGGTGGGGGGAATTGCAAACCCACATCAGGAATTTTTGGTACTGGTTGATCCTGGATTTGGGGATTATGGGTTTAGGAATGTGCTGGGGAGAGTGGCAAGGACCCCGTCTTGGGACAGCCTGTGGCTGGGAAGGGGTCTGTAACCATGCTGTAAGTTCAGTGTCAGTAATTCCTGCCCCTCAATTCAGAATTGTTCTGTGTTCTGATGATATTACAGGGCTGTTGCTGCTCCAGCAAGGGAGAGCTGAGCAGAACCGTGTGCTTGCCAAGGAAACCGCAAAGCAGGCAGCACCGGGTTTTGTTCTGCACACAAAAAGGGGGGGGTTCTGCTCTTCTGAAGCCACTCAGCTTACTTATGATTTAATTTAATGTAATTTGTTAAAAATTTGTTTGTGGTTCTAGGATATACATATGGCTGGCAAAGTACCATGACAAACTCAAAACTGAACAAGGAGTGGAACACACAGTGAATGTGGGTAGAAACCACCTAGGGGCAAGCGCAGGCACTTGTGCTCACTTTGGGGCAGGACCCACAGCTGTTTTCCCCTTCAGTTGCATTTTCTGCCTCAAATTAGAATCAGGACTTTATTAGGTTAAAAGTGCAGCAAGTCCTGGAAGATGGAGAGTGCTGCCAAAGGATTTACTTGCATGTTTCCTACCAGCCTGTGCTGTCAGAAGGGAGATGCTCTTCAGGGCAGCTGAAGGCAGACAGGCACCTACAAGGAAGTACTTCGTAAACACCACTTGCCTCATTGGAAAGCCAACTGCACCAATAAAGCTTTGGCTGGGTAAATAAAATGCTCTGATTTCCAGACCTGTATTGTAAGTTGTGGAGCTGTAATTGTGTAAGTGCCAGGGTTATAAATAGTGTGTGCAGCTGGCAAGTGCCAGCCATGGCACACCGCGGCATCGGTGCTCCATAGTGAGAATCAGGGGGATTGTTCTCGTTGGGATTTTGGCTTCTCCCTTTGCACTCCATGCTTTTCCCACCTGGGCTTGCAGGGACTGAGTCCTGTCCTGTAGCCAGGCCTGGTTTTCCTTCGTGGGACAAGGGCCAGCTTGGACACAGGAGCATCCTGCGGCACCTGGATTTGTACCTGATCTGTGCATCAACTGGGCTGTGTGTAGAAGGCAAGGAGAAGAAAATTATTGGTAAAATAATAAATCGACTTCAGACCAAAACAGTTCATTATTGGAGCATCAGTATACTTAAGAGGTTCGTGCTGCATCACAGGTGTGTGGATACCTGTGGAAAATGGTGTCATGGGGTGTCTCAGCAGTATCTGCAGTGAAGGATTCACTGTTTTCCACAGGATGACTGGGGAGCAGTTTGCATACATCCATGGAGAAACAGAGCTGCTCCTTCACTGTGCGCCAGAGGGATGAGTTAGGTTTTACAACATAGTAACTTAAATTTTTAATTTTCTGAGTTGTCGTTGTTCTATGTAAATTAATTTGCATTTTTTTTGTTTGCCTTTTTGCTTTGACTTTTTTTCCTCTTTGACCAAAATCCTAATAACTCCAACAGGTCACAGGCACATCAAGATGCTGGGACAATGCTGGGGGCTGAGGAGAGCAGAGCTGGGGCTGTGTTGGGAGGGTTGGGGTGTGGAAGGAGTACGGTGGTGGAAATGTTTGCCTTCCCTGTGGGAGTGGGTTGAAGCGCTACATCAGGCACGTCTCACCAAAATAATAAAAGTACTATGAAAGCAATCAAATATGCGTTACCCACTTGGCATGTTACAGGCGGCTCCTCCCCGTGCAAGGCCAAGCCATTCTGAATTCATCCCCCCGGGATTTGGTGTTAAAACATGTTCGCTGCCAGCTGACAGAAGAGTCAAGCTCGGATTTATTACACCGGCACCTGCAGTAAAAAATGACAGATGATGCGAATGTATTTAATTATCATTCAACGCCACATCTCTGCCTGCTCCGGTCGCGGGGCTGCAGCTGGCATACACTTTAACTAAAGTCAGTGAGCTTATCTGGAGAGGGACCCGGAGGAGGCGGCCGGGGGGAGCCGGGGTGCTTCTGCGGGGCCCGGCTGAGCAAACGCGATTCTCCCCACGCTCGCTCACCCGTGTTGCTCCATCCCCGGCCCTCCCGCAGCTCCCGCTCCGCCAGCCAACGCGCTCTCCCAGCCCGGTGCTGGAATTCCCCGCAGCGCCGGCCAGTGTCCCTGCCAAGGGGGATCCCTGGTGGCATCCCCCGGCCGGAGTGCGGGCACGTCCGCTCCCAGAGCCGCGCGGCTGCGATCCCGCGTCCCAAAGGCCGCTGCGGTTTGCAGCAAGGTCAGGGGGACACGCCGGGACTGCCGCAGCGGCGCCGGGAACGAACCGCGGCTCCGGCAGCGCTCACGTGTGCCGGTGTAACACGGAGCTGCGGAGCTCCGGGCAGCTCTGCTCTGTGTGTGTGCCTCGTGTGTGCAGTTACATGGACATGCAGGCACAGAGATACGTGCCTAGAACATAGATACACACCTGCATGCACAGGTAGATGCATGCATACATTGACGCATGCATACACACAGACACGTGCGTATATACATACATGCATTCACACATACACACGTGCATGCACACATACATGCATACACACGTACACACGTGCATACTTGGCCTGGGGGACGTGGCCCAGGTGCTGCAGCCTCTCCCGACTGCTGTCAGCACTGATGAGGCTGCCGGGGGAACTCGGACAAGCCCGGAGCCTGCCCGGGATGCTCTTGCTTTCCTGGGCTGTCCCTGTGGCGCAGAGCCCAGTGTCCCTTCATGCCTCGGTCCCCTGCCATCACCCCCATGCCCCCTTGGATGGCAGTGAGTGCTCCTGGTGAGGCAGACCTATGGGCTACCACCATCTGGACCAGTTTTCTTAGGGGGGAAAAGGCAATCCAAAGGTGAGCTGGGCAACTCCTTTCTCCCTGAGGGATAAAGATTTGGGGTTGTTGAAGGAGGGTGTTCTGCTTGCCTCCCTGCTCTGCAGGGAGGAAAAGCTAAAAGGAAAAGGAAAAGCTGCTGTTGGGGTTTCGTTATCGCTTGTTTGTTGCCTGTGCTCACCAAACCGTGCAGGGAAAAGGGGATTTGGGGTGGATTTAAATATCTGATTCTTGCTGGTTACTGAGCCTTTTGGATGTGAGCTCCAGAAGCTTTGTGCTGCATGGAGGAAACAGCAGCCCATGAGGAGAGGTGGTCAAAGGAATTGGCCAAAAAGGAAGAGAAAAATCTGATTTTTTGGAAAGCTTAAGAGTAAAATGGAAGAATTTTGATCTTGCCAAAATGCTTTTGACATTGTAGTTTTCCTTGCTTTTAATAATGATTTTAAAAACCCATTTATTTGAAAGCAAAAAACAGAAGCCATCTGCAAATGAAGGGTTTTCCTCAGTGCCCTGTCACAGGGTGTCCTCACTGCTATGTGCAGAACAGGGAGATGTTTGTTTTGGGGGGACGATTCTGGCACGAGTATCTTGCACACCAAAACTCACTTGTTTTTGGTGGATGTGGCGTTGCCCCTGGGGGTTTTGGCCAGAGGAGCTGGGCAGGTACAGCAAGCTGTGCTTGTGGGTACTGCTCTCTCTTAACCACACCAAACCCCACATTCAGAAGCGGAGCAATCAGCTGGGGATATTTTAGAGTGGGTGGTGAAACGAGGTAGTTTTTAGTATTCATGAAAAATGCTTGTGACAGCCTTACCCCAAGTAATGAGCAGCCACCTGCAGTTCAGAGCAGTGCTTGATAATGCTGTAATTAGATTGGAGATGCAAAAAAGCTCATTAAAATTAAATAACATATTTGTCACTGTTTTAAGAGGTGCAGATTGCCTCGAACCATGCTGGTCTCTTGACCTTGAGTATTTTGGCATAGTCCTCACTGTTGAGTGCATGAAAATAACTTTGGAGCATCCCACAGCAGGTTCGTGGTGGGGATTTCAGTGCCAGGTTGCAGGTGCTCACCTGCTCTGGTCACATCATTTGGCACCTCACCATACGGGGCCATGCTGCCAGCACTGGGATGGCACAGGGGAACACAGGCTTCCAAAGGCATGGGTATCTACCTCTTCAGTTTTGGAAATAAAGTAAAATGAGTTTTGAGTCCTCTTCCTCCCTCCTGCCTGGAAAGGAACATGCAAAGTCACAACAGTGTCTATTAACAAGACTGTAATTTTCCAAAATTAATTTTTAATGACTAATTTGTCTTGTTTTCAGATGTTTTATACAACACCTATTGTTTAAACTCCTTTTGTTTCTTCACATGTCACCACAGCAGAGGTGGGTGTTGGGTCAAGATCTCCAGCTGGGACATCCACTGCTGGCTTGGCTCTGCCCTTGGGAGGGCTGCATCTGCCAAGGAAAGGCAGCTCTGGGGAAAGGCAGAGGTTGTCCTCTATAGAAGGAATTTCCCTGTCTGCCGCCCCAAAATGCCACTGCTGTCAAAACACTGTTGCCCTCACTCTGGCTGTTGTGGCCACATGCTACTCTTCCCCTCCAGTGATGCTGGCTGGCCGAAGCTTCTCTTGCACTAGCTTCTATGCACAAAGAAGAGAATTAAAAACAAAGAGTGGGTTTTTCTTCCTCCTCGCTCATCGTGAGTAATTACACGTAGGTGTCTCGGAACGGGAGTGTTTACAGACGCTCCGTATTTTCGGCATGTGGGATTTTCCCACTGTAGCACTCGGGTTGTGAGCAGCAGCAAAAGCAGCACTCAGCCTGGTGCCTGGATCACCACTGGTTTGTTTGGGAACTGGGGAAGAGGAGGGAGTGCTCTTGAGAATGGAATATCCTTATGGGGTCATGGCCCTTTGGTGTCCACAGGAAGGGAGTTTTGTAGCACAACTTCTGGCAACATACAGAGAAACTTTTTTTTATTGTACTTTTTTCCCCTTCTTAGGAATGTTTTTGGAAGGGCTCAGATTGGGGTGGTGACAGCTTGTCCTGCCTTGCAGATGGGCACACTGCTTGGCTTTGCTTGCTGCCATTCATGTCAGTGTTTTCTGTTATATTCCTGGCACCAAATGGGAATTTTCTCTAAGCTTGTTCTGACTAATGTTGATGAAAGGGCAGAAATTCATTATTAGAGTGAAATAGCTGGTGATAGACTGGAGTTCCCAGGTGTATGAGTGAATACCAGCAAATGTCTGTAGTGAGTTTTTTTCTGCAGATCCTCGCCTGTGACCGCCCCCGCTCTGGCTGTGTGGGCTGAGCTGCGAATGCCACACAGCCACAGGAGCTGGGAACAGCACCCTTAGGGCTGCCCAGGTCTGTGCCAAGGGGCTCCCCACAGCCTGGGCACCCACAGCTTCTCCGGGCAGAGGTGGCTGCACGGGGTCCCCAAAACCAGTGCAAAAGCCCATGATGGGCAGACAGAGCCTAAAGTAAAAAAAAAAAAAATCTAGTAAAGTGTTTTCAAGGCCCAGACTGAGACAGGACTTATCCACCTCTTCCTCTCATCTGAGTACTTGATTATTGTCAGAGTAATCTTAGTTCTTTGTCCAGGGAGAGATGGTTGGGAGGGAGGGAGCTGTGAGTGAACAGTTTCATCACCAAATAAGTATTTCCAGATAAAACAGAATGTGTGATTCCTGTCGTGCTTGGAGCAAAGTGAAGGGCTGTGGCTCAGGCTTCTGGTCAGATCCAGGTGGGTCCTTTAGGCTGTTCCTAGGCAACTTCAGAGGAAAAGAACCTCCCAAACACATTTGGCCTTTGTAGTTATGCTGAGGGATCTGCTGGCAGAGCAAACCCCGGGTAAACATCCTCAATTTGCTGCTTCCTGAAATGGAGCAGCTTTTGGAGTTTGGAGCCACAATTTGTATTCAAATGAAGGTCATTTGAAAGGTGTAACACAGTAAACAGCCATTATTTCATTTTGATAGTGGTACTAAAATTATAGTGTTGGTTGAATTATTTTAGTATAGGACCATTACCATCCCCCTAAAACACTTAGAGGGGTTTTATATCGGTGCTGCAGTCCTGAAATTAGAGGAAAATTAAAAATCACACGACTGTGGTAGAAAAGTAATTTATTTGTGAGGATGCCTTCATTTTATCATGGAGTCTCTTTCCCTTCTGCTCTGCCAGGAGAGAGATGTGCTCCCAGCACCCAGACAGGCTCCCAGAGTTCACCTTGCTGAACCAGGAAGGCATCAGCTTCCCACGAGCCAGGGCTGCCATAAGCCACCCCCAAAACTTAATTTTGAAATTTTTTTTCTTTTTCAATAAAAGTGGCTGATGTGGTATTGCCTGACTCAGTGCTGTTAGTGTGTTATATTTCAAACATACTCGTGTAGGGGGATAGGCACACTTGAAATCTGTCTGCATTAATTTTCTTCTAGGAATACATGTGAGAGAAGTTGGAGTTAATAGAGTGGCAGTGATTTCCCTCATTGGGGTGGCCGGGTGAGGGTACCTGGATGGAGCCCAGCAATTATGGCTGCTGTTGGGTTGAAGGGAGGATGCTCAAAGGCTGTGTTGGAGTGGGAGCTGGCGGACGTGAACAAAATCTTAATTGGGAAATTCCCGTAGATTATTACAGCTGCCTTCATTAACATTTTCACACTTGGCTGGTAACAAATGAGGAGAAGGGCTGTGTGTGCCACTGGATTTATAGTGTTCCAAATCCATTCCATACCTGGGGTGTGCCTTTGAGCTGAAGAGATTGTAGCTGTTTGTGGAAGGGTGTTCCGTGAGGATTTCTGTGAAAACCTTTACTGGCAAGGAGGTGGTTTTCAATAAAAGGAAGGAATACCATACAAATAAAATTCCTAGCTCCATCTCTGGCAAAGTTCCGTTTGGATTTGGATCTGGTTTTTACGGGGTTTTTGATCTGTTTGTGCTTAAATTCCAGGGTTTTTTAGTTGCACAAGGAGGATATCAAGTGTATATCCCCTGGAAAAGAGCGTAAGGTCCCTAACACTGCAAGTTGAGCTGCTTTAACAGTACCAAAGCTGACATAAATGAAGCACCAGCCGTGAAAGATACTGGCCATGGAAGGCCATCACACCATGTTGCTGGAAAAGGGCTTGCCTTGTGTCCCTTCCTTGGCTTCACCAGGCTCTGCCTTGCTCCTGCTCACACTTTATTGCTGGTGCATGCAATGCTGGCAGGGCCAAAATACATTTTCATTATGAAATCACAGGGTTCTCGTGTGCTGGGTGACATTGGGGTGGATGGTCCCATCCTTGGGTGAAAGCTGCTCTCACAGAGGAGCTCCTCAGGAGCTCCTTCAGATTGAGGGGAAAACCTGCAGCTGGATTAGGATGCCCTCGGAGATGAGCGTAGCAACCTGTTCCATATTTATTATGGGCAACAATTTGACTAAGGGAGAATTTAGATTAATAACATTCAGCCCAGAGAAGTAATTTCCTTTGAGAAAGCGATTTACATGCACTCTGCCAAAAAGAGCCGTCACCGCGTGCTCTCCCTGTGTCAGCTCCAATAATGAAGTTGGAAATAACATGGGAGGTTAATAGGTCCTACTTATCTCCTTAGTGCCGCAAAGGAAGATTTACAGTGCGGAGCCTGGTTTGCATATTCCCGTTGGAAATGGAAAGGTTTTTCCCAGCCGAGATTGATGAGACATTGCAGGGTGTCTGCTGGGCTGAGACTGTAAACCTCCATCCCAGGGACGTGCTCCTGCCAGAGGGAGCCGCCTTTCCTGGGTCACTGGCCAGGGACTGACTTAGAACCACCATTCCAGTGATAATTATTTTTATCCATCTGTCTCCTCTAAGCCTGGAAGTTCATAGAGACGTGGCCGCCACACCGTGTTAGGAGCTGGGCTGAAGCCCAGTGGGTTTTCCCTGAGCTGCCCATGGCGTGCGAAAGTCGTCTGGAGACTGGGAGGAGGCGGTGCCTGGAGGGTGGTGGAGGCTGCCCGTGTTACCCGTCGGGCTGCTCCCTGTGTGATGGCAGTCTTCTGGGCGTGTGTTAGGGTATGTTGTGTCCTGCCTTCACCCCAACAAGGGGGGTGTGCATGCTGGGCCACGGGGCTGGGAGCTGCTGGAATGTGCTGGTGGGTTAATTGGGACCTGCTCCCCTAGATGGAACTGGTAATGACCCTGCCACCGTGGGGGAGGATGCTGCTGCCTGGGCTGTTGGTGTGGCTGGAAGCAGCTGGAGCTGCCTGTAGTCGCCCCTTCCCCCTTGTCTGGCTGGCCCGGGAATGGCAGGGACAGGGGATGGCGGGAGCCAGAGCCCTGTCACTTCACATTACTCGTATGAAATCCCGGAGGACCCATGGCACGTTATGGGCTATTGCAGGAGCTGTTTCCCTGTGAAGAGTGGAGCTGTCTGGGCTTAGAGGAAGGAAAATGCCCAAATTCTGTGACTGCTGTCCTCTCCCTACCAGCTTTTGGGAAAGAGCTCTGTGGCTGTTCTCTCCCAGAAGGGTTGTGTTTGGGTCCTCCCAGGTTGTTGGGCTCTTCCAAACTGGAAATAAACTAAACTAAAAAGAAACTAAAATTCATTCCCTCTGGATAATTTCAGTCACATGGTGCCCAAAACCTGCTTAGGAAAGGGACTCTGAGAGAGAAAGAATTGTTAATAAATGTTCTGTCTGCACAAACGGTAAAATATTCATTTCAGTCAGTTATTTCACGTTACTGAGCAAGTGCAAGAAGAATGAACTTTCTGAACAGCTTAAGGTACAATTCAGTAATAACCTGAGCCATTTAATGAATGAAATATTTAACATAATTTGCATATATTAAGTGATGGGATGACGTTTTTCTACTTCTGTGTACTCTTTGTGTATCTGGAACAGTGCAGCCTTTCCTCTTCACCACTCCTCACAGTGCTCCAGGGTAGGCAGTGAGGAAATGACATTTCTCCTCCCCATTTGGAGCCAAGCAAATGGGAGCCACACCAGCTGAAGGCAAGGGCACACACAGACACAGCTGAAGTGTTTTCAGCTTGGCAGCGTGGCTCGAGTAGGCATTGCTTCTGCTGCCATTTCTGCTCTTGATGCTCCCAGTCCTACAAAACACAATTTGTTTCCTTTTTCTTTTTTTTTTTTTCTTTTTTTAAAATCAAATAGTATTTTAAGTGCAGACAAGAAGCTGTCTGCACATGCCAGAGACTCCTCTTGGCAGCACGATGTGCAGGGCTTGGGAGCTGCCCTGTTCTGAAATACTCCTGGAGCATAGCTGGGATTGGCACAAATCCCTGGGATGGGCCTGCCAGGCTGTGCCCTTGTGGCATGCTGGATGCCATCCCTGTGCTCCCAGCACGTTCAGCACTGCTGGCCCCTCTGGAGTTGTGGCTGGGCTGCCCTTGGGGATGCTGAGCTTGCCCATGGATTCCTCGAGAGTGGCATCTCTGAGCTGGCACTGCTGTCAGATGGTTGCTGGGTAAATCAGGGTCAAGTAAGGCAGTGAAAACCTCAGGAAAAGGAAGTAAAGGAGAACCCCATGGAAACAGAGAGAACTGTAACAGGTGTTGGGTGACCAGCACTTCATTCTCAGCAGGTTGCTCTGGGAGGAGGTAGCTGCTAATTTTCATGTGACCACAAATTGCAGTTCATAATCCAAACACTGACAGGGCTGTGTTCTCAATTATACCCAATTAAGGTATGACTTCATTAGTGCTCCCTAACTTAAGTGCACTTTAATTCATTAAACTCTTTTTCTTCTGCTCTGTAAGTGGTCTCCCTTCAGGAAACTGTGGAGGGAAATGAAGTGTCCCAAGGAGTGTGTGTTTGAGTATCTGTATACAGATTTATAAGTACATAGGTCTCTCTGTATCCCATGGGTGGTGTTTGGGTGGTTGCCTAGAGCAGGAGCCCTGGGGAGCACAGAGTGGATCTGGGGTGACCAGTGTGGCTCATGGTGATGCAGGTACATCCAAGGTGTCCACCATGCTGTGCCCTGATGCCTCGATGCCCTCACTTATTCAGTGGTAGTGCCACTAACACTGACCCTCACAGGCTGGATGAATAATGCATCTTGCTCTTCCAATTCCCATTACTTTGAGTTTTTTGCATCCCACGTACTCGGTGTCGTGTCAGTCATTTGTCCAGTTTTTAGTTTGTTCAGAGCTCTGGGCTGGTTTTCCAGCCTGTCTGAGCCTCACTGAGAAATGCCTTCTGTCATGTTCAAGTGGCACCTTCACACTGCTCATTTCCAGGTCATTGGTAAATATGAAGCAATAAAGGAAATATAAAAGGAGTTCAACCAGGAATCCCCATCTGTCTGGGTCTGCAGAGCTCCTGGATGTCAAAACTGCCTCTCCAGAACTTTAAAGGCTTAAAACCAGAGAAGACCAGAGTAATTCTGAAATGCATCCCTTTCTTTGATCAGCAAGATTTTAATTTTTTTGAAAAAATATATTTTTAAACTAATAGGAAATGAGCCCACTCCTGGGGATGTAAAGCACAGCCTGGCACGAGTGCTCAGGGTCCCCTCTCAGCTGGATTAGAGCTGGGTGAGCAGAGGGAGGGCTGTTTTCATCCTGCTGTCAATGTGCCTTGACAGAGCGTTAAAGTCAATATTACCCTAAAAATGTTCTGCTTTCATAACAGGCAATTTTGTTGGTGTTGAGAATGCTTTGTTTGATTTCGGGAGCCATTCATTACAGGATCAGGGCTTCAAAGTGAAGCCAATTAGTTATAAGAGCTACTTTGACAAAGCTTTTTTCCAAACACCAGCTTGAAGGTTAGAATGTGGTGAATGGGGAGCCGGTGCCGGGGTGGCCCCACCAGGGTGTCGGGCACCACTGGGGCCACATCCCCCTCGCTGTGGCCACATCCCGGCTGGAGCAGGAAGCTGCAGCCACACTGCGTGTGGTGGCTCACCCCCTTTTCTATATTTAGTAAGGAATGCATCAGCATCCCTTTTACTCCCTGAATTCCCTCTGGGAATGGAGCTGGTAAATAGCTGTCGCACTAAAAATAACACCTGCAGCAGGCGCTGGCAGCCACGTTCCCTTCCCTGGCTGAGCACAGAGCCAAAGGGCTCCCACCCTGGGAGCAGATGTTGGGATTTATGATTATTTAAAAAAATAATAAAAAAAAAAAAATCAACCACTTAGAAATATAAAGAGGATGAAATCGCCTGTGATGCTTAACCTTTGGAAAGCAGCATCCATGGTCTCTGCTGGCTGCTCTCCGTGAGAAAGGACTCAGCAGCCCCAGCACAGCCTGCAGCAATGCTCTGTGTGCCGGCAGTCCAGAGGTCACTGGTGTGACATGGCATCAGCCCTGCCTTTCACCAGCCTTCTGGCCACCCCTTTCCAAGGATAAACACAGAGAATCCTGGGCACTTTGGCCAGTTTGCTGTCCTGGCAGTGCTGAGAATGGGAAATGGCTCTTTCACACAAACATCCTTTTTTTCTGGTCATTTTTTCCCTTTGTCATTTTTTCTTATATGTTATCTTAAAGGCAAGGATTAACGAAACTTTTAGAAGTCTGAAAATAACTCACAAGGAATTTACACATCCCTGATGCTGCTGTGGTTTTATGGTTGTTTCTTTGCAGCATCAACACACGTGATAATTCCAGGTCAGAGGGGCAGTTTCCACAGATAGAAGCCAGCTGGCAACTGCCAGCCACTCTGGGGGCAGACCTGCTGTGCCCCTGGGCCACAGGCCCTGGTTAATCATCATGGCTGGATCTTGATATGGGGCAGAAATATTTTCCCTTTCATGCCTCCATGGAAGGAAGGATGGTTTGATGACAGTTGTGAGTGTTGTGAGTTCACTGGAGCTGATAAGCACTTGGGAGCTGCCTCCAGAAACTGGGCTTGTTGTTCCTTATTTTGTGAAGAATGCATCAAAGTGACCCTGAGATCAGCTCATTTGGTTAAAGCATGGTGTGAATAATGCCAGTGTCACAGGTTTAATCCCCATATGGGTCATTTAGTTATGAGTTTGACTTTATGATTCTTCAGGGTCTCTTCCAACTCAGAATATTCTGTGATTCTGAATTTACCAGGGAAGATCTGGGGAGAAAAACCTCAAACCAAAAAACCTTGCCAAAACCAGCCAACCCAGCAGTAGCAGCCAGGAGCTGGGGACATCAGCACATCTGGCTTGGGCCTGAGCTGGGCCTGGGACAGAATCACTCTCTGAGGTGTCAGAGGCATCTCCCACAGTGCTTTCTGCTTTCTGCTAATGACTCTGTGGCTTCTGAATAACGAACAATTAATTATATAAATATCTGAATAATGCTTTTTCTGGCTGCTTCTACTTGTTTACTCTTGTATTTGATACTGATCCTTCCATTTAGATTTTTTATTTCAGTGGAGCAGCATGAGATTAGGGACTCCTGTACAGGTCAGGCAATGTGCCTCCAAGAAGGACAGCCAGAAGCCCTGACCCTCTCATAGACTGTGGTTCTTTTGGCATCTTGAATGCTTAAAACCCCTCTGTGAATTGTACTGGTGCTGCACAGATTCGTTCCAGACACTGTTCCCGAGTTTTCATCAGCCTGGCCATGCTTGGGTACAGGGCTGTGCTGTGCAACTCAAGGCTCTGCCGTGTTCTCTGCTCACAAATGCAAAACATGAACAATTCTTATAGGAATGATGATAATGAGTAGCATGGGTAATTTTTTTTTAACACTAAATGTTGTTTGCACAATGATACAGGACACTTGTGTGGTATTGACAGAGCTGGGAAAGCCTTCAGTGTAAACAATGGAAAATGAATAAACCCTTTTAGTAATAACTTCAGATGCAGCAGCTTCTCTGATGGATCCAAATGAATCTTCAGGAAAAGGCATCCTTGTGCTTGGGCTGGAGTGGGATAGATGGAGTATGAAAGCACCAGGATCCAGGACTCCCATTTGCACTAATTAAGATGTGAGACTGAGGTGGTGGGATGACAGCAGAGCATTGGGGGAACCAGTAAAATGTTCTAGTCCCTGCTATTCCTGGATTGCCTGCTATTCTGAGATTTCTGGGCTTTCTGGCTCTCAGTCTGACCAGCAACATAATTTGAATGCAGCTTTTATAATGATTGAATATGTATCTTTTAAGAAGGATTTTAATTCTGTTTGAAGTAAGAAAATGCCATAAATCAGCAGCAGAATCTTTTAACATTTACAGTTTTAAATGAATTCCTGGTGAGAGTCTCTTAAGCCAGATTTATATCTGACTCTGCATTGAGCTGTTGTTACGTGGGACTGAAAAACTCTGACAGAATTAGGCATAATGCAAAAACATGCTGAAAAGACATTTCTGGCACATTATTATGTCAGAGCATATGGGAGTGAGGAGTATATAGAAAGGAGCAATTTCTGGGGATATTTCCCTTTTAATGATTCTTGCATTGGAAGGACTTTGGAAGGGCTTGCTGCTGTTTCCATTCAAGAGAAGGCAAATGGAGCAGGCCCTGGTGTTCTCACCTCGCTGGGCACAGTGCTGAGAGTGGGACTGGTGCAGCCCCCTATGGCAGGAGGGACTGTCCAGGCTGGGGGGAGGGCACAGCATGGGCAGGTTCACAGGGGCTCTGCTCATCCCCCACGATGCAGTTACACTTTGTTGGTGGAGGAGAGCTGCAGAACATTCCATGTTCCTCCTGGTTTCTGTGGGAATTGAGAGCAGGACAGTATCTCTGACAGCACATACCCACTCTGGAGCAGGAGAATGTGCTTTGGCATCTTCAAGCCACATGACTGTTCAAATTGTGTACAATAATTGAGGTTTTTGCTATTACGCTGTAATTAATGCATTGCAAACACAGGGAACTTAGTGAATTTTCATTTTTTTGTCCCACTGCATTTTTTCCTCTTTCAGGCTGCAGAGGACAAGTGAACTGAACCAGCAGTGCCAGCAGGATGCCAGTGCTCATGGTTCTTTAAATCACAGGGTTTAGTCAAAGGTCATTTAAAAAAAAAAATCACATAATGACCTGTGGGTGTTTTCCAGTAACTCAAGATTGGGCGTTATTTGTTACTGCTCTGTTTTACTAACTGTCCCTCAGTGTGGGGCCTAAATGGAAGATAAAATCCATCCTAATCCTATTAGGCATGGGCTGATGCAAGGGCTGACTTTGCTCTTACTTGTGACTAATGACGCTTCTGAGTGGTTCAGGGTAGCCATGGCTGGGGGGTTGTATCCAGTTATGGTCTTGCTTTTCTAAAGACCCAGTGCTCTTGTCCCTGTGTTTGGCAGGTGAAGGAGCTGAGCAGATCTTGTTCAGCTCCAGTGCCTCTTAGTCACTGCTTGTGCTCTTGATTTGGGTTATTTTCCTTCTCCTTTTCACATGTTTTAGAGAAAATTATTTCTTGTCCAAATCTATTTCTTTTCATATTAGATTTAGCCCTGAAAATAAAATAAGTTGTCCACTTGCTACTTCTCTTTTTTTTCCACTTGATTTACTTTTTTCCGTTTCTTCTACCCCTTTCCATAAGTTTTCTTTGGGACTGTGTCCACTCTGATTTGCAGCTGTTTTTTTTGCTGTGCCAAGGCTGCCATGGATTTCACTGTTGCGATCCTTTAACCCCAGGAGTTTGTCAGAGCTGCTCCAGCACTGGAATCCGAGGACAGACAGCTCTCCTGACAGTGCTGGGTGCACGAGGCCCCAGCAGTGCTGTGGAACACCGTCGCAGTCAGATGACTTGATCAGCCACCACAGCTCAGGATTCCTAAATGTCACCCTATAATATCCAATTAAGATTGCAGTTTGAAGACATCATGTACTTTAATTGAAAACTGTAGAGTAATCTATTCCATTTTTTCCCTGTTAAATTAATAGTGTGGACCTTTAGCAGATGGTTGGTGAGACACCATTATTAATGAAAACATCCCCCCTCCTGCGATCTTGCCTCTCACTGCCATGCAGGGAACCAAGGCGAGCATCTTCCAAACCACAGACATTTCCCACTCAATGGCTTTAGTGTCCTGTGGCACCAGACAGTGCTGTCAGGGCTGCCCTCAGGCCTTTCCTGCAGAGATGAGCTCAGCTAGGCTGGCTGGGTAAGGGGGACAGCAGCAGCCAGAGGGCTGTGGGCCATCTCCTGCTCTCTGCAAACCAAGGGAAGGCAACACTTTGGGCTCTAAAATGGTGGGAGTTTCATCCATTAGGGCAACAGACCAAGAGTCTGGCTTCAGCCAGTCCGTATTTTCACAGGTATGAATAAATGTCTCTGCACTTGGCAGGAAATTCATGGCGTGAGTTGGAAAACCAAATCCGGCCTGACATGTGCTCCAGCTGGGCAGCCCTGGACCCCCAGCCACAGCTTGTACTGCTGACCTAGACTGTCAGCAAAACAGCAGTAGTGTTTGAGCTTTATCCCCTTCTCAGCTTCAGCATAGGCAGATCAATGTTTCTGCTTTGAGAAGTTGCACACAGGTAACACTTAAAGACCAAACCAAGTCCTGCCTGAAATAGCAGTGAAACATTCTGGTGTAGGAGTGTTTTGTCACTGACATATGTTGTCAGCTCACAGTCACCTGATCCTCCTGTCCCTGCTGGACACTCGTGGGCTCACTTTGCCTTTCTCCTGCTCCTTGTTTCAGCCAGTTCATGAACAATATCCTCTTGATAGTGTTGCTGATGTAGGCCAAACAACTGGGTGAATGCAATGGGATTGTGCTTTTTCTTCCCATGATGCTGAACAAGGTGGTGTGAGCCTGCTCTGTGTGCTGTTCGAAGCAGTTTGTAGTTGGGATATTCAGAATATTAATAGCTTTGAGAGTGGGGACGGGTAGAAAATGAAAATGGCTCAATCCCAGCTGAGAAGATGGTCCACAGTCAACATGAATTTTTATTTTCATTTCAGAGCAGAAGGATGATAAGGAAGTGATAGGCTGGAATTTGTCTTTATAGCAGAGAGGACATGGTGAATTCCTAAGAGAATAAATGTGCTTGCTTAAGAGATCGCAGCTTTATTAGCTCTGTGGTCTAAATGCAGGGATGAGTACAAACTCTTCTGCTTTCTCCTAATGCATGCATAGATTCAGGCTTATTAATTCGGGTGTGTATAATTCATACAAAGTAATAACTTGAAATTCAGACCTTTTTTTTTAACGAATTGCATCTTACTTTGCAACCAGATGGTGACCACAGCTGCCCAGGGAATCCTGCAATCCTTCTCCCTTACAGTTTCTTTTCTTGTTTTGAGAGGTCAGGTGGGAATTGCTGATACCTTGTGAAGATGCAGGATGACCTGGAGGGAGTTGATCTGGGAGGAAGGAACCAACACTCAATCCATGGCTTTAGGGAACCCATTAATTGACTGTTTTAGAGTTTTTTATAACTTTTTTTTTCCCGAAAAATGTATGTGTTCACTGGAAACCCCTCAGCTCAGAGCAGAGTTGCCACCTTCCTGTGTGCACGATGGGTCATGAACCTCTCTGACACAGGATCCCTGCCTGTCAGTCCATCCTGTGCTTTGTGGCCATGTCCTCTCTGGCTCCTGTGCATGAAGACAAACAGCTTTGCAGCAGCTGCTGGGCAGCACTGTGTGTGCCAGGGGAGCTTCTTCCTCCTTGCTGTCGCTGTCCCTGCACCACTGGCTGCGGCACTGGCTGCCACTTGTCCTCAGCGCGGCGGCTGGGACATGGCGGGTGACATCAGGTCGCCCATGTGCCACTGCTCTGGGCCATTGCGTGCTGACATTAAATATTGAAGTGTCTGAGGAGCTGCAGTCACGTAGCATTGGGTGGAGAGCGTGTGGTGGCTCTTCCACCGTGCCTGAGCTGGGAATGCCAGGCTGAGTGGTGCCACAGTGACATGAGGCTGAGGGAGTAGTGGGAACATCCTTGGTGGCAGTTGTCTGGAGATGGTGGAGCTGCTTGTGTCCTGTCTCATGCAGCTTGCTGGGCTTCCCAGCTGGTGGCTCCCTGGTGCATTCACACTAATAATCTAAACAAACTGGGAAGTGCAAAATAAAACTAAATGTACACTTAAATAAAATGCTTTCAGCCCAAGCAACCAAGTCTAAACTAAACCAGAGAATTATCTGACCAAGTTTAGGATAAAACACAACTCAAGTGATTTGAATGTTAAATAATCTCATTGCTTTATGGGCTGATTCCCTGAGATGGTCAGTCAAGCCTGTTGTCACCAGTGTGAGTGGTGGGCTCAGTCCTGCGGGCACTCAGGAAGGGAAAGCCATGTGCTGAGCATTGCTGGATCCACACAGCTTTCAGTGGTTCACCCTTTCCCAGCAATGCTCACTCCGTTCATGCTGACAGTAATTTCAAAGCTGGGATAGAGGAGATGTGGGTCTGGGTGGGACATCCTGGCACAGGGGCTGCTGCCCATGGTGTGTGGCCCTTACCCATAGAGATAAACTTGGGTGGCTTTGGGGTCCACCTAATGGCACCTGGCTTGGCTGGTGCTTCGGGGGGACTCGCTGGTGACAAGACTGAGTGTTTGTGTCGTGTGCACACTTTGCTTGCTCTGCAGTCACACAGGAGCCAGGACCAGCCGGGTTTTCATAGCCAGCTCTGTCTCGTCTGACCTTGCTGGTGCCATGCTGCCTTTTGTTTGTAGTCTTGGGCAAGAAGCAATGGGAAAAAGGTTTGATAGGAGACAAAAGCAAACAATAGCCTTGCTCCAAAGATACGATGAATGGGATATAATTGGATTTTTTTGTGAGGACATTGATTTGACCCTGTGAGACACAGAAAGAATCATTAGGGGAATTAACACGCATTAAAATGCAGGGTTTTATCAGAGGGCTTTTATTGTGCCCATAGTTTTGTTTTTAATTATTTAATGACTTTGTGTCTTCTGGTGATAAATCTATTTCTCCCCTCTTTTTTCAAAGGGAAAAAGGGTGTTAGTGTGACAGCAGAGTACTCAGCTCACACAGCTGCTGAACCCACAGCCCTGCCTGTGCCCCACCATGTAGACAGGGAGCCACTGGGCAGAGCATCTCGTGCAAACCTCTGATCAACCACCAATGCTGGGCTGAGCACTTTCCTCTGCAGAGCTGACACAAACTTGCAGTTGCAGAAAGCAGAACATGTAAGGAATGGGTTTTAAGGGGGTTTTGCAGAAAAGAAGTGCATCCTCCTTCCTCAGTGTATATCTGTGGCACTGACTGGCAGCTTGGCCTTTTCTCTGCCCAAACATGAGTGAGCCAGAGTGAAAACCCATGTTCTGCCTCGAATGAGAGCCTCTCAATGCTGCAGCTCCTCCAGTTGGTGACAATTTGGGGTTAGGTTTTCACATGTGCCTGACATGGGCTGGCAGAAAGGAGCAGAGTGAATGAACTGTGGGTAAGGCTGAACTTCCTTCACCTGAAATACTTTGGGTTTCTATGCCATAGCAATATATTTGTCCGGCCACAAAAGTTAAAAATGGCTTAATTCTTCTTAAAGCAGTTGAATTTTAGTAGGAATAGGCAAAACCACAGACTAATCTGGACCCCTAAACTGTCTTGGCATTGAAGGGGTTTGTTTCTGTAAATGCTTGCTTGCCTGGTGCTGGAGAGGACGTGCAGGGAGCTCCCAAGTGTTCCTCAGTCTCTCCAGAGCTCATCTCACTGTACAGCATGAGGTTTGTGGCATAGTGAGCTGAGGACACATAACGTGGGATGGGTTGGGAATAGAGCTCTGCTGAATGCAGCAGTTTTGGTGGAATTACTGCACTGGCTTTAAAAAACTCCAAAGATCTTTTTTCATATTTTCTGAAGAGTTTTAAATTATGGAGTTCTTTGGTGGTTTTAGCCAGTTGGAAATCTCAGGTCAGACCTTTTTGGCCATGTAGCATTCAGATTTCAGTACTTGCATCTGATTCAGGTGGAGCTGCTGTGAAACCGTGAGGATTGGGAAGGTCATCAGTGTCAGTGGTGGAGGTCTGCACTGGCTTTCTTTGATGCTGAATTTTATTCAGCCACGAGCCAGAAATTAAAAAGAGGAGTTTTTGGAGCTTTGTGCCGCTGCTCTGTCATCTGCGTGTACGGGGATCCCTTAAACCTGCAGAGACTGCCTTGGAAAACAAGGGGTGCATCGATGGATTCCAGGAGAATTTATTTGCAGTGTAAACATGTTGGTCAGGAGTCATTAATATGACATTCACACAGCTCTAATAAAGTACATAACACGGAGATCTGGCACCGCTGCAATGCCCAGAGGACATTAAGTATGAGTCTTAAAACCAAGAGTATTGGAAACAAGATATTTTTACGTCTCGTTTGGGAGTAATATAATTGCATTTTGTGGCTCTAGCAGATGCTTGGGCCAGCTGGTTGGAGAGCATTGTGGGGATTTTTAGCTTTGGTACTGTAAGCGACAGCCCTTATATAGAGCTAGCTAAAAAAAAAAATAATAAAAACCCCTCTCTTGGTGGAAAGCCCTGTTGGAAGCCGGCATGTGCTGTTGGGAGGTACAGCACGGGGACACTTCTGCTGCAGTGGCTCTAGAGATTATACTGCATGTGAAGGCAATTTCACTGGCCTCGCTTGTTCAGCTTTTGCTATGCAGGCCCCTCTGCGAGGGCTGGGAGGTGATTTTTGGAAGATAACCATCAAAACCCTACATTTTTCTGAGTATATCACAGGGGGCTTATTTTCAGCGCAGTCCCAGGAGTCTGTGGCCATCCCTAGATACTGGGACACTGCTGGTGTGGTGACAGTTGCCACCTTGCGACCACCCCGGGTTTGTATCCAGGAAACAGATGAACGTCTGTCCCGTGTTCCTCAGGCCTGTTTGCAAGCACTGTCGTGAATTATCTCGCTGGCGCCGATAATTTCCTGCAAACAAATCAGTTCTGATCTGGAAGTAATCGCCCGTATCATTCCTGCAAGTGGGAGCAATGACTTACGTTGATGTCACCCGCTGGCTTTTTATGGCAACGATTAATAATTCAGTAATTCTCTCTGCAGTGATGCTGTTCTATTTATAAATATTTTATTTAGCTCCCCGTGTCCGTATTGTTGCTGCCCTCCCCTTTGCTTCCTGACGTCACACCGGGCTCGCGGCGATGCCGTGGTCACCACAGTTACCAGCAAATTCTCTGTGCTGGAAAATGTTAATGCCTTTCCTCATTTGCATCTCTTCATTGTCCTGTTTAAGCCCGGCCTTGGTGGCGTGGATGTGAACGTTTACTGAGCGCACTCTGTCAGTCAAAACCCGGTTTCAGCTGCAGCCTGGCCCCGGGGTAGGCGGCTCCGTGTCTCTGTTATAAAACTTTCCAGTTGCCAGCACAGCCATGCAAGTAACTTTGTTTTCTTTCTGCGTTTCTCTTTCAGGAAATTGCAGCTTATTTAATAACGTTTGAAAAGCATGAGGAGTGGCTAACAACCTCCCCCAAAACCAGGTAATGTTCTCCTGCTCAGCACATTGACTCTCTCGCGCTGATGACTTGACTCACTGATCAATGGCTTGACCACCAAGTGGAAACTCCCAGTCATGCCTGATGGCTTGTGACACCAAACTCTCATTAATTGCCTTAATGAGCATTTTATTGAATGAAATCAGATTGATTAAAAATGGAACAGCTAAAATGGAACAGTCTTGTCAGCTTAAAGTTTTAACCCGATTGCTCAGGATTTAATTGTATCCCTTCAGATGAGCAGATCTGAAGCCTCTGAGCAAGGTCGCAGGCTGTTTATCTTGACAGAGCTCCCTTGCCTCTAACTTTAAATAAATAAAAAAGCACCAGCCCCACCATGTGCTGCCTGTTCACAGACAGGCATGGGGATTGTTTGTGTTCTGGTGTTTCCCTTCCTGGGGTTAAGTGTTTGATGGTGAGGAGGTCCCAAGAAGCTGCATTAACAGACATGTTTGCAGTTTATTATTCAGTAAATGTCATGTCTTCTTCGTGCTGCCATAAATGTTTAACTTCTCCCTCCCCTGGGAACCCAGACATGGAATTTTGGCTGTGGATGTTTTCCTGCTGTTTCAGCTATGTTCTGGCTCCATACGTCTCACTAACGCAGAGAACGACTCTTGCTTTCTGGTCTTGCTGGGCTTTTGCTGTTTTTCTTTCTCCCAATCCACCCCTTTCCTATTGCAGAGGGCTGGGCCATTGGAAGGAGCCTGTTGGGACCCAGGTGAGACAAAAGCCCATTCTAGCATCCTGCATCCCAGCATCATCCATTGCAGGGGCCGGTGCCGCAGTCGCCCGGAGCAGCGTGCTCCAGGTTTGGCATCACCTCCTGCTGCCATGAGCAGGGACAGAGGTCACAGTGGGACCCAGGGAGCAGTGCCACCCTAACGAATAGCACAGATTGATTCCAGGTATTCCACAGCAACCAGCTGAGGAGAGGATGGACGTGGAGGCCTTCTCTGCACCTCTGCAGTGCAGCTGCTTGTGGGGCACACAGAGGACCTGCTTTCCGTGAAATATAGGAACAAAAGAGCTGTGTTGTTTTACTTTTTGTGGGCTTTTTCCCCCCTAGACTGTATTTTTGTGACATTGGTAAGTAATGCATTTGCTTGTCGTATTAAAACATATAGCACCTGGGAAGGAGATGTGGGAAACCCAATTGCTTTCTCAGTGGTTCTCCAAGATCTGGAACTGCCAGGGTGGTGGAAGGGCCCTGAATGGATCTTTCCTGCTGGTGGCAGCTGTGAGGCTCTCCTTGGCTGCAGAACAGCAGGTAATTCAGTTAATATTAGCAATGTTTATTTCTGGGTTGGTAATCCCAGTTACAGAATTAATTCAAAACAATTTCTGGCTGAGCCTTTGCCAAATAAACATTTTTAGGGGTCAGAAAACACATTAACTAGTCTGACTCTACATGGCCTCGTTAAAGATACGAGATTATAGATGTTTTTGTAGCATCTTCTAATCTTAAGAGCTTGGTTTGCTAAAGGCAATACATGAAAATAATATTCTGATGAACATTTCCTTACCTTCTTTTGTGTTTGCACTCGGGAGAAAGAATGTCCCAGGAGAAGGAAAGTTGCGACATGAGTTCAAGGTCCTTCTGAAATTGTTGAGTTAGTTTTCTTTTTTTTTATTATAAAAATTAATTGGAAGAGTTAAATGCTGAGTTGCTACAATCAGGGCTCCCGATATTACAGAATTAATGACATCGATTTGGCACTGAACTGGAACACTCCCCGTTCTTTGTTTGCTGCTGTGGGTGCTACTAATTTCATCTCACAAAATTAATAAAAATTAATTGCACCACTGACACACACAAAGTTTCCTAATCCGATGATGTATAGTGTGCTGTGAGGAGTCACTGCTGGATGGGGGCTGTGGGAGCTGGTGCTGCTGCAGCTGTTGGCAGAGGGTTGGTGTTGGTGACGGGGTTTTGGTGCTGTCCAGCTCAGCCACCAGTGAAGGAACTGCTGCAAAGGGTCAGGCCAGGCTGGGCTGTGATGCCTCACAGGTTGCTGAGCTAAGGCAGAGGGTGGCAATGAGGAACGAGCTGGTTTGGAGCCAAGCTTGCAGTTCTGATGTTTTCCTGAACAGAGGTTCCCATATTTACAACACGGTTGGGTATTGCTTTAGTCATGGATATGAAGGGGGGGCCTTTCTTGCCGTTGTGGTGGCATTGAAGGAGCTATGACAAACCTTTAGAAAAGATCCCTAAAATTACTTTTTAATGAAACTTCTTGCTGAACAACTCCAATTGATTGAATACACTGATATAAATGTACTGGAGCATTATTACAATAGTCTTTTGAGCACTCCAGTTGATCAACATAAATTAGCGAGCACACCTCGCGAGCATCGACCTTGAGGCTCCCTTGGAGTGGTGTTTGGTTACTTGATGATGTGCCGGGTAATCCGCAGCGGGTGTTCCGTCAGCGGGGCGGGGGAAGCGTTCTGCTAATGCAGCAGGGCCAAGTGGCTGACATTTCCAAGTTTAAATGCAAATCACGATGACAAAAAAAAAATTACTTGACATTTATATATCAAGTAGAACTTAATTGTTATTTACTTTGGAATTTCAATGACAAAGTCAATTTTCTGAGTCCAGGAGCATTCTGCCAGATACAGATACAGGAGAAGATACTTTGCTTCTCTGTTTCCAGGTGCCTTCTGCCGTTAGCATTTGTACAGTATTTTAGAAATATTCTTGAGCAATCCGAAGTGACTTTACTATTTCACAAGTGGGCCCCGGACAGTGGAAAAGCCTTGGCTGTGCCCAGAAGCTGCAAGGTCAGTTTTCCATCTGGGAATGCAATTCAGATGTGTTTATGCCCCTTCCTGCTTCATGTCTTGGAAGGGACACAGGGGGATTGCTGGGGGGACCAGCCCTACTCCACGGTGAGAGCAGGATGGGTGCAGAGCCTGGAGTCTTCCCCACCTCTTGTTCAGGTGCCAGTCTCCCAGGAAGCACACCCTGTGCCTTACCTGTCCATCAGTCCAGCCTAAGGAACATCCCCTATCTGGGATATCTTTATCAGTGCCATCGTAAAGAAAAGTTAGGATCTTGCAATATATTAATTCCGTATTAAATAATTAATAGTAAAATTAATTGAATTACTTAATTTTCAGGTAAAAAATAGGGTAATAAATATTCATAACTTATATTATTAAGGGAATTTTCCATTTCCTATGTCGTTAAAGTGAGATTAGGTAAGGTTGGGTTTAAATGAAGATTGAAAACAATTGTGCTTTGGAATTAATTCACTGTGCTAGGCCATTACCTTGTGAGCCTTCTTTCCAGTGTGCTGTGTGAGAGCTGTCCCACTGCATGGGGTAGATGCCACTGCCAGGATGTGCTGGCTGCTGGGAAATGAAACAGAGGCTTCCCGTGGAGGAGGAGCTCATGGCAGCTGGAAGCTGTGGGAAAGCAACTGCTCAGAGCTGTGATTGGTGGCAAAAGTTCTGCCCATCTCCCCTTGTGCTTGTTGCAAATAAAAGTCCTCTTGAGACCTTGTTTAGACTTCCAAGGCACGTTTTAAAGGTCCTGCTCTCCCATGTGGCTTGTACTTTCCATAGGATCCAGGGCCATTAACCTTGCCCGTGGGCAGTGCTGAAATTTGGGTTTTCTGCTCATGCTGTTGGAAGCTCTGCCAGCAGTTTGGGGTCGTGTACGACCTATTTTCCTTTGTTGAAGGCAGTGTGTGTGTGCTGTCAGCACTCCTGGCTTGGGATGCTGCTTGACATAATCCCTGCTAAATGTGGCACATCTCTCTTAACACTTTATAGATTTCATGACTCTCAACACTTTCTTCTCGCTGCTTTCAGTATTTCCTTCCCTTTATTTTCCCTGCAGAGAATAAACAGTGCACAGATGGTTTTAAGAGCCCTTAGTTCATATAGATTTTTAGCTGCTGTGGTCCAGGGGTGTTGAGACACCAATAATGAATTCTTTTAACAGCTCACTGTGTTGATTGTAAAGTGACCTAAGGGCAGAGTTGTTGGGAGCCATCCAGATGCCTGGCAATTGTCTTCAAGTATTCCTTCCAAATTCTTCCCATGGCAAATCCAGAGTGGTGTGTGCTGGTCTTCTGGGAGAGCTGGTTTCCCTCCGTATTTAGCTGGCAGCTCAGAAGAACTGTGTCCAACAGAGGATGTCACTGGCCAGCTTGGACAGCCAAGGCAAGAGGTCTGTGTTTCTGTTGTGGACTCACCTGGCACAGAGGCTGAAGGTTGGCTCTTCCAGCCCAGCAATGGCTCTGCAGCACCTGTGCATGGTCACCAGGCTTGAGCCTTCCCACATATCAGGGGAATGGGTGTCAGGGACGGTGGCTCCACTGGTGCTCCATGCACACCAACACTTGCCTCCCCACTGCCTGGCTTTGCAGGTATGTAGGGCTGGGGTGCAAAGGCTCCTTCTCCTCTTCATGTGGACTCATAAGAGTCCTGCAGCATTGCCCCTTGGAGGAGAAGAGAACTCTGGAAAACATGGAATTGTCAGAAAAAGTAATTATCTGATAACAAAGCAGTGAAATACTTCAGCAAACCCATCTGCCTGCAGCAAGGCTTGGTGGGATTTTCTGTCAATAGGTATGGCCAAGGAGCACAGTGTGGCTTTGGACAACACTGACATTGGCAGGCTCTGACTGTTCTTGATCCCACGTGGGAGGATGCTTATGGTTGAGGAGGCTGCTCTGTGTGTGTGAGCCCCTGTGCTGGGCCTGTGATGGGGGTTCCCAGGCTGAGAGGCAGATCAGTGAGGAGCTGCCCTTGCCCTGGGTAGAACAGACGAAAGGAAAGAGTGTGCTGGAAGAGGTGTTGGGCTGGGGCTTCTGATGTTCACACCCAGACCTGTCAGACAATTCCATATTGTCCAGCATTCTGTGCTTCCTATCGAAGTGGGCCTTGAAGGACACGGTTTGATGGCTCTTGTGGAACCACCTTGGACCTGCCCTTTCCTGCATCATATATGCAGGCTTTAGAGTGGCAGACCTGCTATTTGTTCTTCAGGCTTTTGAAAACGGCAACAAAATGAAAGTCTTTGTCACATTTTAAAGACTTTTGCAACTTAATTTATATTCTCATATGGCACCGAAGAACCTTCTTTTGTCCAGGAGGTGAGATATGCAAGAATAACCTTAAAGTTGCTCCTAATTGACCCTTAATGATATTCTCTTGTTTCTTCCAGTATATTCTCTTTGTCAAAAACACCATCCAGCAACTGCTTCTTGCGTCTTAATGGCTGCAAATAGGAACTGATGAAAAATAAACTATTTATTTGGTTTCTTTATTTATTGACAAGGATTTTTGCCTTCTGGAAATCTGGCCCTGAGGTTGGAGTTCAGGGCTGAAGCAAGGCACTGTGACCGTCTTGGGGTGGCAGGGACTGAGCCCCCTGAGCCTGGGGCAGAGGATACCCTGTGTCCAGGAGGTTGATGCTTTGATTTCCTGGTGTCTTATATGATAAGCACAGTGTTATTTAAATTGCCCATTGGAATGTTAGCCAGCATGTGCTGGTAACACGGAATTGGGGGAAGGATGTTTGTGCCTGTGTGTGCAGAGCAGCTGGAAGCATCCCAGAGGACCTGCTGCTCAGCCTGGAGAGGACAGATTGCTTTGTGTTGTGGTTGTTGGAAGATGAGGAGCTGCCTGCAGACGTTGAGGTTTTCCTTTTGGTGCTGAATAAGTGTGTGTAGGCAGTGAGCAGGCTTTGGTTTTGCTGTGGTGTGAGGAGTAATTGCTTGGCAGGCACAGGTGCTGTAGGTGTGCATTGATATTGTAGTGAAACACTGGACAAGTGTGTGACTGTGCTCAGCCCAAATGTGGAGCAGTTGGTGGGTGAGCAATAATGAAGCTGAGAGCACAGATACAGGTGTTCAGGTCTGAATTTTTCTTTTTTTTCTTCCTAGTCCTGAAAACACAGATTTACAACAATCTGGCAAAGATTCTCCTCAAGTTACACTTGGTTGGCGTTCTTGCTACGCGCACTGTAACAATACTTTAATATAATTAAATTTTAAATTCCGTGTAGAATCTGGTGGGTAGGCAGATGTACCGGTATGTTAAACTTTATGTCACTTAAAAATGGTTCTCAAGTACATCAGAGGGAGCCCAGCCAGCTGTAAAATGATCTGCTTTATGGTGCTGCTTTGCAGCTTTGGTGTCTGTGTTTTAATTACAGATGTACCTAAAGTCTCACACCCTTGGATAACTCTGCCAGGCCGTTTTGTTTCCTGTAAGTTACTGACAGGATGTAAAGTGACATGAGGGAAGGTGCTGCTGGGGTTTTCCAGAGCTGCTGTTTGTGGGAGCATTGAGTTTCTGACTCCTGCTGTAGCTGCTTTGTTTCCCATAAACAGACAGCTCAGTCTTCTGCCTGGGGCTGCTGCACCTGAAGTGGCATCACCAGGATGATAAGTGGTAAAAGAGGTTTTAGGATGACAAGTGGTAAAAGGGGCTTTAGGATGACAAGTGGTAAAAGGGGTTTTAGGAGCCTCTTTGCAGTCCTGGGCAGGTGGGCGTGTGTTGGCCCTGGTATGAGGAGTGGCTTTGTGGCCCCAGGCAGACGGGTACCTGTCAGGACTGGTGTCAGGGTGGGTGGGATCTGTCCCTCCACAGCCCCTCTGCCTCTCTGGCTCATCCCCAGCACCAACACCCACCAGTTACCCAGCTGCTGAGATGAGCTTTGCCCACCTTTGCTCTTCAGTAAGTGGAGACAGTGGCTGGGCTCAGTGCAGGATGGAGATTTCCAGTGCTGTGAAGTGGGAATCTTGTTGCTTGGCAGGCAGAAACCATTAATGGTGCAGTTTCTGGAAGCAGCCTTGTCCCGAGGCATCCCACGTGATGATTTGCCGAGTTGTGCAACATGATTTATGCCTAGCCATGGGATTATTCTTTTCTATTGATTCTGAGGGAGATGAAGCATCAGTAAAAGCCCATCAGAAGCCTCCCGGTGGAATGTGAAAGCTTGAAGCCTTCCTGACAGAAATCCTGTTGCCTCTTTGGTGGTGACTCGAAATCCACTGCCCAGCCAATCTCAAAGCATCACCTTGCAGTCCTCCCCTTTCTCCTTTCAGCATTGCCTGTCTCTGTCCAGTGAGGATGTACTTGGTGCTGCAGGGAGGTGTTGAGCTGAGAGGTACTGGTGGATCTCTTGGGGATCCCGTGGCACCCTCTGCTCTGCTACTAGCAGACAGTAGCCATGTCACTCCCTGCCATTTGTCAGAGCACGTGTGATTTCTGCTGCCATCAGTGAGAGTGAATTGTGCCCATAGTATTATTCCTGTATTTATTTTGTAAATGTCAAGGATGAACTAAATTAAGATAAATAAGGCTGTTCCATTTCACTATTCAATTTAAAAAATTTTGATGAGACCAATAACATCTGTCCTGGTTCCGTCTTTTGGCCAGTTGAAGGTAGCTATGGGTCTGACAGCTCTGTTCCACCTCTTCCCCAGCAATGTTTACAGACAGGGGATGTAGCAGTGAGGCTAAGCCTCAAGTTAAGCCATTTGGTTCTGCTTCTGCTCTGTCTGCCTCTGGTGGAGAAGCTGAGAGGGTGATGTGGCTGACAAAGAGCTCCACCCTCACAACTGGAACTGTTGTGTTGCCTTAAGAGCTGTTGTAAAAGGCAAGTGATAGGTAAACACATTGCTGTGAATTGCAGCTATGGAGCTGGGTGGAAGTAAAGCTTTAGTAGGGGGTGCCTTATCTGCAGCCTTCCCATCTCCTGCTTCTCCTGGAAAGGGGAACTGTGGTCTCCTGGTTTCCTCAGGAGAACCTGGACACCAACACTCACCCTGCCTATGAGGTGTCAGGGTATGGGTGCATTCCTGTCCTTGGATGTGGGTCTGAGGACCAGAGCAACATATGGAGCGTCCCTGCTGTCACTCCGTGCCCTCTGGAAGGTGACCATTTATTTCTCATCAGTCGAGCCTCTTGCACAGCAAATGGGTCATGCAGGGGAGATCTTCTTGCTGGATAAGCAATTAGCTAAAGTAAACTACTCAGAGGACAAATTATGCAGGACTCTTGCCCTGTAACAAATGAATTAATTGACTTTGGTATTTGTGGGATGTTCCCACTATTTTATTTAATTCTCTCTGGCTAAAAGGCTCCCGTGTTTCCCCCTGCTATTATGCTGCTGCAGTGAGTAAACAAGGTATTAGGGGTTGATTTACATGGTTATAAGCAAAGGAAGCAAAGTGATAATTGCGGGAAACTTTCCATATTTCCTTAAGAGAGCCCTTCTAAAACCTCTTTTAGCAGCGTGTCTAAGAGCCTCTGTTTGACCTATTTCTCTGGGGTGCCATCAGTTCTCTCTACAGCCTCACAAAGCTCATTCACAGCAGCATGGCAGCGTGGCATGGGCTGGAATCATGACCTGCACACAACTGCAAGAGCTTTGGAAGCACCAGCACTGTAGGGCACCAGTGAGGTTGCTCCTGGAAGCACTGCACAGTCAGGAGCAGAAGTGGGCTTGTGCAGGGTTGGGGCTGTGTCTCTGTGGCAGTAACCCCAAGTTGTTTTGAAGGCTTTATCTGTCTTTGGAAGCAGTGGATGCTGTAGCAGTGTGTTACCTGGGGTGTCACACAGAGCAGCACTGCAGGAGGATTACAGGTCCTGGCTCTCAGCTGGGCTGGTAACTCATGAAATCATTCGGCCAAGTTGCTGGGTTTATTTACAGTAATTAAATTAAAGCTTTGGTACAAATCTTTGCTTTGTAACAGGATTTGTCACCAGCTAAGAAAGGGTGACACTGTTGGACCAGCTGCCAAGAAAATACTCCATGCATAAGGTGATGTTGGGTTCACCGAATAGTGCACGGTCCCAACTGCCAATGCCAAGGTGAAACATGGCTCTTCCACTGTTCAGCTTCTTATTTCTACTTTGCAGTATTCAGGCAAGATGCCTCAGGCCAGGGATGGTAACACTTGCAGTGATGTGGCATGGGGACCTGTCTCCCTGCTCAATGGCATTTGTAATTCCCAGCTTTAGAAGACCCAACCAGTGCTAAATTGTGCAACAAACTTTTTTTGATAAACTGTGGCCTTTGAGAACAGCACTAGCCAAGAGCAGGGCGGTATTTTGTGTTCTGCTTTAAATTTAGGATGTGAAAGATTCGGGGGATTTTATAATTGTAGCTTTGTGTGCTTGCTCTGCCTCCTCTTCTCCCACTGGTTTTACTCCCAGGCTTTTCTTAACTGCCGCTCTTGTCTGGTTTCTTTTCCTCTTCAATCCTTGCTCTCAACTCCTCAACTACTGAAATTTATAAAGAAGTCACTTCTAATCCTGCACAGATCCCAGATCTGGAGGGAGTGTTATATCTATTACAGCTTCCTTCAGTCTGCCCACCTGCCTTTACCAAAATCCCTAGTATTGAGTGAGATAGTATTTGGTTGCAGCCAGAGGCATGTGCAGGTGGGAAACCAACCAAAGCAGGTGATGTGTGGGCACAGTCCCACTGTTGCAGTGTTGATGTACCAGAGTGGGCAGTGGGAAGAGAGGAATTTCTGCCCTTAGGAAGAACATGAGGGCACTCTAGGTAATGTATGAAAAGGATCAAATGAGTAGGGTTTGGCTTTTTTTCTCTCCAGATTATGTAGTTCATAGGGGAGCTAACATTTAATCCTAGTTTCTTGGCAATATAAAATATTTCATGAAGTTCTGGAAAGTGAAAGTCTTGCATGGCATTAACACAATTGCAGCATCTGACTCGTTGCAGGGATTAGATGAGTCTCCACTTGGCGCCTGAACAAGTAGGTTTCAAACATGCCGAGGATTTGACAGTTGCATCAGATCACAACTGGTGGGAAGGAGGTGAGAGGAAAGCTGTGGAGGCCGTGCTTGGATTCAGGCAGCCTGGGGAGAGGCCGGGATTCCTGGCACGGTGCTGACAGGGCGTCCCGTGGGAAGCATCAGGTGTCCATCAGGGAATGCTTCATGTCCTGGGATTTGGTCTGGGGAAAGCTGAGTGCCAGGCCTGCTTTGGGCCAGTGTTCCCATCTTGTGCTTCTCCTGTGATGGCTGAGCTGAAACGTCCTTGTGAGAACATTGTCCTTGGGTTTTAACTAAACAGAAAAGGTCGTGCCGTCCCTGCACCAGCGTGTAGGGAACAGTCACCCCTTGACTCTTCTCTGTCAGCCAAGCTCAGAAAATAACAGAGGTAAGAGGAAAAGGAGGGTTTTGATCAAAGGAAATGGGGCAAACATTGACCCAGCAATGCTGGGCACTGTGCTTGGTTTGGGGACAGAGAGGATGGCTTTATGGTGGGGTGGTGCAAGGTTTAAAAGAGCAATTCATGTTGACTTGTAGGGTCACAAATTAGGGCATGATAGAAAAGGGCTGTTATCAAAAGTTGGTTTAGGCTAAATTAATCTGAAAATGTGTAATTTCATCTGAACTCAAAATAGTGGAATGTAATTAGATTCCAGAATAGGATGAGCTGAGAGGATGTAAGAAAAGATAAGCATCAGAATAAGACAATAATTGAGTTTGTATTGTAAACACATTCCTGTAGGAATTTGGCATTTTTAAGCTGCTTCATTAGAAATTTTAAGTCGAGAGTACTTAACAGCTTGGGCATGTTTTGGAGAAGTGGTTGACTACTTTTATATTTGTCTGTGTTCTTTGTTTGCAGGATTTTCTATATTTGGGGTTAATTTTCTCTTATCAACTATGAGTTTATTAATAAGTTTGAAGGGGAATAAGGCTTAAAATTAGAAAATGTGTATTTCCATGTGAAGCTGATTGTTTTGTGGACTCATGTTTTTCATCTCATTTTCCCTAAAAATTGAATCTTTAATCTATACAATTGATAAACTAGGTTAGTACCATTAAAACACTGGTAATTCTGAAGTGTCTCACATGAAATATTGAAGCAAATATGCTGTCTTTGTTCTGTGTTCAAGTTACTTGCTCATTCTGTCAGGTAGGAATGAGCCAGGTCAGGTCATGCTGTGCCATTCTCGTGTCACTAATGGCAGTTGTGGCAGGGTATGAAGGAGAGCTCATGCCTAGGATGAGTGGGGTGTTGCATTATCATCTAAATAGAGCTGTGAACACTGATTTAAACACTAATCACTGCAATACCTGCTTGTCAGGGTGTTTCAAAACCACTACAATTGGTGGTTTGAGACTCCTTTCTCTGATGCCAGCACCTGAGCAGCAAGTGTTGGATGAGGAATGGAAAAAATGGGTGCAGCCATGCTGTCAGCTCGATCCAGGCCCCAAATGCTGTGGGGAAGGGAGGTGATGAATGTGCCTCTTCAGTGCCTCTGGTGATACTGCACAGCTTGCTCTGAACAGGTACCTTATGTCACAGAGTTGTGTAGTTTTTTGCAAAAAAAGTTTTTTACAGAAAAAAATGCAGACAGGTTTACTTCTTATTGACTAAAAATACCCTTAATTCTGAAAAATTACTTCACGGATCTTCATATTTCACAGACTATAACTAGATTACTACCTTTTACTGGAATACTTTGTGTTAATGAAGACCGATTGGAATTACATAATAGATTTCCTCTAAAGAAGGCATTATGTGGTTATTTTTTACTGTCTGGCATTCTAGTTAATTGCCTTGTCATCATTAATTGATGGGACTAAATTGATATAAATAAACAGATTATATTTGTGAGGTTCATTTGAAAGAGAGCAAGGGCTGAGAACAGGCTGCTGCAGGGCATTCCAGCACGTGCCTTGTTGGTGACTGTTAAGGAGAGCTAAGGCTTGGTCAGTACCTCCACTTGTGAACCCATTTGGAGGATGCACAGTGAGCTCTGCCCTCTTGCCCTGGGAGCTCACTTTGCCTGGACAGGGCTGGCATTATCCCATCTTAAAACTGACCTTAACAGCTGGCTCAGTCCTAAGCTTCAGCCCTACAAAGACCTGATGGTCCTGGCTGTGGTCTTCGGATAGGCAGCCCAATCAGCCCAGCTTCTGGGACAGTTTGAGCATCTCTGGTTTCCAAGTTGATCCAGATTTATGTACATAGTTACTATTAATCAGGAATTAATGGAGTCCCAGCAATCGACAGAGCTCAAGGCAAATCAGCATTTTAAATTAAATTGCAAAATTGCAAACAATGCTTTTGCCTGGACAGAGCAAGCACTGAGCAGCACTGTGTCCCCTCTCCAGCCCTTTCCATAGTGCTCTGCCCATCTTCTGCTGGTCCTGGCTGTGCTGATGGGGGACAGATGTGTTAATGGACCACAGCTGGGGAGTTGCTCCCTCCCATACCAGCATCACCAGTTCCTCCAGTCTTTGCTGTTTCACTGCCTGCAGTGTTAGAAGTTCATCAGCTGTTGAACTGCATTTATGATTTGAAGTGGTTCTCAATTAAAATTTAGAATTAATTTATTATTATTCAATTTTCAAATATTTACGGATTTTTATAGTGTCTCAAGTCATGAGTCAAGCTGCATGTTGCTAGCAGAGGGAGAACCTTTTTCTTCCTCAGACCTCTGCTCTCCTCCCATCCCCGATGAGGTTTTTCCCAATTACCAGCAAAGCCCACGTGGCTCCCACCAGCCTCTGTGCTGGGGAGGTGACACCTGCCAGAGGCCAAGCACATGGTTCACGTGCATCCTGGCAGATTTCCCTGGTATGTGATGTTTTGGACAAAACCAAGGTACAGCCCTACTTGGACACAGTTGTGGACAAAACCTTGTTAGCCTGGAGCTGGTGGTTATTACAGGTGGGGAAATTGGACAAGAAGTGAGTTAACTAAATAAATAGAATTTTTCTTCCATCTTCTTCCTTCCTCATAAGAATGCAGCAGTGTTTGCACATCCGTATGTTACTGCTGTGCTGAGAAGTGACCAGATTCAGAGCTGAAGTACCACCCGCAGGAGGAGGCCATCTCCAAATAAGCATTTTAAAAGTTAATTGGAGCCCTTGGTCCTCACTGTAACAATCTGTGTCCATGGAGAGAGTAATTGATAAGGCAGAATGGCTGCTGGCACCTGGGGGCTGGAGCCCTTTGGTCTGTGTGAGCACAGAGTGGGAACGGGGCTCTCCTCAGTGCACCAGTGGAGATGGTGGTGATTAATCTGAAAATAGTTTAAAGCCTTCATCAGTTGTAAGAATTAATTCCCAATAAATCAAATGGTATCCCCATGGGAGTAGGGAAGAGAAATAAATGAGGGCTGAAGAAATTGATAAAAATCTTTGAGCAATAAAGCAATGAATGCCAGTTCTTAAAAAATTATATTTAAATGAACAAAGTTGATTTAACTGGCTTTTTTCATACCTTGTACTAAGATTTAGTTCTACAGCATGACATTATATCAAGAAATAATTTGCAGAAAGACTTTTTAGCATTTCATGTGCATTCCACTTAATGACAATTTTAATATTCCGTCTTTGGCCCTACATCGTTAGGAGGAGGCTTCAATTGCTCGGTGTGCTGAGGAGTTCATAAAGATTGTTTCTAATTTCTTTTTCAAGTCTGTTACAGAGTTCAGAGCCATCAACACGAGAATTATCATGTTGCTGAGTAAAACGTGTGGAAAACTGTTGTTAACTGCGTGAACTAAATATGCAGCTTAGGGACAGTGCTGTTTCTGGAAGGATCTTCCTGCCTAGGGAGGTCCAGACAAGTGCTGAACTGAGTTCTGATCCACTATGTCACTGGGAGAGCAGAGCTCACCTACCTTGTGCTTATGAGTGATATATCTACTTCATTTTTAACCTGCTTTTTGGTGGGTTTTTTTGTCTTTTTTTAAAATTGGCTCTAAAAAGGAAACGATAGTGGTGGAATTCATCAGGCTGAGTAGCCATGACAGGCACAGGTGCTGTGTGAATCTTCTGTGGAGTTTACACTTTGGGGCCAGCTGCAGTACACTTAAACATAAATGGAAGCAGGGTAAATGGCTACTGTGAAGTCAGGTCCTGTTGTTAGTTGTATCACTCTTGTTAGTGCTGGTAGCACTGACCTGTTTTGTAGTTATGTCAAGAGCAAGGACGCAGAGCAAAGACATTAATTTCTGACACGTTGGTGAGTACAGCTCTTAGCACAGAAGGAGTGGTGGTGGTCAGAGCTGTTGTTGTTCTGAGGTGCCTGGAGCTGTCCCGTTGCTCTCAGCCTCTGCAGGCTACAGGGACACCCATGGGGGCACAGGCAAGGCTCTGCTTCCCTGTCACAGCAGTTGAAGCTGCTGTGCTTGGCACCTGCCTGCATTGTGCTGCAGGGACATCACTGCTGGGAGGACAATCGGGTCCTGCCTCCATCAGCAGAGCCCCAGATGTTCCAGGGATTAACTTCTGTACCAACACACCATGCAAACAAACAGAATATCCTCGTGATGTGTTTTTGTGGCACCAGCATCCTGATCACTCCTTAAATAGCCCCAAGGAGCTGCTTTTGGGAAAGGACTTGTTGATGGGTATCCCAGCCCACACCAAGGAGATGCCCAGCAGCTACGTGTGGTCTGCAGCTTGTATTGCAGCCATCAGCATTTATCCTGATCTTGCAGAAGGGCTTTCCTTGGCAGCCTCTGGCAGTTCTGTATGATGGCAGAAAAGCCAACTTGGCACTGGCATGGCTCATTCAGTCCTGTTTGTTGGAGCTGCAGGTAATTATTTCCATACTTAATGAATCACATTACCTTTATTGATGAACATGGAGGCTACATGCTGGAAAGAGGAGGTAAGGATTAAGTTTTATGGCCTACTGCTGCTATGAGAAGGAGCATCTAGACACCAATTAACACCCCCTTGATGGGATTAGCCATTGCATTAACTGCAGCTCTGGATAAAATTGCTAAGTCTGTGACTTTAGACTTTAGTTTCTTAAATATTGTAGATATGAAGGAAGTTCACTTACATCTTAAATGCAAATGATATTTAGATACAAAAAACTTGCAGCATATTTGCATTTCCTTGTGATTTATACCTCCTACTACATAGATATGAAGACTTATCTGAAGTCTTTATTTCATCCCTGCAGAGTTCAAAGATCAGACAAATTTCAAACACATAATCTGTGATTCCTTCAGTTGCTGTGCCAATAATCCCAATTGGCAGTGAAGGGAGCAGAGGTTGTAACAGCAGCAGCCTCTCCCCATAAGATGCAATGGTTTTCCAACAGTTATGGTGAAGTCTGAACATCTACATTAAGTTCTTGAGGGGCTTTTCTTTGTTTTTTGGTCCCACTGGTGCAGGCTGGGCACATGCTGGGATTTCTTTTCTTTCAGGGCAAGTGTGAATTATTGCCTGAGGGTCAAAGTCAAGCATTATTTAGGAGGGGGAGGAAAAGTATTTGTCAAACAAATTTTTGTGTTATCTGGCAGTGTTACAGCTGTGATGGACAAAGTCCCCACAGTCTTGAGAACATTTGCCCGTGTAAATATGACTTTAAAGCTTTCTGTCAGTATGGAAGAGATCTACCTGTTACAGCATCCTCCAGGTGCATTCCTGGGCTGGTGGGGTGACACCTCTGAGTCAGGGGTTATGGCTCTGCCTTGGCTTTGGGTGCCTCCATCCTTAATGAGTCTGGGTGACCTCCTAAACCAACAGTGAGCATCCAGGTATCTGCATGGCCAAGGGCAGATGAGATGTCAAGGGCTGCAACTGCTTGAGATTCCTCTTTCAGTTTTCCATTTGGGCTTTAATCTTCTGATAAGCCACAGGTGCAGTGAGGGGAAATGTCAAGGTAAATGAAGACTTGAAGAGCAGCATTCATCAGGGGAGAAGTAACTTCAGTCATCAGATATTTTACTTGGGGAGAAGCAAGAAATAAGAGGTGAGGTGTTTCTGAGAGCATGATGTCAGTCAGGAATCACTCCTGACTGACAGTCCTTGTCCATCACTGCTGCAGTGCAAGGGCTGCACACAGGGTAGAGAAGAGGGAAATAGATGGTTACTTGGAGTTCATCACCTGCAGTGCTTGCTAACCCCAGAGCTCTGCCTGCTCTGCTGCATGGCAGGGTATTAGCTGTGTGGGAGGCACCTTGTCACACTTGCTCTTGACATTTCTCCCCATTCCCAGACTGGCCTGGATAAAGACAGGTTAAAGAACTTGGTCTTCTTTGCATTTCTAAGGAAACAAGAGCAAGGATTCAGTGCAGTGTTTTCTTGAAAGGCTGTCTCTTTTCATGGCTTCCTCCAGGACTTCAGCTTTTCCCAGCCAGTTTCTGCATCAGTAGGTTGATCCTTTGGGAAAGCAGAAGTTAATTTCTCATTATTATCATGCATAGATGCAGAAGAGGATGGAAAATAGTCCCCTTCTGTTTTCCCTTGGCTCCATGATAACTTCATAGCCAGGGAAAATATCATGCAGGTAAAAAATAGCATCATCCAGGCTGTTTGCAGGAGCCATTTCTCAGTGTGGTGGGTGGTAGGGATGGAGGGGACTTGTCACCCAGGCGCTGGGGGCAGCTTCTGCTCATGCACTGGTGAGGTACAGGAAGGGTCAGGTGTATGGTACCTCTGCTTTATGGCAGCTGCATTAAACATCAATATTCATCCTTTAAATATCCTCCTTGGGTTGGAGCTGGAATAAATGCAGATGATATAATAAGAAAATAACTCTTAGAGCCATGGACCTTCTCAAGGAATGGTTCTAGCCGATCTTGCTCCATTATCTTGAAAAAGAGACTCTTTTGCATTTGCAGTATTTGCAATTCTCTTCTGGCACCCCCAGATCCTGAGGCAGTAAAATGTAGTTTTCATTAACTGATATGTCTGACATTTACCACATCTCGATGTGACAATTTAGAGGGAACTGGTTAAACTGAACAGCATTTTTAATACTGAAGTAATGTGATTAGGGGGAAATCTTTGTCCTTCAGGCCAGAGAGACCTAAATTTGAGCATTAATGGAGAGGCAGATATGAAGCATCAGTTGACCAAAATATCCTAATCTTAACTTGCTTTCTGTTTATTCCCTCTTTGCATCTGGTTCCTGTTAACAAGAAATAGGTTTAGATTCCTGTGACCTAGGTGAGGGACTTCATCCAAAAGAAACAAAATCCGCTCAGGATTTAGACCAGAGGTCAGTATACACAGATGAGTTGGGTGTCAAATCCAAAATGATATCTCTGGAAAAATCTTCCCTGGAAATCCCGTTTCCTCCATTCCTCCCTCTCCTTGTATTACTGAGGGAAACTGATTTATCCAGATCACTCCTGAGCACTATCAGGAGCCCTGGGTCACCTCAATCACCAAGTTCCCAGGTCCATCAGTTGCAGGGGATGATTGTTCATGTTAAAAATAAGTAGGAAAATAGAATTTAGGATCTTCTTCCTAGCCGTAGCAGGAACAATTTGGGCAGAAGTAGCTCTTCGGCTGTTGTGGCAATTTGTGAGAGCCTTGGCAGTGGATAGCAGGGTGAGAGGGAAGAAAGCATCCCAGATCTCATCAATACTTGAGACAAAAGGCTTTCTGCTTTGCAATTACTCTTCCTGTCCTTCCCCCTCCTTCTCTCAGACAAGAAACCAAAATAGAGATTAGGCAGCTTTTAAATGCCACAGGCTCATAAGGAGAGGAAATCCAGAGCTGATCAAGAATTGCAGCCTGTGTTCAGGCTTGTGACTTTGTCCCTCTCATCTGCAAAGGGAAAAAGGAAATCCCCAAATTCAGGCTGAGTGGCAAAACCCCCCGGGATTTGGGCTGGAGTCGCGTCTGTCACATGCCCTGGGAATCCCCGGCAGGCCTCGCCTGCTGCATCTTCCCACGATCAGTTGTGTGCTCAGGGCTATGTCTGAGCGCTGAGGGATGAGCAGGGCAGAGCTTTCCTCTCTTCTTTCTTACACTGGGTGAAATACAGCAGCAGCATAGATCAGGTTAAAATTGAGTCTCATCTCATGAAGTTATCTTTAAAAACCAGCTGCCTTCTCTGAGCTTTAAAGCAGCTCAATATGCTCTTATCGAAATCAGAAACTGCTCCAGAGATCCTTAAGAGATTTTGTTTCATTGGGCTCTATTTTCTATAAATCTCGTTAACTGCTTTGCCAGTGCCCTCTTCACTGTGTTCCTTTTTCATTGCAGGAGTAAACCAACAAACCTGGTTCCAGCCCTGCAGAGCAGCAGCAAGGCTGCAGAGCTCAGCTGTGCCCTGCCTGTGCCCACATGGTGCTGGGGGCAAGGGAAGCAGGATTTCCCTGGCATCAGAAGCCTCCAGGTCCTTTGAGCACATGTTTTCTGAAGCACCACATATGTGAGTGCAGAGGCATCAGACAGGAGATCCATAGTAATTCTGTCAAGACAAACACAACTGGCACCAACACCTGTCTTTCATTTAAAATTTTTCATACCTTCTTTCAATGGACTTCTCCCAGGCAACTCTGACTCCTCCCCTCATGGGCAGCTTCACACAGCACTGACTCCTTCCCTCCTCTCTGCAAGTTTCCTTCTTCATGACTGGCCAATCCTCAACCTGCCCCATACCTGGCCACCTAAACCTGTCCTTCACACAACATCTTATCTGTCCCTTACATGACTACCTGTCTTCCCCACCTCAGCACACCCAACAGACTCCAAACCTCACACCCCAGCTGGGACCAGCTAGCCCACACTTTTATAACACCCAGCCTCATTGGGCAGGCAAGGCTATTTCCACTTCTCAGTAATCAGTGCAGCTGTAATTCATTGGGAAAGATTTGCTTTCTGCACTTTGCTTACAAACTATTCTCCTACACTTACCAACTATTCTACTACAGAGATCAGCTTGTGCTGGCTTTTCATGGCCTGCCCTGACCACAGGAGTGACTTGTCAGCCACGGGACACAGCCTAACAGTGCCTGGGGGATCTCTGGTGATGTGAGAAGAGTTTGAGCTGACACGTGCAGTCACTGGGGATTTATAGAATAAATATTGAAATGAGATACACAATACCTCCACTGAATTAATGCACTATGTACCGTGCTGTCAAACACATTCTGTGGCTGTGCTGACACCCGAGTATTTATTTTCAGGGTGATGAGTAGGAGGAAGAGAGGAGGAGCAGACTCCCTGAGCCCTTGGGTCCAGGTTCCTGGGACCTGGGGGATAGGAGGAGGTGTAGTTTGGGAGGATGGGACTTGAGTTTCTGGCCACAAGCAATAAATATTTGTGTGTATGTGGAAAAAATGCTCACTGCCTCCCAGCTTGGAGAGCATTTGTTATTTCTCAGTGTTACAACAGACTTGCTTTGGTTGTGATTTGGCCTAGCAAACAGCTAAATCTCTCTACACCCAAACTACATTGGCTCCTGTCTGCTGGGCATCACCATGCCTTTAAGGACATTTCAAATTGCCATTGGAGTTTTTAAGTGGAAAAACTTTTCCTGTGTCTTTGAAGTTGAGAAGATGCTCAGAAGAGAGCGGGTTACTCCCTGTCTAGCACTGATCTAAGTAGAACAGTGAAACCAATGTGTAAGCTTGTGCTTTTATCCTTCCCTTTTTTTTTTGCTTGTTTGTTGTCACTTTAAGCCAATATCCGTGTCCTGGTGCAGCCTAAAAGGTGGTTGGAATCTCATTCTCCTGATGTGTTAGCAAGACAGAGAAATTGTAATTAAATAACAACAATCCTTTTTCCCCCTAAATTTTCTTTCCTTCTAATTTTCAGCATGTAGCAGCCAAAATACATCCAGTGAAAATGTTGGCTATTTATCAGACTTCCCTTTTTTTTTTTTTTTTTCCCCTTTAACCTATCACTGGCACTTCCTGCATTAGGTACAAGATCCTCATGGAAGAATTTGCAGATCACAGACATCACTTCGGCCAGGTTACAGCAGCAAAAGGGGAGCGTTTATTTGACACTAAATGCTGACTGTTGCTGTTCTGTGGAGCCTTTTGCTGGTCTGTGGGACATTGTTCCACAGATGCTTTCAGTCTGGTTTTGTTGCTTTATGTAACCCAAACCTGTTTCTTGCTTTTAGACCACAGAATGGTTCTATGATCCTGTACAACAGAAAGAAAGTGAAATACAGGAAAGATGGATATTGCTGGAAAAAAAGGAAAGATGGGAAGACCACCAGAGAGGATCACATGAAACTGAAGGTGCAAGGAGTGGAGGTAGGAGCGTGGTGGGGGTGACTGTGGGCTGTGCTGGACTGGGAGGTGACGGCTCCCCAAGACACCTCAACCCAACAAAATCTGTCCACACCTTCCGAAAAATACTCCAATTTGCTGAATTCCATCTGCTCCCCCTGGCCTGGGTCTTAGTTGCTGGCTGGGGTTAAACCATAACTCGCCCTACCCCCAGCAAATACACTTATTCTTTTTCACTCCTTTGAGCAAGCTGTGAGTACAGCTTCACCATCCCCCTGTGTGGGCTGGCTGGGCTGTGTGACTGTGGAGTGTCTCCACACTGAGCAGCTTCTGGTAGACAACGTGGTTTTTTTAACAGCACTGCCCAAGAGCAACCTGACACCTCAGGGTGGGCTGCACAGCGCTCTGTAACCATGGTAGCTAGAATGGGTTCAATTTGATTCTCACAAATCTCGGCTAGGTTTTTAGTAACAATTGCTGTAATTTCTGTGTGCTGATGGAGTGTTGGTCTTGCAGCATGCAGGGGTAGAATTTCTGTCGAATTTGGCCCAGAATCCAGGTGTGTTTTGAGAGAACCTTTGCTCTGCTGATGGTTTTCAGCCACTCAGACACATTCATGCAAGTGATATCACCTGAGGCATTATTTCTGGAATAAGCCCATTTGTTTAAAATATGTCTTTGTTTGACACCATTTTTCTTTCTTAACCTCCATCTGCATAAGGAGAGAGCTGTTTTGATCACTCTGATCACTTCTGATGCTAAAGGTTTGCACAGGTGTGGATAACAAGTGCATTTATCCAAGTTTTATATTTATTAAATGGCAATTACTTGTTCTGGTAGCAGAAGCCCACCCACAGAGCTGTGCCCAGCTCATTGCTAAGGCAGCAGGGCTGTATTTCCAACACTGGATACCTAACTCGGGGCCAGAGTGGTCCAAGGCTGTTGAAATGTTTAATTGCAGTGTTCAGCTGTGTTATTTTGGCCAAGGAGCGTGAGGCTGCCGGGTGTGTGTTTGTGTAGGCTGGGTTGATTTTACAGCTGACAGCCTGTGAGCCTGGCCAGGGTCGAGGTAATTGGGGTGTCTATGACAGGCAGAGCTTCACCTTTTCTCCAGGCCTGTCTGGCAGCCCAGGCTGGACTTTGGGCTAAGCTGAGCTTTCCAGCTTCACATCCAGGCGTCCCTTGGCAGATATTTTGCAAGGCATGAACCTCCCTCCTGTTGGGGCGATGGGCACCCTGTGCTCCCCACGTGCTGCTGGTGGTTGACACTCCTCTGGCATCCCCAAAGTCAGCACCAGCAATGGGAAGGGGAGGAGTGCCCAGAATTCATCTCGTGCTCCAGCTTCCTCCGAGCCCATTTGTCATTCTTACATTCTGTCTGCTCTAATGAGGTTTTGGGGTTTAAAATAGTATTAAATGGATTGCATTATATTACACCAGAGAGGCATAACTTTGTTCCATAATTTTTACATCCAATAACAATGTTTTATTATGACAAGCACCAAAAAAAAGTCATCATCACAGAAATGGTGCCTTGTTTTTGTTTTGGGTTTGCAGAGCGTGATTTAATTAACTTCTGTAAACTTTCACGATGCAGAACACCAGACCCTGTGCTGCCCCTTTACCTGTAGCAAGAGATTGTTGATAACCTTTGGCTGCCACATGAGCACATGAGAAAATAAATGGGACTTTCTTGGGGTTATTCCAAAGCTGGAGCTATCCAGCCCTTTAGTGCTTGACTGCATGGATGTAGTGGTGATCGTGTTCAGCTCAAAGAGCCCTGCACTGAACCCATTAATTTCTGTTTTACTGAAGTGTGGCTCCTGGAAAGTAACAAATACAAATGGGCACATCGTGGGAGCTGGAGGAAGCACAGCTTTCAGGGTTTCTTCTTGTGGCTGATCACATTCACCACTCAGGAGAATAAGTGTTAAACTATTTGCTTTGCAATTTGGATGTACCAGGGTTTAGCCATTCATTCCTACATCCTTCTCCAGCTTGAGAGCACTTTAGTACCTGATTTTCTATCTTCAAGAAGGTACTTGCACCCTCTCATCCACAGGCAGCATCTGGGTGGTCACTGCCAGTCTCTGTTCTGAATGATGGAGAAAAAGTCTGTTTTCTGGACTTCCAGGTGTTGCTGGGGCAGAATGATGTAGTTTTAACCTTGTTAATTAATTATTCAATCAGTACACCATGGTACTTCACAGACAATGTTTTGAGTTTAGGTTTCTGATACCATTCTAAAAGGAAGCAATGTTCTCAACTTGGACACGTAGGCAGCAGATTTAAAATAACAGAAAAAGGCTTTTTTCAAATTTGGAGTGATACCGTAGTTAGCCGCATTAGGGTTTAACAGGGCATGAAATAACTGTCTGCCTTGTGGCACTGCCAGATCATCTCAGCGACTCTTGCAGCCAGAAGATAAATAGGGATCGTTGTCGCACTGATGGAAAAGTACTTGCAGAGCCGACAGCCAAGAGCATCAATAGCATCCAAACATTGCTCTGGAAATGGCAGCTCGGAGGCAGGGAGGAGGAACATGCTGGCCTGTGAAACTACTGACCAGCCAGTTCTGAACAGGGATTTGCATTAGAAGATTTAATAATTAATTCCTTCCCAAGTGTTGTCAGTGCTCCCTTGTCCAAGTTTTGGGTAAATAGAAAAATACATTTTGAAACAAAAAGTCTGTATCAGATCCTGAGGGATGTCGATGTCTATCAGAACCATACAGAAGAATTTGGTGAGCATGGATGAGGCAGCTAAAGCAAATTTAGGACATAAATAAGGAATCAACTAATTTGACTAGGAATACACTAATTTAAATAAATATGGATTAGGAGGAATGAACTACTTAACCAAGCGGATGTTAAATGAAGATGTCCTGAAATCCTCAAGCTGTTTCCTTGGTTAGCATTGCTGTGCAGGAGGGGTTTGGGTATTACTTGGTTAGTCTGATCACAGTCCCGTTAGAAAAGGCTGGATAAACCAGAAAGGAGAAGTTAATTTGGCCTTTCCCTTAATACACCTCTTTGTGCAATTCTTTGTGGAATCTCCCGTCTGTGATCCTTTTTAAAATTCTAATTAATTAGGATCCCTGGTGATGTGTTCCTAATCAATTCACATAATTAAAAAATTTAACTAATAAATAATAGTAAGAGGAGTGTTGGAATAGCTTTGCCATGATTCTGGATGGTGCTGCTCCACCTTGCAAGCGCCTGGTTCAGTGGATGCATTTCTTCCTTTTCTTGTGTGTGAACTTTTCCAGGAGAGTGTAACTGCGCCTTCACGTGAATTTGTAGTAAACTGCTGCTAAAATTAAAACGAGGTCATGTTTTTATAGTGAATTTCCCTCTTGTCATCTGTGTTTTGGAAGGTTGACGCTGATCCTGCTGCTCTTTATCCTGCATTGAGGATATTTTAGTCTCTCCAAACCCCAGTGCCTGAGAAGTGGTTATGGAGAAGGGCTGTCCCAAGGCTGGGGCAGAGCTGTGCCCCTAATCCCACCCCAAGCACCAGAGCTTCTGTATTTGAAATACCTTGGTCTCTTGAAGATTGGATGTTTGTTACCTTGGTACAATATGATAATCTTTACGAATTCCTTAAAAAAAAAACCCAACAAAAAAGTAAAACTTGCTTTGAGTCTTATTAAGAGAGAAACCCCCTTGTGGAGATGGAGATGCGAAGTATCAATTTTGTATGCAGGACTTGTATTTAATTAATATCATAACAGTCCCTTAACACTATTGCAGATTAGTCCACGAGGACAGGAATGAAAATTTTAGATTATTCAATTACTGCATAAACCCTGGGACATCACCATCAAAACTTTGCACAGGTTTCCGTAGCATTTGGGTTTTGGCAGCATCCCTGTGCCCACGCTGGGTCACCAGAGTGGAGATGGCATCAGTGGCCTCTGCAGCCTGGGGCTGGGGACACCTGCACAGTACCAGACTTTTTGCTTTTGGTAAATGACCAAATGGGCTCCTCTGCATTGTGCCAAATAGTCCACCACAGAATATTGAACTGCAGAGTAGTTTTACATCTCTCTATTCTGTTATCATGGGTGAAATCTACTCGGTTGTCACGGGAGGGTGAGAGCAGCCTTGGAGGTGGCACGTTGGAGCAGCCCTAATCTGGAGAGTGATTCCTTGGGCAGCCTGAGCCAATTCGCTCCAATTCACTTTAATTTACATGGGCTTTGCTCGCCCTCAGAGGTGAGCTGTGTAGTTGGCAAACTAATTAGGATCACATTGTTCAGTCAGTCTGCTTAATGCATTTCTGAGAAACACTGTAGAATGGCTTTGGAGGAAAAAGGAGAGTTTAATGTGAGAGGCTTTCTGGAAACATGACACACACAGACACACACGTGGGCAAACATTAACACAAACAAGTGGCCCTGACGAGTGAGAAACTGCTCACTAGGAGGGGCACTTTTCTGTTCTGCATTATTGCTGCAAATAGCATTGTCCTGACACCTCTCCTGAAATTTGACTGGTCCCCTTTATAACCAGCCTCTCTGTTAACCCCCTGGAGCTCATTAGAGGCCATAGAGTCCAACAGCATCTCCCCACTTTTGCTGTGGCACACTCATCTTTGCAGTGTGCACCACATGCAGATGCTGGTGCAGGAATGTGGAGGTGTTGACTGCTCGTGAGCTGTGGTTGGGATTTATTCCTGTTCCAGCTGGTGTTTACGGCACCTGGAATGCAGGGTTGTGATGGCATCTTAACGATTCCTGTGTTGGAGGCAGTCCTGGGAAATGGGAGCATTGCTTTGCCATTTCTGAAGGGGAGTATGGATTATTGTTAAATCCGGAATGGATCTCCTGGGAGTCTCTTCAGAAGGGAACATACATATCAATAGTCCTTTCGTATATCAGGGTCCTGATGTATTCTCCTGCAGTAACATAAAGTCACAGCAAATTCTCTTGAGTTTTAGCTTCTTTTCCTAATGCCTTGTACACGTCCGGAAGATTTTTTTCTTTACAAGACCCATAACGTTCCTAATCCTTTAATTGTCATGGCTTATTTAATTTCATCAGTAAAAGTTTTCCTAGTATCTGAGTGTCTCAGAATGAAGGTTCAGCTGAGATCAGGGCCTTGGGGGATGCTCTGCCTGGCAGGTGCCCCGTAGACAAGTTCTGCCCAAGTCAAGGGCAGCCACCGTCCCTGCAGTGCGTAGCAACAGGTTTGCAGCAGTGCTCAGGTAATTGCTCTGTAATTGACTGCATCACCGTTTTTTCCCCTGTTTAATAAATAGCGTGAATAAAGCTGAGCCACATGTGGTTGGGTTATAATTCAAATCCCATTCACTGAAGTCTGAGCATTTTTCATTTAGGATGTAAAAAGACAGTTTCGATGTAAATGATTCCAAAAGGATCTCTGCGGACTAATGACATTAACATCAGGCTAGATTGGAATTGTTGAGTAATTCGTGCTGCAACTACACCCTTTGTTGAGGGGAGAGAGGGAACCGGGGACCTACAGTAGTGGAAGTGTCCCTGCCTATGGCCGGGTGTCCTTGAGGTCCCTTCCAATCCAGACTATTCTGTAATGGGTCTATGGGGATGCCAGTTTGCAGAATCCTCTGCTGATAGGGAATCTTGCCTCTTGACTTGCCTGCAAAGCAGTACTAGACATCATACTGCTTTTTGCACCCCCAAAACAAGACAGTGAAACAAAAATTTCAATAAATACATATACACTTTCAGTCATCCTTATGAAAGAAAGCATTAGAACAAATATACAGACACACAAACATGCTCGCAGGCCCCTGCACCCCTCTGAAATATGAGGCTTCTGTCGCCTCACCGGCTGCATGGCACAAACATACATTGACATTTATATTGACTATTTCAGTTTAGAAAAAATTGAAATTAAATCTATTTTCTGCCAGCTCTGTGGGAAAAATCCATTTATGAAAACAAAATCCAATAGGAGATCTAAAGATCGGTGGCCAGAAATGAAATATATTGAGAATAAAATATATGGAGATTGGATTGCTGGCTCTGTGGTCTGGGTTTAACATGCTGGGAACTGGGATGGGAATGGAAGGGTACTGGTCTGTCCCTGGGTTTACAATGTAGATGAGACAGTTTACAGCAAAATAAAATAAACATCAGTTCTTTTTGGACCAGAGTTGGTGGTCAGCATTTATCTTTTTGACCACAGATTCTTTCTGTGCCTGTGTGGACAAATACAAACCCCAGACGATGTCTGTGCCTGGAGGTGGTGCCTGCAGAGGGGTCAGTGGGAGCCGTGCTGCTAGGAGAATCCGAGCCATTCCTCACAAGATTAAGAGGTTCCCTGGTTCTGAAGGGATCCCTGTGCCTGCACGGAGGATCCAGATGCTGGAGCAGCATGTGCCTTGTAATCTTGTAATTGCATTGTGGGCTGTGACAGAGATAAGGGCTTCCGTGGGAAGTGAGGAGCCTCGGTGGCTCTGTCTTCCTTGCCTGGCTTTTAGTGGGCGCCTCTTTATTTATTTATTTCACTGTGTGTTGGGCAGGCAGGCAAACCTCGTTTGCTGTATTGTTGCTAATTCTGTGTGCGTCAGGGGTGCATTAAACATTTTAATTTCCTGAGTTCCTGTTGTAAAGTGTGATATTGCTTGCCAAGGTGTGCGTGGGGAGGGGGAGCAGGAAGAACAGAGTCTTGCTTGAAGGTTTGAAGGTGCTGGATTTCCTAAGCGCAATATGGTGTTGTCCCCGGCAAGCAACACAAACACAGAACCTGGCAAGAGGGGATTTAGAGTATGGACACATCTGGGATATTTGGATGGCCATCCCTATGTAGGATGTTATTTACTTCCCTTTTTTATAGGCAAGGAATAAGGATTAATTATATGGTGTTTGGGCACTTTTTGGACATAGAAAGCATTAATTGCCCACTAGTACCCTGGGATGAAGTGAAAAGGAGACATGATGAAGGGGAGCAGGGACGGGTTTGGCAGTGCCAGCAGCAAGGGGTTTTCTTGGTTCCCAGCCGAGATGTGACCCAGGAATCAGTGTGAAGCAGGAGCTGTGCTCCGAATCTTGCTGTGTCTGCTGTAGGTCAGATTGAAGTTGCCGGGGGAGGCTGTACTGTGTCAGCGCTACAGCGGGGAAGCCCGAGTGACCCTGCTGGCAATATCAGGAATGCAGAAAGTGTCAGTTACTGTATTTCGAGGAGAAAAACTGTTTTTCTACTCTCTGCTTTTCCTAAAACCATCGCAGACGTTGGCTTATACGTAGCAGTTGCCTCGGCTTTGCAGAATACCTTTTCCTTGGAGCGGTGGGATAATGCGTTCGTCCGCTCCGGTGTTCCCATATTTCTGCTGCCATCGCGTGGCTGCCGGGGATCAGCAGCGCTCTCCGTGCGGGACAGACCCCGCTGCCATCCCAGGGTGTGCCGGGGATCAGCAGCGTGTTCCATGCAGGACAGACCCTCTGCCATCCCGGGGATCAGCAATGTTCTCTGTGCGGGACGGACCCCTCTGTCATCCCGGGGGTCAGCAGTGCTGTCCTTACAGGACAGACCCCTCTGCCATCCCGGGGCCTGCCGGCTGCACAACCCTCGGCCCGGACCCCCAGCCCTTCTGCTGGCCCCCTGCTCAGTGTTGTGGTGATGCTCCTCCGGCAGCTGGAGTCCCTCCGTCCTCCACAGACACAGCTGGACACAGCTCCGTGCACCACGGAGGGCTCATGTCCATCTCTAACTGCAGCACTTGGCAGAGCTGCACTTGGTTTAATGTTCGGCTGCGCTCTCAGAATAAGGTAGCTCTGAACTCTTCTAAGGTGAAGAGTTCAGGCATCCAAATCAATCAGTAAATATTCTGATATCCCAGGGCAAAGCCTGAGGGCTGTTCTGGGGCATGTCTCGGTGCCTCTGCAGGTGGTGCCAGGGGCTGGGTGTCCCAGCAGCTCTTTGCTCCAGCCAGCACTGGCCACTGCAGCCCCCACCACGACATTCCCTCTGCATTCCCTGCTGGACAGCACCATGCTGCTGGAGTGTCTCCTTGTCACTTGCCACGACAAATATGTGGTGTTTTTCCATTAAAAAGCCCCGTGCTCCAGAGGACTGCAGCGTCTTAGAGCACTATAAATATACTTGTGGAGATTCTGCCTTCTTCTGACCCCAGACACTTTCTGATGCTGCGTGGGCGTTTCTGTTGATGGTTACACTTTGCCTGCGGTTTTTGTGTGCTTGTTGCCATGAAGAAATTTTGAATAAAAGCAGGATGAGGTGACACCAGCATGCTGGAGCACTGTGAGGAGGATTTGCAACACCTGAGACTCTGCTGCACTGCCTAATCCTCCTGCTGCGCTTCCCTCTGAGCATGCATGATGGGAGCAATGGCGTGGCCCTTCCTTGTCCTTCTGTTGGTCAGGCTCACTGTTGTCCTTGCAGGCAGGTTTCCATTGTGTGTGTAATGACCTCCCATAGCCTGGACAATTTATTTTAGCATTTTCCTACTAAAAGGAAGCATGTTTTTGAGCTTAAAAAGGTGAAATGCCATCTCCTTTCCTGCCTTCTGTGTACTTCCCTTCATGTCTTTGAAGAAGAGACATGGTTAGACTTCAGTGTCTCTTTAATCACTTCTTGTTGGAATTATAAAAGGTACATTTATAATGACAAAAACATGATCAATTTCTGTATGTTAAGTCATGAACTTTCTGTGAGCACTTGCTGAGGCTTCTGCCACTAGCTCCAAGCCTGGTGGTCCAGACCCACCATCCTACCCTGTCTCCATTCTTAGGGCAGGCAGAGGGAGCTCCCCGGCCCCAAAAACCCTTCTTGCCTTGTCTGTCCCACATTTGAATTAACACTTCTTGAACTATCCTAGCTGTATAAAATACACAGAAGGGTTTCAATCACAAACACAAAATCTAAAGGTTTATTAATGGCTGGAGGGAACTGGAATTTAATATTTGCCTGTTGCCTTGTCAATTCTCAGCATTTAGAAGCCCAGCAGCATGGGGATGATTCTATATATAGCAACTTTATTTGAATAGACAGCATAGCTTCAAAGTAAATATTAATTCCATTATGCTATTAACAGTTATTTATCATGACAGAAAGCCATAAAGTTATTTTACTGGAATATAGCCAGCAAATTGCACCTCCTAGATGAGATACAGCATATGTTGAATTCTAGCAGCAATTACCCAACATACTTTATACATGTTGGTATCAAACATGCTCCAACATGAGCCAAGCTCAGTCTTGTATGGAAAACCCTTTGCAGCCATCACAGAGCCACAATGATGTGTTGGCAGGTGATGGCACTGGTGCCATCATGAGCACTGGCCAGGATCAGGAGCACCGTGCATGGAGCAGTGACACACTGATGCTGCTTCTTGCATGTTGTATATTTTACTTTTTAATTACCTTAATTACTCATTAAAAATCCCTGATAATTGCCTGACTCCAAAGTATGGTGTAAAGTCTAGATTTTAGTTGTGATTTTTTCTAAAAGATGTTGTGCATTTGGAGTTGATCACTGAAAGTATGGATTTACTCCTGCTGTTGCCCTAAGTGCATATCCCTAGCAGAGGTGGGGGCCACTGGGGAATGTGGGCAGGGCTTTATCCTTTTTCATGAAGTGTGCATGGGGTTATACTGCCTGTGCCAGCAGCTTCAGCATGCTCTCGATTGATCTATGGATCAGCTTTTCCTCATGCACAAGGAACTGTGCAGAAGTGGAGGCACTTCCAGCTCTGCAGCATCCTGGGCAGAGGACACAGCGAAGGAGCCACTGCTGTGACAGGACAGAGAATGTTGCACAATAGTACAAATTTTAGTGAGTTTATGAAGGCTATTGCTGATTGCAGTCTTTGGTGGGGACTGACCTTCAGCATAGATTAGATCTTCCATTTTGTAGCAGAAAACAATATCAGGGAAACATTAAGGCTCATCAGCAGTTGGATGCGCTTGTGCTAGCAGAACTGTGAAGGCTGTCTGCCAAAGATTATTGACTTCTTGTTGTCTTTTATCCACAAAAATGACTCTTCTTACATATATAACCTATGAGAGCTGTGCACTGACTGCTATTAGAGGAAAACCCCAATAGAGTATTGAATTAAAGAATTTAAAGTTTCTTTAATCACTGAGAAATGTGAGCACCTGTGCACCAAGTGTTGCTCTAAGCAGAAGAACATAGAGTTCATTGTATCACATTTGTAAATATTTTATATATTTTTGTGAGAATTGGAGAGAGCAAAAAGCTCATTTAATCAGAATCATCTGTAAGATCAACTAGATTGCCTGCAATACTAGGAAGATTAAAAACATGAGGTTGGCATTGGAGAACTTTTCAGATATCAAAGGATTGGCTCAGCGTGCAACCACCCAGTATTTGAATTGTAAAAACATCATTGAAATTGCTCAACTCTTGATTAAATGAACAAAATCTGAAGTGGATTTGGGATAGGTCGTGATTTTAACATTAGATTATCAAAATCAAAGAAAAACGTGTAACAGTTGTTGAAAGTCCATGGTGGGAGGAAAACCCCCCAGCACAAGATTGTTAGCTGTAATGTTCCTTGATATCCTTGATATTCTGTAATCAGGAGGACACATTAATATACAGATTGCAAGGTCAAGAGGAACAGCTGGGATTGATGCCTTGAGAGGCTACCTAGGACAGAGGCTAGACAGTGTTAAAGGAATAAAGTAGGGATTTATTAAAAAGCCTTCCAAGGATTCACCTTGGGCAGTACAAGAGCCTGGCCATGGCTACACCCAAGATGGATGACGGGTCATGAGTTTTCACACTTTTATAAGATGTGGTCCATTTCCATATTGGGGTTAATTGTCTGATTATAGTTCCAGGTTATGAAGTCCCATCTTCCCAGATTCTCTCCTCAATTTGCAGTTGTTTGCACTTTTTGGGCCTGAAGCTGCAACGGTGTCCTTGGTTCTGGGGCTGCAAAAGGATTGTTTTGTGTGACTGAACTGTGAGGAGAACTTGCTAACACTTTATATGAAGTTCAGAGTTACACACTAATGCAGCACAGAATCTGGATAATATGAAAGCTAAAACTTAAGGCATCAGGATTGTCTGGCCTGCATGGCACACATTGGAAAATCCCACCTATTGACGTCTGAATTCAGTTTTTGTGCCTTTATCTTCCAAAAAGATGTTGGTCATGATGTAAAGATAGGCAAAGGTGGAGAGCTTGCTGCAGGCTTGGGAATGATGCTCCAAGGGGCTGATCACTTGTAGTGGTCAAACATTTTGTGTATGGTCATGCTGGTTTTATCCTCTTTATTTTAGGAGCCCACAGCTGGATGTCTTCCACCTGGCTGGGAGTGCCAGACAGGTTCCTCCAAGCCCTGCAGAGTCTAGGACAGGTGGCCTGTCCCTCTCTGCTGGGCAGGTGACAACTGGGGTTGGACCAACCACTGATGGGATGGGAGGGAAGCATGGCTGAATCACTGAGCCAATTCCCAGCCCAGATGACCAGGAGTTGTGTGACAGGCTGTGCTTCGACATGAGCGTGGTTGGTACAAACAAGCCCAGATGCCCTGGACATGGGGACAAGGCAGGGGAAAACTGGGGTGTCAGAGGCCACTGCCAGATGGCCTTTGTCAGGAGCACAGGTCTGAGTTGGCACAGCTGGGGACTTCAGTGCCAGCCAGGACATGAGTCAAGGCCGTGCCCTCTCCAGTTCCCTCAGCGAGAGGCACTCAGAAGCAGAACCTGAATTTTAATGTGTGTTTACAAAATGCTTCTGGTGGCATCAAATGACAGGCAGATCAGTTCCTTCGCTTTCCACTGTGCCACATTACATTTTACCTTGTATTTCTGATCAGGGTAGTTCTGCCTCTTCTCTTGTGTGAGTTGTTTTAAAACAACATTTTTGTGGCTCTTTCCAGAAGACTACCGATGTTTGCCCCTTTCCTACAGCCACTGCTGCTGAAAGCCTTCCTATGCTCTGATAACTCCCTTCTCCTTCCAGTGGCTCCCCTTGAACCACTGTTGCACTCACCACTCTCCTTGTCTGCCATCCCAATTCTGTCACCTTTTCTTTGGAACCAATTGGTGGCATCTTGGCCCTTTCTGCATCTGTTTCAAGACCCTCTTCTTCACCATTAAGTTTTTTGAGTTTTGCATTGTTGACATGTTCTTGTCCTGATTTCACCCTTGTTTCTCTGCCTTAACCCCTTCCAATTCTGTCTCCTTGTCCATCATCTCTTGTCTCTCCAGCCCTGTCCATCAGGAGTTGTATCCAAGGTATTTCTTCCTCTGTCCTTTTTCATCTTGCCTGTACTTGCTGCATGTTCATTGGGACACACAGTGGGCCGTGGTGTTTCTCAGTGAGTACCACGTGCCTCTGCACAGGGTATAAATGATTAACTGTGATGATGGTAAAATGTAGGGCACAGTGTGTTTTTTGACAGGAACTACATTGCTGTTGAGGATACAGTTTGCTTCCAGTGATGTAAATGTCTTTCACCAAATAAAAGGAGTGTCTAGGACCTTCGCAAAAGTCCTGTTTTTATTGCAGGAGGCTCACGGTAACAAGCAAGACCTTGAAATGCTTCATCTGTATGGCAAGGCATTTTTGTTGTTGTAAATAAACAGAAGGTCCTCTGTACCTGTGACTCCGGAATGTGGAATTTTCCTACTCCAGATCTTTTAGGACCTTGTTAAGAAATGGGCTCTTAGGAGTGCGTAGTCCTTCTCTGATATTCAAAGTTTGGGGCAGGGGGGCTGTCATAATTTAAATTATTAATCAGATTACCATTACACATTGGGTCTGCCTTGACCTTAGGTCATTTATGGTCATTTTTTGAGTTTGGTATCATCAAACATTTTGAAAAGCATAGATGAGTCCCAAGTGAAGAATCACAAAACTCCCCCTCTCTCCATACTCCGGTGCCTAGGTAAAGTGTTTTCTATCCAGGCTCTTAGAGGAGCATCCTTATTTCATGAATGACTTCAGGGAGAGGAGCAATCCCCACCAGGAAGCCATCAAGAAAGTGGATTTTATTATATTTTGCCAGTAAAAAAAAATGCAGCACAGTTAATATTTCTTCAAGTCCTGTGGGATCTTGCTGACTAATGTGAAATGACAGTTGTCACAATATTCCATATAAATACCCGTCTAGTTGCAGGTGTCTGTTCTATTTTTAATGTGATCCCACATTTCTTGCTGTGAGGGAGAAGGGAATGATCGATGGACCCTGCACCTATGTTTGTCATTTATGTTCTTCTGTTGTTTATATGAATTCCAGGGTTTTAATGCACTTGCTGGCCTACCATGGTAATGGTTATTCATGTGATTTCACTGCCAAGTACAGACGAGGTGCTGCTGAGCTGATGGCTCATGGTGACTTCAGTGGGGGACGTGGGGGACTTCAGCCAGCATGGCAGAAATGATGGGTTGGGAGAGTAAAGCTTGAGTTGAGGAAAAAATCAAATATAAATAAATGAAGTGGATTTGTAATGTCTCGAGTGAACGGGTAGGAGGATGGCTTCACACCATGGTTTGATAAATTTCAGGCTGTTTCTTTAGTTACAGTTTGGTGTATCTGAGCCATATGAAGCAAACATCCTCAGGTCACTGGTATTTTTCCATGTGGGTAACTTGAACCATTCCTTTGTCAATTTGCATATATACATATCTGTTTGTAGCCAGACATATATTTACACTGCTATAGCTTACTCGCACAGATTCAGTGAATTATTCATGAGGGACATTTTGAATTTTGATTCATCAGCATCTTGCTTCATGCAGGCTGTAGATGCACCTCTGACCTCAGAGGTAGGAAAGTTTGTCCCAACATGGGACACATTTGCTTCCCCACAGCTCTGGCAGGGGCTTCTTCTGAGCATGGCCAAGGGGACGTTCCTGGTGCCATTGTTCTCCCATCAGCCCAGCAGAGCACAGGGTGCTGTGCCCCCATCAAACTCATGTCTTGCTCCCATGGCAACTCCTGATTTCTGTAGGCTGAGTAGGGAAAGTCCCAGCCCCAGTGCTCCCAGTCTGACCCCTGTGGCACTGTCCCACTGACTGGTGGAAGGTGCTGCTTGACAAATGAACACGCCACGCCAGGTTTTGGCAGCCTCAGACAGCCTTTTGCTTTTGAATAAAGCATTTCTGTAGCCTGCTCAAAATCTTCCAGTGGTGTTTACATTTTAATAGGCACTGCTGTAGAATGGAACATATTTTTATTGCTTACATTTATCAGCTGGAGCAAAAACTGAGTGCCTGGGTACAGCTTTGCAGGGAATTCACTCTTCTAAGTAATCAGTACATAAGACTATTTAGGAGAAAATACCGTAGAATTTTAACTTGTCAGAAAACCATGCTGTGCCTGCATTTGATTGCCAATATACATCATCGGAAAGAAATTCTATTTAAAAATAGAATTTTCAGCAATGTCAGCATGGAATAAAATGAGTGGGAAGTAAAAAGTCACATTTCTTTGTTTCATGCCGAAAGGGAGACCTTTAATACTGTTGTTTTAAAAACCAAAATTAAGAAAGGTATGTAAGCTTTGAGAGTATTTGTCCAAACATTTGCAATTTGGACAAATACTCTCAGAGGCTGGTTCACCTCCATGGATGCCCTCCTGGCAGTTTGGTACTGGGGGTCTGGCAGGGGAGGCAGTGTTGCCCAGTGAAGCAGTTTTGGTGTGATTCCTGCCTTGTGGTGGGAGCACCTGCCTGGTCCCACAGCTGAGGAGGTGTTTTGCAGTCAGAGGGCAGTTCCTGTGCCATGCCCCTACAGCCGTGGAATGAGCAGTGGGGCTGCCAGTCCTGTTCCTGGGACAGGATGTGCAGCACAGGGTGATGGCCACGTGCCACATGGTACAGAGTGAACAGCCAGATTCCCCAGGGAAGCCTCTCCATCCTATCCTGACCTTCCCAGGAGGCAGCTCCTTCGAACCTTGGATGCAGTTTAAAAACATTACTTGCCTGGTGTTTGTTGAAAAGCAGCTACTGCTGATGGGAGCAGTAGCACAGGCCGAGGGATGCTGTCCATACCTCCCCCTCTCCACAGGCAGCTCCTGGTGCTGGTGGGGCACAGCTGAATTTCAGAGCTGCCTTCCCTGCAGGCTGTAGCAATTGGCTCTGGAGGCAGTGACACATCAGCACTTCTCATCACCTGGCATCTGGTGACAGCCGGCTCTCCAACCAGGACATGGCATGGCAGGATTTAGGAGGAAGCTCAGCTTTGGCAATCTGCAGGCAGTTTGGGCTGATGGATCTGCTCACTGGAGCTGATGCAGGTCTGCTCAGGACAAACAGCTTTGTCTGCAGAGCTCCTGCTTGGGAACATTTCTGCAGTGGTTTGATGGGAAATGCGGTGGTGATGGATGGGCAGTGTCCCATCGGCCATGGGTTGCTTTAAAAAGTTAATCAGGTGCTTTAAAAAGTTATTCGGGCACTTAAAAAAGTTAAACTAAAGATTTGTTTTGGGGTAGAATATTGAGTCATTACTCAGGCCCTGTTTTCAGTTGGAAAAAGGGAATGCTGATGAATCTAACGCTCTCAAATCAATTTCTTTTAAAACAAATTGACTCAATGCTTTGCTTAGCGTGACAATCTGCAAGCAGCAAACACCTATTGGCACATTTACCAAAGAAAAGCATGGATTAATTTGTAGTAAAAATAGAAGTTAATTTTCAATACATAGCAATTCCAAACTGTTTCAATTGCCCATGTTGATTTTCCCCTTTTGTCGCCTGTGGGAATGTTTCTCCTGTTCCAAATGCAGACAAGGCCCCAGGTCCTCTGGCAGAGGAGGGAGGCAGCTCAGAAGCCATGGCTGGCTGTGACAAGGGGAGAAGGGAAGGGAAAGAAGCCCAACATGCACCTCCCTTGGTGTCCCTGGCTGGTCCCTGCTGCAGTTCAGCACCTTGGGTGGATGGCTCACCACCTGTCCTTGGAACCCTGCTGCTGCAGAGGCCTTGACTTGGAAAGACATGAAATTAGGGAATGGTAGGGAAATAAAAGTATAACTGAATGGGGGTTTAAAACAGTAGTTTGTTTTGACCTCAGCTAAATGACCTCTCAATAAGCCATTTCCTTACTGAAGACACAGGGATGTTTTCAAGGCTGTAGAGCATTAAAGATGGGGAGTTGGCAGCAGCCAGCTGGGATGGGCTCAGAGCAGCTGAGGGATCCTTCTGCCCTTGTCTCCCCACCAGCATGATCCACAGGTGTTACCTACCAGCACTGGGGCAGCTTGGTGAGTGTCCAGCAGCTCCTCCACACCATGATCCATCATGGCTCTCTGCCTGGGTCTCCTTCCTTCTGTAGGGAATAAATAAAGCTCTGAAAGGGTAACTGTGGTCTCTCACACAGCAAAGTGAAGATAAAACACAGGAGTGATAACAGAAGTGGTTATTATAATCTGCGTGCTCTGTAGAATGGGAAGGGATGTTTGATTATTGAGGTTAAGAAGTCTCTGTGTCACTGCTAATGATTGTAGTGTCACAGGAATTCCTTCTTGCACTACATTCTCTTTTTTTTTGTCTGCATTTCTGAGTATTTTTCACATGCTCCATCTGGTTCATGGCCTTTTGGATGATATCTTCCCACTTTGGTAGGGATAATCCATCAAATTCCAGAGTGTCGTTTTATTAAGGCTGTGTGGTGCCCTTTGAGCCTGGCAATGCTGGCCTTGCTGGCTAAACGTGCATCACGTGCCAAGAGCCCTGTGGATCTGTTTCTTTTGATCTCTCTCACTGCTAAAATATTGTCCTGTGGATACCAGATGAAAAGGGTACAACCCTATTTCTTCAAAGATCAGCCAATCTAGCCCAGAGGCATAATAAAATTCCAAACTTTGCTTTTAGGAATCATCTTTTGTAAGTAATATTTTTCAGAGTTAAGTGGTAGGTACACAGCTGAGAAATAAAATACCAAGGCTTTGTGCCTTGGAGCTGGGTAGGGTTTGTGTTGTGGTTGTGGCTCAGTTTCATTAAGAGTTACATGATGTAAAGAGTGTCCTCTGTTGTAAGGAAAGTGCTTCAGCACTGACTTAGTCCAGTCCTGATGCTGCTTCTCTTGTAACAAGAAGTGGTGTGCAGTCTGCCCACAAAAACCTTCAAACATTTGGCCTGAAGCTCTTGGCCTCGGTGGAGAAGCTTTCAAGTTGTTCACATGAATCTCAAGAACTCTGAAATACCTGGATTTGTTCTTAGACTTGAAGTAAGGGCAGAGGCACTGGAGAGCCCTTGGTCAGCAGGACCCAGCTTGATCCTGCAGGCCCTGACCACAAACATCTTGGTCCATGAGCATCCTGGTCTGCACTGGATGGGAATTCCTGCACAGGGCAGGGAATACAGAGCTGCTGGACCAGAGCCTAGGTCTTGTCAGGTTGTTGGGTAGATGGAGAAAGCCTCACTTCAGGTTCCAGCAGTAAGACTCTGCTGGTTTCATGCACAAAATGGGTTGTCTGTTGCTAAAGCAGACTCTTGCTGTCTGCCTTGTGGGTTTTGTGCAATCAGCAGCTGCTTTCATGGGGAGGTTTTATGTCCACGTGATGTCAGACAACAAACCCAGGCTGCCATGCAAACCTGGTCATTAAAATTCTGTGCTTTTGCCTGTTAATGGTACCACAGAATAATGATAATTATACGAAGCATCATTTAACATCATTGCCAGTGTGCTCTTTGTTTATTTATACACATTTGTGTTCACAGTCAGCAGAACCCAGGCTCCAAAACGTTCACAGTAAGAGGAATGTCCCATGGCTGTCACTCAGTTAGGAGGCTGCAAGGATTGTCATTCATCTCGTTACACCTTGGGCCATTTCCTGAGTTGCCCAAGGCACCCTCTGTTTCTTTTTATATCTTGGTTCACCCTTGTGCTACAGCAGGACCAGTTCCCAAAGATAATGCCTGCCATTACTCCCTCCTTCCCTGGAATCCTTTGAGAGTTCATTAAACTTTTTTCAGACATAAATTCAAAGTGCTGAAAATTGCTGGAGTTTAGCATGGGGCTAATATGAAAGGTTTTTCCATTCCTGATCAAGTGATCTGACTTTGTTTTAGTAAAACAATTTGGATGGCCAAAGCAGGGCTTCTGTTAGGAGGGCACTGGGTTCAGAAAACGTGTGTTGGCTGCCAGCACCATGTCATTGTTCCAGAGTCAAATCACATTGGATGTATCACACCATAGAGGCAATGCCAGCAGCTCCTTCTAGATTTTGGTGGGAGAATTCTGCAGGTTTTTGTCTGCTTCTGTAGTGCAAATGTTAAATCACTGTTTTGAATTTGTCAAAGTAAAGTGGTTGGGTACTTGAGTCACTGATGTGAATTCCCACCCTGCTTGTAGCTCTGATTCCCAAACTGCTGCCAACATCAGTACCTGATTTGCATTTATTTTTTGCTGATGCCTGCTCCTGTTGTTCTTGGATAAAAACCTAAATATCCTAAATATTTAGGACTTCATAAATCCTATAGATGTATATGTAGAACTTAACTTGTCTCTACAATGAATTTCAGTTGATATTTACTGATAAGCCACATTAAGGAGGATCAAACACAGTCATGCTCCTGTGAGTTCTGTGCGATGCAGGAGCCTTTGTTGGTTTCTCTGCATGGGGTTGAAACTGTGTTAAACAAGGTACAACCTTGGAAGTAAACATGTCTGTTATCTGGAAGTCATGGCAGCAGATAGTAAAAATAGACTATATTTCATTTTACAAGGAGTCAGGGCATGACATACTGTTCATAATTAGTAATAAACTTATCTCTGCCCGACTACTTTTTATGGTGTTTTTATTTTTTATTGATATAATCATACTTATGCTGATCATTCCTTGGCAGTAGTGGGCTCACTCCAAAGGAAGTCTCTCTTATTTTGCCAGAGGGATCTTTCTGGCTTCTCTTGGGCTGGGCAGTTTGTAGCAGTGTCCTGGCTGTTGTTTGAGCTCATTTTCCTGAGTGCTCACACTGAAGCTGGAAAAAAACCCAATTGCATGTTCTTTGCTCCAGTAAAGAGGGGAGCACAGAACTGTCCTGGTGCATCCATCAGGTGACAAGGACTGTTCCCAGGGATGGAGTGGGAGGAGGTTGTGACTCCCTGTCCCTGCTGCCATCGTGGCTGCTGTAGAACGAGCAGGGCAGTCCCTGGTAATGTCCTCAGGAAGCCGGATAGGGAAGGATTCCTGTCAGACTCTGGCAGATGTAACCCAGAGCTGTTAGAGCTGGTGAGGACTGTGACATACGTGACCTTGGCTGTCTTGTTCTGGGTGAGATGTGGGAAACAGTGATGAAAAGTCTGGGTAAGCGAGAGGCCAGGCAGGTGAGCCATGAAACTTTTCCACTTCATCTTCACTTTGCAGGCTGGCTGTGCTCTCCTGGCACAGGCATCCTCAAAAGTGGCCTGCAACACTGAAATCACTTTGCAAACTTTTTGCTGTACCTGCAGGAGACCTTGGACTATAAAATAGCATTTTATTATCTGCATAACGCTGGACTCTTGCAGTAATGCCAATGTCAGAAAGATTGTTAATAAATAATGAGCAGCAGAATGAGCCAAGGGTTGACCTTTTGTGGAGCACCATCTGTCACTGGAGCAGCACTTGATCTTTCTTTCCAGCGCTGATTTCTTTTTCCATCCCCCTTGGGGGATATTGTAGGTTTCACACTTTATTAATAGCTTTTGTCTGACTTGTAACAACTCTTGTAAAATTGAGAGGTTCCCGACTTTCATGGGAGACAAATATTTGGGGAACTAAATCATTGGTGTTTGTGGAAGCGCCAGTGACTATAAACAACCCTCCTCAAGCCAACTGTGCATGGCTAAGGAAACACAGTGCTTGTGTGTGCTTGGAAACATCCCCAGATCCTATGAGGTGGAAGAGTGTCTTAGAGCATCCCTGAGATGCTGGATCATAGCTGGGATTTATAGGTGCTGTGTTTCCCACTTTCTATATTGTCTGGAAATGGGGAGGTTAAGAAAGGGGGCAAAATCCAGGCAAAGAGTTTCCTGAGTATTCTAAGCAAGGGCTTGCTTGTGTGCTCTATAGAAGCCAATCCAGCACACAGCAGGAGGCTGCCTGCAGGTGAGCAAATAAGTCACAGCAAGCACATGCTCTGGTCACTGTGGGGTAAGCATTGTGTCTGTCTGGTCACCTGCTTTGGGAGGAAATTACTGAAGATAAATGCCCCAGGTTTTCAGGCTGTTCATAAATAAGTGCCTGTGAAAAGCACACAGGCTAGGGCGTGAGTGGCCCTCTGGACAATGGCCTTCCAGTTTGCTTCCACCCCCCTCTGTGGCACCAGTGCCATCAGCTGAAGGAAATGATAATCAAATGTGATCTGTGCAACATTTCCTTCCTCACTTCTTTGTAATTCCAAAGCCTTGAATCATAGAAACCAGATGCAGGGAAAATCTATCAGGTTATTCCTTCTGTTACTGGAGCCAAAGGTGGATTGTGCCCTGGGGTGTGTTCCCTAACGTTGTGCAGAACCCCCAATGTTCCAAATGATGAAACTTCCATCACTGGGCCAGGAGGTGAGTGTGACACATGATAAATCATCCTGCCACTGAGGCTTCTGCCTCAGCTGAGGAAGAGTTTTCTTTTTTCTTCCTACTGTAAATTTCCTGCAGTCTACATAAGTCCTAGTCCCACTATCTGATGGTTTCTTCTCTGCAGCTTTCCATCCACATCCTCCTTCCACCCACCCGGGTAGTGGGACGGTGCCCAGCTCTGGTGGGGTGGGTGGTGGTTTGTTGTTTTTTTTTTTCATCCTCCGAGGTGGCTTTGTATTTTGAAGATAACTCAGATTTGGCTCATTTTAGCCTCTGCATCCTGACTCAGCTGGAGAGGAGTTTCTAGCATGACTCCCTACATATCATCTGAAACTTTAAATGGAAGGATTTACTAGCTCAGTGCCTTGCTGGGTCCTATTTCAGAAGCATCTTCTGCTTTGACGTGGCTGCAGTTTGAATGCAAATCATTCCCCTTCCCACTCGTTAGCACAGGCTGATGGTTGTAATTATATTTGTAATGTTAGAGACAGAGTCCAATAGCTCCAGTTGAAGAGTCTTCCGTGAGTGACATTCCTTCAGAATTATTTGCCTTTTGGGCAACACAGTGTGATTAAATATAAAAGTGTATGAAACCAGGCAGTTTGAAACCAGGCTGTGCTCAGCTCCCTTGATGAAATGGGAGCATGGGGTCTCCCCAGGTGAGACAGGGGTCCCTGACCCCACTGTCTCGTTCCCTTCCCTTACAGCACCAGGGTTTGTATTTCTAGGAGTTATTTTTGGTCCCAGCCTCACATCAGTACCTCTCCAGTTTATGTGAAAAGTGACCTTTGCCTGCATCCTCCTGCTCCTGTCCTCCCTGTGCAGTCTCCCTCCCTTGAGAATACCCTGACAGGACCTTTCTGCATTCCCTGTCACTCTGGAGTAACGTAATAGCTGGAAAAGACAGAAAATTTAGAACTTTCCTATTTTGTCTCTACTGGCCACTGGCAGGTTTATTTGGTTATCCAGAATTTTTCTCATGGAACTGCTGCTCGTCAAGATGAGCCACATCCTCCTCCTGAGCTGCAGAAACAACTTTATTTGATTCAAAATATGTGGAAGGATAAAACTTGAAAGTCAATTGACTTAAATGTAGAAAAAAATGCAGCCTGGTTATTATGGCGTATGCTAAATTTTAATAGCATTTAGAAAGTGTTTTGTGGGGTAGAAAGAAGCAGCATACCCATCAAAGCTCAGCTGTGTTCTGGTTTATAGTGCAGAACACTTTGCTGCTGCCATCCAAAGGCTTTAAAATGTAATAAGGCTCAGTTGAACCCAAGGGTTCCAGGATCTCTGTAAAGGCACACACATACACAGAGTGGAATAAAAGATTCCAGTGCAGAGCAGGTGGGATCAAGGCAGAAATGCTTTCAATGGAAAAGCCCCTTTGACGTTTCTGTTTCGTAGAAAATTACCTACTAATGCTTACCACTACCTAACAAGTGGCATTTTAAAAAATTTCGAAGGCTTGGAGTATCTGTAATGTATTATGCTTCATCTGCTTAAAAAAACTCTGCAATAATTGCAGTAATGTACTAATCTATTTTTAAATATGCTGAAAAAATCAATGAGAAGCTGCAGTTCTTTGGTTAAAAAAGTAAACCCAAAGAGTGAGTTATTGCACCAGTTTGACATCCTGGTTGTTGCTTCTGACTCGAGCAAGCACTATCACAGCTGATGCCTACTTTTCATCTGTAATTTTGTTTTTCATTGTATTTCTTTTGTAGAGATTCTGGGCTTTCTTGTACAGATTTATAGGCCTTTCATCTTTATACACTAATAATATGTTGTTATGCACTTTGTGCAAACTACTGCAGAGAATGAAGCCCATAAGTCTTTCCCTGGGTTCATTCAGGTCTTCTGTCCTGTTATTGAATGCATGGCTTTTTTAGGAATTCTACCAGAATGGCTTTCAGGGAATTCTCCAGTCACTGCCCCCATGTGGTTCCCACTGGGAAGTGGCTGTCAACCACTTGGGTGCTTTCCTTTTTTAATTTGGGCAAAGATGCAGATGGCAGATACCTGGGGAGTGGAATAAAGAGGTTACACAGCCAGTGGTGCCAGGAATTTCAAGTAAAAATGGTGAACAATAGAACATGTTGACTGGCATCAACAGAATTAGATGCTAGCGATGAGATACTTTGGCATGTTTGTTGCAGCATCATTCATTAAAATGTAAATTATAATTGTGTAGATAAATCATGTTTCTCATAGATCTTGTTCTCTGCCAGTGGAATAGCTACAGCGTGGAAGGTTATTTAGGATTTTGGATAATGCCTTCAGGAGTTCCTATGTCTTGTGCAAAAGCCTTTCACCTTCCTCCAGTGCATGTTGTGTTGGTGGCTGTCAGGAACAGGAATTGAGGCTAAACGGGGATGGATCCAGTATGGCTCTATTTCATGTCTGCCAGTGGATAATTCCCCCAGATTAAATACAGAATGCTTTTCTGTGAATATTTGTTGACCAATGCATTCTAAGGATCCTCCCTCACACCACAGATGTTGGACCCTACAAACACAGGAGTGGCTGAGGGGGAGACACTAGCTTGTCCTTCAGCTTCTCTGGGATCTGACTGGGATAACCTGTGCATGGTGAGGAGCAGAATTAATCCTCAGCTCTGAGCAGCAACGCTGCCTTTGTTCAAGCTGGCTGTGAAACACAACTCTTGCAGTTGTACAAATGCCCCATCAATAGTGTGGTGGCTCATTGCCTTGGCCCCGGCGCGTGCAATCTCCATTATTTGCACTGCTGGTAAAGGCAGTATTTCCAGCAGATCTGCACTACTCCATTTAGCTGGGAATAATGATTTATTCCCCCCTTGCCATCGGACATCCTCTGCTTCCCCAGCTAATAATGAGCCTGGCTGTGAGGAAGAACATGGGAGGGATGGCTCTGCTGCGAGGAGGGGACAGAAGGGATGGCTCTGCTGTGAGGAGGGGACAGAAGGGATGGCTCTGCTGCGAGGAGGGGACAGAAGGGATGGCTGTGCTGTGAGGAGGGGCACAGGAAGGATGGCTGTGCTGTGAGGAGGGGCACAGGAAGGATGGCTCTGCTGTGAGGAGGGGCACAGGAAGGATGGCTGTGCTGTGAGGAGGGGCACAGGAAGGATGGCTGTGCTGTGAGCAGAGGCAGCACACCAGACACGGGAAGACAAGCTCCCACTCCCCGTCGGATGGCGTTAAAGCTGTATGTTCCTTACAGCCATTCCTTAGAGTGAGTTATCAGCTGCCATACACATTGCTAAAGCAGGCTTGATTCTGAGCAGTCTGGCACCCTGAACAGTGCTGTGGGTGGGAGATCATGTCTCAGTGCTGGCACTTTGGGGCCACACAATCCCTTCCTTGGACCTGTGGGACTTCCTCTTTCTTTCTCTCTTTCTTGCTTGCTTTCTTGCTTTCTTTCCTTGCTTTCTTTCGGCTGGTGTTGGGGCCTGAGCAGACATGGCATGTCTTGCCTCAGAGCATCAGTGCTTCTCATCTCCTCCCAGGGATCCCCTGCCCTGCACTCCCTCCCTAGCAGTCTTCCCTCCAGACAGTTCTTCATGCAGATGAGAGAGCCAATGACTTGCTGGCAGGTGAGCACAGGGATGTTTTTGTGGCTTTGTTTGCTGTTGAGGTGTAGAGATGACATTAAACTTCTCTGACTCAGCACTTGTGGCATTTAGAGTAACCTGCTGAGAAAAAAGCAGGCTGTAGGTCAGTCACTAAGCAGGGCACAGGTCAGTTGAAGGCAGGGCAGCTTTTCCAGCTTTCAGGAATCCCAGAGTGTCTGCTGCTGGTGGCAGAAGGAACCAGATCCAGGAAACCTCATACTGCTGGGTGTCTCTGCCTTTTTGATTCCCCCTAGCGAGCTCACACGTGGGCTGATGGATGAAGTGCCTGCACATGGTCAGTGGGTAAGGGCAGAGGTGCCCTCAGACATGCATGGCTGGTCTGCACCTTCTGCTGTGACATAACAGCTCATGTGATGGATGGGTGCAAGGAGAATCCATATCCTGGGAAAAGGACAGAGAAGAGTATCCTTGCTGTGCCAATTTAGATGTTCCCCCTCTTTAAAACTCTTCTAACTGTTCAAACCAGTGTGGCAGAGCCAGCCAGTGTGCTACCCAGGCAAAGGAGGAGATCTGTGGGTATCTCTGTCCAGCTGTTCTGCAGGAACCTTCACCACCACGTGTCTCTGCTGTTAGTGCTGACCCAACAGCAGTCGGGTTTCACAGCTGCCTGCACGTGTGTCCATTCTAAAGCCTGGGCTCTTCAAGGGTCATCACTTCCTGGGGTGCAGCCATGTCTCTGGAAGCTTACAATTCAATTCAGGTCCCAACTGACCGCTGCTTTCAAGATCTGTCTGCTAGACAGCTTTTAATCCATTAAATGTGTGTGTGTTTTTAACATTCAAATGGTGTTTGGTATGGAGTCAAGTGCCATACCAAATTTTAAGTGCCTTCCAAATACGTGGCCTTTGTCAACCAGAATTTGAACCTCCTGGGGGAAGGAAATCAGGTTTGTTTGACAAGAGCTATTTCCCATGGAACCAGGTTGGTGAGCATTAAATGCATTAAAACATCCTTTAATTCCTTATTAATTGAATCTCATATCAGTTTTTCCACTGCTTTGCCCAGGAGTGATGTCCAGGACCAGTCAGCCCAACGTGAAAGAATGAAGGGTTCATTCTGCTTGACCTTTTTGAGTATTGATTAAGAGAGAAATTATACAGAACTTGCGTATTACATCAACATGTGCATTGTTGCCTCTGTGTTTGAAATAAAACTCTGTAAAATTGGGTACGTGACAAAACCTGGGCATGACTGGAAGGAGTGGTTGGAATGCTGGGTCCCTGGGGGTGTGTGGGGAGTTGGTAGTGAAAGGGTGTTTGGGCTGGACCTGGTGGGAGATGTGTCAGCCAGATACATCAGGTACAGCAAGCCTGATGACACGACTGTGTTTTCAACCTGGGTCATCAGGGGAACAAAAAGAGTGACAATTTTTTTTACTTTATCCAGTAATATAGTAGCAGAAGCCAGCAGAGAAGTTTCCTTAATCCTGCAAAAACTGTGGAGGTTTTTTTTTTTATTTAAACATTCTTGCTTCAAGCTTAAGAGTGTTCTTATTTGGGAATCTGTTTCCAGTTATTTGCAATGTGCTAATTACCCAGTGGCAGAACCTAAGTGGGTGTAAATTGTCATATCTCTGCTGACTTCAGTGGAACTGTGGCAATTTGCACTTCAGGAGGATCTGTTGCCTAGATTCTTGCCAAATTTGAAATCCCTTTGCTCTAACTTGGCTGGGGAGCCTCGGGCTCGAGGGAATACAGAAGAAAACAAGCATTTTGCAGGGGCTTAAAATCCTGCTCGTCTCATTGATTTGTTGGCGTTCGTGTTTGTTATTCAAGCCGCCGCGGAACGTAATGGATACTTGAGCCATCTCAGTGATGGGAAAGGAATCCTGCCTCACATCGCGCCGTTGCCGTGGAAACCACTGCGGCGGTTCCCACGCGGGCTCCCCGCGGGCTGGGGGCACCCGCGATCATCCGGCACGCACGAGCCGCCGGCCATCAGCCTTTTGTCGCAGCCACTGCCGTGACCTGCATGTGGCCGGGGCCTCCGAGCACCAGCCGTGTGGCCGGGGGTGGCCCAAGCCCCTTCGTCCCCGCTGCATGCGGTTTGTCAGACGGCTCACCCCCTCCTTTCGGAGCGGGATGCTCGGGATAAGCCTCGGGTGTGCGTGTGAATCGCTGGTGAGGGATTCCGGGCAGCAGGGCATAAATACAGATCTTGTTGGCCATCGAGCATCCTGACGGTTCCTGATGTAATGGCCACTTAATTGGTTAATCCTAATATAGAAGATTCATGCTGTTATCTCCCTCCACGTCTTTTTCAGCTCAGTGTCATCTTGGAGACAGCAGAAATGGCTCTTGCATGGATGAGAGCCATGGAGAAGGTGGTGACGACGGCAGAGCCTTTGAAGGCGTCAGTGTTTGGCATTTGTTTGAGTCAGTGGTTCAGGTGATGCAGCCCTTTCTGCATCTCTTTTATTGCCTGCACGTACGTGGCAGAGAGCTTAATAACCCTCCTGCGAACGGGCTGACCTTCTTAGAGGAGATAAATCCACAGGCATTGAGAGATTTTTCCAGAACCATATTTATAGACCATCTGCTTGTATGTCTTATCCCTTTCCCCTTCAGGGGAATTTGAAGACTGTGAGATCCCATTTCCAGCTGAAAGGGGGCAAAGACTGAGGTGTGGGAAGCAGAGTGGGCTGCAGAGGTGGCTTCTTGCCAGCACCCCTGCATTGACCCTGCCTGCCCATCCTGTGTTTATGAACTACTAAATGTTAAGGTAAATACAAGCACTGATTTCATAAACAGGTGTAATGGACCAGGTAGCAGATTTTTATGTACTTTGGGCCTAATTCATTAACATTTTGCCTGTATAGGCATATCGTTATCTTTATGTGGCTCCTCTGGTTGGCCATATGGGTTTGTTGGCTGCATAGTATTTTTCAGCAAGGATACAGCAAACTTGCCATCTGGGTGATGTTTGCCCCACCACTTGAAATAGTTTGTTTTTTTTTTTTTTTAATATGGATGTGAGAAGTCTCTGTTATCCAGGATTTTATCATGGGTTGTGCAGTTTTCCCCCCTCAGTGCTGATGCCCAGAGGAGCTGGCCGGGGTCCAGTGAACAACCTCTGCATGCTGGGCAGTGTCACCTCTGTCCTGTTCTGTGCTCAGCTCTGCAGATACTGGGGGAGGTGGCTGGGGAGCTCATGGGGAAAAAAAACGGTTTCTTTGCAAACATAGTTGATATTCCAATAATACAGGTGTATTTTATTGTACTGCTCCTAAATTGGTGCATTCCATAAAGTTGATTTATGGATGCAGAGATGACGGCAACTGAACTGCAGGAGCCATTGGTACGGGGGGGGTGTACTGGAGTATGGCTCAGCTGTGGAGCTGGGATGGTGCTCCTTGTGCTGGTGAATTGTCACCTGCGAGGTTGTTACCCAGGAAAGGAAGGATGTGCCTGTTCTTGGTGACAGGACACTGACCAGTGTGGCCAGGGAACCTGGTGAGCATCACAGCTCTGGTCAGTGTGGCTCTCCTTGCCTCACTGGTAGGAAAAGAGGGAATGCACAGTACTACATTGCTGAGCAGCATCTGGAAAATTGCCCTTAGACCTTGCATTCCTGTTTGTAACCTTTGTAAAAACATTATTCCCCATTGCTACTGGGTTTTATAATGTCAATATCCTAAGCTCTGCCTCCCAGTGTTGCATGGTGCATATGGCACTGTCTTTTCTATCCCCTGGAGCACATCTACTTTCTAAGCAGGCTTTCAGAAATAGTTTTCCAAAAAAAAAAAAAAATTGGAATTCATGGTAGACTTTGCTGTTGCCAGGGGAAGAAGTTTTTATCACAGTCTAGAGCAAAATGCACTAGAGATATGTAACTGAAGTTCACCTTCAGCACTCTTCACTAGAGGCTGGCTCTGACAGAAAGCCATTGTGGGGAATCATTATCTGCAGAGATTCCTCTCCTTTGGGACTCTCCCATGCACAGAGCCAGTGCAGTGGTGCTTAAGGCAGTGATGTGAGGTGTTGTGGGGCAGCCAGCTGCACCACTGCTCCAGCTCTTGTGCTGCTCTTGTCTCCAGACCTTCCCTGCTCCCGGGGAAACACGAGTTCCCTACTACTCATTTTTCAGATTTTATCCCACCTGATGCTTCACTGTCACCTGGCTTTTCCTCCATGAAGTGCACAATTAAGCAGCTGCATTTAGATTATGGGAGTGATTGCCCCAAAACATGTACAGCCTGAATGTACCCTCAGTAAATGCAACAGATCTGCAGTTGGTCCTACAGTGCCACTGGCAGGGATGGGATTCACTGGAGTTGTTCTGGAATTTGGGGAAACTAATACAAATCATGTATAGCACTCTTAGCTGGAATACCAAGTCCTCGCATCTTACATTTTGACATGTCTATTATGTATATGCAAATTCAGTCTTTTCTGCAGAATTTCCTTGGAGATAAACGTTTTATTAGGTAAGGAAGAGGACACAATACGTTAATGGAAGATAATGAACACGTGGCTTGTGACTGGGAATACAGTAATCAGAAAGAGAGAGATTAGCTTTTACATCACTTTTATTCTCAGAGGTGTGTTCTAATTTCCCTCTGCCCAGACTGGGGATGTCCTGTTTGCAGGCCAGGTAAGTCCATGCTCAGTTAAATTTCCTGTGTTTACTGACATTTTGCACACTAGAGGATCTTTCCATCTAAAATTGATATAAGATGATTTAGGGTGGCTTTCACACACTGTTGAATGTTATTTGGAGTTCCTTAACCTCAGACAGCGTGTGCTAATGGCTCTTACAGCATGTACAATCCTTAGGGTGCTTTAGAAAAGCAGTGGGGCCATGAGCAAGGTGGAACTGTGTCATTTACAACTCTATATACAATGGAGGAGGGCAGTGTTCAGGGGACATTGGTGCAGAACAGAACTGAAAACGACAGGTCGGATCAGGAAAATGGGCTGTTTTATGAGCAAAAATAAAAGCTTGTTTAATCTGGCAAAACCAGAGCTGGGAAGTGATGCAGTTGTTCCATCTACAAATGTCAAAGAAATAAAGTGGGGAGGTAAAAATCATGTAAAATGAGGGTTGGCCTTGGCACAGGAATGACCAGAGCAAGAGTGGCCAGCAGGTAAATGCACATTCAGGACTGTCCCTGCTTGTGTTGAGTCTGAGTCTCTGTCCAAGCCATCTCACAGGAGTCAGGTGCTAGCTGCAGGGCTCATGAGGACAGAAGCAGGCAGGAGCCCAGCACAGAGGATGTCCATGGTGTTCACACGTGGGAGTGCTGGGCTTGGTGCTCAGGAGTCCTTGGTGCTGCTGAACGCCACAGCAGGGCTGCTCTGGGCAGGAGGGCTCCTTTTTCTTCGTACTGTATTTCTTTTTTTTCTCCTCTTCAGAATATAATTAGATTTTTGTTATGTGTTAGGATGAGCTGGAATGTTATTTGAGGTTAAGCCTTGTGGCAGAGTCATTATATGACCCTGGAAAAGCTCCACCCCATTCTGAAGTACTCATGAGACTCCAAACACCACCGTGCTGTACAAATACCTGCCTGCATTATTCTGCAAACAGCTCCATTTCACATGCTGCTACTGTCATCATGATGAATCGTTTCACGTACAGCTTTGGGATGATGACTTCTAAATTTAGGGCTTGGCTTCATGGAGCCTCCCTCCCTGGCTGTGGGTATATGACAAAGAGCAGTTCTGCTCATGGGTGCCAGCAGCAGAGCTGGATGGCTGGCACTGCCATGTGCTTGTCCCCCTCACACGGCTGAGCTTTGGCTCGTGTTTAAATAAACACTGCAGTTGTATAAATGGGGATAACCCGTACTTCACTGGCAAGCCCTGCAAAGTCAGCAACTTCTGCGACTGAAAATGCCTCTTTCTGTATGTTAAAAGAAAAGAGGATGATGAGGATGATCACAATGAAACACACAACCTGCAAAAAAAGTGCTTTCCTAAAGCTGCCTGTGCTGTTGTGCAAGCACAGGTCTTTGGGGCTTGGAAAGTTTCAGTGGCCTGAGGACCCTTCAAATACTTTGTTTCCTTGCACCATTTTTTGTGTGTCATAAAGTTACCCGAGGGGAGTTTTACATTTCAAAATGGGTTTGTGCCATTGGCAGTAATATTCATGGAATTAATAATTACGTTTTTGTAGAATTAATAATCACATTTTAATAGAATTTTCATTTGCAAAGTGCATTACAGCTGGTCTGTAATTAATTGCCTACCTGTAGTGGCACTGAGCTGTATCAGAGATGCCACAGCAAGATCATTGGAGGAGTGCATCAGTTTTTAGGGGCCGCGTTTCACTCTTGCTTGCTGGAGCAGCCACTTTGGTGCAGAACTCACTTAACATCTTCCCAGTTGCTCATGCTCTTGCTGCTTTTTTGCCTAACCAGTTTTCCCCTTCGTTCTGTGTCTATATCCACTCGTTTAGTGTCTGGGTGATGCTGAGGGTGGTTCCCCTGAGCTCCTTAGTTTGTTATTTTTTGAACTGCACTCATAGATGTATTTACTGACAAGGTAGACAGCAAAGTTACCAGGCTCCAGTGGAGTGCACCTTCATTTACTTTAGGTAGTAGAACCTGAAGAAGATTATTTCAGTGGCAGAAAATAAGGCCTGTGGTCCACCAAAGGTCAGGTGGGACCATGTCATATGCTGACCCTGGAGTCTGCAGCAGCTCCCCTGACACACAGGCAGGTGAGTGCTGCCCCATGCAGCACAGGCAGCAGCCACAGACCAGAGATTCCTTCCCACCCAGCATTTGGCTGTTATCTCCTCTGTAGTCACAAAACAGTTTAAATATTTCGTAAGGAGTCTGTCCACTTAGAATAAAGTAATTGATACAAGCAGTTTCAGTCCCCTTTAATATAACAGATCTCAAGTGTGAAACCTCCTTACTTAATGATCACCATAAAATAAAAGTCTTTTTTTATGCAAGTTCTCAGTTAATTTTACAGTTGGGTTGAAGTGAAAATATCATTAAACAGGGTAGCATTAAACTTCATATTTACTGGGCCTCCCCTACTGTGCAATGGAGAGGTGAGTTGGTGTCTTGACAGTCACGGTGGGATCCAGCTTAGTCTGGGTCCATCCCTCTCTTTTCCTTGACGTCATTAGAGAGACACCTTTTCATTACAAACTAAACTTGCAAGCGAACTTTGACATAAAGCAACGATATTTTCATATTATAAAGCACACGCTGGCGTGGTGAAGCAGCATCCCTCATATTAAACAGGTAATGGCTAATTTGTGAAGAGTGCACACTGAATTTAAACACCAACAAGGTTTGAAGGTCACCTTTGCTAACTGTACGTTCAGTGCAGTTACTGTCTGTACTGTCCTGTTGATTTCAGTTCGGAGCTGGCACAAGCTCTGGGTGCTGGTCCGAAGGCTGTGCGGGTGGCAGAGGAGGATGAGGAGGATGAGGAGGATGAGGAGGATGAGGAGGATGAGGAGGATGAGGGACCTGCCTCAGCACTGGTTCAGCACCCGCCTGCAAGGAGCTTTGAAGGGTACGGGAGTGCGCAGCTTTGTGCTGCTGACAAAAGACAGGGGATGTGGTTTCGGCTTCTCCTCCCACTGCCTTCCCGTCCTTCCATTAAGTGCGGCTTTGATTGATTCTGTAGTGAGCCAGGCAGGAGCTTGCTCCCTTCCCCGAGGCAAGGCTCGTAAACTGACACGTTTAGTCTTTTTAAACCCAAACCAGGCTCTAAGCTAGGCTGTATCAAAATGCAACATTGCCACCGATGAGCCTTGAGAAAATGCAGCGTTGCCACAGATGAGAAATAAGGACAGAATAGCATTTTTTTCAATTTAAAAGAAGGTTAATGCTGGAAAAAAAAAATAAAATGAAGAAGGAAAATGTTGTTTGCTTGAACTGCAGGGGACACAGTTGTTAGAGAAAGAAACATGAAACGTTCTCTGGTAACTTGGGGAAATACAGGGATTCTGGGAGTCAAAAAGTCCAGCTTCAGGAAGGTAGGCACACTGAATCCTCTTTCCAGAGCCATCATCCATGAGCTCTCCCAGTGACCATGGGCTCCTGCCAGGGGCAGGTTTCCTCTGCAGCATCGTTTTTGTGTTAGGTTCAGACTCCTTATCCAATTCAATTAAGCATCCCTTTGAGATTTGTGTGTGGCAGAGAAAAGTTCTGTCAAAAAGGAGCCTCCCAGTCCTAAGGGTAAACTTTCAGCCAGAAGTAGCATTTGCTGTTGATGGATTTGGAGGGATTGAAGGTTTTTAAATGTGTTTGTCTGTTCTCCTGTTGTGGAACTTGAAATCTGTTGGCTGTGCGGGTTTTGTGACAATTTCAGTTCTTGGGCAGTTTCCTCCTACAGCACATGGGTAGGACCCAATCAGTGTTTTGGGATAGCCTGAGTAGTTTCTGTGTTGAATTTGCAGTGTACTGGGACATGATGGTGTCAGGGCTGCTTGTGGTGCCTGGGAGAACAGCCCTGTCCTTCTCCCTTGCCTGCTCTCACCTTAACGAGCCGATGTCTTCATTAGCCGCCCTGCTGGTAATCTGCTGCTGATGAAGATTAATAAGGAAAATATTTTCTAAACACTTCTGCCTGCGTTTTCATTAATCTGTGCTTGGAAAATTAATCTTGTGGAGTGACCTGCAAAAGGTGTTAATTGCCATTTCAGAGGAGGATTTATCAAAAGTTTGAGGAGGTGCTGTAGCAGCTGCAGAGCAGTGGCAGGAGTTCCAGAGGGATTGTCCCCGTCTTTCAGACCCTGGAGCTTAATGCAAGTAAAACCAGTTGTTTTCAAAAGCTCTTTGGAGGAAAGTGTAGCCTTAGCTCTGGTGAGGGGCAAGTTCCTACCCTTTCAGGTTCAGCATGGAATTAGAGAAGAAGGAACAGGTGACTAATTTAATTAATGTCCATCCTTAATACTGTATCATTATTTTTGAAGACTGCTCAGATGAGGAAATTCTGTAGGTTTTGTGGTTTTTTACAGCTACCAATTATGAAATTTGGCATGAAAATGAAGCTGTGTGCTACATGAGTGGCTTTGGTGTGATGATGATTTATTGTGCACTTTTCCTTATGAAAGCCACTTGGTAAATTCCTTGTGATTTGTAAACCTACAGGCAGCGTCTTGGATAGAGATGATGGATTGTGTGGCCGAGGGAACAGATTTCTGCCTGCCCGTGGGACTCATTTCTAATGACAGTTTTGTGATGTCAGTGGGAGGTTGGGAAGCAAACAACCCAGAATTTTCTGTTTCTTCTGCTTTTTCTTGAATCTTGAACTTGGTTTCAGTAACAAGAGAAAATCTTGCTGTTCAATTTTGTGATGCAGCCAGTGCTCAGTCTCAGCAAAGCATTTTCTTCTCTTGGCAGTGAACAAGCACACGAGTGTCTGTCTGCACCTTTCTCCCAAATGTTAAAAAACGTCTGCTTACAAAAATGCAACAAACGCTGTTTAAATTGACACGTGTCGCTGTGAATCTTCCCGTGATTCATCAGCTCTGTAAACCTCTAGATACTGTGAGTTACCCATGAGTGCACTGATCTCCTTTTGAGCTGGATTCAGCCAGTGAACATTTTAGAAAGTGTTTCAAGTTTCCATGTATGGGCCCAGGTTTTGTAAAGAGGGGACTCCTTTCAAGGGATTGGCATTTCACCATTTCAGTCTTGAAAAAAGCTGAAATAATCAATCACGTTCAAATGACATTTCAGTTCTTGCTCAGCACCATTCTCCAGCAGTTCTCTTTCCTGAGCCAGCTGTGTCCTCTGCAGGACAGAGGATTTCCAGGATGCTGTTTTCTGCAGGAGCAGGGGACAGGGTTCAGAGCCACTGTTCCACACCCCAGACACACCCCTACTGCTTTGAGGGAAAACCATCTTTTCTGTTGGCATCAGCAAAGCTGCACTTTGTACTCACAGTCAAGGAAAATATTGTTTGGGTTCAGCAAAATGCTGCTCTGCCCTTGCCAGTAAAACACATGGAAACCAGGAGGATGTAGAGAACAGATCTAACAACATCAAGTGTGGAATTCTCTCTTATGAGTCTCATGATCTTTTCCAATCGCTGTCAGCCTTGAAGAAATGTTATGAATGCTCTAATTGGTTGTGATGGGGAAGACAGAAGATTCCCTCTGCATGAGAAGAGGTGATGTACTAAAAATGATTCAGCGTTCTGTTTTGTCATATAGCTCATCAGTGCTGTCTTGCTTTTATTGAGAAAATATGCAGAAAGCCCTTTAGAAGCAAAACTGTTGAACCTGCCAGCTAATCACTTGACTTTCATTTGTCAATGCCCTGTGACTGCCAGGTCCCCTTCTCTGTGCACTGCCACCAGAGGCTGTGGGATGGTGGGACCCTGCAGCTGGAGGAGGCTGTGCTGGAGCCAGGCACTGCCCTGCTGCCACCATCACTCTCCACGCAGTGAGGCCTGGGTGACCTCCAGTGATGCATTTGTGGGAGACTTTTCAACCGTCATGACCTGGTAAAAACCTGCAATTCCACTCATGTCCTTTGTGAGCATTTTCAGCTTTTTAGCTAAAGAGTACAAAAGGTTGGAGGGGGATATATGAGGTCCCATTAAAATTCATTTGTGTGAAGCCTTGCATCTAATTAATCAGCAGAGCCCCCCAGATCTGTTATTAGATGCTGGTGACAAGTCAGTGAAAGTGAAAGGAAATCCCTTTGGGTCAGTTTGTGTGCAGGAGACATGGCAGGCGACATCCTGAGGAGCTGCACCTTTGCAGTGGTGTCCAGGCACTGTGATTGCATCTGGGGAGGTGCAGGAGCAGGTTCAGGGGCCTGGCACAGTCAAGGGTCTTGGGGCCAGGTCCTGGCTGGTGTTCTGTCCATGGCAGGACTCCTGGTGTCTCTTGGAGGACAGTCCACACAGAGGAGTGCAGAGACAGCTCTTGGCAGAGCAGCCCTGTAGCCTTTTTGCCCCAGGCAGAGTGACCCAAAAGGAAGGAGGAGTGGGATGGTCCAGACCCAAGGTCCACAGTGCCACCTTGTCCCATTCCTGAAAGAATACCAATAACTTGTTGGCAATGTGTAGCCAGATCCCTTTTGGACAGATGCACTTTGAATGCCAGTGATAGAAATCACTGTTATTTTACAAGAAGAAAATCTGCTCTTAGCCTGCCATCTCTGCTTCTACTCTCCTGAATGTCTCAGGTCACATGGGAGATATTTGCTTTTGTGTTTAGAGTTGTATTTTCCTTCCTTGGCTGTCCAAGTGGCATAACTGTTAAATAGCCCTGAAGGGCTCTTCAGAAGGTGAAGTCCCAGTGATGATGTCACTTCAGGTAAATCCCAGTGATGATGTCACTTCAGGTAAATCCCAGTGATGATGTCACCTCAGGTAGGCACCAGGAGGGGCTCTGAAGTTCAGCAACTGTTCATATGGAGAGTACCCTCATCTTATGTATCTTGCCATAGCAGACCTCTTCCAATGTTCATTATCTGTCACGAAAATGAGCTTTCCCTTCTCTGATAAAAAATTAATGCAAGTAAAATGTTGGCCTTTTCACTGCTTATTGAACGTCAGAAACACTCAGCTGTTTGCTGGTGGTGAACTTCAGTAAATTTTGGTGCACTAACCTTGAGAAATTAATGCTTTTCTGTTTGGGTTTTTGGGACAGGAATGAAATATTGATAAGTTGGTTGTAAGCAGTATAAACTTAGTGTTTCTACAACAGCATTCTTAAATGCCTGCTTACTGTAGTTCCTGACATTGCTCATGAGCAATAGTGAGGCTCTAAGGATTTTAAATCAGAAAGGGAAGATTTAGTATTGGCATACCTAATAATTTGTTTTAGGTTGTGAAAATGCTTTTTAATAAAGGGATTCTCTGAAAGGAGGTTTGAAAGTCAGGTCCTTCAGAGTTTTCTCTGATTCAATTTTCAGAATTCAGGAGCTACTGAAAACCTTAAATGGCTTCCTGAAATGGGAAGGGAAGCTTCCCATGTCAGCTTCCACTGGAAGCTCCCTGTCTGGAGTATTCAGCTGCTCCAGAGAGCTCTGTGCTCTCTGCTCAGGCTGTGCAGAGCTGCAGTGGAACCATGGCACCTTTGCAAAGAGCCTGAAGTCAGGGGTGGACATATGTTGGTCATTGAGTCACTCACTGCAGCACCTACTGCTCTTAATTGTAAGCAAATGGAGTAAAGAGAACAGGACCCAGAATCTGAGCCCTTTGCAGTGTGGGATGTCTGCAGATAACTCCAGGGCTGATTTTGCCCAAGGGAGGTTGCCAAAAAAAGATCTCAGCAAAGGCTTCTTGTCCATTCCAGCACAAAATTAATCCAAGATAAAACTGCATGTATAATTAATAGCTCCCAAAAGTTCTCTTAGATATTTATATATTTCCTGTGAGTTGGATTTGTTAGACTTGTCCTTATTTGCCCATGTCAGACAGACAGTGAACATGTCAGACAAACATCCCTCACGCCATCGTGCTCATGCCCTGCACACCCTGGGATTGTTCCAGATGTGGCTTGTTTCCATTGTGTGTCTGCAAAAATACCATCTCAGCCTGTATTCCCCCAGGGCACTGTCACATTTTGTCTGGTTCCCCCATGCTTTTTTCTTTCCCAAAAAAGAGAATCAGACAGATAATAACCAGATTTCCCACTTGGGCACAGCCTGCCCATGGTGACTGTGGTGGAGGCAGCTGGGCTGGAGATGTGATGCTGCTCTTGTCACAGTCTTTGCTACCTTAGTCAAGTTTCCACCAAGACCAGCTCAGTAATCCTTCTTTTGTGCAAAGTTTCCACAGATAAAAAGGTATTTTGATGCCAGCCTGTCTTTATTAGCCTCTGCCTGATCTGTTCAGTCTCAGCCCCCCAGCAGCTGAGGCAGCTAGCACAGACATTAATGGTTCATACAGCTGTGTATCTGATTTTCCATTGATGTTGTAGGAGACATGATTAAAGCCTTCAAGTAAAGTTGCAGCTAAATCCTTGTTACAGCCCACCCCATTATTTTTTTGTTCTCCTATTAGGATTTTAGGCATTTCTTTGACATTTTTATTACCAGATTAGGAGGAAAACGCTTGACTTGTTTGCAGTGTTCTCATTATATTGTCTTTCTAACATTTCTAAAAGAGAATAAATATAAAATACTTGTGTGTATTGTGTCATATTTCAGTATGACATTAATATGCTCCACGATTTCCCAGCTCACAGTTCTCACCGTGTGGTGACAGTCAGGAAGCTCTTGCAAGGGTATGATGTGAGGTGGCACAGGCTGAGGAGATTGTGGAGATTAATAGTGCATAGAAACCCAGGTAATGCCTGTCCTGTAGGTTGGTTATATCCCACTGGAGAACCACCTGGGCAGTGTTGGTTTACAACATGGGCCTGTGGAGTCAGAGGTGTCTCTTGTTCCACTTTTCCTCCTACTAATTGCTCACTCACATCAGGGATGCTGGGAATGTTCTTCCCTTACCTGAAAGTATGGGAGCCTGGCTCTCACGTGGAGCACGTGTCACCCAGGTGTGCTCTCAGTGAGCCCTTGCACACAGGTGTCATCAGATGGTCCCCAGAGCTCATGCTCTATTTGTACCCAGGTCCAAATAGGTCACCTACCTCCAGGTCCCTTTGAGTTTTGGTAGTGGAGGTCAATGTGGGAATCCTTCCCAGTGAGAATTCCTCTGTCCTGCATACCTGGTTGAGCACAGGCTGATTGTAGCTGTGTTACAGGGGGTTTTTTGGGGGTTTATCATGTCATTAACAGTATCTGCAAGAGCAGCTACAGGCAGTGCTCACACTGTGTGGCCTCTGTCCTACAAATCAGTGATTTCTGCTCAACCTTGCTCCTGTCCCTCACCTGAAATACCTCCCAGGTCTCCAGAAAACCCTGGAGATTATTCTGGAGTATTCAAGCTGGCAAGACAGCCAGGCTGTGAGAGTCTTTGAGGTACAGGAAAGTGATGGGCAGAACTGATGGGGAGTGGGATGCTGCAGGATTCCCAGGTGTGTTATCCTGGTCATCACCCTGCAGAGGGTTTTGTGATTGACAATTTTTGGGTTCAGTTTGAGTGACATGGGTATCAGGGAGTGAGATGAGTAGTATGAAGGCTTTTGTGTCAGATCAAGAGGTGGGTTGAAAAGGGTATTTCATTACTAATTGGCCATGACTGCTGGCCCTAAGGAAATTTTGAGCTCTTGGAAAGCTCATAATCCCATCAAGGATCCAGTGCACTTTCCTGGCTCAAGCTGTTCTGGAGGTAAAGTGATGATGTTTTCCTCCTACATCTCACAACTTTGCCCCTATCCAGGCAGCATCCCTCCAGTATGCTTTTCACCCAGGCCAGGGTGATTAAGCACTTAAATTGATTAATCAAATTTCTTGTGATGAGAACTACTGTCATTCATTAATCTGAATGGGATTATAAATAAGAGCTGGCAGAGAAGGGAGACAAACATGTTGACAGATAGACCTGCTGCTTTGAATACAAATCACACCACTGCATCTGGAGGGTCTAAGCTCCTGGCAGCCTCGGGATAGAGCTTCCCTAAAGGTAAAATTAGACTGAGATTAAAGTATCCCCGTATTAATAAAGAAATATGCATTTATGAAGAGGCAGGCACTGCAGTGGGGGTGTGGGGATGCATACCAATGATCCTGCAGTGGGCCAGCAGTGGGTGTTGCTGCCTGTGGAAGCATCAGTCCCCACGTACACTGATTTCTGTCGTTAAGCCAATGTCATTAGAGGATTCATTTCTAGCAGTGAGAAATGTAAAATCTTGCAATCCTTGCAGAGACTTCAGAACCCCGCAAAGGGAAAACAGGGTTTGAAAACGAACCCATTAAACATTTAAATATTCCATTAAATATTGAACATTTCAAAAATTGCTTTCTAACGAGTCCCGAGGTAAACAGAACAATATTTGTTAACAAAAGCCACAAGAAGTGACGAGATCCTGCAATGCACAGGCTGTGTAACCTCTCCTCCCTTGATCAACCATCACATGAGAGCCCTGGGCTCAAGTCCAGGAACTGTTATCTGGGTATGGCTGCCAGTGGCGTCGAGGGCATATGGGGAGGGGGTTGAAATGTGTCAGGATTAAACCTGAAATCCCTGCAGCAGGCTGAATGCCCGCACAGTGGGCAATGCCCAGGGCTACACAGCGCTGTAATGCCACAGCTGAAAAGCAAAGGGTCAGGTTCTCTGGGTTTTGCAGCTGCCTAGAAATGTTAGGAATGTTTTTGGGATCTGCTGTCAGTACCAGGGACTCCTTGCCCAACCTGGCAAACCGTGAGCAATTGCTTAAATTCTGTTGACATCGATAAAAGGCAAACCTTGCCAGCAGCGTGGCTCAGCCCAGGCTGAGATCTGAACACATGGTTTTGTGCTTTGCTGAATCAAAGTTACTATTTATGAACGTCAGAGGAAAATCCAAACCTGTCTCATATCTGTGTTTCTCCAAGATGATGAGTGAGAATACACGGTTAGCAGTGTTTTGGTTTTGATTTGCAGCAGTAATGGGAAATTTTGGATCCATTCCTATATTATGACACTCCTTAAGTCAAAATAAGAGCTCTGGCGGCAGCCTTCTGGCCCTGGGATTCCCCAGGGTTCAGACATGGTTTCCCCTCCCTGTTTACTGCTTTAAAAAGCTGAACAGGGGCCAATCTGCGCGGGGAAATGTTGAGAATCTCCTGTCGCCTCCCTGTCTGCTCAGCGTGGCTGTGCCTCTCGGAGTTGTCACAAGCCCCCGTCAGTCCCCCCCGGCTGCTGCAGGAGGACAGGGAAGATTGATGGCACGTGGCTCCCTGCGTGGTGCTGGCACCGAGTCAGGGGGTTTATAGCGGCACATTGGCTTTTCTCGCTGAATCCTGATTAATGGAGTGGGCGGGAGCCGCCGCTGTCTCCCAGCTCCCGCAGCTGACAGGGGCGAGCCTCATCTGACGTTTAAATGCATTTGGAATGTGACTGTGGATTCAGCGTCCCTGTCCTGAAGGAAGGATCATCTGTTGCAAGATAACCCAATCTCAGACGGCGCTCGCTTCAGGTCTGTTTGAGAACTCAAAATTTGAGGGGTTTCCCCAGTGGTTGCTGATTTGGTGACCAAGAGCCCAGTTTGCAGCTGCCTCACTTTTCTAGGAGGGCTCTGCCCTCTCAGAGGGTCAGCTGAGATTTTCGTGGTTACTGGTTACAGAACCGGATAGACAATTTCTCCTACATGTAAAACAAATGTATCACTACAAATAGCTGACAAATTCTTCTGGTCATGATTTGAATGAAATCCAGAGGAATTGGTTTCAGGAAGATTGGATGGTTTCTCTGCTGGGATATGGAAATGTTGGTGAAAAGAATGGGATAGCAGTAGTACCTCTAAGAACAGATTATGGAGATGTCTGTGATAAAATCACAAAATGATTCCATATACTACGATAGGGATGGGAGAGTGGGGTTTGTCGTTGCATTCTGACTGTATCACCAAAACACAGGTTGCTGCATTGAAGGTTGCTCATCTGAGCACTTACAGGCTGCTTTTCCAGTTTTTCCTGTTTCCCTCCCATACCTGTGAATCCACATGTGCTGCTGCACGGCTGCTGCTCCCTCCCAGTGTGTGCTGGTTACAGCAGGCGTGGGTGGGCTCAGGTACAGCCCCTGCTCCAGGAGACCTGTACCCTGTCATCAGGATGATGAGAGGAATGAAGCCGATGCCTCTCTTGGCTTTGCATGGAGGTTTGATCCATGGCAGCAGTGCTGCTGCTGCCAGCAGTGTGCTGCTCCCTCATGGAAATTGGTGAGGAAGCTCTGAAATGGTCAGTAATTACAGAGGGAGATCCTAACAGCACAGGGATGTACCAGGGAGCCCATCAGCTGCTGGGCTGAGCACGTGTTGCCAATAGCCCCACGGAGCCAGGAGCAGAGGACAGGGTCCTTTTCCCCCAGTAACCTGTACAGATCCTTCTCCTGGTGTCCAGAGGCTGCTGGGGTGTTGAAAGCTGAAGCCTTGCCACCAGAAAATTACTCAAGTATATTTTAATAATGTACAGCCATAGGTCTTATGTGATTTGTTCTCTAAAGATTGATTTAGTTTCTTATTAAGGGAATTGGGAATTCAGTGTGAAAATCTGAACAAAATCTAGGCGATTTTTAGGGTTTTTTAAATATCCACTAGTGTAACTCACCAGGGAGAAGAATTTCAAAGCCTGTCCAACCCTATCTTGAATTTTTGATTCTCTTGCTTTCTTGTTTCCATTCCCAAGGTATGCTTGTTAAGGAAGAACACCTTAGCATTATTGTATTATTTTTAAATAAGCCACAATCACTTTAAGGAGCTCAGGATTAAAAAAAATCCACTAATAATTTGATTTTATATTCCACCCCCCCTCCAGTTTTCAAAAGTTTGGTAATGCCAAATGTGCACTGCATACAAATGGGCAGGGTGGGTAGCAGTAATTGCACACTCTCCCCTGCTGCCCAGAGAAGGCCTTTTCTCCTTAATTACCCCTGGAATTGTAAAGGGATGAGCTGCAGCAGAGCTGGCAGGGTCAGGGTGGGGGCTGCACAGGAGGTGCCTGTAGCTGGTTCCTGGGGCAGGTGCGGGGGTCTCATCCCTGGGAGCTGCACAGGAGGGATCTCCCATGGTGGCAGGACAAGGTCTGTGCTCAGAGCATCCTTGCCCACACACACAGGGTCATCTCCAGGGACAAGGACACGTTCCCTGACAGGCGATGGGACCACAGGGGCACTGCCATGGGCAGCCAGCAGCGGGTCACAGCATCCCCCCCCCCAGCCGGGTGATAGCATCCCCCCCCCAGCCGGGTCACAGCATCCCCCCCCCAGCCGGGTGACAGCATCCCCCCCCCAGCCGGGTGACAGCATCCCCCCCAGCCGGGTCACAGCACCCCCCCCCCAGCCGGGTGACAGCATCCCCCCCCCCAGCCGGGTGACAGCATCCCCCCCCCAGCCGGGTCACAGCATCCCCACGTCCCCTGGGTGTCCCTCTGCTCAGGGCTCCTCCGGGGTCAGGTTGATGCCAGCCCCCACCGTGTTCTCCACACAGCAGTCAATGAGCTGCTGAGGTGGCGTTTCTCCTCAGACTGCTCAGAAATGCCTTTTCTCTTCTCCTGGAGATTTTGTAAACTTAAAAAGAGAATCATGAAAAAAAATGTTCTCCTCCGTCCAGCCCATTAATTCAGCCTGCTCAGGACAGAATTAACCTTGGCAAGCCTTGCAGAGGAGAGAGTCGTTCTAACCTTAAAAATCTGCTGATTAAAGCTGGTTTCAGGAATTCGATTTCACTTAATGCATTGGCTTAGCGCCCAGCCTGGCATTAACATCTCCACAGACACACAGGCCTCTGCAGCTTTTACCTTCTCACTAAAAAATAATTAAAAAAATAAAAGAAAACACAGCTAATGAAACCCCCTTTGCCTATGTTGAGCGAGAATTCATTTTAAAGACTACTTTAGCTAAAGGTATTACTCGTGCCCTGGTTACCTGTCTGCTCTGGCCAGGCAGGGTGGTAATTCCACTCTCCTCATTAGCTGCAGGGAGGTGTTGAGCTGGCCAGTGCTTGGCAGCCCTGGGGCATCCCAGGGCCAAAGGCAGGGGTCAGCAGATCCAAGTGTAGGAACATCCTACACCCACCTCCCCACAGCCCCCCTGTGCTGAGCCATCTGGCTGCAGAATTTGTGTCATCCACGGTGCTTAACCCATTAATCTTGAAAATCCTCCAAAACAATGACACACAGATTTCCTAGGTTTCTATTTATATCCTCAACTTTTTCTTATGCCTTTTTATCCAAAAATTAATGTAGTTTTTATTGCTGTCATCACTCATTTTGCCTGCACTCCACATGCTGGGCTCTCAGGGTCTGTTTCACCCCTGCAGTGTTTCCCTGCTGCTGTGGCACCTCTCAGTGCCCGTGAGGACAGTCCCTGCTGTCTCTCCAAGGCCAGGAGCTTGCTCAGTGTGTGGGTTTTCCTTGATCCCAGCTGCCCAAGTTAGGACATCCAGTCTCAAAACATCCATCCAGAATCAGATTCCCCATGTCCTGCTTCCATGGAGGGAAAAAAAAAAAAAAAAAAAGAAAAGAAAAATTTAAGAAATCCCTTCTGTGTTCTGTGTGCTTTTTGGATTCTGTGAGCTGTTAGGATTTTTTTAATGATTTGCTGAAATGTTGAGAACCAGTTGCATGGAGGTGGGAGGCTTTTGTGTGATTCATTATTGACAGCTCCGGAATTATCCGCAAGACAGCTCCGGAGAGGGAGGGGCAGCGCTCCCGGCTCTTGTGCACAGAGCCCAGTGCTGGGGTTTGTTTTAATCAGGGCAAAGTTTTGATCGACTCCACAGCAAATTGGGGTGGGAATCAAGTCGGGGGGTGCTGGAATAGATTGATACATACCTAAGAAGATGCTGTGAATGTCCCTGGCTGCTGTGGAGGCTGCTCCAGCTGATCCAGACCAGCTTTCCCATTCTCACTGGGGAGCAGGTTGGACTGGGAGATGCTGCACCTCACAAGATGCTTTCTGGGGTGGGGGGACCAGCTCTGAGTCAGCAGAACTGAACACTGCAGACCTTTCCATGCAGCCCCCAGCACTGTGTGCCAGGAGTCACTGTCAGGGCAGCTGTTCCCCAACCCTCAGGAGGGATTTAAATGTTAAGCCTTTCTTTGGATTATTTTCTGCAGGGCTTTTTTCCTCCTCTGTTTTTCCTCCCTGCATTTCAGTGTGTAGAATGTACCCTTGACACATTTTAAAAACATTATTAATCTTTGTCATTTGTGTTTTAAAAATAACTTGGTGATAGCAGCCAGTCCTTAAATCCTGTTTAATTCAGGCCGACCTTGTGAGCAGTGATCCTGGGGAGGGGGGACTGCTGCAGCCTCACTGAGCTCGTGTCCAGCAGCACGGGCACCCCTCTGCGCTTGGGATCTTTGCAATTAAAACCACTTCTGTGTGTTGGGGTTGGCACTGGGCTTGGTTTCCAACCAAAAAAGTTTTAACGTATTGGAAATGCGGGTTTTTTTTTCTTGCAAAAAGAATTCCTTAGCCCTGCTGATTTCAGTTAATCAGAAAAGCAGAATTAATTTTTAAAAAAAACAACAACAAAACAAGAAGGAAAGAAAGAATCTATATTTTGGCACTTTGCTGTCTGAAATATCTGACAGCAGTTTTTTCAGTTTACAAACACAACATTTTCAGTTGAAATACCCAGGAGATAAACCACGGAAAAAGAGATGAACGTGTTCTATTTGCCAAAAAATAAAAATATGATGGAGTGAAGCTCTGAAGGCAGCCCCTAGACCAGCCCTGTCTGTGTTGTGGTGCACTACAGGAGCCCTGTTGGCTCTGGCCACTCCAAGGAGGCCACCCCTGGGTGGAGGTAGCAGGGCAGGGGCTGTCAGGGAGGGGCTTCTGTGACCTGTAGCAATGCTTACAGTGCTTACACCGAGGTGTTACAAAGCTGTGTCATGTGTCACCAGCCCCAGACCAAGGGCAGAACAATGCCCTCCATTCCTGGGTCACTGCTGCCCCATCACCCTGCCCAGCCTCTCGGGATGGTTCCTCCACTAACCTGACTCTGCTTTCTCTCTTTTTGTGTCCCCAGTGCCTGTATGGCTGCTATGTCCATTCCTCCATCATCCCCACGTTTCACAGAAGGTGCTACTGGCTTCTGCAGGTAGGATGACAATGAGTTCTCTCTCTGGGGTCACCTGGTCGAGATGCTGCAGCCGTGTTCAGCTGCCGTGGGGGGGGGTCAGCGTCCCATGTTTTACTATCTGGGGGATGTTGTTTTTCTGAAAGGGAAATAGGCTTCTTAGCTGTATGTCTCTGGAGGGATTATATATTTTCCTTAGCAATATGGAGCTGATGCCAGCTCATATGTTTTCTAAACATGGAGTTGGCTCAAGTGAGACCTTCTGGAGTTTTCTGGTTGTGTTGTTCCATCCTGAAGCAAGGCAGGAGCTGGAGAAGCAAATGCTGCACAGGCATACCATGGTGTGGGATTGCTACCAGCCCCGGGCTGTGCTTGACTTTGAGGAGAGCCCTGGGGCTGTGTTTGAATTTGGGGTGAACCTTGAAGCTGGCCCTGCGGTAGATCTGCTTTCCTCCAGTGAGATGTTTAGTCTCCAGGGAGTATTTTGAAGTCACTCAGTGATTTTTCTTCTGGCTGTTGTGGGAACAGCAAAGTCCCAGGAGGAGTCAAGCCAAATTTTCCTCTTACTTACACAGGGTTTGGGCAGCTCCCCTGGGTCTGTGGGGGTGTGTGAAGGGTCTCATGTGGTTTGCCTGGGGGGTGTTTGCTGACCCCACTTTTGAGGAGCTGTTCACCTTCTTGACTGGTTACCATGGTGTACAAAGTGGAAGCAATTTGTTTCCTTTCATTACAAAATGGCACTTGACACATACTGTAAAAATATTGTTTTAAAGATTAGACTCCCATGGTCCTGAAAACAAACAAGTCTGAGGAAAGTGACATCTGTTTCTAGAAGCAAATGGAAAATAATTCCCGTTTCTCCCTGGTTTTGCAATTGCACTTCCATATTAAAAAAGAAGATACTGCTGCTGTCACTGGGGCAGGACAGACCCCTCACAACCCACAGAGGATGGTGCCCACACCACAGAAATAATCAAGGAAACACACATCGGATGTCACCTTCCTCTGTGATACCTCTGTGATCTCAGCTCCATTTGCATCTGTGGCATATAAATGCTGTGTGCAAGGGAAGAGGAGATGCTTGGCTGTAATGGTGGGAGCAGCACTGCACCTCGCAGAGGAGAATGATGGTTCCTCTGAAAACACAGTGTGACTGCATTGATCCTGTTCTCTTACAGGCTGCCAGGCTGTGCTTGTCCTCCTCGAGAGCTCCAGGCCCCATAGGTCACCTCTTTTTGGTTTTGAGCTGTGTATTATTTTTCTTGTTGTGATGTGCTCCCTAGAAGTGCTGCTGGCCCTGGCTGCTGTGGCACTTAGCCAGCATTGCCCTGATGGGTTGCACTGCAGCACTGTAGGATCTCTGAGCTGTTCCCCGGGGTCTGGCTCCTTCACGTTCACAGGGTGTGCATCAATGTTTAGTCATTTTCTTTGCTCTGGTAATCACTTTTTGTCAAGAGGATGGGAAGTATATTTCTTAGAAACCTATTTATAAAATGTGCTGCAGGATGTCTCACTGTGGCTGTGGTAGACTGGTATTCCTCAACAAGGACACGCTGTGCCTTCGCTGTGGGAGGAAGAGGGGTCTGTGATTCATGGCAGCATCTCCCAGGCATAAACGGGCATCCTTCAGTCATGAGCTCAAGGTTATGCAGCTGGCAGAAAGCAGCTGGCCAAGAATAGATGACGGTTTTCTATCGTCTGCACAGTGCTTGTGTTCAGCTCCGTGGTGAATTCAGGAGCAGTGGCACCAGAGAGACAGAAGGTGCATTGTGCATCTCCTTCAGAAGCTTTCACTTCAACAGCCCTGGTAAATGAGTTTGATATTCAAAAATAGGTATAGCCAGGGCAATGTGTGACATTAACCTCCAGCAATATGTTTGGCTTTATAGTTCACAGAGGCACATGGGTGACTTTCCCTTTTTTGGGGAGATATTCAGCACTTTCCTGGGACATGCAGTGCTCTCTCTGGAGTCTCTCTGGTCAACAGGGAATAAATACAATTAGTCTGCGATGTTTTATGGGATGATCTTCCTCCAAATCCTATTGTCAGGTTAGATATCGATTAAAAATCCCCACACAATTGTTCTTGATCTTTCGTGCCTCACATTTTCAGGGTAAAGGCCAGGACTCAAGGCAGCCATAGGGACTCACAGCCTTTCTCATGCGTTTACATGGTGCCATTAATTATATGGTGATGTCTGGTTTCTTACTTAAGCAACTTAGTGTTGTCATTTATGATTGACATGATGTTCCTGCTCCCTGCAGACTGGTCAGAGGGCTGAGAAATGAGAACCAATCATCTGGAGCTGCATGATGCAGTTTTCTGGGTCTCAGCTAGAAGTTCTCAGGCTGTCAGCAGAGACCATGGCACTGGCAGCTGTGGCTCCACTTCCTCTCTCTTCTGAAGGGGTTTTGATACATTTCAAGCTTTCTTGATAGCAGATTTTAAGTGCTGCCTTACCCCAAAGACCCTTAATATTTGTAATAGGTGTTGTAATTGCTAAGCCGGCATTGAGATGTTCCTGCTGGACATGGTCCAGACCTGGGCACTGGCAGCTTCTTGCATGGATGCTGTCTTGGACACTCACTCTTGGGCCTGAATGAAGAAAGCATGCCCAAGGTGGTAGTTTCCTGCATTTGGTTCTCATATTTTTCTTGTGATTATCTGATCTCTGGAAATATGAGACCATGCTCTGAGTGACACAGGCAGAGAAGAAGATGGGGGTGAGGACACAGGTGGCCTCTTCACTGGTTGCTGGGGAAGCCACCTCAGTAGAACTTCAGTTTTTATTGTTTTGCATTATCTGTTTGTTTCTGAGAAGATGCAGAGCCCTGGCCATCCACAGTTCACTGAGCGTGGAGCAGAGCTGCTGAAACCTATTTTGAGACGTGGGTGATGGCAGGTCCCAGCCTCCTGCAGAGGCTTTGGCACAGCTGTGACTCTGCATGCATTGGTTTGTCACTGGCAGGACTCAGGCTACCCATGTTAGACCTTCAGCATAGTACCAGATTTTTGCATCAATGGAAAAAGAAGAAGAAAACCCTCTGTTTGTACTGACTAATGGAAGGAAAATGTGGATTCTCAGACACAATTTTCAAACGTTGGCACAGCTGAGCAGAGAAATGCAGCGTTCCTTTCTGTGTGTTGGAAATTGGCACCCCAGGAACTGAAAATTAATCTGGCTGCCAGGCTTCTGGGCGGGCTGCTGCTTGCCAGGGTTATGGAGGCAGGCTTTGCCTTCACCCATGCACTGCAATGGGCCCTGCCTTGCTCCCTCCCACTCCTGTGCTGCACAGCTGGAGATGCTGAGCTCCTTGGATGCTCATCATGTTCCACCTGTAGCAGGTGCTGATGTCTCCTTTAATGCTGGTGCTATGGGGATGGGACAGAACACATATTTTTAAAGTGCTGCCCTTTTCCTTAATTAAGAAGTATATAAATTGTGCTATAGGATCATGCTTAAAAACTTGTAAATTTAGACCTCTTGGCCTGTTGAGCAAATTAAGGCTAACAATAAAAAGCCTTGGAGAGAGGTATGTTGGGAGAGAGCTGTTTCACATTGCACATGTGTTAACTGCTCGCTGAATAATTCACAATTGGTGCAGAAGAGTATCAGTGGCACTGTTCTGGCAGGTGAGGCAAGGAAACAAAGGGGGATGCAGGCTGAGCTAGGCAGGCACAGGGACACACCAGAGCTCCACAGAGCCCTGTTGTAAATCCAGTGTTTGCAGTAATTGCTGAAATGTGATAATCCAGTTCTCTGGGAGCCTGGGGGAAAACTGCATTTCATCTTTATTGTTCTCACAGGATGCTCCCAGCAGCCATGGCAGTCATGGAATACTTTTCTGTAGGGCAGGAAATGGCAGAGGAAGGTCAGGGACATCAGCAGTTATGCCAGGTGTCATATCCAGGCAGGATGTCAGTCATGGAAGGAGCAAGTGGGAGATGCTGAGGGGGCACTGGTGGTGGGCAGTATTTGGGTAGTGGTCTTTAATTACTGTTCCTGCAGTTGTGTGCACCAGCTGTGCCTTGCAGAGTATGTGTAAGCACTGGTTGAATGTCAAAGGTTTTTGCAATATTCTCTCTTTACTCTGTTTTTTCCTGAATTCTTCCTTCTGATACACTTGAATATTCAGCAGTTTGTTACTATGAGTGTCTGCCCTGATGCTTAATGCCCCCTGAGTGTGTTCTCTTCCTAAAATACATCTTGTCTGAAAGCTGTGGGCACAAAGTATGGAGACCTAAAAATCATTTAACACCTTTTATATGACGTCTGTCACTGTCCTGCATACATTTAGTGTTTATTCTATATTCTTTTGCCTTGGTTTTCCATTATGCTCTAAAAAAGAGGAAACCCTTCCCATTTCTTTTTGGCAGCACCCCGTCAGAGTAGCATTTCCCTCTCTGATCTCTTGTGCTGTGCTGTGTCAGCAGCATCTCCCACATCCCTGGCTGGAGCAGCAACAGACAGCTCGAGGATTTGGGGCTTTTTCAAGATAAATTGGAAGCATTACAATCTCATAAAATTTATCAAGACTTTTGCTTAGTAATGGGTTTTTATTTTTCATTTGGGTGAAATAAAAGTGGCTGGGTAATAAAGCAGAGAGGATGCTGTGCTGCACATGGGCACTTGGCTGGGTCCTGTGCATTGGGGGTATGGTGTGAGCAAGGCCTCGGCACAACAAGCCTGTGCATTTTTGCTAACGGGATTATAAACTGTTGCTGCTGTGCTGGCACGTTTTTCCAAAGTGTGTTTTAGCCTGTGTGGTGAAATTAAGTGGTATAGAAGTACAGCAAAGCCTGGTCTGTGGTACTGAGCCACTGCCAGGGTGGCTGCATGTCCCAGGCATGCTCGGGATGCAGGTGGGTGCTCACAGAGCAGACTTGTGCAGCAGCTGTGCTTTACCTGCCTTGGTTCCTGTTCCCAGTGCCCTGTGTGCATGTGGAGCTGTGCTGGAGAGGAGACTGTGTGTGGGGAGACCAAACAGCAGTTCCAGGAGAGCAGAATTGTCTTCTGTGTTGATTTAGCTGTGAGCTGCAGCAGCAGAGGTGCTTTTGGTACCAGACATTGGCAGGATGCAGCAGTCAGTCCTCTTGTGTTATCACTTGGCTTCACTATGTACAAGCATTTTCAGAGTATGAGGAAGTTGTGGATACTCTTTTCATGCTTCCTTAACGTGCCTGTGACTTGATCTCTCTGAAGAATGTGCTCTTCTTTCCCTCCTTTCATCTTCTCGCCAGCTCTTCTGAAGGCACCGTGCTCATTGCTGTGTCTCTGCTGCCGTGCAGTCACTGGAACAATCATGTCTCAGGACTTCCCATCATGTTTTTCAGGACTCATTTAAGATCTGAAATACTTATGGGATTGGTGGAGCTGTGCAAAAGCTATTGCTCAGTCCAACTGAAATTCCAAGGTTCTGTGAACTCTTTTTTAATAATTGTCCAGTTTCATTATTTTGATTTTTCTTTTTTCTTTTTTTTTCTTTTTTGATCACATGCCTAACATACTGACTCTTGAAAGTGAATTTCAGAGAAACTATATAAGAGTAGCAGAGGGTCCTGTGCATCATGCTCCCAGTCACCCTGTGGAGTGTCACAGAGAGCACAGCCTGTGTGCTGCTGGAGGAAGGACAAACTCTGGGGCCCTGTTTGTTGGGACAGTCCCTGCATTTGCAGCCATCCTCACACATGAGATGGCCAAAATAAATCACGATGTTGCTTCCATGAAAAACATCTTCTGTGATAGAAATTTACAGTAGATAACATTGAGCTGTGGCTTGGCTGGACTGTGCCTGTATCTGCCTGGATCCCTGTGAAGCAGAGACTCTGCAGGGCAGGTGAAGTGGGGCTGTGAGAGCAGCACCATGAACCCTCTGCTGATGTTCCAGTGAAGGGGAGGCAAAGAGGATTACAAATGAACTGGTGTGTCAAAGGCTGGAAACATTTTAGCAGGAGTGCTTTATCTTTTGTAATGTTTTTATAAATTATTTATTAACACACTTGCTGCATTTTCCTGAGAAATTGGGTGGAAGAGCAGAATGTATAGACGGCAGACTATATTCCAGAAGAAAGACGCCTGTGATTAAAAAACAATTTCCAGCCCTTTCAAACACATAACTTTATTTTAGACAAGCAGGCTTCTATTTTTGTACTGCTCTCCACCATTTTAAAGAAAATCCCGGATTCGTTCCCTAGATATATGAGGAGACTGACGTTAATGCAAGCAAACTAAAAAGCAGTCAGAGTGCTTTAGTTGTTGCTTAAATAATCTGTTGTCATTTATAGAAGAGATGCATTTCCCAAACTGCTGGGGATGTGCCTGGGTTGCTGATCGAGAGAAGTTCTGGCAGGGGTGACAAAGAAAAGGCCAAAACATGTCCAACTCCCACAGAAAGGGAGAGCAGGTTTTGTGCTTTCAGCTCTTGGTGGAAATGATGCCCCATTTGCCCTGGATGCTTGACCCAGGGGGAGGGAAAGCATTGTCCCTCCTCGGGGGCTGCAGCCCTATCGTGCACCATGGCACGGCTGGGGGGCAGCCACGGAGTGGCTCCTTGTGCCTCATCCGGCAGCTCAGCATGGACAGGAGACCCTGCCTTACCTGAAATGAGTTTTGCCCCTGTGGCTGCAAAGGGACCCTAGAGCAGGGGTGGGCCGGGGGCACCTGAGGACCCTGTGAGAAGCCTGCTGTCAGTGGGGAACATCAGCATCTCAGCAGGGACACCAAGAAGTGACATGACTGGAAGCAGGATTACTTTTGCTTCAGCGCCCACCCCTGTGTTCTCCTGGGAAGACCCCACAGAGCAGGACTGTCATCCCTGTGATTCTGCTCCAGTTCAGGCCAGTGATGCTGTCACCGAGACATCCTCACGGCAGGGATCACAGCCATGCAGCAACACAACTCAGCTGGAAATGAAATCAAACCACAGGCTCCAAGACACTTATTAATATGCTCTGTATACTGAGGATTAGGCTTTTGGTGACACTTAAATTGAATTCTAATGCTATTTTGAAATATATAATACGCTGAATTTACTTCACCTCAGGTTTGAGTTAATGGTTTATTAAATTATGCACCTTGCAGTAGCAAAACTGTTTCCTGGTGTAGGACACCGAGCCTTGCAGGAGCAATGCAGCAATTCTGCTGAGCTCATCCACATCCTCCCTGGTCAATTATTAGGTCTGCAGGTGTTGGTGAATGTATTATACTACTGGCTGGAGTTTCACCCTCACTGGAGAGTTATAATTGGGGCTTGAGTTGGGAATTCTGTAGTGAAGCAAATTACAATTCGAGTTTAGAGATCCTGAGTTTGTTCTGGCATGGGCCGCAGAGGACTTGGAGCAGATGCTGCCAAGGCTGAAGTCTCTCTTTCTAATGTGGGATATTTTTTCCTTTAATACACAGTGTTTTGGCCTGCAGTGAGTTGCCCTTGTATTTTATCTGTTAAGGAACACCTTTGTAAGTGTTTTGGATTAATCACTTCCCAGGTGCCTGCAGGTTTCAATGCTCTTCCTTCTATCCTCTGCCTTTGTAAGCGTCTTGCTTATTACCCTGGCTGCTTTTATTCTCAAAATAATCTTTCATTTCTGAAGGAGTCTCTATTCCCTTCTATCAGCTGGTTGCCTCAGCTGTCACTGATGTCTGCACTGCCCTGGGTTAATGAAGCTGTGATTCCTCTTGTGTCTCGCACTGCCTCAGTGGTGTGAAGTGAAGACTCTCCATCCCTGTCACCTCCCACAGCTGCCACCTGCATCCTGCCACCTGATCCCACCTGGGATGCATCACTGCATCCCTCCCTCCACACCCATGGTGATGTCTTGGGATGGCAAAGTGGCTCTTAGAGCCATGAGTGTATATATAGTGAACTACCCTTAGTGAAAGGCGGCAAAGATTGTTAAAAAGAGCCCCAAGTTCATGGTCTGAACTATAAAATGCTGTGCTCACCTCTGAGGCTGTGGAAATGTTGTGTAGGGATCACAGCCTTAGTCCTCTGTCAGATCACACAGTGGTCTTGGCATGAAGGGGCAAAAGCCAGAGGAGAAGGACCAACCTAAATGGCATTTGCTTCTAAAACAGACGGCATTCCTAAGGGGATCACTTTCTGTGTCAAGGAAAAAGTGCACAGTTTTTATCACTGTCTTTTTCCATTAAACATCAGCTTTGCCTCTGTTCCTCGTGCTGCCGTGGGGAGTGTATTGTACAACTGTCTGCTGGCTCATGCTGCTTACTGGCCATGGGCAGCAAAGAAAGCATGACAGAGTGAAACAGAGGTTGAAGTTTTTATCAGTTTAAGTCGCTGTAAAATCTCTTCTTCCCATGAAAGTGGATTTCCCAATAATGTAGCCAGGACAAAATAAGTATGTTGGATTCAGTGCATCTTCACATTGTTGCCCTTGTTGTATGGCAGGAGGGAGTGGCTGCTCTCAGTCATCCCACAGTACCTGGTGCTGCCCTGGCCAGGGCGATGGCACACACACCACTGCCCTTCTGCCGGCCTCTCATCACAGTCACCATTCAGCTGAGCCATCACAGTCACTTTCTGCTGGAGAATTGAGAGAGAGGAGGCTGCTGGGATTTTCACCATTCTTCAGTTATCTTTCTTTGTGGCACTCGTCAACGGCTCCATAATCACACTCTGTATTTCTGAATGCAGAACACTGGTGTTTATTCCTCTCTATAACTTAGATTTGAATCACTTTCTGTAGGGATTTTGCTGTTTTCAAGACACACTCTGGTGTCTGAGTGTTCTGGGATGCAAGGACCTTGGCAGGTTGGTTCAGCCAAGCATCTCAGAGCCTTTCAACTCCTGTTGACCAGCACAGACACACTGTCTCTGTCTGGTTTTATAGTGTCCCCATACAGATAGGTAATGACTTTCTGAAGTATGCCAGTCAAATTTTGCTCATCTCATGCTTTTGCACTTCCTGGAGCTGTCCTTTACATGCTTTACATGCTTTACATGCCTAGTGTAAAACTTTATAGGAAAAGGAATCCTCACGGAAGGTTGATCCCCCCCCTTGGCCTGCAGTGGAGAATGGAAACACAACATCAATTCTGCCATGAGCAGTCTGAGCAAGATGCAGATCCAGCCCCAGCTCCTCCCACAGCTCCTGGCACTGGCACAAAGAGCTCCAGCGTCAAATGCTGTTGTTCTTCTGGGTTTATTGAACGATAAATCATCACAAAAATATGCAGAAAGTAAAACAAATCCAACATCTCTCAAGGTCACTGGCTCCATGGAGGAGATGTGACTGTGTGGCACATCCTGTGACACAGCAGACACACATGTCATGGGACCAGCTTTGAGTCCTGTAGCTGTGTCCTCTTTTAATACAAAAAATACAGCAAATACATCCTATAACCTGCTACCTGAGCAGTGCAGCACTCTGATAAACAGTAATTATAACTATTATGGGATGTCATCTCCTCTCTGCCATTTATTGACCTTTTCTTCAGTGTAATTTTCTTCTCAGGGGTCCAGGTAGCTCAATATCCAAGGAAGAACTGCCATGTGAGTATCTGGGCAACACAGCCACCAAGACTGCTCGAGTGCTGAAAGGTGCTCGATTTTAGACTTATTTAAAGTTTACATTATAGTGACAAATCTGGAGAAGAAGTTTTTTTCTGAGTTCACCTTGTAGTTATTAGAGGGAGAAGTTAAAAGTGTTGGGTACTGGGATGCTGCTAAGAGAAGTTGACTAAAATAGCTTTTCTGTTTCTAATAGCATTTCAGATCCTAGAGCCTTTTCAAGCTCAAAGTGACCTGAAATCACTTGTACAGTGAGAAACATCGTCCTTCCAGGGAACTAGCCCCTCATTTTTGGGTTTTGTAGAATCAAATAGGAAATCCATTGCAGATTCAGAAAATAATGTGACCAAGTAAGTTTTGGAGGGGCAGCTATGAATTTGGGAGAAGAGGCGGTGTCACGTTTGGATTTTAACAACCCTTTGCTGAAACTGTGTGAATTCATATTGTCAGCTAAGAATATCAATTGCTTTAAAATGTCACCTTCTTCACAGCTTTACTCTGTGTGAAGCAGACCTAGGCATTGCCTTCAGGCATGGCAAAGGGGAGATAATGTGTCCCCCCATCCCATAACCTTCAGGCAGAGCATCCCTCCCCTGGGCTCCCAACTGCCCCAGTGCTGCAGGGACTGGGACTGCGTGGGCTCCAATTCCCACCCTCCCACTTGGCTTCCATGGGAGGAGGGAGAGGATGTGGAGTGAGCTTGATTAAAAAGTGCTTTTGCTTTTTCTCCTGAAGGATGTTTGCAGTGAAAACTGTACGTGAAATTTATACTCCTCTCATATGATTCTGACTGGTTTTAGTGCACAAATTCTCAGAAGAAAATGTATTCAATAAAAATTTGATGTGGAACTATAGCTCAGCAGAATCTTTTTTAAGAAATCCAGCTCTGGGATATTTATTTTGTATCTAGATTCAGTTTTAGTGCCTATTCCTCCTGCAGATGCCCTCGTTAGCCTGCTAACAGCTCATGAAGAGTTCAGCCTCTCTCCTGCCCTCATTCTGGGCATTCCTGCAGCGCCTGTGGGGAAAGTTTGGGGGAAAGCACAGCTGTGTGGAGTGATACTTAGGGCTGCTGCTTTGCTTTTTCCAAAAGCAAATCCTGCTTTTTGTTCATGAGGACACAGAGGGCCCAGAGCTCAGTGGAGAAGGGGGGCTGATCCTGAGGTAAGTAAAATGTTGCCAGGCTGATGGACAGTGATGTGGCCGACAAGAGCGTGGTGTGCTTGGTTTGTAACAAGTCTGCTGGGAAATAGTTTTAGCAGGAAAAGGGCAATAAATCTGGATTTATTCTCCTTTGATGCTCAGCTTGCAAAAGGAGGCCGTTTAGGGAAAGTAGGAAAGACATCCAGGATGGCCACAATGAAAATTGCAGGGTAGAGCTGTGAGCCCCCAAAGCATCGCTCCTTGAGGGGGAATAATTTCCCTTTGGGCTGTATCAGGATGTGACCCCAGTATCTGGGATGGATTAGGCTTGGTGTGTAGGGGAGAGGAGACAGAATTCTTTCCAGGCTTTGGAGCAAGTGGTAGTGATGAGTGAAATCCTCAGTGGCCTCCTAATTTCCAACCCTTGTTCCAAAACGTTCCTCTTTGTTTCCCAGGATTGCAAGTGAGCAGCTCTTCCTGGGACAGTGTTTGTCCCACTGCCTCCTCCCACCTGGCACTGGGAACGGTGTCCCAGGGTTGTGGTGCCCAAGCAGGCACAGAGTCACTCTTCAAACAGAAATCCCATGGCAGAATCCTTTGCTCAGTGTTTCAGGGGCACCAGAAATATCTCAAACAGGTTTCTGGTCCACTGCCCCCTGAATCACCGCCTCCTCGATGCATTTTAATGCAAAGCTGGAGCCTCAAGGCAACGGAGAGCTTTTGCCTTAGGTTTAGTGATAAACTTATGTCTCCTGTGAGTGAGCAATCTGCTGCTTCACCACTTCTTTCAATTTTGAAGGAAGTATACTGAAACCTTCTTGCAAAAACATTTATTGTATCAAGCAAAACTGGAGGGTTTGGGTTCTACTTCTCTCGTAAATTTTTTTTCTTTACTTCTAGTGTTCTCATATCAGATTTTCACTGGAAAAATACTACCCAGAAGCCTGGAAAATGGCATATGGCTCTATGAAATATACCCCCGTCCTAGGATACACCATGTTTTTATTTTGTGACAGTCCAAGATTCAGTGAGTGGCCTAGATACTGTGGCATCCTATTTTATTTTTGAATTGTTGGATGGACTAGACACTATAGCTCATGGACAACACTACCATTTTTCCCTGTGGTTTACCCTTTTTCTAGATTACTGTCTCTAAGTTTCAAAATGGAACAGGATTTCTCCCTGGTTTATAAATTAGGGCCATATTCCAGCAGCACCCAGTAGTGCTGCCATATTTTAGATGGTGTCAGGGTTTCTATTATAAACCTTATTTTTCAGAGGTTTAGAGCTGAGCCATAAAAATTGGCTGTGTGTATGTATAAAAGCTGCAGCTCTGCTATGCAGAGGGGGTGCTTGCATGTAGTTCCTGCAAGCAGAACAAACCACACTTCCTACATGCATTTATACATAGAGCTCTGTATAATTGTATTAAAACTCAGTGTAGCATTGTGCTAAGTTTTTATTTCAAAGTTAATTGTTTGGAGATCAGGAAATGCTCCCTTTGGCAGGGGTGTGGGAGAGTTGCCAGAGGGGTGCTGGGTCCCAGGGGGTTCTGATCTGTTGGGACTGGGTCAGGTTTCCTTGAACCAGATCTGTGAGACAGGACACAGCCTTTCTGGGGTTGACTAAGAGATCTGCTGATGGTTTTTGCATACCTGGAGTGATTAGCTTACTCACCGAAGTATATCTGGCCCACACAATAAAAATTGGCCATAAATATCTCTGTTCTACCAGAAGAGACTCTGAGAACAGAATTGCACCCAGGCTGTACCTCCAATAATACCTACAAGCCTAACGTGGCTGTGAACATATGTCGTTGGTGGGTTTTCTTATCCTGACGTATGAGTAAGATACAACAGCCTCCTTTTAATAGCCCTGCATAATGCTCACACCTGCTGCAGTATAATTTGCTGCATTTCTGCACATAAGCTGGCTGAAGGGAGTAAGGAATATCATCCCACAGTGCCCTGAGCTCCTGTTAAAGGAGGAAAACTGGGGCTGTTTGTGGCCTGACAATGTGTGCAGCTATCACACAACTTGTGAGGGTCTTTCTACTGCAGCTCCAGCAGCCACCAGCACGGGGGTGCTTCGGGTTTGCAAACACCCAGATAACGAAGGACACAGATTTGAGCCAAATGTCAAAAAACAAACAAAAAAAACCGCCAAAAACCAACCAAACAAAACAAGAACAAAACCCCACACAATCTGCAAGTCGTTGAGAACCTCACTGCAGCTAGATGCGTCTTCCATGACATTTTGGCTCTCATTGGCTTTCCATCTGCAGGAGTTTTATGTCAGTGTCAGACAGGCCTGTCTTTAAGCTCGTGTTTTTCTGTGTGATAAGGCATTCTGACCTTAAGTGCTGTTGGTCCGTGTTAATTCTCACCTCGAAATTCTGCCTGGTCAGATCTCTCAAGTGCTGTGGTGGAGAGCGCAGCACAGGCTGGTTCTGCTTTAAAAGTCTCATTGAATTCCTGCCAGGAGCACATTTTTATCATCTTCTCCCCAGGTGCTCCATGGTATTTCCCATCTGAATTCGAACCTCAGCAGCAGCATTGTGTTGGCTGTGTAAGGTGTCACAACAGGGCATGTGACATTATGGCCATGGGGGTGTTATGCCACAGCTGACCCTACTGCACCTCCCTTCAGTGTGAACAGAGCTCAGCCACGTTCATGAACACACCTGCACAGCCTCGTTAATTAATAACATGTTTTACATTCTATTTTAATAAAGCCTTTTCATTACAGAGCTTGTTCCCATGATAGAATAAATTGAAATTCTTTGCAAGAGCATTATAATTAAGCTGTAGCGCAATGGGTAGGGATATGTGTATGGGTACAAATTGAAAGAGAAGAAATTTAGGTTAATGGAGGAAATTCTTTACTAGGGGGGTGGTGAGACACTAGAACTGGTTGCCCAGGGAGGTGCCCCAGGGAAGATGCCCCAACCCTGGAGGTGTTCAAAGCCAGGTTGGACTGGAGATTGGAACAACCTGGGATAGCTGACCCTGCCCATGGCAGGGAGGGGTTGGGACTGGATGGTCTTTAAAGTGCTTGGACCCTTCCAAGCACTTAACGTTCTATAATTCTATGGGTCTTGCTTGGGAAGTGTCTGTCTTAAGTGTCTCAACAGCAGGCAATGCCAGCAGGCTCCTCTGCCTTGTGCCTCAGGGGACTTTTGCCCCTAAGGTACTGTTTCAGGCTGAGGTCGTATTTCACAGGCTGGATAGATGGAAAACAACCTCTCCAAGGCAGCAGTTCCCCAGTTCTCAGCTCATTGGACAATTGCAGCTCTCAGACGTGCCTGTGGTGGCTAGGACAGCAACAGGCAGCAGGTTCCAATACTGAGGTTGGTTCTGCAGGTGATTTATTTACCATAGACTGGAGCTGGGGGCTATTTCCAGGTGGGGATGGAGCAGTGAGGGGTCTGCCACAGGGAACAACTTCGGAGTGTTTCTTCGGTTTAGTGTAAAATACCAAGAGTGGCAGGAGGTGAAATACTTTGTTATTTTAGGTCTGTCGTGCCTTGCTCCTGCAGTTTAGAAATCAATACACCTGGTGCATCCACAGCTGTTCATAATGGGGAGAGTTGCTTTGATGAGCGCAAGGAAACAGGGGTTCACCGTGGGGTTAGAGCATCCCTGTTCAAGAAATGCAGTTCAGCAAGAGGAGCCAATGAAGTTGTTTCAGAATTACTTGAGAATTTGGGAACAGATTTTTATTTTCTCTTCGACAAAAAGTAGGGTTTATAAAAAGAGAGAAAGCCTGCCTGGGAGGGGCGGTTGAGTTCCTGCCGCCAACCTCAGGGATGCTTATTTACGAGCTGTGCAGCAAGGAGATGGAAATGCTTCATTAGCAAGCAGCAGTGCATGCTAGCTGGAGAAGATCCTAATGGAGTAAATTAGGAGGGAAACATCTGTTGCTTTCTGTTTTGGTTTTAGTGCTCAATCTGGTGCTAATCCTGGCCTTTTGTGACCTTTTTATATGTCCCCTCATCCTAAACATGAGGCATGTTTTGTTCATTAGCTGTGGATGTGTGTTGCACCTTTGAACAGAGTTCATCTCTATCCTTGTGGAGAGATTTGTTTCCTTCTTGTTTTCCTTCCTTCCCAAGACCTTGCAGGCAAAATGTTAGAGATGGAGGGGGAGACAGTAAAAGCCTGAGCCAGGCAGAGAAAGATGTGTGTATACATGTGCATGGATATATAAGATGCAAAGTTATGCCTTCTTCCACCATTTGTATAATGATTTCATCATTAAAAAGTGACAGTTTATAACAGAAATTTTAAGTCTTGATGGTTTATACAAAATTCATGGCATGTTCAGGAAAAAGTATTTCTTGCAGCTACGTGTGTAAACAGTCAGGTTTGGTGCAAAGAGAGAGGTGGTGGCATGCAGAAATTTCCTTCCTAAATCCTAGTTTTTCCACCAGCTGATATCATAGTGGCAGACAGATCTGCTCTGTTGCTCCATGAAATCTGAGGAGCTTCCTTGTTAGCAGGGAGGGGCACAGGAGCTGGTGGGTGCTCTCCAAGGAGCGCCCCTGTTTCCAGGGAAGGGGACAGGAACCAGTGGGTGATCTCTGTGTGGCACAGGGAGCATCGATGCTGCAGGTCTGAGCTGCTCAGCACCAAGTTTGCATTTGCAGAGTTTTGTTCAAGGCTTAAAACACTTGCTCAGATTAATGACCAAAAATGTCAAATGTGTCCACAGCTAATTATTCATTAGATGCGTAATTAGTGTGAGATGATCATGACATTTTACTGTTATTAATTTTTATACCCCAATAGAAATTAAATCAGGCTGCACTCACAGAACAACAGTTGGAAGTGGCACCGGAGATGCTGTTGTGGAGCTGGAGGATGCTCCCGCAGTGCTGCCTGGCTCTGAGGGAGCATTGGGGCTGCTGGGTTTCCTGAGATCAGTTCTTAACTTCCTGTTGTATCTCTGCTCTCAGTGGAGAGCTGCAGGGAGGCAGCCAGGCTGAGCCTCTGAAATACTAAGCCTAGTTGGCTCCATTAAAATAACGATAAACTCAAAAAAAGCACAGCCAAACGTTTTGGGTTCTGTTCATCAGAGACTGGCGGGTTTCTGGCTGTGTTGTCTTTTAATACCCCAAGAACAGATGCAGGTTGACAAGTGGCATCAGCCAAGGGACTCAGCTTTATAAGTTTGTGTTGAAGCAGGCTTGGAAGTAGCCAGCTGAAATCTAATTTGTAGCCAAGTGGAATAAATTGGAACTGATAGTTATTCAATTAATGGCATGGGCAGCAAGGTGAGGTCTCCTCTCAAAGTAGCAGAATAAGGCTTCTTGTCAGGGAGGTTCGGGAAAAAGGGGCACAGCACCAGGTTTTCTATCAAATCCACCCATTAATCATCTGAGTAGCAGGAGGGAGATGTGATTATTATAGAGAGGCTCAGCAAAACAGTTGGAGTGAGCACTTCCTAAAATGGTGATGGAATTCAAGCCTGAGCCAGCGGACATGCCCTGGAGCTGAGGATTCCCTGGGCAGCGTGGCATGCACCATGACCTCAGTCCTGGGGGAAGCAGCAGCAGGAGCAGGGGTGAGCTGTCCTCTACTCCTTGCTTCTCCAGGCACCTGTGGCATCCTGGGCATGGAGACTCAACCTCTTCTGTCACTCGCCTGCTAAAGCAGAGCTTTCACATCTGAAGATGTTGTCTTTGCATGCTGGGGAGCAAGAGCTTGCAATTTGGATATCTTCTTAGTGCTTTTTGTGCATCTGGGGATGCAGAGTAGGGAGTTGACTCATGCATTCATCAGATTTCCTGCAGACTCCCGTGGTGTGATGGCTCAGATCTTGGGATAACTGCACAGACCTTTGGATAACTGCACAGTGATGAAGCTGCCACAGTTGTCTCCAGCACAGGCAGACCAAGAAATATAGAAAGGCTTTTTGTCTTTAATCAAAAGAAAAATTTCTTCCTATGCAAATGATGTCTGCAATAATATCAATGTTGCCTCAGGTTTGCATGAGCTGAATGAAAGAGAAGCTGAGTTCATGCTTTTCAGAAGAATGGTTTTAACTTTTATCAGTTCAGTATGTAAGTAGGAAAGGAAAACTCATTTTACTTGGAATAATGGAATCCTTTGGTTGCGTGTAAGGACAGACCAAACAAATAATTTAACTGAAAAGTTCATGTCAGTTGGAAGTTGACTGGATTCATGTGAGCTATGGCTGTTGTAGTGGAGCTGTGGGACCTGTGCTGGGCTCTGAACAGCCTAAAGCAGCAGCACACAAGAGCTTGTGTGAGAATGTGGTCAATCAAACTTGTTTGGGTTTTGGCACTGAAACTGTCCTGGCCACTGGGAATGGGTACAAGGGAAAATTTATGCAGATTAGATATGGAGCTAATAGAACCACACAGATGAGGTCTAAACTATGAAACATTTCTCAAGTTGTAATGCAAATACAGTCCAACATCTGTGGCCTTTCATGAAAAGTGAAGTTACAGGAGTGAGATTTCACTCAGCAACACTAATTTGTGCCTGTGAAATTATTAACAATTTGATATAGTGGCTTTCTCATTATAAACTTCTGTGGGAAAGGGGAATTAATTTTTCTGTGCTGTTAGAAGTTGTCAGAGGAGATCCCTCCCTTCCTGCGTAACCAGATCAGAAATTCCTCACGTACGTGGGTTGACCCTTTCCCTCTGGGGAACGTATTAATTGAAGCTGCACTCTCATTAAACTGGTGCTGCAGGAGAGGAGTGTAAAAATAATGCAGAATAACAGTGGCAGGCCTGGAGGAATTTGTAGGAATGTTAAGCAAGGAACAGGGTAATACATCAGGCGCTTTTGGATGGGGACTGCGAAGCAGAGGCTGCTGGTGGCAAATCTTTTCCACTTGCATGTAGCACATTTTTCTGTAATCAGGACTATATATAAGGACAGTCATAGGATCTTCTTATTGCAGCAACGTCTCAGCCAGCTCTAGGTATGCAAGCTCTTCATCATCCTGCTAGGAAGCAGAAGGTGCACCAGGATGAAGAGTGGCTCTCTCTCTGTGCCATACCTTCTGGTCCCTTTGGAGCCTATTACCATGGAGCACCTTCCCTGCTCCCCATTCTCCCCCAGCAGTGCCAGCACACACCTGACAGCACACCAGGGATGAGTGAACATAGACCAGTTCTCCTTTTCCCATTGTATGGCAACCTGTTATCTTTGACTTAGATAAATGTCTGCTGAGAGAGAGGCGTGAGTTCAGCTCACCAGACCCATCTGACAAACCCACCATGATTCTGGCTGTTTGGGGTTTTGCTGATGAATGCTTCTCCCTACTTTGTTACATCACACACTGAGCCAGCACCTCAAATGTTGTTTTCCTGGTGAAAACAACTGCCATGGCAAGGGGAGAAACAGATGCTGCAGGAGGGATGGGGCTTTGGGCTCTCATGGCTGCTCCCTCTGGTACACAGGTGATGTGCTGAAGCTAGCCTGAACATCCTTTTCCCAAGCCATTTTCACTCAGTTTGGGATGTCCTGCTGCCATTTCTGTAAAAAAAATGTGCAACTCCATTGTGAAGAAAACATCTTAGATAAAGCAGGAGATGAGAAAAGATGCAAGAGAGCTTCCTTGGTGCTGATAGCTCATATCACCATGGGTGATGGCAGACACTGATAGAGATAATGGGGGGTCTGGAGCATCTCCCTTATGACATGAGACTTAGGAAGCTGGACCTGTTTAGTCTAGAGAAGACTGAGAGGGTGTCACATTAATGAGTATAAATGTCTCAAAGGTAGATGTCAGAGAATGGTGCCAGACTGCTTTCAGTGGTGCCCAGTGACAGGACAAGGAGCAATGGCCATAAACTAAACCACAAGAGGTTCCATCTCAACATGAGGAAGAACTTCTTTCCATGGAGGGTGGCAGAGCACAGGAGCAGCTTCCCAGGGAGGGCGTGGAGTCTCACTCTGGAGACATTCCAAACCCACCTGGATGCTTTCCTGTGTCACCTGCTCCAGGTGACCCTGCCTTGGCGGAGGGGCTGGATGGGAAGATCTCCAGAGGGCACTTCCAACCCCAACTATTCTGTGATTGGCAAGTTGGACAACACCTGTGTTCTCAACAGTGCTCCATCCTACCAGTCTGAAGCAGTAATGATGAATGGTTCTCTTTGGCAGTGTAATATTGATGGGGCAATTCACTCTGCCATGGTTGTGCTCACACAAAAGCTCAGGAGAGCTCCAAGTGTTCTCTCTTTAATATTGCATTGATGGCCTGATGGTTTCTTGCTGACAAAACTGCCACAGTTCTTAATATCAGCCTGTCTGCATTCATCAGATGCAAAGGTTTTCCATCCTGTTGGGCTCCAGAGCAGCATTAGACAGCAAATGGAGAAAGCGTAGGAAGCCAGTATGATAATTTTTTAATCTAATCCCCCTACCAGGGAGTCGCTGGTGCTCTGATGACTGGGAGTTGTGATGCAAAGCAGAAAAATGCTGAATGTCATTTTAGTTACGTATGTGGAAATGTATTTTTCAATATTCTGCTTGTGTCCAGCTGCAGTACAAAACCCCTCCTGGCCTGCACAGCTCTCCTGCCCTGGTCTTGCATGGACCCTGGGGTGAGCACACTTCAGGAACATGGAGCAGTCCTTGGAAGGAGCCTCAGGTCCCAATGAGCATCCATTGCATGGATTCAAAGGTGGAGAATATCCAAGGTCTGCTCTGCCACCCCTGAGGAGTTACTGTCTGCAAGAGAATCTGTTGCTCCTTGTAGAGACTGCCGTGTCACAGTCAAGGCAGTGCTGTGTGTCACTGTCCAGGTCAGTGTCAGTGTCCAGGTGTGACATTCCTGCCTCACACACAGGCCTGTCCTGCTGAGAACCTCAGGCTGGGAGAGGATTAAGCATTTGACTTGCAGCTTCATAAACATAATCCCATGCTGTAAACATCAACCCCGTGTTGATGTTGGCTGTGGCTTCCAGGAGCCACTGGTGGATCTTGCCACTTCCTTGCTAATGGGAAGCTTCTCAGTTTGTCACAACAGTTCTGGCAGTGTCCCTTTGAGGTTGCTTTGGAGTAGTATTCAATATTTTATCAATCATCTGAAAGGAATTATAAAATCATTACCTGCAAGTTTCATCACCACTTTGATTTGTGAAGTTTTGCAGGGTAATAAATATTGATGAACATTGGTCACAGAAATTAATCCGAACATGGTGATTAGAGATGGGTAGAGCTGTCAGCACACGTTTGAGTTGAAAAGCAAGGTTTTGCATGAAAAGAAGGTGAGAGAAGAAGGCTTGTAGGGTAATGAATGTCCAGATCTGGGGACATGGGGACATTGTTCAGTTGTGTGATGAGCAGTGCTAGCATGCAGCCAGCCATGATCCTTTTGCTTTAAAGGTGGGAAATGACAGAGGTTTAGAGAAGAGATTCTGGTGAGAGGACAAAGCAGCTCACAGAGGCAGCCACAGTGATTTGGTCACAGCCTATTAACTTCACTTGCATTGAGGCAGTGGCAGCAGATAAAAGCTCAACAAGAGACAGACCTCACAGGGCCTAAGTCAGCAAAATGAAAACTTGAACATGTGTTTGCTGTGTGAATGGTGAATGGAGTTACCAAGAGACTGAGAGCTGTTCTGGGACTGTCCCTCTGGAATGTGCTTTGGGGAGATGTGTATCCTGCTCAGCCAGGGTCCCTGCTGAGGACTGGAATACACCATCTGTGTCACTGTACTGGGCAACGGGATTGGTGTGAGCATTGCTATTCCCTGGCCTTAAAAGCTAGAAAAACAGGGAAAGAGAGAAGTTTGCAGGATGTGCTCTGCAGGTCTGCAGGGCCTCTGCCCAAAGATCCTGCATGGCAGGAGGGACCTTTGTGAAAGAAGGAAAACTTCTGGAATTGCACATCTGGGGTGCTGGTGGAGGTGGAGGTGGGTTTGAGGCAACTGTGCAGGTGACCCTGCCAGTCCTGTCATCAGGGACTTCAGGAGATGCACACATGCTGCTTACTTCCCAAAATAAAATAAAATAAAATAAAATAAAAAAAAAGTAGTTGCATATCCCAGCCAAATGGAAACCTCTCTCTGGAGAATGCTGCCAGGGCAGGGCTGCTGTGGTGGTTTGGGGCTCAGTGGGGTGCAGGCCAGATTTGGGAGGCAATGAGACTTGGGACTGCCAGTCAGCAGGCAGGACAGTGGCTCTGTCATGAAGAGGGGGGAAGCAGGGCTGAGAAGATATTTATGTGTGAAAGGCTGTCAGGGCTGGAAAGATGAAAATCTGTTGTGCTCTCCCAAGGCTCCTAACTTTCTCCCCTCCAGGCAGCTGGCAGGATTTCTCAAAATATTTGAGACGGTAAAGGGCTTAAACTGGATTACTCCTGGACATGAGCAATTATAATTGTAAATGCACCATTATCTGAGCACTCTCCTGATGCTATTTTGGCACTGATGTGTGACACAGTGACAGGGAGGGTATGAGGGGTCAAGTGCAAGGTAAGGAGAGCCCTTCCCTGGAACCTGGTTGGTTTGTAGCAGATCCAACCTCCCAGCAGACATCCTTTGCAAGGCCTCTCATTCTCCTTGTCCCAGATTTGCAGGAAGAGCTCCCAGATGCCTCAGGCTCCAATAACTTCATTGAGTAGCAACTGTATTTATTAAATGGCTAAATACCCATTAGGAGCAAGGATAAACCCAGTGCATTTTGCTGAGTATGAGTTTCAGCTGGAGCTTTCTGGACTGAATATAGTTCTAAGAAAACTTGGATGGCTTTTTGGAACAAAACTCACCATTCTGTTTTTTTTTTCTGATGGATCTCAGAAAACTCTGAGGGTGCTGGTCCAAGGGCTATTCAGGTGTAAGAACCACAGGGCAGACGTGGCTGCACAGACAGACACATGCAGAGTTGCTGGGGAGGATCATGGCAGGTTGTGAATCAAAAGCAAAAGGAAACTGTGAGACCCAGCATGGGGTGCCCCTCTGTCTAGAAGGGGACAGGCTGGCAGAGGAGGCAGCCCCAGCTGAGCCTGTCACAGGCTGGGGCTACCAGCATGGGGAGGACACTGTGCCCCTGGTGATGCCTTGAGAGGCTGACCTGGAACAGAGGCTAGACTGTGTTAAAGGAGTAAAACAGGTATTTATTAAAAGGCCTTCAAAGGATGCACCTTGGGCAGTACAAGAGCCTGGCCAGGGCTACACCCAGGATGGACCCAAAATGGACCCAAGATGGGTGCAAGATGGACGATGGGTCATGATTTTTCACACTTTTGTAGATTTTGGTCCATTTGCATATTGGGGTTAATTGTCCAATTACAGCTCCCAGATTCTCTCCTCAATTTGCAGTTGTTTGCACTTTTTGGGCCTGAAGCTGCAACGGTGTCCTTGGTTCTGGGGCTGCAAAAGGATTGTTTTGTGTGACTGAACTGTGAGGAGAACTTGCTAACACTTTATATGAAGTTCAGAGTCACACCCTAATGCAGTACAGAATCTGAAAAATATAAAAGCTAAACCTTAAGGCATCAGTGGAGCCTGGTGTCAGCCCCAGGGGAGGAGTGAGGGGCTGAGAGGGATACGTGTTGCAGCAGCAGCAGGTGCCCCAGAAGCACTTTGCCTTTATGGTTTCAAATTTGAAGGGGATGGGGTGTTAGAAGAACCTGATGTTTTTAGAAACGTTTGTATTTCCTTGTTGATTTAACTGGTCTGAGTGGTTGGCCGTGTATTGGTAATCGGGAAATCAGTCTGTTGGGGACAAAGAAAGATCCCTGATCGTGGCAACAAAGGTTGTGCTGTAGGGAGGTATGCCACACAAAATCATTCCCCTTCCTGGAGCCAAGAGATCATGAATTTACCTCCTGCCTGGCTTCCAGAGAGATCCATGTGTTCCTGTCATGTGGAGGAGAAGAGATCAGAGGATGTTCAGCAGGAGCATGGGAGACTGGTGATACATGAGCCTCTTAAATGAAATGTTTGCATATTGTGGTGTGGGAAGAGGTAGCCAGTAATGACCCCCACACACTCAGCATCCTCAGCATCTCTAGCCCCTGGGAAAACAGCTGCCTTCCATTTCCAGCAGTACCAGCCATGCACCTTCCATTTTCCCTGCCTGAAAAGCCAGGAAAATGATTGCATGTGTGAGCATGCAGTGTGTTACTAGAGACCATCTACTTGTCTGGAAAGCTGGGCAAAAGCATCTGATACAATTTTTGCTATGACTTCTGTCGGGGAAATGAGGTCAGAGTTTAGCCTTGTGATGAAATAGCTTTCAGGACCATGTGAGGCTTAATTGCAGATCTTTAATTAGCTATCCAGCACGGCTCATTCCTCAGCAAAGGGTGTCACTGGCGTGGGCAGCACAGCAGGAGAGCAGCAACATGGGGCCACCAGTATTTAGGTTAAAGCTCAGCACACGTGCAAGATAGAGTTCCCTTCACAGGAAGAGTTGATGGGAACAAAGACAAGACACCTTCAGCATGTCCCTTGAATATCTGCTGATCTCTGGTGCCTTGCTGCGTGTTTGAAAATGGTTTGAAGTTAAGGTGTCGATAAAATGAAAGCTTCATAAAACAATGCCAACAAAAATAAATGAAATCCTTTTATCTGATTCCTCGCTGGTCCCCTGAGGTTCATGAAACATGGGATGGGGGACTGCAAGGTCATCTGCAGAGTAAGCTGGAAAGGCTTTTTTTTCTCTCTGCATGAGCAGCTAACTGGAGCATGCCAGAGAGTGTTTACAGCAGGATTTTGGCTTCACAATGGATTAAAAGATTTTAAAGTCCATCTGCAGAATATCTTGAACTTTAGGGTTGTTGTGTGCTCAAAATAACGTTAGTCCTTTAATGTTTGATGTGCTGGAAGCCTGGAGGGAAATCAAAGGGTTTGAAATGGTGGGAGAAGGGGAGATAGAGGAGGCAAAGTTTGCTCTGTCTCTGGATTGGGCTATTGCTCCATGTTTTCGGGGATTCATTTGAATTTGGGGAGCCTCTTTTTAAATCCATACTTCAGCTGATTCTCATAATTATTCAGAAATATCACCAGAATTCATTCCAAAGTCCCAAATGCATTGCTGCCTGGAAAGAGGAAAGTAGTGGGTGAGAGTGTAGGTCAGCACCTTCCAAAGGCTCAGGGTCCTGCTGCCATGGGTACATCTCTCTGAGGTGACCCTGGGGTGTGGAGGGGTCTGGCACTGTCACCCAGACCCACTCCAGGACAAATTCACTCCAGCCAGCAGCTCCAGCAGGTGGGGAGCACAAAGCTGGGTGCCTTGGCCTGAGCTAAATCACTTTGTAATTCCTTCAAGGAAGAAATCAATTAGTCCTCCCTTTAATGAGAATCCCATCAAAATTCTGCTCAGCACATGTGGGTGACAGGCTCCCACCAACACAGGCTCTGGTTCTGGTTTATGCCACTGTCCAGAGCATTAATTAATTTTCAATCCAACAAGATTGAACTGGCTGAGCCCCCTCCTGCCCCTCCAAGCAGGTGCTGAAGAAAGCTCTGCTGACACAGGGAATGCCATCACAATGATGCATGAATTGTCAAAGAAATTTATCTTAGTCCCCACTTCCTCTGTTCATTTTCCTTGAAGCAAATGGCAGTTCTTGATTTTCTTCAATCAGTAGGCCTGGAGGCCTGGAGGACTTTGACCCTTCTAACAGAACATCCCTGAGCTTTCCCATGTCTCTGTGAGCAGGCAGAAACCTCTGAGCATGTTGTTATGGCAGATTATTGCCCTGCCATCTTCGTTTAAGTCTCATTGCTATGAAAAAGCTTTCAGAAGCTCCTCAGAGCTGGTGACAGCTGTGGCAATGGCAGGCAGCTTTTGCTATGGGTGGTGGCCATTTCAGACAGATTTGTCACTATTTTTAGGTAGTTTTTATAGGAAGTAATCCAGTTAACAGCAGAATTTGAATCTTACCAGTCCCAGATGTTTTTTCTCTCTGGGCTTTTCCCATTTTTGTGAGGGTTTGCTGCATCCTTGCATAAGTTTTCAGCAAGATAGCAAGAAAAAAATCCAGGATGTGGGACCACCTGTAATCTCAGGTGGAACAGCAGCATTCAGTATTGCTTCATACTATACAGCCAGGGCAGAAAATGCAGGGAGCACCATTTTTACTGACTAGGAATACCAAAGTTGGATGTGTCAGTGTAACAAGTGAGATCAGAAAAGGCAACTGTAATTGAAATTTGCTGTGTAGAAAAATAGTGGTACTCTGAGGAGGAATTGAGGGTCAACATAGGTGGTTTGCCAAGCCTCTGCAAATTCCACTCTATTGACTCTGTTGCTTAACTTTATTTCTAAGTTAATTCTGTAGAAACAAATCTCTTAATGTTCACGTGTTTGTGCTGCTCTCATAAGGAATATGTGTCTTTAAAATTGCAGGCAATGTTATGGTAAAATTCATTATTACAATGTGCACAGGGAAATTACACTAATATAAACATTTATGTTAGGGTGTAATAGTTTAAATTTCAGCAAGTCATTCCAGTTTAGTGCTCAACCTGTAACATGAAACACTTCTCTGGTCACAGCTCTTTCTTGCTTATGGGACCAATAAATGAATTCACATTTGCAAGTTAGATAAACCCTTTGAATGTATTATTGATGCAAACAAATGAGGATTGGGGCTCTAGACAATACCTAATGAAGCTGACTCGACACAGGCTGTTCCTGCTGAAGGGTGCCACGGCTCAGAGCAGGAAGAGTGGTGCCTGTTTCATCCCATAATTATCCTTTGGCTGACGCTCACTTTGTATGTTCCTTGGCTAGGCATGAAGCTGGGGGCATCATGATAAGGAGTTAATTGCTGGGGATCCGCTGGCAGCAATTAAAGAAAGCTCACAATCAGCTGATGGTTTGTGACTGTATCTGCACTTTGATCTCCTTGTAGACTCAGGGTGCTGCAAAACCAGCACATCTCCCAATTATTTTCTCTGGTAAATATTGCTAATCAGAAGGTCTTTTAGAAAATGTTTGCCCCTTTTCTGAAGATGGTTGATTTTTTCAGCTGTAGGCCCAAATTGGTGCTAAATAACCTTAGTTAAGTCCTGCTCTGTAAAGCTGAGTTGTAAATGAAGTGTGCATTGAGCATTGAGTCAAACACCAGTGGAAAGCTGCAGCAGGATGTGATGGGAAGCACCTTTAACCTGCTGGGGAACCTGAACATTTCCCTTCTTGACAGGAGAAAACCTGGGAGCCAGAGGTGACTCTCCTCTTAGGCTGAGAAGGAAGGCATTCCCAGCTTAGGACTCACTCCAGGAAAAAGATCAGGTGCTCTGCACTGCAGAGGGGGTTGGAGCTGCTACAGGTGCTTCAGCACTTCCTGCTCAGCATCAGGTGCAGAATGGAAAGGATTCTTGGATTAGCATTTTGGAGTTGCTCATTACCAGTACTTGCCCTGTTACAATGAGTTTCCATTTACATTTTTTACCAAAAGGCAACTGTGAAAAAGCCCTTGGACTAAACTCTCTCTATGGGGGGTAAAACAACCTCCAGTAGATTTTAATGGGTTCTTGTCAAATTACTGAAGAAATAAATCCAAGTGCTCTTGGAGACTGAATGTTTCTTGTTAAACTCTCCAAAAAAGAATAGGATTGATTTGGAAATGTCACTTGTGATTTAAAAGCTTGAAGGTGAAAAGTCAAGATGTAATTAGCAGTAGCTGATTTTTTCTTCTGTTTACTCCTTGTGGTCTGTGATGCCCCAAGTGACTACTCCCACATGCAGCACTGACCCTGTCCTTGCTGAGGGACTGAGACTGTGCAGCCAGAAGAGAGGGGTCATGCTGTGCCAGTTTCCAAGATTAGGAAATAGATGTGTGAAATTCCATTGTCACATCCACCCCAGAGCCACGGGGACAGCAGTGTCCAAAAGGAAGGAGCGAGGTCTTTGCTGGGAAAGCACTGAAGGAGGGGAATGCTGAGTGTGTTTCCCTGTCTGATGAGGATGAGCAGATGTGTGATGGGCTCAGAATCCCTGGGACAGGAGATGGGACTTTGCATGCTGCTGTGTTTTTGGATCTTCCTTCTCAGTTTTGCCTTCTCAGCCATGCTTTGAGCATTGACCTTCTGCTTTCCTGGGCATTTTCTTTCTGGGGAGAATGCACATGTTATTGTTCCTTGCTGTATTAGCATTTGCCAGTGTAGTTGGTGCTTTCCAAAATTAGATGTGCTACAATAAAAAGTCCAGAGTTACTGCCCTGATTTGAAGAGACTTTTTAAAGAGATCTTCTGCCGTTGGAAGGCAGTCTTGCAGCAATTAATTATAAAACTACATTTCAGGTGAACAGTGCTCATCGTTTTAGAGATTAATTTTTCTGGAAATACCATCTTTCATCACACTAGGTATTACTTTTGAAATAAACTCCTCTTTTTCTCAAAAATAGAATGTGAGCCTATAAATAGAAATCATATTGTGAATTCAGATTTAAACTGAAATCACTGATATAATGTACTCAAGATACAGTCTTTGAAAAACGTCTGATTGTGATAATCCTGTGGTGTTAAAATTATATTGTGCAGCCCAAGGTTTGAAAAGAGGCAGGCTCTCCTTTTTTCAGCTGCAGTAAGTGCAGCCATTGATCAGGCTCACCCGCTCCATTCTCTGTCTGCTGTGCCCTGATGATGTGCATTTCTTCCGCTCCCATTATCTTTGTTGAATTTGAATAAGATTCAATTTCCTGACTTAGAAAGCTCTTTGCACCTCGCAAATTGTTATCCTTACTTACAAAAGAGGACACATTCATTCTGTCCTGGGTAACTGGACACAAGGGACAGGCCAAGGGTGCCACCCTGTTGTTGGCAGAAGGCAGATGAGGTGTGCTGGGTGCCTGGCAGGTCACCTGCACGTGTCCAGCTGTAGCTGCTCCTGGAACTCCTGCAGTGCAGTGTCTGGAGTGTGCTGGAGGGCTGTGCTGAGGTCACAGGGGGCAGAAGGGGATGCCTGCATGTGTGCACAACCCAGCTTGGATTCTTTGGGTGGGCTAAGGAACACCTGCACTGGTTCTTGTGTCTGGAGGAAGAGGTCCCATGCCTCCTGTATTTCATCTCAGTATTTCACCTCACTTTCCATTTCTGTTGTGATACTGTAAATGTGTGTGAATCCCACAAGTATTTATGGCAGCTGAGGTCAAGGAAGTGTTGGTTGCTGTTCTCAGAGCAGAAAGGAGAAACTTCTCAGTTTGGCTTCTGCTACCAGAGCCTGATCCTTACCTGTGGCTCCTTACCTGAGAACTTGTGCTGACAGACTCGGGTACAGCCAGGCCAAGGAAAAAGGCCAGTGAAGGAGGCAGCCCTGGGCTGACAGCTGCAGCACAGCAGCTGGGGCATCACTGGATCTGGAACTAGTGAAGGCAGCATGATACAGGCTCCTGCTTGCTGGAGCTGTGGGCCCTCAGTGCCAGCCCTTCAGTGCCAAACTGGAGAGATTCCTAGAAACCACTTCCCAGTTTGAATTCTTTTTTTTTTTTTTTTAAGGGAAAACCCCATCTTGAAACACGTGAGAGTGACTGTAAGCTGCGATGGGAGAATGCTGATGTTCCTCTGATGGGAGCAGTGCAGCAGATGGGCAGCACAAGGCTCAGTGCACCTGCAGGGAGCAGACAGTAATATTAATGCCTTCGACGTCTGCTGAGGCAATTGCTGGAAAAATCCTTCCAGGAGTCCTTGCTTATTGGCAGGGCAAGGAGGATTTTTGGAGCAGGAGGGAGCTGTGCTTGGCAGCGTGCCCCACCCGTGTGCCCGCAGGTGCTGCCTGCCCTGGGCAGAGGTGCTGTGTCTCACCTGGCCCTCAGTGCTGGCTCTGCAGCACTGGGGACACCGCTGGGGACAGTGCCACCCCAAACAGCCAGGCTGTGCTGTGTCACATCAGCCACTGTGCACCGTGTGTGCCCTTTTCCCTGCAGTGCCACGCAGGAGTCAGGGGTGCATCTGCACTGCTACCAGCGGATTTTTGCATGGCAGAACTAGGGACCACATGGAAGAGTCTCTGGTCTGGGGCAGGATACACTCAGCCCTGTGCTGCAGATTCTTGCATCCCTTCTTCATCCCAGTGGCATGTCACCCTGCTGTCTCCTTCCCGGGCTGGCAGCTTCCTGTGAATGCTCTGAGAGTGTCCTTGCAGAGTCCTTCATCCCTCAGTGTTTTTCTGGTGCTGCTCTGGTGACATAATGAGCCTTTGTCAAGGAATAAATCTGTTCAGAGGAGGAATGGCTTGGTTCGGGTGATCAGTGCTGAGTGATGCTGCTTGGGGTGGACCAGGGGCACCTACAGGTGCCAAACAGGGCTGGCATTTCCAGAATCCCAATGCCCTGGCCAGTCTTTCACTGCCACAGCTGGGAAGCAAGCAGTCAGTGCAGGAAGAGGATGAGAGTCAGGGAATTGCTGCAGCCTTTTCCTGCTAAATACAGGTTGAAGTGATTAGCTGGGAGAAGCATCTTCAGTTCCCCTGGATAAAGTTAGTCTTCTCTGTTTCACAGCTACTGACGTCTGGTTTCCCTCTGGTGTCCTTGCAGCCACTGTGATCTCAGGAGAGGCTGCAGAGATGATGTTGCAAAGAGGGACCAGGTCTGCCACAGCTACAGAGGACATAAACTCTTGGTGCTTACCTTCTTAATTTCTGCTACCTTAGCCATTTTTAAGAAAGAAATCTACATTAGGCAGCCATTTTTCAGTATGTTTTATGGTATTTTGCCCTGGTTTGAGTGTGCAAAGTTACTAAACTGTTTAATTTAGCACTTTTTCTGTGTAGCTGCGTGACATAATCAATTCAGCTTCTGTAGCAGCTAAGCAGTTGGGAAGACATTGGTGACATTGCTGTTCCTGAGTTGTACAGAGGTGACCACGTGTTGAGTGTTGACAAAATCTGCCCCAGCTGCAGCTCAGAACTCAAGTTTGAAGCCAAAGCCCTTTATGGTATTGCTCAAAGCAGAAATCCAGTTCTGCGGGTTCCTGTATGACCCTGTAGGACAGACCTGCCTCTTGTGTGGGACCCCCTGAGAGGAGAGGCAGTGCTGTGATGAGGCAGGTGGGTCAGAGTGAAGCCAGTGCCACATCTCACAGCAGCAGCCCATCTCCTCCGGGTCTGGTGGGCAGAGTTGCAGTGATGGTGCTTTGGGAAGGCTCTCCCAGGATGTTCCCCTGCCCCGTTAGAAGCTCCACATTGCATCCCTTCCCTTGCAAAGCCTTGGTGTTTGAAGAGGGAGTGTGAGGCTGCCCTGATTAAAATGTAATGAGGCTTGGTATTATTGAGGGCCCTTTAGTGTCATTTCTGCACTCATTGGCAAATAAATACATCAGCTGGCAGTACGGGGGCGAGCCCTGTCCCTGGCAGCTGCCTGCACGGCCGCGGGGCAGCTTCTGCTGGAGATGATGGGCTGAGGAGAGAGCAGCTCGGGGCAAGGTGGGCAGCTGGGCGCCCCTGCATTTTCTCTCCAGCAGCTGCTGGAGCAGTGGTTCCCTTTTATTTGTTATTTGCATACTTTAGCCATTGGAATTGAATTTGTGCCCATTAAAACTAAATTGGTGCTGCCTGGAATTCTAAATAGTCTCTGGCAGAGCAGCCCATTAACTCTATCGGAGCAGGTTCTGCAGATGCCTCCTCCACAGGCACACAATGTGACTGGGAGCCACTGCAAAACATGGATTGTTTGCATGTTCCCAGGGATGACTGGAGTGCTGATAGTAGAGTCAGTGCATTAAAATTTTGAAAGTCATCAGCATGGCTCAGAGCTGGGCTTAACTTGCTCTGCTTCAACAAAAGGTGTAGTGCAAACGTCTCACCAAATTGTTTTGCAATTCCTTGGGCTTAATATTGTCTTATTGCCATGACCTCCGGGCCCCTGTGCCCCTGATCCCTTGTTGAGCCTCTGGCTCTGCTCTGGCTGGCCCACTGCCACCTTTCCACGTTGCTCTGCTCCATCCCTGGCAGATCTGCTGGCACCTCTGATCCCAGCCATTTCTTCTTCATCCTCTTGATAACCCTTCTGCTTTTTGGAGTTTCTGTTGGTGTGCCTAAGACTTTGGCTGCTTTGACTTTGGGTTTGGAGCCAGCCCTCTTGGCAGGGACTCCAGGAGCAGCCCTGGACCCTTGCCTCCTCAAGGATTGCTTTGTGTTTTCTTCCCAGCCCTCATCCTCTTCCCATGCACTGGGTCAGTCTCAGCCCTTTCCTGGGAGAGGTTCAGGACCCAGGTAACCTTGCCAGGGCTGTCAGCATGGCTTGCCCAGCAGATCTGGGAGTAAACGGATTCTATGTTTGACTTGCTGTTAAAATAATCTCTGTTGTTTGGTAGTCTCTAATGAGTAAAAAGAAAATACTCCTGAGCAAAATGGTGCATCTTGTTTACATATAGGGGAATTAAATTCAAAGCTTATATTTTGCAGGAAAATCCCCCCTCCCCCAGCATGTTCAACCACTCAGAAATTCTACAGCAGAGTTTATGAGACCTTGGTCCTGGTTCCAGCCAGGATCCTCAAATTCTGTTGAATTATGTATTGGATATCTTAAATGATTATGAAATAAGTGAATCACACTGGTGTTTTTCCAGTGTTAGGCACTTCTCAGCAGTTTTTGCTCAAGACACTTCCTCGGCATGCTTCCATCAGCCCCTTGGGTTCACTTTATTTTGCTTGTCTGTGTGCGTGGGTCTGTGCAGGATAAAACTGCCTCGTTTGAGCCCAGGGAGATGGGTCAGCACTGCACAGACACAGACATCCCTTTTAGGTTTTTACCCTTCTGGAGCCTCATCTGTTTCTGGGGTGTCCACAGAGGCTTTGAGGCCTTCCAGGACAAGAGATTTCTCTCAAATGTGGCACAGTGCCACTGCAGCCCCTCTGTGCCAGTGCCTCACCAAGGTGGGATGACCCACCATCACCTCGGGTGACCACTCTCCATCTCATGGTCCTTCCTTATGTAGCAATAAACCCTCACTACAGGCACTGCTCTGCATCAATTAATTCAGCTGCTCTGCTCTGCTGAGCCCAGGCACGACCTGCCCAGTGCCCTGTGCTGGTGCTGCTGAGCACTGGAGGTGGAGAGGCTGGGAAACAGCACCACAGCTCACAGCAGCCCAAAGCAAAATTTCTTCAAGAATTTGATATAAAGTGGCCAACCCGACTCCTTTGTAATTGCTTTGAATCCAATTAATGCTACCTGAGTAGATGTTAGGAATTATAAAGAGGAATCCGAGTCTGAGCTTGTCACCTAAACTACGATAATATTCCTTCAAAGGAGGCACATTTGCAAACATTATTAATTACCTTGGGAACAGCTCAGGGTTTCAACTGAATTAAGGGGGGAATGTATTTTTGTGATTTTGTGTTTGATTGAGAGCAAGAGATTACCTTATTCTGGAACAATGGAGCAGTTCTTTGTCATAGACCTGGCAGCAAAACACAGGGAATTAGTCTGCACCAAGTCCCCCGCCCCCAAAACCAATTTGCTGGGAAGGACATTATGCCAGGAATTACCTGGGGCCAAAAGAGCTTTTAAAAGTGTTTAGCATGGGCTTCTCTAATCAGAAAAATCCAGGAGCACAAAGCTAAAATTCAGCTTTTTTTGTTTTCTATGAAGTGATGCTTGGCTTTGAGGTGTACTGCAGCTGTTTGGGTTGTGTTGTTCTCAGGGTGTGCCATGGGTGCCATACTGGGGACCTCTAAAAAAACCCCAAAAAACAAACAAAAAAAAAATTCAGGTACTGACACAGGGCAGGAACCTGCTTTGAAGTGCCAGCCTCTGTGTATGATCACTGGAAATCTTTTGTGGAAATTCTCTACCCACACAAATGTGTGAATTTGCATGTCATGTAGGCAAAACACAGCAGGCTTACTTGTACAGAAATGCATGAGAGCTCGGTGGCAGCAGTGTGTGACTTCCCAAGGCACTGCTTGCCAGGTGCCACCCAAGCCATGCTTTGCAGAGTAGGTTCGAGTTTTGGGGACAGGAGGGGTGGTCTGTGACAGAGCAACTCCTGATTCTTTGCCTGCTGGCTCTGTTGGCTGGTTGGAGGAGTGGAAGTCTCAGAGCTGGTTTGCTGCAGATGGGAACCACCAAAGGTTCCTAGAGGAGGTTGGTGTTTACCATGAGCCAGCAGGCACTGACACTGTGAGAGCTGCAATGGTGGCACTGACAAGAACCCCCTGACCCAAACTGTGGTGTCTGCTTCCACTCTGAAACGACTGGCAAAATGGGAACATGTACCTGCAAAACTGGATGATCTCCTTTGGGTCAAAAGGAAATGGAAATAGATGGGAAATAGGAAGAGTAGGACACTAAGAAGATCAGTAGAGTCTGGTATAATAAATTAGCAGATTGCAGACTATCAATTCAACTGTCTAGGCCATGCCTGTATCAAAAGCACAAACACATTTCCTCATATAGCCCAAATCATGTTTACAATTGTTTTTCAAAGCATTTTCAGGAAAGTAACAGTAATTAATAATCTTTGAAGTTTATGCAAGTGCCAGTCACGCTGAGATTTCCTGTTGGAGTAGGTGTGCATGCCAGCCCCAGCCCTGCTCTGGATGGATGTTCCTCACACATGGAATACATTGCTGGAACCCACCTGGGCAAAGCACAGCACACACTCCTGAGAGGAGCAGGGCTGGCTGCCCTGGCCTGTGCCAGCCACAGCGCTCCCAGAGAGCAGAGACAGTGAGGTAGGAGGATATTTATGGCTCTGTGTGCCTCAGCAGCGTGTGCTTGAAATTAAGATGGTGCTGATGAATGGAAAAAGGAGAGAGAGAGGCTCAGAAGGCTCTGGGCCAGGGGCACTGGCAGCGTGGAGATGTTCTTTGAAGTAGTCTTTAGCCAGTGATGAAATGGCATCTAGAAGCTCATTCAGGTGTCTCAGGACAGGGGAGGGCAGGAGGTTTGACACAAGGCTGAGGGGTCCCACGCCATGAATTCTTGGCTGAGGAATCCAGCAGCACCTGCAAAGTTATATGTCACCATTTTGCTGTATTCAGTCTAGACATAAAAGACACTACTGCTCACCATTATTTAAGTCAAGTTAGGACTGTTCCCTGGGTTTGCTGACAGTCTTGACACAGACCTCATAGGAAAGCTGGGCTCACTTTTACTGCCTCCATTCACCACCATCAATAACCATAAACAATTACTCCATAGTGGCAATTAGCCACCCGTGTTGTGTGTGATGTTGTGTCCTGTCAGTACACAAATATTACACATGCTTCGTGTCCCAGGACAGCTCTGAGAAACTGATAAATGGTGACATCCATGTGTTTGCTTTCCTTTCCCATGAGGGTGCTCTAACCCTGCTGTGCTTTTGTCACAGCATCTGGGATCTTGCCTGCCCCAAGGGCACAGCTCTAGGCCACCAGCAGAGCAGCAGCAGCCACGAAGCACACGGAGCTGGCAGTGCAAGGCACTCCCTCCCCTCTCCTCTCCAAAAACAGAACCAGAGAACACAGACAGCTTTTCCCTGTGCATGGAGTCAGTTATCTGGTTTAATTCCAGCTGAGAAACCAGGGCAAGGAATATACATCAACACTGTACACATTCTAAATCACCACAATCAAGCTTAAATTCTTTTTATTCTTCACTATAAACCTGTCCTAAAGTAGGTTAGTGGATCAGAGCAGATCTGCTCTATATTATTTATAGGTTTCCTTTTGGTTCTTGCTGCTTGGCTGGATGCTGCTAGAGGACTCCATGTTCCAGCAGTTTTTCTCTTTGCTGCAGCTTTAAAACTTTCTATTTTTGTCTGTAGGAATCCCATCTCCCCAGCTCCCTTCTCTGCTAAATTCAGCACACTGGCAATGCTGAAAGTCTTTCATTGCATGCTGTGCCAAGATCTGACTACGACGAAAATTGCTGTTCTGTTCTGCTTGTGTGTGAGCACAGGTAGCACAGGCAGTGCCCAGCACTGGCACAGGTGTTCCCTGCTGTGCTTCTGGGCCAGTGTCCTTGAGGGGATGTCTTCAGAGAAAGCTGCTGTCCAGTGTGAGGAGGATGCTTTGGCTGGGATATTCCTGCCCAAGTGTGTTGCCCCTCTGAGCCAGATAACATTATGTTCAGGAGCATCTGCAGCAAAAGCAATCGTTGTCTTTGGCTATGAGATTATTCAGGAGCTCAGGCAGCAGCCCAGCACAGGGCTGCCCTCCCACAGCCTGAGGCAGGAGCCCTCAGCATTTTTACCAACTCTCGTAATTCAAACCCACTGAGAAAGTGAAGAGACTCTACACATCAGCTGAATGTGATAGGCAGGGTAGGGCTGCATAATTTATAGACCTGCATTTCTTTTTGATGAGATTTTTGAGTCTAAAAGCTCTGGGAAGGGAGTGCTATTTTTTATTGCATCTCTGAACTCAAATTATGTCAGATTCTGTGGGCACAGTCTGTGCTTGTTAAAAAAAAACCCCACCAAAGTGCAGCCTCAGATTGCTCTGGCTCATGAGCACTGCTGGTCCTGCTCCATGCAGAGTAAACCAGCTCCTTGCAGAGCTGCACCAAGCACTCCCAAGGATTAGTTCCTCCATACCCAGAGGGATCTTAGGCATTCACAGCGTGCCAGGGATTATACCACATCACCAGGTGCTGCTCCTGCTCGGCTGCAGGATGTGTGGGTGGCCAGGGGCCAGTTGCTCCCTGCTGTGTCCAGAATCACAGGATCCAACTGTGTGCTTTTAAATGATTTGGCTGGGTTTGCCTGTGTGCTTGATATCTCTCTGTCCCAGACCCCTTTTCTGTGTATTGCATGATCTTCTTGGACCTTGGTCTGTGACAGTTTCTTGGAGCAGCCACCAGCACCTTCCTTCCAGGTGCTTGGTGGCCTGTGGCTGGTGCAGCAGTGTGGCACTCCTCACACATTCATTCCCACCCACACCAGTGTTGGTACCCTGGATACTGAGAATTTTAGACTTTCTGTGCTAACAGACACTGCCCCCCAGGAGAACACTGCTTTTGACCTGATGCCATGGAGAAGGCTTCCAAAATTAAATGGTAGAACTGGGGTCGCTGGTGTGTAGTTTGAATAGAAGTGCGTAATATGACATGGTGGAAAATTTGGAATTTGAGGTTTTAGAATATAATATATAGGAGGCAAGATGGAGGTTTTAGGGCAGAGGTTTCTTTCTTCTTCAACTTCTTCTTCATGGGTCTAGGTGGTATTTTGTAATTGGATAGAGAAAGTCCGCATTGTGGGTCATGGATGTTTGGTTTTTGGGTTAAAAGTAAAAATAATTTAGGTGTCCATTCTTAATTGGACGGTTTGGCCTTAAAGGGCCTTGTAGAGAGAGAGATACATCACCATTTTTAGTTTGTTAGCTTGAAGTGCTGTAGAACTCACTGCAATATAGATAAGAATTAATAAACATCTGAGTCCAAACAAGAAATACCAGCTCTCGAGCATTTAATCCCGACTCTGGCAGAAGAAAAAAGAAGATAAAACGTGATACACCATAACCTCTGAAAGGATGGAAATTTGGGATCACACTCTGCTGTTCTGCACGCTGAAGGTCATTGTGTGGCAGGTGCAGGCACACTTGTTGCTTTGAGTAAACAGCAGCACGTTATCCCAAAAAATTCTGGTCTCACTGCAGAGGTGGGTGCCTGGTGTTTGGAGCGCTGGAGGCAGAGGCTTCTGGAGCAAGGGCTCCCTTTTTGAGCTGATTATTCTGAGTGAATCATTGCAGGCAGTACTGGCTGAGGTCGGAGAGGCTGATATTGCCAGCTGCACTGATTTGTAAGGATTTGGGAGACATACTGATATTTTCTGGAGATAAACCACTAGAAATAGGGAAAATATTATAAAACTGTGGCCCAAGTTCCTGTTCACTTATCTCTGTGTGAGTGTTGTCAAGAGTTTAAAATATATGTGTGATAAAGCACTTCCTGGAGCAGTTGCAGTGACAGTGTGTCCTGAAAAGCATCTCCCCCTTCGCTGGAAGTGGGAAGCCAGAAAAGCCATGCCACTGGGATGGGAATGTCACTGGGGTTGTTCAGACTGGTGTTGGAGCACAGGGTGCTCTGGATAATGAGCCAGCAAGAATCAAAACCTTTTATAACCTATATTTTTAATGAAGCTGGGAAACAGACAAAATAGGAAAGCTGTTTCTGAGTCCTGCAGGCACTTTGAGGGTGGTTAGGATATCATTAGAGGGAGTCATGGGTTGTCAGTGTTTCTCTTAATATGGAACTGAAGTCAAGAGCAAAAACTTGATATAAAAATAAAGAACAGAGGGATTGGGTAAAACAGGTGCATCCTATTCCTGTGTCACAGCCCTGTCCAAGGTGCTGCAGGTGGTGCTGGATCGTCCTATTCAACAGGGGCTGGATGGGGAGACATCACTTCTGGAAAGGTCCTGTTTAAAGGAAATAGAAAAGGTCAATATTAACAGACTAGGAAAAGACAAATGGCGGTGTTGTACAAATACTGTGTCAGATGAGGAATTGTTCCCAAAATTGTAGATAAGACAGCTCTGTCCTTTTTATCTGGTAATACTGAATAAGAGGACAATGAATTTTGCTAAAGAGCAGCACAAGTTAAATCTGATTTAAGGAAAGGAAATACAGTGACGCTGCTGCAAGATGTCATTCCCTTCTCGAGTGTGGTAAACTCAAAAATAGAATGAAAATTTGTGGATGGTGAGAGAAACCAGGGAAATAACAAGCAACCTTGTGAGGGGGACTGCCAGAAGGGACATGAATACTTGGACCTTTCTGGGACTGCCTGCACTTCTGGAACCCTTCACAGCTTTTTGTCTGTGTCCTGCTGTGTGACCTTCTTCCCTCCCATGCCACAATGCTGTTTTGGCTCCATGGATGAATTTCCTTCCTGTCTTAGGTCTAACCTGCTGCCACCCATCATTTCTACTTTGCTTGAAATTCACCTGTCAGTGCCCATGGCAGCCATGACGTGGATGTGTGGAGGAGCATCCCTGGTGGGACAGTGTGGATTTGCACTAAGGGCAGGCACTGTGCTCCCAACACAGCCTGCCAGTCCTCCCCAATTAGGGTGATGGTTTTCTGTGTGAGGCCAGGGCATACATGGAGACCTGACTGAGCTCCCTGCAGTGAGCTGTGCTAAGATAATTCAAGTCAGCAGCTAAAGATTCATCAGGGATGCTGGAATCCTTCCAGAGGTGCTGGGCAGGCAGCAGTGCTGGGCTGCAGCAGGTGCTGTCCTGGGCCCCTGCACTGTCCCATCCTTGGTGGCAGGGTGGCACGGGTCTGCTCTGTGCTGGGGGTGTCCTGGGATGTCCTCTCTCTCTGCTCTTCATATTCATCCTGTTAACAAATGGCATCCCTCATCATCAAAATATTTTCCATAGGCCCTCTGGTGATCACATGAGCAGTATCAGAAGTCATTAATTCTGAAATGTGGGCTCCAGGGGACACTTTGGGCAAATTCAGCTGGCAAATAAACCTTTAAACCTTTCCTTGTCAATGCTCCCCCTGTCAGGCAGGTGCTGAGCTGTCATTCACCAGCCTACAGCTCTCCTCAATAAGCAGCTGCAGCATTCCTCCTCTGCATATCCTGGTGAAACCAAAAGGGCAGAAGATTCCCTAAGCTCCCCAGCAAAGCTCTTTTTTCCCCCAAGATAAGTATTTCTTCAAAGGACTGTGGCAAGGTGGCTGTCATTTATACTCTTTTAAACAAATATCATAACAGCTGATATGTTATGTGAGCAGTGGGTTTTGGGGGTTTTTTTATAATTTATTTCTGCTGATGCATTCTCTAAGGTCTTTAAAATGTAATTTGGGATTGTTAGTGACTTCCAAGGTGTCAAAGGGTTCAAACTGCCTGGTTGAGCCTATTACTCTGAGCAGCAGTTGGAGAAGGGCTTTCCCATCTGACCACTTTGCTTATCAAGCAGGGAGGCAATACCTAGTACTCAGTGAAAAGCCTATGGAAAGGAATGAGTTCTTTCTGAAGTGCTTCAGTGCTGACACACATCTAAATCAAGTTATTGGGCAAGGGGTGGTTCTGTGCCATGGGGCAAGCAGCTTCCTGTGAACACTAACTGCATGTGATGCCTGAGCCAAATACCCTTCAGAGCTGCTTAACAGCTTCTCCTTTCCATTTTGGTGATATCTTTCTAAATTATACATTAAACTTATCAGGCTGAGTAATGCATCACAGCTTCCCCATGTCAGACTTAATGTTCCTTACTCAGCTGCAGCTTTGTGTTTGCCTTTTCCCTTCCGTTTATCATCAGGCAAACCCCGGGTCCTCCTCTCCAGGAGCTGCCTGCGGCGCAGATGCTCTGCAGGAGCCAGGTATTGGGGGCTGCCCCATCCCAGGGCAAGGCTGGCTCGCGAGAGCACGACCTGCCATGCTGCAAAAGGGTCCTGGAAACTCATGTTGCCGTCCTGTGGGATGTGGGTGCTTTGCTGTAGGTGGGGGTTTGTGTTTGTGAATAAATTAAAGTAACACCCAAGGAATCTGAGCAAGCGGCGCGCGGGGAGAGTGGTGGCAGCGGTGTGGTGGCATTGGGGGTTGTGGGTGACAAGGGACTGACACTGTGGCTCTTGGGATTTTAGGTGCCACAGGAAAAACAAGTAATTTGCTACTTTTTCTTGCCAATATGTCTGAAGACAGATAGTATTTGGTTAAGTGCAGCTCTAAAATGGAAACTCAAGCAATTTTCTTTCAGTGGCTTCTCAGATCATTGCACAGCAAGATGCAGCTAAGGAGAAAGGCATCTCTTGGTTTTAAGTGCTCTGTGTTAATGCTGCTGTCTTCTGCAAAATTACCAGGCTTTGTTGCTGTAATTCTATGCAAGGAGGAATTCCTAATTTTAGGGGTTTTTTTCCTTGTCTTGTGGGCCCTTTTGTATTTCGTCTATAGGCTGGTAATACCTCACTCCCAGGAGATGGACTGAGTTCCTTCTGTTTCCTTCCTGCCTCTCCCTTGAGCTCCCTGTGTATCAGCCCCGTGTTTGAGCCTGGGGTCCTTTGGCCACATCAGCCCTTCAATGAGCAGATGCTGTGCAGAACTGCTGCTGTTTGAAGCAGTCCTTTTTTATTGTTCTGTTTCATTTTATTCTGATGTATATATAAATAATTGGACGCCTTTAGTAGGCTGCAATTATACTCCTGGGTCATATATCCACCAGTTTTCTTCTGCTTTTTTTTTTTCCCCCTCAGAAGTCAGGAGGCAGCTGTGGGAATCAGTGCTGCTCTTTTAATAAATGCAGTCACTCCAACGCCTGTAGCACCTGAGCGGGTTTTTCTGAACAGCGCAGCTTTTCCTATTTGTAACACACTTTCACCTTTTTATGTTTACATTCTATAGCAAAACAATGTATGTTTTCAGCAGAATTAATCAGTATAATTACATGTTATTTCCAGTGTCAGGTTCAGCAGAAGCACTGATTCTGAGAGGTGATTAGCCCTCTCAGCAGCAATGGGGATGGAGAGCTAATCTGTGCCGAAAACTCTGATTTTGAAAGACGCCATTTATACTCTACTTATAAATTGAATATTTCCTCTGAACGCCCCCAACCAATTTGAATAGAAATGTATTTATACCTGATGGCAGTGCACTGTGTTTGTTTTAGATTACAGCTTTGCTTCTGTTTGCAGAGGCTGCCATTACTCAGACAGACAGGGCCTGAGTCTTTTGTAACAGGACCTCTGCCCCTTTGCATTTGCCTGAAGTTCTACCAAATGAACTGCAGTTGTTTAAATCTGCATAGTCTTCATCTTCTCCAATCCCTAAAAAATTATAAAGTCCTTGAATATTCTGTGATTCTGTAATACAGTTTTTGGGCTGTGCAGCAAGAGCTCCTACATGAGCTGTCTGTGTGTGGTTTGTGGCATGTCCCTCCACATAGAAAACTCCTTGACCTCTTATAAAGTTCATGAGGCAGATTCAAAGTTCATTGCAAAAATGGAAGAACGGTTAAGTTCTTAATTTCTGTAATTTCAGCCTTTCAGAATAGGAAGCATTTTACAGACCCAAAGCTCCAAGAGAGCTTTCATTTGCTGTTTCAGTCTTTTAGAAAGTACAATTATACAGGAAGGAAGTTCCTTGCAAAAAAGTTCAGATCAATTAAAACAATTTACTTTGTTGCTAATGATTCCAGACCATTGTAATTTATTGGTAAATAAGTGGCTTCAAAAGCATGTTCATTCAGTGAGTACACAGAGGAAATGTTAATGGAGTCTTGGGTAAATTAGGTCTTGGTTTGATCACAGACTCTCCCCACAAACCTTTCTGTGCAGGTTTGCCACATAGCCTAAGGAATTCCAGCTTTTAGAGCAAACTACAGTTTCTGATGGGTTTTCAGCATTCACAGAAACACAGAGAAGGAGGGGTGGCATGGGCTGGCCCAGCCAGAGTGGATAACCAGTGTTAACAAGGTGAGGTGCGTCCCTTTATGTGTGTTACCGACCACTGGGTTTGTGCTGGTGCTCAGCAGAGGTGAGACAATAAACAGCAATTACTGGGCAGTTTTTATATTGGCCACAAATGTATTTTGCAGAACCTTTTGAATGTTCTTTCCAAATTGACCTTTTTTTAGCAGAACTTATCAGTGTTAAAAAAACAGGAGTCGGTGCTGGTTTTGTCAGGGTCTCACTTATCCTGTGGACAAGTTTGCTGCAGCTTCAATTTGCCTGCTTGGAAAATTGGCTGTCACATGCCAGGGACAGCCAGATCTGTCAAGCTCCACACAGTTTTCCTTTATTAGCTCTATTGGGTTTATTGCTTTTCGTATGCTCTGAGGGATGATGGTTGTTTAGTGACAAGAACCTGAAAAATCATTCAAGTTGACAATGCTTTTTAGATTTCATTTTTTCCTTGTGTCTCTATCTATAAAACAGAATGACTTGAGGACACGGTGAACATTGTGGAGAGTTTGCTCTATTGCTGGGAATGTGCCTTCAAGCTCTGGGCTCTGCTGTTGTTACCATCCCCACATCAACCAAACTGCAGTAATGGGCATTTTACCTGTCCTGCTGCAGCTTCTGGTGTTGCAGGGATGGGCTTTGGTTTTCAGCAAACAGGCTCTCATCTCCTTAGGCGTGGTGGTTGCTTCAGTCATTTCCAAATTGTACATGCAAATTGGGATGAAAGATTGTTGTGACATTTTTTCAGGTTCTTGCAGTACTGAGACAACTGAAATGTTTCTGACATAACACCAAAACATCAGGAAACCAAGAGAAGAGACATTCCGAATAGTGGTGATGGAGGATCTCCTCTTGCACGGTTGTTTCTGCCTAAAGAGATGGATGTTATGTTCCTCAGAGTGCTCTCCTAGTACAGAGTCAAAAGGAGGCTCTGCAGGGAATCCCTGTGTTCACCCACGCTGGTTTTGTTGCCTGTCGTCTCATTACACATTCCTTTATGGGTTCTTTAGTGGCAGGCAGACAGCACATACCATGTGAGGTGCCTGTTCCTCAGGGGGCCCAGCAGGACGTGGTCTCCCTTGTGCTTTCACATCACAGCATCTCCAGCGCCTCTGTTCCAGTCTCAGGGTTCGGGAACAGCATCATCAGCTGTTGCATGTGTAATGAGAACAGAATCCCCTGGGCTGTTCTCTGCTCCATGTCTTGCTGTGAACACGCAGTGCAGGATGGATGGTGCTGCTGTAACCACTTCACAGGGGTGGGCACTGGTGGTCCTGGCAGACACAGTGAGTGTCCAGCCCTGCACAGGGCACTTGCACTTCTGGTGTGTGTCCTTCTGAAAGTGAGGAGGGATAACGTGGAGAATTCTGGTGACTTGAATTCCTGCTGTATCTGACGTTTCCTCGCTCTCTGCAGCTGTGGCAGGTGACAGAAATGCCTCTGACAGCAATAGAAATGTTCCTGATGAAGGGGAGAAGGCAGCTGCAGCTCCTGTGTCTGTGCCAAGATGAAAATCTTCATTGTTGAGTGGTTTGCAAAGGCACAACTGCAGTCACCTCAAATCGTGCTGTTGCTGAGTGAGCACCAGCTCTCCATTCCAGCAGTATCAGAGAGAAACAATCTGTGTCTGGATGAATGAAGTCACTCGTCTTTAGCAACAAAGAGGAGGCATCTGGGCAGGGTCTCTGATCTCTGACTCAAACAGGCAGTCTTTGCTAGTGGAATAAAAGGCAGAAAACCTATGTGGGATACGTACAAAGGCTAAAATGTGGGTGGGTATGTAAGACTCTCAATATTCTGCTAAAAATCAGCCCTACCAGCAGTCATGTGTGGCACACTTAACAACAGACCCTCAGGTCAGTTCTCGTGCTGTCTGATGAAGTTCAGATCTGAGAGGTCCAAGCTGAAGAACAAAACTTGGTCTGTCCTTTATTTGAAGGACAGCAAGACAAGGGTCTCCATTCCTCTTCCATGTTCTGTGCAGACAGGAAAAAAAGGAAAAAGCAGTAAATTAAAAAATGCACAGAGCACTCTTGAGCCTGGATAGTGCAGAGTATTGCTGTTTCTGGGGTTTCAAGGACTCTTGTCATAAGTTGTTCATTCCTCAGTGTTACCTCTCTCTTAGATGCTTTTTCAGATGCATCGATGCCTAAGCTCAAAAACCCCTTTGATCTGTGCTTACTTTGCTGAGCATTTACCAACTTAAAAGTGCCTGTGTTAAACTTTAATATTCCCGTGTCTGGCACTGGATGTTCCAACCACTGCTGCTTTTTTGGGATGTCTCAGAAGATACCAGTGTATGTAGCTGGGTCAAGTAGCTGATGGGTGAAATGAGCAATGACTGGCTGCGTGTAATAGTCTGCATCTGTTACTGAAATTCAGAAGCTTTCCTGCCTTTTTGTATTTTGTAAGGCATACAATGTCATATGCCTTGTGTGTTCTTTTCTCTTGCTGATGTGAATGTACACCACAGGCAGCAGCACTTAGTGTATAAAATATCTCAGCTTTATAGTTACATTTGGCAAGTAGATAAAAAGAAAAAGGGGGAGGGAATTTCTGCATTTAATGGCAACTGCATTGCTATTTGTTGTATCCTTCAGAAGGCATTGCCAAAACTTTACTCTTTTTCTTGGAGCATACTGTGAAATAAAAAGATGAGTGAGACTCTCCAGGAGAGATGCAGCCATGGAATTACCAAAGAAGTCGATAACTCTCATGTGCCACATCTCCAAATGCTCGCCTGATAAATTTGCGCTCACTACTTAAAAATCTAATTGGATGAAGTGTCGGCATCTGTCATCGGCTCAGCCTGAGCCCAAGGGCTAAACAAAGCTCACCTTTCTCTGCTTAAATAACACAGCTTTGGAGGTTATCAGGGCACTGTCGTGTGCTGGGAGATTGCCAGGCTGCTCCTGTGCAGAGAATTTGAGACTGATGGATCAGGCTGAAGGGCAGTTTGCTTTGCTGTAGCAACTTCTGCTCATCCCTGATAACATCTCCCTTAGCAGCCAGGTCGCTTGCTCTGACTTGGCAGTTTGAGGCAGGATGGGCTCACTGTCCAATTTACAATTCTTTGCTCTTAGTGTGTGAAAGAGAGACCTGATTTGGGGCAAAAAGGAGCCAGGGAGGAATGTGTGCCTCTGCCTTGAGTTCAGAGTTGTGCTGGCACTTGCCAGAGCTGTTTGTCCACCCTGGGACTGCTTCTGTGCTTGCTCTGACATAATGAAACAGAGAAACAAAATCCGTTTGTCAGATCTCCCCAAGAGGAACCTGAATGCCTGCGTGGCCAGAAGGGGGTTAGAGTCCTTGGTCTGATAAGGAGATAATTCCTCTCTTATCAGCAGGTCAGAGAAGCCCGTCTGAGCTCCACAGCAGCACTGTTGGGGTCACATTTTCTTTTAAGATTCCAAGGCATCCACGTGGGAGTCTCGAAGTGTATGTGGAGGAGGCCCAGAGGGCTGGGCTGTCTCCCAGCCTACAGCAGGACTGAGAGATGCTAATCCCTGTTTGTTAATGCCATTGTATGCAGGAGACTTCCAAGTGGTAGTGAAGAAGAAAGAAGGTTGTCTAGTGATCTTTTTCTTTCCGTTCAGAAGAAATTCAAGTCTGATACTCCTTTTTTTGCTTTAGGATTTGATGTTACTGGTTTAAAGTGCTGCCTCAGTTCCCAGCTGACTGCCGTGGATCCTTTTCAGGACACCATGGCTAATGAGTCACAGGCAGGAGCTGTAGGGAGAATGGAGGGAGGCATGTCTTTGATATGTTTGGGGTGTCCCTGGAACCTGCCCATCTCTTCCACTGGGCACAGCCCCATGTTACTGAGCTTTTATGCATCTTTTGTTTGGACCCTCCACTTTGTGAACCCTCACAAGCGATGCAGAAGTAAAATTGGACTCCAAAAAGAGAACCTTGGACTTCCTGGCACTGGCATTACTCATGTCTGGAAGGGTTATCCAGGCACAACAAAACCTTCAGTGAATAACCTGTGTGCTGTATAGCAGTGTCATAAGGGTTTTGCCATAGGAACAAACGTGTTGCAAGACTATCAAAGGCAACATTATGAAAGTGTTTTGAAGGTTATTGATGTTATTCCTCTGGGAATCGTATTACCAGTCACTGATATCAAAAGTAACAAATTTAAAGAAGCTATAAATGATAGAGCCCTCAGAGCAAGAGCAAAGAATAGAAATAAAAAGGGCTTGTTGGCTTACCACATCCTGTATAGGCTGCGTGGAACATTAAACAGCATTTATCTGCTGTTCCTTCAGGCAGGCATCAAGCTCACATGTGCCTCCTTTCCTGGAGCCCCATGCCCCTGCACTGTGTCTGTGCAGGTGTAGGGAAAGGGGTCAGGGCTGGTGAGCACTTTGAGCCACAGCTCCAGCCCCTGGGATGCTGCTGGAGCTGCTGTCACCTTCTGGCACTGCAGAGAGCTCCTTCCTGCTGGGCAGGTGGGATGTGTGGGGCTGGGAAGTGCTGAGCTGCTGCTCTGCTGCCTTGTGCTGATGGGCCAAGTCTTGGACACATCCTCAGTCCATCGTGCTGCTGCTGTGGGAAGTGTACATGGGGTGTGAGGGGCCATCCTCTTCCAAATGATTTACAATCATTTTTATATGTACAAATGTAACTTGGAGCTTGGTGAAACTTTAGGAGCAGTGCTGAAGGACAGCATGTCTCTGCAGGGAAAGCTTATCACGAGCTCTCAGTACAAATCTCCTGGGCTTTTCTTGTTTGGTATTTGGAAATGTCAGCTTTCTATTACTTGGTCCACCTACAACAATACCAATTAAAAAAGTAAGAAGTGATGCATCTGCAGGTGCCCATAGAGCTGCTCTTAATTCACAGAAATGCATTAATATTTAACAGATAATAGTGTTATTGAGGCAAACTAGGCCATCAGCTTGAGAGAAAAACTTGCACCATCTTCATTCCAACTAGAATTGGAAGCAGCGCATTCTGTTGATAGAAACTTTGAAAGCACTTGGTGAATGTCAGTGGAGCTTTGAAATTAAAATTTCTTCTTATTTCAGACCAACTATTATTGTATCTCTGGCTTGGGTGAGCTGGGAAAGGGCAGAAGCCACTTGGGGCATGATTTATAATGCTGGCATTTCTGGCCGGTGATGGGGATGGAAGTGTTCCAAGCTGAGCTCTGCCTGAGCTCGTTTGAAATGCAATGACAGAATTCCCATGTAAAGGTTGCAATAAAAACAGAAAGAGGGAGAAGAGATTCTGTACTTCAGAATAAAAAAAAAATAAAGAGTCCTCACAAATGTCAGCTGAGGGATCTCTGGCTCACACTTGTGGGGAAAAATAGTCCAAATGCAGTAGCGCAAATCTTTTACAGAGCAGCAGCCTGCAAAGAGAGCAGCACTGTTACAGCATATGCAGTACCTCAATATTTACATTTGTGTCTGTGATTTGTTGGGATTTTGCCCATGTGTGCATGGGCAGCATGATTTCAAAGATGATTTCAAAGTATTCATGTAGCTGCAGGGCAGAACTCTGCTCCATATCTACAGTCTTGGTGGCTGGAAGATTCCTGGGTGCTTTATTGGCAATCAAGCCTTTGCTTTGTGTTACCCTATAAAGAATCATGCTTTGCTGTTAAATCGAGTGATCCCAATGTATAAATTGGGCTGTATAAGTTGGCAAATTTTTTGAGATGTTTTGAAAATGAAAAGCAGAATTCAAGTGTAGGATACTGAAATACCACGTGGCTTTGATGTTCTCCTCTGCAGCACTTTCCTTGCAGATGAAATTCCACTATTCTGGAAATGGTTGCAATACACAGGTTTAACATAGGAAAATACAGAGGCACTGTGCAAAGTCTTCAAAGGTGGAGAGCTGGAGTAGCAGAATATACTCAGTGTAGCAAGAGATGTGTGTGCTATAATAAGCCTCATTTGTCAGGAAGAGTATCTCGGAGGAGTTCAAACCCAAAGAAACCTTTGCTTTGCCCTCAGCACTATTGTTTGAAAATCCTCAAGGCTTTTGCAGAATGAATTGTAAAACTGCAGAGAGCAAGTGACAGGGAGGAGGAGGAGATGCCTTGGTGATTTCCATGGCAAATCTGTCTCCCTGTAGAGGCAGTCGGTGCTGCCTGCAGCAGCTGGGTTAAAGGCAGCTGTTGCTGCTGTTTCATACTTTCCCTGAGCAGGGGTGTTAAGAAGGAGTATCTCTGAGTAAGCTGAAGTAAGGCAGGTTGCTTTCTCTAAGTTTTCTCTGCATGCTTTAATGATAGCTGTGTTTTTATACACAAGCAATGGCATAGCTGTAGACAGCTATTAACTGAGTCAGCTGCCTCTGACAGACAGCTCAAAGCTATGAAAGTCTCAGGCTGGTCTTTCAAGAATCCAGACAAACAGTAAAAACCATGGGTTTGAAAAAGAGCCTTGCTCTGTGGGTGGAAGCCTGGAGCCCACCGTGGTTCTCAGAGAAAACCCTTTGGAGACGTGGGTGGGAGCCAGGCTGTGCTGAGGGATGCTCTGCCATTGGTGCCCTGCATGCTGGGCAGTACCAACACCACAAGTGCCACAGACTTTGGTGTCCTCAGACCTTCCCATGAAACCATTTCCATGGTCTCTGGGGCAATAAGCAGGACAGGAGACTTCCCTGCTGCATCTCCATCCCTGGGACCTCTGTGTTAGTAGCAAAGCTCCCTGCATGTTCCTAGATAAATAAATACAGCCCCAGCTCATGGCAGAATCATCTTGTCCCTATCAGCTGTCTGTGTAAGTTAAAGCTTCCAGCTGGGAGAGGTGACACAGATGAAAAGAAATTTCCATTGTCCGGAAGAATAATACCTGTGTGAGAAAGAGAAGTGCCTTTTGTTTTGTTTCTGGTTGTGTAGCATCATCTTCCTGTTACAGCTTTTACTAGCACTAGAGGTATTGCTATGAAAGATAAAAAACATCCCAGAAATCAATTTCTTTTGGAACTTTGGAGGCCAGGAATTACTGCATGCTATTTCTCTGTATCTTTCAAAGTGTACTTTAAGTAAACATGATCCTCAGGAGTATTTAGAGGCAGCTCTTTCTATATAAAATATCTTCAAATGTATCACATTTGACAATGTATTAGTGAGTGTTTGGTATTTGTTCTATATTAAGACTCTCTTACTTTGCTGCTCATGCCATTTAAATGCTGCCTGCTCTGTGTGCTGTGCCCTTACCAAGGTATTGAAGAGGAACTGGGGAACACGTTATAAAGTATACAGCCAGATGAAATCTTGATTCTCTTTAAAACAATTGCAGGAAATCTCGTAATCTCAAAATAATTTTTTGCTTTCCAAGGCTTTCTATTGAAAGTATGTGGAGCTATATCATCCTGTAGTCAATCTCTTGTCTCAGAAATTCTTGAACTTAAACAAAGAAAACAACTCAAAATAATTTGGGCTGTAAAACTGGGAAAATGACTCTGTGTTGGAGCTGTGGGCTGGCTGACCTTTTGAGACAAGCATTGTATCCACAGGGTGTAAATCTGGAGACCCCAGCCATGGCCAGGATGTGGTCATGGTGAGGATGGTGGGGATGGCACCACCCCAGAGGGGACCCAAAGCTCCTGTGCCCAGGCAAGGACAGTGACAACTAGCACGAGTTCCTGAGTGAGTGTGTGCCAGGATGCTGATTTAAGTGCAATTAAAACCACACATGCACCAATGTCTCTCTGCCTGGCTGACTCCAAGCATCTTCTCTTCCTGAGGAAGCTATTGAAGGGCCAGAAGTTCCAGCAGCTCTTTTGCCAGCTGGAGCCATAGGGGACAAGGTTAATTCAAGGTGCTGTGCTAGCTAAAAGGGATTTTCCAGCAGAAGGAGTCCTGCTCTGCAGCACAACAACTGCTTTTGTGTCTGGCTCTGGGGTCCCACTCTCTTCCCTGTGCTCCAGTGCTTCAGCTCGGGTGCCAGGGCTGTGCTGTCTCTGGTAATTGTCTCGTTCTCCCTAATTAAACATGCCCAGCTCTAGATAAATTAAGGCAGTAGGTTGTAAGCTCAAAGGCAGTGGATTTTTTTTTTTTGTTTTCACAGTTAGTGTGGAAGATTAATATATTCTAAGGCATCAGCCACCAGGTTGCCTTCCATAGCATGACCTCAATTAGAAATTAGTTCAAGGATAAAGAAATTGCTGGGATTCAAACCAATAATCTTGCCCAAAGCTAGCATTTGGTATCTGAAAAAATTCCATTACTTCAGTGTCTGTGTTATGTATTTGTGCCTTTTTCTTCAGGTATCTCAGACTCTGCTCTCAAACCTTTGAAAATCCAGAGGGAACCATCCAGAAAGACACTGCTATAAATAGTAGAAGATTCTGTCATGCATGTGTCTGGGAATAGTTTCATTCACTGGTTTGATTTTTAGATAACATACAGATGATGCACAGGCACTCCCAGTACCTGTCCCTGAGTTACTTGTGGGTACTGAAGCATCATGTAATAGTAGGCCCTCAAAACCTCTTTATGTTATCTTTTTATGGGACCTCTTTATATTATCTTTTTTGGGGGGTGATAATCTGTCAGATATTAATCCTGTCACCTCTCAGTGATGGATATAAATTATCTTCCCAGAAAGCTGAGATTTCCTTTTCAGCTTTTGGATTGTTTGAGAAATACAAAGTAAACCTTGTGAATGAATAGCTGCTGAAAAAGAAAAAACCTGTTATAATTTTGGGGGTGAACAGGGAGGGAGGGGGGCACAGGAGCTGCCTTTGCATCCCACTGTCATGCTCCACTCCTCTTACCCTTGTGCTCTGTGGTGTAGCCGCTGGAGCTGGAACAGGCTGGTTTCACCACGTGTAGGGCTTCACAGGTGACACAACAGAAGTGACACACATGTCCAGTGCCAGCCGGGGCAAGGGGATGCATTTGGGGGTAATTCCTTGGCTGAGATGAAATTCACTGATCTCATCACCCCTGAGGATGATCTACTTCCTTTCATCCTTCCAGCAGGGAGTACAAATGCAAAACTTTCAGCTCAGAGGTATTTTTCCAAATAAAATTATCTTCAGCTGTGGTCATCGGTGATTTCGGAGCCCCTGCCAGTGAGATTTTGCCTTGAGCTGATTGCCTTGGCTGAGCAACTGAAGAGCAGCTGGAAGCTGGCCAGAAATGGCTTTTGATTTTTGCTTTTAAAAGAAAAAGAAATAGAAGAAGAGAACGGAACCAGCATGCTTTGGTAAGGCAGAGGGTCTTTGTGATTATTCTCCCTGAGAAGGAAGACTTCCCCACGGAGGGGACTGACTCTGGGAAGTGAAGAAAAAGCAAAAGGTGGTTGCTGAAATGAGAGTTCCCTCTGTGACTGAACCATGGTGGAGCTCTGACCATTCCTTCAGCCCTTTGCTGGCTGCCCATGGCACCTCACCTGCCAGAATTGTTCCAGTTTGGTATTTCTGCTGCTGTGAAAAGTCCCCACATGGAGCAGGCTGGTGGAACAAACAATCCCTGTTTTAGTCAGATAATTTCCATGGTTGTGGTGGGCAGCAGAGGAGGCTGCCAGGCTGCTCCAGCCACTGGGATGGAGGGCTGCAGCACCACTACGTGCCATTATCACTTTCTGGATAATATGTACACTTTCACCATCACATAGTTTTTCTCCTTCATTTCTCATAAGAACTGGAATTAGATTAATGGTTAAGCCATGGAAGAAATGTAACGCCATGCCAGTCTGATTTATTGACCACTTAATGCTGATGAAGCTTCAAACAAGAGTCAGACAGATGTTGCAGTTGCATTTTTCTTCATCAAAACCGACGACTTTTTGTGTTAAACCACTTGTTGCACCATCTCCCCAGCAGCAGTGGAGGCAGTTCCTCTGCCACACTGAGGAGGCAGGAGAAGCCAAGGAGCCTTGTCCAGCTCGAGGACAGATGGCAGTGCCTTCAGCTCGGGTGTGGGGGAAGCAGAGCAGCTCTGCTGAGGCTGCAGGCACTGGAATGATGGGCAGATTTCCAGCAGGAATGTTTCCAGAGCCATCTGCAGCCCAGTGCAGGGCTCGCCTTGTTCCCCCTTGCCCCTTGCAGTGAAGGGCTTCTGCCCTGGTATGTCCACTGTCCTGACACCTTTCCTGTGTGGAAGTTACATTTGTAATTTTTTTTTCAGTCTTTCACATCTCTCTTGCTCTCCTGGTAGGTTATCACAAATAGAGATTTGCTGCTAATAACGAGTTTTCTAAAACGTATGTTTTCTCTTCATTTGTGTCAAAACATTTCAGTTTACCAAGTAGATTGGCATTCATGAGATTTGTCAGTCTGAGGTCAACTTTTAGATGTAGCCATAAGGAAAAATCCTGTTTGGTTTGTGTTTATTTTATATGCTTTTATATATAAGAAGTATAAATTCTAATGCCAGTCCACTGCTGAGGTCCACTTTCTTGTGCTGCACTGAAGCCAGGAAGCCCCATAATCCTGACCTGCTTGATAACAAATCAGCGCTGTCAGGCTGTGAAAAACACAGCTTACCTGAGAGGAAGGTAGAAGCACCTGCAGAACTGCCACATCACCCAGTGCTGTGTCCTTGCTCCCTTCTTTGAAACTTCCCTGGGAGCAAGAGGTGTATTTACATGAAATCTCTGAAGCATATTACTTTTTATTACTTCATCATCTAGATCACTAATTATGTTAAATTAGCTGATGGAGACTATTTGGGTGTATGGGTAATCATTTTTACTATCTGAACCTCTTCTGAATTATGCACGAGAACGGTGATGTTTCAGACCTCCCCTTTGTAGAGAGCTTGTGATGGTTTTCTGTGTCCTCTGGCTGTCTCTGTCTGGGGCAGATGTGCCCTGTGAAAAGGAAGGTTTTGAACACCTCACAATTGAACACAAAAGGTCCAGTTGTTTGTCCCAGAAGAATCTTGGGAACAGAAGATCCAACCGTTTTCTTTGCATTAGCACTTCCCAAAACCTCTCTGAAATAAATGTTTAGCTGTTCCTTACAAGGTTTCTTTGCCTCTTTCCTGTGCAGTACAACTTTTTTGCACTGGCTGCAAGAATTTAATACTGTTTTCTCACAGAATCTTCACTGAGAATCCCCTGCTTGCAGTTTTGTCCATAGAGAGAGAAAATGCAAGTTCCTGCTTGCATATTTTCCTAACCTAAAAGAGCTTCTCCTCCAAGACAGAGGGATGTATCTGCTTACTGAGGGGATGCCCTGCGGGGCTGCTCTGCTTTTCATGTTGCTGGACATGGGCACCAGTGGCCTCCTCACTGCCAGCACGTTCTTAGCCAGCCTGGAAGGAGGAGCTGGGAGACATGGACGAGCCACCCCTGATCTTGGGGGTGTGCAGGATGCTCCCTGTGTGCGGGGCACACGAGGGGTCACGGGCACCCCGCACCCTGCAGTGCTGAGTGTCACCCTGCCCCAGCCCTGGGTTGCTCCGGGTGCAGCTCTCAGCGTGCTGAGCTTCAGTTTTGTGCTTTACCCATCAGAAATTCCCTCCCCAGGTCTCCTTGGTGAAGGTGTCTGTGTCCTGCTCCAGCTCTCCCCTGGTTTCATAAACAAGTGGTCCCATCAGCACAACCTGTGCAAGAGGATGATGGGTTGTGCTCCCACTCCCCCTCGGAACAGGGCTCTAACAGCATTAATGAAACATTAGAGTTTTAATTACACCATTATCCTATTTATTTTTATAAATAATTCCAAAGCAGTCATTAAAGTTTGCGAACTTCGAAGTAAATGACTTAAGGGAGAGAAATCATCTCCTCAATCTTGTTATTATCTATTGAACAATCTCCCTGGGACGCTGTTGGGGAACTGGCAGAGTTGTTGCTGCTGCTGTTGTTAAGATGATTCATTTACTCGCGGGGTGGTAACGCAGAGCTCGGCTCCTGCTCCAGGTGTCGGTGGGACGGCACCGCAGTGCGTCAGAGCAGGATCCTTCCCCTGCAGCCCCGGGGGAAGGCAGAGGGGAGCGGGATCAGCTGTGGGATCCTCCTGCAGGGTCAGCTGTGGGATCAGCTGTGGGATCAGCTGTGGGATCAGCTGTGGGATCCCCCTGCAGGGTCAGCTGTGGGATCAGCTGTGGGATCAGCTGTGGGATCAGCTGTGGGATCCCCCTGCAGGGTCAGCTGTGGGATCAGCTGTGGGATCCTCCTGCAGGGTCAGCTATGGGATCAGCTGTGGGATCAGCTGTGGGATCCTCCTGCAGGGTCAGCTGTGGGATCAGCTGTGGGATCAGCTGTGGGATCAGCTGTGGGATCCCCCTGCAGGGTCAGCTGTGGGATCAGCTGTGGGATCCTCCTGCAGGGTCAGCTGTGGGATCTGCCTGCAGGAGCCAGCACCTCTCTCCTCCTGCAGGTGTCCTGTAAAGGGCTCTTCCAGTCTCAACCTTCTGCCATTTGCAAACATCTTCAAAAGATAAGGAATTACAGGCTTGTAATTCTGTCTGTAAAGAGCCCGCGTTTGGGGCGCTCTGTAATACTGTTTGTGAGCCTCCTTGGCTCTTCCCTCCTGCTTTCTGTCACTGTATAGAGAGTGTGGCTGTTCCTGATGTTCTCAGGTGACTTTCTGTATATCCAAAAAAGACTGATGTGGACCAGAACTGATGGAAGCATTGTTTCAAACGAACAAAAGGTCCCTTAAACCAAAGCATATTACCTGGTGTTAATTGTCAGTGGTGTTCACAGGAGTATTGCAAGTATTTGGTGTTATGAGGGTTGGAAAAGAGGTTCATGCTGAGCATTCCAGTGGAGCAGGAGAGTTGCAAGCAGAGGGCCCTCAGGATGGGGGAAGCCATGTGCACACTGTCAGGCATCATCTTTTGCCAACTCTTTTAAAGAGCAGCTCTTATCTCGGGGAAATCCGGTACAATCTGGGGTCTGATCACAATGCTTGCTGTCCCAGTTTTAATTAGGAAGTTAAATGCAGAGAGTGCTGGCCCCAGTGATGTAACTCTTTGCTGCTGTCCCTGCAGAACCCAGACATCGTGTTGGTGCACTACCTGAACGTCCCGGCCATCGAGGACTGCGGGAAACCGTGCGGCCCCATCCTGTGCTCAATAAACACCGACAAGAAGGAATGGGCAAAGTGGACAAAGGAGGAGCTCATCGGGCAGCTCAAACCGATGTGTGAGTATCTGGAGCTGGTTTTGCTTCTTTGCTGTATATTTAGATTCAGTGTCTCTCACAGCCAGCAGCCATCCTGTGAAGGAGTCATTTGTCCATCCAACTCAGCTTGCATCTGCACACACTTTCTTTCCAATATTCAACACTTCTGGGATGCATGGTATGAGAGCTGCCCAGACTGTCCCCAAAGAGGTCCCCTCTGCACACTGTGGAAAAATGGTACCCATGCTCTTGCATGTTCTAGGGCTGTTTGTAGGCACCTGCTCACTTGCAAAGAGCCTGTGCAGTACTGGCAGGTGCATTCCCCCAAGGGCACTCCATGTTTGGGTGGTCATTGTCAGGTCACAATGGATTGCTGTAGCTTACAGGTGGCCCCAGGAACTGAGTGTTTTGAGCTGAGCATCATTTCCTACAGTTTTGAACTATGCAGACTAAAGAGAAGGCTGCTTAGGTGTGCAGAGTGATGGGGAAGTTTGCCTGCAGACAGGCAGTTCTTTGAGCCTCTCTGCATCTGCCTTGGTGTATTATATTTTCCTTTGCATCATAGTTATATTGTATGTCTTCCCTTGGAGAGCACATTCCAATGTGCACACAAACATCTTTTTGCAATGAAAGAAAAATTAAACATAAAGTGGGTCTATAAACCAAGAGAAAATTAACTGCAAAAGCCACAATACCAAATGTGAGTTAACAAATACCAGGTCTGCTTCTGTCCCTGCCCCCTGCCCCTGACTGGATGCTAGTGTCATGCCCAGCCTCCTGTAATTGGAGGTCTCAGCCATGGAGTACATCCTGATGTGTCTCTGCCATCCGTGAAAGATCAGCCTCGTGCTGACCGCAGTGTTGCTAATCTGAGTTTGCAGTCCTTTGTTGCATCCTGAACTGTGCAGGCTCTCGTTTTCCTTTTCCATGCAAAGCTGGAGGGCAGAGGAGGATAGAGAAAATAACACATTTGCCCCTGGGGCTGATAAACTTAGACAGAAATCCAGGATGTTGGTGTGGCTGAGGCTGGACAAGTACCTTAACATTAAGCAGGAAAGGAAACAGCCGCCTGTTAAAAAATCTGCAGTGCATCAAGAAAATTATGTGAAAACTACAACGAACTCGCCGTAAATTTAATAACACTTGGCTCTTTTATGTCCCGGGAGGGAAGAGTGAAATTCTGCGCAATTATTCAGAGTATATATGCATGTACACGTCTCTGTTTATGGGTACATATCCTGGGAAACACATCCTTAGAAATGTGGCTACAATAAAAGCTTTGGATTCTGATCAGACCTAGAAAACAAAGAGGACACGGATAACCGTGTTCGGGGAGCACAGAGGGGCACTGCTCGCCAAGAAGCCATCAGATTTGGTTCCAGTATAGGGTGTGCCATGAAATTCTGGAGCCAAGCACATTAGTTTCATCACATTTTTGCATTAATCACATTCTTTCACAGACTTCACAGTTTGATTGCCTGATGTTTCCAAATTTCTCTGCCCTAAAGCAGATTTGTCAATGGCTTAATCAAAGTGTTGTGCATGGTGTCGCTGGTGCAGTGACAGTCTCACCCTTTTACCTGTTCTGTGTTAAGGTTTGTTGTGTTTTATTCCTCTGGACTTGGAAGCTCTGTGAGGGTTTTGTTGATTATTTTGTTTTCTTGGTTGCTGTCTTCCATGAGAATTTCTCATTTAAGACAAGTTAGTGATGATTACAGCCAGGGTGTGTGTGGAGGGTCCAAGGCCTCTGTACCTGCAGGTTCCCATTTCAGACCACTGATGTCATTCAGGATTAAGGGAGAGAAGCTAATACCAGTTCTGCCTTTGGGGAAAATGCTTCCTCCTGGTCAGAGGTTGGTGGCAGTGTCCAGCTCTTGACTCACTGACAAGTGCTCTTTGTTTAAGTCCTACTCAGCCTGGGCTGGAGTCAGGTGTTAAAGCTGTTGACCTCTGTCCAATATTAAAGCTTTTCCATCAGAATGGAGGGTAGCAGACAGTCAGTGGTGTGGCAACCAGTGGTGTGGGAGCATGTTCTCTTGGCCATGTGTGGCTGGAGAACTAAAAGCAATGTGGCAGATGGCTGGCAGGGTGAGCAGCATCGGTCCTGGAGTCCAAGCCAGACAAATACATCAAACTGTTTTTCCTGAAATGCAGAGAGACCCTGGCTGGGATGATCAGGGAGTTTGTTTACATTTCTTGCATCCATAATGTGTTCAACTTGCTCTTCTTTCCCTGCTGCATCATCCCAAAGTCAGTCCAGGCTTCAGCAAGTGTTCAGAGCATCAGGGACAGGCACCAGCTCCTGGTGCCAGCCTTATCACCCCCGTGGGCAGAGCAGGACACTGAAGTCTGGGTGCTGAGACTGCCCTGCTCCTGAAGGAGATCTCTGAACCCAGAGAGAGCTTCTTGGCTGGCTGCAGGGGTGATGTTTGCTCTTTCTGTGACTGTGCTTGCACTGGTGGTTATGGATTAAAAAAACACCTTTTTGGAGTGGCCACAGAGCTCTGAGAGCTTTGTGGAAACAGCATTAACTTGTTCTAACATTGCTGGTGTGTGAACTAATTAAGAGACTGAAATGAACCCATCTGAACATCCATGAAAGGTAAATGCTGCAGATGCTCTAAGGATTTGAGGTTTTCTCAACACCTCCAGCTGAGTTGAGACTGTAAATAATTAATTAATCAGCCTGAGTTCAGCTTTCATGGCTTTCGATTTTTGCTTTAGTTCTGATCATTTTGTCACCTTCCTTCACACTGGAACGTCCATGACCCCCTGGTCGCCTTCTCTGGACCATCACTCTTGTCTTGGCAGATCTCCATTTAGCAGTCCTCAAGACTGAAGCATGTGAGCCTGGAAGGCCTCTTACACATTCCTGATCTCCCACAAGATGATTCCTTTTTCCTCGCAGGCTTGGAGATGAGGCCCCTTGTCTCAGAGGTGTCAGCAAGGTCAGGGAGCCCAGGGAAGGCTGTGACACCTCCACAGATGGCAGACCTGTGATAATCCAACTGTTGGGAGCATCTCAGCTGGCTGTCTCAATAAAAAGGGTTGTCGTGTGTGTGTTGCTTTGGTATGAATGCAACTTTTGGGTGCATTTGTGTAAAGTGAATTGCTATAATACATGAAAATTCTGCAGGAATGTTGTCCGAGGCACCTGTGAGTCATTTCAGGATGCCTGGTGTGAAGAATGAGCCTCAATTTGGCATAGCTTTCAATTCCCCCCCCCCCCCGCATGCCCCATTACAGTCTTGCTTTGAGATTTCTCTGAACAGATTAGCAGATGTCCTTAGAGGCATCTGGTGGTAAAAGCAAATTCAGTGGCAGAATCCATCACAGCAGAATTCTGTATATAAACTCCATATGATCAGCAAATTGTGGGCCAGCTCATGTTGGGGGTTTCTCCAAATCATCCCCTTTTGGCTCTCTCATCCTTCAGCTGGCAAAGTATGACTTAGAAGCTCACAGCTGGTGCTACGTTGCAATCCTTGTTCCAGGTCCACTATAATTAAGAGCTATCTTCTTTTCAGAGGAAAAGCTTTTTGCATTTCTCTGCTGTGTAGGAACTGAGGGCTCCTGTTTGTGCTGCCTGCACACAGCCACAGCTGGGCAAGCTGGAAGTTCCACGTGTGCTCATCAGTCAATGGGCATGGGCTGCTCTTGCCTTTTCCCAGAGTCCCTAATTCTGTGTCAGCGAAGCCATCAGGCCTCCTGGAGGTGATCTCAACCTGCATCCCTGCGTTGTCATCACTGGAGAAGACATCAAACGCATGGAGCTCAGAACAAAGCTCAGAGAGCAGCAATTGGCATTAATGCAGTTTGAAGAATTGAGTTGTTGGGAGTTTTATCTTGGCTTGAATTTATATTCAATTTCAGTAACTGTTTAAAGATTGGGGTTATATTTCATCTTAAGAGATCAGTTGTACAAAAATGCTACATGGGATGAATTTTACAATTCCCCAAGCAGTTTGTCTGAGCTCCAAAGTACCCCTCAATGAAAACTGAAGCTTGCCAGCTTAGCTCAGCTGACCACGTAGAAAGCAGTGTGGATTCTTTAAAAAGACATTGGGTTTAGTAATGCAGACATCCAGTTTTACTGCAGTAGTCTGAGGTTTTATTGAAGAGAGAACACGGTAGAAGGTATTAGGTAGGTTCTTATATCTCACCCACCACTTGGACTTTGAGTACCCCTGTTCACATTGTCTGCATGGCCAGCATCAGCCTCCTGCTCATCAGCCACTGCTCAGCTTCTAATCTTCACCCAACCCCTTCAGTACTGCAGGTGTGCAGCTCTAAAAAGGAGTCCCATGCAAGAATACACTTTTCCTCTCCCTCTGAGATCTGCAGCAGCCTTTATGTCCCCAGAGAAAGCTTGATTCTGTGCCTATATGGGCCACACTGTAGGGAAAACATAGTTTCCCTTGTGGTCGAGTTTTACCTACCTTAGACAGTCCCACTTTGCCAAAAGAACAAAACAAACTTTAAAAAAAAAAAAACAAACTGCCAAAAAAAAAAAAAAAAACGAACAAACCAACTCCAGAGAAATGGAGAGCCCTTTCTGGGCTTCATGTGGGTCCAGGACACCGGGGCACGCGGTTCCGCTCGCAGTGCTGATCCCGGCCCCGGTCCCGGTCCTGATCCTGGTTCTGATCCCGGTCCCCTGTCCCGATCCCGGTCCCGGTCCCGGTCCCAGTCCCAGTCCCAGTCCCGGTCCCGGTCCCGGTTCTGGTCCCGGCCCTTATCCCGGTCCTGAGCCTGGTCCCGGCCCGTTCCTTATCCGCTGGCGCCACCTGGCGGCCGCCGGGCGCCGTTCCCGGTGCTCTTGGCAGGAGCAGCAGCAGGAGGAGGTAGAGGAGGAGGTAGAGGAGGAGGAGGAGGATGATGATGGTGCCCTTGAGCCGCAGCCGGAGGAGGGCGAGGACCACACCGGACGAGCGGCAGAGGTGGCTTCCACTCTGCTCCTCCATGTGCGAGCAGCCTTGGACTTGGCGCGTCTGTAAACAGCGGCAGGAGCGCTGCTCCGAGCCGTGTCTTGTCCTGCTGGTCCCCTCCAGGGGATGTTGGACAGCACAATTGCCCAGTGCCTGTGAGCATCCCACTGCATCTGAGCAAACCTTGAAGTGGTTTTTTGGAAGGCAGACATCCCTTTAAAGAACAGCTGCAAGCAAAACGCCCGTGTGAGTCCGTGCAGGACATTAGCATTCAGGGGGTGTCACTGCTGTCCCCAGCAGTGGGGCTCAGGTAAACCTGTCCTTCACAACCAGTAACGAGTGGAAATGGAAGGCTGGAAAATCAAAGCTAAACTGTGTGTGGGCGTCTGAGTACGAAATGATAAATCTAATGGAAATATCCTTCAGCCAAACTGAGAAATCAGAGCAAGGCCTTTACTTCTGTCAACAGAAACGTGGTGGAAATTGAAGGGACAAGGCTGCCATTTCCAACTGACCATCGCCATGGAAACACCTCTCATGGAAACACTTGATGGAGCAGGATGTGGGCAGCAAGGCAGGAATGGGCAGTTGGACAAAGGACCCACTCACACTCCCAGCAGCACTTTGGGGGTTTTTAAAGCACTTTGTGTGGGTCAGGAGTGGCTGAGGGCAGGACTTCTGACACCAGGGCTCGCAGCAGGCTGTCGAGGTACTTTGGGAAGGAGATGCAAACAGAAACCTGGCCTTGATGATTCTAGATATTCTAGCTCTGTCAGTCTAACCAACTTACCAGTTTCATGTGGGAGATCTCATTGTTGTTACTCAAATAACAAAAGATTTACCAAACTGAGGCAGAGGAGCCACACGTAGGCTATAGGGAATAGCTTCATCATGTACTGTACATGTACATGTATGTGTAAGCTGTGTTTTAGGGGGTGGTATAGAAGAGCAAGGTCTTTGGAATAAAACCAGGAAGTGCAAAATGTTTGAAGTGGCAAAGAGAAATGTCTAAGAGTATTCAGAAAGGGTGAAATGGTCAGATTTAAATGTGAGGAGGATATTTTAGGGACAAGTTTTTCTTAGGGTAGAGAAACCACAGAGAGGGAAGCAGGGAATGGTGTTAGGTCTAGAGTGATGATGAGACAGCGAGGTAGAGTTCAGGTGATGGGGAGGAGGAAGATATCTGCAAGACAGGACTGCAGGCCTGGGAATTGTGGAAGACTGAGTACCAGCAGCAGCAGCAGAAGGCAGAAATAGCCAGGGTGTTTTAAGAAACCTGGACAGTCATATGTTTCTGTGTGCAAGTTTCCCTTGTGTTCTGAGCAGCCTTTTTGCTGGTAATTCAGATCATCTTTCATTCCTTTGCTCATGGTGCTCAAAGTCCTGGCAGTGCTAATGAACGAGGAGCTGCTGGGTGCTATCAGAAGGTCATTTTTATTGCCTTTTCTTCAAAAGGGAAGAAAGAAAAGAAAGGTGAGACCCCAAGCTCATAAAAAGAGATTGGAGCAGCATTAGCACTCTGAGTTGTGGACCTTCCCCCAGCCTCACTTCTCTCCTTTGAGCACCCAGTGCAGCACCAGTAGCTCTGCCTGGCTGAGCTGCCTCTTGCTGCAGGCACTGTGCAGAGGGTGTGTGGCACGAGGAATGTGTTGCTGCTGTAATGCAGCAGCTTTTAGACCCCTCTATGCTATCACTGAAAAGGAAAGTGTTGAAGCAGTTCACAGCTTTCATTTAAAATTATCAGGAAATGCAGTAGGAGTCTGAACAGGAATCTGGATTAAAATCCTTTCCAGAATTTCTGCTACGCTTCAGACTTTTTTTTCCCTTTGTGTTCATATATTATGGCTATATTTAATCAAACACAGTTCTACAGTGGTTTCACTTCTTAAACCACTAAGAAGCAGGAAGGGTATGTGTGTATGCTTTTTATTAGCCTTCCTTTCATAATGCACTTTCTTCCCTATAGAAATCTCCTTTCCTGCTGATTCATTATGTGTCAGGAAGCCAAGCGTGACATGTTAAAAGCCATCTTGATAGTGTTTTGTATTCAGTACTAACAATTCACCAGGCACAGGAGTCTTTCTTTAAAAGAGGGAGGAAGAAAATCTGCATATTGGATGTGCCAAGATAGTGGATAATTTGCATTAAGCATCCAGACATTCTTTTTTTGCAATCTGTCACCCTTCACTGGCTTTTTATTTTATAACCTTCATAGCATATGGGGAACATAAGTACCAAAAAAAAGTGGCACCACGTGGACAGAAGCTGGAGCCAGAACCCTTTAGGATCAACTGGAGCAAGGCTAGAGAAGGACCTTTCCTCAGCAGCAATTGATCCTCAATGGGACTTTGCTATGCTGGAAGGACCTGAAAATAATAGGCATGGTTCTCTAAGTACCCAGCTATAAAGTTGCCCATTATGCCTTAGCTCCTGGCTCACAGCTTGATTCAGACTTGAGAACCATTATCATGAATACACAAACCCCAGCCGTGATTCACTTCCCAGACTTGCCCCCACGATGGGCTGCTCATCCCAGGATTTAGGAGCAGCAGGGAGCAGCTCTGCCATCCTGCTGTAAAACAGACTTTCTGTACCCAACAACACAGACACCAGCTCACTTCTTTAGCAAAGTGTTTTTGAAGTACCCAGAAATCACTTAGTGCGAAGTTTCTCAATAATAATTACAGTTCAGTTACTTTGTGTTGTATAGCTGAAAGCATCCAAAATACTACATTCTAATCTCACTGACAATGTGTTTTTTGTAAAAATGGTATTTGAACATCACTTATTAGACATAATATCACTGGTGACAGAACAATGTATCTTAAATAATAAAATGAATGTGAGCAGAGGTAGTGAAGTGGCAAGCGTGTCTAACTTAGATGTAATAACAGAGACTGAGTGTTAAGAGGAAATCCAAAACTGTGAATGTACAAGAAAGCAAAATCTGTTGGGTACGATAACAATAAATGTGGTCATCAAACAAACATAGAGGGACTTATTACAAAACTATCTGCAGCACTTTAAATAGTGATGTGGGGAAGAATAGTTGAAAACCCGATTTACAATATTTGTGCAGGTTATCCAGCCTGGCCAATAGCAATGTGAATTCTGCAGTATAAACTAGATCAAGGTGAGATGCTGTTAGGCAAAGTGACATTAGTGGGTGATGAGGCAGTGCAGCAACAGGTAACAAAAAAAGCAATAAAACTGCTTCACAGAGCAGATCCAAGAGCTCTGTTCCACCAGCTGCGTGTGACACACTCAGTGAGCAGCATCAAAGAGGAGAACAGGAGACTGGATATGCTGCCCCTGTGACCACAGCCATTAGATGTCACAAACATCCTTTCGTTTGCTTCTGCTTTCCTTGCACGATGCTGCTTTTGGCTTGTGCCCCAGCCTCTGGCTGTACAGGAGCATCAGCCCAACCTGCTGTTGCCAGGATTTCACCCCTTCACATCAGGGACCTCCACCACGCAGGGATCTGCGTCTTCACTACAAAGCCTAAGTCCATGGGACTTTGAGCTTTGATTTTGTGTGTTCTGGTTTAAGGATTTTAGAACACACATGCAAGGAATGTGCCTTGATAGACTATGGCAAAGATGCTCCTGAAAAGAAGCTGCCAGGACACCTTGGAAATGATGTTGTCACTGATCAGCATTTTCCAAAATCTATACGTGAGCTGTGGTGCATTTAAAGGATAAATAAATAATATGCACATATAAATTGCTCATAGAGACATTAAAGGAGACAGAAGATGCTTTAAGTCAGTTATTATGGATAAAATATTTTATAAGTGTCATTTCCATTGTAAGTCAGGTTGCAAATATCGCCGTTATAGGAAATTCTGCAACGAAAATATTCTGAGAGGGAGTGCTTATTCAAATCATGTATCTGCATGCAGTCTAGCATTCTTATTTAACTAGTTAACAGGCCCAGAGAGTTCCCAAGAAAAGAGCTTCAGTTTGCAACATGTTCTGTAACATCACCCTCCTGTCCATTTTCCCATATTACTAAAAGGTCATCCAAGTCTGAGGAGGAACTCACACAGTGTCTGTTAGTCACTCCCAAAAAATGAGTCAGCCTTCACTACTGCCACCCGGGATCTGACAATGAAGACCTGGCAGAAGGTTTGCATTTGCTTTTACTCTGGTGTATTTTTGGCTGCTGATTTTACTATAAAGCTGATTTTGTTTTCATATTAGACAGAAAAAGATTCTAAAACACTCTTTGGAATTATACTGCTTTACTTCAATGGAACCAAGTCTTCTGTTGTTTTTGGGTTTTCAGTGAAGGTTGCCTGCACTACAGAGTCATTGCAGGTGCAGAGTCCCTGTTAGCAGAAGACTGAAATAGAGCCAGATACTCCACTGAGTTTTTCCTCTATGTATACCTAATTCAGGAATTGCCCTTAGAAGCCTGTTGATGCCAAGGAGCAGAGAATAGTAAACCAGTATCCATTACTGTTGTTTTTTATAGGTCTCCTTTCAGTTCTGACAGAAAGCAGCAGGAGTGGATTTTTGCTGGTAATTTGGAGTGGCTTTTGTTGGTTTTGGCATGATTTTGAAGTTTCTGATGGGAAATTTTACTGTTCTCTTTGCAGTTCATGGCATCAAGTGGACATGCAGTAATGGCAACAGTAGTTCAGGGTTCTCAGTGGAACAGCTAGTGCAGCAGATCCTCGATAGCCACCAGACCAAGCCCCAGCCTCGAACACACAACTGTCTCTGCACTGGTACCTTGGGTAAGTACCTCAGGAGGGCACAGAGGACTCAGCTTCATCCAGTCTGGGAGCAGGATTTGTAGTACTGAAGTGATAAAAATGCTGTCTCATGAAACACTGGGACACAATGAATTCAGAGCTGACAGAAGTCTCGAGCATAAAAAGATGCAGCTGGAACTTCTGGGAAAATGTTAATGCTTTCTAATAAATGCAGTTCATACATGACCTGCTCAGAAAGGTATATTCTCTTCTCTATGTGCAAATTCTGTTACCAAAGCCTCAAAATCTTATGTTCTTCCAGCTTCACCCTCTGAATTCCTTGCCCTGCAGCTCAGTGTTTTGGAGGAGTGCTCAGGTGGTTAATTGCAAGGTGTCACTGAGATAAGACAGGTCTTATTTAGGTATCGTGAAAATACAGGTCTCTTTCCTCTTAAAGGAGATGACTTTGTTTTGGATGACAGTACAGCAGCAAGAAACAGCATCCTTAGTGTTAGCATTTCCTACAGACACTGGGAAGCTAAGTGATTCACTTTCCAATTCATCTGCTTTGGAGCTGCTCCTTTCTAGCACTTTGGTCAAATAAAGTATATGACACATTAACTAGTCTTTAGCAAAACTTATAAAGGAAAGTTGTCAGTGCTTCAAAGGGGTTTTTTTCCCCTTTTTTTCTTGAGCAGTTGCATTATACAATCAAGGCTTAAATAAGAATGATGACCTCTGAAATACCTGAGTTTGGATTAAAATTCACCCCTTAAGGCTCAGCATTTGATCCAGGCTTGCAGATCTGAACATGAATCCTTTTATTCTTCCCTTTGATGTTTTGTCTTGTGCTAAGTCTGCTCGGTGCTTTTTAACATAACAGTATTGCTTTGTTTTGTAACTGGCTTGCACATTGACACACACATTCCCAATCCCTTACTGTCATCCACAAATACAGCAGCATGAAAGCCTTTCCCTTGTTCCTGCTCATTTCTATACCTAGGAGAATAGAGAGATTTAATATTGTATTTAGTCTCAAAAGCACTATCTTGAACTACTTTAACTGACCTCATTCAAATCTTGAACACATTATAGAGAAGTTCCCCTTGAAGGGCAAGCAACAAACGATTTAGCAAATTGCAGTGGCTACATGGTTGCTTTATGTTGCCCAGAAGATGACATTTGTAATTGTAGCCATGAGCTATAGTGAGGAGGCTTCCTTTCCCCCTTCAGTCATTCTACAGTTCTGTAATTAATGTTCTTACCTCATTCTAGAGAAAATTAATCAATTAAGGAAAGAAACATCAAAAATTCACGGGCTGCTGTTCTTGAAACAGCAAAAGCAGTCCCTGCACCAGACTTTGTGACTAAGGTGCCTTTGCAGACAGAATTGTTTACTTCATCCTGCCTGATTACAAGCTCTCAGGAGTGCAGGTGATGTTACCTTTACAGGGCAGTAAAGATGCTGGCTGGTTTAATTCATGAAGGATTTTCTTCTGGTGGTCCTTGCTTGCACATGCTTCAGGAGCTCCAGTGCTGACCGTGTGCTCTGTGTGCTCCTCTCAGAGTACAATGTGTCTGTCAGCACAGGAATGGCTGAGAGTCAAGAGAAACACATCACCATCCTTATGGGAGGGCAAGAATGGCTAATGGGTTACTTCTTTAATAAATTGATTGGCAACTCAAGTAAGACATAGTGATGACAGGAAGATGTAGGCAGCAGGGTGATGCCAGGGACAGGAGCATGATGTGGCATCTGTCACTTCCAGATTACTGGTCAGCATCTGTGCCCTAAGAGTGCTTGTCAAACTTCCCAACATCACCCAGCTGCACATCTGTGTTCCAGGGGCTGAGGTCTTGTCCATGGGGCAGATGGAACAGGGCCCTGTACCACAGCTGACAACAGCAGCATTTGCTCTGCGGACTTTGCACTGAGATTAGGCACATTTAAATAACTCTGAAACTTGTCATAAATGCCAATTCCCCTCTGCCTGACTGGGGCAAGGAGGAAAGGGGCGGGTGCTACATGGGGTGAGGGGTAGGGGTGCCTATGTACCTGTTTGTGAGGTTGCTGTCATTGCATCTGTGGATATGTGCATTAGACAGGACCTGTACTTCTGGAACTGGTGAGAACTTTGTTTTATTTCCAAGGTCTCTCCTGCCCTCTCATGTATGTCCTCACTCACTCTCACACATTTATGCACAAGCATAGCAGTCTATTGCTACAGCCACGAGATACACAGCTAGCGTTGTCCTAATTTTGTATTTACTGAACCTCAAATCTTATTGTTTTCTGACACAGGGGCAGGAAGCAGTGTGCATCACAAGTGTAACAGTGCCAAACACCGCATCATATCACCAAAGGTTGAACCAAGGACAGGTGGGTACAGCACTCATTCAGAGGTACAAAATAACGATGTCTCTGAAGGCAAGAACGAGCACAGTCATGGCAAGGCCTCCAGCCGAGAGAAGAGGAATGGCAAAGTGGCGAAACCGGTGTTGCTCCATCAAAACAGCACTGAGGTTTCTTCCACCAACCAGGTGGAGGTCCCTGACACGACCCAGAATTCTCCTGTGTCCATCAGCAGTGGATTAAACAGCGACCCAGATATGGCAGATAGCCCAGCTGTCACTGGTGTGTCCAGTATGGCTGTAGCATCAGTTATGGGAAGTTTGTCACAAAGTGCCACCGTATTTATGTCAGAAGTCACCAGTGAAGCTGTGTACACCATGTCACCCACGTCTGGCCCAAATCAACACCTTCTGTCCTCAGATGCAGCTGCACAAGGACTGGTACTTGCTGTGAGTTCAGATGGACACAAGTTTGCTTTTCCAACAACTGGCAGTTCAGAGAGCTTGTCGATGCTACCCAGCACTGTCTCTGAGGAACTTGTGCTCTCCACAACTTTAGAAGGAAATAGGAAAATTCCGGAAACCACCATGAATTTTGACCCAGACTGTTTTCTTAACAATCCCAAGCAAGGGCAGACTTATGGTGGAGGAGGTATGAAAAATGACAGCATCAATACCAACATAAAGCAGTCACCCACAACAGAACGTAGCTTCAACTTCAATACAACCCTCACAAAAGAAATTAAAACTGAGGACACATCTTTTGAACAACAGATGTCCAAAGAAGCATTTTCCTCCACTTCTGCATCTAACACTCTCACACTCAGTACTGGTTCAGGTTTACTTCCATCTGGAGGAGGTCTGAGCCCAAGTACCACCCTGGAGCAGATGGACTTCAGTGCCATTGACTCTAACAAGGACTATTCTTCCAGCTTCAATCAGACCATCCAGAGCCCTCACGTCCATCAGACCCCTTCCCCCAGCTTCTTTCTGCAGGATGCCAGCAAACCTCTTCCCCTTGAGCAAAACACTCACAACAATTTGAATGACACAAGTAGCTCATTTGTGAACACGTTAGGAATCTCCAGTGTGAAAACAGAGCCCTCCTCCCAAACCACTTCCAACTGTAATGGCACAGTGGAAACCAGAATAGAGTCCACCTCTTCTCTCCAGCTCATGCAGTTCCAAGCAAACTTCCAGGCTATGACTGCAGAAGCTGAAGTTCCCATGGAGACCTCCCAGCAGGCAGAAGGAAATGAAAATCTACTTAAATCAGGGGATCTTCAAGCCTGCAACACAGAACACTACTTGCAGCCTGAGGCCAACGGGGGTATCAGGAATGGAAATAACCTCCCTATTCTCCAAGGAAACATGGTACAAGGACTCTATCCTGTGGCCCATCCTAGCTTAAATAACTCCTCCAACATGGAGCTTAACTTAGACCACTTTGACATCTCCTTCAGCAACCAGTTTTCTGATCTAATTAATGATTTCATATCGGTAGAAGGTGGGAGCAATGCTCTGTATGGACATCAGCTGGTATCAGGTGACAGTGCTGGACTGTCTCAGCCTGAAGACAGTAACAGAGCGACGTACAACCAGGCCGAAATGTGCATTCCTTGTTGCAGCCCTCAGCAAGCCAACATGCAGCTGAGCAGCACGGAGAACGGAGCCAGCACCATGGCATACATGCACGTGGCTGAGGTGGTCTCGGCAGCTGCAGCACAAGGCACTTTGGGGTTGCTGCAGCAGAGTGGGCGCTTGTTCATGGTGACAGATTATTCACCAGAATGGTCTTACCCTGAGGTAAGTCCAGGGCTTTTACTCACTGATGTTTACTGCTTTATCTTTGGTTGCTTTGTAAATAAGGGAACTGTTTTGTTAAAGCTTTGAAAAGGCTTTTAAAATATTTCTCTCCAAGTCAGAGCATTCAAGGCCGCTTGCATGTCTGGGTTTACTTTTAATTAAGCACTTCATTATCCTGACAGGGGCCTTTCTTCATTTAGGAAGCATCTGAACAGAAAGGTATTGTTTCATTGAAAGCCGAGTCTTTCCCACATGATGGCTTCATGGTGCTACCTAGGCCCAGTAGAGCAGTAGAGTTTGCAAACTGGAGCTGTTCCTTAAATGTGTCACTGATGTTCCTAGTAGAATAATTAAAGGCCTGCACAGCTTTAATGAATTCAGCATTTCCCTCCATCTCACTGACTTCCAAAATCAGTCACATGCCCCATAAGCTGAAAATGGCAGCAGCACAGACCTTGCGGATGTGAAGGAATGTGTGAGGAAAGAGACTGAGCCACTAATGGGAAGAAAAGGTTATTTAGAATTTTTTTAAAAAAGAAGAGAACAGGGTTTTGTTTTCGCAGGCCTCCGAGCCCTGTTGTGTCTGTACGGAGGTGTGCAGTAGCTGCTCAGGGCCGCTCTCCCTGTCCCCGCAGCGCAGTCCGGTTCCCGGGGGTGCGGCCCCTCGAGGGCGATCATTCCGGGCATTCCCGGCCTTCACCGAGGGGCTGCGGGACGGCCGAGCTCGGCGGGCCCGGGCCGGTACCGGGAGGGGCCGCACCAGGCCGAGGGCGGTACCGGGACGGGAGCGGTAGCGGGTTAGGAGCGACACCGGCAGGAAGCGGCACCAGGCCGAGAGCGGCACCGGCCCGAGAGCGGCACTGGGCCGAGAGCGGTACCGGTGGCCCCGTTCCCGGTGCCGCTGCCCGTGCCCGGCTGTGCCGCTGCCCGTTCCCGGTGCCCGTGCTCGGATGAGTCGCTGCCTGTCCCCGGTGCCGGTGCCAGTGCCGGTGCCCGTGTCCGGCTGTGCCGCTGCCCGTGCCCGCTGCCCGTTCCCGGTGCCCGTGCCCGGCTGTGCCACTGCCCGTGCCCGCTGCACGTCCCCGTTCCCGGTGCCGATGCCCGGCTGTGCCGCTGCCCGTGCCCGGTGCCCGTTCCCGGTGCCGGTGCCGCTGCCCATGCCCGGCTGTGCCGCTGCCCGTCCCCGTTCCCGGTGCCGGTGCCCGGCTGTGCCGCTCCCCCGGCGGCCGCCCGAGGGCAGCACGGCCGCGGGGAAGGGGCGGCGGGCGCATTCGGCCGCGCTCCTCCCCAGCCGTGGCCTCTCCTGTCACGGTTGGGTCTCTCCCTTTTTTCCCTCACAGGGAGGAGTAAAAGTCCTGATTACCGGCCCGTGGCAGGAAGCCAGCAATAATTACAGCTGTCTGTTTGATCAGATCTCAGTGCCTGCATCTTTAATTCAGCCAGGGGTACTGCGCTGCTACTGCCCAGGTAAGGAGCACTGCTCTCCTACAGCTGGAGCCTCATTATGTCATACACCCGTACAAAAGTGCTTAGGCATTGAGAAGATGTTTCCTTTTTCTTTGGCCAATTTAGTGTGAAAACAGAAATTTTGCATCTTGATACATCACAACAGATCACAACAAATACTCTTTAGAATCTCTGAATTAACTTGAAAATAATTATTTGAAATAATTTAAAATAATTCTCAATATTCCTTTCGTTTTGAAAGAGCAGATTAAAGAGTAGCTGTTATTCAGGGGTGCACTCACTGCTCTGCTGGCTCGATTTGCCTACTCTTTGCCCTTTGCCACCTCTGACCTCCCCACAGAGATTTTCAGTAGTGATTGCCCTCAGTATATGACTTCAAGTGAATGCAGAATAACTTGGTTTCATTGCTAGGCTCCAGGTTTCCACTGGAAATGCGATGAGGCTGCTCAGTCTTTAAAAACGCATGTGATTCTGCCTTTGCCAGAACAACCCATTAGATGACTCTTAAGCTTAAAAATCTCCATGTTTGAATATACCAACTGGTATTTTGGACTTTTGAATTGTATAGTCACAAAAATACTGTGTTAAGCAGCCTGTCTCTTTACCTGCTCTCAGCCCAATACTTAGCACATGGGGGTAATTCCTAGCTGGGGCTTTCTGTGGGGAGTTCTCTGTCTGACAACACGTACTTTCCTTTTAGCTCATGACACTGGGCTTGTGACTTTGCAAGTTGCCTTCAACAATCAGATCATCTCCAATTCTGTGGTATTTGAATATAAAGCCAGAGCTCTGCCAACCCTGCCTTCCTCCCAGCATGACTGGCTGTCCTTGGACGGTAAGAAGCATGGGTATTTTCTTTAATAAAGCACACCAAATGTAGAACTGTGAATGACAGAGCGGCTCCTGCTGGGGAGGGATGTAGAGGAGCAAGTTGTCCTGACAGGAAGGGATGTGGCAATGTTAATCAAAGTCCTCTCACTGAAAAGTCTTATTAGTTCTGTTGGTGTGAACAAAATGTTGCTGGCTTTTATACAAGGTAACGAAGGGGTAGATTTTTTTTGTCTGAATAGAAAGTTGATCATATGGCCCAGTTTCTAGAAGTAGAGAAGCATTTACCCTGGAATTGCCTTTCCTGAGAAATCTGAAACTTGACCTTGCCTAGAAAACTGTGTGTTTATTTTAGTAGAAAATGAGGAGCTAGTGAGGCATGTACAAGAGGAACATTCCAAAGAAGTTGAGGTGGTACCACTTTCAAAGAGCAGCGTGGAGACTGAGCACTGTGGGTATTGCAGAGTGAAGAGAGGTTTGTGATGTGGCTGTAGAGGCATGGTTGCAAACAGAAATAGAACTGGCTCTTACACAAAGTCTTATGTTTAGCATCAAAATCGAATTTGCTTGACTTGAGAAGATTGTAAGAGTCTGTAGGTGCTTTTCATCTGCTGCCGAGGCCTCCTGCTGCCTGTGGAGTGCAGCTGATAGCATGTGATTGTGATTGATACTCAGCAATCTCTCCAGGGCTGGAATGCCAAGTGGGTAGGTTTTGAATTGCTTGTTTGACAGTTCCCTCAGTGTTGCTGAACTCAGAGGAGCTGAGAAGGTGGCTGAGTGCTGTCTCTGGTGTCCCTGCAGTTTCTCTGGGTGCTCTTGGTTAGCAGCCCAGCTCTCAATTAGAGGTTGTTATGCTGTGGTGATGGTGGAAGGGAGGGGGACTGCAGCAGGGAACAAACTAGGGCATTGCTAACAGGGAGGGGAAAAAAAAAAGTAAGAGGACCGCTGCATTGCAGAGGCCCTTCAGGGAAAAAGACTGAATAATTATACTAACCATGACTTATCAGAAGCCTCTGCCTTGATGCACAGTGCTCCAAAGGGAGCAAATTACACTATTATTTAAAGGACCAGCTACATCTTCTAATTTACTGCTAGAGAACAAATGTTAGCTTAGCTAGCCAAGGTAAAAGCTAATGTGATTTGATTCTATCAATTGAATAAATACACAAATCCCTGACTTCTCTGTTTGCTTTCATTTCCTTGCTTAAAATCCTTGCCCTACTGAGTGTTACATAGTCTTGAGGGAAGATTTTCGAGGAATATTTGTAGTCACAAAATATTGACAGGAATTTAAGATTCTTTTTAATTAACTCGGTGGAATGCTCTGAGTTCCTTTGCATTGCATTGTTAAAGCACAGTTCATGATTCCATCTGGAATGACTACTGCCAGAGATGGGGTTAACAGCCATACCCAGGAACAGTGTAGGAAAAGAATAAGCAATTTGTATCTCATCTAAATTTAGATAAACAATTCCCTTCCACAAATTCCTTTAAAATTAAGTCAAAGTCACTCTATATGTGAACTCTATGTTTTCAGTTACATTAAGACAAAAATCACTATCTTTTTTTGGGCACAGCACAAGTACTGGCCTTTGGGATGAGGGAGCAGTCCTGCTAATGACTGGGAAGGGTTGTGAGACCATCTCCCACCATGCTCCTGCTTCTAGAGCCAAGTGTAGGAATGGGCAGAGGAGGAATGTGAAGGGAGCATGTTCTGTGCCATCCTCTGAAGGGATCCTTCTGTCTGCTGTGCCATGAAGGATTGTGCACCCTGTTCTGAACTATACAGAGATGCTTGTTTTATTCTGAGTTTTCGTTGTTTCACACCATAGATGAATTAGATCTTTTACAAATGGGCAGTTGACCCAGCTGCTGATGTTCTTGCATTTTTTTCTAATTAATTAGAATAGTGGTGTTCTTTCTTTCCGAAGCAAACCTTTTTCTCATAAAGGAAGTACTCTCATGTGATCCTGATCTCTGCTGATAAACTTGGCAGCCTTTTTGTTTTCTGTGTGAAACTCGGTTCTCAGAAGCCACTGTGTGCTTTTATAGCCATTTGACATCACTTTTCATTCACTGGCTGTAGAGAGGTTCTTTTAAGAAAGAAAAACAAAAAGCAAATGAGGCTTGAAGAACTGAAGGCTGAACTGAAGGGCAGAGATCTTCTCACAGCAGATGCATAACAAATTATAAAGATATTTCACTACAGATTCCCCATGGAAAGCATGTGTGTTTCCCTCCACAGAAGTCTTTGCTGCTTTCATAAAGTATCTGTAGAGATGATGTTTCCTTGGCATGGGATGTGATCAGAAATTCTAGGGAAATGGCTGTAAGTGCTGTTGGCATTACACTTACGCATCTGCAGGAAAGACGACAGAACCTAAAAATAGGGGCAGGCCATGTGTGCACTGATGAGTCAAGTGTGTATGGGTTGGACAAGGGTGTGACTGGTACTGAATGTAAATGGCACTGATGCAGGAGCACCTGCCAGGCAGTCTTTCAGCTACTGCTGGGTTCTCAGTTTATGATCTGGCTGTCTTTCCCAGCTAGAGAACATAAAAAGACTGGGAGGAGGCTTGGGGCTTGGTGGCTCATTTGTGTTAGCATGACATGGCCGTACCGGTGGTAACCAAACTCTCACTTTGGCGTGGCATCATCTGTGAGCAAACAGTGTGTGTGTGTGCTACCTGTGGCATTCCAGTTTGACAGGTACACGATTCTTTTACGGTGGTGATGTTCATCACCAAAACCCACGGCATGTGTCTGTTTAGTGGGATCAGATGCCGTTCTTAGCATGTGATGAAATGTAGGAGAGATGCGTTCAGTATCAGTGAATGTTTTGCAGCCCTAGGAGACTTTAAGTAGGAAAAAAGTCTGTGTTGATAAACAGTATCACTATTTTTCACTCCTCTTTCCATCTGGGTAGAGGTGACTGGTATTTATATCTTGGATGTTACCATAAAAGATTATCTGTTTGGGTTCTCTCAGGGAAGAGGGATAAATGTTTTGTACCATGTTACAAGGCTGTGATGTAGCTTGCAGGATGTGTAAGCATTGGTGGAGGACACAGATACCTTGTTCCTTGATAGGAGCTATCCAGTAAACTTCACAAGTTTCTGTTCATCCTCCCCTCTACTGACTCCTCTGTAGTGTGTGTAGTGTAGGGTTCTGTTTATATATCCTGCTGAGATGTGTTTGGTGATTTTTCCTTTCACACACTGATAAGGACAGTTTCAAGAAGCCAGTCTCTTACTGCTCTGACTGTATTTCCCAGACTGTCCTTTTCCATTTTGAACATAATGTGATTGAATTGAGGCAAGGAATAATTAATTTCCTATGCTGAGTGGTGTCTTCTGAGGCAGCCTGACTTCATGGTCAGACATCAGATTCCTCCGGGAAGCCGTGTCTGTTCTCAGGCCGATGACTGAACGCACCCTGCTGCCCCGAGGAGTCTGCCTGGGGGCTGCGGCTCCTCCGTGGATCGTGGGACCGCACAGTCTCCTTAATTCTGTCCGGTTTTAACACTCTGCAGATTTCCCAGATTAGAGTAATAACAAAACGTACAAATACTGTGCGTGTAGCGAAATGAGAACTGCGCGTATGAGCGGGAAGGTGACCCGGGGATGGCGCGTCCCGGGGCTGACTCGCTGGCGTGCGGCACGTTCCGGGGGCGGCGGGCGGTCGGTGCCCGGTGCGGGGCCGCTGTAAACACGGCGGCGGCCGCCAATGGGGCCCGGTGACGTCAGGGCGGGGCGGGCCCGGCGGCGGGCGCGGAGCGGAGCGGAGCGGGAGCGGGGGAGCGGGGCAGGGCCCGCCCGGCCCGCAGCGCCGCGCAGACAATGGGAGGCGGCGGCTGCCGCCGCCCGCCCGCAGCCGCACTGGGCCGGCGCTGAGCGCGGGGCGGGGAGCCCGTCGGACGCGGCCGGAGTCCCGCGATGGGGGCGGCGGGGGGCCCCGGCGTGGGCTGAGGGCGGTGGCGGGACACAGAGCGCCCTGCGGCGCGGTCTCGGCGCTTCCCCCTTGCCAAGTGCCCCGGTGCTCCGGGGCAGGTGCCGGCCCGGCCGGGACTTGAGGGTGTGAGAGGGTGTCGGGCGCGGTGATGGCTCCGTGGGCGCGCCCGGGGTGACCGGGGCCGCCGCCGATTCCTCGCTCCCTCCTGGCCCTCCGCCCGGGACGCCGCTGCTTTCGCTGGCCGCCGCCGCCGCCCCCGGGGTGTTTGTCACGGCGCAGGGCGAGCCGCGGAGCGGGCGGCAGCCGTGGACCGGCCGCGAGCCGCCGCGGGCTCTGAGGCGGCGCCGGTCCCGGGGCCGGTGCGGGGCAAGGAGCGGCCCGCCCGTCGCCGCATGCCGGCCCCTGCCTCCCGGAGCCCGCTGCCGACCCCGGCCCCGCGGCCCCGGCGCTCGGGCCGCGATGCTCGCGGCCGCTGAACGGCGCCCGAGCTCGTCCCCAGCCGCGGCCGGCCGGGCCGCCCCGAGCCCCGGCTATGCCGGCCAGCATTAGCCCGTCCGCTGCGGCCGCCGGGGCGCGGGGCGGGCACCGCTGAGACCCGCCGGCGCTGCGACAGGACGGCGGGGCTCCAGTTGGCTGCGAGGATGCGAGAGACGACAAGCAGGTCTGGGGGGAGCCTGCTCTGCCCGCCCCTCCTGCGGGGTCTGCGCCAGATGCTGGCTGGAGCCTCCGCTGATGTCTTGTAGACTCCCAGGTCAGTCCTCTGGTGCCAGGTGTTGTCACATTATTTACCTGGAAGCAGGTAGAGGGACTACAGAGGGGGCCGGGACCCCCAGCCGTGGCAGGTGGACGTGCACATGTGACAAAGTACTGCTTTCAGTAAGTATTGCAGGATGAAGTGTTGCACAGTGCTTGTTTGGGTTTAAATCTGCATGCTTCTGTGTTGTGCCTCACTCTGCTGCACTTCCACGATGACTGCACGCCTTGCTGCTCGCTGTGCCCCCCTTTGCTGTGCCCCTAGCCGTGGGACAAGGTCTTGTTTTCATGTACTCGCCCTCCCGTGTTGGTCCTCAGCCCCTCCCGAGTGATGTTGCGATGCAGGCTCAGAGTTGTGACAGCACTTTAATTGTAGCATCACGTGTACAGCAGAACACATTACATCGGAGCGCCTCCAGCTCACAGCCTCGTGTTCTGAGCTGGTACGGCACAGGAGGAGGTCGGTAGCCCAGACCTTTTTGGGGATCTTGGGGATGCTGGAAGCACATGCCTGCTCCGGACCACGTTATTGGAAAAGTTGTTTTGCAGCTTGCTTAGCCAGAAAGAGTGGGACTAGGAAGAGGACTTCAGGAGACTGGACTGCGTGCAGTTTAGATGGGGTAAACGTGACTGATGTCAGACTTCATGAAAGCTTCCAGCAAAGGAGCTCTCTGTCTTGCTTGCTGACCTATTCCAGTGCTTCACAGTTCTGTAGGTTCCAGCAATTCCTATTTATCTAACTTTGTAGCAAATAGAGGCCATTTTATAGCATGCTGCTCTTCAGTCTGGTGATTTCAGAGTGAGTATTTTGACTGTTGAGATTGCAGATTTAATGAGAAAACTTGGGTCAGAATTGTTACCATATGCATACATAAATACCATACACTGTACTGTAAGCACAGATACTGCATAGTGTGGCACGAGATGCTTTTTTCCTTTTTGGAGCCCCTTTAGCATGTAGCCCTTGGAGGAGGAAATCTCCAGGAGCCCTGGGTAATAGCACTGGGCAGGTGAGCAGCAGCACAGCATGTTCTCCCAGGCTGTTGCTCTTTGCATATATCCAAGAGCATTTTTCATAGTACTGTACATTTTTCTTAGTATTGGCACTCATTAGGTGAGTTTCTGACCTGAGATGCAGAGACTGACCTTAAGCAGCCAAATTTTGATACAAATTACAAAACAGCACAAGAAGTGATGTCTAGCTGTGTGCCCTACCTCTAAAATATATAAACTACACATGGCATGTTTAAATCTTTCGTTTGTTTCCTGAAGCAGCTGTTCCTGGATGGCATTAAAATGTTGTTCTCCCTAAGCCCCGGGGAAGAGAAGCCTGAAAAAATGGGGCAAGTTCTTTATTGCTGTTGGTATAGAGACTGCCACTTGGGGAAGAAGTCAAACCTGAGCAGCCCTCCTGCTTCTGTGTTTTAGTAATGGCGTGATAAAGTAGAGAAGTACCCTGTTTTGAGGGAGCACTGGCTACTGGGGGTGGCAGAGAGGACCAGAGTAATCCCAGGTGGCAAGGGAGTAATAGCTGAAGTCCTACAGCGCTGGAAAAACTATGGGAAAAGTGTTGACAGTAAGAAATCATGCCTTGGCGGGTGAATTAATAGCTTAACATCACTGAGAGTAGCTGTGTGTGTGGAAGTCGGGATGACTTCATCGTTCCTGCTCATGCTCAGTAGTGTTCATTTCTTGGGTGAAAGCGTGGGGTTTCTTCAGCTGCTGCTTAGGCTCAGAGTATAGAATATACAGTGTTTTCCTCATCTCATACCTTGGTAGTTGTGGCATTTCTCACTGATCAAAAGCTCTGGAAGTGACCCGCCTCATTAACATAGATATGCATTTGTCCTAGAATATGAATTTTAAATGCTTTCATTTGCTGGTAGAGACTGTGACCTGTAACAACTTACTGCTAAAGAGACGTTGTCATAAGGATTGTAATATAAGGGCTGAGTATGTAACTGCAGTTTAATTTCAGAAAATAGGTGTTTCTGCAACAATACCACCTCAGAAATCAGCATTAAATGGTTAAATTGTTACTGCAACATAAAAGATGTTCAGGATTTGTGCTGTACAGAAGAATCGAGCAAGATTTTAGGGACCAGTGACAGATGATTTGCAAAATAAAAACAGAGCAGTGGCACTGTGAGTGACGTGGCCTTAGACTGCTTCCATCCCCACCCACAGCTTGTGCTGGATGAGAGAATTCTGGCTTGCTCTGCAAAACAGAAAAATGTCTTCATGCTGCATGGCTTTTTTTACAGTGCTCAGCTGTCACACTTGTTCAGTTCAGTTTGTGTGTTCTCATGCAGGGAATGATTTAACACAGAAACTGCCAGTAAGAAAACAGCAGGGGGTGAGAAGCCAAAGCCCTCAGAGTGGCTCCTTCACACCAGATCATCTAAGCACAGTGCTTGGGAACACGTGCAGATGCAGATCTTGCACACCACTGTTAGCTCAGTGTTTAGAATTCCGTGGGGGAATAATTACGTGCTGGGCAGATTCAGCCCCAGTGGAATGTGCAGAAGATCATGGACCCTCATGCTTTAGCCCTTCCAGCCACACACTATCTGTCATTTTGGTTGTGCAGCATGGCAAAAACCTCCAGACCTCTGGGGGAGAGTGTGAAAAAAGAGTAAGTGTTGTTAACACTGCTTGCTACTAAGAACTGCATATTTATTTTTCATCTGTATTTTCAGCAATATTTCTCCTGTAACAGTTCTGGCTGCACTGCCAAGGCATGTGTGGCACAGTTAGTTTCTTGCTGTTTGAAGCTTGCTTGGCAAAAGGACTGAAGATCCTTTGGGATGTGTTCTTGTCCAGTACAACAGTGTGCAGAGATTAGAAAAGCAGCTCTCTGTGCTCATTTCTTAAAATTGGCCTGTTAAGCAGAGGAGGGCTTGTCACTTACTGCTGTGCCTTGCTGTTCTCTTAGCTCCGTGCTGTGGGCCATGGTGATGCTTTGGGTACCACACAAAGGAAGTGCAGAACTGATGTTTGATGAAGGTGTGTCTTTACTACCTGTTGTAATAAAGTGTGGGCAGAGGCAATGCTCTGAGCTGTGCCCTACCCATGGGGGACACTGCGTGCACAGCTCAAAAACAGAAATCCTGCTGTTGGAGAGGCTTTGGGTTAGGCAGTGGGGAGGGCTGTGCAGAGGAGGGGCTGTCGTGGGGGTGTAGGTGAAGTGTTTGCAAGTGCTGTCTTTCAGCTCCCCTGTCAATACAGGGTCTGTGCAGTCAGGAGCTGTTACCAGGCTGCACAAGGCACGTGCTCCTGCAGCCTCCAGTGAAAACTTGTGTCACGTAAATGGCTGGCATCTGTTCAGATTCTTACTGAGGAAATTCAGTGTTTATTGGAGAACACTGAGAGAGAAAATGGAGGTGTGGCTTCTAGAATCTTGGAGATGAAACTCCTCTGCTCTCTGCATTTTCCACTCTCTGTGCCTGCCATGCTGGCTTATTGAACTTTTGGTGCAGGTGTGCTTTAAATTCATTGTGAAGGGATCTAAAGAAAACAGCACTGGATTAAACCAACCCTGGGAAAAAAAAAAAAAAAAGGTGATGTTTAACAATATCCAAGTTGTCTGAATATAACTGTGCAAGCATACAGGCTGTAACTCTGTAAGATGCTAGCTGATGTAAACAGCCATGTATCCTTCGAAGATTTGTACCAGAATTTTTCTGCATCTTTAGATAGGTTCAGTGAGTGACCTGCTGTCATTACTGTGATCAGTCATAGGCTCTCTCACAATGCAGGTGAAAATGAAGCTTGTTCTGCACTTAAAAGATGGTTCATGTTTTAGGGAAATGAGTATGAAATTCAAACCAATTGCTTAGTACTGGTCAAAATCTGACCAGGCAGCTCCTCCCAGTCCCTCCCTGCTGGGATAGTTCAGCTCCCCTCAGGTTGCTACAACCTCTCCTTGTTATGCTAAGGGAAAGATAACGAGAAGTAATTTTGAAGTTACATTGACATTGTTAAATTTGAAGAGGAATAATTTCCACAAAAGATACAGTGTTCAGAATATTGTCTGTGAAATTATTCACTGTCTTGGAGATACAGAACTGTGGTTATTTTTATCACCTTTGGTGGAGGAAGACTTGAAGAACACCTTCAGAAACAGTCTGTAATTTCCTAAAGAACATTAAAACATTTCATAGACTGATATGTAATGGAAAAACTCAATAAATGCACAAATTTGCATGTCTAACTTTTTAGCTTGCAAGAAGCGAGCATCAAAATCATCAAAAGCAGATTTTTTGGGCAAAACCTTAATACGTGAATATGTTTGTATCCATGTGGGTTTTTGTTGCCTTTGGACAGAGGAAGGGTGCTTCCAGTGTGAGGCATTTCCTTGGGCTTGGGCTGTTTAGATTTCCTGTAATGTAGCAGGAGAAAAGATTATTTGGACGGTGATTTTTATGCTGTTGAGCTCTCATCTTCAGTGCACTGCAAGAGACTTGCTTGTCATTAGATCCTCTGCTGACTGTAAAAGACAAAAATGTGGAAACTGTTCCTTCCGTGCCTGTTAAGCAGGTGGCTCTGCAGAGACCCCTGAAATAAGCAAGAGAGAAAAGATTTTGACTAGAAAAATGAGACATAATACAGGATAAAAGGTCTTGAAGTTCTCAGAGTGGTGGCTGTAAGATTCAGCCCTGTGGCTCTTACAGTCCTTCTCTCAGGTGTTGCAAGGTACATCTGTTGGCTCCCCAGCAGTGTGTGAAACGGCTGGACATGGTCCAAAATGCTGCTAATCTGGTGTGTGTTCAGGACTGGGATGGAAGAGGAGCATTTTGCCTCATTGCTGAGTTCAGGAGAAACCTTGGGGGAAGGTGTTCTTTCTCCTACTCCCTCCCTGCCCCCCCTCCCCTTTTTTTATTTTTTGTGGTTTGGTTTGAGTTTTTTTGTTTGGGTTTTCTGTTGTTGTAGGTTTTGTTGTTGTTGTTAGTTTGTTGGGGGGGTCTTGTTTGGAGTGCAGTGCATGCACTTCAAGTGACCAGTTCCTTTTGAAAGGGACATCTCGGTGTAATTGATATTACAGAATAATGGAAACACTGTTCATAAATAATTCTGGAATTGTTGTTGGTTGTGGCTTGCTTAATCAAATTTTGGTCACCTGGACAATGGGCATCATAAGAGCACCTTCCCTGCACTGCTGCCCCACTTACCTCATTTGCTGCCCAGAACTTTCTCATTTGGGGGCACACCCTGGTCTGGGCAAATTCTGGTGGTCTCTTCTAGACACAGAGAGGGGCTCTGGCTCTGGCTGTGCTGTGCTGGCACTCCAGAATGTTTGTTTCTGCTTCCCGTTTTACCAATAGCAGCATATTTCTAAAATGCCTGATCTGGTCAGAGCCAGTTAGTCCTACCCTTAGTATTTTCCAGGAGCACTGTCAGGTGTCTGAATAGGAATATCTGGGAGCACCAGATGCTGTTTTGAATTCTGCTTCCAAAGAAAAATTCCCTGCTTTGATTTCTTTGGTTTAGTGTTTCTATCTGGGGACATTGGTGAGTGACAGGTGTGCATTTGGTAACTTCAGTCTTCTGACAGAAACTGACAGGAAGTTCTCAGTATCTTTAGCTTGGGATCAGGAAAGGTGGAGGCTTCACTCATTGCAGATCATAAAGTCTGGAGAGAAGAGCCTGGAAAATAGTCAAAAACATAGGGCTCTCCATTTCTGTTCCAGAGTGGTTTCAGATTAGAAAAAAAAAGAGGGAGGGGAAATAGTAATTTGTACTTCTGCATTTCACTGGAATTGTTTTCTCCTTTTGTTTCTAGATATATAGAATTATTCTCTCTTGACCCCTAAATAGTAGGAGCAAATCCCAGAATCTTGCAGCCCTGAGCTTGTTGGTTTATTACTTCGGTTCAAGCCAAATTTCTTCTTTTAAAAAGATGCTGCTTCTCCCTGTACAAGGCTGAGGGCTCAGATGTGAAACTCAGTGTGGCTTGCTGCTCTCAGCTCTACTAAATGCAAGTGCTGGTACCGAGCTAGGGAGAGAGGCATTACCTGTGTGCAACAGAGCCGTTCCCTGCAGGGCAAGCGTGGCCACTTCTCCAGGTGCCCGAGCTGTCGCAGCTGTGTTTGCTGAGCAGGGCCAGGTCTCTGCCAGTCTCTGCAGTGGACGTGCTCCGCCTGGCAATGGGGAGGGAGGAGACAGCGGTGTGGACTGCACTGCAGCACACTGCAGCACTCCTGGAACAAAGATCTGCTGGGCAAACAGGGCTTGTGTTGCTGCCGTGTGCAGCTGGGGGACAGGGCCCTGACACGGCATCAGCACCATGAGTGTTTCATGATGCAACTGGCAGTCCTTTCCCAGGGGCTCTGCAATTAACAGGACAACTGAAGGATTAGTAAGGCACTAATAATAAATCTTTTGGACTAGTGAGCTCACCTCTGACATGAGGTTAGATGGGAGGTGCTGGCCATAGTCCTTTGTCCCTGGCTCTTCAGCAGTGAGAGTGGGATGCTGAAGCTGGCCAGAAGGGAGTGGAGCTCTTGCTGCTGTCAGACCACAGCAGCCTCTTGGTGAGAAGGGGATGTTTTCAGCCAGTGGACCTGAGCTGTCTTGTACCAATGGTCTGCAGTATGGTCCTTGGTGCAGTACAGCAGAGATCCACATCTCTCCAATACTCTCTGCTGAGAGCTGTGCCTCAGAGTGTAGCTTATGAGTACTCCTTACAGGGAGGACTTGGTGTTCTTAGAGAAAACTGACATGTTTAAAACTTCATCAGAGCTTGTCTGTTTTGGTGCACATATTCCTTTTGCTGTCAGTGGGCTTGGTTCTGGGTTTATGAGTGTTCTGCACCACCACCCTGTCTGTATAGATGCATGAAACTGAATAGTATGAGGACCCTCTCTCCCTTACAGTTTTTACTACCTATGCCCTTAGCATGATATCAAGATTCATTTAATGTTCCCTATCCATGAAACAGTCCTGCCCAGCTTCACGTGAGCTGCATTTGCAGCCATTCCCTCTTCACTGACTGGCCCTATCCAGAGAATCATTGCCTCAGCTGATCTCTATGGCATTAGGTTCAGCAGTGGTCTGTTAATCTGTCTGAACCTCCCTGCTCCACTCTTCAAGCCTTAGTAGCTCTAGGATAGTGCTATGTTACAATGCAGCGAGGGGAAAATCAGTAGTACAGCCCTGAGACTTCTGCAGGGACCAGAGGGCTCTAGAGTTGCACGGCTTTCCAGAGTGGTGTTACAGGATTGTCAGTGCCCATATACCAATTTCTAGTAGTTCTGTTTGTGGAACTTGGCAGAAGCTATTTTCCAAGAAAGGGAGCCTGCCAGGGAAGGAGCAAATGCCCTGTCAAAGGCTCCTTTTCCTAAGCACAGAAGGAAGCAGAGGAGTCTTTTTCTTCTAGGTACCATTATTGCTTGATTCCAGGAGGCACACCAAGCTGAATTCAGGACTCTTGTAAAGCAGAGGAGTGACTCTAAAATGGCAGATGTGACCCTACTCACATGCTCTCTGAATGGGTATATTTGCTTAGCGTTTGTGTTTTGAATGACTTTGCATTACTCCTAGCATTGTGTGCATACTGCTGGACTCACAAGGAAAGCGATTTGTCTTCTGCCTGCATTTTTCATTTTTCTGTCTGTTTTCTGTAAGGAAGTTCTCCGGAATTGCAGTCAAAGGGTTGCTGCAGGAAGTTGAAGAGCTAGGATACTGCAGGGCAAGTGTGTGTGTACATTTGCAAGCAGAGCAAATCTCCTCTCTCACTTCCAGGATAGCTGTTTGTGACTTCCTGTAATTGGCTGTCAAAACCTGAGCTTCTTTTCCATGCAAATGTCCTTACTCTGGCTTTCTCCAACCTAGATAACCAGTTCAGGATGTCCATATTGGAGCGACTTGAGCAGATGGAGAGGAGAATGGCAGAAATGACTGGCTCCCAGCAACACAAACAAGGAGTAGGAGGCGGGAGCAATGGGAATGGGAACAGTGGAACACAGGTGCAGGTATGTGTGTCCAGACACAGCTTTATGCTTGCTTAGCAGAGGTTTTTTTTGGGGAGTGGAGCTTGAAAAGGGTTATAGTTTGTCCTAAGTAACAAATCTGGTTTGTGGGTGTCTTAACAGCAGCTGGTTTTCAGTTGCATTTGCTACTGTCTCAGTACTTGTAGAAGTGGAAGGCTGCCTGTTCAGGGCAAGCTGCAGCTCCTCTCCATGGTTAAACTGGGATGTGTGTGGTGTTTCAGTGCGTTTCTGGGACTGGGACCCTGGGCAGCTGCTTTGAGAGCCGCGTGGTGGTGGTGTGTGAGAAGATGATGAGTCGTGCATGCTGGGCGAAGTCCAAACACTTGATCCATTCCAAGACTTTCCGAGGAATGACACTGCTCCATCTGGCTGCTGCCCAGGGCTATGCTACTCTCATCCAGACCCTCATCAAATGGCGGTAAGACCCAGCCTGCTGGACTCTGGGGTGTTAGTACAGGCATAGCAAGATACAAAAACTCCTCTCAGTCCACATTTCTGTACAAAGAGCCAAACCCCTGAACTTTTTCTAATCCCCTGATCTGATGGGACCTGTCTCTTGAGAGCAAGTCCAGTTGCTAGATGTATCATGCTCTTCATGTCTGTGGTGGTGGTCACTGTCTGTAGTAAATACATGTGTTGTGGGCATGTGCGTGGCCTCTTCTTTGTAGTACAGTGCTTTGGATAAATCTGTGCTTAGACAATGATCTTGACGTGGATACAGAGCATCATTCCTTCTCTTGTTTCCCCTGCAGCACCAAACATGCAGACAGCATTGATCTGGAGCTGGAAGTTGACCCTTTGAATGTGGATCATTTCTCCTGCACTCCTCTGGTAAGAGCAGGGTCTGGAAGCTTCTGAGAGAGTCTGAGGGCCCTTTGGGGAGTTCTTTCTGATGTTTTACTTTCCTAAAGTGTTTCACTCTCTGGAGAGTAGATGTTCCTGTGTGCTCCTGCTGTGTACATGGTAAGACGTGGTACTGTCAGGATCCTGGCATTTTGTTGAGAGAAAGCACACAGAACAAAACTTCGTCATTGAGAAACATGAAGAAAGGGAACAGACAAATGGTTCTGGTCAGTGTTTTACACAGAATCTAGTCTCTACTCTCATGGTGTGAAAAGGACTTTACATGCCTTCTTTCACATTGTCCTTTGTGACTGTTTAACTGTAGAGATTGTAAAGTTATTAACTATCTTGGTCACTGGAGTAATGAAATCATGAGAACTTAGACAAGCAAAAAGCCAAAACGGATGGAATCAGACCTGCCAGTTTGCAACTCAGAGTATTGATTTTACTGTTCCCAACCTTTGGTCCTATCTGCATGTTTCTGACCTCAGAGATTCCTTCTTGTATGAAGCTGTTCTGTCTCTGCAGTGATGTCAACGTCACAAAAAAACCCCAAAACAAAAGAAAACAATGAGCTTTGTCAATTGGAGGTTTCTCCGTTGTAGGAGAGAATAGCATGTATCCAGTCCTCTCTATTGGCCTTTTGTTACGTTGGGACATTTATAAAAGTAATTTGCTGGCTTTGAGCATGTCATGTTTTGTTTATCAGAAGAGTTTTTCCTTGAGCTGGTACCAGACTGCACTGCATTAATAAGAGAGAAGACAGGTCTCCCAGTGGGTCAATTACCTTTTCTTCTTTAGATGTGGGCATGTGCCCTGGGCCACATGGATGCAGCTGTTGTGCTGTACAAGTGGGACCGCCGAGCCATCTCCATTCCTGACTCCCTCGGGAGATTGCCACTGGCCATTGCTCGGTCTCGGGGCCACGTGAAGCTGGCAGAGTGTCTGGAGCAGCTACAGCGAGATGAGCAAACTCAGCTTGGGCAAAACCCCAGGATTCAGTGCCCCTCGAGCACAGACTCCAACACAGAGAACTGGGTGTCCCAATGGCACAGTGAGCTTGTTGCCTCTCAGGAGCCTCAGAAGGGAGTCACAGTGATTTCCAGTACAAACACAGGTAAAACATCCTGGAGGGCATGCTCTGTTTTGGTGACAACATGTGAAAATGTGGGGGCAAGGAGCTCACCTGGGCAGTGGGTGCCACCTGTGGCCTTGCTGTCCATGCTTAATTCTTTTCTTGTGCTCCATACACTTGCATAAGCATCAGGAAGAGGAGTGAATGCTCTGCTTTGGAAAGACTTGTGTATCTTAGGAGTGGTTGAGACAGTATCCTCCCTGGGTGGTTGTTACTCCCTTTGCACATCTTCTCAGGTGTCCATAGAGCACAGCACAGACTCCAGCCTGAGGCAGAAGCTGTCAACGTTCCTATAATAGTCGTGAGTTTCATGTTTAATTTTGACCATTGATCTGTTTGTTTGCAGAGCTGAGGCGGCCAAGATCAGAACCTTCCAGCTATTACAGTAGTGAGACGCAGAAAGATTACCCTGCACCCAAAAAGCATAAGCTGAGCCCTGAGTATTTTCAAGCCCGGCAAGAGAAGCTGCTTTCCACTGCACTGAGCCTGGAACAGCCAAGCATTAGGAAGCAGAACTCCAGCTCCAAGCAATCCTCCACTGAGACAATCAGCCCCAGTGAAGGGCTGAGGGACTATGGCCGGGAGCTCTCCCAGCACATCCCAGAAGTTACTGGGTACCGGGGCTCCGGCAGCCAAGCAGGCATCAAATGGAACCCAAAAGACATTTATATTGGTGTGTCTGCAGTGCAGGTGGCAGGGAGCCAGAAGGGCACTGCCCTGGGGAAGGATGCTGTGGCCCATCGGCTGCGCCAGCGGGAGCAGATGAATGTGTTGATGATGGCCGACAGGGAGATGGTGGATGCAGAACTCCTGTCCTACAGGGACAACGCAGGGGATGAGGACTGCTTACACCACATGGATGAACTGCAGGTAAACACAGCCACAGCACCAAGATCAGCAGTCTCGTAGAGCATGGAGGCTGCACAGAGGATCCTGACTGTGAGAAAATCCCGTGGAGGCCTCTAGACTGAGTTGTGCTTTGAGGAAGGAGGTGGTCACACAATCAATACATACTTTCTTCCAATTTCAACACAGGCATAAAGGCTAATGGTTAGCTTTTAGGGTTGCACACTGGCATACCCTTCAACAGCATACAGAATGCACAAAATTGCAGTTGTGTAAGGAAAAAGGAAAAAGCAGAGGCTGATCACAGCAGTGCATGTGACTCAGGTGGCCCAATAGTCCGGTGGGAGCTGGCAGCAGTCCCTACAAAGTCATCTCAGCAAAAGAGCAGCAAAGTCACTTTTCCTTTGGAAATAACATACTAGTGACAGCTGTAAAGGGAGGGCCCAGAGACCTTTCACCAGATCTTTTGACCTCCCCATAAAGGAAAGTAAGAGGTCCAGGGAATATGAAACCCTGCAGTGCTTGGTTTGTTGAAGATGCAGAAAAGCAAATGAGCATTAGTTAATGGATTTCTTTCCACTGCTGAGACAAACAGTAGACTCCAGCTTCCACAGGTTTGGGCAAAATGGGGAATTCTGTCTAAAGCTGAGCTGTAACATGGAAGAACAAGTCACGTACTACCAGGCAGCTAAGGTTTGCTGTTCTTTCCCCCTTGACAGGTGAACATGATGACACTTGCAGAGCACATTATTGAAGCTACACCTGACAGGATCAAGCGGGAGAACTTCGTGCCAATGGAATCGCTGCTGGCAGAGAGGACAGACAGTGCTGCCATGAGCACCACCATGAGCTGGCTGGCCAGTTACCTTGCTGACGTCGATCACTTGCCCAGTGCTGCACAGATCAGGTCAGTGGGAGCTGTGAGGTTGCTCTGGGTTTCGGTGTGGTGTTCATACTGGGCAGCATGTTGTGACTCTTCAGCCTGCAGCTCTCAGTGAGACTCAGTTCTGGTCTTGCAGGCCCAGGCACACTCTTGTGCTCTCAGCTAGCACAGCTACAAATTCATGGAATGAGGGTTTCACTCCAGCACCACATCTGTGCAGTGCAGGACAGGCAGGCTCAGGGGTGTGGGATGTTGCTTGGAGAAAACAGGGGGAGCATAAACTTCTGCCTTGAACTCAGAAATGTTGTTGTCCTTATCTGTGATGCCAAGCCCAAGTGCTTTGTAAGCCAATAATTCCTACTGTGATTGGTATTTCAGAAGTCTGTATAGTGAACCCCTGACCCCTTCTTCGAACACCAGCTTGAGCCCTGCAGGCTCACCAATCAGTGAAATAGCTTTTGAGAAACCCAGCCTTCCCTCGGCAGCAGACTGGTCTGAATTTCTGAGTGCATCCACCAGCGAGAAGGTAGAAAATGAGTTTGCACAGTTAACTCTGTCTGATCATGAGCAGAGAGAACTCTATGAAGCTGCCAAACTCGTCCAGACAGTATTCAGGAAATACAAGGTATGTGGCCCAAACGTCCAGTGTTTTCCTTGATGGATGTGTGAGAGACAGCATATAATTTGTTACAAACAAAAATGCGGGTAATACTCACTCCAGGGACAAAAACAGAGTTTCTGTCACAACCTTTCCAATGTTTCTGACGTTTGTTTGTTGATGTTTGCCCAACAAATATTGTATGGGGAGTGCATGCCATGCCATGGCACACCTGCTGTGCCAGAGCGGCACTCACAAAGCACATCCTCAAAATGTACCCCAGAGGTTCTGCTTCGTTGGCCATTTGATGTAAAGATGCATTTTGAAGGTTTGTTCCTTATGTGAGTTGACAGCAGAGGCATCTCCAGGAAGTGCCTGGGCCTGATTTGGACCAGTGTTGGGGGTTGAATGGTTCCCTTTTCTTTCTGTGGAATTTCTCCCATGTAGCATTGACAGGAGAGGTTTGCCCTGCGAGCAGCTGAGAGCCACGTCACCTGTCCTGGGTTTTGGTGCCCTCTGACTGATGCTGCTCCTTTCTCTCTCCACACAGGGTCGTCCTCTCCGGGAACAGCAGGAGGTGGCTGCTGCTGTTATTCAGCGTTGCTACCGAAAGTACAAACAGGTAATCAAAAAAGTGACATTTTATGAAGCACATGTAAGTGCCATGAACACACCCTGGTGTAGTGGGCGTTGTCCCACTGCTCCTCTTGTATGCTTTTCAGCCTGCTGTAATGAAATACCTTGCTCAGGCAAAACTGAAAAGAGAAGAAGATTCATGTTCTGAATCGTAGTTTTGGAGGGAATCCTTGACATTTTTTTGTGATAATGCCTGTGTTTTTGCTGTGAGATGGACAGCTGTGATGTATTCTGTATTGGTCTTTATGCATGTTACAGCCTGAGGAGACTATTCTCTGACTAGTTGCTTGCCAAATTTCATTGTGAAATTGAAGTTGGTTTTGACTTTGATAAAGGTGAGGGTGAAAAATAGGTTGTTTTATTCTGCACATACTAAACTTGTAAACTATGGGAAGTCACATGTTGTAGCTTGATGTGAGTTTTTCCAGGACTGAGACTGTTTTCCAGACTGGTTGGAGAAATTTTTTTCAGGCTGAGTTCTCAACCCCAGGAAAAGAAGATAACTTTCCATTTTTGTTTTTGATTGGGGTTTTTGTTTTGGTTTTTTTTGTTGGTTTTGTTTGGTTTTGGGGTTTTTTGGTGAGGACTAGAGCCCACATCCCTCTTTGCACTCTACCCTGCTAGACCGTCTGTCTAATGCCTGGCAGTATGTTAACAGAAAGTGAGGCAAGGCAAGTTGTGCTCTTTTACAACCCTCAAAAAAAATTTATTTGGGAAGCCTTTCTAGTGTTAGGTGACTGCATTGTGGTTCACATCCAACCCGTCATATGGATTTCATTCTGGAATGGTGCTTCCTACAGTAGGGAAGCTTAATTCCTTTCAAAAACTGCTTGACAAATTGCTTTGTCTTGGATCCTGGAATCGCTTCTTTTCGAAAGAAGATTGTTTGGGTCTTTTTGTTTTGATTTCTTTTTTCTTTTTTTTCATTCTTTATTTGCAGAACTAACATTAACAATGTATTTTTCTGTTTCTCCCCAAGCTTACTTGGATAGCCTTGAAGGTAATACAAATACAAACACTATTTTGGAAACAGTTCCCCCTGGGTCACTAACTTGCACACTCAGTGTAAACAAGGAGAACTTGGCATTTTGGAGAAACTTTTTAATACTATCTACTAATAAATGCCTGTGGTTGAGAAGTTACTGTCAAACCAGACTTTTCTGGGAGTTGTGTAGGGACTGCTGTGCCACAGTTGTATCAGTTCCCATGAGCAGGGATGGGCTGAGCTGCTGGGAGGATTTTGCAGCCAGTTTCCAGAGGACAGGCTTTCCTTTAGTGCTCCTGATCAGCTGTCACTTGGTGACCTTTGCCTTGGCATTTGGGGAGCACAGAACATTTATCCCACCTGTGAGCCAATGTCCTCTGCATTCTGCTTGCCTGCTGAAGTATTTTGACCATTCATCTTTGAAATACCTGTGTGCTGAATTCCTAAGGCCAACATCTCAGTACATTGCTGCTCATGCTGGAGGCACAACTGTTGATGCCAGTCTTAAACTGTTCACAGTCAATAATTCTCTGCTGTAAAGATGAGTTTCCCAGCTATGCAACATCTTGATCTCATCAGATTCTAGAATCAACTGAGCTTTTCTTAGGGCTTCCAGGAGGCAAGATGTGTTTTTCCTGGAGTGAACATGTCCTTGGGGTGATATTCCATCCACAGCTTCCCCCTGCCCTGTGGTTTTGTTTTGGGCTGAGAACTGTTCTGTCAGCACAAATGGGTTGTGCTCTGGGACACTGAGCTCACCAAGGCTTTCCTCTATGGGGAGGAGTTTAGGTGACATCTCCACTGATCCCCTTCCCAGAAGGAAGAAGGGAACAAGAGGAGGACAGGGCGCAGCTACTCAGGTCTTAGAGTTGCATGCAAACATATTGGTGTCTGGTCTATGCAGTGACTGCTGATTTCTCTTTCACTTTCCTGTTCCTCTGATCTGTTACTGCACTGATCAGCACAGGTTTGTGACTGGATTGGAACAGTCACAGCTCACGGCTCTGTTTTGTATTTGAACCCTTCTGTTCAGGGGTTTGTAACTCAGCCACAGAATTCCCATCTGGGCTAAAGCTCTGAAGGAAAACCATTACCAGCCCATGAGTAGACTCATTTAAAACAGCGAATTTAAAATCACAATCTGATCCATTAATTTAAAAATGTTAAAAACAAAAAAAGAAGGAAACAAAAAACCAAATAGAAATTAATAATGGCAAAATATAACTGCTCCTAATGACTGCTTCAATTCCAAAAAGTGAAATTTGGTAAATGGTGGTCTGTGATGATATTGGAAGATTTTTTGCTTTGGGGCTATGTTGGGAGGGTTGGTTGTTTGCTTTTGGGGTTTTTGGTCCCAGCAGAGTGGAAAATACTGAGCTATGTTAGGACATTACCCTGTACAAGGCAGTAGCTGCTTCTCGTCTGTCTGATAATCAGAAGTCAAAGCTGATGAAATATCCAAGAACAACAGACACATCAGTTTTGAAAGTATTAAAACTATTAAAACTTACCAAAATAAGAGCAAACATTGAAAACCTCTGTTATAGTAGTATGAGTGCAACTTCTATACATTATTCTACATTTTCATCTTACAAAGGACTTAAAAATATGCATGAATGCACATGGTTTCTGTTAAGTGGTCATCACCTTGCATGCTTTCAGAGGAAAAGGATGTAGAATAAAGATTTTCTTTTTAAGAGTTTGTGCCTGCTTTACTTGGGCTAGAAATAATACAGTGCTAGACGGAGTTTGGGAAGTGTGTGACTGCTCACGCAAATTTGTGAGTTCATTGGATGCTTGTTATAGATTTCTATTGAAATTTAGTTTTGTCCGTGTCTCAGGCTCAGTATTAGACTTATAACTATTTTGGTTTGGGGGGTTTGTTGGGATTGTTTGGTTTTTAAGAAAGATGGGGACAGATATTTGTTGCAATAAGACAAGTGACAATGGCTCCAATCTAAAAGAGGGTAGGTTCAGATTAGATACAAGGAAGACAGTTTTTACAGTGGGGCTGGTGAGCCACTGGCACAGGTTGCCCAGAGACGTGACAGATGCCCTGTCCCTGGAAACATTCAAGAGCAGGCTGGATAGGGCTCTGAGCAACCTGATTTCCTTGAAGATGTCCCTCTTCATGTTGGGGGAGGTTGGACTAGATGACTTTTAAAAATTCCTCCCAGGGCAGATTATTCTGTGATTCCATTAATCCAGTTAAACTATTCCACAGGAACAAAATCAGATAGTTGTTTCCTTGATGCAGACTAAGTTCTGCCCCTAATCTTACAGTTGTTCCAGTTTGCTGTCACCATTTCCTTACACAATTCCCAATCAGGGAATAGATACTCACTTACTTCTCACCACGTGTTAGTGACTCAAGTCTTTCACCATAGGGAGCCTGCTTCTTACTGGTCTTACTGGGATGCCTCAGCTTCTCTTTGTTTCTGTTGTAGTATGCACTTTATAAAAAGATGACGCAAGCTGCCATTCTTATCCAGAGCAAATTCCGAAGTTACTATGAGCAGAAAAAATTCCAGCAGAGCCGACGAGCCGCGATGCTGATCCAGCAGTACTATCGCAGCTACAAGGAGTGTGGCAAGAGGAGGCAAAACCGTCGGGCAGCCACCATTGTCCAGCAGAAACTCAGGTGAGCCTCAGGGGTTTTGATGCTGTTAGGATCTTTCTGTATTGTTTTTATGCTCTTAGAGGCTGTGCTGTGCTTCACAGACAAAGGGCAGTGGGAAAAGGACTGTGGTTTATAGGACAATTATTCTTGCATTTAGTAGTATTCTCCCCAGTTTTGCCTACACTTCAGTGTTGGGGTTTTTTGTGTTTAGAAGCAGTCTGCTTACCAAGAAGCAGGATCAAGCTGCTCGCAAGATTATGCGGTTTTTACGACGCTGCCGCCACAGGTATGACACTGTCTTTTGGTATCTGCCTTTCCTTAGAGCAATGCGAAATATTCGAGTGTGTCTGCAATGAATGCAATGTAAATATAATAGAACCAGCTCACTACAGATCTTTTAATCAAAGAACAAAGCTGAGCTGTTTCCAAGATGCACTGTCAAAAATGAAATCTTTAACTTAGGACTGTTGCTGAAAGAGAATTGTGTACAGCCCAGGTCGTTCGACTTTAAAAGCTGGACTTGAGGATGTCTAAAAATAATCTTGTTAAATCATGGCTACAGCTTCTGAGTGCCGCCCAAAAAACATTCATGGTATGTGGGAAAGTGCAAAAAGTGATGACATCTGGTGTGTGCTGGAAATGCCTTTAGTTCGGTCACGGAAGCATTTGGTTGGCTCTCCTCAGGTGGGTGTTCTCTTCAGTGTGAGTAGGTGGCATATGGCAGCAGAGCAGCACAGGTTAAGTCACGTCAGCCACTCCACAGGCATGAAGATGAAGCAGCTCCTGCCAGTGTGGGAACAGCACAGGCTTGCCAGAGTGCTCCCCTGTGGCAGCCAGCACTGCCATACCAGCAGGGTGTTTGCTGTGGTTTTTAGCTGAAAGGATCCCCTATATGTGATCAAGTTGCAAACTGGGACTTTGCCTAGACAATGGTGAATCGTGATGTTTCTGACTCTGCCCCCTCCATTCTCACTACCCATGCATTTCATCCACTCAGGAGCTGGTCACACCTGATGCATTTTGAAGCATGTTTAGTTCAGTCCAGTGACATTTAACAAGGAGAGCTCTTAGAGGCATGTGATAGGCTCCTGATTTTAGAAACAGACTCAGTCTTTATTGCAGGATTTCAAAGCTGCACTTGCAGGAGGTCAGCGTGGCTCATGCTGTAGAAGTACATCTTAGCTGCAGGTTCAGTGGGAAGTAACATGTGGGAACAAGAAAAAGGGCTTTGTAGTTCCTAGGCTGATTCCAAGTGCTCTTGAAACAACCAGTCATTGAAGAAGCACAAACGACTTCTTACTTCTGGCAGGGCATATGGAAGAGACCAAAGGGGTTGTTTTGTTATGTTTGTTGTGCAGCATGTCCTGGAGGTTCAGAATTTCTGTATCCTCTCAGATCTGCTTGAGATCCAGGCAGTCCCTGGGGTAGCCACGTGCTAAGTTTCCATCCATGGGGTCTCTGGGGTCAGCCTGAGAAGCTTTTAGAGTCAGCTCAGACACAGGCCCAGAGAATGCCTCCAGTCTGGCTGTGTCCCTGGGGTTCCCACCAACACCCAGGATGTGCCATGCACTCCAAACAGGGCTCAGTTAAGACTCCAGCTTGAGTAACACAGACTCTGCAGGGCTTTAACTCCCGTGATTCCAACAGTTCTTGACTTCAGCTTGTTGCCTTCCTCTTCCTCAGTGTCTCTTCTTCCCTTTGTAGAGAGACCTTGCTCATTTGCACCACTGAAGGCTAGACCCAGGGTCAGTCTCCTCTCTCCAGCAGCATGGTCGCTGCTCTGAGTATCCCTGCAGGATGGGTTTAGCTCTTGGGGAGTTCCAGACCGAAATTCAGGGAGGATTCACTGTCATTGAACTCTCTCTGGCTCACATCACATTGTGCAGTGCTTGAATTTCTGCAGGAGTGCAGTCCTGTCCCAGGCACTTTTTTACTGGTTGTGGTTGCTTGGGAATTTGTCTGTGGTTCTTGGCTAGGATGCAACAAAAGGAAAAAGTGACTTGGCTCCACTGAAGATGTTAACTGTGTTTCAAAACTGCCTTGCTTTTCCTTCTAAAATAGAAATGATCACAGTGTTGTGGTTACATATTTTCTCCAAGCAGTCATAAGAGTTGAAAACTACGTTAGTGTAACTACTACTAATATTGACAAATCTGAACAGGAGCATTGTGGCATTGGTAAATGCTAAAAGTGAAAGCAAGACTTAGCAAAATGACAAAATGAGCATTCAGAATCTGCTTGAAAAATACATAATTTATCAGATTTATAGAACTGTTTAGAAATGTGAGAGATTTCAGTCTCGTTGCCTGTTTTCCTCCTGCTAGCTAAAAAAGCTCTAGCAATCAGGAGAGCATTTTCCAACAGTGTTGAAACACTTCATAATGTTCACTGTTCAGCTCTGTACACTTGGGCTGCATCTGTGTTCCTGGGGTCACACTGCTTTAGTGTCTCTCAGATCCTCGGGCTCCTCTGGCTGCTGGAACCACACAGATCTGGTGCCTCTGATCTCTGCAGTCAGTGACAAAGACCAGGCAAATCAGGTTCTTAGAGCTTTATTACCACGCAGGATTTTGAAGGCAAATTAGAAGCCTTTTGCTTGTGTAAACAGCTGTAAAGGAAAATATAATACTGGAAATTACACAGATCATCTACTTAATACAACAGAACTTCACTTGCTCCAGCATCTCAGCTGGCTCAGTCTGACCTGTTTGCTTCTTTGCTCCCTGTCCTGAGGGGCAGATCCCTGTGCTTCCCCTGGCACAGCCATATCCTGGTAAGAGCACCCAGATCCATTCCTTCCCAAACCTGGCTCTGCAATCCTCTTTCTTAGCTGCCTCGTGGTGCAGGCACACTGGGGTACCAGGTGGAATTGCTTCCTTCTCACCTGCTCTTCCTCCGGCTTTCTGAATTTTCTTTGTGTCTCAATAACAACATTATTCCTCCCTGCTTGACTTTTCTTGCTTACCTTTTCCTAAGGGTAGAGTAATATTAGGATGCCAAGTAAGTTTCAGATGACCTCTGTGTAAACCTCCTGGTTACATCCCTTCAGTCTCCCATGTGACACACAGGGTACAGCTGATGAGGATGGGACTGGTACTTGGGCTAAGAGCCCCGCACACTCTTTCTGCTTGTTGAAATCTTGTTGCAGTCTTCTCCTGTGTTACTTAAAATTAGCACACTGCTGCTATAAACAAGAATTTAAGAAAGCCTTAGTGTCCAGAAAGAAACACTTCAGCCATCTAAGCTCCTGAAATCCAGGAGTGAGCCATAACAGGTAATACCCAATGTTAGTTAATGCTCTGTAGTATAAAAATGACATTATGAAGCCACTTTTTAAACCACAGTGCCTTGACAGTGCAAGGGATAGAAATGACAAATATTTTTGGAAAAATCTGAGGGAGTGAGAGAAAAGAGAGCATGCACGGGAACGTCAAACAAACAGGATCTTGTAGCAGATTTCTGCCAGTTGATAGATCTGGGGGAAGAGGCTGCAAAAGCCAGTAGCAGTCTGTTGTAAGGAGAGTGAGCTAAGTGAGAAGGCAGTAAATGCTTAAAGTTCAGAAATTGAACCTTTGAAAAATTGAATGGTTTAGCCTAGATTTTTGTCCATGAGCAGATTCTGTTGCTGAGCCAAATACTTACTCTCAAGAGCCTTTAGGTGAGATTTATTCAGAGTTTCCCCTGGCAACTGTCTGCTTGGTGGGGTTTTTTTCCTGTTTAAAATTGATCCAAGTCTGCTTTAAGCCAATTATGAGAACTCTGTTTGCTTGCATTCAGAACAGCTTAAACGGTCATCTTGTCCTATTTTACTTAATAACTTTTTGGCACAAAGGTTTAGTATCTCAAATGTGATTTTGATCACCTCGAGGATCTGATCTCCTGAACTTAATGTTTGTTGCTTGACCAGAAGGTATTTCAGGTGTTTTGGGAGAGTTAACGAGAGGTTCTGCAGTTGGAGCTCTCAGTAGTGATGTAGATGAAAATCAGAAAATACATAAGTTTTAGTTGAATATACTCTTAGAGAAGATATTAGAGCTGTAGTAGCTGAGTGTCATGGAGACAAAAGGGATCATTCATCAGCAGGAGTCATTCTGACTGTCAGACATATATTGTTTCCTTTTGACTTTGAACAGAACCCCCATATTTATCCATCTATTCTCATATTCTCAAAAATCTGGTGAAAAACATGCATCAGCATAACGCAGTATCAACATGATCTGTCACAGAAGTGTTGTTTGTTGAGAATGAGAAACAGAAGCTTCCTGGTCTCCCAGGAGAGCTTCACCCATCTCCCCATGGTGCCCAAACCTGTCAGCTTGTACTTGGTTAACTTCCAGCCTAAAGCTTGCCCCTAACACCTCCTGTGAACTGAGCTGCCTCCAGGCTCACTGTCCTGAGGCAGAACCAAAGCTTTGCATAGTTAATGATTTTGGAAAGACTCCACCTACTTAGTGATCCCCAGATGTGACACATCTAGAGCTGCAAGGAAATCCAGGAGCTCCGAATGGGTTTGGATTTGCTGAGCTGAACTCATGTGTGGTACAGTCAGCTTGCACTGGGAAGGTAACCTCCTATTTCCTATTCTTTCTCTGATTTGTAGGAAACTTTTACTCTTCTGGGGGATATCTAGACCGTTGCTAAGATGGAATTACGATCTGCAGTATTTTCTGTGGAGTAGCATTTGGAATGAGATAGAAAAGAGGTGATTGCTGCCAGGGAAGGCAGGATGCAGCTAGAAATGCCATGGGGATGACAGTGTTGGGTTTTTTTACTTGCTTATAACTTTCTGCCCTAAAGCACCTAAACACAGGACTGCCCTTCCCTGTAAAGAGGAGTCCCTAGGCAGGAGTGGGAAGGGTTCTTTCTCTCCAGGCAAGCAGAAGTGCTGTCTCCTCCTCCCTGAAGTGAAGCTCTAGGTAAGGTACAGTTGTTGCCATGTGTGTCTAATGGCTCTTTGGTATTGTTTTGCACTCTGAAGCCCTCTGGTGGACCATAGGCTGTACAAAAGGGTGAGTGTAGCTGCCTGCTAGCCAGTTCCTCTCTTCCATTTTAAATATATTTGCTTTCTGCTTGCTTGCATGGGGCTGCGGCCGAGATATGCCAGTAAGTTTCACCTCCATTAATTCTATGAAAGAATCTTGTATAAACTAACCCTACTGCAATGACTAACACTGCTGCTTTTGTAACAGGACAGAGCTCTGCAGTAGATGTTACCAGTGCATGAATGTGTGAAAAAGGACATGTATATTCATCATGGGCATGCTTAGATGGTGTTGTCGGTGGGGTATTTTTTCAGTATCCAAAATGGCTGTGAGTAGATGTTGGAGTTTGACAGGATCTGCACTCACACACACTCAATGAGTTCCATTGTCATGGACTGCAGCAGCATTCAGGGTAGATCATAGGAAGCTGCACTGCAGGTTCAGCCTACTCTAAATGGATATTTATTTCTGCCTGGGCCAGATGGAAGCAGAAGAGCTCCTCACAGTGCTTTTTACTCCCAAAGGTGGTTAAGCACCAGTGTTTATCTTCTATTAAGTTGATCTTTGGTAAGTTACATGGTTGCATTGTAGGGCCAGCTTTTTGACAGCTGTTTCTCTAATTTTTTAATCCACATATTGGGAAAGAGAACAAAAAAAAAGTGAAGATGCTGCAACTGTGTTATAGTAAGTGCCAAGAGAGTGTCTGTTGGGAGTCTCATTCTCAGCATGAAGAGCCCACTCACCTGTGTGCTCAGTCACATTAGTGGCTGGTTGGCTGTGAGACAGCAGGGTGGCAAGAGGTGATGTTGCCTGGAATCAAACGAAGAGCTTTCTGAATAATATTAAAGTGCTAATATAAAGTGCAGTTCTTTAATGAAAGCATTCAGGTGCAGAAAACATAGTTATGAGCACATGTGGTGTAGGATTTCTACAATTTTATAAGGTTAGTTAATTAGTGTATCTAGGAGGTAAATCCAATAGTTCCACCCTTGGGCCTGCCCCTTGGAGTGTCTCCAGGAGGTTCTTTGCCCTGTATCTTGTTTTGACTCTCAAATGCTGGTGCAAAACAGATTTCCTTGGTAGAAATCATTTTCTTGAAAATAAGACTGAATAGAATTTCGAGAGTTTGACATAATGTATTAAAAAGGGTTAGCTATTGTTTTAAAGTGTGAAAAAGGGTAAGAAAGGGCTAGAAACTATGAAACTATATATTAGAAACCTACGAAGCTACAAATAAATGAAAAAGCTAAAAATCTTTAGTTATCAGTGGGAGAATTTCTGTGACAGGTCTCTCGAAGCATGTGCCTCAGCTGCCAGCAGGCTGCTCTGTTCTATCTCGCACCTGAGAGGTTGTTAGGGCAGCAGGGTTTTTGTAAAAGACTGCTGCCAGAAATATTACAGTTTGTGTGCTTATTGCTCCTGTTTTCAGCAAGGGAGGGGTGGCCTGCACCCCTGCTTCCATGTAATATAAAAAGAAAATTGCATTGTTGATGATGGAGTTTTATTGACTTGGCATTGCAGAGATCGTTTTCAAGACTCAAGAGTGAGAGCATGAATAGGGCCTGAGCCTGCTGGAGACACCATTGTTTGTTTAACTGTTCAGGCTAACAAAGGGGTAGCAGCTAATGGCATTTGTTTCCAAATCATTACTTCTATGCTACCATTTTTTGTTGTACGTCCTCCTTTTTTTACAAGCTAAAATTTGGAGTTTTTACTAATAACAGATGAAGAGGAATTGATTGAAATTAGAGCAAAGGGCCAGCTGTGCCCTGAGGGCAAGCTCTACAAGGGCTGCTGTCAGCAGAGGCCAGTTTTCAGTGTTGGAGGAGAAGCAGTTGTTGGATTTCTAAGGCTTTTTGTATGCCACAGTATATGAGGAATTAGCAACAAGCAGATTCTGGAAGTTTGGTGGCATTTGCAGATTTTGCCTGGAATGACCAATGATGTGTGATTGATGGGGAAAGGGGGTGGCTCTCTGTCTGGGAAAAGTAAACTGTGAGCTATCTCAAAATGTACTGGCTGCTGTTCTGCCAAAGTAAGTCTGTAATGGCAAGATATTCTCTGCTGCTTTGCATTCTGGTAACACCCTGTGTGTGTCTGTTACTGGAGTGCACAAACACCAAGAGTATTCCCAGGCCTGCTGATGTGCCCAGGCTGACACAGCCCCTCATGCTGAGGGAATGCCTGCATTTATTGTTTGTAATACACGAAGTGGGTGTTATCTGTAATGTGCTGTTGGAGTGTGCAGATAAATGATTGCAGCATTTGCTCCTGAGTTTCAGTTTTAAGACCTTTCCAAATTGAGTGATTCTTTTTTTTTCTGGATTTATCTGGGTGACATTACACCAGGATCAGTAAAGAGGGAAAGGCAGGAGATTTTACTGGCCTACTCTTGAGTGAGACTAGACTCGGTGTCCTGCAGTAGAAATTAAAATACATTTTAGGGGAAAAAAACCCCATCCAGTTGCTCTTGCCTTTAAGTAACAGTTCTCATCTCAAGGAAACCTGCTTCAGTAGAGGGATTTCAGCTACTCACCATGCTCCCCCACGCAAATGTTTGCCTTCATATCAGTCAAACCATCCTCTGTAGCTTCCTGCAAAAGAGGGCTTTGCTCCCAGTCCAGGTGTAGAGGTGAACAAATTGCAGAGCTGCCTGCAGTGTTACCCTCTCTGCCCTGCCCTTGGCAGGAGATGATCTGAAGAAGATCACAAGGAGTGAGTCTTGCCCATGTCGAGGGGATGACCAGTCAGGTGCCTTCTGCCTACAGCAAAACTTCTGTCCTCTCTGGGGCAGAACAAGTGCACGTGTTACCCATGATCATGAGCTATAAAAAGTGTCTTCATTGACCTTTTATGTACAAATAGGCCCCCTTTCCCCACCACGATCTCATGGTTTGATTAAATGCTGCTCTCCAGTTTTGGGGAGTAAATGTGTAGCATCTGAAATAATTTCTCTGGTAAGTACAGCTGAATTTCATAACTGAATAAACATCTGCTGTGTTTTGTTGTTCTTTGCATACTCTTCCTCTTTTGTCATTTTAGCAACAAACCTTTTCCTACTCCTGTGCATCTAGGACTTGTATTTTTAATGTGTTTTTAATCTGTGCCATGCAGCAGACACTGCATTGAGGTACCTGGTTTCTTGCCTCTCTTAGTAAGACAGAGAATGGGGGAAAATTTGAAGGGGTAGGCAAGTCCCATTTATTTGAGTTCAGGACGATGTGTGAAAATGTCATATTGGGATGTGCGTGTCTGTACCTGCAACAAAAGTTTTCAAAGTAATTTATTTTTTTCATTTACCTCTTGCAGGGGCTGAATGTATTTGAAGCTCAGATGTGTGTATTAAATTGCAGACTGCGTGCTCTGGGGTGTCGTTCTTATTGGGCCTTTCTGTCTTTTTTGTTTTGCTGCCTAAATGAGATATCTGGAAAAAGGCAAGATCTCCCTTGTCTTAAATATCCCACAGGCCATTTCAGGTCTCAGAGCAACAGGTAACTCGCCAGCCAGCCTTTTCTGGCTCTTGCACCCTGTCCTGTAAACTGATCTTCAGCACTGGGACTCATTCAGCATTTCCCTGGCTGGGCATTATGGAGTCACTCTGATACAGCAGCTTTGTGTTAACGCTTTACCCATGAAGCCATCATGTGCTGTGACGTTTTCTCAGTAGGGCTGGTTCATTTGCTGACACCCTGTCCAGGACTGGGCAGGGCACAGGGAGAGGAGCTGTCACTTGCTGGGGCTGTTGCTTTCTACATTGCTTCAGCACATACTGATATATGCCCTGTACACTGTCCAGGTGAGCAGCACGGTGTGAGGGGCAGAAACTTTGGCTGGCTGAAGCAGTTTGGGAACCAGGATGTATCTCCCAAGAGTCAGGGTTGAAAGCTCATGTTTGAAATCATCTTCTCTTCCTTTCCTGTATGTCAGCATCACGGCTGTGATTTCAGACACCTCAGCAGTGGTCATCTCTATTGCACGTGCTTTTTCCTTCCATCTGCTCTTCAGCACTTGCAGAGGGAATAACTTTGTGCCTTAGAAGCGCTTTCTGTCTGGACAATGTTATCTGGGGAGGTGTTTGTTCAAGGCTTCATCAGTGCATAACCAGATGTACAGTCCTTGCAGTTTTGTGCATGGTGTCAGAGCTGCTGGCACAGGGTGGTGCTTTTTGTTCAGAGTGCTGCAAAAGCCAGGGCCTGTTTCCCGTTCTGGGGTGCACCACTTGCAGCTGAGCATCACTTGAGCTGTCCTCACTCCAGCCCCCATTCAGCTCAGGGAAGCACTCCCAGAAGTGATCCAAGCCAGCATGACAGTGCTTGTAGACCCCTGGAGAGGTTTGCACACCATCCAGCAGCACCTGGCCTGCTGCTGTCACTTTCATTGCCATCATATCCTCTGTTGTTTGAAAAAATAGTCTCACTGCAAGTCTACCAAAATGGGTTGAAACATCTTCTCTAAGAACATTCTTTCTGCTGTTCAATTCTTTAAATCCCAGTAGTGTTCTTTTCTTTTCAGCAGTTTATTAATGCTTGTAATTGCAAATGCTAGGCTTTGGTTCTCTTCCCTGCCTCAGTTTAAGACTGGAAAAATGTTAACCAAAGAAGATTGCCTTTTAACATGAAGGCAGTGTTATATTGTTCACTTAAAATATCTCCTAGCAGAACTTACTCGGAGGATTTCTATTCTCAAGTGTCCTAATTTGTCCAAAATTCTTCCCTGGTCAACCTGTATTTTTTAATTGTAGTTGAAAATTTTGAGGGTTTAATTACACCAAGTATTAATGAAGAAGAAATACCAGTCCCTGCTATTGGACTTCATACTGTTGTAATCAAATCAAGTGCCACTGAGTGAGGAACTCAAAAAGAGTTAAGACTGAAAGGACTTTTAAGACACAGGAAAGGCTGCAGTGCAGATTATCCAAAAAGATTTAGTTGGTTAAAGACTATTAGTTTTAGATTCTGTTGACAAAGCATTCCAGATAAGTAAATGTATTACCTTGGTGCATGCACTGGTTCCAGCACCTCCTGTTTATCGTGATTTGAAGAAGCAGCATGGTGTTCACAATAACACCTCAGAGCTTCCCCAGTGACACTCTGGCCATGGATTGGTTCCATTTTTTGTAACATTTGGAGGTATTTCAGTTCACTTGGCTGTGCCTGCTGCAAAGCCTGTGGTGAGCAGGGCTGCCCTGTACCAGCTGCTAAGGAGAGAGAAGAACTTCTCTGGCATCCCAGGGCCAGCTCTCAAGAGAGGAGAGACTGACAGCTGCAGACTGCATCTCTGCCAGTGTGTTAATGGAGTAAAGGACTCACAGTACCTACCTGCACTCCATCTGTAGTGGGACACACACACTATTACAATGAACAAAGAGATTAGTTAATTAAAAAAATATGGTAGCTTAGTGAATTTGGATGGTTGTCATCTTGAGGCCTAAGTGTGTAAATGCTATGGAATGCAGGGTTTGTTTTAAGCCATTACATGCTAAATAGCATCTTTCAGTAATGAACTTGTGGCAGATTTCAGTTTATACCTTTAGGGAAATTCTGTGCTATTTTGTGTCTGTGTATTTTGGCAGTGATTATTACACCTGCATGTAAATGATGTAAATCCCACCTGACCAAGGAAAGCATTGCAACTGCAAAGTGTTTGACACTGTCCCCTGTTACATCCTTGTCTCTTAATTGGAGAGACATGGCTTTGAGGATGGACCCCTGGGTGGATGAAGAACTGGCTGGGTGGCCACATGCAAAGAGCTCAGTGGCTCATGGTCCACGTGGAGGCCAGTGACGAATGGGGTCAGTAGTGGGGCTGATGGTGTTCAACATCTTTGTCAGTGCCATGGGCAGTGGGGGCGAGGGCTCTCTTGCTGGCACCACTGAGCTGTGTGCTGCAGTCAACGTGGGAGGGAAGGGATGGATCCAGAGGGACCTGGGCAGGCCGGAGAGGTGGGACTGTGTGAACCTCAGGAAGTCCAACAAAGTAAAGTGCAAGTTTATGCTACAGTCTGCTACACCTTGGTCAGGGCACTCCCACACACACAGGTTGGGTGGAGAAGTGATTGAAAACAGCCTTGAGGAGAAAGATTTGGGTCATGGTTGATGAAAAACTCCCCATGAGCTGGCACTGAGTGCTCTCAGCCCAGAAACCAATTGTGTCCTGGGCTGCATCCAAAGGAGTGGGGAGAGGAGAGGATTCTCACCCTCTACTCTGCTCTTGTTGGAGTCCTGCACACAGTTCTGGTATCCACAACATAAGAAGGACACGGAACTGTTGGAGCAAGGCCAGGGAATGCCATGAGGTTGATAAGAGGACTAGAGTGCCTCCTCTACAAAGACAGGCTTAGAAAGTTTGGGCTGCTCAGCCTGGAGAAGAAAAGGTGGTGTGGAGACCTCACAGCAGCTTCTAGTCTGTGGAGGGTACTACAGGGAAGCTGAAAAGAGACTCTGCATCCAGAACTGTAGTGATAGGGTGAGGAGTATTGATACAAATTCAAAGAGAGTAATTTTAGGTTAGATATTAAGAAGACATTTTTTTTCTGCGAGCATTATGAGACGTTGGAACGAGTTACCCAGAGAAGCTGTAGCTGCCCCATCACTGGAAGTGTTCAAGGCCAGGTTGGATATGGCCTTGAGCAACCTGGGATAGTGGAAGGTGTCCCTTCCCATGGCAGGGGAGTTGGGGCTAGATGATCTTTAAGGTCCCTTCCAACCCTTTACATTTTATGATTCTGTGATACTGTGATTCTGAACAGCAAATGTTGAGTGCTGCAGTAATTAACTTCTGTTGGCATGTGTGTTCCAGGCAAACAGATGCAATAGTTCTGCACCAGCACAGATATTGCATGCTGTAGGTTGAAGTTTGCAGCAAAGCATGTCTTGCATTCTTCCAGTAAAAGTGCTTTGTTAGTGTAGCCCTTGCATGTGAAGTGCTAAAGTAATAAGAATAGCATGTCTCAGTGAAAGATCCACCAGCTTATTTAATGTGCATGTTTCAGTGAGAGATCTATAATAACAGGTTAATTTTACATTACAGTACTGAAGTGCAACAGAAAACACTTGGAAGTTGCACTGCAAATCATGCATTAATTGATGGTATCTTAAACACAGCTGAACTAAACCTTAAAAATTGTCTGTTGCACAGAGGCACAGCACCTTTTCTAGCACAGCACCAGGGATTCTGGCTCTCCTGCTTCTAAATGGTGCACTACTAGAAATACTAATTAAAAATTCAAGGGAGAGGCTACTTTTCTGCTCCAAGAAAATAAAGCTAGATATACTGGAGATGAGTAACTTGTCATTTGTGACTGTTTTGGCTTACTGTGTCAGCCCTCCCATGTTTCCTGCAATGAAAAGGGGATGTGGCTGTACCCAGCACGAAGAACCCCAGTGAACTTAGAGGCTTGTTGCTGCTTTCTGTGCAGTGCTGAAGTCTCCACTCTCAGGCTCTTTTAAACACCAGCTTCTGTAGAGCCAAAACCTCCCTGTGGAAGATTCCTTTGTAAAGTTGCAGCAGGCAGTCAGGCTCAGCATGACACTGTCCAAGCAGGAACTGAGAACCCCTGGTGCTGTTGGCCACCTTGTCCCTTCCTCAGCCTGGGGACTAGAGCACTGCTTGGCACCTGGGAGAGCCTGCTGGGCTTGGATTTCAGGAATGCCAAGGCCTCTCCAGCAGTGGCCTTCACACTCTGAACATGCACACTGTGTGCATTTGGCCTAGCAAAGCCCTCTGTCTTTCCATACATTATATTCTCCAACAGTGGAACTAGGGATGATTAACAAAGGTCTAACATGCATACAGGTTCGTCTGATTTGACCCCTGTTGGTCACATTTCACAAATACTAAGAATGCATTTGAGCACTAGAGCCTTTGAGTCAGCTAAAACAGAGGTAAAAGCAGCCAGCTCCCTTTTCACTGTGGTTCTGACTAATAGTACATGCAGAAAAATGAATAAATAAAATGCTGAAATGGAGGTGTATTTATAGAGATCCATTTATAGCCTTCATTCTATCCTTACATTAGCAGGCTGGTGTAAGAGCCAAAAGATGTGTAGGTCTAAGTCTATGCACAGTTGTTACAAACTGTCACTGCTGCTGCTCAGCTCTCCTGACATGTTTTCTTACTTTTATTTACTTGGGCTTTGTTAAATTCTTTCACTTGTAGCTGGTTATATTACACAAACTTTCATCTCTGACACTATTTTTTGTACTATACCCTTGTTACTTGTCCTTTCAAGTTTTTTTGGAACATCACGTGAGCACTTGGGCCTATACACGCTTAGCTAAATCACCTTTTTTCTAATGTAATCTGCTCTGTTTGTGGGGGACTTCCCCTTACAGGAGCAGAGGGAAGACATGTGGAGGCAGGTGGCAAAGGGATCTCACTGCAGAGGAACTCCCTGCTAGTGGAGGCAGGGCCAGCCCCAAGCACAGCTGGGCACCTTTGGGGCAGCACAGGAATGCCTCTGGATTTGGTCTGGCTCCTTTGCAGGGAGCCTGCACTGACACACAGCCAGGTTCTCAGCCTGAGCAGAAGGTTTCCTGCTGCCCCAGCTCCAGTGCAGAGCTCTGTTTCACTTGATGGGATGGAAATTATTCCCTTTTCTTCATCCTTTAACTTAATTTTTAACTTTGTCAGCTTTCAGTGATGGTTTAGTTCCTGTGCTGATGAGTTAGAGAAGGTAATGTATGGCATGCATTTGAGAAAGTTGAGAATGGGGCATCAGGCCACATCTAGGAAGAGTGACTTCCACACTGTAGGTTCATCTCTCTTGGCACACAGCTCCCAACATCCTGCACTACTGGGAGAACACAGGAACATACTGCCAAGGGCATGATAAAACACGCAGGCACAGCAGCTGGAGTACTTGTGCAACAAAGCACCTTTCTTCACACCCATACTGGTTCTTCTGCTTGTACATAAACACTTTCTTCTTATGTGAGGTTCTCCATCAACACCAGGCTTCCTTTCCAAGCGGGACAGATGGATTTTCCCCCACTGTGCTGTCACTGCCTCAGCACTGTGTGGAGAAAAGGGGTCAGCACTGAACAGCCCCTTTGCTGTGACAATAGGAAGCAGCTGCAGGGTCAGGCAGGGAGCAGCAGTCCAGGAAACCCCAAGCAATCAGGCCAACACCAGGACGAAGCCCAGCTGTAGTTGGCAGTTCTGGAGAAAAGCAGTAGCTGGAACCAAGTGTGTCTCTGCAAATGTGTATGACTGGGATCTCCAGTGCCCATTCTTGCACTTCCAACTGTTTGTGGTGTTGGGAAGGTGTTACCCTCCTGTCGTGTCTCTGGGAGCTGCCTCTTCTGCACGGGAGGTTCAGTGATGAATCCTTTTGATTGTTCTGTCTTCAAGAGGTTTGTAATAGAAGTGTTACATAGCTCCTCTTTGTTTTTTCAGAGTGAAAGAATTGAAAAAGGCCAAGGAACTTGAAGATACGCAGCAGCATCCCGTAGCAATGTGACATTGCTTTTCAGACTGTTTTCATTTTCTGTTTTTAGCAGAGACATGCAACAACAACAAAAATACCCACTGCAGTTCTGGAAATACCAGCTGCAGGATTTTAACAGTAATGTTTTGGTCATTGCATTTGCACTTTCATGGACAACTTTTAATTTGTTCAGCAAGACATCTTGGAACTCAATCTTCTGTTGGATCATGGGGAAAACAAGACACCGGGAGGAAATCGTGAGTTGCTTCATTCTCCGAGAAGGAAGGAAGAAGCGATTAATTATCCTTTTCATATAGGGCTGTATTAAACAACATGTGGAACTGTACAAATATTATACCAAAAATATTGTTCAGAAAAGGTGGGAATGCACAAGCAACACAAGAATGCTGTTCCTGCACCTGTCAGTCATCTCCAAGAAACTGAAGCTTTGAGAGTCTCAGTGGAGGGGCTTAGATCAGTACATCCTTATTGGGTCCATGCATCCTCATTTCCTTCGCACTCCTGTCCTTTGTGTTTTATTTAAACCTCTACAGCACACTTAATGCAACTTTTTAAATCTGCAGGTTTTTAATACATCCCGTGGGAACTTACTGGAGGGGTTTGGTGTATGAGAGACACGGGTATTGCATGAGGAATGGAGAGAGCAGCTTAAGCAAGTTTTACACTTTTTTTTTTTTGTATTTTTACTAGAACCTGCAAACATATCAACTGTCATGTACTTTCTCTCATATTCAGCACTTTATTTTCTAGCCTTACCTTCATGTACTATTCTTTAATTAAGTTCTCAAATAATTTGTAAAACATGTAGCTTTTTCTCTTATGTACTTGTCAAACCTCTTGTCATTTTGCAGAGTCACGTACATATGTTGCCTGGACATTTTATGCCACCTAAAGATCAGTGGTGCTGCATTCTGGCCAGTAAATTTCTTATTTTGGCTACTTCATCAAAATCTGGGCAGTTTCTGTATATATAGAAGGTAGAAATGGAAAATGAGAAAAAATATTTGAAAGGGAATATATTGATTAATTACTAAATATTTTATTCACAAAGGGTCAATAACTTGGCAAGATAAAATTATTATTTGTATAGTTTTGTCTGAATGAACGAGGAGAGTGTGGATGTATTGTTTGTACATATTGTATATATTAAAGAGATATGTGCATGAACTCAAGAAAAAGAAATGAACAAAGCAAAGCATTAGTGGCTATGGTCTGTAAAATGAAACAAAAACTTTATTTCACTATAAGAAACTTTATTTTAAATGTTCTTTAGAAGAACATTTTTGCTAAAGCATGACTAAATGGCAAAAAAGAGCTACTGTATTTAGACTTAGGAAAAAAAGGCAGAGCAACATTACTTTAAAAAAAAAAAAAAAAAGAAAAAAAGGATATGTTTACATTTGATTTTGGCTACCAGGAGTTTGGTTCAGTTGGGTTTAATTTATGTATTCCTTCCTTCTTTTTTTTTACCCCCGTCTTTTTTTTTTTTTCTTTTTTTTGCCAATGGTGCCAAGTAATGTGAATGCTAATATTGCTTAAGAAAATTAAGTTACTTTTGCAAAGCAGATAATCATAAGAGTACAAAAACCGTATCTAGCTTAACACCATACACTCACTCCAATAAAGAACACTTAGAATGAACATAAAATGAAAAAAAATAAATAAATAGTACGAAAGTAGAAAATATGTTTCACATTTTCATATCTCCTGCTGGAAGTCAGAAAATGTAATAAAAATTGCACAAAAAATTTTAAAAAATTAAGTAAAACTTAAAAAAAAGATGCAAACTGATCCTGTAGGGGTGTCATGGTATATTGCTATTTCCACATAGTGAGGAGCCAAAGAAATTAGATTTTTTTTAAATTGAACTACTAATTTAAAACTGTCACAGATTCTCAACAATGGGAACCAGTTCTGATCTTCATTACACAGGAATGTAAGGGAAGAAACTCCTAAAGTCCGTGTCATTACTTGTGGGTCACGTACATGTGTCTGAGATCAGAAACTGCTCCTGTCTGTTTGTCTCACTTGTGGCAGTTTAAAATTTCTGAATGAACTTGTGTAAATTTGAGATTGTTAGTTTTGGAATAGTTGTTCTTGCTTGATCCCGGCCACCAACTGCAATGTTTAAACGCAAGGCTTGTTGTGAAGCCAAAAAATACTCACACATAGGAAGCTTTGAAACTGGTGTCTTTAAAAGAAGAGTAAAAACAAAGATTGTGGCAAAAAAACTGGGGTCAGTGCTCTTGGTGCCTTTTCTATAATTGTACCTGTTTTTAATTACTTCTTTTCACTGCCAGCATTGAATTACAGTAGATGTGCTATAGCTCATTATCAGAATTCTCTTGTACATTTCTGAACTGCTGCTTTATGACCTGATTCAATTTTAAAAAAAGGGAAAAAAGTGAAACAAATGGCCTGGCGCTCGCACCGTGCCTGTGGGCAGCCTCATAGCCTCGATTCACTGTCTGCAATTGGAACCTTAACCATTCAATTTTCCTCTCACGCCAAAACAGAACAGGAGACGCTGGAGAATCTCCTTTGAAATGAATTGGAAATGCTCTGTATTAGTACTGGAAGAACTCTTGACATTTTGAAACTGAAATATTGCACCCATTAACCAATACGTGACAATATAGAATTGATCTGTTCCTAACAAGAGTAGTGACCTCAGTGGAAATGTTTTAACTCCTTGTCTATACAGAAAACGATTCAGTAATATACAGAGCTATTTCAAATTACTCTTCCAGATCCATGGGCCTGGTGGTGTATCTACTAATCTAGATCCTGCTTCAGCCAAACGTTTAAGCCTGTGCTGGCTGTGAAACATGCAGGCAGTTCTGCAGGGCAGCTCCAGGACTCCTGGCATGCTTGAAGCCAGTTCAGCTCCCAAGTGCTTTGTTGTGTCGGGCCGTAACCCTTCAGTGTGTCACTGGGGAGGGAGGAGCACTCCCCCGCAGTGAAGTGATTCTTCAAACCCTCTTCTTGGTTGTGGAACTTAACATTTTCACCTAAGATAAGTAAGTGCAGCTTTCTAGGAAAATTCAAATTCCCAAGTGCCAGGAGCCAGGTCTTCTGTCTTCTGATAATAGAATTGCTCCTTTGTGAAACACATTCGACAGCAGTAATACTGTGTGAAAGAAATACAGAATATAACATGAACCCCCTCTCTGGTTGCACGCTTATGGCAGTTCCACACAATAGCTGGTGCCCAATGGGGGGTCCCCAAGACTTGCATGTAAAACTAGTATAGATGTCTTCTCTTTTGTAAGTTTTATTTTTGTAACTGTGCATGTAAAGCATCACTGAATCAATGGATCTGTTGAAGAACTCAGCTGCTGGAACCATGCAAAATGTTTTGAATTGCCCTTAAAATATGGAAAATGTTTTCTGAATGCTTTATATTCTTTCTGCTGTAAATTAAAAAAGAAAATTTCCCCATATAAAGTGTGTGCCTTCTTCTGAACACATCTCTTCCATCCTACTTTGAGAGCAAAGTAGTCCTTTAGTCACTCTAAGGAGCCACCATAAAAAACCAAAAAGTTTCTGCTCTATATGACCTGCTTGTAACAATATTACATCTGATTTCTTACAGGTTATGGTGTGACAGTCCACAGACTGCCCGTGAGCAGGTGCAGCCCCCAGAGCTTTGTTTGCAGTTCCTTTTCAGTGGACAGTCAGTTCTAGGGTTTTTTGTGGGAAACCATATAGATAGAGCTGGTAGCAAAATTCTTAATCCTACAGTGTACACAAAGCAGAGTCAAATGGCAGAATTCAAGAGGGCTGCTGAGGCAGAAACCTAAGAGGTCACAATAATACAATTAACTGAGACACAATCACTATTGCACTAATCAAATATGTAACTTACATGAACTGGTATTCAAGAACAAAACTTGTACCAGACTACGTGGCCACCCTAGCAGGCAAAACCTGGAACCAGGTTTAATAAATTAATCATCTGGTCTAGCAGAGACTGTGTTAGTACCATTATGAGTAAGCTCTTCCAAAACCCAGCTCCACAACTGATGATTTCATTCAGAGAGTTTCTTCTTGACTGCAGAGAAAGTTTAATAATGTTTTTCTTTTAGAATAAATCATCGTTTAACTCTCCAAATTGCTCTCCCATTTTTCCATTTTACATGGCTGTTAATTGCCGGATTCATTGCCATCGTGGCGAGTTGACCCAGTCCTGAAAGAAGGCACCTCCTCCCTTTTCCCCAGGGGCATGGCAGGAGAGAACTGGAAGACTAAACACGAGGGAAAAAAATGCCTGGGGTGAGATAAAGCTTCATAAGGGGGGGAAAAAAAAAGAAAAGATAACTCAGAACATGGGATGTAAAGGCAGCCAGTGCCTCCCTCTCACCAGTGCCTTGCGGAGCCCGATGTTCCCTTGGCGGAGCAGCCCCGGGGTTCCCAGGGGAGCACGGCCAGCAGCACCGACCCCGGGCGTGTGACCAGCCCCGCTCTGGTCACCGACAGCACCGAGCGGGTGCCGGGGAGCATCGGCTCCAGCCCCGCCGGGACCCGGGGCAGCGAGCGCGGGGGTCCCGCCGGGCGCCCCTGGAGCCAGGGCGGGGGACAAGGGCGGGGGAGTGGGACAGGGACAGGGACAGGGACAAGGACACTCCCGGCCCCCTCGGGCGCTGCACGGAGTGCACGGACACGCATAACACCACGAAATGCACGTCTGTGTCTGTGTGTCCGTGTGTCTGTGTGTGCCCATGTCCGTCTGTCCGTATGTCTGTATGTCCATGTCTGTCTGTCCCTGTGTCCATGTCTGTCTGCCTATCTGTCCGTGTGTCTGTGTGTCCATGTCTGTCTGTCCGTGTGTCTGTGTGTGTCCATGTCTGTCTGTCCGTGTGTCCATGTCTGTCTGTCCGTGTGTCTGTGTGTGCCCATGTCCGTCTGTCCGTGTGTCTGTATGTACATGTCTGTCTGTCCGTGTGTCCATGTCTGTCTGCCTATCTGTCCGTGTGTATGTGTGTCCATGTCTGTCCGTGTGTATGTGTGTCCATGTCTGTCTGTCCGTGTGTCTGTGTGTCCATGTCTGTCTGTCCGTGTGTCCGTGCTCGGCCTCTCGCCCCGTTCCGTTGTTCCCGTTCCCGTCACCGCCCGGGGCGGGCAGATCCGGCACAGCGCCCCCCAGCGGCCTGCGGGGGCACGGCCATGGTCTGGCCCCGGCCCCGGCCCCGGTCCCGGCCCGGGGCCGCCCCGGCCGCGCCCCCGAGCCCCGGCCCGGCCCCCGCCCTGAGCCCGCCCAGCTCCCGTCCTGAGTCCCCGCCCCGAGCCCGCCCCGGGCCCGGCCCTCGCCTATCGCCCCCGCCCCGAGCCCGCCCCGGGCCCGGCCTTCGCCCATCGGGCCCGCCCCGAGCCCGGCCCGCGCTCCGCCCCGTGAGTCGTCAGCGCGGGGCGCCGCGCGCAGTTCCCGCTGGACCTGCCCGGGCGCTGCTGTCGCGGCCCCGTTTTCGTCCCGCCGCCAGGATGTGAGTGCGGGGCGAACGGGGGGAGCCGGGGAGCGGCGCGGGCGCGGCGGCGGCAGGAGCAGGGCCCGGCCCGGCCCGGCCCGGCCCGCGGGCGGGGGCTCCGGGAGGGGCTGCGCGGAGGGGCGGGCGCGGCCGGGGGCAGAGGCGAGGCCCGGCCCGGCCGTGCCTTGGGCCGCCGGGACCGGGACGCTGGGCTGGGCTGCGCAGGCCTGGCTGTCCCGCCAGCCCCGGGCGCGTCTCAGAGCGGGACCCGCCCTGCCGGGACAGCGCCTGCTGGGCACCCGGGCGTTGCTCTGTTCGGAACCTCGCAGGAAGCGGTGTCATTTCCGAGGCTGTTCACCTGAGACTGGCAGTGAAGCAGCACCAAAGGGTGGCGGCAGTACCAAAACAGTGAGACTGTGCTGTCCAGGGCCGGCTCTGAGCCTTGCACTTGGCTCCCGCGTTGTGCCTGTACTCTTTACGTGCAAGTTAGAAGCCAGTGTACAAATGTGTAAATACAGGAAACGGTCAGACTTGGCTGTTTGGACTGCCAGGATACACTAAACAAGCATCCGAGGTGAAAGAAGTAAGAACATGGAAAAGGACACTGCGTGCAGATAGTTCTAGAGATATGCATTAAAAACCTGGCCAGGTGGTGAAAAGGTAATGAGGAGTATGTACAGAACCTCTTGCATCCGTCATAAAGATGCAGAATGCTGTAGCTGGTAAAATGAACTCTTATGAATTCAAAGCTGACCAAAAAAGTAAATTCTTGTCTTTTCCAAATACTTTTTCCTTCTGGTGCTTCCTCTTGCTCCATATCAACCATTTCAAAAGAATAGAGAAGCATCACTGGAAAATCATAGTTAGAAAAATTATTAAGTTTTTGTATTTAATTTTTTGTAAACTACTGTTGCTTGAAACTGTTGTGTTCATATGGGAAAGCAAGAACACACCTGAGCCCAAACTTTTCATTCTTTGAGCCCTGTGGACCATTGTTGGAGCTGTCCCCTGCCTCATTGCAAAGTGTGGTGTTAGCAAGCCACTGCTGCTCTTAGCTCAGGAAGCAATTTGTTGACAAGATGTTTGGGACACTGCATGACTTGCACCCATTGTCAGTTGTTAAAACACCATTTCTCCAGTAAGGAACTGCCATGTATTTATTACAAGGATACAAGTTCCCAGTTTTCAGGACTGTCAGATGTATAATGATGCCTTTCTTTACTGCAGGTCAGCCAATGTCTCTGGAAGTGCAAATATGGCTGCAGGCAATCGCCGGCTTCAACAAACTCAACACCAAGTAGATGAGGTAAAAGGCTGGTCTGATAGCAGTGTCGTCCTCTTCCTGCAGGAAACATGCAATTAGAAGGGATATTTTTGCCAAAGCAGTTTTTCCTTCATTATATGAAGGGGAAGCAGAGATAGGTTCCCAGTGTCCAAACATTAGCTGCAGTCTTGGTGCTTGAGGATTTGGCATAAATAAAGACAGAAACCTTTGTTTACAGAGAACAAGCTTTTTTCTCATCAGTAGTCATGAGAGCTGACTACCAAATGTGATTTTTGTGGAGTCCAAAAGCCAGGCTGGCTGGCAAGTATTTCTTGACGTGGTTTACTATCATGTTTATATTCCTCAACTCCCTCTGAAGCAAGTCAGGAATTATTTCCCATGTTTGAAGGAATGCCAGCACTACTGACTTTTTGAAGTAGGCTTCAGGGCTTCTAGCCACAGGTGGATTTCCTAGTTTTCTTTAATCTTACAGCTGCATATACTAAAAGGCAATATCTCCTGCTTCTGAGAAAACATTGAGTACCTCGTGGTGCTGTCTGTTGGCTGTGATTATGTTCCACTGTGTGGTCACTTACTGTAAACATTGAACTGCTGCAGGTTGTTGACATCATGAGAGTGAATGTGGACAAGGTATTGGAGCGAGATCAGAAGCTGTCAGAGCTGGATGACCGTGCTGATGCCCTGCAAGCAGGGGCTTCCCAGTTTGAGACCAGCGCGGCCAAGCTGAAGAGGAAGTATTGGTGGAAGAACTGCAAGGTAACTTTGGCTTGTGTGCTTGCACTGTGCCTGTACCACTATTAGAGTTCGTGTGTCAAAAGGCAGAAATAGTTTAGCCAGTGTTATTTAAGTCACAGCATCTAGTTTTTAAAGCATGGCACACTGGCTGGGTGAAGTAACAGCAAGCTGCATTACTGGCCATGCTGCCCTATGCAAGATCTAGATAAGATAATGGCCACAGGGGAAGCATGTCAGTAATCTGAGGCTTTGAGAAACAAGAAGAAAAGGCTAAAAATGCATAGCTTGAATGAATGTGTAGGAAGTATTAGAAAATGAAAGAAGCTCACTAAGACTCCTGTACTGCAGCTGTTGCCAAAAGTTGGAATCATCTTTGGTGAGTAACAGAACAGCTTGTGCATTCACTTGGGACAGGCTTTATGTGGAGAAAACCATATTGCTGTGTTTGCCTGTGTGCATGGCCTGCCATCTCTGAGTGCTAGTAGTGGATTGAGCTTGCTGACTGAAGAACCTTTGCTTGCCACGTTAGATCTGACAAACAGTGCTAAAAGTCCCTTGCAGGGTCTGTTTTCCTGTACCCTGAGGGGCATTTGGTGCTGTTGCATGGTGTGTAGTAAGTGTTGTATGGCTTTTTTTCACAGATGTGGGCAATATTGATAGCTGTTGTTGTCATTATCATCATCATCATTATTGGTAAGTTTGACCAAAATGGGGATTTCTCCTGGATTTGGAATGGATAGTGTTAATTTGCTGACTGGTGCAGTGTTAGCAAAGGCAGGATACTCAGATGGAAATAGACCCAACGTGAATTTGAAATAGCAGTGATGGATTTAACAGTTGCATGCAGTGATTGGCAAACTGTGATAACATGGGAGCTTCAGTACCTGAATCTCAACCGTGAGTGAGGGTGACAGAGGTGAAAGTGAAAATAGCAAGGACTTTGAAACCAGGAACTGACTTGGAGTTTTTTTACAGCTTTGTTGCGGAAGTGTAACATGAGATTCCACACACTGTCCTTGTCTGAAAACTGTTACCATCTGCCTTGGCTTCCTGCTTTTTTGTGGCAGTTATGAGTGCAGTGCCATACCAGGGAGGCTTTGAGTAGAGTTTTGGCTGCTGAGTGAAATGAGAGACTAATGCTGGGCTGGGATAGAGAGCAAGGGAATGTTTGGTTCAGTCTTTGAGTTCTCAGGTAATTGCTAAGTGTTTAAAGAGACGACAAAGTTTTAAGTTTGTGCTGTAACGGTAACAAACACAGCAGTAACCACGGACATCGGAGAGATAGTCCTGGTGTGCAAGCACAAGGGAAAAATACAATAAAGAAAATCTACATGGGCAAGATTTAAGAGAGATTTATCTCTATTATCCTAAATTCTTAAAATGCGGGATTGTTATGCTGAGGGGCTGAAGGTCATCGTCCAACCTTTTTCTTCTTTTTGTAGTCTGGAATGTGTCTTCATGATTTACAAGAAGAAACTCAGTTCAACTGAAGGTGCCTTTGAGAAACTTCTTCAGCCTCTGCACTCCAAACCTACTGTCTTCTCAGCCCATTTACTGCTGTTTAAAGCAAACCTGTTTTGATTACCGAGGTGTTAACTAACTTTACTGGTCGCCTTAAGACACTCCTGTCATTAATTACTAACCAGCGCAGCTCACAGCTCGCACAGTGCCTCAATGACCCGGGGCGGGCCCCGCCCCTCCCGGCCCCGCCCCTCGCCCGGCCACGCCCAGGGGCGGGGCCGGCCCCGCACGTGGCGGCGGGGCATGCGCGAGCACGGGGGCCGCGTGCGGCGCCGCGTGAGGGGCGGGGCGGCGCCCCCGCCCGCCGAGGCCCCGCCCCCCGCGCGCGGTGTCCTCCAATAAAGCGGCTCCGACCCCGCCTCCGCCTCCTCCTCTGTCCGCGGGGCGCGGCGCACGTGGCGCGGGTGTGTGGGAGCGGGGCCGCCGCGTGCGCCGCGTTACGTAACGGCGCGGGGCGGGGGCGCGGCCCCTCAGGGCGCTCCCGGCCCGGAGCGGGGACAGCCCGGGGTCGGCGGGAGAGGCGCGGCCTCGGAGGGGCGGGAAGGCGAAGCGGAGGCCGCCGGGGCCCTTGGCGGGGCGTCCGCGCTGTCTGGCAACTGCGAGCTGAGGGGGAGCAGCACGAAAGCGGCCCCGGTGATCGCTCGGCTCGGCGGAGAGGGGGGCTCCGCTCCTCCCATCGTCCCGTGAGGCGGCGCGTGCTCTTCCCTGCAGCACCGGCGCCCGTAGCGCAGGCCCAGGGTCCGGCCGCGCCGAGGAACCGTGGCAGCCGATGCCCCCCGTGCCGTGGCGCTCAGCGGATCCGGGATGGACGCGAGCGAGCGCCGAGGAGGCAGCGCGGAGCACGGCGCGGCTCGGGCCGCGGCCGCCTGGGCTGGGGCCGGGCGGGAGGCGGCGGCGGCGGCGCCCAGGGGGGCTGCGGGCGCTCGGTGCGCGGCGTGCGCGGGAAGCGGCTCCGCGCCCGGCGGGACCGAGCTGCACAGCCCCGAGTCCAGCGGCGGCTCGGCCGCCGAAAAAGCCAACAGGTACCCGGGCAGCGCGCGGGGATGTGCTCGGCGGGGGCGGGCGAGGGGCGGGACCCGGGGCGCTGCTCGGGCCCGGGGACTGCGGGGGTCACGGGCCGCGGCTTGTGCCGGTGCGGTGAGCGCGGGGCTGCTCGCGGCTCCGGTCAGCTGTGCCTCATGCTGAGATCCCCTGAGCCGCGCACGACAGCGACCCTTGGGTACCTTAGATGTGTGCTTCAGTTAAAGGCTGTTTAGTACCAAAGCAGAAATGACTGAAATAACATTTTCCGTCTGAGTTCAGAAATTGAGTAGTTTATTTTTTTAATTAAAAAAAAAGTTCAATGGCTGTAACGTGTGCAGCGTTAAACAGGCATGTAATGTTACCACGCAATACTTACACTTATGTAATGGTTTATGTAGTAAGAGTACATACAATACTAATGACAGTGTCAACTGGAAAAAAGTTACTAAAAAAATGGTGTTCATATCTGACCTGTAGGATTAGAATCTGTGATTTGAGACTATTGACCGTTTATTTTTTAGTCAGTGAAATAAGCAAACATAAGGAGAGGGGGGTTTTATCTGTTAACAGTTCTGCAGCTGTTGAAGTCAACAGCTAAAATGTATGATGAAGACTCTGAAGTCACAAGGAGTAAAATCTTTGTGTCAGGTGTATTTTGAGGACCTCATGGTTCCCTGAGATGCATATAACCAGGTGTGGCCTTCAAGGCTAGGAAAACTTAGATCAAGAATCAGCATTTATTGATTATTTTAATACCTGTGATATTTTGAAAATCTAGAGTAAACATCATCTTATTTTGAGTTGCTAGGCATCTTAGCAAGCAGAGTGGTTTTGATGTGACTTTGCTATTCAGGACACTGGAGTTGGGAAGGAGGAAGGTAGAGGAGAAAAGCTTCAATTGCAAAGAAGTGAGAAAGATACAACAGGAAATTTAGTTAATGAACGTTAGGAGATCCTGGGTATGGCATGACTGCAGCCATTCCCATAAAACGTTAATTTAGGGAGTAATTTTAATTGGGTGATAGGAAAAAGATCTCCTACACCAGAATTCTCTGGTAAAGTTTAACCTCTGTTTCACAGTGAGCAGCTGAATTGGAGCCAGTCCCACAAAGATATGATGATGATGATCCAAGAAATGAAAAGGTGTTTACCTGAAGAGAAAAGGAGCTCTAATAAGCCCAGTACCATCAGTGCTCTCAACTACGCCTTGCAATGTGTCCAGCAGGTCCAAGGTACGTGTGGAGACAATCTGGAAGAACAGCAGCATAATTTGCATAGATGTGTCTGGCAACAAGTAGCATTAGAAGAATGCATTCCACTTATCTTGCAAAGAGTTAACTTTCTGAGGAACTATGATTTTGTTGCCAGTTTTTTGGTTAAACAGCCTTTTCTGTTGAGATACTCCCCAACTGCTTCTCTTTTCTGCAGAGTCCCATAGCTAAGAAATGCCTAATAGTAACTTTCTGTGTATACTGAGAAAATGGTATTCCCATCCCACTTTGAAAAATTATTTGTTAGTTTGTGTTTTCCCACAGAACTAAATAGCTAAAATTGTAATACTTATTCATGCTTGTTTTCTGTAACAAAATGAGATTACTCCAGTAGTATAATCGGTATTCCTTTTCCCTTTGTCACTACACAGACCTTCTCATCTCACCTTGGACTTCACCAAAAAGATGACAAAAGTACAAGGGCTGTAAGAATTACTTTCAAAGTAGTCTCTTTACTGACTTCCTTGTCTTTGTTTTGCTTTTTCTGTTTTGTTTTTTTTTTTTTTTCCAATTAGCAAACAATGACTTTTTCCAGGCTCTGAATGACCGAAGAGCGTTTCAGACAGATATGGTGACATACAGCATAGAAGAGTTGGTGGCAGTTGCATCTGAACACACTCCAAAAAACACTGTAAGAATTCAGGCACACTCCAGGATTTCATTCAATTTCACTGTATTTAGTCTCCTAACATTGTTTTGTGGAAATAGAATGTGTAAAATTAAAAGGCCTTTACATTTTAGCCAGATAGACTTTCAAGTTTTTAAAGATGAATCAAAATTATATCTTATCTGTGCTATGTTAGTACCCAGTGATAGTGAGTGAAGAAATACTAATTTATTATTTTTCTTGGCCAGAAGCAAGAAATAACTGTTTGAGAAGTCATTTACAGCAGCATAATCTCTTAAGACAGCAGAAGGTTTTTAAAACAAATCAGATCTGTAGTTGTGAGGGACTTTTGGTTTCTATTTGTACTCTGCATTTTTTTTTCTTGTTTTGCAATATATGTCATGCTTTCTGACTCTCCTTTAAAGTAATGTTTCTTGAAATTCAGTACTGTTGGATACTGTAGCAAAATATTGCTAATGCTTGAACAGTACAAAAAGTACTGGAAAGCTTTCAGAATGTTTTTGTGTATGGAATTGTGATGAATCCTCTGAAACTTGTGGAGGAGTGTGTGGGGTGATAACCAATCATTCAGAGCAAAGACAAGCATTAATCTGTTTTGAGAAGACTAATCCAGTCTTACTAGCATTTGTAAATCTTGAGTACGCTGCTGTAGCACTGGGGAGTGTTGTCGATCACACACTACCCAACATATTTTTGAACCTCAGCCTGAGGTTGTGCTTTGGGGTTGGTTTGTTTTGGGATTGTTTTGCTTGTTATCCTCTGTTATCACTACCATGTTTCAGGCAATGATTGCCTTTAATGCTTATTTTCCAGGACACATTTGTGGCTGTGTTTTCTTTGCTGTCTGGACGCATAGTGCATATTTCTGAGCAGGCAGCATCTATTTTGAACTGTAAGAAGAAAGTGTTGGACTCTTCCCGGTTTGTGGAGTTGCTTGTCCCTCAGGATGTGAGTGTGTTCTACACTCACACTGATCAGTCTCACCTGCCCCTTTGGAACATGGAAAGTCAAACAGGTGGGACATGGCTCTTAAATGTCTCTGCAGAATGAGGACAGAGTAGTAGTTCATTTTAAATGCTTATACTAGCAATATGCATCAGCCTCATTTGTTCCCTTCCACTTTGAAAACTGGAGTGGCTGTGGGACCAGTCCCAGCTAGCTAGCTTACCCCTAAAGGCTTGACTCCTGCTTGGGGTAAATAAAAGATGCATACTTCATTGTTTCATGTATTATCTTACTCATTCCAAATACTGCTGCTTTGTGAAAAGAAAATAAGTCTGACTGTGGGTTTAAAGTTGTTTAATCTACACCTTATGGTTGCTTAAGTGCTTTGTCTTTATGGTCTGCTCACTGCCCACTGTGAGCACAGCTCATCAAACCCAAGTTTTAAGCTGATTTGCTGTTTAGTGCTGGATGTGTCTGAACTGAGAAGTTTGAATCCTCTGTTATTTGTGCGCAGTTCAAGTGTAGCTTGCAGGCCAAAGCTGTTTCTTTTGCCCACCTTGACATGGGGCTGTTCTGGCATCAGTTCTGAGAAGTCCAAAGTCCTTGGTATCAAAGGATATGAGGTATCTGGAGGTTTTGAATGCCAGGGATTCCACAACTTGGATGCCAGTAATGTGCCTACCCAGCAGAGCGGTGGCACCCCAGTGGAGTTGTGATTTTCTTGTCTCTATATAGTTCTTGGTACTTGGCTCATAAAGCCAGGAAATATCACCTTTCCTTTTCAGTGATGCACTGGAGAAAGTTGCCTTTTTTTGGTGCATTGATTGGTTGGTTGATCTGTTTGTTTTTGCTGTGGTTTTTTTTTTTTATATTAATTTCCTCTGAATTTAGTTCCATTTCTCTAAGAGAGTAGACTAAAGAGGAGAGAGAACATTTGAGGTGGGAGCAGACTGTTCAGTAGCTAATAAAGGGTACGTTGTGAGACTTCAGTCTTACTCAGAAAGTCTGGAGAATGCAGAATTTAACATAGTCCTGATAGGTGTGTCCTTTTTAAGGATATTAACTGATACTTTCCATGTGTTAATATTATTAGCTTCTCCGTATGAATATGCCCAGGTGAAATCCTTTTTCTGCAGGATCAGGTAAGTGCATTATTATAGTTTTATTTTTGTGAAGGCTGACAAGGGGTACAGTACTAGCAGGAGCTTTTCTATTGTTACAGCTGATTAGTGTGAGCTCATGAAACTCCATTACAAAATGGGGTTTATATGTTCAGTATTGTCATCCAGTAGCACGTTTTGAACATCTTTCCCAGAGTGATACATAAACTTGCACTGGGCTAGAAGGAAAACTATTTATACATGTTTCTCCTGGACCTATTGGTTTCCTTAAGTACTATCATGCAGGAGAATGATCTTGTGAAAAATTGCTGTTCCCCCTTTTACTGTTTGAGAGTAGAGGCAAAGAGTGTTTTGCTTGAGATTAAGACTGCTTGAGAGATTGGGGCAGAAACCTTAAGGGAAACTCAGGTCACCTAAGTCCCAGTGTGAAGCCTGACTCCTGAGGCTTGTGAAGCCTGGCTTGCTGCTGCTGTGAATGCTGTTTGTTGCTTAGTACCTGACTAATCTTAGAGCTAGAAGAGGAAAAAAATGAGATTGACCTTCAGTCTTCAGTGCAGTTCTGTCCTAGACTCAGGTGATCTCTGGATTTGAGTAAGAACTGTTTGTTTCTGAGCAGATACGACACTTACTCATCTTTCAGTTGATCATTGATTCATTCATATGTGTTTCAACACCCTTAGCTCTTAAATCACCTTTGTCTCTTGAATTGTGTAAGGGCACCTGAAATGAATACAGCAGGACAGATAGCAATGTTAGGTTGAGGGAGCTGTTCGTTGGATACATGCACATTTTACAACAGTTTTTCTCCATGTTTTTTTACAACATCTGTCTCTACTTCCCTTATGTAGCAGGTCTCTTGACTATGTTGGCTTTATGAGTAAAAATATATTTTCACAAGCACACACTCTAGGCTTAAGTAAGAAAATGGTTTTTTATGAGTTAGACTTCTGCAATTTCCATTTGTATCTTTTGTTTTCCCAAAGACAGAAGTGTTAGAAATAGGTTTTATGACACTCTCCTTTCTCTAGAAACATGTTACAAAACTAAGTGTGGAATAAGAAAGTAACTTTTAGTGTAAATGATAATCTTCAAAAATGTAATTCTTTTTGTAATAGCTGGGCACCCTATTGAAATTATAACAGGTGGGAAAGCACTTGCAGTAGAAAGTTCCAATTGTTATAGCAGCTGTTGCCAAGCCATGGTTAAGATCTCATCAGCTGTGTGCTGCTACAGTTCAAACACATTCTAGGAAGACAAATTCTTCTGGAAGATAGTCAAAGAACAACAATGCACCAAGTCTGGAGCAGTCTTCCTTGTGTAGGTCTGTGAAAACTAACCTTGAGGGAGACAGATTTTAATTCTTTTTTTCCTAAAATTGTTACAGAATAAACAACAAGAAGAAAAATAACTATTTAGCTTGAAAGAGAGCACAAAACCAAATGGGTGGTTCTTGTGAATATGCTTGAACTGAGAATTAGAAGGCAGTCTTTAACCATTAGAGTAAGAGCATTTCTAGACAGCATCTGAATGTAAGTGTTGGAGACAAAACATTTACTTGACTTCAGCAGGAGGGAGGTCAGTGTTGCAGAGTGTGTTGACCTTGGAGTTGACTCAAAGGAGTGTGTGCATAGGACCTGATTATTTGGGTTTGTGCTTAGCATAACTTCTCTGGGCATGGTGCTTGGCCCTGGCACTGTGAGCCTTGAAACCAGGGTGTTAATCCCTTTTGCTTTTCCTCAGGGGTGGGAAAGATCAAGAGCAAGAAGCACGTTGTTACCCCTTCCGAATCACCCCATACTTGGTCCACGTGTGCACTTCTGTCCGTGTGGATGCAGAGTCCTGCTGCTTAGCTTTGGCTGAGAAAATCCACTCTGGATATGAAGGCAAGTCAGGAATCTCCAGTGGAGAAAAATCCAAGCCAATAGAAAAACGCAGTGTATGAAAGGTCTTCTTCCTTTGTTTAGAACCTGTGCTTGGGTAGTCTCACCTGTGTAAGTTGCAGCTTGTGTGTGCATGCGTGCAAATCCAGAATATCTGTGCTGCCTTTGCCAGGCCCCAAAGTGTTTGATCTCTACCTGTTATTTTTGGGAGAAGTCTGTAGAACCTAAAAATCTGTAATGTTTCTGTGACTTACTGGTTAGAAAGCAGCAAGCATTTATTAAGTTCAGGAACCAGAAATATCATTAGCAAAGTAATGCCCAGGTTTTCTGTCTTAGTGCATATTTTGTTTCTATTAGCTCCTCGAATTCCTATGGATAAAAGAATATTCACCACCACACATACCCCTGGATGTGTTTTTCTGGACATAGATGACAGGTGAGAGATTTGAGTTTTTAAGATCTATGAGATATATATGGAGAGGTAGAAAAAATAATTCAGTGATGCAACTGGAGACCCAAGTAAAGTAGCTGAACTGTGCAATTGGTAATATGTAATTAAACAAAACCATTTTATGTTAGTCCACTCATGGAAAACATCTCACACTCCACAGATGTAATCTTCTTTGTTGGTTTAAAACACAGGTTAAACAGAACTGCAGTCAGTTTTCTTTATCCAGGGCAATGGGGAGCTGTGATTGAATCAACCGTGGAAAATTAGCATAATTACTGACATTTTGCCTGTGATCTGTTGTCTTCAAGATCTGTTTTTTTTCTCTTTGCATGTAAACAAGCACAAAACTGCCTGCAAATGTGAATATCTGTTAAATATCCAGGTGCAGAAGTGTTTGTCATGGGTATTTATGTGTCAAATATTACAGTGCAGGATTATGAGATGGGTTGGGAAATGTTCTGTAGCGTTAGTTCATTTCACTGTAGATTGTGCATGGGCACTTCACTGACCAGCAAAGGGTTAAGGATGGAAGTAGTCAAAACTGTCTTAGAACCTGTGATAATGTGTTTGGCTTTCAGAGCAGTGCCTTTGTTGGGTTACTTACCTCAGGATTTAATTGGAACATCCATACTGATGTATTTGCACCCAGAAGATCGCCCTTTGATGATCACTATTCACCGGAAAAGTAAGAGCTGCTTTTAGAGGAATTTCAGTTGGTTTTATGATTCTTTATCATACCTGTATCATATTGCTTGACACGTGCTTGATTACGTGACTGATCTGCAATCTAGACAAAAATTAACTAATTAACTCATGCAGTCAGTTTGAGATCAAAGTAAATTCATTGCCAAAGTTCTAACAACCCCAGTCATTAGTGTTTGTGCTTGCACTACTGTGTCATCATGTAAGCTAAGCCTTGTTTCTTGATTGTGTTTTTTTTTCAGTACTGAAATTTGCTGGCCAACCCCCTTTTGAGCATTTACCTATTAGGTTTTGTACTCAAAATGGGGATTATGTCATACTGGACACCAGCTGGTCCAGTTTTGTGAATCCTTGGAGCAGGAAAATTGTGTTCATCATTGGCCGACACAAAGTCCGGACGTAAGTCAGTTGTAGAATTGATGAAATAAAGTGCTTTCATTGATTACTCTGCAGAACAAAACAGGCTAAGTACTGAACTAGAGACATAATTTGCTCTTGCAGATAGGGCAACAGCCTAGCATCTATCTTCAGACCATTCCTTCAGAATAGTATTAGTCTTGTTTATTAAGTGTGAGAATATGTGAATTACTTTGAAATAACAGGCAGAGCCAGCTTTTTATTTTAGCAGGTTTTTGCACATAGTTGACGTCTAAATCAAAGTACCAGAAAAAGCTAAAAAGCAGCATGAAATTAGATCCCTTTAACAATAATTACCTAAAATTCATTCATGGTTGGCTCACCAGAAAAACCCAATTAATTGGCCTTCTTTTGGCATATTTACTTGATATAGCATTTAAATATTTACCAAGGCAAGGTCTTTTTAAGATGCAGTCAGTATTGAATGTGCAAATTAATTTTTCAAATGTTTCTCCTTAGTTTTCAAGAAACCTGAAAATATGACTGACTGCCTTCTTACCTGATTTCTCTTAGAGGAAATGGCTTTTGGGAGTGGCCTTCTGACTTTTCAAAGTGATCTTTTATACAAGATTTTATGGGGTATGAGTTTGCCTTCTAAGTGAGGGAGATGGTAATAGAGGGATAGGTTCTTGTTAGCCTTAACTGGTGTCTGCTGGTGTATTGACTTCCCTGGAGCTTCCTTGCTCTCATAGCTACCCCAGCAGAGCAGCTATTGGGACAGATGACATTCCTCTGTATTAACTCAGCAGAACAGTCAAAATAAAATAATCATAATCAATTAAAAATCTGTTCTAAGTGTTTAGAGCTATCTCTTCATCACATGAAAATGAGCAGTGAAATACTGTTGTCTCTCTGCAGAAGCCCTCTGAATGAAGATGTCTTTGCCCCAAGAAGTAAAGAAATGAGCAGTGTGGAGAAAGAGATAAGAGAATTACAAGGACAAATTTACAAACTGCTCCTGCAGGTAAATAAGGCAAAGGAATTTCAGAACACAGGCTGGTCTTTTGAGTGAGAGGCTAAAGAAATTTGAGTCTGATTAGTGGGCTGTTTTGAGGATGGCCTTTTAAAAGGTATGAAAGGAAAGTTCTATATGGATACAGGCCTACCTCATTACCAAAAAACCCCACAAAATAACTGTTTGACATTCTTGCCAAGTCTTGATGTTGAAAGGTAAATCTGCATCTTGAAACAGTTTGAAGCATGGTAGAGAATTCTTCTTAAGCAAATGGTTGAGCCCAAACAAATACTGACTTTTCACTTGATTGTCTTTTTTTTTATTTGAAGTTCTGTGTTGCAAAGGATGTTGTTCCCTTCATTTTGTTCTCTCAGAGGATGATTTTAAAAATTTTGTTTTTCCCTCTCATACAGCCAGTTCACAGCAATGTTTCCAGTGGTTATGGAAGCCTTGGAAGCAGTGGCTCTTATGAGCACTACATCAGCATAGCATCTTCAAGTGACTCCAATGGGAACTGTGCAGAGGAAACACAGGAACCAGTGAGTCTATAAATGTGTCACTGCCTGCAGAGTAGTGAAAATACATCTGTAAAAATGAAAATGTTTACTGTGTACATATGTGCTTCTCATAATGAATTTCACTGAAGTGGGAAGAATAAAGCCATGTTCAAGCTAAATAGGTTAATTACGGAGTGCTGGCTTTTGGTTTTTGCTCTTAATTTTGCTGACTGCTATAGAAGAGAGTGGAAGTAGTGCTGTCCTAGAACAAGCAATACAATTGTCTAATTTCCTTGTGAGGCTCCTAAGTAAATCATCAGCTTATTCTCACTTTCAAGGTTTGGCATGGGTATTAAAACATTCAAATGGCTGTTTGAGCTTTATTATAGTTAATGTACTTAAATTAACCATGATAACTGGATTAATTAAGTTTACAAATACCAATAGATACCAGGCTTAGGCTGATAGTCTACTCCCTTTCAATTTGAAGAATACAAGAACCCGAGTCAGCTCCTATGGCCTCTTTGTACTCATTTTACTCTGACTGTGCCTTTTTTGCATGTCTCAAGATGACATTGCAACAAGTTTGTGCAGATGTCAACCGAATAAAGAACCTGGGGCAGCAGATGTACATTGCATCTAGGAGCAAGCCACAGAATGCAAATGAACAGGCTGTGAGCTCAGAAGTTTTGGGAGGTAAGTTAATGTAGATATGATCCTTAAGGTAACATGAACTCCTGTACATCTGTAGCCATGTGTTTGGCTACCTGGTGTTATGGTGGAGAACTTTAGATAGCGTTTCTTAGTGTGGCTTGGACATGAGAAGAGGTTTGTTTTGTTTAAAACCCAAACAAACAAGTTCCCCCACCCTCCTCCCAATTCACCCCTAAAAATAACCTCAGCAGATGCAATAACTTTTTAACTCTTCCTTGAAATATGGAGGAACATATGTCTCCTTCTAGGTTAACAGACTTCTCCTTTTCTATACTTTAAGGTTTTCTAGTGAAAATGCACACGTGCCTCTGGCAAGTAGTGTGGAAGCTCCTCTTGGTTACTTTATGTGAACTGCTAAAAGCTATCATAGGCTGGACAATATGGCCCCACTTCCCACTGGAGTAGGGGTTTAATTACTGAGTGCTTAATGTTATATTAATGCACATAATTTGCAGTTTGTATGTAGCATAAATACATGGAGAAACCTGGGTGCTCCCTCGAATATCATAGGAATCTGTATTAAAACATTTTGCTCTGTGATACTCAATTAAAGTTAACTGCTGGTGTTGTCCTAGAGGACTGTACTGTCAATATTGATAGGACTCTGGATAGTGTATTCATGGTATACAAAGCTGTGAATTGCTGTTAAGTAATGGGTTAGATTCTGTGATGTATAAATTGAAAGAAGAGTAATATTAATTGCTGCTTTATTTGCAACTTAAATGCGAGGAGTTGCATATACTATTTTCTTTGTGTTTGCTTGCTTTTTCAAGTGGATATTTAAGGTGGTGTGGGGGGATTTGGCTGTTTTCAGGCATCTTTCCCCCTCTCCTTCCCTTGCCTCAAAACATATAAATTGAGATGAAAATGCAGAGTAACTTTGTAATGAGAACTATGCTGTTATAGGCCATATGCCCTCATATCATTATGTGGGTTCCAGTATATATTTACCTGTGTGTGTATATATATCTGTGTGAGGGTAATGTTTCGATGCTCTTGAGAGGAATCTTTAAACATTTCCCCTTTTCCAGGGAAGAGGCACACTGCTTCCTGTTTCCTTCAGACACTGAGAGGAGATAGCACAGATGAACCAGGCAATACATTTTATGATGATCCAAAGAAGACTCCACATGTTCCTTCCTATCAGCAGATCAATTGTGTTGATAGTATCATCAGGTAATAGACTATGAAACAGTTTTAGTGATAAAGTTTAAGATTAAGTGGTAGAAACTAAATTTCCTAGCAGTTTGCATTTGCTTTAAACTGTCTGGGATTTGAGTTGTGAGATAACTTTGGGATTGTTTGTAAAGTTTTCTGCCTCTCTGAGCATTGGGATGGATTGCCCAATGTGAATTACACAGTAATGAAAAGTTTAGGACCTAAGATTCTGTTTGCAACTATTTGTTGATGTTTGTCGTTGGTGTGGTAGGAATTTAAGTGAATTTTGATCATCCTAATGTGTCAATGTCTTCTCATTACACACTGAGAACATCCCTATAAGACAGAACGTTGATATAATTTATAAAATGTCAGTATTTTTTAACCCAGTGGATAATGTAATCTTTTTTCTTTTCCCCCCCCCCTTAAAGAGTGATAGATTTTATTTAAAATACTCCTTGGAAAGCAGATACGTGTCCAGAGCCTCCTGGAGAGAACTTAAAATACTAGTTAACAACCTCTGGATCTCCAGTTTGGATTGTTCAAATGTTTGTATCTCCAAATGGAGAAAAATACCCCCTCAAAGTAGAGAGAGCTTCCTGTGATATGCTTTCATTTCAGATATCTAGAGAGCTGCAGTATTCCAGCACTGAAAAGGAAATGTAAATCTTCTGCAAATACATCATCGTCATCTTCAGAAGATGACAAACAAGTCCAGCAAAGTCAGCAGGAAGGCAGGGCACTGGAAGGTAACAGAAAGTGTACTGACAATCATATTAGATAAACCACAAAAACTGAGTTGGGGTTTTTTTAATGTGTCACTGTTATGTGTTCCAAGGTTTGTCCACTTTTTAAACTGTTGTGTTGCTAACAGTATTTTAGTAAATATTTAGTAAATATGTGCCTAAATTGTCTAGATCTCCCAGTTAAACATAAGCTAAAATGTTAAGTCTTTGAATGCAGAGGAACTCTTCTTTATTGTTGTTAAATGAACCTTCTGTTGCTCACTCATTTTATGCCACATTTAGTATGTGCTGCCTTTGCACTGGCATGTAAATGATTTTTTTAGTATATGAGACTGTCTTATTTAATAGTCTGCATACTTACTGGTTATTTCTGAACCAGTGAGACTTGATGAATTGGGAGCATAGTGCTTGGAATTCCATGTAGAAACTTTGTCATTTGCCAATAGATACTACTATGCTGTCAGCAGTTGAGTCCCACACGCCAATATCTGCTGGTCTGGAAGAGACGCTGAAAGACCAGACAACTGCAGGCATGGTGGGAGCTCCTCTGGCAGACCTGACCCTGTCCAACAAGGCTCCAAGTGTCATATCTGTCACCAGCCAGTGCAGCTACAGCAGCACTATAGTGCATGTCCCACACCCTGAATCAGGTACTGTTCACACTCACAAAACCACTGACTGATATTTAAATTTACACAGTGTTTCCAGCCTGGAGTACACGGTGAGAAAGTTTTGTTCGTTTAAGATACGTCCTCAATGAATGTGAATTCTGAAATATTAAGGTACTTCTCAGGGTGCTGTGAAAAAAAACTTGAACCTGGATGTTTTTAGGGTATTTTAGTAAAATAATTTTAACAGACTACACTGGTTTTTTTTCTTCTTGAACTTCATTGCATATGCTTTTGGCCATCGAGGATTCAAATAAAAATTACTGTGGGGCCAATGTTACTTCATTTTAATGCAGAAAGAAGGAAAAAAGAAAAGAGTATGTAGCTGCTTGTAGTACTAAGAAAATATGAGGAAAGAAGTGCCTCTAACTTCAAAGTGAAGTTTTCCAGACCATGCAATATAATTTGCTCAGTTGATGTTAGTGTAACTATATTTGAGTTGAAAGGCTGTTTTCTTCCCATGTCTCTGTTCAGTAGATCAGATGAGGTTATTTTCCGTGTAACACTCTGGGTTTGTGGTAGTTGACAGCAGAAGGGCAGAGCAAAGAGTGATTTGTTTTCTTCCCTCTTCAAAGAAGTGACTACAATGGAGGATGCTGCTGTTGGAAGTGAACAAATTGAGCTGCCTCCTGTGAACGCTCAGAGTCTTGCAGTGCTGCCTGAGGACTTAAAGCCAGTTGGGCTAACAAAAGAGACATTGTCAGCCCACACTCAAAAGGAGGAGCAGAACTATGTTGACAAGTTCCGACAGAGGGTCTTGCTCTCTCCATTTAGGACTTACCTTCAACAAGGAAGCAGAAGTAACAACAGACATTCCTGTGGCCAAGGTATGCAGCAGCTTTGAGAAATAAAGACTTGTTAGATGACTTACAAGACCAACCTAGCCTTGAAGTCTGGTTCTCCTTTGTATAATTTAGTGTCTTATTGTGGCTGCTTACAGAATGCTTCCTTTGGGTTGCCAAGATTTGACAGCAGCGTTGCCCACACAGAATGTCTGCTCCATCTTGGATCTTGCTATCTTAGACTTGTCACAAAGCAGATAGTTTTTGCAATAAAGCCTGCAAATCCCAGGTAGTTTGTTGCATCTCCTTGAAAGAATGTAAAAGATCTGATTAGGATAAGCCAAAGTGATCAATAAGAAAATTAATGACATGAAGGAAAATATTGTAGATGTCAGCAAATTCAAATTGGTTTATGGAAGAATTATCCAGAGGAAAGTGAGCTCTCTGACTAAGCCACACTCATTTATCTGGGTGTTTTTCTTTTTTTTTTTTCTCTTTTATTTCCCTGGGTCTGTTATTTCAGTGAATATATTTATTTTTCTTCTTCAGGTGATTCCCCTGCAAAGCAGATGAGCCCAGCTAGCTGTAAAAAAGGAAAACATGGGAAATTCAAGCGCCAGAAACCTCAGAGACAGTGCTCAGATAGCCACTCTTCTAGTAAAAATAGAAATAGTCTTCCATGTGAGAAGAGGGCAAATCAGAAACAGTTGTTCTCTCCCTCAGAAGTGTCCTATCTGAGCTCCTCCAGTCGGAGTGTCCATCCTCCTGTGGGATTTCCTGCCTATTCGAATCCAGTGTCCACGTTTCCAGCCTCTTCTGGAGGAGAGCAGCTTGCCCTTCGCTCGTTACAGCCTCAGTCCATGTCCTCATCACAGCTGTACTGTGGAACACAGTCATACCCAGTCTTTTACCCCCCAAACATAGGCACATTTATGGCTGTATTTTTTCAGGGTTTCCCCATGTATGCTCAGATGCCTCAACATGTCTTTCTCCCTAGCCCTCAATGTGTTTATCCCCCCTCCTCATATCCATGCACCACGCTACCTCCAGCACCCCCTCCTTGTGCTCCATCACCAGTAGCACCACACTCAGTGGATCAGCCCTTTCCAGCCTCTCCTCACTCATCTGTGGAGGACCAGCAAGAGGGCCAGTGTGACCAGGCCCTACTGCTGAGCAGCTCACGCAGCAGCTCCCCACTTCAGCTGAACTTACTTCAAGAAGAGCTGCCAAAACCTATGGAGCTTTCCATTAGTGCTGCTGTTAAGCCACATGCAGAAGATAAATGTGTAAGTAACAAAGATTTTTCGTGTAGAGGAGAAACTGACTTTCACAGTGTTGTGTCACCAAAACCGGTGGTGATGGTCTGTGTGTCAGGGACACAGATTTTGTTGGCTGCTTTTTCTCTTGGCTGTGCTATGTAGGCTGCAGGTCACGAATAGCACAGGAAGTGGAGAAAGCAGTTTATACTTGTGCTTATGGGAACTTGTGCCAGTACAGTGTGGGCACTTAGTAAATGACAGAAACGTGAGATCTTCTGGTCTAGGCTGCCACAAGCTGCTTCTGCTCAGCGTTCTGGCAGCAGCCTTTTCAATGGAACTGTCAGCTAGAATTTGGGGTTTGGGGCTTTTATGCATGTGGAACTTGGTTAGTGCTGCGCAATTTGCATCCTTTTTCACCCAGTCCCACAGTCTCTGTGGAGAACCAAAACAAAGGGAAGATACTCTTCTAATTACTCCCTCTGTCTCCCAGGGATGCAGCTAATGAAAGAAGAACAGGGATCCGTGTGGGTCGGTTTCCATACATGGGCATAGAAAAGGCCTCTCCAACTTCCGCGGTAAACTCAGAGGCAGGAATCTGAGCTCTGCAGGCAAGGAAAAAAATGTTGCCTCCTGAATCCAGATTGGGCTGGAAAGGCTGGATCAGCTGAAACTGCAGGGTAGGGTCCTGAAAGGGGAGCTGATGTACCTGGAGCTGCAGAAGCAGTTGCTTCGCATAGTGAATCAGGGGAAGACTCTCATTTTCCCTGTAGTGCACCTTTGCTTGATGTGTATGGCTGCTTCATGCCATCTAACAGGATATGAAGGGAATTGACTCCTCTCTTGTCAGTAGAAATTGTTAACTTTATGCAACTGTACAATATCCTGACAAATTGGGGAAGGATCTACAGCAGAAACCAGTAACTAGAGTTCAGATGCTTGCTGATTTTCACCCATGAAGAGTGTTATCCTGAGTTCTAAACCGCCAGTCATTTTCAGAGCTAAAAACTCCAAACCTGTTGAATTGATATGAGAACTTGGTCAACGTGTGACAAATTCAGTAACTGCATGAATTTCCTTTTGCATACTTAAATGTAACTTCCGTGGATGTGTTGGATCTGCTTTTTATCTCCAGGATAATAATCCAGAAGATAATGGTAACAGTGCTGCTCTTGAATTTCCTGACCGCTCATTGTACGAGGACTCACAGCTGGGTTCAGGTTCAGCAGCATCAGGCAGTGGATCAGCTTTATCTGGTTCTTTAGGCTCTAGCTTCAACGAGACTTCTGGTCATGGCACAGGTAGGGAAGACAAAGATTTAGGTATTTGTTGCTAGATGGCTTGCTAACATATAATTAATAGCAGGGTACTGTAATGAGGATGGGAAATCCATGTAAGAAGATCCATGTCCTTTACTTTTCACCAGCTTTTAGTGTTTGAAGCCAAGTTTGTTTCAGTCACTGTAGTTGGAAATAAGAGTCTAAGATGCTACTCCTTTAACCTAGAAGTCACTCTTCATTTTTTTCATTATTGCTTTTCTCTGCATTAGATACTGCTTTACATCTTACTTGACTAAAGGTAAATCTGCCTAGAGCAGGATCTCTGAGATGCAGAGAAGTTGAGCCAATTAATTTTGAGAAAAGTGAATAGAGCTTTGGAGATCTTGAATAATTTGAGAGAATGCACTTTATCTTTGAATTCTCAATAGGTAGTAATTTCTAGAGCAATCATCTGGGAATACCTGCGTTTGTATTACAGAACTAACTTGCAAGAATACACTAGGGGTGGTGTACTTTTTGTGCTGAATTACTCGGATTTTCCAGGCCTCTGCCTCTTTTTTTTCTTCCCCTTCCATGGTCATTCTCAGCAGGTAGTGGGAAAAGCAGCAAGTATTTTGCCAGTAATTATTCTTCTGAAGCTTCCAAAGAAGAGAAGAATCAGGAAGCAGAAGAAAAAGGGACAGCTTATAAATCGAAACATGAGTCAGCCTGGGTGATGATGGATTACACACCTGAGAGAGTTCTAATGAATTACCAAATGCCAAACAGGTTGGAAAACATCAACAATTTCTGACATGTAGTTTGGAATTGTGCATGGAACTATAGGATTAAAGTGAGACTATGGAAACAGCACACAAACCAATGAAACTTCCAGAAAGTGTCTTAGGTTATTTTTGTGCAGTTTAGGCCTGGTTATTAACTTACTTCTGTCTACTTTTTTCCCGTTCTCCCCATCTGTTAAAATAAGGTAGCATGTAACCTTTTTTGCTGAAGTATTAATGGGATTGGTTATTGTCTTGTATTTTGAGTGCATGAAGGGGTAAAAAACTACAGGTTATTTGTGAGTTCCTTGTAATTAGCTTATATAATCGGTAATTGGATTTCACAATAAAATAAGCACCACATAAAGCCATAAAACAAAAAAAACCTACACCAAACAACCATAAACTCCCAACAATATCAATAGCAAACAAACCCCAGACTGGAAGCAGCCTTACAAAGCAAATAAGGTACAAAGTTCCCTTTCAACAGCTGATGATGTCTAGGCTTCAGCCATACGTTGTGGTGAAGAGACTCTCACCATATCGGTGCCTGCCTTGCTTGTGTAGTACAGCTGTGCTCACAGGTGTCTTTTCCTGCAGAGTCAAAGAGGAAGTTCTAAAGCAGGATCTGGAGAAGCTGGCAGTCATGCAAAAGCAGCAGCCTTGGTTTACTGATGGGCAGAAGAAGGAGCTTGCAGAGGTGCACTCATGGATCCGGACCCAGACTGTGCCCCTGCAAATCAGCACCCAGGTGAGCAGTGGGAAAGGAGCTGCAGGTCATCCCTGCCTTGGCCAGCCCAGGCATTTCCAACCAGGGCCATCTTACAGTGCTGGGTTATGGGTGTTGAGATCTCAAGTCAGGCACCTAGAGTTGTTTTTTTCTCATGTTATTAAGTCCTTTGCTCTTCTTCTTATAAAATTATTGCTGTAATTGAATATCATATAATGCTGGGATATCAGTAAAAATTAGATCAAGGAAGCTGAAAAATGCTCAGTCACAGAGGAGGGTTGGGTATATTGTAAGAAACAAATATAGCCAGTTTTTTTAGGTGTATTAATTCATTCAATCTTATACTTCCTTATTTTAGGTGGTATAACACTTGGGCACTCTGCTAAACTGCTTCTGGTTTGCACTGATGTATATTAGAGAATGTTCTAATCAGTTTAAAGTGCTCCCAGGTGCTATGGAGAATGGCAAGACAGATCTGGTTCCACAAAGACCTAGAGTTTCAGTGTTGAATTGTACAGAAAATTTTAAGGCTGGTTTCATGAACTTGTGTACCAGAAAAAATCTATTGTCTATTTTAGCACTGCATGTTGGGCTGGGGTTGTCAAATGTGGCATTCTGAGATGTGGTATTTATTCTTAGAGAAGGAAGACAAAAACATGTATGTCCTTGGCTATGGAACAAGACAGAAAACTAGTCTTTGTTTTCCTAATACCTTATTGATAACATGTGTCCTGTTGTGGTTAAGAATGCTGTATTTGATTCAGATAGCAAAATTATGTCCAGTGATCTTGTAGAAAATTCCGTTGAATGTTTATAATCTCAAATGTTAGGAAATGTATTGGTATGTAAATATCACTATTTTCTATCTATGGTCCTGAAACTCTTCCTAAGCAGAAAGTCATGTTTCCCGTGCAGATTTTGCAAAAAAAAACAGGCTTATGTAAGTAGCAAGAAAATACAGGACTTCTGTTTGGAGACTTTGTTTCAATATTATACCATTTCTCAAGAGAAATTTCAATACACTCAGGCATTTCAGCTGTTTCTGTTGGTCAGTGTTGCTGTTCAGGCTGCAGTCCAAATCTTCAATAAGGAGCTTGCTTATAAAGCTGAATGGTAAGGTCTTCAAATTCAAGAAAGTCACATGCCTTTTTATCTCAAAGGTAAAACTGTACGTTCCACTAACTAAATTAACTAATCTCAGAGGCAAGGTAAGTGGCTGGTGCAAGTATCTGCATGATCGAATCTCTGCTTTTAGAGAGATCTCACCCCATTGGTGAGAGGTTACAAGAGACTATCATTCCATAGGATTTGACCTTTTGAAATAGAAAAAGAATTTAAACTACTACTTCTTGCTCCTTTTCAAAGGGCTGTGTTACATGTGACAGCAGGGAAGCAAGCTGTGAGGCTGCAGTGACTGATGATAGCATGGAAAACAAGGGAGAGCCACCTCCGGTCCTGCCACTCTGAGGACATCAGCACCTGTGTCAGTGCAACTGCTTGGTGTAATTCCCACCCTCTTTCCCTCTGGCTTTGCTCCATACCAGCAGTGAATCTCCATGGCCATCTCTTACCAATATGAAACACTTCAGTCTCACATGAAACTCAATCTTCCTCCGTTACCCCTCCGCTCCTGGCATGACTCCGAAGACAATCTTTCAGTGGGAGGCTGTTTCACTTTCTGACCTCACAGACTTGACACAGAATGGGTTATGTTTGTAACCTTTAACTGCTCAATGATGAGCAAAATACAAAGATTTTTTTGGTTTGGGTGTTCATTCTTTTGAAGTTGGCAAATAAGTGTGAAAAGATGCAGTGTTTAAGAATCTATGGTGATGAACCTACTGATCAGAGCAGGTTTACTCTCCAGGTAAGGTGGATGTACTGAAGCCGAGCTACAGTACTTTTCATTTTTGTTCACTATTCAATGTGAACTGAAGATCCAAATATTCTGAGGCTCTGAAACTGTGGTAACTGGTTTGAGAATCCAATAGGCTTTTTAAAAAGAGCAGCTGAAACCAGACAGGTTATTCTGCATCAAATGCCTTTTGCTAGCTTGTGCCCATTGAAAAGAAGTAAACTGAAGTGAAAAGAAGCAAATTTTTCCCCTATGTTTTTTGTGATGTGTGTTTTGGAGTCAAGTTGTTCTACAGCTTTTGATTTTAAAGCTCTGTTTATCAAGACAGATATATAAATTAATTGAGGATAACTGGTTTGCAAATACACCAGAGATGAAATTACATACAGCAATTTAAAAAACCCAACCAACCCAAAAGTATGAATCCACAGGCTCTGCTTTTTAAAAACAGACCCGTGGAAAATTTTCTCTATCAAGGCAAGTAGCTGTCAATTAAAGTAGTTACATGCAATCTTTTTTCTTCTGTTGGTAGCGTTTGGGAAAGTGGGTTTGTATCTTATTATTTTCTTTGTTGAGTGGTTAGAGGAGTTGAATCCAGACATAACATAGGAAATTATTTAAGCAGTTTCTCTAATTTGTTTTTGTTGTGGTGATGCCAAAACCAAAAAATTCATTTCTTCTGCTTTCAAAAGTCACATGTTGTGGAGCTAAACTTGAACATCAGACTACATATTCATTATTTCTTAGCACTGTTGACTTCCTGCATAAGATTTAACCCCTTTCATTGTAATGGAGTCTCTGGCTGTTGAAATCCATGGATGAAAAAGGAGTTTGTAGTTCAGAACGTGGTAACCACTTTCAGTATATAAAAAGACTTGTTCTCATTAATGTCTCAAAGTGCTCTTCAAACAGGACATGCTTGGCTAAAAACCTGGCAAATTATGTCTGATTTCCCCTCTGTTTTTCAAAGGCTGGATGTAATTAGATTTTCCTTGTGGTGTTATTAATCACCTGGGCTTTCTCAGCAAAGAGCTTTAGAATGTAACACATTATTTACCCTTTTGTTCTGTGTAATCCTTTTGGTGGTGTGTGAAATATTTTCATTTCTCTAGTTTCAGTTACTGGTAAACTTAAAGTAAAATACTGTGACCTGCAGGTCATTGAAGTAAGACTATACTTATCTAAAGGTTTCTTTATTTGTAAAAGTCAATCCAGTGACAATCTTTCTTGTTAAAGTTTATTTTAAGGAAAGTTATTTTTACAGAATTCTGAATTTTCAAGGCTAATTTGACTCAGGCAGTGTTCTTTTTATGGGTTTGGGTTTTTTTCAGTGTTTTTGCCTGCTCTGTTTATACCTGTTGGTTTCTACTTATTCTTAAGCTACATTTCTTTGACTTTCAGTTTCTTCAGCTTGAACTTGTTTTTTTTTCTTGTGTTGTAAATAAGCAGAGGTCCACACATCCTCAAACTTCAAATGCTTCTTAAAATAAGAGACTTCAGTAGGTGTTTACATGTAGCAGGTTGTGTATTCAAGTAGGAAGATGTGGGCAATATCTTACACCTTTCCTAGTCTTTTTACAGCATTTTCCAAACGTGGTATTCTGCTTTATAATCACACTGCCTAAAATATTTGCTCTAAAATATGTAATCAGATACTTTGTGCAAAGGTTCTTTCTTTATTGGGAAGCTTCTTAATTAACTTAACTTTCAAATTAGACTTATGCACTAGAATCTATTCTGCTTAGCTGTGTTTAAATTAAAATGATGGCTTCAATGCGTTTTGGAACACAGTGAAATAGATTAAATTGAATATTTCAGGTAAGGACAGCAGTCTCCTTCACAATAGTTTGGAACCCTAAGCCAGAAGGAAAGTTATGATAACAGGAGACTCTTTTGCATACGTTATTTTTATTTCCTGAGTTTGAAAGTGTTCATTCATTTCCCAGGTATGAAAATGAGCTGATTTGCAATGTGTTAGCTGGCAGACATGTCATGTCTCTTGTAAAACAGTGAGACTTAGTTCAGGAGAATGGCAATATATGCCTAACACTTGAATAATGCTTTTGATCCACAGGTCCGTGTCCAAAAGATTACTCTTAATGTCCCAGTTATATAAAAGAGGCAGAGACACAAAGGTGCATGCCTGCAGTTCATTCTAAATTCGGGAGTAGAATTTGGGAGTCATCACTTGCTGTATTCTGTACTGTCTTTGCTACAGATGATCGAGATTCTGTATGTGGAAACCTGATCATGTTACCTGTGTTTCTTGTTTGGAGATGTTAACCCTTCTTGTACCCCCTACTGCTGTGAATTTGTGCCCAGTAGAATCATTGAGCAATGGAAAGCCCAGACAGTTTTTAAATTGCTGTGAATACCATAGACCCTCTGAACATATATAATGAAAATTCATGTGCCTAGGAGTTTGAATTCCAAGTTTTTAATCCTGGCTAAATCTTAGGTGCAGGATCCCTTCTCTGGGGCTACACACATCCTGGATTATGGAAAAATTGTGGTGTGGGAATATAATGTAAGAGGAATGAACAGGTGAATCAGTGCCCTGTGTGATGATGAGACAATTATTTGCCCAAAAATCAAATGGTCTTGGCTGCAAAATCAGCAGGCTTTATCCCCTTAGGATAAAAAAAACCCCAAACTTTCCCAAGGCACCCTGCTAGAACCACAACTTCATCTTGCAATGAAATGCCTTATCAAGCCTTTGACCTTATTTCCTTAAGTTTTCAGGAGCTGGCAGTTTTTTCTTCAGCTTGTACTAATCTTTCAGTCCTTGTAGTGTGCTGAAGTGATCTCAGCAAGATGCAGTTCTGATCAGGAAGGCCAATGGAGTGAGTGTTGCAGATGGATTTGCACCTGCTGCTGTTTTGTTTCTGTGGCTTTGTTTTGCCTGGAAAAATATTGCAGACAACATTAGAGCTGCTTGGAAAATTTACTTACTTAGTGGTCAGAGGGAAAACATGCTGGTACAGCACTGATGCAGTTACTACCCCCTGTGGGGGTGTCAGCAGTTTGGAAACCCTCGGAGGATTTCGCTGGCAATTTTTTTTGTTGTTGTTGTATTCATAAATGTAGAATTATGTTTTTAAAAGATGAGCTGTTGTGCAGATATTTTCATGGCATTGCTATGAACAGAAGGGACCCTCATGTATTTTTACAGTGTGGTAAATACTTGCTGAATGAATAATGTATTGGTAAGTTTATCTTCCAGCTGAATTGAGTTTTGAATCACAATTGAATGAATTTTTACATCAGTTGGTAGTATTTTATTGAAACAATATTCAGCTGTGGTTGAATTTACAGTTGTGATTTTAACTGTACACTTTAAAGGAGCATCTGATTTTATAAATAAAACTGAAAATATGCGGCAAAATGTTCAAATGTGTGTTTATTTTGTTGGTAATGTGTAGAAAACAGACTTTTAACAGAACTCTCAGTACCTTTTTTTGATTGTGTATGGGTTGGGATACAGTGTCCATGGGGTTGTGGGTACAGTGAAAATGGCCACATAGGGGCCATTCATGCTGTTTTATTGAGGAGTTTTGTGGTAGTTTGGTTTTTTCAGTCACACTCCATCTTGTCAACTCCAGGATATGTTCTTTCTTTTCTAACTGTATCCCACAAGAGCAAACATTTTTTGTGTGTGAAATATTACATTTGTATTTCTAAACTGCTGGGTTTTGGCGTGCAGGAGTTTTAAGCTTCTGTCTGTGTTGACTTTTCTAAAAAAATTTTGTTCTAGAGGAAGTACAGAGAAAAAAAAGATAGGTTTCATTAATGAGTATATCTCATACAGCAAGAAAGTTCTTAACTAATTGCAGAGCAACAATTTTTTCATCTTTTTCTGCTTTAAGGGACTTAACACAGAGATATGATTGATATTCCTTAAAGAAGTCTGCAGGAGAAAGGCAAAATGACTGCAGGGAGTACAAGATACAGAACAAAAGTAGCATCATACTGAAATTGGAAAAGAAGTAATCTTAGATGAGTATGTAACTGAACTGCTTCTGATAAGGTAAGTGATATAGTGCCTTGAAATACGGGCATCTTGAAAGTAACATTGGATATGTCATTGCTGAGAGTTTATTGAATTTTTTTTTTTAGGGTTAGTTGGTCATTTTAAGCATTCTTAAAATATGAGTCAAATTATCTATCTATTCCAAAAAATGAGGATAAATGAATAGGCTTGTGAAATGAAAAATGTTCAGGATGTATCTGTGTTTTTATTCAGAGATCTAGGCTCTGTCAGCCTATCCCCATTCCTGCTTTGTCAATAGCAGTCATCCCCCTGCCAGCTCAGGTTCTGGCTCACAGCTGAAAACCTGCAGTTACACATTTGTGCGGATGTCAGGGGTGAGCTGCATGATGTATTGCTGTATTTTTGGCAGAGAGTGAGAAATTGGACCTGTGATGCTCAATCATCCCATTCTCAGAGGTAATGGGCCTGCATTTTCTGTAGTAGGTTTTGCTTCACAGCAGCATAATCGCTGTCAGGGTATCCATCACAGCCTGCTGCTGTGGGGCTCTGCCTGGGCTCTGTCCCTGCTACCAGAGCCCATGGGCTCAGGATGCTGCTGGCTGGCTTCCCCTGCCACACCTTCCGATGGAATGGCAAACCTGCCTGCCTTCCAGACTCTTTCTGCAGTCTGGTTCGTTCTCTGCAGTTCTGTCTGTGGCCTGCAGGAGCGAGGAAGAGCTCTGAGCTGAAAGCTGGCAGGAGCTGGATGTCACAGCAGGATGGGGGAGAAGTGGAGTTTGCCCTCTTGTGTCAAGAACTGGCCAGGCTCTGCTCTTGGGCCCTGCACCTGAGTTTATCTGGCATCTGCCAGGAGTGTCCTTCAGGAAGGAAGCACTTGGGTGCTCAACAGTGTCCCAAACAGTTGTCTCTTTGAGAAGTACCAGTGATGTCCAAAGACAGTCTGAACTCCTTCCTTTCCAGAGGCAAGGACTGTGACTAAGTTTCAGACTGATGAAATTCTGGTATATTAGAATTAGCTAAATTCCCCCTCAGTCCTTGCTGCTGCAAGCTGGCTAGTTGGAATAGCAAATTGATTTGGTATTGCTTCTTTAGATGCCAGAAATGTTAGAAAGTGTTCTGTAATTTTAAAACTAAGGTTGCACTATAAATAGCTATAAATAGCTCAACTACCATGTCTTGACCCCATCCTCAACACCTGACAGCTCTTCATTTCTTTCCTTTCTCAGGTAGATGGCTAGTGAACTTTTTAATACTTGTAAGCTTTTTTCTATTATCATTCACTCTGGTTTTATTTATATAGCTTTATGCTTGCAGTTTTTGAAAATATTCTCTCCCCCAGACTTCTTAGGCTCCACACTTCTCCCTGCCTATATGTGTATCTTAGCTACTTATTCATTTAGATAAATTTGAAGTCTTTTCTGACAAGCTTTTATTGGCTGATGAGGTAGCAGAAAAGGAGTAATTTCCAGAGAGCCACTGACTTGCTCCACTGTGTAAGAGAAGGATGAATGTTTAGAAGATTTCAAATAGCTGCACAATGCATCCCGCTGCTCTGACTTTGAGGACATTTTTCTCTGTTACAGATGGCATCATCTGTCTTACAATTTATGTGAAGTGAACAAGCTGTGTTAAACCTGTAGGCTTTGTTTAAACAGCACAGTCAGAGATTTATGATGTGTACTATTGAGATCAATGTAGCCTGTGTATCACTGTTAGGTATTTACTTCAGGCTTTCTGTGAGCCTTGATTGAAGTTTGTACAAAGTATGTGTTGAGCAGGGGTTCACAGCTCAGACAATTTGTGATATTATCAAAAATGGCATCCCCCAGAGACAATTCCTGTTTAGCTCTATTTCTTGAAGTTACTATCAGAAGGTGCTCAGAACTGAGAGTCTGGAGGTACTCTGCACACAGGGGAGTCAGGCTAGGAGCTTCTTGTATCTATTGTTTTGTCCTCTCCTTTATTTGTGTTACATGCCAAGATACAGCAACATTATCAATGAGTGGTAGCTCAGGGGAACAAATGTCACTGCCCTTGAGTCTCGAAGCAGGAGGTAACACAGATTATCTCTGTCCATGTATCACCTTCCTGCACCTGTGTGTGGGTCACAGCCACAGAATCTTTCACATGGTGTCATTCCTGCCTCCACTGACTGTCCAAATCTGTGTGTAAAGTCTTGACGTTGACAACCATGTTTACCTTCCATACTGTGCTTGATGATAATCACACACAATTCTTAAAATTCATCGTGGGCACAGGCAGCCCTGTCATGGCTTGCTGGGGGCTGGGCAGAGAAATAGATTTGTGAGTCTTTTTACAAGTGACTGAGAGAAAAAGTCATCTCCAGCAGCAGTGGGAGCAGATGCTTGATCCTGACATGTGCTGATTGTTTTTGTGGTGCCTGGGGGATGGCATTGTTAAGCTGCCATCCCTTATGTGCCCAACATCTTCAGGGAATGCAGCAATGACCTTTCCTCCTGCCCCCCCAATCTACATCAAGTGACAAAGGAGAAAATCCCCTTGCCTCTGGACTTAGACACAGTTGAGCTCTTCTGGGAGTTTTCACAGAACCCCATGGGTATTTTGCTTCCCCTGCCCAAGTTCTCTTTATGCTGTGTATTTGTCTCTTTCTCCCATTACTTCCTTCCTGTTGTGCTGAGCTCTAAGAAATTATCACATTGGTCACAACATAATTGCAAAACATCAAGAATTTATTCATTTCCAAGTAGCATAGAGTCTAAAGTTAGGCGCTGCCTTCATGTTTCTTTATTCTCATTTTAAATCAAGCGAATCTATATACACGTTTTCAGACATCTGTATAAATTATGGAACCAGTCAGGTCAGGGAGTTTCCTGTTTACACACAATATTTCCAGAAGCACTCAGAAAGATTCCCACGTTTCTTATACTGTTTCCTGTCCTTGGTCAAGAAGCGTCCCAGCAAAGCAATTCGAGGATGATTCCCATAGAAAGTCTGAAATCCAACAGCATTAGAGGTTACTGGCAGGTGGTTCCCGGGGGGAAAGTACATTTCCCACTGCCCCCACCCTTCCTCATCACCCAGCCCTGTGTTCTGACACAGGGGGAACGAGGGGACTGCCCAGTGTGACCTCTGCTTTAGATATTGCACTAAAACTCATCCCTGTATTCTGCATTTACATTTAATTTAGCAGGAAGTAAACACAGATGATGTTGTCCATGTATGTGATGGCTCATAACAAATCTGATAATACTGTGTTGCCTGTGCTGAGGGTGGTAGTGGTGGAATACTGGTGCCTAGGCTGATGAAGCTGGAAATTTGCCTTTACTTAGCTGTTTTTCTAGGGAAAAAGAAGGAAAGAAAAAAACAAGTGGAGGGTTTAGAATTAAATGGTCTGAATTACTTGCTCTCTCTTTTTTTTTTTTTCTTTCTATTTTTTCCTCCCTCTCCTGCCTATCTGAATGATTCCAACTTCAAGAACACTGTGGCATACTACTTTAGTCTATGCTGTTTGTGAAGTCTGTGGATCTGAAATGATGTCTTGGTAACAATTCTGTGTAGTTTAAAGTCTTATTTTTCTTGTTTCAATGACAGATGGTTATTTACTTACCTCTTTGATATTTTCCCCTGGGTTATAGTTGCTGGGGGTAAGACCTGTTAGAGGGGAGACACAATGAAATGTTTTACCATTTAGAAGTCATGAATTAGGCAAGTATTCTCATGTGCCATAATGCCATAGCTGACAGAGGTCTTGGACTGGAATGTGTAAGCATAACACTTATTGCTTCCCAGACCATCCATTGCTACTGATTCTGTGCTGGCTGCAAGTGCTGATGTTCTCTAAGACTGCTATTTTGTTCTGTCTGCCAGCTCTCTCTCAGGGCAATCTTCTCCTTGCCCTGCTTTGGCTATCTGGAAGTTTTGCAACACTCATTTGAAGACTTTGAGGTGGTGTTGAGCTGCAGGCATGGATGCTCAGCAGGTTTCCCCAAAGTCCCTGTTAACTGAGTGGCAGCTGTTTGCTGCTTATGCATAACTTCGTATTTTAGCAAATACCTGGGAGCTGGGGTGTGATATCTGTGGGTGCAAACCAAGGGCGCCCTCCCACTGCCCTGGTAAATCCTCACCTGCTTTGTTGTCCTCAGTCAGTGTGCCCAGGAGCTCTGGCAGGAACTGGAGCAGGGAGGTGCTTCCAAGGCTGCCCAGCCTCTCCAGGTTTAACCTTGGCTCTTCATCAGCTGCCAGTGCAAGATGACACAAACAGGCACAGGGTGAGTCTCTTGCTTTGAGTCTTTTGCTTTGCATCCCTGTTTCAGTCTCTGTCAGGTGATTTCTGATCAGGTCTGTTGGTTTCAGCTGTTGAAGATTTTCATGAAAGCACCAACTATCCATCCTTATTTAATTATTATAACAGGGGGTAGTTGGTTTTGTATTCCTTTTCCTTCCAAAGCTTTGAGAAAATATCTCTTCCTGACATTCCCCTTAGACTCTCATTTCTCTGGCAGATGTTTTCTAACAAAAGTTTTTGACCAACAGCAGCCCCTCCTGTCACTTGAGGTACTCAACCTTATCCTTCCAGTTCCTTCTGCACAGCCCAGACTTGTATGTAATTTAAAAAATTTTATTTTAGTTCATTTCTTTATCAACTAGTTCCTATGCTGCAGCTTTCCTATGAATAAAGACAAAACTTCCTGTTCAAGGCCTATTAACCTGCTTCACTTTGCAATTACTAAATGCAGTAGAAGGTGTAGAAGGGCAGGAATAAAGGTAGGAAAATAGGGTAGGAATAAAGGTAGGAAAAGTTACAACTTATTTTGGCAACTGTTCTTCTTGGTGTGTCCCAGTCATCTCTCATTTAATGTGTGTACCAGTACAGATGTTACTACTTTTTCCAACACAACAGCTTGCTGGTAGCTGATAGAATTAATTTGTCTATGGATGGAGAATTTAGAATTCTGTGGCTAGCCTGTGTCCTGAGGCAGGTTGCCAACAGAAGACCTTAGCAGTGCTCTATTCCAGGTAACTTGAGTTTTTGTAATCTGAGCAGTAAATTCCATCTTTGCTAATATATAGCAGACATCCAAAATTGTGGGTAACCAGAGGGTGTCATTAGCAAACACTGTTTGTGTAGATTAGTATAATTTTGTAGTTGTACTTGTAGGTGACCCTATGGACTTGCAGTTGCTCTGACCTGCAGGGATGGGTGTGACTGTGTAGCTCCTCACATGGATATGTAAGAAAATAAACTGAAAATGATCTTCCAACATTTAAAAAACTTGCACAAAGATCAAGAGCTTGAACATCTTGGACATGTGTATTATTGGTTTATTCACAATAAAAGGACATTTGCAAAGGACAGCAGAGATTTCATTATAGGATTCAGTATAAGAATGCAAAAAACTCCCAGAGCTATTTGGAGACAATCTGTATCTCTGGCCATGGATTATTCTTTAAATCAGAGCAGTGCTAGCAGGTAAATTTGCTTTGAGATTAAAAAAAAAAACGAAACACAAACCAAAACCGACCCTCTTTGAGAGTTCCTCTTCTGTCTTCTCACTCCCAGAGACTCTTTATAATAGCAAGGAAGGTCTAAAAGCACAATGTCTTGAACCTAATGCAATAATGGTTAGAGCCAGCTATGATGTGACAGATATTACTCATATTGAGTCACAGGTACCTGTAAATGCAAATTACATTGTGGAAGGCTTGAGAAGATGCTGGTTTAGTCAGTCCAAGATTTTCAAAGCAGACTGGGGACTGCTGATATCTATAAACCAGCACAACAGCTGTTGCAAAGCAGGTAAGAACAGCCACTTTTTAATAGTCAGCTTTATGCAATAACTTCTGGGTTGGTTTGCCTGTTCTTTCAGAGCTCATTTCAGAAAGTCTTCCAGTACCAATCAGGTCTGGTGACAGCAACCTTGCAGATTCTGCTGTGCATTTTTGCTGAGCCATTTCAAACTTTGAGCATTGCTTTCTCAAGCAAAGGTTTATTCTTTTCCTGGGCTGAATGGAATCTGAATTAGTGCAAACAAATAGCATTCTCAATACACAGGAATGTAAGAGATTTGCCTGCTCTTGATGTTTGCAAAAGATTTCCCCTTTTTTAATCACAAAATAGCTCATTTCAAAGGGTAGAAACAGGAAAGACCATACAGCCTAGTTCCTTTAAGTTTCCCAGTGCTTGTGGATGCTCAGACACTCAATACCAGCTCACATTCAGTGCTGTAAGACTCAGCTTTTTCTCCTCAATGCATACTTTTGTTTCCTGGATCTCAAAGCAACAGGGGTAGCTATTTAGGGCACCCAACTTCCCCATTGTACAAGACCAGCACCCACTGCTATGGATGTCCCTTGTGCTGCTGCTGTCCTGAAGGCATTCCTGCTTTTCCTGCAGCTGAGCAGCACAGATTCAGGCCCCTTGCAAAGCACCCCTGCTGCTCTCCTGGTTTTACTGCTCCAGCCCCTGTTTGATAACCATTAAAATCAAAGGACTCTTACCTGAGTGTTGATAAGACATCTCACTGGCATTGATGATGGGGAGAGACAAGAGAGGACAGGAGATGCTGACAATCATGAGACAGCAGAGTATCAGTTTATGCATCGTTGCTGTGTCGGACGTTTCGTTGTGTCTAACCCTGTAACTCAGAACTCCTAACTCTAGCCCCAGCTCCCAGTTTCACCCATTATATAGCCACTCATGACCTCATAAATATCATCATGTTCTCTCCCCCCTTCAAAAAAAAATATCCAATGAATTTATTGCCCATTGATTCTAAATGGAAACCACTTTGCATTGATGTAATTTTTCAAGGTAACAGTTCATAGACAATAAATTTACTGTCTTATAGCTTGGTGTACAAAATGGATATTATATCAAACCAAGCACAGTAAAGTTTATAAATCTGGCATTTAAAAAAAAGTAACTTTCAGTTATAAATCATGAGTTAACAAAAGGGTCAGACTTTGGTTGAAATGACCAGGGCAATAGACAGCTGATTTATGAGCCTTAGCAGTCTTGACGCAAAGCATCTGATATGAAATGCACTTTTTTTTCCTCTCTCTTTTGTGAGATGGATGAATGTGTTGTGTTGTATTTGTTGTGCCAGAAAAAGTAAAAAAGAGAGAGAGTTAAAAAAGCTTGTTACTTACAAAGATAATATTAGGAGAATTCAGTTTTTTTATTTGTTTTGCTCCCCCTTGCAGAATTTCACATCTATTTATTTAGGAAGACCTCATCCAGTGGTGCCTTAGAGAATTGTCTTGGCAGAGAAAGTACAGCTTCCATCTGGAGACTTCTTGCTACATATAAACTATTTTGGTTGATATTAAACACAGGTCCCTCTGTAGACTGGGAGACCATTTTCCATTTCACTTATCTTCTCTTTCAGTTGGAACTAGCTACTTAATTCTGAGTATGTTAGCAAGGTTTTTCCCCTGCTTGCCTTTTGCTTTTGCCTAGTGCTAACACAGGAGTTACCTCATATAATCCCATCACTTTAGTCCTTGTTTCCCTCCATCTAGTGCATTTTGTCTTCTTTACTTACAATTTGATTTATCCTATCACAGAGCAAGGACTGACTGGACTGGTCCCTCACCTCCATTCTCTATGCAGTGTCATATCCAACTGTATAGAGCCTTGAAAATAACATAAAAGATACTTTTTTTTTAAGGTAATAAGGCAGTATTCTTTCCTTTTAATGATGAGAAGATAATGCCTGTGTGTAACAAACAGGTTTGTTGCTTTTCTGCCTCTCTACTCAAATGTTTTTGTCTTCAAATGCTCTTCAAAATACTATGAAATCCAACTAATGTTACTAAAGTTGTTTCTTTATGCTGAATTTTGTGATGTGTAAGTTGTAAAAGGATTGAGCTTACTTGCTTCTCATCTTTTTCCTTTATTAGCATTTCCTGACAAAGATTAATTTTTATAATTGTGCGTCCTGTGGCTCCTAAGACAAATTTCAAATTGGCTACATCAGTAGATCAGAAGTATTTCTGGGGCAGGTCTAACTCAAAGGGAGCAGGCCCCCCATGGGTGGGCTAACAGGGTCTCCAGAAACACAGTGGGCTCTGAAAGAGGTTGAGGTCAGAAATCTCATACTCTAATCCCCCTGCTCCAAGCAGAGTCAGCCACAACAGTTGGTCCAGGAGCATCTAGTCAGGTTTGAATAGATCCAAGGATGGAATGGGACAGAATTTCAAAACTAAGCTTGCTAAGGCCCTTGGCATCCCCATGTGAGTTTAAATGCTCTGGTCTGAGTGCCCTGGAGGGGTGTCAGAGAGGTGGGAAAGGACCTGCAGAGGTCCTGCCAGCCTGAACTTCTCTAAACTTCCCTGTGTGCACAGAAGGGACTGGTATTTGACTTGCCTTGACTATTGAAGATATGCTTCAGGTATCTGAACTACAAATCCTATTTCTCTGGACCTCTCTTTGCTGAACTGAATGTTTATGACAAAAGAATTTCTCTACAGAATTAACCTAATATGTTTTATTCCCCTTTCCCTGTGCTTCCCCATGTGGGAGATAAGTAGCAAGAGAGGAATTCTCTCTCCTCATCTGAGTCATGCAGCTCTTCGTTCCAAAACTGCAGACAGTAATTAGGTCTGATTTGATGCATGATCTCACTGTGGGTGCTGGATGCTCTGTACAAATGCTTCTCCTTCAGTGAACTATCAATGACAATGGTGTTATCAATATTCACTCTACACATCCTCCAAGGAAAGCTAATGAAGCACTCTCACCAGCAATGCTGTCCTTTGCCTTTTCTCAAGGAAGACTCAGCCTCTCAGATCCATCATGAAGTGCGTCATGCTCAAGTTGGGCACCTTGCCCATGGCTTATTGCCTCTGCTTAGGTTTCAAGTTGTCACTTAGACACTCTTTCCTCTCCCAAAATGTCAAAGGCATCTCCCTCGGGCGTCATCATGCCAACGTCATCATGCCAAGCAAAGAAACAGCTCATCCTAAACAAAGGTACAAATCCCTGGATCCATGGGAGAGGGAAGGCAATGGGAATGGCACTTTGAAAACTTGGAAATTGATTTGAAACTCTTCTGTAATATTTTGTGGGGAAAGTTTTCAAAGTTCTTATTTATGTTTATTTAGTCTTTCAAGTGCTTCAGGGCAGCAGTAGATAGATAAATTACAGTAGTAGGGTTAGATAAATTGCTGAGCAAATTCTAAGCATCAAATATAAGTTAACCTATCAAAAGATTACCCTGCATTGTCAGAAGAAACAACAATTCCTAGTTTAATATGATGTCTCATGAAGAAGCTAGTGAAGCCAAGACAACTTTGAAAAAAAAGTAAGACTCAATGAAACCAATGACAAACATCCCCAAAAATTATCTACTTCTGTGTAAAATAGTATGGATGAAATGTAATCCATAATGCAACAGTTCTTTCCACTGTTGCTAAATGCTTTATGGCAAACAAGCAAGAGTTATTAGTCAAATATTGTGACAGTTGGCAAAACCAGGAATTTGAGAAGAAGTGCTTTACCAGTAGCATTTGTATGAGGGACTTCTTCAGAGGATAGAATTTCTAGTGTAAGACTTTGGCTTGAATTTAGTTTACAGGGGGAGAGGTGTGCAGTAGAATGATTTTTTTTTTTTTTTTTTTTTAAATTGGCACTGAAATTGCTGATGAGCTTGTTATTGTATGAATACCCATCTCTTCCTTGAATTTTACTATCATTTTTAACTTAACATGTTGTTTCAATGGAAAAATATTTGCACTGTTATTCATTTTTCTGGTAGGGTCCATTGTATAAGGGTTTGGTTGTTTTTGCATTGCTGTCACTGCAGATATCTGTTCTCATTAACACCTAAAAGTCTATTTTGACTTAAAGTTTAACATTTTAGCTGATGATTCAGCTACATAACATGATTATTAGATCTATTTTGCATACTCAAATAGCTACCTCATTAGATCATATATGGAATAAGATGGTTTTTCTGCTGCCAAATTACATTGCCTTATTTATACTATGACTTTTAATGTGTGCTGAAAATAGCCTGTTTGGAGAATAAGGAAACCAAAGGAAAAACTAACTACAACCTGCTGTTAACTTTCTTTTTGAGGATGCTTCCTCTGTTGACTGTGTGTGAGCTGTAATGCAGCACATGTATTTGGGTATGCACAGGAGTACTTCATCTTCAGAATTTCTTTCAATGTTTTGTAACACCTCTGAGGGGTTCTGACCTAGGCTCTCTTGCTCTGAGGTTGGCTGAAGGTGTGTAGGTGAGTATGTGCTTGCTTGAACATGTACCCCTGTGTGATGAAGATGATGGGTCCTTAGGCCTCTCTGAAGATATTTTATTTTGCTACAAAATTGGCAAGGTCTAAAAATTCTTGAGCACGGGATCACAGCTGCCAAAACACTGCTCCTTTGTAGTATACTTTCCACCAGTTTGAGGGGGAAAAAACCCTCTTGCTCTTTGGCCCTGCTGGGCTGGCCCACTGTAGTCTGGGTATATTCTCCAAGTGAAGCTTGACAAACTGGTCCCTGATTTCCCTGTCCTCTCAGCACTGCAGAATTACCAACGTGACGTGAAGGAAAGTAAATCTGGCATGACTGAGACTTGGAAATCCAGCATGTCAATATCTTATGGGAATTGAATTCTGGATAACACAGCTGCAAGCAGAGGAGCAGAAACCAGATCTTGAAATAAGGTTTTTTTTTCACCCCCCAAAAAAGAAAAAAGTAATGGAACTAACTACAAAAGTACAGTTTATTTTTAAAACTGAAATTATGACAGCAGAATGTGTAAGAAAAGAGAGGAACACATCTGCAGTAAGGCTGGAGCTTTCTCTGTTGCTTTCATCTGCTGTCCCAATGCATCCCAAATAATCTCTTCAACTCTAATAAGAAGTTATGATCGGGATAAAAGCAAAATTAAAACTTCTTTATGTCATTTTTCTGGTCGTTACACTGGTCATGACAGAAAGGAGCACAAAGCAGCCTTGCTGAAAGGCACAGGCTGTTTGTTAGCTCTGTCCATGCTTCACATTTCATCAGTCCCAGCTGCAGAGCAAGCAGCAGCCTTGGGTTTATTTCGAGGGAGGTTCACATGTTTCTGTAACACTGCTGCACTTGGAAATGGTAAAATTTTCCAATTTGAGTTTCTTTGTCGCAGAGAACTCTGTGAGACATTTTCTAGATAAAAGCTTTTCAAACATTTCAGTACTGCAGAGAAGTCCAAATCAGCTCTGAGCCAGCCAGCACTCCAGTCCTTCCTCGCTCAGGTGGGGAGTGTGGGGGCAGAGGGGTGTTGAGAAGAACAGGGCCAGGTGAGCTCAGTGTCCTGCTGGGCCTGGGGCTGGGGCTGGGTGGGAGGTGGGATCTGTGTGGGTTTGGGGTGGGCTTGGGTTTGGGTTTGGGGAGAGTCCAGGGCTGATGTGTGTTTGGCTGGGTTTGGGGAGCTGGGGATGTGTGTTTGTGTTTTGGGGGTCAGTGTGTTTGTGTGGTTGAGTTTGGGGGATTTGGTGTGTTTGTGTTTGGTGGGGTCAGTGTGTTTGTGTGTGTTTGGTTGGGTTTGGGAGTTTTGATGTGTTTGTGTTGGAGGGGTTGATGTGGGTTTGGGTTTGGGGAGGTTGGTGTGTTTGTGTGGTTGTGTTTGGGAGGGTATCTAGGTTTGGGAATATTTGTGTTTGGGGTTCAGTGTGCTTGTGTGTTTGTTTGATTGGGTTTGGGGAGGTTGGTGTGTTTGTGTGGGGGGTCGGTGTGTTTGGGTTTGGGAATGTTGGTGTGTTTGTGTGGTTGCATTTGGGAGGGTAGATAGGTTTGGGAATGTTGGTGTGTTTGTGTTTGGGGGTCAGTGTGTTTGTGTGTGTTTGGCTGGATTTGGGGGAGAGTTGGGTTTGTATGTACTTATGTTGGGTGTCTGTGTGTGTGTTTGGGTTGGGTTTGTGAGGGGTCAGTGTGTGGTTGGGTTTGGGGGGTTGGTGTTTGTGTTTGGGGGAGTCAGTGTTTTTGTGGTTAGATTTGAGGGTGGTTGCTGTGTTCGGTTGGGTTTGGGGTTTTCTTCATTTTTCTCTTCTGAAAAAGGTTTTATCTCTGTTGCCTTCTTGCATACTCCCATGCTTCTCAGTTAAATGACTCTTTTTTGGTTTTTTGAGGAATTTAGTATGATCAAGAGGCTTCTTTCTGTGGAGGAAGTACCCATACCACGTATTCCTTAGGCATTGTTTTTTCCTTGAGTAGCATCACTACAGGCACTGGAACTGTGTGGGAGGCTGAGCCTGCTAAGAACACCCCAGCAATGTGTGGATCAGAGCAAAGCACACAGGTCAGGACAGAGTTGTTACCCAGGAGTGGGTCTTGCATGAAGAGGGTGTGATCTGCTCTGCTCTCCCCTTTACTGCCATCATCTTCCTTCTGGCATCACCTTTGCTGTCCTGGGTTTTCTAGAAGCAATCAAGGCTTGTTCTCACCATAAGTAGCTTGGAAGACCTGTCTTTTATATGTCATTTGAATCTCTGAAATCAGAGCTAAAGCATTTTGTGCAGCTTTTGTCCTTCACAGGGCTTTTATGTAGCAGCCCCTTTGTTAGTCCTTCCTTATGCCTTATTCCATTTCCTGTACTAATTTACTTTTCCTCTCTTCCTCCTGAGCTCCTATCTCATCTCTTGGTGTCTCATCACCTGCCCCACTTTTGCAGAGCTGGTGCCAGTTCACTGCCTCTTGTCTTGGGCTCCCACTACTCAGCTCAACCTGCAGCTCACACTGCAGCTGCACACCAAGCTGCCTGCATTAAATGTATTCCTCAGCAGCTTTATCAGCAGTCCATGCTGTATTTTTCTGTTTAAAACAACAGCACAGTCTTCCTGAAGTTTAATTTAGGTTGTAATAAAAAATTATCAAGCTAATCCTGCTGCAGAGATAGGTGTGATTACTGCATACTATGACATTTTTCCCTCTTGTTCTGTTCTTAAACTTATGCCGTTCATTATTTTTTAAGTAGAGTATTGAGGGGTTTTCCAAACAAATTGTCTTGGAGGCTGCCTACACAGACATCTATTCAGCTGAGGATTTAAAGGAATTAATTCCAGCTTAACATTTCTGTCTCCTAGGACTGTGAATGTAATTTTTTAAAAAACTGTTACTACTGATGTCAGAAAGAAAAGCAACAATTAACTGCTGATTCTTTTCTTAGTAGTTTGGATGATGGACTGGGCAGGCCAGGCTGTTGTCTTGTACTTTTTCTGGCCCAAAATGAAGAAGTGCAGAAACAGGAAAGCAGCAAATTGCAAGAGATGGACAAGGTGTAAGAATCACCTTCCAGATTTCCCTGTCTGAGACTACTTCATAATCTGTTAATTGCATGGTGCTCTGACTCATTCATTTCTTACTACAAATAATTTTACTGGAAACTTAGTAATCTATTACTATCTGCCCTGTTTCATCATCTAAAAGAGCTAGAGGATAAGGACTTTAATCTACATTGGTGATAGAACAACAGTTTTGTCAGAGGTGTCCTTGTGCTTTTTTTAAAAAATTTCTATCTAGCTTTTCACATTTGTTGTACACGTTCTTCCTGTTTTTATCACAGAGGCTTAGGATTACTTGTCACTCCAATATCTGATATCATATAGCTGATATCAGAGGACAAATTTCAGGTAGTTCTGTAGAAGTTCAGTGTGTGGGCAGGAGCCACTGACTAATTAAGAGGAATGTTAATAATCATTGGCATTTAGCTGTCGTCCACTTAGCGTGGGCAGTAAATGAATGGCGCACAAAAGCAGACTTTAATTTTTTTACTTTGTTTTCTGGCTGCATAATCCCTTTAATCCTTCGCTATCAGAGGTTTTTTTATTAATTAAATGGAATCTCTGCGGGCTCAGTGATTCACATTTCAGGGCAAATAAGTGTATTTAACGGAGGAGGGTTGGCATAGGTCTCACTGGGCAACCTGAGGTTTAAAACAATTCTTTCAAGGTTGTTTTGTAAATGAATGTGTGTTCCTTGGCAGTCAGCCGTGTAGGATCTTCACTGTTTAAGAGCTGAGTTCCAGTTTAACAAAGAATTCCTGCTGCAAGTGTTAAGTGATTTCTTTGTGATCACTGACTGATCCTGACGGGGGTAAAAACTGTTCCTGGGAATGGGAGTGACCAACAGGAGTATGAATTAACAAAGGTGAAGGAAGCAGAGGTCAGATCTTTGTCTTGATGTGACAAGCTGAATTTTCTTGCTGTAATGGGATCACAATCTTCTTCCCAATTCCCAAGGCATTTTTATGATAAAAGAGTTCTGAAGAGCAGTGAGTCTTTATCTGGATACTCTTTCTCTTGCTATGTATACACATCTTTTTTGAGTCAGGATTGTAACAGACAGGACCAACTGGTTAGTTCTGAGCAAGTCTTCTGCAGAAATTTGGAAACACAGGAAGCTCTTCCACCTGTGCTTGGAAGAGTTAGGACCTGTATCACCAGGAAAGGATAATATCTGATAAGCTCATTTTAGCACAGTCCTGCATTTTTTCTTTATGCTCCTGCTTCCTGATGTTCAGCTCCTGTCCTGTAATGTGCAGAAGAACTATATTCTGGTGAAGGAGAAAAAATGCTGCAGATCTTTGCAAAGAACAGCACTCTAACTAGATTTTAGATGTCATTTATAATCTTAAAGGTCTTTTACAACCTAAATGATTCAGTAGTTCCTGCTCATGCCATCCATATCTCCACTCCTGCTTGTGGCAATCCTCCTTCCTTAATCTGAAGAGGGTGATGGGGAGGTGTTTCTGGGTGTTTGTAACTGCTCAGCTCTCTTCTTGGCCTTTTCAGCTGAGGAAGTGAGTTGATTTTACAAAGCCTAGACCATTTAGTATCCCATACCAGTGCCCATGTAGCTTTTCTAAAAATCCTCTACAAGACAATCAGGATTTTTGCTTAGAAAGAAATTAATCCATTGCCAGCCATCATATGTGAAAATGGGATAAAGTGGGAAGCCTCCAAAGTTACTTTCGTTTAGTGCTTGTTTCTGTCACCATATTCATGTTTTATTTATATGATCATCTCTTTAGGTGTCCTTAGGAATGACTGGCAGAAGGTGCAGAAAGTTATATAAGGTCAGCTAATTAGTACTGCCACAGCACAGTAAATCTTTTTCCTGCTCTGTAATTGCCTAAGGCAGATCTAATCACTGTTGAAAAGCACAGAGTTGGTTACACGTTACAGCCCCACTGTTCCCTGTGAGAAGTATTCTGGTCGTAGCCCACCCTACTGAGGAGTGCACAGTGAGGTGCTGTGACAGGAGAATGTTACTGTCATATCCACTGGGTTCCTGAGCTCGGTGCCTCTGCAGCTGCTTAAATACTTTAACTCTCAAGTTGGAGAAAAACAGCTTCTTTTTCTCTTATTAGAACTCTGAAGTTTGATGGAACCATCAAGAATTTCCTGTGCTAACACTTCTACTCCTCTAAGGTAATACATGTACTGAAGTGTGCCACTGCAAGGAAAAAGTTGCTTTGTTAGGGATGCCTGTGACACTGATCATGTTGGTGGGGCTGTGGGATTTTGGATCTTTTTGCCCTTGTGAGGAGATTATAGTGTGATCAGACAGTTGGTGCTGAACTGCAATGTGCAGCTTCTCTGAAATCAACAATGTATTTTTCCCAGCACTCCATTCAAATACCTGTTCACTATGTTTTCCATTCTAGTTTAAGAAAAATAATTATCCTTTAGATACTCCAGGAAATATTGCTTTAGGCATGTATGTACATCTACATTAGAATTGTGTTCTTTTTCAAAGTTGCTTTAAAGTTTGTATGAAGGTGACTAAAAGTAGTGTGATACCTTGTTTTGTCTTTGTCTTTTTGCTTGCTTACAGGCCTGTTTAGTGTTCTCTTCAGGTTAATTGGTTTATGCTGGTTCTGAATGGGCAGCATCAAAATATCAATGCTGTGAATGCTAGAAGGATTTTTTACAAATATAAGTATTTCTCAAACCTATAGTGTTGTAACTAAAGGTATATTGCCTCTTTTACCTCTCCACACAACTTCCTCTTCTTTTTTTTTCCCAAAATTTGTTTTGTTTTCAACCTGCTGAAATGTTTGTATGCAGAAGAAAATTGAGCTAAAGTAACCTAAGATTCGTTTTAAAACTGACTTAAATGTGTAACTCAGATATTTTATTTCAGTTTTGAGTGGCTTGTTTCAGTTTGGATTATGTAAACTGAGAGTAGGTGTAACAGATTTAAGATCCACTATGTGATAAGTCATCCTTAAATTGAAGTAGGTGTCTCTGTGTGCGATTTTCCATTTGCTAAATCAAATAAAATTTCACTTATTTTCTTAAAGCAAATAGATTAGAACAGGAGAGATCTTCCCTGGTTTCAGAATGTGTTTAGGTGGTGGTTTTTGCTGAAGTAAATCCACTTTGGTTCAGGATAGTCTGATGCTTGACCTGGCAGGCACCCAAGATCTAGAAGGTGAAAGGAAACAAAGTAGGTGATATCAAAACAAACTTCTGCCAAATGGATGTTAGAAATTCCATTTTTGTTGTAGATTGTATTAAAATTTCTTATCACAGTGCTCAGCTCTCTGCTCCTGATGCTCAGCTAACACAGAACCTGTGGGGTGGAGAATCTCTTCTTGCAGCCCCTGAGGCCTCCCTGGATCAGAGAAGGTTTGTTCCTAGCTGAGAGAGGAACTGAGGTGACACCTGGTGATAAAATACTACTTCATGTAATTTTAAGAATGAAACTTACCTTGACTTTCAAACAGGTGACAAAAAGTCAAGGAGAGTGGTACCAATTGCCTGTTAGTATTTCCTGTGTGAGCCATCTCCTACGAAGGTTTTTGCATCATCTGTGTCAGTATCAGAATGACTGTCAGAGAAGACTGTGCTCCTGTCCATGAAGGATCTGATAGACTGAAAATAAGGAATCATATTCTGCTTTAAAAAAATAATCTGATGTTTACATGTTTTAGAGGAGCCACTACAGTTTCAGAGTCTCTATCATCCAGGTGTATTAGGCACAGAAACACCTGTTTCTACAGGTGGAGAGGGAGGTGAGAAATAGAAACTCTTGCTGTGAACCTTCCACTTTCCCTAGCCACAATTTTGCAAGAAATTACAAATCCAAGGTGTGACAAACATGATTTTAATTACTGATGCCACTAACTATGCCAGGAAATGGTGCTGGTTCTGAAAGCAGTTTAAAAAAGCAGCAGGTTCCTCTGCTTGTACTTATCTTTAAAGAGAATTTTCCCCCTTCTTCCATGCCTTCAGAACTCTCCTAACATCACTTGGGCCTCTGGCTATGAGGACACTTTCTGACTTCCAAGAAAAACAAATAGAAATTCAAAAAGCTTGCATCTGGCCTGTTACCTCATCCTCAGCCACCTGGACTGCTTGAGAGGCATCAGGGCATTCCCAGTTCCATTTTGCTTGCTATATAATAAATTAAATGACTGTCAAAAAAAGACATGCATAGAAAGCAGAGAACACTTCAAGTTTTAAGTGTTACCATAGAATTACAGAATGATTTGGGCTGGAAGGGACCTTAAATGTTACCTAGTTCTACTCCCCTGCCATGGGCAGGGATCTTACCAATAGCTCAGGATGCTCCAAGTCCTGGCCTCGAGCAATTCCAGGGATGGGCTCCACTGCTTCTCTGGCAACAACCTCTCCCAGGGCCCCACCACTCTTTGAAGTAAAGAATTTCTTTCTTAACACCTAATCTAAATCTCTTTTAGTTTAAAACCGTTCTCCCCCTTGTTCTAGCGCTGTCAGTGTACAGAATCCCTCTCCCTTTTCTTTGTAACTTCCCTTTAAGTACTGAAAAGCTTCAGTCTCCCTGGAGCTTTCTCTTCTCCAGGTGAACACCCCCAGCTCTCCCAGGCTGGCTCCAGACCAGAGGTGCCCTTGGAGCATCTTTTTGGGTTCCTCTGGACCTGCTCCAACAGGTTCATGCTTTTCTTGTGCTGAGGAGCCCAGACTTGGACACAGCACTGAGGCGTCTCAAGGGCAGAGTGGAGGGGGAGAATCACCTCCCTGGAGCTGCTGCCTGCTCCTCTTTTGGTGCAGCCCAGGATGTGCTTGAAGGACTGATCTGCATTACTTGTACATGACTGGGTGTGCTGATTTTACCACCAGCAAGGAACTAAACTCCTTGCCTCTCTTTCCTCTACCCCTTCTAGTGAAGGAGGGACAATAAAGGAGAGATTATGGCTTGAAATAACAATTTCCTAGAAGCAGAAAGCAGTGGAATGAGACACAATAACAGCTGTACAAATAGCAAAAATATATGAAAGATAAGGTATTTTACCCACAAGAGGGTATTCACTATAGGGAACAAAAAAAACCATGGTGGCAGACACTTCTGTTACTCATGCCTCTGTCCTGACCATTCCTGTCCTGCTCCACGTAGTATTTGGGAAACAAAGGCAATAGGGGGAGGAGAGCTCCCATGGTGCATATCCCCCCCAGCCTGAAAACAACAAAAACCAGAGACACACAACCCCCAGAAGCTCCTTGCTCAAATCAGAGCCGTGTAGCCACTTTGCTGAGCTCGGTTTTCTGCAGATGCTTGTGCTGCCACTTCTCCAGTGTTGAGGAGAGGAAATGTCCCTGCTGGGGCATTGACTTCGTGCCCCCTGGCCCTGCTGGCTCGGCAGCACCTCAAAGCTATATAATAAATTAAATTTAATTCAGCACCACAGTCCCAGTCCAGAGAAAATGAGAGGGGGAAGCAGCAGAGGAGCTGAGGTCACCTGAGTTGATTGGGGACAGTCCCTCAGCTTTTCTTGCCCAAAAAGCCACATCCTGCTGATGATGTGTGTAGAACAAACAATTTAGTCACCTCCATTCACCTAAACTCCACCTCCCTTCTCTGTAACCACGACAACTCACAACAACCTGTTCTTCAGGTATTGAACAACCTGCATGCTCAATAAAAGCTCCCTCCGAAGCCAAGGTGCACAGGATCTATCAACTATTTGTCATTGCCAAAAAATACTTATTTTTCAAAGCTCTTTTAAAATATGGACGGCCAGGCTTTATTGCTTCCTTCTGCTTTCATTACCAATAATAAAAGATGCAGGGCAGTTTTTTCTCATTCACCCTTCCTGGATAAAAGATTTTTTACAGTACTTCACGTGCAGACAGGAAGGTTGCTATCCTCTGTGTTAAAAACCAGACAAATTCAGCCACAAATTCTATTCAGGAAAGGTAGCTGTGATTAATTGATTCAGGAAATTTAATTGTGATGATAGTATTTCTTTTAATCTAGTCACTGATGATAGCTAAATCTCACTATGTAGCACTTTGTAAAAACAAAGAACAAAATATTTTTAAAAATTGCATGCTGACACCATTTCTGCTTCTGTGGTTTGCATAGTAACCCCCTGTCATATTAGCTACCTTTGACTGAAGTTTTACTACCTGCTATGGACTTTTTTTTCAGAAGACAAAAGGATAACTTAACAAGGAAAAAAGGAAGGTACAAGTATGTGTCTTTTTTGCAGATGCAAACTTCCTAACAAAATTGATGAGTCTACTTATTGCATTTTCATAGCATACTGCCAGAAGTGGTTTTACAGCTGTCTGCTACAAGCATAACAAGAAGGAATATTTAGGCAAGTTCTTTAGTACTGTTTTATTAAATATCTGTTTATGAGGGGTCTAGAATAAGAGCAAGCTTCTAATACATTTGTTCTATATGATCACAGTGAAGGTAAATTAAACATCACACAAGAATGAATGATGTTCAAGAAAGTACATGATTCTGTGGCTGTAATTTGAATTTTTTATAGATAGCCACAATTCATAGAATTTGAATATGGCATAAATCTGAAAATGGCTAAACACTCCATCTTGGGTGCTTGGTGGCAAAAGAGATGAATTCACCTGTATTTATTTTCAGTTCTGTGAGGGCCACATGAAATACAGCTCTGCTACCAAAGCTTTTGGGAAGTGAGCAAGGACTGCACACTGTGAAGTGCCCTGATCTCCCTTTTGCAATTGTACAATGATTTATTTCACTTTTCAAAATATGTTATCTTCCAGTCTTTCCTTGGTTCTTATTTATAAATGTGTTTGCTTTTAAATGTATTTGAAGTATTTCACAGAAGTACAAATTAGCCAGTCCCTTGTGCTGCTGCTCTGGCCAGGTGATGAGCATCATGAAATGCAAATGTATCATCTGCACACATTAGAAAATATGTTTGTGCTAACAAACTCTGTTTAGCATTAATTCAGGCCTCAGCACTCTCAAATTACAGAATTCACAGGCAAGATTATCCACATAACTCTTTGATTGAAAGGAAGGTTATTTCTAACATTTTATTCAGAATGTACCTTCTATGCATGACTATTCCTTAAAACAGTCCAGAGCTCCAGTTTTGGTGGAAATATGTCTTCACTGGTCACTAAGCAGATTTATTTCTGCTTCAGGTATGGACAAGAAGAAAAAGGGGTTTGTACTTTATTTGAAGCATTTCAAAATATGTTTCAAAATATGTTTCAAAATATATGCAGAATTTACTAGCAACATGTATGGTAACTAGCAACAGCTGGTATGTCTCTTTATCCAAGGAGAAAAATTCAGATGTTTCGAGTTACAGGATGTGTACATTAATTCTCTACCTTAGGTTTGGGCTAGAAATTAAGGACAAGCTGAACTATTTTTATCTTGTTCTAAGATACAGTCAACAGTGAGTAGGTATAGTCAATGATGCAAAGGTCACTCTTTGATTTAGGAATACATAGCTTTATAAATAGTTTGGTGGCTTTTCATGTGTCCTGTTCACGCCTTCAAGTTTGTCATTTTGACGAAATAGTTACTCAGTTCTCTTGGCTGAAAGTACCAATAGAAAGAAGACTTGAGCTAGGGATAAAAGTAAAAACTTCCCAATTCGGGCTTTCTATGGCATTTGTTTTCTCACTACATAAAACTTACTATTTTATATTTACTTGTACGTAAGTTTATCAAAATGTGTAAGTGTGGATTGGTGAAAATAATCTGCTGTTGTAACCTGCTGAAGGAAGAGTGGCTTGTCATTGTTCAAATGCAAGATAGTTTTCTCCTTCTTGAAATCAGAGAGTGAAAAATCACCCTTAACTCACATATTGGTGCGTTTTCGTTCTATTTCTGAATAACATTTACTAAAGTAATAAAATATGTGACTTTTGTAAATGGTTAAAAATGGTGTTGTGAACGCTGTGACTCAAACATGTATTTTCTTTTTTCTCAAGACCAAAGTTAACAGTATTTGATCAGAGAGACAGATATAGTGTCTGATGTTAAAATCTTTCCAACCTCAGTTATAAAAATAGTACCACAAAGATACCACAGGTAGGGCTGCAATGTACGAAGTTTACATCACCTTAAAGACCAAAGCTGAATGATGTAGGGCTGAAGGTGGTGCAGTCCAGCTGCAGTGTAACAGCTATTTCTAAGTTCAAGTCAACCACAGCTTCTCTCAGTGTTTCCACTGCCTCCCTCAAGCCCATCAGTGTAATACAACAGCAGATGCTGCTGTGGAACACTTTGCAGCTCGAGATTTTTATGGCTTCCTTTCCCCTGCATGTGAGGAGGGGTGCAGTGGTGAGGGATCTGTTTCCAGGGCTGATGGGATCAAATGAGCTCCATCTCTATTTGCACACAAACCCCAAGACTGCTGGGTTTGAGCCAGACTTAGGGAGGAGCTGCAGTTCCAGACTCAAGAGGATGGCTGGTAGTAAGAGACAATGAGTGGCACCAGTGACTCTACAATGTGTCACAGATCTCCTTTTCAGCTTCAAATGCTTTTGGAATGCCTGAAAATTATGGCTCAGGTAACATTAATGAGGGACCAGAAAACTATCCTGCACTTCTGTTAAGAGCTTTTAAATGCAGTACTTCTGTCTACATGTAGATCAAGAACGACTTCTTAGAAATATCCTTACTCCTAGAGGAAGAAAATCAGGAAACTGTTTTGGAGGGTTTTTTTACTATTTTACTAAGAAAGATTTAAAAAAGCATTTTTCCCTCACTGACTCTAACAGTCAGATGCTGACACCCCCTCTATTTACATAAACAGGTTCTTGTTCTGTGCTCCAAAAGAAAATTCAAATGTGGCTGACTTGGACAGTTCAATTTCTAGTTCACCAGAAGATCTCTGAATTCTGTGGATTTGTGGTCCTGATATTCACCTTGTTCTTCCTCAGGGAAGTGGCAGCTACAGGCATCATCTTCCTGAATTGACTGTTCAGGTGTGTGCACTGAAGAAAAAGAACATCACAGAATTAATTTGGTTGGAAAAGACTTCTGAGACCATTTAGTTCAATCTTTGATCATATACATTATAAACCAGACCAGAGCTCTGAGTGCCACGTCCAGCTGCTTCTTGAACACTTCCTGGGACAGTGACTCCAGCACTTCCCTGGGTAGCCCATTCCAATCTTTAACAACCCTTTTTGGGAAGAAATTCCTCCTCATCTCCAATGTGAACCTCCCTTGGCATAGCTTAAGGCTGTGTTTTCTTGTACTGTCACTGGCTGCCTGGGAGGAAAGCCTGACCCCCATCTGGCTACAGCCACATTTCAGGGAGTTGTAGCAGGCAAGGTCTCCCCTGATCCTCCTTTTGTCCTGACAAAACAACCCCAGTTCCCTCAGCTGCTCCTCAAAGACTTACCTTCTAGATTCTTCCCCAGATTTGTTGCCCTTATCTGGACTCACTCTAGCACCTCGATGTTTCTTGAAGTGAGGGCCCAGAATTGGACAAATGTCCTCTTTCTGTTTCATTTATTCAGCCATCTTATTTTACCATCCCTCAGTCACAAATGCAGGATGTCAGGAAGAAAAAATCTTCCAAGTTATTCCATAATCTGAAATTATTCCTCTACAGCATGTATATCTGATAAAACTAATTTATCATACTTTGTTTTTCCTAATTCAGCAGGGCCTCTGGTGTTCTGTTTGTCGTGGCAATGAAATGAAGACCAGCATGAGGGAAATAGATTTTTGTACAGCTATAGTCTTCTGTATTTAGAGTTACAAAGAAGATTCAGACCTTATCCTTAGGGCAGGGGAAAAGAAGAGAAAGGGAGAGAGAACCCCCCAAAAACCAAACAAACCAACTATAAACTACATTGAATAGAATCAGCTTCATCTTTGTGCTGAACTCTTGAGCTTGCCCAGGACTTCTTAGTTCTCAGAGGGCAGTGCTGGATTCAGGCTGACTCTGCAGCTGTGCAGCAGCACACCCTGACTGATGTCCCCTTTCCTGCTGCAGCCAGAGTTCCAGACACTCACCCCAGGCCACGTGTACCCTCTGTGAGCAGAGGGAACTCGGAGGTGTTACAGCCACACAGGCCAAGGATGATGCTTGGAAGTCATAAACTGAACTGAGCTTTAACTGGAGCAGCAAAGCTCAGCTGAATTTTTTCATTTCTCACAAATACTTCACTTCTAAGGATAAACATGCACTTGACCTAACACCCACAGTGCTTTCTGCAATAAAAATTCCAAAACTCTTTCCCTTTCAGCTGCTTCTGACTTACAATGCCAAAAAGCCCGAAGCTATTTCAACTACCTTTGAAAGACGCTTAACCTAGATTCCTGACTCCTGTCTGGTTTCAAAAAGAAAAACTGAAGAGCGTATTTATCTTACTTTTCTTGAAGACAGTTTGTATTTTCTTTTTATGCCAGACACTGAAGCAGATGCACAAAGGCAGCAGAAAGATTATGCACAACAGCCCAGCCACAGCGAGAGAGATCCTGATCGTGTCTGTCTGAACATCCTTCCCTAAGAAATAAATAACATTTATTTAACAGAACAAAATTTTACTGCCATTGAATTAGCTGAAAACTTTGTCTCCCACTCTGCTTCTGGATCAGTCTGCAATACTGGAAATGCATAGAAGACATTTTGCTTTAACGGAAAGTGAATGAGCTACAGTATGTTTAAGCAGGTCATAATTCTTTACCTCCATAAGCAATATTACACAATGACTCACCTGGCACAGTGATAGAAAATGGAATTTCAAGAGATGTGGTAGGTAGAGTAGTGACTGAAGTGGGATTAACTGAAGCGTGTTTGCAAATGACATCTTTTGCTGGGGTTCCAGGCTCCAGGACTTGGTTTCCAGAGCACCTGAAGGACATTTACAGCAAAACAGGGAAAAGAAAAAAAATTTAAATCCAGTCAAGTGTAATTAAGTGTAATAGCTGTAGCTTTTTTTTTTTTTTTTTTGTGGTTTACTTACATTGTCCAGTTTTTACAGGAGCCATTGGGCTGATCATTAAAGGTTCCATAGCGGCAAGTCTGGCAACCTTCAACAGACAAGGACAGGTAGAATTGTACAAGAGAAGCCTTTAAAACGCAACATATGAAACATTATTTTTGCCTACTTGTACAATGTCAGAATTGCTATTTCATAAGCTGCTCAGTATGCACTGCAAGTCCTTCCCTATCAGCCACTGACCAAGTACAGTACTTGGCTACAAGCTGTAGAAGCCAGTTGATTTGGCACAAGATGCCACAAACCATGCCTAACTCCAGAGATCCCAGTTTAGTTTCCCTCATGCTGGCAGCCAAGAGCTGCCATGCAAAGGGAACTAACTGGTGCATGATCTGAGGTGTAGCAGGACTCAGAGTGTGGTGGGTTTGTCTGCTCCTGAGCTTTCACCACACACCATGTAAAGGTTTGGCAGCACTGGCAGCTTTTATCATGCGAGGTCTTCCTCTATCTTCCTCGATCTGCTGCTGCACTGTGCGAGAGGCAGTGCAGTGTGTCCGGTGCAGGAAGCAGAGGGGCTTTCAGCTGCTGGGGAAATGCGATCCTACCGTTCCTGGTGCTCTCCTTGCCCACACCACAGCTTCGGGTGCAGTAGGTGCAGCCGTCACCGCCGCAGCTATAGCCCTCCTTGCACGTGCATTCAGCATCACTTGTTGAGGAACACGGTTTTAAATACTGAAATAGTCCTGCAAGGGGAAAAGGAGTTTTAGGTTACAGCATGCCCAGCGTGGTGCAGCAAAGGCTCGGACCTTTGCTCTCATAAAAATCAGGCTGGCGGCTCCAGCGAGAAGCCCCGCAGACCCGTAGCGATATTTGGCGAGTGGCGCGTCCCCCCGCCAGGCAGGTGCCAGCCCGGGCTCGTCGTTGCCACGGGAGGTCACAGCAGGGCTGGTGGCGTCGCCTCGGTACCTTCGCACTGCCGACACATTCTGCAGCCGTCGCGTCCCGCCGCGCTGGAGAAGGTGCCGGCCGGGCAGGGCCGGCACGACGCGCCCCGTCCGCAGTCCCCGCTCGCTACGAACGTACCTGCGGGCCGAGACACAGCGGTCACCGCGGGTCGCGCCCGGTGCATCGTGCCCCGCCCGGCCCGGCCCGGCCCTTACCCGCCGGGCAGTCAGCGGTGCACGGCAGCGCGGCCGCGGGGCCCGGGCTCAGCGCCAGCGCCAGCAGAGCCGCGGGCAGCAGCGCCCGGCCCGGAGCCATGGGTCAGAGCGGGGCGGCGCGGCCGGCGGCACTGCGCGCGGGACACCCGGCACCCGCCCTTAGCGGCCGCCCCCGGGGGGTCTGGCTGCGTCATCCCGGGGGCGGCGGGGAAACCCCGGCCCGGAGGGACTTTCCGGACCCTCCCAGAGGCGCGACCCCTCAGCCCTGCCGGGCAGCGCCCGCAGAGCTCTCTCAGCGATGCCGGTCAGCGTTCGCCCTTTTCACCACCGGGGCTTCCCGGTGAGCGCTGCGCGGAATCCCCAGGAGATGAGAGGTGAGAGGCGGAGCCCTGCGCGAAGATGCCGAAGCCATACGGGCACGACAGGGACACGCAGGGATCGGGAGAGCGCCGCGCTCTGGCCATGAGCGTGTGGAATTCCCCCCGGCCGGCACGGGAACGGCGCGGCCCCGCCCCCTGCGGTCCCCGCAGCCAATCCCGGGCATGACCACGCCCCTTGCAGGGCCCGGCAGCCAATCCCCAGGTCTGGCCACGCCCCCTGCACATCCCCGCAGCCAATCCCCGCCCCTGGCCCTGCTCCTCAGCCGGGCCCGGAGCGCGGGCAGGAGCGGACGCGAAGAACGCTGAGGAGTTCAGTGCTGAGTTGTAAGTGAGAAGCGAACGTATCTTCCGTGTGTGTGTGCCCGGCACACGGGCAGGCCGAGCAAGGACCGGCCTGTCAGGGGTTCTGAGCCGAGTCCGCTGTGGGCAGCACACAAAGCGCCCCTTACAGGGAGCTGAACCCCGCACCGATCCCAGGAGAGCCCTCAGCAAAGTCCTTCGCTATGACCGGCTCTCCTCACCTGGACCTGAGCTGCTCTGCAGGAGTTCTCGTGAGCTCGGCACCCAGGAGCCAGACAGGGCCTGCCAACACCTGACAGCAGGCTTTTACACAAGGCTTTGCAGTCCTAAAAGCCCCCATTAACAGCTGTCTGTCCTTCAAAACATCTTAAAACCCCTTAAAACCAGGGACAACATCATCCCTGAGCCACAGCCATTCCCTGTGCACCGTGAGCCTCGCGAAACCGAAGTGTCGGGCAGCGTTTCGGGCAGAGGGCGGAGAAGAGCAAGACACGGTTCTGCTCGGTACGTGCGGGGCTGCCCGAGGGGCAGGGGCGGCAGGAGGGTCAGCAGCGGCAGCAGCGGCAGCTCATTTCGCGGTCGCGCCGCCGTAGGAAGTGATTTTGGTGGGCACCGGAGCGCTCTCTGCGTTCCCGGAGACCGTGAGAACAGCGGAGCGCGTTGGCTCCGCAGAGGCCGCCCGGGCGAGCGGCGGGGAGGTGCCGGGGCCGAGCGCGGGCGGGGCCGGGGCGGAGCCTCCCAGAGCCGCCCGCGGCCCCGCTGAGGTGAGTTGCGGCCGCCACCGCTGCTGCGGCCCCCGCGGGCCCGGAGCAGAGAGCCCCGGCGGGCGGGAGGGGAGTGTCGGTGTGGGCGGAGGGCTCGGTGCCCGGGCGGGGTTGCGGTGCTCGGGCGGCCGCGTTGCGGGGCGCGACCCCCCCGCCGGGCCCGTGAGGCGGCCTCGGCCCGGGCACGGCCTTGTGCCGTCCGTGCTGCGTGGAATGGCGCCGTGTCCCCAAAGGAACAGATGGAAACGTAGGGATGCGGCCTTTCCCCCCGGGCTGGCTGAGCTGCTGCGCCTGCAGCTCTTCCTCTGCCTGTGAATAGCGGGCTCTGAGGTCGGGCCGCTGAAGGGTGTGATATTTTTTTTTTAAAGACACTCTAATATTAGAGTTTCTGATTCCAACGCAATCTCCAGAAAGACACGTGTACCCACGCAGGGTTTGGCTGATAGGTTTGGGGCGGCCTTAGCTGGCACTGAGGAGCAAATGGGAGACTCGCATTTACTATGTGTAGGTAGCTTGTTAAATAACTTGTTAAATGAGGTTGCTGTTAGGTCTGTGTAACTTTGTTCTGCCTTCTCAAAAGTTGCCTTTCCATAGTAGTGGGACAGCTATTTACACACGCACCCACGTGAAGAACAGTACTAGAGCTCAAGGATTTGGCAGTGTTGTACAGTAAATATCTAAAGGCACTATGGAGAGACTGCATTTTGCAAAACTAGGAGAGAGAGTGAAGGTTTCAGGATCAGGTGCTTGTTTTCATCTAAAGAATTAATGAAAGACAGGGATGCAAACTGTGATCTGGACTATTTTTCTTCAGTGAAAAGCAAATGCAGCATTTCTGCATGGTGGCTATTCAGGTAGTTTTTTGCTAGTCAGATTCATACGAAAATATGGCAGAATCAATGTATACCCTCAGGACAAGCTATTAAGAAGCTCTAGATTGTCCTAAAGTTATTACTAATACCTGTGATTTGGGTGTACTTTTAGCTGCCCTAAAAGTAGGATTTGACACAGTGAATTATTCTGCTTGGGCTGGTCCAGCATGCTGTGGGATGTTGTGCTGTATATTACTGTATTCTAGAAATAACATTCTAAAGGAGTCTACCAGTAGGGACCAAACCTGGAAACAGATGAAGTAGAAGCAGGGTAAGGATGATTTTATTTTGTGTAGGCACCTAAAAGTGCATCACATTTTATGAAGAGCTCCCAGATACTACGTGCATTTCTAGATGGAAGGTCCCTGCACAGGACAAAAATCTCAGTCTTCTAGAGCAGTAACCTGTGAAATGCCTTCTCATATCACAAATGCTTTCATAGACTTCTCTCAGACCTGTATGAGTTAGTGGGTATTTTACATAATGTAAAGTTATTTTGACTTAGCCTTCAGATGGAAATTCAGCATTTCACCTCAACTTGAATTTAGAAGCTAAAAAAAAAAAAAAGTCTTAAGCCTGGTTTGTTCCATTTGCTAGATCTTGTGGTCTGCTCCCCCATCACACATGTGCACATGTGTTTCTCCCCCACTAAGTTGCAAAATAACCCGTAAAATCTGTCGGTGAGATTTTGCAGAGGCACTGGTGGAGTCACTGTTAGATCACAGGAAACTCCTCCTGAAGCATGCTGTGTGGAAACTAAAAAACCAGACATGAGGTCAAAGCTCATGCAAGCCCTTTTCGTAAGTGCTGACCTGGGTACGAGTCAGTCGTCTCGGAATAAGTGAGGGTGTGCAAATTGAAAACAGCACTGCCACCCACCCTGAACCCCTCACTCTGACAGACACAGGTCATTGCAAGGTCTTGATCAGGCCAAGCTGCTGCTTCTTGTGCTGCTGATGTGCTGTGCCTCCCACTTGCACAAGTGCCTTAATCTTTTAATATCATAATGCATTCTTTTTTTAAAAAAGGATTGCTATGAATATTGATTTAGGCTAGTGAACCATTTTGAGGTGGTTTAAATGAAAGAACATGCAAAAGTACAAATTACTGTTCAGTTTTAACATAAGGGAGGATTCGTACAACGGGATTTGCCTTCTAACCACATTGTCTTTCTACCCCTCTCAGCCCCTTCCTTCACAGCCATCTCCCTGAGAGCAGCCCCTCCAGACATGGCCTCAAAGAGAGCATTGGTGATTCTGGCTAAAGGGGCAGAGGAGATGGAAACTGTCATCCCCACTGATGTTATGAGACGAGCTGGGGTGAGTATGCAGTATGTGCCTGGTCAGGGGGAAATCATTCTCTCAAGTTGATGTTCATTGCCAGGAATTCAATGTGTGGTCTGTTGTCTGAAGTGAAAATTTACCCTCATCGCCTTACTGGTTAGCATATTTGTGCCATGCACCTAATGAGCATGCCTGACAACTGACATTTCTTGGTAACCTTTCAAAATACAAGTCTAATGTGGACTAGAGCAAATGTTTCAAGTAAATCCTACTCTGTCAGAAAACACAGCTACTCCCACGTATAGTAACTGGAAGTGCCTCTCTTTTAGGGGTCTGAAAAGCTCAGTACATTACAGCTCACGACATTGCATAGCTTTTCCTGAGTTACTTTTGAAATTCAGTTGTTAACTACAGTTCTGCCTGTTGGGATTCCTCACGCTGTTTGTTACTCTTGCAGTTGTAGTAACACACTGTTACCATCTCAATAGGAATGAAAATAATACTTTAAATAAACACACCAACCTCACTTACATAGAAACGACTGAAATAAAATTTACCTTCTCCCACCACCTTTGTCGTTCCATCACTGTGCTCCCCATTTTGGCTGTCATAAGAGGAACAAGCTCTCAGTATGGCTTTGCTTGTTCTGTGTAGTACTTAAGAACTAACATATAAGAAAAATGCCCCAAATTCTTGTTTTGTAATAATATATTTATTCTCCTGGTAGATCAAGGTGACTGTTGCAGGCCTAACAGGAAAAGAACCAGTGCAGTGCAGTCGAGATGTCTTCATTTGTCCCGATGCCAGTCTTGAAGATGCCAGAAAAGAGGTTGGTCATCACTCTTCTCTGATATAATGACCAGCATAGTCTTTCTTACAGTTTCTGAGGTGAATTTGGAAAGCTTATGCTTTGGACATATGTTGCATGTTGAGTTAACTCTGTGTAGCAGTGAATTACAGAACTGCACATCCTGCTGTGATATGCTGCTTCATAGCCTGCTGGGTTGAGACACATTTCTTAATTTTGCCTAGGTATTTGTTTTTGCAAAGTATCAGAGCTTTATTTTTCCTGTTAGTTGGCTTGACAAAATACTGTGATTTGGGTCAATTTAAAAGGTCTGATGAGAAGCTGAATAATGTTACAATTAAACCTGTACAGTAAGGTTGGAGCAAAACCACTTGTCTTTACAACACAAGAGCTGTCACTTGCTGAAGCTTTTAAGTGCACTAGTCTTAAAAGTCAGTTCTGTGAGAGACTTAATTGATAAGAGTCTTTTACTAGAACAGGAAATAGTGTTTTTTCATTATTGGAACTTGTTTTCTGGTCATAAAGTGTTGTTCAGTGAAATAAAAGATTTCTTTGCTTGCCACTTGAATCAGCTGCAGTGGTCTTCAAACAGTGTAATGTATGTAAACAGTGTAATGATTGTATCAGCCTCTGTTCAACAAAGAGTTTTATCTTACTTTGTTTAGGGGCCTTATGATGTTGTGGTCCTGCCTGGAGGGAACCTTGGAGCTCAAAACTTGTCTGAGGTAAAGTTCTGGCATTTTAAAAATTCATGGGCATTCTCTTGGGTAGTGGGGTGGTCAGCACTTGGTTAGTAATCATGCAGGTTCAGTTCTGCATCTAAAAATTCTCTTCTGAATGAATCAGTAAGTTAATTGTTAATGGTCTTAAGCCTTCTTGTGATTATATAGGTGGGACAACTGGGTAAATTCTTGGTCATGAGTACCTAGTAAAACAGAATAAAAATGGAAAAGTATTGTGCAATATGGGAAGATGTCTGTTCATATTCATATGAAGATGAAACGGTTGCAAATGCAGATTTGTTGCTGAGACACAAAACTGTCCAAACCCAAGGGCCTCTGCTCCTTTGCAGAATTCTGTTTCTGGTACAAAACTGTTCGAGTGATGGTATGAATTCCTTGTGAAAGCCAAGCAGACAAACAGATTGATCTATCAAATAGGGTTTAGGTGGTGTCACAGAGTTTGTAAACCATGGAGTATGAGACAAATATCCCATATAAATCTTCTTAAGAATGATAGAGACTGTCTGGAGGTGTCTTATGAATTCTATTTTCTGTTGGTCCTGTATGTTTAAACAACTTTCTATGGCCATGGGTTAACGAGCTTTCATGTGGGTCAGGTACTTCCTTGCAGTTCCTTCCGATTTCCTTCCTCTTTCCTTCTGGGGCAAGTGTGTCTTGGTTTCAGTTTTTCTCCTTCTTAATGTTCTCATTGCCCTCTGTCCTGAGGCAGCGTGGGAAAATTCCGGTTGGTTTTCTGTACAAAACATGTTTGTGAAATTTCTGTGAAAACTGTTTCAACCATACTTCAAATAACCAACTCCAGACAACGACTTGTGATGTTTCTTCATACAGTCTGCTGCTGTGAAAGACATTTTGAAGGACCAGGAAAGCAGAAAAGGCCTGATTGCTGCAATATGTGCAGGTGGGTTAACAAAGTGTCTTGCTTTGTAAAGTATTTGGATATTTTGAAGGAGCATGAAGACAGTTTCCTGTCTTAGAAATCTGTATTCCTGTAATTTAGTACCAGGAATTTGTGCCTGTATATATATACCTTTCAACATCTGATTTTTTGTAAATGTAGTAGCAAAGAAATCTTCAAAATAACTGTGAACACTTATCCTGCAAGTTCTGCTTGTTACCTGGTTCCTTTCAATCAGTTGTGTTACTGTCTGTAAAATAAGAAGTGAAAGGTAGTGTGCTAGGATTTTTTTTTAATATGTGCTTATTCTGGTGATCTTTCTGCAGGTATCAGCACTGGCAGAATGTCATTGCTGTAAACTGATCTCACATAACCACTCCTGCCCTTTAGCTTCAGAAAGAAGGCCAGAAATATAGAATTACAGTCTCACCCTTCCTGAGCTGCAGCAAAAAATGGACTTGGTTTGAGGAGAGGGTTGCCTGCTTACATATTCTGCACAGCTTGGTATCCAGATCCTGAACTTTATAAGATTTGTGTTTTAAAAAGCAAGGTGAAAAATTGTCAATACTGCAACTGAAGGCTGGTCTAGGGACCTGAAGCTGAGAGTGAGGAGAGAGAACATGAATGCATAAAAGGCAGTCAGAGTGTGTTCCAGGAGGGGATTTTCACTTTCATTTTTTGGTACATTGCTTGGGGAGGTTTCTGCTTTTCTTCCTCATTTAGGTGCTAGGCACACAGAGCTGTGAACATTCCTCAACTTGGCAATGATACTCTTCTGCTTTATCTCTGCCTCCTGCAGAACAATCCAAATCCACACCTGCAGAGGCCTTTGCTTGTAAGCAGGATGATTCTTAGAACTCATTCCAGCTGAACACAAAAGAGGTTGTTTCCTGTACTAAATCCAGAATTAAATGAATGAACAGAAGTGAAAGTCACGTCAGACAAATCCTGCCTTCAGTTTCTTTTGGAATTCCCATAAGGATTTCCTGTCTGATGACTTAGCACTTCATGACACAGATTCTTTCCTCAATTCAGGCTAAGGAGAAACTATGAAAAGAAAAGAGAAACTCTGGAAACCAAAAACTGAACAGTTAGTCCATGATCTGTCCGAAATACTGCTTGGCACACAACTGCAGCATGTAGAGACTTGCTCAAATGAAATCCTATCTGTTAAGTCTCTAAATTCAAGGTTTAACAAGTTAATTAATGTTCATATTGAAATGCAGACCTTTTGTTTCTTAATGTCAAGCAGTTTTATTTAAAATGTCTGGAAGTGGATTGTTCCTCACTCCTTGAAGGCAGCACAGCCATGGGTGGGACATCAGTGTAAACTGTAATGTGAGAGCTTTTTGCTTCAGAGATAGGGCTGACATCAGTTTTTATAAAAAGTAGTCTGACCACAGTGAGCTTTGATCCCTGGGGGTCCTAATGCCCAAATGTCTGTTCTTACCAGTGTTTGTAGTAGAAGGCATTCCTCACTGGTGCAACTTTATGTTCTTACAGGTCCTACTGCCCTTCTGGCACATGGCATAGGGTATGGCAGCAAAGTCACAACACATCCTTTGGCCAAAGACAAAATGATGAATGGAGGTATGTTTCTGTCCAAACCCTTCTCCGAATTTCTTTTTTTTTTTTTTTTTTTTTTATTTGAACCCACAGTTTAAAGAAAGGAAAAGAGCTTTCTTATTTTATTTTTCTTTCTAAATTGAGTCTATATCACTGGAAGATAGAGGGCTGTACTAACATTCTCATCTTTTGGGGAATTCTGCTGCTGCTGTCATGTTAGGAGCATTTATCCCCTTATCCTCTTGAGGCTGAGCCATCTCTTGCCCCTTTGGTTTTTTGGCTTAGTGGTCCCAAGAGCAAACTCTGGGAGCACCTTTCCCACTCTCCTGTGAGTAATGCTTTGGTTCAGTGACAGCTGATGACTCTACACTTCTTTCTCCAAGCTAAGGGAAGTGATGGTGAAATGCTAGGAAGGTCATTCTGTGAGCATTAGTGGGCTGGAGGTGATGGGTTCCCCTAATATCTTCTGCATGCATTTGGGAAAGAAAAGGAATTTGTGAACAACTCCACAAAAGCAGTCTGAGTTACAGAAGTAACCTCATGGGAGCTGACAGGCTCAGTGAGCATTTCTTGAGGAGGTTTTAGTCAAAGGGGCATTCCCACACCTTGGGAATTAGCTCCCTGTGGGCCCTGTTCTTCCCTGAGGACAGCAGACAGGGTTGAGCTGCTTGGCAGCAGTGCTGAGGTCCTTGTGCCCTCTGTGGCAGCTGTGTGACCCCGTTCCTGTTGTGTGTTCCCCGTGCACACACTGACCCCGTTCCTGTTGTGTGTTCCCCCAAGCACACACTGACCCTGTTCCTGTTGTGTGTTCCCCCAAGCACACACTGACCCCGTTCCTGTTGTGTGTTCCCCCAAGCACACACTGACCCCGTTCCTGTTGTGTGTTCCCCCCAAGCACACACTGACCCCGTTCCTGTTGTGTGTTCCCCCCAAGCACACACTGACCCCGTTCCTGTTGTGTGTTCCCCCAAGCACACACTGACCCCGTTCCTGTTGTGTGTTCCCCCAAGCACACACTGACCCCGTTCCTGTTGTGTGTTCCCCCAAGCACACACTGACCCCGTTCCTGTTGTGTGTTCCCCTGTGCACACACTGACCCCGTTCCTGTTGTGTGTTCCCCCAAGCACACACTGACCCCGTTCCTGTTGTGTGTTCCCCCAAGCACACTACTCCTACTCCGAGAGCCGTGTGGAGAAGGATGGGAACATCCTCACCAGCCGTGGGCCTGGCACCAGCTTTGAGTTTGGCTTGGCCATTGTGGAAACGCTGCTGGGGAAGGAAGTGGCTGAACAGGTGAAAGCACCTCTAATACTGAAAGAGTGAAAGCCTGGTGTGGGATTTAGATAGTCTTATCCTTTGTGGAATAACTGTAATGTGCACTGTTGTAAATACACTTCAATTGTGGGTGAAATTAGTAGTAACTGTACTTACCTGATCTGGGATACCTTAACAAACCAAAGGTCTTCATTGCTGGAAAAAGATCCTGTTAGCAAAAAGTTTCATCACAAAAAAGCAACCAGCATCCAATAATCCTAGTTAGTTCTTGGATGGTATTTAAAAATCACATGGAAAAATGTTTGCTGACTAAATAAAAATAGAGCATCCCTACTGGTGTGTTCCTTTCTGTGTTTTCTCCCAACCCAGACCCATGAAACCCTTTTACCACCATGTACTATTCAAAACAACATCTGTTCAGATTCTCACACAGTTCTTCTGAAGTCTGAGCTGAAATGAGAAGGTGGCCAAGCACTGGAGCAAGCTCCCTAGGGAGGTGGTCATGGCCCCAGGCCTGCCAGTATTCAAAAAGTGCTTGGACAACACTTCTCACAACACTTCTCTTGGCTGTATGGTTTAACTTTTAGGTTGCCCTATGGAAGGAGTTGGTTTTGATGACCTTCACGAGTCTCTTCCAACTCAGGATATTCTCTGATTTCATGACACAGATTATTAAGTTCCATCCTAGAACAATGTTCGATTTCTTGTGTACAAGTAAGGCAAATAACTAGTATTAATTTTCCAACAGTGTTGGAACTAAATTTAAAGTATGAATATTCATACTTTATGAATATGAATATTCATAATTTGTCAGGCACCCCAGAGTTCCTGCAGGTTGAACAGGATACCTTGAAATTTGTCTTTAAGTGATTGCAGATCCATTGAGCTATTTGGGCAGATAATAATCAATGTAAAGCATGAAGTTTGGATTTGGTAGAATGCCACCAGTAGCAGTGCTTGTTTCTGCCTACTGCAAATTGGAAGTTGCTACAAGCCTGGCTTAAGTGAGCCTTTGTCAGTTTAGAGGAGTTGCAGGACAGGTCTCTGGAGGAAGTAATGGAGCTGTATTCCCATGAGAATTAAGAACTTGGCATCAATTTCTGTCTTTGCTGCCTTTCTTTCACCAAATCATTTTGGTGATACGTGGCTCTGTCAGCAATCATGCTTAAGCTGGCACCTCACTGGACTCTGAAGTTACCCCAGCATCTGGAGATCTGGTTCTGCATACATCTGAAGTGCATAGTCTGAACTTTAGAAAATGACTGCACAGGAGCCTTTATGATTGCTTATTTTAATGGGAAACAACTTCATTTTCAATTACTGCATTTTCGTAATGAAATACATGGATACTTTTGCAAATTTAGAATTAAGAAATGTCTATGTTGTTAATAACTACTGGAAGAACTGCTTCAACTCTATGCTCTGTCTCTTAATTTGCTTAGGAAATATTTCATATGTTTCTCTAGCTTTGAAATATGCTCAAGATATGCAAAAGTTGTAATCTATGTAAGATTTTACAAGTTTGTGTGGTAAATCTGCACATCTAACTGGTATTGCCATGCAAATGTAAACCAAATGATGGAAAGAGTCTTTGTCCTAGAATCTGGAATAATTACTTGGTTTGTAAATGGGCATGATTCAGAATACAGGAAAAGCTCTGCATTCCTGGGTGGCAGCACTGCTTTGTAATATTAGAAGGAAAATTTTTCCATGCTTGTATTGTTTATAGTCTTGCAGAAATATTTTAATACAAAGCATTAGCAAAGTGATCATAAATTCGATTATAATTTTTTTTCTCCAAGGCTGAGGGAGTTTAGTTTACAGAAATTAGGTTTTCAGTGTGTATATTTGGGCTTTCCCACTCCCATTAAAATGGTAATAGGAAAAACACTCAGAAAAATGAGCCTAGAGCCCATGGATGTATCTGCTTAACTTGCAGATTCTTCCACTGTGTTCAGCAAAAGACTTGGTAAATAAAATATTGTAGTGCTGCTTGCATCACAGTTACCTTCCTACAGCTGACCCTGTTCTCAACCTTTGACATTGCAGATGTCCAGCAAACATGCATTTACTTGGGTTCCCTATCTGTGTCATTAACTTGGTCTTTCAGTTAGAATAAGTAAGTGTATGAACTAAGATTAGGCTAATTTTCCTCTTAGGGTAAGAAGTGTGAATGTATTTGCTGATTTGAGGGGAAAAAAGTTGCCTTCCAGCAAAATTCTTTCTTCCTCACATTTCAGTATCTCTTCATAAAATCCTCTTTTACCTGCTGGTGAAAGATGAGCTGAGGTACTTTTCTGCTCATTGCTTCATGTACACTAGAAACTTTGTGCCTTTTTATTATTTGCAAGCTTTAGTTTTAGAACCCGTGGTAATTGGGTATCTGCTGCCCCTGAGCTCAGCTTAAGCTGAAGGGAATGCATTCACTCTTCTGTATCTGACACTTAGCATTTTGTTCCCTGGCAGCTGGAGGGTCTGGGGGTTGGTTGTTTCCCTGATGAGGAGGCAGCCGGTTGGCATCTGCTGTACGCCTCGGATCATCTCTCAGGAATAATGTGGGGGGTTTTCTCCTGATTCTGGTTGTTCTGTGGGCTTGAATGCATCACTGAGAATGAGTTCTCTTAGGGAATTGAGAGGTGTGCTATGGCTTAGGAGCAGGATTGTACACAAGAGGGCATTGATGCTCGAGCCATCAGTGAATACTTGCCGTGATGAGAAATATTTTCATTCAGACTGACAAGCTTCTAACTGAAGAAGAGGCAGAAGAAACGTGGAGAGTGAACAATCTGTTTTTGTTACAGTTCTTTGCAAGTTTCTTTCCAAAAGGGAAAAGTGAAGCACACAGCACTGTACTGTGACAGGAGCAAATCCTGTCTCAGGAATATGCCCCTCAGCAACAGAGAAAGGATGCTTTCCTAGAGAGACAAAGGTTTTGCTTTTAAAATAGGTGGAGACAAATAGAACCATAATGGATACAAATCAGCCTCCCTACTAGTACTTAAAGCTGTAAGAGCACACAAGGGAATAAGCTTCATCCAGTAATTACAAGCCTTGGACAGATTCTTAGCCATTCATGTATATGCTTACCATTTGCTATGAAACCCACAGTGACTGTCAGAGCAAAGAATGGTTACTTAATCTGATTATTTTGTTCTTTCAACATAAAGATGCATCATGATGCAAACATAAGCAGTGATCCCAAAATGATAAAAATACCTGTCTGCCAGCAGCCTGGATGACCATGACTTGGTTGGAAAGGTAAGTATGTGACAGAGGAGTAGGAAGTGTCAACTACAGAAGTAATCCCTAGCACTGCATCCCTACTTTCATTCATGTTCTCATACCATACTCTACCTCCAGAAGAAAGGATGTCTTGCTGTTACATGGAAACTGCATTTTAGTAGGGCATGGGATGCAACATTTAAAAGTTTGAAAAATAAGCAACAAAACACTGGGTGAATAAATAAATTGTTGCCCAGAATTGTAGATTATCTTTTAGCATGTTTAGAATGTGGTCTTGCATGTGGTATGGAAAGAAAGGAAAATATGTAAAATGAGAGCAGATGTGTCTCCCTGCTGCCCTGATTTGTTAGCTGACAGCCTGGCTCTGACAACACTCCCTAGCTCTGAACTTCAATGGACATTCTACGGTTCTTGCAGCATTATCACTTGGCAGGAAATCAAAAGCTCTCTGGAAGAGCAGCGAAAAGGGACAGGCTGTTCTTGCTGACACAATTTATCTGGCCTTCAGCTTCTTCCTGCCACCTCTAGAGAAGTATCCAGGGAAGGGCAGGGGCAAGGAGCAGGTTGTGGGAATCCCTGCAGTGATGCTGCCTCAGGCACTGGCCCAGCTCCTTCCCTCAGCATGTGTCCTGTGTGGAAGGCATCACAGAGCAGAGCTCACTCTTGTCTTCCAGGAGCATCTGTGGACACTTGGCAGAGCTCTGTGTGCAGAGCAGCCCAGATAGGAGGGGATTGAGCCCAGGTCACTATCCTGAGTACACCCACAGTACATCATTATTTAAGGGACTAGGCAGCATTTCATGGTTGCATTTTAGTGGTCACATTTTGGGAAGCAGTGCTGACACATGATAGGCTCCAGAACTGAGTCCACACTTGGGAGAACCAGCATCCTGTGTTTAGGTAACACAATTCTTCCGTGTTGCTGAGGTGCTCTGAGGACTGCTCTGGGTGGTGCAGCTTTAGGGGTTGCAGTGCTCTGTGTCATGCTCAGTCTCTGCTGCAGCTCTAGAGGCCTTTCTGCTCTCTAGAAGATTGTTCTGTGTGCTAGAAGGCATCACAGTTTGAGAGGAAGCTTTTATACTTGGACTTGTTCATTTGCTTTACTTCATACAGCAGGTTCTAATTATACCCTTTGTACAACCTTAAATAATTCCTGCCTACATAGGGTTTATGGCCCTCCGAGTCATGTAGATACTTCTGTACTTTTACAATTTAATTCAAGGCCATTCCACTAACGGTAGAGGGAGGAAGAAGAAAAGTTGTCTGAGGATCTTATGCAAGCACTCATATTCTGAAGAGCAGAGTTAGGCCTAGTGAGACTGGTGCAACACTGGTAACACTAAAGTCTTCCATAGCTGATAAAAGTTTCCCAGCAGGACTAGGGACATTTCTGTGCAAATCCTTCTGATTTCTAAATATTGAAGTGTAATTATTTTAACAGCTTACAGTGACAGCACCTCTGAGCCACAGACAGAACTTGCCTGCAGTTCGAGCGTGTACTTGGTTCAGAAATACTTTTAAAGCACTGCAGCCATCCTCTCCTCATGGATGGTTATAGTAGAATTTCATTTGAGATTCTCAGTGTTCATTGCAATATTGTAGAGCTGCTGTTCTGAATCTAAGGAATCCTCTGAATTCATATGGCAGTTTCTGCAGCTCTTTGTCCGGTTAAAATTTTGTCTGCTTTGTTTTGAACAGAGGATTTCTTCCACTGTTAACTGTGTGACTGTGGCCCCAGATACTTAAAGATCTTTGTTTTTCAGCAGAGTATAAATTGAAAGTGTAATTTTGTGTATGCCCCATCTTTGGAAATAGGAGGAATGGACTGGAAATGGCCTCAAGTGCACCAGGGAAGATCTAGATGAGATAATAGGAATTTCTTTTTCACACAAAGGGTTGTAAAACATTGGAACAGACTTCCCAGGGACTGTGATGGAGTCGTTATCCCTAGAAGTGTTAAAAGAAATGTGTGGATATGGCACTTGAGGACATGGTTAAATGGTGAATGTGGTGGTGGGTTAGCAGTTGGACTTGATCTTCATAAAGGTCTTTTCCAGCTTTAATGATTCCATGATTCTGTGAATCCACAGGACATGCTCAGCTCTCCTTGTTCAGTCCTACAGGGCTGTGCCTCTCACTGGTGCAGGGTCCTGCTCTAGCTGACCATCCCCAGTGCTGTTGATTTCTGTCTGCCATTGGGGAGAAGCTGCTGCTGTTGCTCCCTGACAGCCAGTCCCACTCTGTTTACTCCTGGAGAATATGGGATTTGGTGCTGGGCAATACAGCATCATCTGCTGGCTCTAAACCTGGCAGCAAGGATAATTCCTGAACTGTAGTTTAGTTGGGATCACTTTGGTTCTTAAAGACTCTGTTCAAGACTTTTGCTGCTAGAATTTAGGATTTAGGATTCTGTACTAGGAAGAGGCATCATTTTATTGAGGTTCTTACAGTTACAGCTCTTCTCTAAACTTGGTGTTTGGTTTTTCTGTGCTGTTAAGTTCCAATGAGTCAGGCTGTCATAATGATCTCTGTCATTTCAGAACCACTTTTTAAAGTTGCACACATTCTACTCTAAGTAGTGTCAACTCTGGGACCTGCTTACTTTTGTGCATTGAAGTATTTTCAAGTTTTATTGATTTCTCCTAAGAAACACACTGCTACTTCCACATACATGCAGCTCTAGTCTCAGACTCCTACTTTCTTCCATATTATTTTGTATATGACGTGGAAAAAGCACTCTCACCCTGAAGTCACCAGCTAGGCAAGATAGTGACTGGCAGATGGGCAGGAAGTTTGCTGCTACCTTATGTGGTGATGAGTCTGATCACTGATGGGCACAGCACTATCATTTGCATTTTTCACAGGAAATCTGCTCTTGGGTGGAGAATTGCAGTCTCTGAGAGAACTGGTAACAGATGATGCATTTATCTATGCTTTCTCATAACCACATCTGATACACTAGTGAGTTGTTCTTCCATGGTGTTTTGCAAAGGATACTTTACCTTCCTTTCAGTCATGTAGAAGGTGGAATGCTTGTACTAGGAAATCAGTAAATGATGAAGCTGTAAGCTCCTGGATGGGCTCATGGAACACAGACTTTGCTGGCAACTTTCAGATAAATCCCCTGCATCAATTTTTTTTTCCTCTCTCCTATTTGGAAAACTACAGAGCATTAGCAACTTTAATAATAATTTCAAAAAGAAAGAAAGGGCACTTAGGGTGACATTCCCTGGCTGGTGCCCAGTGATGGTTCTGTTCCAGTCACCCATAAAAGAGGAGAACAGATGAAGCTTTCCCTCCCCTGCCCTCCCCTCCCCTGCTCTCCCCTCCCCTGTTCTTGCTCTCCACAGGCATTTCCATAGGTCATGAAGAGGAGTTGGAGGCTTTGGCCTCTCTAGCTTTGGGTCCTGGCCACTTGTGCCTGACTTTGCACAGAACCTTTTGGGGGAATATTCAGGCTCATGAAATCCTCCAGGGCTGCAGCCAGCGAGCCTGCCTGCCTCCTGTTGTGCTGCTGAAAAAAGCCAGGGCTCTGCAGTTGTGTTGCATTGGTTGCTCCCTTGCAGGTGACTGGCCCAACATAAAGCTCAGGTGTTAAATTGTGAACAGAACTGCTTGTAAAACAGCTGCCTTACTCATCGTGCTGCTCCAGGGCATGCAATAGCATCCTGTCTTATCGTGGAGACTGCTTTTGATCAAGTTGGTCCAATTAAGCTCAGATGACAGGAGAAGTGTGGCCTGCGAGAGGCAGCATGTCCAGAGCACCCTGCAGTGGCCTGTGAGGTGTCAGCAGCCCGAGAGGCTGAGCAATCTCCAGCTCTCCTGTGCTGTGTTGTGTCACCTCCAGCTCAGGTTGGACTGCTGGCCATGCCTGCTGTCTCTGTCTTAGTGGAGAGGTCTGCTCCTCCAGCGGAAATAGTCCCTGTGGAGTGATGGGGTCCTTGGCTATTCCCATGAACAATTATTGCATCCAGCACTGGCCATGATATGATTGACTGTGGAAGAAAATGTTCTCACATGGCTCCTCACCCTTAACAGTATGTATTTTTAGTCAGCTTTTAACAAAACACTAGCACTAACCATTTAACTTGAATTCAGGAACTAACCAGTTCATCCTTCCTTCAGGCTAGCCCTTCTTTAGAGCCCCATGGCAGTTCTCCCTCAGCCTCTGTGTAAGGTAGGAGTTCACTGACACTCACCTTGCTGGCATCCATTTTTAAAAGTGTCTCAGATGGGGCTGTCTGTCCCCATGGCTTTTAAGCAATTACTTTGGTTCATTGGGTTTTCTCACCATGATGAGAAGTTACTCTGAAAAGACAACCCTCCCTTCCACTAGCAATTGAATCCCATGAGCAATAGAATGTGTCAGGGTGTGTAATTTCACCTCTGCCCTGTGTTGTTGGAGGCCTCTGCACTGCCACGTGCCTATTGCTGTGCTGGTGCTGCATCACAGCAGCCCAGTCCCAATTCCAGTTGCTTAAGCTGTAAGTGCTGGGCTGTGCAACTGGGATGCAGGAAAACTTTTCCTGAATAACTTATCAACATGACGTGGGATCAGTGAAGTCACCAAGTGCAACCTAATATGGTTCTTTCCTCCTGACCTTGCTTAACAGCCAGTAGATGACAATACAGGGATTGCAAGGCAATGAGTAACTTGTCAGAGGCCCATTTGCTGTTCACTGGTGTCTCCTTTGCACCTTTCCATGGAGCAGCTGGACTCAACATGGCATGAGCTGATGTGGTCCTTTGTGTGAACTTCCTTGAAGCTGGTAAGTTCCTGGAGAGCCTCATACCCCGGCACTGCAAAGTTTATAGGGCTGGTTGTGTGTTCCAGTTGCCTTCCATAGTCCTGACCCTGTCCTGGAAGTGGTTGTGAAAATAATAAATACATTGACAAAGGTGAAATAAATATTATAGGAGCATGTATTTTTGTCACCTGGGCAGGTGGTGGGCAGGGGAAGCTTTTCTGTGTCAGGCCTGACGACCCCATGCTTGATCCAGAGACTTTGTGCATGGAGGGCCTCTTAATATGTTATCATAATAGCTCGATGTGATTAATAATTAGCATCCTTAAGCAGAGTCAGAGTGGGTATGGTGGGATAATCTGGCATGGTTTTCTTTCTGGTGTTTCATGGCAGTGTATTTGCACTTTTCTTCCTTCGTGGCTTTCATATGTTAATAATTTGTGGATGACAGTTTTAATCTTCAGAAAGAAGAACCTCTTCCTCTGAATCACTTTGTAAGGAAATGAATAGCAGTCATGGTTCCCATGTTTCAGTGGCATGCCACTTAAAATTTGGAATACCTAACACCTTTTCCAAAATTAACCACAACTGGGATCAAGGTGCACACCAATATATAAATAATATAGCAACAGTCTATGAGCAATCACGGGTGTGGCTTCCATTTATGATTCAGAAAAAATAATGAGCTCTGTGGATGAAAATAGGCATTTGGGTGGGGATTATGCAATGCCTGAATTACGATGCAGGATGGGTGGGGGTAACACCTCTTTCAGTTTACAAATGCTAATCACAAGCTCAGCAGCCAGAAATTTCTGCAGTGCTATTTAACGAATATTAATAAGTATAATTAAACGTTGTGTGCTAGATTTTCAGTGCCAGGAAGCTGTGTGAAAGAGAACATTCGCTGTATGTTTTCAGTTTTAAATGAATACAAACTGTTCTGAAAAGCAGCTGACAGGAAATGGAAAGATTAGCCTACTTTAAAAACAAAAGTTTACCCAGGAACATTGAGTACACCCAAAGAAAATCAATAGGTTACCTAACTGAAGAGTGCCTGCAAGCAGATAAAATTAGGGTTTACCTTCATCTCCAATTTCCTTCTTGACATAATCCAGAGAGTATATATTTAACATACAGCTTGTAATATTAAAAGTGTTTATAAGGGCCATAGTCTGTAATCATGAATTTGAAGGCTGGGATTTCCACAATGACTGATCTGGCCATCATCTTAACCCTGAATTCTTTACAAACTTGGTTTGAACACCATCAGCAACTATACTGTAGTAACATCCCTTGAAAAATTGGTGTCTTAGTCCTGGACTAGAAGGATGCTTTCCTTTATCATCTCAAACTTAACACTTCACTCAGACTTTAAAAACAAAACCAAGACTGCAGCAGGAGCAAATGAGATGTTGTTGAGTGCTCTTCTGCAGTTTCAGGATGGTAGTAATTGTTCCTGCTGCAGTCTGGGAGTGAATGGAAAACTCTTAATGACAGCAACAACAATCAGTACATTTAAATGACTGCAGGTTTTAATTATGTTGTCAATCAGCATACTTCCGAATCAGGTTTACTTTCTGGTTTATCTCTTGTGATGCAAAAGAAGCTGATGATCACCTACAGCTCTGTGTTATTTACTGACTTTATCTGTTTAACAGCAAGTTAATATGGTGAAGTTAAGCTAATGGGTTTTTCAAGTCACCTAGTACTAACACAGCGTCTTCTTTTCAGGAAAAGGTATACTGAGAGAAACATCCTTTCCTTTAGTTACCAGCCAGACTCAGCTTCTCTGGGTTGATTTGTCAGTCAAACTCACCAAGTAAAGGGTGTTCTGCAAACAGCAGAGCAGCCAAGCAGCACCAGGCAACACCAACCTTTGCCCAGGGTGAATATGACAGATGTTTTTTGCTGTCAGTCATTACTCATTGTGCTTTTGCTTGTGCTATCAACGGTTTTGAGCCTAGGGGAGAGGTCACCCAGCACCCTCCTCCCATTCTCACCACCTTTGCTGCCAGGCACATCTCAGTGATCCTGCGTTCACCGTAGGTCTGTGCTGGAGGGAAACAAACCCTCTGGAGTTTGTTGTGGTACAGCCCCTTTGTCCCAGCACAGCTGCTGCCTCCAAGGACACCAAGGAATCCTCATTGAGGTGGCTGGGTGGTCACAACAGGGCTCCTGAGGACAAAAGAACAGTGCTGAGGGCAGGGGAGCAGTCTGGGGAACTTGCTCCTTGAATCAGGAGGCTGTGAGCAGCGTTGCCTTTCCACACACGCACATCTTTCTTCCCTGCTTTAGCACAAATTCCTGGACTCCCCAAACTTCAGTTTATCAAGCTGTAACTGCTTTGAAGTGTGATTATTCCAGTCAAATCTAGCTCTCAGAGGCAAGCTGTCAAGCCTTGCCCAAGTGAGTCCAAACTCTAAATATTCAAACATGTGATCAGGCTGTTGCAAAAGCATGTTGTGTCCTGACAAGTCTTATCATGTGCCAGGGGATGAGCAGAGAAATGTCTTCTGGCCAGAACTTGCAAAGCTTCCCCCACAGCGCTACAGCCTTAATTACTCACTTGGAAAATGAAATACAGTTTTTGGATCATGCAGACTGTTTCCCAAAGCACAGGAATTTGGTGTCTAAGAATATATGCAAGGCTTCCACCTGCTTTTGTCAGGTGGAACTTCTGAAATGTTAACTTGTTAACATCGTGCTGTAATTCAGCTGACACACAGCTCATAATAGGAAAGCTAACATCACTACAGTGACTTTTTTTTTAATACTCAGGACTAAGTAGCCAGTACCAATACCCTCAGCAAAGGAGTATGCAGGTTTTTTTCCCGAGGAGAAAAACACATGGAGGTTAGGTTAAGTCTTAAATGTTTTAGGAATTTCAGAAAAGGTTATGTAAGACCATTCAAAAGCACAAGTTCTATAATGGTTTTAAGTTTTTCAGCACTGTAAATGTGATAATAGCTTGTATGCAGAAACAGCTCAGGTAAAAAACCTGCTGCTATATTAGCCGGTTTTTTTGGGCACCTCTGCTGCTGACAGAAGTGAAAATATGTGCTGGAAGGCAGGGCTGGAGGTACTGTAACAAATACCCTATTTTATACCAGATATATTTAAGCTAAAAATGTGGAATATCAGGAATGGAGTGAGACCTGAGGCAAAAGCTGGGAGAGATTTGTAGGGAATTTACTTGGGCTTAGATGGAGTTCTATTACAGTGACAACTACTGAGTCTGTGCCAGCTCTAACAGTCAGCAAGGGAAGAGCTGCAGTTTGCCAGTGTCAATCTGTTTGCTGCAGCAGTGATGGTGTACTGCGAGTTTACATTATTTGGGGCTCCTAGAGTTCAGCCTTCCCCTTAAATACGAGCAGTTTTAAGGATAGATTTTACTTCTTCATCTTAGAAAATTCCAGGGGGTGGAGGGAAAGCAGAGCTTTCAGTAGGCTGAATATGAGGTGACAGCCTTGCACAGGATTAGGTAACTTGTTTATGTTTTGAAGCTGATCTGCATGGGCTCTTAGTGCCATGGCACAGCAGTAGGTGTTTAAACACCTTCCTACATGAATCTTAGCAATCCTCCACGGTATAAGAGCCAAGGGATTGGGCATTACTGAAAAACTATCTCTGACATTTCTCACATCCAGTACAATTCCAAGGATGGTACCCAGTTTTATTCTGAAATAAGCCCACTGTCAGACCACACTGCCAGATCAAGCCAGGTATTTGCCTGCATACACAGCCAGAGGATCAAAGTTGTGTGATGCTTTCTATCTTCAGTAACCTTATCCAAGGCTTGCATACTATGCTGAAACACACTTGCTTTGTAATAAGTATTCACAATTTCTATCCCCTCTAAACCATGCTTTTTTTTAACCAAGTGAGAAATTGAAGACAGGAACATTACTGCCCTCTCCTTTCTGTACAGTGGTGGCTAACATGCTATAGATGACTAGAAAAAACCAAAATCATTAATAATGTTAGGCCAGATAACTTAATCTTACAGGATGTTTTATTGTCAGCACAAAACTATAGATCCCATGCTACGAGGTAGTAGGGTGGAATTAAAATTAGTGGTGTGTAATGTGAGTTATTGAACACTTCTGCAGAAATCTTAACTTGAATTAAATGCAAGCTGAATTCAACATCTGTTGCACATTTAACATTATTAACTTTGAACTTTCCAGTAAATACAGAAGTAAAATGCAATTGTGTGCACTATTCAATAAAGCAAAAACCAAAATGTATCATAAATATTTTATAACTTTATTAAACTCAAGACATGACAATATTCAAAATACAAAGTGAATTATTTTTATTCAATACTGTACACAATGCAGAAATATCAGTGCATTTCTATAGCATGTATTTCACCTTCATTTAGTTTGTACTAAAACAAATAAAAAGTAAGCTTTAAAATAGCTCAAACATCTCATTCAGCAGTTTAAACTGTAAACACCTTGTTTACTTCTGTTAGGAGGAACACATTCATCTTCTGTACCCCTGCTAATGAGCACCCTTCTCTTGTGCTTATCTGTAAGAGGATAAATGTAACCAAACTGAGCACAAGAAACTGCTAAGGTGACACCTCAGTGAACTTCAGTGAATGGCTGAGGCACAGTGAGGAAAAATGAAACAGCAAGAAGCAGCATCTGAAGCAGCAAGAGATGGGACTGACACTGTTCATAAATGGAATCATGTTTTTTTCCTCATACCATCCTCCTCCTCCTCCCCTAAAATACTGAACAGAAACCAGAACACAAGACCAGCTTGTGCTGTGTTTCTGTATTTAATACAGTCATAATTTCAGACTCTAGGTGAGCACATGGTTGTTACTGCCTACCTAATAGCAACCCTGTGGCTGCTCAGGACACATTCACACATTTCTAGGATCCAGCAGGAAAAGAGCAGCAGCAGAGGCTTAGCAATAGCTGGTCCAAGTCTCTTCTAGGAAAAACTGCAAAATTGAGCCAAATGTGTCTAGCAACTGAATTCACAAAATCTAACTCACTTTAAAAGTCTACTAGCATCAAATTAATTTGTAAGATAGATTAGTCTTTCAAAATGCACTTCCAATATGCCTGCCAAGTCTTGAAGTGGGTATCAGATCTCACATTTACCTTCTTATCAGACATATCCTAGTGAAACAGGACAGTCTGTTCTCAGTACAATTACTGTGTAAAAGAAATTTTGGGAAAATAACTGATACAAAAACCGTACTACATTACTTGGTCTGTTGTCTGCTTTATAAGTGACTCTTAAGTAAAGACTGATTTTTAAATTTTTTTTAATAATGTTGACTACCAAACATGTTCATCTAGGTAGCATACAACTGGCCAACTGTGACTACTATCCCTCCATGTTTCTGTGGAATCTTTGTAGGTTTTCAGCTTACATACCAAGACAAAAAAAGTCTTAAGAAACATATCAAATATATGCAGCATAAGAGGACTTTACCATCCACTTCTCAGTTCTCAGAGGACAAACTGCTCCTACTTCATTGTCTGTGAACCATAAGAACTTTGTAACATTATAAAGTTCAGCTCCATCCCCAACAACTGAGCTGAGCCTGTGCTCCCAGACACTAAGGGGAAACCACATAGGACAGGTGTTTTCGTTTCAGGGGACCACCGATGTCCATTCTGGGTTTTGAGTCCAGTTTTATTGGGGCTGAGGTGGCTGTGCAGTCACCAGACCAGGACTGAACCTCAGTGTTAGAACTCCTCTCCTCTGCTTCTCTGAAGAATTTCTCATACTTGTCCAAATAGGGAGGTCTCTCTGGTAGCAGATAGTAGTGCGTTGAACTGGCCTTCTTACCATTTTCAATAATTGGAAGAATGCAGGGGACCCTGTTGGAAGATCCTTCACTATTTTGTCTTTGTAGAGCTTTGCTGCTGACATACTTAGGATCAGGTGCAAAGCTCTGGGTGGGGGGCATGACCCCGTTGAGGTATGATGGGAGGCTTTTGGGACTGGGGGTGCGGGAATTGCTTCGTGACAAAGGTTCTCGGGGGGGCACTTTGGGAGGCCGGTCCTCGTCGCTGTACGCACTGGAAGCCACTTCTGCTGACCACCTTCTGTAGTCTGGTTTGAGAGCCCGTGGGGGAATGGGCACCCTTGGTGGGATCTCTGGTTTATCTTCATCAGAAGTTGGAGATGACCTGTTTAAGTGTCCAGTTAATCTTACTATGGGTTTATTGAGAGATCCAGCTGGCCCAGAATGGGACCTTCGCAGGCGTCGGTGCAGCTGCTGTGGAGGAGGATAAATACTGGATATGTACACATTCAGGCTTTGTGAAGGGTTGGCATCTTCTGGTTTTGGTCCTGTGGGAGTATCGAAATACGCATAGTTGATTTGTCCACAGCCCCTGAAGCTCCGACGGCTTGGAGCACTGGATTTAAAAGAAGGAAGTTCATAATCTTCTAACAAAAAGTCAGTATCTGAGCTAGTGAGGAATTCTACCTCTTTGTCAACCTCATCTGGAGTAAAGTCTTCAGATATAGGCAGAGGGGGCAGTGGCCTGCAGCTGCGATCACTAGAAGATGCAGACAGAAATGGAATTGGTCCATTTTTCATTGGCATGTGAGGAGGTGTTTCTTCAGAAACACAGCCCATGGTTAATGACAGTTTACTAAAGCCAGGAACGAGATGGTCGTCGTACCTTGAAATTGGCCGTTCATTTTTGGGACTTACAGGAGGTGGACTGGGTTTCTGAGATGGGACTTGGATGCAACTTCCAGCAATGTGGTCATTCATGGAAGCCTGGGTGGAAGAGTGCCCTAAAAAGGTGAGAAATTCTTAGAGACACTTTTCTAACATTCCAGCACATGACTCTGCCACTGCATATTCAATTCCTTCTAATGCAACAGTAAGTAATGTCTGTTTAATGTCTCCAGGTAGTGAAATGCAGTTATTGCAGATCTCATCTGGTCATGGATTTATGCATTTAAGATAGTAGCAGATTATCTTACTGTTCTAGACCAGTGCTCCAATTAAATGAGATAGTTCAAGAGATCCCAAGCATAAACAAGAGAGCTACAAAGATCCCAGCATAAGACTACAACAGAACAAGTGCTTTTTTTACCATATATTTTTTCCTTCAAAAGTGTAACGGCAGCTTAGAGGCCTCCTATGTACCAGGCGAATGGGAGGGGGGTGTGTGTGTGTTTTTGTTTAACTCGAGCATGTTCTTCAGAAGGGTTTGGAGCTGAACAGGAGCACTTTGCTGAGCTGCCAGCAGGGGGCAGCGCGGCCCAGCCGGGAGGGCGTTGGTGCCAGCGAGGCCCGCGGGGTTTTTCCCGAGACAAATCCCTGACACTTCCTAACACGTCTGTGTCAGACTTTGTACTTACCAATGGATGGCAAATGTTGCTCGCTTGATGGGTTTAAATTATACGTCACTGCTATAGGGTCCACATTAAAGAAAGCACTAAAAAAAAAAAAAAAAAGGAAAAAAAACCTTCACTGTAAATGAACCATAGGTGTGTACTGGCACAAGTATTCATAACATTCATTTCATAGATTTGAAGATGCAATAGATAAATTGTAGCCTCACTCACTTTTCAAATCCACTATGGGTACCCCAGCAGGTTTTCAGACTGCCCATGCCTTGACTGGTGTGAAGAAATCCGGTTTTTAAGGGGACTCTCATCTCCTGAGCAGCAACTCCTGCAGTTGACATTGTGCAGTGTTCTCTGAGGATGTCTCACAAGCCTTGATATTCAGGACTTGGCAGGTTTCCTGCAGTTTTCATTCCCTTCAAGAGAGAGGACATAAATATCAGAAATGCGAACCTGACATTCCATGTCTCATCTGAAATTTTAGTATTCAAGGAATTAAATATTTCTGTAGAGAGCTATTTAATAGAAAGGGTTCCTGTCCTAATACCTGCCAACTGGAAAACTGGACCAAACTTCTTGTTTTGAGTCTGACTGCAAAATTAAAGTACAAAACAGGTAAGTTCTCTTAGAGAGCTACACTGCATAGAAAAAAAATATGTTAAGGTATTGATGTATCGCAGTTGTGTATCCCACAACTTCACTTCTTGAACATAAACTACTAGCTATTCATGCAAAAAAAGGTTTTTTAAAAGTTTTCGAGAACAATCTACCCTTCCAGTAACTGTCTTCAGTTGTATCTTTCTACTAAAAGATTTTAGTTTCCAGTGTAGGCAACATGTATCAGCCTGGTCTGCTGTTAAGTATTATCTTCCATAGCCTTTGCTCCAATAAACAGAATTATTGACTACTTGAATTAAAATTCTAAAACTTACTTTACATAAAACAGCAACTATTTTTAACTAACTTAAACATTAAGATACTTTAAAACAGTGTCAACTCTTCTAGTTATTTCAAACAAATTGAAATTCTAGTGATTTGAAATAATCTCAGCTGAAACTGCCCTGTTGCATTCAAAGCTAATTTGAATGTGTGAAGAAGGCTTTATCCAGCCCATTTATGGCAGGAAAAAATACTTTGGCAATTGCTTTATATTGAGTAAGTAATCACAGTCTACGGAAGAAATTGACTCACGGGACTTTGTTTAGGAAATTCATCAGGGAGGGGAAGGGGCAATGTAAAATTAGTCAGCATTCTGAAGGCAGGAGAAATTAGGTCCAAGACTATAAAAAAAGATGTTCTCTGGGTCTCTGCTTCATCTACACAAACATCTTACATTCAGCAAGTGCAATATAGTCTGTTTAAAAAAAAAACATAAAAATCCTACCAAACCCTATGCAAAACAGTTTCATTTGTATCTCTCCTGAGAATCAATGCTATGAGCATATAATATAAATTTGAATTTGTCCATATCCTTCCACCAAAAGAATTCCATCTAAAGAAAAGTCAACCAACAACTGAGGGCCAGCTGTATCAGGGCTCAGCAAACATGGCAAGAAAACTCCTTCACAGTACCCCTGGTACTGCAAGAAATGTGGTACAGACACAGGTAGTAGCTTATGCTGATGGTAAATCTGCCCAAAGCCAGGCATTCTGTGCAGATGTGTGATCTTCTCCTTTAGGAGGAACGATCCATCCTACTTGTCTGCAGCAGGAGGGATGGGCAGACTCCTAAGCAGGACTGTAAACCAGGTACCCCAAGGATTAGTTTGCAATCCAGCGTCACTATTTGCAATTTATAAACAATTGTTTGAGAAAGAACAACTCTGCTGTGCTCTTTCAATTTTGAGTTGGGTCCAGCACTGATCACCTTAAGAAAGCAGTAGCTTCTGACCATATGTATGTTTATGATGTGAGACCCAATCCCATTCTCTTTAGGAGTGTGATGGTTTTCTCAGTCGTGACTGGGATTGTTTTACTCACTTCCAGATACCCAATATATTTTAGGCAGGCATTTCAGAATAACTCTAGACAGGAGACTTTAATAGAAGGGAATGAGGGCCAAACCAGTGTTCTATGTACTGCAACACAGTCCTACTTCATTCAGCCCTCCTCATTTTAGTCAAGACCATGTTCTCTTCAGACAACCTCCTTAAAAAGTTAGCTTAACCCTGGAAGTTTTTGCATAACACAGTCCAGTTGGACCCTTCCCAATAACAGGAGCTGCAGATATTTCACAGCAAAATTAAATAAAAACACAGTGCCCCAGGAAGCAACATAGTCCTGTGAGTGCAAGCAGAACCACTGTCTTCAGGGGAGCAGAACACTAGAGATACCCATTTGTCAAAATGGCTTAAGCAGCACAGTGCATATATAGCACCAATTCTAAAATTACTTCACATCAACATAATTTCCAAATAAAACATCTCTCTTATCAGCTCACACTGTATCAAAGAGTGACTTTTTTGTGCCTCACGGATCCTATCCTATAGCAACAAATCTACAAAAGAAAGAAAATTAATTAAGAGAGGTTAAGGCTAATGCCTGCTATCCATTTCAATATTTCTGAAGTCAAATGCAAGTCACAAGTTAAAAAAGTGCTGGTACAGAACACTGATTAGTCAGCAAATGATTGTACTCCACCTCAGTGTGTGTACAAGATCTGACAGGACCATGAGACATTGATTATGATAAAAATGAGAGGAGGGGGAACAATTGCTGTAGTTTGAGAGCCCATGTAACATGCTAGCTGTGATAACATACAACCCTTGCAGGGCTTGTTAAGAAGCCCAACCTCCACCAAATCCCACGCCTAAACCACTACTAGTAATTACTGTGTCAGCTTTCTGAATGCTGTCTAAATCTCAGCTCTCAAGACTGATAGTTGCACAATCACTTCTCTGAAATCTCTCTGGAATGCTAAGCTCAACATCTGAAACAGACTTAAATATTTACATATCCTAGGAAAAGGTAATTTTCACTTGTTTCAATCAGTCTTTATTTTTTAAAAATAAAGCACAATTTGTATAGCCATAAAACTTGCTTCATTCATCAGTGACCTCTTTGCAAATTCACAGGTGATCTGCCTTGACATTTCAGAGAGTTATGAAACTGTCCTCTGTGCCTTAAGCTAGGATATCAAGATAGGCAGTGCTTTCACTAAAACACCTAGTTACTTTTTCAGTGGAGTCTAGAGAAATGGTGCTTGTATTTTAAAACACGCATAAGCTTGTTTGAAGACAGTATCTTAAGAGGGAGACATGAGAACAGTAGTTGAATATAAAGTTTGTATTTTGACAGCATGCTCTTACTAAAGCTGAGCAGTACATATTATATTCTAGTAATTGGTTTAAAAAAAAATTTACAAAAGTCAGCCATGAAGATATAAACATCAACAGTTTTCATTGTTAACTGTTGTCTCAATTCTGCCTCTTTAGAATTTTAAGGATCTAAACTTAGCCATAAAGAACATCAAACTGTATTTGCTAAAGAAAATGGACACTATGCATTAATGAAGTTCTTGATCTCACATTTGTGTGCTGTTCATTTGCACAGAATGGGCTTTCAGTTACTCTGCTTCTCTGACCTACTTAGGCACAGTTTATGGCATTTAGGAAGATCGAAGCACTTTTGAAGATGTTACAGTTTGTGTTATTCAAAAGAAATGGAGTACAAACTAAAAGCATGGCTGGTAATTTCTACAGGGCTTTTACAAGCCAAGGCAATTCCAAGATTGGCTGGTGCATTAGGAAGCTACTGACACTCTTCCCTGAAAGGCAAAGTAACAGTGCAAAGGAACTTTGTAATCATCCAGGTCTGCTTGTATTAACAAATATCAATAATAGCATGTATTGGAGATTGATTTTTAAATATTTTTCTTACAAAGCCAAATATACCTTCAGACGTTAACAGGATGGCTATGTGTAAGCTGAAAATAGTCCAAGATATCCATAAACAGCAGCGTGTCTACATGCTGAGAACTGTGGAAAGATTATTGTACTAAGTTATATTACAGCAAATATCCCCAAATACAGTTTTCACACAGATACATATTAATAAACACAACAGTAATGTTCTGTTTAGAAACTAAGAAGCATTTGCACATATTTTAGCTCAGCCTATTACCTATCACTAATCACACACAGAATCTTATTACTCTGTTCCTTGTTCTCCCAGCCCCAATGCAACCAAATATTTGAGGCAACTTAAGTTCATAACAAAGAAAACCTTTCTGGTATGCACAATAGACCAAAGCGTGCTCTAGAATGTTTCACTAAACGGGTATGGAACACAGCAACTTGCTGTACACATTTCTGAATGCCTGTACAGGTTTTATAAAGGCAGCACTCTTGACAAGGAGCTTACATACTTCTTGTAAGAAACGGGAAAGAGGGGAAGGAAAAAAATAAGACCTGCTTACCCCTTTTGGGAGGGGAAGAAATGTGTCTACCTTAAATCCACAACCTATTTTTGCTCACCTTGCCACCACATTATCTTTAACAAATCTCAGAAGCAATTCACAGGAGGAGGGGCACATTTTTGCACTACAAGTCATCTACTCCAGCTAGCTGTTCCTTATTTGACAATGTGATGTAATTTCCTTTTTCTCCTCTGACTTTCTATTTAACATAAGTACCTGAGATAGAGGCACCCCTTTTAAGTATTTCAGATTTCCAAGTATTGGACTTTAAAAAACTAAGTGCTGTTAATATACTGTCCGGAACTCCAAATACTTTTTTTAAAATGTTAAAAATTCTGTTTCTCTAGTTCTTATCCCTCAAGTACTTATGTCTTTGCAGCTAGATGAATGCTGAGTAACCAACATAAACAGCCTCATGAGAAGGTTAGTTTAAATCTATTCACTTAATAAATAATTAGATCTTCTTTATTATGCACCAAACCTCTACAGTGCAGTTCAGTGTTCCTGAGTCACAGGCCAAAGCATGCTCAGATACAGGCCTCAGAAGGTATCTCCATTTAGAGAAATTATATTCTTTACAGTTACTGTATAATGAATTACATTCTTAATTTTGAGATATTTTTCTACACATTCTGCCAACCAGAAATGGACCATTCTGTGGTCAAGAATTTAAGAATGTGATCACTAAACAGTCAAATCATGGGTACTTGCAAATAAAACTAATCCTTATAGGTATACAACAGACAAATCAACTGAACAGCAGACAAACTGTGTATTTAGATTGTAACAGTCAGCTATCTGGAATATATTCAAAGAACCACAGTTCATCAAGGAGTTTAAGTTCAGTTAAAATTCGGGCTACCATTTCACAGTCCTACATAGCAAATGGGAGTAACCTGTAAATTGCCAGTAGAAAACTAATAATTAAATAGCAAGACAATTGCCTTGCCTCTGCTTGTCAGATTTCAGATGCATGCTTAAGGTATGGTACTTCACCCTCCTGAACATTTTAATGTGAATATAGACAGCTTACATTCAGGAAATAAAAATTCCTTTCTAGCTGACTCAGACTCATAACCATAGTGTTAGACACACTGTGATAAGTTTTAATTCTTTTTCCTACTACAGAGAACTGGAACTGTTTTTCTCTGAAATAAGTCCTGTACTAGCAGAGCATGGCAGACATAGGGCTTCACCAAGAACATATGCCCCCCCAACTCAACAGGTAGGTTTCTATTTAAAAAACAAACCAAAAAAAAAAAAAATCAGAAAATTATCCCATATAGGTAAATTGCTAAGGAAAGAAAACTAAGTTTGTGCACAAAGTAAATTGAGTGAATAATACAGGCGAATTGAGCAGTTTAACTGGATTATAAGTGCAATTCACGAATGCATTTGTGATGCAGAGGCATCATTCACCTGCCATTCCAGTACAACAAAGATTCAGGTATTCCCAAAATGACCAGAGACCTTGCCCCCAGAGCCTTTCCCATCCAGTTAATATGTAATGAGGTACTGTTATCTTTGGATCAAGCACAGTAACTTTTTTGCTTATTACTTCAGAATACTGCACAGAGCCCTTGGTCAGTGCTCCAGTGACAGGAGACCCCTGAAGTCTCCGAGTGCCCGGCCTGCTCGCTCTGCTGTCACAGGCTCCGCTGTCAATACTGAAGGATACAGCGATGGCTCCAGATTTAACCACCACAGACTGGCTATTTTAGAAAATCGAGGATAAGTGCGTAATGAGGTATTAAGTCACAAAGAAACGTTTATTCTAAATTAAGCCAGCCTAAATTAGAGTGCGAAGCGCAGAGCCTGAGCCCACAGTGCGGTCTCTTGTTTACTCACAGGAGCGAGAGTAGCAGCTCGGCAGCCAGCGAGAGAACACTGATACTGGTTCGGGTCAGGAAGAAAACGCGTGGCACGCCACGCTGATTTCCAAGAACGTGGCTACGGGCTCCGCTGACCCCGGGCGGGTCCCGTCCCACTTAGAGGGACTCCCGGCGCACCGACCGGGGCGAGTGTCGCACCGAGATCCCCCGCCAGCCGCGGGGCGAGCGGAGCCCCGGCGGGTCCGGCCCTGCTGCCCCCCCCACTCCCCTCAGCACCACGGCACAAAACGCGCTCCCGGCTCCTCCCGGCGCGCGCCGCCACCCCTCGCGCCCGCCGGCGTGGGCCACGCCGCGGCTCCGAGCCACGGGCTCGGCCAACCCCGGCGCCGCGGCCCGACTGACTCGCGTGTGCCGCCCGATCCGCCGGCCCCCGCTTCTCTCCCCAGCAGCGGGGCCCGGCGCAGAAGGGGCGGGACGGCCCCGAGCCGCGGGCGGGCACAGCCGTGGTGCGCCGCGTGGGCCCGGGGGCCGCCATGGCCGCAAGGGGCGCGGGAGGTGCCGCCGGGGCCGTCACTCACCCCGACAGTGTCGCGCAGCTCCGCGCGGCCGCCGGCGCCGCACGCATGCGCCGCCCCAGCGCCGGTCACTGCCGCGGCGCGCGCCGGCCGCCGCTCTTATGGAGGGGGGCGGGACCGCGGGTGGCCCCGCCCCGCCCCCGCGCGCCGCGCTCGTCACGGGAGGCCTTAAACGGGAGGGGGCGCGTGCCCGTGAGGGCGTTGTGGTGACTTCCGGTTCCGCCGGGCGCGGGAGGCCGGAGAGTTTCCCGGCGGGTGCCTGGGCGCAGGCGGTGCTGCCGCTGCTCCGCGCCCGCCAGCGGGAACGGCCCCCGGGGCGCCCTCTGGGCGGCACCGCCTCCGCCCCGGCCTGCGGCACTGGCTGCCTCCGGGCTCAGTGAGGGCGGCGCTCGCCAGGCGGGAGTGAAGAACCGCGGCGAGCTAAGGAGCTCGCGCTCGGCCGCTCAGAGCAGCGGGGAGGCACTGCCCGCCCAGGGGATGCTGAGGCGCTGCTGCTCGGTTCTCCAGCGCTCGGCGATCTGCCCTGGCCCTCTGCTTGGCGTTCCCTGGCTGGTGCGCTGATCCCTCAGGGCAGCTGCCTCCTGTTCCCGGTTTCTGTCCCCGCGTTCCCGTTTCCTGCGGCTGCAGTCACTCGTTCTCTTCCCCCCGTGGCCTATCGCGGTCGTGTCCGCGCTGCTGTCAGGGGCACCTCACTGCCCATCTCTGCCAGGAGTGTCCCTCCGCCTTCCCCGGGCTCGGAGCCGTTCCTCACCGGCAGCAGGGAGCGCTCGGTGTCCCGGCCCGGCTCCCTGGCGGGCGGGCACGGGGCCCGGGCCGGGAGGGAGGCGGCGGCGGCGGCCGTGGCTCCCCGTGTTTCTCCCCATCCGTGCCTCATGGTTTTCTCTCGTCCGGGCGGTGAGGTGCGGCCAGGCCTTGCCCGCGCGTGTGATGAGCATTTTACAGTCACAGGGACTCTCTATCCTTCAGTATTACCAGAAGGAAAGAAAACACCAAACCTTTCACTGTTGTAGGAATTGATCCTCTGAATGTCAGTTTTCTTTTTTCAGGCATATTTATGTTGAAATAAATCCATCTTCATGTGTAATGATTTATTTGGCATCTTGAGAAAATACGGGTGGGCTGGCACAGATGTGGCAATATTTTGTGTCTAAACATAGATTTGTGGTGGTAAATAAATCACAGTGGTCAGAAAAGGAGGATTCTTGGTGAAAGCTGCTGTTTAAAGATTTCTGAGAGCATTTACAAGCGATCCTGTTCATTGCAGCATAAACAGTAAGAATCAGGCTTTTGATCAGTTTTGCTGTACACTGCAATAATTTCTTGGAGAAAGAAATACTACTGTGGGACTCTTGAAACTCCCAACATTGAGAGGTGCTAACAGTAGGATTAACAAAATGTGTCTTCTGTCTATATGCTTTGAACTGGAATAGGTACTGATACTTTAATAAAGAAGAATTCTAGATTTCAGTGCATGATGTGAAAAATGCTGAAGAGATTATCTAAAGTTGACTGAACATGTTATGCAGGCCAGAGAAAATGAAAATATAAGGGAAAGTAGAAGCCATTAAAAGGAAGGAGGGGAGCAGAGCGTGGGTTTGTGATTTTGATGAAGTGGTGTAAGAGACTGCAGGATGTTTGTGTTCTGGTGGCAGTGGCTTGTGCTGAACTGTACGTGCTCAAAGACTGCTTCCAAGTATTTGCTGTACTTCTATTGTTCTGGACTTGAAGACCGTGACTAATTATTTCTGTGGATAAGCTGGCCCTGCATCATGAGTTATCTCAAGTTTACATTTTCCTGGTTGCATGAGGAGAAAGTAATATTTTTTTTCTTTTCTTTTTTCCCTTTTCCCCCTCTCTTTTTATTTTTTAAATTCTGGTGTGTTGATGTACATACTGACTGATACGCAAACAGCCCTCAATGTTGTAATGAATGGATACAAAGGACAAACTTGTCTTTAAAATGTTTTTCACAGGTTTTCACAGTGTCGACATGACTTCAGTTGGACAAACTCCTGTAGTGCCTCTGTAGTGGAACATGAAGAATAATAGATGTTTGGCTTCTTTACTTGTTTATACCTGAGAATCCTCGATCCAGGAGAAGGTCTTTCTGGTATTCCTTACAGGTGTTACCCTATGGCTTCTGTACTTCTACCAGCAGGCCTGGTTTTATTTTGTTAGATAATTTTGGAGTTAGTTCATGTGCATGTAATTGTATGGAATTTTTGTCTCTTACTGTTAAATAAGTTTACCTATGGCCTTTTTTCACTAAAACTCCATGCCTTAAGTTTCTGATTGTTCTATTGAATAGAAGTGTTTAGTAATGGTGTCATTTGCAATAGTTTCTGTGCTGACTTGAAGACAGAGGAAATTGAATTCTGCACCAACAGTTATATTCCCATTTCTCTCCTTTCTCTGCAACCACCTCATAGTTCTGTAGGCATGTGTAAACCATGGTTTTTAATTTGCTAAGTGCCCTGAAGACTAACTCCTAAGTAGTCTTCAACACCATGGGTCATCAATACTAATAACAAGTCTGCTAAAAACAGCAGCTCAGTTAGTATTGTGAGAGGCCTTAAACCTCTCCTGTAGCAGGTTTGGAGATGGATAGCAGACTTTTCAGTATTTAATAAATGAAATGTCTGAATTCTGTGAGAAAAAGAATACAACGAACTTTCATTCGTGGTACTACCTTTCATTCAAGGATTCTCTTTGCAGAGGGAATCCCAGAGATACTCAATGTCCTTTGATCAGGTGTCCTGTTTCTAGCTTGCTTTGCAGCTTATACCTTTCCAGTGATCTCAGTCCCCTTCATATTTCATGTTTTCAACACTTAAAATTTTCAGTTGCTCCTTCTGTTTGTTTTGAGAGGAGAAAGGCATACATGAAAAGCAGCAGCTGGAGAAACAAAAGGAAAAATTATTTTAGGAAGCTAGAAAATTACAAAAACCTTAATACTGAAAGACTTAGTGGAAAATAATAGAAGTGGATTTTAATATAGAATGTTAGATAAAGCTCCTGTACAGTCATTCTTTAGATTGTTGTGATTTATTTTTTTAAGCCACCTTCCATAAGCAACTTTTTTTTTTATAGTAGCTGCTGCTCTGTATTATTGCTTGCTTAATCGTACTTATTTGTGGTAGATGCTCTTCAGCAGGAAGCTTGGGGGCTTTTTTCCATGCTCTATGGTAAGCGTGCCTCCTGTCTGGTTGCCTGAAAGGGAATGAGTAGCTTAGACACTTTTCTTTTTGGCCTTGCTAATGACTAGAAAAGGTAATTGTGGTCAGTCATCAGAGGAAAAGCTTTCCTGAAGAGAGGTAAACAAAGTGCAAGTTGGATGCTGTGGTGTTAGTTTTTGCATTACTAGTTATGTGAGCGAGGGTGGTATGGATATATTACTGCTGCACCTCCAGAGGTCCTTCTGCAGAGCCAAGATCATGTGTCACAAGGTATTTCAAATGTTGCCTTTATGACCCTTTAAGTAAGACATTTCCTGGGACAAGCAAACCTAGCAAAATGCAGTGCAGAAGGTGGTTTATGAATAAGTCCTGTCATGAGAAGTCCTGAATTCTGTCATTATTCAACAGATTAAAATTCAAGACATTGGCCTTAGCTTGGATGCTGACTTCTAAAAGAAATGAGTTATGTGGTTCTTACCTCTTTCTTAAAAATCACAGCCTTTGCCTCGAGCAGAATCAGGATGTGCTCAGTAGGAGCTAAGCTACGCAATCCTTATGTGGTTGCATTTTATCTTATTCAGGTGCTTGTCTTCTGTTTTGTGATAATCTGGCAGAGTGGATCTACATAAGAACGTTGAGGTTAAGGACTCTGGTGGTGCTCTCTGACATGAAAATGTAAACAAACGATATAGATAATAAAATTCTTAGTTGCCTAAGTTTTGAATATGTACCACCCTAAACTGAGGGAAAGCAACTTAAGCATGTTTGTTCCAGGGGAAAAAAAATAGATATGGAGACACATTAGAATTGCTGTAGTCTCACTGAACTGACAAGAAGTCAGAGGCTGGTGCAGGGGCTGTAAACTGATGTGCTGGTACATGAGTGGAAAAATATCTCCCAAATTACAAGGAGTTAACCTTTATACTTCTGTTCTTACTGTACAGGGCATGCTGTATGGTGTCCTGTGGGATAGAGGAATGTAGGGAGAGGGCAGAGACAATGAGTTTAAGGCACTCACAGATGAGCAGCGCAGACTCTCGCATAACAAGGGTAACATACGGTGCAACTGTACAGACCTGATGCTGAAATTCAGCTTTGAACAGGGACCATTACTCAGTCTTTGTTTGGATTGTCCCTATACAAGACTTTAAAGCAATTGGATAATGCTAATTTGCCTCTTAAGCCATCTGTTGAAGCTGACAGAGATAGCAAATCTTTTATGCTTCAGGCATGTGGAAGTGGTTTGTGATGCAAACATACTATCTAAAAGTGGAAATACAGCATGGCTTTTGTGAGTTCTTGTCTGTGTACCTTGATTACATCTCTGTCTGAATGCTGCAAATACCAGAAGTTTTACTTGCTTCAAAAACTAGTCACAGAAGGCCTGATGAAAGAACAATCCATTAAGGCTCTAGGGAAAGTGCCTTGTATCAGACTGCTGGGAACTGAGAAAGGAAGCTGCCCACTGCCCTAAACATTTATTTCCTTTTTTAACCCATGCTAGGGCAATATTTGATTAGGTGACCTTGGGATTTGGGGCAGTACAGCTGCTGTTGGAATGCATCTGTGTTTTTCATTCCCTTTTTATATTTCAGTCAGACTTTTCCATCATTTTCTGTTTACATAACTGGGTATACAATGATTTATTTCTGCTTACAAGATTCAGCTCAGGCTCTTTTCTCTGCAGTTGTATCCTGGATCCTTTCAGGAAAGGACTATGCTGTTTTTCAAGTCTAGAGACCACAAAGAAAGGAATAGGGTAAGGAGAGTGCTACAAAACTTTTTAAGCATAAGGATTCCTTGTTGCTGTGAATGAGGAACATGTGCATACTTCACTGGTCAGATTTGTATGAATGCAGTTGCACCAGCCAGGTGTAGGGCAGAATGAGTGTCTTGCATTTCCAGTTTAGCCAGAAGACCCACAGAAGGGAGGAAACTCATGGGTCAGTAAAGGAGGGCTAAATTAGAGGTTAGCATATTCAAGTGTCTAGACAGCGAATACAGACATACTGCAAAATTCAGTCTGTCAGGGAGTGGAGAGTCTAGATTAAAAAGCCATTTCAAAGGCACGTTGCCTGAATGGGGTAATCATGTGCTCAGACGTTTTCAGCACATAAGCATAAGCTGAGTGAGGGAAGAGATCAAAAAAGGACACAAATATTGACACAGAGTCTGTAGCAGCTTAGACTGGAATGGAACTCGATAAATTAAAAATAGCTGGTTGTTCACACTTGTGTTTCCCAGAAATGGCCACAGCCACATCTGTTTTTTACCATCATTCTGTAATATTTGAACAACTCACAGAAGTGTTACCTCCTTCTTCCTGCTGCAGAGACATGGTTACACAGTCCTCCCAAACTGAGTTCATTCTTGCTCTCGGGCATGTAAACTGGTCAGCAGGAAGCCAAGCTTTAGTCTGGTGAAATACCCGGAGCTCACTTAATCCGTTAAGATTGTGTGTTTTTAGGGCATTGTGTGCTTTTAGGGCAGTGTCGAGAGATGTCCCACTGGAACAGGATGCTGGGCGCATCAACGGAGGAGCTGACTCAAATCCCCGTTTAACTACTCTGGTGCATCCCATCTCCTCCTTTGCAGAGCCAGAGGACTTGTTGACAGCTGACAGGCTCAGTTGTGTTTTTATGCCCTTTAGGGCATAATGAAATGTTGTATTTCACACAGCTGTAGTGTTGTGCATAATGACAGTTTGGGGGAAGTTCCTGGAATCCACCTATGTGCGGTGTTAGGGTCTGCAGCACTGCTGAAGGTCCTTTTCAGCCTTCACAAGAACATGTTGTTAACCTTTGTCTACTATGCTATTTCTTTCTCAGTGTGCTTTTTTTGGCATAGTCATCTCACTGCACTCAGTGCACAGACGTTGATTTTGTGGCAAAGCTAAGTCAAAGCTGACAACTATTGGATGCATTCACACGGTATTTTGCAGGTAGAGGTGTCTCCAAAACAACTACAGCCTTGTTTTCAGGACCAAACAGGAACTCTTGAAAAATTCCTAAATATTGCTGGCATCTGTGACTGTTATGTTTTTGTACTGGCAAGCCTAGAAGTCATCAGTCTTTTACAGTCATAATTAGACAGTAAGCTTCACTGGGACTGTAAGCAGTGGTAGGAGTCAGCTCTTTGTTTCTCTGTGCCTTTTTCTGTGCCTTGTTCTATCATTTTTAGCTATCAAGGATAAAATGCCATAGCCATTCAAAAGAATGCCATGTTCTTTTGATAAAATAGTTTATTTATAGAGTATGTTAAGGAAATGTCCCTGTCTGACCATCCAGGAGCCACTCTGGCAGTCACACTCACACTACCTGAGGAGGGATCAAGGCCCCTTTGCAGCTACACCCCCACATTTCCACAGTCATTTCCCATAACAGAGTCTCAGACATCCTGATCCATGAAATAATTTAATCTTGGCAAAATAACTAAATAACAAAATAACAGCTTGAGATGGTGCCTCTGAGAAGGGACCCCAAACAAAGGGGCTTTTATTCCCTTGCAGTCTAAGCATGCAAAAGCCAAGGGGTTGTGCTGCTGTCTCTTGAGTGTCCCTCCCCTGGCTGGGCCACAGTCGCCAGGCCCTTTGTTGTGTTAAGAGTCAGCAGTTCACGACCTCTTGCTTGGTGCTGTAGCCACCCAGAACTGTAGCTGCACCCTGAGCTACCTCCACTGAATGGATTCCCCCAAAAATATCATCAATATCCATCCCTGTGATCTCTACAGAAGGAGTAAGCAAAAGCGACAGCCTTCTAGAAGTATAGCAAGCTGTTAAAAAAAAATCACCCAGGGAAGCTTGAGATGCCTTGTGTATCACATGGGCATTTTTGAGACCTCTAAAGCAGGGTAAGGAGATTCCACAGATTTTACAAGATTTGAAGGTGGAACAGTGAGTGGGTTTGGTGAGCCAGGGAGGTAAGAGCAGACTGAGCAGGAAGGATGGTGGCAATAGAACTCATCTGGTTCTCATTCTGAAGCAGAAATTTCAGTGAAAAGCTGTATATACAGAAGCAGTATTTGTAAAGAGTTCTAAGTGTATCGTTGTAGAAATTAATAGTTTGGTAACTTGATTCCCAAATAGTGTTAAGTTAATTTTATTCGTATTTAAGATTCTGCCTATGTGGGGCATGTGGAAGGGGACACAACTGTCTGCTGAGCATTTGTATTTTGAGATGTGTGTTTGTATTTGCACTACTCATCCTGTACCACAGACACCCCCAACAAATTGAGACAGTGCTGGTGAGCTTGCTGCTGGGGATTTTTTGGCACGTCAAAATCTGACATGTGTTTTAATATCTATTTATGAATGATATCTTTAATTCCAGAGCCTAATGCTCTACTCACCTGCATGGATTTGTGCCTATTAATAAAACAGTAATTTTCTGAGAAGTGAATCTCTACAGAACCTAATGATTTTGCTGGCAAAATAGGTTAATCAACATATCTGAATTTTGGCTCTTAGAATTAAATAGCTGATAGCTATTTTAAATATTTGTTTAGAAGTATTTAAAACATTGTGTTTAGATTATAAAAATACAAATTAAGGGAACAATCTGATTCTGTATGTTTCTCCACCCCTCCCCTCAGCCCCTCCTAAAAATTCCACCTAAAAATACTTTTTCCTCCTTTAATTACCACATTGAACTATATAAATTGTGCGTGTTTTTTCAAATACTGGACTGAACTAACTTCTGTGTTGAGATTTAAGAAATGTATGAGAGATAATTAATTTACGAAATTTCTTGGGTTTAAATACATTGCAGAATACTTAATGGGAATTTTGAACAACTAAATAACTTGAGTTTTTAGCACATCTTTAGCTACTTAAATTATATGGTGTTTATTCTGTCATAAGTATCACCTTTTAATTGTTAATCAAAATGTGAGTATCTTAGTTGAATATATAACCTTTAGTCAGTTTGGAGGCATCTGGTGGTTATATTTTTAGTAATGATTTGTGATAATGAGATGGAGATGTTGAAAGTAGTTATGAAAAGTACGATTGAACTGAATTTGCTGCATGGAGAGGAGGAAAATATTCTTGTTTCATGGTTGGAAATAGCTCTGCAGGGAGGGCAGTGGTGCAGGGTCTGGGTGGTGAGGCTGCACCTGCATGGCCAGAGCCCTACACCCACAAGTGTAGAAATTGCTGTTGTCTTGAGCCTGCACTCTCTTCCATCCTCTGTGGGGTCACTGCAGTTTTGAGAGCTGCTATTTGTTGATGGAAACCTCTTCCTCCTGGGATCTGGTGAGTATCTTTAGGGTTCAGGGCAGAGCAGATGGTCCCCAGTGAGTCCCTGCTGCCTTTTGTGTGACCAACTTGAGCAGCCTTTGCTGGGCAGGGGCTGCAGGGTGCTGGTGGCCTTGGCATGGAAGTTCTTGTCCTGTTCCTGGGATTTTCTGTGTTTTGTTCTCCCTCCATTGCCTGTGCTTCCTCCTTTGCCATTCCTATGTGCTTATGAACAGAGGAAGAATAATTTTCTTTGTAATTTAGCACCTGGGAATCCTATCCCAGATAAACTTTAGCATTTCCAGGAAGTCATAGGTATTTCTCTTTAAAACATCATTAGTTTGTCTTTGTTTTCTCCTTCTCTAATTGGCACTTTCCATTCTAATAAACCAACACCCACAAACTCTGCAGCCACATGATCTTTTCAGTTAATACAAATCGTCATTTCCAGTCCAATAGACTCAGTTAATTGTGCAAACCTGCAACACACCCATAAAGTGGCTATCAGGTTTGTTATGCAACGATGACTCATGAAGGAAATGTGGAGTGTAATTAAATACAGTGATGCAAAGATAGTAGTATGAAGCCAAAATCAAAGTATAAGTGATAATCATCTGTATTAAATGTTTGTTTCTGCATGTTGTTTTCAGAAATTACTTAAATTATAAGTTATCTGGCTGCTGCACACATGCCTGGCATATGTTTTGACAAGTTAAAAAGTGACCTGCAAACCTGTAAATAAGCTGAACTAAGTCTGCTATCAAAATAGTCTTTTGAGGAAGGAAAGGTATGTGGCTCAATTTCAGACTTGTCATGCAGGCACTTTCTAATTCTGGTGTGATCTCCCAAGTTTGGTCTTGTGGGAAGCAATTGTTTCAAAGTAAAGCCTCCATGAATTTTTTGCTATTAAATGATTTCTAGTAATACAGGCCTATTCTCCAAGTTACTTTATTATTTCCACTCTCTAGCAGGGAAAGATGCTGTCTGTGTATCAATGGAGAATTTTGGGCATTATGCAGAGGACAGATTTTTTGCTGATGGGTTGATTTCTCTTAAATACTCTTTTTATAACTTTGAAATAAGCTTCACATATAGAAACGCTCACATGAGGGAGGATGGCTGCACAGTACTCTGCAATTATGTTATTTTTAGCTTTTCCCAAGCTGATTGCTGTATAAGAGAGCACTTTCTTGTCTAACACACACAACTAACACTGGTGCTAACCTCTGGCACATTCATGGTAAGTACGTTAAGAATTGTTTTTCTTGTCTGTCAGATGGTATTGTGTTCCAGTGCAGCAGCTGACAGCAGTTCAGCAGCATTGTCTCTTGGAGGCAGCTGGCTGACTCCCAAAAGACAGCCCACATTGCAATGGAAAAAAAAGATAATCCAGAAATATGGGTAATGAAAGTAACATCCATTCAGGATCTTGTGCTTGTGTGAATACCAGAAGAGTGCACTAATTGAAGTTCTGAATTTCAGTCTTCTGCTTGTCCTTGGATCCAATAAAAGCTAAGAGATTTGTGTGGGGGAATAAATGTAACATGAGAAATGCCCTAATTGGTCGGACCCACAGTCCATCCAGGCCAGTAATTGAACTCCTGTGGGAGCAATAGCAAAGGCTACTTTGAGGAAAGTTTACATGCCTGGATGCTTTTGTGGTCCAGTCCTCCTGCATTCTCCCAGGGGCCACGACTATCCCTGCCTGCTCCTGTATTTGCTGGTTACACATCAGTTTTTCCATGCCTTTGGTCCCGTTTTGAACCTGCTGAATGCAGCCGCCTCCACAGCTGCTGCTGGTAGCAGGATCTGTGAGTTTCTTGCTCATAGTGTAAAAAAGTGTTTTATCTGCTCTAACCCAGTTTGCTGCTAGTTTCTGCAGAAGCCCCTGCTCCTACAGTTATAGGCTTTGGCAAATTACACATGGTGAGAGCTGCTTGTTTATTCAGCTTGTGTTTATTGCCTTTGTGAGTTTTGTTAATCTGAGTTTTAATCCCTCCAATCTTCTGTGCTCTTTGTGTGCTCCTGATGGAAATCTCAGCCCCGTTGGTCTCCCCTTATGAACTCCTGTTCCTTTCATCATTGTAGTTACCTTTCTCTCTGCATTGTCCTTGTGCAGAGATCAGAGCCACTGTGTCCTGCTACTTTTTGTTGTCTGTTTTTGGCAGTTGCCCCAGTTTGAGCCACTGGTTGTGGAGTGCTGTTGGGCTGACTCACTGAACTGCCAGTTCTTGGCTCAGCATTGCATAGGCCTGGCTCACACTGCTTTTCCATAGATTAGTTTGTGTTACCTGCACTGAAGCTCTTCTACTTCCTAGAACAATCATAGGGCATAGGAGTTACTTTCTCTGCACTGTAGAGTAGTCCACGTAATCAATGTATTGACTTTAAAATATCACATTTTTCAAGTTAATGTGCATTGATGGTTTTGATGTATTTACAAAATTTTGCTCCCACAGAAATTTCTCTGAGAAATGGCAATGGCCATTGCTTGTTTGTGATCACTGTGTTATTGGTTGGAAGGAAAGAAAATTAATTTGTTTCCTTTTTTAGTTCAACTCCTCGAAGTGTAAAAGCGTATGCTTGTGTTAGTGTGAACAGCCACCTAATGACTCTAAGTGCAGTGGGTTAGGAGACTGTTCCTTCTGCTGGACTGGGCCAGCAGCCCCACTGCAGTGCTAAGGCAGGAACACAAGCAGCAGATTTCAGCAGTAAGCAAGTCTGATGTTTTCAGGCTTTTTAGTTTTCTTTCTGGGCATTTTTCCAGGAGTTAGTGGAGGGTATGCTTTATGATTTAAGGCATGGAGGTTCTTGATTCAGTTTGTAGAATGATTGGTTATGGGCTATTTAAAAATAAACACAGTCTGAGGAACATGTGGCTCTAAGCAGTGTGTGTTTCAGTGGAGTCACCAGGAAAGGTGCCACTTTGGGGCAGGATGAGCTCATGGTGGCTGAGGGGCTGGTCCAGCATGTCTTTGTGTCCAAGAAAGGAGGATGAGGAAGAGGACTTGGAGCAGGAAGCCAACCACCAGCTTATCATCTGTGACAGGTCACTAGAGCCAGCTGCTGAATCCCTACCAGATAATGGACAGAAATTGAAGGTTCCTCTGCCCCATTTCTAACATATTTTGCTTTCATTTTTACTAGTGGCTTTTGTTGGAAGCAGAATGAAGGGATGGAGCTGAGTAATGTATTACATGTTATATAAAACAAAAAAATTTACAGTGGAATATTAGAACACATTGCCAGGGAAAGATAAACAGGTAACCCCACTGTAGTATGCTCAAGAAGAAAAGTACTGGTAATTGTCCCAGGGATAGTACCTTTCTTACCTGTGTTTTTGATAAGTAATTGCTGTGTCATACCTGAGTGTATGGGGGTTGGTCCTGGCTGGATGCCAGGCACCCACCAAAGCCTCTTTACCACTGCCCTCCACACCTGGACAGGGGAGAGAAAATAAAACGAAGGATTCATGAGTTGAGATAAGGAGACATCACTCACCAAGAACTGTCCCAGGCAAAACAGGCATGAATTAGAGGTATTAATTGAATTTATTACTAACAATATCAAAAGCAGGATCATGAGAAGTAAAAGAAAACCTTAAAAACACCTTCCTCCCGCTCCTCCCTCTCTTTTAGCTCTACCACCACCCCAGTGGTGAAAGGAGACAAGGAATGGGGCTATGGTCAGTTCATTTTTTTTTCCCTCTGCTTAGAGAAAGGGAGTCCTTCCTTCGCTACAAAATGGAGATGCCCAAGAATATTCTATGCCTTAAAAGTTATATAAAATAAGATACCAACAAGGTTGTTTGGCAAGCAGGTGAACAGGAAGAAGTGTCACGAGTGTCATTATTTCTTGGTGTCAGAGTGAAAGGGTTGATTTGATAATTTGTCCTGATAGCTGAGTAACCCTGAGTCACCTGAAGTAAGACTTGACTGCTCAAGTCAGATTTAAGGTAGCTGGGATATCCCAGTCTGTAATCTTTTTTGTTTTTGTTGAAATCCTTTTTCCCTTGGGTGGGGAAGCAATCTGTCAGGATTTTCCTCATGCTACTACTCACCTGGAATTCCTTCAGGGATGGTTTACACAGCTGGACCACATCTGCCACCTGCCTGAAGTTCTGTAGATGTTAGCACATGGCACAGTATTGTCTCACAGTAGAAGCTGTGGCTTCATCTGCACTGCTGTGTCTGGTAGTCTCCAGGGCAGGAGCTGAAGGCAAGGTAGTTGCTATTCATCATATCTGCTTATGAGAGAATTTTTGTGCCACCATGGGGAATGCTTTGGAATGAGGAAGGAGAGACTCTGGTAGATGCAGTTACTTGCAGAGCAGAAAAGTTCTGGTCATCCTTCATCTTGCACTGAGGAATTCAAGCAGAAAAGGTGGCATGAGATTTTTCTTTGCTTACACTTGCAGGCATTCTTATTGCTGAGATTTAATGAGGAAACAGATGAGAGGGCAAGAGCAAGAAATCCCAGGACCATTTCTAAGCAAAAAGCAGGAAAGTGTGGGAGATGGTGTGGTGAAAGTGAGAAGTCAAGGGTGAGCAAAGGAAATGAGGGGGCAAGTAGGAGTGAGATGAAAACAGGGATCTGAGTATGTTGCTATGATAGTTAGGAAACTAAGGGAGGAAATTGTCAGAAGAAGAATTTCTGTGGTTGAAGAAGCACATTTCTGTGGGTATGTGCAAGGGGGGAATTTTCTCAGGGTGAAGCAGTAGCTCAGAGGGGTTGTGCAGTCTCTGCCCATGGAGGGTTTCAGGATCAGACTGAATCAAGCCCTGAGCAACTTGGTCTGACCTAATGGCTGGTGATCCTGCCTGGAGAAGGATGTTGGAACAGAGACATCCCAAGGTCTCTCACACTGTAAATTGTCATACAATCCGGTGTGTACTAAGCACAGGAAAAGAGAAAGCTTTAGGAGCACCTTTGTCCACCTTGGTCAAATTCTGTTTTTCCAGATTTACCCAGAATACGTGTGCATTGTTTGCTTTCGTGATATTTAAAACCAACATAACGTTTAACTTCAGAAAAGTTGCCTTCTAAAAATGCTAGCATGAGGAATTATATGTATTACTGTAAGAGGTTTTTTATGGCAGATGAAGCCTTCTTAAAATTTCTTCCTGAAAATGGGGAGAAAATGTTTTCCCCAATAAGGAGCTAAGAACAGAAACTCCCCAAGAGCTGCTGTGTTTAAAGACAATGAGTTTCACAACAATGACGACCCAGCTGCTGATATGTCCCAGAAATTTATTTGAATATTTAGTTTAGCTTATTTTTTGGTTTTTTTTCCAGTCAGTTAGCTGTAGCATGGCTGAAGAAATGTTTATAAACACCTTGCAATGAAGTTGCAGGACACTCCGAAAATAAGTCTGTTCAAAGAACCTGGATCCTGTTAGTGCCTAGTCCTACAGTCTCCTATTTGGACAAACAGTAAGAAAGGGACATTGTTCCCTTGGCTGTTCTTTGAGGCTGAGTCAGGAAGGGTGGAACAGAGCGAGCAGCTGGCCAAAGGTGAGGGTGCTGCTGAGCCCCTCCCCAGCACAGGCTGGAGGCTCTTGGCACAGCAGCCTCTGGCCTGGGGCCTCTGGGGAGACTGAGCCCTGCAAGACACAGCCTCTGACTCAGAGCTTGGAAGGAGCTGCACTGAGGTAGTGGCTGCAGAGCAGTGCATTAGGCATGCTCAAATGGAAAGTGAAATAAAAAGCTCTATATAAAGCGATCTTTGTTGCTAAGATGTCAAAATAGCTGAAATACAATCTGGCAATTTGGGAGGGAAAAGGTTAAGCCAAGGTATTGCATGTAGTGTCACAGTTACAGCCTCACCTGGGCCTCTGGCCAACAAAGCCAGTATTTCAGGTTGGATAGGATTCAGAAGAGGCTACTCCTCTTAAGTATGTTAGATCTGGCTGCTGTCTCTGAAGAAACTAGACTACAAAACAGAAATGAGCGAAAAGCTGAGCCAAAGTGTCACTTTCAGTGCTGCTTTTCTATGGAAACTGGAAAATGTAGTTGTACTTCACCTGTGTTTAATTGAATGAGAAAGATACCTTATGGATTCTTCAGCTTGGCTTGAAGGGTTCCAGGGCACTGCCAGCCTTCTGAGGACCCTCACTAACTCCGAGGAGCTGTACCAGAGGGGACAGTCCACAAGTGCTTGGTGTTGGTAGGAGTGATATGCAGTGTGCCCATAATCCTTTCCAAAGGATTACTCCAGGCTCAGAAAGACCCACCTGTGACTGGCAATTCTTACTTTTATTTGGCTAGGCTCTTGCAGTACTGTGTATTGAAAGCACCATTTTAACTAGCCAGCAGAATTCTTGGAGAAATTTCCTTCAGAGCAGCTAAGCCCTTGTGGATAGGAGGGCAGCTTGCTGAGCCATATTTCCCACTTGTGTCCTGCCTGCCATTGGGAGAGGCTGTTCTCTAAACTCCACAGGAGACAATTTCTTAAGGATTGAAATCTCCATTTTTAGTTGAGCCAATCTCACTAGCAGTCCCCTCCTGTGGTCACCTTTTTATTCTTGCTGAAGGATTAATTTTTCCTAGTCATAGAACTACTAGCTTAGATATTGGCCAAGGTTATGAAATGGGAGCTGGACCTTTAAGAGGCTCTGGTGCAAGCAGTAGTGGTGATTTTTTTCATGTCAGAGAGAGGCATTGGAGCCAGGGGGATCACTGAGAGTACAGTGGGTGTTGGCATTTTTGGCTGAAAGTGATGGGGAGTTGCACAAAGGAAATTTGATAACCAGGTTAGCTCTCTCTCTCTAAGGAAAGCTCTTACCTGTAGGGCTTTTTTTTTTCCATCGATCCTTCTTTAAGAACACTGGTGTTGGGACCGACCTCCCTTAGGCAAGACACAGAATTAGATGGATCCTTTTTTTTTGGTGCAGAATATCTACTCCTATACTGCTACTAGTAATGGAGAGACTCCCTCTTTCTGTTCTTAGGCAATTACTGCCATTATTCATTGTTAGGAAGTTAGAGCAGTTATTTGCATTGGGCTCAGCAAAAAGCTTCTGGAGTTGTCACAGCAGGCAGTTCAAGTTTACTTTGCAGCTTTCTCTTGCTGTGCTGAATGTGTTAACTTCAGGAATGTCCTCACCTCGTGGCCTCTTTTTTTAGTTTTGTCTTCTGTAGAGCCAACAAGGCGATTTCCATCACTTCAGCCTCTGCTTGCCAGATGTTTCCTATCGTACCAAAATACGTGCAGTGCTTGCCATGTGCAAACTTTCATATGAGTGTGTTAATCAGAGGAAAGGAAAAAACCCTCTGTGGCTGATTCCTCTGCTCGGAATGCTGAGTGGGAAAGCTGGAATGCTTACTGAGCCACTGGTGGTTCTGGCAGCAAACCATCTCTGCTGCTTGCTGAGCAAAGAGACCAAGGGAATGGAGAAGTTCTGTAAGGAACAGTCAGCGTGGGTTAATGAACATCTGTTTTGTTAAAAGTTGGCATGGCAAGGTGTACTTCTAATATTTGCCTTCTCCAATGCTTTCTAAAATGAGGTCATGCCCATAAAGGACCAGCACTGCAAAGATCCTGAGCTGATTTTTATGAAGCTGAAACACAATCAGGATATCTGAATGTTTAAGGATAAGGAAATGGAAGTCCCCAAAGCTGCTGTTGAGGAAGAGAAATAGATTCACACTAACACAAGACAAAATTGGAGATGCTCAGTGATGGAGAGCCTGGATTTGTCCTGTGAGCAGAATGATACAAATGGCCCAGTGTGTATGGATCAGAGGAGAATTCATTGCTCAGCTGTTTGCCTTTCTCCCTTGTTAGTCTGCTCCCACAGCCCTGTTGCAAACACCGGATATTGGGGCCGTGCAGGAGCTGGAGCTTCACTTGTGATTCAGAGGATGTTGGGAACCACAGATGTGTCAGCCAAGATGTCATTGCCTGCTTACAAAGAGCACATGCAGTTAGTGAGGGTGCTTTATTCAGCAGTGTAAGAAACTGACATTTTTACTCATTATAATATTTTTTTTTCATGTAAGCTTATTGACCACTCTGATGTAACTGTATAAATTGTAGAAGCTAGAGAAGTCTGCTGTCCAAATACACACAAATTCCCAGCTACATAGATGACACCAGGTTCTTTTTCTTAATTGAACATGCTAATTCCTTTTAATTCCACCTCAGATTTAAGAAATCTGGGCCTGTGTTGTTGACAAAGTAACACTCTGGGCTTATTGGAGCTGGTGAGTAAAAGCACAGCTTGCCCTGCTTCCTGGTCTTGTCAGCTTCCAAGTATTTAGCTTTAAAATAAGTAAATGCTTTTTTATGTTAGAATTCAACAAATACTAAGATGTATTCTGCCAGGTATATGAAAGCTGTTAGCAATTTTGAGTTGAATTTTTAGTAATTAGAAGTTTAAAATCTCTTGATTTTTTGTATGGAGAAAAAGAGTGTTCTGGGAAGTTCTTTCTGCTTTTTTTTTAAGAGCTTCTTGCACAGGATTACCTCACATAAACTTGCCTCTTGGGACTGTTGTGGGATTGCTGCAGTTTCAGTCTCTTTTTTAGTCTTGATGATCCATGCAGACTTATACAGCATCAGAAAACCAGGAAGGATGTCAAACCCTTGCTTTTATATTTTGTGTAGAGAGATAAAGTTTTATGAAATAGTAATTTCAGTAGCTATAAATCTTTATGCCTGTCCATTGAGATCTACTGTCTGTAGTGACTGAGACAAAAAACAGCTTGAAGAGTGCTGCATTAGCAAGAGGAAAATATCTATTCTAGCTGGCATTTCTTGTTTGGAAGATGCTAACTCTCTTATGCTCCACTCTTGGACCACTTCTATCTTTATTTAAAAAAAACCTCAAACCACAAAGGCCAAACCAAATTGCCCTCATCTTTTCATCCCTTACCAGTGACACGTTCAACTGAATGTTGACCAAATCCATTTTAGTCTGCACTTAAATTCAGTGGGCTATCCTACCTTACATTTCTTCCTTCCTAGACCCTGCCAGATGTCTCTAGTCTGCATTTAGTGCTTGTATTAAGTAAGTCAAAAGCTTTCAAAAGGTTCTTTTGGCAATTTCTGCAAGGAAAGGTCTGTAAGAGACAATTTGGTGGATGTTTGGTGTTGATGAATATCCAGATATTTTGAGTAGGCCTGGTAGTAGTCTACAGTGCCTCCTGCTTGAAGGAGCAACTTTCAGAAACATCTTTTAAGGTGATAATCTCTCCAGGTATTTCAGAAACTTCTCTTAAGGTTTTGAAGGTTGCCTCTACAGAAGAACTGTCTAGGCCAGTTAGAACTGTGTGACTGGGAAAGTGCTGTTTGTAATTCAGTGGATTTCATGAGGAATTGGAAATCTGCAGACACAAAACACCTACAGGAAGCCTAAGGCTACACTGCTTAGACACTCAGATTGTCTTCAGGTGAAGGTTACCTGGATAAATATCCCAGGCACAATGCACCTTTTTATTGGACAGGTGTAAGTAAACACAGAGGAGGACAGATCAGGAGGTCTGGTTGATTGGGCACACATGAATTAGTCACTGGCAGGATCTAGCAGGGATGTAGCCTGCATCACAGATGTGCTCGTGTTACGTGCCCAGTTTGGGAAACGTTGGCTTGTCATGGAAGAACATGAGGAGGAGGCTAACACAAACCTATGGGAGATGCCAAGTTTTTTTTGTTCATGACTCACCAAGGCAGCAGTAAATTGTACTTGCTGCTCCCTGACTAATGCAGAGGTTATTCCAGAGCATTCAAAGAATATTGGAGGTTACTAGTTCAAAGTTTTTATGCATTACATCATTTTGCTGCAATGACTGAGTCATTTGGTCAGTTTAGTTGGTAAGTAGGCGGTGGTAAGAGGGAAGTGTTGGAGAGGTGACTCCACAGAGTATATCTGCCTTGGCTCAGCTGACAGCACAGTTTGCTCCCTGTCCTAATTACTTTTTGATAAGATTTATCACCTTTCCCAGAGGCAGAATGAGGACAGCAGTACCTGCAGGCAGTCTATGAGTCTCAAACAGAAAACAAGTTAGGGGGTGTGTTTGGGGTGTGGTATTTATTTTGTAGGTTAAAAAAAAATCCATTATTTCCTGAAATATCATTTTACATGGCTTTGTGTACAGGAAGCAGTATTTCTTACCTGTAAAGCAGAATGCTGTTGCCTGTATGGAAAGGGAAAAGACCAACTAAGAAGAATTAGCATTTAGGTGTAATACACACATTCTGAGGCACATTTATCCCTAAAAGTCTCAAAATTTTGTGAGCAAAATAAGCATAGCATTGTCCAACAAGGGCAGTTAACAGCAGTTGTAATGTCTTGCTGTCCCCTAGCTTTTTGTGAGTCTGTCCATCAGTAGCATCAGGAACAGAATGTTACCTGTAGTATTAAGGAACACTTGCATCATCAGGGAGACAATTACCTGGATATTTGCTAAGAGATGGGATTCTCATATCAGAAGGCATGCCTGAGAAAGTAGGAGAATGATACTCTGTTGTATTCCTCCAAATGAATTATAGATATATTCACTTTCTTGTATATTTTAATTACCTACTGTATAAAAACTAAGAACGATGAAACTGAATGTTTATGGATTTTCAGTAAGACTTTAAAAGTAATATAAGTATATAATTCAGAATGCCTTTTTCCTACCTTTAACAGAACTCTTTATGTAGAATACACGCCCTAGGTTTTGAGTTTGTCCTGCAACCCCACATAGGTGACAGCAGACTGTAAACATAAAACAAAACCTCCTTAAAAGGATTTTTGTTTATTTATTTATCTAATTTTAAGCTTGCCCCTGATGATACTGCCAGTGTTTGAGCTGTGGCAGCTCTCAAAGGATTCAAGGCACAGGACAGATGGATATCTGTCTTCTGTACTCCATGTGTTAAATCAAGAGAAATACTCTCTATTCTGAAGAAAAAAAACCCTGCCTTACTTCTAAGTTCCATCAGGACATAACTGAATTTGATCTCAACCCATAAAAATATTCCAAATGGAAGATCTGTTTACTATATTCTTGTGTAAATTACTTTGCATGTTTCTCTAGGTTGCAATGAAAACATAATCTCTCAGCAAAGCAACTGTAGTTTGGAAGCTGCTGTACTGGGGGAATAGAGTAATAATATCCTTTCTAAAGGAGTTGATGCTGATAAGGCAGACTGCATTTAACTGGCGTGGTCTTTTCAGCCAGACGTGCTGGACTTCACTGTTTGTAAAGCCCACCAAAGTGACGGTGACTTGTCACCCATGGTGGCATTTGTTATGAATGAATCTCTGTTCAAACTGCCCATCTTTGCTGGTTCTGCTCCTGTGTCGTGCAGAGCTGCCCTTGCTCAGGGTCCTTGGCACACAGCTGTGGGCACACGTTCTCATGGCACTTTTGGTGCTGTCTGATCATGAGGTTATGGATGCTTTCAGCATCTGCAGCAGAAAGTTTCAGTCTGGAAGGGTTTGCAGATTGAACGTGGTGGGTTTATCATGTGGAGGAATAATGTCAGTGGAGCTAGGCCTTGATGAAAAGACACCATAGAGAGAAGACTGAGAATCCAGGGTATGTCTGTGGGTCACCTGTTAGTGAAAAGTCAGGCAAATAGCTTCCTTCAGTAGGAATGAGGCATTAGAACTATTTTAATGTGGATTATTAGAGGAACTGATGTGGTTTGAATTGATGTTACCAGGATGCTGTCAAGGAGCTGAAAGACCGTGGGCATTTAAGAGGGCTTATCTCCACTTGCCCCAGGACCTGTCATGCCTTTTGTTGTGTGCCCATTATCTGCAGTAGTCAAAGTCCCGGAACTCCTTGATTTGTGGTTTAGAAGGTGATTTAGAAAGCTACTTTCCCTGCCTGATTTTTGCTTTTATCATGCACAGCATCTGTCTCTCAATGTGAAATGTTGTTACAGCTGGAGCCCAAGGCTGGTTCCTATACATTTATCTGTCTTTTGCACTCTGAAATCTCTCGGCACAGGCAAGGTTCTTCCTGCTGTAGTTTGCCCAACAGGTACCTAGTAATATTAGTAATAGTATTCTAGAAAATACTCTCTGTAGTAACACAGAAGAGTCAGTTACTTATTGCTGAAGGATTTGACCATAGGTGGTGTTTCCTTTTATGACCCAGTTGCAAGAGCTGGGTGAAATCACTGGCACGTTTGGAGGAAGAAGTATTGAAGGCTCTGTGGACAGTACTGAACATTAGCAAATTCACAGAAACATGCACACTGATCCTGCCTTTGGGTAACAACCATCATGAAATGGGAGACTTTAAAGACTCCGTGTTCATCTAAAGTGAAAATCTGTCTTCTGCTCTACCAATGAGCTGTGAGAACATCCTGAAATTTTCATTAAAACCTCTGACAAACACTAAGTCGAGTGTTGATTTTTTTTTTTATTCCTCTCATCGTCCTTTGTCAGTTGTGTGAATACAAATCCAATAACCCTCATAGTTAAGGACATAATCTTTACTGCCTAGTTTTCTCTTATTCAGGATTGTCAGGAGTTGTGGAGAACAGCAGAGAAGTGTGCAGATGACTTGGGATGTAAAGATTTCAGTGAGAATAGGGAACAGTGCAGAGAAGCATCCCTGTTGGATGTGCAGCACAGATCAGATGCTGTGTCCTGATTAAGGAGCAGACATTTCAAGGTCCTGCTTCTCCAGTCATCCAGGTCAGGTACCTAATACAGAGCGTGCTCCGTCTACCTGCTGTGTGCATGCTCCTCTTCTTTCTATGGAAATGAAGCAGAGATGAAAAATGAATTGTTAGCACACACCAAACTCTTACTTCTCTGTAGGTTCAAGTCATGGCTGGAGCAAACGTGCATTGAGACTTAGTGTATTACAGATCCTGCTTCAACAGAGTTTAAAATAAGACTGTATTGTAGACAGCATGGGAAGAAAATGAAGAGATTAGGACTTGTGAAAAAGGTTTTGTGAATGTTTTGTCTTTTGCATATTATTGCCTTTATTGCCTAGATGTATGAGCAGGGAAAGGGAATTCACTTTTAACATGATCAGGCACATTGCATAAGTGTGAATATCAGGGAACAATTTGTGGCCTTTTCAATTGTTTGTTGTGTCTGTTTATAACGTGGGAATGCTTGAATTATCTGCTTTGTCCTTAAAGAGACCTTTGAGCTTTTTCTTCCATTAGCTAAGAGCTTACAAGGCTAGTGGAGTGGAGTATAGGTAATTTTCTTTTATCAAAGGCTGATATCAAATCACTGTTAAGCACCCAGTGTGCTTGAAGAGTGGGAGGAAAAACTGAGTTTGTGTCATTCTCTAAGTTCATTATCTGAATTTACTCCTTAACTTATTTTATCAGAGATGTGTTCCCAAAAGCTCAGAGTTTAACCAGACACAGTGATGCAGAGGTGGGCATTGTTGTTTCAAGGCTGTGATTTTTGATGAACAAATATTTCTTGCCTAAAAGGAAGACAAAGTGTAACCTAAACATGAAGCACTTTCTTAGCAATTTTGCATTATGCTTTTGTCACTAGTACAGGAAGTGCCTGAGGGGAAGACAAGGCTTCTCCTGGACTTTCCCGTTTTGTGCTTCCTGTGGTCAACTTAAAATACAGGGCCAAATTATGTTTAGAAAGTTTTTAAAGAGGCAAGGTTAGCAAGAAATTACTTTGAACTTCATATAGGTAGTTGAGAATCACCCTCATATTTCTGTGTTATTGCTACCTCAGTGAAAATCCTGGCTTCTTTTTGGGAACAGGGAGTTTCATTGTAAACCATTATTGTTGGACAGAGCCTAAAGCTTTAGTCCAAGGTTGTACTTAGATCAAACAGGCAGTGCCCTCTGACACTTGTGCCAGCCTTTCCTGAGCTGTGAACTGGCAGCTCACAGAGCTGCTGTTGGATCTGTGTGCTGTGAAAGAAAAGCAAAGAGTGGGTAAATTTGTGTTCTTGTGTAGTGCTTGTGTATCCCTGCAGTTCTTCCTTTGGAGTTTGTGCAGGTGGTGTGAGAATGCTGAGCACAGTCCTGTAAGGGCAGGGAGCTGGGCAGTGCCGGGGGAGCCTTTCTCAGGTAAAGGTGAGGGCAGCGTGGGTGAACAGGCTCTGCTCTAGACCTGACTGCAGGACTGCAGACTCATCTGGGAGTGCACACCAAGCCACTCTTGGTCTCTAGCACCGCACTGTGGTGTGCAGGACTCAGCATGTTAGAGCTGCTCAAGCACTTCTTTCCTGCTCATTCATTCTGAATGCTTTGGGCTGTTGGTTGCTGCAAACCACAAATGCTAAGAGACAGCTTTTCCAGAATCTGTTTCATGTCTGAAGAGCTGATTGACACGAGGGTTGGTATTTTCTATGTCACAATGTGTACTTTAGCTCACATTGCTTGTTTCCAGTTCAGTTCACCTTGAGTTGCCAACACATGTATTGAGAGTATGAAGGTACATTTCAAAGGCATGCCTAATATCTCGATATAGCTGTAATTGTAGCAGCTGCTTTTTGCTTTTTAAAACAGGCATTCTCTGGCAATTCATCAAAAATGTAACCAGAGTTGGCTATTAAACAAACACCAGGATTTTTTAATCAATATGGTCACAGTTTACTGCCATCACGCTGTTGGTACTAAAGATAAGTAAAAGCACACTATGCATAGTAGTGTTGTAGTATGAACCTAGATTCCACAAAATTCAGAATTTGGAGCACTACATTCTCCCTCTGGTTCCTAACTATCTTTTTGCAATCTGAAAAATACATTCAAAAGTAGTTTTACTCTGATTTTGTCATAACAGGGGTGAATGGCCCCTTGATGATTTCTGACAGATCAATAAATCTTTGCCTTCCTGCTGATGAGAAATAACCCTTATATGAAAACAAGGACAGAATGTGTTTTGTAGTTGTGCCCATGTCCTTCTGGCCTCTTTTGGGAACGCATGAATAATAAAATTAACTTCTCAGCATGCAGCATAACCAGGATTGTGGAACAGCCTTTCATTTCCAGATTCCACCTACATACTATCATGAGCCACTTCTTAAAAAGAAGAGGCATTAAAGACTGAACAGGAATAAAGCTCCAGGAAAAATGAAGTTTACTTTTCACTTGCTTAGAGCGTGCATTATAGTGTATGACTGTAGTATATGTATAGAAATGATATCCTGTTTGGGTAATGTTTACTTTATAGCAGTATTTGGTATCCAGAGAGAGGTTTAACACTGATATGCCTTTATTAGTACTCAGTTAAATTTTTGAGGGGGAAACAAATCAACCCAGAGAAAAAACAAACTAAGGTCCCTGGAAGACCTTTACAGATCTCAGTCTCTTGGCTAACTCAAGATTTAAACAGGAATACCCACAGTGGTTTTTAGAACGTACCAACATATGTTGGTATATACCAACATAGGTGTTTTAAAATGTTTTGCCATATTCATTCCTAGGTGTTTCCAAATGGTAGATAATGTTCTTCTTTGCAATCAATAGTTTTGAGTGTTTATGCTTGTAATCATAACAGTGTGGGGGTTTATTTGCTGTCACAACATCAGCTAACTGTTGTTTGCATTCAGTTGTGTGGCAATAGGCTGTTGGAAATGTGTCCACCATGTATGTGTAAAAGTAAATATGGCCAGTGAAACTGTGTGTGCTTGTCCTCAGTACCCTGAGTCTCACCTCTCTCCTTCTTACAGTATCTTTATAATCAGCTGACAACAGAGTTTGTGTCACAAAGCAATCAGTCTCAGAAATAGTTTCAGTCTTGTAGGAATCCTGACAAAAGTCTGATGTCCACGCAGATGGTCCAGAAAACAATTCACTTTCTAGTTCTCTGACTCACCCCCACAGATGAACAATTTTATAGCTTTTAAATAATTGCTTGTGAATCATGTGGAGGGCTATAAAGGAAGGTGTATGGCACTCATTTTCATGGCAGTGCTTTTCCCTAACTCTAATAGGAGTTTAGTGAATGGTAATCAAAGGAGAAGAGCACTTCCATGAACATCTGCAGGAACTCTGGGATCTCATAGAGTAGAAGTGGCACAAAACATGAAATTTCTTTGCTCTCTCTTTCTTGTTAGATCTTTTTTGGTTTTGTGTTACCTTTTCATGTCAGTATTTCTTCTCTTAATCATTTGACTTACTCACATACTGGTTATTACACTTTGTCCATGATTTTACCTTGTAAGGCTTATACACTTTATGTCTCAACATTTGTCTTAGCACAACAGAGTTGAGGTTGCACACCCAGGCTTTGGATCACAGCCTGGATTGCCATGCCGAGTCTTACAGAAAGCTAAAGTGGTGTCCCCACCACCCTCTTCATTTTAATGGGGCCTGCAATGTGCAGTGAGCAAGAGATCACTGTGTTCTACAGAGGTGTGGTTTCTTCAGGCTCTCCACAAAATGTATTTGATGTCTCTTCTGTGCTGTTGCTCCTCCATGCTCTCAAATTTCCTTTCTGAGAAGGTTCAAAGGAAGAGGGGCAGTGTCCTAATAGAGCACAGCTCATTTCTGTCTCTGACATTCTACTTTGCCCACTTGTTTGCATGAGAGCACGAGTCACTACCCTTTATTTGGTGTCATCAAACTGTAATGATTCAGCTCTGAAAAGCTGGATTTCCAGTCAGCCAAATGAAACACACAAGTACATGTACGGTTTGTAAAGCAGAGGGCTTGCCCTTGTGGTTTTTAGAATAAAATATGCTGGTATGTTCTAAAAACCACTGTGGGTGTTCCTGTTTAAATTCAATGTTAGCCAAGAGACTGAGATACATGGAATTCTTGAGTAACATGGCAGATACTCAAGAAATCCTGCTGACGAATTTTTTATTGAGTCATGGTCTTTTCCGAGTAATTGTGAAGAAAAATGAAATCTCTTTCACTTCGTACAGGATCTAATGTACAAAATTCTAAATGTGCTTGCATTATTTCTGTGACCTGAGGTCAGTACTTCTTTTGCATAATATGAATTTATGAATGCAGTACTGTATGAGCCCTTTCACATCTCAGTTTCAAAATGCAACATGAAGTGATTAGGTGGAATTAGAATGGAGTAATCTTGCAGTAATATTGTTAAAGCACTCTGTATCATATTACCCATTTGCAAGTTTTCAATGGTGGTTCAGTCTTCAAACATAACTTAAAATGCTGTTTGATCAGGATAATATGTGGTATAAGATAGTTTGTATAGGAGACTGCTTTCTTTACTAATGTAATAGTATTGGCTTGGGAATGAAAATCCTGCTTACCTGACAAAATATATCCATAGTCATACGTTAACTTGAAGATTATTTGAAGACTTCTGACCTCTTTGAAGTGAAGAGCCTGGTCTGGCTGATCAGGTCTGATCTGTAAAAACCTGATCTTTGCCTGTCTCCTAAAGAAGTCAGCCTTCCACTAGTATTAGTTGCTGGGAATGACAAAGTTCGTATCCAGTGATGAGGACAGTAGTTGCAGCCAGAATATCTGGCCCAGGAATGTTCCCATTACCTTTATGAGGGACAGTTTTGAGTCATATCCAGGGATTTTCTGTGCATCACTGCCACATGTGGCTGTTTATAGACTGACAGTTTTTAAGAAATCTGTGCTTCTCCAGTCAGATCCTGCTGCCACCTTAGGACATTGAGGGATTTTTTTAACTTCTTTAATGACTCTGGGAATCAGATACATGCTTGCCATCTCAGAAGGGTGATGTAGCTTTTAACCAGCTACAGTACAAGTATTGCTTAATTTGTGTAAGCAGCTTCAAAGCTGGAAGGTTTGGATAATTCACATCTGCTCCGTCAGCCGTGGTTGTGATTTTTGTTGTCCCTTGTCATCTCCAAACTCCTCCCTGCACTCCCAATCTGGGATTCCTCAGTGTATGCTGGAAATGGTGTGAGATTGTGTCTTTGAGGTTTAGTCTGAGAAAGATGAAATGTCCCAGACTCTGCAGGCACAGCAGTCTCTTCAGGTCCTAAAGTTATTGTTTAATCATTGAACTGCACGGTTAGCTCAGGAAGGAACAAAGCAGGAAGGATTGACCTGTTCAAATACAGGCTTTTGCTTTGGAGCTGGTTATCTCGGTTTCCTCGGTAGCCAGTGGAAAGAAGCAGGTGTTCCTGGGATGTGACTCATCCCATGCAAAGCAGTGTCCCAACAACCATCTGGCCACTCAGACCGTCACAAACAATGTGGTACAAGTTTCATCAAGACCATGACTTATTCATGCCAGGAGTAAATAATCCACATTTCCTTTACAGGCTCAGAGCATCTTTGCCATTAGTTGAGAATTACATTATGCTTATTTGACCCATGCATATTTTGCTTCACAATAATAGTTTGATTACTATTGTGATGGGTTTTCATTGTCTAATCTCTGTTCCTTCTGTTAATTGAACAGAGAAAGAAATATGCACAGGTTAAGAAAAAATCTGCCTATTTTTAATGGAATACATGTCCAAGTGTCTGTCCACATGCATTCATGCTTCATCAGCTGAGAGTGAAACTGCAGGTTTTCCATTCACAGCAAGTCAAGAATAACAGTCTCATTCCTGTTAAACAGTTGTTCTTATTTTACCCTTGTGCTGGCAAAAGCAGCTCCTGGAAGACTCTGAATCTGAATAGGGTCTCCACTACTTCAAGCCAAGAGAAATTTTGTGTCACAGGAAACTGCACACTTATGGCTCTATCTGTGCTACTGCTCTCATTTTCAAATGTGCCAAAAGGGATGGTATTCATGGGTAGTACCAAGAGATTAATCTTCCTCTGTTAGCTAGTCTTGGTAAACAAATCCTGGCAATATTCCTCTTTCAGGACCTTTACAGAATACATTGACATCTCATGTTTCTTTTAGAATATGAAACCAGACTGGTAGAATTGCTGGAGTGTTAATTTACTACATGGTGTCTGTTCCCCTGGAGGAAGAGGAAAAAAACTGGAAAGCAGTAGTCTCCCACTGGAATCTTGGCTTGAGGTGAATAGATGAATGACAACATCTTTGTTCTGCAGTAGGGCCTGTCTGACCTTTCCTTTCCTGTTGAGTTGTGAAACAACAAAGTAAACATTTAACTGAATGTGGCAGCCTGAGACAATTGGCCCTATTGTAGAAGGAATACCAGTCCCTTTACTCTGTATAAATTCTCTTTGCTGGCAATGCTAATAGAGCTGCAGTGGAAGAAAGCCAGGCCTTCCTTTGGGCAAGACCCAAGTTTAAGCAGAAATACAAGCAGTGTGTGGCTTAGGCCCTGGAAGTGTCCTGGATGCAGCAAGGCTGCTGAGGATCACCCATGGGCAGAGCACTTTCAAAAGTATTTTGTTTGTAGCACAGGAAATCAATTTGCAATACTGAAGTCTTCAAAGTCCTGCTCTGAGGGTTGTTGGGAGTGGTTGGGTATGATTTCTTTACTAATAGAACAATGCCAGGATGGAATTGCTGAGATGTATTCTTTGTACAAAAAGGAATAATTTCCAAACTTGTTCTCTCGATTTCCTGGCACTGTCATGACACTGCATTCCCAGCTGGGTTGGGCTTCTGAGCATGAATAAACCCACGAGTTGTAAAATGCTATAAATGTACCTGAGCTTAATGTCCATCCAGCTCACATGTCTGTAGTCTGTTCCCTTGCTCCAGGCTGAACTGTTCATACCAGCCTTCACCTGTGCCTTGTGATGATTTGTCACAGTGTTGGAGTCTGCATAACCTGCTGAGGAAGCCCTTGCTAATACTCATGCTCTGACCTTGCCTATTTCCAGTCCATGAAAACATTTTTTTTTGTCCTGCTTCTGTGCTGTACATGTAGAAAAAACTTTGCAAGTAGAAAGGGACAGCCTGGAAATACATTTATTTTAATGGCAGTTCTGCCTATCTGAGAAATCTGCTGGCCTGCTCTGTTTATTGTGGGTTTTTTTTATTTTTAGAGCAGACTGATAACTGAATTGCTTTCTTTTTTTTTTAAAAAAAGCAGTGTATCAGCTGCATAAAGATCTGCCTTGTATTGATCCCTTGGCCCCCAGAGAGCCTTTTCCTCTCTACAGCACCTGAATATTCTCAATATTCAATCTATTCAGTCTATTCAATCATAAATTGAGTACCTCTGTCATATATGCAGATTAAAATATTTCAGGGAAAATGTCAAAAAAGCAACAAAATGCCTGGTATATACACAGCTGACCACTGAGCCCTGCCATTTTGTGAATAGGAAAGTCTTAGTTGTTTTGGACTCTCCTCCTGGATCCACCTTCTTTTCCTCTGAGACTGTGGTTTGGACATTTTCACAAGGATGTATTTCCCAAGCTGTTTTCCAGAGGGACTTGTATCACACCCTTTGAATTGCCTACCCCCTACCATGGGAAAGCAATCTTGCCCCTACTCTGTGGAAAAAATTAAGGGTGTTAAAACTGACACTTCCCCAGTTTTTCAGACATGTTGCTCCTCTGTTTATTCTTTCTGCACCACCCAATGCAAATGTGTTCCTCTTGGTCACAGAAAGAATTTTTATAAAATATTTTTGTACTCCATTATTCATTAAATTGCTGTACCTTTGAGTTCAGAACATCATTGTACATCAGTTCTTTGCCACATGGACACCTACAAGCTTCCAAGGAGATGTTTTGGGGATTTCTTAAAATTTTTGTGATTTAGACTTGTCACTGTTCTTGCATCTTCTGTTTTGTGTAGCTCCATTTGAATGATGATGGACTTCAAGAGCTGGACTTGTTGGATTGTAACTCAATGAGGGTTTTTTTAGGTGTTTTAAAGTGGGCTGTGCACAACTATTACAGTGTATAGAAACCATAACACCTGTTCTCCTCTCTGGTTTAAAATGGACCACGGTGTTGTTAAAAGAGAAAAGGAGTCTAAACAGCTGAACCATTTGAGTTGTCCAATATTTAACACTTAATGCTACAACCTAAGGCTGGCCTTGCTGAAAGCACAGGCAGGACAAAGCCACTCCTGTGTGTTTTTCTCCTCTGTAGCAAGGTGATTAATTGCTGAAGTACAATATTGATCAGGACTGGGCATGCAAACACTATCTTGCCTTTGCTTGTGTGGATGAAGGATTGTGGGGAAAGTTGGTATTGCCAATTAATGCTTAAATACTGCACCTTACAATCTGCCCTGACTGATTGCTCTATTTTTGGGTAACTATCTCTGAACCGAGAATGCTTTACAAAGTCAGAGAAAAAGAAATGAGTGAATTGGCTTTAGAGGCTATCATGTAGAAGAGGAGTCGTCTCACATGTAAATAGTGAAAAAGTCTCATCCTTTTGTGTCCTTGGGGAAGTGGGTGCCATGCTAGGGGTTACCTGAGTGCAGTGTGGCACTGTCTGCGTGTGACCCTGCTGTGTGTTCAGCACTGCAAGTCACGTTCAGTGGTTCTGCTCTTTCCCTGATTCTTTCAGGGAGATAATCTCTGCTTTAGACTTTCATCTCCAAAAGATTATTTTAACTTCTCAAAATATAACAGAAGACTGTGCAGATGGGAAGCTTAAAAACTGTTCTTCATCTCCTTCCCTCGTGGGAAGCTTTCTTAGTGTCCTGTTGGCAAGCTAAACACATGCTGCTTTTTTTATAGAAGCAAAATTTATGATCCTTCTGGCCCGTTTAAATTCACTCGGTCTTTCTGGAGTTCGTCCAACCCTAAGTTTTCAGACTTGAAACAAAACACAGGCATTGGTTTGTTTAGCTCCATCTCAAGTATGGAAGTTTGAAAGCTGTTTGTTTGAGTTTTTTTAAATAATGTTTTGCTTCTCTGATTAAGGAGGTTTGTAGAACTGACTCCAGGTCCTTTTTTTTTTTTTTTGACACACCATAGTATTAAAAAATTACTTGTAAACTATCAGGATCTAAAATAGAATAGATATAGATGTGAACAAAAAGCCTTTCCTTGAAGAGAAGTATTTAATTCACTGTTTCTAAAGGCAAGGTATTGGAAAAATGAGGATGATTTGTCACGAGGGCTTCTTACTGTGAAGTGATTGTACAGTCATTTGAAATTTATCAATACTGTCTGGGTTTCTTCCTGAGGATTTTATCCAGCTCACACTTGCTCTTTGCCTCCAGAAGTGACTGTGTAAAACTTCAGGTGTCTGTGGTGTCAGATCACAGCAGAGTCTCCCATTAGCCTTCTCCAGATTTAAATTCTAATGATTTTCTTTTTCAAGATCCGCCTGTCTGACAAGTTTTGTTACTTAAAAAAGTCAGCTCAGTAGAGGTTTGACGTGTGTGCAGCTTTTCAAGTGAAGGTGCAGAAACCTTTTGGAATCTCAGAGCACTGAGGCAGGACAAGAGGCAGATTTACCTGCCCAAGAACCTTGCACAGAGCTGCTGCAGAGGAGGGGGTTTGGGTCACAGAACTGTGTAGAGGTGGGAAGGAAATGGCAGAGGGTCTGTCCTCTCCTGCCCCTCTTCTCCCGGAGAGGACAGAAGCTATGTACAAACCCAGAAATTTCAGGTTAATTTTTTACTCCTGCCTTTTTCCCAGTCTTCAGCAATTCAACCATCTGTGTGTATATCCAGGGCTGCTCTCTGCTGCCCTGATCTCTACTCTGTTTTTTGGGGAACTCTGAAAAAAGCCATTTCTTTGTTCTGTCTCCCGCAGTTGTAAAAAAGAACAGTAATTTAAACATGCTGCAGGAGGTTTATGCAAGCCTAAAAAATGCCTTATGGACATATTAAGAGTTTGGTGCTGTTGTTTCTTCAGTTGGTTTTACTGTCATGAAATTTCCACAGCAGCTGCAGTCACACAGTATCACAGTATCACACTGGGGGTAACAAGACTTAAAACCAGATACAGACTGCCAGGTCCATAGCTGTTACTTTGGAGGAAACCCCAAGTTTTTGGGATTGGACTTTATACTGATCTTTTAGTCTCCAAAGGTACATACATGTCAACGTTATCTGAATTTTCATGGAATTAAATTATAGGATAACAAGGGAGAAAAGAAGGGGATGTTAGTTTCATTTCTCTCTTGTTAACAGGAGAAGATTTTTACTAGAAATGAGAACTCAGGATGTGTGAAGTAATATTTTTTCCTCAGCAAATAGGATTTCTTTGAATAAAAAGTCCTGAGTTATCAGACCACCTATTTAACATCTCTATATGTCCTAATATTTACCTATTAATTAACAATTAAGATGTAATAGTTCTATTTAATTCCTGTGGTAAGAGCATTTCTTAGGAAAATAAGGTTAATGACAAAGTAAGATATTTGACTGTCAGAATTTTGTGTTTCTTGCTTTTCAAAACTGCTTTTTAGATGAGTATTTGGGTATTTTGTGAGCATGAGTCCAATCTCATCTATGAAAATTTCTGGCAAATTAAGAAGAAATGTAGTCTTAGATATTTTTATTTTCATATACAATTTGGAAGACAGGGAGCTGTTGTGCAAGAATGCTCTGAATCAAACTTTGTCAAGTTTGTCTTTCCACGCTTTTTTTTTTTTGTGTGTGTGTCAGCTGGTTTCTGAGCAGGTGTGGTGGCTGGTGTGTTATTACACAGGAGTCTGCTGTGACAGGAAGTGCAGGAGAGTTTTATTGACATGAGCTGAGGACAGCAGAGAACTGTAAATCAGGCAGGAGCTGCAAAATCCATTTAAACGTGGGTTCCACTCATTCAGTAGTCCCAGAGCTGCTTTCACCAAACTCTGTTTTCTATGAAAATGGCAGCATAACAAGCTGCATGGTGTGCATTCTATATTTCTTCCTTGGTCAAAAGAACATTCTTTTCCTGCAAGGACAGACCAGGTAGAAGTCACTTCACAAAATCAAAATGACACAAATGCGTAGCATTAGCAGAACAAAATTAGGAGGAGAGGTGCCCACTCTGAGTTAGCACATGCCTCTCTCTCTCTGTAGCAAAAAAAACTCCACAAAATTAGAAATAACTTGTGGTTAATGTGCTTGATGAGCTCAGTTTGCACACACAGAAGTAACGAGTTTGTCTCAGGGTCACATCCAGTCGTGTCACCTTGAATGACATTCATTGACATTCATTTGGCTCCGACTAATATAGTTTGATTCATGTTCATCCCAAGTGTAAAATTTTGGGATATCTAATACCTGTGTTGGTTCCATATGAAGCTGATGGCAACAAAGTGACACTGGAGTCAGCAGATCCCTTCTCATTATTGCCCCAGCATTAGACCAGTGCTCTTACTGCATATGCAGTATGTGTTAATCAGCATTAGCTTTTTAAAACATGTTACAATATTTCTTTGTTAAAAATAATATGTGTACTTGGTTTGAAATGGCATTTCTGCAATACATTTTTTTGTTAGTTCTTATTATAAAATACAACTATTCATTAGTATAGCTTTTGAGTTACACAGTTCGTTTGTATTTTTGAGATCTGGAAATCTTGAGGGGCTATTTTTTTGTTGTGCTGGTTGGTTTAGTTGTGTCTTCTGTGAATCCTGTCCCCCTGAGTGTGCTGACAGAGTTTCAGTAGTTTACCCATTGGATGTTACAAACAGGGCAGAAGGTGAAGCACTGAGGTGCTCTGTAAACTCTGAGTGACATGGTGGCAGTCAATGTGAATAAAACAGGCTGAATAAAAACCTGCTATCCAACTTGTGAAAGCAGGAGTCAGATGGGACTTGAGGGAGGATTTGCTGCACTAGGACTATTCTCCAGTGGGTATTGTGCATATTGTCCTGTTGGCATAGTTCAGGAGGCAGCAGTGGTAGAACACAGAGGTTCTGTCAGTTATCTGGGGATCTGAGGTGTTAGCAGTTTAATGGTAAGTTCATGAATAGTGTTTATATGTTCTGCTGCCAACAGTGGCAGTGATTTGGAGTCATATTTGGTGGTTAACTAATACTCGGAAGTAGAAACACAGTACAAGTTTTAGAGATTAATTCAACATTCCCAAACCCCCAAAACCTTCTTCACAAAACCAGACAAACCAAACACTTTACTATGAAATATCAATGTTGTGATCTTAGTATGAAAATACAGAAAAACAAGCAGTTACCACATTTGCTGATATATTAGGAACATAGCAGTAGCAATAGATGCATAACTTGGTATGAGCAGTTAATTTTCATAAAGTTATTAGTATGTTAGCCTTTTGGTTTTGGAAAGTGAAGTGTTTCCTCTTGGAGGAGGGAGGGCACAGGGCTATCTGTTTCTATGTCTTATAAACATGTTCCTTTTATCCTTCAGGCAAATAGAGTAATACAAACTCTGCTGAATGGTTTTAAATTGACATAGGGTTTCCAGAGCAAGAAATGTATGTGTTGTCTGGATTCAGTCCAAAGCATCTTTACTTCTGAACTGGCTTAGGCCAGAGAGACAGGATGTTCCACAGAGCAAAAACCATGTGATTAAAGAACATGAACAAACACAGAGTATATTATTAACAAAATACCAGACTGCATTTCATGTTGGGTTTTCTGGCTGGTGACCCATGGAGTTGACTCAAAAATTTAACAGGGAGACAAAGGTCCAGTCTGTTCTAACACAACTAATAATCACAAAAGATTCTCTGAAGCCTTCTCTCCTGTCTGAAAGAGATGTTCACACAGGTCCTGACAGGGGTGTAAATACATCCCAGTGAGACTCTGTGCTCAGGAGCATGTCCTGAGAGAGTGTTGCAGCATCTGCTGCAAAGGGTTTTTATCTTGATTCACCATTCTGTATGTGTCTAGAAATTAGGCTCCCTGTTGCCTCCAGGCTCATCATGCTGTCAACAGTATCTTCATTTCTCCCTTTTCTGACTCACACGCCTGTCAGTGCCATCCTGTCTGTCCTACTTTGTGGCCTCTTCCATTTTCAGGATGTGGCTGAATCCTCCACATCCTGATCAGCAGCTGTCTAGGCCATGATCTGTGTGGGCAGACTTTGAGTCACTCTGTTTTGTGGTGAGGATGCATGTAATTGAGGCATGAGGTGAAGGGTGTATGGTGTTTGAAGACTTGTGGAGCACTTGAATAGCAGCTGACAAAAAATTTTGATCATAAGCAAGTAGATAAGATGGGGTAGTTTTGGCTGGTCATGTCTGCCCTTACAGAAGATAACTGAAACAAAATTAACATTTTTTGTAGTTTTTGATATCGTTAGGAGGTTCTGCTCCTTAGCATTTGTATGCCTTTGACCCCAGAACCTGGAGAGATCCATGAATCTTCACTGTGTAAGTATTTTACTTGCTGTGTTTTCCTGAAGAATTAAAGAAATCTGTTTATAAGAAGTGGAAACAGATAGCCCTGTGCCCCCTCTTCCCAAGAGGAAACTCTTCACTCTCCAAAAGTTTCTTCAGGAAATTAAATCAGTGCTGGAGTGGCTGTCTCCCATCCTGTCCACATTCATGACTTTTCCTGGGAGGCTGCACTTCTACTCTCCCCTAGCAAAGGGCTGAGGTGCCACAGTGAGCCTGTGAACTTGTGTGAATCCTGGTAGTCTTTTACAAAGACTGCATTTTGCTCTCAGGACAGTGTGTGGATCTCGGGAAAGGGCACACCAGGCTCATTTTCATTCACTTTTCACAGAATATTATTTTATTACGAATGGACTTATGTATTTGGGGTCTTCCTTCCCAAGGTTACACAAACATTAGAATTGTTTTCAGTGGTATTTGACACTTTTAGCCAAATGGAGAGCTGCGACAGCAGTTTAATTCCTGTTCCGTGTTCCAGGCGCATTCTATTAAACATGCATTTTAGCCAGAGGGAGAAGGAGCTGTGGAAGCAGTGGGTGTTAGATCCCTGACAGGCAAGGCGCTGCTGTTGAAGATGACAGCTTTTCCTGCAGTGCCCAGAGCATCACTGCGGAGCCGTCTCCTCCCTCGCAGAGCAGCCAGCTGCCTTCCCACCCCGTCCCCGCTGTTAGTCAGCAGATGCGCTCCGCTCTTCCGGATCCGCGGCAGAAGATATTGTTAAAGCTCTTCCTCGCTCTGCTTTGTTAAGTAATTCCTCGTTGTTAATGCTGAAAGGGAGATTTTCCCCAGGCGCTCCGGGCAGGAGGTTGCTTTGAAAGCAAGGAGAGGTCTGTGGAGCAGCAGCACGTCCCAGGGCTCCGGGGGGTGGCCCGGGGTGGCCGCCGGGAGCGGGGGGTGCGAGCCTGAATCACAAAAGCTGCAGAACCGGGAGGGCCGGGCTGGCAGCGCCGCTGCTCCTGAGTCACCCGGGCCAGCTGCGGGGCAGCGGTGGCCACTGCAGGCGGAGAGCGGGGAGAGCTCCCAGGCAGCTCCGACAGCTCGGCAGCCTCTGCAGACAGCGCCGTGCGGCCAGCGGCAGCGAGACAGTCCCCGGGTGTCATAAATGAGAAACAAAGGTCTCCACATTCAGCAAAATGTAGATGGATTTATTTGATACAGACGGAACAAGCAGCGCTGGGGAACGTGAGGGGTCACCGCCCATACTGAACCTTAGTTTGCAGCCTCATTTTATACTATGGTTTCTCGTTGTAATCAATAATTTTTGGCTTTTTGCTGTCATAATTTTGCCAGGTAAGCAGCGGTGGTAGAATAAACCTCCATATCCAAATTCACGAAGTCTCTGGTGATAGTCAGTCTCACAGATAACCTTGTAGATAACCACCAGCGAAATCTGGAAGTCTGGTCCTTGAGATAGGGAGTATTGATCACACAAAGGCAGGAAGGGCTATTGGGAAGTCTGATTTTGCAAGCTGGTAGTACATACAGCTTATTTGGAAAACATAATATTCAGAGCAAGGTGATTTAAACCAGAATTATTTAATCATATATTTTCCTTTATCTAATGTCCATGCTTCACTTCAGACCTTAGTATTCTGGTTCATACAAACCCCAATACTTTTGTGATTAACACGAATCTTTTATCAATTATCACACAAGGAAGTCCCCAAGGAATTTCCCTGTACTCGGCACTGCTGAGGCTGCACCTCCAGTGCTGTGTCCAGTTCTGGGCCTGTTGGGAAGATAAGGATTTGACAGGAAGGTCTCACAGATATATATATATATATATATATGTATAACAGCAAGATCTTTGAATGTAGAATCTGAAGAAGGAATAGAAATGATAGCAAGTTTTGATATAGAAGAAAATCATTGCTGAGCCAGTCTTACTGGGTAGCTAGAAGGCAAAGAACAAGTGGGTTGAAAGTGGCTTTTATGGCTTAGAGCAAAGGATAAATCCACCTCAAACAAAAGATGATTTTACCAAACAAAAGGATTTTCACAGGCGAATAAGAAAGCCAACGTTGCAAGTTGAGAAAAGATCTCAGAATTTTCCACTGCAAGAAAACTGAAAAACAAATTCTAGTTTAACTATAACATACTAACCTTTCATGACTGGAAAATAGTAACATGAATATGGTAATGTGAGTAGTTATGATAGGCTGTAGGTGATAGTAAAGGTGTTGATTGGTAGTCATGTAATGAAAAGTGTATAATTCATTTTAACCAGAACCAGAGGGGCTTCAGAACACACAGCTCGCCCATAGCCAGCAGCTCTGGGCTCACCCACGACCCTCAGCTGCTGTGACCTCGTCTGTGCAATAAACAGCATTTTGAGAGCTGGCTGAAGCCTCCATCTCTCTGTCAGGCTCTTACATGGGCCCACAATTCAGGGCAGATATTGAGATGCTGAAGCGTGTCCAGAGAAGGGAATAAGGCTGGTGAGAGGTCTGGAACACAAGTCCTGTGAGAAGCTGGAGCTGAGGATGTTTATCCTGGAGAAGAGGAGGCTCAGGGAGACCTCATCACTCTCCACAGCTCCCTGACAGGAGGGTGCAGCCAGGGGAGGGTTGGGCTCTGCTCCCAGGGAGCAGTGACAGAACCAGAGGACACAGCCTTAAGCTGTGCCAGGGAGGTTTAGGCTGGACATTAGGAAGAATTCTGCACAAAGAGTGGTCAGGTGTTGGGATGAGCTGCCCAGGGAGGTGGTGGAGTCACTGTCCCTGGATGTGACAGTCAGTGCCATGGTCTGGGTGACAAGGAGGTGTTGGGTCATGGGTTGGGCTTGATGATCTCAGAGGTCTTTTCCAATTGTTTCTGTGATTGTCTCTCTGAGGAACAGTATCAATTGCAGGTAATTGGGAGTGCTCTGGTTTCCCGTGGCTTTCTGCCTATTCATTTGTGTCGGGTCTGCACAGCTGCTTTACAAACGTGGAAATGTGCTTGAAAGCTGATGAGCTTCCAACACAAAATAAAACCTACAGTGCTTGTATATCTCAAACGCTAGAACTGTGGGGCTTTCTGTGAAGCTCTGGTTCAGGTTTGCATGTAATAGTGAGATTAAAACTTGGCACCACTTTCAGGCTCATTTAGAGAAATTGTCCTTAGGTAATGTAACAATTAAAGGACGAAATTATCCTTCAGTGCTTGCATTCTTCAAAAAAAGGCAAATATTTTAGAATCCTGTACCAGTCAAAAGGTACCAGTGAAGTCAGCTGGCCTGGAAATTATTTCATGCGTCCTTGGTATGAAAATGCATTGAAGTTTCACAACAAAAAGGCAAACATAACTTACTGTGACCTGTTTTCTAGCCTTGGGACAAGATTAAATTTGAACTGGTGACAGGTATCAGAGTATTTGCTTAAGCAAACAGAGTAAAAGTTACTGTTAAGTCTTCGGAATGTTCAGTCACCCATTTCTGCATGATTTGCATGATAAAATCTCAAAGAATGGAATAGAAACACTTTTCATATGTAAACTAACAATCATCAAGTTCTTCCAGAATGTTCTATCTTCATACTAAAATGTTCTGCAGATTTTTCCGTAAGTTAGGTGGAGTAAAAAGGCAAATTTATCATCTTAAAGGCAGTTTTCTGATGGTATCCCAAACAGATTAAGCTACAATTGCATTTCCTTAATCCAAACATTTTGAAAGTAAAATTGCCTTTACTTGGAGTTCTGTCACTACTGATGTCACAATATTTTGTTTACTAGCAGAGAAGTTCTAGTCAGAGGCTATATGCAAAATATTTTTTTTGTCTTTTTGTCTCTCCTTGCAAAGTCTGTCAATTTCTTAATGACACTTAAACTTATTCCTGTTCTTTAATAAATTTTTCATGGTGCAGACTTAGCGTTATTTTAGTTATTTCTTGGCTATTGTCTCCAAATAATTGAGAGAGGTCTTAGTCCTGGATTGTCCTGCTCGTGCTTCTAAAGATTAGCTTTTCTTCCTCACCTATGTAGCTTCCTTGTTTTTCAATGACTTGCAGAAAATGAGCATGAATAATGAGATCTTCAGACGTCTCATAGGGCTCCAGGATGCTGATTCAATAATATTCCACTTTTAGTACTACTTTTTAAATGTCAGTCTGAGTTTATTTTAAGCTATGATATGATATGTGATATGATATGATATGCATCATATCTTGCATTCCAAAAAAGAAATATCTATGAGAAATACCTACCTTTTCTGTATTACTGTTGGGAGATTTTACCCTATGAATGTCATAATGGATAACCTGATTATTACAGATGTTTTCATAGATTGATGCATTTGCTTATACTAATGTGCACTTCTGATTGTCTTTGTCTGCTGAAAGGCAGGGTGTTGTTTTGGTTTGGATTTCTTTTCCAGTTCCTCACTGCCTATTACTTCTGTTATCTCTTTCCCAAGCTGGTTACACACAGTTGCTGCTATTTTTAGCTTCTTTCTGGCTTTCATTAAATCTTGAATTTCCAAGATTGTCATTATGACATTTGGGATAAATATTTTCTAATTAAATTCACCTCTTTTGAACTGCCCCGATTTAAAGGATCTCTCTAAGAAAATACATATTCTAAATATAATTTGTCATTGCTAAAGATGCACCTTTTCCTGTCACAGATATAGTCAGCAGCTCGAGGTTTGACTACAAACCTACCTAGTTTCTTGTTTTTTCAGGTCAAAGTAACATCCAGTCAGGCTTTGCATGGCATGAGGCAGAAACAGGATTTTCTGGCATGGTGAGTACTTGTAGAATCAACAGGCTGATGATTTCTAATGACCAAGAATTCAGGAGACACTGCATCCTAAATACGAGCAAAAGGGGGTCAGTAATCTGCCAAGTAAATTCTGCTTCACCCCTACATGTTTTAGAGGTGGCTTCAGGGAGGAATTTAGGAGAGGCTCATTGTGGAATGACTTAATGTGAGCTCCCATGAGGATGGAAAGGAGCACTACCAGGGGGAAGCTCACAAATGGAGGTTGAAGGAGCTGTTTAAAATTATAATATGGGTAGGGATTTAATGATGATGTTCATGAGAAGACCTTAAGTAGGGATCATGCAGCAGAGGATGTTTTTCCCTTTCGTACTCACAGATTTCAATTGTAAACTCTTCTCTCTTTCATTACTTTGTTAGACAGAGATGTTTTTTTTCTTCCAGAGAGCACAAACCAGAAGTGTCTCTTTTACTCGGTTTCAGTTTGCTGCTTTTCCAGGCCATTGTCATTCCACGTTTCCAGAAATAGCTAGGAAAGATGTTGCAAGGTCACCGAGTTCCTCTTTGTTATCTCCTTGGCCCAAGGCAGGATCTAATAACATTAACATGCTCTCAAGCATCCTGACAGACAATCTTAAAAGTCTCCAGTGATACAGACTCTCCTATATCCCTAAGCAATTTTGAATTATTTTTAATAGAAATTTTTGCCCTCTAATGTATAAATGAGAAATAATATAAATAAATAATCTAACATGATGTCATAAATTGTACAGGAGCACTCAGGTTTTGACATGAACAGCAGAGACACAGGTTAATGAACTTGACTGCTGTACTTATAAAAGACAGAATGATTAAATTATGTGTAGTTTGCTGCAATGATGTTTACAGGCATGTTCATTGGAATCAAAGCCCTCTGAGATATGTCTGCTGATGGACAAGAATTACATCCACAGGCCCTCAGTCAGTCCCACTCTGCCCCAGGATGGTCAATAAGTGCCACTTTAGTGACATCCTTTCCACTGGCTTTTTGGGTAGAGAAAGACAAGAGTATAACGTTCAGTGATGCAGCAGATGTTTCAAAGTCCTCCTCAAGGAGGAGATCATCCTGCTACCTAAATTAGGCATATTATGGAGTTTCAGAAATGCAAGAAGAAATGTCCAAGCTAGGTTTGAATTGGCTAAGAAAGTTTTGGATTTAAACCATGTTGGTGAGGCTTATGATATTGGCTCTACCAGAGTTTTATGGACTTTTATTTGTCTGGTGCCTGTCTTGTCCCTAAAACACGAGGAACAAGGAGCAGAGCAGGAGAGAAAATACGATTGGATGATGCACTTGGTTTGCTGTAGAGGAATCATTTACCTTTGCATTGCTTACTTGCCTCCTGTCTGGTTTACCATGACCTGCAAGGGAACATTCCTCTTCCACAGCCAAGGCATTCAGGCAGAGTTAATTGAGCAATTAAATTATCAGGTGATGGAAATAAAAAATCTCATCCACATAGAAGGGTTTAGCAATCTGGCTCCTTTCAATTTCTGCCTTACTATTATGTAATGTGTGTGGTGCTACCCAGGTGCACTCTGTGCAGAACAAAGAGGGAAGCAGCTCTTCTGACTTAAGCTTTAGAGGACATGACATCCATGACTTTTGTCAAGTGACCACAGAAGAAGGTGACATTAAGGGTTTTTGAGGAGACACTGTGATTATGGGCAGTCCATTTAATAGAACCTCCCTTCCCAACTCGTCCTTTCTGTGCAGTCTCCCATCAGGAGTTTGTAGCAGTGGCTGAGATAACAAACACATAATAAACCCTTTCTTTCCAGCTGGGTGTGTTGCACCTGTAAGTATCCATGAAGGGGTGAGAAAAGTTAGACAGTGTCCAAGTTCTGGGGGATTAATAGAGAATTGCAAATGGAAGCAAATTCCATTTTGGAGAAGAGTAACAAAGATAATGATTGTCTTAGTGAAGATCCATTTGAGACAAGTACAGGCAACCTAAAATGCATCTATTTTCTGAGAATATTGATGTGATGTTTGGCTTTGCCAGATGTAAAAATATACTGATTTTCATCTCTGTCCTTCGACTGTGAAATCTGATCTCTGGAACTCTCAGTGAAGGCATCTACTTGATACTTGCAATTTAAACGAGCCTATATTCTAGTACCTTGGGATGTTCACTTTAGCTTTGATCAAAAAGTTCTCCCATTTTATTTCCTCCATATAACCTGATCACTTAAGCAAGTCTCCTGGTGCACTTGGATTTTTAATTAAAAAACCCCAGGTGTGAGAGGTTGGAAACATTTGCCCCTCGTGCACGTGAAGGTTGTCAGCCTCTTGGCCAATGTGAAAATGAGAGCCAAGGGAATATGGTCTGTTTGAGGGAACAGGCTTGGGGTTATCTCTCTCACTGTAACACTTCAGAAGGAAATTTTCTTGACTTTGCAAGAGATGCTAACTTGGCTTGGTGTGGAGTGGATGTGATCTAACTCTGTCCCTCCTGTCTTTAAGAAGGGGTTGTTTACATGGTTCTCATCCTTAGGGCTGCAACACCAACACTCATGGGCTGAGCTCTCAGAGCACAAACATCTTCCATCCATGTTCTCTCTTCCTGCTTGACTAACACGATTCCAGAGACCTGTGCATGTCTGCTGCTTCCCTTGGTAGCTTATTGTATCAATTGATCTTTTCTAGCTCTGAAAAACATTTTAGTTGTAATTTCAATTTATTTAGTTTTAAATTTTGACCCTAGGTTGAACCAGCTGCTTTAGAAGCTCTTGCTGTGTGTCTTATGCAGGAATTCAACCGATAAAATTCTTTAATTAGACTATTGCAAAATATTTTTCAACTCATAAATAATTTCTGCCATTCTGACCCTGAGTTTTTCAATGGTATTTTTCAGCTTTGTACCCTAGAGCTTGACTCAGGCTGCAGTGTGCTTTTCATCTGTTCCAGGCCTAGAAGGAAAAATACTCCCTGCTGGTTAAGGTATTCCAGGGCTGCAGTCAGACCCCTTCATGTAGCTCAGCCTCAGAAAACAGGAACCAATTGCTCATTTACCATGTTCAATCTTAAGACAAAAAACTGGCCTAGAAGTGGCATAAAAATTTCATGCAGAATCAAACCCATGGATTCTCAGCCAGCTCTGCTAGTCCTATGCCCAAAGAGATTATAATTTTATTGATAAACTGAGTAACTGTGTACCTGCTAAAACCACTTATTCCTCATGGGAAAGAGGAAAAAAAAAGGGTAGGGAGTCAAACTAACAGTGAGCCTGTTATTATACCAGGTGGGAAATTAATTCTATCATTTTGAGGTCTGACCTCCAGTTTTGTATATAAAGGTCATGGCTCTTGTTGGAAAGATCAATTAATATATCAGAATATCAGGTTCAATTCAGAAATACCATCCAAGAGTGTCCCGTGCTGTTTATTTGCTGTAGCAGATAGTTAATCTGTTTGCTACCTGTTCTATTTCTCTTGCTCAAGAGTATTAGCAAATGTTTATTTGACAGAATGTTCTGTTCCTCTCCTATTTTTTTTTTTTATCTCCTCTGTCCTAAGAGAATGAAGGCAAATCCCAGAGCAATTCCAGGTTGGAAACATCGTGTTGCAAGTTGGACTCTAGTCAGAGCAATTTTGTTACTGCTGATGGGAAAAGAGTAGAAAACAATGGGCTGCCAAACAGAGAAAGGGCCTTTAACTAAAGGGTAAGAAATCAGGAGAGAGGAGATGCTACAGCACTTTGACTCACCTGAAAACACTCAACAAATTGCATGGCAAGGTGAATAGATTATTCACACCAGTAAAAATAAAAGGTGGACTTGTGAGTAGCAGCAGCCACCGTCCACTGCTGGAGACAGCCCTGCTGCCTGATCTACTATAGCTGCCCTCTTGTTTTAGTGGGAGACTGGGCTTGAAGGAATATATCCAAAGTCCTCAATGCTAGAGGCATTGCTTTCCAGCAGATCAATTAATTTTCTTCTAATGCTGTTGATTCAATGTGCACTGAAATTGTGGCACACGTTACAAATCCCTACCATTCTTCTATGTAAATATGATGCCAAGCAAGTGGCAGCTGCCAATGCTGGTTAACACTTGAAAATAACAGAAATCCTGGTTGCTGCTGGCAGAAAGAGAGTGGGAAATGATAGGCTGGCAAATGACAGGCTAGCAAATGACTTGTCAGAAACAAACATTTGTATGAGACATGGTGAGTGTTAGAAAGCCACTGTCAGAGGTGGACATTTAGGACAGAAACAAAATAATGATAAGATGTTAAACCCCCTCATCTCTTTCACTGTGCTCCAGGAAAAGGTACATTTTACTGATGACCCAACAAATGTTCTCAGATTTGGCTCTCACAGGATAATTTGCTAAGCCATATGCTTTTGTCCAGTCAGAATGCTTGTTTCTGTGGTTTGCATTCTGGTGTGTTTGAGGGTTGCTTTGGTGTTTTAGGCAAGCATAGGCCCTGAAAGAGACTGACAAGCTTCAGGAGCAGTTTAGGGATGTCCTTTTTTTGTTACTTCATCTCTGTCCTTTTCTCTGCTTTCAGTGGATGCAAGAGGCAAGGAGGGCTGGCTGGCTTTGGGGTGACCCAAGAATATTCTGGTACCTGTCTGTATCTGTTTACACCGAGTGGCTGTCATGCATCCCAACATTTCTGTCTCCATAAAGTATCTGATTGTTTGAGATGGAATGTAGACATCTACATGTAGACATCCAGCTATTCTCTACCTTGTTGTTAGATATTTTCAGGTAGACAGAGGATGAGAGCCCCTGCCTCTCCTGTCTGACAGGCACTCTGTATGGGTGGAAGAGGCTAAATTAAAACCAGCAGAAGTGGACTTTCCGGTTTTTCTTGATAACTGGTGTAAAGGAGAGAAGGGAGCAGTCTTGTGCACTGCAATTAACATCAGGTGCTATTGCAACTCATCCTGTAATGCGATATAGATACAATCTCAGCAGAAAATTGAATGCTGCACTGAGTCAGAAACAGAGCAATGCTGGGTTTTGAAGAAAGTAATTAGCCCCAGGGACCCAGTGGTTTCTCATTTCCCCTGTGGCACACACAGGGAAGTGGGGCAGTGTTTCCCGTAGGCTTCCAAAGTCAATTTAGACAAGGTACAGAGTCAATTTATAAATCAGTTTTAATTAATACTTAGCGAGAGGCAGGCACACCTTCGGTCTTCCTGCAGTGTCCACCAAGTGCCACTCAGTGCCATTCTGCTTTTTTTTGTGAGCTTTGAGTGCCCCATCTCTGTCTGAGCACTGAGCCAGCCCAAGCCCCTGCTAGAGAACACAGCCCAGTGCATCACTGGTGTGTGACAGACCTGTCTGGGTCACCATCCACCACCCTCACCCATGGCCGGGTGCTGTGACCTGTGCTCACCTCACCACTTCTTCCTCAGAGCCCTTGGTACAGCAGCAGCCCAACCCTTCCTTGTGCTGCCCTGCACTTGGCCTTCACAAAAGCAATGATTTGAGGTTTTGCAGAACTCACTGATCACGAATTCTGCTTTTTTGTGCAGCAGAAGATCGGAAGCATACAGAAAAAAGAAGCTTGCTAACCAAGAAAATTTTAATCTTACTAGAGACAGGATGTACTGGGCTGAAAGCTGCAGCTTACAATTAATTCGAGAAGCAAAGAATTGACCTGCTCAGGTAACACAGCAGGGATGAGAGTAGTCTTTATTTATGCTCTGTCTTTAATGAGAATTAAGTTTAAATCTCAAATATATACAGCCTGTGCCTGTTCTGGGTGACTGCAATTTCCACCATCCAGGATTCTTGCTTCTGCTTTCCTGACACAGCACTTATCACCTTTCAGTGGTTTGTCACATACAGAATGAAATCTACACGACCTCTGGGGCTTGTCTGCTGTGAGACATAGGCTATTTGAGGCACTGCAGTGAAATGAAATGCTGTATTTCAGTGAGTTTGCCACACTGGTTTGTGTGTTCCTGCACCTCTTTCCCCAAAGCTGCACCCAGCAGCAACAGCCAATACCTCACATGATTCATATCTTACATGCCAGCAATTAACACTTTTGTTCAACATTTGTCTAGAAGTGCATGGCCAATGTAGCTTAGTCTGTGTGTTGCCTTAGAGGAGAGTTTTTTCCCCAGCCTTCTTTCATTCACTTGATGGAAAGACAAAATATGATAAAGGTCATAATCTGAAATATAATTATTTTCCTGGTTTTGTGTCTTAAATATTGGTCTCAGGAGTTTGCTCAGGAAGTAAATGCAAATCTCATCATTTGGACTCTTTAAACTGTCGTGGCCTTCTGATCCCAAGCACATTCTCAATCTTTTGGATTCTCTAAGTGCCCTCTAGTGACTGATTCTCTGAATGGTGTTGGGATTTCATTGTCATTGAGACACCAGCCATTGAAGGGGTTGTCGGTGAGGGCAGGAGCTGGAAAAACGTCCTCATATTATTCTGAGGGCAGCACTAGTTCGTTCTGCAGAAGTAAATAGAAGTGTTTGTTGAGCAGTCTGCAGAAAGCTCCAGGCAGCAAAGCAGTGAATGTACATGTGCTGCTGTTGTGGAAATGTCTGAGCTGAAATACGAGTCAAACCAAGTACAAACCACTGGAAGAAAAACTGGCTGTCACTGCACAACACTTGAATAATTTTGGTGAATTGTGGCATTAATGAAATTTTCCTGAGTATTAAAATCTGATGTTCATATATTCTGTAGTAAATCACTACGTTGAATTTATTTTCTCAATTAATTGACAACTCAAATTTAATACAAATAGACCAGGGCTGTTAGCATTGTTTTTCATTCTGCAGTAAAATACTGGTTCTTATTTCTGGTGGTGCTTTAGGTATGGGCTTTTTGGTAGTGTTTTTGCTTTTTCAAAGTAAATATTCAAGTGTTTTTTTAAATGTTTAATTGCATCCATGGATATAGCCAGTGTAGGAGTTCAGTTCAGGAACTGATTTATCTGGGCTATTAAAGTCATATGACAATGTGCTGAGGGCCAGATATGCAGGTGGTGTGCAGACTGGCACATACAAGGTTTCTTTCTGCTCTTACATTGTTTTAGCTGCCCACCAACTGCTTTACGCCCACTCAGTTGGCAGGTAAGGGATGCTGGGGCGGTGTAATTTACGTGGTAAGCTCATCTTACCATATAAGCATTAAGAACATATAATTGAGATGCACCTCACCTTGTTTGAACTTGCTTCTTCTTTTCTGTCCTGCTCTGTATTTGCACTGTGTTCAATACTATAGGCCATAGACCTTATTGGCATGATTGGGCATTTATAGAAATATAAATTTTGTTCTTCAACTGGTAGCATAAATGTTGTGGAAAGCAGAGTTTAATTTGGATTTAATAAAAGCTCTCATCTGCCTGGGATAGATGTACAGGGAGAGCTCAAGGGAAGAAGGCAAGCTGGGATTGGCTCTAGGAATGATCTGGAAAAGAGGACTATGGAAGGAGCAGGGACAGTTGGGATTCAGAGGACATGTCAGCCTGTATGATGAACACCTGTATTCATCTATGTAACTCCAGTGGTAGCCAACAATTGGACACGAGCTCATGGAATGAAGCTGAGCCAGGAGAAGCTCAGATTGGACATTAGGAGAAGGTTCTTCACTGAGAGGATGGTCAGACACCAGAACAGGCTCCCCAGAAAAGTCATCACAGCACCAAGCCTGTCAGAGCTCAAGGAATGTCTTGTTATAAGGTTTAGTTTTAGGTGACCTGTGATGAGCAGTAAGTTGGACTTGATCATCATTATGGGTCAGTTCCAGCTTGAGATATTCCATGATTTCAACTCTAGCAATTTTTCTCATTAGCTGAACTAATTTTAAGTAAGACTGTCATGAACTTGCCATTGACTAAATCTCCTGATCCCTGATTTGCAAACTTACAGGTGGTCTAGGGTTGATCTGTTTTAAATTATTATAGTGCAAAAGAACGATAGCACCAAGGAAGTTGATCACTAATGTGACTTTTTGTTAACTGCACTGGACAGAATGAGAAATTTACTGCACAAAATAGAGAGTTGCATCAAGCTTTCTGAGAGATTACAGGAAAATTTTGAGTATTGACCTTGCTTGGAAAAAGAATATTTAAAAGAGGTGGGCCTGATGCTTGGCAGCAAATGTACAGGGCTTTACTTTTAGATTCTTAAGTAACCATGCTGCTATCTAGTTCTCAAGAAAAAAGTCTGAGGGAACAAAATAGAGTAGTTCAATTTGAAGGGACCTCCAACTATCATCTAATTCAACCACTTGACTACTTCAAGGCTGACCTTCCCTCCCTCTCCCCTCGCCAAAGTAAGTGAAAAATCAGTGGGAAATGGAAATATCTGGAGCCGTGTCTCTGTACAAGAGGAGAAAATGCAGCTGCTGACACCTTGTTCTCCAAACATGAGCTGAGATCTTTGGATCTCTACTATAAGAGCTCCTGACTGTTGCTTATTCCAAGTGTGCTTTTGCTAAATACAGTGACTGCCTAAGTAGAACAGGAAGATGGTACAGACCAGGATGCTCTGCTCTCATATACAGTAACAAAGAAGCTGTTGTAAAAAATCACATGAGTGGTTGTTTTTCCTCTAAAACCTTCTGAAAACTCGTCCAAAATTTAATGGGCAATTTATTTTAGGTCACACAGATGTCTTGAATCCATGGCATTAAATCCTACACAGCTTGAAGAACTTAAGACAGTCACTGTGTTTGTATACACATAAATATATATTTATCTAAAATACTTTGAAAACACAAAGGGTGAAAAAGCATATGTGCTATTTAGTATCACTGTATCAATGTATCAATGGATGTGCCAAATCAGCTGTGGTACTAAGGCTTAGTACAGCATACATGACTCAGTCCAATACTCTTTCAGTGAGAGCTAACTACTGGCAAAAAATAAGTAAGAGATCTCAACTTTTTCATAAGTTCTGAGTGCTTTCTTGTTGTGGCTCAGGAATGCTATTCCACAATTTTGTAGTCCTGAAGCTGCCAGTTCCAGATGGATCACAGAATGACATCGTAGATCCACTGAACCAAACTGAAAGATGTTTTAAATTAATTTTAAGACAAAAGGAGAAAAAGAAACACCCAATACCACAGAACTGCAACGCTGCTCTTAAACAGGGAGAACAAGATACTCTCTGTTGGTGTTTTGCACAGAATTTCACTCGACTGGAGCTAATGTCTGTGTCAGAGGAAAGGATTATGGGGATAGTAAGAGAGGTTTCCAAGAAACGGAGGAATGGTCTGATCTGAGCAAAGCAAATAATGAGGCCTGCTGGCAAATGAAACAGTGAGCCTAACATCAAGCTGTAAATGAGCAGAGATGAATATGCTGTCAAAAGCTGCTTTGTGGAAGGACTTAACAAAAGTGTTTAGTGAATGCAAACCATCAGAGAAGTTAGGAGGGAACAGTGCAGATTCACAGCAGTAGGTATTCACTACCAAACCCTGCTCTTTTGGATGTTGTTGGGTTAAACTAGTACAAAGCAAATGAGTAACTTTACATTTCAACAGCAATTTATGTGCAAGCTCACAGAGGAGAGGAGATTTGTGGTTTCTGTTTTGTCTACAGCCCAAAGGATGCTAATAAATGAATGCACAGCAGGAATTGCTTTTGTTCTCTCCTTTGTTGTTACCCTGGGAAGGACTAGAGTTACTTGTCCCACTGTCCCCAAGTGGACAAACTGTTCTAAGTGATGTAAGAGTTAATCTGTCTAAGTTTTGAGAAGACAATTTTATTTAATTGGCCATGGATAAACATGAGTTTAATGTCTCAATTACATTTATGAGGAAAAATCATTGTATAAAATGGCCATGACTTCCTGCCAGCATTAATGATATAACCACTCTCCATGCCCAGGTGGAACAAAAAGTCATCCTTGACGACAAGGAATGGGACTCCCAAGTACTGTTTTCATCTTCCCAGTGTTTACAGAGCTCTAGCACATGGGTGGAGGTTGGACTGAGGCTGGTGGGAGCAGGGGTTGTTGTCCTGTATTCTCAGTTGTGGCCAATGTAGAGGTGGCTAAGCCTGTGTCTTTATCAAAGCAGGCAGTTAACAACTGTGGGTGTGTGACAGCCACAGTCCCAGCTCATGAGGTGTCCCTGACCACCAGAAGCTGGGTGACAAGTAGCTGGTGTTCCTACAACTACTTCTGATGGCAATGGCTCCTCCCAGCACTGCTGTCTCTTGCCCCACCTGTCTGATCATTCTGGCAGCAGACCTGCCTGCTCATGTTCTCTTACCAGCTGTGCCACCTGACTGGACCTGCTTCTGTTCTTGTCCTTCATCCTTAGCGTTTCAAAATTTTTTTTTTTTTTTTTTTGCTTTTCACCTTTTCTGCTCAGAGCATGAAGGATCTTTCCAGTGGCTGTGACACTAGGGGCAGGTAAATAAAAGAGATGTTGTCAACCCGTGGTTTTGAATGAGAATGTGATTGTTTTCTTCCAGAGCAACTGCAATGATTTTAATCAGTTCATTATGAACGAGGCTTCTAAAACCAGTTTGTTCTCTCAATAGGCAGCAAATGGAGTAGTGAATATTATGGATATTGTGGATGAGACCTGGGTGCAGACATAGCATCCTGTTGTGGCCACAGCCATGTGGATCAGCACTGAGAAGTGACGTGTGGCAAGGCTGGGTTGGTGGAGACCCAGAAGCTTCATATCTGGGGAGGCAAAAGGAAAGGCTGAGCACAGACAGGTGAGGGATATCCCAGTACCAAAATAGCTTCAAATCTGCCAGGAGGACTGGAGATAGAATGTATGTCAAAATGGGGAACCTGCAGCATCCTCAACAGAAGCTGGCAATGGTGTCTGGTATGTAACACATGTTGTTTGGGGCAAACAGGTGTATTTTTGAGATTATTCCATTATTCAAATATGACATCTATGACATTGGATTGACTCTCTCATCTCAGTTTAGTTTATCTTGTATGAGCATTTTGACAGGGGAGAAGGTGCACTGAATCAAATTGCTGAAAACAACAGTGCAACACTGCCAGTGCATGGCAAATTTCTTGCCCAGTTTCACTGGAAATCTGGAATAATCAGGCACATGCCTTAGGGTCAGCTTAGGAACCTGTGCTTACAGAGAGCCCTGTCTTAGAAAGCAGCGAAGGGAAGAGTTTTGCTGGGACTATGGATGTGCTGTTTGGGTTGTGGCTTTTGAGGAAGAACATTTGAGGATAGGTGAGGAGCCCAGTCCCACTTTTCATTTGGACAAGTACAAAACCATTTGTGCCCTGTGAAAATCATGCTGTGAGTCAATAACCCTAAGTGCTGTACACAGGTCACTTACACTGCTGTTTAATTACATAAACACTGATGAAGAATACTTCACCAGTATCATTGCCAAACTGACATAAAAAAGAAGAACAACACAGATCAGGTGGCAGGAATTCCATGGCAATAAGAATGTGCAGTGATCTCTTGTGCCTGTCCTTGTGTGCTGCAAGATTATCCCAATTTCTCACGATTTCTTGTCAGTCTATATGAGCTTGTCCCCTAGCTGAACCCTACTTGCCTCAGACAGATGCTCTTTGGCATATTTTCCAAATGTGATTGCACCCTCTATCGCACGAATTAGAGCTGGTTTTCTACAGAAAAATGGCACAATTCCTTTTATTCCTACTATGACTAGTGATTTATGTGCCACCTTCCTGCTACAATAAATTCTACAAGACCTAAATATTAATATATGCTAGGGATTCTTGCAGTGTTATGGTAACCTCTGAAGTTAAAATTAAGAATGCTTAATGATTAAGGCTCTGAATTTTAAGTTTTATTTTAAAAGTACAGTAGACTGCACTACATAATTACATCTTTGGAAACCATGAGGAAATTTTGGTCCAGCAGAAAATCAGTGTAAAACTGAACTATATCCTTAATTTCGTATTTTCCTCAACTTACTGGTTGTTCACAGGAAGACATCTCAAATCTGCCCTCGGGTAAATCTAGGAGCCCAAAATATAGAAACTATAAAATACTGTACAATAAAACTGCCTCATTTCTTTAGCCTAGGAAGGACTGTTAAATAGGGAAGTGCAGCATGTTCTATGGCATCTGCTCTACAAGCCTATCAAAAAATATCTCTGCGCCCGCTGAAAATCTGACTATCACGATCCGCCTCACCAGTGCCAATTTGGGAATGAGAGCCCGGCAGCCGCATCTGTCCGGGGCGAGAGCGGCTGCACCGACACCGGGGGCGGTGAGGACTGCCGTGAGCACGGGGACACCGCTCCGGCCCGGCTGCTCCCGCAGCCCCGCTCGGGGGCTCTCCGGGCCCGGTGAGTACTGCCGTGAATGTGGGGACACTGCTCCGGCCCGGTTCCTCCTGCAGCCCCGCTCGGGGGCTCTCCGGGGGCGGTGAGTACTGCCGTGAGGAAGGAGGGAATGCTCCGGGCCGGTTCCTCCCGCAGCCCCGCTCGGGGGCTCTCCGGGGGCGGTGCGGGGGCGGTGCGGGCCCGGGGCCCTCCCGCGGTTCTCCGGTGCGGGGGCGGCTCTGCCGCTGCCGGCGGCGAATGGCGGGGCGGGGCGGGGCCGGTGGCGTCACGGCGCGGCGCAGTGCGGGCCGGGCCAGGCCGAACCGAACCGGGCTGGGCTGGGCAGGTGAGGCCGGGCCGGGGGCGCGGGGGTGGCTGCCAGCTGGCGGCCGGGGCGGACGCGAGGCCCGGGGCCGTGAGGGGCCGTGAGGGGCCGTGAGGGACCGTGAGGGGCCGTGAGGGGCCGTGAGGGGCCGTGAGGGGCCGTGAGGGGTTGGCGGCCCCGCCCCGCCGCTCCCGCCCGGCCGGCACAAAGGATGGGCAGGCGGCGGTCGGGTCAGCACCAGGGTCAGGGCCGGCCTTCCCCCGCGGAGCCCATGACTGTGGGGTTTTTGGAGCCCTCGGTACCCGACGCAGAAAAAATAAACCAGATTCTGCCAGCAAAGTAAAGAGTTATTTTCGGCGTAGCGGTGCCCAGGAGGAGCGGTGAGGGTGGGCGGCCCTGCCTGCCGAGCACATAGCTGTGCACACACGTTTGTGCGGATAGCAGCCGGCAGAGCCAGCATCACCTTCCAGATTGTGATGTGCAGCTCTTGGTATAACGGACGTCGAGCGCCAAAAATCCCAAATAACTATTGACACTGAGGGCTAGCAGCCACACTACGGGAGAGGTTTCCTGCCTCGCCGCTGTTGTGATCACCACCTAGATTTACCCGAGGGCAGGTTTGAGATGGCTTCCTGTGAACAACCAATAAGTTGAGGAAAATGGGGGATTAAGGATATAGTTCCCTTTTACACTGATTTTCTACTGGACCAGTGACATGATGTCAATAATAGCCTTTCATTTCAAGTAATTGCAGGTCACCACGTGTATTTTTGAGCCATGCATAGGGGTTCTTTCCTTATATCACTAAAACATTGGCACTTATGACTTGGAATGCAATTACTTTGCAATACACAGTAAAGAGCAGGAAGATAAAGGAGGATCTAGTATGAAATGAAACTAATGGATGAAGATAAGGAGATAACACCCTCTGTACAAATGGTCAAGGTACAAGAGAAGTGAAGGGGGCTGCTAGCTCCTCTTCAATGTCATGGCTCTGTGAAAGTGTTGTTAGACCAACTGTCATGAATCTGACTAGGTTTTCATTATGTCTTCTTTCAGGTATCTCCTCATTTTTAACAAGTTCTCATTGTGAGGAAATTACTTTGTCCTGGAGACTGATAAAGGTACTCTGCAAAGTAAGTACTCTGCCTGTGAGAGACATGGGTCATAAGAAGTTTTCAGTAATTTGCAGAAACAGTGTTAAGGGGAACACTGGTGCAGATGTCTTCACCAAGTCTCCGTGCACTTCTCTTTCTGCTGGTCCTTGTATGGGACTTTGTAGCTAATGAGCTTTCCGAGGAAGATGCAGCTTGCTGTTGGTACTGTGTGAGGTGAAGGTTGTCAAGATGTGCAGCTGGGATTATGAATTGCTTGTTCTTCTCTCTTACATGATATACACCTTGGAGGAGAAGCAGTCTCGAGGAAACCCTTGATACAATGTTAGCAATATTTCAATAGATGTCATCTCACTCTCATTCTTCCTTATCCTCCTTGGCCCCCAAATGCACTCAAGTTACTCCAACTGCAATCTTCTGTGAGGTGCTTGGCAGTCAGTTTTGTGTTGTCTCGTGTCTCTGGATCCCTGCATGGAGCTGGGAGCTGGTCCGTGTAGGCATCATTCACCATGCTTAACAATACTTGGGTTAGCAAGATGGTAAACATGGGCTTATGGAGTCCTGCTTTTGGTAATAGTTGGGGATATGCAATAAATTGTGGCTTTGTGTGGAATAAAGGCTACAGAAAGAAAGACTAGTGTATGAAATGCACCAGATGAAGAAGCAGAAAACGTGAGATTTAGGGGAGTGCTGTACAACCAAAGAGTAGAAGAGCTGGGAGTTTTTTCCCCAGGGGAACTGTAATCAAAAAAGTAAGAGACTTGTTTTACTCACTAGTGTGCAGTTGTGAGGGTTTTCTGAAGAGGGATGGGGTGATGTGGTGCCATTCTTGTGCAGCAGCAGCTTTGGTTTGTGGGCAAAGAGGCATAAAGAAAAGGTCAAACTTCACTCATGAGCTGTTTCCATTTCTGGCAAAAAGAATCAAGAAATCACATGTGGTTCGTTTATGCAGCAGATCTGTTGGCATCTATCTGATGTGCTATTTTGGAAACCATTTGGCTGTTTTACCCACCACACTCTGCATGCTTTGGCTACAGGAGAGATTCTGATGAGATCCAAGGAGCCTATTCAGCACTTGGGTGCCATTAAGCACTGAAAGAGGAGTAGCAGTTCTGAGGGTGGCTTGTGGGGTATGTATCTTCTTCTCAGGATTCAGTCCCTAAGGATCAGACCCCATCCTTGCAGTGGAGATATCTCTGCTGAACTGAGGAATGGAAATAGGAATAAAACGAAACTTGGTTATTGAGAAAAAGATGTTGCATTAAGCTTTGGCCTTAGCACAGGCAGCAGGAGTGGTGTGATCAGTACAAAAGGATTTTTTGCCAAAGTGATTTCATGTTGCAGCAGGGGTCTGGAATCTGCTGCCAGGCCACAGCTTTGCATTATTGTAAACATAGACTGAGACTGTGATTTATTTTCTTAGCTTGAGTGAGTTTAACTCAAGTGAATTCTACATAAATGTAAACCCTTTGCTGACCCATTGGGAACTTCTGGGAAGTGTGACATCTGTGACTGTTAATTGTTTTAAATATTTCAATCTTAATCCCCTGTGAGGATAGCCAAATACCTAGGTAACCTAGACAGTATCTCTGGTGTGTCATTTGTGCTCATGAAACACAAATACCTTCCATCAAGAGATGGAAAGAAGAGTTGTAACTAACACAAAGGCCACACTTCATATGTGAAATGTTGAGAAATGACTTGAAATTCAGTAAAAAAGAATTAAGCAAAGTTTTACTTACCTCAGCCATTTTGTTCTGAGCCATTTGTCTTCCAGACCCCTACCCATGATGATTCCACCATCTGCACCAAGCCCTGTCAGCGATGCTGCACTCCTGTCAGGTGTGGCTTCTCAGGAAGTCTGGAGGTCACCAGTTCCAGGCTATTCTGGACTGCCCACACGGCACATAAGTCACCGGGCCAACAACTTCAAGAGACACCCGAAAAGGAGAAAACACATCCGGCCTTCCCCGCCGCCACCACCTAACACTCCATGTCCCATTGACCTGGTTGACTTTGGGGATCTCCAGCCCCAGAGGTCTTTCTTGGAACTCCTTTTCAATGGGTGCATTCTCTTTGGGCTTGAATTCAGCTATGCCATGGAAACAGCCTATGTTACCCCTGTGCTGCTCCAGATGGGGCTTCCAGACCAGCTTTATGGAATGGTGTGGTTCATCAGCCCTATATTAGGTAACTTTTCTTAATGCTATTTCTTGCCTCTTATTTTTCTCAGTACGAGTTTTTTTTTTCAGTTTTTGTTTGCAGTACCTCAGCTGTTCATGAGTATATTCTCTCAAGGTTGAGAAGTCCTAGCCATAATTTTAGACAAACAAACAGGAGGATAATTCTTGCTGTGCCCCACCTGAAATAAGACCAACGTGCTCAAAAGATCTGTTCTTTTAATAGCTTCTCAACCTCTTAAAATTTGTGTGAGGGTAAGCTTTGGTTGCTCTATTCCTGTATTTAAAAAGAAGCATAAAAAGGTCAGTGTATCCATTTATGTCCCCATGGAAAAAAGCATACAGAGACAGTTTTCAAGAGTGTGTGAAAAAAGGCAGAGTGGGATTGCCTTCTCCTGTTTAACTTTCTGAAACAAATGAGGTGTTCCAATGATGAAGGACCATCGACCACTGGTGATACAGGCATTGAATTACTTGCCTTGGCACAGAGGCAGGGCTGGGAGTGTATCCATTACTATGGATACCACTTGGAAAATTTTGTTCTGCTTGTTCTTGTACTCACAACATGTGCTTCAGAAGAAGAGATAGACACCCCCAACAGCACAGATTAATACAGACACTTTTCCTACTTGCATATTTGCTTCCTGCTGTTTTCCAAGCTAATCCTTGGAAAAGGGGATCTCACCTCTAATATGGAATAAATGAAATAGTTTGTAAGGAACAGAGTGCTTAAGAATGCGTAACTTGTACTCTGACTCTTCACCTGTTGTCAAACTCTGTCTTACTGATGCAGAGTGAAGTGCCCTGCAGTGAGCAGCAGCACACAGTTACTCAGTTACTCAGTTACTCAGTCCCTGTCCTGGGCAATGCCAGGCAGTGTGCACTGTGTGCCCCTGGGTGACCAGTGCTCACTGGGGATGTCACTATACTGTGGTGTCTCTGCCCTTAAATGCCTTTAAAGGCATGCCTGTTTTAACTCCTCTGTGAGAGAGGCCTGTAGAAAAATCCTGTTCATTGGTGATTCATTTTTTCTAGGGTTTTTGCTACAGCCTTTGCTGGGAGCCTGGAGTGACAGATGCACATCAAGATTTGGGAGGAGAAGACCTTTCATTCTGGTTTTAGCAGTAGGTGTGTCTTTTAGAAATGATGGGCATAACACTTAAAAAATGTCATGCATCTCTCTTCTGTGAGGTTCCTTATGGCACTAAGCAGAAAAAAATGCTCCTGAAGTGTTGGGTGTTGTGAGTCTGAAGAAGATGGTGAGACACTGAGCTGATGCTTTGGCAACTGGAGATTCACACATAAAAACTTCTCAGAGTCTGAAAGGATGTTTTGAGGGCCAAGAATGTGGATGTTTTTGGCCAGAGTAAACTCTAGACATTTGTTAAGCTCGAATAGTGGAAAAGGATTATGTGTATCCTATAAGCCACACTAATTTCCCAGGCTGCACTGATATGAACAAGAGCAATAGTGCTTGCTGCAAGGCTGTGCAAGGTAGAATAATGCTTTTGGAGTCTGGAGCTCTGCAGGCTTGCTTACAAATCATGACTGATTTTGTTTTGGTTTTATTCCCAGGAGCATTGCTTGGGCTCTCACTTATGCTGAATGGTAAAGATATAGGGAGTGCCTTGTCTGACACCGAGAATAACCACAAATGGGGGATCATCCTTACAATCTGTGGTGTTGTCCTCATGGACTTCAGTGCAGATTCAGCAGACAATCCCAGCCATGCCTATATGATGGATGTGTGCAGCCCAGTGGATCAAGACAGGGGCCTCAACATCCATGCTTTGTTAGCAGGTAGGTTTTCTTGGTGCTTCCTGGGAGATGTAAACTCTGAGTAAACAAGCCCTGCTATGAGAAAGCAGGGTGTAAACACTGGTCTTTTCCTGAATAAGCATAATGACCAAATACTGAGAGGCATCACTAATTAACTGTAAAAAAAAAAATCTACTCATTGCTAAAGGTTTTTGTAACTACCTCAACTCAAACAAGATACAGTCTTGGGTTGTTCATCTGAAGGTGCCTCACATATTTTGTAAGACCTATGGAAACAAAATTATCCCTTAAGGGAGGAGGTTTGACTTCCTGCAGGTGTGTAATATGTGTCTTGTAGTTGCTCTGTTGGAGGCGAAAGTGCATACTGGGTGCTGTTGGTCCCTCACTGCTGTCATCTTCAATTGCTGTGCTGCCCTGCTCTAGGAGACTATTCCACACTCTTGAATGTGTTTGTGAGCAAGAAAGGAGGGTGTTGTAAGACTTTCACCATGTGAATGGAGAGAGAGAGGTGCTCTCAAAACTTCCCTGTTCAGTAGTAACACAGTGTCAGTTTTGTGCACTGTCGACACAATGCTGAGTAATGAGCTTGCTTCGCTTCTGAAGTGATTGGATCTGTCTTAGTTAGATCTACATTCCTCATATGAGGAAAATGGATTTTCACTTTCAGGAAAACAGTCTTAGCTGAATGATTGCAGAGCCTTGTCACAAGGCTGGTGGACACTTCTGTTTACGGACTGAAATAGCTAAAGGTAAGGTGTTTTGTTCTTGGCAAAGAAAAGTTATAATTTTTAATGATTTGTATCATCACTTTCACAGCACTTTCTCCCTCTCTCTGTATCGTGTTGGTACATTCAGACTGTCCTTCTGGCACAGCTGTGTTTCTTAGTGCATTTGAAGTGAAAAGGGGTCAAATGCTAAAACAGGAATGTCAGATTCTACTCATGATTCGTTAAGCAAGTGATGCTGTGCTGCTACTGACTTGTGGGACTGGATAGGGAAGATAATCCTAGCTCTGTTTTTCCACCAGGTCTTGGAGGTGGCTTTGGTTATGTTGTTGGAGGAATACACTGGGATAAAACCAGTTTTGGAAAAGCTGTAGGAGGGCAACTTCGTGTCATCTATGTCTTCACCTCAGTTGTACTGACTATTGCTACTGTGCTGACTCTAGTTAGCATTCCAGAGAGACCCTTAAAGTCCTCTAACAGGAAGAAAAAGGTGATGAAAAGTCCAAGTCTTCCTCTCCCTCCTTCTCCACCTTTCTTCTTTGAGGAAAGTGTAAATGAAAACTCTGCTTCTCATAACTCAGCTCACTTACATGCAAGTTTTACGAGTCCTGTTTCCCCCATGAGCCCACTCACGCCAAAATACGGGAGTTTTATCAGCAGAGACAATTCTTTGACGGGAATTAATGAGTTTGCATCATCCTTTGGGACTTCAAATATTGACAGTGTGCTTATAGACTGTTTTACAGGAGGGCATAATAGTTACATGACACTTCCAGCTAGTTTGTCCAGGCAGCCTGTCAGTGTGAGCTTTCCTCGGGTGCCTGATGGCTGTTACCATGGAGCAAATGGAATTCTGGAGCAAGGGGAGAGCAGCTTAACATCAGGGCCTGATAGTGATGTGCTGAGAGTGGGTTCACTGGATGCAATAAAGCCACGGTCATCAGGGATCTTGAAAAGACCTCAGACCTTGGCCATTCCAGATGCTGTAACAGGACACTGCCCAGAGAATAACAGAAGAAGAAATGTAACCTTCAGCCAACAGGTAAGAGCAGGAAATCAATGATATGACCATGTAAACATGAGTGTTAATCTCTTCATACAGTTTTAAATGTGTGGTGCATATATTGAAGACTCTTGTGACAGCTTCCTCATAAAAGTCATTATGTGAACAGCACACGTGCTATGACTCTGTCAGTAAAGTAGTGGGTAGAGTGTGAATTCTGTCTGACAGCCTGTCAGCTGCCTTTGTTAAGATGGCAGAAATGGGAATGTCCCCCTCTTAACTGGGCCAGCTGTGAGAGTTAGGTCAGTATTTTTAGTCTTGCTTCACTACCAAGGGAGCTACCACATGAGAACATAAAAGGTCACATTTTTATTGAGCCTGTATCTTCCCTTTCCACAGAAAGACCTGCAAAATAGGGCCAGGGATAGGATTCTCCCATGAGCTTCTCCTTATGGCAGTCATTACCTCTGGCTCCATCAGGGAGGTGAGCTTTCCCTTACTGAGGGATAAGACTCTGACCTCACCTCCCACTGTTGGTGATAACTTGGAATGTCTGAGACCTCTGCATGCTGACCCATTTTTTTATGATCTGGGATGAGGTAAACGGTCCTCTGTTTATTTTTTTTTTTGTTTGGTTTGGGGATTTTTTATTTTATTTTAGATTTTTGGGGGTGGTGGATTTTTGTTTGTTTTGTTTGTTGTTGCTGTACTTTGACCCAGTTTGTGAGAGCAGACTTTGTTAGGGCCAGGATTTTACATACTGGGCACACTGAGGTTGAGCATTGAGGTTAGCAAGCAGTGATAATGTGTTTCAATTAAACTCATCCTCTTCTTCCTCAGTGTCTCTAAAACTTCAGGATCCACATTCACTTGAAAGTGGGTACAGCTCCTATAAATGCAGTGGAATTTTATGCATTCCTGCTGTTCCTGTGCATCTGAATGTGGTTACCAAGTACCCTAATGAAGGGAAGAGAACTGGTTCAAACATACTGAAAGCTACAGTGCAGTGCTGCCATTTATCACTTGTTCCAGTCTAATACACTTCTTAATCTCCAAGTCAAACATACTCCAGCAGCAGAGTTTAACTTTCAGATGATCAGATAGGTGTGCAATATTGCATACATCTGCTTAAAGGATGTTTGTGCTGCCCTTACTGTGCTTGTTGACCCGGCAGTTCTTATGGTGCAGGTTGCTAATATCCTGCTGAATGGTGTGAAGTATGAGAGCGAGCTGAACGAATCGGGCGAGACCTCGGAGCAGCCCCTGTCTGTGAAGCTGCTTTGCTCCACCATCTGCCACATGCCCAAGGCTCTCCGTAACCTCTGCATCAACCACTTCCTAGGTACTCCCAAAGCACCCTCTTGCCTTCACCAGGAAGGACTCTACCTCGGGTGAACCTTTTTCAGTATTTTATCTATTGCTGCAATGGCTGCTAACTAGAGACAACTTGACTTCTTCTATATAGATATCAATGAGTTACCTTCTTAGAACACTTAGAAAGGAAAAAAAACCCCAAAACACCCCAGCAGAGCAGTAAAGTCTGTGTTCCTAGAAAGGCAACAACAACAGCCTAAATCAGCACATCTTAAGTGGAATGTTCACACCAAGCAGAAAGATGAGATTAGTTGTATTTCCATGCTTACACCCTGAGACTGGCATTTACTTTCCTCCCTCTGACTGCTCATGTACAGGGCTCCCAGAACAGGCCAAGAGGTGTGGAACATTGCAGCAGTGCCTTTAACCAGTGTAGTGTTACCTTTACTCTTAACCAATGTGTGACTGGTGTTTAGGAAGGGCTTGCAGCCATTCCAGTTTACACAAAATTGGACCGAAGGGACAGAAGGTAATTAATACTCATTGGCTGTGAAAGGAATTAAGGGATTGTCTACATCAATGGCCTTGGTGCCAATTTGTGAGCAGAGTTTTTAACTGTGTCAGAGGCATTCTGGAGACTGCAACCATGACAAAAGAAGCACTCCTTCCAGTCCTACGTGGGAGGATAACAGCAACCTGAAATTACTATGGGATGAGCCACTCTGTTAAACTGAGCACTGTGTCCTGTCAGAACCTGAAGACAGCTCAGACTGCTGTCACCTATTTTTCTGTCTTGCTAAACCAGTATTCTGTGGCCTTTAGTCAGCCTTGAGGTTTCCACTTAGGAATTCAAATGGTAAATCTTGGTCTTTAAAAGCCTGAATGTCTTTAACAAACATTGCAGCATTATGCATGGGAGCAGCGGTCTCAGATAAATGTGGCTGAGTGTTATGTAACACTCAGGTTGCACAACCTGTCCTAGGGTGTGATTTGTAATATAGCTGATAACATCCATGTAAGCTTACAAGGGGAAACAGGTATTCTGAAATCCTAATAGGTTACTTCTCACTTCTTTCAGGGTGGCTTTCATTTGAGGGGATGTTACTCTTCTATACTGACTTCATGGGAGAAGTAGTGTTCCAAGGGAACCCAAAAGCACCTCACAACTCAGATGAGTATCAGAAGTACAACACTGGGGTCACCATGGGCTGCTGGGGAATGTGCATCTATGCATTCAGTGCTGCTTTCTATTCAGGTACTTGGTACAGCCCTCTTAACTACTGCTTTGGGAAAAGAGACATTTCTTAAAAGTGGTGTTTCTGCAACAAGTAGGCCAGTGTTTATGTTGCATTCAGCCTACCACATGGCACAAGTGCTGTGGCAGAGTGTTCTTTTTCACCCTATTCCTGCTACTTAGCTTGGCCTGCACTGTCAGCAGGTGAGGTCAGCAATCCAGTGAAAACACATCTCTCTTAGGATGTGGTTCCTTTCACAAGTGGCATTTTCAGTGTACATTGAATGCAGAGATACATGCAGTCACCATAGGCACAATTCTGGTGCAGCACTACCTGGTGCCTGTGTGTCCCAGGCAGAGCACTCAGGTGTCATGTGCCACTCCAGCAGTTTGCCATGCATGTCATGCCTCTGCTGCCCACCCCCACCAGTTCCCATTGACCCCTGTGGGACAGGGGCGCTGCCAGGCTTCAGCTCTGCCATGCCCTCTGTGCAGATAGGGCAGCAATGCTGCATCATGGCAGCCAGATTTGGAAGTGTTCCTTGGCATTCACGTGCAAGTCACCGATTCCTCAGAGGTGTAGTGGCTGCCACTGAGATGTGGCTTCCTAACCAAAGGTGGCTGCCAAAGTTGGACCCCTCAGCCCCACTGACCAGTGACAGTGGGAGGGCTGCAGTTCACCCCGAAAGCTGTCCCATTTTGTTGCAGCCATGCTGGAGAAGCTGGAGGAGCGCTTTAGCACACGGACACTGTACTTTGTGGCATATTTGGCCTTTGGGCTGGGCACGGGCCTGGCCACACTCTCCAGGAATGTCTACGTGCTGCTGTCCCTGTGTGCTACCTACGGCATTCTGTTCGCCACGCTCTGCACGCTGCCCTACTCCCTGCTCTGCGACTACTACCAGAGCCGAGAGGTGAGCCCCGGGCTGGGGAGGGGACAGGAGCCCCCGGGACACTCCCTTACTCTGTGGCTGTGTCCCTGCAGTTCGTAGGCTCGCAGGCGGAGGGCACACGGCGTGGGATGGGCGTTGACATCTCCTTGCTGAGCTGCCAGTACTTCCTGGCGCAGATCCTCGTGGCCCTGGCCATGGGGCCGCTGACGGCGGCTGTTGGCAGTGCCAGCAGTGCCATGTACTTCTCCTGCCTGGTGTCCTTCCTGGGCTGCCTCTTCTCCTCCCTCTGTGTCACCTACGAGCTGCTGCCCACCGAGGAGCTGCCACCTGCTGAGGAGCAGCGCCCGCTCCTGCCCCGTGCGCGGAACGAATAAACGGGAGAAGCTGCCACAGCCTCTGCTGCCTCATTGTGTCACCCTTGGCCTCTCTATTGTGACAGGACGGGCTGTGCGCCCCCGGGATGGCAGCAGTGGGCTTGGCAAACGGAAAGAAAGGTCTGTGCTGGCTTTGCTGAGCTTTCCCCTGCCTGTGGGAAAGTGAGGGTGAATCAGCAGCGCCTGGCACTGCTCGTCCTTCCCCTGAGGTGGCAGAGGCCTGTCTGTGCCCCTGGGGCCACAGCAGCAGGAAATGGTGGAGCCATTCCCTCCAGCTGCCTCGTGGTGCTGTCATCCCGGGAGGTGACTGGCGTTGTCCAGCGTGAGGCAGGAGACCTGGAAGTCTGGTGCCTGGGCAGGACAACCTCACTCTCGAGTGGCAGTGAGCTGCTAGGCTGCACACGCTGCTGCAGAGGACTGCCACCGTGGGAATGGTGACAGTTTGGGGGCAGAAGGAGCCACCTCCTGGCCAGGCAGAGCAGATTTGGTCGGCAAGGCCAGTGGAGATTCCTGTGAGGCCTTTGGGAGCTGCAGGACCAGCCTACAGCCTCTGCCAGTGGAAGGCCTGGCTCTGGAGGGTGCTTTTGAGAACTTTGGGAAGGCTGGGAGCAACTGGTCTTGCTTGGGTGGTGTAAGTCCTCTGTCAAGTGCCGTGGGCTTCTGGGTGCACAGAGCTCCCACCAGCAGAACTGCTACAAGACATCACTGTGGGCTGAAAGTGCTGTGGCCTGGGTCCCACACCCCACTGTGGAGGTCCTGGCTGTGTCCTTGGTGATGTTTGCCAATATGTGTGTATCTCCTTCTTCATTAGAGTTTAATTAAGACTACAGGGGTTTGCGATGACTTAGCAGGAGGGTTTGACCATTATTCAATTTAGCAGTTGTCCATAACCCAGTTTTGGGGAGAAAGGTCTTTTCCCATCAACCTCCCTTGGGCAGAACGTTACTCTCAAGAACTTTACTCATGAGAAAAATAATTGGTATGGAAGCCTGCATCACATCATTCTTGTTTGTACAGTTTACCTGGGGACATTCTGAAGTCTGGAGATCAGTGACTAAGTGCTTGTCAATTAGAGCTGCATTTTCCACATCTCAGTGAAACCAGTAAAAGGGCTCTGGGTTTCATTATCTGAGAAATTTCTGAATTATTCTGATTTTAGAAGGTAGTATGTGAGAATTTTTACAAGTTCTAGTTAAAGCCAGTTAATTTTAAGTCACATTAATAAAACTATTTCTAAAGCCCGTCAGACTGCCTCTGTGTTTGGGCAGGCAGCCAAGTTTTACCAAGGCTGGTGGGCATTTTGGTGTCCACGTGTGCTGTTCATGGCATCCCTGTAGAGATTATATTTCGTCCCTAGACCCAGAAGGGTTTTCTCTGGAGAGTCACTCATTTAAAATGGGTTGTACTTCACTGTTCACCTAAATTTATGCTGATCTATGATGCCAAGGTGAAGTAATATGTATAATCTTTAGTTGTTGTGGTTTACTGTAATCCAGTGCTGAAAGCATAATTAATACATAACTTGTAAGAACCTCTCATTTTTATCATCTGCTCCCAATTATTACATTTTAGAAGCAAGTTTCATATTACTCAGGATTGACTTAAACAGAGGAATACTGCTGAAATTATGAAGTCAAGCACTCAGAGATAAAGGACTGTGACCTGTCAGGCTGATGAGTACATTCATCTTTCATTTCTTTGGGCTTACATGGTGTCATATCTGCAGGAATATCTCTGCCATTTCCTTGATTATAGGACAGCTGTCTCCAAGAATGTTCAGGACAAAGCTGGGACAAAATAGCATGAGAAGCTACATTTGGCACTTCTAATTTCTGACAATCTAGACTGGACTTTGGAGAATTATTCTTTTCTTGTTAGTCTGCTTTGTAATCTTAATTTCTCTTCCTTATCTTCTCAAACTTTTAAACTCAAAATTTATTTTTTGTTTGGTCCCACTAGCTAATGTGGTATTAGTTCTTAATTTTTTTTTCTCCTCTTAAGTTTTGTAGCCAGCATTATTGCACTAAATGGATTGTGAGCACTTTACTTTTCCAGGTAGCTGGAGTTGCAGATCATTTTGTTGCAAGTTAAAATCTTAAAAAAAATTTAAAAATCAATGTTTTTGATGATGTTTGTCTCCATTTCCATCTGTAAATATCAATTACATTTATGCAGTTATAAAACTATTGCTATGCCTGTATGCCTTGCCCAATAGACTCTATATTACATTTTTCTATTTTATGGGATATGGACTTTATTTTGTATATGTATTTATGTAGTGGTTCGTACATAGTACTTTTAAGTCAACATCAGTGTGTGTTGATTTGGGGCTTTGAGCAATACTAGTGGTGTCTGGAAAAAAAACAAAACAGAGCCTGTCACCATCATGCAGAGTTGGAAATTGCACCAAATCCTTAGAAGTAACTTTTAAAAGAGGCATTGCTTTCTTGCTTTTTCTCTTCCTTTGTCAAACATTTTGTATTTTACAGAAATTACGGTATATGGTCACTGGTGAACTGTGAACTGCAACGTGATGTTTCCCTTCTGGAATCCAAAGGCTTCAAATATTCTGTCTAAATTTGCAAGTTACTGGTTAAAAAAAAAGATGCATGAGTTTAGGCAGGAAAATGATTTTACTCTGTGCTGTTTTTCAATGATGCCTAAAGGTTAATTTTGATTAAGTCCATATCATTAAAGGTTGCTTCATGGCAATTATTTGTGGATGTTTGTAAATGTATTTATTACATATGTACAGAAGCAGGGAAAATGGGGAGGGATGGAGAAAAGACCTAATCAGTTTTCACGTGTTTGTAATTAAGATACCTGTAACCATTTCAGCATGTCTGCAGCTCCCTCAGCCTCTGCTGTGTCATTCAGCAAGACAACCTCATGATTTCAGAACTGCTGTTATTTGGTTGGAAAAATAAGTCTTTTCAAGAATCAAAGAGAATAAAATTCATATATACAAATATAGTATGTATCTATGTATATATAAACTATATTGGGAAGTATTTAAAAGAGTTCTCTAGTCAATTTATTTTCTACAAATGAGTAATTAAGCATCTTGCACTCTATAGGAGATACACTTTATTAAAAAAAGAATTTGTTTAAAGGTAGTTTTCTAAATGTGTGTTCTCCCTCAGATAAGAAGAGAGCCTCAGGAGAGGGGAGAAACTTTTAGATACCATTATCATATCAACACCCAATGGATTGCATAAGTCCAGTACACATATTGAGAACTCTTTGAGTACCAGGGGCTGAAATGCCAAGGAAGATCTCCAGCATCTGTTTGTCTAAATAGACATTTCCAAACCTGTGGTTGCTATTTCATAATTACTCATTTAGCCCAGCTTTTTTGCAGGGGAGGTTTTTGTGGATGTTCACTGGGAAATGGCTGTTCCTGTGCCCCAGGCTGCTGCTCCTGTAGTAGGGTCAGTTGACAAATTTCAGGTTCCAACACGCAAGACAGCAGCAAAAGCTGCAGGGCAGCAGCACTGGGACTGGCTGGAGGTGTTTTACTAGAATCCTTAATTGGTATTGCAATCCTTGCCGTGTTTGAAGGGTTGGGGAGACAGTGTTCTACACTGTACAAGAAGTTTTTAATATTAAAAGCCTTGTCAACACACTCTCTCTCCTATATCTCATGCAGAAATGGTAAATGCATGGAATAATGAGAATTCTGGGTGAATGCAGCTTGCTGCCCAATGCCCCCAGCCACGGTGGTGGCCAGGTTCTCTTCAGATCTGTAAGGCAACAGCACAGTCCAAGACCCAAAGAGGGTTAACAGTAAACAAAGGGAGGGATTGCTTCAGTCTGTGTGGAACATGGAAGTCTGGGGAGCAGGAAGAAAGTAGGCAATGAGGAATTTAATGAGATGAATTCAAATGCAAGATATGCCCAGAGTAGCAGTCTGCAGGCTGGGGAGAGTCTGCAATGGGGGTGATGCATTATCAGCCATGTATGTAAGCTTGTTTGTCTGTTTTGTTCTTGCTTTTTCTAGGATCCAGTGATAGCTTTCTCTCAAAAAAGGATAACAAATCTTGTTGCAATAGCCAGTGGAACAGCCAGCAGAGGAAATCACAGCATCAGAGCAGAAATGAAGATTTTGGGTTGTGTGAGTACAGTGCTAACCAAGCTTACGAGAGCTACTTAAACATGAGGAATGTGACAGTATTACTGTCAGTGCTGTAAAGAGTTACTGTGCTGGAGGTTTGAGCTTCACCCGTGGCTTTCAAGCCTGGCTTTTGCTGTGTGCCAGCCTGATGATAACCTACTCTGCTTCTGCTTTATGCTTATTCCTTTCAGTTATTTTTAATTTACTATAGTTTTTTTTTAAGCCCACACAACTCTTTGGGAAGAGGGGATGAATACAACTGAGTCAGAACAATGCTTCTTTCTACCAAGAAAGGAAAATGTTTGCTCCTTTTGCCCAAGCTCTTGCTGTCAAGTATTTAGTGAAGTGTTTACAGCAACACACCCTTGAACCTACGTGCCTATGCACTCCATTATTCTTCACAGCCCCCTAAGCAACAGGGGCTCTTCATGGCTCCACAGAAAAGTATCAAATAATCTTCTGAAAAGCAGGTTCAGTCCAAAGTGTAAATGGCATTCAGTGCTCACAACTACCAGCTCCTGGTTTTCTCTACCAAATTCCAGGAGGCCTCAGGCACACCCTTTTTCCCAGCCCTGCACTTCTCACCATTTGCACAGTACTAGAAATGTTCACTGTAATTTGTTCTCAGCCTTCATCTGCTGCCAGCATCACAGCAGCTTAGAATTATGCTTTATATGCTCAGCATGCCTGTTTTTTGGTTTTTTTTTTAAGCTTGAGCTGTTGTGTCCTGTACTGTGCATCTGTGCACAGAACCCCACTGCTTCCACAGCAGGCTGGCTTTCCAGGGGCCCAGGGGCTGTGCACTGCTGCACAAACTGTTCTGACCTACATGGAACAGTTTCTACATCTGGAAAATGTTATTAATTTGGTCCATAAGAGACAGACCCAGTACTTCCATGGAATAATGAAAGTTAGGTGAGGCACTGCCAGACTCTCCTCTTAGAACTTCTTTCATTTACCTCCTGTTACCACTGTGTCATGCAAAAGTAGTGTGCAGTGTCGATAGTCCCTCACCCTCCTGCACTGCAGAGCAGCCCCAGAGCTCTTAGCATGGGAAAGGGCATGAAAACAACTCTTTTACTGCCTTGTGGATGACTGTGGGATGCTTTCTTTAATAGCAAGGTAAAGTTGAGGTGTTGTGTGGGGTTTGTTTTGTTTGCTTGCATTTTTAAACTGGGCCCAAAGCCAGAGCTCCAAATTGTCTTAAGAGAAACATTACAGACAGACATTGTGTTCAAAGGGGAAAGCTCCAGGAAGGAAGAGCTGTGTGGTACCTTTGGATTATGGTAAGAAAAACACTGCTGATGCAAAGCTTCCCCTTGGAGCAAGGAAAGGAAATCTGGAGTAAGCTAGAGAGGAATTTCCTAGAAACCAGTGCACCAGAGTGCACCTCCCATTTTATAGAAAATGTGATGCTGAACATATCAAATGCATAGAAGAGGGAGGTGTAATAGAAAAGCAATACCACTTTTTATAGCCTCAGTCATTTCCAAGAACAGCTTTTTAATCACCTAATCTTTCATCCATGAGCAGAAATAAAACCATTCTTTCTCAGTATTGTGAGAGCAAGCCAGGCCCTTTTCTTAAAGTGTTTTGTCAACTCATCCTCTGCTGGGCTGGCTACACTACCAGTTTTATTGAGATGCAACACTGGAAACCTATCTTTACCTGATAGTTATAGAATCATCTAAGAGTTGCACCAAAGGAAACCCCAAAAAGCTTAAGGGTACATCTGAAGTAGGAGAGAGACTTTGGTGGGTTTCTTGACTCTTAGAACAGGATCAAATATGTGATTAAACAGTAGAGTCATAGCTCACTTCCCTTGTCCCTCTTTACATGAGACTGAAATCTTTCTATTAGGTTTTTAAATTAAAAAACAAGCCAGAACCTCTCTGGGGAAAGTAAACAGAAACCAGCTGCAGTTCCATTTGCATTTGTCATTGCCAGGCCTCCCTTGAACCACTAGACTGCTCTGTTACAGTAAATCACAGCCAGGAGTCGAAACACTTGACGAGTGGAGCAGGCCAATGGCAGCTGGCAGGGGACTTGCCACCACTGCAGGCAGAGCACCTGGAGCCAAGGGCATGGCCAGGAAACGTTGTAGATGCCTTCTGGAATGGTCCTGTACCTGCATTAGAGCAGCAAAACCTCTTTTATGCACCAAATTTGGCAACAGTGAACTCTGATTGACAAGAGTCTGGAGAAAGCAGCACATGGACGGTGTAGAGTGTAGAGGTAACATTTTAATGGGTCAGATGCACTGACAGAGCATGAGGAGTCCTCGGGCCCGGTGCAGTCCCGGCCCGGTGCAGTCCCGGGCCGCTCGAGCCCCTCCCGGCCGGGCCGTGTCAGGGCGCGGCGTCGGTGTCGGTGCCGGTGCCGGGCTCAGCCGAGGTGTCCGCAGGAGCAGCCTCGGGCTGCTGCTCGGGTTGTCGTCGCCGGCGCAGCCTCTCGGCGGCGGTCACCGTCATGGGGTGGAGCGGCAGAAACCCCGCCAGCCCTGCCCGGTGAGACGCGGTGAGAGCAGGAGCGAACCGGGGCCCCCCCGCCCCCCAACCCCGGCGCCCGCCCCAGGCCTACCCAGGAGCTTCTCGGCGGGCCGGGACAGGTGCGCGCCGCAGCCCAGCCAGTACCGCAGCCGCTCCAGGTTGAGCCCCGCCACCTTCTCGCCGTGCGCGTTGGGCAGCGGGTCAAGGCAGCCGAGCTGCTCCAGGTACTTCCCGTCGCGGGCGCGCCTGCTGTTGGCCGCCACGATGCGGAAGAACGGCCGGTTGGTGCAGCCTCCGAGCGCGAAGCGGATGACGACGTGGCCGCCGCGGCCCCTCAGGAGGCAGCTCCCTGCGGAAAAAGCGCGGGGCGGTCACGGCCGGGCAGGGCAGGACCGGGCAGGGCCTCTCCGAGCCCGCCGCACTCACCGAGCTGCACCATGGCGGCGGCACGGCCCGCGCGCGGCGCACAGTGATGACGTAAAGGGGCAGGAAGCGCATGGCGAGGGCCCGCGCGGTGGCTGCCGGGAGTTGGAGTCTGAGGGGTGATGACGTCATTGGCGCATCCCTATGTCGCCGAGAGAGCGATGCTGCGGTGGCGATGGATGGGAGATCACGGGCGGTCAACTGAGGCTCCCCAAAAAGGGAGGTTACAGCCCCAAAGTGCCTGAAAATTCATAGGGACGGTGTGCGCAAAATACTGAAACGGCAAAGTTTGTCATTTTCATATCTATTGACAAGTAATGTTGCTTTCTATAAAAATCGATTTAAAAATAACCCCCCCCGTATCTGCTGTATCAAACACGGGATTTTAGGATATAAGAAATGTAGAATGATAGGGCTTTCAAATGCAAATATAACTTGAGATGTGGCTTGAAGATGCCAGAAGAGGTGACCAGCACGAGGAAACACAAATCTCCCGGTGTTCGATGTTTGTGCCACTGGAACGAGCCCAAACACCGAGAGTTGGGCATTTTGAGTCGCTGCCGCCGCCTGGTGACCAATATCGGTATTGCAGCCACCCGCCCGAGGAAGGCGCGCATGCGCAGTGGCCCCGGCTACTCGCTGGTGCCACCTGGCGGTTAAAGGCGGCACTGCAGGCAGGAACAACAACGGGGGCGCCTCGGGGTTTGGGGTCGACTCCGGGGCCAGGGTTTGGGTCAGGGAGGAAGGGAGGGCTCTCCTTTAGGGTTCTGGTTAGGATTAGGGCTTAGGGTTAAGGGTTAGCTTAAGGTTAGGGTTTGGGGATTTTATTTAGGGATTAGGGTTTGGGGTTAGTGTCAGGATTTTGGATTTGGGTTATGATTGTGCTTATGTTGTGTTCTGTAGTTTTGTACGACACCGTGTTGGTCAGGAATTGCACAGCTTTGTGTGTTTGTTTGTGTGGTTTTTTTTTTTTATTCTGTAGTTTTATTGCATTTGAATGCCCTGTACTTGTATAGACACCGTGTTTTGTCCTTATATACTTGTTTTGTATTTATTTGTTTGTATTTGTATTGTATTGTATTGTATTTATGTGTATTTAAAGTGATTGGGATTTTGAGAGATTGAAATTGTATAGGGTCACGTTGTTTGTTCTGTCATCTGTATTGCATTCTAAAGCCCTGTACTTGCACAGACTTTTGTCCCAGGATGTTTTGTGTTTTGTAGAGTGGTCCTTGGTTTTGTATCAGTCTGCATTGAAATGGATATAAAATTGTATTCTCTTGACTAAACTGTACAGAAATATATTTGAAGAAGTGTAACTGAAAAGAAAATTATTCACTAAAGTTGTAATAAAGTTTTTTTTGTTCCTTCTTTGGCTCCTGTCTTTTTTTGGTGTTATTTGCTATTTTTTGTTGGTTTTTTTTTGTGTTGTCCTTGTGAGGGTCTCTCCCTGTCCCTCTGCTTCTCACCCTCTTTTCCCCCTCTTTGTGCCTCTGTCTCTCTCCTTCTCTCTTGCCCATCCTTGTCCCCTTCTCTCCTCTTCACCTCTCTCCCCTCTTTTCCTTTATTTCCTCTTTGCCTCTTTTACTCTCTCTTGTCTTTTGTTTCTCTTTGTCTCACTTTCTTTTCTCTCTTCTCTTTATCTCTCTTTTCTCTCTCCATCTCATCCATTCCATCCTGCACCTCTTTCAGGTGACAAGCACACACAAAAAAGCAGAGGCTTCTGACTTCAGAGAAGTAACAGTGACATTCCTAAAAATTATATTAAGGCAAACAAGAAGAGTTGCTAATTAGAAGGTAGGATAAGTAGAGACAAGCTTTAAATTGACAGTAAATGCATTGTTACGGCTAAATTAGAGATTACCTGCATCTTTAAAGCCTTTGAATTTGCTTTCCTGTTGTTAATGAAAATAATTATTGTATTCTGGAAATCCTTCTCCCAAGCATGTGATGCATGGCAGAAAGAGGCACAAGAAGCAAAAGAACGTTCTAACATCCCAGATGTGGACAAGCGACTTGCTGCTCAGAAGAAGGAGGAAGTAGAAAATAAATTTTTAAAGCTGAAGGTGCAATTGGCAGCTTGTCTATGTATACATTACCTTATATGAAAAACTGTGGAGATATGGAAAAGATATCCTTGCCAAAGCTCTGTTCCTTACCAAATTGGCTGCACTGAGATTTAGAATAAGTAGCTAAGGTGAGTTTCTGCTACATAACAATTTTTGATTAATTGAAACTGGCAGTTCAGTAGCTTTTAATGATGTATTTATACCAAGTTTCATTTCAAAAAGCAGCAAGTTTTATTTTCTGAAATATGGAATGCTATCAGAACAAATTACAAGTGCATCACAAGAATTCTTGAGGGGATTAAAGAAAAAAGAAAGATTTAAAGGTACCTTCTATCCCCAGGATTTTGGGCACTACCTAAATAAATACAAATAGTTCCCCTAAATAAATGAAAACAGTTCCATGCTTTGCACTTGATTTGAAGGTGGATGTTGAGGTTCCCTGCCAGGATTTGATGTCAGAGAGGCCAATACAGACCTGCCCGAGTCTCTTCAGCAGAGGGAGCTCCAGCTTTTCCTTTGCCCCCACTTCGCCATTCCCGAGGATTGCCCAGAGGAACTGGGAGCGAGTTCCTGCTTCTGGAGCCTTCCCTGGGCAGCAACAGCCACCAACCTCTCATGGGTACCTTTCCCTGGACATCCCCAACTACCCTTCCCTGGGCAGCAGAACCCACCCACCTTTCCCTGAGCATCCCCGTCCTTACCTGAGCATCCCCATCCTTACCTGAGTATCCCCATCCTTACCTGAGCATCCCCACCCACCTTTCCCTGAGCATCCCCGTCCTTACCTGAGCATCCCCATCCTTACCTGAGCATCCCCATCCTTACCTGAGTATCCCCATCCTTACCTGAGTATCCCCATCCTTACCTGAGCATCCCCATCCTTACCTGAGTATCCCCGTCCTTACCTGAGCATCCCCACCCACCTTTCCCTGAGCATCCCCATCCTTACCTGAGCATCCCCATCCACCTTTCCCTGAGCATCCCCATCCTTACCTGAGCATCCCCACCTTTCCCTGAGCATCCCCACCCACCTTTCCCTGGGCATCCCCACCCACCCCCAGCTCCAAGGAGGCTCCCGCGGTGCCGAAGCTCAGCACATCCCCCGGCCTCACCCTGACGGCCGCGTTTTGCACCTGGCAGCTGTTGACAAAGGTGCCCTGCGGGGAGCTGAAATCCTGAAGGATGAAGCTCTGGTCTGAGGCGGAGAATTCCAGGGCTGTGCTGTGGGAAACGGAAAGGCAGAAACTTCCACAGACACTGAAGGCTTTGCAAGGTTTGCAGCCTTGGAAAAAGCTTGGATTGATGTAAAAATAGAAGTACACAGACATTAAGTAGAAAAATTATAGGCTTATGTTTCTATAGTTGTAAGTAAGAATATGCCTTAAGTAAGTAAGAAACTGTATTAGATAAAATGGTAAAGAAATTTCTAATGTAGTAATGGAATTGTATAGGCTAGCCCAGGAATTTGAGTGTTATAAGAGAAGCATAATAGATGCATACACGTGTGTGTGTGGCAATAGCTTATTGGATGAAAGTACATGTAGTGAGGCAAAAGTTAAGGTGATAGGTCAGGAAAAGAAAACAAACTTCGTAGCAACTCTCAATTGGATTAGAATGTTATATATGGCCTTGTAATGAAGAAACCCATGACCACTTTGGCTATGGCTGATTTCTTGCATCTCTAAATCTCACTACCTCGAGTCTGATGCATTTTGAAATAATAAATCAACCTTAGAACCATCGTAGTCCCATCCCTTCATTTCAAGCAACGAAAATACTGCATGATAAGCTGCTACCCCTGCGGACTGGGAGCAGGCAAGGGACAGGCAGGGACAGGCAGGGACAGGCAGGGGACAGGCAGGGACAGGCAGGGGAGGCTGCTGGAAGCGGCTCCAGGTTCGTCCCTGCTTTGCCAAGCCCCTTTTCTGGTGGTCAATCCCAGCATTAACTGGGATTAAACTCCACATTTTGCACAGAGGACTCCAGCACATTCCCTTCCCTTCCCTTCCCTTCCCTTCCCTTCCCTTCCCTTCCCTTCCCTTCCCTTCCCTTCCCTTCCCTTCCCTTCCCTTCCCTTCCCTTCCCTTCCCTTCCCTTCCCTTCCCTTCCCTTCCCTTCCCTTCCCTCCTCTCCCCATTTTGGGATGCTCAGCTGCCTCAGCCTCACCTGCAGGGCGATGTCAGCCCCTCCCGGTGCTCCTGGTGTGGAATTCAGCTGGAAACACTCTGAGCTTTGGAAAAGCTCTCCTTGCCCAGCCCCCTCACTGCGAGGCTTTCAAGAAACCAACTTCTCATTCAGCAACACAACCTGAGCCATGAGTGGCTCAACCAACACCAGAATTGTACAAAATGACCCCAAAAGCAGCTCTGTCCCAGCTGGCAGGGTGGCTGCAGTAGCCTTGGAAACCTTGGCCATGTTGCAACCCTCTGCTGCCTGCCTGGGTGAGATTTTCCTGTTTGTTTTATTCAGTTTAGGGCTTTTCCCCCCTCCTTTTTCCAAGCAACTGTCCCGGCAGCACAACACAGATCCACACCAGCAGGGCCACAGAGATCCCATCAGCTGGGGACACGTGGGAATGTGCATCCCAAACCCCACAGTGGCTCTGCCACCTGCCAGGGCTGCCAAGGAACCTTTTTGCCCTGATTTTACTTATTTTTTATTTAATATCATACACACACACACACTCACAGGTCTTGCATCCTCAGGCAAGGGGATAAACGTTGCTGTCTGGTGGATGCTGTCACCCATCAGTGCTTCTCCATCAATATTCTTGGTCCTAGGCTGCCACACACCCTTTTACAGCAGAAAAAAAAAGGGAAAAAACACACTTGCCACCATCAAAACCCAGTTTGGCCTCACAAGTACTTCAAGATTTCATCAGGCTTCATTTTGAGGTAGAAGCAGCAGATTTGGCAAAGTAGAGCTTCTCTGCAAACCTCTGCCAGTTTGAAGCCATTCACTTTAGACCTGCCACTCCCTGCCCTTGTCCAAAACAACAGAAATTAAGAGATGCAATAGGAAATAATAATTAACAAGAGAAACTGTCAGGTGGTTTTGGGCCAGCATCTCTTATCTGCCTTTGTTTTGGTCACTTGGACTCCTCTCATATCTTTTATCAACCACAGCACCAAGCCAACCTCTGCTGAGCCATAACAGGGACATGTCAGTGCTGGGTCAGTGGCTGGACTTGACCTTGGAGATCTGTTCCACCCTACACAATTCCAGGATTACATCGATATCAGCATCATACTGGCAAAGCCAGCTCCACATCCCACCTCAGACTGCCCAGGGAGCCCACGCTGGATGTGCTGATTGATTTGTGGTCAATGGATTTGCTGGAAGCCCGCAGAGGGCTGGGATGCCCAAGGAGCAGCATCTGCTGATGGATCACAAACCTGGGGGAGGGCCAACCATGCACGAGTACACAACACACAAACACACAGAATGTACACAAACATACACAACACAATGTACACAAACACACACAATGCACTCAAACACACAGAATGTACACAACACACACAATGTACACAACACACAATGTACACACACACAATGCACACAACACACACAGAATGTACACAAACACACACAACACAATGTACACAACACACACACCACGTTTACAACACACACATTTACAATACACACACAATGTACACAAACACACACATTGTACAAAACACACACATTTACAATACACACACAATGTACACAAACACACACATTGTACAAAACACACACATTTACAATACACACACAATGTACACAAACACACACATTGTACAAAACACACACACACACAATGTACACAAACACACACATTGTACAAAACACACACACACAATGTACACAAACACACACATTGTACAAAACACACACACACAATGTACACAAACACACACATTGTACAAAACACACACACACATTGTACAAAACACACACACACAATGTACACAAACACACACATTGTACAAAACACACACACACAATGTACACAAACACACACATTGTACAAAACACACACACATTGTACAATGTACACAAACACACACATTGTACAAAACACACACACACAATGTACACAAACACACACATTGTACAAAACACACACACACAATGTACACAAACACACACATTGTACAAAACACACACACAATGTACACAACACACTCACACACGTTTACAACACACACACAACACGTTTATAACATATATTCTCAATGTACACAATACACTCATACACAATGTAGAAAACACACACAATGTAAAAACACACACAGGGTGTAAAAAGCACACAGAGGGTACACAGCACACACACACACAATGTTTGCAACACACACATAATGTACCCAACACACTCACACAATGTGCATAACACACACACACTGCACAAAAAACACAATGTACAAAACTCACACACATCCAGAGCATACACAACACATACACACATTTACAACACACACACACTGTACACAGAACACACAATATACACAACACACTCACATAATGTACAAAACACACACAATGTACACAACACACACATTTTACACAGAACACACACAATGTACACAACACACACACAATGTACACAACACACTCACACATAATGTACAAAACACAGAGGCAAACACAATGTACAAAACATTTATTCAGACCACTCTGCCTGCACAGGATGCTCAGCAGTGGTTTCACCCCTGGCACTGGTGCTCGCAGCTCCCAACCCCCCCAGAGTCACCCACCCGTCTCAAATGGAGCACAAAACACAACAGGGAAAGCAACAGAGGCAAGAAATCCATCCTCTCCCTGAGGAGCAGCCCCTTTCAGCTGCTTCCCACCAGCCAGCAGAGACCTTGGCAGGAGTCAGGGCTGGCTCTGGGCCACCAGCCCAGCCCAGTTGGGAGCCAGGGAAAGCCGTGGTGCTGCTCTGGCAACGCGCTTCCCCTTCCTCAGAAATAAAAGACACCCAAAAAAAGAAACATTTCACTTTTCCACTTGGAAAATCCTTCTGCAATATCAGTTTGGTGGCTTGTAAAAGTCTTGCTGGAAGTGAGGGGGAGAGGAGATGAGAGGATGCACTGGATGGTCTCATAACAAACACCACAAGTGACACTTTTGGCACGCCCAGCCTCCATTTACTTCACAGCAGCAGAACTTGTGGTGTTCAGGTTTCCTTCCCCACAGTCTTTTGTAAAACCCAGTCCCAGGGAAAACGAGTCCCATCCTTGTGCCACAGCACATCCTCCACGTGGCAGCTTCCAGGGAGCCCTGGCTGCTTCTGCACCCACACACCAAACCCCTCTTGGCACGGTGGGTTTTAGAAAACCCTCAACCAAGCAGCATCACAGATTCCTTTTGTTTTTTGTTGGTTTTTTTTTTTTTTTAAGGCATTTGCTGGCTCACTGGCATTTTCTCCTGGATCTCCTCGTACTTGGGCGGAGGGGTGAGGGGCTCTATCGTGATAGGGACGCTGCTGTTGCCCTGTGCCAGGTTTAACCTGATGTCCTTCAGGTGCAGCTTCTCTGACTTGATCCTGCGGACCTTGAGGGGTTTGAGGCGCTTGCTGAGGCGGGAGCTGTGCCTGCTGGGCGGCCTCTCCGGGCCAGGCTCCGTGCCTGCTGCTCCTGGAGCTTGGCCGCCCTCCTCCAGCCCTGCCAGGGACTCGTAGGAGGGCAGGGAGACGCTGAGCCTGTTGCTCCTGTCCGAGTCTCTGGGCTCGGAGTAGCCCGTGTTCATCACCTCCTCGTAGCTGGGCACGTAGTACTGGGAGGAGACGTCTTCATCCTCTTCTTGACTGGAGGGGAAAGAGTTAATCCGGGTAGCACATCGTTTCAGCTTCGTTGTGGGAAGGGGATGGAGAGGAAAGAATAAAACCACCCCACCCCACCAGAAATAGTTTTTGCCCTTCTACATTATATGCCAGTTTCCTTTTGCTTGACAGAATAAATCATGACCCCACCTAAGTTCAGATACATTTTATTTTCTTGTGACTTATGGCCATATTTGATCATCACTTTCTCTGCCCACAGACCCTTTTCTATTGTCCAGCAGTGATTTATTCCCTCAAGAGAACATCAGTTTCTCTCCTCCACTCTCAAAAATCAGTCAAAATACATTAGAAGAGGACATCACCCCTCTGTCATTCTGATGTCTTTTGGGTTGGGTACCTGGCACTTTTCTGCAAAGAGATTCAACTCTACTCAGTGCCACCATCTATGCACAGGTACCTGCAGACAATACTTGCCATTTCTTTGGCATTCTGAAGTTACCCTTCCAATCAAAAATGGAACATCAGTTTTCTCCGAGGATCTGCAGACCCTGACAAGAACCAGCAGAGCCATCGTCCCCTCCTGTCCCCTTGCCCCTCACGTTGTCCCATTGCTCCCCTGCCACCCTCTGCACAGGGAGCTGTGCTGATGGACAGGGACTTCCCCTGTGCCTGTGTTTGTCCAGACCGTGCCTGCTGTGGCAGCAGCCTTTGCTCTGCTCCACGAAGTTCCCTGAGCAAACAGCGAAGCCCTGCAGACTTTCACCGGGTCTAAACTCCACGGCCAGTCTCCAAGGCAGTTTGGCACCTGGGCTGCACCCAGCGAGGCAGAGCCAGCCCCTCTCCTGCCCCTCTGGCTGCTGTGTCACCCACTACCCTGCCCAGTGCTCCCCCAGCTCACTCCCGTGTGCCAACCGAGCCAGGAGTGGCAACCTCTGCCAACGCTGCCTTGGCCACAGCTCTGTCTAGACCCCACCTCACACACCAAAGCGGGGTCTAGGAAGGGAAGGACTCCCTTCCATTTACAGCTGCATAAATGGAGTCGTTCCTTGCTGTAACTCACTAGATGTATTGGAAATGATAGGTTCCCTGACCCCTGCAATGTCCTGTGGCCTGGTCCCTCTCCCTGCTGGCCATGATCTAATTTCTTCTCGCCTCCTTACAGACCCTAGAAAAGACCTGTGCCCCCTGACCTCGCTCTCTTTTCGCTCCTGGAGGACCACAAGAAATAAACCTCAGATTCTCCCCAGGGGGAAAGAGCCTCTTTTGTTATTTTTTATTCACGTCCATGTAGCAGATCCCAGAGGCTTCATCCTAACATCTGAGCTAGTCGGGAACAAGGCTGAAGTCTCAGCGAGACAAGCCACAGTTCCTTTCCCATCTCCAGGACAAAAACCCTAAACCTACCAAAACCCTAAACCGCGTGTGTTTCCTATTTCAGCACACGCCGCCTTCCTCCCCTTGCTCCTTCCCGAGCAACACCCCCACCACCCCTTGCCTTCACTCCCACAGCCAGCCCCTCTCCCTTTGTCCCCAGAACCCCGTCCTCACCTGTCCTCCTGCTGCGAGGGCTCCGCAGACACCTGGCGCTGCACGTGGGCGATGGCGAGCTCCTGGCTCTGCCGCTTCTTGTCGCGGACGTTGAGGCAGAGGGAGAGCAGGAGCAGCAGCAGCCCTGCCCCGACCAGCACGTAGGCCACCGAGAAGGTTTTGCTCTTGAGGATGCCCCCGGAGCCGCGGTCGGGTTTGCTGCTGCTGCTGCTGTTGCCGCCGGGTTTGTCGGGGGGCCCGAAGCCGGGCACGAGGTTCCACACGGCCATGATGATGCCCAGGACCAGCATGCCCAGCCCGATGGCCGTCAGGGCGTAGTGGGACCCGTTGGCCCGGGACTGGGCCATGGCTGCTGGCTGTGCCCAGGTCACCGCATGGCTCGGGGCAGGGGGGCTGCAGCCCTGCTCTCATGCGTGCGGCCCCTCCCCGGGCAGGCAGCGAGCTCTGGGGATACACGGGGAGCTGTGGTGAGTGCAAGGCAAACGGCAAAGGCTCTGCAGCCTCCGCAGCAACAATTCATCCAGCTGCACCTGAATCTCACGTGCACCTGCAGGGTGCACGTCAGGGTAGAGCAGGGCAGGTGGATCCTTCTTGGCTGTTCTCATCCCCACCCTTTGCTACTTTCTCGGCTGTAATATCCATCAACCTTTGAAAACAATCAAATCACTGATGTTTGCTAAGGCCTCAGATTGCCTGTCCTTTGGAGTGTGATAACTGACAGCTTCCCAGCACCAAAAGAAGGCCGTCAAAGTCTGTTTCAATGCAAACCAACCTGGAAATGTTCAGAAGCACATCTCTAGCTGAACAGCATCTCCTCTGCCCCTGTTTGGGAGGGAGCAGGGCTCCCCACGGCGCTGGCTGCCTGCCCTGGAACGCCTTCCTGCCCAGAAAACAGAAACCAAAACTGCCTCTCTCCCAACCAGCTCGCCCCTATGGCTTCCCCTGGCTGCTGCTGGCAAGGGCTGCCGAGATGCTGAACCCTCGGGAGGGCCCCCGGCTCGTTTTAGGCTGGCTCCTGCCCTCCCTGGAGCAACACACGCTGGTGCTGAGTGCCCCAGCTGCATCTCTCAGGGATGTCTGAGCATTAACATTCCCAACCAGCCAGGCCACGGGTGGGAACTCCTCCTCTGAACGTTTCCCGAGTCGCCAGGACCAACTGGGCTCAAAAACAAACACATGGAGCCACATCTCCTGCCCACTCCCCTCCCTGGCCTCGGGCCCCGTGCCCCACGGGTGGGCAGCTTGCATCCCCACAGCAGAACTGCCCCATCTCCACCCCAGTGAGCCTTGCAGATTTATGGATGTGCCATGGCAGGGATCCAATTTATAAATTATTTATGTCAGGGATCTCTCCTTCCCTCCTTGGCTTCTTTATGCTGGGTTGGGCTCGAGGAGGCTCTGGTCTGTGCTTTCAGTGGTGCTATATCCACACGCCCCCACAGCCTCCAGCTCAACCCTCCTGAGCTCAAAAGCTTCATGTTTGCTTGTTCAGCTTGAGTGCACGCCCAGTTTGCAGGGTCAAGGGGCAGAATAAAACAGCATTTCCAGAAAATAGAGCGGCTGAGCAGGAAAAGGCATGCAAGCCTGGAGAGAAGGAATCTGCAGAGGAACTTCCCTGCTCACTGCCTGTGCTCCAGCGTGGCTGTGGAGAATCCCAGAGGGGTGTCCCAGCCCCTCTGGACACATCCCTGGCCCCACATGAGTCTGGGCAGGGTAAAGTCTTGTCTTCCATGGTTTTCTGGGGTTCTGGGACATGCAGGAGCTGCTGATCCCAGCCCAATGGGAGCTGCCAGAGGCAGGCAGGGGCAAGCCCAGCATTCCCTGCCATGCCCAGCTCCAGCATGGGGCTGCTGCTCTGTGTGCTCCTGGGGGAAGGTATCCTCTGAGCCCAGCTTTAATTCCATCCTAGTGAGCAGCTGTTGAGGATGTGGAAAACACTGCACCCAAAATGTCCTCACCTGCATTCCAGGAGCCATCCTCCCACCCAAGCACTTCCAAGCCTGCTGGTGGTACCAGCACTGCTCTCTGTCCTCCCACAAAAAAGGTTTTACTCTCTGCCTGTGCCCTGTGGGGTCTTTCCTCACCTGATGATCCAGCTGAGCTCCCATCCTTGCCACAAACCCATCAGCCAGCCAAAACTTGACTTGAGCACAGCTGTGATGGCCTTGGGGCAGGAAAATTGCACTGCACCCACAGTAGGCACAGAACATACACAGGGCTGGTCACATCTACCCGTGGTGTCTAAATCTCTGTGCCTGCTCACGGCCTCTGTGGCTCCCCTCAGGCACCTCAGTCCTGGAAGTGGGCAGGATTTCAGCTCCTACGTCACCCCTGTGCCTGGAAGTTTATCACAGATCCATTGCAGTGCTACCCATCAGCCCAGCAATCAGATTAAAGCAGGAGACTTGCTATTCCAGTCTATCTCTCCATTGAATTAGCTGCTCTCCTGGCTTTCCAGAGTTGTTCCTATTGCTGCTCCAATAGTGCCTTGACGTCAGTATCCTGGGAAAGGAGCTGCTGCTATCTCTGCCTCAGGTCCAGCACTGTCTGGATGCTCATCCCAGCAGCACAGAATGGTTTGGGTGGAAAGGGACCTTAAAGCCCATCTCATCCCACCCCCTGCCACGGGCAGGGACAGCTTCCACTAACCCAGGTTGCTCTAAGCTCCATCCAACCTGGCCTTGAACACTTCCAGGGATGGGGCAACCACAGCTTCTCTGGGCAACCTGTGCCAGGGCCTCATCACTTTCACAGGGAAGAATTTCTTCCTAAATATCCAGTCCAAATCATCCCTCTTTTACTTTAAAACCATCTCCCCTCATCCTTTCACAACAAACCCTGTAAGAAGTTTGTCCCCATATCACAATCAGTGATGCCTGAGTGCTCCATCCCCCTACAGCCCCCTTCCCCTTTCCTCTGCCTGCAAACCAGACCTCTCTCCATCCTGTTCCCTGCTCGCCCGTGCCCTGCCCTGGCAATGATTTACGCCAGGATCTCTGAACCATTAAACTCCCCTGGCACGGCTGCACAGCCCGGGGCACACCTACACATCCTCCGGGCATCCTGCACCTCTCCCCTGCCCCTGCCGCAGCCCTTCGGGATGCTCTGGCGACATTTCCAAGTGTTAATGGGGCACGGAGAGGTTCGGGATAAGCCCATTCTCAGCACCACATGCCCCGGAGGCTTTGGCAGGGGCGGCCAGGTGAGCAGCAGCAGGAACAGCAGCAAGAGCGGCAGCAAGAACAGCAGCAGGAACAGCAGTAAGAGCAGCAGCTGGAGCAACAGCTGGAACAGCAGGAGCAGCAGCTGCAGCAGCAGCTGCAGCAGCAGCAGGAGCAGCAGCAGGAGCAGCAGCTGGAACAGCATCTGGAACAGCATCTGGAGCAGCAGCTGGAGCAGCAGCTGGAGCAGCAGCTGGAGCAGCAGCTGGAACAGGTTCCCCTCCATGGGACAGACCGGCCCCCCGGCAGGGTCAGCCCTGGATCGTGCTCCGTGTTCCACATCCCGCGGGTGCTCCCGCAGGAATTGCAGCCCCGCTGACTCAAGAGGAAGCCCGGCAGCCCCTGCGGCCCTCAGCAGCACCCACGCTCCTCTGCCCTCCACAACCTTTGGATTTTTCCCTGCCATGACATCACCTTCCCACTCACGCTCCAGCAGCAGCACCTTTGTCACAGATCACGAGAGATGAGGCTGCAGTCCAGGGAACAGGTCAGACCCCGATGCAGTCACCAGACATGGGGTGAGCTCCAGGGCTCCCCAGGACAACGGCACAAAGCAGCACAGCCCCTCCGAGCTGCCTCCAAAAACCAGGCTGTGACTCCATCACCAGTCATACAACTGATTTTCTGGAAAATTCTGGGGGGGAAATAAACCCGTTCTCCAACCACCCGAAGATTCCAGATTAGTGTTAGATTACAAGGCTCTCCCTTCATGCTTCCACCCAAAGAACCTGCTCATTAACCCCTTCCCTGCTAATTGCTGGCCCAGCACATCCTCAGGAGCTCATTTCTGCAATAGCCACAACCTCGTGCTGAACACCAGGAACACAAAACTCCATGTGAGGGTCTAAAAAGCAACAGGTCAGGACTTGTGAGGTATTTTCATGGAGTCCCAGAATGTTTGGGTTTGGAAGGAATCTTAAAGACCATCTACTTCCAACTCCCTGCCATGGTTTCTCTCTTTTTAGCCCTTCTTGCATTCCTGGAACAGGGATGTTTCTGGCCAGATGAGCCCAGGGGATGCAGGGAATAGCCAGAGAAATCCAGCTGAGTCACAAAAAGAAGCACTGCTGCTGGTTTAGCCAATTTCTGATCTCTTGGACACACCCCAGCCCATTTTAGAGCATCTCACCAGGGAATAGGAATCTGGAGGGACAGTCCCACACAGACTATCAGGGATTTTCCATATTTTGCTTACACTTCCTGCCTAGATCACAAAAGAACACATCCACATCTCCACTGACCCCAGCATTCCCTACAGACATTTAAGAGGTATTTCACCCTCTTTTTTCCCTACATTTAATTTTTAACAACCCCTCCTCAGTTGTACCTCGCGGACAGCGCTGGGGGAACAGTGACATTTTCCTCACACCCTGCCCAAGGCTCTTCCCCCTCTCCCACTCCAGAGGGAGCCCAGGGCCCCCAACTCTGCCACTTCCTGCAAAACAAGGGTGTCACAGGAAAGCCATTCCCCATTCCCAGGCTCAGATTGCTGCAATCCACCCAGCACAGCAACAGTGACAGGGCTCACTAAACACCCCATCTCCACAAAGCAGTGCCTGACCATTCCCAAGCCACGTGTAGCTGCCTCTGCTGTGTCCCTGGGAATTCTGGAGAAAGTTGCCAAGGTTTTCTGAAGTGGCAAAGATCACGCAGGCCACGGTAGCCAAACTCCAGGGCTGTAATCCTGACGGCAGCAGCCGCCACCTTGGCCTTTGAGATATCTTGAGATACAAGAAACCTTCCAGCCTCCTTCTCCCCATAACTCCATTCTACCCATCCAAGCGGCGCCTGCTGCAAGGTGGGAATGCACAGGGACAGAGAGTCCTTTTAGGTTTGTGTTTCAGGACATTTGTGTTTGTTCCTGGGGACAATGCTGCCGTGGCCACCGAGCCACGCTGGCACGGGCTCCCGGCAGGTCGGCGAGCCCTGAGCCCCGGCTGTGTGCTGGTTGCTGTGTAAACACTGTCCCGGGGCTTTTCCTGATCCAGGCTCCGGGACTGCCACTGCCACATTAATGCTTTCAGGCCCAGCTCTGCTAAACCACGGAGAGGGGCTTGGAGTAGTGCCTAAGATTTTTAGGTTTTTATATTTTTCATATAGCTGTAGCTTTGTAGATTGTTAATGCATGGCTGCAACTTCTAGTACTTTTCCTATCTTTCTTCTCTACGTTTAGGAACAAAAAGCTAACCTTAGAAACACTTTCCCAAAATACTGTTTAGTCTTATTCCAAGAAGAGAACCGACTACAAGGATGTCCTGTTTTCCAAACAGAATCTGGACCAGAAAAAACAAAAGCAGGGCAAAAAAAAGCCACTGCTTCCAGTGTGGCAGGACCCAGAAATTATTACCTAATCATCTCACCTTTTTATTGGAGAGTATATGATATGTATACTAATTGACTAACCTTGCAAAAATTATAGAATTACTATACCATATGTGATTTTCGCCATATTGTGTACCTGAAAGCTTTCAAGTAAAGGTTTGCCTTTATATCCACTGTAACATTGTTGGGAAGATCGATTCTATTTTCCAGGCAACAGAGGTGCTCACCTCTCTCCAGGGAGCTGAATTCCCTGTGCACCTAGGCCTGGGAAAGCTTGCCAGCCTGGGAAAATCCCAGTACTCTGACTCTTTCTCCTTCCTGCTTTCCTTTGGACACCACCTTGCACCTCTGAGTTTGGAATTATTATTTTTTTTTAAATTCTAATCTGCTATTCCTCCGCAGCCTCCCCCTGGTTTTTGTTCTGGGACCTCTCCCCATCTCGGCGCCAGATAACACCCAGATAACACAGCCTCCTCCAGAGCCTCCCAGCACGGGGAGACATTATCCATCTGCCCTTTTGATGTCCTCTGAAGTGGGACCCAGCATTCCCAGCCCCTCTGGAATGCTTTAAGCACGTCCTGTCTCACCACTGGAGCCCCTGGATGATTATCTCCCTTTCCTGCAAGCCCCTAACCTGGCACCTCACGCTGCCATCGGCCTCGCCAGCACCACCTTCCTCATCCTCTGCCTGCATTTCCAGCAACATCTTTTTCCCCAACACAGCATCACCTCTCCCCATGCTTTTCCAACAGCTTCTCACGAGTACGACCACAAAGAAAACCCACTGTGGATGGCTCAGGATGCCCCAGGGCAGGAAGGGAGTGAGGGGTGATGCTGGAGGAGCAGCCTGGGGACACGGAGCAGCTGGGCAGCCAAGCGACACGGAGCAGCCAGGCACAGAGCAGCCGTGTTCCGCAAGGTGGGCACAGGTATTTTGAGGTGGATGGAGGTTTGCTGGCGATTATGTTACTCCAAGCCACCTGCACTGCTCACACAGGATATTCAGCTGCTTCCACAGAGCCCTGACATCAGTTCCTGCCTGTGAAACACACTGGGAATGAAGAAAGCATGGAGCAGCATGGGGAGGCAGACACATACCCGGGCTGCTGGAGGGATCCCCCCTCCCAGGCTCCAGGTAGGAGAGCAGGCAGACAGCCCTGCCCAGCCCTCTGGCATCTCCTGCAGCACCACCACGGCGCCAGGCACCGACACTCAGCTCTCTCCAGGGCACCGATGGCCAAACATTCCTCCTTCCCCAGGCACTGCCCTTCCCAAGGGTTTTCCAACCCGTGTAATTACACAGCTAAAATCAAAGGTGTTTCACATACTTCCGAGTCACCTGAGTCCAGGGCTGGGTTCGCCAGCCCCACACCCACATGTTCTTTGCTGACACCGGGGAGGTTTCCCTTTCTGGCTCCCATGCCAGGACATCCAGGGCTGTGGACAGCTGCAGGATGCTTGAATTTGTCGTAGAAGGATGTGTTGTGGCAGCATCCATCTGGCAGTGGCCTAGGTCTGTTCCAGAAAGGCTTTAAGGAGCTGGAAAGCCAGGGCCACACCTCCTAGAGCAGCTTCACTTCACCAGGCTCCACACAGAGCCAAGGGCAGCCCATCTCACACGGGACACACTCATGGAACCGCTGGTTTCTGCTCACACATCCGCACTTCCCAACAAACCCAGCCGTGCTGTGCTCAGTGATGCTTGTCCCCACCACGTCACCTCCAAAAATCAGACACCAACATCAGCAGACAACCACTCTGGGAAACGCCTGGGAGACACCCGCGGGTTTGCTGAGCCCCTCAAAGCTACAGGCCACTCATTCTTTGGAGGAAATGTCACGACAGGAGGGCTGAACCCCCGGTGACCGGCGCTGGCCTCATGGACCGCCCGGCCCCGGCACCTGGCGGGCACAGGTGTCCTTCTCCTTGGCTTTGTTTGCTTTCCTTGTGTGTGTGCCTGGCTCACACACCGCTCCTGCACCTTCCCGGGGACCTGCGACACTCCTGCGGGGCTGCCACCCGTGGGAAGCGGCAGAGGGGTGGGTTTGGATGTCCTGGCCTCTCCCGGTGTCACCTCCCCCAAAATGCCAGCTGATGTTTCCCGAAACCACAGCCGCTCTTCCCCCGGCTCTCAGCACGGCCACCCCGGTGCCAGCCAGGGCTGACGAGATGCCCCAAGCCCGTGACCCCAAGAGGTGACCCCAAAGGGTGTCCCCACGGAGTGACCCCAAGGGGTGTCCCCACGGAGTGACCCCACGGAGTGACCCCAAGGGGTGTCCCCATGGAGTGACCCCAAAGGGTGACCCCATGGAGTGACCCCAAGGGGTGTCCCCATGGAGTGACCCCAAAGGGTGACCCCAAGAGGTGTCCCCAAGGGGTGACCCCATGGAGTGACCACAAGGGGTGTCCCCATGGAATGACCCCATGGAGTGACCACAGGGGTGTCCCCAAGGGGTGACCCCATGGAGTGACCACAAGGGGTGTCCCCATGGAATGACCCCATGGAGTGACCACAGGGGTGTCCCCAAGGCACCGGCGCTCCCCGAACGCCGCCGCTCCAACTCTCGAATGCTCGTTCCTGCTTTGGGTTTGTTCGCTCCTGCTTTGAGGGGTGTTTCACCCCGCTCTGCAGCTGTTTCCCCGAGCTTTGGAAGTGATTCCAGCTCAGCCTCAGCCGGACCCGACTCCGACTCCCCCCCGGTCCCGTTCCCGTTCCCGTTCCCGGTGGGACTGAGCCCATCCCGCCCCGCTCCCGGTTCACAGAGCACCGAAGGGTCCCAGAACGGGGGATCCCGTCCCCTCCCGGCTCCCCTGACCCCTCGTACCTCCGGCAGCGGCTGCGGTGCCTCCGGCGGGGCCGCCCCGCCCTCCCCAGCCCTCCCGGGGCGGCGCTTCCCGGACCGGACCGGCCCCGCCTCTCCCCGGACCGGCCCCGCTGTTCCCCGGCCCCGCTGTTCCCCGGTCCGGCCTCTCCGCTCTCCGGACCGGCCCCGCTGTTCCCCGGACCGGCCCCGCCGTTCCCGGCCCCCGGCCCCGCGATCCGCTCCCGGAAACCTGCACAGTGCCGGGGGCGGAAGCAAGACTTCCAAAAGCAGTAGGGAGACTCCCCACAAACCACCAGGGACACCCCCAAAACCAGGGCGGGGTGACGCCGGGGGTGCCGATGGGGTCACTCCCTCCGAGCAGCTGCGGCCCCGCCTTGATGCATCACAGCCCCCGTCTCTGCTTTCATGGAATCCCGGAGTGGTTTGGCTTGGAAAGGACCTTAAAGCCCATCCCGTTCCACCCTGCCATGGCAGGGACACCTTCCACTATTCCAGGCTGTTCCATGCTCCATCAAACCTGGCCTTGGATACTTTTGGGGATGGGGCAGCCACAGCTTCTCTGGGCACCCTGTGCCAGGGCCTCACCAATCTCCCATGGAAAAATCTATTCCCAACACGCAATGAAAGTTTTAGTTTTTATTCTACAGTTTAAAACCCATCTTGCAATGGATCTGCTTTGTCAAACTGTCTTGTAGCAATGCATGGAGCTTTTCCTCACTCAGTTCCAAGCTTTGTTTGGAGAAGCCCCATTTTGAGGAACTCCAATCACTCAGGCTCATCACTGCATTCAACAGAGCAAAGCCAGGCTTGCACTCTCAGGGAGCCTGGAAAGTGCTTTTTATCAGCCTGCTGCCCTCTATAAACTTTCCCAGTTTACCACTCACGTGCTGGGAAGAGCCATTTCAGGCATGGCCCTCACCATGGCTCCTGGCCACATGCCTTGGTCTCATAGCCAGACATTCCCATGGTTTCCAGACTGAACCATGGGGAGCAGAGCTGGGCTCTGGCAAACTTCAGTGCAACTAACGCTGTGTCCAGTGTCACTTCTCCTTGGCTGCCATCCCAGCAGCAACGAGGATGTGTTTTTCCAGGCTCTTCTCACACCCAGCTGTAATAATAAACACCACCAAGGACTCAAATCCTGTTAGAGATGATACTCAGGGTGGGTTTTTTCCTGATCCAAGCTAAAAAACTGCATCACTATGCTGCTGGACCAGCCACTGCAGTTTTTCCTGTCCCTTAAGCCCTGTGAGACCTTGTGAAGGCAAAAGCCATCATGAACAAAACGAAACTTGTCACATCACCCGGCATGACTCAGCTCCACAGCCCTGCCTTGGGGCCACTGGAGTTCAGGATGCTTGGGAAACCCCCCCTGCTTCCCTGCACCTCTCCCTAGGAGCACAATCCCATATGGAGCCTGTGGTAGTTTCCACTGACTCACCTGCCCCAGTGCACAGCAGTGATACCTCCCCCTTCTAATCAAAGGGCAGTTGCAAGGGCTGTGCTATAAAAAGAAATAATTATTAAACATAACTGCATTTTTTTTCCCCCCTTGGATGGATTGTTTTGCATTTTCCGGCTTGGCCACCGGCTCAGGCAAATTTACCCCACTTCAGGTGGATTTCCCCCCTCCTTCTCCACCTTCCTGGGTAAAACACAAACCTGACATCCCAAGCAGCTCTGGCAGTCAGGAGACATAACAGGGAATTGTTTTCTCTGTAAGAGAGTGGGGGTGAACATGGACTTCACACAGCGACTGTCACCAATCCAGCGCAGGGAGAGCTCCGTGCCCGAGCCAGGTCACCCCCCTGCAGAGGCCCTGGAGACCGTGAGCACAGAGGGGACATTCATAACGTGGTGCCTCATGTTCCCAATCCACAAAGCTCAATATTGGCCAGGAATGGGCTTTTCAGTGGCAGTGGAGCAGGATCAAGGAAGGGGGGCTTGCCTTCACCCCTTGGATGGCTGCTGAAGCACCTGCCTCTCCCTGATGCACATTCTCTGTGGGATAATGTATTCACATCCATCCCTTGGGCTCATTTCCCTTTCCAGCTCTGCAGCCATCCCAATGTGGGGATTTATCTCTGGCAGCCCAAATCTTCCCCCTGCAAACACTTGCCCCCAGTCCCAGGCTGGGGTTTCTCCAGGTGATTATCCAGCCAGGTATGCAGGCTTCAGAGCACAGGAATGCCAAGGAGGAAACTGGAGCCCCCACCAGAGCCACCAGCAGGCAACAAAAGGGCCTTTCAGAGGGGCATCTGATACCCTGCTACGTGCAGAGATGCCAGGGGCTCACATTATCCTGCCTTACATATTGCTCACTGGCACATTTCCCTGCTTTTTCCTGCTCAAAGGTGCTCAACATGGAAGCCTGGACATGTTCCTGGATTCCTCCAAGATTTCCCAACAGTGAGCCAAAAGCACTGCTCCAAGTGACCATACCTGGATGGCTTGTCCTGCAAGAGATAAAGCCCATCCCTGGGAGTCAGCTCAGTACAGCCACCAGACTGCACATTTATATTATACTGTAATATTATTATACTGTAAAGCCATGGAGTAATAGGACAAGGTGAAATGGGATCAAACTGGCAGAGTGTAGATCTAGATTAGATATGAGGAAGAAATTCTTCCCTGTGAGGGTGGTGAGGCTCTGGCACAGGATGCCCAGAGAAGCTTTGGCTGCCCCATCCCTAGAAGTGTTGAGGCCAGGCTGGGTGGGGTTTAGAGCAAGCTGGGATAGTGAGAGGTGTCCCTGCCCACGGCAGAGGTGGATGAGATGGTCTCTAAGGTCTCTTCCTATCCAAACTATTTTGTGATTTGATGATTAATCGAGTTAACAGCTAATTAACACCAGAAATATAATATATACATATATAAATATAATGTATAATGGAACATGGCAGGGCCCCAGCCGTGCCCCCAGGATGGAAGCCCATCCCTGCCTGCTCCATGATGGGCTCCCTCAGATCTCATTCCCAGCACACATGCACTGGTCTATACTTTTCTCTCTCTTCCTCATGCCTTGGTTTCTGCACCCCAATTTAGAGTCCCTGCTGGGCTACAGCATGGGAACCTGCCATGCAAGTAGGAGAAAAGAGGAAAACCAGCCACTTGGGAGGCATTTCCTCACGCTCCTGGTGGGAGGGTGTGACCTGCCAGCATCTCCTGGCGAGGTGAGGATCCGGTGTCCCCGGGGCTGCCGGGACCCGGCGGTTCCAGTACAACCAGTTCAACCACCGTGCCAGGTCACCGTCTGCCTCTTTGAGCACACGCACGTCTGCAGCTGGAAAACAGTGTAAATAAAGGCTCTGTGCTCACAGGAATAACAAGAAATAACCTGCTGCTTCCTCCTGGAGCTGCTCCGGGGGCTGCTGCATCCCAATCGTGAAGCTCTGGCTTGGGCAGGATTTGGGAATAGGAGACCCGGGGCTTGAGGAAAACACGGCTGGAAGAGAAGAGTGGTGGTGTCATGCGGCACGTTATTTAAAAGAGATGAGCAGAGACTAATGTAGCTTTTCCAAATTAGGAGCAGATGGTGAATGAGGGCTGATGCCCAAGAACAGGAAAATGCTGGGAAATCAATCACTAGCAGTGATAAAACTCCAAGGAAACCTTCTTACCTGGGCATGAGGCCTTATCACAGCTCCAGTGTCTCAGCTGGATGGAGACACTCAGTCTGTGCTCTGCTGGTGCTCATGGCTGTGCCAGGTCAGAGCAGTGAGAAGGCACAGACAGGGGCCCAAGTGGGGACAGTGCAGGGCCAGTGGCAGAGCAGGATGTCCCAGAGGATGTTTGCAGTGAGGGATACTGCCAGGCACTGCTGCATCCCCTGGCTTGCACAGGTGAGGACTCAAAGACACTTCCAGTTCTGGCTTTGGACATACAAAGCAGCGCCAGTGGAAAACTCCTCCAGGGAAAACACTGAAAAGAGGTGAATTAATGACAGGCACATTCCAAAACTTTCAGCAGTCCTGAGCAATAAACCAGCAGCCTCAGCAGAAGTCCTTGACACCACCTTGACTCTTCTTTTGGGGAGGTACCACCATCACTCTGTGACCGACCCCATGCCAAACCTCACCAAACTCCTGATGATTTATTCAGCTGTTTGGTTTAGCTCTTTATCACCAAAAATCCAGCCCGGGAAGATCACCACCTAAAGCTATGGGGTGAGTAAGTGTAGAGGCAGGAAATGTCCCAGACTCACCCCTGTTTCTCTGCTATGACCTCTCAACCCCATTCCTGATGCACAGGTTACCAGTGCAAGGCTGTGGCACGGCAGGTAAGCCCAGCTGGTGTTGTAATGTCACCCGGAGGTGATGCCAGGACCGGCACAGCTGGATTACACAGCAGGAGAGGTGCTGGGGACACTGGTGTCCCCTCTGGGGGTACCTCAGCCATCCCACGCGATACCCCATACGACGTGGTGTTGGGATATTTTCCTTTCTCAGTCTAAAGTCCTCGCCAGAGGAAAGACTCTTGCGAGCGTCCGCACAACAACGTGCGCGGTGCAAAGTGCACCAGCACGGGCGAGTCACACCTAAAACAAACACACCCGGGCCGGGGAAACTCGGGCACCGCTCACACGGTGGCAGCAGCGCAGCACGGAGCTGCAGCCACCAGCACGGCGGGGATGGAGCGGGGATGGAGCTGATGGGGGGGATAGAGCAGGGATGGAGCTGATGGGGGGGATGCAGCAGGGATGGAGCTGATGGGGGGGATAGAGCACGGATGGAGCTGATGGGGGGGATACAGCTGGGATGGAGCTGATGAGGGGGACAGAGCACGGATGGAGCTGATGGGGGGGATAGAGCACGGATGGAGCTGATGGGGGAATGCAGCAGGGATGGAGCTGATGTGAGGGGGATGCAGCAGGGATGGAGCTGATGGGGGGGATGCAGCAGGGATGGAGCTGATGGGGGGGAATGCAGCAGGGATGGAGCTGATGGGGGGATACAGCGGGGATGGAGCTGATGCGGGATGCAGCAGGGATGAAGCTGATACGGGATGCAGCAGGGATAAGGCTCCTGCAGCCTCCACTGCCAGGGAAGAGCAGGTCAGGGGGACAAAGCCACCGAGAAGACCCCTCTCAGCCCAGGACATCACACAGTGTAGCCCCTCTGCTTGCCCTGGCTCTGGTGCAGGAGGTGACTTCTGTGTCACCCTACAGAGTCTGGCACAGTTCCCACAGCACAAGGGCAGAAGCCTTGCCAGGACTGGTGTGGCACTCTGAAATGTTCCTGGCTCCCAAAGAGCTCAAAAAATTTTAAAAACCACAGATGGGATGGATGAGCACCTGCACCCCATCCCATGCACGAAGGACAATACCAAATCTCAGCAGGAACTGCTCCAAGTGCAGCAAATCCCACCATGGTCTGTGCCCAGCTCGTATTTACTGTGCTCAGCAGCTGCCCTTTAATGCCACCTGTTAATGCTGGATTCCAGCTGCAGGTGATAGAATTGGAGAGCCAGCTGGCTTCTCCTGAGTTTTTCCTATTTTTCTTTGCTCCAGCTCTCCTCATTTCAGACTATGGTGGCTCCTACCAGCTGCTCCCAGACCCAGGAGGCTGCTTCTGTTGGAAATAAAAGGAGAAAAGGTACATCTCTTGATCTGTACCCTGATTATGGGCTTGAATTTCATTGCAGGTTGCCTTTGCTTCAGCCTGCAAAACAGCCATTGACCCCAAAACAGCATCAGGTCCCACTGGAAGTGCTGGCACAGCCCTACAGGTGACCAATGTCATCTGAATAATAGTAACAATAATAATAATTTATCAACCTGTACATTGGTAACAATAATTTATCCAGTTGGAGCACAACACTTTCTGGTTTCTCTATCCTTTCTGCTGTTCTTGATCCTTCTCATTTTATTTTCCATATCTGAGTGGGACATCTCCTGGCTGTCCTTACTTACCTTAAAGCCTTGAAATCCCATTTCATACATATGCACACAGTCCCAGCCTCCTGCCAGGATTATTGCATCTGGGAACAGGCATTTGGCTGGGAGTTGGGAAAAGCTGGCCCAGCCTTCTCCTGAATCCTCCCATCACCCTGGAGCCCCCAAAAATCACATGGCACTGAGGGTGTCCTGCACCCTGGTGCTACAACAGAGATGCCAACACCCGTCCAGGCTCTCCAATTAAACCACATGGAGTTCATCCATACTTTAAAATAAGCTTTATTTAGATCTTTTATAATTTTATATTTGCATCCATGCCTTCAAGGATTCTCCCCCACTCACAGGGGGAAAAGTTAAATCTAATGTTACCCATAATTCATATGCTATTTAGCAAAGTTCTCTTTTAAATAAATCATCCTCTTAGTAATTTTTAGAATTACTTCCTAATTTACAAAAAAGCTGAAATGCAAAGGAAACTACTCGATAACAAGGAGATCGCTCATCTGTTCTGGTGGTTTAGAGTTTAAATTATAAAAACGCAAGGATAACAAAAAACAAAACAAAACCCAAAAAAGTAACAAAACGTATAAAAATGCTTCTCTGCAGAGAAAGATGCCATGGGGCAAAGCCTGCCCTGCCACCCCAGGAGGGCCCAGGGGGGCTGGTCCCTCTGTCACCCCCTCCATGGCCTCTCTGCATCATCCCTTGGAATGGAATACACAGCACGAGGGCATCGGTTCAGCTCGGTGATTTAAGACAAAATACCCTTTTTCTTCTTTAAACCAGGGTGCACGTATTGGAATTAAGAAAAATAATACACTATTATAGTTCATTAAATAAATCTTAATACATTTTTTTTTTTTTAAGAGCTTAAAATTATATTGTAAGCATTAAAGCATAAGGTACTTATCTTGGCATAAGCAGAGCACGGCACGTGTTAGTGGAGAGGGGAAGCGGCCCCTGCGCCGGGGGGTGGTTTGGGGGCAGTTCCAAGGGATTTGGAAAAACAAGCTCCACCTGTGCTTCCAAATCACCCCAAAGCCAGAAAAACCTTCCTAGTGGGGACTCGTACCGATTTCCCCAGCCCCCTCCGACGGCAGTGACACCCCAAACTGCGGCGGGGTGGCCGGCCCTGTCTGGGCAATGTCTTGGGATGTGGGATATCTTGGGATATCGCCTCTCCCCTTGCTCCCAGCTCGTGCCGGATCCCCCTAAATTTTACTTGAAGCAAAGGGTGAGCCCCCCCCAAAAGCAGGGAAAAACAGCGGGCAAAGCTCCCACCAGCTCGGCCCCGTCTGATTTTCCGGCACGTGTTTAGGTTTGCGTTTTCCAAGGCTTTAAGTGCTCCTGGGGCAGCTGAGGGAGCCTGGGCTGGGGGTCCACAGCCCCAATCCCCCCCAACAGCAACTTCCCAGGACAGTACAGTACAAACACCCCCTTCCTCCTCCCCGCCCCATCCCAACCGACGTGGAAAAATATAAAAATCCCAAAACTTCTGCAATAATTTAGTTAGAATAGCTCCTCTGGGTTTGTGCAAATAAATTAAAACAACTAAAAAGGAACGTTAAAACACTTATTTCCAGACCGGCAGGTGTAACAACCAGCCCGGGTCGCCTCTGCGGGGCTTGGCCAGGAAGACATCACAGCGAAGGAGATTTTCTTGTTGTTGTTTTTCTGTGTTTTCTCTCTAAGATCCCTCAGCTGGGCAGGTCCTTTGTCCCCAAGCGAGGACATCCCACGGGCTGGGCTCCGGAAAACAGCGGGTTTCGGACAAGAGACGTCACAAGCACAAAGTGCACAATATTTCTCATATTTACAGAGACACAGCAGTCCTTCAAGTTTCAAGTTTTGTCAAAAGAACAAGAAAAAAGAACAAAATAACCCTCCCAAAACAAGAAAAAAACCCCAACCCAAAATGACAAACTGAAGTGACAACAAAGGAGTTACCGGGATGGAAAAAAACAAAAAACAAAAAAAAACACCAAAAAAACAAAAGGGGGAAAAAAAAGGAAGTTACGACACAGCTGCATCGCTCCCAAGACAACAGGTAACACGCCCACAGGTGGGACGGGGTGTGGGATGTGGGGTGTGGGATATGTACATGTGCAGGGCCAGGAGAGGCGCTGGTGCTGTCACCAGTCCGCATCCTCCTCGATGTAGTAGTCGGGGGCTGTCCCGTCGAACAGACCGGGATCGAGGGACTTGCGCTGCTTGCCCCGGGCAAACACCCTGGAGATGGAGCCAAAGCCCATCTTCTCTTTCTTCTTTTTCCGTTTTTGGTCTTCCAGGTCTTCTAGAGACTGTGGGAGGAGAAGACACAAGTTTGGCATCCAGCCTTGCTTTTACTGCTTTTCCCCTTTCACTCACATCAAGGATGATTTACCATGTGGTCCCAGTCCCTAAAGATTTGGGTTCAGGTCCCAAAAAATATTTGCATCTAGATCCCACAAAATATTTTCATCCAGGTCCAAAGTAATGTTAAGATCCTGGACCAAAATACAGTAATATTTCTGACACCTGTGTGGTGGAATTTGCAGTGAAATTGGGCCCCTTTCTCCACAGTTCTGGGATTTTGGCCTCTTTAATTCAACTAGAACAGGATTCCAGATCTGAGAATAAATAGTCAGAGCATGTGTCTGGACTGCAAAAATATCCCGATGTTTCAGGGCCAAATACAGAAGAATAACCTGCTTTGGCTGGACCTTATAAAAATCAACACTGCAATAGGCCTGAGGTCAGTGAATGCCTATGGCATTACCTGGACTTTGGGGCAAATTATGGGAATATGAGACATCCCAGACTTACAATTCATGATGACTTCCATTCATCCCAAACTGGTGCCTCTGACCCACCATCCCCAAGTATTTTCTAGCACAGGAAGGGGTGTCACAAGCAGGATTTGAGAGGATTTGTGCCCTACCTGTACAATTGGATTGTGCAAGTTCTTCTGTACCGGTCCAGGACTGTCCCCCTACGGCACAAGGAGATGGATCCATTGAATCAACCCTGATACAGCCCAAGACCCTCCACCCCCAGGGCAAAAGGCAGCATTTTTGCAGCTGAACTGCAGTGGGGCTGGGATAAACCCCAGGGCAGCAGCTTCCCAACGAGCCCCTCCTCCAAACCCAATGCTGTTGGGGGAAGCAGAGGCCCCACAGAATGCCCAGAGCCCTCCAAAGCAGGGCATCAGAGCCCCAGCAGGCAGGCCCTTACATTGCAGAGCGAGTGTGTTCGATGCCGGGGGGAGTTGATGTCACTGGGTGTGGAGGAGCGGTCGCCCTCGGCCGCGGAGGCGTCGGAGATGATGGACGGCTGCCGGGAATGGCAGGGGCTCACTCTGACTGCTGCAAGGCAGGGGGAGAACGGAATTAACACCAGCAAAGCCTCTGAGGCACTCCCAAATTTGGGGAGGAGAGTGTAAGAGTCAGTCCGAAGTTTCCCTCATTTGCCTCATGACCATCACAAGAAGACCCCAAGGACCCTCACCCTGGTGGGTTTTGGACAGTGGTTTTCTGGCCTGGTCGAGGTGGATGCTTGCCAAGTGACTGTTTGCAGGTGTGTTACTGGACTGTCCTGTCATGGTACCAGCTGAAAGCTGCATGTCCTGCACGTCTGCACCTGCCTCTCGGAGCACATCACAATGGTCCATCAATCTCCCCACCTCTTGGCCAGAAGCCACTCGCTTTGGAAAAGGACTATAAAAAAGTGACCCTCTGGAGAAGCTTTTGAGAGCTCCCCACGGATGAAGACCCATTTATTAGTGAGGACCACGAGGATGTCTGTCTCATCTGTTGGTAGCTATTCCCCCATCCCCTTCTTTTTCTCTCTATACCTTGTTTCCTGTATCTCTCCCCTCTATCGCAACTGAGTTGTTGGCATTCAATAAAAACGCATTGCTGTCAGCAAACTGACTTGTCCCCTGCTGTGTCTTTTGCACCCCTGAGATCAAACGAACCATCACGACCCCCTCCTGTGTTGGCAGATCGTGACAGGGTGGTTTTGACCATCTTCTTTCCTCCCCAGAAAGGAGGAACTCGCCCACGTCCCGATGCACGGGGTGCCCACCTTGCCGGTCTGCCGAGTGCTGGGGGTGTGAGTGGTAGAGGGTCTGCTGGCTCTGCCGGATGGCGGCGGTCAGGGGGAGGTCAGCCTGCATCACCCACTCCTGGTTGCCGTTCAGCACCGTCTCGCCCGGCATGGCCAAGGAATGGCGCTTGGGCACGTCCTTGGTCAGCGTAGCCAGGGACTGCTTGGCCTGGGGAAGGACATTGAGGTGGTGGTGATGGAGTGGGAACACCGTACAAACATCTCCTGGAGCAGCAGAGCAAGCAGCAGCACACTGCACACCAAACCCGCCCTCCCCTGGGCAAGCCAAGATCCCAACTGTGCCGCTCAAAAATCGAGTTATTTTTGAGTGATGTTGCCCATGCCAAGGATATCAAGCTCCTTTTGAGAGATGGAATATTCTTCTCTCAGTATTGCAATAGTGCCACCAGTGCAGCAAACACTCAGTCTGCATTATTTATCCAGCTCACCATGGCCAGCTCGGCCTCCAGCTCCTTCATGCGGTTGTCCTTCAGGTCGAGCTGGGAGCGGAGGGCACTGGCGTGGTCCGTGGCTTCCTTGGCCTGTCGCCTCAGCTCCCACTTCTCCCGCTCCAGCAGGTCCTTCTCCTTCGCCAGGGCCTTCACTGCATCCTCACTCTCCTGCCGGGACAGGGGATGGCCATCAGGAAGGGAAAATCCATGTGCTGCTAAAGACCCCTCTGTCACAACCCCCTTGGGGACCACGAGCAGTATCTTCAGGTGTCACAAGAGCCCTGTGCTGGCAGGAATGTCAGCACTTTTTAGGGGAGATCCAGAATGCAGCTGGTTCCCAAAAATAAATGCTCACCGTGCACTTGGTTAAAATGACATCAAATTCCCCAGGTCTGGCTCTATTCCCTCCAGTGTTTATTTAACCTTAAACTGCACTGGTCCATCCCAATTCCAGTAAGTCCAGCTGGGGCTTTAGTGGGATTTTGCCAGACTACAATCCCACTCAACCTGCTGCCAGCCCTCTGTGCCACGACACCCCGGGGCTGGGCTGTGCACTCACTTTCCTGTGCTGTTCGTAGTTGCGGATGAAGTCCCGGAGCTGCTCCTCTCGGCTCTCCAGGGTGGCGTACAGCTGCTGCATCTGGCTCACCAGGTCTGTCTTCTCCCCCTTCAAGCGCTTGCGGTCGGCTTTCATGGCTGTGGGAGAGAGGATCACTCCAGCATACGAGGCATGGCAGCCCCTTGACTCCATCTCCTTTATTTTTCAAGGAAAAAGCACCCAAATGACGGTCCTGGGGGCTGGGCTGGGAGAAGATGCCCGATTCATCCCCTCAAAATGCCCATCACGTCACCACTGTGGCTCCTCAGCACTGCCCATCCAGCTCAGACCCCGGAAAAGGAGGTTTGGGAACAAAACTGCAGCCTCAGCCTCAGGGCCTGGTGCAGGAAGACCTGCTGCTCCCTTTCCAGGATAAATAAACCATCACCAGTTTATTTTTAGCAGTGAGGCAGATTCTGGAGCACTCCCACGAGTCCAGGGCATGGCTCCCCAAGTGTCCCCTTCCAGCTCAGTGATGCTGTGGCAGGATGAGGGGATGGAGCAGAGGCACGTGGGATGTGATGGGTGTTTCAACAGCCCTGAGAGGAACCCAAAACCTTCATGTTTTTCCTCCTCATTGCACCAGGGAGGGATGCTTGCTGACCACTGACCCCAGGACAGTTGTGGAAGGCTGGCAATCAAGGGAGAATTACAGAAATCTCATGTAGGACGAGGAGTTTCAGTCACTTCTGTACATCAATGCTTTACCCAGCACTGAACCTAGTCCTTGGCAGTGCTGCAGAACTGTCCTGTGACTCCCTGCTCCAGATACACCCCACCAAAATAATGCCCAGTTTAGGAAACAGATCACAAAGATTTAATTAAATATTCCTACTTTTCCACTCTGAGCAAGTGCAGCTAGTGCAGGGATGCTTTGAAACACCCTCTGCCCCTCCAACTCTCCCTGCACTCATCATATTGAATCACTGAGTCTTGCAAGTTGTTGTTTGTATTATTAAAAAAAAATTCTAAATGCCCCCAAAACTCTCCAGAAAAAAACAACCCCAAAACCATCACGGGCTGTGTATACCACAAAAGCTGCCAGAAGATGATGCAGCATCACGAGTGGGACCTATCTCCATGCACACATCCAACCTTCCTCCATCAGATTACAGAAATCACGGCGGCTGTTTCAGCCCACGATGTGTTTTCTACTCCCTGTAATGAGTCACTTCATCTGGGGACTTAAACTGCACTCAAGATACCTTTGGGATCCTTTCAACACGTGGGGATAATAAAGACAATGTAAGAAATACAGGGAAACTGTGGCACTCTGGAAGGGGAATTAATTTCCATCACGCACCTTTGGCACTCTTGGCTTTCAGCCTTTGCTTCACCCAGCACAGGGGAGCTCTGCTCCCACCCTCCTCTGGCTGGGAGCCCTCAAAAGGCATTTCCACCTGCGTGTAAGCAGGGAGAGCATCATTATTTGACGTGCAGTGAAGCCCCCAGGCACTCTCAGGCAGAATAACCTGATAGCAGGAATCATCCAGCCCTGCACATGGGACCCCAAAATCAGAGCAGCCCTCCCAGCCCCATCCAGCTCTGTGCAGCTCCCACATCTCAACCCAGCTTGTCACAGTCTTGAGAAGAGGTTTGACCTTCTGTGCACAGGTTTTACTCTACTTTTTTTACTATTTCTTACTCCAAGTGTGTGCTGGGAAGATGAACAATAAATCAAATGCCTGGAATGGAGCTATAAGGAAAGGAGGGGATTTGCAGGTGAGAGGAGAAAAAGATGGGGAAAAAAATCAGACTAAGTAGTGGAGGAAGAGGGAGATGCTTGGGATTATAGAGGTTTTTATCTTTTAAAATCCAAGAGATGAAACTCTTCGGACCAACTATTCTGCCATTAAGCCATTAACACTGAAAACCAGAAAATGAGGTAGGAAATGCTGCAAAAATTCACATTGTCCTGTGACAAGGAGCTCTTGGGAGTCTTCCTCGCCCACTTCAATGAACATGCCTCCTCCTGGGACAACTCAGCCTCTTCCGACACCAGGACTTCCTTTACTCTTTTCCCATCTTAGGAAATTACTACAGAAACCCTCTAAAAACAATCTCAACCACACCCATGTCTTTGAAAAAGCCACTGCCTGTGTGCACTTAACCACCCCCTTCTCCTGCCCAGTTCTTTCACAGGAACTAAAAACTTGCTAAAAAAGAAAAACTCATGATAAGTTGACCAAACCATACTGGGGTGAGATCTGCATCTCATAGACACATATATATCTATATATGTAAAATTTAATTTCCTCAAGGATACTGGGAGGCTCTTATAAAAGTTTAAGTCACATTTGCCAATCTCTGAAGCTGGAGGCAACAAAAGAATCCTAATGAATTTAATTAAATAGTGAGTCTCCTACAGCATACAAACTCCTTTAATTAGTGGCAGTGTTCAAGGCCCTTAAAGATTTACAGAAAACATGTAATCACTCACCAATTAAAAAAAAAAAAAGAAAATGCTCTGAAGTACTATTAGAAGAAGGGTAACTATCTCCCAAGGTTGAGTATGTATTGATATACTAATATTTACCAATTATGCCAGTGTAACAGTATTACAAGAAAATTATGAGGTTTGGGTATTGAAAGAGCAGATTTTTTCCTATTAACTCAACAGGACAATTTACCATTTGTTGCATTTCATATTTGAGAGATTTGCTGAAATTAAGAGACTTTTTTTACTCCCTCTATTACTCTCCTTCCTCCAAGAATGATTAGCTCTTAAGCTTAAAGAAGATTTATCAGTCATTTGAGAACTTCATTCCAAACCAAATTAATAGGAAATTAATTGAAAAAGGCAGAAGAAAAATAAAAAGTGAGGCAGAAGTGAACTGTGAGGGCTGCCAGCAGCTCCTGGACTGAGCCCCACTTGCTGCAGCAGCTTAATTCATCCTTAGCAAACAAGCCCAGCTAATTACTCAGTCTGGGAAAACGAGCCTTTGCAATCCATGGCCAGTCAAGGAGGGATAAAGCAGATTTTCCCTGGCTATCAGGGCCATCTGAGGAGGTGAAATGGCTTTTTCCTTTAATCTGATGATCCAGGGCCAGGTTTCTGTATCCCAAACCCCCACAAGTATCCAAATAAACTCCCCCAGCCCATCGGGCTCTGGCCAAACCTCTGCCCTCTTCATAAACCCAAGGAAAGAAGCAAGAAATCCTAAACCCAGACCATGAGTGGAAAGCACTTCTCTTACTTGCATTATTAATTTTCCCCTCCCTCCCAAAGCACATGGCAGAAGGAGAGGGGGACCCAGCAGCCCCCCTTGTATTCAGCAGCTCAGCACCAGCCTTGGCAGCAAGTGATGGGGAGAGGGGTTGGGATGAGCTGGGGGAACCCCCCCAGCTCTCAGCACCATCCCCACCTGCACCAGGTCACCCTGCCCTCCTGTTATTTGAGCTTCCACCTCCTGCCACTTGATCCACCCCTCGGTCCTTTGGGAGAAGAATGATGGACACAGGGACGTAACAGGACCGGCTCTGCTGGGCTCCTCCTGCAGCCAAAACAATTAAAAATCCACCCCCTCAGAGCCTTTTATTCCCAGCTGTGTGTGATGAGCCAAAATCCAGTTGCTCTACTGGAGAGGCACAGCCTTGTCTGGGACAGCAGCAGGGCTGGAACCACGCAGTGATGCCACCACTGGAAGTGTCACCAACCCTGTGGCCCCAGTCTGATCTCACCATCCAACAGCTTCCAGCTGGGAATTAGCTCCTGTATCCTAAACCCAGGCATCCCCCCAGGATGGGGGATGATCTAAATACTGCCCTTCCCCTTTGAAATTAATGGCATCAGATTAAGGGGACATCAGTTACAGAACATTCTGACATGGAAGGGACCCACAAGGATCACTGATGTCCAACCCCTGGCCCTGTGAGGTGGAGGGTCCCACCATCCAGCTGAGGGTCCTTGGAGGACATATAAGTAATATAATTCATTTGACTACCTTGATAATGTGATATTAGATGAAAAACTACTGTTTGACCCGTAGAAGCAGCATCTGTGCCCAGTTTCACACTCCTGGGATGAGGCAGCAATGCCCAGACACACACCAGGGCACTGGCAGAAGATGCAGCACACCCTTGAACTCCAAAGAGCAGCTTCCCATAACTCTTATCTACTTCCAAGCCCTTCTCTCACTCCACACAATGTGAATTTTCATGCCAGGAACAGAATCAGAGCTGACTTCATCACTTACTGAATCCAAACTTATTTTCTAATGCAGGGAAGAGCATCCTCGGGGAGCACAGCTGGAACCCCAGCAATGCCCCGTGCAACAGGAATGTGCAAACCCATCCTGTCCCATTAACATTTACTTAATTTCTCCTGTTTCTTTCTCGCAGCCATGAAATCCAATATTGTCACCATGACTAACCCATAAAATCAGGATCTCAGTGCTGCTCCTTGCTTTGCAATTAAAGAGGCACGTGTGGCCCCCAGGGCAGTTGTCACCATCAGGAAGATCCTGACATTGAAAACGTCAGGCAGAGCCAGCACTCACTCCTGGGTGTGTGGAGACATGGAGCAGGCAGGAATTAGAGCCCAGGAATTTCAGGAAGAAGTGAAGTGAGGCAATTCTCCTTAGGGGGAGTTTACCTGCTAACAGCCAAGGGCTTTCCAAACCTGACCCAGCAGTCAACAAGGTGGTCAGTGACTTCTCAATACTTCAGGTGGGTCTTCAAAGGAGAATAACAGGTTTTCTGTAGAGATCCACGTCCTTACAGTGGAGATGTTTTCCTTGGCTGGGTCCATGGCTGGGACATCCATCTGTCAGGACATCCACCCAGTGGGACACCCATCTTCTGGGACACCCATCTGCCAGGTCACATACCCTTCTGGGACATCCATCTGATGCAACCCCCATCTTCTGAGTCATTCATCCACTGGGACACCCATCCCCTCATTTATTTGCTACCCACCCCCTCACTGCAGCAAGTTGAGTGTGCTGTGGATCTCTGCAGGGGCCTTTCCCCAACCCAAATATTATTCCTGGGGAGTCACAGCTTTGAGCTGAAGGTGAGGGATGGAGAAAACCAGGCTACAACCCATTTGTGGAGCAGAAGCAACCAACCATGAAGTTGGTTCATGCCTTTCCAAGCAGCAGGGAAAGCCAGCCTGAGGTTTCCACCCTGGCACTCAAAAAGGAAACAGAAACCAGGTTTGCTCTCCGTGTGATAATCCCTCAGGCAAGCTCCAGCATATTGGATAAAGCTTCCCAGAAATGGGGTTGATTCCACAAGCCCACACACTCATGGATGTCACCCAGCCAAGAGGCTCCTTGAATCCTCCAGGCACTTGGGCACAGTCCCTGCCCACAGCAGGACCAGCAGTAATAAAGCTGTCTGCAACTTCTCCCATCAGGGATTTCCACACCAGAAATCCAGACCACATCTACACCTTTCCAGCCAGGACAGGAGAAATAATAACTGCACCAATGCTGGAAGCACAATTCAGAGTCTCAGCCGTGGCAGAGGTGGAGAGGGCGGTAGGATGTAGCACTATGGGGTTTTAATTGGATGTTAATGGATTTTAAAAAGAGCAAGAGATGGAATTAGCCCAGGAAAAAGTGGAATAAATATGCACAAAGCACATGCTGACAGAAATAAAGAAACTGGTCGAGTTGCTCTTGCAGAGCACCCTGTGCTGGGCCAGATCCCTGCTCCTGCCCTCCACAGCAAGGACTTGTTAGCATGGCACAGGGAAGATGCAGCACAGGCTGATCAGCTTTATCCCTGTGCCAAATACTGTTGGGAAGGGCTGGAAATGCACCTCCAAAGGGAGACAATGAACCCATCTTCCATGGAATCCATCACAAACCAAACCCTGTGTGGTTGTGCAAAATAAAGGCACTTAAAAACTGCTGGAGTCCCCAAGAGCAAACCCGACCAGAAAACCCTCTCTGCTTCCCTCTGCAGCATGGCCTGGCGAGCCAAGATCCATCTGAACCAGCTGTGCTGCACTTCCAGGCTCAGAGCCAGCCATGATGACAGATTTCCATATAATTTATCTGCTAATGGCATTCCACAGGACCCACCATGGATCGTGGGCTGCTGCAGGCACAGGGATGCTGCAGCCAATGCTGCTGGATGTGGGGCAGCCTTTGGTGAGGGTGTGGGACTGGGGTGCAGGAGTGCAGGCTGTGAGGAGGAGCTGCTCTGGGGAGATGCTCTGGCTGCAGGACCCAACTGACACAGATCCCTGAACTATAAGACAGTGTGGCCAAGTTTCCCTGTGCTCCTGGCACGGCCTTATCCTGCAGTTCCTTACTACAGAGCCATGACTTCCCCACGGTGTCCATCAGCAGATCTGTCTCCCCTGGCAGAACCAGGCACCAGACACCGTTTTTCCTCCAATTTTGGCTACGTTTCTCTCTGGACAATTTTTCATGGAAAGGAAAAGGGATTTTTTCCCCCTCCACTTGCTGATCTCGTTTTCAAGTTATCCATCTCAGTCACTGCTGCCAAACCTGCTCTGCTGCTCAGAGCCTCCAGCCCGGACAACTTTCCCAAAAACCACAAAAACTTCTCAATATTGCAGGACAGGGAAGGAACATCAATTGACAAAAGCTTCCTGCTATGTGCCAACCCAAGTGCCAGCTGAGATTCTCTCTTCCTAGCGACCACACCTACAGAGAAGTCCTGGAAAACCAAGCTCAGAGGCTTGACTATTGGCAAATAAAAGCTCAATAAAACCCCAACATTATATTCCTGAAATACTCACAATTTTCAAGCCAAAGTCACTTTTGCTCTGGACTATCCTCCACAGAAGCACATACGACCTCACTGCAGCTTCTGAGATGACTTCTTACTCTTATTTTTTTGCAACTAGCATTACAATAGTTCTGCTTTTCTGCATTTTGCACTTATCAGCACTTCCCCCCCCCAGCGTCCCATCCACATGGAGCAAATATTCCCTAATTGCAGTTTTTCTCCTCCAATTACAGTTCTATAAACCCAGAGCATTTCCTGCTGCCTGAGGCTGCACTGGCGGTATGGGGGGAGGCAGGATTTTGGAGGTATTTTGGCTGTTGCTGATATATAAGGATATTTTTACACATCAGAGAGTGATAACAAAATTTCCTGAAGTCCTTTCACCAAATACTGACTCAGCCTAATTCCCTGTGCCTCTGAGCATCTCAGCATCCTGGGCAGGGGGAGATGCAGAGGCCCCACAGCTCCCCACGTGCCGTTCAACCTCTGAGCCTGAAAACTTTTGACAGCTTCTCCTCATAATCCGCAAACACGAGCTGACAAGTGCAAGTTATACTCGGTATGCTGGGGATTTGAGATGATATTTAGAGCCACGGCACTGCCAGGGTTTGACACGTGAGAGCTTTCCCTGCTCAGGACCATCCCCTGGCTCCAGCTAACAAACCATCCTGTCTGCATTTATTGCCAGCTTGCTTTTAGAGTGGAAAAGCTGCAATGTTGTATTTTGCTCCACGCTCCCCACTCCTGGGGTTTGCTGTGCTGGTGAGGAAGGGAGAGCACAGCCCCGACTGCCACAAAAACCCCCAAAGGCAGGCATGAGGGAAGGAGGAGACCCTGCACTCACCTGCAGTTAACCCCACGTTGGACAAGGAAAGGTGCAGTCACCAGGAAACTCACAGATTCCCTCCCACACGTCCGAGGGGCTCCAATCCAACCCAAACCCCATCACCAGCTGCATTTCAGCTGCTGCCTCGGCTCTGCTCTACAGCTGTGCAGGAATTCCTTTGCAGTGCTGCAATCAGCCCTCACATCCCATTTCCCAGCCCATTGCTGCACCCCAGTCCAACCCAGCTCCACACCACCCCTTGCTGGGGCAGGAGAGCAGGGGGGTCCCAGGGACACCAAACCCCCACCAGCAGCGCCTGGTGAATGCACTCTGCAGAGTGCAGGTGAAAAGAGTGGCTTTTCCTTTCATCATTCACCAACTTTTTGGAAGTTGGGGTGGGGGGGTGCAGCCCTTACCCTGCAGAGCCTCCTTGGCACGTGCCAGCTCCTGCTCCTTCTGTGCCAGCTGCACCTTCAGCTCGGTGGCCGAGAGCACCTCCGGGGATTTGCTGCCGTGTGTCTCCTCCAGGTCCTTGGTCAGCATTTCCTTCATTTGCCGGAGCAGGTGGACCTCCTCCTGCAGCTGGGCCACCTCCTCCCGCAGCAGCGCTGGAGGAAGAAGAGACACAATGTGAGGAAGTGAGTGATGGCTCCCGGCACAGCTCCCAGTCCCTGCTGGAAACTCCAAAACTCAAACCCACGGGGAAATGCTGCTGGAGGGGTGGCCCCTCCCTTGCTGGCAAAACTGCTCTGCACAGCCCAAAACCTGCACCACGCTGCGACTGGAGGAGGAAGAGGATGGATGTGATGGGAGGGAGGCGGGGAGCCTCCACTGGGTGATGGTTTTTGCATTAGAAAAATAAAAATAGATGTTAATATGTAATAGTAATAGTAAGAAGAAACCAAGAAAGACTTTCCTATCCAAACCACTCACTGACAGGGCTGGGGTCCAACAGAGTCTCCTGAGCTCCCACACATCTCAGCTCTGCCTCCAGCCACCCACATGCTCAGGGCATACTCAACAAAACCACTGTGAGCCTGGAAAAGGGAAGATGACACTTCCATCTGCAGCCCCAAATCCTGAGTTTTGCAGATTTACACCCAGTGACTGCTCACTCCTCCAAGCAGCTACACTGCAGGAGCATCCTGGCAGAACCCAGCCGGGATCCCCTCCACATCAGGCACTGGAGGAAAGCTCCAGCACCTCGTTTCCTACAGCTGCACCCACTGTTTCATGTAATAAAGTGCCTTCCTGCTATTTCCACATTGCACCCATCACCCTCATCACACAAAACACTTTTGGGCTGTGCATGTGTCACTGCAATCCTCCCTCTGAGTCTGGCTTTGCTTTCTCCTCCTTTAAAAACAGGTGGAGAAAAGCCCTTTTACATCCCAAACTGGCTTATTGATTTCACAGAATCATAGAATGGCTTGGATTGGAAGGGACCTTAAGGACCATCCAGTCCCACCCCCTGCCATAGGCAGGGACACTTTCCACTAGACCAGGCTGCTCTAAGTCCAGCCTGGACTTGAACACTTCCAGGGATGGGACATCCACATCCTCTTGGGTTGGCATCATGGACACGGGGAGAAAAAATGACCCCGTCAGCACACATGTCACAGTCACCAGAAAAACAAAACAGAAATTAAACCCAAACGCCTCCTCCTCCCTAAACCACCGTGCTTGTGTCCTTTCCCCAGTGCAGCAGCCAGCCTGGAGGACACCAGCTGGACACAGAACACGGGGATTTTTCCCCCTGATTCCTCCTGCATGGGCTGTTTCCTTGCCAGCAGCGCTGGCCGGGAGGTGACGCCGGCGGCAGGACAGGGAGAGGCGGCTCCCCCCGGCAGCTGCGCCAGGAAGGCAGAAAATCTGCTGCACATACTTGAAATGCTTCCCCAATGAAAACTGGCAAGGCCCCATTCTGTAAATTATTTAGCAATAAAGTCACTAATGAGGAACAGTCGAGCTCCGGGCTGGGGGGTTTGGTGCAGCCCGAAGTGCTTTGTTGAAATCCGGGAAAAAAGCAAGAACTGGAGGAGGCCAAGGCCAACAGGATCTTCCCCAGGGATGGGAGAAATGCAGTGTGTCCTCTCCAGCCTCTGGGAACCCTGAGAGGATGTGAAGGGCTCACACATGGTGGAGTATTTAGTGTGTAAAACTCACCCAGTGCCCTCCCCAGCCACAGAAAGCCCCTTGCAGCCCCACAAAATACCCCTGGCTACAACAAATTGCTCCTTTTTTTCCCCCCACTGATAACTGACTTTATCCTTTTCCTTACACGCCACTTCACCAAGGGCTATTCCTGGGAAAAAAATTAACCAGCAGATGAGGATGGAGGCAGGGCAGCTTGCACAGGGGGTGACTGATCCCGATGGATTCCTGCAAATTGCAGCATTTTGGTGGGAACCAAGAAAATCCCCACGAAGCAGGCAGTGATCTGGGAAAGGGAGAGGGAAGACAAGACCAAGGACAGACAGCCTGGGAGGAATTCTGCAGCAAAGAATTCCAGAGGGGTCTTTGGGCATGGCCCAAGGTGCTGTGAGGCACTGCCCAGTGCAGCTCTCCAAAAATGCACTGATCCCCTCTGGTCACAGTTAGAAACACTGAAAAAAACTGAAAAGCATCTCTTCTCTGAAACAGGCAACAAGGGATTTTCATCCCCACTTAGTACTCGGCTCCTGAACCAGGCAGAAACTGCTGAAGGATTAAAATCAGAGATCTGTGAGAAGCTACAGATGTAATCTGGAGAGAAGCATGCAGCACCATGCTCTCCACGCTGCTGGCTGCAAGCCAAAGCCTATGGAGAACCTGAATTATTGATCAGCCATATATCCAAAATTCTTACTTTTTCAGACATAGAATTTGAGATAGACATACATATATATATCTGTAGAAAATAGGATTATGGTCTGCAATATATAGTTGTATTTGCTACATATATATTATTATATATATGGCAAAGCCAAATCCGGTTTAAATATATATATAAAATTGGAAAGCACAATCCATGCAGACAGGGTTTGATAGGAAAATCCCTCTTTCCAACTCCCTCTCAGGGCTCCTGCCAATGTCATGGAATCACAAACTGGTTTGAGTTGGAAGGGAGCTTAAAGCTCATTTTGGGCTGGGCTATAGTGGTGATTTAAAAATGTCAGGCCCTTTCACTTATCCCCTTGAGGAGATGATGGTGTGGGCTGCAGAGGGGGCTCATTTTGAGCCACTCTGAGTCCCTCGTGGTGTCCAGGTGTTGAAGGGAGGGGTTGGATGTGTTGCCTTTGCCCCAGCAAGTCCTGGGCAGTGGCAGTAGCTGGCTCCTCTTACAAATGCTTTGGCTTGGAGGGACCTTCAAGCCCATCTCATCCCAGCCCCTGCCATGGGCAGGGACACCTTCCACTATCCCAGGATGCTCCAAGCTCTGTCCAACCTGGCCTTGGGCACTGCCAGGAATGGGGCAGCCACAAATTCTCTGGGCACACACCTGAAATGACACTCACCTGTGTACAGGATTTCTATCACTCCAATGATTCCTCTGCTATTCTGCCCACCAAAATCACACCAACTATCCCTGTCAACCAAAATCACACCAACTATCCCTGTCAACCAAAATCACACCAACTATCCCTGTCAACCAAAATCACACCAACTAGCCCTGTCAACCAAAATCACACCAACTAGCCCTCTCAAAGCACAGAGCATCTGCTCTCCATCACTCTCCTCCAAGCTTCCATCCCACCTTTCCAGCATCTCCTGCTCACAAGTGTCCATGGAGAAATCCCATGTTATTGGCATAATTTACATTAAGGGACTCAGCTTGAAAGGGAAATTTTAGCTTCATTTTAGAACAGGGGGGAGGAAACCCCCGCTGCTCTGCCAAGTTAAAGTACCTAAATAAATGACCCAAAACATGTCGTTTGCAGGCAGCTCTTAGTGATCACTACAGAAAAGTTCCAATAGCTGGGAAAATGGAGTCAATTATTCAGGAACCTCATTTCAGCCTCTATTTCTTCCACATAGAAATGGCTGAGGGAGGATTTCCATGTGATTCCTAGGAGCTGGATGGAGCTGTGCTTCTACTTGAAGCTGCAAAGGAGTCTGAAGTGAGCATCAGCCCTCTCTAGCAGGGAGCTGGGCTCAGTGCCCCTCACAAGGGACTCCACACACCCCCAACATGATGCAAAAGCAATCAGGAGAAGAGAATATTTTTAAAAGGTTTTTTTTCTGCAGTTCACCCTTGCAAGTGTTACTATATCAGGGTGCAAAGTTAAATCTGCCATTAGGAATCACCTCCTAAATGCAACAACCTCAATGCAAAAAGCTTCCACAGCACATTTCCCCCAATATTTTTATCCCTTTCAAATTTTCCCTCCTCTTTTTAACCTTTTTTCTGGGGAGGGAGGGGAACTGGGTGCCTTCAGTAATTCCTGACTACTCAGACAAGAAGGAGGTATTGCCTTGGATGGACAAGCCCCATCACTCATCCCAACCCCTTCCAAATCTGCTGCAAGTGGGCAGAGACGAAAATAATACAATTTAAACATTTCCCAGGGCAACTGATGAAAACTACCATTCCCACTGAAATAACTGGCTGTTAATTATATTTTAGTTGATCACATTAAACTTCCATGACACTGCTGGATTCTGCATCCTTTATGCTTCAACCATTGATGGGTGTTAACAGACACCACCAATGAGAATTTTTTTTTTTTTTTAATTGTGATGAACGCCTCCAGACAGCATTTGGGGCTGAAGTTTCCACTCCTGCTCCTGCAAATCCCATCTTGGACTCCTCTGGGCAGCAGACCAACTCTCCATGCAGCAGCAAAGTCTTTTACTGGCCTTGGAACAGGCATCACTTTCATTTAAAAGCCTTTTTTTTCCATGTCACTCAGCTGACACGATTGCTGTACACGCATTTCTGCCTTAGGAGGGGACGTATTAAAAATGGATGCAGAACAAACGCTGAGGCTCGTGTGGGTGAATCAGTATCTCAGGTGAAAGCTGCATTTTGTGCCGCTTTTGTGAGTTTGACGGTGAGATGGTTTTTGCTTTGCTGGGCACAAGTCAAGGGTGTATTTTTATCCAGAACATCAGCAGGATAAATATACATGAACACACACCTCTGTCCTAGGATGAGAAATGCAAGGGTCATAAAGAACCTTATAAGAAAAAAAATAAAGATTCAATACTCAGGGATGAGCCGAGTTTGTATTTTAAAGAGCATCTCATCACCTCTGATTTTTAAGCAGCTTCTCAGCTTGGGACCTCCTGCTTGCAAAGGTGCAGAAAGCTGGAGAAGGACTTCTGACAAGGGTCTTGAAGTGACAGGACAAGGGGGAATGGCTTCCCACTGACAGAGGGCACAGTCAGATGGAATACTGAGAATAAATTCTTCCCTGTGAGGGTGGGCAGGCCCTGGCACAGGGTGCTCAGAGAAGCTGTGGCTGCCCCTGGATCCCTGGAATTGTCCTAGGCCAGGCTGGACAGAGCTCAGAGCATCCTGGGATAGTGGAAGGTGTCCCTGCCCATGGCAGGGGCTGGGATGAGATGGGCTTGAAGGTCCCTCCAAGCCAAAGCATTTGTAAGAGGAGCCAGCTACTGCCACTGCCCAGGACTTGCTGGGGCAAAGGCAACACATCCAACCCCTCCCTTCAACACCTGGACACCACGAGGGACTCAGAGTGGCTCAAAATGAGCCCCCTCTGCAGCCCACACCATCATCTCCTCAAGGGGATAAGTGAAAGGGCCTGACATTTATAAATCACCACTACAGCCCAGTCCTGCTGTGCATCCCAGGCACATCCCTGAGTACAGAGTCTCTGCAGCACTGTGGCACTCCATGACCTCACAGGAGCTCTTGGCTACCCAGTGCTCCCTCCTGGGTGGGTGCCAGGGCGCCCAGCGGAGCCTCTTGGATTAATTAAATGAATTTTGGCTTTGCACACCTATCTCTTACTTTTAAATAAACTTTTATTTCCACTCTATGCTGCTGCTGCAGTGCTACGAGTGAGCTGTCACACCTGGCCACAGACAATCCATAATAACTTCAGGGAAAAGCGTTCACCCAGTGAGAGCAGATCTTGCAAACACCACTTCCGAGCATTTCCTGAGTTACACATCAGCTCGGCCTCAGCGTGCCCACACGGTCACAGCTCTGGGACAGAACCCCCAGCCACACACACTGACCCATGCCCCACCACCCAGCTGGGGAAGGACGTGCAGAGACCGCCTGCTTGCCAAGTTACCCCCACCCCAAAAATAAGGATTATTCCACCACGCAGTCACCCAGTCTCTGGTCTGCCCTGGCCACATGTTGGTGGGTGTCTCACAGGGGATGTAAATAAATACAACCAGATCCGAACCCCTGTGCACGCCGGCGGGAGGGTGAGGGCGAGCAGAGGGGCTTGGGGGCCAGGCTGGGGCTTGTGGAGGCTGCCAGAATCACACACGGCAGAAGAGGCACTGGCTGACAGGCTGAGACCCCCGCGGCAGCCCCCGGAGCCGGCTCCGAGCCCTCCCCAGCTCCCGGCTCGCTCCAACTTCTCCGGGACACGAGATGGACCGCGGGACACCGGGAGCCGCCCGCCCCGGCCCTCCCCAGCGCCGCGGGGGCGCGGAGCCCCTCTCCCCTGCCCCTGGCTGGCCCCGGGCGAGGGGACAGCACGGCCACCACCGCCACCCTCCCCGCGGCCCCGGCGGCTCCCGGCGTTGTTTTGTTTCTCCCAGGAGGAAGCGAGCTCCAAGCACAAAGCGAGCTCGGGGAATCCGCGCACGCCGGGCTGCCAGCGCTGCCGGGGACCCTCCGGGGACCCCCTTACCTGGGTGGGCTAAGCGGGGGCACAGCGCCCTGGCCGGAGCATCGTCGGCGGGCGGCCCTGGCCGTGCCCGGGCAGCCGGACAATGGGCCGGGCGTGGAGCGGAGCCCTGCTGGCAGCGGCACGTCCCCGCCTTGCTCTCCTCCTGCTCCGACTTCATGGCGGGGCACGGCGGGCCCGGGGGTGGCCGGGGGCGAGGAGGGGTCCCCGGGTGGGCGGCTCCTCCCCGGTAGCGCCCGGCAGAGCGCGGAAGTGCGGCCAGCGCTACCTGCGCCGGGAATTTGACCTCTTGCCGGTGGCTTGATGTCACGGCTCGGAGGAGTGGCTCTGCCCCGCACAGCCCGAGGTGCGCGGGACCGCGGCCGCACAACTCCCCCGGAGCCCCGGGGCCGCGCAGGAACCCGCGGCCGGCCGGCGGCGGAAATGATTCCCGGCTGGAATCATCCATCGCTGCCGCCGCTGCCACCCACCGAGCGGCCGGAGCCACGTCCCGGCTCCATCGGCACCGCTGTCGGCGATACTCGGCCAGCGAGGGGGAGAGCTGAGGCAGGAGGGCGGCGAGCAGCCCCGGTACCAGCCCACGGCTCGGGTCAGCTCGCCCTCGCAAGGCAAACATAAAGAGTTTTTTCTCGCAATGCCGTTGTTACTTATTTTATATAGGATGGCACGAGCAGAGACAAAGCGAAACCCGTTGAGAACGCAGAGACCACCTGCCTTTCTGTGATAAAAGCCACATAAAAATACACCACAATAACCAAACTCTCTGAAACCCAGCACGCTGGTATAGCTTTTCCATAGAATCATTAAGGCTGGAAAAGACTTCCAAGATCAAGTCCAACTTTTAACCAAATAGCACCATGGCCACTAAACTATATGGCACAGTGTCACATCTGGTTGTTTTTTGAACACTTCTAGGGATGACAACTCTACCACTTCCCCTGAGGAGCCTGTTCCAATGCTTAATCACTCCTCCAGTGAGGAAATTTTTCGTAATACGAATATTTTTTGCTTCCTATGTTCCACGGTGCACTATTACCTGCCCTCACCCTGCTGCCTGGGCTGCCTGTTTCCAAGGCCCCACAGCAGGTCTACTTTGTAAAGTTTTTCACCTGCCAAAGCGATGAAGAACTGGGCAGAAGCCCTTTGGTTTTATGAATTTTTGCCTGTGTCTACACTGTTAACCTCACTAGATGAGCCCTGCTGCTGGCTCGGGGATGCTCTGGAGGCAGCCTCAGCACACTGCAATCACACACCTCTTGCTCTGCCCAGGAAGGCAGCGCTTGCACAAAGCTCATAAAACACAGTCCAAAACAAAAATAATCACCATATTCCCCTTTACAACAGCACGAAGCCTCTGCCAGCCACCATGAAGCCAGCTCCCCCACCCTACAGCAGCAGTATCTCAGGCATGGGGAAACTGAGGCACACCCCGTGTCCATGGGCTTTGACGTTTTGGGGAAGTGGGAAGTGAGGAGGAGTGAGCTGTCCTGGCTAGGAAAGGATGCACCCATGGCCACCCGGGTCAATAAACCAGGTTGTCACCCACCCCGTGACCCTCCTGGCCTCCCAGTGCGCCGGCGGGCATTGCCCCTTCCCTATCCTGCTGCTTCCTCACCAGAGGCTTGGGGAGGGAGTTGGTTTAGTTGTGCAACAAGCGCTGGTTCTCATTGCGGCAAACTCCGTGCGCGCACCACGCTGGCACTGCCACACGGCCGGGCACGGCTCTGCTGCCAGGTGTGCGGTGCCCCACCTGCCATCACCCACCTCAGCTCCGGGAAGCCCAGGAAAGCTCTGCGTCACCTCCCATCGCGCCCTGCTTGCACAACTCCTCTCGCCGGGGATCAAGTCGGAGCCCGCCCGTGCCGACTCAGCTCGCAGCGCAGCGGGACCGGCCGGAGCCTCCCCAGCGAGCCGGCAATCACGGCCGGCCCCGCGGCACCTGCGGCTTTAATCGTGCTCGGCACGTAATGGCAGAGCAAAGGTAGCCGTGTGACCTGCCACGGCACGGCAGGGTGCTGAGTGCATGCCCCGAACCAGAGCAGAGGGAGGAGGTTCTCCACGTCACTCGCATTGCACAAGCCCAAAGCTCCCCAGGAGCTCCCCTCGGAGCCTCCTCCCTGGCAGAGGAGCCCGGCGAGCGAGCGGGAGTGCTGGGCTGGGCTCAATCCTGACTTCTGCTGACTAATGGTGGCCCGGCATTGTTAGTCACACCCGCAGCACGGGTCCGTGCTGACACACTGCAGCCCGGCTTCTCTTTGACCCAGCTTTGCCCCGCAAAGGATTCCCCTGCCCCTTCCTTCGTGATTAATAATCCCTTCGGAAGGCACACGATAAAACGGTGCTGCTTAAGTCAAAGGTGGCTCATGCCTCAGCTGGGTTTGTGTGGTGCCACCGGGCTCTGGGCACCGTGACAGGCAGCAGTCACTCTGTGGCTGTGGTTAAACTGGGGTTGGGTACTGGTCTCCTCTCCTTGGTCTGGATCAAGCCATTGCTGCGTAGCCAGTGGTGGTCCATGGCTTTAGCCAGGTGGAAGCTGAGGCCAGGGAGGTATTTCTGTCCCTGGAGTCACTCCCCCTGGACTCTGGCTGCTGCTGGTGCTGGGAAAGGGACAAGTGCTGGTGTCAGTGCAGATGAGTCTGGCCCTTCACTCCAAATTGGCCCTCCCTAGGCAAGACCCTTCTTCAGGGGCAGGAGATCCTTCTCACCCAAGCCTGGCTCTGAAGGTCTCTGCAGGCTGATCCAAACTTAACAACTCCCACCAGAGGACAAACCTGCACCGTGTGTCCCATCTCCAGCTGCCTGGGCATGGTCTCACCAGAGTTATGGTTATAGAAGCAAGCAAGCTACAGGTGGTCACCACCAAAAATTGTCCCAACTCTGCCAGAAAGCCTAGCCATCACCCTCAAGGGCAGGGCCCACCAGAGACTGGCAACAAGTCAAGTTGGGGTCAAAACATTGTCCAGCCCTGGCACAGGCTGCCCAGGGCACTGGTGGAGTCCCCAACCCTGGAGGGATTTAACAGACATCTGGATGTGGCACCTGGGGACATAGGTTAGTGGTGGCCTTGGTTGGACTGGATGATCTTAGAGGGCTTTCGCAATCTTGATGGTCTTATGATTCTGTGAAAAAGCAACTCAGCTTCAGCACTGCTGCTCCAAAGGGAACAGCTCTCCCTCCCTACATGGAATGGGAGCTGGTGGCTGATAAATGCAGCTTGAGCATATGGCTGGTGCTGTGTGTCACTGCCCTGGAGGCACCAGCACCTGCAGCCACTGCTGTGCAAGCTCAGCCCTGCCTGAAGAATCTCTGCACAAGGGCAGTGATGCATCCATGCACCTTCACCCAGGAGCTGGCCCTTGAGAGCCACATCTGACCTGGAGCACAGAGCTCCATAAAAACCACCAGAAGAGAAAAATCTGGAGACCTCATACAAGGTCTCCTGCTTCAAAATGCCACCTGCTTCCAGGAAAACTTCCTAAAACTTCTCTCCCACGGCCATGGGAACCCCCTTCTCCATCTCCCTCTTTTGTGAAATAAAGATAACGGAGTGAGGACATGTTTCAAAACAGAGCTGATTTCTTTTCTCCCCCTGGTTTCTCTTTCAAGGAAAAACTTCTCTCAAAAATGACAGATTTTTGTCAAACATTTCACTCATGACAAATTGGCATTGTCATCGAGGAGAGCACTTGGCTGGGAATTTCGGAGGCGCTTCGGGAACCTCCATCTGCTTTTAGTGAGTTAAAATCTGACGGTGGTGAGGTTGGAGAACGTAACATGTGAGGCAAGGATTAATTAACATCGATCTGGCTCCAAAACCAGAGGCGGTGAGAGTAATTTTCATTGAGGAACTTGGCACTGCTGAGCACCTCCTCCTCCTTCAGTGCTGCCAGAGTATTCTGAGCTCCTGAAAATCACACGTGCATCACCAAGAGTTTTTGCAGTTATTAATTAAAGCCTCGGTAGTGAGAAAAATTTTAATTTTTTTGTTAGCTCCCCACCCAGGTCATACACAGCAACTTTCCCCTTCTTTAAAACAGCACTGCAAAAGCTGTTTTAAAGAGGCAAAAAAGCAATGGGGAAAGAGCAAACATCATGTTGGTTCCAATCTCATTTGGGACAACTTCCTGAGCTCATCACAGTTATTTCTGTTGTGTTTTTTAATTTTATCACGAGGATTATGGCTATCATCACAGACATTTTATGCCTAACTTCTGGGTTCTTTACAATATTTTCATTCAAATGCTAAAAGGCTCTAATGAGACTAAGATAATGGCCTGCAAATATAAATGACACAGATCAGAATAGGGGGAAATTGGTTTAAAAGGAAAACAAATAGAAATTATCCATCCTAATTGGCATTCAAAGACAGTAACTGAGGAAAAATGGATGTATTATGGAAAGGGAGGTTTCACCTGGTACCTGAACACAACAGAACCTGCTGTGCTTCTGCAACATCTGGATCCAGCTGCAAATGTCACTGACTCCTCCCTGCCCTCCCCAGCTCTGTCAGCACTAATGAGGTGAGGGATGGCACAGACAGCTGCACGTTTGTGGCTGTGGAGGGCCGGGGTGGGCATCGATCAGCAAAACGTGAGTTCTCCGAGAGCTTTGAACCACTGAACCCCACCAGAATCAATATTTTCCTTTTTAAAACAATGCTGGGGGGAAAAGCACATCTCATATAGATTCAGTGTTATTCTGGGTTTTACATTATTCATTGAACCTCATCCCATGTCATGCTGCAGTGAATATATTACCATATATGATGATACAAAAATTACACGACTCCTGCAAATACCCGATAAAGTGTCAGGCTGGGCTGCTAAAGGAGCTGCAATCACTCATTAGCAACGTGCAATTACAGTGCCACACGTTGGGGTTGTGCCTGTGCCACCAGTCACTGTACAGGGAAAGAGAAGGAAAATAATAGTAGTAGTAGTAGTAATAATAATAATAATAATAGCAAAATACTAATAAATCAGGCAACAACAAACCCCAGAGCTGTGTGGTGCATCTCAAACTTCGGGAAACATTTTCTTATTGAAGCCTTATCTCCTCCACAACACATCCAGGAATGTCACTGCAAGGCCACCAAGGGCCACCGTGTCCCCAGAGCCTCCCAGCTCAGCCCCCCCCAGCAGGGATCGTGGGGGCACTTGGAGGGAACAGGCTGCATGCAGAGAAATATCAGGGGAAATGGGAAGTCTGTCGGGAAAGGTTAATGATTTATCCCTGTGTATAAATGTGCTGCTGTTTCTAAAAATGGCTTTGCAGCCTCAATGCCATGTGTGATTCGGATGGGGCTGAAGGTGGGCAACTCCACTCTGATATTGGCCACTATCTTTATACCCAGGTATTTCTGCCTTTCTAAATTACTTTTTTAAGCTGCCCTGGAGCTTCCCCAGAGTTTCTAATGCTCTGTCTTCATCAACCACTCCACCTACACACACACACACACACACACACACACACACACACACACATATATAAATATATATATATTAGGGAATTCAGTATAGAAAACGGGTTTTTATGACACCCACACAACCTGCTGCATTCATCAACACAACCAAAACTTACTCAAACCCCATTTCTTCACACCCCAAACCTGCCACTCACCAGGCACAAGGCTTGTTCATGTGCATAGACTCCAAGTGATGCTACAGCACAATTTTTGGTTGCTTGCAGGAATTGCAAAGACAAAAAACCAGTAGGAATAAAGCCTGGCTGGGATTTGTGAGGCAGGTTAGGAAAGCCCAAGGGGCTGCATGGATCAATGACCTCTGAGCCTGGACATATCCCGTTCCCCTCCTGTCACTTTGTGTATCAACAGAATATTTATAAATCAATTGAAAGCAATTAATCAGCTAAAGAAAGATAAGGGATAATGAAGAAAAGAGATTAGCTGGCGATGCACAAACAGGGCTCCTCCGGGAGGAACTGCTGTGGTTGGAAGCCTCCTCTGCAAAGCCTATTAGCTCCACTTAAAAAAGAAACTTAAAAGAGGCAACCTGAATAATTAAAAGGAAGAGTTAATGGTTCATGCCAACAGCTTCTAAAACCTGCAGCAGCCGTGTTTTGTTAACCAGGGGGACCTGCAGACAAATCACTGCTGCAGCTGCAGTCCCACATCCCTGCATGGAGCCCAACATCCCTGCATCCCCTGGCATGATGGAGCCAGGCAGGCTCACCTGGACACTGTGAGCCAAGGGAGGCTCACCTGGACACTGTGAGCTAAGGGAGGCTCACCTGGACACTGTGAGCCAAGGGAGGCTCACCTGGACACTGTGGGCAGGCTCACCTGGACACTGTGAGCCAGGCAGGCTCACCTGGACACTGTGAGCTAAGGGAGGCTCACCTGGACACTGTGAGCTAAGGCAGGCTCACCTGGACACTGTGAGCCAGGCAGGCTCACCTGGACACTGTGAGCCAAGGGAGGCTCACCTGGACACTGTGAGCCAGGCAGGCTCACCTGGACACTGTGAGCCAAGGGAGGCTCACCTGGACACTGTGAGCTGCACGGGGACACCACACTGCTGGTGTGACCAACCCTTTGAGCTGAGTTACAAACAATAACAGAAAAATGACCCCAGGATATGAGGAGAAGGCTCCACGATGTACATCCTGATATTACCCACCCAGTGTATCCCATGGTGGCTTTCCAATCACCAACCCACTCCTTGTTGGCTAAGCCAGGACTAAATATATAGTTGGGTTGGCTGCCAACTGAAAAATTAACCCCTGGCCAGGGCAGTCACCATTTCTGCCATTTTCTGTATGTTTTCCTACTGATTTTCCACCCTAATGCTTCCACACCAAACTCTGGGGAGGGGCGACCCAGGGCAGGACCAGCACCATTTTCCTTGCCTGTATTGCTGCCAATAATAATTTATTTCACACCCAGAAGATGCCAAAACCAGGGCTGGGCTTAATCCAGTCTGCAGGACCAGCACCACCATGATGGTGCCACTGAGAAGTGGGTGCTTTTGGCCAAAAATCTTTCTGAACCTGCCACTTGATTTTTGAGGACAACCCAAAAATGCCCCATCCCTGAAGCCTGGGGATGTTTGTGAGGAACTTTCCCAAATTTATGGGGAAATTGGCAGCCTCCTCCAGTGCTGTGGGATCCCACCTGAGAGCTGGCAGTGGGTGAGCATCTTAATCAGGAAGACCCACCAATTCAGAGGACTAAACACAGCATTTCAGTGCAATACTTGCCTTTTTCAAGTAGCACTCAACACAATTGCCAGGTCAAGGCTGGAGCTAACAGGTTTTTTTCAGAGGAGGAAGGTAAACATCTCCCCACCTTCCTCACCAACCTGCAAGGCAGCAATTTAACCTTCAAGGTAGAGCTCACATTCATTTAGTAAGAGCCCTTATCTACAGGCTAGGGCCAGAATAATTCCACTGGGAACAATATATAATAGATAAAAATAACTGCACTGCAGCACGGACACGGATGGCACGAGCAGCTTCCTCCCTGCCCATCGATTTCCTGGCAGGTGAGGGGCTGGCAGCAGGAAAACTGCCCAAATTCTGATGCTCAGGAGGCTAATGTTGATTTAACAGGATAATGCTGGTCTTGGCAGGTGTGAATCCACAGGCTGAGCCCATGTCAGACTCTCCAGATGCCCCAGTGCATCCTGCTCCCACTCCACTGGCCTTCACCCTGAAGACCCAGAATCCTGTTTCAAAAATCTTATTTTTCCCCTCTTATTTTTCATATTTTTTTAAACAAATGAAATAAACTTGAAGGTTTTTCCAAGTGCCTAAGAGAGACAATATTTTACTTACCAATTATGCACCATTTACTGAACTTCTAATTTATGCTTATTGAAACTTTTCACTGCAAAGGTTGTTTTACCCTGCCAGGGGGTTCAGGACAAAAACTGAACACCTGGAGATTTTAAACCATTTTTTCTCCCACCAAAATCTTACTACTACACTAAATATCACAGCACACCTGACTGTGGTGAAACAAATATACCCATGCCCATAAAATCACAGAATGGTTTGGGTTGGAAGGGACCTTAAAGCTCATCCCATTCCACTTTCCTTCCACTATCCCAGGTTGCTCCAAGCCCCATTCAACCTGGCCTTGGATCAGGAATTCACAACCTCTCTGGGCAAAAAAAACCAAACTGACCCCAAATCTGTACTGGAAATGAGGTTTTTCAGTCTCAAAATGAGGAGGGAAATGCCAACCAGTACCGAAAATATGTTTGTTTTTCTGAAATACCCACAGTGTCACTGGATGGGAGTGTGGCAATGGGTGGTGTAATGCTGCCCCATCTATTTTACACACATTCCCAAAGGCAGGAAAAGCCATTTAAAGCTGGGAGGGCTGCACTGGGTGCCTGCCTGGAATTAAACACCACACTAGGTAGCAAAGTTAATAAAAGTGACAGCCTTTTATTCATCTTGGCTTGTGCTGCAGTGCTTGGAGGCAGCAGGGAGCTGCTCTCATGGAATTATCAGGGCACTGCACCAGGCAAACCTGGGGCTGGGAAAATAGAATGAAATCGAAATTTTAAATAAAGTAAAATAAATAAAATAAAAACCAAAGGGGGCAGCAGAAGGCATAGAAGCTGTATGTCAAAGCCAGCAGCACAATCCCCAGTTCTGACAGCATTAGGGTGGGGATTTGTGGGTTGGAATGTGGGACTGGATCCCTGTGGAATGAGCTCAACACTCTGTGGATTGATTCTTATTAGGGTGGAAAAACACATCCCAGAGAAGGTGTGAGGATGCACTGAAACCCAGCTAAGCAGAGAGAGAAAAAAAAAAGTATTTTATTTCCAGCCAGATGAAGCAAACCAGTGATGCTTCCTGGGGGAAGCCACTGCCTGCAATGTTCTGTCTGGAGAGCCCAGGGAAGTCGAGCACAGCAATTCCTGCAGCAGCAAAGCACCAGGTGAGTGAGCAGGGAGCAGGTGAGAACATCAGACTCCAGGAAAACAGGATCCCAATGACCCCAGATGCTGCATCCTGGCTGGAAATAGGTTGTGGAATGATTAATTTGATTTTTAAACTGCACTAAATGCCTTTCCAAGCTCCCCAGGAAATACCCAGTGCTCTGTTAAGGGGGATGTACAAACCCTTCCATGCCCGTTTTACTTGGTCATAGAATCCCACAATGGTTTGGGCTGGAAGAGACCTAAAAGCTCATCCTGTTCCACCCCTGCCATGGCAGGGACACTTTCCACTGTCCCAGGCTGCTCCCAGCCCCATCCAGCCTGGCCTTGGGCACTGCCAGGGATCCAGGGGCAGCCACAGCTGCTCTGGGCACCCTGGAGAGTTCCTGCCACTCTTGCACGGGACAGCAGCCAGGGCACAGTGACAGTGCCATGAGGCTCCAACACGACATCCTTGACATTCCTGAGATCATCCAGGGATAAACACGGGGAAGGGAAGGGAGGTGGGACAGGAGCAGAGAGGAAGAGAAGGGAGAGTTTGCTGGAGCAACATGGACAACAGCAGCTGCTGGTTTTCATCACTGCATCACAAATCTCACAGTAATGATTGCATCTGGATTCTTCTTTTCTTTCTTCTCTTCCCAAACTTTGCTTTTTTTAACTCAGGCTCATGAAAATCTCATAAATAAATTTCCATGACCAATATAGAAATACTCATGCATTTCCCCCCATGTGCTGCACAAGGCTCAGCAAGCAAAGCTGATAGCAGGAACCCTTATCCCTTCCACATAACCCAAACCATGGTTTTCAAATAGCCAGAGCTAGAAAATGAAAATAAGCAATACAGTGATCCTAAGAGAGAGGTACCCAAGAAGCAATTGTATTAACTCAAAGCTAAATATGATCAAGAGTCATAATTCAAATATGGGTTTTCAATGTGGTACTTGAGGAAGACAAAAAAAGATGTTATTTCCTGCTATTTATTCACATAAAGGTTCCAAAGTCATCCACCTTTTTACACTGCCCTCACAGGACCTCTCCCAAGCTGTGCCCAACACTGGGCATTTTCCCAGAGAAAACATTGTTGTACTGAAAAAATGAGGCCAATAATAACAAAAAAAAAAAATCCAAAGCAACGGGAGGATTTGGAGAAGATAAAAAAAGCCAGAGGCAAATGCAATTCTTTCTCCTTGGTGCAAGCACCAGTGTGTGGGACCAGGATGGGAGAAGGGGAGCCCAAATGACTCCAGGATTAGTTTTATAACTGGGAAAATTAAAGAAATAATTGATCATTCACACACCAGACACCCACTACACCCCACACACTGCTGAGCACACCCAAAAGATTTCAAAGACTCAAAATTCTTCAAAACTCTTTTTCACTTGATAAAAGAGGGATTTTAAAAAAATTATCAGGCTGTTTTGTGCTGGGACAGGATCCTGGCCAAGCCTCCTCTCTCAGGGGCCGCCTGTGAGATCAGAAGAAAAAGTATCTAAAATTCAGGCTGGGTGAAAGGGTCTCCATTTCAATATTTCTAAATATAAAAGTCCCAGCAACGCCTTAAACAATTCAGGAGCTTTAGGAGAGGCACAGCACAGCCCCAAAGTTGAGCCACTTCTGGGAACTGCTCTTTTCACCAACTTCCCCCCAGCTACGCCACAAAAATGATGGAAAAAAATCTCTTTATTTTCTTAAGGGAGATTCACCCTCGCACCACAGTCCCCACAGGAGCACAAATATTTGATGCAATCGGAAAGAAAACAAAACCGTCCCGAAATGACAACTGAGAGGGAAACAATCTGGGAAGTTTTAACCTTCAAAATCTGTCTCTTAATTCTGGTTGTGATTTCTGCAGGCGAGGGAGGAGGAAGGAAACACAGCCCGAGCGGTGTCTGCTCCTGCCTTACAAAGGCAACTTTAAATGGGATTTTAAGGGAACATGACTAGGCCAGAGTTAATGCTATTAAAATTCAAAGTGCAAAGGCAGCCGGTAATCCCAGCCGGATCCTGGGACAAGAATCCGATCGTGCAACACGCAGAGATTTGGTGCTGCTGGCTGCTATTGATTTCCTTTTATTGGAAAAGGAAAAAAAAAAAAAAAAAAAAAAAAAAGGGAGAAGGATCAACAAGGAAACCCAAAGCTCTTGGTCAGCCCAGCAGGCGGAAAGGAAACCGCTGGCAAGCTGAACTCAAAAACGCAGGAAAAACAGAGATTTGGAGACAAAACTCATCCCTGGGCTGTCAGAGCTGCCCAGGCGTGGATGTGTCTGCCTGGAGAGCAGCACAGCCCAGCCTGGAGCAGGCACAGGGCAGGGAGCAGGTGATGCAGCCCCAGAGCATCCACAGCAAGACATGAGCACAGAGCAGCACTGCCCGGGGAGCTCGGACACCTCACACCCCAAACTTGCTCGTGATCCTGGGCTCCTTCATTTCCTGCACACTTCAGCCAGGCTCTGCATCTGCAGGAGCCACTGAGGGACCACTTAAGAGGAAAACAAGTGGAAATGCAGTCACTGTATTTATACACACAGGCTGTTTTTATTTTTTAAATTATTTTTTAAAGCACACGGTCAAAATACCGCCTTGATTTTGTACCAATTAATCCTACAGCCAGAGATTTTCCTCTGTTCTTCAGCCACTTGCAAAATCCTCCCAAAAGATTGCTGGGGGTTATAGAGGAATTATGTTGGTTAGTGAGCCAGTTATTATCCCTCTGATAAGAGGAGCTGATCTGGGTGGAGAGGCATTGGCTCCACATTATTTGCAAGGAAAAATTAAAGCAGAGATAGTGGCAGGTTTGCTCAGCTCCTGCCTTATCTCCAAAGCGTGGCAGAGATATTATTTGATCCAGCTCTGGCCAGGGAAGGAAAGCAGAGCTCCAGGGGAATTCAGCAAAGGCAGTTTTTCCAGGCATTGGCAGCTCTAAGCACTGTGGAAAATCAAAATACAGCAACAGAGATGTTCAGGGGAACCTGCATGCTGGGAGTTTTGAACAGACACCTGGAAATTGGGTGTCCTGTGACTAGGATTTATTATCTGGCAGAAGGCAGCTATAAACCACACCACTGCAAGGTGTCATAAATTCCCTTCCTTAGTGCATGCAATCAAGCTGGACAGACTGAAGGCAGCCCTGAGGGGAGGCTGCACACCCAGGAGGGCTGGAAGCACCAGCTGCACTCCAGAGAAATCCTTCCAGCAGCCCAAGCAGCATCTCCAGAGAAAATGTGACAAAAGAAACTCTCCTCTGCCTTCACAGCTCTAAATAGGGCAGGACTGGATGTTATCTGTGATGCTTTACACTGTTGTTTCAGTTGGGAACCACTGGAAAATGATTTGCAATTGAGGAAAGATTTTTAAAAAATTTTTATAACATTATATTTTTAGATTTGGGGTCACCAATCAAGCTCCCTGGAGCTATTCATTGCCCTGAGCCTGGTTTTGAGAGGGCAGCACCACACAAAGCTCTCAGCTTGAACAGAGATGAGGATGTGGTGCAGGACAATGGGGTTGGTCACAAGGCCAGCTTTTCCATGGGAATTGCATGTTTGGGAGCAGGCTCCTCTCCACCCTCCTTAGCAGCTGTCATTATTTGGGCTAAGTTATAATATTTGTCATTATTTGGGCTAAGTTATAATATTTGTCATTATTTGGGCTAAGTTATCCAACCTCAAGGGGGTTTATAAGCCTTCACCACTCTGCACCAGCAGCACAAGGAGATTTACATGCAGGAGTCTCTCTCCAAATGCACTGCAGGGAGGAAAAGGGCATCCTTGGGAAGATAACAATATTTTTAGGGCTAGGTTTTTAATTTTAAGACATATTTTAATCCAAATTGTCTGGACCCAAGGACCAGACAAATGACATTTGCTCCAGCCACTTCTCATGGTCTCTGCTGTCGCAGCAGAGGAAGGGAAGAAAAGCAGATCAAAAGAGCCATGTAGAGAAAATAATGAGTTTGGATTGTACTGGTGGCACAAGGAACAACACAGAGTGAGGCAGGAACAGAGAAATCCATACGTGATACTGAGTTTCTTTTACCTACTACTGGGCTTTTGAGTACACCAAGTATTTGAGGAAAGGAACAGGTAAACCCAGAGGAACTGCAAACCAGTTGGAAATGTGAATTCAAACCCTATTTTTTAGATAAGCCAGGAGGTTTTTTTGAGGGAGCAGTGACAGTGCCTGCCCTGCTGAAGCAGAGGTAACCCCAGAGGGTCAGAGCCTCATTTCTTTCAGCACAGGGATCACCTGAGTGAGCACCCAGGCTGGGATTTGGGGTGATGGAGGAAGCAAACCCCACAAGGCAAGATGGGCTGATGGTCCTGCAAGCGCTGCCAAAATATTTTAGGGAACAGCTGTGCCTTACCAAAACCATGGAGAACCATCCCATCTCCCAGGCTGAATCCCAGCCAGCTGCATTTAGCAGATCCCAGGCTAGGTAATTGCCACAGTAGTTGTTGAAGGGTCACTAGGACAAACCAAATGAGAGGCTAAATTCTCCTGAACACAGCATTTTAATAATTACAGCCCTTTGATACTCTGCGACATTCAGCCAGGGAGGGACAAGGGAGGCTGCCAAGGTTGACCAAGGGGATGCTTTGGGCCCCTCAAAGGCTGAAAATTCATTGTTCCCCCCTTGTTTTCTGCAGAACAATTACTTCTTGCTCCTTGGACTCATTTGTGTAGGATTTTACTGTCCAGGATACACATCCTTACCCTCAGCTCATGTGCACATTCCCACCAACCCTTGTGGCTCCTGCAATGCACCACGGGCTCTGCACTTCCCAGGTCCCCTCCATCTTCTAGAGGAGTTCCCAAAAATAATTTATTGCAGTCTGATGTTACTCACTTAATACACGGAGGCCTTTTTAATGTGAATTGTTTAATTTGAAGTTGAAACCATGTTTTAAATTAATACCCACAATGAGGGGGGAAAGGAAGCACACTAAAAAAAAAAAATATTTGCAAGAGATAATTCTACACGTGAGTATTCTCTAGCATCTCCCTATCCTCTGATGCCTTGAGGAGCTGGAACAGAGGCTACACACAGAGTTAAGGAGAATAAAATGGGTATTTATTGAGAGGCCTACAAAAGCCACAGCCCAGCAATATCAGTGCCACAGTGGTGGCCCCTGCCTGGATGGCTCCAAGATGGAAGGAAAGGAGGAGGTTGGTCACAAAATCTCACATTTTTATAGGTTCTGGTTAATTTGCATGAACCCACCCTCCACCTTCCCACGTAGTTTGTGCTCAGGGCCTGAAGTTTGGAGAAACTGTCCTGGAGTTCTGAACTGGAATAGGACTGGTTTGTGTTCATCACCCCAGCACATCAGAAAAGCACATCCAAGGAGAACAGGAAAACTTAAAACTAAAGGCATCACCTCCAGTTCTCCTCTTATCTGTCCCCAAAGATTCAAATGTTAACTTCAAAGCCAAACACCGTTTCCAGCTTGAAATCCATGGACTGGTCCCCAGTGGATGTGGGGAGATGAGGGGCAGGCAGGATGCTCAGCCAATGTGTCCCAGGAACAGGTGAGACCCCTTTCCTCAGGAATAACTCACCCTAAAATCCCCACTACACCCTAGAGCACATAAAACACACCCACTGTCCCTGCTGCTTCATATTCCCATGAAGATTGCAGGGAGCTGGACCTGCCCTTGGCACTCTGCAGCAGGCACTGCCCAAGGACAGGGAACCTCATGGTCCTCCCTGCAAGACATCCAGAAAATCAGCCCCAGGAGGATGTGGGGAGCTGGGGAATGCTCCATCTAACTGGATTAAGCTCCAAAATCATCTTTGGAGATGCAGCTCTCCCCAGAGCAGCCGGGGCACTACAGATGCACGCACAGACCTAATTCCTCTCCATGCAGCAGACCCCTGGCATTTATCTCTGCTGCCTAAAGATCCCTGAGGATCTCACCATGAATCAGCATCAGCCGGGGCTCTGCTCACTTGATTCCCCCCAGCCCCCACCAAAAAACCTGCAGAAAACACAGAGGGAGCAGCAGCATTTCAGGAGAGCTGCAAAGCCCCGACATCTCACATGAAAGGGAGGAATTTCCCTCCCAGTGCATAGCGGTTTATACATTCCCTGGCAGCCTGTTACCATTAGCAAACACAATCTGTATTTCTGCCTCGCTCATTTGTTTGCCAAGTGCATTGGAAAGGAATATTTTATCCTCTGCCAGATAAAACCCGTGAGCCACCGTGCCCAGAGTTCTGCTGCAGGTATGGGGTTTGCTCCTGCAAAAGGACACCTCCACAAACCCCACCTCAATAAACTCCCCCCCAGGTGGGTCTGAGAGTTTAACACAAGGGTGGGGGGCAAGGAGGTGTCACCCCAGCCCCTCTCCTGGGATAAAAGGTGGTGGGAATAAGGGGAAGTTGGCTGCACTGGAGCAGGGTTAAGCAGCTCATGCTGGATTTGGGATGGAGAAGAGGAAAAGCCCCAGCCCGAGCTGCCACCTGCACTGCAGCCTCGGTGAATGCTGGTCCCCTGGAGGTCCCCGGAGTTTTGGCTTCCTGCAGCTCTGGCCCAAGCTCAGCTCAGCTCCTGGACACTGCAACCCCGGGCTTAAACCAAGCTCCTTTGCCGAGGGTATCATTTTAACAAAACTCCCTGAAAATGCCCAAACCAGACATTTGTGGTTACACAAGTATTCTTTTCTTCCCTTGGTGATCTGCACATCAAACACATGAAAAAAGAGACTGAGGAAAGGCTTGTTTGAGTTACTTTCTCCTTCCTCTGACCCAGCTCTCACAGCCGAGCCTTTCCTGCATCCCCAGCACAGCAGAAGCAAAGTTCTGAACACACATGGGAAGAGATCCTGGGAAAAGGGAGCAGCCAACTCATAAAGTCCCATCATGCAGCCTCAGGAAGCTTAAAAAACCTTTTCTTTTTTTTTCCCCCTAGATTTTAATTTAATTTTTCCCCCCATTTCCTGCCTGTATTCTGCTCCTCCAGCTGGAACATGCTCCCACGCAAAACTCCTCCAAACCCACACCAGGGGCTATTCCTATGGGAAAAGCAGCTCCAGTGCCTGCTTGGAGCCCCAGCAAGGGAAAAGTCACACCCAGGACAACACACACTCCCAGCATCAGCTCCCTGACCCCTTCTTGTGAGACTCCCCCTCCCCAGCAGCCCCACAGCCAGACTAGAACTACCAACCTGCATCTGGGAAGCTCCCAAATCCCACTGGCAATTTCCACAGCCATCCGGTTCCACCTTTCATTTCCAGAGCAACCTTTCCCCTCTTTGCTTGGCTTCCAAGTTCAGTTGAAGGCATTAACCTAATTACAACTATCTCTGGCATCGGTTAGGTCTCACTCCCCCTACATTCAGTCAAGGTCAATTTTGAAGCTTATCCCAAAAATTCCTGCTTGTTTGGGATTTTTGTTTTCAGCAGTTTCACTTCAGCCAAAAGGCAGGAGAAAAGGAGATGCTGTAGGGGAGTAAGAATAAATGAAAAAAAGCTGTGCCAAGGGTGGCATAAGGAGAAAAAAACCCATTATTTGAAATGAAGAATTAAGAATACATCCGCCCCCCGGATGCTGTTTGAGCTGAGGATGGGGTGATTCTGGGAAAGGCTGGCAGGCATGGAGCAGGCAGATCAGTTTTATTCCCTGCTGGCAGCCTGGAGGTAATTTGGGGGGCACAGAGAATGAGCCCCATTTCACCTCTGCAAGCTGCATGCCTGGAGGAGCTGGAGAGCTGGGATCCCCCACTCCAGGGTGCATTTTCAGCAGCTATTTCAGATTTAAGATTAAGCAGGATTTTCAGCAGCACCAAAGCCGTTTAGGTGCTTAAATCCCACTGAGAGTCCCTTTGAACACTGCCACCTTCCTAAATCCCCAGTGTTTATTAGGGTCATTAGACACTTCCACACCCTCAGGCACACGCCCTAATCCCAGGGCTGGGAACCTGCTGCCCATCACCAGCCAACCCAGCTCTGCAATATCTGGGCAGAGAATCCCAATCTGGGCACTTCCAACGTGTTCCAACCCTTCCCTGTTTGACCTGGGAGTTCAGGTTTTTCCTTTTTTCCCCCTTTTGCTCTGTCTGGGGTGAAGTGGAGATCACTGTCTACAAAGTCTCTTTGAAAGGGTTGTAGCACAAACCCCCCTGCATTTCCTCCTGTTCCACACAGACCCACAGCCCTGTCCTGGTGTAGGATAAACCTTTAAACCAGGGGACAACCCACGAGGGGGATGTGGCAGCACCCTGGACCCATGGATGGAATCACAGTCCCTGGAGCTGCCCAGTGCTCCAGCTATGGGTGCTGCCAATCCCCCCAAGCAAACACACCATCACCCCAAATTTGGGGTGATTTTCACCTTTCTGAGGTTGCAAGGAGAGGGGATGCAGCTGCCAGCAGTGCTCTTGGGGGTGCAGATCCTCCCCATTTCTTTCCTGCATTCTCAAGCTGCTTTAGTTCTATGAACCTCTCTGATAGTGCAGGGAAAGAACATGCCAAGGCTTGTGTTTGGCTTCTATCATGTCAAATACAGTTTAATTGGTGATAATTCCTGCATGCCTGGTATATCCAGGTGAAAATGAACCCTGTGTGCTGCTCTCTGCTCTGCAGGTTAATGTTCCTCAGGCAAGTTGGTATTAAAACCAAGGGGCTGGAGCAGTGGGAATAAAAAAAATCAGATTTTAAAGGGCAGCTCTCCCAAAAGCACCATGAGATGTTTAAACTTAGCTCCAAGCTTGGAGCAAACTCCTGTTTTAATAAATGTAAGGGATTTGGGGATATTCTCCCCTTCCTCTGCTGAATGGGAGGGACATGTGGCATCAAAGCAGCACCTGGGGGGGCACATTCCCATTTTTCCCCACTGCAGGCACAGCAGCCAACCCCCCACCCTGATGCTCAGGGGAGGATGCACAGCTCCCCATCACCTCCTCCAGGCTGTAATATTGTGATCAATAGCCTTATTCACATCCAGAGGCACCTGCTGTGTGCTCCTCCCTCCCTTTGAGCAGGGAACAAACACGAAAAACCCAGGAGGGATGGAGCCCCCGCAGCAAATCTGCACTCACATGGATGGTTTGGGAATTATTCACTGGGCAGGCAGTTATTGACCTGGGCTACAAGTGGATGAGCAGCCAGAAACCTGAATAGGGCTGTGATTAATTCACACACACACACACAAACACACAGAGAGCTGAATTTATGTGATATGTTTATTTCTTGATTCATTCAGCCTGCTTTAATTACACCAGGGCTCGATGGATGCTCCACAGCATTGAGGTCTCTGCCTGGTCCCTCTCCCCAGCACTGGGTCCTGCAAAGGGTGAGGGGGGTGCTGCTCTGGGGGGCTCTGGGGCAGGATGAGCCACAGGAGCATCCAAAGAGGCTGTGATGGAGCCACAGCAGCTCCTCCTGCACCAGGCAGGCAGGGGTGAGCTCTAGACAGCACAACTAGTCACCACCCTCAGCAAAATACCACTGTCCGAGTCTCCAGGGTTTCCACCCTCTTTGTATTTTCTCCTCAGTGCCCAGCACCTTTGCAGGTCCAGAACTGGCAGGTGGGAATGGTAATAATTCAAATATTCCTCGGAGAGTGCTGGCAAGAAAAGCACAAATCTTCCCTTTGAGCTGTGTGTGAAAGGCAGTCTTTGTGCTCAGGAGCATCGTGTGCCTCTGGAATCTGTGCTGGAAATCTGAATCCAATCTGATGGGCTCCTTCATTTTATTTTTTCCAAAACAAGCCAAACAATTCTATATAAACAAAATATGCCAAAGCTTCTTTTTTTCTCTCACCTGTCTGATTATTTCTTCCTCTCTTTCTTTGCTGTATCAAAATAAACAAACACTATCTATTGATTCTGACTGTTCTCTGAAGATTTGTGGCAGAAAGCTGAGGACTCCTGAGTTACTGCAGAAAAATAACTGGATGCCTACTGGTTGGAAATGCTTCCTTGGAACAAAAAGGAGATAAAAAAGTGGCTATATCATAGCAAAAGACATGCTTTGCTTCCTCAGACTGGAAGGAAGTGTGAAGTACGATTTCGTTAATAATTCATTTTGACAAGTCTCCATCCTTCCTGCCTTTTTTTTGTTGTTTTTTTTTAAATCCAGGATACACTAGGAAAATCAATACAAGAAATACAGAGTTTTGCTTTTATATTATTTTCCAGAAAGCAGTGGGGTTCACAGACCCTGCATCTCCTTACACCCAGCACGTCCAACCATTTCCACCAATCATTCCTGCAAAAATACATTTTCCTATTTCATCTACATGATGGCACGAAATGAAAGGCTTCACTCTCCCCAGTACTTTCTGCAACCCACAAAACTTCAAATTAACCTTTTGCTTTCAGAGTAATTAATGCTGCAACACCACTAACGACCTGGTTGGATTCCAATACACCAGAGAGCTGCTGCAGCCTGATTGGGATGCTCTGGGTCCACACTGGATTCAGAATTATAATCTTCTTAAGGAACACTGTTCAGCTCAGTAATTGCCTTACATTGTAAAATTCTGCAGGAAAAAAACTTGCCCTGAAGCACATTTGATATGCTCTGGTCTTTGGCCAAGCTCTGCAGAAGTCCATTGGATTCTACTGGCCTTTTTCCCCTTCAAATTTTACTTTTTTGGGGTTTTCTCTATGGTTAGTATGGCAGGATTCGCCACGTTTCATGCACAGGGAATGAAAGCATCAGTGAAATGACAGAGACCAAAATACAAGGTGCTCAAGACCAAAAACCACATGAAATCCCAAAAAAGAAATCTGAGTTAAATCAGCTGCAATAGTTCAAATTGAACGACCTTCACCCTAAAACAGAAATCCAGCCCAAACTAACACCAGCCCTGCATTTCTGAGGTTTATTCACCACCACAACCCAGAGTGATGGTCAGTCCCCCTGGGGTCACCAGCCTTGTGTTCCATTCATCTTCACTGGCGACTCTATTAAAAATCTCAAACGTCTCACTCATAAAACACTGAGATTTTGTCACAAACCCACCCTGAGCTGCCCCCTGGCCATCAGTTACAGAGGAACACTGAAGCAGCTCTGCTCACTTCCACAGCTTTGGGCAGCACCCTCTGCCAGCCAGGTCTTCCAAACCCCACCTTCCCCTCCAATGCTCCCACCTTCCCCTTAGCTGCTAACAAACAACGAGGAAAGACCCCAGGGAAGGTATTCAAAGCAGTTGCTGGAAATCAGGAGCTTCATCTAAGCCCAGACAGGGCTGATATCACCTCCAGCTATGCAAAACCAGCCCACAGGTGGCTTATAACAAAATTCTCTTTGTTCACAAAGCACTGAAGTTTATTTGCACTGAGCTTCTCCTCCAAAAAATTGGGATTTGCCCCCAAAACCCAGGACTGCTGGTGTGGCACAACCACTCCAGGTGGTTCCCCTCTAGGAGAACTTGGTGCCTGCGGCTGCATTGCCCGAGGCTGCAAACCAGCTCCCTTCTGCCTATCAGGCTGCTGGGCTTTTTTTTCACTTTAAGACTCATGATCTCTGCTTTAAAGAGGGAATTAAACTGATGGATTGTGGATGATAAAATTATAAAATCTCGATGTCCTAGGAAGCTGCACAAATAAATGTTATCAGAGTAATTAAAGGGAGAGACAAGCTGTTTTTAACACTAAGTGGGATTGAGATAGTCTGAATTTTCTCCATCTTCCCTGAATCACACAGTCCTGGTATCACCCATGTCCAAAACCACCTGCAGATCAGTCACCCTGTAGGAAAGGAGTTGATTGGAACAACTTCAGCACAGAAAATTCAATTTGTGTTTCCATTGAGATCGAGCCGTGGCCACCCATCTCCCACCACTGCTGGTCTTCAACTGAGACCAGAAGCAACCTCAAGAAAGCCAAGAGCTTTTTCTGCCAGAAACACAAAATCAGCACTGGTCACAGTGTCAGGGTATCAGCTCACACTCCCTGCCAACACATCAGGCCAGCTGTGCATCTGCACTTGCTCATTTGGCCACTAACCTGCTCTAGCAATTACAGATAATTAAAACATCACCCTGCAGTCATTCTGATTTCTGCTGTGCCCATCTCCTGCTCCTGCTCTGGAGCTCAGCTGGAAGATGAAGCATGGGGGAAACTTTCCAGGGTATAGATCAGAGTGTTTCCATCTATTCTCTGCAGCAGCACAATGACTCACACAGGTGGGAGAGGTGACTGCTGTTGGAAGCTGAGGAGGACCAAGGCGACCCCTCTGCTCTGCACAGGGATGCTCTTTTTACTTTGCAGGCCAAAAAGCCACACTAAATAACCCCAGCCAGGTGCAAGAACAGACTCTGAAATCTAAGGAATACACATAATTTCATCTGCTGGGGGAATGCAGTGCCCTGACCATCCCAGCAGAGCAGGTTCACTCCTGCCCCCTTTCACTGCACATTGGCAGATCCTTTGTGTGGTCCAGATGTCCCCGAGCTGCTAAAGGTTATCAAATACCAGGGTTTGGAGGAAGGGGGATGTTCCAGCAATGCTCCCTAATAACAAACACCAAAGCAATCCCTTCCAGGAGGAGATAAAGAATTTATTCCTCCACTGGCAATAAATCAAAGGGCACTGTTCAGCTGATGGGAATTGATTTTTCTGCCTTCCTTTGCACTTAGAGCGAGGCGGGACCACGGCGAGAGCCCCCAGACGTGACAGAGCCCAGTCGATGGCAGGGAGGGGACATGGGGGGACATTTGGCACCAGCACAGGCATTTCTGACCCTCCTGCTCCCAGCCTGACCCCGATGGAGAGACACAGGGAATGGAATCATTTAGGTTGGAAAAGCCCTCCAAGATCACCCAGTGTAACCACTAACCCAGCACAGTCCATCACTAAACCTTGTCCCCACGTGCTGCATTTACTGTCTTTTAAATCTTCCAGGGATAGCAACTCCACCACTGCCTTGGGCAGCTGTTCCAGGGCTGGATAACCCTTTGGTGAAGAAATTTTCCCTAATATCCAACCTAAACCTCTCCTGGTGCAACTTGAATGCCATTTCCTCTTGTCCTATCACTTGTTATGTGGGAGAAGAGATTGACCCCAACTGCCTCTAACTTCCTGTCAAGGAGTTAAAGAGAGCAAAGCCCCAGCAAAACCCTTCCCAAAAGGAAAAGGCACAAGTGAACTTTAGTAGGAAATAAATGAGATTTGATCCAAATAAAAATGGAGGAGGGGGGATGGTGGGGAAGGTGGAATTCTCTTTAGCACAAGCAGAGCAAATGCTGTAAGGGGTGAATCCAGAGATGGGATGGGAAACAAACCCCCTGCACCCTCCTGTCTTCACAAGTGATAATTAGGAGCCTGCCTGGCTGCCCAGAAAAAACAGGCATCTGCCATTGCAGCTACAACACGGCTCCAGTTCTACTGCACTGCTAATTAAAAAGATTTTCACCATAGGTTCCATCAAACCCAAACCTCTTTGGCTTTTTATCTGCAAAGAAGGAAAGGAGGGGAATAAAAAAAAAAAGTTATCTGTAATGCAGATCACCCAGAGTTCAATCCCTCTCCTCTTGCCAAACTCTTGAATAAGAATCACTGAAGGCAGAGATTTACCCCCTTCTTCTGCACCCAGCACTGTGCAGCTGCAGGTTGGGGGATGCTGGATTGATTTGGTTTCCATCTAAACCCCTGCAACAGCCTAAGATGGTTTTGTGTAGAAGCAGAGGCCTGATTTAACAGGTTATAAAGCTCCACTGTTATCTCACTATTGGCTTTATTGCAGTGCATAAGATTTTTAATGAGAAATAAATTGATAGAGATACATTACCACAGGGGAACTCTGATCTGCTCATTTGCCAGCTCTAACAGCACGGACCACGTTTCTGAAATCCAGAGGGAAAAATGCACTCACGGTGTATTTATGTCAGTATTCAGCTGGAATGGGAACTTAAAGTGTCACCTGGATGCTGAGGGTCCCTTGCAGTGATGCTGGGCAAGACAGTGGTGGTGGGACCAAGGCAGGTGATGCCCAGCAAGTGGCTTTGCCATGGGAAACAGAGCTTGGAAAGCTGGAAGGAATAGCTCAGCTGATCAGGGGGCTGATCACCTTTTTCACTCCTTTGCACCCACCCTTTGGTATCCACCATGTCCCTGTGCCTTGGGAGCAGTTGAGGTGTATCCCATGGTAGAGCCATCCCTGGCTGTCAATATTGACATCAGCCAAACCCAGCAGGGAGTCCTTCCCACATCACCTTCACACAGCACCTGCTGTGCCCCAAGGATGACACTGGGGGATAAAAATCCAGAACATACTGATATTTCTATACAAAGCAAAAAAAAAATAAAGGAAAAATTGGCATGATGGGGAAGTGTTGCCCTGTCCTGACATAAGCATTGTACCTTCATCCTCATGCCACCTTCTGCAAAGCTCTGTCCCCTTCAATCTCTCCCTTGCCATGGGCTCTGCCCCCTTTCCTCCAGCTCCACCGTGCCCAAAGCAGCTTCTCAGCACCTGCCCCAAGTGCCAGGACACACAAGGCAAGGTGGTGGCCTTGGGAGGACAATGACAGCAGAGCCCTTGTGACCACAAAGGGGACCAGAGATGACCTCTGTGCTGCCCCCAGATGTGCTGTCAGGTGAGATGGCTGCTGCACATCTGGATCTTTCTTTTTTGCTTCCCTCATCAGGAGAGGCAGGTCAAAGCACAAACATTTCATAAATGATGTCCAGGAATGCCCTTCCCACAGCCCAGCCATGGACAAAGCCCTGGATTTCTCTCTCTTTGTCCTCCCACACGCTCCAAGCACTGCCACTCCTACACCCACACACCCCTGCTCTCCTGTGCCAGGGATGCATCTGGGCAGATTTACCTGGAAATTACTGCTCTAAATGTGTATTCACACTTACATGGGCAAAATTAATATTTTTAGTATAGAAAACAACTCCTAGCTTTTTGCCAGCTCCCACCTTTCGCTTTGCAGCCAGGCTTGGAGTGATGACTTTACCATTGCACTGGGGATATCCCCACTCCAAGAGGAGCACACAAACACCTGGCAAGGTGGAACACATGTGTTTTCACATCTCACAGCCCTCCTGACAAGACAATGGGCACAGGTTCCTCCTGTGACACCTCCCACCCCAGAGCTCAGCCCCAGTGCAATTTCTTCTCCCTGACAGCAAAGTGGAGGGATCCTCCAGTACTTTAATTAACAAGTACTGGAGCAAATCAAGCCAAATCTCATCTTCTACCCTTTCTTCAATTTTTTCATTGATTGTTAGGGGGAGAAGGAAAACAACTCCTCGACCATGAAGTTTTGATATTCACAGTGCTGGGAGAAATACTGGTTCCTACAGTGATATTCAAGGAACTGAGGACAAATGTGCATATCCTGGATACCCAAGGGAGAAGGAGAGCACTTAAACTATAGGAAAACAACTCTAGGTAGTAATAATTGTGCTTGTAAAATAATAAAGATCTTTATCAGCTTCCAGCTTGCCACTGATGGTTAATAATACACATCCTTGTGCTGACAATGATATTTGGAGAGCTGTGCCTTGTGCTGCAGCATTGGGCTGGAGGAGGTGGCTGCTGAGCCAAGGGATGCAGCCACATCCTCACCCAAAGGGTTTTGAAACCCCAAGCAAAGCAAAAACCAGCAACAGACCTGAATTTTGCAAGGTGTTGACTTTGGATCAGAGAAAAGGAAGGTAAAATAAAGGGTATTTTGCAATGAAAAAGCACCCAGGTTTCCCTCCACTCAGGGGTGGAAGGGTTGTGTGTCTGCCTTTGCTTTGGATACAGCCCAGAGCTGCCAAGTACTCCCAAAACCAAAGTGAACAAGCTTGTAAATTATGGCTGGCACATTCCTCTGGATGTTTTGTTGTTTTTTTTTTAATTCTTGCTGTATTTTCCAAGCAAGCAAGAACCGACTCCTTCCCCTCTCTACAGTCCTGGCACTTTGCACAACACAATTTCCTCACCACAATTTCCAGGATTTCCTGGAAACACACACAGAGCTGACACAGGGAGGTGGCTGCAAGATGCTTCCAAAATTCTCATTCAAAGAGCATCCTTTGGCTGGGTGCTGACAGTGGGCAGAGCACACGGGTGGCCCTGGGAACACCCTTCCCTTCACCCACACCGTGCTCTCCAGCTCTGGGGGAGCGTGGCTGTTCCTTAGCTAATGCCTTGGGTATTTTCCTGGAGAGGAGCTAAGGGCTGTGGAATGAGCTGAGGGAATGGAGTACAACAGTTCATCATGTCTGGAAAAGGCACACAATGTTCAGAAAGTGGCGTTTTTATAGCCTTTAAAATTGTTCACTTCTGAAACGGCTGCAGCCATTCTCTTATGAATGGAGAAGGACCAAGAGAAATGGCTCAGACCTGGCAGGAGGGGGAAAAACCCCCAAACCCTCCAACTCTCCCTCCCCAAAGTACCCTCCTCAGCTTTAATAACTCATTATTGTATTATGAGGCAAAGGCTCACAGGATTATGGTATTTAGTAATAATATAATGGATGTGAGCCAGCCTTCCAGAGAGCTTTTTGTATTCCTGCTTTGTGCTGACCTGGCCTTAGACCTGGGGTTTGTGTCCCATTGAGCTATAAAAGACAAACACCCCCCACTCTCATCAGTAAATACACATGCATTTAGTAAATCCATGCTTAGTAAATTTTTATATATATATATATGAATAGATATATATGTGTAGCACAGGTAGGCAGGAATTTCAGAGCCTGATGTTTTCTGGCTGCTTCCACTCAGACAAACAGATTATACAATCCTTCAGCAGCAAAATAAACAGCTTAGAGTAAACAAGAGGCTTAGTGTGCCAGCACTTTGTATTTTCTGGCTGGGGCTGGCCATGGCTGAGGCCACCGAGCCCAGCCCCTGCTGCTCCCTCTGCACAGCCCAGAGACCTGCCCTGCTTTTAGCCCTTTGGGTCACCCAGCACTGGATTTTCCTCTCTTTTGCTTTGGTGCACTATAGACTTGGGGAGAGTTTCTTCTGGCAAAGCAGAAAGAATAAAATTGGATATTCTTGTGTGCAGAGCCATTCTCAGCTTTATAGAATCATGGTTTGAATTGGAAGAGACCTTAAAGATCATCCAGTTCCTCCCTGTCCCATGGCAGGGACACTTTTCACTAGACCAGGTTGTTCAAAGCCCCATCCAGCCTGGCCTTGGTTCCCAAGAGGAGTTTTAAGCCCTCCCAGGTATCACCCCCATCTCTTCATCCCTCACCAAAAGGACACTAAGCTCACAGGAGAAAACTGGACCCAAAGCTGTTGAATGCACAAGAAGGCAAAGCAAAAGAAAACATGTTTTCCTCCACCTTTTCTCAATTATAGCAGCAAACAAGTTTTCATGCCAGCAGAATTAGAAGCGAGACCAAAGGCATCGTTTTAATGTGAAAATGAGAGACAGCTTGGGTGGTTTGCTTTGTTGCAAATATGTAGATGCATTTTTGCAATTCCAGCTTAATTTCAAAACTTGCTTTCTCTGGAGGAAGGCACAATCACATCCTACCTGCCTGACCCAGCACACAGGGACTGTGTTTCCTCTCCCAAAGCCAGGGAAGGTTTCTGCCTCATTAACACCCTCCTCCAGTCCTTCCCTCCCTTGGGAGCTGGAATTGATGACCTTTGAAGGTCCCTTCCAACCCGAATTATTCTATGATTCTTTGATCCCCACCCCATCACCACCAGCTCTCACTGATTTCACAGGTCTGACATCACCCACCAGCCCCCAGGGCTGCAGCCCCTCTCCCATCACAAGGCATTTCTGGGAACTCCTGCAGCTCTGCTTCCCTTTCCAAGAGTCTGGCAGCATCACAGGAGCAGTCAGACAAAAAACTATCCCCATTTCTGCTAAAATAAACACAAATTTTAAAATTCCAGCAGGCAATCCTGCATAAGAGGGAAGGACTATTGTAGCACGAGTGAGAGGAGGCTGTTTTTTCTCCAGCATTTTCACACCATCCCTCTCCCAGCCACATTATTGAATCAGAAACATCCAGGTTCATCAAGGGTTACTTTGTCTAAATAGGATTTGGGGTCTCTAAGGGCCACTGGAGAATATCATGTTTAAAGAGAGATGTTCAGTCTCAGGACAATAAGGGATGTGTTAATGCACTGAGAGCCAAGTTCCTTCACTGCCACTCTCTTCCCAGACAAAATTACACAGATTAAAAGAAACACATGAGAACTGGATCACCCCACTCTCCTGCCAAGTGATCAAATTAACTTCCTACAATACATCCCAAATCTGATATTTCACACTTGTGAACTCTTGCCAGGAAACACAAGAAACTATTTCCTAGTGGGGAATGAAACAGTCCCAGTGGCCAAGGAAGGAGCCCATGGCCAACACCAACACCTAACCCAGAGCATGCAACGGAGCAGGAAGAAGCAGCACCATGAAATTCTCCATGAGGACAATTTAAAAGCAATGTGACTCCCCCTGTTCTGTGCAAACAGTCCTCTCACAGCTTCAGCTTCCTCACAGACAGAAGTAATTCTCCACCCTCCAAAACAAAAGACTTTCACAGGACATGGGCTGACCTAAGAACAAGGCTGGGAATAATGAACTTTTGAGAAAATTGCACTGCAGGAAAACCCCTATGATGAAGGCCAGTGAGGAGGGTCCAGCCCTACTTCCCCACCTCAGGAGGAGGAGGAGGGGGAACCTTTCCCAGCTCTGCAAAGCCAACGAGACAATCCTGAGACGTGTTCCATGCTGGCCCCCTGGCCAAGTCAGTACAGAATATTTCAGACTTCAACGAGGCTGTGAGATGCCTCTAGACCCCAACCTGTGCAGTGTTTATGTGCTGTAATGGCCCTCCCTTCTGCTTCAAGCCTCCTTATGTGGAAAAACCTCCAGTGAAAGCAGTGGGAGGCTCTTAATTGCCTCTGCTCCAATCAATACAAACAGTGCTCAGCAATGCCAACCACCGCAGCGAATGCTGCCTCCCCAGTGGCACCATTTCCACATTTTATTACTGTTTCCACTGCAAAAGAAAGCAGGCAGAAGGTGCTGGATCTATTGCTTCTAGGGTGAGCCCACTGAACCCTGCAGCTGAGGAGCTGGATCCAAGATGAGCCAAGATTTATGTGAAACCATCCAGGACATCAACCAGCAGCCACTGCTCTTCCAAAGGCTGGAGAGAGCTGACACCAACCCCTGCAGGTGCCCAGCTCTCCTCCTTGGCTGGGATAATAACAAGGGAGCCCTGGAGCACTGCTGCCAGGCAGGATGCAGAGCATCCCAGTTATTCCTGCCCTTACAGGAACCGACAAACTGAGCCTGAGACCACAAGAATTTTCATTTAATGCCATCTGCAAAGCATCTGAACTTCTCCTCAGCAGGAGGCACAGCAGCTGGGATTTCCAAAGGTGCTGGGGCAATCTGAGCTCCCGGATCATCTTGGTTCCTGGGATACTTCAGTCAGCCTTAAGCCTGCTTAGCTTGAACAAAGCACAAAGAAGAGTCTTCCCTTACATTACAAAATCCTACTTCAGACCCTGAGAAAACACAGCAATGCCAGAAATGTATCTGAGAAATCCAGGGTTAAGCAGTTCTTGAGAATGGTACTACCTTTATCTGAAGTGAACACTAAATTGTCTTTAAAAATATGTTAATTGACAGGGTTTCAAAGTTTATTAAACAGTTCTCCCAGGCTCTATCACAGGCAAGTCCTCAGCCCTGCAAGTTTCTGAAGTGCTTCCATTCAGTAATTACAGCCTTGCCGATGCTATTAGATGGCCCGTTATCCTCATTTGACTCTCCTGTTATAATTACTGAGATCATTTTAACAGGTAATTTGGCATAGCTGTCATCACCTCTGAGTTTAATGTGCCTTCATTCACAAGTGCCACACACGTGTGTTTCCCTTCCAGCCCCCAGAGCAGCCCGGAGAGCCAAGGGTGGGATTTTCCAGAGCATCCCAGGACCACGTGCAAGGTATCAGCATCAAACACCCGAGCAGGGTACAAGCAAGACAAACAGATGGCTTTTCTCCAAATGACTCAGGGTAAGGTGTGGGATGCCAAATTAACACAGAGGGGTGGCAGAGGAGGAGGAGTAGACAAGGCAATGTTGGCAAGCACAGCAGTGGCAGCAGATTACACTTGCAACAGACCAAGAGATGTGTATTAAGAAAAAACTTATCAGAGAGTCATGGAACAGTTTGGGCTGGAAGGGACTTGAGAAGCCTCCTCTGACCTGGCCTTGGACATTTCCAGGGATCCAGGGGCAGCCACAGCTTCTCTGGGCAGCCTGTGCCAGAGCCTGCCCACCCTCACAGGGAGGAATTCCTCCCCAGTATCTCACCTAAAGCTGTGCCAGGTTAAAGCCCTTCCCCACTGCCCCACCTGCACTGGAGCAGATCCCTGGATGAGCCGTCGTGAGCCTCCACACCAGGTCTGAGTGTGAGCAGAGATGCTGCAGGGAAACCACGACCCTTGGCAAGGCACAGCTCTGCCTGGGACCTCATCCCCCAGCACTCCTGCCTGTGGCCTCAGCGAGTGCTTTGTGCTTTTCCCTCTAAACCAGGACTCTGAAAGCTCTGGGACAGGACACGGCTCTCAGCCAGGCTGCAAAGAGCACCAGGCTCTGTAATTACTTCTTTTCCCGGGCGGTGCCTGTTTGGGCATGGCTGTATCATGAAATTTGTCAGTGTTAACAATGTAGTCCCCTCCGGAGACCCATTCACTTCACAGGGCTGCAAATGTGATCGGTAAGAAATTAATTCAGGGTGCAGTAACATATCAAAGAGGAGATGGTAATAAAGCAAGAGCCCAGCCCTGCTGTAGCAGGAATGTCAGCTGGCCAGGGAATCAGCAGCACGACCGTGGTAATGATAAAAACCATGGAAACTGCACCACAGTCATCTCTGTAAAACAAATCCTAGGGAAAAAAAAAAAAAACCAAAGCAGCCCGCACTTTAATGGTAATCATCGGGTTAAAGTGGGACCCAAAGTTGAAAATGCCTCCTTATGATATATTTCTGCAGCTTTCTTCAGGTTCTCAATGCATTCATTCTCTGTTTCCCATAAATCCGGGCTTTCTTTTTAATCTCCTTATGATATTGTGGGGGAAGAAGTCTCATTTCATAAACTGTACATTTAAGACAATAGCCAATAAAACCCAAGAGATTCCCATACAAAGGACTTCAGAAGAGCTGATGAGGAGGAGATGCCACAAGATGAGAGGAGGAGGAGGAGGACTGCAGAAGAGGCTTTCCAGTGCAGGGGAGGTTACACAGCCCACTAAGCCCCAAGTTGCTTGAAAAGCAGTTTTCAGATGGGTATGAGAAAAATAACAGAACCAGAGTTAGCTTGGAAATTGTCTTTCTTATGAGCTCAAGAAAGGGGAGAAGAAAGGAAAAAAGGCTGAAATTCCACCCAGCAGAACACAGATCCTTCTGAGGGTGCCTCTGAGGCATCCCTCACTGAAGGAGTCCTGCCTGTTTTGGCAGGGAGGGACAGAAATCTCTCAGCCTTGCAGAGAAGCTCTGGAGGGCCCTGAGACAGCAAGAAATTTCTTCTATTGCAAGAAACTGGACTTAAAATCCAACCCAAGTGGAAAGCACCTGGCAGCTACATAAACCAGCACAGGTCCTGCACTCGTTCGTGCCTTCAGTCCTGGCATTTGGCAAGGGAACAACATAAACCTGTCCCAGTGATTCACATTCCTGCTCTTCCTTCCCCCCCCCAGCACACAGGGAGCATCTGGAGGCTGCAGGTCTCCAACAGAAGTGGAGCTTGGGGGACACCCAGACAAACAAACCCAGCCTCGTGTTTTACAGGAGAGGAGGAATTCTTCTTTCAGAAGAGGAACTGAGTAGACTTGGTGGCTGCTGTGGCTCTAAATGCTCGTGAGAGAGGCACCAGATGGGCTCAGATTTACCACTTGTGTTTCCTAACTTGCACATCTGTTTCCTGTAAGTAGCTGTCCAAGTCAATGCATCTCCCCTTTCCTCACCAACCGCCCATGGAGCTTTTCAAGGACAAATCATCAAATCATGGCTCCTTTTGCTCATTATCTGCTCTGTGGGCTCCTCTGTGCCACCTTAACTACCTGAAGTGCTGCTCACAAAATCCCAGAGTGGACATTACCCTCTAAAAGAAGGGTAACACTTGCAGTGGTCACTGGGGGTGGGTTTAATCAAGATTCTGAATGAGAAGAGAGTGATCTGTTCCCATCTGGGAGTTTCCCAGGAAACTCCCTGTCAGCTCCTCAAATTCCATTAAAGGCAAGAAAGTTATTTCCACTGCCCTGTGTCAGGACATCTCCTCCTAAACTGAAAGTTGAACAGAGGAATCTGAGAGAAAAGGGGAATTTTTTCCAAGGTCAGAAGTATTGGGAAATTGGCACAAAGCCGGGGGGGGGGTCATGAGGAACTAATGAGACTTCCCAGACCCCATCTCATCTGGACAGGAGGAATGTGTGGCATGCAGAGGGCAGGAAGGGCCATCCCAGATACGGGAAAACTTGGATCCTGTGGATGGCCACCAGAGCAACTAACCCTCATTGCTTTGAAATGTCAATGAAGAGCCAATCGTTTCTCTTTCTTCCTGAAACAAAAAAAGCCAAACCAAAGGTGATCTCAAACATTTCTCTGCCAAAAACGTGTACAATGTCTCAGGCCTTCTTTCTTCAGTGTTTACAAGAAACCTCCCAACTTGGTACTGAAGGGTGGGGATAAATGGAATAAAATAATTGCGAAAAAAAAGACCACAAAAGGAAACAAAAACATCTTTACTAGGAAATTCCTGCTCTGAAAGTTAAGGACACAGCTCTGCATAGGCCAGCAGGCTTCAGGGCAGCAGTGCCACTGGGTTTGCAGGGCTGTGGGGACAACAGCATGAGCCACACGTGCACAGGCTGCGTGGTCCTGCTCCAGTCACTCCAGCATCCCAGCCCAGGGATCCCGGGGCAATTCCAGTCACTTCAGTGGCTCCAAGTGACTCGGAGATGAGCAAGATGCTACATCAATGGAAAGCAGGGGTGTCCTCTCGCCTCTCCAGACACATTTTGCCCCAAGACAAATGCAATCAGGCAGTAAAACAGTTTTAAAATAAATGAATATTCTCAGCTGTTAATGATGCCCTTCAGCAGAAGTGCCCAGAGTGGGCTGTTACCATCCCCAAGAGGAGCCATGGGCAGCCCCTCAAGGGTTAAAGAGCAGGGAGGCTCTTGTGGATGCAAAGTGGGGAGACGAATAGTGAGTGTATTAAATGTGATAAGAGAGTAAGCAGCAGCTGAAACAGAGATTGCAGAGGATATTTGAGAAGAAACTCTCCATCCACAGAAAAAAGAAAAGGTCAGTGAAGAGAGACAGTGACTTCTCTCAGAAATGCCACAAGTGCTTTCCTGACACAAATATTGACAGCAGAGACAGATACATAAAATTTATTCATTTCCCTGCCCTGCTAGCATGGAGAGTCAAGCACCATGTGAACAAGGGGACAGGAGAAAGGAATAAAGCAGGATAACTGAGCAGGTAATCAAAGCCAAGGGCCACTCAGGGCAGGCAGGAGTCACCCAAGCAGGACACCACTCATCATTTAATATTTACACTAAAATCCTGCCTCTTGCTCCTGAACGAAAAAAACCCAGCAAGAAAAAAGGAAATTTATCTGTAAATGTCTCTGAATTCACCAAACTGCACTGCAACAGATTAAACCATAACAACAGAGCCCAGAGAGGAAAGACAAAATATTAAGCAGAATTAAGCCTTAAAGGATGTTATGGTCCTTGGAGAAAAATGAGCTCAATTGCTTTTATCCTTATGTTTTACAGCAACTTTAAAAAGCCTCTTCTTCAGAGAATGCTCAGTGGTGACTTTCAGACCAGGCTTTCAGCAGCTGCCTCCCTCTCTTCCCTAACATATATAATCTAAATTACAGTGGTCACAAACAGTATTTCCCTTGCAAGAGCTTTATTTCAGTACACTGTCTGCTCCAGCAGTGGCAGAAGAATTTACAATCTGCCTTTGCCCCTGAAATGTAGATTTACAGGAAGAGACGTTTATTTTTATTCCAGACTAATGACTCTCTCTTTCCATCAATGCATTTAATTCCTTGAAGAGCTCAGTTTCCAGAGTTATTTCGCAAGACTTCCTCCAACTTCTCAGTTAATTATTACTGACAAAACAGCAAAATGTGAAGTGCTACTCTCTCTATATTTGGACACACTGGGAAGATGTCCCACTGCTGCTGGGGTGGGGGAAGATGGAGATTTGATAGAGTCACCAGCCAGGTTTTCCTGCAAAGTGATGCTCTTCCCCCAGCATCAACAGCAAGCCCACAACGTTTTTCATTGAAAAAGAAAGGAAGAATTAATAAAGCAGCTTGTTTTCTCCTGCTGGACTTCCTGCACAGAGGGAAAGCAGCCTCTCTGCTATGTCTAGACACTTCTGTTTTGTACCATCCCAGCCCGACTTGCCCATCAATAGTGTTTAAATATTGAGGAGGGCTCCTGCTGCCATCACTGCCCCTCTCAGCCCCTGTGCTGCTGCTGGGGACGGCCAAGGCCATCAAACACAGGAGGTGGCATCTGCCAGCTTGGGTGCAGTTGCTTAAGTGCATGGTGGCAGCCTCCAGGAAGCACATCCAGCCCAGCTTTAGCTCTTAATTATTAATAATATTTAGACAGCACGTGCAGAAGTGAGAGAGAAAGCCTCAACCCCTGCTGTGCACCCTGGCCAGGCTGGAGCAGCTCCTGTGCTTGTGTCCAACAGCTGGGCCAGCCTGGGATCAGGGATTCACTTCACAGCATCAAAAAACATCTCTTGCTTTGCTGGCTGAGCTGGCAGGGAAGCCTCAGGTACTGGACATGCTGTTGGGGGAAATCAGAGTTTTGTCTGCATCATCTCACCGAGAGCTGAGGCTGTGAGCACAGCCCTGAGGGACAGCCCAGCACTGCACAGGTGAGGGCAGGGCAGCAAACCCAGGTACAACCGCTGGAAATCCAGGTCTAAGCCCCATTTTTCCTTACAACCACACGGGATGGTCTGGAAGGAGCAGAGCAATTGCAGCCAAGCCTGGGGGCAGCTCTTCCCTGGTCTTTACATGCTGCAGCACACGGGCAGGCAATGTTTGGAGCAGTGCTGAGGGATCCAGCCATTATTTCAACCATCAGCTGGGGTTTTATTTACCACACTGCGAGGTTTGTCTGCCCATTGAGTCCTGGCCCTTTGCTGGGGTCTCTGGGCTTCATCTCCTTCCCACAGCCCTGCTCTGCCTTCCCCCCAGCCACAGACCATTCTCCTTTCTTTGTTCCTGGAGGACAGCTTTGTTCTCTGCATAATAACAGGTGATTTAGCAGCTGTCACATTCAGGAGCTGGAGGATTTGAAGGCAAACTCTGTTGAGTAAAATGTGCTCCTGGAATCCCTCTGGCTGCCACTTCACCAGAGACAGAGGATGACAGAGAAGGCAAAATTCACTTCTGGCAGAATTTATGGATTTATGGCAGAAAGAATCCACTTGTCCCACTCAGCTCACACTCCCAGCCCTCCACACAGACCAAAGGATGCTCAGAACCACCCAAGACAGATGCACAAGTCTCATCTGAGGCTGCCCAGTGCTCACTAACAGTAATGTGGGCAGCTATAAAGACATCTCCATTCCTGGAAGAATGGGATGCCACAGCCAGTGTTGCCCCCAGGCCCTGTGCCTGGATGGACACTCTGCTCACAGCTCTCTGCTGCATCACCATCCTCGGATGTACCAGCACCTGCCTCCAGACCAGAACCAGCCACGCTCAGAATTGCTTGGATTTTTGCTATAGACGAAAATAAGTAGAAAAACAACCCACAAGTAACTCAGTAATAAACCAAAAAATAACTCAAATCCACTGAGTTATCACAGCTGCCACACTCCACTCCAGCCACCTCCAAAATCCCTTCCAATCCCAGTTTATCCCTCATCCCTCTACATCCAGATTGACACTCCCACCCTGCTCATGACATGAGCCCCAAAAATATAAAACACCCAAATATTTCAGTTTCTCCATAATTCATGACAAGCAACAAAACACAACGAACAAGCACAGGGAGCAATAGAGAAAAGACACTGATTCAAAATTGGCATTTTGAATTCCTTTTCCTTTGGAAAAGGAAATGCCCAAGGCCTGGCATGCACTGGGTTATATTGATTTAAAGGTGGGCTCATTACACTGTGAGCAGAATCCCATCAGTGAAATGAAGTAGGAATTAATACTCTATCAGCCCGTGCTGATATGCAATACACCAACCTGCAATGACAAAATTATTTAACCAGTTTCCCACCCCCCTCCCCAGACTCCCAGCTCCCCCCACCTCCTTCTCCACCTCTCTGGCTCTGCCATTCCTGCATCTCTGGGCGAGTCTTCTTCCTTTTCCCATCAAGCCAACACACACACACACACACACACACAGAGGCATTTCATGGCAATCCCTGCCCCACGGACAATGAAACGAGAAGGGAACAAAGAGCAAACCTCGCTGCTCCATGGCCCCGTGCTCGGCTGGGCAGACAATGGTCCCAGCTGCTTCCCAGGAAGCACCCAGCCACAATGAGCCCAGCTCGGTGCTGGAGAGGGTCCCGGCTCCCCGGGGGCAGGAGGTTGTCACTGGAATATGCATCTCATTGGTTACCTGTCAGCTTTCCTGGGCGGTTATGAAGTGCAGTGGCTGCCCGAGGCTATAATGGGATGGAATAACGAGGCGGCCCTTCCACACGGCAGCTTTGATTAGGTGATGGGAACTGGCAGCATCTGCTGGCTTTTAAAAAAACCCACAAGCTCAAAGCTGTAAAATAAAGGGATCGCCAGGAATGTGGCCACTTTTTTCAGGCTAAGAGGGGTGGAAGAGAGAAATAAATTACAACCTTGGTTTCTTGCTCTAATCTCTCCATCTCTCGCCTCTTTGGAGGTTCCATTGTTGCTGTCCCTCTAGGCTCAGACATTATTTCCTGGCTCCTCAGGTATGCTAGAAAAATGACATGTTATAATACCAGGGAATTACAGACTGTGCAGGAGGAAAGAGGAGAACTCCCTGCCCCACAAATCACTGCCAGCATCTCCTGCCAGCAGCTCAAGCTGCAGCCTGAGGAGGCACCTGCAAATTCACTGGGCAGGACTTTGCCATGGCTGGGATTCACCTCTCCCACCTTTCACGTGGGCAACATCTCAAAACACACTGCAAAACCCTTGACAAAAATATGACCTGAATGTGGCTGCAGCTTGGTGACTCCAAGTGTCACTGGGGTCACTGGGTCCCAGCTGAATGCAACTAAATGCAGTTTTGTCCTGGTAACACAAGTGACCATGCAGCACCTTGCACCTACCCCTGTTCCAGCACCACCGTGCCCTGCATTCCCCAGCACAGGTGTCCAAGCTGGCACTGAGACATGGCAGGGAGCAGCAGAAAGGTATTTCTCCTCCAGGCTAAGGAAAGCATGTGCAAGCAAGATGGACATGAGAAAGCCCTGGGGTTTGCAATGCCAACTGGAAGAAATAAAACCTGACTAAATAAAGCACAGGCTGTGGAAGATGCAAAGGGTGCAAGGGTAGGGAGAAGAGCAGCGTGCAGGTTAATGAACACACCAACCCACGACTCCCCAGAAAATCAAACTCAATCAATCTGTCTGTGAAGGACACACAGCGACACAATGGCTGGGAGAAAGAGGGCAGGGAACATGTTGGCTTGGCTTTTTCAGCTCTAAAAGGAAGGGGAAACAGGGTTACCCCCAACAAACTGGTATTTCCCTCAAGCAAGCAGATCTGTGTGAAGTTGGGGTTATTCCCAAGCAGCAGGTGATGCCTGACCATGCGAGGATTTGCACGGGGCAGGATTTGGGGTTGGGCTGCTGTGGTAAGGACAAGCATTGCAGAAGCAAAGCAGCATTTTGCAGGCTCAGCACAGCTCTTCCTTTCAGCACAGAGCCCATAAACAACAGCCCAAGGGCTTAACAGGGCTGAAATATGACAGCATTCAAAGGGGGTGCCAGGAGGATTAACAGCCCTGCTCCTTCCCACTGATGCTGTGCTGGGAGGGTGAGGTTTCACATCTTCATGAAGCACCAGCCAAAGCTGGGGTGCTGGGGGAAGGATTTCTCCTCTCCATGACCATGGTGGTGACATGAGGGACAGCTCCCCTTTGGCACTGCTGACACCGATAGGATGACCCCCCCGCTTCCCCTTTGGTACCACATACCTGGGAAAGCACCACCAAGAATATCTTTTACCAAGACAAGGGAATCAAACAGGTCTGATGGTCATTGAGACCATCTCCCTCAGGGGAGAACTCATCCTAACAAAAAAAATTTGGACAGGGGCAAGTGATTACAGGGTGTTTGACCAGATGATAAATCAACACGAGGATAGAATAAGAAAGTCTGCTAGGAGGCTTTGTAATATTAGGATACAACAGAAAAGAAAAAAGAAACCTTAAAAGAGCAAACAAACACCAAGTGCCATTATGTTTCCTGTGTTTGCCATGCAGAGATGAGGCTTCATGGCACCTCAGGACACCAGGCAGGGCTTTCCACTCACACAAGAATGCTTTGGGTGCCCACTCTGAATACTGGGGAGCACTGTCCCCATGTGAACCTCAGTCTGCAACTCTGCTTCATAAACTTGGCTTGGAACTTCACACTCTTCAAGTGCATTAATGCACTTTTTAAAATAGAAGTGAGTTCAGACAATGGTTCCTATTTTTATGGGCTGATCCACCTACACATCTGGTCACAACATGAGATTTTAAGACAACTTTTAAAAATTGCAAAGAGTTATCCCAGTTCTGCACCACTGATTTGTGCTGTTTTACATGACATAAATATTTATACAATTACTGTTACTATCCTTCAATGACCAAAGTTATCACATTTCAAAGGATCTATATTTAAAGAACACAATACCCTGATGGAAATGCAGCTTTAAATTTTAAACAGCAGTGTTCCTCCTCACACATTGCACTCACACACACACACACTGAGTCACTCCCATATTCTCCTCAAAGCCACAGCAGCTCCTTGTCACCCCTCCACCCCAGCACCCTGCATCCCAAACTGAGCACCCCTGGTGACACCTGGCTACCTGCCACCATCTCCACGAGGGAAGGGCAGTGACAGCACGACTGTGAAAAACACAGATTTATAACAGCACTGGGTTTATCATCTTCTGGACAAAGTCAGAAGGAAAAGCAATTAATTTTTATTAAAATAAACTGAGGGTATCACTGCCTGTGAGATGGACACATTGGTTTACACCAACCCAAACTGCTGCTGTCCCATCCCCTCAAATGAACAGGACTGCTCCAGGTTTCCCTCTGTGAACCTGTTATTTCTAACTACCTGATTTTTCAATACAAACTCAGTATTAGCTCTTCTTCCGTGATTTCTGAACCACCCTACCAAGTGATGATGCAAAATTAGAAAGAATAATAATAAATCTAGATTAGGAGTTAATAAACTGGTATTAAAACACCTTCATAAATAATTTCACGCTCCCTGTGTGTGGATGGGTGTAATTACAAGGGAAGAGTAAAAGACAAAACTCATTTGGGTCAGTGCAATTGTCTTTCATAGCAGGGAAAAAAAACAAAACCAAACCAAACCATGATGAATTATCAGAAATAACTCAAAAGGTTTTCAGGTTTAACCTGGAAGCAGCAGCAGAGAGAAACCAGGGAACAACTTCTATTGCTGTTCCCCATCCACTCCTGAGGTTTGGTTTATCCCTTTCCCCTCTTTTCTCCTGACTTAAGTGAAGCAAAAAATAAACACATCTTACTACCTGCAGTGTGCAAACTCAGTCCTGACTCATCTACAAGCTCCTCTAGTAGGAGTAGCACAGCTAAAGGAGAGGGGGAGAAAAAAGGACCAAGTGGAAAAACACATTTAGGGCAGAGGGAGGGAAGGAGAGAGGGGGGATCGCTCACTGTCCTCCTAAAGCAGTGCCCCACAGCTGCTCCATTCATAAATATTTCACCAATCCGAACTCAGCCTGCCAAATCTGAACCACTGCTTTGATGAAAAATATAAAAAGGCTTTTCCATTAGTGCTTTTGATGTTCTTTGCATACAGAATAACGAATGCAGGAGATTCATCTTCTTCCCCTCCTCTGTCCTCCCTCACTTCAGTCTTTTATCTGGCCCAACCTCCCAAGGACAGAGAAATCAGGATTTGAGCAGGAAGACAGAGCACAGCTTTTGGCCTGTATGCATTTTCCATGGAACCTCAGAGTCACAGAATCATTTTAGTTGGAAAAACCCTCCAAAATCCCCAAGTCCAACCATGAACCCAGCACTGCCCAGGTGGCCACTAGCCCATGTCCCCAAGTGCCACATGGCTATGTCTCTTAATTCCCTCCACCACTACCCTGGGCAGCTGTGCCAGGGCTGAACAACCCTTCTGATGAAGAAATTTTTCATAATATTCAGGCTAAACCTCCCCAGTGCAACTTGAGGCTATTTCTTCTCATCCTATCATTTCCTCTTGTCCTACTTCCCCACTGTTATGCCTCTTTCTACCTCAGGGGACAAGACAGCAAGGAAATGGGGATACCCAAAGGTCTTTTGGATGCTGCTGGCACTTCACCCTCTGTTTCCACCTGGCTGGACCATATTGACCATCATGACTCTACCAGAAGTTGTTCAGAGAAAGTGAACAGGAGATTTAAAACCCTTTAAAATCATCCTGCCAAGGACAGACAGATCCCAGCTGTTACCCCACCTTTACCCACATGGCACAGCTGGCTCCAGACAGGATTTTGTGAGCTTTTATGGGGGACAGCAACCCCCTGAGCCCTGATCCGGGCTGTCTGAACTCCCCTGCAGTTTTGGGATCTCATTTGAGAGAATCTCAGAGGAGAAAAGAATCCTCCTTGCAGCTCAGCAAAGGAAGCAGTGCAGCACAGAGGCAAAGCCAAAACAGAGGAAGCAGTACGTGACCTTCTCCCAGCCTCTTAATGCTCTCAGGAACTTAATAGCTCAACATTTATCTTAACTCAGCAGAGATGTGCCAGGGATAAAGTATCCATCTCCCTGCACACCAGCTCCAGCGTTTCCAACTCGCTGCTGCCGAGCTTTAAATTGCAGCTTTTATCACCTCCTCACACTTCTGCTGTACCACAGCATCCAAAGCAATTAAATCCAACCTATTTTTTCCAAGTTTTATTCCTTGAAGTGGAGCTTTCTTGTGCGGGGCAGAGATTACAGGGTTTGGGCTGGATTTTGACTCACATTTATTTTCCATTAAGGACTCAGCTGCACTCATCTCCTCTTCCTCCCAATGAAGCTCGCTACGTGCTCAGCAAACTCGGCAAATAGGAATTTGAAAGTAGTTTAAAGGAAAACAAACAGAAACTAATGCCTTGCAGAATTTTTGCAACCAGAGCCCTGGAAACAAGCAAAGCGTTTTAAGGGACTTGAAAGAGAGCAACATCTTATCACCAGGAGTGGGATGCTAATGTTTGCAGGAGAGTTATTGCTGTGCATTATTCATCCTCCTGGCTTGTATTTATTAGGAATTATTAGGAAACCCATCACCCACCAAGCTGCAGGGCTTCTTGGCAGCACTAACACAGCAGAAAACTCCTTGTGCCCAAGGGCTCCTGCTTCTTTGGGGGTGGTGGGTTTCCTAATCCCATTTCCTGCTCCACAATCCCAGTGAAGGGGAGGAGTGAAGTACCTCACAGTGTTTGGGAGATGCTCCAGTTTCAGGTGGAGGGCACAGAGGTCTTGGACACTTGGTGGCTTCAAGTGGGGCCATACCAAGAGGATCCCCAGGGACACAGGAGAGCTCACATCTCATCTGGATTATTTTAGAGCACGATGTGCTCCTCCATTTGGAATCAGAAGGGACTGACACCTCTCAGGCACTGCAGATCAGTGCATTATTGTGCTCCTGGACACCACAAAGCAGTTGAAAAAGTTGCCAAGAAGACCCAATACAGCACATGTGCCCCTGGTGCTCCCCCACTATTCTGCAGGTGCACTGCTTGCACCTTTTTAGCCCAAATCTCCTTCCCACCTGCCTCTTTCACATTCACCTGTCTCTGAGCACACCACCCAGCTGCTCCAGTATCACAAACTATGCAACCACAAAAGAAATTAGCTGAAAAATAACCTATTTCCCATCCAAATATCCATTTCCCAGAGGAGTTTAGCTTTTTAAATTATGCCACCTTGTCCCAGCAAATAAGCCCTTCTGAAGGGCAAGGCTCAAGCCACTGCAGGGATGCAGATTTTAAAACCATTCATTATGCAAATGGCTCATTTATTGCTGCTGAGCTGAAAGCAGGAATTCCAGGCATGTAAATAAGAAATAGTTGGGAAGCAACAGCCAGTAAGTGCCTGTTGGCATCTGCTGACTTGGGTAACACAGAGAACGGACCCTGCAGGCAGCAGCTTATGGTGGAGCTCCAAACTACAAGATGAAATTGGTCTGCAACCACCACTGGTGACTCCCTGGGCTCTGCAGGACCAGCAGCATCCCCAGCTGGAAGTTCTGCCAGTGCTGCAGATCCTGCCCCTATTGATCCTGAAGTCTTACTCATCACAAGATGCCTGAGCTAAGCAAGGCTGGAATTCAATAATTCAGGGTGACTGGACACAAGGAGTGGAGCTGAGGTGTGAAGAGGTTATGGAAGATTTCATTGACAGGGTTGTAACAGCGCCAGAAGCAAAGCTTTCCCCAAAACCTTAATGAACATCCCGGGGCTGGGTGTGAACGAATGCTAATTAGCATCTGATAAAGATTCGGAGAGAGAAACTGGCTGGGAAAGGAGACAAAACTCCAAATTAGCCATGCAGGCGGGAAATTTTAAGCAGGACTATCCTGGGAACAGCCTGCCTCCACAATTCTCTTCTCACAGTGCCTGGAAGCACAAGGAGTGTAGGATGCTCCACGGCCAAGGGTAAGGCTTTGTCCTCCAGGAACTGAATCATGCACAAACATTTCTGAGGCCCTGCACCTTCCAGCTACCGAATCTAATTCAGGTCCAAGTCCTGGAAATGACCTGGCACGGGGAATCAGTTTGCACTGCAGCCATGGGAAATAATAAGGAATTTAAAAAGCAAAACAGGAACATTGAGCTGAGTATTAAAGAACCTTTCAAGTTCAAACACGGAGAAAAAAATGCAATGCCGAGCCAGTCCAACGTCAGCACTCAAGGTCAAATGGAAAAAGAAATCTCCGTGGATTTGCCTTTAACAGCCTGTTGTTAGTGCCATTATGTTTAATATCATTAACACAGAATCATTATGTAAATTCTGGTTTTTAAGCTCAGTTGTCGCTATCACAAGTTAGTTTTAATCTAGAAGCAAACTAAAAGCAGCTGGTGCACTGACCCGGGCTCGGCACACTCAGCATTCATTTTCTCCCACTGAATACAAGATTTGCTCGTTTTTATGTGCTCCTATATCTTTAAACAGCATCAGCAAAAATCCAGTTCAAGATGTGATACAAGTCCTATTGCAATTTTTGCTGCCAAGTGACTGAAATGACAAGAAATCCTGGCAAGAGCTGGTCGAGTGTACATCAACAGGCAGATTAATTGCTAAGACAGAAAGGTCCTGATACACAATCACCCAACAATCAGGTAATCACTCATTATGTGTCCTTTACTCAAAGTCCTGGAACTGGCACAACACCTGAATGTGGAGCCACATCAACCCAAGCAATGACAAATTTTGTTTCCTGTTTAAACAGCCGAGCTCAGCAATTTCAGACCCAGGAATTAAAGAGAATAAATTCACCTGAGCCCATCATTTCACAGCAATAGCTACATTATATTTATATACATATTAAAAAAAAAGGTTTCTACAATGGAGACACTGTTCCTGGCTTCCAACAAGAACATAAGCAATAATGTACGTGCAACAATACCATGATTGAGCGTGTGTTTCAATGAGCATTCACACACACGGCCCTGAACAGATGAAGGACAAGTGCTACAGGCTGAATGGGCTCCATTGAGTAAAGCTAATTAGCTGGATAAGCATATGCAAGACCAGGACCTAAATTTGTTCTCTGCCTCCTGGGACAATGATAACTCCTTTTTCTTGCTGTTGCACCACATAGATAGAACAACTCTAAGGCAACGTTCTAACCCCTGGCTGCCACACAGCATTTTTTCGTGCAAAGGTGTTAAGGTTGGGAAACAGCAGCTCAAGTGAAAGAAGAGCATTGTCCATGCTCTTGTCAGGACTCATCCCTCCCAAGCTGCCATTAAACATTGCTAATACCCAGCCGTGCATAACAGCACCAAAATATTTGCTGTGATCCACGAGCACAACCTTTGGCTAATGGATGTGATAATCCAGAGCTGCACAGAGCAGGACAAGGCTGTAATTTCACACATGTGAAGCACACGTTGCCTGCCCCAGCAGTAGGTGCAGTCTGTTATTACAGCCTTGATCCCGTGACTGGTATTTGCACGGCAGAGCTTTGGCACAGTCTGTGCTGGTCTGGCCCTTTGAGGCAGCAGAGATGGAGAAGGGAGCAGAGAGCAGTGCCAGGGGAATTTCAACACCCATCAAAACAGGGATAACCTCCAGCAGATCCCTCTCAACCGTGGCTTTTGCAGAGGACTGAGGCAGACACGCAGGCCTTGTGAAACAGCTGCCCCTGCCTTCCAAAAACGCAGCCCCAGCTCTGGCTGTAGTTTTGTCATCCCCAGCCAGAGTGCAAAGCAAATATCCCAAGGGAATAAAACCAACCTGGCCACTGAATAATGCTCTGAACTGCCCCATGAGAGCACCTCAGACCAAGGGGCATTTGCAGAGAGCTGGGGCAAGCCTTGAGTGCCTAAGGACAGGAAATGTCCATCAGGTCTTGATCCTCTCCCGATGGAATTACAGGCAAGGCTCCCACTGGCTGCAGGAACAGGACTGAAAAGGTGGCAGAGCACAGAGTCAGTGACAACAAAGGGTAAAAAGGCTGGGCAGACACGACATGGGCACATCCTCCATCAGGTGACACAGTTGTGTTTGTGGCACTCAGTGTGGCATCGCTGCTCCTCACACAGAGCCACACACAGCCTTTCAACCCCAACCCCAACCTGCACACCAGCACCCAAAACACCCAGCTCTGACGTTAAAAAATAAACAAACTGATGCAAATTCAGCCCTCTCCAGTAATATTTGTGCCATTCCCATCTTCTTCTGTTATTTATTAAAGGAAAAATAAACACAACTGAAACACACAGTAACCAAGCCAAGCTCTTGCTACATTTTATTCCTCCTTTAATCTAAACATAAAGTTGTAAGAGTGGGATATTTGCTGTAAGGAAATAAGCTGTCAAGTGATTTACGGTCTTGCTTTGTCTCCATCTCAACAGAGCCAAGTCTTCTCCAAGACCTATTTTTAGCAAGTTGTAAAAATTAGAGGCAATGAGGGACAGGGTGGGGAGCCAGGAGTTGAGAAATGTATAGAGCAAACTTACCTACATCTTCATTATCCCAATGCACCTCTAGCTGCTGGATCTGGATGCCACAGGGACAGTCCCAGCCTGTGTTACACTTGTCTCCACTGCAAGGTGCCTTCACATGAGGTCACCTGGGGCAGCCCCAGACCACTAAGGAGCAGTGGGAGGAGAAATATCCCTGGGTTTGGGTTTGTTTGCTGGGGTTTTGGTGTTGGGTTGTTGTTGGAGTTGTGTTTGATTTGTTTTTATTAATAATGGCATAGTGCCATTCTGTACAAGGAGCTCATACACTGTTTAGATGGTAGACAAGACCAGCTGGAGTCAGCACAAACTTTCCTTTATTCCCACGATGCCTCTAATGGAAACTCACACACTCCCCCCCAGCTCAACTATTAAATCAATAAAGGCAGTTGCCTGATTCACATTTTATTGGTCATTCCAGTCAAAATTATTTTAATAATTCCCTTTAATAAGAACCAAGGTCCTCTACTGCAGAAACTTTTATTTCCAGCACCTTTGCTTGCAAATTATGACAATAATTACTCTAAGTCCCCATATAGCATTTTCCATACGAGAGCTTTAAGAGCTTTAACAATGGGAAGTTATTACCAGAGCTTTAACAATAGAAAGTTATTACCAGCATCCTTATTTGTGAGAATGAGGCACAGAAAGATCAAACGAATTGCTGAAGATCATTCAGCAGCTCGCTGGCAACTCTGGGAAAAGAACTGTAATCTCCTGACCCTCCATCCAGAGCTGATTTGGACAGGGAAAAGAAAAAGCATTCTTAAAGCACATATGAAAAGGATTTGTTTTTAAACGTGCTGAAAAAAATGAGCTTTTCCTAAAGGAGCAGTGATAGCAAATATCTGAAGTTTGACAAAATTCCGAAAGAGATTAAATGATGCTATTAATTATTGCATAGGTGGGGAATGGATAAACAGAGGCTGCATTTGCCTTTTGACCACTTTCTTATCCCCTCTGGGCTGTCCCATGGAAAACCCCAACAATCATATACCTTGTTGTATAAACAATTTCACATTTAAGGATTAAAACTCTTTTTTCTCCCTCATGTTTCTTCTTCCCTTTGTTTTGGCCCCTGAACTGTCCAAGCTGATACATCCAAAACTAATAGGGAATTTTGACCATCTCGGCCAACACAGTTTGCTCAGAAGTACCAAACACACACAAAGTCTCCATGAAACTCTTCCTGCTCAGGAGTATTTTAGGAGAAAGAACAGACCTTAATCAGCAGAAGAACCATGGAGAAACAGAATATTTATCTGAAGCCACATCCTTAAAGCAAACAGGATGAAATCCTCTGAGGCAGCTATTAAGGAGATTGCCCAGCAGAAAGGAAATTCAGCAAACCAGATTATTTCTAACAGGCTTATCCACTGCAAAAAAATCATCAGAGCAGCGACAAGATAGTTTTGAAAGCCAATTAATGAAAGGTAGGGGAGAGGGGAGATTGTAACAGGGTGACAAGGAGTGAAAAATCCATAAAATAGAGATTGTCATGGCTGATCAGACATAAGGACATTACACGACCCATCAGATGTCTGGAAGAGGAAAGGGAGGCAAGATGTTCACAATGTCTTGTGTCTATGGCTTTGCCAGGGGCAGAACTGCTTTTATCTTCTTTAATACAGCAAGAAGAAGAATTCCCCTGCTAGTTCTGCTGACAGCCATGAACTGGATCAAAAGAGCTTCCAGCAGCATCACTCCCACTCCTCCTCACAGCCCAGCCCTCCCCTGCTCCTGTCCCTGGCTCTGTCCCACAGCAGAAGGAGTCATCTTCTCCAAAGCAGAATCCCCAATGTTTAAACCAATCACAAACCTCCAACAAACTGAAAATGGGTGAATTCATGAAGTCCACTGGATGGTCTTGGACTGGAAATGGTCCCACTGCAGGAAACCACCCCTCCTTGAGCAGGCCCACAATGGAAATGAAGAGCACAGAGCTATGGCTTTGCACTGCATTGCTGCTGGGATAACAGGCTTTCCCTTACAGAATTGTTTTATGTTATTTCCAACCCTGACTGCTCCTGAATCTCTGATGTTGTCAGAGCACAAAATGAGATACAGCAGGTAACCCTAAATCTGTGTGCCTCCCTCCCTTACTTTCAGAGTACTGCTACCCCACATGATCCTCAGCAGTGGAACCAGGCAGAAAAACAAGAAAAAAATCCCACTGAGGCAAAGACGAGGGCTACTGGCACGAGAAGATGTCTGTGCCAAAAGCTCTGGCTGAGGATGGGACAAGCAGGGACAGACAGATGAAGGGATTTGCCAGAGCTAATGACACAGACAACTTTCCACTGACTTCACTAGGTTTTGGACCAAATGCCTGTACAGAGAGCTGCACTCAAGACCTATCAAGAAGCTTAATTCATTAACACTTTTGAAGTACTTTTAGATCCTGGAGTGAAAGGCTATCAAAGTGAAAAGTCATTTTATTAGCGATAACAGTCTAAGAACAGCGAGTTGAATCCTTCAGTCTAAAGCCTTGAGGCACAAATGGGTTTGTAACACAAAGATGCCACTAAGTCCTAAGAGATATTAAAACTTCCTTGCATAGGCTTTTACTAGATCCTAATTTCCTAAGATTCCCTTTAACGCCACAAATTCTGATGATAATTATTAATATTCATGCAACAGGATGGACCCGAAGCCGCTGAGGGAGAGCAGGAGGATGTCAAGGCTATTGCAGCCCCTGAAAGGCTCTTGTGTGTCAGCAGAGCTCCTTGTGCTGTGTCAGGACCACAGGGACCCCACAGCTCTGAATGCCTCCCATCCTCCTGGGAAGCAGAAAACGAAGCTGTCACAGGCTCTTTGCAAATGGTTCTCCAAAACTGTACAGGGAAATGGCTCCCAGGCAGTGTGAGAGAGGACACATGGCAAGGAGCTGGCACTGCTGCAGGTTGGCCTTGCATGTGGATACTCTTCTCCAAAATAAAATCTCAAACCTATAAAAACTTTGGCAGCAGGCACCGGAAGATGCACAGTGTGGTCTTCAATCATTTCACTGGACTTCATCCTGTTCCCTCTGGCCCCAGATCAAGCACAGCTCCTCACAGGAATTTTCCATTATCTTGTGGCAAACACACCAGGGCAATCCGGCCACTTAACCACCTTACACTCTGACCCCCCTCTGCAGCAGCAGCGAGGGCTTGCATAAACACAAACCATTTTTCATAGGATGTACCAATTCCAGCACCACAGCCCAAGAATTGAGGCTGGAATTCCCAGGCTTCCTGACAGATCTGCAGTGGGACAATGGAGACATCGTTGCTCTTCTTTGCTCCAGCTCTGCCCTCCTGGCAGACCCTGCTGTCCCCAATCCACAGCTGCTGAGCCCCTGATTTACTCCCACAGCCCAATAGACTTGAAACCAGGGCATGTATGGAAGCTCTCAGCACCCTTCCTCTGTTTCTACTTCAGTAAATCCTTTCCTTGCCCTGCTTTTCCACCAGGCTGTGAACTCATCACCAAATCCATACAAACATCACACCACTGCTCATAGCTGGATCTCCACGTGAAAAACACAGTGAGTGCCGAATTCACCCCCAGTAGCTCCAAGGGCAGCATCTCCATGACTTCAGCTCCCATCCTCAGGCAGAGGGGCTCTGGAAATGCATGCAAACCCCACAATATCTTTGTGGAATCAGGGATCATCCATTAAGACAAGTGTCCTTGAACCACCAAGGAGCAGGAACCCCCCCTGGCATCATGGGCTGGAGCAAAGGGATTGCCCGAGGTGTGCTCACAGTACTGATAAATGCACACAGCTTATCCTGACATTCCCTCTGCTACATTTATTTGCTCAAGAAAAATGTTCGGAATCTCCTTATCCCTGCTCATTTCCGATGTGGTTTCTACTTTCCCCAGGGTCACAGGCAGTGACAGGCATCCCTGAGGCTTATTTGTGTTTGGAGCCATCTGCTAAAGCAGGGAGGGTTGAAGGAGCCTGCAGTAAGAAGGAGCCACTGAAGAGCACTGTGGTTTCCTTGGTAGGGGTGACCAAGTTACTAAAAATCATTTAGTTTACTCCTTCTTCCCAGAGATCTGTATCAAGTAATGCAATGGCTCAGCTCCAACAACATCATCTCTGCCAGCAGCATGGCTCATATTATCCTGGACACGGCAAAGGCTGCAGCTCCACAAACACATGCCCAATTACACCCACTGCCTCCCTCGGTCTGGTCCTCAGGGGAGTGGGAATACTGGGATGTTTCACCCCCTAGACATCCCCACCCAACTCCGGACAGCCTGCAAGTTGGTGTCCCCTCTGTCCCCTCCACCGAACTAAGCCAGCCTTCATCCTGCAAACAGCTCCTGTATGAGGGAGAGACCAGAGTCACTGCCAGCTCTGCAGCCAGGAGGGGGGAGAGGAGACAGGGACAGTCGCACAAAGGCCACATTGTCCCACACTGCAATTAACTCCAGGCAAAAAAAAAAAAAAAAAAAACCAGAAAAAAGAAGCCCAAGGCTTTCTATTTGTGCAGGGGCAAGGCTTTTCTAGGACATAGCCAGCAAACGGCAGGTCCCTGCCCTGCAATGTGCAGGATATCACTTGTTCACCCAAACAATCATTTAAGGGACAGACCCAGCGGCCCCCAGCGCTGCTGTCTGCCCAGGGAGCTGCATTTTCAGTGTCTCACCCCCAGCCAACACTCGCTGGCGTTTTTCTAATATGAGTTTTACAGGGCAAACAAGATCCAAAGGCTTTCAAAGCCTCTTTACAATTTGTCGTCATTTTCCTCAGGCTGGAAGGGATGAAGTTGTTGGGAATATCATGAAACAAGTGCCACATCACCTCTTTGAAACTCAAATAGCAAGAGACCACATCAAGTCTTCAAATATTAATCTGTACTTACCAACTAATCAGCACTGACAAAAATAACCCATCTAATTATCAGAACACTACCACCTAAATAATGAATTATATGCCTTATTAAAAAGTGTAATAGATTAGAGGACGTGAAACAATTGCAATTAGTAAAACAAGAAACGCTGGGAAACAAAAAAACCTACAAGTGTGATCTGAATTGTATAAATTAATGTTCCAAAATAGCGACTGATCTCCTCTAACACATCAAATAACAAGAACTTTTGAAGCCTATCACAAGCCAGTGAATGCAATTCACCTTAAAATCGCTGAAAATTCATATTAAGACGTTGTCTTTGCTGCTCAGAGCTGCTTTGTCCAGGACACATCCCCAGCCTGGGGAGGCTCGTTACTGGGAGTGAGCTCCCTTCTGTGCCTGCAATTGCTTCAGCAAGAGGGGATGGGGTGGAGGACAGGGATGCTGCACAGGAAACAGCCAGGGCCACGAGAGATGCCTCCAAGCACTCCTCGCAGGAAGCATTATCACTTTTCCTTCAATATCAGCCCCTCGGTGCTGCCCTTGACCCTGCCCCACAGAAGAGCCGGGGAGGGAGGTGAGGGACATTAAACCCATCCCTCACTGCTCTCGGTCCAGCTCTTCATCCCACTGTGTCCCCATGGACAACGAGGCATTTCCCCATCCCACAGCTACTCAAGCCTGTGCTTTCGGTGAAACACACCCTGGTGCCGTGTTTAACCCTTTGCTTGCAGGGATTTTGGGCTCCAGCCTGACACAGGGCTGGGTTAGATGGGATATGGGGAAGGAATGGGCTCTGAGGGTGGTGTGGTCCTGGCACAAACTGCCCAGAGAAGCTGCAGCTGCCCCATTCCTGGAAGCCCAAGGCCAGGTTGGACAGGGCTGGGAGCCACCTGATGGAGTAGAAGGTGTCCATGCCATGGCAGGGATGGAACGGGGTGAGCTTTAAGGTCTCTTCCAACCCAAACCATTCTGGGATTCTGGGATCTTTGCAGAGATTCTATAACAGATGTCCATGGTCTGCAAGATTCTCCAAGTCCTCAACCTCCCTCTGCAGTCTTCAAATACCAAAGGGTGAATAAATCCCAAAAATGCTGTCAGCTTTCTCTTTTTCACCAGGACTACTGCTGTTCCATCCTCTGCAATATTTACCTTTCAAAGGCTTTAATGCTTGCTGCAGTCCTGACACCACTCAGCTGCAGAACACACTCCTAATTGTACCCCAAGGTATAGCACAGAAGAAAAGATGTAGCACAAAAAGAAACCAAAAAAGCTTTAGAGAAAAAAAAAACCACCCAAAATGTTGATTGCAAAATATTTTTAAATAAATAAAAGAAATCCCAAACTCTACATGTCTTTGAGATGGTATAATAGCACCTGAACAAAGGCCATTGATCTTTAAAATAATATCCTTCTTCCAATCCAGAAGAAAGATGATGAAATTCTTCTTCAGTTTAAAGCAGACTTTTAATAACTTGAGTGCTGTTCATGTGGACTAAAGGTTATGACAAGGACAGTAACTCACTTCCTGTTCAAAATTAATTTTATTTAGCTCAGCCCTCAATAACTAATGCCATTCCTTGTAAACACATCCCCAAATGTCTCCCTCCAATAACCTGCATCAACCTAAGTGAAGAAAAAGAGGCTTTTGGTTAAATTGTCCCTTGTAGTGGTCAATACACTAACTCATAGCTGGGGTTTACAGCTTTTTTCTCCTCACAGGTAATCAACAGGTACCTTTATTAAAATAAAGCATTTTTTATTTAATGTTCTAGCTTACTCCACCTTTCAAAAGAGGTTTTCCCTCAAAAGAATGTGTTAACACTTCACACAAAAATATTTTTCATCTGAGCTCACTTTGAAGGGAGAGTTTCAGCTGGAGACAATTAGGAAGGTCAGGAACACGACCCAGAGAGCAGAGGGGAGGGGATGATGCATGGGCAGGGGCAGAAACCCCACTATACATTAATTTAACTTGGAGCATGTGGCATGTGACTTAGAATCTCAGGCAGGAATGCTTGGATGTGTAGATCCTTCCAGAGAAATGAGCCAGCCTTTAATTCAGGCATTTTGCACTGGATCAAAAAACAAGCATTTTCAATCCAAGCTGAAAGTGAACAACTTCTTGCCCACTTGCAGCTCTACCCCTGAGAGTGTCAGTGCATGGGAAAGAGAAAACGACTGCAGAAGAAGTTAACTCCAAGCCAAGGTGAAGCCAAGTGGTTTGTTTTCATTACTAAAACCCACAGAAAAGAAATGCAAAACACGAAACAGCCCAAAGCCAACGGTGAAATTCACATTCAGTAGGAGGATTGTTGGAGGGTGTTTGTTTTTATCCCAGTGCACTTAGGTCAGCTTGAATTTATGTTAATACCATCAACAGAGCAGTGCCAAAATACTTAATGCCTGACAACCTGTAGCTTTGGGGTTTTTTATAACTATTAATTTGTCCTGAATGTAAGCACCCAGCACTGCCCCTTTCACACAGCACACCAGGGCAAAGCCTGCAGCACCTACAGGAACACTGATTTTGGCCACAATCTGTGGAGACTGCAGACAACCCAACACCCCCATTTATTTTAAGATTTATTTTCTCATCCCAAATCTCCACATTTTTGACAGCTACTACAAGCACAGTGCCATTGCTTCCCAGTTTGCCATCCCTTGTCAACCTTTCTATCCTAAATCACTGTCCTGCCCCATATTTGCAATACCAAGTTTATCAGCAGTTGTGAATTTAATTAACGTGTTGTTTCTCCCTTCAACCAGATCAGTAATGGATTTGATAAATCAAATGTGCCATTGTACTCCACAACAGTGGATTTGTGATATTCCCCAGAGGTCAGAGGACACACAAACTGAGGGCTGAAATTCACTGAGACATAAATATAGCATCCTCATCTGTGACAGTCGGATACAATCATACTCCAGTGATAGGAGCGTTATGCAAGAGAACTTTGTATCTGCCCTCTCCCATAGAAATGCCACAAAATCAATACAGAAAAACAAAAACTGGCTCACAGTCTATTTCATACATTGCTTCACATTCTCCTTTCATTTGTGCTGCCAGGTCAGTAATATTTACTTCTGTTTCATCAGAGCTTGGGTAGAAAAATACCACCAGGGCAGTATTTTTATTGATTTAAAATGAAGAATGGAGATTAAAATAGGGAATTCTCTGCTTGTTGTCCTTGAGACTGTCTGGGATCTTTTGCCCCCTCTTACAAGAATTGGTTGGATGGGGCTTGGAGCAACCTGGTCAAGTGGAAGGTGTGTCCCTGCCCACAGCAAGGGATTGGAATTGGATGAGTTTTAAGGTCCCTTAAAACCCCAACCCCTCTCTGATTCTGTGGTTGGGCTGGTCCCCATGTGCTTACCCAATGCACATCACACACACAGCCCATGGCATTAACAAAAGAAAAGTATCATGAGGTTGTGATGAAAACTAAAATTCAAAGCAACAGATAGCTACTGTCCATTTTGGACCAACCTGTCCCAACCAGCCCCACAAGAGAGCCTCAGTGTCCAGCACAGTGACACCTGTGACCCCTGAGCTCATCTATAGCCCACCACATCCCTCAGCTACCTGCTGCACAAAGCTATCAGAAAGCATCTTAAAAACCAATAAATAAATGAAAACGCCAGACCTTGTCCCTCTGCAATGACGTGCCTTGACTTTTATTTCTGCCCTTCTCTCAGGAGCAGCCTGTGGCTGAGGAGAAGGCGCTGCCCCTGGGAGCAGCAGCAGCGTGCAGGGTTCCCATGGTGAGCCCAGTGAAATGCTAATGCCCAGGGCAGGGCTGGGTTCACACAGCCCGCAGCACTCCCGTCCTCACCGGCAGCACCTCGCACATCAGGGCACAACCCCGAACCCCGGGGAAGGCACAGGGGATGCCCCGGGACACCACGGCTCGGCACAAGAGGGACACGGGGCAATGGGCAGCGCTGGGAACACCCTGAGGAACCAACCCCGCTCGCACGGCAGCTTTTCCCAAACACAGCCCTAATTACAGCAAAGCAGCCCCGGGGAGGGATGGGTGGATGGGAGGGGTGGGATGGATGGATGGGTGGGATGGATGGATGGATGGATGGATGGATGGATGGGATGGATGGATGGGTGGGATGGATGGGATGGATGGGATGGATGGATGGATGGATGGATGGATGGATGGGTGGGATGGATGGATGGATGGGATGGATGGGATGGATAGATGGGATGGATGGATGGGATGGGTGGATGGATGGGATGGATGGATGGGTGGATGGGATGGATGGGTGGATGGATGGGATGGATGGGATGGGTGGGATGGATGGGTGGGATGGATGGGTGGGATGGATGGATGGGTGGGTGGATGGGAGGGGTGGGTGGGATGGATGGATGGGATGGATGGGTGGATCATGGCCCGCTGCAGGCAGCAGGGAGAGAGCAGCACCCCGAGCACTGCGCAGCCCCTGTGCCGTGTCTGAAGGGGCTGGGACAGAGCCCTGGGGAGGAGCCGGACCCGCCCGGACCGGCCCCGCACCGGCCCCAGGGCTCGGCTCCGGCGGGACCAGTCTCGCCCTGGGAGCCCTGCCAAGCTTCCAGGGCTCCGCAATTAACTTTCACAACAAACCAAAGCCTCAAGAGCTTTTAATCTGCCGATAAGGAGGAGATGTGGGTGCACGCCAAGGCTTTTGTGGCCCGGTTTATCGGCGAGGCGCCGACACGGACCCGGCTGCTCTGTGTGTGTGTGTGTGTGTGTGAGCACGGCAGCTCCCGGTTATCCAGCTTCAATTCCACGGCAGGACAGCAGGGAAGGGCACGGCGGAGCCGTGCAACAGGTTAGAACACAGGGAACATTCGCCTGGCCATGCAGCCTTTGTGCAAATAAGCTTGGCTGAAGAGCAAAGATTAAAATTCCTGCACGGGTACCATTCTCTGCAAAAGTCTCTGCTTCGTGCTGTTTCTCCATCATAAAAAAAGCCACAAACAAACAACCCACAAAAAACACAAAAAACCCCCAAAACAAAATCAAAAAACAAACAAACAAACCCGAAAACTATGAAATACATGTATACATTCAAGATTTCATCACAAAGCAGCTGATCTTCTCTGCCAGCCATCAGTTACAAGAGGTGAAATAACAACCAAACCAAGCCCGGGCTTGCCTGAATAAACAGGCAGGAAGGAAATGGCTGTGTGCAGATCCCAGCCCGGCAGGGTCCTCATCAGGATTCTCTGCTGGCAGCAGCACTTGTCACACAGACACACACGGTGCCTGCGGAGTTCAGCGCCTGACCAGCACCTCGTCGAGATAATACTTTTAATAACAGCCAGAACAAGTCTCCTGTGGGTCACGCAGCTCTCCCCGGGGAGCCGAGATGCTGCAGCAGCAGCACAGAGCACACACGCCGGCCTCAGCTTCACCCAGCAGGATTTTGGGCAAAATTCAGAAAGAATTGGTTGTATATTGCCCAGGACAATACTTTGACATAATAATATAATATATTATAATAATATAACATAATATAATACTTTGGCATTCTCCTGGCTTACTTTGAGCCTCAGCCATAGCATCTGTGATAATGTATGCCTAATCTTGCCACTCTTGTTCCCTGATGTGCAGTCTGTGATAACAAACTCTGCACCTCTTCTCTCCCCCTTCACTCCTGCAGTTTAAAAGCTGCAGAACTCAATATTCAACAGCAACAGAACAGACGACTGGAGATACAAGCATCATAAAGTCACCCTTGTTCCCTGGCAGACAGGAATAAAGAGAAACCTTCATGTTTTTATCTATACTCAAAGTTTATTTTCCTTACCATTTTTTACTCATTTTCAACTATGAAAACTTTTTGGTGTTATTCATTACCAAGTTAATCCTGCTTTCCTAATGACATGTACACAGATTTCCATAAGATCAGAGCAGCTCTGCTAATCAGGGATAAACCCAGTGTACTAAAGAGGGTTATACTCTTACATTAGTCTTTCCTGTTATTCTAATTAATGGTATTACCCTCTAAACTGTGCACACACACTTAAAGAAAGTTAAGATATGCTGAAAAAGTGCTGCAAAGGAACCAGAGTATACTTAATAACTTCCTACCAGTTACCTCCAGCACTACACCCACCTACTTGAAGCCAACAATATCCATCTCTCTTATTACTCAAGATACTTGGTTTGATAAGTGGCTTTGGACATGGATATAAAAAAGCACGAGCAAAATTATCTTCAGAGTATCACTTCATTCTTCTGCTTCCCCTCTCCTCACCAGATTGCCACAAGGATATCAACACTCATTTGCTGATTCAAGTCCAGGAAAGATGAAAAACATCACTGCAGAATAAGCTTGTACTTACATCGGCAGAAACAACTGAAAATGAATTAGCAAATGAGAGCTACCTCACAAAAACTGCAGTTCAGCAAAATATCCCCCAATCTGGAGTCTTTATGCACAGCTGCAAGTAAAAAGAAGCAGAATAAATCACAGCAAGTCTACAAGGCCTGGATAATTTTCATTCTTTGAGAGAATCCAAAAGCTCAGCTACTCCCAGCTCAGAACACATTGGAGGACCCAACACCAGCAGTTCTGAAAGCATTTGGGTGACTTCCAGCACCCAGCTGAGGTGACACTGGGCAGGTTTTTGCAGCAGGAATCCCAACCCAAGAGCCAAAGCCCCTTATTTGTGTCTTGGCAAGGAACAGGTCCCTGCAGCCACACAGGCTTGACCCACTGCAGCAAAGAACTGGATGAGGTCACACGTGTTCCCACAGGTGTGTCACACCAAATTCTCTTAATCCTAACCCTGAGCCACCTCCTGGTGTAAAGATGGTACCAAAGGGTGGAAACAGCCCTTCAAAATTATAGGAACCTTGGCAGCAGCACCAAATCCCATGTGCCCAAGAACCAGGTTGATAAGGGCCCTAAAATAGGCACAGCCTTGCAAATTTACATCTCAAGGGTGTAAATACTGCTTTTACTGCTCCCAAGGCTACCCATAAAGGGTCTCACCATGAAGGCTTTGCTTGATTTCTCCCTGCACAATATTCCAATCCCCTGGGAAGCGTGGCCATGCAAAGCCAGGTTTGACTGAACATGGTGATGAGGTCAAAGGCATCTGTGCTGGCATCACAGTATGGACAGGCTGTCACTGACAGCCCAGCCAGCTCTGCTCCTCTGACATTATCTGCATCCTTTATCTGCCAACAAGCACGTTTAATACTTATCTGAATATGTGGTTTTAATCCTGCAGGGTGGTCATTACCACGGTATTGTCACAGTAATTAACAGGTAAAGCTCTCATGGCTTTTTTTATGCATGTTTCCCCAACCAAAATAAAACAAATATAATTGTAATCACACATCCAGATTTTGCATCAGGCTATTTCCAGGACCTACAGTTACCCCAGTCTATGGCAACCCAACCCTAGCAGCAAGCAGCAGAGGAAACACTTCAGTCCACAAACCACAACAGCATCAAAAAAACCCCCCAGCCCAAGATAATACAGCTCCATTTAAATGAAAAAAAAAAAAAAAAATCTTTAAGGAACCTACAAGGTATTCAAACCTCTTTAGTAAAGTGCTTTCCATTAATCCTGCCACACGTGAAATGCTGAATCAAAGATGTTCAGTAAATGTGCCTGTCAGTGGAATTACGCCCAAAATCAAACTGGTCCCTAATGAGTGCACTCAGAAATGACAGCGATAAGCAGGGCAGAGGAGATGTGTTAAATTACATCATTTACCAAAATACGCTGGAAATGATGCATGTCCAAGGAGGAAAAGCACATAAAAAGGATCTTTGCAAAGGTGGCAAAATGCAAAGTGCTTTTTCTGAAGGTTCGCCCTGCCTGAAAGGAACAGCAGATGGTTCACTCGGAGAGCCTGTGGCAGCTGTCTGGGGCCACACGCTCATCCTGGGAGCCATGGCCACTGCAGACCTTTACACAGCTCCTGCAAGGCTCCAGCAGCTTGTGAGCAACTTGTGGGAGTGTGAGCGAGCCCCAGAGCTGGAGCAAAGCCAGGCGATGACAAGGGCATGGAACAGGGGCAAGCAGGGCAAGGTGCAGCTCGCCCACCCTGCTCTCTCGCTGTGATGCCTGTGCACCCAGCAGCTCCTAAACCGGGGCAGGCAGTGCTGGGAGCTGGGGACATGCCCACAAGGGGACCCTTGGGACCAGCTGGTGACACCCACCCAGCTCCTGTGCCCAGTCCTGTGCTGCCTCATCCAGCAGCTGCCCCAACTCACCAAAAACATCCAGGCACAGCAGCATCAGGACACCAGGGCCTTGCAGGAATCCATCCTGAAGCCAACACAACTGCCTGGGTACGTTCTGGTTAATAAATTTGCAAAGTCTCTGCTTATATTACAACGTGCTACGCCAAACCAGAACTTTTTGATATTAACTACAGCTTTTTCACTAGATATGTGGCCTTTCTGTGGTCTCACTGTGAGCTTTATATTTTTAAAGTTTAGGGTATTTTTTTTCCCCTCCACAGGAGCTGCACAGCTTTGGCTTCACCACCTCCCTCAGCTTTTCATGGAAATTTAAGAACCCCATTAATCAGCCCTCTCACCCTGAGCTGTCAGCTCTGGACCTCTCCTGACCACGAAAGGAGATCATGCAGGAAACTAAAGCTCATTTCAGCAAACCCTCTGTGGCTTTAAAACAAGCTCCCTTCCCAAGGATGACAAAAATGATCTCTGCAGATTCAATTACACAATGCAAATGTGGTGGGGAGCACACCGTGTCTCCACCTGAAATGGTTCCCCCGATCCTGCCTGAGCCATCACTTCAGCAGGAAAAAAAAAAAAAAAAAAAGAGACAAATTTGGGCAAAGCCACTTAGCAGCTCTGGATATACTACAGGGGATATAAAAGGTCAAGGAATTAATGTTAAGAATCAGTGGTGGATAAAACAACAGGTTTTGCTGGAGCAGATATTGCAGTAATTGATGAACATAAAAGCAAATAATTGGGTGCATTTAAGGCTAGAACAAACAATGATGAACACACAGAGAGAGAATACTTTACAGGATGAGGGATCTGTTTTCTGAATGTGCTGCTGTTACACAAAAATCACATAAAGACGTTGTTCAGCTTCAAAGGAGAATCAAAAGCCCAACAAGTAACTCTGAACTGGGCTCTGCTCATCCTCACACCTTTGTTGAGAGTCAGTGAGACACTGCAGAGGGACAGGGCTCCAGGATGAAAAGGATCCCCAGGGTCTCCTGTGGCAGCACGGCTGTGCCCTGCCTGTGCCAGCCCTGCCTGTGCCCTCCTGCCTTCCACATCACACATCACAGGGCAGCTGCTCTTCAAAGTGCAGCTGCATTTGGAGATTCTCCTACTGAAAATCTCAGTATGGCCCATAAAACCTTTACAGCAGTCCTACAGGTTTCTTCTAACACATTATTTTTCCCTCCTGCAGCTTAAGAGAGAGTCTAGACTATCTAAATCTTAGCATCAAAAGTAAGTTCCTCAAATCAATTTGCTTTGCTTTCCACCCCTAATAGAGCAAATCTCTCTGGAAAACAGGCAAACACTTCCTGTGCTTGTGTGCCTGCAGCAAATTTCGACCCACAACCATATCCTACAACAATTGGAAATATCCTGAAAAAAATACCACTTTATGATGGGAGGGCAGAGACCACTCAAACCAGCAAAGGACCAAAAGAGAATCTTATAAATACCTTTTACCTCAGCCCTTAAAGTTATGGGATACTCCTGTGCTCACCTGAACAAGCAGATGAGGCCGAAATAAGCATTTTGGGATATTCTGTTGTTAGAAGAGAGCAAGGAAGCTGTTACTGGGGAATTAACCATGGCATGACTGCAGCCCAGTCCCAGTACTGGGATCCCCACTCAGCTGATGATGGCCAACAGTAATCCTATGCTGCTTTTCCCAGTCAATTTCCAAGGAGGACGATGGACAGTTTAGTTAAAAGCAACAGGCTGGAGCAGTGTGGGTGCAGTGCCAGCCTTCATCCTTCATCATCTCTGTGCACACTCACAGGCACTCACACTGGAAAACTCCCCAGCTGTACAGTGACTGAGGGAAGAGTTGGCAAGTTCATATTATGGCTGAAATCAAAGAGCAATGAGAGTCCACTTCTGCAAATGCCATGATTTGATAAGAATTAAAAGGCAAAGGAAACTCAAAAGATTCAAGTTTTAGGCTCTCAGTTTCAAACATGGTTAATGACCTCAATCTGCTGGAACAGAGGTACAAGCTCTGTTTCACCTCTCCTGCAAAAAAATTACTTCCCAGCCATGTCAGCTCTCCAGGTTTGATTGCTGCTGCAAAACAGAGTCAGAGAAAAACCTGCAGATAGGCATCAGGACACCATTGTGCTCCCTTTACTCTCTTTACATCCCACATATTCACACCAAACAACAATTTTCCCCCACCTCCAATACACTCTACTTTCTGCACAAAGCAGCAGATGTAGAACACACATTCTGTGAGAGAGGTGGCAATGGAGAGGTTTGGGATTCTCCCCCCAGATGCCACCCAGCAAAGTGAGACAACAAAGAAGAGGTGGCACAGGACAGCAGCAGGAAAGGCTGTGACACATCAGCTCCCTGTCAGATAAACCCAAAGGTTCAGTTCCCAGATACAGCCTCTAAAACCTGTGAAATCTTAATTTAGAGGAAGAAGTGGCATGAAAAGATGTGAGTCAGACTGACTCTGTAAGGGATGAGAAAAGGATGAGAAATGGATTTACAGATGCCTTCAGAAGAGATGATCTTTACAAAAAAAACATTCGCAGAAGCAATAAGGGACAAGGATGATTCTCCAAGACTGTGATGAGCCCACATGGCAGCAGAGCATCACTCAGTCCCTCTTCCATCTTCAGTGGTAAGGGTGATCCTCTCCCAAACTCTGAGTCTATTGGGTGCCCACAGGAGATCCAGGATGCCACCACACTCCCCCTCACCTTTCTGCAGGCATCTCTGCTCCTTTCTCATGTGCAAGTGATCTGAAAGCAAATTCTAGCCTCGTGTACTTAAAATCTGTGGCTGATCAGGTATCTGAAAAGCAACAGCAAAAGAGCTTTTTCCATTTCTCTGTGCAAACACAGCCCTGCCCACTGCAGCTCTCCCACCAAGCAAGTGTCAGAAATCCTCATGACAAAAACCCATTTCTCACTAATTGCTCTGTGCAAAAACATTTCTCTGCTGCAGCTCGTCTTCTGCACTCCAAGGCAGAGGTCTTTGCAGTTCTGCAGTTTTCAGGCACAGACACATCACTTATCAAGCCCAGCTGAAAACCAGAAACCTGACCCAAAAGCCACCCTCACTGAGCCCAGGTGGGGACAGCCAGCCTGCATCACCTGTGGCCAGCTCTGTCCCCATCCCAGGGGCTCCTTGCAGGGATCTGGGGAAGCAGAGCACTAACAAGATTAGGGAATCAGCAATTTATCAGATTATGGAAGCTAGGGCTGGACTGAGGGGTATAGTGACACCCCTGGGAGCCACGGCCTCCAGCCAGTGTCACGCTCAATCATGATCAATACCACTGCAAAGTTGTTCTGCATTTTCCTCCTGGAGAGCCTCTGCTACCTCAGATCCCCTCAGATCACAACCCATCACTCAACCTCAGCCTCTTGTTCTGGGGAGACACCTCCAAACCCTCACCATCACACCTCTGAGCCTCCAGTTACCCCCCTTGGCCATGGGTGCAGAAGGAAAACCTTGGGAAGAGATTTTCCTCACCTTTGCAACTCCTGCAGACAAACTCACTACAGAAAAAAAGGCTTCAAAGCTTTCAAAAGCATTTATTCCACTTCCATATTCTGGTGAGACTGCTTCTTTTTCCTTAAAAAAGCTAAACCCATCCTACCTCCTGCCACCACAGGACACATTTCCAAACACCAAAATAATCTAGCTGGAGGTTCCACAAAATCCATCTCAATACCCAAAAGCATCACCCATAAAGGCTCAAGTAAAGCAACACAGAAATGAAAAACAGGAAGAGATTGCAAAGCAACAAGAAGCAACCCTGTGAGCCTTCAGCACCCCAGGGGTGAGGATGCATCCTGAAGAATGAAGGGTGAGTGATGCCCTGGGTGTTGTGTGTGGCTGCTGCCCTGCTCTGCACGCTGCATTACGAGCACAGGGTTCTGCAGATGCTGCGTCAGGACCAGAGCACTGATCTCACGCTTTGCTGGCAATGAGAAATTGTGAGGATGGAATTTTAACAAGCTGGAGACTGAAGTTTTGCTCTGCATCGTGCTGGTGCTCAGTGCCTGGTGTACAGTGATGTACTTGGAGCACAGAGAGGAGGAGGGGCCATTCAAGGAGAGGTGTTTGCCCTCCAAGGCTGGGCCAAGAGCTCCTGCCCAAGGCTCTAAAGCCTCTTTTGGCATCTCAGAGAATTCCATATTCAGCCCTAGGGACAGAGAACACCAATGTTCCAGATACACTGATGTACCTGGAAGAAAAAGAGTAAGTGATGACAGGACAGATTGTCCTCTTGGATGACACCCAGCCCCACTATCTGTGGGAGAGTGCCTGAACATAACCCACAAAATTATACTTAATCTTCCCCAAGTTAAGACTGGGACTGATTTCTACATCCCTCTTCCCACCTGCAAATCCAACACCATTTTCATGATTATATTTCAAACTGGTGAGTCAAAAGCCCTGGATTAAGCCCTCCTTCAACTTCAGTTTACTTGAGCTTACTCATCCTTAGGAGCTTCATTATAACTCCCCTGGACAAAGGCTAAAGCAATGATAATCTAAATATTATGCTAACCATGCCAGATGAGGCTTTTGAATAGGAAAGCTCCAGAAAAGATATTTAAATTAACATCTTCAAAGACTAAGATGTAGCAAGGACCTGGAGCGTTATCAGCAGCCAGTTCTCTGTGTCTAAAGCAACCATGGGAACATTGCTAAGTACAGATTTATTTCCCAGCACAGGCAATTGTTTTAGAGCATGAAACTAGCTGCTCCCTGAACTAGGCAGGACAAAGGGAAACAAAGTAGGAAATTATTAGAAAGAGTAATAGTACAGCAAGACCTTGATCTTGTGATAAGCATGGTACAAAAATGCTCCCAATACCCAAATGGGCAGCAGTGTCCAAATTCCTCAGGCTTCTTTACAGTTTCAGCTCTCCAGCTCTGGAAGAACAAATAGCAGGGAAGATTTCTGAAGAGATGAAAATGGTACATTTTCAACAGCCGGAGATGATTACTCACAAAATAGCAACAGCACAGAGGTAACTGATTGCCTCTGGGCAAAAGTCAAAGTCTTTGCATTGTAGCTATGAAAGGATACTGAGATCAAAGGGAAGAAGAAAAAAACTATTTTAGACTGTCATGAGCAGAAAGGTCCTCCTAGCCCGTTGGCATCACCACATACCAAGATACAGCTGAAATCTTTCTTATGCTGCACGGGCCTGAGATAACACTGCAAAGAGCAGCCCTTTATTCCAGGAGCAGGGTGCAGCTCCTGCCCCATTCCCAGCTGAATTTTGGCAGCATCCATTGCAAACACCATCAATCCTCACTGCCAGAGGCCAGGCCATGGAGATCAGTGTGCTACCACCAGTCTGAAATCAGAGTGAGATAAGCCAAGCGCTGAGCGAGGTGTTATTAACGACACTTAGCGATTGATTGCACGTTACATCTTCAAGCACTTCGCCAACATTAATTAATTAAGGTGTTTTCCATTTAATGTGGGAAGGAGACTAAAGCAAAAACACGAGGCTGAACGGACCAAACACCTGATGCAGCATGACAAGTCATCACCAGACTGCAAGTTTCCACAGAGATATTGCTTTTAACCAAACTACTGAAAATTCAGGTGTAGGTCGAGCAAAGCCATGAAACCAAAAGCCCAGAGGTGCAACCAGCAAGGACAGGGGCACAGCAAGGACAGGGGCACAGCAAAGCATGGACTCACCACAGCGATGCTCTGCTGCATCCCACCCCGGACCACTGGGCACAATCTTGCTCACAATCAGTTCAACCAATACTAATTCAAACAAGGATTCCAACACGAGGGTGCTGACACACGGCTGCAGAGATGTTACCCAGCACTGCCTGTAATTGCTGTGCTAAGAGCTGGGGACATGAAGTATTGATTTCCATCCTGATCTGCATCCAAGTTTAGACAGAGGCTGCAGCCAAAATACTTCTCCCAGCAAACTCACCAGTTAAAAGAGACTGTCAGGGCTGAGAGGTTTGAATGATTAACACTCACGCTAAGGACTGGAACAATATACAGGTTCCATTCCTGCCTACCTACGCACACCCACCATCCTGCTCTCCCTCTTCACAGAATTCTTCCAGCTTTGATTAAAATGATGGAAAAGATGCCCTCGAAACATACCTTGCCATGGCAAAAATAGTGCATTGTAGCAGAGAAAAGTCTCAGAGTGCACAAAAGGGGCAGAGTTATTACCTCCAGCTGTCTCAAGCTGCACCATAATTACACAAATAGCACATCTGACAAACTCAGTATTAATTACTAACTGAGCGTGGCACAGAGACACACATTCACCTCCTTCCACACAGCTTGGGACTGACCTGGAGCAGCTGCCTGCAGCACTGAGATAGGGAGCTCCTTCCCACCTCACAGAAAGAATTCTCACCTGTGAGGGTGGGGAGGCTCTGGCACAGTGTGCCCAGAGAAGCTGTGACTGCCCCATGACCCCTGGAAGTGTCCAAGGCCAGGTTGGACAGGGATTGGAGCACCTGGAAGATGTCCCTGCCTGTGGCAGAGGTTTGGAACTGGGTGATCTTTAAAGTCCCTTCCAAGCTAAACCATTCTGGGATTCCATAAGCAAAGGGATCTGACGATTCCACCAGGTGCTTTTCCTCCCAGACCAAAGCAGACCCCACCACACCTGCCACCCAAGCACCACCAGCACACCCCAAATCTGCACTTGCAGGCTGCCACTCTATTCCCCATCCTCCTGCCTGCCTTTAATATATTTGCATAAATCAAACAGCTTGGCACCCTCCTACTTAGGAGACACACAACAGCAGAACTATTCAGAGATTCTTGTTTTCACCCAATCCTTCTGAACGTCGTCTCATAATCCTTGAGGAAAAGCATACGGCTCACTATAGATATCCTGGGCCTGTCTGCACAAACACAGAGTGATGTAGGAGAGCATTTATGGCAGCACATAAACAATACTACCAAACTTAGGGAGGAAACACAAAGCAGAGTGAATCTCCTCGGTGGATCTTGCAGAGATCAAGGGCTCTCCCCCTTCTCCTTCCAAGCATGACAGATAAAACAATTTTTCGATAAAATGTTACACTTAACTAATTGGCTTCTGTTACAACACCGGTGGTACAGGGCTGGGTATATCACAATGTTAATAACAGCTTATTAAATCCATGGGGAAAGACAAAGACTCATCCACAGCCACAAGGCCATGGAGTCACACCTTGCTGTGGAAGCGTTCCTTCTCCTAACTCCTAGTCATCAGCATGCTGAGCCAAATTTCCCAGCTTAGAGAGCGGGAAGATGGACCAAACCCTCCAGCAACTTCAGCAGTCACTGCAGGTACCACTCTCCCACCCAGCTGAGGGTGGGGCCACTCTATTCCCCCCTGTCACAGGGACCCCACAACTCCAAAGCCCGTGTAATCTGAATGATTAAGCAGAAACACACAGGCTTTGAGGAACACAGCACATTTCTTTGGCACCTTTACAGGGTACCAACTGTTTTCCAGCATGCTGATAGTAAAGGAACACAAAGAGGAATTTTTTTCATCACTCAACAGATTAGAAAACCTCTGAGGAAAACAAAAAGAAACCCTAACCTCAGAGAACACACCCCCCGTCCCTTGCCAGGACACGCTGCAGAAACGTGCATCTCCCCAGAAGTGTCCTGGAGAGGAAACGAAACCAAACACTGAACACACACACAGAAATCAGTGTGAGCATGAGCAGCCGAAGGGTTTTACCTGCTTTCCTGGCTGGAATCCTGCATTTCCACATGCATGCCCTGTACAGCGTGTCACCATCTGCATCCCTGATGCCCCTGTTCCACCGGGGAGGATGGAGGCTGGCATCCTCCTTCTGCCCTTTCAGCAGATTTTTATAAAAGCAAGAGCCTCAGTAGCCTGGCTATGGAGTATGGCAGACGGTGGCTGAGATTATCCCAAAAGGCACCTCGGAACAGCATTTCACACATCCCTGGCCACACAGGTAACTTCACTTCCTACATCCCCACAGCCACCAGGAAGCTCAGCTAGGTAAATGGAATTCACCTCCCACACCCCCACTACTAAAACAGTAAAATACAAGCTGGACAGAATAAAACCACTAATTAGTCCCTCTAAATCAGTTTGCCACGAACAACACCACACCGGCGATGCAATCCTATCAGTTCCAGCCGTGGCAGGGGGGTTGAAACAAGATGAACTCTTTACGATCCTTTACAACCCAAAGCGTTCTATGATCCTGTAATTCCATGATTACATCCTGCCGGCAGCAACTATGCCCCGCCAAACGCTACGCTACCTTTAAAAGGCTTCACCAAAATGTTACTGTTATTTAAAATAGCGCCGAACCACTCTACCGAGAGATACAGTAAATAAGTAACGAGTAAATAACAGCTACTGACGTTTTTATCACACGCGTAAATTCAGTTATCGGGAGAGGGGAGGGCTCGCGCTATTTTCTGTTCGGGGTAAACTGTCATGCAAGCCTGTAATTCTTCGGGAAATATAAACGTTCAAATACAAAAGCATTTAAATACAAACGTATCAGTGATGGCAACGCACTTTGATTAGCAGGAAACTGAATTTCATCCTGGCGAGAGCACGAGTACTACAGGAGCGATTCGGGCTCATTTCCTTACCCTTCACATCAAGTGATGCACCCCGCTTTCCACGCTCGGCCCCGGGGCACGGAGACAACTTTCCATGGATGCGGGGGGCAGAGGGGGCGTGTGCATCGCACGGGGGCTGCCCGAGCCTGCCCGGACTGTGCCGGGGGTGCCGCTGCCCGGGCTGGGCTCCGGTCACCGTGCGCGGACCGAGCCCCGCAGCCCCGACCCCCGGACCGGGCCGGGCCGGGCCGAGCGGGGAGCGGCGGGGCCGGAGCTCGGATCGCGGAGCTCGGATCGCGGATCGCGGCGGTAACATGGCTGCTTTCCTACCGAATTACGAAACCGGCTGAGGGCGCGGGATTACCGGGGAGAGCCGGCCGGGGGGGACCTCGGGGCGGGGTGCGGCGAGGGGATGGGAATAGAGGGGGTGGCGACGGTGGCGGGAGGATTTGGGGGGCAGCGAGTATTTGGGGAGGGGTGGGCAGGGATCCCCTCCTTGTGCCGAGCGAGGCGCCGGCAGCAGCCGCAGCAGCGAAGAACGATCCCGCTCCGAACCCAGCGGGGAACCCCCAACCACACAAGCCCGACGGGACGCGCCGGGCACCCCCCAAAAAATAAACAATGAACAATAACACCGAGCGCAGGCGGCGGCCGGGAGGGTCCCCCGGTGCCTTCCCGGAGCCCCCTCGTCCCCTGGCCGCGGCGGGACCCACCTTGAGCGCCGTGCGGGCCGTGCTCCATGGCCGGGTCGCTGCCCAGCTCGGCCAGGCGCCGGCCGGTGGCCGCCAGCTCGGCGCGCAGCGCCGTCACCTCCTGGCCCGCCGCCTGCAGCGCCCCGTCGATGCGCAGCGCCAGCTGCTTGTTGTCGTCCATCATGTGCAGGATTTTGGCCTGGGGGAGGGAGGAAGAGGAGGAGAGAGAGAGAGAGAGAGAGAGAGAGGTGAGAGAGGGAGCGGCGGGGGGGGCGGGCAGGGGGCTGTGCTGGGCAGGGGAGGGTAAGGGGCTGCCTGAAGGGGAGCAGCGAGAGGGGAGTGGGCGGTGCGAGGGGGCGGTGCGAGGGGAGGGGGCTGGGAGGGTGAGAGGGGGGCTCTGAGAGGGGGGACAAGGGAGACGGGGGACAAAGGGGAGGGGGAGCTGGGAAGGGGATCTGTGCAGAGGGAGGGGGGCTTTGCAAGTGGGGACAAAGGGAGGGGGGCTGTGCCAGGGGAGCGCATACAGGAGAGGGGTTCTGCAATGGGGTGTGCAAAGGGAAGCAGGGGGGGCTGCGCAGAGGGGGTACGAGGGTGAACAGGTTGTGCGGGGGGGTGGGGGTACCCCCTACCTGTTGTCCCCCCCGGCAGCCCGGGCAGGGCGATGGCAGCTCGGCCGAGGGCATCCGCGGTGGGTGCGCGGCTGCGGCGGGCGGGTCCCTCCCCTCCTTCCCTCCCTCCCTCCTTCCCTCCCGGGCGGACCCTGCGATGCCCGCGCCGCGCTGGGAGCGACACCCCCCGCAGCCCCCCGGGAAGTTCAGGGGTGCTGCGGGGATGCTGCAGTGCCCGCGCTGAGCTCAAAACGCCACTAATGAAGGACCGTTCTGCTAACTGCACCCAGGTTCACCCCGAGCGTGGCCGTGCCCAGCAGCTGCCTGCAGAAGGTGGAGGAAAATGGGCTCCAGAAATCCCACTGGAAGGATTTTGGGGCCGGAGGAAAAAAGCCACCTGAGCGCTGTCAGCACTGCAGCAGTACTAGTGCGAGAGCTCTTACACTGGCGGTTCGTGTGGCACGAACCCAGGGTGAAAAATCGAGAATTATTGGTATCATCCATTCGCTGGCGACTGCTAGAGGGAGCGCGGATGTTTCCCTGTGCCTTATCCATCCCTTAGAGGGATCCACTTGTGTGTTTGCCAGGGCTGCAGCAAGCCTGCAGAGCTGCCACCCTGCCCGTGGCAGCCGTGCAGATGGCTTCATCCTCACTGAAGTGAAATTAGAGAATCACAGAGTGATTTGTGTTGGGAAAGACCTTAAAGATCGTCTCATTCCAATCGCCTGCCTTGGGCAGGGACACCTTCCACTACACCAGGTTGCTGCAAGCCCCATAGATAGGGATGCTTTGGAGACCACGGCCCACGTGTCTGTACCTCCCCAATCCATCCCTGCATCCCAAATCTGCAGGCAGCCATGCTGTGAGTTGTCACCTGAGCCATCTGCACCTGGAAAAGTTCACAAATGGGTTTAAGAACTGGGCAGGAGCCCCCATGGCAGTGGGGTGGGAGCCCCACAGACACAGGAGTGGGTGTGGGAAGCACAGAGAGGAGCTGGGATGGTGAGCAAGGACTCTTGCTAAGGGGGACGTCAGAGAAAATCATGAGCCATAAGGAAAGGGGAAGAAACAGCCCTGCACAATTTGCTAAACCCTCTGATATTTACCCAAATTCAGGCTTTTGGCTGAACAAGCTGAGAATTTGGGGCAGTTCTTTGAACTTCAGGGTGTCCTTGTGCAGCACCACTGGCACTGCAGAGCTCTGTTTCAAAATGCAGTAAAAAGGATAGAAAAGGGCTCCTGTTGTTGAGAGCTGCAGGGATGGCTCCAGGAGAGCCAGGAGGTGAAGTAGGAGCTCATCACCATCCCACACATCCAGGGACTGTGGGGATGGGGCTCTGCAGGAGCAGAGAGTTTGGTGTGCAGAGTCCCCAGGCAGCTTTTGGGGACAGAAATGGGGTAAATGTGCTGTGTCAGTCTGCTGAAAAACATCAACAAGAGCAGCCTGGATCCCCCAAAACCTCAGGTCTGATCTGGATCCTGGGTACAACCAGCTCTCCAAGAGTCAAAAGGACTGAGTCCTTGTCAAGTGCCATCTAGTCCTTACATCCAACTGGATCAAACCATCTGGATATAGTAAAACATGAAATTTAGCATTTATTCAGTGAAATGGTATAGTGGCTTTTGCAAGGGACAATTATTTCTGACTGAGAGTTTCCAGCAGTGTCTGCAACCCAACCTGGGTGCTGGGCCAGGGCACTCGGAGTATCAGTGGAAAGGTCTGTTTTCCTCAATGAATTCCCAGAGGGCCAACAAACAACCCACGAGGAGAATAAGTGCAATTTTTGAAATTCTTTCTCCATCGTCTCTGCAGCCATTCCTGAATGAGATAAAGTTCTGTAAGTATATAAAGAAACTGAATTCTAATCAAGATAAATGCCCAGTTTCATACCTAATTTGCATGAATATGTGCTGCAAACTGTTTGCAAATGGGAGAATTATGTATGTAACCAGATAACCTGAGTGTGCAATCCCAGTACCGTATATGCAAAACTTATTCGTTGCACTTGAATAAAAGTAAAGCTTCAGCAAAAAGGAACTTGGCTTTAAAGTACCGGCACATTTTTTTATCATAAAAAAATCAGGTTAAAGCTGTTTTGAACCTTCCAAGAACACATTTAGCTGCTAAGTCGAATTCCAAATTATGTTTCTTACTCAATCTAACTTTAATAATAGACTGGTTGAGTTGCTGTGCTGTCAGAGCTGGAATTTTTTAAATTTACTGACTAAGAGAATTTCTACATTAGCACGTGGTTATTTAAAAAATGTGTCCTAAAGTTGGCTGGGGCCTCATGGGCAAGTTAAAAACTTTCCTTACTACTTTCAAGTCCTCCTGAACTCCCCTGAAGATATCTTGGAAGATTTTCCTCCTTTCCCATGCCTCCTCCTATCCTTGCTGCAGAACAGCTGGATCCATTAAAATTGATTTCCATCTCTCAGAGCAGAATTTGATTTCTCTGAGCTTCCGCCTGGAAGGAGCACAGAGTGTCACAGCAATCCAGCAATATCAGCCAGAGGAAAAGGCACAAGGATGGGGCATTCCTAACCCAACTGGATTGTGCCAGCTCCAGTCAGAAGGCCAAGCCTTTGCTAAAAACCTCAAAACTGGGATGAAGTGAAACTTTGGGAAATGTGCCTCAATCCCTTTCTCCTATTACCTTTAAATCAAGAAAAAATGGAAATGAAAAGCTAATTAAAGACCCAAAATTAGAAACATATTATTTCCCAAAGTTGCTTTGATTATTTTTTTTTTAAATTTTATTTCTTTACTCCAGCTTTTGCCAGGAGGTTGACAGCTCTGCAAGGAGTCTGTGTCCCAAAGGGATGGGAGTCCCTGGCCACGTAGATGAAGCATAAAGAGATTGGGAATATTTCCTAAGGACACCAGGGAAACCTGAGTCAGTGCCAGGAAGTCACAAATCTTCATTCAACCTTACTACACTCAGCATCTGTTCAGGTGCTGCAAGGAGAGCCTTGAAAATCTGGAAAACACCCTCAGTTTTGGGCAATGTGTTCTAATAAGTGCCATCACATCCAGGCTGTTCCTCAAGAGTGTGTAAATGGAATAAACATGGATGGAGGAAAATTATAGAGTTCTACCCTTCCTCTGTGCTCTTGTTCCAACCTAAGGAGTGCAGTAAAGGGAATATGAGAGGATTTAGGAGATGAGAAAGGGCTGAGAAGAACACGAGTACCATTCGGGCCTTCCAAACCCTTTAATTTGCTATTCAGATTACCATTTTTTATAGTTTAATATGTACAATATGCAAAGGAACCAGTTTAACTAAATAGGAAAAGCCTTCTGTGTTAAGGTTGTACGTAATCTAATAGGGCCCTTTGACTTGATTCAATTAAATCCTTCTTTTTCCAATTAAATAATCATCCAGAATTTAATAAAAATGAATTTCCATGTGTCATCCTGCAGAATGATGACCTCTGTGATGAGGAAGGCTTATATAAATTCTGCTGATCTCTTTTTATCTGCCTCTGCCTCACTTCCTCCAAAAAATTGCCTTCTGTCTGTATATTTACATTAATTTCTCATCTGCTCCATGTATCTCTGTTTGCAGGAACAATTCCCAGCTGAAAGAGCTGTGAGTATCACCAGCTTCTTTCAGAACATCCTCGAAAATTGACCTTCTGTGATGGGAAAAAGACTCCAAAGTGGGATTTTTGATCTGTGCCTCAGGTTTGTTGTGCCCTGGCATGCTGTAGGGCCAGCTTCCAATTGGCCCCTTCCAAATATCACCAGAGGCCTCTGTCTGGCCATTTATCACCAAGAAATTCCAGTCCAAGAGACCAGCAGCTCCAGCAGCTATCCCCAGGAAAAGCACAGTTCCACAGTCTCTTCCAGCACATCTCCACTAAGTAATTCCAATCAAAGCTACAGCAGTTGTTAATATCGACAATTTTTTCCCCTCTGCAAAGGTGTATTTATAACTGCATTTCACCTCCCTCTCATTCACAAAATATGGAGCACCAAACTCTTTCCTTCCTCAACTGGGATAAACAGCAGCATCTTTATGCAAACCTTGCTGATGTGGTATTGCTGTAATAACTTATTAACTTATGAGTTATTAACTTATAAGTTATTAAAACTGAGCTAAACAGAGCTGAGGATGGACAGGTTAAAAATTTGAGTGAATATTCTGCTCCTCCCTGTGACTGCCTTGCCACATTTCCCCATCTCTCTTTCTGTGTGGGTAAAATGGTCCCGGCGACCTTCCTGTGCTGCTCCTCCCTCGGGACCATGAAAACAAACCCATTAATGTTTATAAAGTGTCTCAGACTGGGGGAATTACATCACTGCGGCGAGATACAAGCTTAATGGATCAAAACAAACCCCAGCTCCAAACCCCCCAGCTTAGACACATCTCAGTTACCCGGCACAAACCTCGAGGAATCCCACTGAGAAGGGATAATTGAGAGAAAAATGTGATCCTAGAGATTTTCCTGTAGTAAACCCATTTTACATTAATAGGAAGCAGATTTCTAGACCCCTTTGCAAACGAATGACTTCCACAGCATATTTCACAGCTGAGCGCATCCATGGCACCGGCCTCGGACGCGGGGCTATTAAACCCAACATTTGTTTAATGAATTACAGCAGTCCATGAGTCTGTGTGTGCTCAGCCTGTGTTTAAATGTTTATTTGGGAAGACGTCAGCAGCCAGCCCTGCATGAGCAGGTATCAGCCTCATGATGAGCTCTGGCTGCAATGGACCCTAAACTTTGAGCATGTTTTTGGGTTCTGCTCCCTTACCGAAGGCAGATTACCCAGGAGGTTCAGAGCCTCTGCTAAACATAAAACCCTTTGGATTCAGTGCAAGGTTGGGGTGTTGCCTCCCTGATGATGAACTGTGTAAGAGAGATAAACTGTTGTGCATCTCCCACCTGGCTAGGGTTGGTCCCCACAACTGAAGGGTGGGTTAAGCCATTAAAACTCACACATTCAAGCAAGGTTGATGTGCTGCACCCATTTCCAAGATGACCCCACTCTCACCTCACCAGTCAATTTCTAAACCTTGACAGAAACCTAACTCTGGTTGCCCTCCTACTTTAACACATTCTCCACTGCAAACTATGTGTGAAGTGCTCCCTCTGTGGCACACAGAGACAGTAGTGATGATGTGCTGTGACCATTTTGCTTTCCCACAAAACACTTTGATTTATGGTCTCCACCCCAGAAACCCCCACCCATGAACAGTTTTACAGTCAGAGAATGGTTTGGGCTGGAAGAGACCCTAAGGACCATCTCCTTCCACTCCACGCCATGGGCAGGGACACCTTCCACTGTCCCAGTTTGCTCCAAGCCCTGTCCAACCTGGCCTTGGTCACTTCCAGGGATTCAGGGGCAGCCACAGCTTCTCTGTGCCAGAGCCTCGCCATTCTCACAGTTAAGAATTTCTTCCTCATATCTAGTCTAACCCTGCCCTCTGGCAGTGGGAACCCCCCTTGTCCTGTCATTTCAGGTGAAGTCTGTATGAAATGCCATTTCCCCCTCCTTTCCCCAGCACGAATTAGGGAGTAAAGATGTTGTTGGGATTTTTCAGAACTGCCAAGGGTGATTTGGGAGATCAGGTCCTGCTGATTCCCCAAAGACTTCCCTGTCCTCTTGGTAAGGGGAGAATGGGGATTGTGCAGAGACATCAGCTTTACAGTCGCGATTTACTCAGATAGCAGGATAATAGGTGCTGTGAAAAAAAATCCTGTGATCAATCAGCAGACAAATATATACTTAAATTAGGTGTTAGTGGGACAGATGCAGGAAAGGTGATTATGGGTTTGCCTCCGTGTTTCCCTCAGCAACAATGATGACACGCAGGGGTGGGTCACCCTACCCTGTCATTAATGGAGCATCAGCATTCATCTGACAGCTCCTTTGTCCTGGGAAGTCAGTTCTGATGAAGATTTGACATTAGCACAGGCACGGTGAAACTCAGACGCCTTTGAATTTTCATGACCCTCCAGCTGCTTTAGCCTGATGGATTACAGGTAAGATCACTATCCTCATTTGGGCAGGTGTCAGAAATAAATATTTGCACCCATCTGTTTCAACTGTGGCAATAAACACCACCGGCAGAACCAGTGGAAGAGCAGCCCTTTGCTCCCTTCCCACAAAACAAAACTGGAAACAGGGCAGAGCACATGGGAAGGGTCAGCTGGAGCATTATAGGAATGGAAGGTGCTACAGAGAAATGTGATTTTTTTTATTATTATATTTGTCAAGTACGTGAAAGACAAGATCTCAAGGGTGGTTAAGCCCTCTAAAATAATCCTAAAATCGATTCAGAAATGGAGAACTCCAGATTGTAACAAAAAGGGGTTTTAAGATGCACAGCACAATGTCCCCCATTGGCACCCAGCAGGCAGGGAGCACATGAGCATCCACAAAATTCCCACGGGGGTTTCAGGGACAAAACAGCCCAATCCAGACAAGAGTGAAACTTCATTTAGTCCTTCCTTTTTCTTTCAGGTGAAAGAACACACATTGTGCTCCAAGGCCATCACCCTCCCTTGTTTAGTCAGTGGCACCAACCGTGGGTCAGGCCTGGTTTGGGGATCACCCCACTGCCAAACCAGTCCCTTCCACAACAACAGAACGTGCTGGGGAGTGTGGAACAATAAAAATAGCCTCCCCTCTTTTCCCATTTTCCCTGTTTTTATCCAAGATGCTACCAGCAGGGTGGACTAACCCTGCATTGCATAAGATTACAGACCTGTAATTACATTCCCCACTAACCTGTGAAAGACCTAAAAATACACCTAGATAAAGTTTCAGCACTGAGAAGGCAGCTGAACAATTTGCACTATATTTCTACATATACATATTACTTTAATTACAGTCATGTTTTAAGGCATCAGTATGGATTTCTTGATTCTGTGAATTTGGGGCTTGGAGGGTACTGATGTCCATTTCTTCAAGGGTTTGTAACTCAGGTTGGCTGGAGTCAGATATTCAGTGAGAAACAGCATTTTTCCAGGATTGAGAGAAATCCCTCTACATCAGATAATTCACAAGTGTTGTTTTTCTTGGGTTGGGTAGGAGGACACTGCAGGCATCATTTCAGAGCATGGGGAAGCTGAGGAGCTGGAACAGGGTGTGACCCAGGTCCAGTGGGAGAGGGCACCTGCAACCCATGAAATAAGAGTGAGGCTCTCCAGTTAAATCAGGAACAATTCCTTCATCTCACCATGATTTACCCTAAAGGAACACCCAGCCAGAGAAGGGTAGGGAATATGTGTCTTCTAATAAAGTCTGTTTAACTTTGACACAGATTACTTCTAAAAAAACCCCATAAAACCACACCAAACACACGAATGTGATAAAGTATCTCGGTACAAAATCAATTCCAAGGCGATTATCAGCCTTTGAAAAATTTGGGCTCTAAGTCAGTTCATGGCAGGGATCAAATTGAGCTGCTGTCAACTCATTTGGGCATTTCACTTTGCTTCTGTTATCTGACAGTTAAAATAATCTCAAATAGTTCCCATTATTCCTGCGTTTTCTGCTTTTTGGCCCAGGAAAATGCCCATGCAGCAATTCCCATCCCAGCCACCTCCAGCCTGCAGCATCACTCCCCAGCTGTGGCTGGGGGAGGATCCCAAGGCTGCCACAGCTTCCTGATCACTTCCTCCACTTTGGGGGAGAATTGTAGACAAGGCTGATGAGCTGTGAGCTCACAGCCCCACCCAAGTCCCTCCAGCTGATTTCAAGCATGCTGGGAGGCTCCAGTGGATGCAGGAGGTTCTGTGGGTACCAGCATCTCCATCACCCCAAAGTCTTCAGGACAAGAAGCTGCCAGGATTGCTGACATAGGAATTTTAAGAAGGTGATGGATATAAAATCCACCAAAGGCAGTTAAACCAAGCAGGACACCTGCCAAGCTCTTGTGTTTGCTCACTGTCAGTAGGTTTTATGGAGACAGAGATATATATCTGCAAAGCTATTCCAGTGCATTTAATTTTTCCAATACCCAGGTACTGCAGCTTGTATGAGGATAATATGTTTATCCTATAAGGTTCCTGACTCCATTCTGCAGTACTTGACTCCAGGGTGAGTTTTTTATTATTAACTTCCTTCCACTACATATGGAAAATAAAACCTGTTCCCATTGAACACCCTGGGATGAAGTTTTGTTGGGTGTTAAGTTTGTCACGGTGCTAGGGGCCCAGGGTGGGACAACAGGCCTAGAAAAACCTGATGGAGATGTGAGCTGAGGTGTGGGGAATGCAGGGCTGGAAGTGGGAGCTTGCTCTGACACAGCAGGAGACAAATGGAAAAGGGGAAAAGATATGTATGTATGTATGTATGTATGTATGTATCTATCTATCTATCTATCTATCTATCTATCTATCTTATCTATCTTATCTATCTATCTATCTATTATCTATCTATCATCTATCTATCTATTATCTAATCTATCTATCTATTATCTATCTATCTTATCTATCTTATCTATCTATTATCTATCTATCTATCTATCTATCTATCTATTATCTATCTTATCTAGGTACCTGGCTGTTTATCTGGAAGGTATTAGGGAGAAATTCTTGGCTGTGAGGGTGGGCAGACCCTGGCACAGGGTGCCCAGAGCAGCTGTGGCTGCCCCTGGATCCCTGGCAGTGTCCCAGACCAGGTTGGGCACTGGGGTTTGGAGCAGCCTGGGACAGTGGGAGGTGTCCCTGCCCATGGCAGGGTGGAACTGGATGAACTTTAAGGTCCCTTTTAGCCCAAACCATTCTGGGATAAAACCCCTGCAATGAGAGGGGATGATGCTCCATCCCTCACGCCTCTCACCCCTCCCTATCCAAAAGATCTTGATAAGCACGAGAAATTACTCAGGACTGTTTCACTGACATTTTTTGCCTTCTGATGCCACCTCATGAAAGTAACGGTTCATAATCTGCACCAGACCAGCTTAATTCAAGATAAAGATCTGCCTCGTTTGCAGTGACATAATTAGCAATTACCCTAATTTCACTTACACTAAATTACATTTTTAAAAAAAATAAATGTTATCTTTTCCGACCAAAAAAAAAAAAAAAAAAAAAAATCATCCTGGGTCTACTTCAGACTTTTTTATATAAAGCAGAAGTATCATTATCCTGTTCTCAGATGAAATGTCTAGACACTTTTAATGAAAATATTCATTATTGCTAATTTGCATCTCTTTCAATTCCAGGACAGAAATCAAATGAAGATGTCAAAACTGTGCTCCCTCTGCCTCAGGCAAAACGGAGCCACGGTGACCCCCAAGTCCTTCCAGAGGGGATCTCAGCTTGTGTGGAGGAAAAGCATCTCCAGCATCCTCATAACTGAGGGCAGCACCAGATAAAAGATGAGCAAGGAAAATCAGAGGAAAATAATGGTGTCAGGATCTGGATCTGAGATCTGCAGCTTGAAAGGAGGGAAAAACCAGGGAGATCTCAGCCTCAGGATGCAAGATGTGTGGAAATACAGATGTTAATCAGGATGATGGTAACTCATGTGGGTTTAGTAGTGACATTTCCTGAAGATAAAGCACATTTTAAATGCACTCCTTACTTGCTGGTAACAAAACTTTCCATTAGTACAAGGAAATACATATTATACCTCAAACACGCTTCACTGAGCTTGGAGAATAAAGATAAAATAATCTTTTTTATAGCAAATAGAAATGAATACTTAAAAATAATAAAAAGTTGGTGAATATTCATTTGAACTCTTAAGCAAATTTGCCCTTGTCATATTTGCATCCCTCTTGTGTTCTCTTTCTGTGCAATGAAGTTTTATTAGCATGAACATCCACAGAAAGTGAATGTGAAGCCTCAATACCCATGGGAAATGAATTTAAAAATCACTTGCTGTGTGCAGTCACCCAAGAAACTTGATCATAATTGTTTATTGTACTTAAATATTTATATTGTTGAAGCACTTGTTCACTAAAAAGGCTGCAGTGCTCCTCTGCTGGGTGCTGCTCAAACACTGTCCCAGGCTACAGAAATTACCTCCATCCCCAGCAAACACACAGGTGGGACAGGACAGGTTTCACCAGACTGGCTGTTGTGGCAGGTGGCAAATTTCAAGGTCAACAACAAGTATGGGGTGAAAAACCAAAAAAAAAAGTTTCTCTCAATTTTTCTTAGCACCTTGAGAAAGTTGCAGCGGATCCCCTGAACGGCTCCACCTCACACGGGTGTGTTCACACAGGGTACGTGAAATGGAGTCAGAGATTTAAAGTTCATCGGGAGCATCATTTTGAAGCTTTTTTTCACTGCCTGCAGCCCCCTGGCACAGCCTCCATCCCTTGCCCTGCGCTGGGATTGCAGCAGTGCCTTTAGGCTTTACAATGGGTCCTTCATTCCCTCCTCCCTCCCCCTGCTCCCCATTTGCATCTCGGAATTCTCCACAATCGGCACCCGCTGCCTCTGCCTCCCCCAGCAGATTCCACGGCCCCCGAGCAGGAATCCCATCCCATCCAGAGCAGTTAACACCTTCCCACCCTCCGTGGCTGCTGTGCAGGGCAGTGCTGCCCCCAGCTCATCCAAAGATCCGTCGGGGTTTTTTTTGGAAGTGATAGGCAGACCTTGGTCACTCAGCACCCCACAAATCTGTGCCCCACTGCAAGACCAGGCTACCCCTGCTTGATCCAGCGCTTCCAGACCAATCCTCACTAAATCATTTTTCTGTTACCTGCCTCAGCCTGGAACACAACGAGGCAGCGGAGTTTTTATGGTTAAGGAGGAATAACTTCAAGGTCAAACCCCTGCTGGGAGCGGGGCAGGAATTTACACACCATGGACTACACCATGGATTGTAGCACAAATAGCAGCTTTTAAGGGCTGGGGAATGGAAAAGACCCTGAAATTGATGCTCAAGTGATGACAATAAGGATGCAAAGGAGAGAAACTTGCATTAGGACATGCACAAATTTACACATTCCCCTCAATCTGGATTCAGTGATGGCAGGAGGGGATTTGGAGTCACCCCTCGGAGCAGGTTCAGGTCTCCATCGGCTTCTTACACACAACTGTGCCTTTAATTATCACCCACCACAGTCAGATTAAGGTTGCCTGTGTCACTTTGCACTGGTGACACACGCTGGTGCTCCAGTTCCCTGCTCCTTTATGGGGACAGCAGCTGGTACTGGAAATGTTCTCACACACCATCAATAATCAGCAACAATTTCACTTGGCCCAAAGATGATTCCAAGAGCAGATACCAGATTTCCTGGCATTTCCTTCAAACACAGGGAAGGTGTAATTAGGGGAATGTGAGAAGGAGGAGCCTGATGAGAGAAACCAAGAGCTGGCACTGGCTGGCACTGCTGTGGGAAGGGGCAGTGCTGGGGCCACCCACTCTGGGAAGATTATTCCCAAAGGCTTGAGCTGCTGGGGAATGACATTTGAAATCCAGAGGGTTGGAAAAGGGAAGAGGAAGGAATGGGAATTGTGGATGGGGACGAGGGCTCCATTGCTGCACAGAGCATTCACACAGTGGGGGAAAAATAGGGACCTGCTGTGCCCAGAGAGCCCCAAGGCTGGAGAGGGGAGCACACAGAGCAGTGCAGCACACACATGCCCCATTTAAATAACCCTTTGTCAAATAACAAATCAAGAAGAGATGCTAAATGCTGTGAGCAGAGTTTCCCTGAGTGGCCAAATCATTCCACCCCAATGTCACAGGAGCCAGAGGGATGATGATGAAAAGAGGATGAAGGGCATAAGGTCAATGGATGGTGCAACCCCACACTCATTACTATAAGAAAATGCAAGAGCCAAATGGGGTAAAAACACCTTTTCCAAGACAAAATTTTGTTGGCTGCAGAGGAAGTCAAAGTTGGCTTTTATGGCTTGAAGTGGTTAATGGTTTGGTTTCTTTAAACCAGGGAATTAATGGCACTGAACTTCACAACAACAACAAAAAATTAAAGGCACCCCAAAGAATGTTCTCTTAATTGTAGCAGCCCGCTGCATTAAAGCTGCTATAGGAAAATTCATTTACAATTCAGCTATTAAATTGCAAACCATTACCACTGCTTTTACAGCTTTATATCCCTCTCACAAATTTATTGTGTAATTACTCGGAGCAACAGGATCGTTTCTAGCAAGCAAAGCTGAAATAAGGCACCCATTCCAAAATCCTCACAATTCTGCCTTTTCCAGATGAAATTTCTGCAAAAGAGGCAAAATGTTACATGCAGTTTTATGCCTGGTATCTGGGGGCATTTGGGGCTGGTATAAAGTTGGGATGGAAGCAACCACCTCAACAACTGCCATTTCTTGCTGTAGGAAATGGAATTGCTTTGGAGCTCCAACTGCAGAGCTGGGGCTTCAGGACCTGGAATTCTCCCACCTCCCAGGGGCTCAGACAACCTCAGGCAAGCCACTGCTTGCAAAATAAATCATAATAAAATTAAATTTAAAAATGGTAATGGCATCTTCTGCCCCTCATTTTTCACCTCAGGAAAAGAAATCTGTAAATAAATAAACAAACAAACTCTTGGGCACCATGAAAAAAAAAAATTGCATAAAGGGGCATTAAGCAGGACAGGCATTTCCTGGGTAGAATGACTGGATTATTGTTGGAGGATGCAAATAAATTCACATAATGTGCCTCTTTTTTCCTCCTTCTTCTTTTTGTACCATCCCTCATCCAAAGGAGAAGATAATGTCTTGGTATCCAGCTCAGGAATCTTGTGAGCAGATTAAAGGCCCAATTATGCTGGATTTGGGAAGCTGCCACTGTCCAACCTGAATCCATCACTACAAACCCTGGGATTAAACACTCGGGAGCCCCCAGTCAGTTCATGCTGGCCATGACTATGAAACCATTTTCCTGGAAGCAATTCCCATCTCCCATGGGGTTTTCTTCTGTCCTGATGTACCAGGGGATGTTTCTCACCTCTGTCTCATTCCCCTCGATCCTAGCTGGGAGCTCACTGCAGGCTCATGCCCTTAGGGATGCACTGAAATAGGCACTGCAGTGCTTGGCTCAGCTGGGCCCTGAGGATTTAACACAACTCCAAAAAATGGGAGGTAAATGAATAAGACCCCCAATTTATTTTATAATTATCCTTATTATTATTAATTACAATGGCAGCTTAATTTTTTTTTTTGTTGGTTTTTTATTTTGGTTTTTTTGTTTGTTTGCTTTTTTGTTTTTTGGTTTGGTTGGGGTTTTGGGTTTTTCTGGCTTTGGTGTTTGTTTTTTTTTTTAATTTTTTTTCGTTTGTTTTTGTTTGGTTGGGGGTTTTTTGTTGTTGGGGTTTTTTTTGTTTGTTTGTTTTGGGGTTTTTTAGGGGTTTTTTGGGTTTTTTTTTTGTTGTTGTTGTTTTTTTTTTTTTTTTTGGGGGGGGGGTTGTTTTTTGTTTTTTTGTTTTGTAAAGGAAGCTCTTTTGGGGTACCAAGGGCCAGTAAATGCAGGGAGAAGGCAAAGCAAAGGGAGCAGAATTCCCAGCCCATCCCACGCCGCTGGTGCTGCCGGCTGGAGCGGAGATGGACGCGGAGCTCTGCATCCCTCCCAAGGCACGGAGAGCACGTTTGGGGATGCGGGACAAATCTCCCCGGGCTGGCACCGGGCACGGGCTGGCACCAGATGATCTCCGAGCTCCCTCCCAAGCAAACCCGCTCTGACTCTGGGAATCGCTCCTCGGAAGGGATGAATGACCCAAATTTCCTCCCCCCCGGCTTCTGCTGACAGCGCCTGACTTCGTGGGACGATTTATTCTTTATTCCAAATGTACAGTGACACCATCCCCGGGGCCAAGCCCCCTCCTCTCCCCTGGGATGAGGAATCCTTGCAAGGAGCGGGGGGAAGGAGCTGACAAACCGGGATCATTTATTCTGCTGAGCCCAGCGCCTGCCAAGTCGGCTCAGTCTGGCACGGGACAGGCTCACAGGAACAGCCAGGCTGGGCTTTGCACACAGGAGGAGGAGTCCGAGTGAATCCCATGGCCAGAGCTCGCTGCATTCAGCAGCACCGGCTATTCAACCCCTCCGGGATTGTTTCCCTTCTCGGCTTTTCTGTTCCCTCCAGTGCCGCTAAATCGTGTGGGTGATCAGTGGAGGAAGGGCTCAGTTTAAAAGGGGATTTTGGTAAAGCTAATGAATGATAAAATAATTATGAAGAAAGACGCAGGGAGAGAGAAAACCCCACCATCTAAATTTCCAATGGGAATTGCATTTTGCCAGCAACTACTGGTCAGGGGACAGACGAGACCTTCACACACAGTGCCCGACCCATGGCTTTGCTGTGATGTGTTCCCAGCTCCACTGGAGCAATTCAGCAAATAATAATCATCGTGGAATCATTTCGGTTGGGAAAGTCCTCTAAAGATCATCCAGGTCCACCACTGACCCAGCAGTGCCTTAAGCACCACTAAACTCTGTCCCCAAAGTGCCACGTCCTGATTTTTGAGCACTTCAAGGGATGGTGAATCCACCACTTCCCTGGGCAGCCTGTTCTAATGCCTGACCGTCCTTTCAGGGGGGAAATTTCCCCACCTTGCCCAAGACAGACAAACAAGGAAGGATAGACACGGCCTGGGGGTGGGGATTGGGTGAATAAAGTGCATTAATGATGAGAAACTGCATCTCTGCTCCCTGCAGGCACCCAAACATTCACCACGTTGCCAACAGAAGGGACACAAGGTGCCAGTCAAGTGCATCCCTGTGCCCAGAGTGCAGGTTTGAGGGGTGACAGCAGGCAGGACATCAGCCCTGCTGGTGTTTCAGTCTGGGAGCTGAGCTCACTCCCTGGTTTGAAGGTCCCCAGTCCCGGCTGTGTCACAGGAATCCACACGTGCCACACAGCCAGCAGTTGCTATGGAGACCAAGGATTTTCTTAAAACTCCTGCAAAAAGGACACGAAGGCCCGAGAAAGCAGAAGCATCTCCTTTGCAGAGGGTTTAGGATGTGTTCAGATGCTGCACGACCCCAGGGCCATTGCACCACCCGTGGCTGCACAAGTTGCTGCCTCCAGACAAATCCATTTTTGCCCAGTGCTGGTGATTTCTGTACCTTGCAAACTTCTTTTTCTGCCTGTGCTGGCTCATCCCTGCGAGGTGCCAGTCTCATCCAGCAACCACATTTACTTTACAGTCTCCAAGGGTTGTCTAAAGATGCAGCTCCTCTGTCAACAGAGAAACTGGTTTTTAATTGCAGCCCTTCTGGCAGTGGATAGAGCTTCTTCCTTCATCAACATATTTTTTAAAGGCATGGAGAAGTCACAGGACTGGCAGATGGGAGCAAAGCCCCCTGATTATCCAGATTACAGCCCAGCACAGACCCTCCACACCACAGAGATACCTGCTGGGATGGGATATGGGGCTGGAAGTGGGTTAAACCCACAGCCTAAAGCTCCAGCTCTCATTTCCACAAGTCCCTAGATTCAGCTCTGCCCTTTGATGTTTTTAAATGCTGGTTTGTCCTTTGCCAGCCTCCAGGAATTTGGATAAATCAATAACCCATCAATTTTGACAGCAGAGCTCTGTGGTACCCAAAGCTGTGGTGCTGCTCCCAAGTGATCCATATGCATGCAAGCAGAACATTCCCAGACGGCTTTAAATGAAGTGGCTGGCAAAATCCCCTGGGAATATTTGGTTAGGATGAGAAACATATAGAAACACAGCTTTTTGGAGGCATCTTGCAGTGACTTTAGTTTCCATAGTGACTAATGTTTGTGTTTATATCCAGTCCCTGTGTTTCTATCAGATTTTGCTTCATGGAACAGCTGTTCCAAGTCATTTCAGCAAGACAGATGATCCTGATAAGGAGCAAAGTTTCCATTCTACACAAATGCACATTTATTTAATAAAATCCAAAGAATTCAAACCCGGAAAAGGCCCTGTGCTTCAAAAGATTGATTATCAATGCAACCAACTGATGGGAAGAGAATAAAAGTGGCCACAGAATAGCAGCTGCCTAATGAGAGAATGAGAAAAAACAGAACAGAAAATAAATCAAACAACACTGAAAACACTGGTACCTTTATTTAATTTGGCTGTGAGCTTTCTATCCCTGGGCTTTATGTACAAGCTTGATGCCTAAAAATCCTGCTGCTGCTGCTGGAGATGTCACTGCAGTGGGTCAAGGGCAGCTCTTGGGCTCCCCAGCCCCCTGTGGACAGCACCATCCCTGTAAAACGCTGCTGGGAGCATCCAGAGGAACCAAATGTAGACCAGCCTGGCCTTTAGGTTCTAACAAACCACTTTCCTCAGGTACCCCATCCCTGTAGCATTCATATAATCACCTCATTTCCATTTCCATGGAAATCAATACTGATTTTTTTTGGTGATTTTTTCTTGGATAGGATGGCTCATGTTTAGCTTTCTGGAACAATACTTCTTTTAGTCTCTTTATCAGATAAAGTAGAACATGAGCTCTCTGCTTGGATCTTGGCTTGGATCAAGCACCCCTAGAGTCTCTTTGGTGTCAGCTCTACCTGGGCTGAACTTGTACTAAAGCAAAAAGTTGGCAACACAGTCACCTCTGACATCTTCTGCCCTTTTGTTTTTCACTGGAAACACCAAAGTGTTGGATATGTCCAGGTGAGTCCAGGAGGCTCTGGAAGAGTTGGAGGTGGCACCTCCTCAGAACCCGAGCCTGGTGTTGGCTCCAGTGCCTGGGTGACTCCACAGGCAGAGCTGGGTCCTCCTGCTCAGTGGTACCCCAGAAAAAGCAAATAAACCTGCTTTTAGGTACACAGCTGGAGGTGAGATCTTGGCTTGGTCTGTGCCCCCTGCTTCCTCCACCAGACATCAGGAGCCTGCAAGGAGATTGGAACAACCAGGGCAGAGCATCAGGAGTGGTGAGAGATCAGGAAAAATAAAAATGTGGTATAGGAAAATAACTCCAGCATTACCTGCCTTCAGGCTTCTAACCTTTGTCTCCCTGAAATCCAATTCCCAACCTGGAACTGCCCTGTGCTGCTCCTGCCCCTGCAGAGCCCTGGGTTGGCAGGAGGTCAGACCTGCTCTCACAGGCTGATGTCTTACTCCTGCAGCCTTCATCTCTAAATATTCTGCTTTTAAAATATTCTCTCTGCCTGCCTGGCCCAGGCCAAAATCCTAATGGGAACCAACAGCTCCTTCATGCTACCTGAGGCACCAAAACAGCAGCAAGCAGCTGCTGGGAGAGGACAGAGTCCTGCTCCCCAGCACTCACTGCCATAAATAACTGGAGTGCACAGGCACTGGCAAGGACTACGGAGTTGCTTATCATTTTAATCACTTCTAAATCACGTTGCAGAGCTCCAAACCTAAGGAAATAATTTTCATTGTTAACCTCCTTCTTCCTAATTTGCAAACTTCCTGCAAGTAATTGAAATTCCTGCTCTGCAAAAGCAAGAGCCTTATCTACTGCCTTGTTTAGCCAAATTAAGAGAGATGGGACTTGACTCCAGATTTGCTAAATATTTTTCCCTGCCTTCAGAAACATTTATTACATTTTGCATTGCACAAACTGCTTCAACCTCCTGCTGGCTGCAGAAACATGGTAAATTATTTTAATCAGAAACTAGAATCGTGTTGAAAGTCACTGTAACATGGCACAACAGGAAACCTGGGCTTGCAGACTCCTTTGGAAGAAAATTCCAGCTCTCCTCTTCCCTCTTTGCAACTATCAATCAAGCTCTAAAAATAAAGTCAGATATACAAAATTATCCTGCCATCAGGGCTTGAAAATATTTCAGTTAAGCAACTGTCAGTGCTTCCGTGATGGATCTCCATTCCCCAGGTTCTCTATCTTCCCTTTTCACACTGCACCAGGCTGAACTTTGGCACACATCCCAAGGATGATGCTGGAGCAGTTTGTTTAACAGCAGCCTCTTAATATCTCTGGAAGTTGGGCAGCACAGGGAGCCAGCACATCTCCCTCTGTCAGATCCAGGGATGCAAACACCTGCAGCTCCCACGGACTGTGCTTGAAGCCAGAGACACTTCAGCACTTCCCAAAAGTCAGGGCATGTGCTCTGACAGGTTTGTTGGAGCATCAGCCCTCCCTGGGAGCACCGGGGCTGCCAAGTCTGCTCTCTGCTGAAGCTGCTCTGGATTTGCCAGCGGGTGATGCAGGGCAAGCTGGGGGTGATGCCTGCAGGAATTGCTTTTCCCCCTGAGCAAGGCTGGAGCCTCGGGCTGCCTTTCCCACCTCCCCTGCATCCTCCTCACACCCAGAGGGGTCCTTTGCTCTGCTCCTGCCAGCCATGCACCACCTCCTCTCCTCCCTGCCCAGGGCATGGCTTGGCACTCTTGGAAAGTCACAGAGTGGTTTGGGCTGGAAGGAACCTCAAAACTCATCTCCTGCCATGGGCAGGGACACCTTCCACTGTCCCAGGCTGCTCCAAGTCCCATCTGACCTGGCCTTGGGCACTTCCAGGGATCCAGGGGCAGCCACAGCTGCTCTGGGCACCCTGTGCCAGGGCCTGCCCACCCTCACAGGGAAGAATTCCTTCCTCATATCCATTCTACCCCTGCCCTGTGGCAGTGGGAAGCCACTCCCTGTTGTCCTGGCTCTCCAGCTCTCTTGGAGCCCCTTCAGGCACTGAAAGGGGCTCTAAAGCCTTACTGGAACCTTCTCTTCTCCAGTCTGAAGAACTCTTTTACCTTTCTTCATTCCCAGTTCTGAATAAAATATTGGATGTAAGGAATTGAAATACCCTGCTTTTCCCAGACTCACCCTCTTCTACACCCAAGGGCCAGGAGGCTGCCAGGGCCATGTCCTCTGCTGCTGCTGGGCCTCATCTCTTCAAGCCCACACCAGACACTTAATCCCAGCCAACAGCAATCCAAATCCTCCCAACTGCTGTTGAAGCCTTGGGGAAAACCTCTGCATTTATTTGTTTCTTCCTCTTGGAACACAGCAATATGTAAAAGGGAATCTAGTAAGGACGAGGCACAAACGTGCAGAATCTTGTTGTTATGGACCCATTCTGTACCACCAGGACCAAGAGCATCCACTTGGCATCTACAACACAAGACTTCTCCTGGAAGTGGTGGATGAGGCAATAAGATTCAGGAATTTTGCACTGCAGACTATTTGTATTTTTAATACTGGGAAAAGCAGGAACATATGCGAGGGGGGAAGGGTGGCAGCAGCATTTGTAACGCTTAATTTACTAAAACCACACATTGCACACATCTCCCATCTCACTCCATTCAGAGAAATAAGTGTTGGGCTAAACCAGCCAGCCTGGATAGACACTCATCCCAGGGGTCCTAAAGGTGCTGCTGGGACAAGGATCCTTCCCAAAAGATGTCTGAGGCCCAAAGCATCACCCTCGTCACACCCTGCCCTGGGTAAAACACTCATTTGTTCTTTTTCCTTGCACAAAAGCATCAGGGTTTGGATGGAGCAGAGCCAGTCACTCTCTATGTACATGAACCCTACCAGAAAGCAGGAAAGATGCTTGGATTTTAGTGTGACTTCAGAAATTACATCCCAGCTTTCTTTCCCTGTATTAAAATCTATGAAATCAGTGAGACCAAAACAGGCAGGAAACGACAGCAAGAGCAGGATCAGGTTCTGCCTTTGAAAACTATTTAATTTATAGTCCCTCCATATCAGAATTATTAAGAAAGAAAAATACCTATTGCCTCCCAAATGTCACCATATCCACCCGACTTCTGTGAATCTCCGAATGGATTTACCAGTGCCAGGGGCAATCTCATTTTCTAGAAAACCTGTTTTACTGCCTAATATTCCAGCCGAGTCTGTGGCTGATCACTTAAACAGGCTTTTACCAGGCAGGGCAGGCTGCACGTCTCATTTCCCCCAGACACCCTGCAGCGGCTCCGTGGGTGGGAGGGGAGAGGAGACGTCGCAGCGAGCGCGGAGGGATCGCTCTCTGTCCAATTAAAACTCTGATTAATTCCAAATCGGGGCTCTCGGCCCAGATATTTGAGAGTTGCTTGATTCCAGTAATTGCAGTGTGCCCCAGAATGGGTGGATGGAAGGAGAGAAACGCCCCAGCCTTGGCACAGGGGGTGGGGAAGGGATGGAAGCCCTCGGTGTGTGCCAAGGGATGAGATCTCCCAGCTGGAGCATCCCTGGCAGCCCCAGCGCAGACCAGGGGGGCTGAAGAACCTGACAAGCTGATAATCAAAAGCTGTCCTGAACATTTCCCTGTCTAATCGATCATTTGCAATGTTTACTGATGAAAGAGTGATAAAACCTCGGCTTTATCCATCCCTGCAGTCCTGCCATTCCTCCAGTGCCTGCGCAGGAATCGAGGCCATTGATTTATTGTAACACACCTAATCTGTATGAGCAAGCACAGAGGGGAAGAGGCTGATCCTTCCACATGGACACGGCACATTGATTCCTTTATTTTAATTTGCCACCCCGTTAACCCACCCAGAACTGGGGATTGGAGCTGCAGGATCCTGAAGGTCCCTTTCAACCCAAACTGTTCTGTGATTCCATGAATATCCCACACACAGTGCCCAGCATGGATATATTGGGAAGGAAGGCAGAGGATATTTAAGGCCTGCAAATCTTAATCAAGAGTCAGACTTTAAATGACTTAATTTGTTCAGTTTATACCAGGAAGACCAAGAAGTGACTGGAACACAAGGACTTTCACTGGAAAAGGGAGATATGAAAAACCAGTGGGCAGATGCTGAAGCCACACTGGCTGTAAGGAGCAAAATGTCACTCCTGGCTGTCTCCAAGAGGGACAGGCAACCCTGTACAAATAATATTTAATGCTGTTTATTATATTAAATAACCTTGATAAATTATATATAGAACAATGTATCATAAATATTGCACATTTATAACTATTAAAAATAAACATATTAACTATAATAAACATTTCTGGATATCTAAGCAACAACTAAGCTCATTACTGTGTAGTGCAAATGATTTTGCTGAGGGACTGACATTCTGGAAGTCAAGAGCTTGGCAGGCAGCAAACCCAGGGTGGTTTTGGTTGTTTAGCTTTTCATGTAGCTTTGTGCTCTTGCAAAACATTTAATTTATTGAAGATTCACCTTAGAGCTCATCAAAGCTTAGATGTGACATCCAGTAAATCATCTCCTATTACTCAGAAAGTCGTGCTGCAAGAAACAAAGAGATGTTGAAAGTCAGCCTGGAAATGGAGAAGAAAGTTGGCAACTGGGAATTGTCTTGCTACACCCAAACAGCTCAGAGTCAGAGCACTAATTGTGTGCTGTCTGTAATGGCATTTGAGCAGTTTCTGAAGAAGAGTGGGATTTCATGATACAAACTCTTCTCCATCCACGTGAGCCTCCTGGAAGCAGCATCTTCCCACGTGCTTTCTGTGCCAGAGCAGATCCAGAAACATGTGCTTGGTCAAATGATTTACTTGGCAAAAAAAAAATTACAGCTCCAGAGATTGAAATATTTAATCTTTATTTCCAGATCACAGAATAATCTTAGTTGGAACGGACCCACAACTGAGCTCTAACACTCAGACCTTTGGGGATATTTTTTAATCTTTGTTTTTCCCCCTTGGATTGAATCTCCCACGGTTCAAGTCAGAACGTGCTGGAGCAATTAGGAGGGGGTTTGTTAGGCTCCTTAACAAAAGATCATGATGAACTGAAGTCCTAAAAAGCTTCATTACAAAGTCATTTTAAACTGTAGGATTAATGGAAAGGAGGAAACTCTACTTATAAGAGATTTACAGGACTTTTTCTGGTGGGGATGCAGGGCCTGAGTTATTTCCTGCAAGGATGGATGGAATCACAAACCTGCACTAAGAGAGAACAGTGTTACTGGAAAGAGATGCTGAGAAACAACTCACTGCTACAGGCAGGTTAAAGGCTGCACTTTGATCACAGAATCACACCTTGGGCTAAAGCTGATGAGATACTGTGGTGCTGGACACTCTGGGTATAGGCTAAAGAATGGTTATCAAAGCCAAACAGCACAGACTTTGAAAGTTCCTTTTTCTCAGGAAAACTCTTTCCAGTAACTTTATCTGTTATTTATACATCAAGGCAGCAGAAGGAGCAGTGCACTGGGCATGGATTCATCACCCACCTTCCCTGCTTTTTCCTTCCACTCCAAAATCAGGGGGGCATAAAGGGAATTTCTGAACTGCTCCCATCCCTCTCTTGGCTCCCAAACCTTTGCCTTTACTGCAACAATATATTCCTGGGGTATATCCTGTAAAATAAAATTCCAGCAGAAAGGAATGATCATGAACATCCAGCTGTGCCCAAGTTAAAGCCTTCCAGTGCTGCAGCTTTGCAGTGGAAACTTAAAGAGGCATCACATAGCAGAACTGCATTTTATCTCACCTCCCATCACCTTCTCCAAAGTTCAAAACCCAGCTCCAGACTGGAGTGATCCACTCAGAGCAAGGAGGGGAAGCTCCACAATGCTCTGTGCTGCTGCTCCTATTTCCCACTAATTAAACCGATGGCTTGTGTTCACAGTTGATACAGAACGAGGGCAAACAAAGGATTAGGCAGAACACAAGGAACCTTCAACAGTTGTATTAATGAAAACCATCTCCAGCCTCCTCCCCCAAACTGCCTCCACATCTCCTGCAGCAGATCCCAATTAGGGATGGGGAGAGCAGCAGGAGCTGGGGAAAAAGGGAAACCAGGTTTGCTCTCCCTGCTCCCTCCTGGGCTGCACACCCAGCACGTGCAGAATTGAGGGGCACACGGGCATTTCCATTGACACGTCCTCACTTCTGTCTGTGAAAAATGAGGAGAAATGGGGGCTGTGCCAGTGGGCTCCCAAACCCAGAAAGATGAGATTATCCTGGCTCTGGGGCTGAGGAGAAGTGGTTCCCTCTCTTCTAGGAGCTGGGCTGGAGGGGTGAGGAAACAGAAACAGGATTTTCAGAGGCAGCTCTTCAGTTATTAGCTGTGATTTCCTTGGTGACTCCACTTGGTGAACCCACAGGGCCACCCTTCTGTCCCACATCTGGACAGGCACTGGATCCATGAGTTCCATGAACTACTCCATAAAGCTGATGTTAATGTACCACGTCTTACTTGTCCAGAATATCTTATTTTAATGCTCATTTTTCTAATGAGAGATGTATAAATCTCTACCCTCCATTCTTCTACTTTTAATTTCATTTCTCTGCTGGTGTTTTTTATCTGCTTTTTGAATCCAGAACGAGAATCTCTCTTGGCCCGTCTGTTCCTCTCTTCACACAGCTTGTCTCAATTACCAGTAATATATTTTCCTCCTCCCTGCTTTTCATCACCTGTGTTGCCCCATAGAGGTGAATAACAGCGAGGTCTTTCACAGCCTCTTTCCTCACTTGCTTTAAATTCCATCCATACTTTCAACCCTAAGAAAAAAGTTCATCTTGGTGCTCCTGAGTCTCCCAAGTCAAATCTCAGACTAATAAAAGTGAAGTGTTCAGAAGGATCAGCTGCTCTGGAAGGCAGAGCTCAGCTTTGGGGCAGCTGGTAATGGACAACAAGCACCTGACTTAAAATCCAACTTGCTCTGAGGTTCTCTTGCCTAACAAAGCAGGGCTTTGGGAGAGGTGTGGGTCAGGGAAGATGAGGCAGAGCAGAGTGGGGAGGTGCTGTGGCTGCTTCCATGGACACAGAAGGGCACCTGGAATGGTCCTTTATGCATCATTACAGTGTCACAGCTGCATATTAGAGGAGAGGTGCAGTTGGCCTGCTGGGAAATTAGGTGTTTAGAGAAAATTGCACTCACACAGGCCCTCCTTAAATGTGGTGAGGGCTTTTTTTTAATGCAGTAGGATACAAGGGAGGTGAGGATGGGCACACTGACAGAGCTGTGGCTGCTGTGCTGGAACAGAGAAGAGAGCATTGGGCGAGTCATGAAAGGGTGGGAGATTTGAATCATTCCCTCCTGACCACTCACTCACTCCAAACTATGCAGGAGTCACGTTACACCCTTACAAATTATGGTTGTGTTTAGGAGGCACCTCCAAGATGCTGCTCCTGCCCCACTCTGTACCAAAGGAGATGAAAGATCTGGTCCCAAACACCCCTCAGCTCCAGCAAGTCTCTAATTTCAAGCATGATTTTCATCCCACGGTGATTACCAAAAGGCTGAGCCCAGAGCTCACCAAAGTTCTCCTTCCTGGGCACAGCCAGTGGGGGAGAAGATGTTCTCCTCTGCCATGGGCAGAGTTATCTGGGTAAATAACAATGCCATGGCAGTGGCTTTATGAAAAATATTAAAGGGGGTGAGACATTCTGAGGAGTAGAGCTGGCACTGAGGAACACAGGAATATCTCTGCATGGCAATGACATCCAACTGTATTTTTTTTCCCCAGATAGTTCTATAATCACCTTTGATCAGTGCACTGGAGAACAGGGCAGCCCATACAGCTTTAGGATCAATTAAAATGGATCCAAAGCCTTCACTCTGCCTCAGCCACAAACCAGCCCATTGCTGCTTCACACGGGCTGGTCACACCTGATTTAAAATCACACCAACCTCCTGCCTCTTCCTCAAGATGATTCATATTAATTTGTTATTTCATAGAGGAACTTTGACCCAGGAATACAGATTAATAGCCAGAACTTAATTAGGAAGCATCTGAAGAAGCAGGAGCTCCTTTGGCTGCCAGCCATGTAATTTCCTCAAGGAGCTTCTACTTTCAGCATCAGAGACCCAACCTGAAGGGCTGATGGTTATTTTTTTTCTGTTCACCATTGGCCACTCTTTCTCTTCTCATGCCTTGCACTTGAGTTTAGTGTTTCCAATCAGGGAACTTTTCAGAATTTTAAAGCATTTCCTGCTTCACCAAGTTACATGGACTAGATGATCCTCATCGTGTCCCTTCCAGCTCAGGATGTTCTATGATTTACTGTGCATCCATCCTGGACCATAAAGCAGAGAGTATAAAATGTGTAAAGTTTGAGACAACCAAACTCAGTTGTAAACTGTGAGGTATCCCAACTCAACTGGGATAATCAGACTTCCCTCCAGAAGATGACAGAGCTCCACATGGCATTTCTATACAAAGCCCACGCACCACTGAGCCTGATGAAGTTGTCAGGATGGGGAGTGAGAGGGGGTCCCTGTCCCTCTGCCTGAGAATTCCCAGCCAGCGCAGTAACAACTCAGCTAGACACAGATTTCTGACGTGCTCCACAAATACCCCAAATCCTGTCGGCTGCAGCACAAGCAGGATTGAGCACAGATCTCACCCCTTGCAGAGCAGCTGGTGCCAAACACCCAAACCTCGGGGCAAGAGGAGGGTTTCCCTTTTGGGGGGCTAATCCTGCAGCTCTTATCTACAGCAGAGCAGCACGGCTGGGGCTTCCAGAGAAAGAGCTCTGGCTGCAGTGCCTGGGATGTTAAATAAGCTTTTGTGGAGCTCTTTTCCCCCATCACACTCCTGCGTGCGTTGGTTTGCACCGGGAGCCCCAAGCCCGTGTCAGATGATTCTCTGCAGTGCAGGGGCCCCAGTGCAGCCCCCACAGGTTGTCTCAGAGTGGCTGAAGAGGTGCTTGGGACCCCAAACAAGGGAATTTGTGGCCATTTTATCCCATAAATCTGTTGTCTGGAAGAGGCTGCTTCTGGTCCTGCAGAGGAGCAGACAGCACAGTATCCAAAGGAAGGGAATTGAGGATTTTCATCTTCCCTGCCTATCTTCATCCCCCAAAAAAACTTAATGAAATGTGTGATTTTCTTTGTATTATCTGCACTATAACCAGAATCCCACTTCTGATTAAATCTATCTGCTTAACAATTCTCAGCAGATCTCCAAGGAATCAATACTCATTACCCAGAGAGCCGCAGCCTCTCTAAAATTAGTATTAAAGGAAGTGCAAGTTTCTTCCTGCACAACCCAACTCTGTAGGTGTTACTGCTGTGAGGAACTTTACAAACCATTAATGGCTCCCAGGAGAGCACTAATCATTTTCTACATGTCTTTATCCACTTAATCCCATTATCAAGATTTGTAGCATGAAAGCTGACCACTCATAATCCCAAACTCAGATGGAAAGCTGGAATAACAAGTGATATTTGAGAAGAGAAAGAGGTATGTTCTGTTCACAGTGCCTGGATACCTGCTACCACCTTTCCAGGTATGGCACAAATGAAGGAATAGTCCTGAGTGTCCCCAGAAATACAGGAAAGAAGAGTTTTAAAGAAGTTATATATAGATATGTTACTGAAAATTGATACTGAAGGTCAGCCCACGTCACACATCAGACAGAACCATCTTCAGCTCATGGGGACAGGAATGTTTGTCCTCAACAGCCATGTCATTGCACTCAATAAAATATTTTGATGATTTTTGAGGAATTTTCAAGCCCCACATGGGCCTGCCCATGGAGGTGATGGTGTCCTGGTGTCCTGTTCCCAGGACAGGGAACTCTGCTCGTCCAGGGACTCTGCCAGAGACCAAACTGGACAGTCCTGGCTCTCAGGGCTGTTCTCTAACCCTCTGAATTGAGTTAAAAGGTGCTCTGCTAACAGCTTATTCAATGGAAATCTCATTATCCAGAGCTCTGCCAAGAATTTATTCGAACAAGAGCCTTCACAAGGAGCTTTGCCAGTAGTTCATTGAAAGGGAATCTGTTATGGGGTCAGACACTATTTTATTCTAGTGAAAACCTAACAAAGATGGACTTGCCTAATAATAGGGTCAGTCCTGTCATGATTAAATGAGACCTTCTCTAACTGGCTGAAGCTAAGAAATCAGTAAAAACCTGTCTTATCCTGAGAGAATCACTGGCCCACTGTGCACCTCATGAAAATAGCCTTCATACATCAACAATGCAGTTAAATAATAAATAAAAACTCTAAATACGTCTTTAAAATCCAATCCAAAAGCTTGCAGCCATTTTTCAGTGCGTGGACCTTCACAATTTCCATTGAACTCTTCTTATTCAAGTCCTAAAGACCCCACAAAGGAGCTCCACAGCTCCCAGGAGACTCTGGCCACAGCCTGAAACCATCTCTCAAGGGTTACAAAACTCCAGGTGGATTTACTGTGATCCAGAGTAAACCCCAAACCCTTCTAGCAAATATTTCTGTCAAGGTCACTTTTCCCCACTTTTCAGAGCTGATTTTGCCCTGCTGAGAAAAAGACTTTGCTACCCCTGATACTGAATTTCATCTTGTGCAGAGCAGAAATACCACGAGTCAAGGTCAACCTGAGTCACAATCCTGTGCTCCAGAGGGCTTGAAACAGCTCCCACCCCTATCAGCTGCAGGTTCTGTAACCATATCATCCCTTCTATCATTCAAACCACTAATGAAAATAAACAGTGAAGAGAAACAGATCCTGGAGAGACCCATCAAAACCCAGGCTGAGCATGACTAATAATAACCTGCTTGTATTCCTGGTAATAATGTCTCCTGTGAATAGAGTGATATCCAGCACGCTGCCAAATAGCCCAGGATCAGAGAAACAGGACTTGGGGGTTTGTTTCAGTCAGAGAAATTAAGCTTTTCAGCTGCAGGAAAACTGCAGTTGTTCTGCTTAGCATAGAAAATCTAAAACGAAATATTAGGGCTGGTCCTCAAAAACGTAAAGATAATTCCAACATACCTTTAAGATGGAGTAAGAGCTGTTTAAATGCCAGAGTCGGTCTGGACCTTGATTAGGTGTTGCCTGGATTACAGCACAGTCCCACATCCCCAGGTGCCATGTCCAGATGCCTCTTGAATACTTCCAGAGATGGCAACCCCACCACCCTCCTGGGCAACTTATTCCAATGCATGACCACTCTTTCAGGGGGAAAAAATAATTCTAATCTCTAATCTGAACCTCCATTGGTACAACTTAAGGCCATGTCCTCTTTTGAGACATGGCAGAAGGGATTGACCCCACCTCAGTCCACCCTCCTTTCAGGTGGTTGCAGAGAGCAGAGCTGCTCTGACAATGACAAGTTAGAACAAAATGTGTTCCCTGGTGCATGTGAGAGGGATGGAGAGGATTTTCTTATTCCTGTGCCTGGCTGACCATCTCCATGAGAAAACAAACAAGATGCACCCTGTGCTTTGCTGTCTCCCTGCTGCTCGCCTTGCTTTGATCTCCAGCAGAACCCTGATGTTCCCCAAAGCTTTGCATCCCCCTGTGCCAGTGCAGGGGTGTCAGAGGATGCAGGGACAGAGGGGCAGGGACAGCAGAGCTCTGTCCCAGCCCCTCAGACCACATCGTGCCATCCTGCAATAGATCCGGGAGCCGTGAGGAGCTGAAGAGTCAATTGCTGCATTGAATGTGCAGCAGGAGTTTGGCCACCAGCCGTGAAGCCTTTAAGGAGCTGATTAAAAGGAGCTGCGATGCTGCCAAAGTTCCCCACAGACAAATGGGCGCTTGTCTCCAACGTGGTGTCAAGGGCTGCCCGAGGGAAACTGCGGGAGCGCCGGGAGCCTGCAGCCCTGCCAACACCAGGAATTTTCTATTAGCAGCTCAGCTACACCTGCGAGGGCAAAAGAGCCTAAAAATAGTTTTTCTCTCGGGCTGGAGGGAAATATCATTGGATCATAGAACGGTTTGTGTTGGAGGGGACATTAAAGCTCATCCTGTTCCACCCTGTGCCATGGGCAGGGACACCTTCCACTGCCCCAGGCTGCTCCAAGCCCTGCCCAACCTGGCCTTGGACAATTCCAGGGATCCAGGGACAGCCACAGCTGCTCTGGGCACCCTGTGCCAGGGTCTCCCCATCCTCTTCCTCATATCTCACCTAGCTTTACTCTCCTTTCAAATGATGAACAAATTATTTGAACTGCAGAAGCTCAAGACCTGCTGGCAGTGCCAGAAATATTCCACAAAGTGCCAGTAACTGCAGAGCACTCTGAGGCTGCACAGGACATCGGGATTTCACACCCCATCCCTGTTCTGCCACCAAAGTGATGATGTATTTGATGTAAAATGACATCAGCAGAAAAAAGTGCTGTTTTAGACCCCTTAGCATAACAGAGCCACCCAGGCTGGAAATATCTCATGCTGCGAAGCAGGGAATTCAACATTCTCATCACAGCTCCCAGTGAAGTGGCTCTCAGTGACTTCTGATGCCACTCCGAAATGGATTAGGGCATGCTGTGTGTCCTCTTTGGCCAACACAACACCACGTGTGCACCACACAGCACACAGCAAGGAGTCCAAAGGGCAGGTGCTGCCCAGAAGCAGATTAGCCACAGCAGCACCCAGCATCTGGAAGAGCTGCAGGTCTGGCCACGGTTTTTGATCCAGCTGGGATTATCCATGGCTGTTTCAGATGTGGAAAGCCAGCCCGTGATCCCAGTGGATGGCTCTCCACATCTCTCCACTTCAAGGGAATATCAGAAGGACTCAGCAGGGCCTGGACCAGCTGTTGCCTCTCTGTGGAGCATTGCCTGTCCAAATGCCTCACTCTGCTGGCACAAGGAAACACAGAATTCTGCTGCTTCCGATTAAAAACCCACCGGTTTTAATAGCTTTAACCTGTACTCTCCCACAGACTCGAAGGAAGCTCTGGAGAGGTAGCTTGATTACACTGAAAAGGGCAAAATGCTGAAAGAGAGATTATTAACACAGAGCTGGCTAAAGAAAAGCAGCCCCAGGCTGGCTGGCTGCTGGGAGCAGCTGCCTCTCACCGTGTCGTGCTTCATGCTGGGATCAAACACATCCTGGGCACGGCATCAAATGCAAATCCTGGTCTGAGGACAAAGCACCAACATTCAGATACATTCCTGGGACAGTATCAGAAAACACTGTTTTTCCAAGCACTGTTTCTCACACTCCTGTGCCCAGGCAGGGCATTCAGATGAGGTGGGAGCCCCTCCAGGGTGTCCCGGTGGGAATGCACAGCTCCCAGACCCCCACCCCTCACCCAGCAACTCACAGCAAGGGAATTACTGACGCCTGGCTGGTCTGATCCTGCCAGGTGAAATGTTAGAACAGCACAGGGCCGGTTGTAAAACCCTGGCTCTCAGATCCTATCTGGAGTAAGAGGAATGTGGTTTAAGATGTGTTATCAAACTACTTGTAAATAAACCTGTTAGGGCTTTTAATGCACACTTGTAGTTTAAAAAAAGCCTTAATGGGAAATCTAGTACTTACTTTGATCCACTAATAGGAATATATACATCTTGACTTGTGTTGTCTGTGTTGGGATTTTATGTTGATTTTTTCCATTGAAAAATACACCCATTTTCCCATCACAGTGAGTAAAACTGCAGAGAACACCAACTCTGCCACTGCAGAAGTTCCCATGCCTGGGAGGAGGAGACATTTTCTTTTTTGAGTGCAAATTCATGGCTGGATGGGATCTGCCTGTGAATGCAGCCTGATGAATAAGAGCATTTCAGGTATTTCATAACCTGAAACCTGCCAAATTTTCTGTCTCTGTGGCTGATTTTATTCATCTGTATCCACCTCTCAGATGAAATACTCACAGAATTACTCTGGTTAACACACAGTGGCCTGTGCTCACAGCCCCCTGACCTGATCATGTAACACAAACCCAGCTCCTCTCACCAGCCAAGGTTTGTGACTTCCTCCTGATGGGCAAAATGCAGCAACAAAAAGCCTTAGGATGAAATTATTGGGGAAAACAACTGAGGCCACAGACAGGGTGAAAATAGTAGCAAAAAAAAAAAAAAATAGTTAAGCCCTGGAGTTACATAGCAATAAATAAATATGTGTGTGATGGTGCAGGAATGGGGAAGTGTAGGAATAATCAAGGGAGAAAGAAGGCCCTGAGCCATCAGAGGCAGAAGCAAATGGGGCACAGGGTGAAGGGAGGGTTGGGCAGGGGGTTTGGAGCAGCAGCATCAGACAGAAAATGGGAATTGCACTAAGGCTGAAGAGAAATACAAATACTGGTTTTTCCCTTTTTTTCCCCAAGTGTGGAATACAAAAAAGGATCATTGAAAGAGACTCAAGTAGCCTCTGGAGATATGGTGGGATTGGATTGCTGACAGAAGAAATAGATGTTGCTGAAATATTAAGAATTTGTTGCTTTGGTATTTGCTAAGAAGGATGGGAGGGAGAGAGGCTGCAACTGTGACCCTGCAGGCAAGGGAGAGAAGAAGGAATAAGTTCCACCAGAGGAATAAACCACAGAATATAATTTTGCATATAAAAATCTCTTAATGAAACCACTGCCCTTGCTGCAGCAGCCATAGCAGTGGTTTGTCCTAAACATCAAATTATTATTGAATAAGTGTTGTTTATTCCAGAATTATTATTAAGTAAGACAAGGCATTTAAGCAGTCGAATTTGTGGGGTGCAAGTCTGGGGCATTGCAGGGGAAGCAGAGGGGTGGTGGCAGGAGCCTGGATCTGAGACTGGGCCAGCTGGCCAGAGCCACCAGCCTGTCCCAGCACCCTGCAGCAAAACAACCCTGAGAGAGGCTCCAAAAGAGACACCCAGAGCTGGGAGACTTATCTGAAGCAAGCAGAAATCTCTGCAGCTTTGGAGATTGCACCTGCCACTAGAAATAATTGCAGCTAAGGCTTGTGTCTGGTTTTCCCCCATCTTTTTTTCTGTCTAACAGCTGTTTCTATAGATGATGTGGCAATGCAAGGCTGAAATAGCTGCAGGCTACTGATGTGCTTCTCCTGCTTGGCCCAGCATCTCCAGAGCATTAACAAATGCCATTGGTGCCTCCTTTCCAAAGGGTGGAAGATTCATTTCAAGGGTTCTGAGATCTCAACAATATTTACACTGTTCAGAACAAATCTTGCCTCTGTTGATATACCAAGTGTATTCACTTTATGATTATTCTTTTATAAAAATCAAACTGGCTAGATTTTACCCAGGCAGACTGAGGAAAGTGCTGTTGTAACAGGAAAGGCAGAAATGAGGGAATGGAAAGAGGATGGACAGGGACAGAGAAAGGAAATGAAGATTAGGAATAAAAAAGGGAAAGAAAAAGCCCTTGTGTAAAGCTCAGGAAATGAGTTGGCTTCTCAGAGATATTAGAACAAGAAAAGAGCGAGGACAGATATGGATGACTAAGGAAATCACAAAGCCTATCACGGAAAATAAGAAGGTTTCTGACATTTGAGGCATCATGAAACATGAAAAGTAACAAAAGGAGCATGAATGAAGGCAGAAAGGGCAGAGAAAACAGGCCAGAGTTCCTGTGCAAAGTGTGATTTTCTCTTATCTGGATATAAAATATTAAAGTGAGGCAGTGGGCAGCCCTGGGCTGTACTTTCACCCCTCCCTCCCCAGGCAGGTTTGTTCCTGTACCCTGCATGGAATGGTGGAGAGGAACACACAAAAACTGGGATAATTTAGATAAAAGTGCTTTGTCCACGTCTGGAAGAAGGGCTGCACGCTGTGGATTGAGAGTGACAGGGAATGGCTGTGGATTTACAGAGGGGATGTGGAAACATCAGTGGGATGGGAGCTGAGCCTGACCTCCAGCACCAGGCCCGGGGGAATCACACAACTCCTTCCTCACAAAAAGAAAACACTTATTTTTTAGCGGTAAAACTATTTGTAAATAACCCAGCAAACTCCCTTCATCTGCTCCAAGGGATGTGACACCTGTTTGGAAACAAACACCAAGGATGCTGCAATTTCCACAGGTTTATCAGAGGGCTGCAACTTCAGGCTTTACCTGCAGGAAAGCTGTTTGTTCCAGAGATCCCAGAGATGCCCTGGTGGTCTCACCAGTCTTTCAGGCTCAACAGAAATAGCTGGATAGGCCAGCACAGGAACACAACTAATTCTTGGTTTAGCTGTGTTGTGGTTTAGGAGTATTCATAAATCATCCTCCTGATCCCTGGGGCATCCTACCGACTCCCATTATCACCTTCTTATTCTAATAGGAACATTCTCAGTGCAGCAAATCCCCCATTTTCCACAGCTTTCAATCACAACCAAAGAGTAGAGATGAAAAATCTGCATTTCAAATTATTGTTTGTTGTTATGACAACATCACATGGATTCAGTCCTTGCTGCAGTCCCAGGCTTCAGAGCATTTCCAAGGCTTTTATGCAAAGATTGTGTTTTTAAGACACATATGCCACAAAGCCAAAGGGGTCACAGCTTCATGTGATGTAAAATATCAAGGGAAGCCTCCTGGAATATGATTCCAGAGAAAATTATCTCAGCAGCCAAGGATAAACTTTTCTTCCTCCTATACTTCCCCATAATATTTCAAACTGCAGCCAGGTACAAAAACACCCAAGAAGGGTCTATGGAAGGTACAACAATGGTGGCCTTTCCCTCCATCTGGGGTTTGGTGCATGGGAGTATTCAGTAGATGTACAAATGTCATTTTCTGCATTATAAAGAACGAATAGATATGGAGAAAAAAAGAGAAAAAATAAAAGAAATATACAATTGGGATCACTGAAGCAAATAAACTGAACTATAGGAATGCACATGATAACAGCATTGCAGTTTTAGAGCCCAAATTTATCATTATGGGTGCCTGAGACAGAGAACAGGCCAGAGATTTCATCTGGTGATTTCTGAGAATGCAGCTCAATATATTAAAAACAAAAAAAAACCCAAAACCAACAAATGTCAGCAACAATTCATATGAAGTATAGAATGAAAAATTTTTCTTGGTGTCAATAAACCACATTAATGGCATCAACTCCCAGCCCAGCCATGGTGATCCTGCACTGCCTCCATCCAACAGCTCCACCTGACAAAACAGGGATGTCACTGACACACTTTGACACACCATTAATATTTTTATCATTTTATAGATTGCTTAGAAAGTTAAAGGGAGTCAGAGCAGCATCAAAGGACCTGGTCCTGGGGGAATAAACAGGAATTATCTGCTTGGACTATCAGAGAGTGTTTTGAGCTCACAATTCCCTGAAGCTGGACAGAAAGTGACACAGGAGGAACCCACCATCTCCCCCTGTGCTGGTGCAGCTCTTGGAGGTGTTAATCCCTCAGGATTCATCCTTCCACGTGCTGATGTCACCCCGAGGCAACTAAAACTCAGTAGATAAGGGAGGGTGATCTGTGTCTGGAAAGGTGAAGCTGAAGGACAAAGATGCAGGTGAAAGGGTTAGTGAGGATCAAAGGGGGATCTCTGATCTGATGTGACTACAGGGGTTCCTCGGGAGCAGGAGGAGGAGGAGGAGGAGGAGGAGGAGGAAGAGGAGGAGGAAGAGGAAGAGGCTTTAGCCTTTTGGGGAAGGCATTCCCAAGAGCCCTGCAGTCATCCCTGGGGCGAGGAGGGACCAGGCTGCAGCAACATCAGCATCTGATTGAAGGAAAACCAGCAACAAAGTCCATGATGGTTTTAGAGCACTAAGGGAAAAAAAAGTGGTTGAACTAAACTATTGCCATCCATCTTCAGCTGAAAGCAGAGCCACACATCGATGGCAATTTATAAATAGATTGTGAGCCTTATTAAGGGTTAGTAAAATTGTCCTGACTCCTTATCTCTGCTCTCATTGACATGAATAGCTGCCATTCATTCTGGGGAGAGAATTTTCCTTGTACTGAATAAAAATTCCCTGCTCACAATCCCCACTTTTCATCATGTGTTCCCTGCATTAGTGCAGTTATTCAGCCACAGATGTTTATTCCAGCCGAGCCCAGACTGGGACTTTACTCAGCCCAAGAGTGAATAAAAGTCACTCAAAGCACGGAGACGGGGTCATGCAGAGCAAAGCACTCCCCTCGTGTTTCATTTCACACTCTCCTGCCCATGAGGAGCCCGTGGTGATCCCGTGAGCCAAGGGCTGAGTGCCTGGCACCTCGTGACAGCTCGGTGAGCCTCATGCCAGGGATAACCTGTTAACCACCAAAGTGCCACAAAAACACCCCAATTCCATTCAGCACTCACTCAGTGACTGCTGGGAACTGCACTGAGCAGCAGCTCGGGCTCACACAGCAAATATTCCCTCCCAATGCTGTGCCAGCCCAGCTGTGCCCACATCACCAGGGCATCCTGGCAAGAGGAAATTCTCTGCTAGGGGCCATCAGTATGGCCACGTTCCAAGATTTGTTTAAAAATCCTTTGTACTCAGCTCCTTGCAGACCATCAGGCTCCTAAATCCCCACGGCAGAGCCCTGTGAGGGAGGCACTGGGGGGCTGTGGGCAGGAGGAGCAGCACACGGAGCCCCTGCTCCACTGCCCACCCCACACTGTCCCCCCACCACACGCACAAAATGTCAAGCTACAGCAGCTTAATAAGATTTTACAAGCATCCACCTAATCTGTTTCATAGGCAAGTTCATGAAAAGCAAACTCCAATTTCACGGGAAGCCAAATGTATGGATCCTTAGAACATATATACTTAGAAGAAAGCTCTCACAATGATATTTCAGTCAGCCTAGAAATAGGATTATCTCAGAAACAGCCCCATGCTGGGTTTTCATTAGCATGTAGCACTAGAAAGATTTCATCACCTTAATAATTTTTCAAGCTTCTGTAATATCCATGATTGCCCATTAGTTCCACTGCCTCAAAGTGACCCCTCATGTTTTTTTGTTATTAAGCAAAAAGACAGAAAACAAAATGAGATGCAACCTGGCAAATACCGGCTAATGACATCTGGGGGAAAAGAATTTGAAACAGAGATTCAAGGGGGAAAAAGATGCCTTGGAGCCACAGTAAATGTGACCTAATTTAAATGGTGGACAATAAATATGAATTTGTAGCATGAGGTAGGTGCCTGAACTGCCTGTAGGTTTTCAAGCTGCATAATAACATATAAATAATAATAATATAAATAATAACAGGTTCCCATTGCAAATGAGGCAGGGACATCACCTGGTCTTGGGTGACCCTAAAATCCTCTCACCTGGTGGAGCAGAGTCACCCCAGTGACCTGTAACTGGAATCCTCAATTACAGCAGAGGTTAAAGGGGATCCCTGGGGCTGGGGTGGCACACAAGGCTGGACGTGGTGACAGCATGTCAGTGCCAAAGGCAGGGAGGAAATTAATACTTTGAAGGAGGACAGAGCCAGAAATAAAAGGGATGAAATTAAGCAAGATTCAGGCTGGGGAAATACACCCCAAAGTGGTACATATATTTATTTTTTACATATACATACACACATATCTATATGTGTGTGTGTACACATACACACATACATATATATATATATATGGTTATAAGTGTATGTGTATTTTATCTTCAAGAATCTGAGGAAAGGAGTGAAAATCCCCTGGTTTGGACCTGTCTAGATCCATGGTGCTCAGCTGGATTTCCACACTTCCACACAGTGGCACACAGTACAAAGGGATGTGCAGGATATTTTTCTGGATTATCAGGGAGAGTATTTGATTTTCTTTTCCATAATCTCTTGTTATGAATCCATTAACAGATCATTCCCAGACTGAGCCCTCTGATCTCCACCCAAGGACTTGGACATCTCAAAAACTCAGTTTCCCACAGGAGCACAGCTGAAGGCCCAAGATGACCAACACCATTTGTACACAGAGATTTTTTTAGATTTCCAGCTTCTGATGGTGATTTAAAGATACAAATCAGCCCAGCAATGCCAGCCTGATTGCAACCTTTTAATCCTGCCTTGCATGTCCATGTGCATTCCCTGAGCTTCCAAACACCCCATGGAGAACAGCAACAACCCCAACCATCCAAACAATGTCTAACTCTGCTCCTACTGAAACATTAAAAAAGTTTCCTTTAATTTGGCAAGGCCACAATTAGACCAGTCAGTTAAAGGCATGAAAAGAGAAGTTCAGGGATGCCAAATTCTTTCCTCGTTATGTTTTCCTTATAGAAGTGATGCTCATGTAAACTGATTCAGGCTTTGGGAACTCTCATTTTCCACTGATTACAGCCAACTTCTCCCCAGTCTATTTTATATGAGCTTCTTGCAGACCATAAGGAACCAGTAGGTAGCTGGGTTGGTACAGGTAATTAATAGATTTTCATTTTACAGATAGGTAAATAAGGGAAAAGAAAAACTAAGGGCAAAAAAACTATCTCAGCTTCTGAAGCCCACTATTACACCTTTGGTGTACAATAAAATTGCAGCTTGAAATGCAAATAGTCCCAAATTAACAAGTTTTGGTGAACAAAAGGAAGATAATAGCTTTTTTTCTGCCATACACATCTGTTCATTAGTGCTGTCTCCCAGACCATTACAGCTGCTCACAGTTTAAAAGAACAACAAACACTTCAAACAATATTTACAAGAGGAATTAGCAACAGAATGTGAGCAAATAAACTTTGCTTCGAAATGTTTGGGCAATAAAGTATATTTAGCAAATTTTTATGCATCCTCTGAAACAACAAGTGGTTGGATTGTGGTGATGTAGCCTGACCCAGAGGAAAATTGAATATTCTATTAGAAGTTTTGCCTAATTTTCTGGTTTTAGTTTGATGAACAGGTTATTTTGGTATGTCTCACATTAGTTTTAGGGTTAGAAAATTCAGGGACTCTTTTTGCATAACCCATTTATTATAACCTGAAAAATGGCACTGAAAAATGTCCCTGATTTTACTAAATCACGCATTTTGTCCCTTTTTGCCCATCACCTTCTGTTCATATGGTTTACACAACCTCAGGGATTCAGATGAACTTTAAAAATTTAGAGCATTCTATTAAAATTTTAGAACAGTTTTGGAGTAATTTTGCAGCTTTAATCAGTTCAGGACAGCCTGTAAAACCACGGTTTTTTCTAATCTTGATTTCCCAGGACATGGCCTGACCAACAGTCTCACAATCTCCAGTGTCAATTTTGCCACTTGTCTCTCATAGTTTTAGGGTTGGGGTTTTTTGTTTGGTTTGGTTTTTTTGAGTGAAACTGCTGAACTTGTCAGGTGGGTTTCAAGAAATAAGATTTTAAAGAGGAAAGAAATGATAAAATATCCCTGTATCCTCTTCCCTGCCTGGAGCCTGTTCCCTTGCCTTGGGGCACTTTGTTGTTGTTCCTCCTCTGCTCTTCTTCCTCTGAATTTCACATAGTCCTCCAATCATTTTTTTCCCTCTCCTTACTCACTTGGATACTTTGACACTGTAAAAGTCCTTGCTGGGAAAAAAAAAAAAAAAAAAAAAAGTGGCATGGCTGTTGGGAATAACCCAGGTGGGTTTCCCTTGAGCCCTCAGATCCAGGATACACCTTGGAAAGAAACTTCCCCCTAAACATCCCCAAAAAATTTTATTGGTATTTTACTAGACAACACACTACCCCACAAAAAAGAAAAGAAGCTTTGGAAATTGGTACTGCTGGAGGAAAATAAGCCACTGAAACCCTGAATTTACTTTCAATATTATCCATTAGAACCAGTGCTGTGTGATTTCAAGTGCCTAAGAGCAGAATGATTCAGAAAAAGGGATCTGAATGTCACACAGAGAATGGAAACATCCAGAAATGAGGCAGATAAACAAGTAATTTATAACCTTTCACGGTTCAGGGACTAAGCATAACATTAACAGCTTGTAGGTAGGAAGACACATCTTATTAAGCAAATGATTCCTGTGACCTCTTCATATTCCTGTGTCTTCCTGCCTCTGTCAGAAACCACCAGGCATGGCACGAGCCCAGGTCCAGCACAGGCACTGAATGTGCATGAAAAGTTTTGGGGAAAAAAACCCCAAATCTCCTCCTGGAGCAGCTTCATTGCAATCAAAATAAATAAAGGATGAGAAATAAACAGCTGTATAAAGTTAAAGAGAACTAAATTCTAATTTCTAAATGAAACACTTGCCAGCGTTCTCACTGTGCCACAGGTGAGTCCTCGGAGCCACGGGCAAGTGGCAAATGCCAGGGAAGTGCACAGGGATGGCTTCTGCCAAAGCAGCCTTGGAAATGTCACCCAACGCCCCCAGAGCTGGCACAAAGCGTTTGTTAATAAGGAAACTGTTGCTTTTAATGACTTCTAATCACTGGCTTTAGAATCTGTGATTCTAAAAGGAGGCAAACAGAAGCCTGGCACGCAGCACTTGGCACTCCTGGCATCCACCGAGGGGGGAGGAAGGGATCAGTGCCCGGGGATCAGGGCAGTGGGAAACCAGGGCAGTGGGTGCAGGTCCCTGTGCCACCTCCTGGCAGGTGAAATGAATATCGTGGCACAGCTGGGCAAGGTCAGGGATGAAAGCAGCCCAAACCCAATATATTGGGTGTCTTAGGAGAAAGAATCAGAGAAGGAGCATTCCTTGATGATTGTCTAACACAAAGGCACAGCCTAACCCATTCTAAGGGAAACCTTGCAGCCCTGTAGCTCATTCCCCCAATTTGTGGGGTTCAGAACCCAAGCACAGCCCTGGTTTAATAGGAAATGAAAATTCCTCCTTTATTTCTGCAGCTGTGGTGTCTGTGATGTTTCTCTGAGGAAGGGCCCCACGGTGGGCACCAGTGGCATCCCAATAGCAATGACAAGGTTTTTATTGCACCAGTTCTACCCCAGACATTTCTCTCCTGCCATCCCAGCATCCATCTCTTGTCAGCCAGCACAGTGTTTTTCCAAGAATAGTTGTGATGCAAGATGCTGCATTCCCTATTATCTGCAGGAAAGCAGGCAAAGACAATGGAGAAGAAAGGGTAATCCCACAGGGCATCCGTGGCTGGCAAGAGAAATTCTGAAGCAGGCTGGAATTGCAAACGGAGCTAGGAATGATGGAGCTGGGGAGGGGGAACAAAAAGCCCCAACAAAACAAGCTGCTCTTTTGTCCTCTTATTTCTCTCCTTGGCTCACGGTCCTGAGATAACAATGACTGTTCCTCCCTGGGTGTGTGAAAGTTGGAATTTGTGGAGCCTGGGGGATGCTGGGGCAGGGAGAGAGGGAAGGGAAATATTCCCAACCATTCCCTGTGGTGCTGGGAGCCCAGGGCTGGCGTTTCTCTGAGGAACGGCCAAGTGCAGCTCTGCAATTACACAGCTGTAATTAGAAGCAGCTGCCCCAAAAGCACTTGTGGCTACGGAGAAAAGGGCAGTGTCCATGTGGGAAAGCTCCCTGAGCCGGTGTTTGTAAAGGGAGTTTTCCTTCCTGCATGGCTTGAATAGGAGGGGAACTGTCACGGGCTGCTGCAGGGATGGGAGAGCCAGGGACAAGGAGCTGCCTCTTCCCTTCCCAACATCTGGGGAGGTGAGAAACGGGGCTGCCTGTGCAGAGAGAGGAAGGAAAAGAAGTAAAAAATGGGAAAGGCAGCTTAGGTCAAATGTTTATCAGGTGCCTGGTTTTCCCAAACAGCACTGGGGGAGCTGTGGGTGCTGCAGGCCTGATGGAATATTGATGCAGATGGGGATACTTTGGCCCAAGTGCAAATTCCAGCTTTGCAAAAGTGGAAAATGAGCAGTGCTCTGCTCCAGTGAGTGACTGGGATGGGATGTGCCCGGGGTGCTCACCCCAGCCCTGGCTCCTGCTCCAAACCCTTTGGAAGCCCTCTGCTCTGTCATCCCCTCCAATGGGAAAATCTGCTCAGAAAGTGCTCCCACCCCACCTGTCCTGTCTGCCTTCCCAGTCAGTGCCATCCCAGGGCAGCTGCTCCATAACTGGAGTGAAAAATGCTTCAGCTCATCCACGTGTTCAATATTTGTCCATTTTAAGGCTTTTCCTCCAGGGAATGAACAGAACTCCCACAAACACAGCACCCAGGAGCATCACCCAGGAGGGCTGGACCAGGAGAGCTCTTCCCATGTTTGCTATGGACTGTGTCACTGGCATCACTCTACCACCTGGTCCCTGCTTTCACACATCATTTACCTTTTATCAACCCAGTACTTTTATTGCTCACCTGTGATAAAGTGAGGTAGGATTGAGCAGCCTTCCTGTCCAAATCAGATGGAAACACCCAGAAACCCCTCCAGCACCTCACATCATCTACTCTCCTGCAGGTTTACCAAACCCAGACCTCCCAAAATCCTGTTTTTGGCCAAGGGATCCCTTACAAGATGTCCACAATAGAAAATTCTGGGTTCTTGCACTTTCCCTTCCCTTTTTCTTGCAGCTTCTGCGTTTTCCTGACTGTTACTCAATGTTTCAGGGGACACAAGCTTTTAATTTTAATTCAGTTCTGATGTGCTCAATTGATGGTTAAAGCTGGGATGTTAAGGAAAAAACACACCAAATACCCTGAGACTTCCTGATAAAATCACAGACACTGGTGAGACCAGATGAAATAAGACACTTCCCAGAATTTGCCCTAGATACCAGCTGCAAATCAAAGCTAAATGGGCTCTGAAACTTGAAGTGGACGCAGCTCCCCACTGATTTCATCTGGAGCAGTGGGTGCTCAAAAACCTGATGTAAGATATTTAGTTCCTTCATTAAGGCGAGGGCTCGAGGGTCTCCCATCAAACAGAAACCCCGGGTGAGGAATCCCCCAGCTCCCGGAGCAGATGCTGAGCCAAACCAGGAAAGCAGTGAAGCAGGAAACCACTTGGAACGGGGATTTTGAGCAAAACTGAGAGGGACTGTGCCCCCAGCACGAGCTGCCAGCCCCCGGGTGGGCAGAGCAGCCCCTCGAGCAGATGCTGCCTGAGCAGAGACTCCTCTCATCACTCACACGGCTCTTGGGATGAATCACAACGTGACATGGGGCTTTTCTGTCAAATACGGGCTTTTCTGTCAAATACGGGCTTTTCTGTCAAATATGGGCTTTTCTGTCAAATATGGGCTTTTCTGTCCCTTGCAGGGCTCTCCATGGCTCCAGCACAGCAGACACCAGAGTGATCTGTGTGACAGAACACGGGCAGGTTGAGCATGGTATTAAATACTAGAAAAAGGGGCTGCCAAACCCTTGTCCCCCTATGGGAAACTGTTCTCTACCAATTAAAAACAAGTTGTTACAAACAAATTAAGACCACACTCAAAATACTTTGTTTTTACTTAACAGCTGGGATTTGATTACCTGAAGGCTAAAAAATGGTTTCTTGTGGACATAATTCTGCACAGATGATAGACTCATTGAATCATGGAATGGTCTGGGTTGGAAGGGACATTAAAGCTCATCTTGTTCTTAATCCCTGCCATGGCAGGGACACCTTCCACTGTCCCAGGCTGCTCCCAGCCCTGTCCAGCCTGGCCTTGGACACTGCCAGGGATCCAGGGGCAGCCACAGCTGCTCTGGGCACCCTGTGCCAGGGCCTGCCCACCCTCACAGCCTGCAATTCCTTCAAAAATGAAGAACATTCCTTAGCATGCTCCAATCCAATAGATCCTGGCTCTCAAAACTGCCATGATACAGAGGCTTGCTTTCTCAGGGTGGAAGCATCCAGCATGAATTTGCTTTAACAATTCCCTTTTTTCATTGTTTCTCTATTTCCAGGAGAAGCCCATGATGTACCAGGAGTATCCCAGTGAGCTGGCTGAGCGGGAATAGCCAAAACCTCACCCCATGCAGGCTTTGTGATTAGCTGCTCATTTATCTGGAAACTGTCTTGGTTTGAAAAGACAGGTGTCTGCTAAGGAAGGCAGGAGTCTCTCTTGAAATGGACAGTGTAAACTCCCTCCCTATGAATTATTATAATTCTGAGATTAAGGGGCTCTCAGGCAAAGATATGGAAATAGGAATAACGGTTCCTTACTAGGCAAATTAAAATAAAAATGAGTAATAAAAAAAAAAACACTGACAGAGTGAGAATCCAACCTGACCCCCCGTCAGTCAGTCAGGGTTGGTGCAGTCCCATTCCATGGTGGCTGCAATCCTGCAGTGACAGATGTGGTTCTGCTGGAGCAGGGCTCCTGCACAAGGTGCACTTTTCCTCCAAAGCTCCAGGGATGATGTGCAAGGCTCTGGTTTTCCTCTGGGATCCAGTGGGAAAAGGCTGCTCTGCTGTTCCAAATCTCCCCTTTGATCTGGGTAGGAAATGCTTGGCTCCTCCCCTGGCTGGAGCATCTCCCAATGGGATGATGGAATTTGATCAGCCCTGCCCTGGGACTGCATGGCCATGGACAGGAGAGATCTCCTGGAGGGAGGATGGGCTGTGGGAAAGATAAAGAACACTGCAACAGCTGGGTGAACAGCTGGAACATGAACAGAGGATATCCCCCCAGAGTTAATGAGGGATGGGTGATGGAAGGGATAAAGAACACTGCTCCACCTGGTTTTACCAGATGGTGACAGAACACACACTGCTGGTTACATCCTGCATTGCAACCTAAGAGAAACAAAGGGTGACTTTAGGGTTGTTTAATCCTTCTGCCAGATATAACACGATGGCCTGTAGATCCATCAGAGCATCCAGCCCGAGGCACACAGCACTGAGGTAACAGTGATGCACCAATTATACTGAATAATATTCATATTTATAACAGCAAACCATCCATTGTGGGCATTAGCTGTCTTTGACATTGTTTAAAGTGATGAAGGAGATAAAATAAACCCAGCAGCTTCCTCTATTACCCAGGAAATAACGGGTGAGAAGTAATAATAAACTGCAAAGCACAGAGGAACCAGAGCTTTCTGCTGCAGATGGACTCAGTCCTGAGGGAAAGGTCTCTGTCTTGCTTTATCTTCCTTTGCTACTTAAAAAAAAATGAAGGCAGCAGAATCCGTGGATAAATTAAACAAGGCAGTTACTCTCCAAACACTGAATTGCACCACCAGCCTTAATTAGATCTCACAGCCCGACTGTGAAAATTGGGGCCTTTAATTTGTGAGTTATGGTAACTTGCTGGTGTTTATTAACCTCACATGCTCAAATTCTAGGTTTCACAGCACTGTGCATCAGCCATCCATTCCTACTGGAGAGCTTTGCTAAAGTGGTGGTTTCCAAAAATTCCTGCATCCTCAGGGAGAAATCAGCAGGCACTGATGGCATGTGGCTGGTGAACATTCACATTGTCAGTGGTGCTCGAGGTCAGCTCACACACAATCCTGGGATGGGGGTCCCAGTGCACGAGTACAAATCCCTTTTAACCCTCCCAATGCCCCCGTGCCCTGGGAGCTCTGCTCGAGCCATGGGAAGAACTCCACGACAGCTTAAAAATCCACACTTCCTATCTGTGTGTTTTCCCTCTGAACTTCATCATTATCCAAGAGATTCCCATATCTGAGGCATGAAGGAGTAGTGCAGTAATTGCCTTAAATGCTTAATCTTGGGGGAATTTAGGCTCATACAAACAGATCATCCTTCCCCTCACTGGTGGCTGTTTCTGTGTGGTGCTTAAATTGCAGTAATGAACCTGCCACGATGCTACACCCTGTTGTTTGATCTACTCAGGGGCTCATGGCTGTGGGAAATAACTCCATGCCTCCAGCTATGACATAAAAATAGTGTGTTTGAAGGATCCCAGAGAATCCTAGTCCTGGTGCTGCAAGGTCTGAGAGGAGCCTGTGCTGAAGGCATCAATATCCATCAATACCCAGGCTGAACTGTGCAAGGCAACAGCAACACAGATCTAGAGAACGGTCTGCAGACATAAAACCCAAAAATTTTAGCCTGATTTCATTAGAACTGCTGATGTATCTGAAAAAAAAGGCAGAAAAGCTTTTGGGTTCACAACCCCCTCATCAAAGCTGACAGAGATTACAAGTTCTATGTGTGCTTGAGTGCTCTGCTGAATTAGGGCCCTGCATCAGTTCGAGGCCATTGCTCTGCAATTTCTCCCTTAATTTTGTCGCTATTTGCTCCTTTCTCCCGATGCTGAATGGGCTAAAAGAGGGTCCTGCTGGATGCAATATATGGTTATCTAGAAGAGTCTTCACACTTTAAACCATAAAGAAACAATTTCCTCTGAATATAGGGAGTTGATTACTACCACAAGCCTTCCTAGGCATGGGGAATAGAAAGCTTAGATGGCCTAAATCAAATGTGCTGCCTCACTTTAGTTTAATAAAATCATCAGGACATCATTTAGTACCTAATCATTAAATATTGAAGCCTGCTTTTTAATTCAGGGGTAATTCTGCCTCTTAGAGTTTACTTTTGCTTTTTCCTGCTAATATTTCAGACTCGATGCCTAAAATATGCCAGCCATTAAAGTGATAGCAGAGCAGAAATAAACTGATTGCAGGGCAGATACAAACACATAAACATGCACAAGCAGTAAAAATGGATGGGCAGTTAAACATGCTGAGGGATGCACTCCTTGCCCCAGTCTCTGTGGCTCCTTGTTGCCTGTGACCTTGTTTAAGTAGTCCAGATGTCATTTATAGCCCTTCTTAGACATCCTGAGCTCTGCATCGATTTTATTTTTTTTTTCTAATTCTGATCATTCTTGCTGTTTACACTTTAGCTTGGGGCTTCGGTGCCACAAAAGATTTGGAGATACCCCAGTAAAATCTGCTAAGTGAACACATTATTTACTTCCTTGGGATTTTTGTCAAGTGTTGATTAAATTAAGACATATTACTGGCTTCATATTTACATCTGCCCCTGCCATTTCCATTATTGAGCCCTCCTCAATCAACACAAGGGAACACAGCAAACTGTTCCTCCTGTAAGCTGTGCCTGAGACATTGAGAAAACAGACTGGATGTATGTTCCCCATTGGAATATTTCCCACCTTAATCCTAAATCCAGACTCAGTTTTGCACCTTACACCGACCCCCAATGGCTCTGCACTGCTATCAAAGCTAATGAAGGAAAGTTAATACATTTTCCAGATCTCTGTAAAAACTTCGTTTGCCCAATTATCTTGTCTAATTGCCTTACACATTGACAGATGAATACATGACCCCCTGACATTTTAGTTTGCCACCTATAAATTTGCAGAAGAGATCTCATTCTTATTTAGTTTGTCTGATTTAGATTTTAAGATGCTTTGCTGAATTATGCCTTTAACATTAACTGTTGTGTGCTCAATCAAATTGATTTTCCTTGGACCATTTGATAAAATTCTGTAACTGCTCTGTAGGAGACAAGGATAGCAGTCGCTTGAGTAATGAAATGATGGAAAAGAGGAAACAGGAGACACACGGTGGGATCAGTGGGAGCCACGAGCAGAAACCTGCAGCCAGCTCTGATGGGAGCCCAAGCCATCACTGGAGCCTGTGCATTGAGTGACCCCATCAGCACTGGCAAGAAAAAGACCAAGAAGCTCAAGCAGAACAACTTCCATCATGGGAGTGTAGTGAAAACAATGCTTTTAATGTCTTTTCCACTCAAAAGTTATCCCCAGTTCTAACCAGTATCTGCTCAAGCAGAAATTTTTTCCCCATTTCTTGCCAGACGTCTACACTCACAACTCTGCCTCCAGCACACACCTCGCAGTTGTGTTTGCCCCTGAGGTGACTGACAATGATGCTTGAAATTTTACCTCTATTTTAGCCATATTTTTAGTTCAGTAAATTACCCAGACGTTCACTTTGCTTTTATGTCCCTTTCTGCAGGTGTTGCTGGACCACCTGTAGGGGCTTTTAGCACTAATGTTCCTCTCTGCTCCTCCCGTGGGTTGGGGCATGGCCTGGGGGTGTCACCACCAGCTTCACTCTGCTGATGGTCTTAAAAAACCACACTCAGCTCTGGGATTTTGAGGATTTTGGGGAAGTTTTTTGGGATTGGGGTTTTTTTTTCCCCGAAGTCCCTCCAGAGTTCTTGCTTAATCTCTTCCTCCTTGTATCCTGGATTTACAAATCCCATCAGATTTCCAGCAATAAAACTCCACTGCCTCTCCTTCCTTTATTTCAGAGCTCCTCTTTGGATGGCCATTCCACACCACGATCTCTTTTCTCAGCACATCCATGGAAATAAACCTCAAGTGGTGCAATCTATTGCTGTGTCCTGCTCATGTAGGGAGTCTCAGGGAAATCCTGTATTTGACCCTTTTTAACTCTGCCTTCACTCAGAGTCAGGATGGAAGCACCAGAGATGGATTTTTGTGTTCACACTCGGCTGTTTATTACTTCTTAGCTATAGAAGAGTGAGTTCCACAGCACCTTTAGCTAACAAGCTAAAAGTGAGAAAATGGAGCTGGATCTTGCTCATTACAAGGTCTTCCAAGGTCCAACTATCCAATTAAAAGCTAACATCTATATTATTTATACTTTTGACCCTATGACCAAACACCTGTGACCTGAACTGAGGGATTTTCTATTCAACCAAAAATTACTACCCAAAACCAAGGAGAAGGAAGAAGAAGGAAGAAAAAGCCAATGCCCAAGAGCCTCCATCTTGTCCCATCCCTATCAATATATTCTAAAATCCCAAATTCCAAACCCTTCCCCATGTGGTATTACATATTTCTATTCAAACTACACACCAGTGGTTCTGACTCCATCACTCAAATTTGGAAGTTTTCTCCAAGGCCTCAAGTCAAAAGCAGTGCTCTTTTGAGGGTCAGTGCCAGAAAGCACAGAAAACTCCCAGGCTTCAGGGTTCCAACAATCCTGCCCACAGGGTGACAGGGTGGTTACAGCAGCCTCTACTGCCTGTAGCTCACAGGAATTTGGGACACTGAGGTGCCCTGCCTGCATCTCCAGCCTGAAGCCTTTGGGGCTGGAAGGAGAAGCCCCTGGGAACAAACTTTGCTGCTGGCAGTGGCCTCTGGGATCTGCACAGACAGATCTGCAGGAAGACATCATTTCCATTTGCCTCAAGGAGATTAAGCTTGCTGCTTGCCGTGGTTTATCCTGTCAAATCGAGCAGGCTGCAGGGCTTATCAGGCAAAGCAATGCAGCTGCCAGATAGAGAGGAGACTTTCCAAAAGTACTGAGAGTTGTTCAGCACAACCTTGCCCACCTTCCTTCCCCCCCACCACCCCTGCAAGTTATTTTTGGAACTGAAAAAGAGAAAACCATAATAGGTTTTTGGGCAGGCCAGAACTCCCCTGGATGTTCACTGATATTTGGCCAGGTGTGTTCAGTTATTTAAACCATTATTTTTTTGCTGCTATTGCTTTAGAGCAATAAAGAGAGATTAGAGCAGCCCTTCCAGTAATGAAAGTTCTGTACCAATAACCACCCTTCTCATCCCAAGGCAAACACCCACAAGGCCAAGAACAGCAACCTTTGTGCTTTACAGGTGAAAAACAGACAGTGAGGGGTTAAGGAGCTGGTCCAAGACTTCTCTGACAGATGGTACCAAAGGAGAGAAGGGTCAAAAGTATTTTTGATGCATCATCCTACCAGATAATGCACATTTGGTCAAGCAGCATATTGAAGGGAAGGGCTGTGGGTGTTGGGGTGTACAAGGGGAAGCTGGAGAGCAAAAATTAAATGAAGCGGGGGAGGGAAATTCTTCTCAATCCATTTGCCACAAAGGGCTGTGTGCCTGGTGAAAAGCACAGGTAGCCAAGCTGCAGAAGTCACTGGGGAGGAGGGGATGTTCTCATTATTAGGATATAATCACTTGTTTGATTACATTATTGATTATACTGCTTCATTATCGGGATTGTATTATTTCATTTCATCCCTTATGTTCCCTGCTTGCTTGTCATCCCACAGTAACCAGAATTTGTGTTACCATTATTAATCCTCCCTTCTCTTGAAAACAAAACAAAAATTTCCCTTTTGGATCATTCAGAGAAGCAATAAAGGGATCTCCAAGGTTTTTCCCAGTTAAACCAGTCCATCCAACACACAGCAAATGTGACCTCTCACAGGACAGCTTCAGCCATTATGGGTTTTCCTGAATACCCTCCCACCAAAATGGGAAGCTGCATCACAAAATCTGCTACACAGAGCTTGGGTAAGTCCTTCTGACACCCCACCTTGCAGTGCTTTGATGCTCCAGCAGGTTTTAAAACACCCCAATTACAACCAGGCTGTGTACATCTATCTAACAGACAAATGCAGCTTGGAGTTCACAAGCAGGAACACATTCAGGATGATGCTGCTTTTAAACTAATGGGATTTGTAGCTCTCCCAGGTCAGGGAAGAGCCAACTACTGTGATGCAGAGACAGAAGAAGCCACATTAGCCAGGGCACTGCAGGGCTTTCCATATTACAGCATTAGAATAAAAATAATGTGCTAGAAAATGCTGTTTTGCAGCAGATTGGAGAGCACAGCGATTCCTGGCATGGCGCTGGATCAAAGCCGAATCCTATAGCATTAATTATGCAAACACCAATGAGAGACATTTTGCTGGTTAAAGCAAAGAAAAATAATCAGATCGGTGTTGTTACACTGTGAAACAGCAAAACAGATTCTGTGCAAACGATTAAATTCATTTGTGCAGTCAACCTGCACGGACATTTCTTCCAGATTTGCGAGTTCTTGTGCCAGTTTTCTCAAATGTGAGAAAACATGGAGCTCTCACACAAGTCCACGTCAGACATGGTGCCAGTCCTTAAATTTCTGGGTTTTAAAAAATGTTCATAGTTTATCTGACTGCTGAGTCTCAGCCAGAGAGAAAAACTAGCCAGTCACATACGAGTGCATTGCTCTTGTCACATCTGAGAAATAAAAGCAAACTAGAGCCATTTTCTCTAGCAAGACTTAGTTAAAATAGTAGCAAATTGCAAAATTCAGGTAGAAGGGAGCAAATAAACAACCTATTACAACTAAATTTATTCCAAGCCAGTTCTTGAAAATAATCCAGCAGCACACCTGGCAGAGTACACAGACACCCAGCCTGCCTCAGGTCTCAGTTAAATCAGTTTGGAGGATTGGACAACCCAGAAGGGAAAATCAAATCCCTAGGGAAAGCCATGGGCAGGAGGCAATTCCCTGTGTGTGGGTATTTGGGGTATTTGGTGTTTAGCCAAGTGTGGCTCCATGGGATACAGCTCCCACTGTCACCCAGGTTCCTGCCCCGGGCACCTTTTCCCCCTGTGGTATTTTGGATTCACTATCACGCTCACATTTGGAGCCCTGTCCACTTCCATAAGCTTCATTCTGCTGCCTTCGTTTGTCAGGTTTTAATTGCTTTGCCAGGCGCTAATTACGGCGCTTTCACAGCTCTGCTCTCCGGGCTATCGCATCCCAGACCCAGATTTCCCCAAGAACCTCCAAAACCCACCGAGATATTCCCAGCCAGTTCCCCACTCTGGGATGGCTCAGCGCTACCTCCAGCCGCTCCCTTGGTTAGCGGTGTTGTTTAAAGGGCATTGCCGAGGTTTCTATCCCGGGATTCTCCCTTCTCCTCCCTTGCCCGAGGCAGCCGAGGGCTCCCCCCCAGCCTGTGCCCGAGCCCGGCTGCCCCCGGCTGTGGCACCTACGGAGACGAATTGTTCAGAACCTCGCTTATGGTCCCTGCTGCAGCCAGGAGGTGCCTTTCTGATCCAGCTTTTTACCCGTCTATTCTCCTCCTCTTGGGCTTGGCTGTTAAATCCTGTTCATGCACTGTCAGCAGCCACAGAAAGCCCAGGAGCTGGAAAAATCACGGAGTAGTTTGGGTTGGAAGGTTCATCTCATTCCATCCCCTGCCATTCCATCTTCCCCTATCCCAGGGTGCTCCAAACACCCTCCAGCCTGGTCCTGGACACTTCCAGGGATGGGGCAGCCACAGCTTCTCTGTGCAGCCTGTGCCAGGGTCTCCCCACCTTCACAGGGAAGAATTCCTCCCCTAGACCTTATCCAAATTTATCCCCATTCAGCTTTAAGCCATTCCTCCTTGTCCTGTCACTCCAGGCCCTTGTCAAAAGTGCCTTTCCAGCCTTCCTGTAGCCCCTTTTAGATACTGCAAAGGGCTCTAATGTCTCCTTGGAGCCTTCTTTTCTCCAGGCTCAATATCCCAGCTCAGCCTGTCAGCAGATTTTTCTGTATCCACACTGTTCACCTTTAATAATTTGAGTGGTTCATTCCTGATAATGAACTCAAGAGGCTGCTTATTTTAGAGGGTCACCCAAAGCTTCAGAAGTTTGTCTTCATCCCCCAAGTCCTGCTCTGTTCTTTCCAAGCTCATAACAAAATCTTCCTTCACCATGTCTGCATCAGCCTTCAACATCTGGAATGACAAGTGGGACCTGGGTCTTTAGTATCTCTATGTCTGTGTGTAAATAGTACTAAAATGAGTGTTACCACAAAAATAATTACATCTACTTCTGGCAACCATTTGATCTCACGTCTCTTAGAAATACTGTAACCATTTCAGAACTCTTGACTCCAGCTTTCATCCAGACACGCCAGGAAATTGTTATTCCTATATTGCAACCACCTTTGAGCACCCATCCTACTGAGTTCCAAGTGGCCATGTTTTAAAAATGGCAAGAAGCAATCCTTTGGCTACAACAATAATAATGAGCACTCGAGAGCTTTGCTGTCCTGGAGGAAGGTCACCTGCTGAAGAGTATCCTTGGCAGGACCAAGGGATTTTGTTTCATGCACCAGAAAGCAGCAAAGCTGAGGAGTGGGCACAGCACACAGCTAAGAGAAAAGGGTTCAGGCAGCTGAAATACCCCTAAATATTAAGCACTGCCACGTCTCTAAGAGAAAAATGGTCTGAATGCCCCGAAGTACCCCTCAGCAAAGTTATTTCCCTTCTTCATTTTTTAAAAATAGATCCTGTAGTAACTGGGAGCAGCTCTAAATTGTGACAGGGACAAGATAACGATGATGTGAATGTGCAGGAGGGCTGTGCCTGGCTCTCAGGACAGGCAGTGGGGGAGGCTGTGCCATCCCTGCAGGATGCAGGCACCGTGCCCTGCCCGTGCCAGCCCTGTGAGAGGAGCCATCTGCTCTGCAGCCAGGAAAAGGCACTCTCGGCTCAGATGGAGCCAGAGCTGCATCCAGACGAGCAAGAGGATTTCTGTTTTAGCCCTTTCTCTGGTGCTCACCCATAGTTTTTTTCTCTGATGTTCATTTTTTCTGTGTTTAAGTAGGAATGTGTGGCTGTGGTTATTATTCTGCCCAAAGCCAAGCACTTTATCCCATTTTATTCCTCACATCCCAAAGCAATCCAAGCTATCCCCATCTCCCTATTCCCCACCATTCAAAGGACCACGTCCCCTTCTCTTTATGGCTTCCAAAATGAACCTGCAGAATTGCTCAGCTCTGAAAACTCTTTTTATTTTCTTCTTGAGTTTTAATGCTGCCTTATGGGTCCTCTGTTCATTGTCAAACAAGCTGCTGTCAAGCTTTACCTCTTTTTGTCCTCTGCTTCTGTAATTAGCAAAATTTCGTGGAGAAAGCCTCTGTTGTACACAAAGCACCTGCATTTCATCTCACTGGAAGCAGCAGCTTCCTAGCTGGAATGCAAGCACCTGCCTCTTGAAGCACAGTAATCCCACTAATTGGTTCCTCCTCTCCATTTTGCCTCTAAATATGCATTTTGTAGGGTGAAAAGAAGTGCTGCCACCTGCTACCACTCTTTTTTTTTTTTTTTTTTTGCATCACTCCCAGTGGATTTCTTCTACATATTCATCCAGGGCAGAGAAGCTGTTCCCCCTCCAGGTTTATTCTCCACAAGTGTGGTGTAATGGGTTTCCACCCTTGCAGGAGGGACACGTGTGGCTCCCAGAGCTGCTTCCTGAGCTGACCCACAGCTGCTGGCACATTTGGGATTTGCAAAGCCTTTAATTATCCCCCTTTCATTGGATCAGTCCAACACTGCCTCTGAGCACGTAATATATTGTTTTAGTAGGCTGCCACAAGAGATCTCTTGGAAATAGAATTTGATTCATGAGCAGACATAGGTGTGTGCTATTTGTATTGTAACTTACAGCTTTCTCAATATTGAAGTGGTCCCCTCTATTTGGGAGCTGCTCTTTTGTTGCCTTTCCATGAATATTTGCAGTCCCCAGGAGTGTTTGTGCTACTGATGATGCAAACAAACCAAAATGCATAAGAGTATTATTTAGAAATTTCAGATACCTCACAAAATGTTTTAAATGACAGGGTTTAGACTGATCAGATGTGTCCATAGGGCAAGAAGAAGAGGGAATAGAAGACAAACTTCAAGCACAAAGCATTTAGCTTTAAACAATTTATATGGGATTTTGTGTCCCTTCATCGTGCTAAGGTCACACATTATGTTATCCAAGTGAAATACACAGTTATCAACCCAGGTTTTTTATAATAAAGCTACTGGCAAGAGAGCTATTGATATTTCTGGCACCAGAACACTAATTGATATTGCTTGCAGGCACTGGCAGTCCTCACTGCTTTGGGCAATCACTTTTGCATGAATTTAGATATTTTCCCTTAATTCTAGACAGAATGCAGAGAACATTTTAGCTAAAGAAGTGAGTTTCAAGGCAAAACATGGAACTTGTTAAGAATCATTAGCATAATTTTGAAGGATTCTTGGGCTCCTGCCTGTTCAGTTTTGCATAAATTGGGGCTCAGCCATCAGCAAACTGCTGAACAAGGTGGTCACAAACGTCCTCCTCAGTGAGCCCTGCACAGGCTGGTGTGCACCTGAGCAGGGTCAGGAATGCAGCAGGGAGACCTTGCACTGTCAAAGGTCGAGGAAAGAGATTTCACTAAATAGAAATGGACTCAGGCATGGACAGAAGCCTCCACGATGCCCAAGAGATCCATTTCTCAGAAGTGTCAGTGGCTCGGCCTCCTGAAGCTTCCCCAGAAAATGTGGTTTGGCACTCACAGGCCCCTATCACTTCTCATCTCCTACATATCCAAATCTTTGCTTCCCTCCCTGCCTCCAGGAGAATACCAAATGCTTTCCAATGCAGCATCTCTTGCTGCTCAAAGCCATCAGGAAATCATCCCTTCATGCATACTTGAGTGCATCACATCTGTGCATCTGTGAGAGGTGCAATCCTTATTTCTTGAAAAAAATCCATTTTAAAAAGCATCAGCATTTGCCAAAATCTGTTTCCCCCTTAGAATAGGATCCCTAATAAACTCCAGCCACTAAAGATCCCGGGCTAGTTTATCATCTCTTTTCCATGACCTTCATCTAACTTCAGCTCTCATACTCAAAGCAGGAGTGAGTTATTTTGATTAACGATGATTGCCTCTTTGTCAGCTCAGTAAATCAACTAAAATAAGAAACTCATACCTTGAAAGATTTAGAGGAGTTGCTGCCAAGTATTTTTATAAGGTCTTCATTCACTCTCTGTTGTGGGCTCTGCTCTCAAATGTGCCACAATAAAATCCCCTGCTCTCTTAATTCCCCTCCCTCCTTCTGCAGACGTTGCATTTCCCAGTGTTTTCCGTGGAGCTGATACATTCATACAGCTGTAGGGCTGGTTTATTTTCTTGTTTGTGCAGAGTCATCACTGATCACACACACGATGTAAGCACAGCAGGAAGACTCGGGGAGGATCATAACTCTGGCTCTGACAGGAGGGGTGATGCTAACAGCACTGGAGGCTGGGCAAGCTGGGGAAAAGGGCTTGAAAGTTGTCAGGGGAGGAGCACCTCAATCCATCCCAGCTTGACAGGCAAGGGGTAATGGCTGTAAACTGGCAGGGAATAGGTTTGGATTAAATATAAAGAAGAAATCCTTCCCTGTGAGGGTGGGGAGGCCCTGGCACAGGGTGCCCCGAGAAGCTGAGGCTGCCACATCCCTGGAAGTGTCCAGGACTGGGTTGGATGGGGTTTGGAACAGCCTGGTCTGGTGGAAGGACAGAAGGGTTGAAACATGAAGGTCTGTAAAGTCCTTTCCCTCCCCAGCCCGTGTGTCAAGACCTGACCTGTCTCATAGGGAAGAATTTATTCCTTATATCTGCTGTAAACATCTCTCTTGTTCTAAACATCCCTTTTCAGTGCCCTGCCAGCAGCTGGAAGCTGTCAAACAGGGAGGGATGGGACATGTTGATCTTAAAGATTTTTTCCCAGCCTAAATGATTCCATAATTCTGTGATGGACACAGCCAGCTCTGTGGCAGTGGTGGCCTTGCAGCCCCACAAATGCATTAAGGATGAGATTTCCCCCCAGCATTGCAGGAAAAAGTTGAAGCAGAACCACCTTTGATGCCTTTGACACCAGAGAGCCAACATGTCACAGGTCAGGACAGCACAGGCAGAGGATCAAACCACCAGTTTATGTTGATGACAGAGTGGAAAAGCAGCTTGTCCATTCCTGGCCTCCCTGTAACAGGGTGTGAGGATGGGGATAACAAAAGTTGGACATGGAAAAGGGAACAGCAAGGGGCAGAAGAGAAGAAGAGCCGCTTAAAGATGAATTTCTGTCCATGGCACCCCATCAGTCCAACCACCAAGGGCACAAGAGAAAAAAGTTTTCAGCAAAGCAATGACACTGAGACCAGGATGTGCACCTTAAACACGACTCAAATAGAGCTGAGCATTCATTGCTGTGGATTTCATGCTGTCTTTCAACAGGCAGCCAGTACAAAATGAAGCCCCTGTACTCTGCAAAAGCAATGCCAGACACATATAACTGTTTTCATGTAAAATCTTGGTGGCTTGTGCCAATATAAGCCAAGCAATAGCCACAGATGTTAGTTAAGGACATCTTAGCGTTGTGTTCACTGTGCATTCTGCAGCCTAATTACACTGCCTTCATTATTAATAATGTACAAACTGAGTAGTGATGGATTAAGACAGTTTTCATTATTTTACTGTAAGTCTTTTACAATAGAAGTCAAAAGCAAGAGGATAAAAAGAAAAATAAAAATCCTGAGATGAGTAGAGATTGTTGTGAACAAAAAAAAAAAGAGATATAAAATATTTCTGAAAAACAGACATTCCTCTCACTACCATTATGCCAAAAATAACGGAGACTGACATCATTTGGAAGGGAAAGGGAAACAATCAGGGAATATTAATTGGGGCACACATCATGCAGTGATTTTGAATTTCTCTATGCAGAAAGACAGAGAGGAAAAAGTTGCTGTATTCTTGCAGCCTCTGGCTGTCTGTGGGCAGAAAGGGAAGGTCGTGCTTGAAAGAGGAGCCAGAGTTCCCCTGGAGTCAGCTGGAGCCCATGTTCAAAGGGGGCAGCACTTCAGCTTTTGGGGTATGTGCTGTGAGTTTGTAGGTTTTTTTCTTTCTTTTTTTTCTTTTTAAGCTGAAAAATGAAGATCTCTTGACTTCCCCCAGGCTATGAAACCCAGCTTCATAGCTCACCCCTGTTACAAAAGTACTGGTTCTACCTGTTAACCTGGCTGCTAGAATATTACAAAACATATCAGGGTCCTAGAATAAGCATCTTTTTAAACCATTGCAGAAAAAAAATAGATATTGGAAAGGTAATTCAAAAAGTCAATCTTACTTTTTTGGCTTTCACACAGTACAGAAACTCTCCCTTTAGCCATTTCTATGGAGATTTCTCATGCATAAATAAGCATTAACCACTAATTTGCAGTGTGAAAAGTATTATTCTAAGAAGAAACAAGGAAGATGGCCAGTGGGCCTGAGTAAATCACACACTACTTGTATGAGCTTATCCTTATTTTTTGGGTATTAAGGAACAGCAGCAAGAAATCCTGCTAAGTACTCCCCCTGCCAGCCAGACTCCCTTGGCTCCTCCAAACCATCCCTTCCCAAACCCAGCTTGCCAGGCAAGAGGGCAAGAGCTGCAGTGGTGCTAACACAAGGGACTGCATCACTCCTTGTTTCATCTTCATTGAGCACTTCGTGGTCCTGCTTATAAAAGCACCTTCAGCAACTGGAAGATGTTGGATGTGCCCTGAAGCCAAGAGGGATAAATTGTCAAGTGGTTTGCACAGATGCCTTTTATACAGGATATTTATATCCTTATCATATGGGAGGGAAACTGAAAGGAATCAGGCTCCTAAACCCCTCAGGCTGCTCTTCCCTGGGAAGTCGTGCAGGATCCAGCTCTTCTTCAACATCTCCCCCATGTGGCACCAGCAACGTTCACAGCACAAGATTCACTCCCAGCCAGGAGGAAGAGGCTGCTCCTAAGAGGGGAACATTTTGCTGTAAATCCACACCTTACTGGCCACCAGCTTTCCCCTGTCCAGGTTCACACGGTCCTTTGTCCTGGCTCCATCCCACACGTCATTCCAAAGTTTGGTGCTTTCCCCTTCCAAAGAAATAATGTTGGTATCCTTGAAGGATCAGGCAATTTCTTTATGTGAGCTTTTATTTACTTGGGATGCATATTCAGAGCCTCTCTGGTGAATGCTGTGTGCTTGAAATCTAATAAAACTATAAGTTGGGTGACCAAGCAGCAAATTATTGGATTTTCCATAAAAGCCAGTCTCCACATGCTGGACTGGAGGTTAAGTACAGAGAGCAGGTCAAAAACTATCAACAAAATAATTAAATCTATATATCAAAAGAAAAAAAAAATCATTATTTCCTTATAATGAGAATTTTCCTGTAACATTTAACTCACAGAAAGGGTGGCTAATTCCATTTATGTTAATATTAAACCAGCATACTTTTGCCTTTAGCTTAATCACTAAGCAACCAAGTTACCAGAAGAATGCAGGTTATCCAGCAATTATCCCACAAACATGTCTGGGGTTGAATTCTGACATTGCACCATTAAAATCCATGGAGATTTTCCCGAGAGTCCCGTGACAGGAATGCTAAGGATATAAAAACTGACATATGATTACGTGGTAATTGGTCCCAATCCCATTCGTGGTTCCAGTCCCATTCAAAGCCTTTTAATTCATGGAAGAGTTGAGGAATGATAGCACCAATTATTGCTAAGAGGTACCAAGGTGCATTACTTGGTATTTATTATTAACAGCATCTTTTAAAGCAATTTTCATCCTAAGGATCTCAAAGCTTTTACACATTAATGAATGAAGAGCCTCACACGATCCCTGTGAAGTAGGCAAATATTATTCCCAACTCACAGATAAATGAGGAAGATGGGAATTAAATTACATCCTTATATTTGTACAGTGGATAAAAGACACCTTTTCCCTGAAGGAAGAGCAGATCTGAAGTGGTGACAGGGTCTTGCAACCAGTGAATTCATCCTGCTGTGAAAACCCGGAGTCCAGAGAAAATCTGTGGTTTGCCAAAACTCCGTGCAAATGAAATCGAATGGAATGGATTTAGCATGGATGCTTTCCTAGGAAGAGCTAAGCCTGCAGCCTAGAAGGAGTTAAAGCACAAAGGATTACTACATCTGGACAAGATCTGTTGCCAGGGTTAACTCACAGGGCTGTTTGAAATATTTCTGCAGGAATAGTAGCCCAGCATTCACTTTCAAAAACCAGCTCTTCCATTTGAATTTTCAAAACAAGACAGCTTTTGCTTACAAAATTAGCTCCTTACCCAGCATCTGAGGCAGGAATCTGGAGAAACAGCTTAATTTTTATCAAGCAAGTGCTTAAAGCAACTGTTGATATATTGGGAGGGAATGCAAACACTCACTCTGTCTCGCAGAGCCATTAAATATTTATTGGTTGTTCTGAGACAAAAACACAAATGTGAAGCTTGGCTGGCTCCCACCTCCTGCTGGGCTCAGCCTGGTGACCCCTGAACTCCCAGGCTGGAGAAAAGTTTGCAGCTGAGTCAGGAGAAGGATTTGCTTTGGGATGGAGCTGCTCAGAGGCTCGGTCCAGCACCATGGTGCAGCTGCAGCTCAGTTCGGGTGAGGTGAGGAGCTTTAGCTCATTTGTTAACTAGAAATGGAGCAGGAGCCTCTCCAGGCAGGAGAAAACTCATTGAGGGAAGAGAACACGTTTTCCTGAGCCTTGTGCTTTCCTAGCACTGAGTGAGGCTAACTGGGATTTTCTGTCTCATTTGCTGGCTGCACAATTGGGGTTTTCTCCTGTTATTAAGTGAAAAATCTGCATTGCTGATAAACTGCTGCGATAGCAAATACGTTCTGGCCTCCACTAATTGCTTCTTCTACATTTATGAAGATACTCATTGTTTCTCTCTCATGAACTCCAATTAAAGCTTGCAGAGCTTTTACACTCACGCCCTGCTCATGAATGCACATCGTGTTCTAAGTGAGACAAAATTGTCACCTCTTCTTTGATGTTCAACAGGACTCTGCAAATGAAACACTCTCTCCTGAGCCACCTGCTCAGAGGTGTGAGGGCCTTTTGTGAAGGCATCACAGAAACTGGAATTTTGGGATTACCTGGATATGAATTCAACTGGCAACATCCAGGATCTGCAGAGATCTGCCTGCAGAGATCTCAGCTTCTTTATGCATTTTCTCTTTTAATCAGTTCTGGTTCTCCTCTGACTCAAAGAAAGGTCCATCAGGTTTTCTCAGGTGCTATGTCCTTGTCTGTACACACATATAAATGTATATATTTACTTCTCTCTCTCTGAGTGCTGCTATACAACCCCCACAGTGACCTCTTCACTGTCAGCCATCCTCTCCTACTGACCTCCACACCATCATAAAAGCATAAAAGTCCACGCTAACTTTTAAGCATCTAAACAAACAACAAACCTGCTGAGAGCCTTGCTTCCACACCCTTTAAAGGTGCTGTTATGCTCTCCTCTTTGCACATGTGATTTATTTCTATTTCTTTTAGTTTTCTACTCTTGCAGGGTTGCAAATATTGAAAGCATTTCTGAGCTTTCAACAGCAATATCAAACCTAATTCAGAATAACAAGCTTCTTTTCCAGTTCCAAAGGAGAGCTAAATAAGAAAGAATGAGAATGAAATCAGAACCGACCCGATGTGTCTGTGCTGAACCACCTTGCAGCCAGTGAATTACCAGCAGCACTGGTCTTACAGCAAATGTAATTTGGGGATTCAGCACCATTATTTAGTGATATAAATATTTATTTGCAGTGATGGTAGGCAACAGAATCCATCCTTTGCATGGTTCCAGCTCAGGTTTGAGCCCCTGAGGGTGGGAAAAGCACAGACTGTCCCACAGGACAAAAGATTCATAAATTTGTCCTGAATCTCCTTCAAGAAAATAAGGAACTGATCTTTCTTCAAGACTGCAACTCTCATTTTTACAATTATTTTATAAACTTCCTTATCCTGAGTCTTGGCTCAGAAAATTAATGGGTTTTGAATCAGGCATGACCACCAGGCAGGATGGGACCCACCACTTGTGGGTCACTAAGGATGTGCAGAGCTGGGCAGGTAGAAGGAGCAGCACACCACAGCTCACCTGAGTCAGAGGTGCCTCTGATCCCTCATCATTCTCCAAATAAACTGAATTAATAGGGACAGCCCACCCAGGCTGTCTCAGGCCATGAAGGAGGCAGCAGGCTGTCAGGTACCTGTTTAGGGACAAGCACCACAAACCAGGTGTTTTATGTTGCAATACAGGATGTGACCAAAAGTTTGTATTCTATCACCATCTGTTAAAATGAGCTGGGGCAGTGATCCTGATCTCTGGGGGGATATCCTCTGTTCATGTTCCAGCTGTTCACCCAGCTGTTGCAGTGTTCTTTATCTTCCCCACAGCCCATCCTCCCTCCAGGAGATCTCTCCTGTCCATGGCCATGCAGTCCCAGGGCAGGGCTGATCAAATTCCATCATCCCATGGGGAGATGCTCCAGCCAGGGCAGGAGCCAAGCATTTCCTACCCAGATCAAAGGGGAGATTTGGAACAGCAGAGCAGCCTTTTCCCACTGGATCCCAGAGGAAAACCAGAGCCTTGCACATCATCCCTGGAGCTTTGGAGGAAAAGTGCACCTTGTGCAGGAGCCCTGCTCCAGCAGAACCACATCTGTCCCTGCAGGATTGCAGCCACCATGGAATGGGACTGCACCAACCCCTGACTGACTGACGGGGGGTCAGGCTGGATTCTCACTCTGTCAGTGCTTTGGGTTTGTTCTCTGTAATCCTGTATTTCTATTTTAATTTTCCTGTAAAGAATTGTTATTCCTATTCCCATACCTTTGCCCGAAAGCCCCTTAATTTCAAAATTATAATAATTTGGAGTTAGGGGGTTTACATTTTCCATTTTAAGAAGAGGCTCCTGCCTTCCTTGGCAGACACCTGTCTGTCAAACCAAGACACCAGGCTGTGTAACACAAGTTAATAATGTCATCAGACACAAGGTCCTTGATGAAACTTCTGCCTTTTATCTTCTCCTCCTTCAACACAAGTCAGTGTTTTGTGCTCCCTTTTAGACCTAGAGGGATCGTTAGAAGGTGTTGAAGCAGCCAAGAAGATTCCTTCTTATGGAAATGGGACAGTAAGATTAAGGTACAAAAAATACAGCATACAGAGCAGCAAGTTTGTTTTTTGGGTTTTCCTCTAGATACACCTGACTGGAACTGAAGCTGTTTTCCTCAGCAGCTCATGGATTGTGCAGGCTGGGCTAAATGAACACCAAGGTATGCAAACACCCATTTGCAGCTGCATTTTTATAATATTCCATAATATTTATAATATTTATAATATTCCCTTTCTGCAGCTCTCAAAACACATCGGTGTGGCAAGGACCCTTCCAGAACTCCAATAATTTCAGTTCCTTGAAACACAAATCCTCTTTCCCCGGATCTCCCTGTTGATACTGCTAGGACCCACTCGTGTGAAAATAAAGGTCCCGGGGCATTGCTCCTGAAGCTCTGCTAAAAGTCTGCAGAACAGATGGTGAGAAGCATTTAAGTAACAAAGTATTGCAACAACATGGTTGGTTTTATACAGCAGCCCTCTGTAGAAAACAAGAACTATTTTTAAAGGTCAGTTGAGGAAATAGCACTGCTCTGCTACCAGTTCTGCAGCAATTATTGCAGCTGTCTCCACAGCAGCCTGCTCAGGAAGGCAACAGGGACCACTGGAGAAAAGATTATAATGTAAAAGGGTTTGAGAAATTATTATTTTGTCTCGTTAGAAATGGAAGGTAATAAAAAACAAACAAAGCCTGACAGCTGGTGGGATGTTGAATGGCTAAATGCAAGTCATGCCAAGCAGCTTTTCCTTTCCTCCATAAACTGAAAGACTCTCACCTTAAATGATTTATATACAGGGTATCAGTGTCAGGCTTAAAAGGCTTAAGGTGGTGACAACTCAAATACTCAGATACTTTCCAAAGAAAAGCAAGGCAATATCCTCTGTCCAAACTGGCATTAACTTCATCTGCAGACCTGTCCTGGCTAAAGGGTAACTTCATCTGCAAACCTGCCAAAGGTTTGTCCCATGAGTCAGTGAGGGCTGGAGCTCTTTGATTCAGAGTAAAGGAAAAAACCAACCAACCAAAAAATCACACCAAAACAATGCTACAACACCAGATTTTAAAGAAAAAATACTTCTAAATGTAAATGAAAGTGTTCTTTTCCCTATGATTTTTGGGCAATGAGAACAATTTTTTGTTAAAAACTTCAGTTATGTGATAAATGTGATTCGTGCTAATTAAATTGTAACTATATTAGCAAAATTGTATTTAGATCAATAGAAGACCATTGTTACCGAGTGAAAGGGGGGGAGATGGGTGAGACAGGACAAAAGACATCTTCCAGATGTTGGGAGTTGAAGGAGAAGGTTGGAAGAAAGTCAAATAAGAATAGTAGAAGGACGTAGGTCTGATAAGCAGCATCTAGGAATAGAGCTTCAACCTTGAAATGCGCCAAAATGGGATGATTCCAAGCATGGGACTTAATTAGAGTCATTTTATGGAAAACATCTGCTCAGTCACACAGTGCGCCTGCGCTACCTGCGGGTCACACCTCGGTCACTGATGAAGACGATGAGCCTTCACCGGAAACAAGACCCTCAAAAGGATGAGAGACCCCCTAACTCATTAGTAGAGCATGCGCCGTGCAGTATAATTACGTAGATTTTAAGAATAGAAATTAGGAGGAGCTTTCCAGAAACTTCTGTAGCCTACAGTATATAAGTGGGATTGTTAGCCCGAATGCTTTGGTACGAGAGGAAGGGCAAGCCCCTCCCCGTACCCCCGGTCGGTTTTGCTTATGCTTTATACGAACCTAAATTATACTAAAACACTTACTCTCAAATTTTATCCATCCCAAATTATACAACTGTAATACTTTACTTAAATTGTATTCAGTTTCAATAATTTTTGTAATCATCTTTAATACTTTTGATTGTATTCATTTATAATTGCTACTATTAAAAATTTGTTGTTACTTTTAATCTTTGTTAATTGTTTAATTGGAAAAATAGAAAACCATTCATAACAGTTAGAAGCATCACCAGGCTGATTTTCTGTCTTTACCTAAGAAATAAATGAACTCCCCAGCAGTGAAGCAGTTGAATATCTCAATGCCCTCACACTCTCATGCCCAGGCAGCATGAACTAAAATCCAAGTGAATCTAAGCCAGATGCCTCACAAAGCTGATCTTGTTCTTAACTTATCATTTGTGGTATGATCTCATTCCAAAAGTCCAGTGCAAGCCCCAAGATGCTTTTGGTGTCTTTTCATTCCCTCCAGAGCAACACCTGAGGATAATCACAACACTGCTGGGAAAGGCACTGAATAAATGGTATTTCTCCCAAAGAACTTCAAATCCACTTGAAGTCAATTAAGCACTTCGTGGAAGGAACTAAATGGACTGAACTTCCTGAAAGCTTGGCTTTTGAGGGCAGGCATCCAGCAAAATGTCATATGCTCCTTCATGTAAGAGAATATTACCCCACATCCAAGGCTGGTGCCTGGGTGCACCTTTTCTGCTCATTAGAGAAATTCCCTTGGAAACAGCTGGATTAGAGCTGATGCACAACTCAGCCCTTGGATGTTGTGTACCTTCTGCTCCACACCAGTCCAGACTCTCACAATTGCAATTAGAAAGAGAAACTCAAGTAAAACAAATCAGAAAGTAATTTAGGCAAAGCTGGGGGGTGATTTAAAGTTTGAAGGTATAATGGATTTGTGTCACGTGTGTCTCCGAAGCAATAAATCCTGCTTAGGGAAATGTCTGAGGAAAAAACACTGCTAGGCTATAAAATTCCACCTCTGAGGATTATAAAACAACAGGCACAGAGCAAACATCCTTTCTGAGCATAATAGGGCTGTCAGAAATGATTGACAACAGTGACAATCGATCACGGGCTGCCGTGCCCCTGCCACAGTGCTGTGCACGGGGCTGTCTGGCAGCAGTGGAATTGTTCATTCACACCAACACCAGGCAGAGGATGGGACATGGCAGGGGGAATAAATTCACCTTTGCTCCCTCCTTTTTGTGCCATTGCATCACCCCAGTACACCTCTTAGCTCAGGCAGCACAATTCCCACCCTTGGAGCGCTGCCCTGGCCAGGACACGGTGGCTCGGGAGGGAAGGTGATGATTCCTGATATCAGGGATGTGCTGATTCCTGATGTCAGGGCTGTGCTGATTCCTGATGCCAGGGCTGTGCTGATTCCTGATGCCAGGGCTGTGCTGATTCCTGATGTCAGGGCTGTGCTGATTCCTGATGCCAGGGCTGTGCTGATTCCTGATGTCAGGGCTGTGCTGATTCCTGATGTCAGGGCTGTGCTGATTCCTGATGCCAGGGCTGTGCTGATTCCTGATGCCAGGGATTTGCTGATTCCTGATATCAGGGATGTGCTGTAGCCCTGGCACACACCAGGAATGAGGATCTGGGCACAAAGGGACCCAGGGAGGGTGATGCTCCCTTCCCAGAGCTGTCAGCCCAGCAGCCAGCACACAAACCTGTGACCAGGGGTTTTGTGAGGAGGAAATCCCATCCAGGGCGTGGAAGGAATGGAGAGTACCGGGGTCAAGAGATCCTGCAGATTGTAATGACTTTCATTAAATCACTGTCTTCCCTGGGCTGAATTTGAGCTGACAGCCTATTGCTGAGAGACTCCACACAGCTTATTACCTCTCCCTGCGTGCAGTTTAACACTGCTGATGGATCAGCAGCCCTTCAGCCAGCCCACACCACAGCCAGCAGCACCATTCTCCCACCAATACCATTTCCCTAGCCAGGAGAAGTCCAAAATATGCCCCATTCTCCATGGAGAAAACCCGTTTCCATATGGGAGATGAGAAGAATTTTTTCCCCCACTCAACAGCTGTTTCTCCATGCTGTGTTTACCAAGAAGTGACCTCTAATTTCCCCTATAAAGCCACAATCACTACTGTCACAGTTACTTGTACACGACTACCACAAAACAGAGGCATTAAAATCAGTGAAAAGTGGAGTAAATTGAGAAAACAGATGGGCAAAAGAGGCTTTTCCAAGCAGCCAAGTGAGAAAGAAATGTGGCCTAATAGATGTAGGGACTGGGCTGATGCTTAGGGGCACACAGTCCACGTTGTAACTAACAGAAAATCCAGCTGGGAAACCCCAGGCAGGCTCCCTGGAGCCTCTGTGCTGAGGTTCCTCTTCCCCACTCTGATGAGCACCCTTGTCCTTTGTGCCCCCAGTGACACCTTGCTGAGACAGCAGGGACCTGTCCCTTCACGTGGTCCCCAGCACAGTCTCTAAAAGCCCTCACAGTGTTTTCCAAAGTGGAAAGCTCTGCGTGTTGGTTCAGTGATTCATCTTAAGCCAAAAAAATGACTCAAGATCAAAGTTAGATCCATGCTGGACCCGAAACCTTTGTTTCAGCAACATCTCCTGGTGTGTGTCCAAAAATGTGTCCAATTTCCCTCCAAAGCAGAAGGGCAGCAGGCACGAGGCATCACCCCCACATCATCCCTGTCTTTTCAAAGCAGATTAACAGTGGCAGAGAAGTGAGAAATGCTCATTAACTGTCCCCTCTGACCAGTCGCTCCTGCTGGGTCAGCAGTCCAGCTGATTTCTACCCAAAATTTCAAGTTGGATGCTCTCTCCTCAAATTATCTACCAGTCAAAATCAGGTCCATGGCAAGAGAGGGGAGTCAAAGTGCCAAGCACTGGATTTCAGCTTATCTTTACACAGAGCCTCACACAATCAATACTGCTTGGAGCTGCAGGGCTCCATCTTCCCATAAAACCACTAACTGGGAAGAAAAGAGAGAAGGGAAGGGAAGAGAAATAATTGCATTGGTGATATTTTTTCCTCCTGTGTGATTAGAGCCAGAGGGCATTCTGCAGTCTGGGTTAGCACATATTTATATTCACACACAATATTTTATATTGTGAATATTCCTGTTGATATTCCTGCCAGCCTCATGTTTCTTTCATTCCTCAGAGGATTTATTTTATTGGCTTTTTTTTTTTTTTTTTACTGGATGTTATCACCTGTTTACTTCCATCCTTCTACTCACCACTACCACTTCCCACTTTGTCATTCTTCCAACTTGAAAATCCCAGGCAAGAAAACATCCTGTCCTTTCTGGGAAGGGATCCAGGCGCATCCTGAGGATACAGGAGCACTTGACATTTCCCCATTGTTCTCAGCATTTCCTAATCAGTCTCTCTATCACAGGCACCAATTAATATGCATTCAGGACAGCTGATAAGTAGGAAAGCAATTCTTGGGTGCTAAAAATAGAATTCTTGCACAAGGGGATTATCAATAGGTATCTTTTTGCCCCATATTTATTTTTATCTGCCACATGCAGATGCCTGTAAACATCTGCCTGCTCTCATGCCTGACTCCCCAGAGGTATTCCAGATACCTGGAATTTGGATGGAGTTGGATGGGGCTTGGAGCAACCCGGTCTAGTGGAAAGTGTCCCTGCCTGCCCAGGGCAGGGGGTGAAATGGGATGAGCTTTAATGTCCCTTTTGACCCAAACTTTCTGCCCAAAATTTCAAGCCGGATGTTCTCTCCTCAAATTATCCACCAGTCAAAATCAGGTTCATGCCAGGAGAGGGGAGAAAAAGGGCCAGGCACTGGATTTCAGCTTGTCTCTGTACACAGCCTCATACTGGGAGGATTCCATTGATTTCCGTGGATTCTGTGGAATTCTGGGATTCTGTGATTTTATTCCCACCTGCAGGGGAATCTATGGAATCTATTCCCACTGTGGGAGCAGATCCAAAAGCACAGTCTAACCCCTTGTGTTCTCCATGACACTTCCACAGCATTAACTCTGCTGGTTTGGGGTAAATGGAGGTGACTTGGTTAAAGATGTGCCAAAGTGAGATCAGCACCATCCTCACAAAAACGAAATCCTGAGCAAAACAGGAAGGGTTTGCTCCCTGTGCACTCCATAGCCTGCAAACACACAATATTAAAATAAATGTGCTGCTGACAGCAGGGACCCCCAGGCCACTCCCAAGTGCAACAGCATCCCTGCCATCCTAAATAATCAGGACCAAAGATTTTGAAAGTGAGAAAAGCAGATAAGAAAACCACCAGGCTCCACGTGGGAGAACATGGAGGTGGAACAGTCCTGAAGAGCTCAGAAGATGTCAGGACAGCCTCAGGCCACCTTTGCCTGATTTTAGGGTTTGCCAGAGTACAAGGCAGAGGAGACCACCTGGTTCCAAAAGAGCCCTCTGACAGAAGCTGTCATTTTCCATCCAGGCTTTGCAAATAAAGACCAAAAGGGAATATAGAAAGATAAATACAATTAATATTTCAAAGGGTGTTTTTCTGCAGGCTGAAGGAAACACTGCAACACAGCAAAGCTACAGAGAAAGAGATTTTTTTGTTGAAGCAGCAAAGGCACAAAGAAACATCTGCACATCATTTCATGACTTTTAACTGGCATTTTAGAGCTTGGCTAAACCAACAGCTCAGTTGTCTGGCACTTCTAAAAGTGGCATTCAGCACAGATGCTTAGTGGACAGATGATTTTCTTTTGGTAGTGCTGACGCTGGATTCCCATCAATGGGGTTATTGCTGCATTCCCATCAATGGGTACATTGCTGCATTTTCTCCTGAAATTAAGAGCCATTTTCATTTCTGAATCTCAGACTCAGCCCCAGCACAAGCTGCACACTCTGTGCACTGAGATGTTCTTCCACAGCTGCAGATTTCAGAAGCCAAAATCGATTTTAAAGAAGAGTCAGAATGTTCTCCACTCTAAAACTGCACATAAAAATGACATATTCCTCTAGATCCGTGTAATGTGCCTTCCTCACATCCTAACACACGTGTGGGGATTGATTTCCTACCTGTGCATCCATCAGGAGGTGCCTCATCAGCATCATGGCACTTTTCAGAGATTCCTTCTCACTGGGCAAAAAGGCATCTTCGTCCTCATCCAGGGTTTTTGACTTGTTGACAATAAAATGGGAGATCTGGTCATTCAAGGAGTGCAGAGATTCAACAGCTGTGGGCACAGAGATGGAAAGCAAGAAACATCAATGAAATCATGCTGGAGGAAGCCAACAAAATGTTTTGAGTTTGAGATGAGTGTCATTTGCTCTGGAAAAGTGTAGCTGGAAATAATTGGTCCCCATTACCTCCCCTGGGTTCTCCTGAGAGGAGCAGCAAAGGCATCACAGACATGGGGACAAGGCTCTGAGCAGCCTGGTCCAGTCCCTGCTCATGGCAGGGTGGGTGGGAATGAGGCTGTGTTTAAGTACACTTCCAACCAAAATCATTCCAGGATTCTCTGATTATGTTTCTAATCTCAAGTAACAAGTCATGGCTCAAGTGAAAATAAGAAAAAAAAATTAATTCAGTCTCTTGACTCGCAGCCCAGCTCCCTCTGATGTGCAGGGAACCAGAACTCCAGACAACATGAAGGAAAGAAGCTGAAAAAATTGGCTTTTTATTAGCTAGAGTAGGAGTGAGTCAGACCAACAACTAAAATATTGCTCATTTTCTTTCTTCGTGATTATTGGTGTTTGAATCACTGTTAATCTTTTAAATTCTCCTCGTGGGTTCAAACCCCAGGTATTATATGTGAGATTCTGCTCCCAGCCAGAAATCACCACCTCCACAGCTCACAGAAATCCCCCAGCAATTTCACACACTTTATGAAGCTGCAATTTATATATGAGCCAATGGTCACATTTTCCACCCAATGAAAAGCTCTGGACTTGTACAGATTTGAAAAATCTGTGCTGTGATTTGCTTTTCAACCATGGCCAGTTTGGAGGTTTCATTTTTACTGCTGCCTCATTAAATAAATGTGGTCCAAATAATTCTTCAGTATATTTTCTTTGTGCTGGTGGCTCAGGCAGTGGAGGCCTTTGATAAGCTCAGAGTAACCCATCACTGTCACACCCTGAACGTGCTGCAAACCCTGCCTTGCTCAGGCTATTTATGAATAAAGCAATGTGTTATTTAGGACTCTCTGACAAACTGATCTTAAGAACATGAGGCAATTGAAATATACTCGACCTAGTTCTGTCTAAAGAAGATCTTACCACAAAATTTGAAGTAGTAAAGATTAGCCAGAAACCACTCACTGAGGAGCAAATCTTCCCCAGACAAAAGGGCCAAAACAAATCACAGTTATGTCTCCAAAATGCAAGAGGGAAAGAGCAGAATCCTCCCTACTGAGAGGGTTTATTTTTCATTAAAATAATAAAATAAAATCTGTGCCTGGAAATGCCTTGGTGAGGGGATTGGGAGGATTCCCAGTGCTCAGGGTGTTCCTGCACCTCCTGCTAATAGAAAAGAGGTTTGAGGCTCACTGTGATGGAGAATCCATTTTAAACCACACCAGAAATCACAGACTCATGAATCATGGCATTGTTTGGATTGGAGAGGACCTTAAAGCTCATCCCATTCCACCCCTGCCATGGCAGGGCCACCTCCCACTGTCCCAGGCTGCTCCCAGCCCTGTCCAGCCTGGCCTTGGACACTGCCAGGGATTGATTCCCTGGGCACCCAGTGCCAGGGCTGATCTTGGCTGTTTCACAATTGCTCTGCTGGGTGGGACCCGTGTGCTCCCCAGAGTCCTGTTTGTCACATCTGTGTGACCCAAACACCTCCAGCCCCTGGGGGGGACACAGAGCCTGGGCAGCAGCACAAAGGGCTGGTGGGAACCACGTGCAGCTGAGCTCCTCCAAGTCACCACCAACAAATCACTGTGTGATCATCTGTCCTCACAGCAGCCAACACTGTGAGCCCAGGGAGCTGCAGGTTTTCCATCCAGGAGAGCAGCAGGCACGCAGCTGCACACAGGCAGCAGCACTTTGATTTTCTGATCACTTCTGGACTGAGCTAGCATCTCTATCAGACATGTCAGGCTGAAAGACATCTCCCAGCACCAATGTACCAGGATTGATTCATCCCATCCCTTCTGACCCACGAGGAATTGAGGACAGATCATTTTTTTTTCCTACTCTGAAGTTTTGGCTGGAGCCCTAAGCCCACATCTGCTTTCAGTAATACAAATGTACACCAGAGTTCTCCTGGAGCTGATGGCTCTCTTCCAGATTTACATAGACTGTGACCAGAAACTGGTACATGGAGAACTTCTCCCAGGCTTTCTGATTTTAAAGTAATTCAAAACAAACTAAATTATATTATCCTAAATTATTCCAACCTCTTCATCTGAAGCTAGAGCTCTCCATTCTCTGATATTTCTTCTCTTCCTCTTTGGGAAGTTTAGTGCTGCTGGAGGAGTGTGTGGCACATGAAGCTCAGGGGGGCAAATGCTTCTCTCATTTGTAATTCTTTAGGTTTAGAGAGATGCCAGAGGAATCAGAAAAAATATTTTCCAGTAAGAATGTGGGAAAAGCAGATCAGTATTGAAGCAATTTTTAGAGGGATCTGCCACAGTGCTGTGTTTATACTCTGCTTAGCAAAACAAACCTTTTCCCATGAACACAATGGAAACTATTGGAAAATAAAATCCTCTGAGTCTTCCTCATGAAAGTGAAAGAGGCATTTCCAAACCTCCAGCCTACACATACACTGAAAACAAATCTGAAAAGACCAAACCATTCCTGATACTATTTTTCTGGAAGTCCTGTGTCAGTCTGCAACACAGCTTCCAAAGGGCCCTTCTTATAGCAGAAGAAATTTGATATTTCTCATTTAAATAAAGATAAACTTCCAGCCTTTTGCCCACTAAAAATCTAAAGGAGGAGGATAATGAGGCAAACCCTTCATCACTCACAATGTTATGGCTCAGACATTTCTGCTGAGCAACACTTCCACTAACCCAGACAGTTCTCTGTGAAAACATCAAATTCTTCTTAAAGGAAAAGAATATGAACTTCAGATATAAATACAGGTTTGTCTAGTGGAGATCAAAAGATACTTCTTGGTCCCCTAAAATGAAAAAAAAAAAGAGAAAAAATGAAGACAGCACCTTGATGTGTTGATGCCTTGAGAGGCTACCTAGAGCAGAGGCTAAACAATGTTAAAGGAATAAAGTAGGGATTTATTAAAAGGCCTTTAAAGGATTCACCTTGGGCAGTACAAGAGCCTGGCCATGGCTACACCCAAAATGGATGACGGGTCATGAGTTTTCACACTTTTATAAGTTTTGGTCCATTTCCCTATTGGGGTTAATTGTCCAATTACAGCTCCCAGATTCTCTCCTCAATTTGCAGTTGTTTGCACTTTTTGGGCCTGAAGCTGCAACGGTGTCCTTGGTTCTGGGCTGCAAAAGGATTGTTTTGTGTGACTGAACTGTGAGGAGAACTTGCTAACACTTTATATGAAGTTCAGAGTCACACACTAATGCAGCACAGAATCTGAAAGATTTTAAAGCTAAAATTTAAGGCATCAGTGTCTCCCCCTTGGCTCGAGGTTGATAACACATCTGTAATGCTGCAAGCAAGACAACCTGCTAAATAAAAGTTACACCTGTCAAAGTCCTGACATCATCCCAGCTTTTCCAATTTCATCATTTCCTCACTGTGAGGATCAATTTCAAGAGGTGAAGGAACCATAACAATCCTCTGTTAGCTCTTTGATGTCACCCCAAAAAGAGATCAAATAATCTCTTAGGGGGGCAGGGGTTCTGCCTGCTGCTCTCAGAGGATGTGCTGTGCTGGGGTGCTCGGGTGAGGACAATTTGCCACCCCCAGAAGCAAGAAAAGTTGGTTTTCTGCAGGGCAGAATCACCAGAGCCTGAAGGACGTGCAGGGGAAGAAGGAAATTACTTTCTGTCGGAGACCAGGGAAAAATTATACTTGCACCAAAAACTCATTCAAGGAAGAGACTGAAGCAATAAAGTTGTTCCAGGAGACCCCATTTTATACACTCCAGCTACTGCCCAGATGAGCACGAAATAAAATAAAGCATAGATTATATATCCTGAGATCTACTGACAAAAGCCAGCAGAGTCTAAAATTAATTCTCGGCAGCAGGAGTGAGTAAATGAAAGAGGACGGACACCATCATAATTTTATCAAGGGAGGCTAAGTAAGGATTCCTGGGCTGCTCAGCTGACTCTGCCACATGGAAATAGAGAAGGGGTTTAGGTCTGACTCGTGTGTGAGTGGTCAGCTCTCACCTCTGGGGATCTGCTCCCACAGAGAGACACGAGAGAAATCACACGGCACGGATGGATCCTTTGAAAACCCATCCCAAGGGAGCAGAGCTCCCAGCTCGGGCTGCCAGGGAACCCTCCGAGTGCCTGCACACCCTGGGATGTGTGTGGGCAAATTGTGCAATTCATTAGGGTTTAGTGTTCCCAAAGAGCTTCTCGAGTAACAGCCACGGGAGCTGTTTTTTGCAGTGAGGAGAAAGAAAACACTCAGAGCACTGCAGGCCTCCCTGTCTGAGCTCACCGTGTTTTCTGCAGGGCCAGACTCCGGGCTCGGGGCATGAGGAGCTCCAGGGTCCCAAAGCCTTCCAGGACCATGGAATGGCCTGGGCTGGAAGATATCTCACAGATCATCCCATTCTCCCCGTCCTGCCGTGGCAGGGACACCTCCCACAGGTTCCTCCCAGCCCCAATGTCCAGCCTGGCCTTGGGCACTGCCAGGGATCCAGGGGCAGCCACAGCTGCTCTGGGCACCCTGTGCCAGGGCCTGCCCACCCTCACAGGGAAGGATTCCATCCCAAAATCCCCAAATCCCATCCAGCCCTGCCCTCTGGCACTGGAAGCCATTCCCTGTGTCCTGTCCCTCCATCCCTTGTCCCCAGTCCCTCTCCTGGAGCCCCTTTAGGCTCTGGAAGGGGCTCTAAAGCCCAGCCCAGAGCCTTCTTTTCTCCAGGCTGGACAACCCCAATTGAATTGTTGGATTTGTATTTTTCCCAGTTGAAACCTCTTTTTGAAGATTAGATAAAACTGATTTGCTCAGGCGAGTGACTAAATTTCTTTAACTTTCTTTTTTATTGCCCAATTATAACCTTCTGTGTGACTTCAGCCCCACGATTAATGATGTTTGAAGGAGGTGAGAAGGGAAGGGTTCCCCTCCTGCTGCCTGGGCAGCCCACAGGTTTGGGGCATTGAAAGCATGGAGAGACAGACTGCACAAGGACCAGCAGCATGTTCTGCTTTCTATAAATCACAGTTCTCAAATACTTCCTCATCCCCACCTGCCAAAACTTCTCCTACCTGCACGTGTTTAGGGAGAAATTAAGAATGTTGTTGTGAAAGCTCCAAATCCTGCCTTTGGAACCAAAAAACAGACAGTCCTGAAGCCCTGGAAATTCAAGGCAGTTTGGGTTATGGCATGTAGACACTACAATGTGTGAAAATAAGATATTTATACAGCTAAATTAGAAATAAAACTTGGTGTTATTTCTATTATTGAGGTTGGCTGATGTGCTTTTGCTGAAAGAGGACATGCAAGACATGCAACAGTTCATTTTTGCCAGATTAATGATTCTGATTAGGAAGCCTTTCCTGCTGTAGCATTTGCTAATTGCATTTAGACACATCAATTAATTTGCTCACTTAGCAGTAGAAGGAACCTCCCTTTGTAAAAGCCAAGCTCGTGGAATCACAGAGTCATAGAATCATGGAACCATGGAATCCTTAGGGTTGGAAAAAGCCCCCAGGATCATCAGTTCCAACCAGACACCCCTGTGCCCATTAACCCACATCACAAAGTGCCATCTCTGCTTGCTTTTTAACACTTTTATGGATGGTGACTCCACCACTTCCCTGTTCCAATGCTTTCCACCCCTAGAAGGAAAAAATTTTTCCTAATATCCAACCTGTTCCCCTCTCTTGAGCCATTCTTGCACTTGTTTTAACCCCTCTCAGTCCCACCCGGATGAGAAGCTGATCTGCAATGCCCACGGGCATCAGGACCAAAGCTCTGAGCAAGCAGAGCCCATTGTCCTCTAGCCAGGCTCTCCTGCATCTCTGCAGCTGGAAAATCCACCCCGAGCCACCTGCCCCACCCATGTGCCTGTGCCAGATGTTGACAGCCACAGCCTTACAGGGAAGAGCTCCATCTGAACCACTCCATAAATATTTTCCCCTGTTATTGCTAAGAAGAGACCTGCAGCTTTTTTTCTTCCTTTGTGGCCTTTAACTTGTTTCAAAGAAGGCATTCAGTGAGCCCCCTCGTAGGAATAATTTACCACACCATTAAGTGAAGAAAAAAAATATCTGGTGTCTGCATTAGGGGCTCAATCACCTTTCAAGAAACACTGCAAATAAGCCATTACAGTAATTACTGACGAGCTGGTCTCTCCGGGCTCTGAATGGTTTGTGTGTAACTGGCAAAGAGCTGCTCAGAGCTTCCCACATGCAAAAGAAAGCCATCAGACCAATAAATGGCACTAGAGTTCCAGAGGAAAACATGCTCAGCAATAAAGCTGGCCATTTTTTTGCAGCTTATTAGCTTATTTCTCTTTTCAAACCCGACTTTTTTGGAAATGAAAATAACATCAAGTGGAGCTCTGCAGGGTGGTAGCAGCTTTTTAATAATCAAAGTTTTTCATTGACATGTTCTTTATGGTGCAGAAGCTTCTTTCAAAGTTGGACTTTAAACCATTTCAATTAAAACGTCAATTTTGCATTGTTTTGATATGTTTTGAATCTAGCAGCACAGAAATAAATTTTGTAATTTCTCTTTACAATCCCTCTCCATTTAAAAGCTCATATTGGAGCAGAAAAAGGATGTGAGTTCCAGACTTGTCTGCAAGGACAGATGTCCATATTCTCCTTGGAGAAACCCCCTGTTGCTAAAAAAATTCCTGTTAAGGTGTCCAAGACATATCTCAACTGAGTAGGGAAAGAAGAGCTGTTGTATTTTGCTGTTTCTTTCTGAGTTTTTTTAATCATCCCTTTGGAAAGGACTTTTCTTCTTTGCCTCAGGTTCTTCAGCTTTAAGTCACAGCTAATGATAGTAGTGAGATGAATTTCACTGGAATTTGGCCAAAATTTTAAAAAGGAAAAGGCTCAGTGTTTCCTCTCACTAAAACACTGCCAGGGTCCTTTAGAAAATAAACAATATTTTCCTCTTTGGGTAAAATCTCACTAGAGCTACGAGAACATCATCTAGATGAAGAAGTGATCCCATCCCTAAAAGCTTGCTTATTCACCCCAGCTGTATTAGTTAAACTAATAAACATTAAAATAAAAAAAAAATACCACTCACTCTAGGGGAAAAAAACCCCAAAAATCATATAAATTCCCCTGTTATGCTTATGATGGGAAAATGGAGTTGGAGCAGAGGCTGAAGCAGCTGGGACAGGGTCCTGCTGCTTTGGGCAAAGCCTTGAGCTGAGAGAGCCCCAGCTCTGACAGATTCCAAACTTTATGGCCGGGCTGTTGTTGTTTACAGAAATACTCGAGATGCTGAATTCCCCAGAGAGCTGCAAACTGCCGGGCCAGGAACAATGTCAAACTTTGAGAAATGTGGCAGGCGTGGTGCCAAACCAGCAAATCCAACTCCTGCAAGAGGAACTCCATTCAGGCTTGCCAAGAACCAAAAGAACCTTTCCAAAGGACACGGCCCAGTGACACCAGCCTGGCAGCTGCTGCTGCCCCTTTCTGCTGGCTAATCATTTATTTGTCACCTCCATGGCTGATGCTGCAACCCTTGTGTTCCAGAAACAATAGCTGCTTTATTTAGATGAGAAGGGAGAGAACAAGCACGAAATTCCGGGTGCCTGCAGCAGGATCAGACATCCAGCTGGGAGCTCCTCGGGAGGTGTGGTGCCCCTCTGTGCTCACATAAAAGGTCCTGGATGGGGTGTACGACTGTGGGACACATATTGAGAAAGTAAGAAAATTAAAGCCTGAAAAATATTTCAGGCTGGAGCTTCTCAGCTCTGTTCCCAGCCCATGAGCTGGTCCAGCTCAAGGCTAGGGAGAATTTCTCCCAGAGTAATAATTTAGTCAAAATTAAAAAAAAAAATTAATAACAAAATAAAACGCCTATTGTAATACGTAACCAAACCCTAAAAATAAAGTACCTTCTCTCTAAACCAATCACCTTTTCTCTACTCTTTACTCTACAAGTCATGCTATAAAACCAAGTATATTTCTAAATAAACATCTCTTTCTTCCTATCATAAAAAACAACCATGTAACTATACATCTTATTTCCTCCACACTTAAAGGGTTAAAACCCCTTTGCACAACTCCATAGGACTGGTTCCCACCTCACACAAAATGAGCTCCAGGATCTTGGATGGGTCAGCTAAACCCTCAGCACATCATTCCCATCTGGAAATTCATATTCTGCAGCCTGTGGAAATGTCACACACCACAAAGGAGAGATGCCACCACCAGCAAGGGACTTGTTTGGCTTTTCTCTGATATTCAGCTACAAACTGTGAGTTGTTCTGCTTTAACAACTGGTGCAAACAGGATGCTCCATGTCCTTCATGTCAAAGGTAAAAGAAAACCCTTCCTGAAGGGAATTAAACAATCACTGGCTTTTCTGGGGTTTCAATGAACTGAAAGTGTTAGAAGACAACTGAGCTTGGTTTGTTTCCCACCAAACACGTGGAAGAAACTGAAGTTTTATGTGTTGCTGTTAGTGTTGAGAAACCAATTAATATTGTCTTGGTGATCTGCTCAGGTTGCAGTAATGAGAGACGATCACCAGAAATCCTGAAAGGGGCTTAAAAAACAAGATGTAAAAATCAAACCCACTGTGTTTGTTCACGTCAGCTCCTGAGATCTTTGTTTCACCCTTAGGATGGCATTTCTTTCAACCAGAAATGTTAGAAACAAAAGAAAAACCAAGCAAAAAAAAAAAGCACTAGATTTGTCACATCAGAAAAATGCCAGTGATTCTGAGGCTTCAATAAAGTCATGAAAACTGGCAACCTGCAAATCTCTCCCTGCATGTGTCTGTATTTGTTCGTAGATAAAAGAAGGGATGGAGAATAGTGTTACAGCAAGTATTTAAATTTCCTTGAGAGCTGCCTTCTTGAGCAGCTCTGCTGCTTAAAACCTTGGATGTGACACTAACAAAACGCTGGGCTTAGCAATTCTATCTTAGGAAAAACCCCTTTATTGGCAGAGCATTAGAAAAAGCAGAAATTCAAACAGAGGAAACACAGGTTGATAAACCTCGGCTGAGTACAGGGGATCAGAGGGTCAAGTTTTATCAAGCACTCACACAAACCCAGCTGTCTCAGGGAGCCTGGGAGGGGGATTTAGTTCCTGCTGCAGATAAAGGTGATGCTGAGGACCACACCAGATGCTCCATCTGCACTGGCCCTGCCAGCACAGCCCCTGCACAGCTTTTGACTGATAATTGTTTTATTCCTGCATCTCCTTCTCATCCAGTCCCATTCATCCACAGAAACAGCATCAATTCCTTTTGAAGACTGAGAAATCCACACCTTTTCTTATTCATCTAAACCATTCAACTCATGGGATGATGTCACCTATGGATGTACAATACCCTGGATATTTGGGATTAGTTGCAATTTGTGCAATTTTGTGGTTCCAGTGTCCATTACTGCTTGATTTTGACTTGTATCATTGCAGCCAATGTCCCTGATCCTATTTACATGGAATAAAAATAACTATCTAGAAAATAAAGATAAAATGAGACTATATGCAGCAATTAATAACCCTGACATGATTATATCTTTGGAGCAAAATCTTCACATTCACACTTCTCCAGTGTGTCATTTACTTTTATGAGCCCAGAACTGAATAATCTCCTCCTAAAATAAAGCAGACTTTTTCAGACCAGTGTTTAAACTTGTTATTTCTGTAAACTACATCTATAAAATGCAACAAAAGAGTATTTTTTTCCTAAATAATATTATCCTGTGATCAGGTTTTTCAGCTTCAGACTTAACATTCCCTGTAAGTAAGAACAAGCCATGCAAGCAGCAGGTTTAGAAGTTGTGCCAGGGAATAACAGGAAAAATGTATTCCCATAAAGAGTGCCCAGGCACTAGAATAAGCTGTCCAGGAAAGTGGTGGAATCATCATTCCTGGAAATATTCAAAGTGGATGTGGCACCTGGGGAGGTGCCCACACAGGAAATGTGTCAAACCCTTCTGGGTTGGCTTTTTTTCACTGAAAAACCCCCAAGTTTTTAAGGGCACCTCAATGGGAAGGTTTCCTTTAGAAAACATGCAAGTCCTGATGATGGTTAACCATATCCTCCTCCAGTGCTAAGGATGGCATTTTAACATTCCATGGGCACTTCCCATTTCTTTTCAGTCATGTTGTTTTCATTCTACCTGAGCATGATCACTTGTCAAATTTATGACATTTTCAGCAAAGTAGGACATTCAATAGTAACCACAGAGTATTCAAATGTTTGCCTCAGTTGGAATCATCATTTCTCATCTGTTAGGTTTTCTAGATGTTCCTGTGAAGGTGCTTTGAACTCTGTTGTATCCAATGGGATGGGCACTGGGCAGGCAACACCTCCTCACTTTTTTCGTGTAGGAAACCTCAGGTGACACTGAGTGGATTTCTCTTCCTGATGACCAGGGGGAAATAATTTGTTTCTAAATTTCCCTACCTGCAGAAAAAAATGTCTTCTTTGTTTTGGATTCCCTGGGTTTTGTGATTCAGCTTGGAACCTTGACTTCACAGCTGAGCCATTTCATATCTAAATTACTCACTCTGCATTTGTAAACTTTGCTTGTGGCATTTATTTCAGGAATTTGAAAGCAGTGAAAATCCCAGATATCCTTGTAGACAGGGATAACATAGATTGCATTAACCTCCTTTCCTCACTTCCATCTGCAGCCCTTGCAGCAGGATTGTTTGGCAAAGCAATGAAATTAATAAAGGGCAGGAGGAGTTAAGTGTCACAGTGTGGGACTGGGGACGCAGCATTTTGCAGGCAGCACTTGCAAGGGCTGGGATTTCCCAGCACTCGTGTCCCTGTGCCAAGCCCGAGTGAGGAGCTGGGACTGCAGCCAGGCACAGGAGGGATGAGATCACTGCAGTGATCCAGGCAGGTGAAACCACAACAGCAGCAGAGCAGGAGATATTTAAAATCCTCCCTCTGCTCTGTGGCATGGACTGTTCGGTAAATAGAAAAGGTTTTGATTAAAACATTCAAACCCCCCTGGAGCGACTCAGGGACTCGATTTGTTTTGAAACTTGCCCTCAGTTTTTGGGCTCCTGATGTAACTGAGGCATTTCAGTGTCTAACTTGCTTTTCAGGATGGAGTTTAAACACTCCTGAAGGGGCAGGTCAAGGCAGCCACCCAACCCTGGGTGTCCAGCCCGTGATGGGTGGGACATGCCCCAAAATGAGCCACATGGAGCTGCTGCCCTGCCAGCCTGGCAAACACCAGGGGCTGTGACACATCCTCCAGCCTCGCTGCTCCTGAGCAGCTCCAACTCCCTTTGCCTTGGTGACAATGAGAACGACACCATTTCTGAGAGCCTTTCACCTTCCTGAGGCTCCTGAACCTGTTTAAACCTCAACACTTGCATTTAAAGCCAATTCTCCTGTTACTAAGCCAGCCCATTGCTCTGCTCCCCAGCAGCTGCCCAAGGGAACAACCATTCTCTTTTTTTTGATGGATGAAGGGAAAGCATTTAATTTTGACACTTGATTGACAGAAAGTGTCCCTGCTAATTATGGCCAAAAGACAGAAGAGAGGAAAGTGATAATACAGTTCCATCGACTAATTTTGGTGTCATATTGGGGGTGATTGGAGACCACACAGTGCAAGACATTTATTTATTCTATTTTGTATAAAGTCAGGGTGAAATCAGCACCAAGTCTGCTGAGTTTCAATACCAGTGCAAAATCCTGTGTTGTGTAAATAAGAAGCAAGCCCTGAACAGCTCCAGCTGAATAGAGGCTCTGCTCTCTCCCGTGGAGCTTCAAGGTTTTTGGTGGATTTCATTCCTATCAGAATGACATGTCTTTACTCTGAATTGCTTTTTCTCAGTTTCTCACGATGATTTCAGAAGTCCAGCCTGACATGGGGCTGCATCAGCAACACGTGGGTGGAATGCTGGGCTCCAGACACCTGAGGGACTTCTCTGCCAGCTTGGGGAAGGGAAAAGCAGCAGAAGGAGGACCCCTGGTCTTTAGAAACCCCATCTTCATCTGCACTGTCCAGCATTTTCCTTCCACCCACACATCAGAAATCAGAAAGAGGAGCTGTGTTACTTTGCCTGGTGTCAGATCCAGAGCAAACACTGGGACAAACACCATCCCTGCCAACCAAGTCTCATGGAGCCTGTAAGGACTCAGTGCAGGGCTCCCTGGCTCTCCCATACAAATGTCAGACCAGGAGAGGGTGGGGGCTCAAGGAAACTCCCACAACAGAAGGGTCTGGTTTCATCCCTGTGGATTTCTGCAGCCCATTAAAAAGAAAACAACCCCAAACCTGTTTCCTGCCTCCCTGCTGAGGCAGAGTTCCCTCACCTGAACATCGCTCTCTGCTCTTCTTTCCCGGTTTGCCATGGCAACGAGAAAACGGCGTGTTACAGTGTAAAACAGATGGGTTCTGCTTTTAAATTGTCTCTGTGTCTCCAGCCAGGTGATGATATCTCCTGGATACAAAGCATTTGGGACCAGGAATACGCGGCCAGTCCCAGACAGCAAACACGGCATGGGCTGCACGAGGGGCTCACGACTGCAGAAAACGAGGGCTAAAGTGGGCAGAAAACCGGGGAAATTGGATTCCCACTTATTTTGCCGAGGGCTGAGCCAGGCAAGCTGAGAGCAGAGCACGCCCTGCTCTGGACAAGCCAAGAGGCTGAAACACGAGCGTTTCCATCGGGGAGGAACTCGCCAAACTGCAAAAGGACATCAGAGCCAAGCCAGGGTTTCTTAGCAACAGCATCCAATACAGGGCCATTAACTCCAAATTCCTCCCTGCTAAATCCTGAGCTAGGAAAACCTGCAGATGCTTAGTGATAGCTGCAGCTGAAATGTGTTTTATTCAGCCTGATAAAAGGGGAAATCAAAGGTAGCCAGCGAAAAGCAAAGACTACAAATGACTGCGTTTTGGGGAGGTTTCTCTGGAGATCCCAGAGGTGCTGGACCTGCAGCTGGCTCGTAATTGGGCTATGGAGAGCTGCCTCAGCTGGAGCTGCTCTTGCCGTTCTGCTTGGCTTGGCCAAGAAAGCAACTAAAAAGCAGCTCATAAAATAGATACAAAAAAACCCCAGAAACCAACACAGAGAGAGGCTCAGAGGGCAAGCAGTGATTCACGGATTACAGCAGTTTGATTTTCTCTGGCAGAGTGCTTCGTATTTGTGGGGCTCCATTGACTCATTTTGTTGCCACTACTCCTGATTTAGTGGTGGCACAGCAGCTCAAACAACAGAGAGACCAGAGCAGGTGACCAGCAGGCTCCTCCTGCTCCCTTTTCAACATCATTTGCAGTATTTCTATTCTGACTGTAGCAGAAAGCAACGGTGACTTTATTTCACCCCGAAGTAGCTCTTTATTTTCTCATAGCCCAACAGCCTGAACAGCTCTGATTTGGTTTTGGAAAGCCTAAATGCAGCTGAGCTCAGACTGCAAACACCATCACGAGAATCAAAGTTGTGTACTTTTGCCACATTTCAAAGGCAATTTTAAGACACTCTCAGGGAGGTGGGAGACAGATTCTGTTTGAACCATTCCAGAGCTGGAATGTGTGGAGCTGGTGACTCTGTGCTCACACAGAAAACACCAACACAGGCACGGCATCTCTCTGAAGTATTTTAAATATCACATTTTCACAGTTTAGTCAGACTACACCTATTCTTTGTGTTTCTCATTAAAAAGGGCCCTTTTGCTGCTGATCACTGAGTTATTATCAGAAGTTATAAAGGCGAGATAAGTACATTTGTAGGGTCTCAGTGCCCTGGAAAGTTCCCTCCCTTTAAAAGTTCAGCTCATTTCAGGTTGTCTGTTTGCACTAATTTTTAGGACTCAGCTCTTGCTCTTCCTCTTCCTCCAGGACAAAGGGGAAACCTGTCCCAGATGCAGTTTTCATTCAGCCTGTGACACACAGATGCCACTTTTATCCCGAGACAAAGACGCCTCATAACATTTTGCTGAGATTTTCATTCATTTCTCTGTATTAATACCTTTTGAAGAAAGCAGCTTAAAATTACACTTCAAAATACTCCCGCTGGTATTTTGACAAGAATAAAGGGCAGATTTAAATCTACAAAGTAGCACACAGCAGAGAAGTAGCCATGGTCAAGAAGTAATTTGCTGGCACAATCTACAGCAGCATCTGCCTGAAGCATATTCTGGTGCCAATTACAGAGCTCGGGTCCACTGGATCCACCGGGTTTGTTCCTCAGCTGAGGAGCAAATCCCTCCAATCCCTTTGTAATTTACATGAGAAGTCAGGATGATAAACTCCTTAATAATGCCGGCAGATAGCACGCACGGAACTGGAGGAGATACAGGTTTCTTTAATGGGAAGAACATGAGGTTTATCATGTTTTTGCTATTAAACTCTGACGAGATTAGGCTAATGAAAAGCAAAACCAGCCTCCCTGCCTGCAGGATTGCTCCTCAGCCTCAGAAATGTCTGCACTGAGAATATCAGACATCTTCTCGTGGGTTTTCCTCCTCGCGTGTGTGACAAGCACGGCGCTGCCACCACCACCACAAATTAACACCGAGGTGCAAGACCTCAGTCCTTTGGCTTCTTTCACGGCCTCCTCTTGTTACTCTTTGTAATGACTTTTATTTTTATGTAAAAAATAAATAATTGCAATTTAAATATAAGTAAGTATAACGGAGAACTGAACACGTAAGGCTTTTTTGTTTTGTTTTTTTTTTTCCACGTCTTAAAGCCCCCAATAGCTCCCGTCCCGGGAAGAGCTTTCATTAGTGCATATTTCCATACCAAGATGAAAGAAGTGTGTGAGGTTAAAGTTTTCCCTGGTAAAGAAGATGATCTCCAGCTGTTAATGCCATTATGTTCCTATTCATTAGCATCTCTGGAAGCTGACAAATATATTCTTAATGACATTTTTTTCCCCCTTAATGCTTTTTAAAGTATTTTTCCCCTTACTGCAGTGCTAATAAGGTGTAAAAGCCCTGTCCTGAAACCATTCATGGTACCACAGCTCACAGCTCTGCTGCGGTTTTAATGGGAAAAATTTCTAACAAATGCAAATTAAACAAAGTATTTAGTGGTACTCAGAGTCAACATGCTCTCACATTAAAATTTTCCCCAACCTAATTAGTTGAGATTTAACTTTCAATGTGGTTTAAATAGAAACGTAGAGGCAAGTTTCAGTTAGAATTTCGCTTGTACCCAGGTAGTTTTCACTACCACAACTCAGCTGGTAAAAGTTATATATATATATGTGTGTGTGTGTTTATAAATATATATATATACATAAATATATATATATTAAATAAAACCAATTGTATCAGCTGCAGAACTATTGGCCATGTGGAACAGCATTGAAATTGAAGCAACTCTATTTAATATTTCTTCTACAGTTGGCTGCAAAAGAATCAATTACATAAATGTGCTTCGAAGGTATCCACCAAATACCGCAGTTTCCTCTAGCAAATCAATGATCTTGGAATTGAAATAAATCTTCTAGCACATTTTGGACAGTTTTATAATTCAGAGGCAGATTCCAGCAGGAAAGCCTCGCATCAACGCAGCTGCTTGGGGAAGATGGATGTTAGCACAATGTCAAATCTAATCAGGAATGACACACTGCTGTTATTTGATTCTGCTTATCAAAATTATTTATCTGCAATTGTTACTTTTTGCAAGATGCTGTAAGGTGGAACATTTGTCAGTACTATCAGCGAGGGAGAAGCGTGATTACACACAATTTCTCCACCTCCAGACCATTCAAGCGAGCGCTTATTTTAATTCTTTGTAAGTACAGCTTTTGAAAGCACATTTAAGTGTTTTGCTGAAATGGGTTCTGGATAGTGATAAATGAATCATTACGAGGACAAATTACCCAAACTGGGTCATCATCGACCACACTATGCAAACTCCAGAAGTGGAGAGGGGAAGCTGTGAGTGACTCACCCAGCAGTAACAGGGAAGAGACTGATTAGTGCAAATGAATAGAAAGGGCAAATGTGAAGCTATTCAGAATATAATTTGAAGAGTTCACAGGTCTCCCTGACCTCGAATGGGTCTTTAAATGGTTTGAGGAAATCTAGGAAAACCAATGATTACTGATCCCATTTTGAAAAGTCTGTGTGAGCCTGGCATGAAATGGGCAGAGAAATTGGGGCACAGCAGCCTTGGCTGGGAAATGTCCCAGGAACCACCAGGCAGGGCTTTGTCTTTGGGAGAAAGGTGCAGGCAGGTGGGAACAGGGGCATTTTATTAATAATAACGGTTACAAATAAAACAAACCCTCCTTGCTTAGCACAGGAGCTCTGGGGGAGGATTCCCTGTCCTGTGCATCCTCAAAGTCCCCAGCAGGAGGGAAACAAAAGGCAAGAACACAAAGCAGTGCAGATGCTCCTTATGCCAGTTTTCCCCGTAGTCTAAATTATCTTAAGGAGAAGAGGAGGCCATCCAAATTAGGATTTTCATGATAAAATGATCCAGCTTTTATATAACCTGCAGGACAGAGCACACTCCTCTTACTGCTGTGGGTTTGGCCATCCATGGATTTTGACACCAAACAGGACAAGCCTCTGCTCTGCTCCTGCACTGAAATCTCCCCGACTCCTGGCAAACTTTCATTTTGGCTTTTAGCAAAGGGAAACCACAAGAGCATCCACTCCCTCCGTGCTCAGATCCCAGGCCAAGGTAATCCTGCTTCCCTTGGAAGGGGAAAGCAAGAGGAAAAGCATCGTCCTGGCTGCACTTTGGGCTTGACATCTGCTCCCACAAAGGCCAGGTGTGCCAGCCCCCAGGTGTTCCAGCCCCCAGGTGTGCCAGCCCCCAGGTGTGCCAGCCCCCAGGTGTGACTCCCACGGGTGGACAGCAAGGTCTGGCAGAGCTCTGCACTGCCCCAGGCTGGGGGAGGAGGTTGTCACCAAAACCTCGAGAAACAAACCAGAGCAGCAGCCCCAGAGACAAAGCCTTTCATCCCAGCCCTTCCCTGATCACACGCAGAGATGGCACCAAGTTTCAGGCAGAGGAATTAATTACTCTGTTCTCCAGCTCCATTTAATGTGGCTGGTGCTTTCTGTTGATAAGGAGCAAACAATAAGATTTTGCCTTTCTTGAGGAAGCCTCCAGCCTGTTTTCCTCTGGTTCCTCCTACACGTTGCTTTTACTCGAACAGAAGTATCAGATATTTTTTATTTGATGGGGTAAAATAATAAACATGAGATGAAAAAGGAGAAGGACACCCTTTTGGCTGGAAATCTGAGAATGTAGCCTCATTGTTCTTCCAACTTTATCTTCTGAAGTTGTCTCAAATGAAAAAGAGGAAAGGCAGGAGAAGTTATGAATTCATAAAAAGCACTACAATGGGCTTAATCCAAATTTAGGTTCCTTTTATAGTGAGTATCACCAATTTCTGATATTTTCCCTAAGTCGCTTACTTAAATTCTCATATGGATTAATTAATTATGGGACCTCCATGTGGCATTGAGATGGGAAAAGAAAAGAGGTGAAATATTCTTCTCTGGTTACACTGGTGCAAACCCAGAGATTATTATGGTTAGGATTTTCCAGAATACATAGCAGGGTGCAAGGTGTGGGATATTATCATTTCAGGCAATACAACCCATACTAACTCCTACACCTTTGAAGGTCAAACAAGCTCAAGTAGCCTAAAATTGCCTTATCATTAATGCATCTTTGTACCTAAGAAATTATAGAGTATTGGAGATATTTTCATTTTTTCATTTTAAACAAGGGGCTGCCAACCTGGAAGGGAAAAAAAAAAAAAAAGAAATTCAGCTCTGAATTACCATTTGTGTAGGCCAAGGACTGACTGACCTCTTCATCTGCCAAGGCTGCTGAGTGTAACAATGAGCAAGGAACAGGCACAGGGGAATTATTCATGAGAGGATCTTTAAGGGAGGAGAGGTACTTTCTTATAACTTCATGATTTGATCATTAAATTTAAAAAAAAAAAAAAAAAAACGAATAAATGAGCAGAGATGGAGCTGAGCAGTTCTGGGGAAGCTGGACATTATTTAGCATCTGGAAAGAAATGGAGAGGAGCCTTCCAGCCTGGAGCTCACCAGGAGCAGGGCAGGCTGTGCTGCTGTTTTCCAAACAGGAGGGCAAGGAAATTCCAGGAAATCCAGCTGGAGAGGAATGGCTCCAGGCAGATTTGGGACTCAGGACAGCGCAGGTGTTGAGACCAGCCTACAAACCTGATCCATTACCAAGTATTTCACCCTGTGTGGAACATTTAGAGGTCGGTGATACATCCAGAGGGAATATTAAATTATGAAATTATGAAATTATTGCCCACACTGCTGCTCTCGCCATGCACAAACCCCATCACTGATGCCTGGGGATCAGCTCCCGAATCTTCACCATCACTCTGGAGCCGATGGGGCTGTATCAAAGCACATCAGCTGTCCCCAGCACAAAGGGGAGAACTCAAAAGAACTCAGAAGTGTTTCTCCTTTGAATTATCTGAGCTGCTCTCGGTGCCTGTGTGGATATCCACCTATCTATAGATGAATATCTAAATATCTATTTGTGCTGAGCCGGGGGTGGTCGGAGCCAGCCGGGTCCCCTTCCTGCAGAGGTTGTGCTGCCCTTTGGAGTGAGAGACCACAACACTCACCTCCATCTCCCTGCCACACACACACAGCTCATTTCCTGCCAGGAAAGAAGAGCCGGCACTCTCAGCAGTGTCACTTCTTTCTTTCTGCATTGGTGGGCTCTGCAGGTTGGGTGGGGATTTTGTCCCCTCCCCTCTCTTCCATTTCTCGCCTTGTAAGCACTTGACTCCTTGGAAATAAAAGCAAGAAAGCCTCAACATTCAGGAGATAACGCCGGAGCTCCGAGGGAATGGGGAAGAACAGGAATGACAGAGATGAGCGTTTTCTCAAAGAAAGAACCAGCTTCAGGAAAGTTCAGGGATGCAGGGCAGGTTCCCCCCACCAAAACTGCCAGGGGGGAGGATCCCCCACATCCAGGATGGGTTCAGCTGGGGATCACCCCCAAAAGAGGAGCAGGGCCATTCCTCTGTGAATCACCTCAAAATTCAGGGGAATCAGCGTGGGCTGCTCCAGACAGCCTGAATTCTGCATTCTGAATTCTGCCTTCTGAATTCTGCATTCTGAATTCTGCATTCTGAATTCTGCATTCTGAATTCTGAATTCTGAATTCTGAATTCTGCTTTCTAAATTCTGAATTCTGAATTCTGAATTCTGCCTTCTGAATTCTGCATTCTGCCTTCTGAATTCTGCATTCTGAATTCTGCCTTCTAAATTCTGAATTCTGCCTTCTGCATTCTGAATTCTGCATTCTGAATTCTGCCTTCTGCATTCTGAATTCTGCCTTCTGCATTCTGAATTCTGCATTCTGAATTCTGCCTTCTGAATTCTGCATTCTGAATTCTGCATTCTGAATTCTGCCTTCTGCATTCTGAATTCTGCATTCTGAATTCTGCCTTCTGAATTCTGCATTCTGAATTCTGCATTCTGAATTCTGCCTTCTGCATTCTGAATTCTGCCTTCTGCATTCTGAATTCTGCCTTCTGAATTCTGCATTCTGCATTCTGAATTCTGCCTTCTGCATTCTGAATTCTGAATTCTGCATTCTGCATTCTGAATTCTGCCTTCTGCATTCTGAATTCTGAATTCTGCCTTCTGCATTCTGAATTCTGCCTTCTGCATTCTGCATTCTGAATTCTGCCTTCTGCATTCTGAATTCTGCATTCTGCATTCTGAATTCTGCATTCTGCCTTCTGCATTCTGAATTCTGCACTCTGCATTCTGAATTCTGAATTCTGAATTCTGCATTCTGAATTCTGTATTCAGGGTAGGCAGTGTACAGTAAAAACCAAAGTAAAGAAGAATAAAATAAAGTTTAGGGAAATAAATTTTGTGCTGCTACTCTGCACATTCTTTGTGTTATTTTTGTGAAGATTGTGGATCTGGCTCTGTGTATGTCTAACACCCATTTCCACTCAGAAGGGTGTTTTTCTTGACCCTGTTTCTTGACTGTTGGGATTTTTTTCGTGCCCAAGTGCATTGTTTTGCTAATGTGTTCCTTGCCAAATTTAGTGAGTTTGCTCTGAGCTTCACCCCTTCAAGTCATGCTTTCTGTTAATTTTTCTCACAAGACTTCTGCTTACAGCATTCTTCACTCTCCTAATAAATCACTTTTATTAAATAGCACTAAGAAAGGAACCCACTTTAGGTTCCTAAACACCTCCTCTAACAGTGAGAGCAAGCAGACGCCCAGAATCGTGTTTCTTCTACAAACAACATACCAAAGGCCTGACACCTTTTTATAGCATCAGTGTGACCTCCCCGAGGTCCCCCAAGGAGTGACTTCATCCCTCAGCAATGCTGGGGTCTGTGGATGCACCGAGCACGAGTGTATTAAAATGTAATATTCCACAGGCTCTGATTTATGGGCTGTCACTTAGGGCAGAGCATCGTGCATCTTAATGAGCTGCTCCTTTCCAGCTACTTGGTTTGTTTGGGAGATGAGAAATTTTGCACCCACCATAAATTTTCATTGGAAGGACGGGTCTTTGAAAGGCAAAGGAGTTAAAAATGTAAAAATGAAGCAGCCAGAGCTGCATCTCTAACAGTCTCTCACTGAAACGCATGAGAATGTATCATAGGAAATAATCGTGCGTTTTTCTTTGCCTGATTTTCAAGTTCCAGGGCTTTCCCTGATGGGATCGACTCTATGAGTCCATAGAAAAATCAAACCCACACCTTTGCAGCAGCCCCAGGGGAGCTCAGTGACAGCAGAAGATCTCCAAAAGCTTCACAGTCACAGAGATGATTGGCTGATTACAAAAATCCACGACAGATCCACTGACAAATTTTTAAAAAGCTTCAACTTTTGATTTCCCTCACATCTGACAGGGAACATGTCACCTTCAGGGTAAAAGATCCTCAAAACCCTTAAATCAGACAGAAATACTGTGTGTGCTGGCACAGTGTCCTCCTTGAGGAGACTTCAATCTTCAGCTACATGGATTTTCAGTTAAAAACTATAGATCTGAAATTACAAACTCTGCCTGGATCAAAGGAACGCTTGTCCAACATGAGCACAAAGGAGTTAATTGTACAGCTGATGGGCCCACGAGTCAATTATGGGGCTGTTAATTACAGATTTGTATTCAAAACCCATTTCTGACCCATCCCGTGGATAAATTATGTGGGCTGTTTTTTTCCACGACCTTTCAGCCCTCCTCCTCCTCCTCAAAACACAATTTTTCTGTGTCTCCACAACGACAAGCAGCACTCAGCAGGGGTGGCACCATGAGCCAGGCTTGGCTGAGACCATCACATCTTGGGGTGAAAGAGCAGGAAAAGGGGTTTGGTGGGTGGGCTGGACAGTCACCCCACGCCAACCCTCCTCTCACCACCACACACCTTCCATTTGGTTTTTTCAGAACCAGCACCTGGCTGAAGAGAACATTCCTGTCCTTTGGCACATCGATTTCTCCACAGCTTTATCCCTCTGCCTTGTCCAATGACTTCCCACAACCCAAACATTTCTTTTGTATTGATTTAGTCTCTCTGTTGGACTATTTGATTTTTTTTGTTTGGTTGTTTAATCCTTACAATATTGATATTTTTTAGGCTGGCGGCCAAATAAAACCTTTGGAGACACATGAAGTACATATTAAGAGTCTCATTGCCCAATAAATTAAAGGTACAAATTATACAATCAAATCTGATGAGCATGTCATTACAGATGACACATTTTGGCATCATGGTGCTTTACAAAAGAGACTTCTTTCCATTTATTCTTGAGTGGAATTTAAAATTCCAATCAGCAGAAACACGGAGGGGGATTATGTTACCTTGGACTTGAATTCAATTGTATTTTTAATTCTATTAAAACTCCAAGCTTGCACAATAAAATAATTGTGTGTATTTGATTAGGATCTTAATGACTTGTCTGCCTATTACTACAGCTGTTTTAAAACTTAAATAAGCTTTCTATCCCTTGGAAAATTCTGGGAAACAAGATGGTATTTATAGTATTGAGCAGAAGTTTAAATGCAAAAGACACTAAAGGGAGTAGAAAAATCCTGACACTAAGACATGATTTTCTCAGCATTTTGGCAGAGTCCTACTAAAAAAACCCAGAAATTAACTGATACAAACCAAAAGTACACTTGACCTCTAAGACTTGTGGTGGCCAGTTTAATTAGTCCATTAAAAATTAAATATTAGTATCAGTTTGAGCAAGCTCACACTTTGCTGTGTCTGGGAACAGTGTGGGGAGGTGGCAGGTCTGGAAGCAGCCTGTAATGCCACACTTTGTGACAATAAATAGCTTTTGGCCTGGCAGGTTGATCCTGGAGTGGTCTGCAAGACTGCTCTTATTTAGAGGCTGTTATTGGCCTCAAAGGGTGTCCTGGGGCTGCTTAACTGCAGCCATTGACCCAGCAGAGTTCTGCTCTTAGCACACAGTGATGCCAGTGCACAGGGCTGCTTCCTATGCAAAATTCATTGGAAGCAAGGGAGAAATTATCTCCTTTCTTTCATTACTTTGTGGCTACTTGAATGATGCAAAAGTGCAAAATAAAAAAAAAGTTGTGTGTGTGTGTTTGGAGGTCTGTGTGTGTGAATCTGCACGCTGAGATATCAGGGAGGAAATAACTCATATTATTATTTAAATGATATTAAGGTAAAGCTTTAAGTCCTGGGATGCTGCAACCTGGCACAAGGAATCCCAGATAAAGTCAGTTTTTATATTGTCTCAAGATTAAAATGTGTCTGTAGAGGGTCTATTCTCTCTTCTGCCTTTAAAACCCAAAGCCTTGGGAAAATTTGAGAGTTTACAATGCTGAAGGAACAAGTCCAGCACTATTTAAAGTCTCATTTCCCCTGGGCTCAGCTCACTGACACTGTGCCTTTGGCACCTGAAGGATCTCCTGTAGCTACAGCTCATATTCAGAGAGTATTTGGTGTCCACATCATCCATTTAAGACGAAATATTGAGTAGCACTTGCCAAAACTCAAGGTGGGGAGTGGTCATATAAATATCCATGACAAGGGCAGATGAATGTACAAAGCCCAGTCTCTAATTCCAGCAGATTTCAAGAAAATGTAGCCTAAAAGTCAAGTCTTACTTGTAGAAAAGTTATATTCACAACAACTCTACCATCTTTGAGGGCTCCTGCTCTTCTCTGACTTTCTCAGGTGAGCTCTCAATTCCTTTTCTCCATTCTAGTTCTAGAGACAGAGAAAGAAAATCTAAATAAATCAACTTTGTGTTTTAAAAGCTTAGCAAAGGTTCAGGGTCACTCCTTGGCCTGTGTAGATACATCAGTCATGGAGGTTTAATAACTCAGATTCTGTGGTAGACAGTATTTAAAGTCACAGAAACCCAGCAGATATAAATCCTCATCAAGTCAAACTGTCCTATTTTCTTTCTGCCACGCAGAGTTTTGCTCAAAGTGTCGAGGGTTTTGTTCACAGCACAGCCTCAGCAAAGAAAATCGGTTCCTACACCCCACTGTCTCTGCCATATCTCCAGAATTGTAATTTTTAATTATCCCTTCTAGCAAATAAGTCACCAGAAATGTAAGGAAAGGTGCAGGTAACTCACAGAGCAAAGTCTTCAGTACCACAACTCAAAAATGAATTTAAAAACAGCAAACCCCAACCACAGCCAGTTCACAACCAACACCACAGTGATTCAGAATAATGCAATAAACTGTCCCAAAACTGGTCAGCCATACTCCCCACCCTCAGAAAAGCAGGGGAAGACACAAGGACAAACGGGCCTTGAACAGCAAAACAACCTGGAGCTCTCACATCAATTTTAAGGGGATTAAGTAAAGCTCTGTCCTCCAGAGACTTCAACAGAAACTTCCCCAGGTTGGAGGGATACAGTATGAGAAGCAATTTAATTTCTTCCTTGGCATTTATAAGTAATAAAAGCAGCACTGAGCAGTTTCCAAAAACAACTGTAAGGTTTTGCAAGGATATTTCTGGGATATATGACCAGCACTCTCCTTTATCATTTATTTCTGTTCCTTTAGTTCCCAGTCTGCAGAAATAACTGCAACAAGTATTTTAAAGTATTATGGCAAAAAAGTCCATTGCAAGGCCAGGCTGGATGGGGCTTGGAGCAACCTGGTCCAGTGGAAAGTGTTCCTGGCCATGGCAGGGACAAGATGGAATTTATGTTTCCTTCCAGCCCAAACCATTCTGTGATTCTGAAACTTTTAATTCATGTCCATATAGGACTCCTCACACAGAACACAACCAGAAACTATTCCCTCCACTTGAACTAACAGCAATAGATTAATCTCCAATATATTTATTTTTTTTTCCCCGTGCATTTTTAATGCAGCCATCACTGCAAATCTGGTCACCATGATTTCTGAAAATACATTCCCATGGTGAGAGAACTGTTCCATTAACCCCCCAACTCTCACAGAGGTAATGAGAGCAGCAGGCTGGACCAAATCTCACATCACCCAGATGTCTGATGGCTTTAACTGGCTTTAATTACAGTTTAATTACAGTTGCAGTGGGCAATACTTGAGATGGTCTATGGCTGGCAAATGTATTTATTCAGCTATTAACTATTAGAATTTAAATCTGTTCTATTTCACAGACTGCTGTGATGTTGGGAAGAATTAAGCATTCCATTAATAGCACCCAATAGTAGGTGGATAACAAGGATGGCTACACTTGCAGCTACACCACCAGGAGTCCAGGATAAAGAAAAGAGAAAACTTCCTACAGATGACCAAGGTGAACCTCTGCCATTTGCCTCCCTGCTTCTTGACTGTAGTTTTGTAGTTGCTTTTGAGAACACAGCCCAGTTTTGCCAAAATAGAGATGTTTCCTCTTCCAGAGTATTTTTATTTTAGGGAAGCAAAAGCTAATGGTGCAGGAACAGAGCTGCAAACTGGAATTTGGATGTGTGAGAGAAGCAGCAATTTGCTTACCAGCACACAGGGGGCTCTGAGGGATGGAAAGTCAGCAAGAGGAAAATATCTGCCTCTGGTTTGGGTGGGAGCCTGGCTCTGCAGGCAGCTCTGCAGCATCTCAGCCCAGGTCCACCCCCCTGGGACAATTCCTCTTTTTCCTGTGTTCAGACAGAAATCCAACCGTGCCACTTATTTAACTTTGGATGTGCTTATTCCCGTGCTGCTCCTGGGGCAGATTTTCCAAGGCACTGCAAATCTGTTTAGCTCTGCTCCTGCAGACAAGCTCAGCCTCCAAAATCCCACCCAGGGCAAGGGACCCGACCAAGGGCTGAGCTCCTCTGGCCCTGTGCCACCACCCCGGGGCTGCTCCAGCCCCTCTCTGGGAGCCAAGGGCCTTTTGAAAAATTGCTGTGCTGTCCTTTTGAAATTCAAGTTCCTTGCAGAGTTTTCTGTAGCAAACAGCAGAAGGGGAAGCCTCGGTATGGGTGAGTAGCGCCAGTTCCTGAGCATGGGAGGGTTGAAGGAACATCCTGCAGGAGGAGTTACCTGGAGCTGGTTGTCTCAACTCCTCTGTCCTTGTACCAACCAGCAGAGTCATCCAGAGAGAATTTGGAGCAGAAATGTGGTTTAGCCCGAGTGCCCTGTGTTTCAGAAGGGAAGAGGAGCTTTGCCAGAGCAGCCACCTCTGCTGAGCATCCAGCTCTGGCCTCCTGCCTTCTCCAGCTCTCATGAGGAACATGCAGGACACTGAATGCACTTCTTCCCCCTCTTTCAGACTCTGAATTTGTGGTGCCCTGGGGCTGAGAGCCCACATGCCCACCCAGCACAGTGCAGCTCTGGACCACCCACACCATGACTCTGCCACAGAGCACATGAAAAAATTCTATCTGGGATATAAAAGACGGGTACCTCCATTTATAATTATCACATGCCAACTAATGCCTGTTGTTGGGGGAAAAAACATTTTGCAAGCATCTGGATGCTTAAACAAGCACCAGAGAAAGTTCATTAATACAGAAATTGAAGTTAATTAACTAACTGATGGTCTCCTCTATTCCATTCACTTTAAAGGAATCCTCATCCTTCCCTCGGTCTACTGACTGCCTTTATTCAGCTCCAGTTGCTATATCAAAGTGATATATTCTGCTTACAAATTCAAGGCAAAGCCCATTTATCTATTACAGAAGGAGAATGGATTTACATTTAAATGGCTGTTCTTCATGTATCTAATAACTCAGTTGAGTAATCAAAGAAGAACAATCTAAGCAGGAGCCTCTCTGTGTTTCACATTAATAAAGCCTCTAAGATTCCTCCACACATTCCTCCCAGTTTGCTTATTTCAACAAAATGGGAAAGCTGTCATTCCCCAGCTGCAATCAGCCAGTGAGAAGGTTAGTTGGGAATTAACAGGCTGCTTGCTTAGGCTCACGTTTCAGTTAAAAATTCAGGCTCAACAGGAGAGCAAGGAATTACCATGGCACATGGACTTTCATTCCTTTAAAAAAAAGTAAATAAATAATGCTTCAAAGGTGTGAAGAGAACCTTGGCAACAAAACTGTGGCCACGGAGAGCAGCAGGTGTCCTGGGTTCACTGAATTCAGTGAGCAATTGCAAGGATTGAGCTGGCCCAATCCAAGCAGAAAAGGTTGCAAAGTGAAACGCACTTGGAATAGGAAAAGGCCAATAGGAAATGAAATTCAAAATTATGGTAATCAACTCTTTAATTCCTTTTCCTTGGGCTACACTCAAATTGACTAAATATATGCAGAAAAATCTGTGTATGCATTAAAAAGCAAGTAACTATAGTTGATCCAACACCATCTTCCCAACGAATGGCTTGCAAAGCACAGAATTTGCTATTAAATTTTGGGTTATAGCAATTTCAAATGGCAACTCGACCCCAAAAACCTATCGAAATCCAAGTCAAAGATAAACAAGAAGAAAGAAAACGCATCTAAAGAGAGACAGAAGATTCCACGCTCCCTGCCTCGGTGATCAGCTGACTTTTCACTGCAGCAAAAAGTTCCAGGAGCTGGAAAGGTCTAAGGAATCATTTAAATGAGAGGAGTTTGGAGCCCAGCACGTTCCTGCTGCTGTTGGACTGCAGGGACTGTGCAGCTCCCACCATGTACACAGCACATGGCTCAGTAAGATAAAAACACATTCATGTTTCTGTTGCTTCCTCGTAAATAAGATTTCCCTGTGGCCTTCTGTTAGGGGTTAGGTTCATTTTCTTTTGTTCCTCCTTACCTATAGAATTTTTCCCATAAGTTGCTAAAGTTGTCCAGACTACTGGGAACTTTGGAATACTTAAGAAAACAAGTGGCCAAACTCAGGGGGGAAGGAGGGCGTCTGGTGGCATTTTGCTCTAATCTGGGGCATTTCTCTCCGAGGGACAGAAATACAGTGGGATTTTGGGTGGGAAAGGAGGGCAGGGGCAGCTGCTGGCTCTCTCCGGGCTTCAGAGGATGCTCAGAGCTGCTGCTGCTGCTTGGGGAAAGGAATTCACCATAACCCAGCCTGGAGCTGCTTCTGTGAGCTGAGCCTGTGCTGGGAGAGCAGCCACTGACCAGGACCCTACTAACCCCTGCCTCACTAAAGGAGGGATTTATCACCTTCTGCTCGGGTACCCAGGAATGCTGAGCCCCCATCCCTGCCCTGATCCCATCCCTGCCCCGATCCCATCCCTGCCCTGATCCCTCATCCCTGCCCCGATCCCATCCCTGTCCCGATCCCATCCCTGCCCTCATCCCATCCCTGCCCCGATCCCATCCCTGTCCCGATCCCATCCCTGCCCTGATCCCATCCCTGCCCCGATCCCCCATCCCTGCCCCGATCCCATCCCTGCCCCGATCCCATCCCTGCCCCGATCCCCCATCCCTGCCCTGATCCCATCCCTGCCCCGATCCCATCCCTGTCCCGATCCCATCCCTGCCCTGATCCCATCCCTGTCCCGATCCCATCCCTGCCCCGATCCCCCATCCCTGCCCCGATCCCATCCCTGTCCCGATCCCCCATCCCTGCCCTGATCCCATCCCTGCCCTGATCCCATCCCTGCCCCGATCCCATCCCTGCCCCGATCCCCCCATCCCTGCCCTGATCCCATCCCTGTCCCGATCCCCCATCCCTGCCCCGATCCCATCCCTGTCCTGATCCCTCATCCCTGCCCCGATCCCTCATCCCTGTCCCGATCCCCCATCCGTGCCCCGATCCCATCCCTGCCCCGATTCCCCATCCCTGCCCTGATCCCATCCCTGCCCCGATCCCCCATCCCTGCCCTGATCCCCCATCCCTGCCCTGATCCCATCCCTGTCCCGATCCCATCCCTGCCCTGCTCAGACCCATCCCTGCCAGGACATCTCTCAGTTCCAGTTTCTGCCCCAGAATTCTCCGATAAACTTCATCCCCCAGCCCAGGATTTTGCTCATTCCTGCCCTGAGCCTCCCCTCCCTCCTGTCCCATCTCAGCTCTCACAGGGCCCCTGGTTCTGTTTGTTATTAATTCCATAGTTATTGTTCTTTGGTTGCCTGTTATACATACTATTAAAGAACTGCCATTCCTATCCTCACACCTTTGCCTAAGAGCTCTTAATTTCAAAATTATAATAATTCAAGGGAGGGGAGTTTACATTCTCCATTCCTGTCTGTCAATCCAGGACACTCACTAACTCATCAGCCAGTTTCTCTACAGCTTCTGACCACAGAGCTGCATAGGAAATGTTTTCAATCTGCTGCACACATTCACCATCTCGTCCTTTCCCACAGCAAGGATTCTGCTCCAAGAATTCTGAATTCTAGGACGAAGTTTACTGTGGTGTGCTGCAAACCTAAGCAATGATTTTGTTTGCTGCTGAGTTCTCAGGAAGTTTAGATTTAGAAACAACTCTTGGATAATTTATTTATAGATTTTTAGGTAACCAGCTCGAATTTAAGTATTCTCCCAAAGCTCCACTGCTGGCTGAATGCACAGAGCAATCAGATTAATCCTGTATCACTTGTCTGCCTCGGGGCCAAGGATGCTCTTCATGCCCCCCGTGCCACACCTGAGTTCCCCTGCACCTTCCACTGCCTAAATACAGAACAGATTCACTGGGAGGATCCCAGCCCTCCTCCTCCCCCAGCAGGAATGAGGAGAGGAGAGCAGTGCTGGAGGAAATGCCTCCAACAAATGAAAACACGATGTGCTAAATAAAACCAGCTCCATTATCAGCTCTGCTTTCCACCTGCAATTACAGTACATTTCAACTGAATATTTTTTCCTGGCAACCGAAACAGTTTCATTACAGCTTAAATATGTGACAAGGAAGCTGACTGCAGACTTGTGAAAAGCAATTATTTTGGACACTGATTACTTCCCATGCAGGCAGCGAGTGCTGTAACTGCAGAGCTGGGGAAGACCACAGCAATGGGTGAGGGACTGCAGGGTCTGGAGCAATTAATTAATCTTGGGGGGTGAGCAGGGAGGGGAAACTGCAAACACCCAGCTTAACATTCAAATTAATTAACATGAAATAACTTAATATGTTTAGTTTAAATGCAATTAATTTACAGAAAAAAAAAAACAGCCTAGAGACAGATAGCTGGAGCATCTGGTGCAACATCAAGTTCCCATAGCAACATATTTGTTAGAAACAAGGCAAACATCCTTAGGATGGTGTGGTTTTGGTTTTAGTCCATCTGAGGGATGAGGACTGCACCAACAGGGCTCAAAATGTTGAGATGAAAACTTAAAAACAGCTATGAAGACTCATTTCTTCCTCTAAGCTGAGAGGGCATTGCAGTGAGATCTGAACTAAATCCGGAAATGCCAGTGCTGATGTGGGGAGCTGCAAAAACAACTGCAGTGCATCAGTACTGGGGGCAGTGTCACAGCCCTGGGGTGGGCTCTGCACAGCTCAGCCACAGCAGATCCTGGCATCCCGCCCCTGCAGACAGAGGGAACTGCATTTATGGCTGCTCTGATGCTGTGGGTTGAGATTTGATGGTCCTTAATTGCTTCATTAATTAGAAAGAGCCAAAAAGGCACCCCAAACCTGTCAGTCACTGCTGTAATTTTGTTTTTTTAATCAGTGAGTCATATCTAATGATGTTTCAAAAAGATGGAGGAATCCTGGCATACCTGGGATCACACATTATTCACGTTGTTTTCCAAGGAGGGCTGGCTGCACGTGTCACAAAGCCCTCGGCAGATGCTGTGCTCTCTGTGCCAGTCTTTAGGCTGGGCAAGGAGCCCCACAAGGCCTGAACACTTTGCCCAGTTTGAGCAGGAGGTGAAAGACCAAGGGCAGATGCTCACAGAGATCCAGGAGGTCCATGGGCTACCTAAGCCACTGCCCCCCATGGAATCTTGCTCTTCTTGACACAAGCTTTAAAACCAGTTCAACTCAGAACTGGAACAACAAAAAAAAAAATCCTTAAGTGACAAACTTGCATTGTACTTTCAACTGGTTTCAGACAACCAGAGATAAATTGATGATCTGAACCTTCTCAGGGCTGTGAGACACTGATTTCCTTCCCCTCGAAATGCCATTAAGTGGATGTGACATGCAGGGAAGATCTTATTGACAAGTGAATATTCCCCACGAAGTCAGCAGTCCTGGGCACTCAGCTGCTGTGCTGATCAGGGACGGTGACAAAGGGAGCAGCTGAGCCACTCCACGTGCATTCAGCTCCTGAATGAAACCACTGCTGCACCCTGTACATTCCAGCTGAGCCACAAATCTGCTCCTTTCCTTCTGCTCCTTTAGAAAGCACCGGTACTCGCTTAAATCAGATTTTAGAGGAAATTCTCATTCTCGTGTTTCACTCGCTCATTAATTATTTACCAACACCTTCAAAACACAGCAGCATTGATTGGAAATTTGTAATTAAGGCTGACTTGTATTTTTCACGTAGAGCACATGTTCATATCCTTTGTGTCCCCCATCTCATAACACCAATCCTCTGAATATTTTAAGATTTTACTAGACCATTCAACAATTAGTTCAATTTGTGCCTGTTGCCTTGAGCAGTGGCTGTTTCTTGGCTGCCTGGTTTCAGGAATGGATCAACACAGACTCCAATATCAATGTTTTACTGAGCAAAACAGTTGATTTTAAGTTGGCATTGTTTCCTCTAATGGCTGTGATTATCTGCTGTGCAGAGGCTTCTCTACCCCATCGTTGGTTCTCTAGAGATGATACCACAGAAAGATAAAAGGCCAGAGGGTAATTATACAGCTTTTCATTTCCACTGATGTCAAAGCATTGAGTAAAGCACAAAAATGCCTCCTACACACACCAGTCAGCTTCAGCACTAAAGATTTACCTGGCAAATAGGGAAAGGATTGAGGGTTTAGAAATAAATTTACCTGGTAGATAGAGAAAACACTGAGGTTTTTTTCAAGGACTAAATCTTTTTATCATCTGAAATATTTTACTTTTTGCAGCCAACTTGTTAACTTGGCTGTAGAGGGACCTGATAAATGATAGAAGTCCCTCCAGGAGTGCAGATAAACCTGGAAATAAAACCAGCATTGAGATGCCAGGTTTACACATTAAATAATTCAGGTTGGAAGATCCAAAATCCATGATCATCCAGTCCATCCCAGCACTGCCAGGTCCTGAGCCCTGTCCCTTCCAGGAGTTGTGACTCCAACACTTCCTGGTGGGAACTGTCCCTGTCCCAGGCCTGGCCACCCTCTCAGTGCAGAAATATTCCCTGGCACAACCTGAGGCTGTTTCCTTTCCCTGGGGGAAGAGTCTGGATCTCACCTGGCTCCACCCTCCTGTCAGGGACTTGAAGAGAGCAGGAAGGTCCCCCTTGAGTCTCTTTTTCTCGATATATTTCCCCAGCTTGCAGATAAAATTTGTTAATTTCCAAGCTAAAAATCTTCATTTCTGACTTTATTCTGACTATCAAATCAGAAAGAAAGATCCAAACACTCAGAGCTCCTGAGGCAAGGATGGTGTTTGGGGTTTTTAACTTGTTTCATCCATCACACTGGTTACAGAGAGTCTAAACTTTCTCATCCCACAGCCAGTGTTGTGCCAGCAGGGAAAAAAGCAGATTCTGTTGGCAAACCTGGGAGCTGGGTCAAAGCTGACTCTGGAATAAGGAGGGTTTTTTTCCCAGGTTGGTGTGTGATTTACAGTGGCCTCAAGAGTTACAGAGCAGTGCAGGGGCCAGGGCAGCCGTGGGAGAGAGAGGGGATGTGAGCCCAGGAATACAGGAGATCTGTGCCCGTCCTGTCAGCTCATCCCTGCCTGTATCCCCCCAGGACATCCCTGCCTTTATCAGCTCATCCCTGCCTGTATCCCCCAATATATCCCTGCCTTTATCAGCTCATCCCTGCCTGTATCCCCCCAGGACATCCCTGCCTTTTTCAGCTCATCCCTGCCTGTATCCCCCCCAGCTCATCCCTGCTTTTATCCCCCCCAGGACATCCCTGCCTTTTTCAGCTCATCCCTGCCTGTATCCCCCCATCCCTGCCTGTATCCCCCAATACATCCCTGCCTGTATCCCCCCAGCTCATCCCTGCCTGTATCCCCCAGCACATCCCTGCCTTTATCCCCCCCAGGACATCCCTGCCTTTTTCAGCTCATCCCTGCCTGTATTCCCAGCTCATCCCTTTCTTTTTCAGCTCATCCCTGCCTGTATTCTCAGCTCATCCCTGTCTTTATCAGCTCATCTCTGCCTTTTTACCCCAGCTCATCCCTGCCTGTATTCTCCAGCACATCCCTGCCTTTATCAGCTCATCCCTGCCTTTATCCCTGAGCACATCCCTGCCTGTATCCCCCCATCCCTGCCTGTATCCCCCCAGCTCATCCCTGCCTGTATCCCCCCATCCCTGCCTGTATCCCCCCAGCTCATCCCTGCCTGTATTCCCAGCTCATCCCTTTCTTTATCAGCTCATCCCTGCCTGTATCCCCCCATCACGGCCAGAACCTTTTCTGCCTCAGCCACGCAGATGTCACTCAGACTTTACACATCTGCTCCTCTGCAATTCACAGTGACTGAACAGCCCCTAAAATGAAGGGATGCTAGAGAAGGGAAGGAGAAAACCCAACGAGGATATTCTATCTTCCCAAACAAAACTCCATCAGATTTGCAACAAGGAATTATAAGACCCTAAATTTTTTATATAATGGTTCTATTACTGGGATACCTGCAGGGGACAATCAATAGAAGAATGTTGCTCTTTTGTGATGACATTACCATATGGAGAAATTTTTCCTAGGTATAAAGAGGATTTCTTCTGATGAGCTTTTGAGCAGAGTACTGGGCATCTGTGTCTTTGACAAGAAAAAGGACAAACTGAGCTATCTAAAATACTGCATAGCTGATTTTTGTTACCTGCTGTCTCATCTGCTCCCTTCTAAATCCAAGTACATTTGTGAAGTCTCTCCAGGAGGACCAGAAGCTTGGATTGAAGAGTGTTTGTTTTTGATTGGAAAATAAAGCACAGGTTTATTCCAGCCTGTTGTGTTCCACCCTTTAAAAAAACAATGTTTGTTACAAGGCTATGACTTTCATTAAACCCAATATGTTTCTATTAGTGATACACAGAACTAGGAATAAAAACTAAATTAGAAGCCAACATTCAGATCAGATAAAAAATAATTAAATTTCAAATCAGCAAAATTTCAGTTCATCAGCTAGAAAAATACACACTTGCATTTCTTGCTTGCTTGCAACATTTAGATTTCTTTTTTCCTTGTGGAACATCTAGAAATACTGAAAATGCTGGGTTGGATTTTCTCTTTCATTCATGGGTCTCTCTCAAACTTGATCAACAAATTTAAATTTGGTATTAGTGAGCATCAGCTTCTTCCCTGCTTAGGCAACAGCAGGGAAGAGGAGAGTGAAAAAATAAATGATAGCAACCATGAAATACTGATATGTAAAAAAAAAATAATATGAGATGTCCAGTTGTTTATTAGTTTTTCTTGCAGTTATTTGAAATAATCAAGTGACTTAAGCTCCTTAAAAAAATCTGGAAGGCAAAATGTGTGTCTGAGGGGAAGGTACAGAACAGAATAAACTCCCTTGTTCAGCATCACCTCTCCCTGACCTGGGGACATCCAGGTGCTACAACTGAAGCAGGAAATTTCCAGAAGCATTAGACTTCAGAATTCTCAGCACCTGTGAGCACAGCACCCAGGAAATAAATACAACTCGCTGCCTTCAGAAAAGAAAAATATCACCTCCAATTTTCCTGGCTCTATTCTTTAAAACATGAGGTTTAGCAGTGCTTAGAACTCTCTGTGCTGCAAATCATGCAGGAAATGATCTCACAAATGCTGACTCTGGTAACATCATCCCCACCTTCTTCCTCACGTGCCCTGAGCTGACAGATGGATTTCCATCCCCACCAGCAAATCCCATTTGAATTTCCAATCAGATGCAGTGCCAAAGTTCCTGAAGTTTTACCGTGGAGCATTCAAGCAGCTCTAATGGTATGTGTGCTTTAGACATTTTTAGGGAGAAAGATGGAGTGAAAATAATGAAATTAAATACTTTGCTGTAGCTCTGAGCTGGATGCTTAAACAGGATCCAAAATGTCAAAGGCTTTGTCTTGTCTGAAAGTAGGAAAAAGTCTTTCAAATAAACTCTTGAACTACCCAGCTCACACATCCTCCACCCAAAAGAGAAGAAAATGAGTTTACACTGAAATAATCTCCAGAAGTTACAAGGCTCAGAGCTGTCTGGTCAGAAAGTTTTATGACCACATATTCCAGTGCCAGCCTTGGATGGGAGGCACGACCACGGCAAAGGATGAGCAGCATGTGCTGGGCAGAAAGAGTTGGATAAAACAGGATGGGCTGAGCTTGGAGAGCCTCTGCTGGGCTGGAGGATTTGGGTGAAGGATGAGCTTGGAGTGTCCCTGCTGGGCTGAAGGAATTGGGTCAAGGATGAGCTTGGAGTGTCCCTGCTGGGCTGAAGGAATTGGGTGAAGGATGAGCTTGGAATGTCCCTGCTGGGCTGGAGGATTTGGGTGAAGGATGAGCTTGGAGAGCCTCTCTACCCACGGGTGAGGAGTTTTACCCCCAGCCTCTGAATATTCATGGCTCCAAGTGCAGCTGTGCTGGAGCCACCTTGTCTGCACACTCTCATCCTAAAACCCCTCAGGATTTCACCTCATGGGTTTCATTCATGCTTCAAAGAGGAGATGCCACTCAAAATGCAAGCTGGTTTGTATTTAACACCTGAGCCGTGTGAAGCAGGTGTGGTGGTCACTGCTGACCCTGCACTGACCCTCAGCACCTGCAGCCCCTGAGAATTCCATGAACTCCAGGAGGTTTGGGGGGAGCTGTGAATGTGGGTTCCTCACCTCCTGAGCAGCCACGAGTGAATTATTGCAATGGCACAGGAGAGGATGGAGATGCACATCCCAAATAACAGCACCCAGATGGCAATTCCACATGGAAATGCAGAGTATTTGTTCCCAGCACAGGTTACATCTCCAAACATCCTGTGCTCAGAGCATCGCTGCAAAAACAAGAGTGCAAATGTCTCTGAGGAGAAAAGCAAAACCTGATTTTACACGTCATTCAACAAATACCATCTCTGCTGCCTGCCCTGGCACCCACTGCTGGTGTTCCCATAACAACAGAGGGGATGCTCCACTGACCCTGCTGCTCACGGACAGCCCGAGCAGCAAAGGGGATCCAGAGCTACTGAAACACTCCCAGAACCTTCAAGGACCAGATTCTTACCCAAAAACTCAGCCTCAGTCTTGAAATACACCTGCAGTAACACTCATCTTCATCCAACAGCCACTGAAGGGGATTTAATGTCGATGAGAACAAAAGGTGATAAAAGCCTAACAAAAATTTTGTGTCCAAAGCTGAAGAAATAAAAAATCCAGGCTGAAAAATATCCAAACCCAAAACCATCTTTTTTCAGCCCTTAATTTCCCCTGAATAATGGTGTGATTTACATATAGAATTCAGTCAAGAACTTTTCCAGCTCTCTACATAATTTTTTATATGGAATAATAACAGTAACCCAGTGAAGCTTCAAGCATTGGACAGAGAAATATAAACCATGGCACACAGGATGAGCCACAGCAGTGAGATATCAGTGGTAAAACAATACAGGACATTTGTAAAATAAATACAGACAGAAGAAAACCTTTAATTAATTGGAAATTCAACAAGGAGTTTGCTCAGAGAAACTTGCTCTTTCATAAAGAATTGAGATTTCTTCCAAGGGCTGATATATGTGCCTTGACATAAGGACTGTCCAAATTGGTCACATGCCCACAGGCTGTGGAGTTAATTATGGATAAGTTTACTTAATTATTCATCCATTTATTAACCATGACAGCCCCATAAAGTAAGACAAACACCCTTCTTCAAACATATTACTCTCCACCACAATACAACAGCCCTGGCAACTCTTTCCTCATCACAGACCGACTTCTGCTTATTAAAGGAAATTATGGCACCAGGGGTGACACCTGAAAAACATTTCACAGCACACACAGAAACAGACCCTGGGGGCAGCATCTCACAGTGCACACACCTTTTCCAAGTCGGAGAACAAATGCAAGGAGACATTCATCATCCTAAGAACCCCCTCCAGCACTCGGGGACTGCAGGGACCGAGGATTTAACAAGAGGGATTTCCAGTAAAAGCCAATCCTTCCGCATTTTCAGTGCAGCCTGTCACCAGGGCAGGGTCACACACCGTGCTGTGAATTCCCCACGGGAATGTGGCACCTTGGCACAGTGACCTTTCACTGCCTCACCCTGATCAGCTTTTCTTGGCACAGGAGCCAGGGCAGGGCTGTCACGTCTGGGGAACAGGGCTGGACAGGTCTGAGCGAACCATTAAGCCACCAAAAAATCATCACTGAGATGATGTCGTGTCCTGCTGAAGGGTTAGACTTGGCAAGGGGGAAACAAATGGTGACAACAGGCAGAAAATGGCACATGGAGATGATTTCCTAGTAAGAAATGTCATAACTCATCCTCAGGCTGTGGAGAGAGGTGAGCCTGGAGAGGAGTGCCTGTGCTGGCAACAAAAATCCCAGCAGGACAGAGAAGAAGCAGCTCTGCTCTCAGGCTGCTCCCACCTGATCCACTGGAGATGCAGAGGGAATTTTCCAAGGGGCTGGAGGGACAGGACAAGGGGGAATGGCTCCAAGCTGCCAGAGGACAGGGCTGGATGGATATTGGGAAGGAATCCTTCCCCACGAGGCTGGGGCTGCCCCTGGATCCCTGGCAGTCCCCAAGGCCAGGCTGGACAGGGCTGGGAGCAGCCTGGGACAGTGGGAGGGCTGGGACAAGAGGATCTTTGAGGTCCCTTCCAGCCCAAGCCAGGCTGTGAATGAAAGGAATACCCCTGTGGGAAGAGCCCTGTGTTTGGAGTGCAGACACCAAAGGCTCCTCACACACACCACTCACATTTTCCCTGTGTCTGGAAACTGAAACACTGGCTCTGTACCCACCAAAAATGAGGAAAAACCTTCATTCTTCAGGTGTGTCACGTGCAAAAGGGGAATAAACAACTAACTCTTCAGCAAGAGCACTGCAATATTTATTAATGCCTCATGGTAGTTGAGCTAATTAATAATATAAGAGTTACCAAGAGCGATTCCCTGACAGGATTTACCACCAAATTATGACAGTAATTGCTCACCAGAACTTTATTTAGCTAAAACCTCTCCTCTGGCAAGAACTTCCATGTGCAGCTTGCCCTAAGCTTCATTCACAGAATTATTTTGGGGCAAATTGTTTCTGACCTGGCTGGTTCCATGTACCCTTGGGGTGCTGCAAGCAACACAGAGCAGAAATTTCATTTTCCTTGCACTTCCCCCCAGCACAAAGACTTTTGTCATTGCCTTGGTCACACTGTCCTGGCAAAAATCCTAAACGTGCACCAGCCAAAATCCTGCAGTAAGCACAGTGTGGGTGCTCCAGGCTGATCTGAGATCATCTACTCTAACGTGAAGCTGAATTAAATCAAATTGATGCAGCCCAGAAGAATGTTCAAGGTTGCCTGGGACATCAAATAAAACTTTTACACAGGGCACAGCTCTAGAGAAACTGGCTGATGAATTTGGACTGATTGCCAGAAGCACGAAAGGCCCTTGATGTGACTCTTGTAAGAGCTGGTTTCCCAAAATGCTTTTTATTTACTTAAAATGCTTTTTTTATTTTTTTTTTAAACAGGCAGTTTGCAGAGCTATTGCTGAGAGAAGAATTCTTTTTCTCTCTGGATTTCACCATTCACTTTGTCAGGCTTCAGTTCATAAAACTAAGAACAGGAAACACCATAAAGACAAAAGCTCTGATTTTCAAGTTTTTATTTCCTTTCTTTCCCCCCTGCAGGTGAGATCAGCAGCACATCCCCTCACAGCTGAACATTTCTTGGGCTCAAATTCTCAGGACAAATTTGATTTACATCTAATCTGGCCTATTTGATAAACCAAATGCTGCTGCTTGTAATCATCAAATCACATTAAATCAGCCTGATTACCCTGAAATGAGCCTGAATCTGTGCAGATTAACCTGAACCAGCATCATCTCATGGGATTGGATTTCAGCCCAGCATCTGCCCCATCCAGCTTTGGGATGTCAGGAATTCCCTGAGCAAACCTGTGCTGGAGCTGCAGGGCTGGTGGGGAGGGTGCAGGGGTCACCTGAGAGCCAGAACAGCCCAGAACACCTGGAGAGCTCAGGTGAGTTCTCACTGAGACCTTCAGAATTTCTCTGCTAACAAGCACCGACCCCCAACAGAACCCTGCATGTGACCTGAGACGATGGAGAAAGCTTCCAAAACTGAAAACTGAGTAATAAAACTGAGATTATAAATTTGTAGTTTAAATAAAAGTGTGTAATATTGCATAGTAGAAAATTTAGAGTTTAAAATTTTAGAATATAGTAATATATATATAAAAGAAAATAAAAGCTTTAAAACTGAAGTTTGTCCTTTTTCACCTTCTTCTTCATAAGGCTAAGTAGTGTTTTGTAATTAAATTTAAAAGTACGGGTTGCAAACCACAAGTAATTAATTATTAAGTTAAAAATTAAAATAAATTAAGTATCATTTCTTAATTAAACAGCTTATCCTTAAAGAGCCTTTAAAAAAATTCTCCATTTTTAGCTTATTAGGTTAAATTACTGTAAAAGTCGCAGTTTATAAAACGGCAATGTAAATAAAAATTAATAAACATCTGAGTCCAAACAAAAAATACCATCTCATGTATTTAATAAAAAAAATAAAAAATAAAACACAGCACAGGGGTGCCCTGTGTGAGGATGGATGTCACAACATTCAGATTGTGAGACTGGGAGAGGCACCAGCATCCCATACTGGGAGCACGGGGACAGCAGAGCCCAGCACTGGGGACATGGGGACACTGCCCTGGGGGTTTGGTGTCCACAAAATACTCCTGTCACACCCACTGACCATCAGTGTCACACACTGACCATCAATGTCACACCCTGACCATCAGTGTCACACTGACCATCAGTGTCACACCCTGACCATCAGTGTCACACCCTGACCATCCCTGTGTCACACCCTGACCATCAATGTCACACACTGACCATCAGTGTCACACCCTGACCATCCCTGTCACACCCTGACCATCAATGTCACACTGACCATCAATGTCACACCCTGACCATCAGTGTCACACACTGACCATCAGTGTCACACACTGACCATCAGTGTCACACCCTGACCATCCCTGTGTCACACACTCACCATCAATGTCACACCCTGACCATCAATGTCACACACTGACCATCAGTGTCACACCCTGACCATCAATGTCACACCCTGACCATCAGTGTCACACACTGACCATCAGTGTCACACCCTGACCATCCCTGTGTCACACACTGACCATCAGTGTCACACCCTCACCATCAATGGCACACCCTGACCATCCCCGTATCACACACTCCCCCTCCCAGTGTCACACACTGACCATCCCTGTGTCACACACTCACCACCAGTGTCACACCCTGACTATCCCTGTGTCACACTGACCATCCCTGTGTCACACTGACCATCCCAGTGTCACATTCACCCTCCCCGTGTCACACTCCCCCTCCGTGCCCCACAGACTCTTGTCCCCGCCAAGCTCAGCCCTTGCAGTGTCTGCCCGGCTCTGGCTTTGCCGTGTACTCTGCCTCCCTCTCCTGGTCTGTTCCCAGCGATTCCATAAATTTCAACACTTTGGAGCGCAGCACGAGCTGCACGGGGACATTCGTGCGTTTGAGGTGCCCAAATCCTGTAGATGAAGGAGGAGCCCTGGGAACCCTCCCCAGCCCCGGGTCCTGTGCTGAGGCTGCCAAACCCCCCCTTGCCACGGCCCAACAAAAGAAAAGAGAAACAGCCCAGCCAAAAACCCCGAATTCCCCTTCAGATCACAGGAAATCAGAGCCCACCCATTTCTACTCAGCCTTTCTTAAAAGAAATTATCACAGTCCCACTCATTAATAATTTCGGATTTATTACAAAATACCCTCCCCAAGGGAAAGGACGGGGGCAAGGCACCTAAGCCACATTCCCTAATTCAATCAATGTGAACGAAAGCTGCAAACCTCAAGTGGAACATTACCCAGCTGGATGAGAGTTAAGCAGAACAAAATCCCTCTCTCCCCAGGGCAAACACAACTTTCCTGGAGTGCAGGCACACAGCACCGGGCAGTCCCAGTAACTGCGGCCAGCTGGGATAGAAAAGCTGAAAGGGAAGGGGGGAAAAAAGATTAAAAAACCATCTAAATTCACTATTCTACTCCCAAGGCAAAGCAGCAGCCCCAGCCTGCTTTGGGGCTTTATGTAGATAAGTGTGAATGTGTGATTAATGCTCGGCAATAGTCAGAGCTGGAATACAGTAAAATGCTAAGATCAATAGGATAATTAGCATTAGATGTAATTAGATCCACACAGTTGGATTCTAGAGAAGCTAATTTGTATTTTAAACTTTCTTGTGTGCCTTTTGACATCAAAGCTGGAGATTATCTTTACTTTGCTTTTTCCTCCCATGTGGTGAACATTACAATATTAAATGGTAGGAAGACCCTCACAAAACACTGGCACAAATTCCATCCATCTCTGAGTCTAATGAATATCAAATTTTAACTAAAATGCTGAACTTCACGGGGAAAAAAATTTCTTACTTCTGAAATGCCTTCTCTGAGATTCCTACCTGTGTATAATAAATCTTCACAAGAGTTAATATCATTTAAACAACTGTGAATGTTAAATTACCCTTCTAGTTCATTTACAGTTTGCCTTGAGGATAAAAGCTTTGTTTTTATCTGCAAAAGCAGCATTTTGCTGTTTACAGGAAACAAATCTCACCTTATCAATTTGTGTGGCAAATTTATCATTTGATGTGTTTGCTGCACTTAACACATTATTTACTAAAACCCTGAGTTTTGAGAAGGGGGAAACAAGAAAAATCTCATCTTTGCATTAAGAAATGGAATTAAGAAATAGAGGACATTCAGAAACACAAATGCCAGCACAATAAATAAGTCTTTTTCTTGCTTTTGTTTTTTAAAGCAACCAGTTCAGCAGGGGCTGCCATCCCCAGCCTGACAAATCCAGAGGAATTGGTGATGATGGATCATTATTTTTCAAGTCACTGTGTTATTGGCATCTTAAGCACACAGCAAACCGATGGGTAAGCTGGTGAAAAACCAACTGCTCTCAGGTCTGCAATAGGCCACTGGAAACATGCTCCCCAAGCTGAAGAAAAAGTAATTTAAAATAGGAAAGAAAAATGAAAAAAAAGGGGGGAAAAAGGGGGGTGGAAAGGGAAAAGAGTTTTATATTTCTTGGAGAATAATTGTGCTCTCAGAATACATTCAGAGAAATGCTTTTTTTTTTTTTTTTAATTGCCAAAACCTTTTTACTTCAGGTATTTAATGGGAAGTCAGGATCCAGGCTGGAGCAGTTTTCCCACAGCAGGAGCCACCAGGCAGCACCACCGGGGGTCAGCACCACACACCAAGAATTTATGCTGTAAAAACCAACTTTTCTAGAAAACCACAGCTCTTCAGGGTGTGGGAATTGGCCACAGCCAGGCACAGGCTGGTGCAGAGCTGGATTATTTCGTGAGATTAGGATGGATTATTTAGCGAGATTAGGATGGATTATTTAGCGAGGTTAGGATGGATTATTTAGCGAGGTTAGGATGGATTATTTAGCGAGATTAGGATGGATTATTTAGCGAGATTAGGATGGATTATTTAGCGAGGTTAGGATGGATTATTTAGCGAGGTTAGGATGGGTTATTTAGTGAGATTAGGATGGATTATTTAGTGAGATTAGGATGGGTTATTTAGCGAGGTTAGGATGGGTTATTTAGTGAGAATTTTGGCAGTGGTGGATAGAGCTGGTTTGTGAGAGTCCTTTGCCATCATTATCTGCTCATGGGTGAAAAACAGAGGAGGAAGCTCCAACTCTTCACAGTCATAAAAATGCCATCTTGATTTAACCTGACTCATAACTGGAGTCTTCCCAGACTTTCCAGAAGCTGGGAAAGATGGATAAACAGAGTGAATTTATGTGCTCAGAGCTGTGGGGTGCCACATTTAAGGGAACTGAGGTGCCTTTGCACCCTCCCCATGACCCACCAGGCTCCCAGTCCAGGCAGGAAAAATCAAACCTTTGTTTAAAGCCTGCAAAAATGACTGCAAGAGTCACTGAGCACACAGTGCTGCTGCTGCTGCTGGAATCCCAGAATCCCAGAATGGTTTGTGCCAAAAGGGACCTTAAAGCTCATCCCATTCCACCCCTCCAGGGGCAGGGACACCTTCCCCAGGCTGCTCCAAACCCATCCAGCCTGGCCTTGGACACGTCCAGGGATGGGGCAGCCACAGCTGCTCTGGCCTCAGCACTCTCAGAGGGGAGAATTCCTGCAGTTTATCCATTCTCACTCTTCCTCCGGCAGGTTTTAGCCATTCCCCCCATCCTGGCACGAAGCCCCTCTCCAGCCTTCCCACTCAGCAATCCTCAGGGCTCCTCCTGGCAATCCTGGGGATGAGTTGTTGAGTTCTGCAGCCCCTGGCAGCAATTTCTACCCTTGGTTTGGCTCCTGCAAACCCAGGCTCGCCATGAGCACTTCTGTAAGAGAACCTGAGCAGCTCAAACAAGGCACAGGGGCTGGTTTTTATCCAGATGCTGCAGACAGAATGAAACTTCATTTTGCTCAAACTCACAGCATCACATGCCTTTTGTTTTGCCAAACCTTAACAGACACACTCTGAATTCCTTGGAATTCAACTTTTTTACTTTTTTAACCCTTTAGCGAGGGCAGCACTTCCAGTCCCTTTATGAGCACCAAGGACACAGAATATAACAAACCAACATCGCATTGCTCAGGTGATTGGGCAAGCAGGAACAAAAGGAGCAGTGGGAATAGAAATAAACTGAATTCCCTGGGAGTTGCTCTGGCCACAGGGGAGGGGCAGCCCAGCTGGCAGAGCAGTGCCAGGGGTGACTCGTGGCCTTAGCCCAGCTCTGGCTGCTGTGCTGAGCCCTCACAAAGGTGCTGCTCTGAACCTTCTGAGCCTTTCAGGATAATTCTGCAAAAATGAAACATTCCTCATCTGCAACCCCCTTGCCACAGCCCTGGGGGCTCTGCAGAATAAAACCCATCCATTGCTCCCTCCCAGCCCCTTTTCTCTTTGCCAGAGCTTTGATGATGCTGCATTTCTATTTCAAGACTAATGGAATCAAACATATTTCCTATTCAAGCATAGTTTTCCCATGTTTAAATTTCATACAATGTACTTCATTCCAAGCCAAGATAACATATGGAGATTTTGAGGCTATCGTACTCCAGCTCTTTAGGAATGTTTAATTTTGGAATGGCTCATGTGGTTTTTATTCATCATTTCAGCCATTGCATTAGCCAGGAGGGTAAAGCACAAAGGCAGGAACCTCAACTTTGTTCAGCTGATTTACCAGTTAAATTCATGATGGCCTGGATGTGCTCTAGTAAAATACTTTCATTATTTCATATCAGAATTTAGGAAAAATATCCATTTACACGATTCTCAAAAATTCCCACCTACCATAAAATAGGATAAAGCCAGAGCAAAGACAAATGCTTTGCTTCAGGTCTTTCATCCTCTTTACCATTCTAATAATGCAAGGCCATTAAAATTGCCTCTAAGACCTCCAAAGAAAGAATAAGAACTAATTCCTGTTTGTAGCTGCAAGTGTAATCACATTCATGTTTTCAGTTCATTATTTTGGTGTCATAAAAAACATGAGGGTTGCAATTGCAGGGAATTATTACATCCATATACTCTGCTGTGAGCATGAACTGACAAAACCAAATTAGTCCATCAGGAGGGCAGATGAACACTGCCCATAATTGAATGAGGAATAAATCAGCTCACAAGTGCTCTATACACAGATGCTGTAATAATGGAGTCTGCTATTGAGATGACAGGGAACAATTTATATTTAATTTATGCAAAAAAATATTGTTCAATATTTTCCCTGTTTTCTGTTGTTGGTTTGGCTTTGTTTGTTGTTTTTTGGGGTTTTTTTTCAGAATTTGGTAGCACACAGCAGTCAGAATATTTGGGAAAAGCTTTTCCTTGTTGTTTTAAGAATAACCCCCTCCTGCTGTGCATTCTGTAAATAGCTGCAGGTACATATCCATAATTCCACACTCAGTAACACATCCATGGTCCCCCCCTCAGTGGCTGCTCTGGGCTGGGCTGGTTTCAAACACACGAATCACCTCTCCATGGGACAAGGGACAGGGTGACAGAGGAGCTGCCTGCCCAGGGACAGGGGGATGCAGATGCACAGGGCAGGGCAGCTCCCAAATCCTGCTGCAGCTTTAACCACAGCCCAAAACTCCTGCTGCTGCTCTGGGCAGGAAAGCACCAGATCCACAAGGAAATGGGGATTCAGCTCCAGCCCAGCTTTTATCATCTCTTTAATACCCACATTCCTCATTTTTGGACAATACTGGGTTTTTTCTCCCCTCTTCCAAGCAGGTGCAGTCCCTCACCCTCACCAGCTGCTCTTTCTGCTGTCCTGATCCCTGTCCTGTGTTCTCAGCCAGGCTCAGCAATTCCCAAGAACTTTTCCAGCCTGGGATAAATAAAAGCAGGAAATCCTCTCAGAGATAACAAAACTTCCAACCTGTTCCACCCCACTTTGCTCACTGAAACAGGGACTCCACGGTTCTCTCAAGCACCTCATGTTGATATTTATAGAGCATTACCAAGGCCTTTTCTTTGGTGCCTCTGTCCTTCAGGGCCCAGTGAAGCTCCCCAAGCAAACAACAACAGCACAATGTTTAAAAGAACATTTCAACCATTTAATAAATGTTAAAAGAACATTGTAGAGCAGTAAAAGCCACAGACAGCAAGTGGGCTCCATCCATTGGAGCACAGTCCTACCTAAGGAAGTGAAAAGAGGGAGATAAATGTCACTTCTTTTTATCCCTAATAACAGCCCATTCCACTGGGAAAAAAATAAAAATATTTGTGATCTTCCCGTTTAATTTCTGTGCCCCCCAAATCTATTCAGCTCAGGCAGGAGCACATCACCTGTCAGGGAGGATTTTTACTCATTGCTTTTGTGGGAAGAGGTAAATGCTGTTTCCTCCTAGTGCTGGAGCTGGCCCTGGAGACAATCAGATTATTTTGTTCTCCTCTAAAACACAAAACTCCAGGGGCTTCTCAAGCAGTTTGTTTCTGATACATTTCTTGTCATGTCAGAAAAACGGGTTTGGTTTTGACAAAAATGACACTTCCTTCTGCACCAACACACACAGGGTGATTCAGCCTGGCAGGAACGTGCACAGAAAGTTGGCAGGGATTTTATTCTGCACTCAGGGATTTTATTCCACACATTCTCAGGCACTACAGTGGTGGGCACAGATTTATGTGGCTGCTGCTGAAGTCTGACAACACCAGCACATAAACCCAGACCACAGCTCTACTCAGGGAACAGAAACTTCAAGAGCAGTCAGACTTAGTCAAAGGAAAATCCCCAGCCACAAAATCTGACAAAACAGAGAAATTGTCAATTTTGGAATGCTGCAGTCAGTAACTTTCTCTTCCAGGTGCTGGCCAGCAACACAACAGCCTCAGGTCCCTGCCCTGTGGGGACAGGACAAGAAATTAAGGGTTCAAATTGAAAAGGGGACATTTAGGTCAAATATATGGCGGGAATTCCAGGCTGTGAGGGTGGCAGGCCCTGGCACAGGGTGCCCAGAGCAGCTGTGGCTGTCCCTGGATCCCTGGAAGTGTCCAAGGCCAGGCTGGAGGGGCTTGGAACAACATGGGACAGTGGAAGGTGTCCCTGCCATGGCAGGGGTGGGATGAGATGGGTTTTAAAGTCCCTTCCAACTCAAACCATCTCATGATTCTTTGTCTGATCATCACCAGTCAGTGATTCCCCACCTGGGAGGACCAGGTCACCAAATCCATCTCACTTCACCCACCTGACACCTGCTCCAGTTTCTTATTTTCCCAAAACTCGTTAATCTGACCTGAGGCACAGTAATTAAGCCAGGCTGCTGCAACAACATTTGAAAACATCTCCAGCATGCACACACCCCCTCTCCTCCTGGGAGAGCAAATGAAACAGCTTGTTACCATGAAAGATTTATTACTGACTAATGCACGTAGGAAACCTGATGCTCTGAGTGCCAGACACATTCCCAGCCCTGCTTCCTTGGGGCCTCAAACCAACTGATCCAAGCAGGTTTTGTGCTGACTGTTTTCTGTTGTCCATGGCAGACAACAAGAGCTGTCACTAAAGCTTTGCTCAGATGCTCTGGGAGCTGGAGCTCTGTAATTCAGGAAACCCAGCAGCAGAAATAACCACGGTTTTGAGATTAATCCATCCCTGGAAGTGTCCAAGGCTGGGGCTTGGAGCAACCTGGGATAGAGGGAAGTGTCCCTGCCCATGGCAGGGGTGGAGAACAGGATGGGTTTTCAAGCCCCTTCCAGCCCAAACCAGTCTGGGATTCTGCAGCATCTCCCTCAGTGCCTGACAGGCACTGCTCAACTCAGCCAAAACTGCATCGCCTCTGCTCTGCCTCAGCTCCACGAAAATGGTTTGAAACCAGATCCTGTTTGATTGAATTAAACCATGGAAAAATGCACAAGGGACTTAAAGGCACAAAATAAGAGAGCACAGATGGCCAATGGTCATCTCAGCCTCAGTTTAGAAGGTCAGAGATTTCCTTCTGCATCTTATCAGGGGCTGAAATTTTCCCATTAATCACTTTTTTCACACCTAACAGCCATCAGATTTGAACTCTGTTTCAAGGAGCCCAGCTCCTGAGAGAACCTCCACCCAGCTCAGGGGGCACAGAGCAGGTCTTTTTAAAATACTATTTTATTTGTTTAAAAACCATATTCAAGCACCAGATGAAGGAATTCTATGTTGCATATTCCACGCTTTGTTTACAAAACAAAATCTTTGCAGAAGATGCCAGACCAGGTGGGATTCCAAGGATTTCATGCTTCATGACAAATACTTTGCTTAAATAATTCCACATCAATCTCACCTCACATTCCCCTTGAGAGGAACTGGATCAAGAGCTGTAAACTACAGATGGGGAGGGGGAAAGGCAAAAGCTTTGAGCTACATGACTTTAATTTCCATAGAAAAACTCCTAAGGATTTTGTATCATGTCCTTAATTTTCTACTGGAGGGGGATAGCCAAGCCAAACTCACATCCATTTGGGGAGCAGCCACCAGAGTGGAATCCAGAATGCATGTAATGGATAATATATATATATATATATATATATATGTAATGGAAATACAATATGGAAGAGATTCACTGCAAAATCCTAAGGTCAGGATGAATTTCAAATTACTTTCTTGTTCACATCTTGAATCAAGTTCCTTATTTCATAACCAATGGAAAATTAACTGGCAAGATATAAAGAAAAAGTATTGGGGGCCTAACAAATCAGCAGCATCTGAGAGCCAAGGAATTGATGGAAAATGAAAATTACTCTAATGGAGCAGTGAGTCAGAAAATAATGCATAGATGTAAGGCCAGAAAACTGCAATACACCAAACAAATTGCTTGGAATTTGCCCATGTATAAAATAAATGGTTTCTCTACTAAGCCTAATTCTTCCAGAGAGCATTCAGCTCTCCTGGAGATCAGGTCTCACACCATATATTCAATATTTCATGGGAAATCAGATGGAAAATATTCTTCAAATTCCTAGTAACCCTCATTTTAAAGTTTGATAGTGACAATCATAAATCCTTCAGACTTTTTTTTTTTTTGGTCTTTTTTTTTTTTCTGACATGAACAACTGGAGTCTTTCATTTGGGTATTAGCAAAATTTATAGCACAAACATGTGCCAGATTCGAATCTGTGCTTCAAGCAAGACCAGCACTGCCTGGCAGGCACGAATTTCTTCTGGGATCAGAAGATTCAGGATGGGGCTATGAAGCCAGCCCCTTTCCCAATTACTTCTTTTGGAAATAACCAGCCTTGCAGTTAGGCTGGAAAAGGCAAAACATCACCCACCCTGCATGGCTTGTCAAGGAAAACAGAAATTTATTCCCTGAGTGATCCCAGGCAGATCCCAGGCAGGAATTACAGCCCCTCCTTTGGGAATCACACTCCCACTAAAGGTGGCCATGTCCCAGGTGACACTGACAGATCTCTCAGGCATCAGCCAAATTTAATGCCTGCCACAGTGAGGATTTGCTGCCTTGGGAAACTGGAGTTTTGTCAGAGAACTCTTAAAGGGGGGAGCTCAGCCAGCTGCAGCCTTCCCATCCCCACCTGAACACCCAGCTGACCACCAGGAACACATCCCAGCAAACAAAGTCACGGAGCTGTACTAAACTGGTGAGGGAAAGGGCAACAGAATAAAGTGGGAAGGTAGAAAAAGAACTTTCCAAAGAGCATCCCATGTGCTGTGGCAGCAAATGCTGCTGCAGAGGTTGAATACAGAGCAAGGAGCTGTGCAGGGCTCCCAGGCACACTCCCAGACTGACACTGTCATTACTGAAATCTCCACAAGCTGTGCATGGATAATCAGCCAAGTGTGCAGAATCAGCTGCACAAAACCCCCCCAACTTCCCAAGTCTTACATCAATGGGAACGAGGTGCAGCTGGCAAGGGGGAAGGTGACTTCCAAACATTCAGTATTTGGTTTTCAGAGCAAGTTACTGAAGAGCAGCACCGGGATGTGTTTGCAGGGGGGCATCACACCCCCTCTGGTTTCTGCATCAAGAGCAGATAATGCTACAACAACCCGAATCACACTTTGCAAGCTGAGCCCAGCTCTCCTCTCGTGTGCTTTGGAGGAGAAGTGTCCTTAGAGCACAGGCAGAACCTGCAAAAACCACGAGATCCCTGCAGGTGGTACATCAAAGAGTGCTGCCAAGCCTGTGATCTAGCTCAAGCTCGGCAATTCTCCAGGCACAAAATCTGACAATTAAGACCAGCACCTTTATCATTCAGGCACATCCCTGTGCTGTTAAGGAGCCCAAATGTCACCAATGGCAGTGATGTGGTCCTGGGCACCCACAAACCTTTCTGGTGAGATTTGGGCTGTTTGGGTCAGAACTTGGCTCCTCATGGATTGTTGTTGAGGGGAACCACAGGGGCAAAGTCTGGGTTTATGGTTTGTAAAGGCACTTGCACAGCCCTCCTCAACACTGAGCCCTTCTGTGGCCCTATCCCAAAAGAGTCAGGAACCAGAGCTTGGTGTCCCAAAGCTGTACCCACTGCCACCTTCGGGCATCCTTCCTGCCCTGTCCATCAACACAGGCACATCCTCAGACACTCCAGCTCAAGGTCTGCTTCCAGGAGCACTGAGTGTGCCTGGCCACTGCTGCAAGGACAGGAAACTCACAGGAGCATCCATCATACACTGAAATCCCTCTGGATGTCACTGACATCCATGGCAATCATCCTTGCATTGCATCTCACCTCGTACCCGAGAAATCATCTAGAAAATCCTACCAAGATGATCCCAAGAGTGAAGAAAATCTTCTGGTTGACTGACTAAGATGGGATTTGAAAACCCAGAAATCTCGGGTTTCCTTTCGGGGAATTTCTCTCTAAGAAAGGGAAAGGAAAACAAACCCAAGGAAAACTACCACCTGTGTTTTCCCACCTCGTTGGTCTTGCTAATTTAGGAAACAAACTGCTCACCCAGAATCAGAGCTTTCTCCTACATCTCTTCCTTGGGTAAGACCTGACACAATGGATCCACAGCCTTTGGGCTGATCCCAGGACATGTCATAGGAAAGTTTAATACCAAACCCTCTTGAAGATCTGCCTGACATTTTCTCGGAGGCAGCAGAATGATCTCAAGCTTGATTAACTGATTAGCAGCCAGTTAATCAGTCACCTAATGAGCCATCCTCCCAGCTCTACCTGTGAAAGCTTGGGGGAAAGAGCAGAAATCCCACAGACACCTGCAGGAAACTCTAATACACAGTGTTTTTAATGTCACCACAGAAGTAGAAACATATAATCCAAACATCATCAGTCACAGAACTGGCTACTAGAAGAGAGAGAAAAGAGAGGAAAAAAGGATGGGACATTTTACAGGACAAATTTGCCAGGATACCTGCACCAGCACAAAGAGTAATAAGAAAGTACCAGTAGATCTGAGGAAAACAAGCCCTAAAAACTCGGAGTAAGGGTTGTTATGGCATCACTGCACAAACTCAGGTTTCTCCATGGCTCTAAGTAAACAAACACACCCTTCCTCAGAGCTAAATGTCAGCAAAGATAGGAAAATAGGGGTACATTTTGTAAAATCCCTTATCCAATCTCTTAAACTTGGGGACCCAGGGATGAAGGGGAATGTGAGTGCACGGCTCTGGGGCACCTCACAGACCGGTGCTTCAGAGCACCTGTGAGGAACAAGAGGCAAAGGTGGAAAATTTTGGATTAGTCACGTTCCACACCACCTACTTAACAGCCAAAAGGCACAGATAAGAAATAACCAGGTCCATCTGTAGAGAGTTAGAAGTGCATGAAAACACCTGGGAAAAAGAACAGAGCTCCCAGGTGCTACAGAAACACAAACAACCATGGAAAAAACCCACTTTGTCCTTCACAGAGCTGAATACCAAAGCAGATATCCACATGCTGCAGCAATCGCCCTCCAAAGCAGCAAATCAGCCTCCAGTTAGAACGTCCTTGTTTTGAAACACAAAAATCACCACACGTGTTTTGTTCACATTCAAAGGTAACTTCCAGCACCAGGGAAAGAGCAGCTTCTTCCAGTCCATGTCAACCCAAACCCACAGAGCCATCCCAACCCTTCTCCTGTTTGTAAATAATTGGGCACAAAATAATTGGGCACAAAATAATTGGCACAAAGCTTTTGAGTGGTTTCGGGGGTAGTCAAGGCCAGTGTGCAAATGCTAAAGCGGTCACCCCAACTTTCCCTTTGGAAAACACCAGATTTTAGGGAAGAACTTGGGAGACAGAGCAGGAGAGGGACAGCAAGGACATGGCAAACCGGGATGTGGATGTAGCTCCTCTCTTACCTGCTTCCATGAGCTGGCACTGCTGCCCGAACACTTGGGAGAAGGTGACAGGCGCTGCAGCAGGGCTGGAGGTGGCCGGGGGCGAGTCCATGGCTTCCCTGCAGTCCCGACTGTTGGTCATGGAGCAGAGCCCGGAGCTCCGAGCCCTCCTGTCCCCCACGGCTCCTCAGCAGGGCAGGAGGAGACACCCAGGGAGCAATGGAGAGATGCCAGGCTGCTCCCTGCCCTCTCCCCGAACCAGCGCACGCTTTCAGTTGAGTGCCATCGGTATTTTCGCGGAGCAAACCAAATGTCTGCGCCTCTCCCAGGAGCTTCTCCCGCGTCCTGGGCAGGTCTGGTGGCTTCAGGCACGAATTAGCCCCAGGCACTGAGGACTGGCCCCTTGCGGGCGATCTGCCATGGTCAGAACAAAGTCTTGGGGCTCTTTTCCTCTCCCGAGACGCCCAAGCCCAGCGGCTACCTCGTCCGTGAGCCCGGACACATCTCCCGCAGCAGCACGGCAGTTTTCCCACGCCAGGATGCGGAACCTCCGTCCTTGCAGCCCCGCTCTGCCGGGGATGCCCGGGCACCGGGGGATCCCCTCCGCAGGGCTCCGGAGCTCACAGGAGCCTCCCCGGGGATGCGGCCAGGGCTCCGGGGGCTCTCGGCATCAGCCCCGCCGCTCGTCCCTTCCCCACAGCCCGCTCCCCCCTTCCCGCAGCCACAGCGGCGAGGGGGAGGAGACTGGAGCCACGTTCGGGAGCATCCTCAGCCCTGCTGCAGTGCCTGCCCGGCCTCCTCCTCCTCCTCCTCCCTCTCCCTGCCCGGATGCAGCCGCTGCTCCCGGAGCGCGTCTGGAGGCACCTGGGGATGCTGATTCGGGCAGGGAACAACGACCCGGCTGCCTTAACCCTCTCCTGGCTCTATTAACCCTCTCCCGGCTGCTTCAATCCCCTCCCGGCTGCATTAACCCTCTCCTGGCTCTATTAACCCTCTCCCGGCTGCTTCAATCCCCTCCCGGCTGCCTCAATCCTCTCCTGGCCTCCCTTAACTCTCTCCCGGTTCTTCAATTCCCTCCGTCCTGCATTAATCTCCTCCCGGCTGCCTCAATCCCCGCCTGCCCCCCGGGATGCTCCAGGGAAGGAGGGATCGAAGCTCCCAAACCTGCCCGCGGTGCCCATGGCTGCGCATCCCGCAGGGATTCCTCCAGCCTGGGCTGTTTCCAGGGAAAAGGGGCCAAGAGTAAACTCCCAGCAAAGTCTGACAGCGCTGATTCATCTTTATTTCAAAAACTCCCTCTGCCAATGCAAAGGATGCTGACTCCGGGAGCTCTGCATAAATTTGTCGTCCGTGAGTCATCAGAGCTTTGTTTGGGAGGTCTGCTGGGAAGAAACCTTACCGCATGGCTGGGAAAACACACTGCGAGCCAGGTGGAAATTAGGAACTGTCAGATCACAGCAGCAGAAAGCCCAGGGCAAAGAATGAGAGGCACCTGCAGGTACAACGCAAGCCGGGGGAGAAGGACAATGATCTCAGCCCTTCCTGCAGCCAAAGGAGGCAGAGAGAGGCCGAGGAACACCTGGAAAATTCTGAGCAGCGGGAATTGAAGTCACATCTCTGGTCTGTGCTGCAGCATCCCAGCTGCTGGGGCAGCACCGAGCCGGGAGCTGCACACAGAATCCCAGCTGGGGACGTTTAACTGTGCTCATTCCCTCAGATACGACATCAATTTAAGGAACAAATATTTTACATTGAGGGTGGAGAAGCCCTGGTGCAGGTTGCCCAGAGAAGCTGTGGCTGCCCCATCCCTGTAAACATTGCGGGTCAGGCTGGATGGGGCTCGGAGCAATCTAATGGAGATGTCCCTGCTCATGGCAGGAGGTTGGACTAGATGCCCTTTAAAGCATCCTTTAACTGGCCTAGGATTCCATGATTTATATGATTTTAGGCTCAGATTATCTTTGGCAGAGTCCAAACAAACAGACCAGACACTACTTTGCATGTTTATTTCACTAAAGACACAGGAACCATTTCTGCCCTCACACGAACAAGAGATTCAACTTCACCTTCTTATCGATCTCATGGAGGAAACAAAAATTGGGCCACTTGGTTCATGTCTTCAGCATTCAGGTGCCTGTTTTCTTCCTCCCTAACTGTGCCTGCTGCTCTCTCTGACCATGTCCCACGAAATCTTCCCGGAGCTCTTTGGTAACTTATCTGCAGAATCCACTGCAGAGCTGCATCCAGCTCTGAAATATTAAAGTATAATTCGGGGGGGAAAAAAATAAAAAAGAAAAGAAAAGAAAGAAAGACAATTATGCAAGAGGCTACCTGCAAATCCTTTTTCTCTATTTCTTTAGCAAAACTTTTCCAACTTCAAGGCATCAGGGGTTTTAGTGTTGCAGATGAACTCACAGGGGTACTTTTCCTCCTCCCCAATTCCATTGTGCATTAGGAGAGTGCATTGGACGTTCTTAACCACCAAAGCAACCCAATAATCGTAGAAAAGCTGTCCTCTGCTGAGGACTGTGTCACTGGAGGGAGGGGCACTCTGGGGATACGAGGGAGTGAAGTGGGGAGCTGTTGAGGGCTGTTTGCTGCTCCATTTGCAGAGGGTTTTCCAGAGGAGCTCCCCATGGACAGCACAGTCAGCACCAGAGGCCACGCTCCATTCCACACCACTGCCCACAGCCACTGCACCGGCCGCTCCACGCCCCTAAAAACCACAGAGCAAGACAACAAACCCTCTTGTCTGGGCTGCTCTGGGAGCTGTGTCCCTGCTCACACCCACCCCCTTCCCTCCCGGTGGGCTGGGAGCAGAGGAGCTCAGCAGAGCCTTCCTCTCCCCCTGGACACACTCCAGGCAATGCTCAGTTTGGCTCAGTACATTTTGCTCCTGAGAAATGATCCTCCCTGAGGTACAGAAATGACATTTTCCACCTCACTGAGTCTCACCTGGATTTTCCTCGCAGCTGACACCTGTGTTGCTGTGCTGAGTCCCACACATGATGCAGAGCCAGATTTCATCCTCTGGGTTTCTGTGCTTACCACAACACCCTGGGATCTATTTGGCACGTACAAAATTCCTTATGGTCCCCCCAGTTCTGCTGGTGCCATTGTGAACTCCATCAGCTGCAGCAACTGACCCTGCACAGAAAATAACCCCTAACACAACACATAACCTGACTCAAAGATTCTCTTTCTAGGTGAAAAGAAAATAAATGAATATTAGGAATAATGAGAATGATGTGCCCCTTGTTAAGATGCTGGAGCTCAGTTTAGAGGAGCTGTGTTTGCACACAGTGAATGAAATCTGTGGGCTCTGGCCTGGAAGTGTGGGAGGAAGGAGAAAGGAGAGGGAAATCAGCCCCTGCCCCTCACTGAGGGGGAGCTTTTTCTGCAAGGACTCCACTGCTGGAGCCAGATTTGCTCATGAGCAGATTTATTCAGATGCAGCAACACAAGCAATTTAAAAACACCACAGCTGAATCACCATCAAGCCAAGTGCCAGGAAAAGTCCAGCTAATGCACCTTTATAGGGCCCTGCCCTGGAATGGCTGCTGAGAGATCTCCCAGGTCATTTCCTGAGCTGTAGCAGTTCATCTTCTCCCCAGTGGTGACCCCGAGATGCAAAGGGAGAGGTTCTGTGCTGGAAGGGGTCACACGGGGACAGGAGAGCCCTGGAAATGCAGCCCGGTGGAGAACTGCTTCTCTTCCATGCCCAATTATCCCCCTGAACAGACAACAATATGCCACAGCAAAATGCGTGAAAGGGAGAGAAGAAACTGCTGAAATCATTACACCGTGAGAACAGACGTCTCATTACTGTGGTACTTCACAGCTCCAGAAATACCCTGTGTGAGAAACGGGGTCATTCCAACAATGTTCTTTGTAGCAAAGGCTTTGGGGATGGGGGAGGGCTCAGGAAAGAATATTCAGCAATTATCCTTAATGAGGTGTTGCCTGCTATGAATGGTAGCAGGTGGGACCTTATTTCTTGAGTCAGAAATCAGCATTTCAGTGGTGCAAGGCAGAGACTCTGGGAGGAAAAATAACAGCTAAGGAATTTTGCATTTCTTCCAGCACTGCACTGTCACAAGGAGGGCTGGTGGAACCACTGGCTGCGTGCATGGGGATGGATGGATGGATGGATGGATGGATGGATGGATGGATGGATGGATGATGGATGGATGATGGATGGATGGATGGATGGATGATGGATGGATGATGGATGGATGATGGATGATGGATGGATGGATGGATGGATGGATGATGGATGGATGGATGATGGATGGATGATGGATGATGGATGGATGGATGGATGGATGGATGGATGATGGATGGATGGATGATGGATGGATGATGGATGGATGGATGGATGATGGATGGATGATGGATGGATGATGGATGGATGGATGGATGGATGGATGGATGGATGATGGATGGATGGATGGATGGATGGATGGATGATGGATGGATGGATGGATGGATGATGGATGATGGATGGATGGATGGATGATGGATGGATGGATGATGGATGGATGATGGATGATGGATGGATGGATGGATGGATGGATGGATGATGGATGGATGGATGGATGGATGGATGGATGGATGGATGGATGATGGATGGATGGATGGATGATGGATGGATGGATGGATGATGGATGGATGGATGATGGATGGATGGATGGATGATGGATGGATGATGGATGATGGATGGATGGATGATGGATGATGATGATGATGATGATGATGGATGATGGATGATGGATGGATGGATGGATGGATGATGATGATGGATGGATGAATGATGGATGGATGGATGAATGATGGATGGATGGATGATGGATGGATGGATGGATGGATGATGGATGGATGGATGGATGGATGGATGGATGGATGAATGGATGATGGATGGATGGATGATGGATGGATGGATGGATGGATGGATGATGGACGGATGATGGATGGATGGATGGATGGATGGATGGATGGATGGATGGATGGATGGATGATGGATGGATGGATGGATGGGTGTGATTATTCCTGCTCAGACCATGGACATCAGCTCTGGAAGGTTTCTGCAATTCTGATGCCTGTGTCATGCAAGGCAAATGGAGTTTTGTAGAATTCACTTTAAAGCAAAGCACTTAAGGTTTGGCATCAGAGGCAGCAATTAAACATATTTCTGCCTTCCTTCAGATGTAATCCAGCAGCTCTTGGCTGAAAGACAATTTTGTTTGGTTGAGTTTTATTCTTTCAGAAAAAAAAGTCTGAAATGCACAGAAGAAAATTACATAAGTGGTGCAGAAAGGAAAAACCCTAAAGGACTTCGAGAATATTTTGGGTAGTTTATCAAAAGTAAGGCTTTAGTATGGCTTAATTAATATATAAATATCTTTGTAGAAAAGAAATACCAGCTCTGAAAGGGCTCTAATCAGTTGGTGCTGGGCACAAAGAGAAGCTGAACTCAGATACAGACTCTGCTAGGACAGAGTACTACAGGATTTCCCTGGAAGGTCAAATTAAGAAGCATTCCTGAATCAATACACCCCAGGCAAGCCTGAATCACTGCACAGGAGAGAGGAGCCCAAGAAAGAAGTTCGGGGAGTCTGTCAGTTAAACACTCCAGCTGCAGGAAAATTCAATATCTAAGAGAGTGAATACATTGTGCAGATGGCAAGATGTGAGTTTAATAACGAGCACGGTGTATTTATATTGCAGATTTTCTGATGCAATGTCTGTCCCCACACAGACCTTTCCCCAGAGCTTCATCTGGAGGAGTGGAGGCCCAGAGAAGCTGACTTTGGGCAAGGAGATGAGCCTGGAGTTAATTCCCCCTCACCCAGCACAGCCACTGACACTGGCATACAAGGACAAAGGATTAACAGGAAACCAACCCTGCAAAATGCTGCAGAAGTCAAGGTGACCCCAAACTTAGCAGAGCAGTACAAAAAGGGGGCTGGCCCTATTTCCATCAGCATCTCATATCTAAGATAACATGTCCAGAGCTGCTCTTTAAAAACTGCCCCTTCTTTTTCCTGATATGAACCAAATGTAGCCCAGCCTGAAATTGTCCCCTGCCCCCAGCACCTGTCAGTGCCCCTCCTGTTCCTCACTGGGGAGTAGGAGATGATTGTCCATGGCCAGCAGGGCAGAACCTGCTCTGCTGTCACCTCCAGGTGAGCTCATCCCTGCACCACAGCCAATGTCCCTCATCCCAGGGGGCTCAGCACTGTTTGTGTCAGTGCTCGTAGGGCCAGAGCATCCCTGGTGTGTCCCAGCAGTCCCAGAGCAGAGACCTTGGCTGGGTGTGAGCCCAGGGAAGGGCTCGGAGGCTGCCCCGGTGTCACTCAGCAGTGCTGGGTGTGCAGCTCCTGCCACTCTCCTGAGGTGAGCCCAGGCACGATGGACTCGTGTCCCCTGTGCCCAGCCCTGAGCACACACAGCTCTGTGTCCCACGGCCTTGGAGGAGCATTTACAATCAGCACTGGCACCAAGGACTGAAACAAGCCCCTGGCTTTGCTATCTGGGACTTTGGGAGGGGATCCAGCCCCTGGCAGGGTTGTGCTGTCTGCATCCTCCTGCCAGCAGCACACACACAGAGCTGAACAGCCTCAGGCAGCAGCTTCAAGATGAGAAAGTGATCCTCCTGATCTGTTTCTGGATGTAGCCTTCTCCCAAAAAAGCCACAGCTCTTCTAAAAAGGAGCAATTAGTTCTGCTTCATGTGACAGCACAGACAGAAGGATGGAGGCATGCAGCTATTTAAAGAATATTTGTCAAGATTCTCACACAGGGACAGAATGACAGTTCAGCACAGTCAGATCCCTTCAAACTCACCTGAAACTGGGTGGCAAGTCCTGGGAGCCACAGAGGCTGTGCCACTGCCAGAGGAGCCTGGCTGCCTGTCAGGTGCTGCAGGCACTGACAGGTGACAGTGACAACAGTGGCTTTTCTCTAACAGAACACATTTATAATACATAAAGGAACCTTCAGATTTTCTGGGGTGAAAGAGCCATTTTTAGCCTAGGTTAAATTAATATTAATATATATAATTCAGCTGTTCCCAAAGCTATTTATTGTACCTGCTGGCATTTTTAAGGAATGTGACTGGATTAATGGCTGCCCACCACCCTCAGTGATTCCCTTACAGGGTTTTAAACTGAAGGAGAATCCATTTAGAGTATAAAGAAAATTTTTACAATGAGAGTGGTGAGGCCCTGGCACAGGGTGCCCAGAGAAGCTGTGGCTGCCCCTGGATCCCTGGCAGTGTCCAGGGCCAGGCTGGATGGGGCTGGGAGCAGCCTGGGACAGTGGAAAGTGTCCCTGCCCATGGCAGGGGGACAATGGGATCAGCTTTAATGTCCCTCCAAACCATTTTGGGATTCTATGGAAAGAACCAAGTCCCACAGCCGTGAAGAAAGCACAGAACATCTCAGTATTCTGTGATGGCACACAATGAAACAGGGACCACTCCCAGGAAGGGAAAGAACCCTCCCAGTGCTCACCCTGCCCCAGCATTTCCCTCCCAGCTGAGGATTCAAGTTCCACATTGCTGACACAGCTCAGAGGGAGGTTTGGCTCTGGGTGAGCCCTCCAAGGCTCCTGTGCTGCTTCTTCAGGCGTGCAGACCTCGAGTGGAGCTGCCAGGAGGATGAATCCCTGTCTGTGTGCACAGAACCTGCCACACCAAGGTGACACTTACACCTCCTCTCCTGCCACCCACCACGAAAACCCCAAACCATTCCATTGTTTCAGAGCCAGAGCACAGTCAAGCTCTATTTTTAAGACCTCCTTGGCTAAAATAACAATAAGTATTTCCATAACGTGGTTTTCCACATTAATTTATTGTAGTTCTTTTTCTTTACATGGCAGACAGACAACAGAGCTTTCAGTCTTCCAGAGCAATTCAGAGCCCAAGCACAAGGCAGGTCCCTCCACATCTGCACACAGTTTATTTTTAATAAACTTCTCAGTGTCAGCATTGCCATGAGAGCACTGCAGAGCTGCCAGTGTCGTCCTTGCAAATTCCACATGCAAAACCTGAGCTTCTTCCCCACCCTCTCCTTGAATTTTCACAAGAACTTGTGATATTGGTCAAGGGCAAAATTTCACGTTTCATCAGCAGGCACGGGGGAGGTTAAAAATTTGCTGCAAAACTGTGAAATTCTGCCTTGGGAAAAAATGGCATACTTTTCCTGAATTCACTGTGAATGAAATCTCCTCACTGGTCCAGAGAAATGACACCATTTTGAACTGATGCTTTTTTCCTGCAAGAAAAATCACAGCTCCTCCTCCCCACCCCATCCCCAAAAAACCCCCCCTGCATTTCTTATCTGAGGAAAAATGATGAAGTCTGGTGCAACCATGGGTTATTTCTTGATGGTGGCATGGATATTTTTCTGCTACAGCTCAGACTGTAATGGATCCTTCAAACAGACCAGTACAATATAAAGCTGTTCACTGTGGTCTCTTGGTTGAGTCACATGTTATAAAACTTTAAAATTTTACAACCAGGGACATAGAGACGTGCTTTTAAAATTGTAAATACATATTTACAGGCTTGTGTGATAAACCAGAATTTCTCTGGGAAAAACGTTCCTATATCACAGCAATGTACACACCTCTCTCCTTGAGTCTGTCAGTTTTTATAGTCGATAACACTCTAAAAAAGGCAGCAAAAATAAATTGCACAGGAGTGACCTCTAATAACCTCACTGGGATGCCTTAAAGGCACTAAACTGGGCAGCATCCACGCCAGAACTCCACACTCCATTTAACTGACTGGAGCTTGAGTGGGTCTGAGCAGAATGGATTGTTTAAAGCACTGTTTGGGCTCTATGGCAAGAAAACTCTTCCTCAGCAACAATCCTCAAGTGACCAGTGATAATTTATACACTTACTGTGATCTCTGACAAGGTGAGCTACAAAACTACACTGGGAAAATCAATCATAATCCATCAATCACCAATAATACTGGTGATTTAAGTCAGAGTACATGGGGTTCATCAGCACTGTGTACTTCTTTTTCAAGTGATTTAGATACTCTCCAGACACACAGGAAGAGCATTCCTGTTTGAAAGAACAGGGTTTGCCATAACAAAATTACATGATGAGAGGAAGGACGAAATGTGGAGAGAAAATAGAAAGGTAACATGCAAAACCAAAGTGAGACAAAGTGATCAGAGAGCTGTGTGTGCACACCAACTGCTTGGACATGGACATAAGGCCAGGAAACTTCGTTTTTTGTGCTATTTGACCAAAATTTACCAAACTGCCTGGCAGATCTGGATGCTCACTTCCAATTCGTTTGAATGACTAATGAGACACTCAGTCTTCCAAGGCTACTGTGAAAAATCCCAGCCTTTGTTTACAATTAGTACATCTCTTTCCAGAGGAGATTACTGCTAGCAAAAAACTCCAGAGGGAACAAACCCTAGAGATTCTCCAACCCAGGAATGAGACAGAGCAGCCAGCAATGGCACGAGCATCTCAGTCTCACAGTCCTGCACTTCCACCAGGGAAGGGGACTCAGCTTTTTATGGCTCATCCAGTTCTCAGCCTTCCCCCAAACCACAATTGCTCTCAGAAAGCCTCCAAGAGGGGTTTATCCAAAAAATCTGTAGTGAGATAATACAAGATCCTGAAAAAACCTTTTCTTTCCAGCTCAACACGCGCCTGAAACATTTTTATGGTGGACAGTGTTTCTTCTTTAAAGCTTTTCTATTAATTTTGAACAATGTGATTTTCATCAGAACTATACAAAATTAACTGCTTTCAGCAATTCCATACATATATATTTTATCTGTCATATCTATATATGAAGATATATATATATAAAATTGATCCTTTTTTTGACTTTTTCACAGTGGTGGGAAGGAGCACCCACTGGGCACTTGTTTCTTCTTAACCAAGGTGTGCACACACAGATCTGTGTTTATCTGTGTGGAGTGCAAAGTCAAGGACAGGAATAAATGGACTGAAACAAGAAGGAAATACAACAATCAACCCCTTTGGCCCCCTTAAAAAAATTCCAAATTGGATGCTACGTTGGCAGGGATCCTGGCAAATCATTTGTTGGCAGAAGGAAACCTTCACCTCATGGCTGAACTGGGCAGAAGTTGTGCCCAGAACTGGCAGATGATAAACCTGGGTGTGATTGACCCCATCTGGGGGCAGGAAAGAGCTAAGAGACCTTTCTGCACTGCATTTTACCAGCTGACCTGTGGGTTTCTGGAATTTTCTTTACTGGCTGTCCTCATGGATGGCCTCTGGATAGGATCCCCAAAAACAAACACACAGGTCTGGAGACACAAACACAGGTGCTCTGTTTAAGGACAAATGTTTTATTTAAGGATAAGTCTGGCCTGATACTGCACAGCAACACCTGTGTTTGATACTGTCCCTAAATAAATAAATCCTGACCCCAACCAATACAAGTTATGGCAGCTCTTGAGAAATGGATGCTTGTCCCTTCATGGAACTGAGCTATCAGTGCATTTCCCAGGGATCAGTAACAGGTGATCTTCCCAAAAACCACGTGTCCTGATGCCCTTCAAAAGCAACAGCATCTGCCCCTTAAAGCTAATGGCACAAAGTCAAGAGACTGAGGTACCCAGAACTCACGTGTGGAAACCTCAGGGACACCTGCCACTCCCTTCAGGGGTTTTTTGTGGGATGCCCAGTTCTCTACCCGTTAGGATGTAAAGCAGAATCAAAAAGGATGTAACAGTCTTTTCAGAACTGAATTGCATAGTTTGTTAAACCCTCTGTGTTCTGCCAGGGAGAGGAGACTCATGCAGAGCCATCCACGGTTATTTTGCCTGCAGAGGCCTGAACACTTCCCCATGCTGCTCTCCATGCTGGCACGGGGGCTCCACACCCTGGGGGACCCCAAAATCACCCTGTGCCCAGCACCCACAGTTCATCACTCTCTGGAGAAGGCAGGAGCCTCTCTGTGCTCCCTCCCTTGGAAGGAAGGGTGAGATGACAGAAGGACATCACCACCTCAGCAGAAGAAACCACTGTCCCTGTTGTCTGCTGAGGAACCCATCTCACCTCATCTGAGCAAAGCAGGAGAGGATAATGCTTCAGGATTACTTCACCTCAATTTTTCCAGTCAGAAGTTTCTGGTACCTGAAAATACAGAGACATTTAATCAGAAATAGTTCAAGGAGTCACAGTTCCACGTTCCATGGAGCTGGAAGCAGGACAAGTCATTCAGTGACCACTGTACAGAGAAGAGACACCCGTTATTTAATTTTGCTTAGATTTCCCACAACTAAACAGTCTGTGCACCAGCTAGGGATATTAACATTCATTAGCAACCACCTCCATTGTTCAGCAGATAGCAAACCTCAGAGTATTACTAACTATTCCCTCAAATGTTGTTTTTTGAATGGTTTTAAGAAAAAATAAACTTCAGGCTACATTGTCTTGATTTTATTGGTACTCATTCTCACCTCTAGCTTTATACATGTTAAGTATCCTGTTCCTTAATTGTTATATCAGTATAAATGAGTTTATTATCAGCAAGTTAATGCTGGGGAAATGAAGAAAACAGTGTCCTGTTTAAACCAACAGAAAATCAGCTCAGCCTCACCAATACACGGGGCTGGGTCATTAATTTGCCCAAGCCCATAGTGCTGCATTGCACAGTGTCTCACCACGCCCTCAACTAAGGTTTTTTCATCATATCACAGCACTGCAATTTGCACTGTAATGCTGGTTTTTTAACTGTGGTGGGCCACCAAAGCAGCCAGCAAAATGCACATTCCCAGGTGTGTATTTTTTTTTTAAGTTAATATTTGTCCAGCATTCACCCATTCAGCCTAAAAGATCCCACAGCACTTGGCCCACTATTACAGATACAAACACCACTCCTTCCAAGACAGGGATAAAACCCATCCTTACAAAAATTATCACCATCTTCAAGCTCCCTGGGATCCAGAAGAACAAGACCTCAGGTCTTAAAAATATTGACCAAAACTCTCCTTAAACCTTCCATGAGGGGTGAAGGGCTGACTACCCTCACACATCCTTTTGATCCACAGTAAGTACCCATGACTAAGGAAGATTTTATCCCTTTGGAATGAGCACATCACACATTTCAAGAGGAGATTATTGCTAGCAAAAAGCTCCAAAGGGAATCAATCCTAGACACTCTCCAGGCCAGAAATGAGACAGAGCAGCCGGCAGTGGCATGAGCACCTCAGTGGTCTCACAGTTCTGGGACTGCAAGCATCATTTCCAGCATGGAAGGAGATGCAGCTTTTTTATGGCTCATCCAGATCTCGGCATCTCAACCTTCTCCCAGTCCACATGTGCACCGGCCACAGGAGCAGTGTGCCTGTCCCGAGGAGGGGCTCAGCTCTCCCAGGTGCCCTGCACTCCTTGGCCACCCAAACACGGCAGCTCTGGGAGCCCTGTGCTCCCTCCCGGGCTGTACCTGCTGCGCTCTGACACGCCCAGGGGCTATTCCTTGAAGAAGTGGGATGTGCTGGAGCTGGATTTCTTGCACTGTCTGGCGCTGGGGTTATGCGAGGAGGAGGAGGGACATCTAGAGGCCATGCGGAGCCTGGAACTGTGCAAAGAGGCAGAAGAGCATCAGGGACCGGGCACAAACAAAAAACACAGATGCGTTTTAGCATGTGCTTTAGAATGCCAGTGAGAAAAGAAAACGACATTCCACCCACACTGCAAGCACCAAGAGCCACTTGGGAAGGCAAAAAGGTATTTTTGCCTTGTTCTGAACTTACCCTGGGGGTTTATTGAAGCTGGAAAGAGCTGATGGCCACTGGGAGCAGCGTCCGGGCTCCCACCCCGCGCCCCAGACCCTCCGCCCAAGAGTCATGTTCTATTCTCTCAGCACAGTCCTTATTTTAAAATACAAGTCCAGGTTTTAAAATACACATATTTATGGAAAAGGAATTTTCCTTTACCCGATCACATTCCACCTCTGGTCATTCCTCCCCAGGTCTAGGTGGGCAGAACTCTCGTGTCCCTATTGCACTGACAGACCCCACACGTGAAGGTCCCAGCAGCGCCTTCACTGCACTCCACACTTTAAACCAAGAGCCCCAAAGTGAAAATCTGAGATTTTTTTACCATAAAATTTTAATTTTATGCCTCAGTTGATTGTGATTTCAAGAAGAAAGCCTGAAAACATGACTTGAAACAAGGGAAGACCAACAGCTTCTGCCCTATTCTAGACATACAATCTCAGCTCAAATGTATCCTCAAGCTAAACTTCCATACACTAAAAGATTCCCAAAAATCCTCTATTTGTTTTTCAATTCAGCACCTTTTGCTATCATGCACAAACTTGTCTGTTTTCCCTCACACCTGTGCACCCCCACAGGTAATTACATCTCTTCCTTCTCAAGGCAAATTCTTCAAAATTCTGACCAAACCCAACCACTTCTGTTCTTCCAAGGGAACATCTTTTGAAATACCATTTTCAGCAACACGTCTAAAAAAAGTTAAAAGCCAGGTTTCTCCCTGGGTTATTTTTAGAATTCAATAGACACCCTTTAAAGGAGATTTCAGTTTGTCCTTACACACAGTGTAACTGCAAGTTAGACATGAAGAAGTGCAAAACTTTCCATTACAACAGAAAACCAAAACCACAGAAATTTTGAAAAGTAAGCAATTCAGTTATTTTCAAATTAAAATTGGTGGTTGAAATTGCCTGCCAAAAGTTTTGTTATTGTTCTGTGTAACTCATCCTCTGCAGCCTTTGTGAATTCAATCCTGAAACCTTCAGCCAATGTGGAAGAACCAGAAAGGGGAAATGGGGAGGTCAACAAAAGCCAGATTTTTGTTGTTCCATATAAGGACTGTTACCAAGGGAAACAGCAGAATATCCAAAGTCAGTTTAGTTTGTTTGGCTTCAGATTTTTACTATAACTAGAAGACGGAAATTTTAGTTTCCTTCTGTTTAGAATGTCTCCATGTAAGTAATGCTTTCTGTCAAAATATTAATTATGACTTCTTCAAGTTCTTCCATAATCAATGACATCTGTGTGCTCTTGAAGGCAGGGCCTAGATCCTATGGGACACCTAAAGAAAAAAAAAGTTAAAAGCTCAAATCCAAAGAGACAAAATATCAGAGAAAATCTGACCTAGGTTTTCAAATGCACACCCTGATCAGACATGAGGAAAAAATTCTTCCCTGTGAGGGTGGCACAGGGTGCCCAGAGAAGCTGGAAGTGTCCAAGGCCAGGCTGGACAGAGCTTGGAGCAGCCTGGGACAGAGGGAGGTGTCCCTGCCATGGCAGGGGGTGCCAAGAGATGGGATCAAGGTCCCTTCCAACCCAAACTACTCCAGAATTCCGCAATCTTTCACCCCTAATTTCCTTTAAAGCTAAGAGATCATGGCTTGTTAGTTGGAAGCTGGGGACTAGAGGAATGAGATAAAAAAGGATATTTTTCCTAAATAGAAAATGAAATGGAGTTCCTCATGGAGCTCTTACTGCTGCCTTTCCATGGTGCTCCCAATGAACCACGCCTGAAAAGCAGAGCTGTGCCAGGAGCCAGGGCCCTCCTCTGTTCCAGCTGGAGGGGGTGGAGAAGCCTCATTTCTCCTGTTTAAAGAAGAGCTGATGTTGGGATGATTTTGACAAAGTCCTGGCTGTGCAAGGGGAGCTGGTCCCGAGGGGGAGGGGAGCTAAACCCCCCCAGTGCATTGGAGCAGAGATTGAAAATCGCTATTTTTGGCACTGTCACTTCACACCTGCTTTCACCATCTCAGCTCAGGGTAACTGGAGACAGGCAAAGCCAAGGAATCCTGAGCTCCCTGTGCCTGCTGCGAGGGACGATCCCATGGGAAGGGCCAAGGGCTGCTCCCAGCCCCTCACACCCCTGTGCACAGCCCAGACCAACACACAGCCCAGGCTACCCCAGCACTGCCACAACCATCGCTAGGGAACAGTCCCAGCCAGAACAGAAAAAAATAAAATAAAATAAAATAAAAAAATTAATAAAATAATATAAATAAATAAATAATTATATATATACATATATATATATACATATATACATATATATATATATATATATATATATATATATATATACATATATATATATATATTATAAGATCAGAAAACACACTCTGCTTTTAAGGAAAAAAGGCCAAGAACCCAAATGTCAGGTAGCAGGAAGGACTTGTGTGCAGTTTTCTCTGTCAACTAAGGAATTTCAAACCAAACAGTTTGGTAGATGCACCAGCTATTCCATAAATTAAAGCTAACCCAGAAATTAAATGAGTGACATTTTTGACACAGAGACAGGGCCTAAAGCTCTCTCTCACAACCAAGAGCAATCTGGAAGAGATAAATCACCCAGTTTGGTGAGACTCCCTACAATAAATAACATGCTAAATCCCAGCTTTTAAAGCTTTCCATCCTCAAATCTGAAAGTATTTTGTAGTGTGAGTCAGCACCATAATCCCAGTTTTTCAGATCCAAAATGGAGTCAGGTGGGAAGGGATTTGCCAAGGTCACTCAGAAAATCTGCAGCCTTAAAGCAGAGAACAGAACAAAGAAAAGGTTCCCCCATCACCTGCTTTACTCTTCCAGGTTAAATTGTCTCCTGAATACTTAAATATTTGTCCAAACCAAGTTCCTATTCCATAAACCTTCCCAGGCCCCTGAGCCTTGCCATGAGCAGCACACACAAACTCAAAGGCCAGGAAAAATGCCAAATCCTGGCACACCCCCTTCCCTCAGACATTCCCAAAATACATTTGGTATTTTTTATTCAAATTAGCTTGTCTTCTACCACACTCCTGCAATTAACATTCCCTGGGTTGCTGGTTTAATTCCCTTGAAATAAGCCATGGTATTTGTGGGCACGAAGGCTGGATTGATCTGAGGTGGCTGCCAGTCCCACCAGGGAAATTCCATCAGCAAAGTCATGGCAGTATGTGGTAAAAATTCAGGTGATTTAGGTTCACGTTTTTACCTTAATTAAAGTGGGGTTTTTTTCCTGCAAGGATCATACTCTGTAATCTAAAATAAGCCCAAGGACATGCTCCAAAATTTCAGACACACACACATTCCACGTTACATTTAACAATAAGCATGCCAGGAATATATTCTATCAAGGGTTTCCTACTCTTAAGTAAAAGAATAGCCGTGCTGACACAAATCACTGACTGCCTAGAGAAAAAAAAATAGAAATGTGTATGTTTAAGCCCAAATTCTTGGTTTTGCAAAATTAGGCTGAGTAATTTCACGGGCCAGAAGGGAAGCAAGAGGGTTCAGGGCGTGGATAAAAGCCATTTCTGGGCTTTCTGCTCTCAGTGTGATTAAAGCACAGTGCTGCTACCCTGACTGAAATGTAATATACTCTCAGGCAGCAGTATATTGCTTAATGGGAAAATAAATACACAAAACAAGGACTTGGAAAAACATAAAAAACATCAACCATTAAGGAAAAGACCTTCGTTTGTCTGTTTCAGTGAAACAAAGTATTTATGAAGACAAAAAGGTTTATGAATAGAATTCTGTGGAAAGGGATGTCTCTCTTTTCTGTGGAAAAGTCCTGACTCACTGTAGAGAAAATGGGGAAGCAGCAGAAAGCAAAAAGGATCTTAATGTGCTGTACTGTGGATATTTGGAGACTTATATGTGTTTATTCATAAAAGCAGGGAAAGAGTTGGAACACGTCAGGATTTTATCTTTCCTTCACGTGGCCCGAAAGGCGAGAACATGAATATAATGATCAGGCCTTTCATGAACCTAAACAGGAAAAACCTGCTCTTGAGATCCTCTGCATTCTGACTTCCAAGAAGACACCTAACAGCACTCTCCAACCACAGTGCTTCAAAGAACTTAATCCTTTAGAGCAGCATTGCTGCCCCACAGGAGCTCAGAAATCGCTTTGTTCCACACGTGCTCCACAGTTTAAGTTTCTTCATTGCTGGCTCAGTTCCACCCCCCGAGGATCACCAGGAGTTGTGGTGATGAACACCAAACCAACAGCGAGAACTGCTGGAAAAAATCTCACACCATGCCTACAGCTCACCCGGGGGACTCTAAAACTGATGTATCAACACCATTTTACTAAAATAGAATTACATTTTTAAAAGCAACCTAAGTGACCTAAAGTAGTGACTTGAAAACGAATTCAGCACTGAGCTTCTGAGCTCCTTCAGAAAATCAGTTGCCTTGAAGGTACTTCAAGTTGAGCTCAGCCATTAGAGTCTCAGTCACTTAGGAAATCTTGGTGTAAACCTGTAATTTAGATGAACAGTATCATGGCAGCAATTTATCTTCCTGCCCTTTTAAAGCAGCACAGAGTATTTTGCAAGCCAAAAGGTGAACAATTTTGGATTAAAACCAGAAGTACTCAAACTCATCTTCTATACTGTCAGATAATGTGATTTGATTCAAAGTTTTTATCTACTGCATCACATTCCTAACAGAATGAGAAAACTTTCAGCACACATAGGGAACACTGTAGTTGATTTTATTCAGCTTTATACAGAAATGGTGACACCAAAAGAGTTCAAAAGGATTGCTGGAGGGCAGCGGAACAAGGATGAGCCCTTTGTCCTGCACATCTCATTACATAAAAAAGAAACCACAGAACAAAGCGTGCTTTTGATTTGAAAAGGCAGATGAGTGACATGCTGAATTTGGCATAATAAATGGAGAATACAACTTCAAATTCCAGTGAAAGTGGATTTTGAGTGTGAAACTCTTCAAAGCAGCTCAGTGATGTAAGAATTCAGTATTTCTCATCTTCCCACCTCCTTCCACACTGCAATGCTTAGCAGAGATCTGGACACCTAAAGGAAACACTGTGCACACGGTCTGTGCTGGGAATGAGCCTTCAGATGCCCAGAGCAGGCAGTGCATGCTCTGCATTCCCAACCAAATCACTCTCCTGAAAAAGTCCTTGCGTTTACCTTGCCACAGATATTTAACTTTGCTGAGCAGCAGTGCCTGAACTGCAGAGGGAAACGCAGACTCGGTGAGATTGGAAAGGCCTCCAAGGCCACTGAGCCCAGCCTGACCCTCCCGGGATGGGGAATCCACCACGGCCCTGGGCAGCCCCTGGCACAGTCTGAGGCCACCTCCTCTTGTCCTGTCCCTTGTTCCCCGGCAGCTGAGCCCAGCCCACCCGGCTGCACCCTCCTGTCGGGGAGTGTAGAGACACTCAGAGTCCCCTCCGAGTGTCCTTTTCTCCAGGCTGGGCCCCTCCAGCTCCCTCAGCTAGAACGAGGCAGGCTTTGCTGGAACAGGCCCAGATAGGAGATTATTTCTCTTTGACTGACACAGGGCATTGAGTGGTGCGAGTCTCAGTTTTGCTGCTCCCCTGCTGTGTGCCAGACCACCTGGAACGACTGAACGCTGAGCCTTGCACTCCAGGGAAATGGAACATCACCCGCTGAATAACCAAAGCCATTTCTCACAACCCTCTGGCAGTTTCTGGGAGTACTGTCATCCAAAACATGACTCAGATATCCCCTTTGGCCCATGAAACTTAAAGTCTTAAAAAATTAAACAGGGAGATAAATACATACACACGAAGTGCATGTTGGTGATTACAACTTTGTTTCACTAACCACTCGAGCTTTGAATAAATTAGGAAAATGAAGCGGCTACCTATCACTTAAAAAAGCCTCCCTCCAACTTGATGCCTGCTCAAGCTTCCCTTCATGTTTCTTTTTACTGCCTTCTATCTCAAAAAAAAAAGAAAGCAGTATTTCAGTGCTCTTTTCCCAATGAATGCTCTAAAAATATGACCTATCAAAACCATTTTTAAAGACTTACTAAGAGAAGTAAAGGTGCAGCAAAATGAGAACGGAAAGTGATGAAGTACGTGTGGGAAGCAGCACTCAGAGGTGACTCAATGGCTTCCTCTTTACTAAGGAAAAGGGTCAGAAGCAGCGGCTGGAGACTGGTGCAGAGGCAGCACAGGACTCCTGGTCCCGTGTTCTGTCAGTGATCTCAGGTATTGGGAGCTTCACAGCCATCCTCACTCTACCAACCTACTTCAATTTTAAACATCTAACCCTTGCCTGACTGTAACTGATGGGCACAGAGGCACCAACTCCTGCTGCAGTCTGTTACCTTAGTATTTATTTCACTCAAAAAATATCATAAGGCATTACTTACATTTAAAAAAAAAAGATCCCAAACAAAGCTTAGGAAATAACAGGAACTCATTCGTACACATGGAAAAAAGATCCCTCTTTAATAACATTCAATTCCCACTCTCTCATTTGATGTGTACAATGGACCATTAACTGCACTTACACCGTGCCTTACTTAGGAGTGTTTTATTTGCATCTTGCTCTGAAATACATATAATTTCCTCATCATCCCGCTCTTGCAAAGTACTGGAAGGTACATCCTTTTCTCCATTAGAAAGCTGCTACTTTTTAGTTTAAACAAACAGATGTGGAAGTTCATCCCTCTCTCATCACAGACTTACCACAAAAGCTCAGCTCCAAACCAGCATGTACTTCTTGTTCAAAATCAATTGTTTAGCTCCTTTTCATCATGAGCAGAACTACAACATCATGTGACTCACGCAGATCTCATTCAGTAAATAAAAGGCAGAATTAGTATGTAAGGTATTCTAAGTTCTCTTTTTAAGGTCATTCACAAGCTATTTGTCTGTCTCTAGCAATTCAGCTCCTTGGCTAAACCTAACTCCAGTAAAAAGCTGGAGCTGACCCTGTAATTTTGGAAATGAAGTCACAAACCACAGTAAATGAAGTGAGTGCTATTCCTATTTGCATTCAATATTGAACATTTAGACATCAAACTCAGTGACACGTCCCCGAAGAAAATCATCAGGAACCAAACTAGAATTTTAAATAACAGTTTTGCAATACAAAATGCTGACAAATCAGAGAACCAGAAACACCCCAGCCCTAATCCCCTTGGGCAGCCTCCAGCAGGGCTGAGGAGCTGCAGAGCAGGAGGGGCCCGGCTGCATCCCCTGCACCGCCTCTAACACCTAGGACTGAACACAGCTCAGACACTTGCTGCCACAAGCTGGTTCCCATGCCTTGCAGCAAACTGGAAAACGAAAAACAAAAAAAAGGTAAACACCACCTGTCAGATCTCCCATCTCCACAACAACTCCAGCATCGCTGTTTTTATTAAACACATTCATTTGATCTCGCCCAGCGTGTCACTTGGTCTCTGTAAACAGGACAAGTTTAATTGTTTTCATTGCCTGGCTGGACGCATTTCAAGACATGTCAGCTCTTTGTGGGCAACATTACAGCTTTATTGTTGTTTCAGATCATAGAGAGGCGGCTATAAAAGCCGAGAAATTCAATTATGCAGATGAGATGCAATAGCAATAGTAACTATGAAAGCTGCACATTTCTAGTTGTGATGAGTCACTTATTTAGAACTGAAACTCTTTGATGGTCTCTCTCATTTGGAGATCTCCATCACCCAGCACTTCCCTGATCAACTGGTGAACACAGGTGAACATGAGTCTGGGACCTAACAGGATTTAACATCTAACAACATTTAACTGCAGAGAAACGGCACATATAGTGATGAGAGCATTTCTGCCATGATATTAGAGAATCAGGCTGGTTTACTCACCATCAGTTCACTGCTAGACGTGGCTAAGAAATCCTTACAGGTGACTGCAATACCCAGACTGCAGCAACAGCAAACACCAACTATTTCATTTGTCAGCAAAAGATTTGGAACAATCAATCAAGCTTATGTCCCATCCTCAGCAATTGAGTTGGTTTTTTTCCATGTTTCCTTTTTCTTATGAAACATCCAAATACAACACTGGGTATGTTTTCTCTTGGGTAAATATAGTAAAATCTATATAAAAATATGTTATATAATAATATTTTCTATAAAAATATAGAAAACCCTCACTGTGGCTTCCTCCCACCTCCTTGGTGTAAGTGCTGTTGTAAGCAGACTAAGGATTCACCTCTTCCATTGTGGTGCAAATCCCAAACTGCAGTGAGTGCAAAAACACCCCATGAACAAAGCTGGAACCTCTGCATCATTCCACCAGATCTTCCTCATCAGTTAAAATTCATGGAAAATGTTGTTATGGTGAGAACAGTTCAAGGAATGACATCCCACACAAAAAAAATAAACTGGGAGTTCTTACCAAGGAGTCTTACTCTGACAGAAGCACTAACGTGAACAGACAATTACACAGAATAACAACTCACTGCTGGATTAGCAGGGACCATGTGAGGGAGCTGACTGCTGCAATGGTGCTCAGCCTTATCAATGTTACATTATTCCACCCCACTGTCACACTAATATGGACACAGCTGCTTCCAGCTCCACTGCAAAAGGCAGAACACACATCTTGGTGGTGGAATACAACACACCAAAATTCTCAAGAGCCAAAAAAATCTTAGCATGTATTTTTTTTTATTGAACTATTTAACAAGTTTAAAGCATATAAAAATAGAAAAGTGTATCAGAAAACCAGAAAGCTATAGTATCAGAAGTTGAAATAGTGTATGTCATTTTCATTTAAATAATTTATTAGCTGTGTCCACAATTAAAAACTAAAATCCTCAAGCTAAGTCAGAAGTGGCCAACTGGTATAAACTCATGTCACTGATCTGGGGGGACACAACTGAAGAATGCAATTACATTTCACTCCTCCTAGATGTGCATTGTTTCATTTTTCCTGGCACATCTACTTCCCACACAAAAGGCAAGTTTCCCCCAAGTTTTTAAAAGGTTGACTTTATTGGTTTTAGAAAATGTGTCATGACAGTTCCTCTAGCTGGTCATTAAGTGCTTGTAACACCACGGACTCAGAGCACAGGATGGATGGCACAGGGAGGAGGAAAATCCCTCTTCAGCCTTACCTGCATTCACAGCCCTCCAGCAACGTTCAAAAGCAAGGACAACCCCACTTTTATGTCAAATTGCAATTTTTAATGTTTTCATTAGAATAGTCTTTATATCACTCTCCAATAGAAGAAACAATATAACTAACAGCAAACTTTAATACAGGAACATGCTCCAAGATTAACAACCCAAAATGAAAACAAAATGAAATTAATGTAAAATGTAAATCACATATAGTACAATTGAAGTGTCCAAAACAATTTAAATAATTTTAAATATTTTATTTTTTTAACTTGCTACAAATGCTTTATACAATATTCCAACATAAAGTCCCCATAACAGAAATGTAACAAAATGGGAATGATAGTGAAAGTGAAAGTTAAAGTGGCACAAATTCACCAAACAAGTATTAAACTACAAATTTTAAAGAGGTAGATTACTTTTTAAGAACAAAAAATAAAAGGGGTGTCTGTATAAAGGAACTAGTCACTTTCCATCCATTCTGTCAGTAATTGTGAAAGCTCTATGAACACGTGACAAACAGTATTTCCATAAAAAGCTGTTATGAACAATAGACCAATTCATTGTCTTAAATTAGAGGTGTACAACCTTTTAGAATAATTATATATTTCATTTTCAAAATACGCAGGTCTGCAGCCCTGCTCTAGCCTTCTTATCCATAAAAAGATACACTGCATCCATTACATATCTGGTGTTTAGAAATTCATCACTGCTATATAAAGTTTTATTTTTATGGGTAAAGAACTTGGAAAATCCATAAAACATCCAAATCAGGCTTTTTTTCCACTGCGTACTGAACGTCTGAAAGCCTCAGAAAGTGAGCAGAAGGTGGGAAGGGAATTTTGCCTGTGCTAAGTCGGCCTCTACTGACTCATTTAGACAAAAGGCTTTAGGAGACCCAAAACATGACAAAAATACTTGGAGTGCAGCAATTGGTGGCCCTGAATGTACACTGATTTCTGGACAGGCTGAAGGAACCTCTGCCAAGCACAGAAACTGAACTGAACGCTTCCCACAAAGGTGTGGACAAAATCAAGAGCAGAGGATTTGGTTGTGTTCATCCCACTATTCCTTTGGATGATTTCCTGTGGGGGTTTCATTTGTTTTTAACAGAACCCTTGGCTTTCATCTGAATCATCCTGCACGTGTCAAACACAAAGTAACAAAATCTAGGCCTGGCACTGAGCATGAGCAAGAAGGCTGCAGGCAATTTTATGGCTGTGACTCAGCTTCTGCAGGTTCTGCAAGCTTGGATTTCACATCCCTTGGCATAGTGCTTATCCTAAGATGAGCATGCAATAGCTCTACCATGGCATTAAGGGATTTTTTTTTTTGTTGTTTTTACAGGAGAGTCCTAGAAAATAGGAATTAAAACCAAAACGAAACTGAAGATAAATGACGAAACAATTTGTGAACAAGTATGTTTTCACAGAAAAACTGAAAGGTGAAAAAACAAACTGGCAGACAAATACACATAAAGCAAGTCTTGAAAAAATATTCAGATTTCCTGGAAAAAAATCAAAACCCAACAGTGCCTACACAGAGCAGAATCAAAGTTAAACTGTGCTGATATTCGTGTACAAAGGCAAAAAAATCCTTCATACTATATAACTGATATAAAAAGAAGCTGACTAGATAATCTAGATTTATGAAAGTTACTTCAGAGACAAAAAGAATTCCCAAGTGTAACTATTTGTTAAACTGATAAAGACTCCAAGCAGTCAAATGAAAGCAGTATTTGGCTGGTATTTGAGCCAGTCAGGCAAACCTTACCACAGGTCAACTGGTATTTCCCCAAATACTACTGAACAATTCCCACTCGCAGCCATTTCCAAGTACTTGGTTATTTTGCCTGAGGTCAAATGATTCATTTAGATGGGAAGATGTGGTGTTTTGGCTCCTTACTCTACTGATCTGTTCTGGCATCATTTAAATACAGTTTCAAACATAACTAAGAGAGCAGCTGATGAGAATTAACATGAAGATGTTTATGTCCCGAGGGAACAGGCCTGGTAGACATTTCTTGTTCCTAAAAGGCATTTTTACACCATTAGTCTCCGAATTCCAATAACATTTTTCTCCTTCAACACATCCTAATTTGGGTATGGACTATTTTAAGTCAAATTCTCCTCTAGCACTCGGGAACAATTCTGCTGTATGGAACCTTTAATTCACAAAGTATTTCCTCACTATTTGCACCTCGAGATCTTCACTGTAAGACAAACAAACTGCGAACAGTTTGGATTTTGACAATGAACAGATCCTGCTCTCCTTGTTCTGACAGAGGCTGCCAGTTCCTCCCCCTCCTCCTCTAGCAATGACTTCGATTAAAAACCCCCCTACCCTTGGCCCTAAATCTGGTGTTCATCACAGCCCGGTGCTGCAATTACCAACCCCGAAAGAACTCTTAATTACCAGTGAGCTTTGTGAAAGTTCCTCAGCAAGGCAGAAGCCTGTTTCCAAGGAAAACAGGGCAGGAGCAGGGGAACAAAGGTTATAAACACCGTGCAAAAGATACTATTGATTTGAGAGACTACATGAAGACGTAAATCGGGACTCAGGCACGTAGATTAAGATTTTTATTTATTTATTGAAGGATTACCCTTTCTTGTGATTAAAATGCTTCTTCTCAAAAAGAAATAGAACTTTAATTATAAAGTTTTATAGTGAAACATAAAAGCATGATACTTCTAACAAATTTACATGTTCATGTAACTTTTCTTACATGTCTATTTCCCTTATATTAAGTATTTCATTATCTCAGTCCATATGCACATACATTTTTGAAGTATTTGGTCATGGTTTGTTTCTTTTATATATATATATGCAGAGAATGCTTTTTATTACAAACCAAAGCAAGTTATTTTAGTGAGTAAAGAATGCAGTCATGTTTTTTAACTTAGTGAACCGCCATAAATAAATCTAGAATGATTCTGGCCTACCTTAGAAGTCAGATACCAAATACAAGGTCAGTGTCTCCAATAACATTGAGTTTAATGACATTAAGTTTATTTGCACTCAGGTATTGACATTTTTTTCCAGAGTTTTCAATTCAGTTTATAATTAAAGACATTCTCTATACAAACCGTGTATTGTTTCACGACATGACAAAATGCATCAAGTATGTACATCATACCTCAGCATCAGTATCTGCTAATCCATGTTTTAGGAAATGCAACTTTTTTTTTTTTATTGAAGCATGAGAAACTCAAAAAAAAAAAAAAAAAGGAAGAAAAAGAAAACCAAGAAAATTGGCAAAACAGCAAGCAACGTGTTCCTGGGTTGTTTCAACTTCAAATTAAATGCTTACCTGAAATCTTTCAGTTCTTGCTTTGTACTGCTTTCATCTCTTTTGTTTTCTGCTGCCTCTGCATTTGCTGCCTGCTGCAGGCTCCGAGTGATTGGTCCTCCAATCCTCTCTCTAGATTTTACACTGAACCTGTCTGCCTTTTTCTTACTCGCCACAGATTTACTTGGCAAAACAGCTTTATTATTCCTTTGTATTCTGACGTGCAATTTCCGGGACGCTTTGCTGGAGATTCCAGAGGAATTGTTCTTAGAAACCACCTTAGTTTTTTTCCCATCAACATGGGACATTTTAGACACTCTTACAGGACTAGAGTTCCTCAACGATGAAGATGAATTTGGCTTTTTAGATCGTATGGAAGGTACAAATTTAACGTTTTGTTTGGACTTGAAGGAGGCAGAGGGGAGCTGGAGCTGTGCAGGTCCTGAGGTTCGTGCTCTCGTCTTGCCCAGGTGAGGCTGAGTGCTCTGCATTTTGATTTCTGCATCTGCTGTTCTCCTGCGCTGGTTGCTGCCTTTGTCACTGTTGGCAGGTGAAGAAGCTGCACTTTTTTTGGAAGAATTCTTTTTGGAGGAGGGAGAGATGGGTTTTTTGGGGCAGCTGTATGATGCGTGCTTGTTCAAACTCCCAATGTAAGTGAACTCTCTGTTACAGTAGGGGCAGATGTGAGAGTCCGTCTCAGATGAATTATTTTTCAGTTCTGCCTTCTGCTGGGCAGATTTCTTTTTTTGCAGGATAGCTTTCTGGACAAGCTGGTTTTTCTTTTTCAATGCACTTATTTTTAGTTTATTGGAGGACATTTTGCTAATCTCAACATTGAAATTGAGTCTCTTAGGCTGACCCATTCGTCTGAAGGCGTTCTTCCCAGGCCCAGCAATAACCACCATGCCATTCTTAGGCTGCACTGTCTGTTTGAGGGGTACTGGATTTTTTTTAGGGGTGTATCTCTTTTTATCACTAGCAGATGCACAGGCCAGTATGTGTTTGTGTAACTCAGGCATGTTATCAACACTTTTTCCACATTTTGTGCATCGAATGGCAGTAGTAAAAGTCTGTGGGATATTGTGGGTTGTGAAGTTTGTTGCAGTAACTCCAATACCCATAGGATTACGATGGTGATACTGGAACGGAGGTGGTTTAAAGCTTGGGTAGTGTTGATTGAGGCCCATACGAACATCTGGATCTTTAGATTTCACCCCAGAAGCCATTATTTTTATAGTAGTATAAAGCTCTTCAGAAGAATCATTAAGATCTTCATCTTCCTCCTCTTTAGAAGGTTCCAAAGAATCTTCTGGCAGGCTCTGCATGTGCTCCACGTTCGCCTTACTGGGGTCAGTAAAATTCTGGGGTCTCAAAGTCCCACTTTCAAACTCATGATGTGAGCACTCTTTGTCTGGATGGAGATCCCGTTGATGCTGTTGCAAATTGCACAAAAAAGCAAATTCCTTTTTACACACTGAACAAACAAAGATATTCCCTACTCCATGAAGCAGAAAGCGATGTTCTGACAAGTCTGTTTTATCCCTAAAAAGCTGTACACAGAATTCACATTTGAAGGGCCATTCTTCAGCATGAATGGATAAATGCTTCGTTAGGTCTTTAATGGAAAGAAAAGGTGATTCGCAGACATTGCACACAAAGCTCTTGTTGAACGTTTCCTGCACTACTCCTGCTTGACTTGAAGTATGAGGATCTTCTCTTGCTTTCTGCTGCTCGCTTTCAGCTTCTTCCTGCTTTATTATTGGGAGAGAACTTTCAAGGTTATCAGCAGAGGAAACAACAGAAGAAACTACAGAAAGAGGAGGTGGAGATGGAGACGATGAGGAGGAAGAGGATGAGAAAGAGGAGGATGAGGAGGAGGAAGACGAGGAGGAGAGCGTAGGGGGGCCAGGTGAAGCGGCAGAAATAAGAGGTTCAACAGAAGGGACAGGGGATGGAGAAGGAGAAACTGTAGGCGAAAGAACTGGTAGTGGGGATTGGGTAGTAGTGTTGGAGAGTGGCGAGGGACAGGAGGAAGTGTTAGTGGCACTGGCAGAGACATCTGGAATGGGTAAGGGCATCGTTGGGAGCAGGGGCGGAGGTGACGTGGCCACCGTTAACACGGGCGGGCAGGGCGGCGGGGACGGGGGGTTGGTGGGCGTTAACAATGGAGGCAGCTGGCACACAGCAGGTGCAGCAGGGGCCTGTGGCACAGGGGAAGCAGAGGAGCTGAGGGGCTGAGTGTCAGTGGAAGACGAGGCCGAGGGACAGGGATCTGCCTCGGGCTCTGCCGGAGGCTCCAGGGCCTTGCCGGGGCTGCCGGCGCTGTCCACGCCCAGCGCGCTGTCCAGGGCTGCATCTGTCCCGTTGTACTCGTTCAGCAGAACCTTCTGCAGCATGCAGGTGGTGGGCTTCTTCTTCTTCACACCACTACACGTTGGCTGTGTGGAGTTTTCTTTGTATTCTCTAATTTCAGCATCGCTGCAAGGCTTCTTATGCACACTTAGATCTAAAACGGATTCCCAGGGAACCTGAGTCTTGCTTTTGACATCAGACCTTTGTTTCATACCACTGGATAAATCCAGTGGCTGCTGGTTGCACACGTTGCCAAAAGTCGGAGCTGCTGTCCAGTCTTTTGATATTTTATATTCTTCAAAGCAAAGAGGGCTCAAAGTCTCTTTGTCCTCCCTTGCAGTCGTCAAGCTCCAAGCAGGTGAGCTGCTGTGGCTTTCTAACTTTGGCATTTTTGAACTCCGAATATTATCATTCCACACAGTTTTTCCCTCACCCGATTTGACAAAGTCTCGAAGCACTGGACTGTGCTGTGGAGAACTGGGAGGAGAGCTGGTCCTTCTTTTAAATCTGCTGGATACTGGAGGCAAAATAGGCGATGATGTAACAGACGGTCCTATTTTAGGGATTTCACTTGATGGAGTTATCTTCTTATTGTCCTGTGTCTGAAGGAGCTGCTTTAATTTTGATGACAAATAAACCCCTTTTTCTTTAGGAAAAGCTAAGCTTTCTGTCGAAATGGTAAGAGGAAGATTTAAAGAACTAGTAGGAGTTATAGGTTCTGGGTCTATTTCAGTTTTTATTTTTGGTACAAGAGGAGGGCTAGCTGTTCTTCTCTTTTTGGATTCACTGCTCCCACTGCTAGAGGGCTCCTTAGCAGGTTCATTCACATGTGTTTGTGTAACCTTTAAATTTGAGGAAATTTCCACTGTGACTGGACTGATGATACAGTTCAATCCATACAAGTCTGCAGAGTTGGACTCCATCTGAATCACATCACAATTGCTAGTGTTGCTGTTGGACTGAATTTTACCATCGATGTAGTAATTTAAATTCTCGGAGATATTGCTGGATATATCCATAAGATAGACGTCATCCCCTTCACCTTCCTCTTCTATTTCTGTGCTGGCTATGTACACACTCTGGACTGCTGGGGCAGGCTCTGTTGGGAGAGGTGGCTCTTCAGTGAAGAACCCTTTTCTTCTGACACCTTTGGGAATCAGATGACGTTCGTGAACCCTCCGCTGATGCCTGCGCATGTTGGTGTGAGTACCAAACACCTTTTTGCAGTATTTGCATGGATGCAATTCTTTGGGCTCCTTATTTTCCTCAGCAAATGCAGAGTTTGACATTTCCTGGGAAACTTTCTCAGAATCCAAGACAACAGAGTCTTGCACAAGAGTGGGAACGTTCAGATCATCTTTAAGACCATCGTCCACAATCACTTGGTTATCAGCAACATTCTCCAAGTGCTGTGCCGAGCTCAGTGTCAGGAAGGGTTTCCTTTTCGGCCCGGCCTCGTGGCGTCGCTCGTGCCGGCGCCTGTTGATCTGGGTGCCGAAGGCTTTCCCGCAGTACCGGCACTTGAACGCGTGGCTCAGCGTGGAGATGTGGATGTGCATGTGGCGCTCCAGCCCCTGCTTTGTTGTAAACTTCCTCTCACAATGCTGGCAGGGAAACATGAATGTTTCCTGAACGTCACCGTTGGATTCCCCCTGTGCTTTTGGAATTTTCACCACGAGTTTTTTCTTTGGAGAGCTTTCTGGAGATTCCTCTGACGTGCTCTTTTGTTCTTCCAAGGAGTCCAACTTTTCTTCACACATCAAAGGCATTTCAGCATTTTCTTTAGGCATATTGGTATCTTCCATCTCCTCTTCATCTTCCTCTTCTTCATCGTCCTCTTCATCGTCATCTAAATCATCTGATGCACAATTTATTGCTTCTCCTTGTTTGTCTTCAGTTACCACTTGTGGCTCATTGGTCGGACTGGGGATCATCAGCTTTGGAAGTACATCTTGATTTACCATTTCCTGAATCACAGCTGTTTGTTCCAGAGACAGCACAGCAGAAACAGAAGGTGTTTCATCTTCCTCTTTATGACCTGGAACACAAGAGCATAATAAAGAAATCAGGATATGCTACATCTTTCTTCTCCTTTTTCTTCTAGCACAACATATACAGCATTCCTGACCCAACACAATACCACCACTTCTCATTTATTTACGTGTGTGGATGGATGTTTTCACCCCTGCATGCAAGCCCTACCTATGTGTTGTCAGGCATATCCATTGCTGAAGAAAATAAGGCCAGGTTGGATGAGGCTCTGAGCAGCCTTGTCGAGTGAAAGGTGTCCCTGCCCATGGCAGGGGGTTGGAAGAAGATAAGCTTTAAGGTCCCTTCCAACCCAAAATGTTCTGTGATTCTGTGATTTTAGGAAAACACCTTTGCTGCCAATCGTCACAATGTTGCCTAAGTGGGTACATTATAGAGCAAAAAAATCCTTCTCCATTCCTTAGCAGGGCCATAAGACAGCTGAACAGTGATGCATGTGTTGTGCAAGCAGAAGGGAGAACAGAGGGAAGGAATGGAAGAGTTACAAGTCAAAAGAATTAATACTGTATTTTTTCCCCCTTGGTAACGACTTTGTTAATTAGCAATAAATAATGACCATGTAACTAAGCTCCAAAGACATGAGAATAAGGACTTTGCTATTATCTTCTAAGAGTTTGGGTTAATGTCTAAATTCTGCAGCACATTAGTTTTTCCTGTGGTCAGAGTTGTACATTTAATGACACACCTCTAATAGCCCAGTTCCTAACCAGTAAAACAACTGAGGTAAACAATATAAACACGTTCACTTTGCTGCAGTAAGATAACCTGTTAATGTCCTAAACATGACAAGCATCCTTTGATTCCAAAAGATAAATAGAAGGAAAAAATAAGACACTGAGAACTCACCCTCTTTAGAATCCCTCATATCTGCAGAAGTAGAATCCAAATCAGTCTTTTTCTGTTTTGTATCTGCTACCTTCTTTCCCTTGTTTTTACCTTCCTGAGTCTTCTTCTTTCCTGGGGAGAAAAAAGCATTTATTATTCCTGCTCAATAATTTTTATTTGTCATAAATGAGTGGCAGATTTAAATCCTCAGCTTTGGAGTATAACAAATTCCTGTGGAGTCCCTGCTTTCCTGAGGAATACAAATGACTGATTAGGAGAACAGGCAGCATTCAGGTAAAAAACTTCAGACACTGAAATACTTTCCTCACTTTCACAGCAAGCAAGAACAAACTACCTGCCCAGGGTTAAGCAGCTCACAGCATGCACTTACCCAATGCCTTCATATGGCCACTAAATTCCTCCATCTCACAGAAGTATATGGAAATCGAAAATCTCTTCACATACTATTAATTCTTAATGTTAGTTGGAAGACCTTACAAAATAGAAACCCATAGAGGTTTTCTCTAGTTGTATAAACGTTCTGAATGATGAGGAGTTCTGATAAAAGCAATGAAGTAATAACACCATGAGAAGACTGAAAGCAGCATGAGCTTGACCAATATGGCAAAGGCAGTACAGCCAAATGAGATGGAACTCTCAAACAGCCAATGATGAAGGAATTTTGCTGGGTCCTGACACAAACACCACTTTCAAGTCACCACTTTCTGTTACCAAAATGAAGCAGCATGTATTAGCTGCAGGGGATGATGAACACAAAAGGGCATTATATGCAAAGAATTGACCAGTACTGTAAGATGTAAATAAACTGAAAAGTTCATTTTGCACTGCACTACTGTTAGTTTTTGCCATTAACCCTATAGATTCAGACCTATAACATACACAAATTATGGTAAGGGATGTGTAATAACAAATGAAAGTTTATGGTTTTCTGATTCACTTCACTGTGGACTGTACTTCCACACAGAACACAGAAACCACCACTGAAACTCCACAGTTCCACACACAGCTCGTGGGAAGAAGTGTCCAGAAGCAGCAACCCAAATTCCTCCTTTGGCCCCTCTAACACACAAAACACTGCTTCATAACCCACTGCCATTCATTCCCTCTGATCAGAAATGTCCACTGCACCCCTAAATCCATTTCCTAGTTAGAATCACATTCTTCCACATCACAATCCCTTCAACAAATTAATTTTTACCCCTTGAAACATTTTTGTATCCTAAGCCAAGATACTGAAGTGTCTTTTTAAAAAATGCTCCTCTGTTCAAACTGAGAAGTTCCAAGTACACAAACCCCCCAAGAGAACAGCTCAGACAGCCCCAGCTTTAAAAGGAAACATTTGTTTTGATTTGAACAATCTAAATAATTATCTCCATTTCCTCTCAAAGAGCTAAGATTTCATAGGCCATTCCCAAATTCCAATGTGTTCCGGTTTTAGGTGAGTAACAACCCTTTTTCAATTTCTTACCTAATTTAACAGATTTTAGCCTTATAACCTGACAACAGTCACTCAGACTGAATTTCTGTCACCTTTGGAAAAGGCACACACATCTTTCCCAAAGTGAACTAGCAATTTGCTCTGAATATTCTCAATTATTATGTTGATGCCCGTGTCTAACCTGCCATAAAGGACTGATACTGGATTGTTTGAACAATGCAACATTCAATTTTGCTTTTCTACAAAACACCTGCAAACTGTGAGAAGATTTAGCACATATTTGGGTGTTCACATAGGCATAAGGAAATTTAAGCACATCTTTCTTTACCTGACAGGCTACTGAATGTCCAATTTGAACACCATTTTTTATTATCATCACCTCTAATGTTCATAATTACAACTAACACTACCAAGATCTGAGTATGAAGGACATTTAAGAAGTTTCCAGAATTATCTCCTGAGTCACTTGAAATTGCTCTGGGAATGGACAGTAACACAACCCAACAGTTCCACTTCTAGGGAAAAGGTGGAAATGTAGAATTTCAACACATTCCTAGGAATCAAACATGGATCACAATACACCTTATGAGAGACATAACTAATCACACCTAATTCCCAGAACCCTAAGAACTCTCAGCCTTTCTGCAGACCACTGTTAGTACCTTGACCTAAAAACAACACAATTCTTGATTCACCTCTCGAGGGTGAGATTGGAAACAAGAATGGAAAGGTTTGGTGCACAGGCCCCTCTCACCTGCCAAACCTGGCCCATGCTCAGACACAATTTTCCCCCCCCACACTGCAGTGTCCAAGGTATTCCAGATGAAGTGACAGGGCAATTCTGCATCTAACTCTACAGCAGCCCTGAATTTCAGCATAACAACAGGTTACTGTCAAAGTTTTTAAACCTTTAAACCAAGACCAAATTAACTATTTTTTCTAACACTATTAGCAACATACTGTGCTCTTTCAAAGCTGAGATAAAATATGAAAAGGGACCAACACAAATCCTAAGTGCTAAAGCTTGTGGATGTGTTTCAAAATGTCATCCAGTTAGAGAATATAAAATCAGTAGTGCCTCAAATCCAATCATCATCTGAGAAATCACTACAAGAGCAGGATTTTCACACAAAATCAAGGTACTTATGTCACATACCTTATGCTACTGATGGAAAGCAGATCATTTGCTCATGATGTAACCTGCTCCATGATACAGCTGGAGATGTTTCAATGCTTGCTCTTTAAGCACTGATGCATTTGAAGAGAAGATTCACTCAGCACCTGACTTGCCCTTTCTCTGAACAGTGAACAAACTTCTTGTGCACAAACAACATCTGTGTCAGATCAATTTCTGACACATATCCACAGCAAACCAATGCAGATATCTCCTTTACCAGCTTCAGTTTGTTCATCTCCTAGGTGGCAGTTTTCTTTGAGAAGGTTCAAAGATCTCTAAATACTCAAACATGACAATGACTGTCCCAGATGCACAATTTCATGGTCCTGACCATTCAACAGCACATGCCCAGGAAGAGAATTCAAGAGCAGAGTAATAGGTGATAGTTCACTGATATGCTCTCCCAGCTTTCATATATTTGGAGTCCAGGAACTTTTGAAGATGTCTGACAGATGTTGACAGACTTTCTGCCATGAGTTCTCAAAGTGCTTTTAAAATCCACATAAACCTGAAAGATTTGCACAACTTCCTTCCTGCAGATTTCCAATAAAAACACAACCCACTACTGATATAAAGGGTATCAATGAGTAGTCCAAGGCCTGTCCTTTAGTTTTCCTGTTGTTTCAGAGGTCAGGAATGAACAGAAGCCTACAGGAGGGGGGAAATGCCTCTGAACACAGAACCTGGTGGAAGCCTGAGTATAAGTACACACGTGCACTTACCATCAGGTTCCTGAAGGGTCCTACATGGCTGCTACGGCCAGCTGGATCCTCCACTTGGTCTAAACAAGAAAGATACAGGAATGAAACACAGGGAAAGTGAAATGGAAACAATGACAAAAGAATAAATGAAGGGCAGAACTTAATATCTGTGTATGTGCTTTAGAAGAATTGTAAAAGAAAGATGCAAAGGAAAATGAATTAAATAAACAGATGGAAAGTAGGAACTTGTTCGTAGTGATGGAGATCAAAAGAGGAATTCATCAATTTGCAATTTGTCTTGCAATTTTCAATAGGGTTCATTTTTCTCTCCTCTCCACTTCTGCTGCAAGACAGCTCAGCCTTCACACCTTTACAATCCCTTTATAACATTGCACCAGACACAGGAGAACTCCTGCTACTGCCAATGCCCAGGCCATCAGGACTCCCACTAACTTTAGAGGAGTTCAGATAGCAACAGAGTAACAGTGTAAGAGAGAAGTAATCTTTATTGCCCATACTTCACTTTATTGATAAAACCAAGACACCTCTGAAGAACCCACAGTCAGACTTTTGTTGTTAACCAAACTCCTAATGGGACTATTAAAGCACTGAGTTCTTTCTGGTGGTATGGAATAAGCATACTCAGGAGCTGGGAGGGAAGATGTTTAACACAGTATTTCCATACACTTGGAGCTGAACTCTATAATTAAATATTGCTTAACTGTACAAGATGTCATTGTCTTTAATAACCTTTAACTGCAGCACCAAACATGTTCACGGTTAAGATCATAAAGTAAGAAGGACACTCACACCTGAGCTCAAGCACTGCTTCAGTTTCTTACAGAAATACAGAATGTGGACATTTGCCTCCCCAAAGATTATAAAGAATGGAATAAATATTAAGTGAATATTCAAGCTAAAACATTCTTTTGGAAAATTCAGCAGAAAACAACTGCACGAACATTTCCATATTCCTTTGATTAATGAATTTTAATATACTGATACAACTTGAATTTCAATTTGAGAAACAGCTTGCTATGCACCAAAATTCATCTGTTCCTGTATCCAGAATGCTGGTTGATGTCACGTTTTTCAAAATAAATTCCTTAAACCTTCAGGCATCAGTAAAAATCTGAGTAGTTGTTTGTTCTGCAGACAGGCCAGAACACATGAATGCCTTTTTCACACACAGAATGTTACACCCAAAAGAACAGCATCAACTGCTTCAAAAAATTAAATCCAAGTTGTGTTGGCTGGAGAAGCACGACAAAATGCATAAACATGTTGCAGTGACTTCTTAGAATCTCATCCAACTGTGAATGGCACAGCACATGGGTGTTAAAGACCTTACATATTTATTAAGTTGAATTGATTAAACAGTAAGGTAACTAGAATGTTTAATTCAAAATGCTCATTATTAAGATGTGAATATTAAGGCTGTTCTTCTAATATGTTCCCCTGTTTGCATTTAAGAGTCTTAGTTTCGCTTTTTGTGTTTTTTTTTTTCTTTTTAGTTCTTCCATTATTCACAAAATCTTTCATTATTCTCTACCAGCACCTGTTCACACAGCAAAGCCAAATCAAAAACCACCTGGCTAAATAAAGGGCAACACAGCACTGTAAATGTGTGTAAAGGGCTGCTCTGAGCCACTGAGACAGCCAAGAATTCCCAACGTTTAGGGAAAGCTGGTAAGCACAACATGCCTGAGATATATATATATATATATATTTTAAAAATGAATGCATGAGAGGATTATTCATATAATCAGGGGTATTACAGAAATTTGCCAAAAACATGACCTCAAACCCAGAAATTATGCAAATATTTTATTCCAATATCTAAGCCAAGAGCCACATTTCAGAGGAATGGGTCATTGGGTCACTGCTGCCCATCCAGACCTGCAGCCTTACAGCTCCAGCACCTGGCTCAGTGTCTCACTCCCTCACTGCATCCACCAGCTCAGACTATGCTAATTAAATCTTTTTTTTTAATTGCTGTCCAAAGATTTAAATGATCTAGGATAGCTGAGGTTCAAAGTATTACACTGCAAAATTACTGGAGAAAAAGGAAGCAAGAGTAAAAATAGTAAAAAATCTAACATTAGGCTAGAAATAAAAAAATTGCAACCTTGAAAGAAAAAGCCTCAACAATTCTGCCTTATTTAAACAAACATTGCTTAAATGTTGTAACATCGACTTCCAATATTTCTTCCACAGTATAACTGTTCATACAACAATATATCAAAGGTCCTTTCAAGCACTTACAGTTAAGGATTGCTTTGAAAGGACTCCAGCCAGCTTGGCTGAGGAACTCCAAGTACCTCTGAACAGACACACTCATTACCTGGGCAGGGAATGGCTTTGGAACCCAAAGCTCCCAAGAGAAAATGAAACAAGACATGAAACTGCTGCTTACCAAGTGCCCCGGAGAAAAACACCCTTGTTCTGGCAACAAATCCCAAACACAGCCTTCCCAAGAGCCCATGGCTCAGAAATTCCAATGCTGCCACAAAACACCTTTGGTGCTAATATTGTTTTTCCCCCCACAAGCCTGAAAAAGCTTTTAATTTTTATTTCTTTGTCAGTGTAAGATAGATGGGCTGTACTAGGTGCATTTCCCACTTGGCTTCAGATCATCCCAAGCACTGGTGGGCACATGCACGTGAAAATCTCCATTTTCAGTACTGTATCTTTCTAAAACTAAAAATTTTAGAGGCTAAGTCAGCACATTTTAATCCTATTCCACCAAGTCTAAGGGTGAAATTCAAACCACGGACCAATTTTTTAAACAAATACCTCATTAAAAGGGATGTCAATTAAATGCAAATGGCTCCAAACAGTATCATTAAGAGGCCTATTTCAACAATGCTGTCAGGTAGGTATGAAAGCCTACAGAAAAATGCAAAATTTAAATGCTTTTATTACCTTGTTTTCTTCAATCTGTCATCATTTTAAGTATTTGGTGGAGTGTGCTTCTTGCAACACCATTTTAAAGTTATCAGATACAACTAGTTTGTGTAGGCAAAACTTCAGGTATTGTTAAGCAGATGAAACACTAAAATTGACACGAGCTGTTTCACAGTGCACAAAACCAATTACAACAGAATTTTAACCTCCAGCTCCTGAGAAGCACAAGAATATTTCAGAGCTGCAGAAGATCATGGTCTTGTACCAACAATCTGCTCAGACCTAGCATAGCAAATAATATTAAAGCTGGAGAGGCAGAATACATCCAGCTATACAGTACAGAAAAAATGGGAAAGTCTTGTGAATTATCTACAGATTAGGGGCAAATGCAGTGAGCAAAGGTTTCTCTAATTTTTTTCTAGCAGAACTTGCATCTCCTCTTCCATAAAAAGACACTTTCAAACTTACCCAGTAGGAGCAGGAGAGAGAAGAAGCCAAACTTCACAGCAATTCTATTAATACCAAACTGCCTGTTGTATAAGCCTACTGCTACCCATTAACCATCACTTCACTCTCTAAGAGCAAATTTTAATCACTGCATTTTCCAACCACAACAGAAAAGGGGCAATGAAGTCTCACCTTGGGAAGGTGTTCCAGGACACCTGAAGACAGAGGTACCTACAGCAAACTGTGCATGGGCATGAAATAATTTGTACTGAGCACAAAATGCACCGTGCAGGGAAGAAACAGAGCCGTGCTCTGACACAGACTCTTAACGGGACATTTGCATAACAGATGAACTTGTTGCCATGGAAAACGTAAGAAAATTCTGAGCTGGGCTATTTAAAACACCAATTTCTGCAAATGTTTGGCAAAGTCTCCAGTTTAATGATAGCACTGAAGATCATGTTACTGTGTCTCACCACAAACTTCTGGAATTATGGTAGTCAGAACAAGAAATGTGAGGATGGCATCACAGGTGTGCAATGCCAAGGGAAAGAAATGACCCAACAGTTTGCAAGAAGCAGAAGGGAGTATATTGCCATTATTTGGAGCTTGTGAGACCAGGAAATTTGACACTGTTCACAAATTTCAGATAAACAGATTTTAAAAACTGGTGAAAAATTCTGAGTGGGAAGCCTGTGTTAAATGTGTGGTATTACACCAATCCCTACAAGCTGAACTATGAGCTATCTCCAGTCTTCATACGAGTTACATTTTGTAAATTAAATTGCATACCATACCATAACTCTGTACCAGACAAGAGACAAAACCAGTTTATACTACCTGTCTGTCAGAGTATGCCATCCACTCTTGCAGCACCTCATTCCAATCCCCAACACGTTCTGCCTTCTTCCTAACCTCAGTGCATATCCCAGGAAGTCTTAAGTTTATAGACTACAAGACTTACTTATAATGACTTAAGTAGTACAGAATGTCACCCAACAATTACAAGGCATGGCAAACAAGGCTTTAATTCCATGCAATTTTAACCCACACAAGAGCTGTGATGGAACAATTAAATATAACTAATTAAATGTAGAGCTTTTATCCTAACAAGATTTGAAAATGTTATTTCTGCCCTTATGCCAATATTTCTAAAACAGCAGAAAGGGGACACAAATATGTGACCAGACTTGCTCTAGACTTTCTCAATCTCTCCAACTCCTGGTGTATTCCTGCCTCCCCCCCATTCACTACAAATTCCTTGCAAGTTGCTCCATGGCTGCCACAGCTCCCACAGCCAGCCCAGGACAGAAAACATCAAGAACATTCTTCTCTGCACTTCTATTCCATGAGCTTTTGTTTTGCTAAGTATTAAGACAAAAGCAGCAGCAGAAGAAATGTCAGCTGGCACACACACTTTCCAGAAATAACTGTCCTCTATATTTAGCCAGTTTTTATATAAAATTCAGTTAAAAATAGAGCACCCAAATTGTGTATTTAATACAGAGAATGTCTAAATTTAAACCTCTGCTTTAACCAATCAGAGCTTCTATCTAAGCCCAGGAAATGTTGCTTCCAGTCACTACAGCTTGCTCCAAAATGTTTGTTGAAGTTGCTCTCAGGTAATTAGAAATACTACCTATTTTGACAGCAGCATTTACAAGTTAATGCAAATGAAAGCCCTCACACAACTACTGGTACCAGCAAGTTTAAAATGATCACTACAAGATCAGTCTGCCTTTATAAGTAATACAAAATCCAAATATTCTTATAGCCCTATTTGTATCACTGAACATTTGAGAGGATTGCATCAAAAAAGTCTGGGATTTTACCTAAGTTATCTTCAAAAGTAACTACTCAGGCCTTTACCTGCCATTTTATTCTGCTGTTTGACAAACCAGGTATGTTCCAATCCAGCAGCAGTGACACAAGTAAGTGACATTTAAAAAAAAAGAACAGAAGAAAAGGACTTTTGAGACCACTGCAGACCCAAAGCCTTTCTCACACACTGATCTGGGTGGTGTCTTGCTATCCAGAGCAATCTTGCCTCTCTGTGCCTGACATGAAACGCTGTCAGTGCATGGAAAACCAAACCTGAACCAAACGTTTGCCCAGCCAGGGGCGATGGCTTTGCCTGCAGAACACAGCTGTACAAAGGCTGCAATTCCCAGGAAACAGGGCTGCCTTTGTGCCCCAGGATTACTGAACCAGGAGTCCCCACTGCTGAGGAAACAAGAGCAAAGCCTCTCTCAGAGGCAGGATCTGGACACCATGCTAAAGCTCCCATGGATAAAATTAAGCCCCTCAGAATTGCACAAGGTCACACTCAACATTTTCATTTGCAGTCACTCAAATTTGTCCTGTTATTCATTTTATTCAAATTTGTCATGCCATTTATGTTTACCACATCTGCAACATGTCATTTCTCAGGTATTTTTCTCTAACAATCATTCCCAGTAAAATCACCCCTCTGTGTTTTACAGTGCATTTCACCCGCTCTCTGACACCCATTTCCAAATTTCTTTCATTTAACCTTATTATATTTCTTCAGTACAACCAACTACCTACTGCTAAGTATGCTGTGTTTTTCCATCAGTCCCCATTAAAAATATTACAGCATCTTCTCAACTGGGTCTCCAACCTAACAAAAGAACATTAATTCTTAATAACCAGCTCCTGTCAAATCATATTTCCAGCATGAAAACTCTGTTCTCTGTATCTGTTAAATTTGGAAAGACTCATCTCCTTCCAGCTTCAGAGTGACAAACCCAAGGTCATGTGGCAGAATGTCACAGCAGGTCCTTTAAAGAAGGAGATAAGTGAGGATGAATTCATCGTTTTAATGTACAATATAGTCACCAAATAACTTTTATCTGCTGGGAAATTGTGGAAAATTTGCTTCACTTCCTTGGTGAAACAAAGTGCTTCATTCATTTCAGCCCCAGCCCCCTGCTACTTTCTTAGAGAAACGCTTGTCAGCCTTCTCTGCTAACATGAGATCCAGTGAATTACATTTCCAAGGGAACTGTAATCCTCCAGTTGCCCAATCAGTCCATTTCTCTAAAGGACCGTGCTACAGGACAACGGCAGCAGTTGGTGCTCATGTTAACAAGAGCGACAACAGAAGTTCTAAATTTATAATATGCCCCAAACCAGACAAGAGCAAATTGCTATGTGCTTAATTTGTGACACCAAGGAAGGTCACATGCTCATGGAGTCATTACAGGGAACAGCAACTTCTTCCATTTTTCAAACAGTGAAAACAAATTTCTGAGCACAAATGTACTTGTCTTCTGCTCATTTAACTGCTACATGCAAGATGAAAGTTTCATTTGATCTAAATGGGTTAAAACTAGAAGGCTTTTGCACACACCTGTTTATAGTATAAAACATCAACTAAAACAGACTACAGAAATAAAATGTAAACTGTAGCCTAACTTGGACAATTTAATTTGCAGGTAAGGAACCAGAGAATAAAGCCAGCTCTGGTCTCTGAGTGGGGAGAGCAGAGGGTGACACCAAACAGTTCAGGATTTGGGAGCTAGGAGCTAAATAAATTTCAGCACAAAGTCCACTTGGCTTTTGCAATCCCTGACAAGAGTCTGTAAGATCAGAAACACTGGACTGGCTGCTTTTTACCTGCAACCTGAAAGGGAACACTTTGCAGCAAAGTCCACTTTTTCCTCAACTCACTGCCACTCGGTAAGACCTTGGAAAAGCCCAAGATAACTCAAAGACTTGGCTGAGGATCCAACTATGGCAAAGGTGGGAGTTTGGACGTTGTGATCCCAATCGCAGCTGGACAGGTCAGCTATCACTGCACTGAGCTGCTTCACCACAGCTCACTATCCCCACGGTCTGCACTTTTACTGGCAGCAACATATGGAAGTTTGCATTGGATTCAGCCCTGAATAATGGTGATGCCTGAGAAAATGTCCCCAGATTTCTATGAATCAAGTCACTTTTACAAACACCAGGCCTTTCCCATTCAACAGTCAAATTGTTTCTGATGGACTGCCAAACAAATCGAGATCTGTATCTGAGGAGACTCGAGTGAGGCATCTGGCTCTCAACAAGAGTTAGAATAATGTATAGCTGACTACTCATTTCCATGGCATTTTGCAGCAATAATAATCAAGATGATGGATTTTCAGCTATTATAATACTCTCACTAGAATAACTTTATGTCAATCAGCACATTAATAACAGTGCCTCTCTGAAGTTCTGCAGCATTAATCATAGTCAATCAAAAGCTCTCACAGAACTCTGATAACAAAGTGTAACAACAGAATTAACTCTTAACAGCTGGTAAGCTCCTAAGTGCTCACAAAGCTTCATCCTAAATAACTCTCAGGCACTGGTGATCCAAATAAATATTGTGATTTTCCAGGTGAAAAGCATATAACAGGCAAGTAAATACTTAAATGGTTAGACACTGCCTAACTTCTTAGCTACAAATGCTGAAATACCAAAGTCTTGTTTCAATAACTGCTAATAAACCCAAGCAGAAAGTCAGTCTGCTGCAACATTTCCTTGAGGAACTCACACAGCAAGTGTAGGCCGGTGAGAATTCTTCAGAACAAAGTCATTCCTGTCAATCTGTGTAAGGCTCTTGGCAGCAATGACAAAATAAATTGGAAGGTTTGACAGATTGAAAAAAATAAATACACTCTAGTCTTATAAATGTTTTTCCTTTTTGTTCATTTGAAAATTACACCAAACAGTTAATAAATAAAATATAAAATTTCTTTGCTATTTTTCAGGTTTGTAATACAGTGATGTGAGAATTTTCAGAGTTGATAGACACCAGTTACCTCCTGAAGGAGATCTCATTAAAGAGAAGAGCTCTCAGCCACACACTCAAATTTAGTCTGCATGTCTCCACGAATAAAGCAGGCAGCAAAACTCTGTGTGCACAGTCCTGAAGTTAAGTTAAATGTGCTTGTTCACAATGCATAATAAATTACATGGGGCACCTGCAGATATACCCTCAGTACAAGACATTCTCTGTAATTACAAGTAAATTAAATGGTCAATGCACAACTATGGCAAATTGCAATAAAAAAATTTAGTACAGTTAATCATACAATATTATTCATATTAACTCTGATCAAATGGTTTTAAAAAGATGAGGCATAAAAAGAAAACCCAGAGAAAGGCAGTAGAAATGACTGAGAGGTACAGAAGATTCTTATTACATGAACTTAGAGCCTTCCCTAAATAAAAAGAGGGTTCAAGCAGGAGGCAAAAAACCTGAGAATACACAAAGTCAATAACGGAGTTCACCTTGCATGCACCATAAACCCCAGAGCCTCCAAGTGGGAAACAAACACTGAAGTGGGAGATTGCACAGGAGGGTCAGGAAACCACAGAAAGAGCAACAGTGGCTGATAAAGCCTTGACTTAATGTGAGGGAACACAAAGCAATTCAAGAAAGGATTTTTCTTGTAGTGAGATGTAAGGCAGGCAGCAGCTCATGGAGTTTGTTCTCTTAGATTCTATAAGCAACAAGAAAACTCTAAATCACTAAACACTTGAAGGAATAAAAAACAAAAGTACTTGTTTCTCTGGAAAACAGTGCCTGTTCTGCTTTGCAGGAATTCATCCCCTTCTTATTTTGGAACAAATCCTCCAAATCTATCTCAAAGCTCTTCCCTAAAACAGCAACCACCAAATTTTCTCCACATCTTCTCCACAGAAACATTTAAACAATTCTATGAGTCAGAAGAAAAGTCTAAGAAAGTTCTGGAAAATCCCAATACAATAAAATATTTCTACAAGGAAACCAGTATATTTCAATAGCAACTTAATAACTTTTAACTCATTTTCAGGAAAATCAAAACAGCGTTTATGAAGAAAGGAGGAGAATAATTTCCAAATGCAGTGGATTATTTTTTAAAAATCAGCAGTGAAATATCACTTCTTCCAGGTCACTCCTTGCTTCAAAGCCAATCCTGATCAACTGAAAAAAAAATTGATTAATAATAGAAAGCTGCCTGGTGCCTTATTTCACTTCCCACTGTGGATTATGTAACTGAAGGCATTAGCAACTTTGCTGGGAAATGCCACAACTGTGGTCTAGATCTATTTTACTTTTTTAACTTGAGAAAAGCAGTCTAAGGCAGTGTGACTAAAATGCAAAAGTATGAAAAAAAATATAGAATGCTTTCAAATCCGAGTTACCAAATAACCTAAGAATTTTTACTCTGTTAAGTAACTACATACATCTCCTTTAAGCAGATGTTAGTAGCTAGAAATACAACTTATAACAACCATGAAGGCCAGATTGTTATTTTAAGTCAAACACAAAAACCCCACAGAGATAAAGTAACAGTGTGTGCAAGGTGCTTGTAGCACTTCCAAAAGTTTATACTAAAAACACAAAGTTTAAGGGGCTAATTCAGCGCTGAATTTTTAAGTTTTCTTAACTACAGGCAATTAATTTCTTTATTCCTGAAATGAAGGCTTCTTTTCTCCCATTCCTAAATCACAGGCAGCAGCAAGGCTGGGGTGAGTGATACCAATTTCCCTGGGCTGTGCTGGGGGCACAGAGCAGCTGGCCCAGGAGCTGGGGCACTGCTGGAGACCTGAAGGTGGAATTTAATGTAATACAAGTGTCCCTTTCACAGGCCCCCATATGTGGGGTTAAAAGAAAACTTGCACTGCTCAGAAGACCTCAGATGGAAGAGTTCCTCTCCAGCAGATGCCACCATGAGAGAGAAGGTCCCTTGACATCCCAAATGCTGCTTCTGAACTGGAGTTGTACAAACGTTCTTGAAAATCAATGCGGTTTGGGGAAATCAAAGAAAATTCCATTTTAAGACTTTGTTCCAGATGATCTTGATGACTTCTTCCTTCCTCCCTTGTCTTTTTCCAGTCACTGGTTAGCCTTGAGCTCCTATCTGAGTTTTACATTAAATTTACTGGAAATAGAGCTTAGATAACACTATCATTTCATGACATCCTTGCTTCTAATGTACAGCTTACACATCCCTCTGTAAGCTACATTCCAACTCATACACAATTTTTATCACAAGCTCTTTTCTGTTTAGAAACAAACTTAAACTTAGTCCTAGCACAAACCTAATAAACTTGTGTAACTTAAAAACAGACAATCAGGGCATCATTTGACCATGATTTCCATTTGGGATGATACCCAGATGCCAATCCAAGGCCTACCTTTTATAAACAGGATGCATATTTAAGCCACTCTCGAGCTAATTATTTGGAATTACATGACAAAGCCTAAGAAAACAAAAAAAAATTGCAAGGATTTCTATTATCACAGAATTTAATCAGTTTATTTTATCCCCACATTTTCCTGTTCCCCAGCAGCAATTTGACAGTGTTTCTGTAGCAGTCACACTTTCAGACAAGAGAAAAAACAGTGTAACTTTCAGGATGACAGAGTTTATTTAGATGTGGGAAGCAGAAGCCTGAAGTTGCACTTTGCATTCAGCCTGATAGAAACCAAGGCACAATAATTATTTGTAACAGCCAATACCTGATTGTTAATTCAGCCACCTTCACCTCACACTGCCTCTGGGCCAGTGGCAGTTATTGTGAGTATCCCTACAGCTCATGCCCTGCCTGAAAATCAAGGCACAACTAGAATAGAACCATTTAAGGCAACAAAGCTTTACAAGATTTATTAGCAATGGTTTGAGACTTTAAAACCATACTGAACAATCACCAGGGGCTGTCCAGGACACAGGTGACCCTGCTGCAGGTGCTCTGCCTGCACTACAATGGAGAAGTATTTTAGGAGTTGACACAACTGTGGCTGAGAGGTCCTTTGGTTTCACAACCCACTCCAGCTGCATTATGCAGCATGTGCTTTTGGAAGAATGAAATTAAAGACTTTTCCCCCCTGTGGAGAGCCTGAGGCACCAGTGCAGCTCCCAGGGAGGCACCCACAGCCTGGGACTGCCTGCTATGAGGGAAACCTCCAGAGACAGAAACAAGCACAGGAAAAAAGAAAACATTGTTCTCCTCTCTCCCCAAAAAAGGTTATTTTAGAGGTATTACACCCAAGCAAGGCAAGCTTTCATCCTGAGTAACATCAGTATCTTTCTTCCTTCAAAACCAGACTTTTGATCTGCCACATAAGAAATGAGATTTTAGCCTTGTTTGATCACACTTTGGAGCCTATGCAGCAGCTTAAAGCAAATAACAGCCTGATAAAATAACACTGGATATCTTTATGTATGACCATCCCTTCTTCAAAAAAACCCAACACTTTAGCGACTGAAAAGTTACTTTTTCTCAGAATGACTGAGTCTGAAACCAGAGGCTTCCTGTGTTCTTTCTGAAGGAAACACTCTGTCGATGTTACTGCTCATTGCTACAAACTATTCCTGATCACTGCTACAAATTATTCCTGCCATAAGCAAAGGAAGAAACACCCGGATGAGACAAAAAATATCCACACTACTTCTCTCAAGGACACATGAACCCAACTTGCAAAGTGAACCCAAGCTTTTTAATTTCCTTAGAAGGAAAATTAATGAAAGATCTCATGCTAATGTATCTGATTGAGCAAATTTCCCTACAAACTTAGCAGGCAGCACATTAACTGCAACCTGGGAGAAACAATGACAAATGTCTAACAAAAAATCCAAAATTTCAGAAAATGCAAAAGAAACAAAAAAACCCCTTATCTCAGCTATTGTTGGCCACGAACTGGCAGCTGCTGGCTCTGAACTGTGTAGTTAAGCAGGGATAACAGCTTGCCTCTGATAAAAATCTGTGGTGGTACCCAATTCACCAGGTTTTCCCTTTCAGGGGTTGCATTCCCACCCCTCTCAATACCTTGTTATCCTAACTATATTTTCTTTCTAAATCTCAAATGCACCTTAGGAACATCACACAGTGTTCCAATGTATGAAAATAAATTAGCAATAACTACCTTTTCCCTCCAGGACTCCTGAGCTGCTATGCACGGTAGAAGGAAGATGCAGAGGATTTATTCCACCTAAGAAAAGGCACAGCCAAGCCAGGCAGGAGCCATCAAACATGAACACCTGGGGACTATAAAGCAGTTTGAATGCAGAACACAAAACCAAAAAGATGCAGGAGGCAGATGGGGACCTGGAGGAAGTGCCAGGTGCCACGCTGGATGGAGCCCAAAGGAGATTCTGGACCTCGTGTCAGGGATCACTGGCAAACAGGGCAGCTCAAGGTCAGGGCGAGCAGCTCGGTGTGGACTTTGTGTCTGCCCAGGCCAGGCCAGCTCCTGGCTCAGCCACAGCTCAAATTCAGCCTGTTCTGGGAACTCAGTCTGCCTCACAGCACCTGAGCATTCCATCCTTCATTCAGACAGAGCATTCCTCCTGCAACACCGACATGGCACAGCAGTGAAAGCCTCGACTGACTGGGCAAAGCAGCTCATTTCTAATACCTGTGAAATGGTCACCTCTCCTGATCTGCCAAGAGTTCATTACATGGATGGCAAGAACGAGGTTATTTGTCAAATGATAAGTATCTTAAACTGCTCAAACACAAGATCTAAGATGCATTAAAAATTCAAAAGGATATTTGTTTTACTGAAAATAGAATAATTATGAGTTTTATCTAATAACTACACGGTCTGTATCACTAAATCATAATGCACCTCTCAAATAATGTCTTGTCTAGTCATTCCTAAGGTATTAAACTGTCACTTTGCTTTTCTGGAAAACATGTTCCTAAAGAACACACTCTATTCCCAGTTGCTGGAATTTACCAATTCTTACTTGGTTATATTTTCTTTTTGATAGGTAAGACAACAGTGTGCAATATAAGCCAAAATAAAATTTTAAAACTTACTGATCTGTTTAAGTCACTAATGAATTCGAATTTCACAACCCTCTGGAGGAGCTCCTCTCTAGCAAGTTTCTTATATTGCAATGTAATTCAAATATCACCTTATACCGACTCCCAATTTTTCACACACAAAGTTAATTCACAAAAATCTCTCTTCCCCTCCCTTTGTATAATATAATTACAATTATTTATTTTTAAATTAATTACTTTTCAATAATGTTTGTCATAATTTCGTTTATTTCCCCAAACCTCTCAAGTGTAGGGTTAAGAAGCTTCCCCGTCCAAGGACACAGCTGAATCTACAAAAGCAGGAATATGAGTAGAAACCATTTTGGAATCCTCACTGCAGCTACTGCTACCAAATCTGCAGGAAAAAAAGTGTATATTTCTTGAAGAAAGATTGCTGTGGATTGCAAATATTAGCAGATGTTACAACAAATACTAAAATAACAGAGTAAATGCAGAGTAAAAAAATAATTTCAATGAAACCTATGAAACACAGAACTATAAAATTTCAAAATATCCAATGAAGTGCCTCATCATATTACAGGTGAAACTTAAACAATTCAAATCAACTAAATACTAAGAATTTGGTCTTTCTGTTCCATGAGAAAAGAGTGTAACTCCATAAACAGATTATTCTTGGTTATTCTCAAATGCTTCATCAATATTGAGCTTGGAGCTGGTATTCACTCGGTTGCTTTTATTCAATAATTGTGTCTTGTTAAGGAACTTGTTATAAAAAGGGGGAATATATTTACTGTTCCTAATGATGAAATCTGTAAAATCTCTAAGAGTTAAAACACTAAACCTACAGAAGAGCACAAAATCGAAACCCAGAAACCAAATTAGTTTACTGGTATTTTTACCTATAACTTCATGAATGCAAATTAAACTTCTATGCCATGAAAAATTACCTTAGATATTATTCTGTCTGGCTTTTCTGATTTATCATATAATCAAATTCTTGCAGGTTGTTTTTCTAGCCTTTCAGGTAAATCATAGACACACAAATTCCATTTGCTAAGATAATGCAGATTTAGGAAAAAAAACATAATACAGCCTGTAATTTACCAAGTGCTGCTTATATATGTGCTAAATACGCTTTTGATTATAAAACTTAGTGCTTGAATTTCAGTCTGTATTTGCTTAACCTGTGAAACACTATTCAAAATAACTGTGTAGCACTACAGTCCCCCCTCCTCAATCTCAAATAAAAAACTTACACAATAACTGTTTTCAATATCTGACCTTGTTTCCAATGTGAGTTCCAGCCAAATGCACTAACTGTAAGATCAGGCCCTACATTTTACTTTAAAAAAATTACAATGATGCGTCTTAAAATATTATCTTTCTTCAGTTCATTTGTAACCTCCAGAGAATACCAAAATGTACATAATCCCATGCAAGAGGAATTGATACATCTGTGCTATAACTGTGAATATTTCTTTCTTATATCTACTCCCTGTAACTAAAGGCTTTGTTGTGATTTTGGCCTAAAATGTTAGTCAAAAATGTCAGTTATATAAGGCCACGCGTGGAGGCACACGCACTCTAAAAAACCCTGCTGCTGAATTAGTCATGGAAAAAATAATGGATGTCTGGTCTGACATACATATTCACAGAGGGAATAATGCGTTTATACCACCCGAAACTCTGTCCCACCCTCCCTCCTCGGCCCAAGTCAGCCACGAGCAGCCATTCCCAGCCTGCGAAATTCCGTAACCAACAGATCGGCCTAGAAACAACAAGAAATTAAAAACCGCAGGGAAATAACAGGACCGGAATTCTTCACTTGGCTCGACTGACGTCCCCCCGACCCCCGGGCCAGCCTCCCATTCCCAAAGGATCCCGATAGCTCCGGGCCCGGCTCCCCCTTCTCCAGAGCGGGATCGCGGCGGCCCCGGGCTCCGCTCCCGCTTCCCAACAGGAGATTGCGACGGCCGCGGGCTCAGCCTCCTCTTACCAGGCAGGGATCGGGGAGGCCCCGAGCTCGATCAGCTCCCTTCCCAAGGAGGGATCGGGATGGCCCCGAGCTCAGCTCCCTTCCCAAGGCGGGATCGGGATGGCCCCGAGCTCAGCTCCCTTTCCCAAGGCGGGATCGGGATGGCCCCGAGCTCAGCTCCCTTTCCCAAGGAGGGATCGGGATGGCCCCGAGCTCAGCTCCCTTTCCCAAGGCGGGATCGGGATGGCCCCGAGCTCAGCTCCCTTTCCCAAGGAGGGATCGGGATGGCCCCGAGCTCAGCTCCCTTTCCCAAGGAGGGATCGGGATGGCCCCGAGCTCAGCTCCCTTTCCCAAGGAGGGATCGGGATGGCCCCGGACTCCGCTCCCTTTCCCAAGGAGGGATCGGGATGGCCCCGAGCTCAGCTCCCTTTCCCAAGGCGGGATCGGGATGGCCCCGGACTCCGCTCCCTTTCCCAAGGAGGGATCGGGATGGCCCCGAGCTCAGCTCCCCTTCCCAAGGAGGGATCGGGATGGCCCCGGACTCCGCTCCCTTTCCCAAGGAGGGATCGCGGCTGCCGCGGGCTCGGCCCCCGCCCCACGCGGGCTCGCTGCGGCTGCCGCGGCCCCGCGTGTCCCGCGGGCAGGAAGGAGCGGGACATTCCCCCTTCCCGCGCCGCTCCCGCCGCCTCTCCCAACTTTTCCAGCCACAACTTCCACGTTCCACCCGCGGCGCCGCCGGCCGGGCCGGGCCCTTCCCTCCCTCCTCTCCCGGGCTGCGGAAGGTCACGGCGGCCGCAGGCCGGGCTAAGCCGCGCGGCGGCGGCGACGGGGCCGGTCCGGTCCGCTCCGTACCTCTGCGGGCCTTCGGGGAGTGCCGGCGGCTGCGGGCGCTCGCTCGCTCCTCCTCGATCGCGGCCGCTATCGCCGGGTCGTCCTCGCCATTGTACCACACCAAAAGCTCCTCGCCCGCCGCGATTGGCTGCCGGGACACAACACAGGGCGGGCGACCAATCAGCGCGCGCGTTGTTGGCGGGGCGGGGAGCGGCTGCGGAGGCGCCCACGGCGCGGCCCCCGCCGAGCCTCGAGGGCGCCGCCCCGCGCGCCCCCTGCCGGCCGGAGGGCGCAGAGCGCAGCGCGCCCCGCCCCCGGACCGCGCCGGTCACACACACAGAACAGCACGGAAAACAGCCCAAAATAACCCAAAACAGCCCAAAAACAGCCCAAAAACAGCCCAGAAACAACCCAAAACCACCCCAAAACAACCCCAAACAGTCACTGATTGTAACACAGACACACACACACAGAACAGCACGGAAACAGCCCAAAACAGCCCAAAAACAGCCCCAAAACAACCCAGAAACAACCCAAAAACACCCCAAAAACAACCCAAAACACCCCAAAAACAGTCATGGATTGTAACACAAACACACACACAGATCAGCATGGAAACAGCCCAAAATAACCCAAAACAGCCCAAGAACAGCCCAAAACCAACCCCCAAACTACCCAAAACAACCCAAAACACCCCAAAAACAGTCATGGATTGTAACACAGACACACACACAGAATAGCACGGAAACAGCCCAAAACAACCCAACACACCCCAAAAATACTCACGGACTGTAACACATACACACACACACACACACAGAGCACAGCACGGAAACAGCCCCAAAAACAACCCAAAACACCCCAAAAATACACATGGATTGTAACAAACAGACACACAGAACAGCACGGAAACAGCACGAAAAACTGTCCAAAAACAACCTGAAAACACAGATTGTAACACACATACAGACAGAGAACAGCACCCAAAAACAGCCCAAAAATACACATGGATTGTAACACACACACACACAGAACAGCACGGAAACACCCCCAAAAACAGCCCAAAAATACACATGGATTGTAACACACACACACACACACACACATACACAAATAACAGCACGGAAACAGCCCAAAACCAACCCAAAACCAACCCAAAAATACTCACAGACTGTAACACACATACAGACAGAGAACAGCACCCAAAAACAGCCCAAAAATACACATGGATTGTAACACACATGCACACACACACACACACATACACAAATAACAGCACGGAAACAGCCCAAAAACAACCCAAAAATACTCACAGACTGTAACACACACAAAGACAGAGAACAGCACCCAAAAACACCCCAAAAATGCTCACGGATTGTAACACACATACAGACACAAAACAGCACCCAAACACTCCAAAAACAACCCAAAAATACTCACAGACTGTAACTCACACACACACACAGAGAAAAGAATCAAAAACACCCTAAAAACAACTCAAAAACCTCCTCATGGACTGTAGCATACACACACACATACACACAGAGAACAGCACCAAAACACTCCAAAAACAACCCAAAAAGTCCTCATGGATTGTAATACACACACACACTTCCCCTCAAGCTGAAAAAAAAAAATCATTAAAAAATAATCCCTTTAAAAATTCAAAAGAAAACTTAGAAAAACCCCACAAAAGAGGTAAGACCAAACAAAGACCAGAAGAAGACAAAAATAACACCTCAAAATAGCAAAAATAAATAACAGAAAAAAATCGCATAAAAGAAGATATCACAAAAAAAAACCCAAAAATCACAGGAAAAAAAAATCTGAAAAATCATGGAATGTTAAGGGGTTGGAAGGGACCCTAAAGTCCACCCAGCTCCATTCCCTGCCATGGGCAGGGCCACCTCCCACTGTCCCAGGCTGCTCCCAGCCCTGTCCAGCCTGGCCTTGGGCACTGCCAGGGATCCAGGGGCAGCCCCAGCTCTGGGCACCCTGTGCCAGGGTCTCATCACCCTCACAGGGAAGAATTTCTCATCATTGAACCTAAATTTCCCCTCTTTCTATTTGTACCCATTGCTCCTTGGCCCATCACTACAGTTCCTGACAATACAGAGATAACATCAATACAGTTATAGTTAATATTAATACAATTATAGAGTTAATTATTAATACAGTCCTTGTGTTAATAATTCATACACATTTGTCGTTATTATTACTACTTTTGGCATGAACCTTCCAGCTGTAATGTCCCAAATTGTGGTTTGCCTCAAATAGTGACATGGATTTAAATCCCAGTGCTCATTTCTATGGATATTTACTGTTAATTCTGTTCAGAGAGGAGCCAGGTTGGGACAAACATACCTACCCTTTACAAAGCACTCATTAATGCTGATTAATTATAATATAATAATAAGTTACTGCTCAGACAGCCACTAGAGCTGGGATCTGGAACAAAATCTAAAGATCCAGGAAAAGACTGTCACAGTGGGTTATTGGGAAAAGAGATAATTACATGCCTAATAAATCCACTTCACCACAAAAATCAAAGGTTTGTTTGCCATTCCAAATTGATTATTTCTATTCTTTTTAATTTTTTTTTTTAAATCACAGACTAAATTAGTCAAATGGGCATCACTGCAAATGCTACTCATATTCCCAGCACTGCCAACAGAAGAAACTCTATTGATCAGTTCATTTCATATGCTCCTTAAAATATCAGACTCAAACTAGTAAGTCTCCAAGTTGGCAAACTAAAGATTTTAACTAACTTTTTAAATCTTCCTCATTGTTTCTCCATTTCCTGAAGCATTTTACCCAAAACCAAGAAAAATTTAAATTTAACTTTAATTCCTCTCTTTCAGGGCTTAATGAACACGGGGCTGGTGGAGACCAGATCCAATTTTCAGTCTTGACATCAGAGCAAAGGGTGGCCTCGGTCTGTCAGCCCCAGTCTGAAGACAAAGGGTAATTTTGTATCAAGAAGAGAATTAGGATTCCTTTCTTCTACAGCCCATTTCTTGCGGGTCTCAGAGCACAGGATGAAGGTGATAATTATCACCATGGCCCCCAGACACTGGAACAACAAGAGGTGCAAGATCCCAACAACTAAGGGAAGAGTAAGTTAGAACAGAAGCACAGCCTATGGCTTGGCTTCCTTGACTTCCAGAGGCCTGATAGCAGAAATAGTGGCAAAGTTATTTGCATGGCCTTGGAGCTGGGGAGCAGCAAGGAATGCAGCAGAGTTGTCTGATGCAAAAAAACCCCTTATCATCTAAAACATATACAAAGCCAGACTAAAGATCTGGATGAGGTTTCAGGCAATGCAAACATTGGGTGGTAATGAGCACCTAACTTGTTGGCTGCATGGCTGGAGCTAACGTTGAACTTGATGAATTTAGTTTTATTGTGACTGCTCTAGAATCTAAATTAAGCCCTCTAACCTTGTACTTCTAAAATGAGATGCAGCAGCAGCTTCTCAACCAGACAATTAAAGCTGTTCCCTCGGTAGCAGGATGAGAGGACTACACTGAGCAAGAGCCACTTGTGCCACCACTCTTCCTCATGACAGCCTCCAGTAACAATTCCAAACCCCAACCTCCTCCAAACTATTCCCTACAGACCCTTGGTGCAGCAGTGTCAGGCTAAAAAAGGTAGGAATTTTGGAAGGCTCATTAGGTTAACGATTCCCACGCAGTTTTTTGTGCTTTTTGTTTTAACTGCAACATTTAAGTGTCCTTAATCTGAGTATTTTTCTGTTCAAAAGGCTTACAAGTAAGTTCAAAATTCGAGAGTAATATCCTAATAAGTTACTAACCTAACCTAAGAGGTCCCAGCACAGATTGTCTAAAAATCCATTAATTGTGCACATTCAAGCACTCTAACGTGTCTTATACAGACTGAGATGGGCATTTGCCTGCCTGACCTCATCAGAGTATCAGTTTTTCACCACAGACATTGCATTTTACTGAGATATTGTGCTTCTGCACCTGGCTGTGGCCTCATCTCACCAAACATAACCAAAGTGAACAGTCTGACATTGACTTGTGTGAATCTTTCACACTCCATAACCCAACATTATGTTGCTCTCTCCTGTGTAACAGGGAGGATCTTGAGGTATTATAAACCTGTTGGGCAAAACAGTCTCCCACAAGCAAATTAATTTTATTTTAATCAGGGACAGTTTCATAGCCAAGCTTCTTCAGAAGACTTTTTGAAACTGAGTTTTCACCGTATTTTACTTTTTCTAGAATTCAGGTTTTGTCCTGTGTGCAGAACAACACTGCATAGCAACTTCCTCTCATGAGCAGAGGCAGAAAGAGCTGAAACTGCACCATGAGTTTAAGTTCAGCTCTCACACAGACATGCTGGGGAAAGCAGATGCAAAGCAGCCCTCATCCCTTGAGGAAAGATGAAGAGAAGATGGAATAGAAAAACATTTGCTTGTGCTCACTCACAAGTTCTATTCCATTCTATGACTATTCATTGAGAGCAGGGAACAGGGAAGTTAAAGCTCTACAGTTCTGAGGTGGTTCTACACCAAGCAAATTTGAGCTTTGTTATCTCAGCAATGAGGCTTGGAAATCAGACTGTTTAATTTACACATTTAAAACCTACAAAAAGCTGAAGGAAACCTTGGGAAAAGTAAGACCCCATGACTATACTTTCAATGATTCAAGGTAAAGCAGAACAAAACTGCACACAAGCCACTTGAATTCTCCTTTGGGGGTAAATAAAACCTGAGCTGTTTATTTGTCAGCAAGTGGAATTCCCCTAAATTTATGAATTATGATAAAGATCAGGAAAGAACCACGTGTTCATATCTGGGCAGGTAAATTGACAGCAGGTTTGAAATGGCAGTGTAGAGATCCTGCCATTATATGCAAAGGATAAGGACATTTAAGATGTTCTTTATTACATCTTTTGTCTCAGTTAGCAGTAAAGTGTGACCAGGATAAAATTCATCATAAGTTTCAAGAGACAACAGCCAAAGGAACAAAAGGATATTCCAGTGTTGAGACAAGGTATCTGTTATTCTGTCAGCAGTGCTCAGCCCCTTTTAGCAGTACAGCTATTTCCAAAGTACAATGTCATCCATCAAATAAACAAATTTAAAATATGTGAATGCTTGTCTCTGTCAGGACTGAAACTTTTGCAGAAAAGATTTAATGAGAAATTTAAAATGTCAGAGTGACTCCAAAAGCACATATTAATGGGACTATTAGTGGGACTGTGGGCGAAGGCAGAGGAAATCCAGGATAAAGTGTCCAGAGAAATCAAGGCTGGCTACAGTCATACTGGGAGCCTGTCTCTGTGAATAAACACTGCAGAGAAGTCAGTAGCCTGGCTGGCAATAGTGAACCTCTAATTGAATGCCATTACAAAGTTCAGAAAGGTGTTTAGAAGGTTTCTTCAATCTAGCTTGAGTGACCTAAAATATAACATTGAAATACTGCTGTATTGTCCCATAAACTTCAAAACTGCATGGGATCAGCTCACTCTTTTATTAAGCAAATACAGTTACTTACAGATATTGTTGGCCTCACAAGGAAATGGAAGGAACAGTGATAGTGCAAAAATAAAACTGCACATACCCCAAACAACCAAAAGTATTTTCAAAAAAGTCTAAGTCAAGCTACACACACTCACTGCTAGGAGGTCTTGATCAGGGATTCAAGAAATACTTTAGAGCCACAATATTCTTAACCTAATATGCTCCACCATTATAGCTACATCATTTTTTTCTTGATTTGGGAGATAAAATGCTCCAGGAAATTACACCCTTTTCCCTGCCTCCTCCTCACTCCCTGAACAAAACTGAAATGGTATAAAACCTTGAGAAACAGTTTCATGGAGCTACCCATAAAATTCTCTTGACAGCCAAACTTTGTCAAACAATGCACAGACTATAAAAATAATTGATTACTGCAAAAACATCCTCAGCAGAAAAAAATCTTGGAATCTATAAAAATATCGAAAAACGTTTATTTCATATACCCTGCAGTTTTTCATTCTAGTTTATATCAATTTTGGTGCTACACCAAATCATTACCCAGTAAGACAGACTTAGTGTTGATACATTTAACAGTAAACCTAATGTCAACTGCATTGGCAGAGAAGAATTTATACCAAACATGTGTACCATTTGCAGTGTTTCACAAAACGTTTCAAAGCTTTGTTTGATAGAAATACTAACAAAAAAAAAAAGTTTTCTAATAAATCAGAATAAAAAGAATCAATAAGATAAAAGCTAATAAAGCAGCATCTGTTCAGTGATACCTTCAAACTCTTGTAGTAAATGGTCCTGTTGATCTCCAGGGGAAAGAGGTTCTGCTCCTTGCCCGAGCGGGCCCAGTTGATGTATCTCAGCCAGTTGCCCTTCTCGGGGTCGGTGGCATCCACACACATCCAGCCCAGGTTGGGGTAATACACCTGTGACACACACAGAGGACACCTGGCTAGCCCTGGGAAGGGGTTTAACCCTTGAAGTGCGGTGGAAATAGATGCACAGCGTAGCTGTGCATCTATTTCCACCGCACTTCAAGGGTTAAACCCCTTCCCACGGCTGCATTTGGAGGTTCCAAGGAGAGAAACCCGCTCACACCGGCACTGCAGAACCGCATTTCACACACACACACAGCACCCTGTGCCACCCAGTGCCACCCAGGGCCACCCAGGGCTGGGCTGGGCCAGTGCTGCTGCTCTTCTGCAATCTTTTACAGCAACGGCTACAACTGGGAAAAAAACCCACTCCCAGAATTCCCAGGTTGGAAGAGACCTTCAAGATCCTTGAGTCCAACCCATGCCCTGACACCTCAACTAGACCATGGCACCGAGTGACACATCCAGGCTTTTTTGGATATCCCACTCAGGGCCTACAATGCCATCTCTGAAGGCTCTGGGCTCAAAAGCCAAAATACTTAAAACATTTTATATTTTCTTTTCAGTTTGGCAAGCCTGAAATGATACTCTAGATTTTCCATTTAGTAAATTGACTGATTTTAAGATATGAAGGCCACAGAGCTTTATTTTTATCACCTGATGAGCTGGAAAAAGTAACCATATAGAAACTAGAAGTATTTGCTTTATTTGGAAAGATATGGGAAAGGGTACTTTATATTTAATCTTTCTTTAGGGTATAAAAGAACATTTTAGCCTTTCAGAAATCTTGTGATCACCTTAAAAACTGCCCATGTCAATAAAATTCTGCATGTTCTAAGGTGCTGTGTAAGTTCTTTGGTTTTTGTTCTTGGGGAAAAGGCTGACACCTGCTCCTGATTTACATTTCAAGACAACTTGCAGTAAAGCAAGAAGGGGACTGACAACTTCACAATTTTCTGATGACAGCTGACTCTGCTTCTCTTTCAAGATGTTATACATCTCCACTCTTCTTAAAATCCAAGTCAGATGCCCATAGCAAGAGCTATCAGTGGTATTTTTCCTTCTCTGCTTTTCCAGAAGTCCAAAAATGTTGTAGCTTTTTATTTTCTGATACTTTACAAGTAATTCCAAGGCTTTTCAAACTGTTCTCCCATTGCAATCTTATGTACACTTCTACAACAGCTTCGAAAATCCCTACTTAATAAATTCCATTTTTTTGGTGCTGATAATACTGTTGATTTAATGAAATAGAATTTTATCAATAAAAGTGAAGTTTTAATAAATATACAACCATCTTAGCTTCTTCCCAAGTAAATAGAAAACATCTCCCTTATTTAAACTATTCCAGCACGGATTTCATCAGCTGACTTTTGAAAGAATGCTCACCAGCACAGCCAGCCCTTGCAATATGAGAGCATAAACAGCATCCCAGGTGAGACTGCAAAACCAATGCTTTTGGTTAAAATGGAAGAGAGGAGCCAAAGAATGCTGTGGGAGAGCTACACAGATATGGAATATATGTCTAAATGTAATTACTGATTACTTTTATATATATATATATAACCCTATTATGTTTTTATATTACTTTATTATGAGTTTTCCACAAATCAAAATACTGTATTGCTTTTCTAATTTACAGAATATAACAGTCTAATTTACAGAACATTGTTTAAAGGACTTGTGCACTGTGAGAAACAAAACAGCTCCAACTCCTCTCCATAGCATTGTGACTTTAAATGATTCCTGTATCCACAATAAAACCCACTGAGCACAGATGTGCCAGTCATTCCAAACCAGCATTTCCCTCCCTTTTCAAACACTTGTTCTCATCTTCCCAACTGTGGCTTTTTTACCAGTAGAAAAGGAAAATATGTTCTCTCCTCAGACACCAGAGGCATATACTGACACAACTCATCTTTTTCACAATGAGCCTCTGGTATGACAGTTCAAAATCATTTACATTGACTGGAGATGCCAGTTTTAGAAGCCTTATTTTTTATTCAGATTAATTGGACTAGAGAAGCAGATGGAACACCTGTGGAAAAGGTTGTTCCCCAACTAGAGTGTCCATGTACTGAACTGCTCCTACACAGCACCATCCTTCTACAAACCATCTTTTCTAACAGTTGAGACTCTGGACTGGTTTCAGGTATCAGCATATGGGACCAACTGTTGCAGTCTCATTTTAGCTGCTTTTTCCTAACTCTAAAATCACTATTAAAGCAACACACAATTACTCTGGAATCTAACAAGGGTTCCCATTATCACCTGCATTGCAAACCAGGAAACTCTCAAACAGCTGGCTTGCAACTATCACTTCTCAACACAAACTGAAAAAATATCCACCATGAACATTCAGCATCCAGCACTGAGAACCACAATTTAAGGTCAATAATTTACTTGACTGATCCAATCTCACCAAATGTTCCTGTAACAGATCAGAACTGGAGATACACACAGTGGAGTTTGTGATAGCCAGAGCTCAGTGCAACAAACATTACACTTGAAAACTGTATTGCTTTTCTAAAGGGTAATTTGCATTTATGAGAATGTCCTAGATCAATTCCTCTGACAGAGGTCAACTCTAAGCTCTGTGCATGTTTTCAGTGTTTTAGGGAGTTCCATTTTTGCAAGCAAGGGGACAGAAGGATGGATGACCATTAAGGGAGACTTAGCCTAAAAATCCATGTTCCAGAACATTCTTTGCCACATTCCTCCATCCTTCCCCTCCCTAACTATTAATTTTGCTAAAACCATGTCTTGTGTTTGTCTTCAGAAAGACTGGAGAAGCCTTTGGAAGTGGTAAATGAACTGCCTTAAAGACACTGTAGATGGGATTCAGCTCCAGATTATGACATTTACATTTTGAAATCTACATAATATCCAAGTCTCCTGACTACCAGTGGAGCTTCCAGAGCCCAGACAATACTTGCTTCAAGGCAAGCCCAGCACAAGAACTACTGCAACACTTGAGAACTCTTACAAAAACTCCAAAAACTGGTTTTCAAAGAGCTAAATGAGGAGTGATGTGGCTTCCTCAAGAGATTCCATATCCTTCTGATTTCCTTAATTTCATAAGCAGTTGACAGCACTCAGTTGCACTCAAGAGTTCAAGCCAGCAAAGATCAGCAACAACTCTTAAGGGCAGCTGTGATCCACACACAGAACATAAGGAATAGAGTAATTTCAAACAATGCCAATGGTTTATAAAGCTTTTAATTCAGAATAGTTGTTCCATCCCAGTGTCTATAAATAACCTTTAGTAATGGCAGTAACAGATGGAAATTACCTTACATCAAGTTTATTTCTAAAATGTCTGGAAAAATAGAGTCTGAATAGAAAATATTGACTGGATAACAGGCACATTTTTCTATTTACAAACTGTTTCTTACCTCCCACATGTACACATTGCTCTTAACTTGTGATCTTTTTTTCTTGTCACCAACAAATGGTCCAAACTTCTTGCCTTTCAAAATTGACTTTGTTGCCCAGACACCTGAGGAGACACATATCAGGAGTTAAAACCAATCTAAGTTATTCCAAGCAAATCTTCTACTCAAAATTCATATTGTTAAGATCATTACATGTGTCTGTCTTGGACTGGGGAGCTGTCCACTCTTCCCAAGAGGAATTATTTCAGACAAATACACCAGACATCATCTCTGCCCAGCACAGGGGGGCACCAGGCTTTCACAGTAACTCCAGTTTATGTGAGTTACTGTAAAAAAAAATCTTCCTTCTCTTTTCACAGCTGCAGCACTCACCAAGCCGACTCTTGTCAACAGCAGATGGGAAGAGCCTCACATCCTCAGGAAGGCCCCTCAGCACGTGCTCAGGAACATCATCCAAGGTCTCCACAGCAACAGGGGAGTCAGTTGTGGTCTGTGAGTCAAAAAGCCAACCACCATTAACAGGCAAAAGCAACTCCACAACAGGTGATCAACCCACACGAACTTCACAACCTTCTGGCTTGCAATGAAAGTAAAATTTCCAAACTCACCGCACTGAGGATAATTTCATATATTAGCAATCACTTATTTCCCTTTTTCAAAGAATGATTCCAAGCATACTCAACCTAATCAGTCCCCCAAAACCAATCTAACACAGTTTCTTATCTTGCCTTACATGACAAAGTGCCCCTTGTGAGAAAGTGACCTCAGAAGAAAACTAAACTCAAAGTTTCAAAAAGTGCATACAGTTAAAAAACCTGAAAAGTTACTTGCTCTGTGGATTGAAGTGAGCATGCTGCAGTAAATTAACCAAGAGGGATACCCCATCCACTCTGCCACAGCCTAGCAGGATGCTCTGCCTGGAATGGGACAGGACAATGCCCCATTTCCAAACCCATCAGTGAATGGAGGAGGTTGAATAATGCTAAAACCAGGCAGAGCCATCAATGCCAAAGTTAAACGTCCTGAGGGTGAGGAGAAGATGTGGCAGAGCTGACAAAACACCCGATATAGACAAGTGATGCTACTGATGACCTGCCTAAAGCTGCTGAGCTGGCACAGCTGGCACAGCTGCCTGCCACTGTCCCAGGCTGCTCCCAGCCCCACCCAACCCGGCCTCGGACATTTCCAGGGATCCAGGGGCAGCCACAGCTTCTCTGAGCACCCCTGCCATGGCCTCCCACCTCTCATGGCCAATCTAAACCTACTCTCCATCCCCCTTGTGCTGTCACTACAGTTCTTGATGATTAAAGTATGTGCATGTCAAGTTTACTGCTCTGCAACAAGAGAATAAAAGGGTTTTAATAATAATTATTTCAGTATCATAAATGCTACTCGCATTTCCTATGTCAGGTAACAGCTCAGAACTTTAGCCAGCAGCTTATAATTAATACAAGAAGTTTTAAGATATTTTTATATTAAAGTTTGATAGGCAATATAAATCTAATAAATTATTTACTGTCCAGTTCCATTTTATGGAGCCTTCAAGGTTCAGTATTGTTCTTGTACTATTATCCATAGTATTACTACTACACTTGTCATAAAATAACCTGCTCCCTATTACCCACTTAGAATTAACAAAACACTGATAGAAATTTCTGATAGAAATGACCAGAATTTCAAAGTTACACAAATGCAAAGTTTCTTATAAAATCCATTCACATTCTGAAAGAACTGTGCTTGGTGAAAACTAAGCTTTTATTGAACCACATGCCCTAAAATAACTCCCTGCCTTCTGATATGGACCTCTAATAATTCTGCTCAGGAACAAACACTGCTGGTAATGGCAGGAACAACTCTAATATTAAGGATGTTATACTTGACTCCTGAACACAATTTTAGGAAGAGGTCAAACTAAGAAATATTTCCAAATAAACTTTAATTTTTTTGAAAATTACTCTGGCTTTTACCTATAACCACAAAGCAGAGATACAATAGTAGTTTTCACATACTTAATAAACTACTGAGTAATACTCAGAGCACTTTCAAGTGAGTAGTTTTGAAATACACTGAAAGGTTACTGGACATTTATTTTAAAATGCATCTCAATGTGCTACCCAATTTCATTTTTTTTTCCTGTCTAAAATAAAACAGATAAAACTTCTCAGCCCTTGCTCCTCAGCACCCAGTCTTTGTCAGGGTGCTTACATTTGAAAACCCAATTTCCTGAGTGGAGTTAAAAGAACAAATCTTCTGCCAGTTTTAATTGCAACAACGATGAAAATTATAAAACTGGAGCCAGAGCAAAAGTATTCTAGTGCTGCCTTCATAAGCCTTAACAGCTGCACAGAGAGCTCCCAGAGAGCTATTTGTAGGGGAGAAAGACCCCCAAATTGGAAACCATGGAAGGGAGAGAATGCCAGAAATCCCTTCCCATGCAAGAGTGCAGACACCAGGGATAAATACTTATTCATTAGTTAGAATAGCTGAAAAGCTATTCAAAGCACAGCAGAGCTTTATTTTGCTCTTCTGACAACCAAAAGGAAAAATATTGATGAAAGCAGCCTGATTTTCAGACATCTGTTTGCCTTGAACTGATAGGCAAGAAGCCATGTCTCAGCTGAAAAAGAAACAATGCTCTTCTCAGCATATCAAAGAAACCTCAACTTCTTCCCAGTACATTACCCAGCATTTCATCTGGGGAGAAACAAGCTGGTCTTTCCCAGTGGTTTCTAACAATTTTTACACAGAAATAGAAAAGGGTGGCTGACAGCTCTCAGAATGGTGCACTTGCAGTTTCAAGCTAAAAGCAGGATGGTTTTTTGGTTGGGTTTCATTTGGGGGTTTGGTTTCTTTGGAGTGATGCCTGGAAAGGCTGACCTGGGACAGAGACCAGACAGAGCAAAAGGAATAAAATAGGAATTAATTGAAAGGATCCACCTTGGGCACTGCAAGAGCCTGGCTGGGGCTACACCCAAATCAAACCCAAGATGGATCCCAGTCATGAGTTTTTACACTTTTTAAAGTTTTGCTTCATCTACATATTGGGGTCAGTTGTCCAACCACAGGCCCAGGTTATGAAGTCTCAGCCCCCTGGCCTGCCCCTCTCCCTTGCCATTGTTTCTGCTTTCTGGGTTCCAGTTGTCCTTGATTCTCTAGCTGGGAAGGGACTGTTCTGTCTAACTACTCTGTGAAGAGAATTTCCTAACACCTAATATGAAGTTTCAGAATTAAACACCAAGCAGCAGAGATTATAAAAAATAGAAAAGCTAAAATCCAAGGCATCAGAAGAGTGCTGGTTTTGCTTTGGTGTTTTGATGAGCAGCTGAAAATCTCAAATCTCAACCCTGCAAATAAATTCTAACCTATCAGAACAGACTCACCTGATTCAGACTGAAGTGTACAGCACTGTGAAACATCTTTGATTTTCCTGGTTTATTCTTTAATAGTCACACCTTTTAACTGCAAATATCCCCAAACTGTTCTACCATTTAAGAAGTGTATTTGTATGGAGTAGTACACAATCAGAAATTTATTGTGCATCTACCTACATAAATCAGAGCTTAGCAGGACATTCAGAGAACACAACACTCAGACTCATCCAGCACTTTTATATCAATAGATTTCACAAGTACTACAAAACTGGACATGGCCTTTACAAACAATACATTTCACACCTCAAATGAATGGTAATAAGCAATCAAATTCAAAACAGTAAAATTAACAATTTAGTTCAGTCAAGTCAGTGCAATCTCTTTTTATTTGCCATTTAGATGTAGCTACTTGAAACACTTTCCAGATCACAACTTGTCCCCAAGCAATGTCTGCCTACCAAAAAGAAATACTGTATTTCAATCACTTTTCTACCAAAACTTAACAATCACATTTAAATTTATTTTTCTGTTTACAAAATTCAGCTCTTGATAAGGGTAGTGCACTTGTGCATGTCCTACAGCCAAACTTTTGCATTTATCTAAAGCCTTAACACAGTATTTTTCACTCCTTCCAAGGCTGCAATTTTGAATACAAAAACACCTAAAGCTTATTTTACTTTTAAGCTTCTTACTCTGAAGTTCATCAGAAAATTACATTCTAGCATTTAAATCAGCCACTATGAAGTGACTTTAGAACACTGCCAAAGGATCATTTGAGGGCTGAAGTGGTGCTTTAACTGAAACAATCTTTTCCTGCTTGCATCAAATCCAGAGTCCAGACACTCTTCGAGTACCTTTACTGCATTAAGCAACTTTTCACACCACTTTCAACATAATTGTATTCATGAACCAACCACAGATTAGTTTATAAGGTTACAAACAGTATTTAAGCAGAGTACAGAAGGCACCTGCAACAAGGTATTTACAGGTGATAAAAGATTAGAGTGAAAAGGAAAGGAAGCATCCTGAATAGTGCAATAAATGACAGCCAGGCAGTTAGGGTGGAAAGAGGATTAGGAAAATGAGAAGATAAAGGAAAGGATGCCACTGAAGAGGGAGGAAGGGAGGAAGTGGCAGGGAAGTTACAAGAAGCAGCTGAGGAAGGGCAGCTGAGGCAGCTAGCACAGAAAAGCAGACAGGGCTCTCCCTGTCCAGGCTTACCTGGCTACCCCTCTTTGCCACAATTTCACACAATCTGTGTGCTTGAAAACTAAAGATGTATTGGAAATATCCGAAATAATCATTGAATAATTTAGAAGGAATGGGGGGAGGAAGATTTAATACAAGTGCAGGTGTCCTTTGTTCCTATATTCCTCAGCACTTCCTGAGTAACTGCCCATGCTGTTTACCCAGCACAACCCCAATTCCTCCTACTCTGTCTTACTGCACTCTGACATAATGCTACCAATCAAACCCCATGCTTGCTTGGAGTTTTTAAAATAAATTATTCAGCTATACTGATGAACTAATTTACATATTAGAGGAAGATCTCTTTTTAAAAGAGGGCACTTACTGCCTATCCTGAGACAGCAATCTTCCAAGAAACCCAAAAACATGAACTCCAACTACAGATGGGGCTTTTTAAATCCTTCTTCTCCTTACAACAAGACTGCCATATCAAAGAATTTAAGAAAAGGTTTTCTTTCACTACTTCAAGATTAAAACTAACACAAAACTACCAGTCTTTTCATACAAATCAAATCAACACCAGCCCAGTTAGTTTCATGGTCACCAAAGTCACACCAAAAGCAGAGACAAGCAGAATGAAAGAAATATGAGAACACTTGAAAGATCTTTGGCATCAGGCAAAAAACATTTCTTATACAGACCTGGCACTACAACTTGCCAACAGTGAATGAAATGACAAGGGCACTGCAAGAAAAAAACACCACAGGGTTGATGCTAAATACACACTTAATATGAATGGTCAGTGAACAATTAAAAGCCATATGGGCTCCACAAGCTTTGGAAACCAAAGGTGAAAGCCAGAAACACCAAGAAGTCCCTGAGGAAGAGTCATCTCACCCTTTAACTGTAAGATGACACACATCACAGCATGGCATAAATGAGATCAGCAGCTCCCATCAGAAAAATGAGGACTTTTGATACAGCACAGAAATCTGAATTAATTCTAGAAACAAATCATGGTTGTTATAGATAGGTAATGTGACTGACTGGCTCGAAGAAACACTAAGTTTCTTTTCCTTTTTCCATTGTCCTCACTCACATCAACAGATCCTATTATGACTCATCCAAAAATCAAATTCAACATAAGAGAGGCATGACTGGATCATCAAAATCGCAAATGAAGGTTAATTGCTTGAGCCAAATGAGTTATATAAAAAGGAAAGGGGGGTTTGTTATAGATAGTTAATGTAATGGATTGGCTCTAGCAATTAAGGGATGAATATTGTGTGCATGTTAAGAGCAGTTTTATTGATGTAGAGTTATGTTACTGTGATTTGGTGTCTCTGTTCTCCCCACAGTCCCCTTCCCCTCCCTCGGTATTGCTGCCAGCAGACAGCCTTGGGTGTGAGAGTCACACAGGGAGGGAGGGTGTGCCCATGTGCCCCCTGCATGGGATGGGAACGGTTCCTGCTGGGGGGACACGGTGTGACAACACCTCACCTCCAATCAAGCTGCAAGAAAGGAGTCTCCAATAAAAAATGGCAAGGAAGAGTTGAGTGACAGACTTGGGGAGGAGCCAGGGCTGGCTCATGCAACACCAGGGGTACAAAAGGCAGAGCAGCCATTTTATAGATGAGCAATGGCACATGGTCATACACTCCCAGGGCTTCCTCTCTTTCCTTATTCAGCCCTTTGCTGGATTTAAGGTTTAACAAACCTTGGGAATTTTAAAAGTGAGGCTGTTTCTCACAGGGTGTGGGAACACAACAGACAGGACACGAGGGGACATGGACACACACGTGGGAAGGAAGCAGCCAACAGTAATAATTACAGATTAGGAGCTACACTTCTGAGAGTTTTAGCAGAATCCAAACCTTACTGGAATGACTAATAAGGATTATTCCTCGAGCAGACAGAGCAATAGGCTGCTGGCTTCATGCCACTGAGTGCATCAAGACAACTCTTACAGGCGAAAAAATTTCAATTCTCAATAGAAATTTTGAAGCAGCAGTTAATCCTGCTCCCCAAACCAAACTATTAATGGTTAAAAGTGTGCTAATCCAAATGTCATTTCTATTTTATATATATAATCCATATTTGTCTATAGATATAATACAAGTATGCTTTTTCATAATATACACTTCAACACTCTGATAGAGATTATATTTTGCTTTTTACCTTTTTAATAGTACAAATACATTGAAGACTTTCTACTTTAAATCAGAGGAAAAAAGCAACAGTAAACATCCCACCAATGCTGTCATTACTTATGCATATACCTCTGTGACTTCACAGAAAACACACTTCAGCAAATGCTAACTGCACTCAGGCCTGCTGCTGATCACATAAGGGTAATAAAAGCACACATTAGCTACAGACATTGAATGATACAAAGCAGTTTATACAACTGTGTAAAGCTTCTGTTCAAGGGTGAGTTTTTCAGCAAAGTAAAAATGCCTTTCCTGCAGTGAGATACCCTATGGTGACAGTCCCATGCCAAAGTGGCTTGGTAAGATCAGGCAGAGAGAGGAGGAGCTGTGAGAAGAATTTGAGGCAACACGTACTTTTTCTAAATCTCTCAGTAACACAATTGTGTGTGACAGACAAACTGATGGACAATTCCTACTTGGATACACACATGCAGAATAAAATGCTGCAGTTGGTGCTGATTAGAACAACACCCTCCCGTCAGGATGCTCGTGATCCACACAGCAAAGTGCTGCCCCACAAAGGAAATGTGATTTCCACTTGGTTCTAGGAGAAACACTTCAGATTTCAGAAGTGTGGCATTTCCCAATCAGTCAATTTGTGCCAGATTGTTCACTGCACATGTGAAAAAGGAACGTGATTACAAAAAGATTTTTAAAAATTGAAGTCTTCAATTTTCAAACCACTTTTATAAGGAACTGAATTATTATGTACAGCTTCAGGAGGAAATAGAATTTTCTGGAGCAGCGTTCTTAGAAGAGGTGCCAGGAGTAATAACATACACACTGCTAAAGGAAATTCACAAAAACCTCGAATCCATGAAATAACAGACATCTCAGAAACATACATGCTGTAGAAGGGATAATTATGGAATTTAATGAGGCCAAAGATTTTAAAGAACATTTTTTAGTGGATGATTTACTTTTCTTATTAATAATTAACTGTGCTAAGCATTTTGATAAAGTCTTACAATTCTACTCACCTGGTTCATTTTGAATTCCTGTTGTGTTCTGAAAAGATATAACAAAGAAACTCCTTTGATTACATGAACCTACAAAGAAAAACAGACAATTGTAATATGTGCCTATGCACAATTCACATTGAACTGAAGTACACACAGAGCTGCAGTTTCTCTTCCTAAATTTTCTGCAGAAAAGGAGCATTTTGCTTCAGAAAAAACTCTGCTCCAAGCTACAGTTTTGTTATTACAGCTCAAATGTGTCTGAATAATCTCAAAATGGATCTCTCACATTAATCTTTTTCCTGCTTTAAATGATGATGTAACATGTGCTCAGGTAAGGCTGTTCCATTTGCTTTTCAAAGTAAGTTAGTTTGCTCAAGACTGAGTACTTTTAAGAACTTAAGAAGTCAGATCTCCACAGAATTTTATATCAAAGCATTATGGAAGGCCCTATGTGGTTTTCAAATTTAGAAAATGCATGTATTGAGTCCCTACTCTTCTATAATGGAAACAGAAAAATATTCCTTGAATTGAGCTGTAATGAGGTACTTTATTACACTAATGCATTTTACATTCCTTTTTCATAAAAGCCTGAAATTTCAAAAGGTATCTGACAAAAATCCCTAGTTAAAACAGGCATCAAATTTGGAAACTCCCAGCTTGAGGGAAAATTAATCAGAATGATGCCATGTCTAAGGGTCGAGATTAACTCACTTCCTTTCTTTGTGAATGTATAAAAAACAGCTTTTTTGCAAATTAGGCCATAAACACTTTTAGTCCCATTGTCATACAAAATTTTCAATAAATTAACGTCCCTCATTTTTGAAAATTAACTGGTCCCTCATCACTTAAAGCACTTTATTCATCTACTGCTGTTTCTCCCCTGTCTTTAGTTTTCCAACTGTAACAATGATCAACTGAAGCTTTTTACTAAGTATTCTGCATAAGTACTAATATTTAATTTAAAATATGCCCAAGCAAAATCTACTCCAAATAAATTTCACATAATCCCTCCTATCTTTGCACTGAAAGAATTCTTAGTGCTGTGCAAAAGTGACAACACTGCCAAGCATCATTCAAATGTTACACTGCTTAAGAAATCCAGAAGAAAAGGAAAAACGTCCTTGGAAATGGTGTTTGTGTTGTAACAGCTCTTCCAGGATTAACTCCTTTTCTCCCACAGTTTCCATACAACACGAGCATTTAAACAAAGAGCTGAAACATCTGTATTTCTGTTCCACTTTTGCAAGTGATTCTGAGGGATTTAAAGTTTGCCAGCAGGGACGACTTCTGGGATAAGGAGCTCCATGCGAACAGCCTGTACACACGCAGAGAAAAGCGTTCCTTCTGGAATGCAGCATTACTCACACGCTGCTTATTTCACTACTGCACTCACTATAAACATCTGTCCTGAAGCCGAGGCCTGAGCATCAGGGAAAACCCAGAATCTTATTCATTGTTCATTGTGACAAAACCCCTGCACCGTTTTATAAATGAAATCATTTGTGTAGCAGGAGAGGCGTCCAATAATTTCCTGGTATGAAACCAAACTTAACTTTTAGTATCAAATGTCTCATTTTTCTATCCTGTTAGAATATTTTTATCCAATTAATCACATAAAGTCAAGAAAAGCCAGAATATCTTATGTAGCACAGCCTGAGGAGCACCAGGCTGTGGCTGGCACGAGTTTCTGTTGTTACACAAACCTGAGTTTCTGTTGTTACACAAACCCGAGTTTATGTTTATGAGTTTATGTTACTGTCTCCACCTGCCCATTTCTGCCTTTTCTCCTCCCTTTTACCCAAAGATCATCGTTCCCTCCATGCCACAGGCTCAGCTGCTCACATGATCACTTCTGATCACAAATCTGGATTTTGAAAAGCAGACAAAATCTATACTAATTCGAAAATACTTTGCTTAGAATTAACTGTTAACAAAGAACGTTCAAAACAAAAATAATGGTATTTTTACGAACTTTGTAAATATTTTATACAACTGGTTGTATCCAAACCTCTCAATGGTATTTCTTAGGAGATGATAACACATCTTAATGAACTGATGTAGTGAAACATTCACACAACACAGTTTAAGCAGATTCCTAGCAGACTGTACTACTCTATATTCTTTCTACCAATTAGCAGTGGAACCACTTGAGAATAAAACACAATTAGGTGAGAAATTAAATTTGTAGTAAACCAAAAGCTTTAACAAGTATTTTCAAAGCTATTAATTTAAAACACACACTTCATATTAAAATTTTATACCTGCAGTTCTGCCTTTTTTTTTTTCCTCTCTTCCACATTACTTATTTTGTTAACAGTGGAAACTATGTGGAAAGCAAGATTAATTGCACTGGAAAAGAAATAAAATTAATAGTGTACAGTCTTGTGTGCAGCCACTAGTTTTCTTTCTGCCTAAAACAAAATGTAAGAACAGAAGTATCTGTAACAGTAAACATGGGATTGAACTCTGGTACACAGAGTTCAACAAACTCAAGAAAATACAAAAGAATTCTACAACTGCTGCCCAAATATTAACTCCCAGCACGATCAGTGAGTACCAACCAGGTTTTTACTCTCATCACTGCAAGCAGGAACAAGCCCTGACTCCCTACAGAAATGAATTCCCAGCTGCACAGCCAGGTCCCACGTAGGATTTCCCAGAAAAGCCCCAAAGAAAACTTTGCTGCTCTGCTGTGTCATAAGGGGAAGCTGTCATCAATTAAAGGCACACTGATGGCCCCATTAAATCAGTTTTAAGGTTAGCAATAGTCAACAATTGCATTAGTGCTTTGAAAAAGTCACTCACCAGCTTTATCAAATACAGTAACAAGTATATTCATCCCAACTCTACAGCAACATAACCCAACCTATTCACGACCTGGATAGTGTTAATAACATTTACCACAGTGAACTTCAGCACTCTCTGACAGCCCTAAGAAATGAACAATAAAGGTTCTATCCCAAAACCCGAATTTTCAAAATTAATTCTCAGAAAACATTGCTAAGTTATATTGATTTTAAACTACTACTTACTGCTCTTTCTCATGAGTACAAAAATACTACACACTTACTCAAGACATTAAACATCTGGGAAACAAAGAAGAGAAAGGAGATCTACTGCATCATCTTAAGAGTTACAGAAAAATTCCTTTTCATGAAAGGCTCAGTTTTAGGCACAAATTATATTTATCCATGTAAGAATATACAAGGCATTTGTATTTAAGGAAACATTGTGGTCTCTAAAAGAAAATGCTTAAAGCAAAAAGTATTTTGACATTTTTTCTGAATCTATGCTTCAGAATTTTAAATATTCCCTTAGAAAACCTCTAACTTGTTAGGAATAAAGTCAGCAAACAAAAGCAAGTAATTTTATTCAAAACCAGCATTGCAGATCATCCCTTTCCAACTCAGTCAGACAGAAACAGACTAATAAGCATTCCTAGGTTTTACTAAGTACACTATCTTCTGGTTTTATAAACCATATTTATAATTTCTTTATGTGGGTTTTTTTTTTTAAATCCCAGAATCAAAAAGCATTTTGAAAGAGAATGCTGCTTCCAATTCAGAGAAAGGAAAAGCCAGGCATGAGAGTATCAATCCTATTTTGGAAGCTGAAAATGGGACATGCATTACGTCACTGCTCCAGTAAAAACCTGTTCATTAGAGAACCAGGAACAACTTGAAATTCTCCATGGCCTGTTTTCCTAATGACCCACGTCCAGGCTGGGATACTGCACAGATCTTGGCTTTGTTTCATTTTCTAACTGCAGCACATGACCATTTTTTAAACATCAGGACATCTACATGTTTTCAATTCAATACTGAAATACTCTCACCCACGAATTTTCCATGCATTAGGTGAAATAAAGTTTGCCAATTTAAAAACATAAAGTTCATGTTAACTCTAAAAGATTAAAATATGCATGTGATAGGGCACCCTGTTTCTATTGACAGGCACTTAATTGCAAAGACATTTTCAGTTACTCAAGGCTGCCTGAATAAAAACAGAGGAAAAATGGGCAGACTATAATTTTGTGAACACTAAAATCTATTACCTATTGTCCAGTAAGAAAAAAGGCTTTGCTCACTGCCACGTAACCAAATAAACTGTTACACCTCAGCAAGGTTTATTCAGGTAACCAAGATAATAAGCCAAGAAATCACCAACACAACACAAACCCCAGGTTTATTAATTAAATAGCAACTAGTCAAGAAAAGTCAACAGAAAATAACAAGTCTCTAACAAGGGCAAATATGCAGAAATACCATTCCAATCTTCAGATATGAGTGTACTTTAATTTGACTTGAAAATGCAGTAAAACTCAATGAAAATTTTCTCAGATAAGTACACTGCTGATTTACTACTATGTAAAAAAGCCGATTTCAGTAATTTTTGTCTTTTTACAACACAGGACTCATCCTCCCACTTTTAACTACAGCATATTTTATACAGAGGTGGAGAAGAAATATTTTTCAGCCCATTTTTCAGCTTATTCTCAGTGGAGAAAAAACACATTGGTGAAAGATATTATGTCATTAGGGGGGTTAAGTATTAAGATCATATCTGCCTCTTTCATGAGAACAAGTTCAACAGCAATGATATTACAGTACTTTAAACAGGTTTGCCAAGGCAGGAATACATTACTGGTCATCCCTGAACCTCTCTGAATTTCTGTTTCCAACAGAGAGACACCCAATAAGCAGCATCTCCCTTTTATACACTTTATATTACTTGTTTATCCCCAAGATCAAGGCTTTGATGTGTAACAGTGAAATGGAGATAGCACCACACTGCAGGATGGACTTCCAGAACCATTTCAGTTCTTACAGAAAGACTTTCTGCTTTCCTTCTCTTCCATTGCCAAACAAATTTTCAATAGTAAAAAATGGATGTGTTATACAAATGCACAGAAGTGCGTGAACATTGTTCCCCACCTTCCATGCTGAGCTGTAAAAATCTCTCCTTTGGATTCCCATAAAACATAAACCAACTCGGGAATCTTCAAACACCACACTTATCATGGCATTTCTAGCAAAGATACTGCATCCAAAGTGACGATCTGCCCTACAGTTAACATAACTAGGGTTTCACTGTAAGTGCCATTTATTTTTAAGGTCAATGTTATGGACTGTGGAGGCACTGCTGTCCCAGCAAATTCTGGGAGCCATATCCTTGAAAACCAACAGGTAACTCCACCTGGTTGTCACTGCTGTCTCTGCAAGCCCAAAAGTTCTTTTGTTTCTTTAAAGTCACTCCCTAATCTATCAGTGACACAGATCTCCATCTGAAAAGTGCCAATGCTCTCACCGATTCACCATTATCCTTTTCTGCAGCTGGAAGAGCTGGAAATCCCTATACCAAGGAAAACCCTGAACTCTTCACATGCCCATCGTTCTTACTGAAATGTTTTAAGTCAGAAGATAACAATACATGGAATGGTCTGGGCTCAAAGAGACTTTAAAGCTCATCCAGTGTCACCCCCTGGCATGGGCAGGGACACCTGCTACTATCCCAGGCTGCTCCAAGCCCTGAACAAACCAGCCCTGGACTCTTCCACGAATGGGGCAGCCACAAATTCTGTGAGCACCCTGTGCCAGGGCCTCCCCACCCTCATGGGGAACAATTTCTTCCATGTATCCAACCTAAACTTCTCCTCTTTCAGTTTGAAACCATTACTTCTTGCAATCACTACAGTTCCTGGTGAGGAACATCACAATTACATGCCATGCTGCTGCACATCTCCACTTACCCTAATCTATTTAATATATTTGAATAAGCTGGAAAAGACTTTGCATCCAAATAACACGCCCAAAGTCCAGAGCACAGACTGAGAACAGCAAACTGGGGCAGCACTAGAAGCACAAGCAGCCCTGCTGTTCTCTAAAGCTGTCCATTGCTGCTCACTCAAATGTGAAATAAGAGAAATACTTCTCTTGCCGGTGAATGATCATTTGGCAAGTGCAGCCATACCACCTTGTCTTCCTTCCTCAGCAGTTGAAAACAACTTAAAGTTTACTGCTTCAGAATGGAAATTTTGCAGCTTCATATGAATTTGAAACCACTGGAAACTTCAGTGAATACCTCAGCTACCTATCCATGATGGTTATCAGCAATGCTCCACAGGCTGCTCTGGCTTCAAATAAAAAATGCACTTAAGACACATTTCTTGAGCTGCTCTAAATGTCACACATAAATATTTTTCATCTGACCTCAAAGATTTTTCCCACACTGTACCAACACGAATTATTCTCCGACTTAGAAGAATAATTCGCAGATGGCCATTTCCAGTGAGGGAACCAATTCTGGAGTTAATTCCTTCAAGCCGCGCTCGCTCAGCTCGGCGGAACGTGACCCGCAGGAGCCTTGGGGCCTGCGGAGCGCCAGAACTTCTGAGGACACTTTGAAAGAGCAGAGTTCTCTCAGCATCGGGCTGGCAGCGGCAGGAGCCAGCCGACACTTCGAGGCAGCATTTTCCAGCTAAAAAAAAAAAATTGAAAAAGCCGCCCAGGAGACGGAGCATCTTCCTCCAAGCGGCCTCTCTCTCCATCTCCCGCCCTCGCTTCCCCTCCCCGGGGCGCTCCCACGTCCCGGCGGGCACAGGTCCCGCACCTGCCGCCGCTGCCCTCACGCCCCCGCCCGCCGCCTCCCCGCGGACCCCGGGGCGGCTCCGCATCCGCAGCGAGCTCCGCTGGCTCCGCTCCCTGCGCCGCCGGCCCTGCCCCGCGCCCGCCCGGCCCTGCCCGGCCCTGCCCGGCGGCTCCCGCCGCCCCCCGCTCACCCGGGCCCCGCTGGCGGCGGAGCGGCCTCAGCGCCGGCACCGTCCGGGCGCCATCTTGTCTCCAGCCTCGGAAGTGACGTTGGGGGGAGGCCGCGGGCAGGGCCCGCCGCGGGACCCCCAGAGCCCCTTCCTGCCCTTCCTTCATCATCCTCATCCCCAGAGCCCCTTCCTGCCCTTCCTTCATCATCCTCATCCCAGAGCCCCCTCCTGCCCTTCCTTCATCATCCTCATCCCCACAGCCCCTTCCTGCCCTTCCTTCATCATCCTCATCCCACAGCCCCTTCCTGCCCTTCATCCCCTTCATCGGCTTCATCATCCTCAGAGCCCCTTCCTGCCCTTCCTTCATCATCCTCATCCCCAGAGCCCCTTCCTGCCCTTCCTTCATCATCCTCATCCCCACAGCCCCTTCCTGCCCTTCCTTCATCATCCTCATCCCAGAGCCCCCTCCTGCCCTTCATCCCCCTCATCGGCTTCATCATCCTCATCCCACAGCCCCTTCCTGCCCTTCCTTCATCATCCTCATCCCCACAGCCTCTTCCTGCCCTTCCTTCATCATCATCATCCCCACAGCCCCTTCCTGCCCTTCCTTCATCATCCTCATCCCCACAGCCCCTTCCTGCCCTTCCTTCATCATCCTCATCCCAGAGCCCCCTCCTGCCCTTCCTTCATCATCCTCATCCCACAGCCCCTTCCTGCCCTTCCTTCATCATCCTCATCCCCAGAGCCCCTTCCTGCCCTTCCTTCATCATCCTCATCCCACAGCCCCTTCCTGCCCTTCATCCCCCTCATCGGCTTCATCATCCTCATCCCCACAGCCCCTTCCTGCCCTTCATCCCCCTCATCGGCTTCATCATCCTCACAGCCCCTTCCTGCCCTTCATCCCCCTCATCGGCTTCACCATCCTCATCCCCACAGCCCCTTCCTGCCCTTCATCCCCCTCATCGGCTTCATCATCCTCATCCCCACAGCCCCTTCCTGCCCTTCATCCCCCTCATCGGCTTCACCATCCTCATCCCCACAGCCCCTTCCTGCCCTTCATCCCCTTCATCGGCTTCATCATCCTCATCCCCACAGCCCCTTCCTGCCCTTCCTTCATCATCCTCATCCCCAACAGCCCCTTCCTACCCTTCCTACATCGTCCTCATCCTCCCCATCCCCCTCATCCTCAACAGCCCCTTCCTGCCCTTCTTCACCTTCATCCCCAGCAGCCCCTTTTGCCTTCATCCTCTACATTGCCTTCATCCAAAAAGCCTCTTCATCACCTTCATCACCTTCATTCTATTTGTTCCCATCACCTTCCTTCCATTCATTCTCTTCATCCCCTTCATTCCCCATGCCCTTTCCACTCCCATCATTGCCTTCATCCCCAACCCCACCTTCTTCCCATTCATCCCCTTCCTCCCTTTTCACCCCCTTTATCCCCTCCACCCCCTCCATTCCCTGAGCCCCCTCAGATCACCCCACACGCCCCAGCCACCCCCATCCCCTGCCAGACAATCAACAGGTTCTCCAAGCTCTCCTTCCCATTGCTTTGGGGGTTTTTTAATGTCTTTTTCATCTTTTTGTAGTAAAGTAGCTCCACAAGTTTTTCACCTATGAGTGAAAACAAAAAAAAGCCAACGAGTTAGGAAATTATTTGGGTCACTGAGGTGATGTGGGGACTGACCCTCACAGCCCTGAGGAGCCCAGGCTGATGCTGGCTTGGGACCTGTTTGTGCTGCACATAAATTGTGCTGTTCCATCTAAACCAAGCTTTTCTCACTGCAATTTCTGAGCAAGTACTTGAGAGGAAAAAAAACCTTCCATAATTGCCTGCTGGGAGATGTCTGTATTTGTACTGCAGGACATTACAGTGTCTCTGCCTTTTAATTTCTCTCCTGAATGTTCTATTCATAATGTAGTCAAAGATGTATTCCTCCCAGGCTAGGACTGTATTTTACCTGGGATTGTTAAGAATTTGCCATTTTCCTGGAGGAAAATTGCCAACTTTAATCTATAGGACATTAATACAGTTACAGATAAGAGTAAGTTCAGAAATGTTTTACATTTATTTGATCATGTACATCAATGAGTAACATTAAAACTGTCAGTGAGACTGGACACAAAAAGTACTTATATAGCATCAGGACAGAGGAATCCCATTCCATTCCATGAAGCTGGAAGATTTCCTCAGCAAAATCACCTGCCTGCTCATTCTTATCAAAACAAAGCTTTTTAAAAACAATCCACCATATTACCAAGAAACACAGCTACAAACACAACCTTTCATACATCTGGAAGACACACACTGCCAGGGAATTCGAACACCTCTGCATTGATCCTTAGCTTTGGCAAGCAATAGCAGACTGAAAAATAACAGGACACGGTGATTTTTCCACCTGGAACACTCAGACCGCCTTTATATTACAAAATGTTTTATAGGTACACCATAATCAGTTTTGAAGCCTCTAATTTTCATAGTAAGAAAACCTCAAATATGTTTGAACTACTTTGACTTATTATACAAAATTAATTTTAATTTAGCTATGTTAACATTTAATTTTATAAGTAAGCTAGACTAGTTATACCTGTGTAAATTTGGGGGTTATTTTAAGAAAAATCAAGGTTCCCATTTACCATGTTAGAGCCCTACACCTATAACAGAAAAATTTAAAACATAGAACAAATTACATACTCAACTAGCTAGAATATGAACTTTTCTACCTTCAAGGTTAAGTATAAGATTCCCCAAAAGTATCACAAATAACAGAAATAATAGCTTTTCTCCAACTGTATGAACAAGTCATCCTTATTTTCCCCACATTTATACTGAGAATATCTACCATCTGGTGGTGTTCCAGAGGAGCTGCACTTTTAATTTACACTTTCAGTTGTCAGAGAAGCCTACAAATCTTTATTTGAATAAAGTTCTGAGCACTTAATTTTTTGTATTCTGAAAACATCAATATTTCTGCTGTTGTCTCTCTAAAATGATGAATAAGTTTTCTGGTTACTTGCAGCAGTGTAAACACTCACTGGCAAAAATCTTTTTGTAAATCTTGTGTGTCTGACTAAATATATTCAGAGTGACTGAAAAGGTGACTTGTGGGTTAAAGAGAATTATCTACTCGTGTGTGAAAAATCTTAGTGAGCCATGGCAGGAAAAAACATTTCTAGAAAAGATTTTTTTTTTTATCAGAAATTCAAGAGCAGCCTTGAGAGTGGGTGGACTCCAGTGATACCAGTATGGCCAGTTCTTCTCTCATTAAATGGGACAAGGTCTCTTTTATTGTAACTTTCTGTGCTGTTCTGGTTTGTCTTCATAACCATAGAAGACAATGTGCTGCATGCTATGGCTCTGGGAGAGACTGAACTGCTTGGGTTACTGGTTATTAATAGCTCTGAATTTATGCAATATTACCATCTTTTTCTAGAAGTGTAGTTTTGGAAAATAAAGAATCGACTGAACTGCTAGGATATTTTGGGAAGCTGCTCTCAAAATGTCCTAGGGAATGATCTTAAGCATTAAGTGTTCCTGCTGGTTTAGGTGAGCCCTTCTAACCTCGAGGTCCTTCACAGTCCTCGTTTCTGCTTTCTACAGCCTGCACCTGTAGCAGGTCTTGTTACAAAAATCTAATTTTTCACAGCTAAAGCAAGCTTTCACACGACTCAAATGTCTCATGGTTTCATTGTCACTCTTGTCTGCGTTGTCACTCACCTGTTACATTGCACAAAAGTTCCTCACCTGCTGCCCCACAAGTGCTGCTTTTCCTACAGCTATGGAGAGGTCCCTTTTCAGGACCACTTTATGGAGCTGATCATAGGTCATACCTAGTTAATCTCAGATATTTGGGTTCTATATCCTGCTCCAGGGGGCTTTCCCACAAATCCCATTGGACAGAGTTTAGCACAAGGGTAGCCAGGATATGTGATGGGACAGGAGAGGGCTGTTAAGTCAGTTGTGTTGATTCATTCCCTCCTGATCACAGGTTGTGATCCAAGACTTTTACCCTGTTTTATACAAGAGATGACTCCTGTCCAAGACTGATAATTGCCCTCTCCAGAACGTGACAGCTGCTGAGATCTTCAGTCCAGCAGGTAAATTCTGTAGGACTTGATGGAATGGGTTGGATTGGGCCTTAAGGATTATCCAGTTCTACCCCACTGCCATGGGCAGGGACACCTTCCACTGTCCCTGGCCAGCCTGGCCTTGGACACTTCCAGGCATGGGGCAGTTGTACTAAGATAGACTGAGCAGCCATTTCCTGCATGCTACTCACACTAACTGGCTAAAATTCATCTGTGTAAATTACACCAACTGTGTCACAGGGCTAAAGAGAAAGTTCACTAAAATGTAAATTTATCAACGGCATTGGACAATCTCCATGCAAACCAGAGCAGATATTTTAGGACTATCTCTATAAACTGATTTGAACACTACAGGATTGGGTCCAGAAAATTGACGACCATGAGTTTCTCAGCTGAATTAATCACTTAAACTTACTTCATCAAGAAATATTTATGTTGAGAAAATATGTTGACAATACTCCATGGAAGGAAGAACATGTAAGAATCATTTCCAACTCTTGGTTGTGCTGCCTACTATGTGTGTCGTGGCAAGCTGGCTCAGGGGATGAAAATAGCACCAAGAATGGAGAAAGCATCTCATTGTCTGCACTCCTGTCTGCATTCCTGGAAATTCCAATTTCCAGCAGCTGGATCACCCAGAACCACTGAAGTGCTCTATAGATGGTGTAGACAAACCATGAATAACTAATATGTAGCTTTTGTTTTGTTGGAAGCATTTTAAAAATAAAACCAGGCTTGATGAGTAGGAGAAAATACATGAGAGTCTGAAGCTTTTCTGTTATGAACATGCTCATCTCTCCTGTAAAAATGCCATCAGTAATTCCCACCACTAGCTGGGGCTCAGGTACAGCTTACTGAGTGTGCAGATATCATGCATCTACATCAACCTGCAGTGAGCAGTGTTTAATTTTAATATTCTGCTCGTGCATTTCTTTACCCATTGTTTTTTGTTATGTGTATGAAATCCGAAGTCATTCTTGTGGCTCTTCCTCACTTTTCTACCTGAAATGCAAGCATGGTTTCTCAATAATTCCATTGCTACTTTCCCCTCAATCAAGCATGCATATTGTGTTAGTAAGTTTAGTATTAATCATGACAAAATGAACTAGAAGAATTCATCAGGAAAATTGTTTTCAAAGAGAAGCTTCATAGTTATGAGTTAAACATTTCTTAACTTCAGCCCTTCCAGGTTTAAATGAGCAGGTGGCAGGCTTTGCCTCCCTGTGAGAGGTGATTAATAGTAATGTATGCTTACATGGTCATATTAATATTTAGTCTATTACAAAGACTCAGATCTTAATTCCACGAGTAGTTTCCTCAGGCTAAGTAAGTCCAGGTCAGGATGACAAACAGAACTTTGAACAGCAACTTAAACCAATAAATTCTTTAACTTTCTAGTGGAAGAAATTTCTTTATCCACTACTTTATAACAGGCAGCCTTTGCTCTACTGTAAAAGTGAGCTGTGCTTTTTATATACAACTTGCCTTTAAGGGCTGGCTTTTAGGTCACCTATATGTAAAGCTCTAAGTGGTGAGAAGTGGACTTTTCTCAGTTCTCTTTGTCTAAACAGTTTGTAGGGATGTAGGCAGGAAAACAGCTCTGGCTGTCCCTTATTTCTCAGTAAATTGCCTCAGTGCCTGATGTACAGGAGAGGACATTCCTTCAAGAAGGAAGCTGGAATGTACTACACTGTGCTCAGTTATTGCTGCTTATTCAACTCCTGTGGAGTTTATACCTGTGGTGGATAGGAAATGAGGAAGAGCTGACATTCCTATCTCCTTTCCCTTGAGCACACCTGCTGAACCTGCTAATTCCTTCCCTGTTTCCTGCATAGGATGAACCAAATGTCATCAGGCAAAAAAACCACAGGACTCAAAGGAATGTGTTATTTGAACATAGCATGGTTCATAAAGGCAGGAAATGGAGTTGCTTCCCAGCTCAAATGAGACATACAGTACTAATTTCCTAAGACAAACATCAGTATGTTTAAAATCGCCTTGTTAGAAAATGTTTGGTCATTCTGGAGGGAAGAAGGGAGTATTTCAGTAAGGATTTAGGTTTATCCACTTCTAGTCAGTGACTTAACTCAGTTACTGGACAGTATTGCCTTCAAGTTATTATCAGTAATTTTAAGAAAAATTAGTTAAAGGGCTTGTGCAGTACAATGAAACCCACGCTCTTAGAACATTGATAGCTTCCAGTTCTGCATGGGAGAAAGAAGCCCCAGGGTTCTCTGAAGAACAGGACAAATTCCTCTTCAATAGGTCCATCTTCCCCTTCAAAACCCAGCTTTTTTTACAAGGCTCTTACTGGATTTGTTGCTGTGTTCCATCAATATCCCTCTTACTGCCTTTCCTATTGGAAGATAAGGTTGTAACATTTTTAAGAGTATTTTTTCCCTGATGCAAGTTTATCTGAGTACTGATGTGAGTTAACAGCAGGCTGGCAAGTCCATTGTTCAAGTTTAGCTTAAGCTGGAAATGTGAATGAAAATTAAATTTTAGTGAAGACAAAGTGTTGCAGTTCTCTACCTTCCCTTCTCCTTCCATTTTCCTCTTTTTTGTGCATGTCACTCTTTGGTTTTGGTTCCGAACTCTCAACAATCACTCATCCTTGCCAGCTGCCTTCTGGAGACAGAACAAAGCTTTGAAAATGCATGGAATGTGCAGCACTCCTTTGCCTGCTACGACATTTGCTGGTTTAGCATTTACCAGAGTCTGAAAATCTGACTTCTCGAGCCTGGAAGAGCTGAGCAAGGTCCATGATTGAATGGGGATCTTTGTGCTGCAGCCCAACTGTTTGCTGCAGAGCAGGGGGAGCTGTGGCTTTGGTCTGATGCCTAAATCCACAAGGCCTGGACAAAGGCACGTGGCCAAAGCGATGCTTGGTTTATTTATCTGTAAATACCTCCGTGCTGCAGCTGTGAGAAGTGTACAAAGCATGAATTCAGCCTTCTCATGATGGCACCTGGTGTAAAGTTACAGATCCCCTGTTACCTCCTGCATCCATCAGGGGTTGTCAAGCACAGAAAATGCTGGGAATTTCAGGATGATTAATCCTTTAGCTTGGAAAAGCTGTCTGCAGGACAGGTATGGCCAAGCTGATATTTCAGCTGTGAAGGAGGTGAGTACAAATAAGAGTAACAATGTCTTCAGGCACAGTGCAGGCCAGATAAAACTTCAGCTTTACAGTGGTTAGCAACATCAACACTGCAGAACTTCAGTTGGTGCCAGAGAAATTAATTTTAGATTGTTCCTCATCAAAAGCAACCCTAGCACACTTCTGGCCTGAGTGGTCTGGGAGATTCAGTCAGGTGCTTTTTGGCTCTGTATCCTTTGTTTCTACCTTACAGTAAAGAATATTAAAGATGGTGTTACCATAAAATGTAATGGAACGTCACTTCATTGGAACTAATATCCAGTTGTGACAGGACTAATGTTTTAATGTTTAAAGTTTCCCGGGTTGGTGGCTTTTCTCTTACCTGCTATAACCTTTGGAAAGTCACTTCATCTGGCAGTACTTGGCATTCTGTGAATGATGCATCAGTGCTTTTGAGTTTGAACTCTTTACAGAGGTGTTTATGTGCAGGGTGTCCTTACTCTTTAATAGAATAAGATGTGGTTAAGATAATTGCAATGGCATACTGCAGTGCTCCTAAAATATTAAGCAATTGCTGCATGTTTTAATTGGTATTTTACTATAAATGGATACTTCTTAAATTTATAGGAATAAGTCAATCTCCATGATTCTTCATTTTGGTGCTGGTTTTATTGAATTAATTCTTCTGACATTTTCTATTCTTACAGAAAAAAACACCTAAAATGAACTCTTGTGAGAATTGCTGTATTGATGTCCAGAACTATTATAAATATTGAGGTATCAAGTCACTGCTTTCATAGTTACTGCTGCTGTGTATCTTCCCCACAGACACAAATGCAAGGGGACAGCTATGTTTATGATATTTTTTAGTGACATCTGGCGTTCTCACAGGAAGCCTGGTGCCTGCTTGTCTGTTCAGGAGAGCCACATTCATGACTCAAAGCCAAGCTGCAGAAGGGAACATTATTGTTACTAACTCTAAAGGAATGAATATGATCAGGAGTGAGGACTTGAAGTTAAAAGCGAGTGTTGATTTATCGAGTGTTGTTCCCTGTGGATAAAGGTCAGGCTTGTCCAGCTGGTGAAAGCATGGAGCTGCTGTTTCCTCCTGTGCTCTCGTGCATGGGGAGTCTCCTGACCTTGGCCTCGTTGTACAAGCAGGTACTGATCACTCATTTCAGCTCACAGAAGGATTTATTTGCCCTAGGACAATGTGCTGTTTGACTTCTCACAAAGCAGAAAAGGTCCTATCATCCACAGAAATTCTACCAAAAACCCACATAAGCTTGTGTGCAACCCACCTTTGAGGTCCTGAACTGGTAATGGGAAGCTGGGGAATGACAGCTCAGCCACAGAATGCTGCTGAATGGAGATTCATGTGAAATACAAACCTCTGTCTGCATCTTTAGTCTGCATTTCCAAAGTGTTTGTACCATGAAATTACAGATTAATGAAATTAAGGATGCAGTAACACATAGATACATAACAAATGTGCAAGATTTTAATGAATTTTCCATTTTTTCCTGAGGTTTGCTTGAAGCTGATCAGAATGTTCTGCACTTGAGATTTCTAGGCAGCAAGGTGTATGAATCATCAGAATATTGAATGTATCAGTGCAGCAGCAGTTGCTGAATTTTCGAAATAAGAGATACCTTCTGGTTCTTTGGAACCCTTGCTTTCTTTAGCCATAACTGAGTATGCTGGACTCCAACTGATCATCAGAAGGAAATTGTCTTCAATTGTTTTTGTTGGTCAGATTTAGTACAGCACAATATTTAGTACTGAGTCTCCAGTGCTGGAAGCCCCTAAATGTTTCAGTGGAGCATGGGCCATTTGGTCAAGGGTAGATTTTTTACCTAAGATTAAAAAAAACTTGCCTTAAACAAGGGGGTGAACTATAAAGGCACAATTAAGACCAGAAAAATTAAGTAGTTGTGAAGTTAAAATGTCTTCTGGAGCAGAAACAAATCACAGTGTCCTTGAGCAGAATGTTCCCTGTTCAACTGTTCTGTCCAGGGAAACTCAGAACTGCCCAGAAAGATTCTCTGCTGTACAATTTTCAGATGGGGGGGCTTGTTACAATTGGTGGCATAAGAAAGATTTCCTCATTTTGGTATTTGCAAATTAGCAGTGACTGAGCTGATGCAGAAGAAACTGGTGACATCTGTGCTATTCCCTCCAATGGGTGAATAATTCATAATTCCATATGCCATGCATTTGAGCAGGCATCAGAGCACCTTATGGGATATTTCCCAGATAAGAAATTGGTAAACTGAGGCTAACAGAATTAATATTCTATTGCTGCAAGAAGAAAAAACTGGAATTTTCCTGCTTTCATATGACTTTACACAAAAATAAAGATTAAGCTAACTGCTCTAACTGCTTGGTCACAGACTGAGGGTCCCATCACATCAGCTCCAGAACTAACTCAAGACTTCTGAATTAGTTTTCTCTCATATATTTAGTTTTCAATTATAGTTTCATTTATCAGTGTCAAATGAGTTGGTTGTAGATATCACATTGATAAGACAAGTGGCAAAATAAGTCAGGAAAATTGAAGGAAGTTTAAGACATTTCACTTTTTTTTAAAGAAAACCAAGAAAAATTATTGTAAAATAATAGAGTTTATCTCATGATTTTTATTTCCAAAGCTTGTATTGATATGATAGTTCAAGGCACATGAAAGAAACAGAAAAGCAAACACAGATAAGCTGACCAATTTAACAATGGATGACAATATTGATTATCATGATTTTTACACCAAACACTGAAGTGCCATGAAATTTAGGAAACCTGATGCACTGCAGCCACTTGACATGCAAAGCCTTTGCTCTGAGCTCTGTACACTCAGGTTGTGCTGCTCCAAAAATGCCCCAGGAGAGCTGCAGCCTCCAAAGCTGCATCACACCCCAGTGACACATTCTGACCTGGTGCTGCACATGTTGTCAAACAATTCAACTGTACAGTTAGAAAATGGGACAGGCATAAAGAAAAACCACAGCATACACTAATTCAAAAGCTTCTACATGGCAGCTCTAAAGTGACCCACCAAAACTGGGTATTTTCCAAGCACCCCTTAATTCAGGATGTGTATTTCAATTCCTGCATGTCTCTGCAACAAGAGAAGGCAGGAAATTCCTGATGCCATAGTCAGATGAGCAAGCTTTCAGTCGGTAGATCAGTTCCAGCCAGACCTACCATATTTTGCCACAAAATAACATAAGATTCGAGCAGAAAATCTGTATCAGTAATGGAAAGATTTTAGCTTCCAATATCCAGTATTTTCCTACTTTGCAGATAACTGGTTCTCACTGAAGCTAAATCCTCCTTTTTGATACATCATGTGGTAGATAAACATGCCAGGAGCACTTAACCAGCCAAAACCACTTTTTATTTTTTGTTTTTGTTTGTTTGTTTGTTCTAAAAGAATACACGTAACATAATGTGAAATAATCTTTGGTAGCATTTAAAACCCAAGCATATAATACCTGCAAATCACATTTCAGATGTACATCTCTTTGCTGCAAAATCTTTTTCTTCTAGTAAAATTCTGGTTAGTACAAAATCCTATTAAATGTTCCATGATCTGTGCAGGGGGGATGTGAGGGTGGTCCTTAGGGTTGTGTGGTATCCCCATAGAGCTGAAATTCTTGGACTATATTTTCCATGGATCATCTTCTCACACAAATACAGGAATAGTCTTTAGTTTGTATAAAATAAGAAGCACTTGTATTTTCTGGCATGGAATGGCATGGCTGCTTGTTTCAACTGTGTTTAGGGCCTGGAAAACAAAAAGTAGACATTTCATTGTTCATCATCACCCAAAGGTAAGTTACATGTTCTGTTCTCCTCCTTCTCTTTGTCTTTCCTATCACCTCTTTACTTCTCTTCCTAGTTCTTATTTTGATTTCTCCTGGTCCACAGTATCTGTTCAATTTTCTGGGGTTTTCTTGCTCCTTCAGTGTTTGTAAAACTATTTAGATTTGTATGTCACCGAAAAATAACGTAGAGATCACTCCTCAATATCCAATACTTTTGGAATTTTGTCCTGTAGCACTTCCAGAGCAATGACTCTGCTCACAGAGTAATCCCAGCCCCAAGCACCTGATGTTAGACCAGCATGTGCACACTGCCTGGGAAGGTTTTCTGAAGCACATGAGAGCATGCACAGCCCCTACCACACTGGCAGCTCAGAGTCTGTCTAAGGCTCTGTATAACTGGAAAATTGGTTGTTTTGTCAAAATAGAAACCTTAGAAATTTCCCAAGTGATTCCCGTGCCCCTGCTCAGAGGAAGATGCTGGAAGAAAAAGCCTGATGAGCAATTTACTTACGAGTACCTGCCTGACATCTTCCTTACAACTGCAATTATTATTCCTGCAAGGATTGCAACTGCAACAATGATTCCAATAATTATTCCAACCAGTGCAATTGTTCCCAGACCACCTGAAAGAAGAAATTGGGAATGTTAGTATGTATGCCATGGAGACCATTGGTAAGAGGCTGCTGCTAGACCTGGTGCTGTTCTGCTGCATCCCCCTCACTCCTTGGGGAAATTCCTGTCTTGTGAATTGTGAAGTAGGTTTGGATGCTCAGCAGCCTGCAGGCTGCCTTTGGGCTGAAGGGCTCCATGTGGATGTGGGTATGGAGACAGGGATCAGGAGAACCAGGGAGGGCAGCTCAGGGAGGCTGTGCCTCCCCTGAAACTTTTATTTAATGCCATGGGCACAGGAAGGGCTGCTGGAAAGGGAATTGCCTGGCAGTTACATCCCCCCTTGTCTTTATAAACAAATCTTCTCTTTAATACCTTCATCAGGTTCCTCTGGTTCCCCACTCCATTTACCTGCAAAGCCAGAAAAATAATTACAATAATTATCAATAATAATAATTATCATTAACAATAATTACCCACTCTGCTTTGTACAGAGTGTTGCCTTCCAATTTGAAAGGCTATACCCAAGGAAAATTTAATTGACTTTGTGACACTGGTTTGGGGTTGTTCTTTTGATAGGAAATGAGCAAATGAAGTTTGAGATGGTGTTTGAGATTTTCAGATATTGTTTAGTAGATGGCAGTAGAACTTTGATACATAAAAATAGAAATGAAAGGGATTTTTACCATCAATGCTTGGTGTGGTAATTTCATAAGCAGTAGCATTTTCACTTTCTCCATCCGGGACAAAGGAACTTTCTGTGGTCTTCAGCTCTCCAAACTGCAAGAGATTTGTTACATTGTGCAGCCTTGTGGGCAATGACAAGAACTGGCAGGGAAAGAGGGAAAAGAGAACCTTGGTACATTAAGCCCCCATGTATAAAGTAGATTTAATTTCTTGGTCTGTCAGGTGTGGGTGCTTTTTAACTGTCACCTCTCACGTTTGACATGTGTACAGTGACCAGAACAAACCAGGATAAGCTGGGCTGTCTTCCCAGCTAGAGATTTTCTACACCAGATCTCTTGGTGGGACTGCAAAAGGTGTGGGAGGCTGAAGAATTTTGCAGACCTGCCTTTTTTCAGTGGGTTTTTGTAAAATAGTTTTTGAGTTTAGTTTCACTGAAACCGTTTGAGAGATACTGGGTTGGAAGAGGTGGGAAGTGGCAGTGAATAAGAAGGTAGCATAAAGGATCTTTTATTTAGCATTATATACTCACCACTGTTGGTAATTCTTCAAATTCTGTGTCATTTCTGTCTCTGAAATCGATTGTTGCACTTTCTTCTCCTTCTAGAACTGAGCTTGCTGAATAAAATTTTAGAAAATGAGTCAGGATTTTACTTGATAGTCACATGTTCTGTTTCCTCTGACACATAAACTTCATTAAACATGACCTCTGTGCAGGGTTCTGTCTCCCTGCCCTTGCCCACATGGGAATAGGAAATTATTTGGAAAAAGCCTGAATTCTGTTATACTCTTGTCCAAAGCAGGAGTACAAAAAGCTGAAGTACCCATCACTCAACTCTGGTACAACCTTGAAACATACTGGTTACTCACATTTTGTTCAAGAAAAGTTTTCCTTTTTTATTAAGAAAAGTTTCTCCAAAGTGGATGTGATGATTCCAGATTTCAAGCTAAGCATTAGCTATTGGGATAGATTACTCCAAGCATCTTCAATTTTCTAAAATAGTAAAAGCTTTCTCCCTTCTTTCAGCTCAGCCCCAGCTGCAATCTTTATTTTTAGAGCTGTCATCAATGCTTATGGGTGCAGCTATAGTTTGGAAATATTCCTATACAAACAAGTCCTAAGGCTTTTCTAAAGCTGCAAACCCTGGTTGCCATATTTTGAATTTTTAGGTAACAATGTAAGGGTTTTTTATTTTACTCTAGACCCCTAGTTATCTGTGCTCTTTGATGAAATGGATATTCAGATTTTGGCCCACACAGTGCTGTTAATTTACAAACACAGCCATCACTCATTGGCAGGGAAATGAGCTGGAACAAGGTAGAACAGGAAAGATACAGCAGCGTGGAGATAACTGCAGTACCAAAAATGTGCTGGAAACCCAAATATTATTTAATCCAATTTGGTGCTGATTCATAAAGCTGAGAGAGGCAGAGTGATGTTAATGTGGTGTGAGAGCTCCTGGCAGTTTGTAATTCCTGCTGATCACAGGTGAGGCTGCCTGGGGCATGAAGGCCCTGCTAATTCCAGATACCAGGGCTGAAACCAAAGCAAAGAGCAAATAAATGTCCTGAGCAAGTATTTGAGGAAAAAAAAGCACCAAAACCTTCTTTCCTGGATTCAAATAATGCATCTAACTTCTATTTATCAAAGCAGCCAGATCAGAAGAAGGACAGCTCTTCACAGGAGTTCTTTTAAAAATGAAAACTGCAGTACCATTTGAATATCTTACGTATGAGAAATATTCACAACTTCTTTGTTTTATTAAATTGAAACACTGTTTCTACTAATTACACTTTTTATTTAGTGACCTAAAAACGTTCTCATCTCCTCTGCATATGAAGTTGGACAATTCCTGAATTGTTAGATTGGTTCCAAATTCTTTGAATGGAAAACTTTACTACTCCTGAATGCACCCTACTTGTTTTATATATGATATAGAGGCAAGTAAACAGCTTTTATTCTGTGACTGAAATTAGGAAGGATGGGCATTTTGCTTGATAGCAGTCAAAAATGAAAAAAAAGGGTTAAATCTCTTTGGAGATGTGCAGTATCACTCAGAAAATGTTTTTCTTTAACTGTGAATTCCATTTAAATGTTGTTCATTTTTACCTGCCCCTTTTAATATAAAAATGTTATTTGAAATTAAAAAGCTAATATTTAATTTTAAAATTGGTTTAAAAATGTACTGACAGCTTAAAGGAAATTTTTCATGCAGAAGATAAATGATTTGCCATTGAAAAAAAGAATTCCTGGTTTTGCTCAATATTCTCATTTTAATTCTACTGGAAACTTGCAAATATTTTTCCTTTGCTCCCAAAACTGTGTTCTGAACCAAACTAGAATTTTTTTATCCATCTCCACCAATGTAAGATTGAGAGCTTTGTCCCATTGCCAAGAAAACAAACACTGAACTAAGATTTCTCATTCCATGTTTACTGAAGTAAGTAGAATTTTATATTTCTGTATCCTTCCAGCCTGAATACAGATACAGTTTCTGTTCAGGAGCTGGTGTGCTGGTAGTCCTTTAGGCAGTAGTAGATGAAGAAATAATATTTATGTTATGCCAACATGAAGCCAAATATAGTGGTTAATTAAGCCAGTCAGTCTCCCAGAAATCACTTTATAATCCATGGAAAGACTAGAACAGGGTAAATCAGAATTCCAAATTAGGTGGTAAAAATAATGGTTTGGTCATTTTTGATTGAAATACCCCAGATATTGTTGAAGTAGCATAAAAGGGGCTGACTTTTTGTTGTATATTTAGACACTCTCTAAATATCAGTGTGATTTAATATATAGCACTGTTTTATAATCCTTATTTTTTGCTTCTAATTATATCTTTAGAATACAATATCGTGATGTACAATCATGGCTATGTAAGTGTTAAGTGGGAACAAAGAAATAGCAATAGAACTCACAACACAAATGTGTATGGATGAGTTTACCTTGTAATCCCAGGCAGAAGTGAAAAAACATCCTTTATTCACTAGTTGAAAATAAGCACAGATGGAGAAAACCAATTACTAGAGGAAAATGCCCCAGTAGAAGGTGAAATAAATTTTGTATGTTAACTACAAGCAGCTTATTGAGAGAAGCTGCTTATAGTCCTGTCCTGGCAGGAGCTTTCAGCCCTGAAAACTGCCTGAGAGTGAAGGCAGGAAAGGAGACCATGTCACACAGCAAAGGTGTAGAAAATTAGTGAATGTCACAAAGAAACATAAAATAATTTTTCTTCGTGTGACACTTGTTGCAGATTCTTGGCCAGGAGTGTAGAAAACCTATTTCAGTTGTACAGTGATTGACAAAAGGAGGTGGCCCAGATTAATCTTGCCTAATTTTAGGTTCTTAATAAAGGCACCTAAATAAAGTGTCTGCTTGCCCTTATCTTCTTTTATAGTCTGTAGGGAAAAATAAATACCTCTAGAAGATCATTCAGCTCACCTGAGATTTGGGTCACCCTTGGTGCTGCTGCCTTTCCCCAACTGCAAAGGGAAGCTGGAGCCTGGCCCTGTGAAGTGCCCAAAGCTCAGGCTGATCTGGTTTCTGCCAGCCTGAAGGTCCTGCCCCAGCCCTGCTCAAGCTGAGGGTCTGTATTTGATGCAGAGAAGCCCCTGGATTATTTCCAGGTTCATTTTAGACCAGCAGTGATAATGTTTACACACAACCCAAATATTACCCAGAGAAAGACTGGGAGGCAGTTTATTATCAGTGCTCTGCATTTGTAGGAAGGAACTCTGGACACTAGACAGCTCTTTGTTGGAGAAAGCCATAAATAATTAAATATTGGAATGAAATTGGGAGACACTGCTGGACTTTAAGCTTCTTACACTGTACAAGGCTCAGCACCACTGACATCAAAGGGAATGTAACTGGGATTGAAGGGGTGTGTGCTTGTGTCATTTCTTGGTTTTGATGTGGGCCAAATGTAGCAAGAGTCAGGGTTAAGTGGTGCTTCTGCATGTGTTCTTAATATTATCTTAGAGGAGGCTGTAAATAAAAACATTGCCTCACAGTGCTGGGCTGTCTCCAGGGGAGCCTCCTCTGTTGCAGCTATACATTGCTGCAGATGTGAATTAATCATTGCATCCCCTCCTGCCAGAGTTCCAGCTGGGAGCCTTTCAGTTCAAAGTTCCAGCTGCTCTCAGGCACAGCTTCTCACACCAGGACAAAATCTGACGTCTTTAAAAGTTTAACACTACTTTGAAAACCTCCCATGACCCACTTAGGGGAAGCTGAGCTCACAACTTCCATGCACAGTGACAGTTTACTAGAGAAACCTCTTAGGGCTGCTTGCAAGGCACAGTGGTTGTGTTGGAAAGCAGAGGGAGTTGTAAAACTGTTGTTCATTAGCATTTCTTTCAGGTATCTCCAAAACCAACAAAGACACTTCTGAAGATGAAAAATGTTGTAGGACCTCGTTTCTTTCCTTGTATAAACCTGAACAAACCCAAACACCGTTGGGTAAAGGCAGCTGTAAGCCTGTATTTTAGCTTAGTCCTTGAAATAGGAAGTCCTCAAAATAGAATGTTTCCATTTCTGATAAGAGACCAGGAGATAAAAATGGCAAACCTTAAAAGATTCCCTCCAGCAAGTACTGCAATAATCCTTTGCTCATTGCCCTCTGCTTCTACATGAAAAAAATACCCAAAAAACCAAAAAAACCCCCACCAGCTTCAGTTATTTCTAACAGCTAAAAATATTAACTAGCAGAGAGTTTAGCAGGATGGGTCGCTTGGGACTTATCACTTTTCTGTTGGAATTGTAACTGAGCAAACATCTGGAGCTGACTGATGGTTTTCAGCATCTGCTTCCGGGATTGTCACAGACCAAGGGGTGTTGTTTGAGGAGCTGGGTGGGGATGTGTGTGTTGGCCATCCTGTTTTGTCTGCATTTCATTCAGCATTTGTGTCCTGATACAGGAATTGCCTTTCTGCAGAAGTGTTCTTCACTTAGACACCGTCATTTGATTGTGAACAAGCTGAGTCTTAGTCAGTATGTCATGACTGGAATTAGTTCTGGTGTAGTTCAGTGAGAACTTCTCTTCATGGTGGTAACAAAATTGCATGATTTGCAAGGGATCTGCCTTTTAAATACAGCAGCTCTGTAATTTTCAAAAGCAGTTTTGTCTGTGATTTGGTTTCATCCTCAATTCAAGAGTCATGTCCAAAACCTACAGCATTAGCTTAATTTTGTCTGAGGATAGTTTTCCATTATTTTTATATTTTTGGATTTTTTTTTTTTTTAAAGTATACAGGTGTCTCTTGTTGTGAAATTGTTCAACACTGCCAAATCCAAGCCACAAATTTTTTGTACTTTGAAATGTAAACGTTTGAAGAATATGATATAGTGAATTCTGGAGTTGTATTTTACAACTTGAATCTTTGGACAGTTAAAATTTTCAGACTTCAGAAAAGTAAGGAAATTTGTTAATGAGAACTGAAATTCTCATTTGTACCTGGGGCTCCTGCAAAATCATACCTGCAGTATCCAGAGAGCTCTGTGTCCTTGGCCTGTTTAGGGCCACAACATTGGCATTTTCTTTCTCTGTTAATTCTTTCTGGGAGTTGGAGTCATCTGTCATGCCATTAAAAATCCCCTGGCGTGTATTTAAGTGTCTAGACTGTTGTTCAGGAGAAAGTATGTACTGTCTAAATCCTGAAGTGCTTTCTGCAGTTTCCTTAGACAAAGACTGACAGCTTTGCTGTGTATAACAAAGGAAGGTGGGTGACAGAATACCAGAAACTTTGGAAAGTGTCTGCCAGTTGGAAAATGGTCATGAAGCACAAGGAAGGATTTAACTCGGCCTTATTTAGAGTATGACTGGCTTTGGCCAGGTATTCCATGTAGCTCGTGATGACAATGCTTTGCTGAATTGTCAGAAACATTTCCTTTGCTCACCACACCCTGCTCCAGATGGGTTTGATTGCTGGGGCTGGCTTAGCCAAAGGAACAAAGCCAGAGTTTAAACCGACAGTGCCAAGTGGCAAAGAACCACTTGGCTGCTCCTCGAGTAAATCACATTTCTTCTGAATGTTACAGTATTCTACTGACAGAAAAGCAAACCGAAATGTGCTTTAACTGGGCAGATAGAGAGAAGAAACTGCTCTTCAAGTGCTTGGGGTGTGCAATGATCCCAACCAGAGTCATGAAACCAGGAGAGGAGAAGCTGGAAAATTCCTCAGCTTTGTCTTGCACGGTAAAATCAGCCACAGAGCTGTGGGCATTAGGAAGGAAATGACAAACTCCTTTACAGGATATTCCTTTAAAATATTCCTTGCTGAACTAGAGATTAATATTCCAAATTTATGCTTTTAATAACGTTGCTGTGTCAACCTCTGCTTTCTTGTCTACTAAGCAGGCTGACCTCAGACTTGCTCTCCCCTGAATATGGGATAAAATTGCTTTCTTGTTGAGATTTGCAGCCCCGTGACCCTGTTTCCCTCTTTGCAATTTTACTAACAGTCTAATTGTTTCCTCTGAGCAGTGAGGGATGGAGCAAGGTTGGGCTTGTGATCAAGGTGTAAATGTCTTTTGTAACTTGCTGTGAAGTGGCAGAATCACAGAACTTTCCTCTTTCACTGCATGGCTGACTGGGAAGGAGAATTGCAGCCAAGACAAGGAGAAAAGTACAAAACTTGGGGTAAGGGATCAGCAAATTGGAGAGATGTGCAGCACAAAGCAGGATCTGCATACAAACACTGGGATATGCAAATGCAAATGAAAAGAATTAAGAAATTACCTCTAATACAGCAATAAATTAATCTTTTCCTTAAATTATTTCCTTCCCTGGACTCTGAGGCTACAGCCTCACAGCTGCCTTGCTGTAGATTACCAACCCTTTGTATCTGCAAGCAGAATGTTTTACAGATTCCTCAATTCATTTGTTTGAAATACTCACGCCAGACACTGAGCTGGAATCTCTTAGGTGTTAATTCTGTTCACACAGTGATTTTTGGCTACCTCCTTTATATTGCCATGCAGCAGGCAAGTTCCCTTCAAATGTGTTTAGTCTGACTTTTATACTCCACTAACAATAGACTAGCTAATGTTTGGATGGGTTTCACAGTCATAAAAACATTTTACTGTGGGTTTGGAGTTAAGTGTGTCCCCATTACAGATTTAGCAGTGCCTCAAGCTCTCCTAACAGAGTTCATGCGTGCCTGAAAATGGTGGTGGTGTAACAGCAGGGTTGTGCCCTCACAAAGGATTATTCTGGTGCAGTTCGTGCTGGATGTTGTGGTGTTTGTAATCACCAAGTACAAGGATGGAAAAAACATGAGGAAGTCATAAAGCAACATGAGAATGTGCTCAGCATCAGCTTCTCTGTCCTTTGAGGGTTTTTGGCCAAGCTTCTGAGATGGAGAGCTGGAAATCAATAGTGCATTTGTCTCTTATTTCCCCTCATTTGTTTCTCTTCAGCACATCCCAGCATACCTATACTCGCCATGCCACATCTTTTTCTGAAATTCTGTGTCACAAACTGTGCACGGCAGAGCTCTGAGCTTTGCTGGGGGGTTAATCCCCGTGCAGGGCATGGTCTGTGCCCTCCCAAACCAGAGGGGCCCTTTGAGAGCACCTGGGAGGCCACACGGGGCAGGAACTGGCAGCATTTGGGTTCCATCCTCTAGTCCCTGACCACATCCAGACAAAAAGCAAACAAACCAACAAAATAAACGTGCCCCGGGGCCAGCAGCAGCAGTGGCATTTCTGTGGTCCCCGTGGCTCACCTGAGGTGACACATGGACACACAGCTCAGGGTCCTGCTGGAGCCTCGCAGCCTGAAACCTCCCTGCACTGCCCCGATATTCACATGAATGTTCTCCAGCTTCTTTGCTGATTGGTTTGTTTATTTGTTTGTTTGTTTTTCAGATGATTTACAAGTCCTTGGGTCTGAGGTAAAAGCCCAGATTCAGTAAAACTGCTGAATTGCAGGAGCTGAGAATCTGGCCTCCCTGTTTCCAGTTTTAGTGTGCAGCCTGAGCTAATGAAAGGTCCACTTGTAAGCCCTTAAATATGACTCTTTTCTTTGTTTGTGAACTTACAGATTCAAAAACGAACTGTTGGGATGCAGATGTGCAAACTTCTCTGCTTGCCCAGCTGAGAAATTGAATTTTATTTGTTCTCTGCCAGTCTCCCCCAATGACACTGAAAAATTCAGATACACTGATTTTCAGACCTACTAACTGAGATTCAGCAAGAGGATTTTCTCCTTCCAGTGATGATTGTTTTGGATATTGGACATGCAGGGTTAGATTCATACATGGGATGTGTAAGAGTACTCCTCATTCTTCATGCAGGATGAAAGGTTGTGCAGTGTTTATTTAGTAGAAAACTGGATCCATTCTGAGTCAAATGTGACTGTTCCATTTGCTTGTACATTTTGTTTACAACCAGCAGTTGAAATCAAACAGTTTGATTTTCAAAAGGCTTTAGAGTTGCCTGATTTTATTGTTTAGTTTTGCCACTGAAACAGTGACAGAGTTTGGCTAGATCAGGACTCTTTTGAAACAATCTTTTCTTGTGATTGTGTCAATTCTCTTTGTTGTGATTTTGAAAAACAGAAAACTTTTTAGTCCTTCATAGCTGACTATAAATTCCAATTTCCTTTCTTATGGTATAAATACTTTTTATCTGAATTATGTTCTTATTTTCAGTCCAAACCAAATGTAACCTGACCTAGTATAAACCCGCCTTGCATAAGGAAATACAATCTAATGTTTGCCTCTAGGTAAGATCAGGCACACAGACAGTTGATACAGCCCAAGTGACATGTGGTATCTTGTTAAACAATCATGTTAACTTTTGTTCATGTTATGTGACAGCCAGCAGAGTAATCCCCCTCCCTGCCATGACACAGCACCATGGGAAAGGTTTAGAATCAGGAAATGTGTTGCCTCTGCCAAGCACTGGTTTGGATGCTTGTTCAGGCCAATTTCCATCTCAGCCCCTTTGGTCTGATTCTGTGTGTGAAGATTTGCCTGAGTTTTGACATGCTGGACAAGACCAGCAGGGCCAAAATTATCTGCTCATATGATAATGATAATGAGGATTATTATTATTAATAATAGTAATAATGCTTTTGGAAATTGGAAATATGCTTCCTGATGGAAACAAAGCTGCTTTTCTCAATCTGGAGTGCCCAGCCATAAGAAAAGGGTAACTGCAGGTTTCCCTATGGCCTGTTCCAGGTTAAGAGGTATCAGGATGAGACTTTTCCCTCTAAAACCCTCAGGCCATGCTGTGCTCCCCAGAGGTTCATGTGCCCACCAAGCAAGTCAAACCTTCTCCCAGTTCCCTGTCAGCCAGCAGAGATTGTTGAAGGTGGCATTGTCGTTTCATGTCTGTTCTAACCTGTAATTGCTGCTGGTTATCAGTAAACAGCAGTGATAAACACTAAATACTCCAGACTTATTTTATCTGGAGTCTGTTTTCCTGGTGTATCCTTTGGAAGTTATCCTAAATTACTGGCTCCATGTGAAGAAAAGGTCATAAAACCTAAATAGACACAGAAAACCTAAAATACTGTAAATCATATTTTTATCCAACTCTGGAGTTCAATGCAAACTGTACAGGTAATAAAGCAGAGGTAGGATTCTGCAAGCAGGAAATATTTTTGTATTTATTATGACTAGTAGGATTTCAGCCTGGTCATGGCTGGATTCCTCTCAGAGTTGGGAGAAAATATGCTTCAAAACTTCTCAAAATCCTGAAGATGAAACACCTTTTAACCTGTAATTCTGGTATCTCAGATTGCTTGAGGCAATTCTCTAAAAGAGTGGTGGTTTTGCCTCATTTCTAACGGCTTTAAACGTTGGTACATTTAATATAGATGCTTTTTAAGAACAAGCTGGCTGGGTGAGCCTAGAAAACAACTTTTGTGACCTGCCTAATATTCGTTGATTTTAGTTTTTCTGTGAAGTTTTGGAGCATAACTCCAAATTTCAGCCCCATGGTCTGACATACAGACTGACATTAGAAGTTTCAAGTCAATATCCACACAGTGTACACCCATATAGCTCCATCCTTTCAGCACGATGATACTGATCGTTAACGGGCCAAAATCAGGGAATTTTTTTTCAGTTTGAGTCCCCAGATCTAAGCCTGGTGAGGAGATCTGTGCTTTCCAAGAGCAGTGGGCTGAGTTTAAAGCTCGTGCATTCAGAGCCCTGGCACTTGGAACTGCTGGGCTGCTCCCTGGCAGGAGCCCCATGGCCATGGCAGCTCTGAACCTCATTGCCTCATGGCCAATTCATTCACCACGAGTCAAATGCTGCTCAGCAAAGCTGAGTTTCACAATGTCATTCCTGGGCAGGGTAATTCTGATTTACTCTTAACAAATCAGACTCCTCTCCTTCAGCTGTAGAAAGACTTAAACGTTTATTTTACCTAAAAGTGTATATTGTATCTTTCTTATAAAATTCAAAATACATAGCTTTCCAATTTAATCTTTTTGGTACATAACACTTTTCATATCTCTTTGTCAATAATTCCCCCTGGTTTAGTTTCCTTCATTGTATATGCATTGCTTCTGGCTAAGTTGGACTTAGCAAAGCCCTGCATAAGGCTCAAATGCTAAGAGTCTGCAATGTCTCTAAGCACAGAAGTTAAACTCCTGAATGAGCAGATTTACAAGTTACTTTCATGGCATTACACCCCTAAATGTCAGTAAAACTCAGTCCCTGCTCGCAGTGTGTTCCAGGGGGGCTGGAGCCATTTCCAGGGAAAATCTCCCCTGCCCCTCTCCCTCCCTCACACACACACAGAATTCTTTCCTAATAGACTCAAACTCAGCCCAGAAGAAAACTTTTGCTGTGTTTCTTTCCAGATCACAGCTGCAGCTTAAGGATTTCAAAGAAAGTTTTACAAACAGGTCAGAGTAACTATGCAACCCATGAGAGAGCACAGAAACTGCTAAATTACAGGAAATGACTGGAAATAATTGTAACCAAACTTTCTCCTTACCTTCTTGAGCAAGTGCTACAAAAGGCAGGCTCCCGAGGAGGAAGATGAAGAGTAGAGCTTTTATAAACATATTTGATCTGCTTAGAGAGTCGCTTTCCAATCCTGAAACCAGACGGGTCCAAATTCGAATTTTTTCTTTTAGAGGCAGTGGAGAATTAGGATGATAAAAAGAAATCACTGCAAAAAAATACTTTGGTATTCCAAATATTCCTTCGGCTGCTGTAGCGTGAAGAGGGGAGGTTTTCTCAGATGATAACTGAGCAGTTAAAGAAAACTGAGTGGAGTCAGAATTATTTTCTTTAGCCAAGGGATGGGAGCAGCCTAAAGTGGTCCTCAATGAGCAGCCAGGCCCGCCCTCCCCACGCTGTTTGGTCAGGACCAAAATTATGATCTCAGCTCAGGTTTAAAGTTACAGGACCCGTTGTGGCTTTCAGGAGACTTTTATTTAGCAATGGGGGAAAAGGAATTTAAGCAAAGCGAGGTGTTCCCTCCCTTCTGCCAACTGTCTTTAAGAAATCCTTGAGATCCAACACTAAGGACACTCTTCTGGTTATTTCCAGCAGTTAACTGATGTTTTTTTCATTTCCAAGTGAGCCCCCATGTTTATCTAAGCAAGTGTGGTACTGAATGTGCATTTAGGGTTACTGAAATAGTTTTTAGGACAGGCTCTTTAATTCTGCAGTAAATACTGTCTGAATTTCCCTGTGTGTCTCTCAGCTTGTGTCCTCAAGTGACATCCTGGCTCTGCTCGACCTGTTCTTTCTGCCCAGACTCACTGGCCTTGGAGAGCTGATCCCACCCTCCAGAGAGAGGATTTTTCCTTTTCTTGTGCAATATTCCTTTTTCCTTGTCTGTGTAGATTCTGGGCAGCAGCTTTGCAGGGCAGGAGTGCGAGGTTGGATCCCCCACCATGGGTAGGAGACACCTCTGCTCACTGGGCATGGCTGTGGGACACAAACTGGGCTGAACTGGACCTGGGGAGCAAGGATTTACATCAATCCTCTTGTGAATTTTGCCTCTTCTGGGGCAGGGGATAGTCTACAGAGTTACCTCTGTATATTTATATTATATATGTATATTATATCATCTGTATGTTATATTTAAGAGTGTAGTGAGTTTTAACCAGGGCTCATGTGTGAACTCAGTGTCCCAGTGACAGAGCTGGGTGAGGAAATGTGAGACCTTCTCCTTCCAGCACAGCAGCAGCACAGATTTATTTCCTTTCACAGATTTATTTCCTTTCACAGATTTATTTCCTTTCTGCCCACAGCTGTCGAATCTCTGCCAGAGGAGTGGGACAGACTTGTGGCAGAGGTTTTGTCTTTTTCTAAATACACACAAACAACCCCAACAACCCAAACAAAAAAAAGAACCCCCTAAACCAGGGTGGAATTGTTCTGCTCAGGGAATGTGGGGCAGAGCTGTCATTACAGACCCCACAACACTTGGTGCTATAAAGGCACCATGAAAAGTCTAAACATGAGCAGGGATGTAAAAAGGGCTGCAGATGGGAATGCAACACCTTCCATGGGGATTTTCTTTCCTTCAGGAAGTGATAGGTGGCAAAGGAATTTGTTAGCTATCAATTATGGTGCTATAATTGTGTTATTTGTGATGAAAAGGAGTGTGGGATGAGAACAGTTGGTGCCAATGCAAAGAAACAACAGGCAATATTGGCTGATTGTCTTCAGGAAAACAGCAAAATAAATATTGCCATGCACTAACTTTCAGCATCTTAAAATCTGGGATTAATTATTTCTTGATAACTCTGCTTCAAATTTATTTAAAAGAATGTTTGCTTATTGGGGAAATGTTCCTCATAGGAAACTGAAGCTTGCTAGGGGACCATGTCAGTTTTCATGGAACTTATTTTGAAAGACTGAAACAAATTCTTTTTTACCTTATCAGAATGGAATGTTTGGAATTCTGTATGTATCTTCAGAACAAAAAATTAATGCAGTACACTATGAAAGACAAACCAGAACAAACAGTGACTTTTAAATGTTAACAAATTTGCAACAAGAGTAAAAAGAAGGGATTTTTAGAATTCATTCAATTTTCAAAAGTATTCAGAAGACCTTTTACTTTTATGATTATTCATATAAATGAATTTGTCTCATATTTAAGAATAAGTCTTTCTGAAGGAGAAGCTTTTTGTTGAATTATATAAATTCTGGCTTTACACGGTGCTGTATTCTGGGTAAAGAGTTGAGACACTTGAGCTTTCAGGAACTGGAGATATCCAAGTTCCAGTTTCAACACTTTTCAATACTTCTATTATTCTTCCTAATAAGGAATAGTTTCTTCTATATGAGGCTATTTCTCCTGCTCCAGCCTGTTCCTGGAAGGAAAACTCCCTAGATAAATTTACTGCACTATGAAGAATTTAGTAAAATCATCTTTTATCACGGCATCATAGTGCAACAAAGGGCAAGAAATGTGTCCACAGTGCAAAAGAAGTTGGAGCAAAAGCTAGAAATGTCTTGGGATGGAATTGTTCCTGAAGGACAGCAGGGCCAGGAGCTTGCCTTGGTGGGGACAGAATGTTGCTGTGCAAGGAGATCAAGGCTGGGAAACGCGGCTGAACCCTCTGATTGAAAACATCAACAAAATTCTTTCAGAGGAGCCAATATACCCTTGGGAGAGGGGATGGATCCAGGGAGATGAGGGAGCAGTTTTCCTCTGAACTGCACCAGATTAAGGGGCTTTAATGAAACTGTGGTTTGCAATTCTGTTAAGTCAATGGGTTCTGTGGCAATAAAGGAGTTATTCCAGGTTCTGATTGAACAATTCATGTGCATTCAAAGCAGCCCCTAGCCCTGTCCCGTGTCAGAGCAGGAGTGAGCACACACCTGAGTGTTTGTGCTGCTGCAGAGGATCTGCACGAGTGCCCCAGTGCTGCCATGAAATTCCAGTTAGGTCCGTGCAGGGATGTTGTAATTTGGTCTGGGTGTGTTATGACAATTCCCACAAATTGCCAGGATATGAGTGCATGGGTCACTCTTTCTTTCTCTTTTTTTTTTTTTTTTGCCAGGCAGGTCTGTGTTTTTAATCCCCGTGGTTTAGGGGAGGAGGTGGAAAGGGTCTGGAGGACACTCAGCACTTGTGTTTTCATTTCACAATCCATTCTTTCCATCTCGTTGTATCAGGTTTGCAGAGTCTTGTGGGAGGTTTAGGCTGTCCCTGGTTCACTGGGAGCAAGGAATGAGCCAGGGCTGGGGGAGTGGAGCAGGGGTGGCTGCAGCCTGCAATGTGCTCACAGCAGAGCTCTGGGGGAGGATGTCCCCTCCCTCACTCAGTGTCACACCAACCCAGGGCTGGGACTCAGTCAGAGCTTCCCCCATCACAAAAGGGTTTGACTTCGTGTCAGTAACCCATGAGATGGGAACACGATCAGCCACACTCAGTTTAATGTCCACTGTGCAGACCAAAGTTACACCCAAGGGTGAATTCTCTCTAAACACACACCAGGAAGGGCACACAAATATTCCACACAGGAATATCCCACAAAGTCTCACAAGGGCAGGGGTTTTAGCATGGGAGCACTTTTGAATGTCCTGGCTTCTGGCTGACTTCTTACAGAATTTTTCATGAATGTGCAACTCCGTGTGCTGCTAAAATTTCCCTTTCCATGGAACCGTCTCATCCATCGTCACTGGACAAGTGAAATTCTAGCTTACAACATCTCCAATCCACAGAAACTAAACCTGCATTTTCCCTTCCTGTTCTTTCAGTAAAAACACTCAAAAAATGTCAATTAAGCGTTCTATCTGATGACATCCTTCACAAATCTGCTCCGTAACTCAAAAATAAATACTGTCTCTTTCTGTTGCCAAATTTCCTGTTTCTGTACCCTGGGGGCAGCTGTGGGCCTTGCAATATTTGGTCAGAAACATAAAAGATGTTTTCTGCAAGCTTTATTAATTTTCAAGCCATTTCCTGTTTTCCCTTTGCAGCCAAACCCATCCCTTTTGGCAGGTACTGAAAGACAGGAACACCCAATTCAAGAAGAAAAGTTCAATTACTTAAAAGAGGAGGAGTCCCCAGGTGATAGCTCCAATTTTTGTTATCTGCTTTCCATGAGGTAACTTTGCTTTACTGAGGTGATCTCCCAGCAGATTATACTGTGTGGGATTGCAGACAGCTTTTACAAAACTACAGATCCTTGCCTTCAGGAAAATCTTTTACCTTCCCTTATTCCCAAACTGGTAGAGTTCAAATCCCTCATAACTTGTCACTGATTTATGCAGTCCTTAAAGATGTGTCACTTCTGGGTTGGAGTCCCTGTGGGTTTAGTTTCTGATTTTTGGATTGCAAGAGATGAGAACACCTTGTAGCCTCCAGCTGCTCGAATGGAAATGCTGGAGTTTGTTACTGGGCAGGTGTCAGGGAATGAGAAAATTGAAGGTGCTGCTTTCACCCTGTCTGTGTTTCAGGGACACCACCTGTGATGTGAAATCAGACTTGTTAGTAAAAAAAAAAGTAAAATGTGTCCTACAGGAAGGGATTGGTCTCAGTATGGACAAACTCAAATATTCATATTATGCAGCTTTTTTAAGATAAGCAGCTATAAATCAAACCCTGTTCCTTGACCATCTGTGCTCCTGACAGTGTAATAAATGCACAGAGCTTGGGCAGCCCAAGCTGTCAGATGTGGAGAAGAGAGATTGTGAATGAGAAAATTGCATCAATGCTTGAGGTTGGAGTCCTTAAGATACAACAAGGGTATTGTCAGTCAGTTTTAGAGATGGGGCTGCATTTTCAGCTGATAGAAATCAGTTTCACCAAAATCAATATATACCAGCATTCACAAACCTGCCCTCCAATCTATGGGACATAGAGGAAACCAAAAATATTTCAGGATCTGAGAAATGGGCACACACTGAGTCAGTGCCTCCAGGCTGTACAGGAGGCTGGTGGAGAGAGAAATTTTGGGGCAGCCAGGTGCCATCCTAGCCAGGAAATCTAGGTGCATTGAATTGACTCTCAAAATAAATACATTTAAAGATAAAGAAGCAAGTCTCTACACTTTAAATAGTTCCATTTGAGATTTATGGGCAGATGTTCTTTGCACAAGTTGCTGTTCTCCATGATGGCATTTTAGTCAGTCCTGAAAAGAGCTGATTAAGATGTGCTGGGAGAGGGCACAGTAGTTTTGTGTAGAGCAAGTTGGTTTATGTAAAATGCCAAGATTTCTCTATGATATTTCGAAGTCTGTCATTCGATGCTGAAGTTTCAAAGTTGAAACTGGATTTTGTTCGTATTTTCAGGTTTTTCATTGGGAGCAGATGAATTCAGGCCATATAACACAAAAGCCTGAACTACATTTTTTTATGTAAGATAACACCACTGCCCACCTGAAGGAAAACACAGGTGTGAAAGGAGGAGGAGACATTTGGTAGATGCTCTGCAGTGCCTTTCTCAAGAGGATTTGAGTGTTGGTTGTTTCTAGGGACCCTGGAGCAGAGCTTTCAGCTGCTTCCTCAATGAGGCTTTCACCAGAGACAGAGAAATTCTCAGAGGACACAGTCCTGAAAACATAAGTTTATGGAGGTCAAGAGGTGAAGAGCTGACTGCAGGGAGTGGACATTCTCCTCAGCAACTGGGATTTCTGTCAGTGAGTACCTTGTAGAGAAAAAGGCTTCTCAAAGTCTGCCTGCAGCTGCCTCTACGTGACACACAATGGAGTGACTCAGAGTTAAATATGGAATGCCCACTCTTTACTACTTTTAAACTTGTCACTGACCACCATGTATTTAACAAAAAATTATAAGGTTGAGGTAGGTTTCCTTAGGTCAGGAGTGTTTTTTAACTAGAACAGTTATATAAGGAAAGTAACACAGCAATGGAGCCAGAAGGGGAAAATACACAGACTGTGAACTCAGACTCATTTAATGCAGAATGGTCCTAGGAGTTTGTTAATACTCTCAGAGCCTTTCACTGCTTTGAGAGTGAGCTTATACAGATAAAGCAAATGTCTGCCAGTAGGAATTTACATGCCCTATTTTTTTAAAATACACATTTTGATAGTGTGCTGGAAATTTAGCAAGAGACATTGAAATCCTGACAAGGTGACTGAGATCACACCTGCTGGGAATTTCAGCACAACCTGGGGCTATTTGAAGCCATTCTGTGTCCCAGCCACAGGACCTAACCCAGGAGCTCTCTGGGCACCTTCAAGGTGTAGCAGGACTTGCCTGGGTTTACAGGGAGAGGGACCAAGGCACACACTGCATTAGGGCACAGCAAGTTCCTCATTAAATGAATAATTGTGTCTCTGAATGAACTTTCTTTGAGAAGAAATGAAATGCACGTGGATGAATAAATGACAAATACTACCCCCGTGAAGCTTCGTGAAAAAACTCCCCTTTCAACTCTGATTGTAGGGAGGAATCACGTATAAAATAATGTGGTTTCTTTCCCTTTCTGGGAACAAAGCAGGTTCCCAAGAATAAGGAGCTTTGTGGAGGAAGTGCACAAATGAGCAAAGGCTGGTGGAAAGGAGAGTTGTGTTTCAAATGGGGAGGGAGGGACAGAAAAGCAGGTCCGGGGGGGGGAAGAAGAGTCAGGAATGTGGGGAAGGAGTGAGCGCAGAGGGTGTTTGCCCTTCCTGACTGTGGCTGGGATTTATCTGCAAACAACGTGAGTGAATCAACAAAAAGAGCCCATTCCACAGAGCCTGCGGCCACGAGAGGGAGTGAGATATTCACGGGTCCTGGCTGGGATGAAATTCCCTCCGTGCAGGGCTGGATCCAGCGCTTCCCTAACCCCAGTGAGTCATTTGAGCTGAGAAATGCACTCCACACAAGGGAGGTTTGAGCTGCAATGGTTTTTTGCCACATCTTCGAGAAGCAGCATGGTTTTCCACGCCAGCTGTGTGTCCAGATGGGGACGGGAATGTGTGGATTGGTGAGAGAAACAAGGCAGAGTGATGCCAGCAGAGAAACCAGGGGTTTGCCAGCCACGGTGCCCCCAGCCCACCTGACTGGCACCCACATCAACAGGGAGCAGCACCCAGAGAATTTTATTAAGGATCAAAGCACACCTCAACTAAAAATGGATCCAAGCATTGAAATGAGGGCAGAGATCATGGGTGTTTCAGCTCTTCTGCAAAATCTGGATTCATTCACATATTATCGCACTGACGTGTCGCTGAACCATGCACTGCAATCTCGTAAAATGAAATTCTCTACCAGTGAGTTTAATAAAGGATCTCAGCTGGCACTGGGAATGCTTTGTCTAGGAGAAATACTACACCAAGAGCATGGCTTTACAAACATTTCTGCCAAATGTTTATAATATTGCACTGTTTTCTGAACAATGACGTGAATAAACATCATGGCAAGGGAAAAAAGCAACAAAGGACACCAAAATATTTAACGAATCTTCATCGTAGTTAAAACAATGATCAGATTCAGAGTCTGACTTTTTTGTCTGGACTACAGTATAAATTGTTTATGTCTGGATAAAATGAAATGATGACTTGAGAGTGAGTAGTGCCTGTGAGGAGAAGGTGGACCTCGAGGAATAGGATAAAAAGGAGTTCACAGAGATAGACCCATAGACCTTATCTTGCCTTGCTCAAACCCCTGCCTGGGCTGGCTTTGTGTGACAGCAGCCTGTCAGCCCAGGGAGACAAGGGAAGGCAGTTTAAATGCAGGATTTTCCTATCTAAGGGGTAAGTTAATTCATGCTTCAAATTAGGGAATGAATGTTTAATGCTTTGCTCGGTATTTGCAAGACCTGTCTTGCATAAACTGCTCCTGGACACAAAGGAGAAGGAGGTGGCTGCACTCTTGGAGGCTGCTCAGCACTTTGATAGCCCCAAGCCATCTACACAGGTCTTCACATCAAGGCACTATTGTGTTGTTAAAAAATAAATATTTAAAAGCCCGGGCCTTTTAACATGGAAATGCTGAAAGCTTTTGCAGTGAATATCATTTAACTTTAAAGCTCCATCCTGTTGCTGCTTCGAGTTATTTCCATATGAAATGGTGGGGAAACTGAGGTCCTGAGCACTCTGGTGACTTTCCCAAGGTTATAGAGTAGATGGGATTGTAAATCAGTGTTGCAGATTCTCTCTCCAGTGCCAATACCTTTTCTATCCTATAAACCAATTCATTAAACACAAGCAGTGAATTAAGAGGGGTTTTCTTCATTGCAATGTTACTATTATCTTGCTTTCACTGCAGGAAACTGAATTAGAGGACCATGATTCATGGATTTGTGGGCGTGGACAGCTGTACACCAAGTACAAAGAATATTAACAGTTCTAATCGCCTGCAAGCACTCCAGATAATTCAGTGTCGTTCACAGCAAACAAGATTACTCCTCAAATGGGTGACTGAGATCGAAATATCTTGTATTCTAGCCCAAAAGTCTGAGAGCAGTTGTACCCCTTCCCCTGTTTAAAACAGGGAGGCTCCAAGGTACTACATTCTAAGTGTGAGCTAAGGTTAAACTCTGGATTTGAGACGGATTTTTTTAACCTCAGAGTGTGAATCCATGGAGTTTGATCTGTACTTCATTACTGTATAGAACATTTATGTTGTAAAAAGCTGTGTGCACATAAATCTTCCCAAGGGCTCCCCAGGAATTCTCGACTCCTTACCTGGTGCTGCCTGATTGGTGACAATATCACAGTAAACTGGATTTTCTGAAAAGTGACAAGTCTAAAAACAAATTAAAAATCACTAGGGCTTTCTTGAATATTTGCATTAACTAATCCTTTATTGCATGATTTTTTTTTAGCATCACAAGTGACTGATTCATCTTACTGAAAGACTGGACATTAAACCCTTCTTATTGGTAAGATTTTTAATTCTGTTCTTCTGCCCATCCCATGGAATAGGATGTAATACCTGACTGGGATAGTAGCCAGAGGAAAGCTGATCTTCTGGATAATGTTTGACTTATGTAATTTTGGTGAAAGGAAAGGTCCTACCTTTAGAGACCCAAGAATAACAATACAAAGAAAAGTAATTTTCAATTTTATTTTTTTGTTGAGCACGTCTTGTTAGACATTTTTGGTTTCTCTATTTTTAGTCTGCAGCCATTCTACAATTCCTAAAAATGTCTTTTTGCTTGTAGCACTGCCTGAGAAAATGGACAGTGCATTCCACATGTTACCATGTGGAGACAACATTTTTACCGTATCCATTTTTTGTGCTGAAAAATTTACAAGAGCCTGAAGCAAACTTACTTTCTCTTCTGTGTTCCCTTCAAATTTGAGATTTGAGAGATTTCACTTATTCCTTTCTTGTGAGATGGATTTCTTTTTAATGCAACTAAAGAAAAAAATAAAAAGTATGTGGAACCATCTCAGGTTGTGATGCCTGAGAGCACTGCACAGTGCCCATTAACTTCTCTAACATTCCCCAGGGAGGAAATTCTGATGTTTACCTTTTTTTTTGTGATGTTACTCAGCTTTAGTGTCTTTGAAATGAGGCAGACCCCAGAACTGCAGGAGGCAGTATAAGCAGATGTAAGAAGGATTTATCCAGACATAAATTAAACCATAAAACTGGCCCAGGGCACTGAGCTCCCCCTGCCTGCACAGGAGCACCAGGTTAGTGTGGGGCAGCTCTGGGTGCTGAGGCCCCTCCACCTCCCCACACCAAGGGTCCTATGAATTTCCAGGATTCCAATCATTTGTGCCACTGCAGAAACACATCCCAGGCTGCAAATCCTGTGTTAGAGCAGTGTGCACCAGCCCAGGTGTGCTTTAGGTTACAATACAGGATGTGACCAAAAGTTTGTATTCTGTCATCATGTGATAAAAACAGCTGGGGCAGTGATCCTGATCTCTGTGGGGATATCCTCTGTTCATGTTCCAGCTGTTCACCCAGCTGTTGCAGTGTTCTTTCTCTTCCCCACAGCCCATCCTCCCTCCAGGAGATCTCTCCTGTCCATGGCCATGCAGTCCCAGGGCAGGGCTGATCAAATTCCATCATCCCATGGGGAGATGCTCCAGCCAGGGCAGGAGCCGAGCATTTCCTACCCAGATCAAAGGTGAGATTTGGAACAGCAGAGCAGCCTTTTCCCACTGGATCCCAGAGGAAAACCAGAGCCTTGCACATCATCCCTGGAGCTTTGGAGGAAAACTGCACCTTGTGCAGGAGCCCTGCTCCAGCAGAACCACATCTGTCACTGCAGGATTGCAGCCACCATGGAATGGGACTGCACCAACCCTGACTGACTGACGATTCTCACTCTGTCAGTGTTTTGGGTTTGTTCTCTGTAATCCGGTATTTCTATTTTAATTTTCCTGGTAAAGAACTGTTATTCCTATTCCCATATCTTTGCCTGAGAGCCCCTTAATTTCGAAATTATAATAATTTGGAGGGAGGGGGTTTGCATTCCCCATTTTAAAAAAGAGGCTCCTGCCTTCCTTGACAGACACCTGTCTGTCAAACCAAGACAAAGTGGGACTGCAGTAAAATTTGGGACGTTCTTTTTTTTAAGTCCCCCCCAGCGTGTTGCCAGTGAGGTGAGCACTTTCTGAGGCAATTATGGAAGCCACTGATGGCAATAATTAGCTGGTGATGACGTGTTGGTGAAAAGCAGCTCCGGAGGCAGCGCTGGGGGCTCCCGCGGGCGCTGCTGATGAGATTGCAGCTGACATCTCACCCAGCTTCTCACCGGGGCAAGGCAGATGTCACAAGGCATCAAATCAAAGTCTGCTGCCTCCCCCGAGGGACACTCAACTTCTGCACAGCCACAGAAACTTTTGAGAGGAAGGAAAGATCCCTTTAGAGTGCAGGTAAGTGAGCAATGGGATGCTCTGCCATGAGCAGGGCTGTGGGTGCCTCCCTTATTTATATCGTGACTACAACGAGGTTTTGTCATCCTGAAAAACATTTTTTTTTCTTTTTGCATGCAGTAAAGTGCAGGGAGTGTTTTCAATATCTGCTTTATACTTCAAAGGTAGAAGGAAGTCCTTTGCACCACAGGATTTCATCCCATTGGTTCGAGGATATTTGTCACGGTTTTGTTTGGGTTTGTTCTTCATGTGGTATAAAAGAACCTGAGAATTCTTCCCTTTGGGGTGGGAATTTGATTTATTTAATATAGGATTTTAAAGGATAACAGATCTGTTGACAGGAAGAGCTCTGAAGCTCAGGTGGAAGGTCCCATGACAGACACAAACACACCTTTGCACACCCTCATCCTGTCACTTTACTTCCATTGGAACATGGTGCAAAATCTCATGTTCCTCATCTTGCCTCAAGTCCTAAATTACTGTTGGTTGTCCCTCTGTATTCCAGTGCTCTCTCTGCTTCCAGTGCAGAGATGGATGCATTTTTGTGCAGAAATCTGATTGTCCAGAATTAACCTGTAAAATATGGAATTGTGCCCTTCTAGGAATGATGCACATAATTTAATGAGTGTGAGATGCACTTTAAAGAGCAGTTTTCAAGTCCTATTTTGAAAGTAATCTGATTTTCAAGAACTTAATTATATTTTTCATGAAGTATTTTTATGGTAAAGGGCAACAGAGAAGGGTGTAATAATTATTTCCATTATTTCTGCCTCTTGGCTGATGCTTGGAATTCCCACTGACACAAACATGCTTCCTGCATATTTAAATCCATGGAGTGCAGGCAGCAACAATCAAAAAGGGAGAAAAGAAGGAAATACTAATGACTCTCTTGGGGTTGTTTTCTTTGCATTACAAAAAAAGATTTAGAAGATCCAGCCTGTTCTTTAACTCTTGTTGTGAATAGCTTGCACCACATATAACTTCAATAAATAGAGCCACAGAGGACATTTCACAGAATGTCTTTGTGAAATTCCCTTTCCAAAGCAGACTGAGGAGTCACTAAAAGACCTTGACCTCCAATTAAATCAGTGCCTTTGTAAATGGAACTTTTCTTGCTGGGTGTATGTTTGGTGGTAATTTGCATAAAATTCTCTCAAGTGCACCATCCTTTTGGGTCAAAAATTTAGCCCATCAATGTTACAATGTTAATGGAAAAATTAATTTTAATTTTTTTTTGTTTGTTTTGGGTCTCTTTTAGTTGTTGGGGGGTTGTTTGGGTTTGTTTGGGTTTTGTGGTTTTTTACAGTCTCTGGTGTACCATGCAGACCTCCTGATCTGGAGAGTCTTTGCACTCAGACAATTTTCATGTGCCATTTTTATAAACATTAGTCAACCACTTAAATTCCTGTAAATCCATTTGCTCTTCCTTAGAACAGAGCAAACTCCCCAAAAGGTTTTCTAGGGGGCACAGAGGACAAATTAAACCTATACACTTCCTCCTGAGAAAATGCAAACTTGGTTTGCAGATAATTCAAGATCGTTTCTGGCTTTCCTTCCTTACAGCAAAGGGGAATTTGCCTCCTTTCCACTGGAACATCCTCCTTGGTGATGCTCTGCCCTCTGCTCAGCCTCCCAGTGCTCTGCTGGGTGGTCAGCAGTTCAGGGCCATAAAGAAATTCCCAAGGGTTATTGGTTTCCTGTCTTTTAAAGCAAATAGACAACTTGTATAAATAGCAATCATGGGTTAAAAAATCCAGTCTATTAAAATTTGCTTCAGACCTGGATTAAGTGTTGTGGTACTTGAGGCATTGAGGATTTGTTTAAACTTCTTTCTCTCTTCAGATTCACCTGAAAAAGGTGCAGGTTGAAACAAGTTTCAGGTATGAGCATTGTGTTCAGCCCCAGCTGCTGCTTTAAAGCCTCTGACTTTCATCAATTTTCCTCAAGAAATCCAGTGTTGGATTTCTTACATAGTTTTTATTATGGAAACTCTTGAGCTTTTAGAAAATCTTGGATCTCTGATTTCCACGAGATTTTTCAGATCTCAACAGACCCACTGGTAAATCTGAACAAACAAATATAATCTCAAAAAGTCTTTTCCAGCCAAGATGCTTCTGTGATTTGAGAAGAGCCCTGATACTGATGCCTAGAGAGGAGCAGAGGCTAGACAGTGTTAAAGGAATAAAGTAGGTATTTATTAAAAGGCCTTCCAAGGATTCACCTTGGGCAGTACAGGAGCCTGGCCATGGCTACACCCAAGATGGACGATGGGTCATGAGTTTTCACACTTTTGTAGATTTTGGTCCATTTCCCTATTGGGGTTAATTGTCCAATTACAGCTCCCAGATTCTCTCCTCAATTTGCTGTTGTTTGCACTTTTTGGGCCTGAAGCTGCAACGGTGTCCTTGGTTCTGGGGCTGCAAAAGGATTGTTTTGTGTGACTGAACTGTGAGGAGAACTTGCTAACACTTTATATGAAGTTCAGAGTCACACACTAATGCAGCACAGAATCTGGATAATATGGAAGCTGAAACTTAAGGCATCAATGCCACCTTTCCTTTCATTGCACACATCAGTAGCAGGGGATAAATGTGAGCAGATCTCTGTCAGTATCTTAGAAAGACTTTTAATTGCCTTTAATTTGCTTAAAGCTCTGGTAATTCTGGAGCAGTGCACAAGCTAAATAAAGGGCAAGCAGGCTACACTGCAGCAGCTGGATACAAACTCATTCCTGAGGGAAAAAGGAAATATAATTCACACCCTTCCATCTCCTGTGACTGCATTTAGTGACTGTAAATGCTCTGCAATGAGGGAGTGACCACACGTCTGTGTGAGCCACGCTGTCTGGGGCAGATGATGGAAGTCTTTTGATGGGTTTAGGCTGCTCTCATTTGGCTGCTGAACTGCAGTGTCTGAAGTTTTCAAATTCAATCATTGCTGCTGTCAAGTTGATTAATTTTGATGCAATTTCCCTCCCAGTGGCAGAGCAGCAGCAGCAGCAGAGAAGGACTGACTGGGCAGGTGTAACACAGAGCTTCAGCTCACAGCTTCTATCATCTCATAAATTTTAAGACTTTTGCTTTTTCTGTCCTTTTTAGATGTAAGATCAGAGGGAAAACTGCCCAGAGGTGCCCCTTGGCTGCATTCATTAAACTGCCCAGTCAGAGCAGGGAAAATTTTTCTCAAGAGATAAAAAAAAACAACACTAAAGCCAAAATGGTAAAGACCTGAATAAAAATGGGATTTCTGTTCAGAGTCTCAGTGCTTGCTGAATTGATTAACACCCTGTTGGTCACTCAGGCTCAGGCAGTGGTGCCCAGGACACTTTGTCATGTCTGAGAATGAGCAGGAAAAGCCTTTGCCATCATTCTGTGCACCTGGCTCTGCAGCCTGGCCATGACATGTGCCTTAGCTCAATGAAGCATAAGCCTGGAATAATAACTTCCTTCATGGAAAAATATGCTCAATTAGCTGCTCAGAAATGTGCATGAGGATGGGCAGTTTTGAGTCTGAGTCTCCTGTAAGGAAGGATTTTCTGGCTGAGACCTGAATCCTTCACGTGTGTCTGCATGGTGATTGCTCTTTCTTTGTAACTCCTTTACTCGAATTATTTGGGGTAGTTTTGAGCACTTTGAAGGAAAGTTTCCAATGGAAAGATGAAAACTCTGTCAGGAGCAAATGTTTTTTCTCTTTGTGTGTTACTGCTTGACATGATACAGTGCTGTGAGCACTCCAAGGATCCAGGACCAGTGTGCCTTGTCCCTGCCTTTATTTCCAAGGTTTCTCCTGGTAATACCCTGAATAAAAAATTAAAGAAATGAAATCCATATCATTGTTTTTAGTCCAAAACCTGCCTACAGTTGTGCTTATCCAACTCCTGCTACTGGGAGGTGTGGAGAGAAATTGGTTTTCCTTCTTTGTTCTCCGCAGAGGGGTTCAAAACAAATTCCTTTACAGTTAGAACTGGAACTGGAATTGTTACCCTGATTTACAAGCACGTTTTTCAAACCCATTCTGCCCCTTTAGGGGAGCCTGGAAGGCAGAATCACAGGTAAATCAGCTGACAGTCCAAACCTGCTCAATGTGGGATCCCACCTGTGTGGAAGAAGAATATTTGGGGGTTTTGTTGGGCATCAATTTCCAATTGAGAGGTTTGTGCTTTTTCAAACGTGTATGAACTACAATGTAATACTGGAAGAATGAAAAAAGGTGGAAAAGCTGTGAGCCTTTGCTTGGGAGCACTGAAGAAGCACAGATGATAAAAACCCTTTATTTCTGAGACTTCTCACTGGAGCAATTTGGTTTTACCACAGTGTCACTTGAAGCACGTAAGAACAGCACCTGATTTATGTCTTTCATTTTCTTATACAGAGTGATTGGGGTTTCTTTCATAGGAAGAGGAGGAAGGCGTCACTGGTGGGGTTTTGGGGTCCCTTTGGGATCCCTGAGATGTTTCTGCAGCCCTCAGTGACGGAGCAAATTCCCGAGCCTTGCCCAGATGGAATTTTGGCTCGTGGGGAGCTCTCAGACCAGCGGGGAGAAGAGACCAGCACATGCAGAAAGGCACAAATCCATGATTTATTCTATGCAGACATCCTATCTACATATACCCACTGCTATTTTTTTACAGGGGTTTTTATAACTTTTGAGGGTTTTACAGTTTGCACCAATTATCAAGGGAATTCTACTTTCTAACCAATCCCTGAGGGATTTTACATTCAAAGCTGGCCTATGGATACTAAAAGAAAATGAACCACTAATATTGAAGACAGATAAGAGGGTCTACCAAGGGGGGGAAGGTAAATTCCTTTTGTATTCATCATTTCACAATCCATTTCTTATCTCTAAGCCATGGTTTTCCAAGGAGCTTGTTCTGAGGATGCAGGGAGACTTTCTTCTGTGTTTTCTGCTCCCTCCACAGGAAGGGAACCTGAGACACAGGCAAACTGTAGGAATATGGTCCAACCTGTTAATAGCTCAGCAGAAGGGAGCAGAGCAGTTTTGGCTGCCCAGAGTCCGAGGGCACAAGAGGGTGCTGTGCACTCAGCACATCACAGCCAAACCCCAGCTTGCTGCCACTGACTGCTGCAAATCCACCATTTCCAAAAGTAAAGCTTTAATACTTTTTTTAAATGGAAAGCCTTGCTGTCTTCCTGCTAGTCAAAACTGCACAAAATGTTTGGCAAGTGAATGAAGCTTCAAAAAGATTCTAAAGAATTCCTGTGCTGTGAGGGAAACAGCTGAGAAACAGAAATAAGCAGAAGCTAAAAGAGACAAAATTAAACAGGAAATGTTGCACGGAGAAAGATGGGTCAGGAAGAAAGTCTGAAATCAAAGACAGCTTAGAAAGGCATCAGCCCATGGCAGGCACTGCAGCTGGGCTTGTACAGCAGCAGATCAGAGATGCCACACATTGGCAGAGAAATTCTTGTTTCCCTGGCTGCTGTGGGAGCAGGGCTGGTGCTCCACAAACCTGTGGGATACCTGTCCCAAAATATGCAGAGCCTGGTGGCAATCCCTCATCTCCTGCCAAGCTCCTGACCGAGGTGCCAGGCAGGGAAGCCCGGAGGCTCAGTGCAGGCTCTGCCAGCTGCAATGGGAGGGCAGGGTGCCCTCAGGGTGGGGCTGGGTCACAGCTCAGGGATGCAGCTGAGCACAAGGAAGATCTGCTCTGTGCAGAAAGGAGTGGCAGCTTTAGCAAGGGCTGCTTGGATCCTCAGGGAAGCCGAGTCCTTTTCCACCCCTGCCACTAGCATGTTCTTGGAACTTTCACAAATTATGCCTTATTGTCTGTAGTCTCCCATCTGTGAAGGCTGAGGCATCTTGGAGATGAAAATGTCACATCCTGATTCTGTGCACTTGATAGGAAAAGGGGGGGTCTGCAGAGGAGGAGCCACAGGGACCCTTAAATCCTGAATAAATACCTGCTCTTAACAGAGAGCTGAATGTGTCCATATAAAATCACACTGCTAAAGACATCACATCAGTTCTGCTTTCCTGTGTGAGAAACATCTCTGACCTAAAGCCTTAGTTATATTAGAGTAGATTACAGCAGGAGCAATTGTTTGCAAGACACAGCCCTAAGAATTTAAAAAGCATCAGTTCTGCATGAGAAATACCAGTTGCAGTTACTTGTTGATGCCAATTCAATGAATCAATTCAATGAACCCCAGGAGCTGTTCTGCATGTTTGGGTTTTTCTAATTGGAGGTAGCCTGTCAAACTGTCACTTCCTCTGTAATTTAAAGGTAAATATTTTAAATAATCACCTCAGGAATTTATTTGGGCTTTGCCCTAGTGGTTTAAAGAGGCAGCTGTGCCCATTTCTTTCTGGGTGGTGTTTTCAAAGTAATTTAAGACATTAAAGACACCTAGAGCAGGATGTGTCTTTATGGGAGGGATCTAGAGGCTGTCTCAAGGTGTTTTAGCTAAAAGACCTATGAATTAGAAACAAGGTGTGCTGTAAAACGTGAGAGAGATGCTCAAAGGAATAAACCTTGACATGTTCATTTCCCAAGAGTGGTGCAGGGAAGTGCTGAGGTTGGAAGGAACCTCTGGAAATCAACTTGTCCAGTGCCCTGCCCAAGCAGAGTCAGAGCAAATTCACCCCGTGCTGTCCCCAGTGGGTTTTGTGGTGATATTCAACCTTTCTGGGAAGCCTGGCCACCCTCACAGCAGGAGAAGTGTTTCCTTGTGTTCAGATGGTTTTCAGTCTGTGCCCATTTCATCTTTTTCGGTCAGTGGTGCTACTGAGAGCAGTGTGGCTCCCTCTTTGATCCCTCCCAGCCCTCCCATTCCTAGGCAGGCACCAAAGGAGAGCTGAGATACTGCTTGCATTGTCTGAGTTCAGGCACAGCTATCCTGGAGGAAAGGCTGGCTGAGAAGGAAATGTTTGTCCCCTATTCTGGATCAAAGATACTCTGAACCCAGTTATAAAATATGACCTTAAATAGAAATTTCCAGCCTCTCTTTGACCTAAGAATGAGCTTGCCAGAGGTGTTGGACTTTGTGCTCTTCTCATCAGGATACATGCACCCAAATACCTTCTGTCTCTAGAAAAATCTTCCATCAGAGCACAGAGGTGTGACCCCAGCTCTCCAGTTCTCTGCTCACACACCCTGCATGAAGAGGGAGGAGGGATGGAGTTAAAAGTTAAGTGTGGAGCTGGCTGGGGACTTGCCTCTGTGGGTGTGGGTTCGGGGATGTCAGGAAAACACAGATGCCTTGTCGAAAAATCATTTCTGCTGCCCCACAGGAGACAGGCAGATCAACTGTCAAATATTTCAACCCCCTGAAAATGAACAAAACCAGTTCAATTTTAACCAGCTAAAGATTTGATCCACATTTTGCACTTTTATGTGCCCCATCAGACATTAGTGGTGCTGTAGTAGAAAGCAGGTTTTGGGTCATTAAAACAGGAAGGAAAAGCCCCTCACTTTGGAGACCATATTCCCTGTTGCTGCTGTAGGTTGTTCTTCTTGGTTAAAAGATACTGAGTCATATTTAGATAACGTGAACAGCTGAGGAATCCAGAAACAGCACAAAGCAGAGTTCTTTGTCTTTGGGCTCCCCCCTTCTGCTCCCTGTTTCACAAATCAAAGGGAAAACTGTCCTTAGCAGGCATCCAGGACACTGCCTGCCCCTCTCTCACATTTCCACAGCTGTTGGTCACCTTGATGGAGGCTCCTGTTAACAAACACAGTGAGTGATCTCATCCTGATTTTTACCTGAACAGCTTTTTAAGCAGAAGCTGTTGCTGTCAGAGTCACAGGATCAGGTGTGATTTCCCCTTTGCTGGAACATACAGCAAATATTCAAACAGGCTCTGGGCTTTTTTTAGCTCACAAAAGCAAGGGAGTCCTTTGAAAGATCCTCCGTGTACCCAATCATCGCTTTCCTCACCCTGCACAGCATCACAATATTCTGACAGAGTAAATCCTCACATTTGCCTCCCTCCCTCCCTCCTCCCTCCCCCTCCAGACTGCTGCTATCGGATCTGTGATGATATGTGATCTCCTGGATACAATCAGACACACACACAAGTACCAGGCACTCCTGCTCAGCTGAGCAAAATGTCCTTCTCCTAGAAGTGGGTGCTCATCACAGCCTTCAGATCCTTGACGATGTTGCCATGCTTTCCTTCCTGCCTCCTGCCTTTTGCTGCCTTTGCCTGCCTGCTTTTCCTGCCTGGGGGTCATCCTTGCCCTGCTGTCTGTAGCTGTATGGACTACCACACCATAGACTGCCGGGACCAAGGACTCCCGAGCGTTCCTAATCCCTTCCCTTTGGATGTACGGAAACTTCTCATAGCTGATAACAACATCCAGGCAATACCAGCCGACTTCTTTATATTTTATGGAGATCTAGTCTATTTGGACTTCAGGAATAACTCCCTCACCTCTTTAGAAGAGGGCACTTTTAGCAGTTCTACCAAACTGGTGTATTTAGACTTAAGCTACAATAATTTAACACAGCTCGATGCTGGGATATTCAAATCAGCAGAGAAACTGATAAAGCTGAGCCTTGGAAACAATAACCTGGTGGATGTGGACGAGGCTGCTTTTGAGAACCTGGACCAGCTCCAAGTGCTCGAATTGAATGACAATAACTTACAGAGCCTGAACGTGGCAGCCCTGGAAGCGCTGCCCTCGCTGCGGACCATCCGCCTGGAGGGCAACCCCTGGGTCTGTGACTGTGACTTTGCCAATCTCTTCAGCTGGATCCAGGACAACGCATCCAAGCTCCAGAAAGGTAAAGCTCCGCGGCTCTCAGAGCACTCCGTGTGTCTGTGTGTGCCTGCCAGGGCAGGATGCTTCCTGCTCCCATTGTCTGCGTGCTGCCTGCAGTTCGCTCAGGCTGTAATTGCTGAATCTGTTGTAATTTGATTTCAGCGAACCAGCCCCTTAAATTCGTGTGGGCTTCTTCTAGCAGCGGGTCCTCCTCCCACTTAAGAAATAAAATTTTAAAATTAAGCCCTAATAATTTTGATTTATAGGCTAAATTTGCATAGGCAGTCAAAGAGCCTTTTCACATTCATTCAGCCCAGAGCTGGTTCACTTCCAGATTTCATTTTCTCTCTGGTAAATACGTTTTCTACAATAAGCCCTTTGAACAGCTAAATATTCTGTGCCAGCTCCTTAGGAAAACTGATTTTCCTCTCATTTTGCTGATCACTTATGAAGCTGCTACAAAAGAGTTAAATCCCCATTTTATGCAATTGTGATTGTCAGCCCCTTCCTGGAAGTATTTTGTTGTTATGCTCTCTGTTTGAAACATTTCAGTCTCGACTTGGGCTCTTTTCATTAAAAAACATTAAAAAACACTGTTTCCAATATGAGAAATAAATTGAAGTGGCTTTAGAAGCCCCCAAAACTCAAGATATATGATCCTGGTATTTGAGCTAGTAATTTTTAGAAAGGCACAGGGGGGGAAAAATAAAGGTGTTAAGACTGCCATGTCTAGGGAATCCAGACTCTTGCTCCACATGTCCCACCAGACCCCAAAGCATCTCTTAATCCAGCTTTAGCAGGAGATCATCTCACAGTTCTTGTCTCCCAACAAGCACCAGGGCATAAACTCTGCACTGAGCAGCAGCAGCTGCTCCCAAAGGCAGATTGCTGGGAGCCAGGAGGGCTCCAGAGGGGACACCTTCACTGTCCCAGGCTGCTCCCAGCCCATCCAACAGGTCTGGAAGATTTCCAGGGATGGGGCAGGCACAGCTTCTCTGGGTAACCTGTGCCAGGGCCTCACTGCCCTCACAGGGAAGGATTTTTTCCTCATATCCCATCCAAACCTCCTCCCTGTCAGTCTGAAGCTGTTCTCCTGTGTCCTGGCACTCCAGGCTCAGACTCTGCAGGCAGATATTCAGATTCTTCCCATGCTTGTGACCTTGGGTAGCATCTTTCTAATACACTCATCTACATTGCCCTCAGTACTCTTGGCTGTAGGTCAGCTGTTTTGAGGAAGAAGTGATTTGAGGAAAAAGTGTTGGGTTTTTTGCTCTCTGTGTCAGTGAAACTTTGATCTTGATTCTTTCTAAACCAAACCTATTGTCTTACTTTTCCTGATGCTTTAGCTAAAGTGTGTTCAATTTGAATTGAATATTTGCCTGCCTCTAGTGCTGAACATGAGTTCACACAGCAGTTCACTTTCCCCAGGCTTTTCCTGAACTTCCAGGTTGTTCTCCTTGATCTTGACAGAGATTCTGATCTGTTCAGTCTGAGTCTGTCCCACCTCTTTCTCTGCTGCCCCCTCAATGTTTTAAAGTGTATCTGAACTCATGTCTGGGAATTTCAAGTGAGTGAGCTTTCCCATAGCACTGCCAGTTGTCTTCCAAGCTCAGAGATGCTTTCCCACAGCATTTCCTCTCATCCAGAGTTGTGTTTGGCCAAGCAGCTGAAAAATGGCAAGCTTACCCAGATCTTCTAGACTGTAACTGAGACTTGATTTGGGAAGACAAAGGGGGAAGGAGCAAATATCCAAGTGTTTGATTTGATCAGAGCTGCCCTGCAAGGATTAGGATTTGTTGCCTGGAGTGAGTGCCCTGCTCTCCTCACACCCAGCCATGCCAGGGAGAGATGTGCACGGATGCAGAAAAGCACCAGGGCTTCTTGTGAGCTGCTGCCACAAAAACACTCCCTGTCTGCTTTAATAAGGCACCAAAACATTCTTCACAAAGGTGGCTGCAAAACTAACCCCAGAAAGGGAACACTGTCTCAATGACTTTTTGAAATACGTGGCCACAGCTGCGTGCCTTGCAAAACAACTTCTGGAAAGTCAGAGTTAAATTACTCGAATTATGATTTGATTGCATTTTACACCCAGTTTCCAGGTTTTTTTAATGATGCCACAACATGATTCCCATTAGGATCTGATTAAATTAGTGTTACTTGTCTGGTTACACTCATCCAAGACCACGCTTGCCTGGCCTTTCCTGGGAAGGGCAGCTCAATAAACACTGAGCACTCCGAGTCCCTGGCTGCTCCTGATAGCTCTGTGAAGCTGGAGGTGAAGGATTCTTGCAGCAAAAACTCCAGGATAAGTAGGGCAGCAATGAAAACACAGGGGGAAAGACAGGGATGCACTTCCAGGGCCTAAGAAAAGATCTTGGCTGCTTCTGTTTGGAATTCTGCAGCAGCTCGGGGCTCCGTGTGGCCTGGGCTGGGAGGGGACATTTGCAGACAGATTGAGGGTCTGGCATTGCTCTGGGCTCCTCACTTGGGATGCACTGGCAGAAGTTGAGTGTGCCTGTGAGAGGGAATCCCTGGGAAGTGCCCAGGGAGCCCAGCCCTGCCTGCAGCACTGCAGGCTCTCCCCAGCACTGGCTGCCCTTGGCTTTGCAGCAGAAACACCAAGGGGATCTCAAAAGGAGGCTTTTGTCTCTGTGAACTGAAATCTGGATAATTGATCCTGAAGCTCTGTCCCTCTGTAATTAAGGTTTCTGGAGGACTCGGGGATCTGAACAAAAGCTGTGCTTCAACTCATTAGTTTTGCAGGAGCCAGGTCCATTTTCCTCCTGGCACAGCACCAGAAATAACTTGTAAAGCTCGAACTTCTGCTGACCTGCCTGCCCAGCTGAGCTGCCTCTGCTCAGACAGCTTGTCGCTTCACAAACAGCTGGGATTTCAATAATTTTACACATTTCAGCATTTATTCATCTAGCCTGAATTTCAAATAAAGGCTTAATTTGCATTAGGTGAATACCCTACCCAGATTATACCCTCATCCTGGCAAATTTGCAGGCAGATTTATTTAAAAACTGCACTAAAATTTTGCTTTTAAACCCAGCACTTTAAAAGAACAAACGCTTTTTTTTACCATAAAGAGATATTAAATCTAGCATTTTCTTCACACTGCAAAGCAAAACTACAATTTTCCCCTCTGGTTTGGTTAGTATTGATTAAAAACAAATTAGTGAGCATAGTGCAAAGAAGGCAAAGGAACTGTGAAGATCAGTAGGATGGTGATAAGTGGAAAAAATATAAAAGTTCTTTTTCCTGGAGGAGATAAAGTGTCTGCTGCTGTTCACAATGGTTAAGTACAACACTTAGGAAGATTTTCTCTAGAAGGATGTTTGGTTGTGTAGGCATTTGTTACACCTGAATGGCATGTGGTGGCAAATGATACAAATTAAAGCCTTCCCATTAAGAGGAGTATGGATATTAAGAATATGGGATTTTTTTTTTAATAGAAGAGTTACTATAAAATCTTTATCCCTGCAAAGACAAGTATGAAAACTTTGGTAGAAAGTTTTACTCCATGGGACCATGAAAACTCATAGAACAAAAAAATACCTTGGAAGAACCAAAGCCTAAATTCATCTACAAAAATACACTTGGCAACTTCTTGTGTTGGCCAGGCTTTCTTCTGCTTCCAGAGTTTGTTGTTCATCACATTAATCTTGGCTAAAAATGTACTTTTCTTTTTTGCTAATCTCTTAACTTAGTTCTTTCAGTAATAGTGTTTGAAACTCAGGGCTCAGCCAGCAAAGGATTGTCACTGGTGTGAATGACCTCCAGAGCAGAGGGTTATGAACCTTCCATTTCAGTGTTTAAATACAAAGGGCTTGGTGGAATAAATTTTTGCAGAAACATCTTGTTTAAAATTAGTGCCAAAGCCACGTCTTGAATCTCTCTGAGGATCCCATCAGGATGAAGGGACTGGATTCAGATAAATGCCTGTAAAAAACAAACACAAGTGATCTGCAGTGGCCACATTGAAGGGCTTTGTTTGACATTCCCATTGCTGATTTTTATTTTCTGTGAACATGCTTGGGGCAGCTGGGCCTGCCACCTTATTTGCTAATGACTAATGCATTTTTAACATTACTTTTAATTAGAGCTTAAGCACTCCTTGGAGTATGACTGTAGTGTCTCCTTTCTGTCATCTTGCCCCCATTTTGCTTTTTACTTCCTTTCTTCCCCTTGCCTTTGGGAAGGTGTATACAGTTTCTGGGATTAACTGATTTATTTTGTTTGGTTATTTAAGTTCCCCACTACTCATTGCAAGAATTAAAAATTTGCTGCTCTCTATAAAAACAGTATTAGAAAGACTTTTAGCAAAGGTTTAGACTGAGCATTTTTATGGGTAGCCTTTGCACAGTTGTATTTCCAGGAAGATTTGAAAAACTCATTCAGAAGTGGCCAGAGACAGAATTCCAGATAGATTTGTGCTGTGATAAATAAAATAGGTGTTCTGAATGTCTGAAATTGAAGCAGCCAAAGTTGAGGACTGATGCTCAGGGCTCATTTGATCAATCTTGCTCCATTTTGGAAAGCTGTGGGCAGTGGCTACACATTTCTGAGATATTCCAAGAGGGTTTTAGTGTCAATACTGACACAGATGCTGTTTAGCTACTTGAAAGGCTTCTGTAGCTTTCAAGACCTTTTCAGAATGGAGGGAGAAGTAAATTCTGGTCAAGTGGCAAATTTCCAGATAAAGCCAGTTTATGCAAAAGAACAGGGGAAAGGGATGGCAGTGAGAGGAGGTAGGGAAAAACCGAGAGCAGGTGACAGTGAGACTGTAAGCAGGAAATTCAGACTGAATTCAGTCCTAAAAGAGAGATTCAGAAGGGAATCAGTGTAATGAGAATCATAAAATATAATCATTTAGGCTGGAAAAAACCCCAAGGTCTTGGAGTCCAGCCTGTGCCCAATCCCCAGCCCAGTGAGTGCCACATCCAGGAATTCCTTGGGCACCTCCAGGGATGGGAATCCAAACCTCCCTGGGCACTTCCAATCCCTGACCATCTTTTCCATGGGGAAATTCCTGCTGCTCTCCAACCTGAGCTCCCCTGGCCCAGCCTGGGCTGTTCCCTCTCCTCCTGTCCCTGTTCCCTGTTCCCAGATCCCAAATCCCCCCGGCTGTCCCCTCCTGTCAGGGAGTTGTGCAGAGCCACAGGATCCCTCCTGATCCCCCTTTTCTCCAGGCTGAGCCCCTTCCCAGCTCCCTCAGCTGCTCCTGTGACCCTCCAGACCCTTCTAGACCCAGAAGAATGGAATTCTTTTTCTAAACCTGTTCAGACATTCTGTGCCATGAGGTTCCCATCTCTTGCTTCTTGGCTCTTTCTAGGATCCCATTCCAATCTGAGATCTATTGCATAACTTATTCTATAAATTAAACAATCTCTCATTTCACTAATCCAGGCCTTTAATGTGTTTACAGAAAATATTAAATATTTTCTTTAAAGCAAAGCATCGTGATGACACGAGAGGACGGGCTCTGTTTAACATTTGAACCAAGAGCCAGCAAGGAAACGGAGCACTTTACAATTCCTCTCAACTTATCATCTTTATTAGCACTTATTTGTTCATGTGCTGTGCAGAGAAGGCTCCTTAACTTGCTGCACCAATATAGAACCCAGGGAGCTGCAGCCAGGGAGGACAGGCTGTTCTGTCCATTGCAGCCATCAGCTCTCCCCCAGTATCAGCACATGCTCCCACATCACCAGGACAGAACAGGAGATCTGTGTGTCTGGAAAGGAATGAAAAGCCCTAAGACATTTCACACATTCAGCAGCTTTTATCCTGCTCAAGCAGAAACTCCTCACAGAAATTATATTCCTTAACAAGCATATCAAATCTGTTTCTATATATATACATATATAAATATATAATTTGATCTCCCAGACATTTTCAGTAAAATGATCTGACTGCCACTGGCTTTTCACTCTGTTTCTTCCATCCTAAGGTTATTGGGAGTGCATCCATATTTCACAGGTTTGGAGATGTGAGGACAGCATTTGCAGATGTGAACACCTGATGTTGCACTTTAGGTTTGAGACAAACTGCTAGGTACCCTGAAAAACTGTTCTGCAAATCTTTAGGGCACTTGGCCATGGAAGTTTTATTTAGGCACCTCAATCTAGGCTTCAAGTTTTTTAAGCTTTACTGTTCTGATAGCTCAAGGCTATTTTCAATGAGATCTCATCTCACTTCAGAGGCAATGCCTCTCCCAGTGCTTATTAATACATCTGATACATTTGTGACAGTGTTTAAAGAGGCAAACCATAGCTGGGAGCAAAATACCACACAAGAAACAACATGCCACATTTAAACATTTCAAATCTGTGTCAACTACATTCAGCAGCATGAGGGAACAGCTAAATTCCACCCAAAAGGGCAAATGCCAATTTTACTGTTGGAAAAAAAAAAGCCTATTGTAGTGCTCTTATCTTTGCTGAATCCATAGTAGTGAACATGTGCTCATTTAAACATTTGTGATATTTCTGTGGATGTATTTCCATGCATCCTAGTGCATGTCCCAGGGTGCCTTTGCATTATCTCATCCTGCTGTCCATTGCTGAATGACAGGAAGCTCTTTGTCCTGGTACCTGCTTGGTGTGAACTCTAAAAGACCCTAAAAGAATTGAAGCTTTTGTTTTTTTTCACCCCAACTCAGCATCCAAAATTATAGCTGGGAAATCCCTGTCTGCCAACAGACAGACCATAACAGTGAAATGATAAAGAATTCCAGAAGTTCCCCAGTCAAAGATGGACTTGGCAAAGGGATTAGAAACAAGCAGAGACAGAAAGACACAAGGAGTCCTTCCCCACAGGGTCAAGTGGGGCTGCAGGAGGTGATGCCCTTGGTGCATGTGTGCAGGAGTACAAACAGCAGCCAATACATGCAGGGAAATCCCCTGGCACAGCCAGGAGCAGCCAGGGGCAGTGCCCTCCATCGTTTTAAAATTCCTGATCACAAGAACCTGTGAGAAACGTGGCTGGATCGTGGCTGCAAAGTCCCAGCAGGGCTCAGGTGACACAGAGACCTCGGGGTTTTTGTGGGGGTTTTGAGATGCTGAGATCAGTCCAGTTATAACTTTGGGGCGTTGCAGCATTGTTGGTCTCCTCTCAGTAATTTACAAGGAAATTATTCATTATTTGCAGGCTGTTTCTGCAGGGCTGCTTCTGTTTTCTAGGAGGTTCAGTTTTACAGGGAAAGATTTCAGGCTGGGCATAGGCCTGAACAGAAACAAACTCAAAGTGGTTTTTAGGATCTAGCAGCAGCCTGATTGCCTGTGATTTATTGGCAGGGTTTAAGTGCTGGACTTGCTGGAATTGTGCTCCTCTAATACAAGGTGCTCAAAGTCATATTGTTCTAAAACTTATTTGGGAATTTTACTGAAATAACTCTACCTGGAACCCTCTTGCATCACTTCTTTATGAACACACTTTTTTTCTCCTTCTTTTTAAAAATCTACCTCTCCTTTTAACATTATTCTTCTGGAATTCCAGCATTTTCACACTTCCCATGTTACTCAGACAATCTATTCCTCAGGGTACAAACCTGTAGCCCTGGGAAGGGGTTTTAACCCTTTAAGTGCAGCAGAAATAAGATGCACAGCTACATGATCGTCTGTCATGACAGGAAGAAAGACAAGTTTATTCAGGAACACACTTGGTTTTATAGCAGAACTGCAACTCCCAGAGTAGAGAAAAGGTGATTGGTTCAGAGAGAAGACACCCCATTGCCAGGGCCTGGGCACACACCACAACAGGGGTTCATCTTTGTTATTAATTCCTTTTTATTTTGACCAAATTATCACCCTGGGAGAAATTCTCCCTAGCCTTGAGCTGGACCAGCTCATGGGCTGGGAACAGAGCTGAGGAGCTCCAGCCTGGAATATTTTTCAGGCTGTAATTTTCTTACTTTCTCAATATGTGTCCCTACACAGACCTGTATTTTCATGCTTATTTTCCCAGAGTTGAGAGGAGGCTCTGTAGAATCCAGCACCTGTGCCTTGCCTGGCACTCCAGAGCAATCAGCTCCAGAGCAATCCATCTGCTCCTGCTGATGACATAGCAGAAGGATACAGGGTGTGTGACATTGTCCTTGGGACAGCTGGAGTCATTACAGATAATGGGATGGCCCTGATCAAAATAACCCAAGCTGTGTATTTATAGCACACTCACACTTGTTATTTCATTTACAGTTTTGTTTGGTATGAAGAAGCAACTCCTTGAATATGTTGTGGGAGCAATGAGGTCGATAAATATAACTGCCATCAAAGGCTCTCTTGCTGCAGCCAAGCACTAAATAACCAAGCTGCTTTGAGATGCCCTTTACAAGAATCCTGGCTGGTCTTTTAAAAGAATAAATTCTAGAGAATTAACAAATAAATAAAAAACCACAGAAAACTCCCACAAACAAACTATAAAAATTAATACAATCCAGGTAGAAGTGTATGAAAGCAGAGCTCTGAGGTTAAATGGCATCTCCTGTCCTCTAGAGGTTGTGTGTGGGGACAGGGATTTCATTGAGCCAGTCTAGATGCAACAGAATCACACAAAGGAAAAAAACCTACACCCTATAATTAATACTGATCACTTTTTAGAAACCATTCTTTAGTTCACTGTTCATGCAGAGGGTGTTGCCCTGGAATTACTTCCTGCCCAAGGAAAGAACAAAGATGGATCCATTTCTGGGCACCAATGGACAGGACAGGTGGGATACAGACCATCAGCTCTTTGGACTCTCATGTCCTAGAAACAACCTTCTTGTAAATAATGTCCTAAAAACAACCTTCATATAAATAATGTCCTAAAAACAACCTTCATATAAATAATGTTAAGCTCGGCCATGTTTCTGTAGAAGGAAGCAGATGAAATGGGTTTGTCCATCTCTCATCCTCAGCAGGTGTGTGATGGTATTTTCAGGTGAAGAGTTGGAAGCTCTGGTGCAACAACCACTGCATCAGCTCTGGAAGGAGAAATCCCTTGTGCCACCAGAGACAGAACTGCTGGTCTTCCTGTTGACTGTTCCAAAGGAACAGGCTGTTCCAAATTCTCTTTGGAGTCCAAAGGAAAGCTTCTGCTTGGCTGTGCTGGGATTTTCAGCAGTGTCACGACTCAGCAAAGAGAAGCATCCACCCAGCAGGACAGACTGATCCACGTTCCTTTCCCTCAGCCACTGCCCTGTGCTTCCTGTGAGCCCTGCACTGTGCCCAGGCTGCTTCCAGCACAGCTTGCAGAGACTGCCTGGGTGTGCATGGCAGAGCCCAGCTCATTCCTGCCTTTGGGAAGAGCTGCTGCCTGCACAGCCTGGCCAAAGCTGCAGCTGGGGGCACTGGCTGCACTGGCCCCTGCTCTGTGGTGCTGTGTTCCATCCACTGGCATCTGTTATTCGCAGTAAATAAGAATTCTCTAAAATCTGAGGCCACAGAAGCCTGTTGGGCTGTCACACAATAAAGCAAGTAGCAAATTCCCATCTAATCTATTTGGTTTGAGAACATGACCTAGATTCCAGTACCCATGGCTACATGGAGAGGAGCATCTTTATTTCTCCTTATTGTATAATATAAATCCTTGCAGTACACTGATTCTCATAACAAGAAATACCCTCTAAGTGCCTTGGTGTGTTGCAGGTCCTTTGCTGTTTGCATTCTGTGTGTTGTGATGTAAAGGGAAAGCATCAGGGAAATGGAATGGAGCTCACAGTGCACAGGGTCAGCTTTGATCCATGGCACAGCTGCTTTTGGGAATAAAGGACTGAGCTCCTTTTCATGTCTGGGATTCTGGGCAAATGCTGCCATGGTAAGTTAGCTCTAAACCTAAGGGCTGCAGTGTGTAGAACCACTCAGGACAAGAGTTTTCTTTTGGAGTCTTCCTCTCTTTTTTTTTTCCAATATATTCTTTTTCCACTTTCTCCCTTCTCCAGATGTGATATTGTGTCCCATCACTCCAGCACAGAAGTATTTTAAATGCTGCCAGTTGAGAATTTCTTTTGCAGTTGGACAGAAATTTTAAAGGGTAGAGTTGCTTGTGGTCACCTGTGCCCCCTTTCTTTTGAGGAGCTTGACTCAGATGCTCTGGAAACAGCAGTTCTCAGGAGGTCTCAGCCTCTGTTAGACTGATTTCCTTTACAGAAACAGTTGGACAGAAACATATTTTTATTGTGCTTGCTACAAGTGAAATGGAATTTGTGCCGTTGCTGTATTCACTTAGTGCAGGTTTTTCTGCCAAAATGCTGCAGAGATCTTTTCCTATTAGCAAGGAATTTCCTCTTCAAATGAATTTGCAGTATGTTGCACTCATGCAACTGCTTTGATTACGGTCAGGATTATATTTATTTACCGAAATAAATCTTTGCTTTTAAAAATCTGATTTAAAAGACACAGGTCTTGAAATTGCAGCCTATAGCTTTTCACTCATCCCTCATTTCTCATGGTTTTGAATAGGGAAGGATATCCATCTGTCCCCCATTATGCTTACTCTGATTAATGCCTAGAGCTGCTACTTCCAAGTCTCACTGAAATGAAAATACGATTTGGAGGTCAGCTCTCAGTTGTTTCAGGTGGAAGGTTTATAGAGGGAGCTCAGTCAGAGGCTGGAGAGCAGGTTTGCATCTCCTCAGTCTCTGAGTGCTCAGGTGCTCCAGGCTGTCAGCTATGGCAGAAGACATGAACACTGCAGGGCCAGGTCTCCAGAAGTCTCAGAGGTTCTTTGAAACCAGGTAGCTGCTTTCTCTTCCAGGTCAGTTCTGACCACAGGAGGTTTCACAGATCTCCAGAGCAAGCTGTGCTTGTTCACCATCTGCTGTGCACAGCCAGTGCACCCCAGGCTCAGCAAAAGCAGCAGGGATTTGCAGGTTGCCTGCAGTGAGCCCTGGGCAGGCTGGCTCTGACACTGCTGGGCAGCTCCCAGGACATCCCCAGCCAGAGCAGCACGAGAAAGAGGGAAAGCCACAGAACTTCAGGCAAATACAACACATACAGGATGGCTTTTAGGGACCAAAATTTAATACCATCATCATTACAAGGTCAAGTAGGTCCACAGTGGAATTAACTAAAACTTCTTCTCAATCAGCACAGCAGCTGGGCTGGGCTGGATCCAGTTGATCAGGCAGGGCAGCACCACTGACCCAAGGAGCCTGGGTTTAACAATAACATCACAAGCCAGTAAACATGGACATGCCAGTAAAAACGTTTAACAGTAAAACATCTCATGCCACAGCTGTCCAGCCAGAGGAAAACCAAGATTCACAAATGCACAGGGAATCTCATCATCACCATTCCTTGTTTAAAGTGACATCAGGGTTCTGTGGCAGAGCTGTGGGATGGAAATGCAGTGTGCTCTGTGTGTGCACAGCAAGGCAGAGCCCAAACCAGGGAGAACACCCTGGGATCACCAGGAGAGAGGAAGTGGATCAAGTAATTTAGCAGCAGATGTCGTGGCATTAATACACAATTCTTACATTTGCCCTTTTTATTCATGTCCTTAATAGTGAGACAAAAGCTGCTTTGCTTTGCTCTGCTGATTTAATTCACTTCAGTGAGGGTTCCATTCTAGCCCTGGTAACATCCTCTCCTGCTGCTCCCCTGTGGTGAATGAAGAAGGAGCTGGGCATATGCAGGGAGCTGTGTGCTTTTACCATCCAGGACCCAACTCTATTCTCACCACTTCTTAAATCTGGGGGTTTTTGCTTTCACTACAAAGAACCCAGCTCTTGGCATTCTCCAGTAATGCAGGCAGGAACAATATCTGTCATTCTGCTTGGCCTCAGGACAGCCAGAGAGAAAAGGTGGAAGCAGGTCACAGACAAAAAAGCATCCATTAAACCCAAACTGTTGTTTGACCAGAAAAGAAAAAACTCTAATTTGGAACTACATGGCAAAAAGTAATGTAGAAGGGTATGGAAGGAACTTCAGTATCCCTCTTACCCTGCTCAGGAGTTTGTGTTCAGATGGAGTAGCTGGGAATTGCTTCCAGGTCTCCAGGTTAAGATGCATCAGAGTTCAACATTCACTTTTTTAATTCCTCCAAATCATGGTCCTAGATCACACCTGATCCCTGGAAGGCTGCAGGTGAAATAACTTCATTTCCAGGAGCTGCTCAAAGGGGCTATGTAAGGGCTTTTGGATAGTGACAGGTTTTGTTCCATTTTTTCCCTGAATATTGTACAATTTTGTAAACCTGGAATTAACCCTAAAACTTTTCTTCAGCCGTTCAATCTCTGACCCAGAACAACTGAAGAATTCATCAACATTCTGCTGATTTGTTTTCCTTTCCTCTTCCTTGCAGGTCTCCATGAAATCCAGTGTTCCCTGCCCGTGGAGAACAGAAGGATCTTTCTGAATGAGTTATCTGAGGTCAGCTTCAGTGAATGCAAATTCAGTTTGTCATTGACAGACCTTTTTATCATCATCTTTTCTGGAGTCGCCGTGTCCATCGCTGCAATTCTCTCCAGCTTCTTCCTGGCCACGCTGGTGCACTGCTTCCAGAGGTGTGCTCCCAGCAAGGATGATGATGATGATGAAGACGACAGCGAGGACTGAACTTAGTCAAAATCCTTAAGTTTCCTTGGTTTATCAGTTACCAGATCATCAGCCAAAGTCTTTGAGGAAAAAGAGTAGAGTAAAAGCTTTAAACATGACTTAAACTCACCGTGTGTAAGGATCCCTTCTAGGCACAGGCTGGGATGGCAGACCTGAGCTGTCAGCTCTGCTCTCATGCACCCTGCTGCAATCAGCCCGGGCCTTAATCAAACACTGCATTTAAACTTGAAGGTGGAAGGAAAAAGTGGGGGAAAGCAAAAAAAAAAAAAAAAAAAAAAAATCCAGTGTTTTAAAAGATGCATTTCCACACTGTCCCGATGAGATGCAGATTCTTATAAGTGCTTGAAGCTTGTTCTAGATACACTTTGAAAAGAACTGGGTGAATGGAGGTGTTTCAGGTTGAAAATACAGAAGCAATTCAAAATAGTATCCTTCCTAGATCTAACTACTGGGAGATTCTATTTAAACTCACACAAAATGCAGTTAAAATGATTCCTAGGATTGTAGAAAGCATGAGAGGAATGGCATTTTCCCCCCTACAAAAGTTCCCCAGAAACATCCATCCTTCATTTAATGACAGCAATTGCAGGCGCCATTCAGCAAAAAAAAAAAATTCTGTAAGTGAATACGATTCTGGGTCTGAGTCATCCACTGCAGATGCCTGGCACTTCTTTGGTCATGGCACAAATACTAAATATAACATCCTTTTGCATTTTTAGATGCAGTGAAGTAAAGGATTTCCCTCCCTGTATTGCTCGGCACCAGTAACTGTTGCAGCATCCAGTCCATTTAGCTATTTTAAAGCACTAAGGGCTATATTCTGCTCCTGGTTATACTGGAATAACCCAAATGAGATCAACACCATGATCCAAATTGGCAACTGTATAAACAAAAGTGAAATCTGGCCCAACGTATTTCTGACTGTATTATAGAGTTGTCAAAACTTGAGCTCTTCTATACGATGGTAGATATTTTTGTTAAAATTTAAAAAGACATTTATTACAAGAGATTTTTGGAATAGTGCTGGACAGCTTTTTAGGATAAGTATATTTTTAAAATATTTGTAATGGAAATATTTTTTTAAAGCTCTGTGTATTTAAAATGTTATCTAGAGTGGCTGTGAGGGCTTAAAGTAACGATCACCATAGTAATAAGCAAGCTAAGGACTAAGCTATTATAAAGTAATTAGTGCTGATAAAAAGTAGCATTTGTTTAACGACTGTAAATGCTATTATTTCTTTTAAAAAGCACTCTTTGTTCAAAATACTGCCTTGCTCAGTGTCCCCCTGTGCGGCTGGGGGTGCCAGGGTCCAGCAGCGCTCCTGGCGATCCCACCCGGCAGGGATGAGCTGGAACCTCCAGCACGCCTCAGTCCGTCTGTCCGTCTGTCCGTGCCTCAGTGCAGGAGCTCCATCCCGAGCAGCACACCGACCGCTCATCCCTCCCCGGTGCCTGGGGCTGCAGGGGAGGGCTCTGTCCCTTGGGGTGTCCCTGCCCTCAGCCCTGCCCTGCCCGGGGGTCGCTGCCTTGGCTCACGGGGCTGGCTCCGGGTGGGCACCACGCTGGGGTCACAGCCAGCAGGAAAAGTTATTCCTGCTCAGTGCACTCACTGCTTCCATTGGTGGGATGGCTCCTTCTGCAAACACACTGAGACAGGATCAGGCAGGACAGTGAGAGGCTATTCTGTGTCAATACTGTCTTATTCTATTACAATTCCTTCAAGAAAAATGGAATTATATGATTTTCACTGTGTAGTGCCATGATTATAAACAACACAAATATATTTATAATTTCAACCTGGGTTTTGATGTTTATTTGTATGTGGGAATGAAAAAGGACAAAAACTGTGCCTGATTCACCTTTTTTAAGGGAGGTTTTGTGGGGTGGTTGGAAACACATTGCCCAGGGCAGTTCCTGAGGCACCTCCCTTTCCCACAAATACGGATCTGTGATCAACAGTTTTATATTTAGAGCTGTGCAAATTGTTCAGTCATGGAACAGGAAACTGGGTCACACTTATTATGGGCTCAAAACTCACAACCCCTTAGCAAAATGATTTGTCCTACCAAACTTCCCAGGGAGTCACCAGTGGATGTTTCAGCAAACATCTGCCCTGCCCCTGGTGATGAATTCCTGGTTTGTGCCTTTACCCTGGAAGGCTCAGTCATTTTGCAGAGGTCACAAATCAAACTCAACTGTTTTGTCTGGGCTCTGCTCTCACTTGCAGGTTCACCCTACTGTGATGTAGATTTGTTTACAGTTTGTGGCTTTTGTTCAAGCCAACACAAAGCCCTGCAAGCTCTGGCTCTATTTGAAGTGTAGCACCCTCAGAGCACTGAGGAGCACACCAAGCTGACACCCACACAGCACAGCACAAGCTGGAGAGCAAGGCTTGGCAAAGCTTTATTTGGGAAGCTGCTATTCTGGATACTACACTGCACCAAAGTGATTTTGCTACGTAGGGTTTTTTCTGGATCAGAAACTTCAATGATATTTTTAAATTCTGTTTTTCCCTATAACTAATGTACATTTCTGAACATTATTGAACGCCTCTAGTTAGTAATATTGGTTTATTGTAAGCACTAGCAGTTGCCAACTATTAATATTGGTTCTGCATAATTCTAGTTGCTAGTAAGTGAGACAGAACTTGAATTTAGTCCTAACTGGGATTTTTCTAATTTTATGGAATCTTGAGAGTAAACCACTCTCCTGTTGGAATATTAGCAGAACTAGTGATCACCATAATGATGCCCTGCAAACACTGAAGGCCAATTTCATCATCAGTAGAGGGTGGCCTGAGGGCTGCATTACTATTGCAGTTTTAGCTGCACAGAGGTGCAGCACAGAGCTAATCCCCTCTCCGGGTTTGGGGCACTGGGGAGGGTCCCTGTGCAGGGATTTTCCATGGCTGGGATGTGGTGAGCCTGCACTCCCTGCTCCCTGCAGTGACCCACATTAGATCAGAGCAGTCACAGTGGGGCCAAGCAGGAGCTGAATTTATCCTCCCTCCACTCCAGCAGCCCTGCCTGTAAGTGATCAGAAATGAACTGTGCAAAGTTCTTCATTTACCACTTCCCTTCTAAAATAGCTCCACTTTTGTGGTGCTCTCTCCCTGTCAGAATGAGCAGACATTTTACCTGCTTCAAGGGGAAGCAAAGATACTCTGCATGACCCAAATAAAGCATTGCAGGCTCCAGGAGCCAGGCAGCAGCTGCCACATTGCCTGCAGATATTTCTCCTTGATGAAATGCTAGAGCTGGGTATGTGTGAGGATCCAAAACCTGTGCAAAAAATCGAATCTGCATGATGTCATTGAGACAATCTGACTTTTAGAAGTGTGCACACAGGTTTTAAAAAGCCCTAATCCACAAAATATTAAAATAAAGATCACCTAAAGCAACTGTCCAAACCCAGCATTTCATCCCCAGTGAGCCACCATCTCTCTGAGGCAGCTCCTGCTCTTGCTCAGACATGAACATTAACGGGTCAGGTTTTACAGCAGCACAAAAATGCACTGGGACACCTGAAGGGGTGGCTCTGGAAGCTCCTACAGGGAACCACAGTGCTTGGCCACCCAGCCAAGGAGCAGAGCCTGACCCAGTGCACACTGAGAGCTGAAATTCACCCTGGCACAGACAGAAATGACAAGAACTGGGCTGGTCTTTGGGCTGTGGAAGAGCTGTGTGCACTCACAGTGTGGGCAGAGAGGGTGTGTGACAATGCTGGAACTGTGTCCCCCCCTGGCACCCCAGAGGAGGGGCTGGGGGGGACCTCAGCTGGGTCCTGTCCTTCATCCCAGGGAGCAGCTCTCTGCAGGTTCAGCTCACATCCCAAAATAAAGGAGCAGAGCTTTGCTCGTGCCCACATCCAACCATTCCTCTGAGAGGACAGTGTGTGGCCACCTGTGGTTTAACCTGTTTCTTTTTCATCCCCATGGGATGCTTGGCTGTGGAGGAAAGTCCTTGTGATTCATCCTGGTGAAGGTGATGGTGGAATGCTGAATCCCTGTGTAGTCTTTCCAAGAAGAAACCAGAAATACACATCAGGAAATTAAATTTCTTGGAGAGTAAGGTCTGCCTGTGACACAAAAGCCACCAGAACCTTTTATTATTTCATATCCTCCATGTAACCACTGGAGCAATACAGCCTTACCATAGAACTGTAGAAAACTATAGAGAACCACAAACACATTATTAGTGATGCTAATATAGTGATGAATATAATTATTCATCTATTTCATATAATATTCATTATTCAGTAGGGAATATCACTAATATAGTGATGAATATAATCACTTTGCTTAGTGATTATAGTGAAGCTTTGTCACAAAAATACCTGGTTTTGTAATCAGATTCACACTCCCACACTGACATCATGTTCCCCTCTAGGTGTTAATTTCTGTATCTCCATATCACAATTGTATCTAAAATAACATCTCAGTTTGGTGCTTATTCTGAACAGTGCAGCAGCACAAATCGCCACAAAAATAACCAGACCAGGAAATCCACAGGTCCAACCATCCATCCAACCACCCAGCTACTACTGTAAAGAGTTAGTAGGGAAAAAAAAATACTGAATTTTGACGCAGAGAGAGAACAGCAGCAGCCCCCGTGTCACACAGCAGCACTGGGATGATGCTGCTGTGTCCCTCCAGCTCCCAGCAGCTCTCACACCCCACCCAGAGCTCCCTGAAGCCACGTGAAACTGGGCAGCTCTGGGTTAGCAGCACATCGTGTGGGTTTTTGGGGTTTGTCCAAAACCCTGCCAGTAAATATTTCAGAGCAGGCTTCCACTGCTCGTTCTGTGGGATGTGAAAGGCTCACAGGGAGCTGGGAGCAAGCAAGGAGTGAACCTGCTCGGGCCAGGGATGCTCAGCAAAGCCACGTTTGCTTCAAAGCTGCTTTGTTTTCATCTCAGAGCTGCTTTTCCACCGGTTTCTGGGAGCAGGGGTGAGCTCTGAAGGTTGGCCAGTTCACACCCAGGTATGTGGTATTGTCTATTCCCAACAGAAATTCATCTCAGGTGAATTTTCAAAGTTTAGTGCTCCCAACCAAAGCACCATTTGCCTGTTCAAAAGCTTTCATTTCAATGTGAGCTGTCACTTGGAGGGCTGTACAAAAATCTCTTATCAGCTCAGAAAGGAGAAAGTCAGAAAATTCCTCCAGTCAAAGGTGCTGGCAGGTTTTGCTTCAACCCTTCCAGAGTGTGGGGAGATTTCTCCAAACTGAATTATCATCACTGGAATATCAGTGATTAGGTTTGAACTCCTCCTTTTTCTTCTCCCCAGTTGGTATCACTCTTTAGCCTTTGAAAACCTGGCTTCAAATGTGAATTTGGATCAAGGGAGGAAACGACCAGAATATGACCTTGAGGTCACTTTGGTCAGTTGGGCAAATGCATTGAGTTTTTATCTCTATGAACTGTACACATGAAAATGGGAAAACACTTCCCTGAGCTCCAAAAGATTCCATACAAGCACAGCATTTGATGGCTTTAAAAATCCAGGGGCAAGCAGAAGGATGAGAGAGATGTATGGTAAATAACATTAAAAAGTAAAATGAGGCATAATTAGATTGATTTGTATTTTCATAGAAGAACATTATTTTTGGGTTGCTTTGTTGAGTACTTACCTGATTTTCATGTGGTGGTGATAAAATCTACAGACTGGCAGGGAAGTGTGGAATATTGGCTGTAAATTAACACAGCTTGTGGGTTTAGACTTGCAGTGTCTTGACCAATAACCTGAGACAGTTGCCTGTCCAAAATAATTCTGTTGTCTTATGATTGCATTATTTAAAAAAAACAAAACAACCACCAAAATAAACAAGCAAACAAAAAACCCAAACCAAATCCCCTTAGTGTGCATCTTCATAATGAAAAGGAATGTTCTGTAAGCAGTTTCACTAATTTCTTCCTGTGGCAATTCCTAAATGTCATATTTACTGACCTCAGGAGTTTGGCAAAAGGTGACAGGAGAGTGTTATATAAATACATTATCAGGTATTTATTTCCAACTTGAGGTAGTAAATATTCAATCCAAATCTAAATTATGTTTCTGAGAACAGTATGATGCTGTGAGCTCAAATTGTCCTCATCTTAAAAAAAGCCAAATTCTCATTAAAACAAAAGTCAGAAGAAAAATCTGCTTTAAGGATTTTTCAGTCCAGAATGGCTTTTTTAAAACAATCAAATTAAAATAAACCCCACAACATAGGGTTTTAAATGAAAGCAGGAAGTGTTTGAACCATAAATTCAGGAATATTACACTGTATGGCAGGGAAGTGACTACAGACCTAATATTTTATTTCTATTATTCCTTGAGGGAACAGAATCATTAGGCTGAGAAGCTGGTCATTGTTTTTGAGAGAAGTGTCCCATGCAGCTGGTTCCTTCAGGTTTGGGGTGTGGGATGCAGATTTTCCACCAGGGGGGCTGTGAGACTGTGAGTGCAGCAAAGGAGGCAACTCCTCTGTTTGACCTGAGTGTGCTGTGACAAAATAAACTGCAGCTGGATTCCATCCTGATTTCACTGTGGAATGGTTTTGGATCCCACCTGGTGCAGCTCCATCCCCCTCACTGCTGTGATACCCTGCTTTACCTGGGGAGAAAACCCCTGGCAGTGGGAGCTCTGCAGTCATGGGGGTGTTTGTTCTCTACATTCTCATCCAAAATGAAGGAAAATAACTCTGGGTGATTTTCCCCCACAAAGGGCTCTGTGTCCTGGTGCTCTGAGTGCATGGAGTTACCTGGGTTTGTGGTGTCTGCACTGGGGGTGAGTCCTAATTTAATTTAGGGTGGCAGGCAGCATTATTTGGAGACTGTAGAGGCCATGCAGCTTTCCCAGCTGTGCTCTGGATCCAGGGCTCTCTGCTCTGTGAGAGAACCAGAGCCACTCCCCACAGCTCCAGTGCAGCCCTGTGTGGCACAGAAGGTGTCACTGTCTGTAATCACTGTCCATCCCTGGCCTAGTTTGGGGATGGATTTATAATGAACATCTTTAACCTCAGCCTAGCCCAGCCATCTGCTCTGGGAAGCAAGCTGGCACTCCAAAGCCATTTTCTGCTTCAAGGTGTCTCCTTGTGTTCTTTCAGAACCAACAGTGAGTCATCTCCTCCCACCAGGCTACAGCAGGATTTTAACCCAGCTCAGGGAGTGAAATCCCTCTGCCTCCAGAGCTGTGTGTGACTGAGCACAGGCACCAAACAAAGCATTTCTGCTTCCCACCTGAATGACAGGGATGACACAGAAATCTCCTGAGGGACGTGAATGGGGTGAAGACTCTGGACCTCATCTGCAGGCAACAGGGAAAACCCAGAATTTACCCAACCTCCCCAAGCCTTCCTTTGCAGTTCCTGATGAAATTCTCTCCCTTCCTGTTCTGTCTCCATCATCTTAAATTCCTGAGACTTCATTCTTAAACTTTCATGGCAATTGTCCATTTTTCTATTTAACAGGATGGCTCAGAAAGGGAAAGTGTCAGTGAGGGCACTCACTTCATTAATGGAAATAACTTTTGGGTTATGAAATTGCTCTCCACCTGCCTTCTGTTAGCATAAAAGGAGCCTTTGTCAAGTCTCCAGGATTTTGGTCTGCCTTCTATTGCAGCACTAGAAAATTAGGGACATCCAATCTTAAATGGAAAAGTTTAAGAAGCTTTGTCTCATAAAATGACGTCTAAGACTTGTCTGTCTTTTATTCCATGCTCTTCACTAGATGATCCCCCCTGCTGCCACCTTCAAACGAAGCGATTTAAAACGGATCGGATATTAAAGCTTTAAGATGGGATTTTAAAACAAATGAAATGCTATCAGGACTGTAATAGCAACAGCTGCTGTGTCTGCCAGCTGGACTGTAGACTTAATCACTCCATCAAATCCCACTTCCCACAGCCCTGTGCTTGTTTTCTCTGCCTCCCTGCACACCCACAGAGGATGCTCCCTGCGGGTCACAGCCAGCTCTGCCGGAGCCCGCAGGGAGGGATCTCTCCCTCTGCCCTGTCAGCTCAGCACCGAGCCTGCCCTGTGCTTCCTGAAGGCCCCAGAGCAGCGAGGAACAAGAGCTTGAAGCTCTGTGGAAGCTTTTGTCTCCTGGGAGTAGGAAGGATTTGTCTCTGCCCTTCCCAGCTGCCCAGCAGGGCTTTGGGAGCCTGGTGTGGTGGGTGCTGGAAAAGGACTCCAAAGACAGAACTCCTGTCTGTGAGCTGCTGCTTGTCTTCAGAAAAAAGGAATCTGTGTGCAGTAATTCTATCAAGACAGACACAACTGGCACCAACACCAGTCTTTCATTTAAAACTTTTCATACCTTCTTTCAATGGACTTCTCCCAGGCAACTCTGACTCCTCCCCTCATGGGCAGCTTCACACAGCACTGACTCCTTCCCTCCTCTCTGCAAGTTTCCTTCTTCATGACTGGCTAATCCTCAACCTGCCCCATACCTGGCCACCTAAACCTGTCCTTCACACAACATCTTATCTGTCCCTTACATGACTACCTGTCTTCCCCACCTCAGCACACCCAACAGACTCCAAACCTCACACCCCAGCTGGGACCAGCTAGCCCACACTTTTATAACACCCAGCCTCATTGGGCAGGCAAGGCTATTTCCACTTCTCAGTAATCAGGGCAGCTGTAATTCATTGGGAAAGATTTGCTTTCTGCACTTTGCTTACAATCCATCTTCCCACACTTCTGCGTGGCTCTGGATTGAATATGAACCATGTCAAATGTAGTTCATGAGTGCTGGCACCTTGAGCAACTTGTCCCTGCTCACTCTTAGTTCAGGGCTATGGTTCAAAGCACTGCCAGGTACCAGCCAGTTCACCAGTGAAACAAATTATTTCCAATTCAGTCACCTCAGAAAACAACTTGTGGTTTCAAAATGTCACATTTCCCTCTGACCTTAGCTTTACATAAAGTTTACCAAAATAGTTTGACATGATTTCCTTTCACATGAAATCAAATTTTTTGGTTGACCAAAGTTTATGTGTCTCTCATTTGTTAAAAGAGCCACTAGAATAAGGTTATTTTTAGTGGAATTGAAAAGACTATTTCTCTGATTTGTGCATCAGCTGCCCAATCAAGAACTGATGGTTTATTTAGGTCTGGGCTCTCACTGTCAGCAGTGCAGGTAACACAGTGAGCAGGCACAGACACAGCAGTTAACCTCTCTATTGTGTGTTTAACCATCTGTAAAATTGATATGATCCTAGTTACCTGCCTGACACAGCTGGACAGAGACTTAATTTTTAATCAAGTCTGTTAAAACACTTGGATCTCATTGTATAAAAGATGCACCAAGAACCAAATAGTTTTATTAGGGTATTAATGCCTGTATAGCTTATATTATGTTCCAAGAGTGACACACAGTGAATTATACCAGTGCTCTAGAAATAACACATAAAAGGAAAGAAAGTATCAAGAAGCAGAAGAGATGTACTGGGATGGAGAACAGACTTTGTGACAGTCTAGGGTTCCTTCATCCCTATTAATTATACATGTGGAGCAACTTGTTAATGCATTTCTAAAGACATGTTGACACAGGCTCAGCCCTCTCTCCTGGCCACAGGCTTTTGAATAAATTTAACCCCAGGAGCAGAAGAACTGGACAATGTGGCTGGAGGCATTTCTATAACAACCAAAGTGGAGCAGTGGTGACACAACAGATTTGCTGGCTCGGAGAGAGGCAGTAATGATACACCTGCGTGGCAGCTGGGTATGAATAATTTCTGTTCAGGGCCCTGGCGTTACATTTCAGGCTCATTGTCCGTGGAATATGACCAGGTATTATTCTCCATGTTATTTCTCTACCCCCTATGCCCTACAACACTTCCAAAAATAGTGATAAAAATACTAAATTTCACTAATAAAGTCCTTAAGACCTTCAGAAGTAATGTTAAATGGTAAAATATAACTGTTTATGTTTAACAGCCAATGGAAATGGAAACCAACAAGGAATTCTATTTCAACAGATTGCATAATATATGCTACAGTATTCAAACCTTCCCTAATATTTTCAAGCAAATTTGACACTCTCTGTGTGCTTTTCAGGCACAACCACCCCCTCCCCATAAAATTACCAGTAATTACCTGTAATTACTGTTCATTTCTGTGGAGGGGCAGTGTCTGCCATGCAGCTCTGCTCTGGGAAGTGACTGAAACTGCAGTTTTAGGAGTTTTCCTTATCACAGAATCATGGAATGATTTGGGCTGGGAGGGACCTAAAAGCTCATCTCATCTCATCCCACCCTTTAAGGGTTTAAGGGACACCTTAAACTGCCCCAGGATGCTCCAAGCCCTGTCCAGCCTGGCCTTGGACACTGCAATGGGGATTTGGCAGTCTGTAAATAAAGAAGGTAATAATAATAAATAATAAGGTCTGTAAATAATAAGGTACACCTCAATGAGCTATGAACTATTCCAGGAGATGCAATCATCAGCTCACAAGATCTTTATTGTCTCTTTTTTAGAGTCACTTAGGAAATTAGAACTTTCCACATAAAAGCCTGGAGAGGTTTAAATTAAACAAAAAGTGTCACTCCTTACTGGATGAGACATCCCACTGTCAAAACCATGACATTAATTTGATCATTTTAAATTGCTGATTCAGTCACAGGGAAGTTCCCCCCCCAGAGCATTGGTGTCTCAGACAAGTTAAAAAATAAATTTTTAAAACAACCAAAAGACTTAAGCAAACACTTTCTAAAGCAATGACACATTCTGAGTGTGGAAACATCCTGAGGAGCCTGAATGTGCTGAGCACTTGCTGCCTGGAAAATGCTAAAATTGAAGGCACCCAAATGTATTCAGTGTCTTTAAAGCTCCTAAATCTTAAATTTAACATCACTTCTTGGCCTGAAAGCCAGATCTCAGGCACAATATGAGTTCCTGTGGAGAAAAATGTTTAAAAACATAACCAGAGACATGATACCATTACCAATATAATGGCTTTGGATTGTGTTGGTTTAGTGAGTCCTTTTTCCTCTTCCTTTCCCTCCCCATGCTGTGCAGAAATATCTTGAACTACTATGAGGATTAAAGCTTTATCCACCAAAATATCAGGCCCAATGCATCCAATCCAGAGTCAAGCAATCCTGCAGCTTTAAGCTGGTAGTTTGTGCTTACTGCTAGAATTTATGGAATGACCAGACTAATATTTTTCACTCTTTAATCAATATAAATTGGCCTCTGGACAACATTTAAGATCAATCACATCAGTAAGGGACACATGTCACTGTAAAAATTCACTCTTGCTTCTATCATTCAAGTTGCTTTGGTCAATCTAAGCTACAAGACATTTCTTTTTTTTCCCCTGATCCACTGGCACAAGCATGGAAATGACTGAAAGGTTTGCTGACTGTGTGACTTTACAGGAGAAAGTTTTGAGAAGAGCACAGTTTCAGCTGTGTGACTACAGGTGGGAACCCCTTTTAAAGAATGTTACCTATTGCTTCTTTAAATAAAGATCTGTTTGGGAATTCCAAATCTCTAACACTTTTAAGTTTAAGAAACTGCTTACAAAAACATCTGTGAAATGGCAAAAAACTGATGGAAATATATTTTTAAAACCTAAATAATCAGTCAAGATCTGCTAACAGCCTGTGGGCACTGGAAAAAATGTCTGTCTTGTGGTGCTAGAAATCAGTAGTTGCCACATTGTGTAGAATGAGATAATGGGAGCAGATTTTCAGAGATCTCGGGCAAACTGGAAAAAAAATGCAACTACTTTACCCAGGCAATACTACTGATATTTAAGGAGATACCCACAGCACAGACAGGAGCTCTCTGGACTTTAAGGAGTTAATGTTCTCTTCCTCTTGCCTTTTCCCCTCTTCCTCTCCCCCTGCCTGGCTCCAGCACTGGCTCTCATCTGAAGGGCACAGACACCCAGTGAGGTTCACATGATACCACTGACAGCAGCATGATAAACCTATTTCTGACAGTGTGGCAAATTACTATTATGAAATCCCAGTACATTTGATTGCAGAGTGACTTTCAGAGGGGATCACACTCAGCAAGGTTATGGAGGGCTCAGTGTTTACTGCAGTAATGCTGACTTACTGGAAAATAATATCAAGAGCTCTTTAAATAAAAAAAAAGTTGGGAGATTCCCAATTCAGAAAACGTTGGCTGAATATATCCAACCAGGCATTTTGTTTCTCTAAAATGAAAGGGAAAAAATGATCAGTGGGAATTCTTAGGTTGGATTTTTTTTTCTCGTTGATGAAGGACTCTGTGAAATGTGTTTGCAAAGAGGTTCACTCAAAAGGGATCGTGAACTTGAGGCTGTCCTTCCCCTCCAGCATTTCTCTCTCCAGGTGCTCTGTCTCTCCCCATTCCAGCCAAAGGTCAGGATCTCTGTACAGTGCCCAGGTTCAAAGGACAACAAGATTCAAACAAAAAACCAAGACAGAAGCAGAAGTGGGAGGAGACACAGGAGTCTCTGGGCTCAGAAAGTCTGGATTTTGTAATAAAAGAAGAATACCTGAAAAAACAAAATACCACTGACCCACCTGCTGAATTATCATCAGCACCCAGGGGGTGTTATAACATGGAGATAAACTGTCCCTGCCCCAAATAATTTCCTTTTAAACTGACTTGTGGGGTGACTCAAGCAGAAAAATCAAAAGGAGCAGGCATAAAGGGAGGAATTTTATCACACCTGTGAGCAGCAAGGTATTTTCACAGTGAAATAAGTCTTATTCCATTATCTACTAAATAAATATGATTATTACTTGGTTTTTCTAAACTTTAGTAAAATTAATATAATAATAGAATTATGACAACACAGGTAAAGCTCTGATTGGTTTTCTTGGTTTTATTATTCATTATCCCAGTAGCTGCCTTTGCTCAGGCAAAGGTAAAATTAAGGGTGTGGCAAATTCAGTTTTTCCTCTTTCTCCTCTTCCCTCTTTCCTCCCTAATTGAGGAACAACTTCAATATTGGTTGAAAAACATCTGCCTGCTCTAATTGTGAGTACAAAATCCAAAAGCCCCTCAAGTTTAGGCAGAAGCTCTTTGGTTTGTATGGGGTTTTTGAATGGCAAAGATAAAAAGCCCCCAAACACCTGCAATTTCCTCATCTTAGCACATTTTTAAGTTAGGCCAGAACATGTCAATCAATAGATCAATATAGAAAAGATTCTCTTTCCTAATTATCTCAATTTTCTCGGCCATGTAGAGCACTCACATGATCTTTATTTTGGGATACTCATGCAAGAGACAATCTCATCTGCTGGCTGGAACGTGCCTGTTCCAGTCTCCTTTGGGTTCTTTTCCCAGATGAGTTAGGGAACTGATCCCTGAGCTTATTAAGTGCAGACCTGCAGGTTTTTCTGTACTCTGCCTCCCCTGTGAAATGTGTTTGGGTGAGGATGCAAACAGCTGCCACAAGTAGGTGGCCAGAGCCTGTCACAGTTTAATCTGCCTGACCAAATGTCTGGGGGTGGATGTGGAGCATCCACAGCTGTCTTTCTATAAAGGCTATTTTTTCAAGGCATGTGTTTCTGGAATTGGTTTCCCAGGTGGCACAAGTGTTCAAATATCCTCTGCAAACACGGATTTTGCACTTTGCTGTAAGGCCCAAAGGTGATTGTGTCTGAAATCAAACTCCTGATGGCAAAAGCTTTGTTGTAACCCTAAACAGAGAGATAGGTGTGTACCCTAAATGGATAGTTACTGCCTTTCCCTATCTGGGAAAGGGGAAGAAAGGACAAATTTGGGATATTTTTGCATCTCTGGCAGGATAAATGTGACTTTTACTTCAGTGGGGTGAGGGTGTCACCTGTGAGCTTTGGAGGGAGAGGTGCTGATGCTGAGGGGGGAGATGCTGCTGTGTTGGGTGGGAGCTGGCAGGGTGGGCACTGCTCCTTCTTGCAGCAGCCAGACATGAGGCTGTGGGAGCTGTGAGCCAGCCTGCAGGCACAGAAACCCTCTCACTGCAGCTGCTGAACCTGCAGTTCACGCTGCAAAATCCACCAGAAGGGTTGAGCACTGTGCTCTGCAGCAGGGAATTGACCCCTTGCTTTAGGAAGTGGAGATTTGCAAGGGTTTTTGTAAAAAAACTCCTTAAAAGTCTCTGTGTCCCTAATGCTGAGCTCATATCAGTGACCTGTCTGTAGAGCCACCCATTGCTGCCAGCAAATGCTTTTGGGGGTACTTCAACACAGTTGGGGATACTTAAATATAAGATGTTTGGTAAAATATCAAAGAAGAGGTCACAGGGAGCATCCAGCTTTCAACCAGGGGCTTTTCCTCTGGAACCAAAGGGAAAACACTGGGTGGTGCCACACAGAGATCTGCCACCAAAATCTACTGATGGCAGGTCCTGGTTTGGAGGCTGGGATGGGAGAATTGGGCAGAGTGGGATTTAATCTACACAGAAAAAGTGGAGTGACAGGGGACTCTGCTCCCCAAAGCTTTGAAGCAAAAGTAGAGAAGTGAATACAAAAAAAGACTTATTGGGAATCATCAGGGTCTAAAAATAGAATTATTTTTATCTGCAGCAGTTACAGTTCTAAGAACAGTGTGGTAACAGCCTGACCATAAGTTTTACAGCCAGTTGAAAGATTTCCACTGTTTGCAATTCACTTTGGACCATATTGTATGCAATTCATCTCATGATGTAGAAATCCTGATTTTCCCCTGGAAATAACCCTGTTGGGTTGTATATTTTATGATGCCATTTCCAGCAGAGTATGAAGACAATGACAATGCTGGTTTCAGAGGAAATCTTTGCTCAGGTATTTCAGCTTAGTCATCCCCTGGCTGATCCTACAGTAAATCTGCATGTCAATATTTATCTTATATAGGCCATCTGCTGTACTCCTGACACAGGAATTCCAAAAGATATGGGAAAATGAAGAAATAATTTCTGCAGAATTCTAAAAAAAGACAATAATTATCAACAGTGGGTCTCCTTAAAATAGGCCTGGAAGTTTGCTGTGACTCAATGTGTTTTAAGGAAAGAAAAATGTTATTTTAACGATGAGGCCAGCAAATTCTATCCTTTAGATTCCACAGCAGTAATCTCTGTAAAACCCATGATTTAAAAGCTGCTATTTCTCACCATCTCAAGCTAAGTACACTTTTTTATTCTACCAAATCTGAATAAAATTAGAGCACTCTGCATAAATTCTCCCTGCCTCTTCGCCTGCTGTCTTAGCTCGAGGCAGAAGCAGATGCCTGTGATTTCTAAGACTGTCAAACCAGCACCATAAGCCAAAGTTACGTTCACCTTAAAAAACCACGAAATTTATTCCAGCTTGGTAACATGCTGGTCCATTATTTCACTTTTTTGATGCCAGTGTTCTGCTTTTAAAAGGCCATCTGAAACCTCACAGGCATTTTTGACATTTTCCCATTAACAGGGTTGATATTTGGGGGATTGAGACTGCTTTATGTTCAGATTTAAACTTTTAATACCTTAAATCTGTCATTGGTTCACTGGAAGATGCTATTTTTATTGTCCTCATGATCAGTTCTTTAATAAAAAAAAAAAGGAAAAGAAAAAAAAAAAAAACACTGCTCATTTAATATTAATTGGAACATATTTTTCCCTGTAGCAGTTTGCTGATTATGAATTTCAATGCCACAGAGCTGGGGTTGCAAATAGTGGCTATAAATAGAAAATAAGCCTTTTCTGTGAAATGCCCAGCCAGAGCAAAGGCTCATTAATCAGGGACCAGGTAGAGCCCAAGAGAGCCCAGGCTGACTCTGCTCATGGAAACACAGGCTGACAGAGCTGTCTGAATGATCAACCACAGCACTTTGCCCTGTGCACAGGGAGAAAGTTTAGTCAAGTGTTTAAAATATGGAAATACGAGTGAAAATGCCTGTGTTGTTTCTCCTGCTGACTGGCTGCAGGCACATCCCCTCCCTGTCATTTACTCACTGACAAAGGGCCACCTCCCACATGAAAACCCATTGCTCATTATAGCAAAAAGAGTAAAAAAATTACACCGCGGAGTGTGAGAGTGTGTAAATCACGTGCCACAATTAAAAAGTTTATGTTAAAACCAAGCAGGTCATTTTGGGCTGGCTGCATCCTTGGGTTGTGTTCCATGTGTCCTGTAGTGAGGGCATTGGGTATAGGCAGAAAAAAAAAATTTGAGGGAGGACAGTGAGTCCTCCTGCTCCCTTGGGCCTCAGCCGTGGAGCAGTGAACATTGGGGGTGCTACACAGAGATCTGCCTCCAAAATCTAATCCAGACAGCTCTTGGTTTCCAGGCTGAGACTGGCTAATTGGGCAGGGTGTGATTTAATCTGTAAAGAAAAGGGCTGCTTTGTGCTGGTAGCTTAAAACCAAGCCTAGTTTACTTTCGACCCTACTTTGACTTCATTTCTACTCTTAATAGAAATAAGAATAGTAACAATGGCACCTCTCAGTGTTTCAAAACATTGGAAAAGCTGAATCCTCTGAGCAGAGACGTGGCAGGGTTTGAAGGAATATGTAGAAATTCCTTCTGCTTAGGAGGGGGACTCATTTCCCTGACATCAGAGGGGCTCTGGCCCACTGGGACCTTAGCAGAGCCTGAGCTGATGGCCAGGGGTGGCTGGGCAGGGCAGCACTGTCAGCCCAGGGACCAGGAGCACTAAAGCAGATCCAATTGTGCCACCTGCTGCTCCCCTCCACTCCTACAGCCCCCCATGGTCACTCTGGAGCCAGCCCTGGGCTGCTCTCACCTGGCTGGGATTTTACCAGCGGGGTTGTTGTTGTGTTTAAGCCTTAAAAAAAACACCCAAGGGAATCAGTTAAGCGTTTCACTTTCAATATTTATACGAACAGCAGGAATGCAAACTGTCCCTGCAGCATGTGGTGGTAAAGGTGATGAAGAACACCCACACCTGCCTTACAAAAACAAACCCTGGGGTTGTGCTAAGTACATATTTTAAAGGAAAATTACTAATAATACCAAGGAGATTGGAGTGAGAGCACTGATGTAACCAAAGGTTATTATTGACATAACTAAAGGTGCTTTCAAAGCTCAAGCATTTGAGGGAACAGAAGTAAAATGCAGGTTTGTTTGTACAGAGCAGTGGGGGTTCCCAGCAGCCCTCTAGACATCTCCAAGTGAGAAGATTAAATTAGAAAGCTGGCTCTGTGGGCAGTTACCAGCAACCAGCATGTGCAAATCCATGGCTTCTGTATCACTGTAGGAGCCCAAAATTGCTTTACTTTTAACTCTGAAAATCCAAGATTTTCTCCTTATGTGCTGCTAGGCTGAGGCACTCATGCAGCTGAGGCAGTGCCTGGCCCTTAGGATGCTTCTCCATGAGCATTTTCCTGTTGGTTGTGAGTGTTGCCCACATTGAGGGGAGCTGGGAGCACAAGGCTCTCACCTCCCACGGCAGCAGAACCTGACAGTGCTGACATCAAGGATGTTCAGGTTGTTTGGCACTTAAAGGAGACTGTGTCTGATTCCTTCATGGACCTTGAGCCTCCTCTCAGGCCAGCCACAGTCAAGGACAAGGGCTCCTCTCAGGTCAATGATCACTTTATAAATACTGCTAACTAAATTTAGTGTCAAATCTGCTGTGAAAATCTACAGCTTGTAATATTTACCTGACAGGGATCCAGACCCTCCTGTCCAAATACAAAGTTCCTTAAATTAGACACGAAATGTGTAATGAGGCAGCAGCTAAATTACATATTTACAGCACTGGAGCAGGTAAGTACATATTTGCACAGCCAGTCCTGGGCTCTTATTTTAAAGAAGTTGACTGGCTTGTTCAGGGTGTTTTTAAAAGTGCTGATGGAATACCAGAGCTGGGAGGTTTGGGATCTCTGTGTGTTTACAGCAAGTTCTGCTCAATCAGCCCAGCTTCCACCCAAAAACTGGGAGCAACATTTCTGGGATCTATTTCTTGGATTCAGTCCTCAGGGGTTCTTGCAATTGAAAGAATATGTGACAAAAAAAGAGCAACTCCCTCTAAAATGACTGTGGCCAGAGATTCTTCCCTTCTTAACAAACATCAGTGCTCCCAAACAAACAATACTTTTGTATTTATGTAACAATTTCCTTATGGGTCATTGTTAAATGGAACTTGGGTCCCTCTCTATCCAGAGCCAATGTCCCCATCACTGCAACTACAAAATTATGTCATTTATACCCCACCAGGGCACTTCTTCTCTGCACCAACAAGCTTAAGAGTTGCATCACAGTCACATATTAAAAAATGTAATTCCATTCTGCAGCACTTCTTCAGTATTCCAAACTTATTCCTTTGTGAAGTAAATTTCCCTCAAACAGCCTTTTGAACTTGCCTAAGTTTTAAATCATAAGAAAGCAAGAAAAAAGGAAAGAATTGAGAGAATGTCTTTATCAGAGTCTGCTCATTGCACAAGCCAGGCTCAGGATGTGCTGGTACAATTTTGTTGCTTTCAGCTGCTCTTGGAGATAAGTGGCTCCTTCAAAATATGACTGTGATGTATAAATTAGTAAGATGTTTCTGCAAAAAACGTGTCACTGTGGGAAAGTTTATGCATTCTTTGTTCAGGTGAATAAGCAGGGCCTTACTCTGTTTAATGGTTAACTTGATCTTACTGGGATCAGTGGGTGTGGTCCTCTGTGCCCCTGTCCAGAGCTGGGTGATGCAGATTTTGCTTCAGGTATTTGCTGTTTGATGAAATTTCTCATGGGAACTGCAGGTCCTGATGATGGGTGATGGCATTCCTGTGAGAAAAGCCACACTGTCTAGGATAGAAGGACCAAACATGAATTATTTTGAAAAGCTATTAAATTAATTTTTCCTCTGAAGTGTTTCAACCCCACATGGCAGCGAGATTGTCATCACAGGGATGTGGCAAGTGAAATCTGCTTGGCCTTATGGGGGGAATAAATAAGTATCAGTGGCATGGGTTTAAGATGGTCCTTTGAATAAAAAACAAGTTTTGTGAGGAATGTGTGCCTTGTGTAAGCGCCATCAGAGAAAGCTTTTTCATATCCCTATGGAAGAAGGATGAGCCTGAATCCCAATCCCAAAGGAATCAGTGGGATGAGCAGGTGTGGAGGACAGGACTTGGCAGCCTTTGTGTCCCATCAGGCAGTGCTCAAACACAAACACTCAGACACTGAGGCTGTTTTACCAGTTCACTGACTTGGGGAGCTCTTTTTAGGCACCTCCCAAGGAATATCTGCAGCTCTGGAAGAATTCCTGACTGTGAGAACAACCTCTTTGCCAAGAGCCTGTTTCTCTCCTCCCCACAACGCTGCCACTGTGACCACCCTCACTCCAGGAGCACCCAGAGCTCCCAGATACTGCAGCCCTTGCCAGGCACAATCAGTGTTCCTGCTGGAATCCCAGCCCTGACTGAGGAGCTCAGTCCAAAGAATTTTGTCTTGTTTACACAGCTCATCCAGGCTGACACTGCTCTCCTTCAAGGCAGGAAATCAGCTGGCTTTGAGAGATGTGCATCAATTCCAGCCACCCTGCTGCCTCTTCAGTGTCACACACATTCAAACACAAGGCTGATCTGCAATCAACTGTCTGGAACATTTTCATAACAGACTTGTGTCCACACATCTCTTTGCTCCACAAAAAATTGAGGAGCCTTGTGCTCTCTTGCTTTTGAGACACGAGTGACCACATGTCTTAGTTTGAAAGACAGGTGTTTGTTAAGAAAGGCAGGAGCCTTTCTTGAAATGGACAAGGTAAACCCCATCTCCAAATCATTTTAATTTTTTAATTAAGGAGCTCTCAGGCAAAGATATGAGAATAGGAATAACAGTTCTTTACTAGGAAAAAAAACCAAAAACATTAATACACCAAACCAAACCAAACCAAAACAAAAAAAACCCAAACAAACCCCAAAACACTGACAGAGTGAGAATCCAACCTGACCCCCCCCGTCAGTCAGTCAGGGCTGGTGCAGTCCCATTCCATGGTGGCTGCAATCCTGCAGTGACAGATGTGGTTCTGCTGGAGCAGGGCTCCTGCACAAGGTGCAGTTTTCCTCCAAAGCTCCAGGGATGATGTGCAAGGCTCTGGTTTTCCTCTGGGATCCAGTGGGAAAAGGCTGCTCTGCTGTTCCAAATCTCACCTTTGATCTGGGTAGGAAATGCTTGGCTCCTCCCCTGGCTGGAGCATCTCCCCATGGGATGATGGAATTTGATCAGCCCTGCCCTGGGACTGCATGGCCATGGACAGGAGAGATCTCCTGGAGGGAGGATGGGCTGTGGGGAAGATAAAGAACACTGCAACAGCTGGGTGAACAGCTGGGATAGAACACACACTGCTGGCCACATCCTGTATTGCAAGCCAAGACACCACAAGACCCTGAGACTAAAAAAAAAATTCTCAAAACAAGCTTGGATAAATCTGACACATCCTCAAAAGCTCACCCTTTGCATGTTATAATGATTCTCAGGAGCTGTGTTTACTGTATGTCAACAAATTAATTACAATATCAGAGAGGGCCAGAATAAACATGACCATTTACTTGTCTTAGAGAAACATGTTTAAGTTTCAGACTTGATCCATATTTCAGGGGTCTCCAAGATCAAGAGGTTTCATCACCAGATCTATGGGTCAAATTGTCTCTTTTCTTTATAAGGTTATGCTATTTTCTTCATTAACAACTTCTCTTTCTGAAAAATGAACAGTAATTGTAAGTGGCTCAATAAAAACAGATCAGACTTGTGGCTGGGGAGCTCTCAGATTTTGGAGTTAATGTTTTCATGCAAACTTCATAGGTGGTTCTTGTGCATCTCAGTAATTCCCTGTAGATCAAGCCAGTCATTTTTTCCATATATGAGCTTTGGTTTTAGAAGTGTAGTAGATGATAAACATAAATGTTTCATTTGCTATAAATATTTAATAATTATGAATAATTGATAGGCAGATTTTAAAGCAAACTGATTAGAGTTGTATGAAATTAAGGCTACATTTGTATAATTTTCTACGCTGTATTCTAAATATTATCTGGGCTCTGTTGTTCTATAGAGCTGCATGCCTGATTGGTACTGTCAAAAAAAAATCAGCAGATGGGAACAAACAGGAAAATACATTTTTAATAGCTATATTGGCAATAAAATTAATATGGAGGATTTCCTTGTGGCTACAAGAATTTCTGTATCCACCAACTTTCATTCCATTGTAATTCATTCTTTATGGATTATCTGAGAGATGTTTTTTCAAGAGAATGTGTTTAATAGCACAGCACTAATAGCTAACTGTGATTCAGTGACTTTCACCTATTTTGCTTTCAATTTTCTCTAATTGCCTTTGATCTCCCTGGGGCTTTGAAGCCTAAAAAAACCATATAATACTTATCTAATTACCAGAGCTCTTGCATCTCTGAAAGATTCCATCAAGGATGCTGCTTTCTGGTTCCTGCATTCAGCTGAGGGGCTGTCCCCAGATGCTTTTGGGATTCTCACAGAGCCACAGTCCCTTTGCCAATAGGTGCCACTGTTGCTCTGCACGTCTGAGCCGTCAGTGTCCTTCACTTGAAAACCCAACCTTGAAAACGCAAATCTCAATCCCAGCGACTAAAATGTTGCAGAGGTAAAACTCCATCCAGACCACGGCCAGGGGCTGCCCGTGCCAAGACCGTGGTATATGCTTTATCTGCTCCTAAAAATAATGATAATATTGCTAATCTTGAGCAAAAATGAATTGCATTCAATTAATTCCAGATATATTGAATAAGCCTTTAGCTTGCTGCAGGTTTATTGGTGAGCCTCAGACCAAGCTGAGCTTTGCAGATCTCTGCTCTGGGCCAAATGTGATTTAAATGCAGAAGTTGCATATTGGAGCAATAAGAATTTGGACTTGTACCAGCACTTCTTACATAGGAGCAAAGTCTCAGGGTGCCTACCCAGCAGTGGAAAGCCCCCCCAGAGCTATTTTTTTCCAGGTTTGCTCTCTGGAAATGCAAGGTCAGCTAATGTAGTTTGCTTTGCAGCTTATCTGCCATTAAGTGCTTTCCCCATGTAAAGCCAAGGGTAATCAAGGTCTGCCTGCTTCCTGCTCGGGGAGGAACCTTGCTTCACCTTGTCCTTGGATGTGCAGCTGTTTCTGTGTTTGCTTTATTCTTAGATATTTCAGACATACTACGGAATAACACAAGGTTCTTTTCTGCTCTTTCTTCAAAGAAACACATAGCAAGCTGTGTAGAAATAAAAAAAAAAAAAGAAAAAGAAAACAGAGGGCAAAGCAATTAAGAGTTTTATGTCCTTTCAAGTCCCATCCCACTTGTTTTGTGTTTTGGCTTTGTTGTTTTTTTCACTGCAACTATTTATTGACTAAAAACCAAGAGATGGAAAATTTGTTTTCAGTGATTTAATATCTTCTGAAATAGTCCTGGCTACCTGCAGGTCAGGATGTAACACAGAACTTGTTCTAACTGGTCTAAAGCTGTGTGCCTGGATAACCTAATTCTCATTCCTTCTGCATGGAGCAGCTCCCACAAGCACCAAGCTATATTAAGCAGTGCTTAAGATCACCCTAAGCAGTTTACACAGGGGCATCCCTGGCTTCTCTGGCTCTCACCAGTTGCCTGATGGTTTGCAGATATTCTGCCCCTCTTTAAAGTCCGGGATTCTACCAACATTTTGGGGAAGATATTCCTGGTCATGAGTTTTAGGTGGTTGTGTCAGCTGACAAGTAGCCAAAGCAGAAATCGTTGGCCTTTCACAGGAAATGGGGCAGACACTGGACATCACTCAACTTCTTTCTAGTGCAGTTCTTCATCAGGTCTTCAAGACAACCCTAGAGAGTGGGTTATTCCAAGACAAGATTAAATGTTAGAAATTATATAATTAAATTTTTGATCCAGGTGTTTTTACTCCACAGTTGTCATAGGGAATGTTTGTACTATTTTGACAGCAGATTAAGGACAAAATGGATCTTTTTGTTCCCAGGACATGTGTGTCCACCCTCTGGGTGGAAGAGAAAATCACTGTTAGATACTGACAGATGCAGTCATGTTAGCAATCAAGAGTCCTGGCTCTTCCAAGTCTCTCAGGTAGATATTTGAAAAGTTAGCACAGGTAACCTTGTACTTAAAAACTCAGAAAGATAATAATTCTCCATGAATTCTGCTAGTTGTATGCCACAGCTTGTTTTCAACTGATACTGGGTAGGGGAGAGAAATCTGTTCATTGACACTCTCCTTCACTGCTTCCTGTGGTGAATAAGGATTGTTGTATGAATAACATTTCCACTTTATTAATCTAAAAAATAAGGTACTGCCTGGGTTAGAAAGTCACCACAAGATCCATTTCCAGAATTTAAACAGGAGGAGGTTCCTGTCTCTAAATCTATATATTGACCAGTGCACCATGTTCCATTTCATTGAATTAACGATGCCAAGAACTACCAAGAATAGGGAAATCCGATTTCTGAGGAATGCAGGCAAACTTGCACTCCAGCTGTGGAGGGGAGGCAGCACAGGCTGTAGCTGTGTCTGTTGCAGTTCTCATCTCACTCTGACACTAAATTTTGGCTTCTTGCTTCCTTGTGACAGATGAAAAGTGCTGCGGTGGCAGGCCCCAAAATGAGATGCACATGATGCTGTTGTGCACAGCATCCAGATGGCTCAGTGTGGTTTTGAGCCAGTCTGTATTTCTGCCACTGATATCACACACCTTTGTCAGTCTTTGTGTTACTTATCATTTAAATCCTGACAATAAGGGCATTTGCATTTCAAATGAATTCCCACTTAAGCAACTGCATCTGTACGTCATGAGATCTGATCAGTCTGATTTCAACACTTGCATCATGGATTTGCAGACACATTTAAGAAGGCTGAAAATGAAAAGCTGATTGCCTTGTGCTGCTTAAGGGTTTCATGCAGCAGCATTGCATATCCAGCTGCCTGTCTATAGAGAATGATAACAATACTTGGGGGTGCAGAGGCACCTTGGTGGAAGGGACGTTCTAGTAGATGATGCTTGTGGGGAAAAGTACTGTAAAAGAGCTGGGCCTTATTTAGGTGCAGTTTGTCTATATGAATTGGAGGTGTGCTGATTAAAATAATCCTATTTTACCAGCAAGCTGCTATTAGAGCCCAGGGAATGCCCTGAAGACACAACACCCAGTCCCAGGTGGGAGTAACACACTGGTTTTCTTCATGCCTTCGTCATCCCCAAGGCACAGACTGGGAAACATCCAGGGAGTCCCAAGCAGTGTGTGCTGGTTGCCTGCCTCAGGAAGGATTCCCACTGGAATCCAAACTACAGGGCACCTCTGGGGCCTCAGAATGGCCACAGAGATACAGTGCCTTCCTTTGCACATACAGTTGTTTAAGGATATATAAAATAGGATTTAAGTATTAGTCACAGATCATCACTGCCTGGAATGTTGGCACACACAGCCCCACACGATGGACTTTTCTGCTCCTTACATCAAATTTCCCCATCGTGGTTCTCCTTAGTGTTTGCTCTGTGAGCTGGGAAGCAGATAAAGCTGTTTTGTATGAGATGCTGCTGAGTTTATAAAAGTGAGAGATACACAACACTCAGCATTGCTGAGGCAGCCCAGTAATCACAGCAGCTCTGTCCCAGTGCTCCTTTCTTCACCTACACAAGTGGGTTTTTTTGGGAAGAAGTCCATATTCTTTGCCTCAGCTGGTAAAGTCAGCCACTGTAAAATTTTAGATTGGTTCCTTAGTGTAAATAAAATATATTCTATTGCATTTGAAAATTTATCTGTGTTTTGGTTAATTTGCTTAAATATCTTCACCTGCCATGGGAACTAACATCTGATAAGGATGAATGAACCATTTCTCTCCCCTCTTTGCTCTATCTCTGCTGCAGCAGACTGCAACACAGTCTGGCATTTGGTTCCAGGAAAAAGATCTAAAGGAAGCAATTTTAGCAGAGTCAGAAGGATCTGCTTGAACAGCTCTAATATTGAACCTAACTGGCATGTTCTGACAAAGTTAAAACTCTAATGACAAAATTTTGCTGAGCTCTTAAACAGGGTATGAAATCTATCGAGCAGCCCTGCTAGCAAAGATGCTCATGTTTCTACAAGCAAATGAGACCAATATCCAGATTATTAAAGATCCTCCAAGTCATAGTAAGTATTAAATTCTGGAAGGATTAGTGAAGTCTCTCTTGCATGATGTTGGTAAATATTATTGGCTATATTGCTGTATAGTTGTGTTTAAGTGGTACAGCAGCCTCAAGTGACTGCCCTAAGTGCTATTTTTAATTGGCCAATATAATATCCAGTATAAATCCATATAATAACCCCTCAATGCAACCTGTGCTTGGGCATTGCTTCTGCCCTGGCTTAAGGAGAGGAAGGGCAGGTCATGAACAGAATGAATACAGGCCAAGAAAGATGCTTATCCTTCTCCCTCTTATTACTCTTGTGAGCTGAGGCTGGACTCCAGCTGACAGCTACAGCCCTGTGCTACCCCAGAGCACAGGTTCTGACCTGCTCTATTCCTGCCCTCACCTTCCTGACCTTCCCCTTCTTTCTCTCCTGATCTTTCCCTTGTCCTCTTCTCCACTCAGTTTCCAAGGAGAGCTGTAGTACAGTATTTGGGTCCAATTTTCTACCAATCCTGCCCATCTTTTTGTGATGCAATCATATTTGTTTGTCCCACCAGTACTCCCCTCCCTGGCTGATGGAACTGTCCTTCAAGTTATGTGAGTGAAACATCACCCAGTAGTCCAGTGCTAAAACTGGGACAGAAAGGGGCTCCAGTCCTGCCTGTGTGCTGAGAAACACGGGTGATGTTTGCCATGGAACCATTTGTTTGTTGTGCCCACAGCGACAGAGACCATGTTTGACACTGCATCAGAATTACTTACTGTCATCATATTTATTATTTCATTGTCAGTGGCTCGTAATGCACTAAAGTCATCTGGGTTTTATTCTCACACCACACATACCTGCTAACACACAGTTTCTCTTCACACAGATATGTTTTATTTTAAGCAGCTGGAACAAACCAGGATGTCCATTCAAGAATTGTTCTTTACTAACAGAGCTAAAGATAAGGGCTTGCAGCATGGTACAAGCTTGTATAAGGTTTGCATATTCCATGTTCCAACTAATAGCTGGAATGTGGTTCTGATGACCCTTGTTTATCATTGTTAATGGCTGCCCCTGATTCACTAACCATAACCTGATATTAAATATCCTGAAAAGATATTTTCCTAGGTTGAGGCATGAACAGACTCATGGAATCTAAGATGTTTACTATAAGCTTTTTAGGAAGTTAACAACACTGTCCAATCCCCTTTTCCCAGATGGAAATGAGAAGCCACAATAATCATATAGGCTTATGATTCCATGGAATCCATCCTTGAGGTGGTACCAGGTCACTGGAACCCCGTTGTCCTCCAGCCTCTTCTTGTACAACAAGCCATCGTCCCGCAGCACGTCGTACTCACAGGTCAGGATGAAAGATTCTGGCAGCTGGTGAACGACAGAGTCTTCAGCCAGCAGTGGGCACAGGTTGGGCTCACAGAATCTCTTCACTGTCTCATAAACTTCAGCTATAAAATCAGTGGGCCTAAGTGGCTTCACACCTCTGACCTTAAATTCCTCGGGGATGTTGTCTGGACTCACCCACTTCCTATACTTCAGCCTCATGTCTGGAGGAATATGAGAGCCCTCCAAGACCTCTTGCATGTGCAGTGCATCCCCATTGAGGTACAGCAAAGCAAAGAAAGCAGCACGTTCCCGGAATAGCAGAGGGACTCCTCGATTTTGATGATAGGATGGTAAATTGAAGTCCAGTGCCTGAAGGCCTGGGTAGATGAGGATCTGAGCACGGAGTCTGGGGAGGTCTGACCTGCCTGCCAGGGTCTGGCTCACAGCAGCTGCCAGGTTGCCCCCAGCACTGTCCCCACAGACAGTGACCCGGGCAGGATCCACGCCGTAGTGCTGCAGGTGCTGCAGGAAGTGCAGGCTGGCGCTCAGACAGTCTTCGTACGCAGCGGGGTATTTGTGCTCGGGGGCTAAACGGTACCTGGGACACACACACAAGAAGGAAATGTCAGTAGTAGTAACCAGGAAATGGTCTCATATGCTGTTCTTCAGCACTACCATTCCTGGGGTGGTTTGGCTCTAGGTTAGGATCTCCAGTGCCTCCAAACAGCTGCTTCTCCATTTGGGATTGCAGATAAGCTGTAAATGGTGAGTTCAGTCACAAGGACTCACTGAAGTAGGATTGTTGCTGATTAATGATCTGAACAAGGAACTGTACAGCTCTTAGTGATGGTGAAAACTCCCTCTGTTACTCCTGACAAGGTTATTTAATAATTTTGTGCCTCTGCTCGTGTAAAATTGGAATATTTCAGTGTGACTATTTTCTTTTCCCATAGTTCCCAATTGCTTGGAGCATCTTATTATACGTCCATATGTTCAGCATAAGGAAGACTTTTTTCATCTAAGTTTTTTATTGGCTTTTATAGACTTCCTTAGTGTGCCAAATATTTCCATTTGTATATTTTCAGAGTATCTCTGGGCATGAATAGTTAAGGGCTGTGAAATCTCCATTATCTCTATTTTTCTCTTTATGGACTTGACTGAATCCCATAGAAATTCCTGTGCCAAAAAAGAAGATCTCCAACACCAGCACAGCTCTGCTGTGGTCCCACAGCAATACTAATCTCCCAACTACAGAACTGGGTGGTGTTCACTTACTGCACAGACACAACCACCGAGTCACTCTCCCTGGAGAGGTAGCGACACACCTTCTCATAGGTATCTGCAAAAGAAATATTGTTGTTAGTGCTTTGCTATTGCCCTCAGCTTTGAGACAGCCTAAGGAATACCCATTCCAGAAAGGCTTCAGACTTCATCCCAAATCACATGCTGAAACCACATCTTATTTCAATCTTCTAAAAAGATCAGAATATTCTTTCTACACTACTACAGCTCCTCCAGGATGTATCTTACCAAGGCTCCCGAATACCCAGCCTCCTCCATGAAAGAAAAGGATGCCTCTCCTTGGCCCATCCGAGGTAGCTTTAGGCTGATAAACCCTCACAGGTACTTTGTTAAACTGCAGATCCTGGATAAAGAGCTTTGGATCCAACCCTAGTTTCCGTCCCTGTCGCACGTATCGGCCAAAAGTGATTTGGCTGCAAAGCCCAGTCTTCTCCAAAATCCTTCCCTGTTAAAGGTAAAAGACATTAAGGCACCATTAAAAGTTTGGTGTTAGCCAGGGTAGAAAAACTCTGCTTTGTACTTACATCAAACTTATTTGGGGGAAATTTTAAAGAAACACAGAACTCTGATTTGGAAATGAAACACTTTTCCCAAGTTCTCACATCCTGCTGCCTGTAGAAAAATTTACTTGCAGTACTCAAATCCAATGTCATTTTAATGTCATATCAGAAATTTTATAGCGATCAGCCAAACTGGTTATCCTGGAGTGCATATTTTAAACATCAGCATTGTCCTGCACACATTTGTGGTCACTCTTTATTTACTTATACTTGATAACAACAACGAAATACCATATGTAGAAACAAGTCTTCATTACTGAAACTAATATTCATGAATTAGACCATAAAACTCAGTGAATTTGCAAATCTAAAGTAGCGAGCTGTGTTGAGTAAGTTAGCTACTACTTTTTATTTGCACAACAGATCTACTGAGCAAAATGAAGTTGCTTCCTTTCCCCATGCTCTTGCAAGCTAGAATATAAATCTGATGTAATAAGTGAACAAAAAAGAAGCAGAGTTTCAAACAGTTACCATTCACTGGCTGAACAAGATCCTTCTTTTTAATGCCCAGTGAATCTGACTTGTCACCTGCTAGTGAGGCTGAGGATTGCTGGGCAGCTTTGTCAGTAAATTTAATTTAAAGAGGATGTAAATGGTTTAAGAATCTGTGTGGATGAAAACAAAGTCTTTGTGATAGCAGCGGTGATGTGTGTGGCTAAAGGAGTGACAAAACCAAAGACTTTAAGAAATTCAAAGACAGCAAGTAACAGAGGCAGAGCTAAGGAGGGTTCTAATGCCGTTTATGCAACGCTGCCAAGGGGAGTCCAGGGATTAAGTAAAGCAGCCCTAACCGGATTGTGTGCCATAAATGTCAGCCGTGGCAGGAGCAGCTGAAGGGCTGCAGCTTTCCCTGTGCAAGGTGATTTCACCTGAAGGTGCGGGCAGTTATCAGGCGAAACACCAGCCCGGCCCCGATTCTGAGGCTGCCATCGAGCTGGTCGCAGTCTCCGCTAACACGTCCCAGCACGTTCCTGACCCGGCAACGGGGTTTGCCTGGGACAGGGGCAGTGTTCCCTGCAGCATCCCGGCCGGGGGGTGCCCGGGGCAGTGTCCGCACCAGGGTGTCCGGGACAGCATCCTCCACCGGGGGATGCTCGGTCAGTGCTTGGGCCGGCGGCGCCGGGGGCAGCATCCTCGCCCGGGGGTGCTGGGGGGCAGTGTCCGGATCGGGGGTGCCCTTGCAGTGTCCGGATCGGGGGGTACCCCGGGGCAGAATCGCAGGTGTTCCCCGCATCCCCTCCCCGTGATGCGGCACCGCCAGCATCCCACGGGGACAGCGGGGACACGCGGCTCCTGCCCGCAGCTCCCCTTGTTTTTACAACCGCTGCCCACCCGCCCCCAGCCCGCGGGTCCCCCCGCTCGCCCCTCGCCCCCCGCTCCGGCACTCACCAGCGCGGCGGTGCCGAGCAGCACGGTCAGCACCAGGCGCAGCTTGGCCGGCTGGTTCACCCCGGGCGGGATGTCATAGCCGGGCAGGCCGAGCAGCACCGCGGCCGCCGCCAGCGCCGCCAGGGGCAGGAGCAGCAGCAGCAGCGCGGGCAGCAGCGCCATGGCCCGGCCGCGGCCCTGCGGGGCTCCCGCAGCAGCGCTCGGCAGAGCCGCGGCCCCGTCACGGGCCGAGTGCGGCCGCTCCGCAAAGCCGGCGCAGGGGTCATGGTGCGGGCGGCCGGGGGGAGCCGCGCGGAGCGGCCGGAGGCGCCGGCCGGGTAATCTTGGTTCAAGGAGGCCCGGCGTGACCTGCGCGCGGTACCGGGGAACGGACGGGCCCGGCGCCGCCTCCCGCCGCCCCGGCTGGCACGGCCCCCGCGCCCCCGGCCGCATCACCGCGGGTCTCTGCCTGCACCGAGGGACGCTTCGGCAAGGGCTGCCTGCCCTTGCGCACGGAAATCTAAGGGAAGGCAGCGTTTGTTTTTGTGAAAAGTTCTGTTCTTCTCAGCCCTAGAGGATTCCCGCCCCCCCCCCTTTTTTTTTTTCCTGGGGATTTCCTTAGGAAGAGGAGCAATGGGCATAAACTAAAACGCAAGTTTCACCTCAATACGCAGAAGAACTTCTTTACGTTGAGGGTAACTGAGCACTGGGACAGTGCCCAGGGAGGGTGTGGAGTTTCCCTCTCTGGAAGACATTCCAAGCACACCTGGATGTGTTCCTGCATCACCTGCTCCAGGTGACCCTGCCTTGGCGGGGATTGCACTGGATGATCTCCAGAGATCACTCCCAACCCTAGCAATTCTGGGATTTCCATGTCCTCAGTCTGGCTGTTCTGAGTGTGCTCGCCGCTGTTCTTCCTTGCTTTCCTCAGCAGGGTGTAATGAAGCATCATATCAGGGAAACAGTCTCATCCTGTAAATAAAACTCAGGCCATGGAGAAAGCACAAACTGACAGATTCTAGCACAGAATCACAGCAGAGATTCTGCAAAAGTTAATACTGGGGGACACCCTTTGGAAGAACATGAAAACATTTTGCTTCATATTCCCTCTTTAAGCTGTACCTTTCAGTACACACAGATGAAGAGCCCACTTCACTGATCCTCCCTGCCTTTCTAAAACCTGATGTCAGCACTTTCTCTCAACACTATGCCTGCCCTCGGTGGGCATAGTAGAGACTTGCCAAAATTAAAAAGGATTTTGTAGAGCTACAATTATTTCAAAATCAAACCAGCCCTTACTTGCCTCCAGCTAGGTGTCCACCATCAACTCTGGCCCTGCACTGCTGCTTTTGCAGCCATGGAATCTCAGTCTCCTCACTGAGACCTTGATCTTTGTTTGTCCAGAGTTTTCTCTCCATCTCACTCTCTACCTATCTTATACTTTTTAGCTGAATTAAATCATGCTTTGGAGCTTATCAGATAGACATCACGAATAAGCTGGCTGTATTGAGTAACATTTAATTCAAATCATTCCACATAGATTATTTGTATAGAAGTAAATAATTTAGTAATTAAAGACAAGGAACCAATCAGATACCAATTTTTGAAAAAAACAGAGCACCCAGAAAAATTGCAATGATTGAATTGTCAGGAGTCTTATAAAGAAAAGATCTATGTTAATTTAAAGTTCATGGATATCAGAATTAGTATTTTAAGCATCAAAAGGTGTCACATTCTTGCTGACCAGCACTACCTGAGGTGTGAGAACCTAAGCAGAGATATTAGTGGGAGAAGCATACTGAGGGAGAATTCTTTTTACAGGCCTTTTATAAATGCAACAACCCTGTCCAATCCCCTCTTCCCAGATGGAAATGACAAACCACGATAATCAAATAGGTTTACAATCCCATGGAATCCATCTTCAAGGTGGTACCAGGTCACTGGAACCCCGTTGTCCTCCAGCCTCTTCTTGTACAACAAGCCATCGTCCCGCAGCACGTCGTACTCACAGGTCAGGATGAAAGATTCTGGCAGCTGCTGAATAATTGTGTCTTCAGCCAGCAGTGGGCACAGGGTGGGCTCACAGAATCTCTTCATCGTCTCATAAACTTCAGGCTTGAATTCACAGGGCTTATGTGGTTTGTAGCCTCTGACCTTAAATTCCTCGGGGATGTTGTCTGGACTCACCCACTTCCTATACTTCAGCCTCATGTCTGGAGGAATATGAGAGCCCTCCAAGACCTCTTCCAGATTTGATGTGTTCCCTTGAAAGTACTGCAGAGAATAATAAACAGCACGTTCCCGAAATAGCAGAGGGACTCCCCGGTTTTGTTGGTAGGATGGTAAATTGAAGTCCAGTGCCTGAAGGCCTGGGTAGATGAGGATCTGAGCACGGAGTCTGGGGAGGTCTGACCTGCCTGCCAGGGTCTGGCTCACAGCAGCTGCCAGGTTGCCCCCAGCACTGTCCCCACAGACAGTGACCCGGGCAGGATCCACGCCGTAGTGCTGCAGGTGCTGCAGGAAGTGCAGGCTGGCGCTCAGACAGTCTTCGTACGCAGCGGGGTATTTGTGCTCGGGGGCTAAACGGTACCTGGGACACACACAGAGACAGTAAAAGTAACAGAAGGAAATATCATAAGTCTAAATACAAAATTTCTACAGCACCCTGGTTTTTCCTTGGAGTTTTGGAGTGTTGGAGTAATTTTTCCTTCAGAAAAAAAAGCCCATGAAGGTATTTTTATCTATTAAATAGGTATTTGTCCAATGAGTCATCACAGAGAAGTGATACCCATAGGATGGGGTTAGGATGGGGTTGCAAGGACATAGCATAGTTGGGTTTTCTGAGAGCAGCCCTGATCACAAATTAAGTGATGTAACTTCATTTTTCTCTTCTGGTGTAGACTGCATCTGGGTTGTGTATTAGGTAATTTAATCAATCCACAACTCACCTTTACTTAGGATATTTAACTTTTATAATTACTTTTTCTTTATTTAAATAACTGGGACACTTATTCTTCAGTATCACTAGTATTAGTAGTACTAATTAGTAGCATTATTACTTACTAGCATTTAATTCTTGCTGTTAGAAAGTTCACCAGGTAATTACACTTATTTAAACCAATCACTGAATCGTCACCTTCCCAGTCAGTCTCTTAATAATTTCTCAACACATTGTGGAACTCCCTTCTGGAAAGCATTCCTTGGTTTTGTATGGTGCCAGCATAGCTCTATGTTGGGAGACACATGGACCTTACAGTGGGCTGTGTCTGCACTGTTAGCTGATGGAGCAGGGAGAGAAATTAAAACAGCCTCCTTGAAATTCTGTCTGGACACCCGGGATTGTGGGAAACTCATAGAAAATGCTGAGTTGGAAGGGACCCATAAGGATCCTGAAGAGGAGCATTCCCACCAGCTGCACATCTCTGCAGTGCTGAGAAGGAACAAGAGGCAAAATTCCTCTCGGGGGCAGCTGGCTGTAACTCACCCCACAGCCACCACCAGCGAGTTGCTTTCCTTGGCAATGTACTGGCAGATCCTTTCATGGGAATCTGAAACACATCGAAGGATATTTTGCTGCCCACAAATGGTCCAGCTCCCCTCATCCCTCTCCCCTTTCCCCCTGCCCACCACCTCCCTTGGCAGTGCTGGGTGGGAAAGCCCAGCTGGAGTTCAGCCTTCCAGCAGTTGGAAATTATATAACTTTTCTAATTAATTTTTATTTAATTGTTTTAATGAATCATAACTAGCATATTAATGATAAGTAGTGTGCTAGTCTTAAATCACTTTTAGGCAGGATGTAGCTAACTTTCTTTACAGAGCCTGTTATTGTTTGATTGGGAAAATCACTGAAACTTCTAAAAGTTTTCAAACTGAAAGTTCTAAAAGTTTTGCCAAACTAATCTTGATATGCTTCAAAGAACAAGGCCTGGGAGAGGGTGTGTATTGTTGAAATTGGATACAAGAAGGACAGAATTTATGGACTACAAGGACATATTTTGGAAACCAGAATATAAAGAAGCAGCTAACAAAAAACTCAGTATATCGATGTCGGAAAGTCCCTACCAGAGGAAAAACATACCAAAAAGACTAAAGAGGATAGAATACGAATTTATGAAAGAGAATTAAGTATTTTAGAACCAATGGGCATTAATTTGTTTGCTGAAAGTGTATAAAAGTTGAAAAAGTTTTGTATCACTGCCTACTATACAGAGGCCAGAATTCTGTTGGCCACACACACACTGTGACCATGGCTAAAGCCAGGCCTGGCTAATGCTGTGTCTTAGAGTGAATTTATGATGTTTGTATCCCCTGTTGTCTGTTCTGTTAGTGTTAAATATTAAGTTCTGCAACTTTAAAACTAGTTCCAGGAGTAAAGGGGGAAAGAAAAAGTACAAAGTTTGTTATCAAAGACTGCACTTGCTCCCCCGCTTCCTTCACACAGACTGTGTTGTCTGCAGTAAACTGCAGCACAGAGCTCTCCTTTGCTTGTAGTTAGTATTTTTAGCTAGCTGAGGCAAAGAAGCTTCCTGGACTGTAGTTTTTCTCCCTTTTTCTTAAAATTGTTCGGACTGCTCTGGACTGAAAACCCAAAAAAGCACCGGGAGCTCACACCTGTGGCCCACCAGGCCTGGCCTGTGCTGTGACATTTCCCAGCGCCAGAGGGACTGAGAACAGCCTGAGAGAGCCTGGTACAACCCACAAAAAAGCCTCTTCTAAATTTGTCATCTCTTCGGAGCAGCGAAAACTTTTACTGTTTAGTATTGCTCATTTTCTGTGCTGGGAAGTGCTTTGCCTGTTAAATAAACAGTTTTTCCCTACTTCTCTCCGAAAAAATATTTCCCCGAACCAGCTGAGGAAAAAAAAAAAAAAAAACCTGCTTAAATCTCTTTCGTAAAGAAACCCCATTGAAACGTTTCCTCCCAAATTTTCCCTAAGCCAAGACACGCAGCCGGGCCGGTGCCGGTGTCCGGGCCGGGCCGTACCGAGCCCGCAGCAGATCCAGCCGCCGCCGTGGAACAGCAGCATGGCGGAGCGCGGGCGGGCGCGGGGCCGGTACAGCCGCACGGGCACCCCCCCGAGCCGCGCGTCCTCCTGCCGCACCCCCGGCACCGGGCCCGGCCTCCAGCCCGAGAACACGAGGCGTCTGACGGCCAGGCTGCTGCACAGCTCCATCTTCTCAAAAATCCTGCCCTGTTGGGAAGAGGGAGGACAGCGGGCGTGAGCTGAGGGGACCGCCCGCAGACAGCCCGGAGGAGGCACCCGGTGAGGGGGGAGCAGGTGAGGAGCGGCTGGTGAGGGGCACCAGGGGAAGGGCAACTGGTGAGGGGTAACTGGTGAGGGGAAAATGGTGAGGGGTAACTGGTGAGGGGAAAATGGTGAGGGGAAAATGGTGAAGAGTAACTGGTGAGGGGAAAATGGTGAGGGGAAAATGGTGAGGGGTAACTGGTGAGGGGAAAATGGTGTGGGGTAAAGGGTGAGGGGCACTGGGAGAAGGGCAAGTAGTGAGGGGTAACTGGTGAGGGGCACCAGGGGAAGGACAACTGGTGAGGGGAGAATGGTGAGCGGAAAATGGTGAGGGGCACCGGGAAAAGGGCAACTGGTGAGGGGCAGATGGTGAGGGGAAAATGATGAGGGGCACCAGGGGAAGGGCAGCTGGTGAGGGGTAAAGGGTGAGGGGCACCTGGAGAAGGGCAAAGGGTGAGGGGCAAATAGTGAGGGGGCACCTGGAAAAGGGCATCTGGTGAGGGGGCACCAGGAGAAGGGCAAAGGGTGAGGGGCAACTGATGAAGGGCAGATGGTGAGGGGTAAATGGTGAAGGGTAACTGGTGAGGGGCACCAGGAGAAGGGCAGCTGGTGAGGGACACTCATTAAAGCAGCAACTGGTGAGGGGCAATTGGTGATGAGGCTCCTGGTGAGCGAAAGGCAATTGGTGAAGGGGCAGCTGGTGAGGGAGGCTTTGCCAGTGCTCCCAAGTGTCTCTCATCCCTTTAAGGTTTCTGGGGTTTCTGGTTTTTTTTATTCTTAAAAAGCATCCAGTCTCCCATTACTGGTACTTCCATTACCTAGCCTTCCATGTTACTGGAGAGCCCCAAGAATGGCCTAAAAACATCATGTGTGCTTAGCTAACATGGAAATCAAAGCACTCTCACTTTTTATAAATATTTAATTTTAAATTTAATTAGGGAAGCTCAGCTGATAAAGCTTGGGCTCTTATGGTTGACTTAAGCCTTATGTAATAGGGAAAATCTGACTGAGGTCTAACAGAAACGATTTTCCAAAAACTGTCCTCTCAAGTCAGCTCCCAGAAGAGAAAAGCTATCATTTAAGCCTTGATGGAGCTGGCAGCATTCTAGTATTTACAAATACAACAAAATTAACATCTAACAAGGTTTCTGGCACAAGCCATAGCAGAGTTACTCACCAGAGTAGATGTAACAATCAAAACAGCAACAATAAGTCGGAGTTTTCCAGGATTGCTCACTCCAGGAGGGATGCTGCAATTGGCGTACTCAGTTTGAATTGTTCTTATGATTGCTGCTATGAATGAAGCAACAAAAATCACCAGCACAATCACTGGCAGTAGATAAAACAATGCCATTTCTCCTATCCAGGGGTGATGTGTTTTCACACCTATCTATGATTTGGCTTTTTCAGGTAACAGTAAGGCCTGGAGCAGTCCCAGTTTGCAAGAGATCTCTCAGGTGTTGCTCACTTTAAAGTCTTTGGAAACGTTGTGGGATGTGCCAGCAGTTACTACATTGGAGAAGAGTCAATGGGTTTAATTTCCTGTTTATCTTTACGGTAATTGTGAGACTGATAAAGGGTCTGGTATTGAATACAGAATTCTTGGATTGTGGATGATCACAGTCAGTGCTCGGAGACTGAGTTGAGTCCTGAATGAAGTTCTAGTCTATGACAGAGAGCCAGTGAATGTGGAGATTAAATTATCCCTTGCAGCTGACCTGCAGCCACAACATTCACTTCCTGCATTGTGGGTGTGCTTTACGTAGTTTGGAATACAAACCATTAACAAGGACATTTAGAAAAGAAAATGGAAACAAGGGAGGGGTGGGGACAAAAGGTGAGGTAACATGCTCTGCAGAAGTAAATGCATCAGTCCTATTTTGTTTTTAGATTATTTGGGGCTTGAAGCAACCTGGGCTAGACCAGGTGTCCCTGCCCATGGCAGGGTGTTGGAATGAGGTGAGCTTTAATGTTCCTTCCAACCCAAACTATTCTGTGATTCTCGGATTCTGTCTAAGCACAGGAACAAATTGTTCAGTGTACCCATATGTTTAATAAACATAAGAAAGCATCTAAAGCATTTTCTCCACTGTAGTTTAAACAAAGTCAATAGAGTATTTCTGTTGGGAACAGTTGCAGTTCTATAAGTCAAGTTAACTAAAGTGACTTCATTTTTTTTGAGTATAAAATACCGGTTACCTGGCCAACAGATATCTTCTTCAAACTGGGAGTCTTAAACTCAGGTGCTTTGTGTAGCAGAATTCAGACTGTGCATTATAGCATTGTAGTGTCAGTATCTTTCTCCTTTGCCAAAACCACACTTCTAGGAAGAATGAAATCTTTGATTGTAATTGAATAAAACAAGTCAGACCAGATGTTGGCTTAAAATTTTACTGCATATTTTATATGTACTTAGAAAGCAGCACTTGTACTGACAAGTGTCTAGTCCAAACAGCTTAAAATAGGCAGACTGTGCAGGGGCTACTTCAAACAGCACTAAAAGAAATTATTCTTGAAATCTCTTTTATGGTGATCATATAATTGCTTATTAACAAATTGTCCTATATGAACTTCTTAAATGGTATTTAGAAGTATAAAAGACCACATGAATTTGGCAGTTCATACAGAAACAAAGAAAAATGTTGTTATAAGCTTCTTAGAAAATTCACAATATTTTCAAGGCCCCTTTTCCCAGCTGGAAATGACAGCCAGTCACTATTAGATGAGTTTATGATTCCATGGAATCCATCCTCGAGGTGGTACCAGGTCACTGGAACCCCGTTGTCCTCCAGCCTCTTCTTGTACAACAAGCCATCGTCCCGCAGCACGTCGTACTCACAGGTCAGGATGAAAGATTCTGGCAGCTGCTGAATAATTGTGTCTTCAGCCAGCAGTGGGCACAGGGTGGGCTCACAGAATCTCTTCACTGTCTCAAAAACTTCAGTTGTACAGTCAAGTAGCACACGTGGTTTGTAACCTCTGACCTTAAATTCCTCGGGGATGTTGTCTGGACTCACCCACTTCTTATACTTTAATTTAATATCTATAGGAATATGGGAACCTTCCAAAACCTCTTCCAGTTTTGCTGCACTTCCATTTAGATACTGCAGCATGTAGAAAGCAGCACGTTCCCGGAATAGAAGAGGGACTCCCCGGTTTTGTTGGTAGGATGGTAAATTGAAGTCCAGTGCCTGAAGGCCTGGGTAGATGAGGATCTGAGCACGGAGTCTGGGGAGGTCTGACCTGCCTGCCAGGGTCTGGCTCACAGCAGCTGCCAGGTTGCCCCCAGCACTGTCCCCACAGACAGTGACCCGGGCAGGATCCACGCCGTAGTGCTGCAGGTGCTGCAGGAAGTGCAGGCTGGCGCTCAGACAGTCTTCGTACGCAGCGGGGTATTTGTGCTCGGGGGCTAAACGGTACCTGGGACACACACACAAGTGGATGAGAAGGTAATACGAGTTTTAAATGCATTGCTAAAGTCCTGGTTACTGCAGCCAGGATTACCCTGATTTCTGCAGAATTTTCGTTGTCTCCATAGGATTACCATCAATACGATAGAGGTGGTGCAGATTATTTTGTTATGATGTCATCTGTTTATCATGTCTCTTAGGTCTTTAAGAACACAGGAGTACTCAGCTGCCAACTATATGTAGGTTTTATTGACAATCATTTAGTTACTTTCTGTTTAGTTACTTTCAGTTTTTCATGGGTTGGACACAAATGACAATACTTCTGGTTTATATCTTTGTTACATGAAGTTATGTTAAACATCCTCGTAATCTGAACCATTATGTCAGTATTTTGATAATGTATTAGCTTGTCATTCACACTGTGCTTCTCTAAGCAGCAAACAGCCTTTCTGTGAATAAGTGTTAAGGAGCTTATATAGCTTATCTCTTTACAATCAGTTTTGAGTTTGGAATTTGAAAATATTGATTCCAAACTTCATTTTCCAACTAGATATCCCAAAGTGTAATTTGTGATGTAATCAGACAGTGAAAACAATCCAAGTGTGTCTTCAGTGTCTTCAAGCACCAGCAGAATGAAGTTATAAATCACACACTTGAGAAGTCCCACGGAGACTTTTCTCTGAGGAAGATTGTTGCTATGTCTGGAGGGACAGGAGGTGATATTTAAACTGTAGGAAATAATCTCTCAAAATCAGCATGAGCAAAAACTCACCCCACAGATACAACCACAGATTCACTTTCTCTGGCAATAAAGCGGCACAGCTCTTCGTGGGTCTCTGAAAGAGATTTGGTGGGGTTTGGGTTTAGCTTGGGGTGCATTTTCTCTCCAGACATGCTATCTATTGGAGAGGTCAAAGAATTGCAAGAAGGAAATGTTCTCTGCTTTTCTCTGCTGCTTCCTACAAAGCTCTTCAGTTCTTTTGTGCCTCCTCATCTTCCTATTTCAGTATTTTCCCCCTTGTATCATTGTCCTGTAAGAAAAATCACATGATCCACAGCAGATGCCTTCTTGTGGCAGCAAGAATGAAGAGATTTAATCTGTGGTTATACTCAAAGCTTGCAACTGCTACAGATCAAGAAGCAACTAACTTTACTATTTATGAAGTATGTATTTTTTTAAACTGAACTGTTTCTGTTAGATATCTTACCAAGACTTCCAAATACCCATCCTCCTCCATGAAAAAACATAACTCCTCTCCTTTGGCTGGCAGGTGGAGCCTTAGGCTGGTAAATCCTTACAGGCACTTTCTCAAACGACAGATCCTTGATGAAGAGCTTCGGGTCCTCCCCCAGAGTCCTTCTGCCTTGCATATACCTCACAAAGCTCACCTGAGAGCAGATGCCAAGGTTTTCCAAAATCCTTCCCTGATCAAAGGGAGAGAGAACAGAGAGCTCACTTGGGAGATCCTGTATTTTCCAAAGGAAGGGAACTGTGTGGACAGTAAACTCACGGTGCTGAAGTCATGTATTTTTAGGGCAGTAGTAAACTGAGAGTAGTTATACAGGGATAGGAGACAATTGAACTAGTGACAGCAGCATCAGGAGAGGTTATGAGAGAGTTACATGAACCAAAGAACAGGACCCCAGACAATGCAGCATTAACAGACTGGTGAAATAGATCCCTCTGCTTCCTCAGCAGGTATTTACCTAACATTGAAAGTAGGTTTGGTTTTCACTGGTTATTCTATCCTTCCCCCACAGAAGATGTGCAAACATAGCAAAAAATGATCATTCTGGTGCTGATTCTCATGGTACAGACACTTGCCCAAAGTAGAGTTGTCTAAGTTAAGAATGTGTTTGATAATCTCTTTATGATCCATCTCCTAAGTCTCACTGATGTGTGCCATGCACTGACAACAAGATCTTGACATATTTAGTAGGAATGGACTTCTGTTCATTCTCTGTGCCATAGGGATATTTATGCCAAGCACCAGAAAATGAATACAAATGAGAGCTGGTGCTCCAGCATAACTCAGCATAAATAAAAGAAAAGGCGTAGCCTCAGTTTTGAAATGCATTGTTCAGCCGTGCCAGTCAGCACTTCAGTCCTCAGGAGTATTTGGATCAAGTTCATAATACACAGGATCCTGTTACAAATACTTCTTACTAAACAGCCATATCTGCATGGATTGTCAGTAGTGTCCTGACTCTCAATATATTTATCTACAAAAAGTCTTTTTCTCAGTGATTCCAGATATTTATAATATTCTCCATGCCTGATCTTGAGGAAAGATTTCTTGAAGAAATTAAGACATTTTGCAATAATACTGATTTTATTTGTTACAGAAACTAGTCGTAGTGCCTCAATTGTATACAAACATGATTAAATTATATATTCTTTTGTATTTGCCATTTTCCAAGCAGGAATGGACCAATACTAGGAATATTTTAACTTCTACATTCAACTTGTTTGTTTTCTTTCACCCTGTATTGTTTACATTGCAGCATGTAATGCTGCTTTATGGTGGGCAGTGGATTGATGATTAAAAGAGAACTGGTTTTTCCATCTGCTTAAGTGATGTAATCTCTTTCTAATTACAACTTCTGTGCAGCCAAAGTATGAGAATATATATCTAGAATTCTTCACTATGGTTGACCATAATCTAGAATATTTCTGTCAGAGAATTTTTTTTATCGTTGTTTTCCTTTTTACATTTTAAATAGCTTGTATCTCTTTGCAGATATTCCATTCAATTAATTTAGTAAATATATGCACAACCTCATTATCTCCTGTGTAATGCCATGTCTCATCAGAGCATCTCTACACCTATCATTACATAGAAATACCCGTGATTCAGTGAGTTCCTGTGTTAGCAGAGCTCACCAGATGTTGAGTGCAGCTCTTGGGGACTGATTACCTTCCCACACTTTCACAAGTTGCTTCACTTGGAGGAGCTGGGCTGGTCAGAGCCTCTCATTGCCATTAGACAATCCTGCTTAGTTGCTGCAGGAGTGACATAAAAATGCTTTGGGCAGAAGAATTCCTTCAGTGCCTCATGGGCAATGTTCCCTAATTTTGTCACTTGTGTGACAGAAACTCTCCCTTCCCAAGGCCATTTCTGAAATGTTCAGCTTCTCACTTTATATTCAAAATAAATACAGAATTCTCATCCCCATGCTCAAGAAAAGCTCGAAAGCATGGCTCAGAGACATCTGGTCTAGTCTGAACCAAGAATGGAAATACACATGATCCAACACGGATAAACATTATAAATCAAATCACTGCTAGGTCAGCTTGAGTCAGGGCAGAAGCACACTCAGACTTTCACACTTGTGTTAGGGCAGCATTTAGGTACTGCCTCAGGTAGAGTTGGGCAGGACTGGGCTAGAGCAGTGCAGTGTCAAAAGTCTGGCAAAAGTTTCTTTAGCAACACTCAGCTCAGTAAAACAATCAGCATGCAGCAATGCCCTGCTCTCCTCTCTAGAACATAATTCCATGCAGGGTTCCAGCACAGAACTTTAAAATTTACAGATTCACTGTTCTTCCCCCAAAATCACACCAGGTTTACTTACCACCACAGCTGTGCATATTAAAATGATATGAATAATTCGAAGCTTTGCAGGCTGATTCACTCCAGGAGGAATTTCTGAGTTGGAAAAATCAAAATTGATTGCTCCTATGACCAACAATATAAATCCAGCAAGAAAAACAGCTAAGAATAACACCAGCACTGCGAGTACAACTGCCATTTTGCTGAACTGCAGTGATCTGACATGTCTTTGATTTGACTTTCCAATATATACTTGTCTTGTTACTTCCTGATTCTTTGTTAATCTTCCTGTTCTTTGTTTGCTCCAGTAAAAACCTCTCTCCTTCATTTTACAAATACATTAGCAGGTATCTTTCCCTCTCCCACTTTCTTTCCCCTCCATTCTTGTTATCTCACAAAAGATAAGTTGCTCAAAGTCCTTGATTTGTTAACAGATCTATGCCAGCAGCATTTTGGAATTTTTGCAAGAGACCAGTGCTTAGCTGGGAGTGTTATGAATGAACTGCTTTAGTATTAAATTAATTGGAGGTGGAAAATGGACAGAGGGAGTTTGTGAGCTTTGTGGCACTGTAAACACCCATCTTTCCTCAGGAGTGAGAACCTGCATGTGATTTGTCATCCAAAAGGGCCAAAGGGATTGTCACCAGTGCTCTTTGGAAAGGTGCACTTAGAAAATTCTGTCATCACTCAAATTTCAGTTCTTTTTAGTACTTGTGTTTTCTTCTAACAGAAGAACATGCTTGAAAAAAGCCACGAGGCTGACTTTAGATTCATGATTAGGTAACCTCGTTGCAGGTAACTTTCAGTAACTCTGAGTGCAACAGGTACAGCTGAGAATGACTTAAGATAACCAGTGGATAAAGAGTTCCAAATCAAACTGCTTTATCTTGCTCTTGCTGAGGAGGAGGACTGTGCTAATGTAGAGGAGGTGTACTTTAAATGATGCAAATGAATGAATTGTGAATCTAAGTCGGCAACTCTTCGAACAACTAGGATGTCAGAACATTTAAATTGCAAATTCATGGGGAAAGAAAAGGGGTGAAAATCTAACCTTATTAGGTAGCAATGTAGGGGGGTTTGGTTTTTTTGGTTTGGTGGTTGTTGTTGTTGTTGTTGTTGTTATTGTAAAGTCAAATTATAAGTGATGGGGGAAAGTACCATGTCATTTTTGTTACAAAACTTTATAAAAAATTAATTTCATATTGTTTCTCTAGTGAGAAGTTAAATGTTTTAATAGGGCACATGGTTATCATAAAATACTCTGAAGTACAAGGAAATCTTGTTTCAAAAATCAGGAAAAGCCTTGATTTGAAAAAAAAAAAAGGTCCATCCAGCAGTGTTTGAGGACTTTCAGTTTGTGTTGTGTTTTCACAGCTCTGTGGTCATACCCACTTGTTTGGTGGGTTAATGGCTGACCCCAGCACAGATGTGACCAGGCAGAAGTAGCAGGATCGTGGTCTCTGCCTGCCTGTGCTGAGTTGTTCCTTTCACCACAGGGGGGGCTCAGTTGGGTTTATCAGTCAGGATGTGTTTAGCAAATGTAACTCTCACTCTTATAACAGAAATATTTGCAGTGCTAGTTTTTATTTTTTGTTGTTGAAAGCATCACAGAATCACCATAGCATTACAGTGATAATATAGATACAATTGTGCTTCTCTGCCTTCTTTATATGATTTTCAGAACTTTTTTCAAAACAGCAGAACAGATAATCTTGAAAGAAAAAGAGTTATGGAAAAGTCTCACCTCTGCACTTCTCTGACATCCACACATGCACTGAAGTTCAGAAATTCCAGTTTGAGAATGAAGTCCCAAAATGAAACATCATTTCTCAGATCCCAAACAAAATCAAACCCACATTAGTTCCAGTTCAGGATTTCTGCTCCAGACAGGAGCCTTCCTTTTGACTTCCCTATTTCTGGAGCAGTGTAGTCTTTGTACAGACTAACCCTGGAATTAAATTCATGGCTGCAATTTTGGTGTCTGCTGTAAGACTTCATAGAAGCTGAGTTCTCCATCTGATACCATCAATACCTCCTGTCTGTCACAAGGGCCAAAGCAGACCTCAGTTGTCTTCAGCACTTCTGGGCTGTTGAAGAATCTTCAGGGAGATTCTTGTCTCTTGCCTTCAGTGTGTGCCAGCCATGCAAAGATACTGGAATTGCTGCAGTTTTAGTGAAACAGGATGTGCTCGGTGCCTTGCCTTTTTCATGTTGATCTTATTGGTGTGTTTTTACAAGAATATTGTCTAGAATGTTGGCACTTCAAATAATTTTAATGTCTGTTAGAAAGTCACTACAGAAGCAGAAATCAGAAACTACTAAATGCAGTCAAAATCCAAACCATAAATCAAAAGTGTTTTATTCCTTGCCAAGTATAAATTCATCAAAGATACTGCATAACTTGCATCTTTCATCTGAAAAATACTTCTATAAACTGTTTATATAATTCACAACACTGTCCATTATCTCATTTGCAGATAAAAAGGAAAAAATCCCGTAGCCAAAAAAGGCTAGAATTCCATGGAAGCCATTCTTGCAATGATACCAGGTCACTTGAACACCATTGTCCTCTAGTCTCTTCTTGTATAAGAGACCATCATCCCTCAACACATCAAACTCACAGGTCACAATGTAGGACTCGGGGAGCTGGCAAATAATGGAATCTTCAGCTAAAAGTGGGGAAAATGTTGCTTCTAAAATTTCTTTGACAGCTTCATGGACTTCAGGTTTATATGATGTGGGTTTTGGTGGTGTGTAGCCTCTAATCTTAAATTCATCAGGAATAAGGTCAGCACTTACCCATTTTTTATACTGGTGTCTCATACTCTCAGGAACATGGCAGTTTTGTAGAACATCTTTCCAAACTGTGGGTTTTCTGTTCAGGTAACGGAAGCAGAAGTAGATGATCATCTTGCGGGTCAACACGGGGACAAAAGCGTTCTGCTGGTAGGAGGGCAAGTGGAAATCCAGCCCCTGGAGTCCTGGGTAAAGCAGGACCTGAGCCCGTACTTTGGGCAGATCTCTGGCATTCAGCAGGATTTGGCAAATAACTGTGGCAAAATTAGCCCCACAGCTGTCACCACTAATGATGATGAGACCAGGATCCACGTGATACTCCTCCAAATTCCTCATGAAGTATAAGGTGGCACAGAGACAGTCAAAATATTGCCCTGGGTAGGGGTGTTCAGGAGCCAGACGGTACCTGAAATGTCAGAGACTCTGGTTATTGTCACTGGAGTTATATACATTCAATTTGTATTGTTTGCAGTTGCTGTGGTAGTTATGCAGACTTTGTTCTTAATTTTAAAGATTATATTTGGGTTTAGCTGGTGTAGATTGGAAGGTCAAACTAATGATGCTACAGCTATTTTAGAATACTTTGCCTATAAGCACAGTTCTAAATTGAATGAAAGGTTTAAATGAAAAATAGGGATGTGATCTAAAACAGTAAATATTTTCAGCATATTTTTCAGAAGAGTTTCAACTGAGAGCTGTATTCCCATAAATGCTTCTATGGCAAAATAGCACTTACCCAACTGACACAACCACTGAGTTGCATTTTTTGGCCATATAGCAGCATACTCTTTCAAAGGCTCCTAGAGAGAAAGTTTATCAGAAATGACGATTTGAAAATCAGATATCCTTTTGAAATGAAAATATAGATCCCTGAACTTATGCTGTGTGAAAGGCACTGCAACAGGAGACTCATAAGGAGCTTGTGCTATGGAATGTGTGTGATCTTTACACATGAACACATTTTCTGTTGGCCAGTGGCTCTCAGGGCATCACACAAGCATGGAAGGATGGTGACACTGGGGAAACCCAGAAATCTGTCTGGGGTGGTCACACATCTCATGTGGTGGTCAACAGCTAAGGAGAGTGTAAGCTGAGGACAAGCAGGAGTAAGGAGCATACAGGAATTGGAGGCTCAGGGCACTCCTTTGAAATAAATGTCTTTATACCTAGTGCCCTCGATTAGCATTTCTTCTGTGAATTACCCAAACCACTTCTTACAACCTTAACCAAAACAGCTTTGTGCAAGGAAGAGTTCTCTCCTTGCTTATAAAGGTGTGAGGAGCCATTTCCAGTTGCTCCTTTTGTGCCTGGCATTCACTGCTTCCACATTGACTCCTGTATTGTAAGAAATGGTGGGTAAATCCTTCACCATTTAACTTCTCTTACTTCTCATGATTTTGTAGTCACTTAATTGTCTTTATGCATCTTTTGCAGCCTGAAGAGTCATAGTTTGTTCACATATTCTCTGAACAGAAGCACTTTTCTCACCCAGGCAGCCTCTCCAAGTCTTTTCAGTACTGCTTTATCCTTTTTGAGGAGTGGGAAACAGAACTATAAGCACTATACTGTATTTAGATATGGATTTATTACAGGCATAAAAAAGTTTCCTGTTTTGTCTTTCCTTTCCTACTAATAGTTGCTAGCATTTTATTTGCTTTTTGACTGCTCTTGTGCACCATGTCAACATTTTCAGGCTACTTCCTACCATAATACCAAGACCTCCCTCCTGCAAGATCTTCTTCGTGCTCCTGCTTGGAGTCCATTGCTTCATTTATAAGGTCAGAATGTTCTGTTCATCCGTTTAACTTCTCTGCATGCCATTTCACCTGTCATTTAATTGTCTGATCCTCTGCTGTCATAAAGACATTCTGCAGATTTTCAGCCATCATTTATGACCCTCAGAGGACTTAATACCACATCACCTTGCACCATCTTTTTTGTCTTTTAAGAAATTGATTAGCACTGCTCCCAGTACAGATCTCCTTATGGGAATCTCACAGGAGCTTCCTCTAACCCATCTTTTTTCTGTCTTTAAATCAGCTGTAATCCAAATGAAAGACCTTCCCTCGTGTGTCATGGGTGTGTAGCCTCTTTAGGGGACTCTTCTGGAAATCAAAGTGGGTTTTAGCAACTCAGTCTCTTTTGTTCATGTATTTGCTGACTTAAAAAAACTTAAATTGATCAAACTGATAAAGAGTGGGTTTAGATTAGATATTAGGAAGAAATTCTTCCCTGTGAGAGTGGTGAGGCCCTGGCACAGGGTGCCCAGAGCAGTTGTGGCAGCCCCATCCCTGGAAATGTCCAAGGCCAGGTAGGACAGGGCTTGGAGCAACCTGGAATGGTGGAAGGTGTCCCTGCCCATGGTGGGGACTTGGAATGAGAAGGAGATTTAATGTCCCTTCCACCCAAACCATTCAGTAACTCTAGGATATGACACCAATTTGAGGAATAAGTCATAATTATCTGTCCACTGGTTCTCTTCAGTGTAGCATCTGCTAATTTGCTGGTCACAGACTTCAGCCTTCCTAGGCTGGAGATTCCCAAAGGCCTTCTGAAAGCTTGTCATCATGTTGATTGATTTCCTGTTATCAACCACTGAAAGGAATTGAAGCCAAAGGTCAGGTCCCACTCTCTGTGTGCAGGTGTGACTGTTACATCAAGCCATGCCATGTGAGCAGGGACTCACTGTGCAACTTGTGGCATGATATTTTCTTCCAATGAGAGGAATTCACCTGTTACTTAGATCACAGAGTGCCTGCCATCCCTAGAGTCTTCACTGCCTCCCAGACTAGCTCTAGACATGAGCCTGACACTCCAGCCAGACTCCTGTGCTCTGAGTACAGCAGGGTGGGTTATCCCCAGTGCAGAGTGGCACAGGAGTTATGTTGTGATTTCTCCACGGGGCTGAAGGATGCCAGGAAACTCAAGTCTGCCCAGTATAGTGCAGACCTACCCTTTGAAACAGTAAAGGATTCAAACCCCTCAAATTGTACTGCATGACCCCTGGAATGAAGTCCAGATTTCCATGTTAGGGGCTTTGGCTTGCAGAGAAAGCACTCAGAGCCTTGGCTGCTCAGAAGGAGATCTGGAGCACTCAGGAAGCTGAACTCCCAGCTGCTGAGACAAGGCTTGTCTCCCTTTCTGGAAAAGAAATCAAGTATCCTGTGCCATGTCACCACAAGAATCAAACATCCCCAAATTGCTCCTTCATTATTTGAATTTTCCTTCATTTGGATTCCTTGTTTGCATGAATGGGAATTTAGTTACAGATTTTTTAAGATTGTATTTAAATTCTTCCTTGGACCCATATTGTATGTTTTATGTGAGATGGGGTAGTCTCAGTAGGGCAGCATCCCTCACTGGAATCAGAGATGTGACTCCCTTTAACAGGAGACTGTACATTCCACAAATACTTTCCAGTTTGTGCCGAGCAAAGATTGATGGCACTGGGCAGGCATTGACTGACACAAGCCTGAAGGCAAAAATGTAAAGCTTTGAACTTGACTTGAAAAATAAAACTAGCCCATTTCTTACTAATGCTCCCAAATGTGCCAGCGCCTCCATGAAAATACAGAATTCCTCTTCTTTTGCCAGTGGGTGGGCTTTTGGGCTGATAAATCCTCAAGGGTACCTCATCTACTGTGAGATCTTTGATAAGCAGTTTGGAATCTCTCCATGGCGGTATCCCATCGAGCGCCACTCGCAGAATGGTTAAATCATTGCAGATCCCCAGCTTCTCCAAAATCTTTCCCTGTTGCAAAGAAAGAATTTGGAAGAAGAGGAGTAATGTTGGCTTGTTCCTGAACAGACAGCATAATTTCTATGTACATGCAGTTCAATATGTGCAGGATACATCTAGATATTTGTTTGAGATTTTCATGTGAAATGGTTTCTCAGCATAAAGTGGCTGCAGTTTAACTGAAAAGTCTAAAGAAGCTTTTAAGATTAGTAATATTAATATTTTGGGCTAATTTAACATGTTTTGTTCATATATCAATGCTTACAGGCTTCAGGAGTGTGAACTGCTTTTTTCTTTTTTTTTCCCCTTAAGCCATTTTCCTCCAGCTCCCAAATATCCTACCTAAGCAAAAGTGAAACTCCCAGGTTAAGAAATGTAACTTACCGTGACCATGGTTGTGATCAGCAAGGAGTGGAAAAAACGAAGCTTTAGAGGTTGTTCAATTCCAGGTGGCAATTCTGAGTTGAAAAAATCATATAATACCACCCCCCAAAACAATGCTGGTATTAAAACAGGAGAAATAAAAAACATTCCTATAATTGCTAAAGTAATATAAACAGATGCCATTTCACTTCAATGGGAGTGAATGCTCTAAAACCAATGCTGGGTTAAGCCTTGTTTTCAAGTGCATCTAAGGTGTCTTCACAGGAGGCTGAGTGTTCAGTTCATATGCAGAAATTAAATGTTTATTAATGTTGCAATGCATTGTAATGCAATTTTCTCCACCCTTCTTTTGCTAATGATATTATTGGCAACACTTGTGTGCTTTCTTTGTGCCCTTGTACCCTTTCTTTGTGCCCTTTGTACAAAAGTTGGGATTCAAACTATATGGAAGTGATTAATACTATGAGTTCTTCATTGACAAGGAGAAATTATTATTCAGAGGGGTCCTGATTTGAAGATGGTATTTTTGGTTTGTAGTGGATTCATTTTGGATGGACATTCCCATTGCAGTGTTAAATTTTAGTGATGTGAGGCTACTTGCATTTGTCATCAAAGCATATATACACTCGTCTGAGAAGAAAAATACTCAAATCCAAATTTTTTTTATAAACTCTGTTTCATAGGGGAATGCACTGACACATTCATGCTTTAATTTTTGTTTAAATAAGAGCGCATTTGCTCAGTGTTTAAAATCAGTGCAAGCCTTAATGTACACGTGTGAAGGTCTCTCCAGACACTTGAGGGTATGTTTGTAGATTGAAGCCACTCTTGTTTCTGGTAAAAGCTTTTTAGCAATTAACCCTCAGAGTTTCATAGTCACTGTACATGTTTGCAGTTCAGTGTAGTGGCATTATGAGTACGTGGGTATTGGTGAGGAGTTGGTAACAGTTGGTGGCAGTTGCTTGGTGAAGTAATTTTTCTGGTTTGTGCTCTTCTTACTAGAATTAGGTTTTCTACATGATTTAAAACTTACAACTTCCAAACGTTTTGTGTCTTGGTTTTTAAAGTGGAATTCCAGTCTGAAAACTGAATGATTCTTTAGTTTCATTAGCATAGTATTTAAATCAAAGCAACACTGACAGCTGATTTGCACAACATTGGCTTGTGAAGGTAAGGATGTGTGGGATGAAGTCATGTCGTAAACTGGTGCCAAGGTTTGTGAAATAGGGAGATCATTAGAGCCTTTTCTGTGCTGAGATTGGCTGATTTGGAGCCTTTCCCTTCCACAGAGCACGAATTTAGGGTGTAAGTAGTTCAAATGTTAGACTGTGGAGTATTGAAGCCAAAGCCAGGTGCCCATGGCCAGTGCTCAGCTTGTCCTAAGCTTTTCAGCTGTTCTGCCCAGGGCTGTGCAGCACAGCTGGGGCAGCCCAGGGGTGCTTGTGGTTATTTCTTCTGGAAACGTTTCCCTGTAGTGTGATACTATGGCACAGCCTGTGGGGATTTGCCTTTGTTTTGCCATATATTCCTGTAAGAACGGCACAGTTTTACCAAGTGCTTATTTCTGATGTCTGTGCTATCGGTCAGAATATCCTGAAATAAATTCCCACATGGATATCAGCTCTGAAAATTGTATTTCAGCATTCTTGATGATTTATTATATTTGAATCCTCAGAAGAGGCAATTTCTGTGCTTTCGAAAGAACCTTTAATCAGGAATAAAAAATTCCTAAACATACTTAGTACTTCAGTGGCAGTAAATTAAACTTTTAAAGGTGACCAAAGGCAATGAAACACCTGCTATTTGTATGATGAGGTTATGAAAGCCTCATACCAAGAGCACATGTCTGTCTGCTGTTAGCTCTATGAGCTCTTGCTGACACCGTTTTGACACAAGACTTCTTCTCCTGTTCAGTGAGTCAATAATTAATCAGCTTTAATCAAAACCAAAACACCTTACACGACACTTCTGTTTTGAAACCTTGATGGACCTGAATTTCTTTACTGTCTTTTTATTTAAAAATAAATTTACAAAGAGACTGTGTGGGGCTTTTGTTAATTTGCTTTTTGTTGTTACACCCTGGCAGTTGTCTACAGAATCTGTTGTACAGTTGTGACAATCTGAACAAAAACCTTTCAGTTCTGCATTACAGCCTTTTTTAAAGGCTGGTAAAAAAAGTTGGTGAATTAATGTTTCAAAATAATATCCTAATGTTTTAATCTCTTAGTATGTTACTCTTAGAGTATACTCAGCACGTGGACTTAGAGCATGTTCTGCCTCTGTGCTGTTTGCACCTCAGCCCTCCTTGTCCTGTTAACACAATGTCCATCCATGTTCTTCCAGAATCAAGCAAATCCCTGGTCTGAGAGCTGCTTGGTCCTTCTGGGGATGCTTATATTGACAACTGTATGATGATGCTTGGTGCCTTATATTCCATATATTTCAGCTACTTCCAGTCTGGCCAGCCATTCCTGTACCCACAGGATGGAGGAATATCTATGGCCACTGTCAGATTCTCAAGTTGTTACAGAACAATCAGTGAAGTTTTCAATGGGGTTTTTTTCCCAGTTGTTTTTGAGGGGCTAAATTGTCAAAAGAATATTTTATTTCATCTGAATCCACTGCATTAAATGAGTACCTTGTATCTTTGCAAACAAAAAGGCTTCTTCTCTATCTGGCAGTAGAGAGGTAGTTCTTTAAATAGTGGGTGTTTGATGTGCTTTCCTATAGCATATTTTTGTTTTTCAGCAAACTCCCCAAACCCCAATTTCCACAAAGTCTTTACCTGTTGATGAGAGCAGCCTTGCAATAACTAAAGGTTGATGAGATTCCACTAAACTAGAGAAAATAAACACAGTCTGGAGTTTGACATTGTAATGAGAATTATGGGCCTCATGTGGTTCTTTATCATTATGAAACAGCTACTCAGAGTTCACAAATTGACTCTTTATTCATTAAACTTGGTGTTGTTGGAGTTTAATATTGGTTAATGTAGTGCTTGATGACTACAGAATTGACAATAGTTGGGTAAATTCTTCCCATGTTCTCATCAGCAAGCCTCCATTTATGCATTCTAAAATTCATTCTCCTCTTGACTTTTCAGCATCTTTCTAATAATTATAGTAATGATGGGAAGGGGAAGTACAATAATGATACCTACCCAAAGAAATGTGGTCTTTCAGGTTTTCCCAAAGTTCAGTCTTGTGGGTTTTCTGAAGCTTCTGTAACTGTGGAATCACACATAATTTTGAAGGCTGAGAATGTGTAAAACTCACCAACTTCCCTTTAATTATTAGTGGAAGAGAGAGAAGCTGACAAACCAAACGTTACACAAGGCAGGAGGGTCAGGGGAGTTGGTGCTAATGAATTTTGTGACTGTGATGAGTTATTGGTTTTCTTGTAAAATCTTTCTCTAAAACATTGCAGCACATTTCACTTGTGATTGCAGGCTGTTAGCAGCACAGTTAACCTGGAGTCAGCTGACTATTGCAGAGCTGCTCTGTGTAACACAGGAAATCCTCTGAGGAGTGACTAAAGGTAAAGTAGTCAGCTGTGATGTCTGAGGTGTTGATTCCAGCAGGTATAGCCAGGAAACAGAAAACAGGAAAAAAATAACGTGTTAAAAAGAAAATTTAAACCCAGAAATAATAGCTTCTGATAGTTCTTTATTTTTTTAATGTTCATTTCAAAATGAAACACTCTGGTAAATATTATTTTCCTGACTTTTTAAAATTATTCTTCTTTTCTCTAGGTAATTTAGCAGAACAATTAGAATCTGTAGAGTAATTTGACTGTTTTTACCACGTAGAGCATGGGAGGAACGTGCCATACTTCAGTTCACATTTCTTTGTTTCATTTAAACAACTGACTGAAAGCATCTCAGAGCTCTTCATGCCTGTAAGCCTGAGTCTTCTCATGTATGAGATGGATTTAATATGCCCTTCACAGTGACAATAAGAAGCTTTAAGAAATTACAGCTTAGTACATGCTCTACCATTCTGCTTTCTAAAGGTGCTGTGTACTTGCTTCATCTGCCTCTGCATTTAGGCTACCTCCTACCTGTCTTTCAGTGTCCTCCCTTCTCCTTATCTCCATCTCCCCACCCAAATAAGTGGCTGCTTCCTGTATGCTCTGCTCTTACAACAGAAAGCCACCTTGCACATAGTCTGGTATAAATCTTTATTTTAGCCTTTTCTTCCTTCTCTTCTTTGAAGTCTGTCCCTTCCAAATGACTCCTAGGCTGAACAGCTGCTAACAAATTCTGGGGTAAAAAGCTGTCCTGTATTTAAAAAAAAAAAAAAAAGACAAATGTTATGTATTAGCATTCAGTGATAGAAATTCAGATCTTGTGTTTGCAGTTCAGAGCAGGTACATTTTTGAAATGCTTATTCAACTGGAAGGTTTTGTAGAGTAGCACTGGGAAATGTGGATGGATTGTTGGGTATCTGTGTCTCTCTTGCTGTGCAGTTCTGTTTCTCAGACTGAATGACTTCTGCTCCATACATACGGATTCCAAAAAGCTGCTCTGGAACATCCACTTGGGATTTCATGGCAGGTCATCACATCAAAATGAATCCCATTAAATCAGAAGTTGCTCGAATATAAATATAACAACTTCAACTGCCCTTATTTTGCCATGACCAGGTTTGTCTGAGTCTCGGTACTCCAAATATTCAGTTCAGCAGTGTCTGCACTCACAGGAATCAGCAAACACAGTGAATAACTGAGACAAGGAAGACAGCAATAAAAGCAGCCAGAGTTTGCAGGATTTTGCCTGAGCAGTACAGAGAATGGGCATCACAGGCAGACAGTAATGTTAAGTCTTTAAAAAAAATGACATCATTTTAAAATAATAGAGCTAGTAAATTTGGAATGTTTTCTAATTGCCTGTTTATTTAAAAAATATTATGGTATGTGAGTTGTAACTAGTGTGGTATAAAGAGGTGATGTGAAGACAGCAAAGCAAAGGATAATTGAAGTTGTAAACTTCTGTAGTACACCACTCCAAACTTGATTGGTTAGAAGAGGTAGTCTAAAGTTGTTAATGGCTTCAAATGTGCTCTGTTATTAAACAGAAAGCTTCAGGCTATGAAGGCATAAGAGCAGGTTTAGTAAAATACTGAAATCAAAGCACAGTTTGACCTTTGGTGATTTGTTTCAGGTACTCACATTGTGTGCCCAGAGCACAGAGAGGTTTTCCAGGTTATTACAGACTCAGCTGGGGCTGACATCTAGTGATGGAATGATGCAGAGCAGTTTGCTTTCCCTTCTTAATTTCCTTCAACCTCTTCCTGTCACAAAGAGCAACTCAAAGAGTGTCAAGCCCTCCCAGCTGCGTTGAGCTTCCCACCGTCTCACTAATTTTCAGCTTTGACAGTGTTCTGATCTGCTCCTGGATCCTTTTATTTGTGCTAAAGTGCCCTTGGGCAAACTCTAGAGAGCAGCTAAAGAAATGTGGCTCCTGCCCAGATCCTCTGGGGTTAACACCTCGGGATGGACCAGCCTTGTCCACGCCCTATTTCTGTTTGGAGGGCAGCGTGCCTTGGGCTGTCACTTCACTCGGGGTGCAAACTCTGGAGGGAATTATCACCTCAGGCACCTCACCTGCCCTTGTGGAAGGAATTAGTTGTTTTTGCCAGGATGGGAACGAACTGGCCAGCTAAGGAAACTTACTTGTCAACATCTTATTTTCCTAAGTTTTTCATAGACAAAAACTCATCAATAACCCAGGAGCTCTCTGGGTTTAAAAAAAAATAAATCTGTAGTATCTTCATCCTTGGTCTTTGGGGTAAAATACCCATGAGAGGTTTGGCAGCTGTCAGCCTTTGTGTTAGTCTGACTCGTAGATTTGAGTGGCAGGAATGCAGTGCTCTACCACTTTATGGACAAACTGTCACTGCTGTCACCTCGGCATTCATGGCATGGGTTGCCCACATGGAAAACAGGCAGCATTCAACAGTGCCAAGAGATCAGGAAAACATTGGAGAAAATTTGCTGGGCTTTCTGCTTATTTGCATCTTTGCTTATTTGCATTGCATTCATTCAGAGATGCCATATGGAAGATCCCTAAGAATTTTCCTCTTTTTTCTGACTACTGTGTGAATGTAACTAAATGTAATTCATTTTGTTCTGGCAGGCTTTCTTTGCTCATATGCTGAATGTAAATAGCCATGCAGAGCACTGCAGAAAAGCCCTTCCCTTGCTTGTAGGGTGTCTTCTGTTGGATCATTTGTCTTATATAACTGTCTGCAGCATCCTTGCTTTTGGTTATAATTTAAATGAGCCAGTGGGGGGCAGAAAACACATAAGTAATATCAGATACAGAGAATATTGTTTGAAAATTATACAGCTAGAAATTTCCTTGACAAGAATGGTGGTAATTTTAGTGTGGGTAGTGTTCCAGGTGTTAATTTAAGCAAAGACAGTCAGAAGTTTTGACTGACAGTAAAATTGCATCCTCGCCCTGTTTTTGTTTCTTCATGGAAATGCATCCTGCCTCCAAGTAGAACTCACTGAAGAATTTAAGACAATAGAGTCTAGTGGCATGGTAAGTTATTTTAATTCAGGATACAAGATTATAACAAAAACCAAAACAATTACACTGTTCTACGTTATACATTCACGTCAGAATGGTGTAATTCAAATATTTACTGACATTTATGGCAAATATTTGAGTTCATTTCTGAGAAAGTAGCTTTACACTTTTGTTATGCCATTTTATTTTGTATTGGTTTCCTTGATCATTCATCTCTTGTTGTAAACAGTTTAAGATTGACCTGAACTTTGATTTTTTTTTTAATTTTCTCAATCATTCTTTTTTCTCTCCAATGGCACTTGACACTGTTCCTCAAAGGAAGAGTCCTTTCTGCATCAGGCAGTGCAGGCCTACACTTTGTAAAGGAACTGATATTATTTTATATTCTCCTATATCTATTATCTGTGTATAGAATGTATATGCATGATTTTTATAATAGATGTTGTTTTCTTTAACCAATGCTTTTAATAACATCTGTAGTTCCAGGCCTGCCCTTTCCCTCTCTTCCCCTTCTTTCATTTCTGTTCACATTTTTCCTGCTACATTTGGTTCTCTTTAAGCTTGTCTCAAATTCAGCTCTCACCAGACACAGCCTTTCCTAAGTCTTTGACCATACTCTTTATACACCCATCCTGTAGATTCACACCCTGTTACCTGCCCCGGGTTGTTTTCAAACGTGGTTTGTGTTCTAATAGTACCAGAAGTTTACTCAACCAGGCCACATTGCAAACTCAATGCTATAAGGATAAGATTTCTAATGGCTACAAGAGAAAACTGAAGAGCTGGTAAAGGAAAGAAATGTGAATTCACCTGATTTTGCCTCTCCTGAGAGAAAATTAAGCAAAGGCCATCATGCAACTTGGTGGGTAAAAAGAAGTCACATGCAATGCAGAAGTTTAAGGTGATGATTTAAGGAAAGGAAAATTGAGGATTTTAAAAAATAAGTTTGTAAGCAAAAAAGAGATAGGAATCAGGGAAGGAAAAAAGAAAAAACAAACCCACAAGAAATCTAAATTTACATCAGTCTTAGAAAATTTGCTATCTTTTCCAGGCCTTTGGCTCCCGAGCGGAATCCTACCAGCCGACCAAAAGGCGCTAGGAACACTGTTCCATGGAAACCCTCTTGCAGATGGCACCAGGTCACTTTGATACCATGCTCCTCTAATCGTTTCTTGTACAGCAGTCCATCATCTCGAAGCACATCAAATTCACAGGTCAAAAGGAAAGTCTCAGGGAGCTGGGCAATAACACTGTCTTCAGCCAACAGGGGTGAAAAAACAGGGTCAAACACAGGCTTGGCCACTTCACAGATTTCTTCTGAGGGTAGGTATGTTGGACTTGGTTTGTAACCTCTTGTTTTAAACTCATGAGGGATGTGGTCAGGACTCACCCATTTCTGATATTTCAGTCTCTGATCTTCTGAAACATGGCAGCCTTTAAATACATCTTTGACGAGGCCCAAGTCCAGGTTAACATACTTCAAGCCAAGAACAAGGGTTCGTTCCTTTAGCAAAATGGGGACTCTCTCATTCTGCTGGTAAGAAGGCAAATTTAAGTCCATACACTGCAGAAAAGGATATATCAGGACTTGTGCTCTCAGCTTTGGGAGATCTCTTCTGTTCACCAGTGCTTGAGCAACAGCAGCAGTGAGTGTCCCTCCACTGCTGTCTCCACAGATGACAACACGGGAAGGGTCGACTCCATGCTCTTGTGCAGTCCTCAGGAAGTGGATGGCAGCAGTGAGACAATCCTCAAACTGGGCGGGAAATGGGTGCTCAGGAGCTAAACGATACCTAAAGAGCAGTGAAAGTGTTTTAGCACAGTCATTTCTAGTGAATGGGCCCGATGGAATCTTGGCATCCATTTATTTCTCTCAAAAGAGAGGAAAATACTCTGCAATTATAATTGCAGCAATGGAATTAATCCAAATTAATGCTTTTGATGTATTATTTACTGTATTTACTGTATTAGTTACTGTTCATGTTTGGGAGAGTCAGTACACTGTTCTGCTGCCTTTGCAAATACTTCTTTACATATCTTGTAAGTGGCTGAAGGCACATGAGAGTTGTTTTGGAATTATCTGGCAAGGCAGGTGTGTCAATCAGTTATCATTAATTCCAGTTAGAAAATGAACACTTAACAACTAATTGTTAGAAAATATGAGTGAAGAAAACTGATAATGAAAATCTGAAACTTTTTCAGTGTCCTGGAAGCTGAATTCTTTAAACAGAGTCAATGAGTTATTGGTTCTTCAAGTATTTTAGGATATAAACAGCAATTAGTGCAATTGTAATCAACTCTTTGCCTGAACTTTTAGACATTGCTTCTTTTTAAAAAGCATTACAGCTCATCAGAGAAATATTTTCAGTGGTCATCTCAGGCTGACTACAAGTTAAATGTGGATTTCCTACTTCCATTTCTTCATGGAAATGCATCATGCCTGCAAATACAACTTACTGAAGAATTTAAGACAATAGAGTCAAGTGTATGGATTTCTTTTGAGGGTGGATATGTGTTCTGGGCACCTGTGCTTTCAAGAGAAACAGTAACACTTCAGGCTTTCAGCCTAAGGTGGTTTGGATATGGCTCTAGAAGACAAAAACATCCTCAATGTCTTAATGGTAGCTACAAATGATAAAATTACTGTGATGGATTTCATTGGGAAATAAACAGTTGGGGATTAGTTGACTAATACCTCCCGAGAGGAATTAGTGTGGGTGAAAGGCATGGGATCATTAAGCATAGGTACTGAATGTATTGTAAAAAGGAGTTTGACTGCACTAAAGGCTTGCAGACCTAGGGCCAGGGTGTCTGGGCTGGCCACTTACCCAACACACACCACCACTGAATTGGTCTTCCTGCAGAAATAGCGGCACGTCCTTTCGTAGGCCCCTAGCAAACAGAGGAGTTCACTGCAATCATAACTTGCTTTAAAAATAAATGGAATGAAAATATTCTGAAATTCTGATCTCTCTCTCTTGCCTGGCCAATGCTACACAACAAGTGTGGCACGTGCCATGGTCTGATCTGGGCACTGCTCACCATTTCCTTACAGCTGTGAGAATCTTCTGGCTGGTAAGAAACCCAGAATTTAAAGCAATGAATGCATTGTTTTGGTCCCCTCTTTGAAAAGTTACAGACAGCACCATTGCTGCCACTTTTAAAGTGATTTTGAAGGGGAGAAGTTGTTTATAAAAAAAACCCAAACTGCTAAATCCAGTACAAGAATTTTCCTTGTGCAGGAGGCACCATCTCATCTCTTTCCCATTCACATTCCAAAATATGTTTTGTCCTTGTTTTTCCACTGTAAAGACACACAGCACAATACATATACAAGCTTGCACACACTTAGGAACAAAAAAATGAGTGTTTTAAATAAGAAATAAAATTCTAATGAGATTTTCAACTTTTCTCATAAGCATGAAGAGGAAGGAAGAAAATAGGTATTAAAAATGATCAGAGACTGTTCTAGATGCACAATCTATATAAAGGCAATTTAAGATTATGCCTATTGCATGTAAGTAAATTGATTCTGCTATCCTGAAATTATTTTTTATTTACAATATTAAGCCTACTAACTCTTGTAATTTAAGATATACCATATCAGATCAGAAACTCTGTGGTGTGTGGTTGTGGAGTCTCCCTCACTGGGGATATTCCAGAACTGCCTGGACACAATCCTGTGCCCTGTGCTGTGGGATGGCCCTGCTGGAGGAGAGAGGTGGGACCAGGTGAGCCCCTGTGGTCACCTCACCCCTTCCCTGACCCATTCTGGATGCTGCATGTGGTTACAGCACACATTATTTCTCTTACTTACGGATGCTTCCAAACCGGCCAACTCCTCCGTGAAAATAAAGGATTCCCCTTCTTTGGCTGGTGTTTGATGCTTTTGGCTGGTAAATTCTCACTTTAACTCTTTCAAACCTTAAGTCCTTGATAAGAAGACGTGTATCCTTTAATGGTGGTATTGTCTCCATTATAACCCTGAGGAGATGGACCTCTGAGATGATACCTACTTTTTCCAAAAGTTTTGCCTGGTGATAAAAGAAAGCACAAAGTAGTGCAAATTTCTACCTAATCTGGAGATTGATAATTAAAAATTTTAAACTCCATGATCAATTCAGTAGGAAAACAATCAAACTATTATTAGTAGATAAAAGGTGTCAAATACTTCACCTTGTCAGGTGTTTCAGTAGCCATGTGCCTGAACAAAATAAGGAGAGAGTAGTTACAGTATTTAAACTTTAGCTTTGGATGAAGAAACGTAAGCAATACTTTTGTTTCCCAAACTCACACTGTTTTTGAACTTGGAGGAAAAAAAACCCCACAGCATCTACCACGGCTGTCCTGACCAAGAATAGCTTTGGACTCGGGCTTGATCTCCTCACAGCTCACTGATTCTTACTTAAACACTCGGGCTAAGGTTCTTATGTCAGTCTAGGCTCATCTACTCTATTGCATCTGCATGGATTTGAGCTGTTTCATTGTACCCTGCTCTAGTCATTCCTGCTCAAGATGAAAAATATGAGGCAGTATTATTCTATTTCCACTTTATTGGATTCAATTTTGCACTACTTCCACAGCAGACTTCTCTAATGAGTAATTCAATTTGTTGTGCTGCCATTATTCATGCATATGCATTTCAAGGAGAATTATACATATAAAGATCTGCACTGCGTAGATCTTTAAAACCTGCCCTTGTTGTTTTTACCTCATATTTCACAGACCTCATGTGGCTCAGTAACATGATCCTGTTAAATCTGGTGTAGGTATCCTATTCTAGGCCATCTGAAGAGCTGATCCCATACACAGGAAGGATTGTCTTGTGGCAAAGTTACAGTCACATACTGATTCCTTCTATAGAACTCCTGGTCCATGTCTGTGGGAAAATAACTTTCCTTATTTATTCATCAGTTTCCCTCTGGGACTTTCTTTCCTCACACTAATACTTTTATAACAGTAAAGGTTAAATGTGCAATTAGCTATATCTGTATGGAATATGGAGATCATCTTTGTCTTGAAAATACTAAAAGGAGTCCTAGGAGACCTTACTAACCACAGCGGTGTTGCCTTTTGCCCCAGCTGAACATTGGAGATACTTGTAAACTGTAATTTTCCCTGCAGTTTTGACTTCGTGGATTGTCAGCCCTTGAAAGAATTTGGCACAAGTAATTTGCCCAACAGCCATAGCAGGAGTTGCTACGTGAATGGAACTCTACTTGCATTTAAACTGTGGTTTAACCCTTCATTAATATCCTTTCAGGCAGTGGGTGACAGTGCTTGTGTTTGGCCTCTCACTGGCCAGCAGAAAGGATACAAAATTGTATGATCAGAAGTTAAAAAAATCACATAAATCACCAGTAACTTTCTAAATTCTGCAGTTTCACTTTTAACAAGTGAATTACACAAAAATAAAACTTTGATGATTAAAGAGTAGTCGCACAGTATTTAGAAAATATGGATGTAAGACAATTGACTTCAATTCCGATCCTGTTTTATTGGGTTGCTGTCAAAGCAGTGGGTGTGGCACAGAGACAGGTGAGTCACCTTGGGAGGTCACTGACTTCCAACAAAACTTAACTTACTAATCAATGGGACAGGGAAAGAAGGGAAGAATTACCAACATTAGGACATAGAATTGAAGTGAAATGTAATGCACAAGCAAAGAGACTGAACGTATTTTTTCACAATTTAAACAACTAGAAGAAGTTTAGTGTAGGTATCGCAGAAGGGTTTTTTAAATGGCTGGGGCATCAATTAATTCTGGAAAGGATGGCTGGTGAAACAGAAAGACAAGTGCATGTCCATGTTTTAGTTTTGAAAAAAGCAAGGATGAAAAGTGAGGACAGATCAAAAATGTGCCAAAAACAATGACACAGAAAGTCACTTTAGATATTACGTGTAGTGTCTCAAAGAAGAAAGTTGTTCAGACACATCGAAAGGCAAATTGTGATGAATGTGGCAGCTCTCTTCAGATGGCTCAGGAGGAGAGTGACAGGGTTGTAGGAGAGAGCTGAGATCACAGACATTATTTAGCTGCTCACTCTGTAAGCAAGCACGGTGTTATACAGAGCAGAAATTCCACATCCACAGGACAAGTTACCTTCTAAGCCTTCCAGCACTGCCTTGAGGCAGCAGGCATGAAAAGCTAAAACACAGGCCATCAGAAAAAAAATGGGAATTGCACTGTCTGCCCAATTTTATTTTTCAAAAATATTGCCTTGGGTGTTGTATAGCAAACAGAGGAGTCTATTATACCCAGCACAGCTGAGTATATTTATTTATTTTATTTATTTAAATATTGCAATTTATTTAAATATTGATTTTAGAAAACATCACCAAACCATTATCTCTCTAACAGAAACAGAATTATCATTAAGACAGAAAAACAAACAGAACAAACAAACAGAAACAGAATTAAAAACTCAAGCTTTAATTAAGTTTTACTTACCAGACCAAACCCGAAGTTCATGAAGTAATGAAGAACATAAAGCTTTTGGCGCTCACTGATTTCATGAGGAATTTCTGCTTTGGGGTGCTCGTAATAGAAAGCCGTTGCCACAATTCCAGCCAAAACAGTGAGAAAAATGGCCAGGAGAATTTCCATCTTGCTGGGTTGGTAGGAGCCCAAGAAGGAACCAGCTGTGGCGTCCTCCCCCTTTTTCAGACTTTTGGATTTCTTAAGGAAAAGGCACAGGATTAGCTGTTCTCCTCAGAGCTCATAATCCACCTTTCAAAAATGCCAATAGGAGGATGAAAACATGTGGTAACCCAACCATACAATTAGACAGTAACAATTAGTCGTGGGAGAAGCTTGCATAAGCAGTTTTCACATCTGCAGGAACAAGGCTGTGCCCATCACAGCAGAACCAGGACTTGACGGATCATTGTAGTGTCAGTTTACAAGAAGACAAAAACTTGTTCTGTCTCTCTGCTTTTTGATAACAGGCAAGTCTTTATTATTTGTGAGTTCCTGTGCAGCATTTCTTGGAAATCATCTTCTGAGCTGCTTAGATTCTTGCTTTGTTGTGCCTCCATGCCTTACTTTTTCAGACTTGCATTGAAATCAAGGCTCAGTGTCACAAACATATTTCATCATCTGTCATGGCAGATTTTGGATGCTGCTGCCATTGCGTCTTTGAGTCCAGTGGAGCCAGAGGCAGCTGCAGCCTGCTCTGAGAGCTGTTCTTGCCTCATCCTCCTCAATGGCTCTTCTCCTGCACCAGCTGCTGTGTTTCCTTGGGTTTTGCTTGGTTTTTTACCTGCCTCTTGGCTGAGCCTGGCAGTGCTGCAGTCTCTGTCTTCCAGAAAGATATTATGTACAGATGTCATTCCAGGTAGAAATACAATCCCAACTGATGTAAACTAGACTTGAACTTAATGGTTTCAGGGCTAGTAGCACTCACTAGACACCAGCAGCCCACTCTTTCCTGTGGTGAGCTTTAGGATCTTCCCTGGAGCTAACATATTGTGTAATTTTTTACTTAAATAATAATAAAATAATATAATGATGAGCTGACCTTGAATTGTATAATAAAATGAAACTAAAGACAGAGGTCCCCAGGGCTTTAGCTTGTATAGTCTGTGGCCTGCATAGGAAATGGCTCAGGCTTGATACCTGACTTCAGAAACTGTTTAGAATAAGCAGGATGGAGCTTCATTTTTGAGTCTGGTGTTACACTTTGTGAGAAGCAGCTGATTCCATGTTCTGCTCTCTCTGCCCAAACCCTTTCTTCATTTTATCCAACAACTCTTTGTGGATTTTCATTTCCCAATGTCCCTCTGCCTCTCCCTCCCTTGCCAGAAGGTTATTTACATGCTAAATGTAAAATCAGATTCATTTTTTTTATCCTTCTGGATAATGGCATTTGATGCCCATCTTGATAAGGGATTTTGCTGAAAGGAGCATTGCCTGGGGATTGGGAGACTCTTGAGAAATGGCAATGGTGAATCCAAACCCATCAGGACAAAGGTGCACAGAGGGTTCAGCTTTCTTACAGCTCAGACAGGAGCATTGGGAAATACTGTTGCACAAAATACAATTGGATCTCCATTCTTCAGCGTTTAATAGTGAAAGTAATTAACTGGCCTGTGCTAAACTCTGCTATCCCAATGGGTGAGGTGTGGTCTAAGTAAACCTATCAGATTTGGCCCCTCTGGGGATCTGAGAAGGCTCTTGACACTTGTGACAGATCCTTTGTACTGCAGTTCTTACCGCCTGTTGTTCTTCTGTGTTCTAAATCTTTTTGGTGCCAATTCACCAACACCTGGCAGGTCTTGAACTGGTTTGGGCTCGTTGACAGGGCCTGGACATCCCTGCACCCCCAGGGGCTCCACACAAAGACTGGATGTGCTGGAAGCTGTCGAAGAAACAAACTTGTTGGTTTCTGAAGTGATACGTTTTTTCCCTTTGGGCATTGCAGGTACAGAGTAGTACTTAATGCTGTGTAAGCTTAGTCTCAGCAATTCACAAGCTTGAGGCCCAGGATGGAGAAAACCATTCCCTAAGTAATCTTTCAAATAAATGCTCTCTCTAGCTTCTGATAATTTTTTGACCTCGTCTCTGCTCCTGTGAGATAGAGCAGGGGATAGACCAGGCCAAAACCCTATTTTCTTCTACACCAGGGACTCCCTTTTTTATTAGTTTCCAGTGAAAAACTTAATGTCCAGGCCTGAACTCTTGTCATTCCTTGTTCTTTTTCTGTGATATGGGTGCACATGCAAGGGGAAAGTCAGATGTAACAGATGTAAAACATTCCCTGCCTCTGGATCATGGTGCTGATTAGCTGGCAACAGAACTCACTGTAAATGGAAGCCTGTACTGGGATACTGGGAAACATTGCAGAGAAAGTGCTGTGTGACCCCAGAATATCCTTTTGGGTTCTGCAGAGCAGGAGAGCCATCTGGTGCTGGAAACCTGAACTTGAACAGGAGCTGGACTAGTCACTCCTCGCTCTCTGGCTGCACAATTCCTTGAGGAATGATTTTGGTGTCCATAATTCTGTAGGTAGCATTGACTGTCATTCTGTTTTGTACTTGATTTTTAAAAAATTTTTACTTGAAAATGCTGTGCTTTGGGGACTATAAGAATGTCTTCAAGCACTCTACCTTAGCAATGCAGGACACATAGCACATCTGTAATTAATTAAATTAATTAAAATAAAATACAGAAGTTCCATGGAGACAGTTAGATCATGTGATTTCTTAAAGTTTAGAAAATCTGGGAGTCATGATTAAACAAAGAATACATTATTTCAGCACTTGCTGTTCTGTGCTTACCCATCTGCACTCAGTGGTTATAGCCCATGATTAAAACGTGTGCTGACATATTATAAAGCTAAATTTGTTACTATTTGTAGTAAATTAAAGACCAACAGATAAAAGGCTATGGAAAAATCTCAGGAGTAGATCAGTGTCAAGTTTGGACATTAACCCATAGATGAGGCATAATTCAGAGACTGATAAAGGAGAGAAAACAAGCATTGGGTAGCTGAACTGACAGGGAGTATAATGCTGCACTGAACTTCCTGTAAAATGGCATGAGATCATCTGGGACCATCTCATAACTTACAAAATACAAGGTGGAATTGTACAGACCTCCTTAGTGCTGGCTCTTGCCAACCCTCTCCAACCTCTCCAATATCATTCAGCTTCTTGCAAGCTTTTATAGCAGATACAGACTCTGCTGGCCCAGTCTCAGCTGCCAGGGTGTGAGCTGGTACCCCAACCTTGGTCTTTGTAACCAAGGCAGATCCTGAACTCCTCTAAGAGTGAACATTTGGAACTATGACATTATTTGCCCCTGGAAGCATTTCTTTGCTTGAAGAGCTAATTGCGATGCCTGCAACAGGAAAAATGAAACAAATAAACTCTCTGTTGTGTCAACAGAGCATGAAGAAATGTAATTTCATTTTGCCGAGGGGGACTGGAGAATGAGAACCCTCAAGTAGCGACTTGTTGGTGCAGAGATGTGAACCAGTTCACCTGTCAGCAGCAATCATTAACACGGTGACAATATGGAACATTCAGCCCACTGCCTTCTTCCTACTCACAGTTTGCCTGGCACAGTAGACATGTACTAACCTCTTTCCACAGTCATGTGTGCACGGATGTTACAAAGGCAAGGTGGTTGCACAACAGTTAAACACTTTACAATTCCTGGGTGTTGCATGCCCAGCTATCTTGCTATGCAATGGCAATTATCTTTGGATCTGTGTTTAGCAAGGGTGGATCTCTCCTAATAAGCAATATAACAATTACAGCAATATAACAATTGAGCTCAGGTTTTTCTTCGGCTTTGGATATCCACAGAAATTACTTGGCAGGTTCCATGCTATTTACATCCTTTCTCCTCAAAAGCCAGCTAAGCTGAATACAATCAAATGCTGCTTGGAAAGGAACTTTATAGAATATAATTTAGAGGATATTCAGTTACTTTTGAGCAGTTCTCCCTCACTTCATCTCTGCTGCAGTCTCAGGTACCTCCTGGTGCTCATCTCGTGCAGTGTGTGAGCTGTACCAACCTACCTGTCCCCCATTTCCCTTTAAAATCAGGGGTGTACGTACACCCAATTCCTTCCTTCGGATTTGAAACATAAATGCAAAGCTATTGTTTGTCTGTACAGACACTCTGATGGTGATTACGACTCATCCCTGAGGTAGGGAAGGAATCTCCACTCTCCAGATGTATTGCCATGCTGATTTTGGGGGCACTAGGTGGGCATGTGTGTGCACATGGCTAATTACTCACACATTGCATGCATTTTTTACTTACACATTCAGAATGTTTTTTGTTATGATGAGTTTTTATTCTTGGCATATGAAGAGAACAAAAATTCTTACAGTGCAAGAAGAGAACATCAAAGCAAGCTTACAAAATACCTCTGAACATCACGTTCCTAAGTAATGGCAAGTAAAACTCAGAATTCAGCAGACCATGCTAATAATGTCCTAAGTTCTTGCCTTGATTCTAATGGACAAATAGCTAGTAAATACTTAATTGAATCACACTCTTTCTAAATACCAGTGCATTGTATGCAAGAAAATGATTTAATAGCCTTTTATAAAGTTTACAACGTGGTTCATAATTGTACTTGATGATGGGAAAGAGAAAATACCATATCCAAAAAATCCCAGTGCACCATGAAAGCCTTTTTCCACGTGGTGCCAGGTGACGTGTACGTTGTTGTCCTCCAAGCGTTTCTTGTACAGCAGTCCCTCATCCCTGAGCACATCGTGCTCACAGGTGACAATACAGGTGTCAGGGAGGCCACAAACAACAGCATCCTCTGCCAGCAGCGGGGACACCCGGGGCTCAAACAGCTCTTGCACTTCTTCATGGACTTGAGGTAAAAACAAAGTGGGGAGTGGGGGTTTATAGCCCAGTTTAAACATGTCTAGAATAAGATCTGGGTTTATCCATTTCCTGTATTTCAAATTTATACTCTCAGGAACATGAGAACCAGCCAGAATTGGTTCCTTCAGGGAGCAATCCTTATTCAGGTATTTGAGAATAAAATGGACTGTGCGCTCCCGGGACAGGAAGGCAGTGGCAGCGTTTTTCTGGTGAGATGGCAGATTGAAGTTCAGTGCTTGGAGAAATGGATAGATCAGCACCTGGGCACGGATCTTTGGGATATCTGTCCTATGCACAAGTTCTTGGCAAACACAGGCAGTGAACGTGCCCCCTACACTGTCCCCACAAACAATAACCCGAGCAGGATCCACCCCGTGGGTCTCTGCAGTCCTCAGGAAGTGCACGGTGGCAGTGAGACATTCCAGAGTCTGGGCTGGATACTTGTGTTCTGGTGCTAAATGATACCTGAGAGGTGGAAAAGGCAGCTGGTGTTACACATTCTGTCACATCTGAAATACATCCCGTGCAAAAACTCCACCAAATCAATATTAATTACATCATTAATTATATCCAGTCTGAAGTTTTTACATGCTGAAGCAAACCAGAACAACTTTTCCTCATTTTCCTTCTCAAAACCAATTTCTCCCAATTTAATAAAATCTCTTAACAATAAACCTTTTCATGGAAGAATTTGTTGGAAATTAAGGTTTCTTTATACCATCATGTATTTTCCATAATCAGAACATTTTTATAGGAAGCAGTGGTCCATGCTGGTTTTAAAAAATACAAAATTTTAGACTCATTATTTACTCTTTAAAGTCATCTCAGATGATTTTTAAATACTCCCCTCAAACATTAAAATCTGATATTTGGCTTTTAATTTCTTACATTCAAGCAAAGGTAATGATTTGGTGGTGATAGTGATGTACAGTGAACAAAGCTGTAACTAACCCTGGCTCAGGTACTTCCATTGCCATCCCATGGCACACACTTGCTCCCACGTACCAGCAGCGTGGGGAATGCAGCACCAGAGCTCAGTTTCTTTTCTTATATTCAAAGAAATGGAAGTTCAGGGCTGTGTGGGAAGCAGGGGGGAAAGCAGCAGAGTTCTCTCATTCTGGGATTAACATGATTGAATCTTACTTACCCAACAGACACAACCACTGAATCAGATTTTCTGGCTATGTACCGGCATATTCTTTCATAACTTCCTGAAGAACAAATGTTGTTAATGTAATTAATATCTTAGAAAACTTCAGTCAATATTGTCCCTTAGACTTCTGTGACATATTACTGCAACAGCTTTTCAGCCCCTTGCCTATTTAGTGAGTACCCGAATTTTCTTTAGGAAAAAAAATAATCTAGAGTTTGGCCATCAGAAGTTGCTGTGTAGTTCATACATTTAGAAAGATTATTAATCTGTGTGGAAAATAAGGATTTATTATGATTATTATTAATAAAGAATGGGAAGTGGTTTTAAACTGAGAGAGGATAGAATTCGTTTGCATCTAAGGAACACTTTTATTTTATGAGGGTGGTGAAGCCCTGGCACAGGGTGCCCAGAGCAGCTGTGGCTGCCCCATTCCTGGAAATGTCCAAGGCCAGGTTGGCTGGGCTTGGAGCACCCTGGAATAGTGGAAGGTGTCCCTGCCCATGGCAGGGGTGGAAGAAGATTGTATTTAGGGTCACTTCCACCCAAATCATTTTATGATCCTAATGGTTCTATGATAAAGAGTGCTATATTCTATAAAAATAATTTAAATACTAAATAAGTGCAATTAGAGAGTTTAAAAAGTTAAAATTAAGCACTATGTGCTTTCTCTCTCCTGTCTCTCTAAGCTTCAGTCACTTCACTCAGGAGTTTTTAAAAGCAGGCAGTTAGCAAAGCCAAACAGTCACATTTTCTCTTTCAGTTCCTTACTGATGCTTCCAAAAATGCCACATCCCCCATGGATGAAGACAACTCCTCTCCGTTTGCTTGCAGATGGTTTTCTTGGCTGGTAAATCCTCATGGGTACCCCATCAAAATGCAGATCCTTAATGGAGAGCTGGGAATCCCACCATGCTGGGAGCCCATCCATGATCAGCCTGGTAATTGTGTGCTCCTCCAAGATACCCAAATGGTTTAAATTCTTTGCCTAGATAGATGGAACAGGAAATATGAGAAATTACTCTAGGGAATACAAATCTTCCCACTTCATAGAGGCCACAAGCTGCTTTCTCCTACACTGTCTTTAGCATAATTGGGTTGGTTATTTGGTAGTTTTTAGTATTCCCACAAATAACTATCTTTGGAATTTTGGTTAAGAACACGAAAATTTACATCTTCATGATTGCAGGAAGAATGTTGTAATACTTGTTCCATTAAATGCCTTATATAAATACCTTCTAGTTCCTGTGATCTGGATTTACCACAAGTAACAACAGGCATTTGCTCAGGTGTAGATGCTGGGAGGCCTGAGGCTCGTTTCCTAATGAGTGAATAGAGAGAGGCATTTCTTGGGGATGGTTCCAATCCTGGGTGTGTTAAATCATGCTCTGGAAGTGTCTGTTCATCTCCATGATTAACTGTCCTTCAGATGCCTCCGTTGAAATATTTAAGGTTAGGTGAGATAAAAATGTCCCTCTCATGACAGGATTATCATACTGGGGGAAAAAAACACAGGCCAGTCTGTGGGCAAGACTTGGTGACTTAATGGTGTTGGGTCGTGCCCCTGCCATGGGGTCAGTGAGAACAAGCTGTAAGAAAATCATTGTGTCTGTAATCATTACTGAGGGGCTATGGCCCAACTGAGGGACAGATGAAAATGGTTCTGAGTCTTATCTCCTTCTCCATTAGTGAAACCACTGCCTTTTCCAAGATCTCACAGCTGTTCATAAATGACCCTGCAGTCAGTTTCTACATCTCATCAGCAAAAATCCAAATATTTTGAAGAAAGGGAAGGTTTGTTAAATGGCCTTATCCAAGACCAGTCAACTGCTGATAATTAAGACAGTCTAAATATCACACTGCAATCCTCCTTTGAACACATGTTGTAATGGATGTATTTCCTGTTAGAATAACATTTCCCTTCCTATTACATGGTGGCTTAAATGCCCTTCTGGACTACTGCAGTTCATTCTTCTGGAATGATGACAGTCATCACAAGCCATCTGCAAATTGTACTGTTGTTCTTTTCCAAGCCACAGAAGTCTCTGTATCAATTCCTTCCAAACTGAAGACCAGCTCTGCTTGTGTAAATTGTTTTTTTCAACCTGTGTATCACAGATTCTTTCTTCCTAATAATCTACACAGTCTGCAGTAAACAAGTTGGGTGAGGAGCAATAAAAGAAATTGCCATGAGCCATGGAAGAGGGAGAAAATCAGTTAGAAACAAAAGTGGGAATCCAGAGATGATCTGGAGGTTTTCATAACATTCTGCCACCAATGCCAGCAGTACACAGGGTAGTTTAAGAGACTAATGGATGTCCACAGTTCTTACATTTTAAGGTATCACAGCAAAGGGGAAAAGTACTGTAAGACTGAGTACAATGGTGGCAGAAACCACAGGGTGAATCTAATCTCCAAACAGCAATTTTCAAAACTCTCATGACTCTTAAGTCAGTTCTGTCAGAGTTCTGGTTTTGGAATGTTTGAAGCTGGCAGAATCGCCATTTAATCTCATTTGAATGTTCTAACATCCTTGAGGTTTTTCAGGGCTTTCAGATGACAGTAATATATATTATAAGCTTGATATCAGAGCAACCTATCTAAATATTCTCTTTCCTTGCCTTGTCTTAGGAGTTCCTGATGTCACAGAGGCATCTCCAAATGCAGGGGAAGCACTGTCATGACGGAGAAAGAGGGAATTTGGTATGCACACTGTCAAAAAACTTCTTAATTGAGAATTAGAAATACTTCAGAACCTACAGCAATACATTTAAAACCTAAAAGGTTTGACTATTTTTAGACAGATATCATCAGTGTTAGTAGGTGAAATGTATTACATAAACCAGGTCCTAAAATGTGCATATGTGTATGGGAAAGAGCATGTCAGCTTTTCTTGTGAAACACAGTCTTTGAAAAACTATTTGCTGAAACACCTACATTCTGGCACTAACTGGCATTTTATGTGGAAGATCATATGGGGACCAGATTTTTACTTTAAAGTAATTATAAAATCACATACCAAAAGCAGCAAAGCCCTCTCAGTTTGAGCTTCAGGGACTTTTAGGATTACATCAGACAGTCTGTCTGTCAGTCACTCTGAAGTGTGCTTTTCCAACCACAGTAATTACCATCAAAGCTTCAGATCACAGATGCAATATGCACAGTTAGTCTGAACACAGACTAAACTGAGTGGTTTAAAACAAAAGCCAGGAGGCTTTCTCTCATCTCTTCCATTTGACATGGTCATTGATCTCTTCATGACAAGGGACAAGGACAGATGCAGCAGGAGCATCATTTGTGTGCCTTCTGACACTCGTCTGGTGCTGCAGCTTTTCTAAGACATTGCAAGTAAGGTGGGAGAGGAAAACATTGTTCTGTATTGTGGAAAAAGAGGTTTTTTACAAGAGCATACAGTACAGGCACATCACTGGCACAGGGCACATCACAGCTTGATGGCACAGGAAGAGAACATTCAGCAGGATAAGTTAATTGCACATGTGCCATACACAAAGCATTATGCACTTAATAAGAAACCTGTGAAGTTCTTACTGTGAGGGCTGCCCCTCTGAGCAAAAACATAAACCAGAAATTCACCCAAAGTACCAGCAGATGCCTGAAGGCTTTTGAAGGAAAACAGGTGAGTGGATTCAATGCATAGCAAGTGGTGAAATGCATCTTTAAAACTACTCAGAAAAAAGGATGCTGAAGTTTAGGGAATGTATTATCAATGAAGACAGCATATGTACTTATTTCATTACAGACACTTAAAAGCTGTGCAAATGGGTTAAATTATCACCTGAAAGAATCTTTTCTCCCACTAAATAGGGAAAATAGAGAATTCAATGACATTGTGCTATTATAATATTACTGTCATATTATTATATTAAGTTTATAAGCAACATAACACAAAGAGCAGTGTGAGATATGCAAGGACAGCAGCCTCTTCTTTCATGGCAGACAAGGCAGAAAAATACCACGGGAGAATCAGGGATAACCACTGGATTTGGTGAATGCTGCTGTGTGAATTCAAGCAACTCACCTAAGTCTTTAAGAGATTGTAATGGCCCAAGTCACCTCTCAGCATGTGGGCCCAAGCTCCTGTGTTCTCTCTGTGTAATTGAGGATTAGAGAATTGAGGTGAGCTTCATACAAACATCAAAGAGACCGCTCTGATTTTCCTGCAGGCTTTCTTTTGACATGTTACGTGCCAGACATGACAGGACTTAGACTGCTCCTACTGGCTTACACTGCTCCTGCTCCTGCTGTCTACTTTGGAAGCTTTTTGGGTGAAAGCTGTTTCTTTCTGTGATGGCAAAGCCCACAGCACAGTGAGTCTGGCTTACAGGTACTTAGATAATAAGTGATGGCAGGCCTAAACCTGCTTTGGCAGGTTTCTTCTGGAGGTGTCTTCCAACCTACCTGATTCTATGGTATTAACTAGGGCTCTGTAATTCAGTCACTGCAGAATAAGAACAGAAAGAAAGGTAAGAAAATTACTGCAAATAGCTCAGAAATTAGGAAATTGCCTTACATATATCAGAGTGCATTTAGACGTAGAAATTTGGGTTGTTATTATTAATGTAAATGATATCCAGAGCCCTCCTGTCATCCACAGGACCAGTCATTTTATTATAGAAATATACAACTGCAGCATAAGAATGGATATCTCAGCACTGAAAGAACTCATCTCATCCTGGCTGCCTTTTATATGGTAATAAAACCCAAATAAACCTTTGGCCTTTAAATCTGTGTTACTGTGCTTCCCATTACATGTAGCTGCTGTATGTAGATGCCTATCTTCATACTCGGGTCTTTCCATTTCTGAAAATCCCAGTATCCCAGAGCATGATAAACTCACCAGAATTTCCATCAGAGTGTACATACGGTGATAAAAGTGGAGCTTTGCTGGCTGGTCAGCATCAGGAGGAATCTCTTCCTTGAAGAGATTATGATCAGTTGCAATTAAAACCATCAATACAAAAGTAACTAAAATTCCTGCTATTAAAACCAGAACATAATAAGATTCCATTGTTCTTTGGTGGGAATGATAAGACTTTGTTTGATATGGTTCTGTCAGTATTTATATCCTCCAGACTGATTCCCCAGAGAAGTAATCTGCATAGCAAATTCCCCCTGCCCTTCTCCTTCAGGCAGAGCTGACAGGTGCTGGAACCTGCAAACATCCGGCTCTGACAACTGCACTTGGCATGATTCAAGCTCATACCTGGCTCAGTCACTTCCAGGTGACACCATTCCTTTGTGTATCCCAAAAGTGCAAATGGGCTGTGGAGGGAGCAGAAAACACAGAAGAAAGTCTCCCTGCATCCTCAGAACAAGCTCCTTGGAAAACCATGGCTTAGAGATAAGAAATGGATTGTGAAATGATGAATACAAAAGGAATTTACCTTCACCCCCTTGGTAGACCCTCTTATCTATCTTCAATATTAGTGGTTCATTTTCTTTTCGTATCCATAGGTCAGCTTTGAATGTAAAATCCCTCAGGGATTGGTTAGAAAGTAGAATTCCCTTGCTAATTGGTGCAAATTGTAAAACCCTCAAAAGTTATAAAAACCCCTGTAAAACAATAGCAGTGGGTATATGTAGATAGGATGTCTGCATAGAATAAATCATGGATTTGTGCCTTTCTGCATGTGCTGGTCTCTTCTCCCCGCTGGTCTGAGAGCTCCCCACGAGCCAAAATTCCATCTGGGCAAGGCTCGGGAATTTGCTCAGTCACTGAGGGCTGCAGGAGCATCTCAGGGATCCCAAAGGGACCCCAAAAACCCCACCAGTGACAATGGGCTTTGTATTTTATCTCCTTTATGGGCCTGGAGTGTCTAAGAGCCTATGGAAGAGTGGCCATACTGGACTGCAGTCTCCATGGTCAGGAATTGTGGTGGTTCTGTCTTGGAAGAGGTCTGAAGGATGATTCCAAGGCTTTTTGCTTAGTGCTGATCTTTTCCCCTTCCCCTGCTCACTTGCTGAGGCAGACAGCTGGCCAGAACAGTCAGAAAAGTGCTAGCACAGGGAAACGTCTTCTTGACTTGGAAAATTTTGGCCCTAACCCTCTGTGCTGATTATTTCTACAGAAAAGACTTTGCTATCTTTACACCTCCGTATTTTGGTGTGTTACCCATGGCTGTAACTCAGGTGTGATCAGAGCATGCAGTATCCAAATGCTTGCACCAAAGGAGTTGATGAAACCTGCAGGAATGAGTCACCAAGTGTAACTGTGTATTTCTGTCCACCATGTGACTGGACAAAACGTGTCTGGGTAACATTAAAAAACAAACAAACATTAGCTCAGCTTGACATAAGCAAAACCTGAGCTTATCCTCTGAACATTGAAACATTTCTTTATCTCCACTAATCTCCCCAATACTCCATTTAAAACCCTTATAAAAGCTTGTAATCGTGGCCATAGAAGAGATGTACTCTTTTTATGAGGAACAGGATTCTGCATTTGAATAACCAACCTGCAGTGTATTCCCTGAAGAGATCTGCACTGAAATAAAGCATCCTTTCTACATTTTCTTACACACTTCAAAAAAGCAGACAAAATATATCTGCTTAGAAAAATCCCATTTATGCAAAATATGCATTACAGCAAAGAGCAAGAAACTTCAATGTGAATTAGTCAGTGGGGTAAAAAAAAAATATTTAGCTGTGTGGAATGAGTAAACAAGATGAGTCATAAGAGATAAAGTACCAGATGATGACTGACCAGACTGGATTCTTAAGAGAATAGGTCTAATCCTTAACTTCAGTGGAGCTCAGCAAGTAGAGATGATCGAATTATGTGGTTTAAAATTAAAATAGATAGGTAGGTAGGTAGGTAGGTAGGTAGGTAGGTAGGTAGGTAGGTAGATAGGTAGGTAGGTAGATCGATATAGATAGATAGATGATAGATAGATAGATAGATAGATAGATAGATAGATAGATAGATAGATAGATAGATAGACAGATAGAGAGATAGATAAGGTGTTAAGGATAAGATCATGAAACCCATTTAAGTAATAACATGGAATTCTCAGCTTAACTCAGCAGGCCTGGGCCTTGTCATCACAGTCATCTTTGCAATTGTGATGCAAATGAACTAAGTTGGGCAATAATGGATCTCTCCTATCGATGAGGTGGAGGTGCAGAACAATTCACTGAGCCCCTCCCAACCCCACTCCATCCAGACCTGTGGGGGTACACTAACTTGAATGATTTTTAAAAAACAAAACAACATAAACTAAAGCAAAAATTAAAGCTACTTTTATATTCTGAGAGGTAATATCTAGACTGGAGTTTACTGATTTTAGTGTGATCTTATTTCCCCACATCAATTCATACACCTTACATATCCAAGCCCCCCAGTCAAAATCATTTGCCTTTGACACCACCATTCTCTTCCAAACATTCCTCTTCTTTTTGACTTCCTTTGTAAAATGTCAAGTTTGAAGAAACTTTGGACAGTCAGAGGCCCTGAATTATTTCACCTCAGTACATATTAGTGAACCCTTGCTCTGAAAAGAAGTTACAGCTGCATGCATGGAATTCTTTTTGAAAGGCATTGTTAGAAGGAATTCAGGGAATATTTTATCTTGAGACTTTCTTCCTAAGTTTACAAGTTTCCAGTGCAAACTTGTTACAGGCATTAGCTTGCTGTTCAGTTTTTGCCAAAATCAATGTCATGTTGGTTTAGTAGAACTTCAGGACTTTTCTCTAATTTTAAGAGCCTTAAAGACATAATTCTTCTGTTTCCCCAGTTCCTTGTATGTCTTAGAAGTTTTGGCAGGACTTAGTCAGAAGGAATGGGTAAATATTGACTGGCCTGAAAGTGAGTAAAAGCACCAAAGGGAAGGTGAGTCAATCAGGTTAACAAACATGATCACTCCATTCCTGTTCACGTGGTATTTTTGCATTGTTCTCTCTTGAAGCAGGCTAAGATATTGAGAGATCTGGCTTCTAATCACAGATAGGTGAGGAGAACCAAGGGCAGTTACAATAAATGACAACTACTAACATGTATGAAAACAACTCAGCAAGAGGAACAAGTACCATCATTGGAGATGTTGCATCCCTTTGAATTCCAGAGAACCCCTAGGAGTACTGTAAAAACTTCTGCTTATAAAGACAATTATTTTTACACTTCTTGAATCTAGAAAGGGATGTCACCTAGAATTTAGAATTACTCAGTAAGACATTTTCATATCTTTACTCATGACACTGCTTTGTTGTAAGACCCTGGGAAAGCCCTAAGACGTGGAAATGCAGCTTTTTGTAAAAGGCCTGACACAGAGTCTTTGCTGTCAGGCTGGAAGTTAACCAGAAACCCGGTTCCTTTGAGCTTAGTCCATGGCAGAGCTCCACTTAGAAGGCAACAGTATCAGACTCTTAATAGCCTATAGAGAGACAGTGTGAAATCACAGAACCACTGGGACACATTTCAAATGGAAAATGTGAACACAAAGGAAGAATGAAATCAAGAAGCACAAAAATTTAGCTCTTGATTTATCCAAATCTGACAGCAGTACTTCACCTAACAAAAACCAGATCATCTTGGCAAAAGGTTTTCCTATTTTACAGGAGGTTTAAGTTTTATTCTGTGATCATGATCGATTGTCTATGATCAAGAAGCCTGCAGTGATGTAAAAGAATGGTATTACTGACACCATAGTCCCACAGCCTTTCCATTGTGGAACTGCTCCTCTGTGTTCCCAGGTTTGTACTGCATCTCTCTGAGTGGGGGCCTTTAAGTTGAAAACACAGAATTGTTAGCCCAAATGGCTTTCAGATATGCCTCAAGTATAGTTTTAATTCCCAGCTCATTTTCCTTTCAAAAGTTCTTGCAGTTTAGCAGTCTCATTTGTACAAACAGCCTTCCAAGGAACTTGGCTGCAAAGGCTCAATGAACACAGTTCTGCCCATAAATACAGGGGTTATATGAACTGTGAGCATTCAGACACTGCCTGAGCCTCTCCATAAATCCAGGTAACATTGTTCTGTAAAAATGGAGCTTTGTTATGTAAGTGATGTGTATGGAGAGTGTATCAACTTGTTTTGGAGGTAAATGTGCTTTTCACTGCTGCTTTTTCCTTCAAGCCATGGCAAGTCAGAAAAAAAAAAAAAATTGGTTTCTATGACTCTTACTGAGAATATGAGTAAGTAAAGTCCAAAAGCTGTGCAAGCACAAACCCAGAAATCTAAACCAACAAATGGAAGTCAAAACTGGCTTGAGTTACCACTGAAACACATTACATAGAATCACAGAATATCCCAAGTTGGAACACATCCATAAGGATCATCCAAGTCCAACTCCTGGCCCTGCACAGGACCATTGAAAGATCCCACTGTGCACCAGACAGCCTGACTACCTTCTTGCTCTCATAAACTGGAATAAAATGTAGTTTAAAGTGCTATGAAAATGGCTCTTAAAAAGTTGTTGTGTTGGTTATTTTTTTTCAGTTTATAGTTTGTTGTGGGTGTCTGTGTAGGCAACAACTGCCAAAATGCAGAATTAATTCTGAAAATGATGGAATTTCACAGAATTAGCAGGCCTGCTTATAGGGTGTTTCAGGGCACTGCTTTAGGACTTCTGAGTGGAAACATGGACGGGATCCACTTTGGGACAACTTTGGACTGATAATTAGAGAGAACCACTGGGATGTGACAGGTTGTTGTCACCCTCACAAAGGTCTGTGCCAAGTGTCCATTTGTACCTGCAGCATTTAAAACACTTTGGATAATCAGCCCTGTATGAAAGTGTAGTTTAGGGAGTCTCAATAACAGAGAGGGACTTTGTGAATAAAAGTTCATGTTGGTTTTGTAAAGGTGACACTTTGGGAAAAAGGAAGTGCCAAGAAAGAGTGCAGTGGTTGCTGTAAAACAATCAGATGCAATTCCAGAATATTCCTTGTTTTTTTCCTTTTCAGAGTAGATCTGCAATCAAAAGGGACAAAACCTCTAAAGTTCTAATTCTCTCACATATAGAATGTGTAGTATTTAAAGCTATTTGACTTTTTGGTTGGATTTGGTACATTTTAAAATAACTTGCATGCATTTTTTATTTACTACATGCAAGATGCACTAACTACAGTTTTGCTATAAATCTGCTTTTGCTTCTTGTTTTTGTAGGTTTGTACAGTGTAGCATCTACTAGTTTCCACTGTTTCAAAGCAAATCTAAAGCAGTAAAGAAGTAAAATAGTGCATACTTTAATGAAATTTGAAGGGCAGGTTAGGAAAATGTTATATATTTAGAACTGTCTTTTAACTCCCAATCCAAATTTGGTAGCAACTTTGTACACAGGTCAGAATCATAATTAATTTAAAAAAACACTTCAAACACATATTTAGATTATTATTCAAGCTGGAAATAGATACCTGAAATAAATGTTCACAAGATTATTCCATTCCCCCCGGCTTCAAAGGACTTGCAAATTAATTTTACATTAATAATGGATTTTCTTTTAAATCTAAACAATTAACTGTGTAATATTGATGAGTTTTCTATTTTAAATGTGTCTGTGGTGCTTTAAGCACAAAGAGACTGAACTCAGGAATCAAAAAACCAAATATACTTCGATGGAGTTCATATCCTTTCATTTTCAACGCTGCTCCTTATTTCCGTACCAGAAAGTTGTTATATTTGTTCCCAGTCCAGACACTGAGTCATTCCTGTTTAAGCCAGACACTGGGCTCTCTGGGTAATTTCCCTCTCCCTTCCAGAGCTGCAGGACTGAGAGGAAAATTGTAATGCCAGGTGCCTCCCTGAGCTGCATTTTTGGAGGAATTACTGTAAAAACACACCAAGGTGCTGCCAACAGGCCATGGAAATTCTCTGCTTGTTTCAGCCACAGGTGAGTGAGGGAACACTCACTGACTCTGACAGGGTGCACAGACAGTGCCCAGTTAGGAGGCTTCATCTTCTCTTCAAATCCCTCTCTCCTGGCACTTTGTGATTATGCAGTGACAGTCATATGGCTTATTTCATATGAGGTAACTTGGCAGTTAAGGGTAAAAATTGTGCAAGTTTCTCTTCTCGATTTTATTTCCTTTTTTTCCCTTAAAACTTCTGTGGAACTTTTAACAGAGCTGAAATTCAAGGATTTAGGTATTTTTTATATTTTTAATTTAAAAAAATCTATGTGTGATATAGCTGTTGAATCGGGGGGCGGGGGGCACCAGGAACTTGGCTGCCTTCTTTTTGCCAACAACAAAACCCTGAACACTCTGTTACCACATGGCCACTTTGGATGCCTGCTTTCAAAAATACCTGTTTAATTCCAAAGTGAGTTCATTTTTAAAGGGACTCAGCGTGCAAACTCACCTCTCTCTCTCAGATGCTTAGATTCAAACACCCATTGAGGTGGTGTTTTACTAACTGGAGATGTGAAGAAGTTTGAGAATGTCAAGTGCAATTTTCCTTTAATTCCAGCGTTTACCTCTAGATGGCTTCCCAGGATAGTGCATCGGGCTCCAGCCTGAGTGAACCTGTGGACTGGATTCATTTTGATGAATCCTAGTGATACTTGCAGCTATAAACCCGAATTTCTTTCCAGCCCAGCTGCGAAGACAACACTGTGAGGTTTGACATCCTTGAGATCTTTTGATATCCTCAAAGCTTTGCATTTTAGGTTATTTCTGATTGTTGCCACAGCTCCTGGCTGGGCATGAATGTGCAGTTACAGCTTCCCCTGAAAAGCTTAATCTGTACAACTGAAATCCTAATTTACCTAATGCTTGACAGTGCAGACAGCCAGGGACCTGGGTAATACACTCTGCCCTTTCCCCTATTACAACAGAGTTTGAAGTGCTGTGGAGACCTTCGGGGTATGCCCTTATCACTGGACAAAAAAAGGCTTGGAAGAAACTCCCCTGTTTTGGAGAGTGAGTCTCCCTGTTTCATTCCGAGCCTGCCTTTTTCACTGTTCACTGCTAAATCCCCAGTTATGTCGTACAAGCATCTTCCAGCATGGAAAACCCATGAGGTGTCACGTTATCCAGAAAAACACTGCTCCAATATTGCTGTTTTGATGATCCTCAGCCTAGGCTGGGTTCAGCTGGCAGTCCAGGGCTGCAAGGCTTTGCCCTCCACACACCAGCTGGTCCTGGGCAAGCAGCTCCGTGTGGCACAGATGGCCGCCCTGAGCTCAGCCCTGATTCCCCCTGGACCGGCTCTTCCCTGGGCTCAGCTCAGGCCAGGGCACCCTCCTGGTGCATGTGGGGGAGGCAGGGGCTGCCTGGCTTGGTGACACAGCCCCGGGCTCCTGCAGCGAGCCCAGTGTGCCACAAGCCCAGCACAGCATGCAGTGAGCCCAGGGCAGCATTAGAGAGCCCAGGGCAGCATGGAGCAAGCCCAGCATGGCACACAGCTAGCCCAGCATGGCACACAGCAAGCCCAGCATGGCACACAGCAAGCCCAGCATGGCACACAGCTAGCCCAGCATGGCACACAGCTAGCCCAGCATGGCACGAGCCCAGCATACCCACGGCAAACCCAGCGTGCCCACCGTTTGCCCCCCATGCCCGGGGGTGGCCCAGGGTACCTGCAGGATGCCCAGTGTGCTCACAGCAAGCCCAGGGTTCCCCCAGGGTGCCCGCGGCAAGCCCAGAGTGACTCCAGCTGGCCCAGGGTGCCCACAGGTGGCCCAGGTTGCCCGTAGCTGGCCCAGGGTCTCTGTAGCTGGCCCAGGTTGCCCGCAGGTGGCCCAGGGTGCCCATAACTGGCCCAGGTTGCCCGCAGCTGGCCCAGGGTGCCCGCAGCTGGCCCAGGTTGCCCATAGCTGGCCCAGGGTGCCCGCAGATGGCCCAGGGTGCCCGCAGGTGGCCCAGGGTGCCCATAGCTGGCCCAGGTTGCCCGCAGGTGGCCCAGGGTGCCCGCAGCTGGCCCAGGGTGCCCATAGCTGGCCCAGGTTGCCCGCAGGTGGCCCAGGTTGCCCATAGCTGGCCCAGGTTGCCCATAGCTAGCCCAGGGTGCCCATAGCTGGCCCAGGGTGCCCGCAGGTGGCCCAGGGTGCCTATAGCTAGCCCAGGGTGCCTACAGCTGGCCCAGGGTGCCCGCAGCTGGCCCAGGGTGCCCGCAGGTGGCCCCGCCGGCCGCCCCGGTAGCCCCAGCCGCTCGGTGTGGCGGTGGCGGCCGGCGGGGGAGGGCAGAGCCGCAGCCACTCCCAGGAACAGTAGTGAAATCGCCCCGACACTTTAACTGTCAATCAGGATTAATGGGGTATAAAACCTCCCCAGCGCCGCGGCCCTGAGCGGCAGAGACGGCAATAGGCAGGAATGAGTGAGAGCCGGAGCTGAAGTAGTGCACGGCGTAATTCCTGCTCTGTGATCAGACACTCCAAGGGAAAAAAACCGGGAGAGGGGGCAGAGAGAGGCAGTGACCAGCTCAACCTCTGCAACCGGCTCAGGACAGAACGTCTATAGATATTTATAGATACTAAAACAAAAACAACCTCTCCCTGAATTGAGCCTTTCTTAAAAAGAAGGTCCTGGCAATTCTGTCTTATTTAAGCAATTTCCTGAGTCTAAGAATAGAAATGAGCTGCCTGGAAGGCACTGCAGGCTGAAATTTGGAGGCACAGGCTGCTTTATTTTATTTCTCTAAATATAAGAACCTTTCGTTTGGATACTGGATTTTTATGTGGGTCTTTGCAGCGGAGGGATGTATGGTTACTTTTAATTCTACTTTTTTTTTTCCTCTCTTTTAATTAACAAAAAGCTTTCCAGTTAAAAAGCAAGGAAGCTGCTTTACCTGCGTGTGACAATCCCAGAGGACACCGATCAAGAAACGGGGGAGCGACTTGGTCTTCTGCACTACTTTACTCCTACCCCCATTTTTTTTTTTTTAGGGGGAGAGAAGAATTTTACCAGTCCAAGAACCTCTTGCCCCCAAGTTTTGGAAGGGGGTTGAAGACTTGTCACCCATCCGGGGGTGCATGAAGGGTGGTGTTTTTCTTTCTCTGTCACCTTGGTTTCGTGGAGGTTTGGAAGAGAACTTTGCCTGGGAGAAGAGGATGATGTGGAAGTGGCTGGGCGCGCTGCTGCTGTTCCCGGTGCAGATGCTGTACCTGGTGGTGAAAGCTGCCGTGTGCCTGGTGCTGCCGCCCAGGCTGCGAGACCTGTCCCGGGACAACGTGCTGGTCACCGGCGGGGGCCGCGGCATCGGCCGGCACCTGGCCCGGGAATTCGCCAGGAGAGGAGCCAGGAAGGTGAGCGGGGAGGGGAGGGGCAGCGCCCACCTGCTGCTCTGCCGGGGAGCCCTGTGCCCCCAGCTCTAGGTGGGCTCGGTTGGTGGGATCCCTTGGGAAAGGTGACAGAGGCTCTCGTTGTGCAGGACCGAGCCATTCGTTACATCAGTTGCGTTTCAGAGTTGCCCACTCCTCCTTCCCTGCATCCTGCCTTTGCCCATCCCATCCGCGAAAACGTGATCGTGAGCAAAGGGCCCCCTCGTGAATCCCCCTCTGCTGACAAAGGAGAGGTTTCTGCCTCAGCCCAGGTTTCCTTTGGCAGGGGAAGGAGAGCTGAGCAATTCCTATGCATGGAGCCAGCGCTCACTTCCATTGCTGTTTCCTGGGCTGCTTCCTGGCATTGCTGGGCGTGGGGATCATGGACAGTGAGCCCTCATCCGTCAGGATCATATCCAGATGGATCACCCCACAGGAGAGGGGCAGGTGGCTCTGGGACAGTGGGGAGAAGTGTTCCCTTTCACCCTGGTGGGTTTCCATTTGTGAAATTAATTTCTTGTGCTTCCTGAAGTCTCTTGTATTTTACTTTTGGACAACCCAGAGCTGTTCAAAGGGAAGATGAATGAGAACCTGGCAAGAAGAGCACAGCTTGAGTGGAAGCTGTGGGATTATTTGCACATTTCCTTTAGGAGAGAGGCTGAGAGTGGCTGGTCTGCACAGCAGCCCAGAAGTGCCAGTGCAGCTGGTGGGTCCATTCTCTTGCTCAGGAACTGGTGGTTTACCTTGAAACCTTGTGGTTTTTTAAGTACAGCTATGTCCCTGTGTGTGAATCAGTCAGGGATACAGAAACACACATCCCTGAAATGAGGCTTGGGATGGAAAGTTTCATCTCCCCTTTTATTGGTAATTAAGGGGGGGCTGGTGAAATTAGACAGCTGCGCAAATACCTCTCTGTGTGAGAGGATGAATGAGAGTAAATAGAGAAGAAAGAAGAGGAAAAATACAGAATGAGAGGCTATTTAAAGAAAAAAAAATTGGATTTAGTTCAGGATAGTGTTTTGTCACTTCCTTACACATGCATTACAGTTTTCTCTGTGTGGTACAGAGCTATTCTGGCATGTAACTCTGAGGTGTAAAATATGTCAGCATTGAACTTTAATGTTTGTCTGTGTTTGTGTTTAAACATCATGTTGAGATTTACACATTCTGGGAGTCAGAGCAAACAAGTTGACTGACCTTTGGACCCAAGAAATTTGCTGAAAGTGTATTTATATTATCTGTTGGAATACCACGCCTCATTATTTATTTATTTAGAGTGGCTGGTTGCTATGCTGAGCTCTGGCATTAAAGTGCTACCATTTCAACAGCACATTTAAGAGCTGTTTTGCTGCAGTTGAGCTGGGAGCTGAACAATGGCCCTGAGGAACCAGGGGACAGGGCCAAAAGGAGACAGGGCTGTTTGAGAGAGAGCTGAAGATGGGATTACTGTAAACAGACACACACTGTATTCTATCTGTATGGCCTCTCTACAACAACTCTATGTATTGTACAAGGAAAAAATACTTAAGAGTGGTTATTGGGAACCTTTGTACTCATGTGATGTTCTGAAATGCTCTGTGTTGCTAGCTATTGGCTAGAACTTTGGAGTGTTTTGGCTTTTGGGATGTTTTCATATGTGTCATCAAGGTATTTAAGTTATTTGCATTGACTCAATTTGAATTAGATCTTTCTTTTCAGTTATATCATGGTGTCCAGTCAGTCATATATGGCACTCAGCAAGTTCTGATCCCCTGGTAGTGGCACTGCCTGTCAGGCTGTGGTGAGAACACCAAAGTTGGCTTATTCTCCTTAGCAGTTTTAATGCAAATTTTACCTACATATGGTAGTTTCCATTCCCTTTGCTATGAGATTTCATTTCTTTCCTGCTTCTGTGCTCAACTCTAAATTTGTGGATTTTATGCAGTCCTCAACCTTCTGCTTGGCACTCCTCTTCAATTTTACGCTTTGCCTTTGACAATCAAAAAGAAATGAAAAAGGCTTGCAGTGTCTAGCAAGCCATCTTTTGATAAGACTTGTGAAAACTGACTGTTTTTCTCGTTTTACACTGTTAACTATCTTAATATGCAAAGCTTGAATTATTGATCAAAATAAATAACTTAGATTCTGATTATCAGATGGTGTAGTCACCATATTCCAGCAAAGGTGTGGAATTCTGGGGCCAAGCCCAGCAGGCCATGGAGGTGGTTGGTGGCAGTGCCATGGGTTCAGGTTGTGCTGGAGGGTGTGCAGTGTGTCCTGACCAGGGTTCAGGTTGTGCTGGAGGGTGTGCAGTGTGTCCTGACCAAGGGCTCCCAGTGCTTGCACACAGACATAGTGGCGGGCTTTTGGAGGTAGGCGGCGATATATAACCATATTTTTGAGATTAGAATCTTCAGAAAGATAAGTTAGTTGGGACTGTGAGGATATGAAACTCCTCTGGTAATTAGACTGGATGGGATTTCATCTTACAGTCAGTTTCAGAGACTGGTTTTGTTGCTCACAAGTGAGATGTAGCGGAGCCATTTGCAAGCAAGGTAGCAAATGTATTTCACAAGATTATGAATTGTCACATCTGCAACTCCTCTACTGTAAAATTTGATCTTGCATTTAAAGCTATGAAGATGACAAGAAATAAATCCCAAAAGCACTTATGCAAATGGCAATGTCTTATGCTTGATTGATGAGCATGGAGACTAAAATTCTCAGTCTAATGGAATGGAAGTGTCTTGGGCATGGTTTGTAAATCTATCCTGATTCCCATTCTTTACCCCCATTGCATTGCCATTGTGCCTCAAATGTGACTTAGGTACATAAATGTCTAGGAGACATTTCCTTCTCAAGTGATGTTTCTTCTCTCACAGTTGTTCCTTGGCCTCTCCAAAGAAATGGTCAATAAGGGCACAAAGCAGTGCCAGTTCAATTTGCAGTTTCACAAGTGTATGTTCTGGTTTTTTCAGTTAAGACTGCCAGCAATTTTTAGGCAATGAGAGACTTTAACCATCAGATCATTCCTGTTCAGGTGTACACTGAGAGGTCAGAGGATCCATACTCCATTTGTAATTTCAAGTAGTTGTCAAGAACTACTTGGTCCTGGGAGGCACTGTGTATTGAAATGCTTCCTGGAGCACTTCTGGAAAAGCCAAGAGCATGTAAATGAGCTGCATGCAGGGATGAAGTGGTTACAGATGATCCAGGACATGTTAGTGTTATTATGAGGGATGAACAGCACTGACTTTTCTCCGGAAGCGCTCAAGTGTTGTAATCCAACTTCCCAGAGATGTGTCCAGATTCATAAGTGCTGCCTGAGAAGCTACTTTGCTGTGGCTGAATTGCTGAAGAAAGTAACTTTCTGCTTTCTTGGCTGCTTGCAGAATTCAAAATGCTCACTGTTGCTCGCTTTAACTCTTGAGAATTTGACTGTACCTTAAAAGTATTTGGTCAGTGAAGCATCACCTCTGCCTCAGTCTCACATGCTGGTAGCTCTGTCAAGGCTCCTAGCTGTTGATACTTTAGTGAGCCAAAATGGCAGAGAATGTCTGTGTTAATGAAATGGGAGAAGGAGAGACTTTTATGAGTTTATGATTTAATGCCTATGAAATAAAAATCCACTTCCAAAGCCTAATGGTGTTTTGCAAAGACTGTACTGTACGATCCGGTTAATATTGGGAAGACTGGCCCCTTTGAACAGTATTTCTTGTGTTGGAGACCAGCCCTCTGCAGATGTGAGCAGTCAGGGAGTGCAGGGGCTGAATGGGTTCATTCACTGCTCAGTAGAGTGGGAAACTGTGCCTGTTTTCCTCAAAGCCATTTGCTTTTCCTACAGAAGTTTCATTATAGTGCCTTTGCCAGAAAGTTGTCAGCCCTGGTTTTGATGGTCTCTAGTGAAGAAGTTTTGATGCCTATGTCTTTTGAATGTCTTGCTCTTTGTTGGTTTTTTTTTTTTTTTTTTTTTTTTTTTAAGAAAACCTTGATCTGTAAAAATTTTCCTCGTCACTTTAATTTACTTTGTTCAAAGATTACCTGATTTGAGCTGTGATTGAACAGGAAAGGTTCTTAGGCATTCTGCATTGTTAAATGTCAACAAAACCTAATAAAAGTAACTGCAAAAGATGTTAATGATAGGACAGAAACAGATTCCCCAACTCTAGTATGTGACTGAGTATTCTTATCTGTCAGATTGTTTATCTGACAGTGGCTTTGGTAGAGTTTCTTGGGCCTTTCCAGAAAAACCCAACAACCCTGAAATCTCAGCTGTTCTTTCCATTGGTATTTTCACAGCATTTTTCAAAGTCAGGCCTCAGTGTCTGAGTTTTGGAAGATTTCCTGTTGTTTGGCTGTGCTGTCCTCTTTCAGTTCAATGCTAGTTGGGATGCATGAGAGCTGTGCAAGCCTACCCTGCTGCTGGAACCTGGAGCTTCCCTCAGTGCCTCACTTGCTCCAACAAAACTGAAAACTTCAGAGTAATTACAAGTGCTCGAGAGCCTTGTATAACTGGAGAGGTTTAGCCATGTGAGATTTGAGGCTATTTTGTGTTTAGGCTGAGAGTACTGGAGAGAGGTTATGTAAAAAATACGGTATCGGGTCTTAGAATGTAGCCTTGTATTCCCAGTAATGGAAAATTTGGCAAGTTTTGAGATGAGTTTATCAATGGCACACTCCTCCCACACAAATTGCATCTGTAGGTCTCTGAATATTTCACTTTGGTCTCTATGAATCACGTTGACATATTGTTTCACAGATTTCACTGAATACTCTGAGTTGTAAGGGACCCCACAAGGATCATCGAATCCAGCTCTAAAGTGAATGGCCCATATATTATTGACCTGCTTTGTATGAGTTAGTATATACCTTCTAAAAGCTGCTTTATAACACATACCAATGGCATGTGATAGAGGATTAACTGCACTGTGACTAGAGCTGGATATTAAATTCATACTGATCTCCTGAAGGAAGCCACTGCTGCTGTTTCAGAGCTGTGCCTTTTTTTGAGATGCAGGACAAAAGCTATGAGTGTCTCCCTTGGATTCAGTAAGAGTTCTTATTCCAAAATATCTTAAAATATCGGTCACTCTCAAACATTCATCTCTGGCTGCACTTTCAGAGCCTGTAGAAGAGTCTTGCTAAACTGCATTGGAGAGGATCTCTTGCCTGGCATCAAATTCCTGGTGTGTGGCAATGGGAATATGTCCCAGACTTCATCCAGATGGGCTGGAGCATTCCAAAGCTGGAAGCTTTTCTTTTGTAGTGTCCGAAGGTGAATAATTCCTGACCATGTGCTGGGGCAGTGGGAAGGGATGGGAAGTTTGGAGAGCCCTGCAGGAACCCTAGCAAGCCCTTCTGCTTCTGTTAGCTTTAAAATCCACTGTGCTGGGCCAGTTGTCAAGGAGACACTTTTGTTCTGCAAGTAATAACTGATTTCTGACACAATCATTCCTTCTCAGTTCAGAACATGACTAGACCTGATCTGGCCACCCCAGAGAACATTAGTCCTGATAGAAGGAAAAGAGCTGGTTTAAAATTACAATCTTACAGAGCTGAGAGGACCTGAGAGAATCTGATTAATCACCATGTACTTATTTTTAACAGGCATCATGACCTAGCATAATGAAATCAGAAAGCCTTTAAAATTAGGTTTATAAAAGACATGAACACAGTTCTCATGTACATTACCCAGTGCAATATGCCAGAGTGGTGCACTGCATTTAAGGTTGCCTGGTTTTAAAAGACTCAGTGTAAAAAGAAATATATCTATATATTTAGATTTCAGTGCTAAGAAACTGTTGCCAGGTGAGCATCTGTCCCCATTCTGAATGCTTTTCCTGCCCTGTGGGGGTACCACAATGACATACAGCCCATGTGTCTAATGGATTTCTGTGCAGTCATTTTGAAATGCAAACAAGTAAGTGACCGTTTGGAAAAGGCAATCTGACATTGTGTGAAAAGGATAATGTAATCTAAAAGGAAAGTGCACATTTTCTATGCTTCAGATATTTCAGTGTAATGAGAATATTTACCTGGAGTGCAAATACGAGGTTGTAAGTGATAAATCTCTGCTGTTGTGTGTGTGGTTGGAAAGAAACCACCATAGGAATGCAGCAGCTTCGGGAATATGTTAAATGATGGTTACTTTAATCTTCCTTAAATTTAAGCACTTAATCTTACAGTGAACTATTAGAGCATGTCACAACTTATCAGCAACGAGAAGTACATGAGAAGAGCTGGGGAGTGAATGTTTTTCCATGTCATGCAAAATAATCCATTAATGTGAAACACTTGGTAAAGTATGAGAGCATAGATGTGATTGGGTGCCTTTATGGTCTCCAGAAAGGCTTCATTTCTCCAAAGATTACATCCTGACAGCAGCTCTATTTAATGGCTTCCTGTTGGCAGCTCCCTACTTTGTTGATTGGATTTGAGGATGGGCAGAAGAGCCCTTGTTTGGAGTCCCAGGCTGTGATGGCATGAAGCCTGTGCTGGCTGCTGGTGCCAAGGCCAGCAGTTGGAATAACATGCTGAATAAGTGGCTTTGCCTGGCAGGCACCACCAGAATTTATCAGCTCTCAGATCTTTGGTGTCTGTGAAGCAGCTTGGGCTGGAGCTGTTTTAACTTATAATTTGGAACATACCTGTCTTTTGTTGGTGGGTATGTTGTAAGGAGAATAAATAATGTTAACAAGAAGTGGAACTTGCAGAGTTACAGTCTTGTCATCTCCCATCAAGATACAGTGATGTCATGAGAAAATATTGTCCCAATGAGACCATGCTGTGTTGGCACACCAAGATCCAGCACTTTTTAACATGCTGAAGGTCTGGCATCAAGGCAGTTAAATGAGGCTTCCCACTAAACACAAGGACTGTGCCAATGCTGTAAAAAATCTTCAAGTTTTAAAGATGAGGTTATATATTAATGTCATTGCAGTGCCTCAAAAACTGACTTCACACCAAAAACTGTTTAGCATAAAGATGCTAAATGTGCTCTAGAAGAACAACAGCAAAAGATGATGCTGGCCTCAGGGTTGGCAGGGATAAAATAAATAAATGTGACAGTGGAGATAAAAACCAAAAGGCGACAATGAGTGCTAACACAGAACTCTCTGCTGATTAAAGCCAGACTGCAGCACCACTTGTTGAGCCAGTTTAAAGGAAGGCATCACAGTAATGGAAGTTTTAAGTTGGGGTTTGAAAAGCAGCAGTTAAGAGCTTTGAAGAATGCTTAGAGAGGTGCAGGAAGTGTGGTAGAAAACAGAGAGGTTGTTTTTAAAAACTAATGCTGGGAGGTAAAGGCTCAGCAGAAGACCTGATGCTCAATGAAAGGTGAGTATGGGTAAAGTGAAAGTGAATACCTTGAAAGTGAAAACAGAGGCTCAGATCTGGCAAGCTGGAGGAGGCAGTGAGGTTCAAAATGAGCTGACCTGGTCAAAGCAGTAGATTGAGGGGTTTGATCCTGAGCAGGGGGTTGGACTATAGGACATCCAGAGGTCCAGAGCCTCAACCATAGTCTGATCCCACGGTTCTCAGTCTTATTTGTACCACAGGAAGGAAAAAGGTGGATTTTGTGAACTTCAGGGCTGACAGGAAGGTTTTGGGCTATGATGTTTCATGCCACTTAACTGAAGTGATTCATCCCTATTTTATTTGCATCGTTTCATCACCTACAGTGACTTGTAAAAGTGCTGCTGTGTATTTATGTTGCATTTATGTCATGGCTCTGGCACAGGCTAGGAAAAAGTCTCAAATTTGTAGAACTATTTCCATCTGAAGCACTGTAGGTAGTTTTTACTGCATTATAAAAGAATCAAACATGCTGTTGAGCTAATGCCTAATTTAATTAGCCAGGCACAGCAATTTGCTTTAAGAGTGACCATAATCCATGCATAGTCCTAAGCATTTGACTAAAACATTTTAAAGGAATCAAAGATTTTATTATTCTTAAGGCTGCTGTGGAAACCTGCTTCATTAGAATGATACAATGCAGTGGATAGTAAAATTACAAAGGAAAAACTTAGAAAACTCTGACTAGACTCTGAATTCCATTTCTCAAAGAGATCAGCAGCATTCAAAGTTGGCATATCAAGAACTATTGAGTTTTACGTCAAACTGCCAGAGCAAAGACCAGGAACTTGGCCTGACAGTAACCTGAGAGGAATGAAAGTATTAAGGCAATTAAAAAAAAAAAAAAAAAAGACAAATAGATGATACTGATGAAGTTCACAGAAGCAGCCAATTAATTCTACAAGAGTGATGGGGAGAAGGAAAAAAGGTAGCAGTTCTCTGTCTCTTCCCATAAAATTGGACAAGGGTCTAGAAATTCAGTATCTTTCCTTCTGGGCAGTTTGAAACTGTCAGCTAATGATTATTGAGTATTTGAGTTTCAGTATCGAGGATAAGTTTGAGTGTTTGTTTTCAAATCCACTAACAAATGCTAGTCAGTGTTTAGTGTTCACTTTCACTTTGATCCCTGTCCCAAACTGAAGACACAAATCTAACACAATTGCTGCTTCAAGGTTTTCTGCAGGAAGGAGGGACTGAAAAGAAAATCTCTTCAAGACAGAGAACAACAGCCTCAGAGCTGACCACCGGGAGAGAACGAGCTCTGGCATTTTTAAACCCGTGCTTATCAGGAATATAAAGCAGAAATTATTAGAGATTTTTTTAGCTGGGCCCAGACTCTGTTCTTCAAAGCATGCTGTCAACATCCTGAAGAGTCAAACAAGTCAGACCCAGGCACTGCCAGATCCATTGGCTGATAACACTGACGCCAGGAGAAAAGGGTCAAATACATGTTGTTTGACCTTTATCCCAGTGGGGATTAAATTGATTCTAATTAATAGACTTGGGAATAGATGGGTACCTTGGCAGAGTTTGTAATTAATTTAAATTGTTCATCCCATTAGCTTAGCCATAAACTATGCATAATTACAATGGGATTTTGTGGACAGCCACCCTTATGTTGCCACCTTCTTAATTACAATTTATTGACTGCAGTGCTGCAGAGCTTATTTGTTTTGGTTAACATAGGGATTTCTGTTGTCTTACACTGCCTGAGCAAATGTGTCAGTGCTCCTTTTATGGCAATAAAATCATGTTTGAAAGCACAAATGCAGCTCTGCTGAATCAGTTGTGCTTTAGGTGTGAGGTAAACCTGGCTCAGTATGTAACCAGTGGCACTGCACCTCTGAGTACTCTTAACTAACATAAAATTATTTGAGGTGGTATAAACATACAAACAAAATATAAACATATTTTGAGGTGGTATAAAAATGATGCCTGGAAAGACTCTGTGATTATCCTGTAGCATGACACAGTTTTAGCTACAGATTAGAGTCTGTAGAAATAGTCTGTGGCAGTTGGTGTGACATGGCTAATGATATATTTCTTCCCTTATCTCAGTGAAAGGGCCATTTGAAATAGGTGCAAATGGAGTTCAAACCTGACTTCTCATTGAGTCATCTTCCCTTCTCTTGGGCAGCACAGGTATTTCCATGGGTACTCTCTCATTTTGGTAGATCCTCTTTCCCAGTAAGTCCTGGACTAGAATCCTGCTGTTGAAACTTCTGTGAGTGCTGGCCTGTATCAGAAAGTCAAACTTGAGGCACTGAAGATCTTAGTTCAGTGTTTCTTAGAAGCTTCACTAAGGAGCAAATGTCTCCTTGATGGCCAGGCTACATTTAGAAGACAGGAGTCAACACTCAACCATCATCTCCTGTGTGCTTATAATGCGGTTTGTTCTATTTGCCCTTTGAATCACCAGGTACACCCAAGATTTTCTGTGTGTCTGAAGAGCTGACAAACTTGCACCATTTACCTGAACGCAGAAATTCTTAGATAAACTTTTTACTGGACCTCAAGAAAAAACTCCAGAATACCAGGCCTGCATTATGGGAGTGAAGAGTGTTGCTGTAAAGACACTGAGCAGTTTCTCTTTCCATGCTCTTAACAGAATGGATCAGCAATACCAGTGGGCAGTCAGGTATTTTCTACACGGACATTAAATGAGTGTTTGTCTTCCATCTGTCCTTTCAGTCTCCTTGCTGGCAGTAAACACAGACAGCTTGTCTCTGATCTGCACTTCCCTGGGCGAAGCTTGGTGGGGAGGAAATGGAAAATCCTGACATCCCCTTTCAGCAACCTCAACTTCCCTGTACCCCACTCCTAAAAAACCTTCCCAGTGAGGACAAACTCAGCCTTAAGGAGACGAGGTCCTGCTTCCAAGTGGGATATTAAAGACATGCAGCTGGTACAAGTGCTTCTTTCCCAAATGGTAATAGTTCAGGGCTGGCTCTGGCCACAGTGAGCTGTCAAGAATTATGTCAGAATATTTCCAAGGCCCTTGGGAAATGCAGGAGTTGTGCCTCTCTGAACCGAGCTGTTTGATTTTGGGTTTGGGATGTGCTGGTTGTGCAATGCTGTGCAGCTTTCTGGGCTTGTTGCTGGATTGTAATCCAGCCCCCTGAGGGACCACTGTCCTTGCTGTGTTTATATTTGATGTGCTTATGGAAGGAGCTTTGCGTCTTCAAAAGCAAAGTATTCAGCCATCAAAAGGGGTTCCAGGGTTTATTTCCTTGGATGATGATGATGTGCAACTGTGGCAGATTGTTGTGTGACACCTCTCCTGATGAAAGGAGGGGGATGTGTGTGCACACATGTGTGGGAAAGGGATCTGGAGCTTTGCGTGTCCTTCAGAGGCAGAGTTCAGCAGTGGGTCAGCCAGCTCCCCTGACATCACTGCACTTGTTTACAGCTCTCACTGAGCTTTCCTGATGCCTTTGACCACTGGCACTGACTCATCTTAGTCCAGCATTCGTACAAAACCAGAAATTTAGAAGAGTATCTTACATCTATAAAGAGATTTTAGTTTCTCTTGAAAGGGACAATAAGGGAGAGAAAATTCTTAACCACTGAAAATAAATTACGTCTATAAAATAAATTATATAAAATTATAAACGACACGTTTTCAGGTTGTTGTTGAAATTGTAAATGCACCAAATAATCGGAATGCTGATTATAGACTGAAAAAAGATCCATCTCAGAGGGAGTTGATATATTTGGGATGAAGTTAGAATGGTTTCTTTAGCCACTGAAATCAGTAAAAACAGTTAAAAGGCTTTTGGTTTGCATTTGAGTCTTAGGTTTAGGCCAAGTGATGTTATTTGTTTCAGGATCCAAGTTTCTAAGTGCAATTCCAACTGACAATCCATCCCAGATCTCCCCCTGCTGCACGTGGGGACTGCTGTCCTTCAGGCCATTACTTCAGTTGGGTTTGTCACTTACATTTCAGTGGAAGCAAAAAGTGAATGTGAGTCAACCAAAAATAGGCCTGTTTTTTTAGGGCTAAATTTCACACACTTTCTTGGAGCAGTTTCCAGATCCCCAATGCTCTGAAGCTGCTGGCAGGAAGGGAACCCTTCAGGCAAAGAACACTCTGAGAATTATTGTGCCTCAATATTCTATTCCTGCCCCTCAGCTAAATCTCAGTTACTGACCAGGTTACTTTATATAGTTGATTTTATTGGAAAGTCAGGTTTTTCTCGTGTTCTGTGATAACTGAATTGATTTTATGTTCACATAAAAGTGAATTAACTTCATTTTGCATTGCAGTGGCCTGAAAAGCAAGCAGTCACATCCAAAGGATGGTAACTTCCAGGCTGGAAGTGAGGAGTATGCCAAAGCTGGATTTGTGACTGCCTGACCAACCCCTCTTGTTTAAATAACTGCCATTGTGGCAGAATCTGAATTTGAATTGCTTTGATCATTTCTGGGTAAAAGTAATGAACATGTATCTAAGTTTTTTTTCTGTATTTAGAAATCATTTTATTTAACCAGAGCTGTGCTGTTTTTCACATTTTTTGAAAGCAAGGTAGCTACTTTATATTAACAGTGTATTGAAAAAAATTGTATGATCAGTGAAAGACCCTTTTTAAGCCATGCTGTAGCCCTGGAGGGGGATTGTGCCCTGGGAGCTTACAGTGCTCTGATTTCCATCCTCCTTCTTTGACTTAATAGACTGAGAGAGTTAAATATGTCCTGAAAACTGCCATTTGTACAACTCATGAATAGATTTTAGAGATTCTGCCCTGTTGCATAGCAACAGCCACCATTAAAAAATAACATTTTGGAAAGCACATGAAAAGATAGGCAACCAGTTAAGCATTTCAATATCAAAGCTTTCTTCTAAGCTGTGCCCTTTATTTCTTTGACTAAAATTCTTAAAAGAAAGGCGCCTTTTGACAGCTTTTATATGGTTTGAAAATGGTAGCAGTTCTGTTTTTCTGGAGGCAGAGAAAGGCTTGTAGGGGAGCTTGTCTGGAGCAGTTGCTGGTGTTCAGTTTATACACAAATTCAAGGCAGGCTATTTTAACTCCAATACTTCTCCAGTAGCCTCACGGGAGAAGTTATTTTTTCAGTCAAGAGTTGCATCCCATTATGCACATGGATGATGTGGAGCATATTGTAGCCTTTTCTGGAGGGCAGTTTATAATGGCAGCACTGGGAACATTATTCACCCTTTGCTTTCCATGGCTCTTTTTGTTGCAAATCTTCTCCCAGCTTTACAAATTTAAACCCTTCCCTACTTTTTCTTTTCAGTGATGTTTTGAGTGTAGCATCTAATTGATAAATCTGTATTTTTTTATTTTTTATAGAGCTTTTAGAGAATTTTTTTATATATTCCCCAAAATAAGTGAAGTGCTGCTGAGGATTTCGCTTAGAGCAAAACGGAAGGTGTTCTGAATTAAAGCTGACAATTCTTTAAACTGGTAATGCAGCATAACTAATGCTTTTATAATCTGTGCAGGGTCCAGCCTAGGAGTCAGTGCTGTCCCTGGGGGATGCAGTGGCCAGCCCATCTCCACTGGAAGTTAAAACCACCCAGCATTTCAAGGTTATGCTGCTCTGCTACAGAATTCATCTCAGCAGCAGCAAACTCTAAAAGGAAAATCCACTTCGATTGGCACCCAGTTTGTAGCACTTTAATTCTTCTTTTACATACATATGTATTGTCAGGTTTTTCTATTTTGTTAGTTAAGAAGTAGCAGACTTTTCAGCTAATTGTTGAAGAGGCAATTTGTGGGCAGTTTTGCCCAGTCAGGTAAAATAATACTGTATTTGGGCTACTTTTTAATTCCACATGTTCTTTTCTCTTAATCTTGTAATCTTTCTCTTAACCTTGTAATCTAACTTTTGGATATTTTTAGCTTTCCAAGAACAGTTAGTTCAGTGTAGACATAACTTTGCATTGTAGTAAATATTTAACTCTCTTACATGAACATTTAACCTGCCACAGGCACTTTACCTGGAGAGTTATGTGAAGTAAGTAAAAATAATAATGCAGCATTTTGGAAGAAAAATGTGCACACAGCTAACGTTCAGTGATGCTGAAATGTCCTGTTGGGCCGTTGTAGTAAATTCTTTTTCGCCTTTGAAATGCTGTTTACTGACTTTCTATCCCTTCATCATGTCTGCTGTGCTCGCAGGACAGAAGGGCTTTCTGCACCTGCATATTTCCTCTCCCCACAATTTCCTGAGATCTCTGTGGACATTTTTATAGGAATCTGGATTATAGGGATGCCATGCCAAGCAAACGGAGGCGGCAGCAGCACACTAGTTATTTTTGCAGGGTGGAGTATTATATTTCTATTGGTGGATGTCTCCAAAGCCTTACCTCAAATACAGAACTTCCCTAACCCCTCTCCCACCCCCAGACACGCCACTTCTTCCTGCTCTGCAGCCAGAGGATTTGAGGATTTGAGGATTTTGCTGCGGGATATTCCTTTGTGTGCTTTGGATCCCCGGTTCTCACACGTGGCGGGGCAACACATTCACCATTAAAAGTCTGTCCTTTTTTCCAGCCCAGATGCTTCCAGGGACCTTCCAGGGTGACAGCTTGTGGCCACTTGGTGCTTTTTGTTGGGCCGTGCACTCGGTTTGACCCGGTCCCAGCGTTAATGCGATTGTAAAGGCTGACTCCTGCCTGACCTCTCCTTGCAAACAACCCTCACCCTTGCCCTTCCTCCTCTGCTCCGAGCAGAGCTGCCAAGAGTTGCTCCCAAGGCAGTCTGCAGTCGAAAGCGATTGGAAAAAACACTGGGGGAAAAAAAAAAAAATCATCATCGTGGGGCCACCTGTCCTTACATAGTCCTGACTGTGAGAACAGTGGGCATTTGTTCCCTTCTTTAGGGGGAGCTGGTCTTAAATGCCAGTGTGCACACAGAAAATCACACGTTTTCTTTCCAAGCAAGGCCTCTGTTGAACAGCAGGCAGGTGTTGACATACTCCTCTGTGATTTTTTTAGGTGCTTGTTTGGTTTCTTTCAGAGGGAAAAAAAGGATGACTGGGGTACAACTGGAGTTGAATGTTGTTTAGGTGAATAAGGTTAATCCCATTGAGTGCTATGTCAACATATAAACATATAAAAGTTCTGACTCTAGACTAAAAGGATTGGAATTCACTTCTAGTCTCTTTAGCCCTAACTTTTAATCTCATTACTGTATGTTACTCCTGGACTTAAAACCAGTTTATAATAAAGTCTGTGGTTTGTGTTTACCAGGGTGGCAGGATTAAATTTAAATTCAATTCTTACAGCCTTTACAACTGCTAAATAGTAATCTAGAAAAGTTTGTGTGCAAAATAGATACATAAGCTTGCTTGCAGCCTTTCTCATACCTGTCCCTTGCAGCTTTGATATTCGCTGTGGGAACTGAGAGAAATTCGCGACTGGCCTGTTTTGTTTGCTTACCTTTATAGAAGTGTCACTAAGGGGCTGGGTTAAGTATTTTGACCTACTTCAGGCATCACAAGGTTCTTTTTTCTCCTTTCTAAAGCAAAGATTGGCTTTTCACACTGCAGGGCCACACCTTTCCCTCTTCCAGTAATCAGCCTTCAGCTGCCTCTCCCATGAAGAACTCCTGAAAGAACTTGTCTGCCTTTGCCTGGGGCCAAGAAAGGGGAAGGGGTGGAGGAGAAAACCCTTCTGCCATTGACAGGCAAAAGACGTGGAGGTTTTGAGGCTGTGGGGTTTAGCTTCCCTTTCTCACGGTATGCAAAACTCTGCCAGGATTATGGGACACACTGGAATGCGTTTTTTCGGAGGACAGGCTGTGAGTTAGTACTACCAGGCTTTGTAAATATAGGGGGATAAGACTGGCATACTTCAGTGGATTATCTACACTTTGTACTTCCTAAAAGTATGCAGGAACTCTGAGTGTTGGGAGCAGAAAGGCTTTCTGTGTTTGAACAAAGGTCTGTGCAATTACAGATACCAGCTCACACAGAGCGACGTTTGTTCCACTGGAGTAGGAAGGAGGTTGAAAGGGGGAATGAAATGTGTTGACCTACCAAGTACTTCCTATCTGCGCCGATCTGGGGCTGGGAGTTGGGTTGATTTGTGGAGGCAGCAGTAATGAGATCAGGCAGGAAGGGCGTTCGTGTCTCTCTGCAACGCTTCAATCTTTCAGAGTCTTCAGATTATATCAGAGAATTGCTTCATGAATCGTAAAACGGAGAAGCTTTCAGAATGGAAGTTGTATCTGCTAATCACACCCCACCTTGTGCTGTAAAGAACAAGAGTGAACATTTCTCAAATACAACCCTGATAATCCAAGGGGAGCGTCTAGAAATAGCAGATGTTTGGTCTCAAACGTGCCGGTGTGGTAGGACACCTTTCCAGTACTGCTCCAGCTCACTGGAGGCAGAAATTCTAGCACAGAGGGTTTGCTGAAGATACAGTGCCAAAATAATTGACAGTGTAAAAGGGCAACATCCCTTTGCTGCTGGCCTTGAATTGTGCTAGCAATAAAGTTGGACTGAACAAGTTAACTAGCCTTGTAAACGATGCAAACTTAGCTCTGACTTTGTGTCCTGCACTAGTGATATCCTTCAGTCTCTGGAAGCATTGACCATGTGTTTATATTGTGGTTGACAGCAGCTTCAGTGTAGACCAGTTTATACGGATTAGTGGCTTTATCTGATCTTGCGGTGGTCAGAGCATAACTTCCCTTGTGTTATGGGGAAAGTCAGGCTTTGGCCCTGCAGTCAGGGCTGGGACTTCTGGCACGAAGCCAGTGCAAGTCCCTGTTAGACAGCCTTGCCTTAGTCCGACAGCAGCAAAACCCTTCCCTCTGACCTTGGGGCAGGCCTCATTAGCAGATGAAATTCAGAGTTAAACGAGTCCTCTGGGAGCAGAGGATGCAGTGCCTGCCCCTCCAGCTGAAAGGATTTTCTAAAGGTCAGATAAGGAGTTCTGTGACTCCAGATGAGCAGATAAGGTTTGTTTTGCAAAAATCCATGAATAAATCCTGGGAAAATCTGCCCCAAGTGTGATGTCACATCCCTTGCCTACTTTGAAGTTCATCGAGGGGAGGAGGGCACACAGAGTTCCTCCATCATCATAAATCTCCTCTTCCCTGTGTCCAGTGGTGGGATCCTGCCCTGCTGCCTCTGGCAGCCTGCAGTGTCAGGGATGCCTTTCCCATTCCACCTGCCTCCCTGGCTGCTGCCAGCCCGGGGTCACGCCGAGGTAAGCACGGGCAGGAAGCCTGGGAGCAGGATTATCCACCTCCCCCAGCTCCTGCCCTCGGCAATTTTCTGGTCAGTAACTCTGAGAAAGGAGAGCGTGTCTGCTGCAGCAGGGACGGGCAGGCAGAGAAGGACTGCGAGAGATGAAGCAGGGGAAGAAATAAGGGCTGGATTCTTTCCAGGATGGAAAACTGTCCGTCCAAGAATTTATCCAAAATGCAAATTAAATATTTCTCTGTCCACCACTAAGTTATGGTGAATGGGTGGCTGTGCAGCATCCTGACAGACTGGGAAATGATGAGCACGGTGCCTCTCCTTATTCCTTCACTCTGTCCAGACAGGAACTTCTGTGTCTGTTGGAATCATTCTCAGCTTCCATTTGGGACACACTTATTGCCAATTTAGACTTACACTTAGAAAGGAAAGAGGAGACAGACCAGACTCTGAGCCCCATGTCTACATTTGAAAGATTGTGCTTCCTAATAAAATGGACCATTTCTGAAACTGCAGGTCTGGACTCCTCATGAGTGCAGAGCCCTCAAATCCCAGCTGGAGCAGGATGAAGTGAAGTGATGCTTTTCTTGATGTTTAATGAGCAGAGAATAATATTCGTGTATCCCAAGGGAAGTGAAGAGCCAAGTGTTTGGGTAACTGGAGTTCACGGGGCAGCAGCAAACAGCCCCAGGCCACAGTGGCTCATCAGGTCAGGGAGCAGAAGGGTTTGCTCAGGAGCACTGAGAACATGGATGTTCATCCCTAATTGCACATTTTGCAGAAGAGGGTGAATGCAGGAGGGCAGAGAACTGATGAGTTTGTAGAAAATCTCAGGAGGCAGTAGGAGAGTAAGGACCCCGAAAACATCAGAAACATCAGAAAACATCAGAAACATCAGAAAACTGCGTTATTGCCTGTACAGAAAGACTGAACCAAGCCCCCCCTGAAGATGTTCAGGAGCAACAGAAGCCTCAACTGTGAGACAAATGCAGCAACTCCAGACTTGTCTCACTGTAAGATCTGATGTCCTGGGAGGCTGGGGGGAAGCCCGTGCCAATTCAGTCTGGCCAGATGTAAGAGAGAAATTGAAAATCTCATATGATCTCATAGGAGCAGTCAAGCTTGAATTTGGACCAAAAGCACATTGTATTGAGTTCTGAGTTTTATCCATCTGTAAAAAGTAGCAGAAATGACGGCAAGAGCCCTCACTTCCCACTGGGTCATCAGGGACCTCTCACAAAAGAATGGTCTTTTATTTACTGCCTTTCTCTTACACAGGCTGAAGCCTTCACCTGAGTGTGGAGTATCAAAGTATCAAAGACACAAAAACTTCTTATGGAAAGAAGTCAGTGCTGAAATTAATGTTGTCACAGGATAAGCAGCAAATTCTGTCTTCCCCAGATGGCCCAGATTTTAACGGGGTCACCTTGCAAGACCTGCCTCTGTAGGATATTAAAGCTCCCAACGAAACTGTTGGGGCATAAAAAAGTATTATATCCAAGAGTTGCATCACAGACAGATGTTCCTTTGACAGGTCGTCCTTTGCTTAACTGTTCTTCCATGAATGTTTCCTGACATTCAATGCATCAGTGGCAGCTCCTGGGAACAGGAGGCCGTGTGGATGTTTGAAACACGTTGAAGTGAAGAGTGAGGGATGTACTTTTTATTTAGCAATAGCAGTGTGAAGCACTGGAGTATTAGATATGTGAGGGCAGTTTCCTGCCTTACACTCTCCTTGTCTGACACCTTATTTCTTTCCTCTTCCTGTCCTACCTTCCATCACTCTTCAGCAGTTTTTTAGTGTGTGCATTGACTAATCCAACCCTGCAAAGAGAGTGAAGTTCACTCGGATGCAAAACTCTGTGGGCATCAAACTCGATGTTTGCAGTTGACATTTTGTGGTGGTTTTTTCCTCCCCTTTCCATGTGGGTTGTGAAAGGGAGAGCAAGTGTGCATGTGCTCACAGCTGAACAGTATTTTGTAAATACTTCCTGAGAGCTTGTGAAATTTCTCACATGTTCTTGATTTCCCTTCAATTCTGCAGTGTACACATGAAAAATATTCTTTGGTCTAGCCCAGGGATCAGAAGTGAGTAAATAGCCATCAGTTTTACAAGCTTTGAGGAGATGCCAAGCCCTGATGGCCAAGGGTGATAGGCTGAGACTTTGGAAGCCAGGCCAGTGCACAAACTGCAATTATGGCCATATGCTTTCTTACAGTTTTTAAGTGTGATCACAGCTTCTTCCTTGAAAATTACTTCCCCTGAGATAAGATTTCCCATGCAATGGCTCTGGCATATTTATACATGCTCTGAAGTTTCTGGTTAGCCAGATTCGTTAGTGCTCTGGAGAATTTGAGGATATAAATCTTATCAGTCTGGGTGTGTTTGTGTTCACAGATGTGCCAATGACATGGAAATGGGATTAACTGTAAATGTAACTTGTTTAGGAAATGGTTGGGGATTTGGGTACTTCTGCATTTTAGCCTTGCTCGGGCACACTGAAAAGCTCTTTGACCCTGCCAGATTAGTTTTAGTACCAGTTATGAGATAAGCTTAGCTAGTCCTTAAAAATAAGCATGTTAAAGCTCCCTGCTAGAGATTTGCTGTGGGGTAAGAATACTGCACACCTCATTTTTTTATGTTTATCTTGCTGTTATTAAGTTAGTTGCAGGGATTGAGCTATAAGCAGTGATGCAATTCAGACCTTTGTCTTTCTGTTCTTTCAACTTCCAGTAAATTCTTTAATCTTTGAAGTTTAAGTGTGCTTATTTTGAACCATTAAAAAATCAATACACTGGTCAGATTCATACAGACTCAGGACACAGTAGTATGAGAAGGAACTATAATCCTGAATCACATGTGCTTGGAAACAGCACCATCATTTTGCATTTTCAATGTAGCAACCATTTCTTCTTTCTCTTTTGGATCTTGCTCTTAGAGTCACAGAGCAGTCAGCTGATTGCAGTAACATGCTCCATTCAGTAATTTATTTTTTGCAGAACAACAGTGACTCACCATTTATAACATGATGAGTGCTGAGAAGACTTAGTTGAAGAGCAAAAACGATAGATCCATTCATTCATAGATGTCTTAGTTAACAGAGATGAAATTATATTCCTTCCAGTACCCTTAAAAGAAATAGAAAATAAGGTTGTGTACTCAGAAAAAATATTGTGGCTAAATCTGTTCAGCTGCAGATTAATGTTTGAAGAGCTGTGGTGGAAGCCCCATCTCAAACTTGATGTTTTTCCTCACTAGAAAGAATTGTACTGGACAAAACCCCATGATGAAAGTTAATGAACCTGGTAACTTTTCCAGTTATTTCTATTTCTGACCTCATTGATGGTGTAGAAATGCAGGTAGGGTTAGCTGGATATGTCTCACTGTAAATCAAATCCATGTTTCATTATTTGAATGTTTGTTCCATGAATATTCAGAATTTTCTTTGTACAAGAAGCAGTGTTTAATTTTTACCTTGTTAAAAGGGAATGGCAAGTGAAATCCTGCAAATAGGAGCTGCAAAATAAATTAATGCTTGAAATTTCTCACTTTAGAAGTCCGTAGTAGGATGAACTCTTGTTTGAAATGCACCTGAGCCACCAGCCTGCAATCAGCATTGCAAGTAATTACATGACTGAAAAAATACATTTCACTGCAGAGCAGGTTTTGTCTTCAAATGTAAAACAAGAAATAGAGGATTCAGGAAGATCTGTGGTTTTAGGATAAATTTGTCATTCTGTACACGTGTGTGTATAGCAAAAACAGGGAGAGATTTAAAATGAATGATACAGAGAAATTTCCAAACGTTCCATATACCAGTCACGTCGGGCTTAAGATCTGATTTTTTGTTTTAGCTTGTGTTGCTTGTAAAGAATCTGTGCCCAGAGGATCAGCAGTGGGACACAGCACCCCACAGGACACTCCCCATGGAACAGAAAGTGATTGCTTGTCTTAAAGGAAGCAAAACAACAGCCCTGGCAGTGAAAACACACCAAGGATTTCCATCAGGCTGTTGGAAGTCAGGAGCGTGTTTTAATTATTTTTAGATATGAAACAGAAGCAGTCCGACTCTGACAAAAGTTTCTTGCTGCAGATCATCCTGTGGGGTCGGACTGAGAAGTGCCTGAAGGAGACCACGGAGGAGATCAGGCTGATGGGGACAGAGTGCCACTACTTCATCTGCGACGTGGGCAACCGCGAGGAGGTGTACCGGCAAGCCAAGGCTGTCCGGGAAAAGGTCGGGGAGAGCCCTGGATGGGGGAGCTGGGGGGGCTCACTCTGAGGAGAAGGAGGCTCAGGAGGGACCTTCTGGCTCTGCAGCCTGACTGGAGGGTGCAGCCAGGGAGGGTCGGCTCTGTCGCAGGGAGCAGGGACAGGATGAGAGGAAGGAGCCTCAAGTTGCGCCAAGGGAGGTTTAGATGGGATTGGAGTGAAAACGTTTTCATGGAAAGGGTTGTGATGCATCAGATCAGCCTGCCCAGGGCACTTGTGGAGGCACCATCCCTGTAAGTGTTCCGAAGCCATGTGGATGTGGCACCTGGGGACATGGGTTAGTGCTGAACACGGTGGTGGAGCTGGGCTGATGGTTAACTTGATGATCTCAAAGGTCTTTTGCAACCTTAACAATTCCGTGATTCAGTATTTGGTGAGAAAAAAAAATATTGGGAAAAAAAGAAGGGTGACCATGCAGATAAGATTGTACAAAGTCCAGATACCTCTGCCAGGTGATCCAAAGGATTACAAGGCCCACAGGCAGGAATGTCAAAAACGATGAAAATAACGATGTATTTGGGCAGTAATAGCTATTCAGCTCTGATGGAAATGGCTGATTTGTGAGGAGAGATACCTTTGGTCACAAGTAATTTGCTTTTTTGTGCAGGTGGGTGACATCACCATCCTGGTGAACAATGCTGCTGTGGTCCATGGGAAGAGCCTGATGGACAGTGATGATGATGCACTCCTCAAATCCCAGCACATAAACACCCTGGGACAGTTCTGGGTGAGATAAGCTCTTGTATCCCATCTAGTTAAGAGTTGGGAAGGAGAGTGACAGATTACAGCCAGTAGGTCTTTCTTTCTAAGGGATGCTTGGTAAAAGCAGTCTGTCTTGAAAACAAGAGAGAAAAAACAATGTGAAGGGCAAAGACTAGAGGAAAGAGGTCAAAAATAAACTTAATTTTTTCAGATGTTCTCAGTATGTGATGCTCTTTATTCATATTCTGTGATTTCCAGTAAAATATTTGATGTCTTTGTCAAAGCCTGAGCCACAGAGGAGTTTTCCTGTGTGGGGATGTGAAGGCAACATCAGAGGAGTGTGGGACTACAGGGAAGGGAGCTGTGAAATTTAGTCCATTTTGAATCAGACAATAGTAATGAAAAAGAGCTTCTAGTAATTTCATCACTTAGTTGAAGACTTTATCCCATAAAAGTTCTTAAGCATAGAAGGCACTCTGTTCATGGCCTTTATCTGGGGCCACTGTTTATATGCATGCTAGGAAAGACTTTTGTTGTGTTTCTACACAAACTTTGCCCACTTAGAGTCTCAGAAAATGACAAAGCAACAAGGTCCTCTGCTACTCCTTTCCTGGCATAATGAACAGGACACTTGGGCTTCTTGTGTCTGTGTCACCTTATTTTTTTTCAGCCAGTGCTGTTTTTGTTATATCACTGCTGAGCAAATTGTTTTTCTTCTTTTCTTTTCTCCTTTTAACTCTCTTACTCTTCAGACCACCAAAGCGTTCCTGCCAAGGATGCTGGAGCTGCAGAATGGGCACATTGTTTGCCTGAACTCTGTCCTGGCCTTGTCAGCCATCCCTGGTGCCATTGACTATTGCACCTCCAAAGCCTCATCCTTTGCTTTCATGGAGAGCCTGACCCTGGGGCTGCTGGACTGTCCTGGAGTGAATGCCACCACAGTCCTGCCCTTCCACACCAGCACAGAGATGTTCCAGGGCATGAGAATCAGGTCAGTCCAGGGGAGCTAGAATAAAGCATCTCATTTTAAATGAATCATCAGAATACACTCCTAATTAATGCTTCATTTAGTTAAGAGAATTTGATGTCTCATTTGGCTGCCTGGGAACAGAGGGTCACTTTAGGCCACCTGGGACCCATCAGACTGGTTCTCTCAATGTGCTGAGATGTTCCTGCAGCCTGGGCTGGGGGAGACATTGACTGCTGCACAGAGAACTGGGAGCTGGTTTTCCCTGCATGTGTTCAAGCCATAGCAGAGAGGGAGGGGAAGCAACCTGCAATTGAGGTCATGCAAAAGGACCAGTCTGCAAATTACTTGAGAATTAACAGTACCAGTTCCTTCTTTATTCACTGGAATACTTAATCCTTTCCCACTGAAAGGAATGACAGCCACTTACTGAAGTGAGACTATCAGTACCTCCTTTTTACCCCTGTCCAAGAGAACAACTAATGGCTGTCCAAATTAATCTTTTACAATGGGTAAAATAACCTGTTAATACAGATTGTGCTCTCTTAGTCAAGAAAATCTGCAGTGTCAAGCTATTGCAGAAGCTGGGAAAAGCTTTATGTTTGGTATTAAAAACAATGGAGGAAAATATTTGTGTCTCACCTGTCAAGGATTTGAATCAAGCAAAGAGGAACAGAGAGTAAAAGGAAAAACAGCATCACTGAAAAGACTGCATTTGGTATTGGTTTGCATTCAAATTAAGAAAAGTCCTGAACCAGGGCTCTGATCACTCTCTGCCACTTCTTCCTGAGGGCACCAACATGTACATTCTTAACTGTTTAGCTAACCCAATAGTTCTGCCTGGAACTGGGATTTCTGCTTTGGCCTTTTTGTCTGGAACTGGAATTTTCTGCCTCTTAGAGACAGAGCCAGTCCTGGGCGTGTTTGAAGGGCAGTAACCAGCAATAACTTAGAGGAACAGGACTTGGACAGTGACACCTTAAAGAAGGAGCTTAGTTCACATGTAATTATTTTATTTTTTATTTTCTTTATTCAGGTTCCCTAGTCTTTTTCCTCCTCTCAAGCCAGAGACAGTGGCAAGGAGGACAGTAGAAGCTGTTCAGATGAATCAAGCCTTCCTGCTGCTTCCATGGACAATGCATGTTCTTGTTATCCTAAAAAGGTGAGTATTGCCTTTGCCCAGCAATAGCCTGGCCATGTGGGGAACGGTGGCTCTGTGTCTGTTCCCTGAGGTGAAGCTCAGGCTCACTGGAGCTGCTCTCTCATCTCTCCCCTTGAAAAACAGTCGTGGAAGAAAAAGGGAAACACTTTCTGAGATTCCCTTTGGAATTCTTTTCCCTTTGTATAACCTATGAAACCAGTTTTATTCCCAGAATTTGGATTCTTGAGGCGTAAACTGGATTTTTGTCTAGGGAATTTAATAATAATTAACTTATACAGGCAACTGTTGGGGATTTATTAAGTCACTTGTTGGACTCCAGGCTTGTTATCGTGCAGGATTTCAGAACCATAAACATCCCACCTGCATTTAGAGAGCATTGCCTGTGTTACATCAGTGAAACTATTAAATCAATATTTTTGAGTATGATCAGGACAGAAATTTCAAGGTCCCTAAGGAAAGAAATCCTAACTTCATATCCTGGAACAATCACAGAGAAAGAACATTCACCATTGTGTTTCCGTGATAGCTTGCACTAAAACCTTTGGAAAAGCTGCTGCAGCAATGAGACTTCTGTGGAAAATAATTTCAGTATTGCATTTCAAACAAGAAAAAATAATTCACAGTAAATGCTTTGCTCTGAATGTAAAATTTGGGGTAAAAACTCCCAGAAATTCTGTTGACAAGAAAAAGGGCTGTTCCATTTTATTGTAAGGATTAATAGGTTCTTTTCCATTACAGTAGCTGTCAGGAAATCCATACCTTAGGATGAGGAGGCCACATGCCTTGCACAACCAGATGACAGGTCAACCAGAGAATTCAGGTTAAATTTGTAAATTAAATCAGAGTATAGTACTTAGAATGAATAAAACATACTGGTATCTTTCAAGTGACAGCTTTTACAGACTTTTTTGGATAAATATTTCTGTGGAGAAAGACTGGATTTTTCTCCCTGTAGGCCTCCTCACAGCAGGAAATTGGTACCAGTTTTGTCTGTGTCTCTCACTAGCTGATTTTTCAGCATTTGTATATTTATGTACATAAATGCATATTTAAATATCTCTTACTAGAACAGCTTGAGGAGTTTGTCTCATCTGCTCATTTTCTTTCTGCTTCTACACCAGCATTCTCCCCCAGGCAGCACTTGAAGAAATCCACAAGTTTTCTGGGAGCTACACCTGCATGAACACTTTTAAAGGACGAACATAGAGCTGATGGCACAAGGACTGTTCTGCAGTGAACCCAGCACAAGCATGAAAATCCTACAGGACTGTGAATCAGCAAGTCTTGGCTTTCAGCCTGTTCATGTGACTTGTGCTGCTCTGAGGCAACACATTTCTTGCAGGTCATATCCATAGTAACATGATCTTTGCACAGGATTGAGTGAGTGGACTATGGACCTTCGGAAAGAAAAACAGAAAGTGTGAAATGTTTCTGTGAGGTTTAATTCTTTAGAGTTCAATTGTTAAATGTACTCATAGTTTTAAGGTATGATTTTTGTTTCCTCAGTGTCTGTAGGCTGTCACAGTGGAGAGGCAGCACATCCCATCCCAAACACACTTTGTGCCCTCTCTGCAGAGGAACTGCCATTGGTTTCATTTCAGCTTTTTGAATGGGGAACATCAAAATTACTTCGAAGAACTAAAAGATAAGGACGTTTAATGGACGCTTCCTTCTCTTTCTTCACTTCACGTCCCATGATGAAGCTGTTCCCAGCACACACTGGGGAAGGAGCAAACCACAATGTTTGCTTTGCTAAAGGCCACCCAGGACTTCTCTTTCTGGGCCCAAAAAAGCTGTTGTACTTCCCCTGTGGAGGCTGGACAGGAAGGCTCAGGCAGCAATGCTGAGAGTTTAAATAGTGGAAGATTCTTTCTGTCACTCAACTCATATGTGAAATTGTCACTCTGATTTTTTTTTTTGTTCATTTATGATAAAATATAAATATATTTTTAGCATTAATCCCAGATTGCCACACATGTACACAGCAGCACATTGGGGATGAGCTAAATCTAGAACTAAAACCAGAGCCTGCTTTGTACAAACATACATTCATAATCCATGCAGAGGAAAATCCATTGTATTAATCTGCACAGCGAAGTGGAATAATGCTCTAAGAGACAGTACTGTCATGCTCATGAGATGTGAAATTTGGGAGCACATTTAGCAAAGACCTGATTAAATGCATTTCAAATTCATCTGGGAATAAACCCACTGTGCTTTAGGGACATTGAATCAGGCACTGATCAGCCAAAAGTGATAAATATGCTTGGACTGAGGTGCCAGAAGCAGCTAGACATTATTTATTTTTGTCATGAAATATTCTCTTTGACAGCCTAGGAAGGGCAACACTGCATTCCTGTGCAAAATGCAGTGAGCAGCACATTGGAGCAAAACTAACAGAGGAATTAATGTAATTACAATACAGGAAGTAGCAAGTCTAACTGGAGACACCTGAATGAAGTGCCTCAAGGATGGATGTGTGATTAAAGGAAGGAATTTAGGGCTCTTGACTTGAATTTCGAGCTTTTCCATAGATGTCCTGTGTGGCTTGGGGCAAAATGCATCTGCAGGAGCACCCTGATCTGCAAAGCAGATATTTCTAGTGTTCCCCTGCCTCAGAATTGTAAGTCTGACAACCAAAATGTCTGTCAAAGGTGAGCAAATTCAAATGCAATGTGTTCTAGAAAGGAAAAGCAGTATTTGTTCATAGATCAAGAGATTCTGTACAAAAATTTAGATCAGGAAGAAACCCATATGTCAATATGCATAATGTCCTAAAAGACATCTGAGGAACAGCAGAAAATCTGGGAGCTGTGTTTAAAATACACCTTTGGTTCTGCCGTGTGGAATGGAGACTGCAAAGGTGTGAGTGTTCAAATCAGGTCTGACATTACTGCCAATATAAGTCATGCAGGTAAATCACTTGCATGTCTTGCATGTCAAACGTGTTACATGGCAAGTAAATGCAAGGGATTTCTCCCTCCTGGAGCTCTCCAAGAGGAAGATGCTGCCAGAAGTGTTGAAGTCCCTCTGCCTGGGTGAGTGTTTGGAGGGGCTCTCCTGCCTGAGTCAGTGCAGAGCCATAACCTGGAGCACTGTGACACCTCTGAATATGTTCCTTAAAATGCAGTTTTCCTTGGATTTCCTGGATGTCTGAGGCTCTCTGGAGAGGATGAAAAGAAACTTCAGTCTCTCTGATTTTGACACCCACCCTAATAGTTGCTTCCAGGTTTATTTTTTGTCAATTTTTTGAGAAGCCCATCTCACTGAAAAGTCAAGTCCCATGAGGGGAGAACCCTTCCAGGATGTGCCTGGAATGCTGAAGGTACCAGGTTATCAGGAGAGGTTTGGGAGAGGAAGGTATGGTGATGCCAACTCCCCTTTGTGCTCTGATCCATTCCAGTTCCTCACTGATCCCAGCTGGGCGTGCCAGGCTTGTAGCTGCAGGAGCAAACAACCATGGTGAAAGAGCAATGTTCCCTTGAAATTAAACCTTTGTGCTGAGATTCTGTTTATTGGTAACTTCCTAGTGCAAATGTGAGGAAAAAACACACTCTGGAATTCCCATTCATCTCCAAATCCTGTCCCTTAAAGAGATCTGCTCTTTCCCTGCACCTCACAGAAGATGTTCCCTGTCTCCAGAGTTCTCTTACACACTAAGTGCTGCTGATTTCTTTCTGATGAATATAATCAAGTCAGAAAGTAGCTGAGACTCATCACCTCTCTGCTGTCATACACACACAAAGCTCCTTCTCTCTCCCCCCCAGGTCCCAGGGTGGACAGCAGGTCAAATAGCAGTCACAGTGGGGGAGAGGGTTGCAGCGAAAGAAAATAATGAGGAAAACATTGACTTTGCTTTTCAGCTAGCCAGGAGGAGTTGGGTGAGAGAGTTCCTTCCCTGGTGAGTGCTGTGAGACAGTACAGTCTCCATCCAGCAGGCGACTGCAAACGTGGATGGAGACACTGAAGACTTCTTTTTCATAGAAAGGCTCCTCTGGAATGCCTGCTGAGGTCTGCTGGGACCTTCCCACATAAGGGTGGTGTTGGGTAATCTTGAAGTGCTGCAAATGTGGACAAGCTTTGTTGAAGCCCAAGGCCTTCTCCAAGGAATTTCCGCCCTTTGCCTTATTTTAATTTTGATTTTCCCTGCTCTCTCTGCTGCCTCCTGCTCTCCACTGCACTTTTTTTTCCCCTTCTGTTTTCCTATGTCATCACTGCACTTCTCTGTGCCATCATCTTGAAGCCAGATGTCATACAAGAGTCTGGAGTAAATCGAGATCGGGGTATCCATTTATTATCCTGCTGGAGGAATCCAGGAGCAGCTGCAGGAGCAGGTCACAGGAGTTTTACTTGCTCCAAACTCTGAAGGAATAAAAGAGTTCTCACTATCACTCTTACACAGGAGATTGCTGCTGGTTTAAAATTTGAATGATGGAGAAACATGAGCTGGTCTGGGACATGTTCCCCTGAACAAAAAAAAAAAAAAGACCAAGTTTAAATGGGAGGATTTTTCAATTCAAGCTGGCTTCAAGGGCTGCTGTTTATATGAAGTGATTTTCAGAATTAGCAAGGAAGGGCTGGGAGGAGTCCTTTGTGTCTGATCTCTCAAGTTCGATATTTCATTTTGCAGTTTTTGATGAGAAGAAAATGTACCCTCATGTACCCTTGGTGAACTTTAAAAAGGTAATTCCAGCCATGTCCCAGCCAATGGCACATTTTCAGCTGCATGACAAAAAGGAGTGGGCCCTGAAAGTGGGAGCTGTACCCTCCCCACTCACCCATTGTTCTGTTGAGGTTGAAAAGCAATAGAGTCTGTCCCTCAAGCTCTTCTAGAACTGCACAGAAAGTGCCTGGGCAAGTGTTTCTGATGTTTGCAGAGAAACTTGTTGTACTTTTATGTAATGTGTTAATTAGTGTGGGTGGGTATGATCAGATCTAGTCTTGCAAGCCTTTCCGACAACTCCCTGAACACTCCCACCTTCAGATATTAACAGAGAGCACTTGCAAAAGCTCCTGAAAACCCAGTAACAGACTTAATGCAGGCAGAGCATAAGTGGGTGCATGTGTTTCAAAGGGAACACATCTGCTTGTAGCAGACATGAATGTGGCCTAGTGCCTTCCTCGAGCTGAAATGCAACTGTTGAGAAAAGAACACAGGGTGACCCTTGGATCATCTCTTTCGTTCTTATTTCTTCACATGGCTTTAATAAATTTAATCTACGTGACAGCACTGGTTCCTAAGTTTGGGGTAAAGCAAGATCATATCAAATGCAGTATTTTTCATTTTTACCAACCACCAGCCCTGAGAATGAGAATATTCTGCACTGTCTGCAGCTCTCACCTCCCCGGCACTAAGATCCTGGAATGTTTGGAGTCTGAGCAAACCTGTCAGTCACCAGCAGCAGTTCCATTCTCTAGGGAACAGAATCCTCTTTGACTTAATGCTTTTCTGAAGGAGATGCTGAGCCATGAGTAGTGGCAGCCACAGATTCAGGGACTTAAAGAAAGACAAGAGGAAACACAGAACTCCACCTGCTCCCTGCAGCTCTTTCCCCTCTGTCCCGTGTTTCCTGTGGGAAGATGCCAATTCAGATATTTCTTGCCCCCTTTACCACCTCTCTTCTACTGAGGTCACCTCTGCACCCTCATTCAGTACCTTCAGGAAGCTGAAGCTTCAGCACAAGCACCCCTGTCTGTGTTCCAGGGATTTGGATCAGCAGGTGAGCAGTGGGAGAGCAGACAGAGGCTGTTCTGGGAGCTGAGCTGCCCCAGCTGCAGAGCACAGCTGGAAGACACAGCACACACCTGATTGTGCCCTGGGCATCAAAGACAGCCAGTCCCTGCCCCGTCCCTGTCATCTTTGCTTTCAGCATCTCACCCTCTTCTGTTCCTGTGACAGATCCTGTGAGCAGGAGCACACACTGACCCAGCCTGCCTGGACTGGACTAAAGGCACAAACCTCTGAGACAATTTATATCTTCACACCTCCCCAAAGAGTCCAAACCTACTGGCTCCTTATGTTCACCTTTGCTATGGGCATTGTTACATATTAGCACAGCAAAAAATTAAGGCAAATGTGTGATGATTTTTTATGCATCATGTAATGGTTTTTTTCTGTGTAAAACTGGAATAATTCCTCCTTAAATGAGGGAAGAAAGCACTGTAATTGGAGTTGGAGAGTGACTGAAAAGTATATGAGAATACAAAATAGAAGATAAGATGCAATCTTAGGGGGAGTGTGATGGCCCTAAACAGACAGAGGCAAGATGCCACCTTACATCCCTGAAGTTATATAATAACAGAGGCGTGTGATTTCCAGCCAAATGCAAAGTCTATAAAAGAAGCCCGTTGTTGCTCCTGCTCATTCCAGTGGGTCACCATGCCCTAAAAAGCAGTCAATTAATTTTGTAGCTTGCTGGCTTGGAAACTCCAATATGCTGGTAACTAATGGCTGACTCTTGGGGTTTTTTTGAGGGAGGGAAAGCAGCCCAAACATGTAAAAACAAGGGACAGTTTGACTCCCTACTCACTTTTTCCAGCTGCAAGGGCCATCCATCATGCTAGGTATTACAAGGACCTGTGCTTCTCTGCCTTGTGTCAGCAATCATCCTGACCTGGTGCTACTAAGTAGATGTGATTCCATTTCCTACTTTTTTCTTAAGCAAAAGCATTTTTTAAATACTATTTTTCTTTATCTGAGTGAGTGGCCTCTATATTGTACAGGCTTTTCACAGACAGGCATCCTGGACATGAAGTTTCTCTATCTATGTTCGTCAAGTGATAATGAAGAGAATACAGAAGTGGAGAGTTCCCACTGGTATCTTCCTTCCCCAACTGTGTGGAGCTAAGGAGAGGAGCACTGCTGGGAGATCAGTGCCTTCAATCAATCCAGCTCAGAAGCCTGCTGGCTTCTGTCTGAAAATGACCCTGGCTTCCAGAATTGTCTTCCTGCAGGTCCCTGGGGCATTTGGCACCGAGTTGGGTTTCCTGAGCAGGTCACTGTCACAGTGCACTAGTGCAGTAAAGGCTGCACGTACAAACTCTCAACAGATGGATTTAAACTTCTGGTCCCACAGGATGCTCTTGAAGAATGCAGATTAAAGGAGGAGGTGACATCAGGTACCCAGTACAAACCCAAGCACTGAGGGAGGGCTCTGCTTGTCCATAGATGCCAGAGAACTTCAGAGCACAACTCCCACCTCAGATCTGACCCTTGACTGGGCCCTTGGACCACCATGTGCAAACCCTGGGCATCAGGAGTACATGAATTGAGACTTTCTTCATTTTTTAGCATCAGACACTTCGGGGTGTAGCCACCAGCTGCCCTTGGGCATCACTGTTGATCTGATCAGTGTTCCCAGACACTGAGCTGGCAGCACTCACTTCAGCCATAAGATCAGGAGGCAATTCCTTGCTGTCTTTTCCAGGAAAGTCAAGCATTAGTGCCTTTGTGCAGAGAGGACTGAAGGAAGTGCAGAGTGACAGGGTCTCTGGGGTGTTTTGGCAACATAAATGCTGCTGTCATATGGAATAAGAAAAAAGGGCTCATGTCAGAGGAATGTTAACAGAAGATAGAAATGGCAATAATGGAAAACAAGTGGTATCCAAACATGTAATTCCTGTTCCCAGAGCCTGCTGGGAACACTGATTCCCTGCAGGCACAGGGAAGTCAGTTCACTCCACAGTCTTACACCTCCTTCAACTCTGCCTACTACAAGTAGCAGCAGAGGTGACAAGCTCACGATCTCTGCTCTCTCAACTGTTAAATGTAGCAAAATAGGTGCTAAAAAAAAAAATAAATCCATCCATCAGAGAACAAAGCAATTCTTTGGGTCAGTGTCAGCCATAAAGAATGGAGGAGTCTCTCAGGTACCAGAAAAAGGAGCCACATCAGCTCCTGTCTGATTCCTTGAGGTCTTGGGCCACATCTCCCCTTGTTTTAATGGTAATAAATGTGGAGGAACATGTTTGACTCAATTCAGCCATGGGGTTAAACAGAATCACAGATTCTATTTAATGGCTCTCCTCTTCCCAGCAATAAAATACCTTGTGCTCTTTCCTGAACTCCCATCAGAGCTGCAAATTCATGGAGAGCACTTGTGGAGCCAGGCAATATTTTACTCCTGTTCTAAGGACTGTGCAGAAGACAGTGGAGAGAGACACGAGCAAGCACTACCACGTGTGCGTTGGTGGCTGAATAGTCTGTGACTTTCAATATTCTGATATTTTTGACTATTCAGTAGAAGCAATCTGACATGTTTCTCAACTGTCTGTTATAGCCAAAAAACCTTCTTCACCCACATCAACTGTTACAATATTTTTGAACATTAAATCACATTCAGTTTCTCTGTTGTCCTGTTGTTTTAGCTGAGGTTTAACAAGCATGTTAATCAAATTTTCAAATACAGCCTTGAATTTCTTTAGAAGTGATCTGATGCTGGTGTAGAAAAATAATTCAAAAAACCCCAGTGTTGATGTCCTGTAGCAAAAGGTTTTACATATGTTAAAAAGCACATAAATAATTTACAAACAACTGAGTTTGATTGTGCAAAGAATGCTCTGCTTCCATCATCCCAGGGATACAGAATTGAGCCTCCTGACCTCATTCTGTTTTACACATGCAGAGTCAAAGCATCTTCATTCCAGTTTTAAAAATAAATTACAGAATTATAAATTTCCTTATGTAAAAACTACTGCTTGGCTTTGAATTCAGGCAAGTACACACAGCTCTGACCCCACATCAATTATGAAAATAATGTTAATTCTTTCCAATTCTGAAGCCCAGGATTTAGGAGCAGTTATACTTTCTGGATGGAGATGTCACATTTCCTGTGATGCAACGTGGGAGGTAGAGTTGCAATCTTCAATGTTTCCGTTTAAAATCCCCTTCCCATTGCCAGCCAGAGTTGCCAGTGGCTCCTAAAGGCACAGAGCAGAGGAAGTTCTGTTCCATCTTTCCCCTGACCTGAGTTCACTGGAGAAGAGCTGCTTTTGAATGAGCCACAGGAGCCATGCTGAGTTTATTTGAGTTGGGTTTATATTAGGTCTGATTTCTGCTGATCCCTTCATTTTTCATCATTTCATTTGTCTCTCCCAATTGTTCCCGTTAGAGAGGGCTGTGTTTGGAGAGTTCCCGAGCCAGAATGCTGTGCCTGCAGATTGTTCATCTCTGCACCATCCCCTCAGGCATCCCCTCACCTGAGCCCTGTGCACACCTTCTGACACATTAACTCTGCAAACCACCCTAAATATCTTCAGATTCGTTCCTTTGAAGCGTGAAGTGTAGCTAAACCCCAGAGAGCTGTTAGTTCTGTTCATAACTGCACATTCTGTTTAACACCCACACGATCCGAATTTGAACTGGGAAGGACTGGGAGGGAGTGGGTGGCCAGAACCTCACTTTATGGTTAGAGGGGGAATCATAAGGTAAAAGTCATCTGTGGAAAAATAGAAACACGGTGCAAGCCCCAATACCCAGCACTTGATTTCTTCTGATAATTTACCACATACAAATAGTAAAATAGATTATTTTGGCGACAAAAATAAAAGACAAAATAAAAGATAAAAAGATTAAAGACACTTCAGAGTGTCTTTTTGCAGTCTGAGGTACACATCCTTTAAGGCTGGGCAAGCAACTTGTATTCCAGTTATCTTTATTACAGCCAGCAGCCCTGCTTTACATGGGCTGTAAAATCAGCCTGTTTTCTTTCAATAGACCATTTTTACATAAATTTCTTTCAGATTTTCATTTATCAAATATTTTATGCACATGATGGTTCTTGGCCAGTGATTTCCTTGCAAGCTCCTCGCCGTAACTCCCGCTTTGAGCGTTTGCCATTCATTAATGCAGAGTTTTCCTGTGGAACTGGCCATCCCAAGCACATGGTGGCTTTGCTTTCTCCTGCCTGGATGCCTTCCAAGCCCACAGAAAGCTTTCTGGGGGCTCCAGGATGTCTGGTGATGACTGTGAGATGGCTTCTGGCAGCAGTGTTAATGCGAATGCATATTTGAGTGTGTTCTCATGACATATTTCCTATCCCGTGACCAAAAACGTGCCTGTAGACATTTTCAAGGGAAAAAACCCTAATTTGGGATACTGTTAAAAGTGCATTTGCCTTTACTTATAGCAGAAAATTTTCGCAGTTTGGTTTTGTTTCTTTCACTGAATTTGCCTCTCAGCCTCAGATCATCAGAGGAAAAATAATCACACTGGAAATCCTGCAAAGAGTTCATTAAAATAAGAGTGACCTCCTAACATCAGGGCATGGCATATTTCCACATGAGGAGAATGGCATGATGGTGTTTTGGGATTTGTGTTGCTGCACAGTCACCCTTGGTTCACTTAAGAAAATAAAGTGGATGAGAGTTGTGCTGCAGTTGAGGTTTGGGAAGTAAGGAAAGGCAGGAAAAGCACTGCACATTGTTTGACTCTCACCTGTGCCAGCCCGGCCCTGCCAGAGCATTTCCACTTGTTACAGACATAGGAAGGGTGACACACAAAATGGCACAGCCTCACCTGGTGTCACACAGTGAGATAATTTATGATTGTACTGCTGGTACAACCCTTAGGGTCACCCAAAGACCCTTTGGTGACATCATGAGTTTCTGACCTGGCTGGGGCTGCCAAAATCTGGGTCAGAAGTCCCAACAAAATACAGTATTTGTTCATTATCTGTTGCTTAATTATTGCACTCTGTATAGAAAAACCCCAGTGGCAAATCTCTAATCGGATTTTCACACTTGCTCTTGAATGGTTGGATTGGATTGCTGCTTCCTCTTAATGCCATAATTACAACATTTCCATGCCTTAAACCAAAACAAGGCTTGGAAACGTAGCCCTGTGGCTGCTGCAGCCCAGGGATGTTCTGGGAGAAGGGGGGAGGTATCTGCTGTGCTGAATTGGCCTGGAAATCACACAGAGGCTCTGAGGGTTTCATCACAGAAATGTTTGCTCAGTGGCACTCACGATGGGCTTTTTTCTTGGAACTGTGAGCAAACGTAGCCTTTGTTTGCATTTTTCTGTGGGATTTGTTTACTGTTCATTTGTGCTGCACATGCTGTGAGAAATTAAGCCATTATGTCCTTTTTTCCCCCCATTCTCCTGCTTTCATTCCTCTCGCCCCCCTTCAAAATCCTTACAATTCCTTTCATTACTTGGTGTTAACAGGACAAAAGAAATAAATACTTGAAAGAAGATACAAGCTGTGTTTCTGTTTGACTTTGGAGCTGCTGTGGTAACCAAATACCAGTCTGCAAGGTCAGGAAAAGAAAGGAAGAAATAAGAAAACTGCCCAAGAGCTCAGACCATGGGGCTCATTGGCTTTTGACCAGCAATTTCCAGCCACATGCCCCTAGAGCTGAGCAGTCACTCTGTAAATCTCTGAGTGTTTCATATAGTTTCCTTGTCATGTGGCCATTAAGTTTTATAACCTTTATATTTCAAGGGAAACAATGAACGTGAATTCCTTCGAAATGCCCTAATAGATCCCACATGTGAGAGATCTTTCATATTTTGGTTGCCCTGTAGGTGCTGGAGCTGCCCGTGGATGGTTGGATGTGCCTGGCCAAGGGACCCTCCTGCTGCTGGCTGCTGTCCCCTCCCCAGTGCTGAGGTCACTGTCCAGCCACGCCAGGAGCAGTGTCCAGCTGGGAGAGCCCTGGGAGCTGCCCAGGGACTGCAGGACATCCCTGGGGCAAGGAAACTGGAAAGGGAAAGGGAAACTGGAAAGGGAAAGGAAAAGGAAAAGGAAAAGGAAAAGGAAAAGGAAAAGGAAAAGGAAAAGGAAAAGGAAAAGGAAAAGGAAAAGGAAAAGAAAAGGAAATCACCAGTCCTGGATCCAGCATTGATCCAGCTACTGGGATGTCATTCTTGGTTTCAATATGGATCCAGCTGCATCAGTCCAGCTGATGGGATGTCCAGGATCCTGGGGACACCACCCAGGCTTGGGGGGTGCCTTTTTATGGACAGGTTTTCCCATTGTCAGGATTTCTTTCTCACTTTCTATGCAGATCAGATGTCATGGATGTTCTTTCAGACCTTTCTGGAAATGGGTTGGAGGCTTTGTGGTCTCTGGTGATCTTGATCCCCCTTAGAGTCCCTGCCCACTTCCCAGCCTCATTCCTTGTGCTGTGCTTGTCTCCAGGAGCATCAACAAGGATGTTTGTCCCAGGAAAGCGCTGCCTTACACCCACATGGGCCCTCCTCCAGCCACATTTTGTTCTTTCTCACGGCATGTTATCAACAACAATCCCTGTTTGTGATCAACAATCCCTGTTTGTGATCAACAATCCCTGTTTGTGATCAACAACAATCCCTGTTTGTGATCAACAATCCCTGTTTGTGATCAACAACAATCCCTGTCTGTCATTGCCAGCAGCCCCTGGTTGGCTCTGCAGCCACCCTGCTCCCAGTGTGTGACACACACACATTTATCTCCTGGGACTCTGCAGCCCAGGGGTGGGGTGGGGCTCCAGTGGAATCTTTCAGAGCTGTGGGAAGGGGTGGGTCATGGAGAAACCCCAGAACCACAAGAACTCCTTAGAGCTCATCTAAGGCTGTCAGGGTCGTGGGTTTCCCTGTCCTTGGCTGTAATTTAGAATCACAGACTATTCTGGTTTGGAAGGGACCTCCCAAGGGGATCCTCCATCGAGTCCAACTGGAATGGTCTGTTCAGGGATTGGAGCCACACCTTTGGTGGTATCAGCACCATGCTCCATCCAGCTGGGCTGATCCCACTGAATTCCTTTGTTTTAAGCATCGTTCCTGGATCTCTTGGTGTTGACTCTGGCCCTGGAGAAGGGGGTACTGTGCACCCTGAGCTGAGCCTGTTCCCACAGCAGGCTCTGGAATTGTGCCCTGAGATCCTGGAGGGGAGCTTTGTGTCTGTGAGGGTCTGGCTGCTGCCACGGGGGACAAAAATCTTCCTCTGGAGCCAGCAAGAGCTGAAGAATCTGCCTGAGAGGCTGAAAGGGTGAATTTCTGATTGCTGCCCTCTTACATCTTCATGATGTGGGATGGTTTTTTGGGAGCAGGGGATGAAGGTGTTGGAGTTTGCATGTTTGTGGTGGGTTTTTTTCCTGGTTTTGTTTGGGGTTTTTTCCCCACAAACAGAAGCCTCTAATTTGGATACATGGAGAAGAGGACATAGATTTCCTTTGAAGCTTGACCTGTTAATAGCTCTCGTGTATTTTTAAAGTGAAAGTTGTCTCTCTCAATGTTTTCACAAGCTCTTTTCTATTATGAAGAAACTCGGGTTTTGGGCTGAATTATTAAAATGGCTGCATCAACCATGTGCACTCTTTTTTTTTTTTTTTAATTAAGTGATTCTTAAGCTGCACCTGTAAACAATTTGAGCTTCATTACATTCAGCTTACCTTTAATTATGCAGGCATGGCATCTTTTGAAGCATTTTTGCTTTTCTGTGTGGTGGCTGGAAGGAGCAAACAGGGATCTGTGGCACTGAGCTCTGTGATTGACTTTCTCTCTCACCTGTTGCAACAATCCTGCTCCTTTTTACCCACCCATGACTAATTCCAGCAGTTTTGAAGAGGCATTAAAATCCACAACAAAGTTTGCACAAAGGATTCCTTGTATGGAAATGATATGTTGTTAGTTATTTTATAGATTAATTATTTGAGGCAGTGGTGAGTACCTGTGCTGGCCCTACTGTTTAGGAATACAGGTACCAGGAGAATTATGAGTTATGCCATGTGGGCTGAGGGGTTTTTGTGTATCCTCAGTTCACTTATGTAGCAGTTTGAAGTTTCATGTCCTCCTGACAGCCTTACTTGACTCTTCTCAGCAATTTTCATGCCTTGAAAAAATAGAGCATTAGATGGGGAGGGTGGTGCTGGATCATGTGCTTTGGTAAGGGCCTGGGGTTTTTTATTTCAAAGTACTCTTTGTAAACTGGTATTTTGCTACTTTGGTGTGGGAGTGGTGAAGTTTGGAATGGATGGTGTCACTAAATTAGTGACCACATCAGAACTGGGCCAGTTTTCACTGCTCCCAGAGAAACGGAGCCCTGTGTCAAGGCGAGGTCATCTGCTGATCCTGAGAAACAAGTTTAATATTGTTCTTAGACCACAAGGAATTTCCACTTATTGTAAAGCTGTTTCTGCCCTCCCTGCCAGTGGGACGGGAACTTTGTGTGTGCAGACACACTGTAATGGAGTTCTGGGCACTCTGATGATACAGATTGTAAAAATATAAAGTTGTCTGTGAGGGTCAGTGCTGGACCTGAGGCAGCTCAGGTGTATCAAAGCCATGGCACAGCTGTGAGGTTCTTTGTCAGGTCAAAAATGATCAAGTTAAGGAAGCCTCAGCTGGGATTGGATTCTGCTGCATTCACAGAATCTTGGGCACACCTGAAGTCCCCGTGTCAGGGGGTGAGAGCAGGGTGCCAGGTGGGAACGGCAGTGTGGATCCGGGCAGGGTAAACACCGAAGGGAGCAGGGGCTGCTCAGAGCAGCAGGCACAGCTCAGCAGGTTTGGCTGGTGCCCTGCTCTGAAGCTGTGCCCAGCCCATGGAGAAGCCCATCAAACACTCTTTGTGTTGGGAACAGTCCTGAGCGCAGCAGGAGGACAAGGGGAGCCTGCCAGCAGCTTCTCTGCCGTTTGCATCAGCAGCAGCGAGCCGTGACGTGCGGAGGGGAGAGGTGCTGGGAGTGTTCCCAGAGCCGTGCCCAGCACAGCAGGGCCAATCCCGGCAATCCTGTCACCCGTTTCTTGGGCACAGGGGCAGGATGGGCAGGGAGCTGTAGATTACCAGGGAAAGGGAAACAGCTCAGCAGCTTCTGAGCAAACCTTGGCTGTATTCTGCAGGGGGAGCAGCTTATGGGTGTATAAAGGTCTGCGGATCAGGGAATCCTGTTCTCCAAAGAGCAGCAGTAGCACACCTTGATACCCTCCAGCCTTTCCTCCACTGAATTTATGGGATTTGTTGTCAGAAAAGCTCTTTAGGGTCTCCCTGCTCATGTTCTGTGTTACTGCAGCTACTGCACTCTGCTTTGAAAAATTTAAATTTGCCTGTCAGGTTCCTTTAGAGGATCTTGAGCTGCAGAAATGAGGTGATGGACATACTGGGTTAATTGGTATTTCAGAGGCTGTGAGTGTGGGAACTGTGTCCAGTCCCCTGGCAGGGGCTGCTGGGGGGATCAGGGATCATCAGGAGCTGCTTTAGGAAGTTCTGCATCCTCCAGGAGCGAGAGGATGCAGAGGAGGGGGGAGCAGAGGAGGGGGGGGTGCAGGAGGTGCCATCCAGCCTTGGGAAGGCTGATAAACTGGAACACCGTGTCAGGCAATGTTGCTGACTCCAGGGCTTTTGTGTTCGCTCTTGTTGAAGTTTAGAGCATAAATAATGATTATCTGTGCAGTGCTGGGGCTCTGCTCTGTGCTTGGCCCTGTGTCCCAGCCCCCTCCCCTCGGCAGGGTCAGGGAGAAGGGAATTAGAGGCGGTGTCTTTGGCTGACATGAACCCACTGGGGAGGGATGAGAGGAAGGGGGTCTTGGGGGCTGGGTTCAGAGCAAGGTTAGCCAAATATCGGATAAATTAAGCAAGAGAAACAGACAGCTCAGCTTGCAGTGAACTTTTCACCCAGCTAACCTGTTCCTCACCCTGCCTTGCACAGGTGGAGTGTGACTGGAGCACAACCCCTGCTCTCCCTGCCTCCCTTCTTGCTGTGGCAAGGCATGGCCAAGGGGAGAGCAGGAACTGCTTTGAATCCAAGAAATATCAGAGCTCTAATTTCTGTTATAAGAACCCTGAAGTTAACACCACTAATTGCAGAGGGCTTAGTCCAGATTTGCTGCAGGGTGAATGAGGACTGATAATTACTGGTCATAGAGGATTGGGGAGAAATTCCATGCTGGAGAGGGCAAGGAACAAATGTGAGTGTCTAAACAGCGATGATTAGAGATTCTTTGTGAAAACACAAGACTGGTGGGAATTCTGGTGTTTATTTCTCTGACTTTTCTTCTGCATTTGCAATGCAAGTAAATACAAATAATTGCTGACAGATGTTGTAAAAACATAGCATTATGCTAACCATTAAGGTTAATTTTTTTAGGTTAATAATAGATACTGATAAGTCAACATGGTGTACTTGGCTCAAGCCCACATTACCTTGTTGAAATGGGCTGTGCTCCAGATGCACGTGCTGGACTTCTTCTCTTGACCCTTTCCTAAATCCCCAGAAAGCTCCAAGCAAATTAAAGTTCCTGGGTTTTAAGTGGTTGCTCCATCACAATCAGTGCATGGTGGTGAGGCCTGAAGTTTTTGATCTTCTCTCTTGGACCATATCTCTGGTTTGTGGTGTGACAGGTCTGCTGGACAGCAATACCTTGGATTGCTCCAATATTGGGTTGAAAACCATTGTGTTGAAATTGGGACTGTAGGGTTCTCTAACCTTCCCTTTCCCTTTCTCTCATCGTAGGTAAGGAAGGTCTGGAACCAATAGCAGCTCTCTAATGCACAGTATTTCCAGGAGCCAAGTCCTATACTTTTCTCTGTGTGTGTCTGAATTTCATAAAAGTCAAAAAAAAAAAAAAAAAGTTGTAGAACCCTCTTAAGAAACTCTTACAGGCAGTGCACTTCTGGATGGTAGATGCTGGGAGCTGTGTGTCTAAAAGGGAGAAGCAACCTGGAGATAATCCCTGCCTCCTGCTCTGCTCCACACACAGGGATGGTTTCCAGCCCCATTTTGGATTGAGGAAGGTCTTGGAACTCCCTATAAGTGTCTGTTCACACCCAGCTGCTCAGCCACTGCCAGGTTTGGGTGACAGGCTGCAAAGGAGCACTGACAGCACCCAGTGCTTTGCCCACAGCTGAGAAGTAAACATGGACTGGGTGCTGAAGGTGTTTCATGTCGGCAGAAAATGGCCAAGGTTCTGCAGTTTGGGAAAAGGGGCTGTTTTCTGTGGAAGGTGTGGAGAAAGGGATAAGGACTGTGATGTGGTTACTGTTGAGCTCCTGAGCCTGCTGATGCTACTGCTTGTTGATGAAAGAGTTTTTCTTCTCCTGCAGTTGTTTAAGAAGATAAAAGGAGTTGAGATGTGCTCAAGGCAGCACCAGCTCTGCTGCCCCTTCCCCTGCAAGGATGGGAGATCTTGGGTGGGTTTGGTGAATGAACCCAGAGAACAGATTCTGTTCAAACTCGCTCTGTTGTTTGCTTGGTTTGGGCTGTTTCACTGTTGTTCTGGTTTGGTTTTGTTCCCTCAGGGTGGTTCTGGCTGGCTGATTTTACAACCTGTTGCTTCAAATACAAATTCTACCCTCGGGGAGAGGATAGGGACAAGGTCAGTGGTCATCAGATAAGTGAGACTACTCCTTCTCCAGCAGTTCAGGCAGATTCATCAGAGCTCTAAGTAACATCATAATCTTGCCAAAGACAAATTTGCCTGTCTGATCTGTCAGAGTGGATATTCTCCACAAAATTTGCTCTCTTTTTGATGCGTTGGTGAAATTTCCCAGACTTGTTTGTCCAATCATGCTGTGGCTCCAAACCCTGCCATGGCAGGTTGGTGGCTTCTACTGTACTTTTTACTGCCCCTTGAGTGACATCATTGAAATGAGTCTCTGAGATGATTCATACCAAAAAAGATCTAATAATTGTTACCAGTCATTCAGATCAGTGTTACTGATTTCCCGCATCCTCCCACTGGTCCCTTGAGCTCCCCCACCCACTCGTTTTTTCCTAACATTTCCCAGCCTTTCTGGCTGCAGGCTCAGTATGCCCTCCTCTGTGTTAAGGTGTAAGTGTCTGGCTGTCCCCAGAGGAACATTTAGGGCTTGGCTGCCAGATCGGAGCTGGAGTGGAGCTGGGAGGTGGAGGCACCACCGGCAGCTCCAGGGAAGCTTCCCAGGGTGTTTGTGGCACATCCCTGCTCCCTGTGCTGTGCTGGCAGGCTCTGGGCTGCCCAGTCCAAAGCTGGATCTGCAGGGCTGGGGTCACAGGACCAAGCTGGGATCTCTGGAGCACAGGACTCTGCCAAGGCTCCCACCAGGAGCAGCCCCATGTGCTGCCACTGCTGTTCCAGCTGGGGGCTGGGCTTGTCTCTTCTCTCACAAATAAAGTTCCTCCACTCATGAGGCTCATTCCTGCAGCCCTGTGAGTTGAAATCTGCATCCTGCAGTGATTTGTGTGGTCCATACAAACAGCTGCCATTGAGAGCAAGGGGTTTTTCAAGCAGTTCCTCAGTCTGGTCCCTTTTCCTCATCACGTTCTCATTTTGGATCCTGGTGCATTTTTCCTTGATCTTTGAGTTCCTTCAGCATCTTATTCTCATTCTCTTACCTTCTTTGCTCATTCTTTCTCTAGTGATTTCTTCTATTGGCAGGAACACATTTGTTTCTGCCCAGAGTCAGATGGATCTAGAGCCCAGTGATGGGAAAGGGTTCTAGGTCCTCACAATGAAATATTTGACAATGCACTGATATTATGGCAGCTGAACCTCTAAAATTGATTTTGGACCTATTTTTGGCTGTGTTACTGTTTTGTGCAAGGCTTTAAAGAAACTGTGGATGTCCAGATCTACAGAATTGTCCTAAGCAAGCTTCGCCCTTCTTACTTATTAGCCCCAGGGTTAATTGGGTTTGATTGGTGGTTATTGGGGGGTGGGAGTGAGTCATTAGTTTGAAGTTTGTGCCGTCAAAAATTCTCATACAGGAAGTAAAGAGCCCCTTCTGTTGTGGAGCTCATTTGTTCACTCTTGCTGGCAGGGGCTGGGATGACAAGAACCAAAAATTAGTGTTCCCCCCAGTATTTGAGAGAAGTTCTTTACTTTGCAGACAGTGACAAGGAGAACGAAGGGATGTTGAGGGACCAGGACACAGAGATGAGGTCTCAGTTAGTAGAGGATCTCTTTGGATGACTAAAAAATTGGTTCATATCCTGGACTCCAGTTTTTTAATGGAAAAAATCCTCTTTGTTTGAGGTTTTCCTATAGAGGAGATATGAGGATACTGAATGTTTAGAATATTAAAGAAAGGTATCTATCATGTAATCCAGGTCTCACACAGGATTCCTGGATATCCTAGTGAATTTATGGGTTATATTGGTGCAAATAAGTAAAATATTGGCAAGGCCTTGTTGGTCCTGACTCTGCAGCCAGTGAAGTTCAGGGAGTTTTTCAGTTTTCTGGGGAGAACCTGGCAGCCCCTGGGACTGGGCTGTTCCCTTTGGGAGAGGAGCCCTGTGCCCCAAGTGTTGGCTCAGCAGAAGGAGCTCCCACAAAAGAGCAGCAGAGATCCTTTCCTCTGTTCTGGGCTGGATTTATGGGATTTATGGGATTTATGGCTGTTCCCGTGCAGTTGGCACCGCCGCCCCTCCTGGTCAGCAGCAGGGCAGGCAGGGGAAGGAAAGCTTGGCCTAACCTTTGCTGTGTTATTTATTATCACTTTGCAGCCCCCTGGAAAATGAACTTTGGAAACTCGTGGGCCGATGGTGAGGGCGAGCGCTGGGAAAATCAGCGAGTGCATTGTGCTGTGCTGACAGAGAGATAGTGTTACAACACACTTCAGCTGCCAGCCCGCTGCAGCCACTCAATCCATCACGGTGGGCCGCGGATCACAAGGCAGTGAAACTCAGCCTGGCGTGTTATTTTAGTCTTACATGGCCTGTGAGATAAACGGGGCATGAACCGGCCCCCTGGCAGGGGGCAGACCCCCGGCGCCCTCATTAAAGTGCCAATCAAAAAGAGTAATGCGAGGGGGAATGGAAAACTGCCTCCTCCAGCCCCGGCAACCCGCACAAGCCAAGGGAAATATTTCAGTAGTGAGCGGGAGCCGGGCCTGCGGAAAGGCTCGCGGCCCGTGCCGCGGTGACTGCGGGATCCTGTGGGCGCGGGAGGGCCCCCATGGAAAAGGCCAGGGTGGGATCCGTGGGTGCGATCCGTGGATGGGATCCATGGATGTGATCCCTGGGTGCGATCCGTGGGTGCGATCCCTGTGTGGGATCCATGGATGTGATCCCTGTGTGTGATCCCTGGGTGCGATCCCTGGGTGCGATCTCCATGGGTGCGATCCCTGGGTGCGATCCCTGGGTGCGATCCCTGGGTGCGATCCCTGGATGGGATCCGTGGGTGCTGGGGTGGTGTCCGTGCCCACTCAGGGATGGTTTGTGGTGCTTGTTTCAGTGTTTGTGTGGGAAACGTGCATGGAACTGCTCTGAGCCCGGCTCTGTCCGAGCTGGGGGGTCCTGTGGGGTTATTGAGGTGTGGATGTGCAGTCCTGTGCCCTGTGGGGTTATTGGGGTTTGGATGTGGAGTCCTGTGGGGTTATTGGGGTGTGAGGTCCTGTGGGGTTATTGGGGTGTGGATGTGGGGTCCTGTGGGGTTATTGGGGTTTGGATGTGGGGTCCTGTGGGGTTATTGGGGTGTGAGGTCCTGTGGGGTTATTAGGGTGTGGATGTGGGGTTCTGTGGGGTTATTGGGGTGTGGATGTGGGGTCCTGTGGGGTTATTGGGGTTTGGATGTGGAGTCCTGTGGGGTTATTGGGGTTTGGATGTGGGGTCCTGTGGGGTTATTGGGGTGTGAGGTCCTGTGGGGTTATTGGGGTGTGGATGTGGGGTTCTGTGCTCTCTGGGGTTATTTGCACTGGAACCCACAGCAAATGGACCCTGGATAATCTTGGAGTGAATCCAGACACGAGGCTGAGGCACACAGCAGTGCTGAGCTGTCACTGATGCTGGTGCTCAGACAATGACCTCAGACCTGACAATGGTGCTGGTTTTTGAGACTGGAGAGGTTCCTGCACTGCTCTGGGAATTCCTGGTTGGCCTGAGATGTGTTCTGGGTGATGTATAATATAAATACATGCTCTTCTGCATGTTGATTTCCCTCTGGTGTGTGCTCAAAGGAGAGGGGAAAGGTGTCTGTGGAAAGAAAGGTGAGTGAAATTGTACGTGTAATGTGGATTTTTATTGTTAGAAATCAGGAAGCTGAAAGTGGGGGAGTTGGCTCTTAAAGCTGCTTATAAATGTCAGCTCTGGTGTGATCTCACTGTGGTTATGACCTTGGCAGCTGTTTATTTTTGCTCACAAGGTTTTATCAGCAGCACAGAATTTCTCCAGGTAGATACTGGTCTGGTTTAAAATATATATATTTGTTGTGGACAGGATCAGCAGTTGGGATTAGAGTTAGTGAAGCAAAATGTTTGGGTAGTAACATCAAAGAAAGATGATTGCCACAAAACAAGGAGGTCCCATGTGAAGGTGACATCTTATTGTCTGCTGAGGCTGGTACAGATCAGAGGCACCCAGTAGAGGGAGGAAGGAAATGAATCCAGGTCTGGAGCCCTCAGCACAGGGAGGACATGGAGCAGGTCCAGAGGAGGCCACAGAGATGCTCCAAAGGCTGGAGCTCCTCTGGAGCCAGCCTGGAGTAGAGAAGGCTCCAGGGACACCTTAGAGCCTCTTCCACTATTTCAAGAGACCTTGCTAGAAAGATGGGGACAAACTTTTTAGCAGGGCCTGCAGCTGTAGGAGAAGGGAAAGTGGACTTAAAGTGAAGGAGAATAAACTCAGGGCACATACAAAGAATAAAATGTTACAATGGAGGTGAAGCAGTCACAGGTTGCCCAGAGCAGTGGTAGATGCCCCATCCATGTAGCATGACTGGAGTCAGCTTTGTAGTGAGCCAGGTCAGAAATAATGATTGTACCCATTTATACACAAAATTCTGGAACATTTGCCTGTCTGAACTGGGGGATATGGATGCTGTCTCTGGATAATTCTTTGAAGGATTGTGCAAGTGCTTTTATACCACAACTAAAGATGTGTGCTGGCATAGAAGGTAGCACTGAATTGAATCTTCGTGTTTCTGAGATGTTTATCTCAAATATGGTTTCCTCCATACTTTGAGATTCTAGAAGAAAGATGAATGGAAGGGCCTAGAATTGCCCCTTGGCAGAGGGGACACATCACTGGTGATGCTCCTGCTGCTGGAGGGGCCTTGCCTTGCCAAAAGGAGGCTGGTGGGGGGGAGTCTGGTCATGCAAATTGTGGGTTACTTGTAAAAATGATTTTATTTTTTCCCTCCCATTAAGCCTGCATGCAGGCACAGGTTTTTTGCTCCATCATTATTTTGATACCCAGTGGTTTGTAGGGCTGGATTTGTTGTTTGCCAAAGGCCTTGGAGCAGCAGTCCTTAGGAATGGTGACTCACCCTCCTGGGGCAGAGCAAATGTTTGCTTTTGTGGTGTCTGGAGGGCTGAGGGGTAGCTGGTATGATGGATTTCTCCTTCATTTATTAGAATTCCTCTACAGCTGCAGCATGCAGGAGACTTTTCTGCTGGCATTTTCAGAATCCATTGTTTTGCAGCTCCCATCCACAGCCCTTGTCCTCTGGGTGACCCAGCCATTTATCCAAAATGGAAATGCACATGGAAGTTGTTTACTTGGCCCATGGCCTTTCAGTGCTTTTGAGTCAGCCCAGAGCAGGCTGAGGGTTGCTCTTGCCCACACTTTGTGCTGGGCACAGGGTCAGGCAGTGCAGTGTCAGCTGCAGGGAAGAAAACTCAGAAACCCAAACGAGCACCAGCCAACCCCACGTGTTGTGTTTTGTATAAATTGTTATTTATAAATTAAATATTACTGGCACAGAGTGGTGAGGGCCTGGAATAGGGTGCCCAGAGAAGCTGTGGCTGCCCCATCCCTGGAAATGTCCAGGGCCAGGTTGGATGGGGCTTGGAGCAGCCTGGGACAGTGGAAGGTGTCCCTGCCGTGGCAGGGGGAGGACTGGATGGTTTTTAAAGTCCCTTCCCACACAAACCAGTCTGGGATTCTGGGATCCTGATGCTCTGCTCATCATGAGTGTCCCCAGGCTCTCAGCAGAGCTGACCCTTCAGAGGGAACTACAGTTTGCATCCACAGCATTTGTATTGCTGGCCAAAAATGTGCTGTGGTTCCACTGAGCAAAACAATATGACTGTTTTTTCCCCAGTGTTTGTCAGTGGTTAACGAGTAACCTTTTCTTTCTGGCAGGAATCCTTGTCAGATTCTGCCCTGTCCTGCACCCGAGGCAAGAGCAGGGCTGCTCACAGACCCAGCTGGGCTGAGTTTGCCTCACATTCCCCCACTCCAGAAATTCTGCTGCTGGAGAACCGTGAAAACTCCATGGTTTGGTCAAACTGCTCCCAGTCCTGTTAACAAAACATGTTCTGGGCCAGGATGGTTCTAGCAGGGGAAGGCAGATGGGTTTGTGCTGCCCTGAGCCCTCTGTCAGAGCTGTCAGATCATCTGGGAGCAGCTCTAAGAAATGGGCTGCAAGAAAGTCAAACCTGTAATGCAAGGGGAGTTGGAAGAGTTTTGTTCCAGTCCTGCATTTGATAAAATTAAGCAACATAATGTGGACTAAGAGTGTGCTGTGGAGCTGGAATGCTGCAGCAATCCAGACTGGAGGCCAAAGCTCTGGGCACATTTTGTTATTATTTTATTTTTGTATTAATTTATTTATTTTGAGAAAAATAAGGTTTTGCTTTCTTTGCAACAACCCTGCCTTTAGGAGGGTGGAATAGAGGAGTTTGTAACACAGCCTTTGTTTTTCAACAGAATTGTGAAGTGTATGTACATTTAGGGGTGGGTGCATATATTAAAAGAAGAAGTACAGAAGCATACACATGCACAGTGTTATTGTCAGAAGAAAACTTGTGTAAGTGGATTTTGAGCAGCTCTTAATTAAAATGTGCTTTGATTTTGCATTGTTGTTGTTTGGTTCAATATCTGTGCAACAAGCTATAATGTAAAGAGAGTATATTCACTGAAACTTGCTTTTTCAGCATGAGGAACCAGAGGGGAAGTCACTGTGAGCAGGAAATCAAGGCAGGTTCCTCTGAGAAGGAAAACAGTGCAAGAGTTAAGAGGATTTGTCAGCCCAGTGGGTTGTGCACTAGAGGAAGCACGTTCCTACTAAACAGTGCTTTAGAGAGAAAAAGAAGTTTAAAATATATATATATAGAGTTGGGCTAAGATGTTACAAAGTATTTTATCGAAGAGAAAATAGATAAATGTTGAAAAGCATCATGAAGTCTAGGAAATGAGATAGTGAAGAGATCAAAAGGTCCCTGTCACTGGGAAATGTCTGGTTATAGCTCTGGTTTGAGATGGGGCCCATTTAGCCACTTAGCTTCTCCCCACAAAAATGTAAACACTGCAGTGCTTTGGAAAGCAGCCTTTGGGACTCAGATGGATCATCCCACGGAGCTTCTGGGACTGTCAGGAGCAGAGGGGAGGGAAGGGGGGTGTTCATGTTTGCCCCGTGCTCCCATCACTGCAGGAGCCCCTCAAGCTGGAGGAGCTGCTGGGAGCAGGATCATTCGTGATCCAGCAATGAGGGCAAGGAAAAGGGGTTTTCACTGTGAGCATGGCACAGATGAGATGGACACACAGAACTTCAGCCCTGGTTTTGGAGTCTGAAAGTTTCTTTTTTCCTGTTACTTCCCTGCCTTGAGGAAGTGAGGACATTCCCTGTCCCAGGAGTGGGCAGACAAGTGATGCCTCTGTCCTGGAGTCAGACGTGGGGACAGGGGCAGTTAGGGGGGCGTTCCCAGCAGGGACAGTGTGGACACAGCCCCTGGATTTGGTCACCTTTGCAGGAGCACTGGAGTGAAACCATGGGCCAGGGAAAAGGACAAGGGAGAAGAGGACAGGAGGAGAGTGCAGGACAATAAAGGGGAGGGCAGGGAAAGGGGGAGAAGGACAGTAAAGAGGAGGAAAGGTGGAAAGGATGGGAAAAGGAAGGACAGGAAAGGATGTGACAAGTTGTGGCAAGGGGATGAGAAGACTGGGAAAACAGGCAAGGAAAGGGGAGGAGAGCAGAGGAGGACATGGAGAGGTGTCACTTCCATGTGTCATTTCCATGCTGTGTGGGGTCTCTTCACCAGTTAGAGACAGTTCTTCCTTCCTGCCCCTGCTGAGGTGTTGTTTTATCTACTCTCTATTACACCTTGAAGCTGGACAGGTTTTTTCACACAAATGGCTGAGTTCAGGGCACTCCAGGGTGTTCAGTGACTGCTCTGGTGGTTGCACATCATCTCCTCATGGATGGTCACAGACTCCAGGTACTCCATCAGTCCCCTGGAAATGCTCAACACAGCAGTGAACTACTCCTTGTTTTCCCTCCCCACCTTTAGCAGCCCAGTATTTTACAAGAGCCCAGAACTGGTTTCATTCTAACCTTCAGCACCAAAACATTCTCATGTGTCTTCATGAAAGGACTTGACCTTCAAATTACTTTACCTTTTAAATCCCTACTTACACTGAATCAAAAGGAGAGCTGTGTCTTCATCCCCAAACCTGGCACCTCCAGGGAGTAAATGTGACACTGAGGGTTCCAGTTCCTGTGGGTCACTCCTCCCTCTCCAGTGTGGTTACAGTTAATGAGACAAATACTGATGTGGTATACAACATCAGAATAAAAAAAATCCTGTTATTTTATTATTTAGAAGTTTACTTCTGAAGATATGAAGTCCAGCAAGCTGATCTCTCCCCCCACCTTTCCTCCACCTGAGGGAAGGAAAGTCTGAAGTTAAAGGTTCCATTTCCAAGGCTGCTCACTTCAACTACTTCAAAACCAAGTCAGAAAAGGGGCCTTGAGATGCAGACTGTGACTGTAAAACTGAATCCTCCCTGTATTATTTACCAAAATGCAATTTTTTTGTTAAAAAAGAGGCTGACATTTCAGTGCAAGACTGGGTCTCCTGTATTTACCTGTACTAGTGAGTTAAGAGAAAAGAAAACAAAAAGCCCAACAAACAACCCAACCCATGTCCCCTAATCACAGCATTAATGCACTCTATTCATGGTGTTAAAGCTCCAAACCACAGCTGAAATTAATTCTTCATTTTATTTTTTAAAGGTTTATCTACATTCCTGCACTGTGAAAATCAGTTTTTTTCAAGGAAAAAAAAAGAGAGAGAGAAGGGCTTGTGTCAGGTAGTGCAGTACGACTCAGTAGAGCTCCTTTAATTTCTTTACACAGTAAACAGACTCATATTTATACCAAACCCGCTGCCTGTTGTATTTACATGGACACTTGTACATATATACATGTTAGCAAAATACAGGGCTTCTCCCAGACCCAAAGCTGTGTCAGCTACACCTCTGTTATACAATTAGTGCTTAAAAAAGAAAAGCCACCTCTTTTGTTTTCTCTAAATACTAAAATTATATTTGTTCCTTCTCTAGTCACACAATTCTGGCTCCAGCCTGGTACTTGCAGCTCTTTCTGGCAGTGAGGAAGTGGATATTTTCAAGAGTCCAGCTCGAGTTGCTCTTGATTTTCACTAAGTCTCAGCATCAGCTGCTGCTCATAATAAAGGCTCTTTGCATAGTTGATTTCTTGGGACAGCTTTACTGCCAGAGCTTCCGACTTCACTTTCACCTGCAGAAAGAAAGGAGATTTTTCTTAATGTGCTCCTGCTGTAAGCTAAAACAGAATAGATTTTAGGTTTGAAGTAAGGGACAGAAAGGTTGCAGTGGAGTTTCCTGCTCAGGACTGAGGCTGGAGCAAGGAAGAAGCGTGAGGGAGCACCAGGTACACACACAGATATTCAAGGGTGAGAGCAGGAACCCTGTGCCATATCTGAGCTTATTTCCTTTGCCTTCCTTTCCACCTTTTATCTGGCTGGTCTGTTTGGAATGTGAACTGACTGTGTAGAACAACCCCTGAGCAACTTCTGTAATGGCACAAAACAGGAACACTGGTTCCAGCATCAGAGACCTCACAGTAAAAAAATACTACATGTGGGAGAAGATGCAACAGACAGCAAAGAACCCAAGTTCCATTTATGTGGTAAAGTTAAAAGCCTTTCACAGGTAAGTACATGTTTCCTTCTGTTACTTTTCTGCCTCCAAGAATATTTCAGGCTTTTCCTTTCTTCAGCTTTCTCAGGAGTTTAGGGAGCCACTTCTACAGTCCCTGACACCTGGGCAGCAGCTGTTTTCAGTGCTGACAGAACAAAGCCTGTGACTGAAACCCTTTAAACCCTTTGGGGAGGGGAGCACAAGGGGTGGCAGCTCCTCACCATGGGCCGCTGCTGGGAGGGGCCTGGCATGGCCACACCACTGCTCGTGTTCACAGCCTTCTTGGTGAGCTGGATGTACATGTTCCCGTGGTCCTTGGACACCAGGCAGTGGTACAGGTCATCATACCTGACCTCCAGGAATATGGAATCCCTGTCCATGCAGTCCCCACTCTTGAGGAAATACACGGCCTTGGAGGAGATGAGCACACAGTACCTGTCGATGTTCTCCACGGCGATGAAACTGCAACAAGGGAGAAAACGTTATTAGCTTAAAGCTAAAAACAGCAAATTAACCTGTGTCTTCACCTGCTCTGTGACCTTCAGAAGTCCATCAGAAAATGTAGCAGTGCAACATGTACAATTAATCTGTATTTAATTTAAACTGTTTAGAAATGGAGCTGATGAAGGACACTCACCTAGTTATAAAAAGATCATGCTGTAAATCAAATATTAGTGCTGCCTGCCTGGCCACCAGCTTTGGGCATTACAGGGACACATAAAAATGTCCTTTGACAAGGACTTAGGAACAGTAATTTCCTTGCTCTGGAGCACTGCAAATCCTAATGCTGAAGCTTAATTGCAACTAACTTCAGTTCCAGAGCTGGTACATGAAAGGTTTGCAGACATTTATGACAAGAGCTATCCTGTAACTCTCCTGTGCTTCCCTGCTCCCCACACCTCCCTGCCTTCAAAACCAAAAACAAGTTGAACCTGCTGCCAGGATCAGTAGCTGAAAAGAGAAATTAGCTGTTTAACAAGGGGTGAGAGGTTAAGCAGCAAGCAGGTTTCCCCAGGGAGATTAGGCTGAGTGATGAATAGGAAGAGGGAGAGAAGAGTGAGTTAGGAATATTGAGAGTTATGATGGCTGAAAAGGCTGGTGTGTGAAAGAATAACTGTAAGGTGCAAAAGTGAAATGGAAGTTGAACACATAAATGCTTCACCCCCACTTCTGATTTACTACTGAAATGAAGCTCATTAGTGGGGCTTTTTAAATGCTGAAAAATTCAGCAACTTGAATGTGGAATTATAGCTGAGCAGAGTAACAGAGTAGTGCTAAACAGAGTAAAAAAGCTCTGCCAACAGCCCCCAGGGTTGACATGCTTCTGTAAAGGAGGATTCTACTCTGTCAGGCAGGTTCCCAATTGCTGCCCTCTGAGCCACAAGAGGCCTCTGAGCCACATACAAAGCTGCCTGCAGAATCCTCCACTGGCTTAGAAATCTGTGACCTATGTCACTAACTCTGTTTCTGGTAAACAGAAAAGTTCCTCATCTCCAAATGCACCCTTGGCTCTACCAGTTAAATATCACTGTGCACAAGCTACTCTGATCTGGAGCCAAATAAACCCAGAGCTATAAAAGGTATGTTAATAGCCAAAAATATGGCAAGAGGTCAGGCCATGGTTTTTGTGGTATAAAAGGATAACTCCAGTAATTTTGTATTCCCAGCCCTCTCAAAGACACTGCTCTGCTCTGGACTTGCCTTTCCCTCTGTGCTGTGTCCTTGCCCTCACTCCCCTCACACTGGCAAAGGTGCACACACCAACTCCAACCCCCAGAGCCATGTCAGTGCTGAAAAGGGCACAACCAGCCTCATTAAAAAGGGCCTGGGACATGCTTTGCCCAGCTCTAACCTTGCATGAAGCTCCAGGAGAGAATAAAAAACCTGTGTTCCTTTTAAGTCAAACAAACTGGATTTCAGCATGGAGGAACCCAGGTGAAAGACAACATGAACAGAGTTCTGGAAATCAGCAGCTGCCCTGCAGTTTTCCATCCGAGTTCAAACACTTCTGGGTAAGGTTCTGCCTTTGAAATTAGTTAAATAGGATGGAGAGTGACGTTTTTTATGAAGTGTCACAGAAAACTTAATTTAAACCCAGAGCAGCAGTGCAGCTGCAGAAGAACAGCCTGGTGCCCTGGACAGGCACATCAAACACGAGGGTTTGAGGGAGGCCCCAGGTCCAAGAGGGCCAGGATGCCACCAAGGACACCACAGGGACAGATGGGCACTGAGAGCTGCCCTCAGGTCCAGGGGAAGCACCTGGGCACTGACCAAGGGTTGCATTTGCTCTGTAAGAACAACACATGATGCATGAACTTCTTACAAGACTTTTACTGGTGGCATGTATATATTCTGAGGAATGAAACAGAGGTCAGGGAGTTAATGGAGAAGCCCAGAAACATTAGCTAATTTGTAGTTCAGGCTCTACATTTTGTTCTAAGTTTGAGTCATGCATCATTACCTTTGCTCTTGCCAAGTGTTACTTTCTTCTCAGTGCCTAGTTCTTAAAACGGGTATTTTTAACCTTTTCAGATACTACTGCAAGATACAACTTTTATTTTTTTTAAACCCATACATCTACACTATTAAAAATATCTCAAATTAATAACATGAAAAATTAAATGAAACATGATCCAGTAGAACAAAGTAGAAGCAACCAGACCTCTGGAGAATTTGTGGGGTTTTTAACAACATCAGGAAGTAATTACACAATATTTTCCAGAAGTGAAACAGCGAGCCTAACTGGAAAAAAATGTGGAAACATTTAGTTAGAACAGTAGAGCAAGGTATTAAATCCCCTTTTATGGATTTAACTCTGAAGGAAAATATGCAAATAATCAGGTCTTCAAATGTGTTTCTGATTATGATACTAGGATAAAAGTCAGAGGCATAATTTTGTACTTATTTTCCATGACAAGAAACACTGTGTTCCTGCTGAATGATGTTCCTAATGGTGAGAGTCACAGTGAATGAACACTATGACTCGATGACAAAGGCCACTGCTCTGCTATGGGCTGCACTGGTGATTTTCTTTGGTCACAAATTGCTCTTTCCAGTCTCCCTGCCTAAGAGCCATCCTGAATAGGCACAAAGATCCTGAAAGGAGATGGAAACAGGATACCCCAAATGTGAACTCACAGGGCCACAAGGAAGGGGCAGATTGCAATCTCTTCCCCAGGCAGAACCTGGAGTGGCACATGGAGCCTGCCCAGGGACACTGGTGACACCAAGTGACCCTGCTGAACCTGTACCTCCCTCTGCCAGCTCCACCATCAGCAATTCTGACCCTTTGCCTTGGCAGATGCTCTGATGGGTGACAGACACAGCATCTGTCACACCCTCCCCTGACACAGCTGGTCAGTAGCTATGGTGGAGATTGGGCAAGTGATGAATTCTGCCTTTAGACCCCAATCCTTTACCAACAAACTGATATTCCCCCTGTAGAATCATAAAATAATTTGAGCCGGAAAAGCCCTCTGAGACCACCATATCCAACTGCTCCCCCAGCACTCCCTAGGCCAACACTAATCCATGTCCCCAAGTGCCACATCCACATGGCTTTTAAATCTCTCCAGGGATGGTGACTGCACCACTGTTCTGGGAAGCCATGCCAGGGCCTTATGACTTTCCATGAATGAATTTACCCCAATATCCAACCTGAACCTCCCCTGGTGCAACTTCAGGCCATTTCCTCTCATCCTGTCCCTTATTCCTGTCCCCTGTTCTGTGGGAGCAGAGCCTGACTGGCTGCACCCTTCTGTCAGAGAGCTGTGCAGAGGCAGAAGGTGCCCCCTGAGCCTCCTTTTCTCCAGGCTGATCTCCCCCAGCTCTCTCAGGCAGTCCTGGTGCTCCAGGCCCCTTCCCTGGACACATCCCAGCCCCTCCATGTCCTTGCAGTGCTGAGGGCCCAGAACTGAACACGTGTCTGCGTGTGAAGCCATTTTCAGGGTACATGAAGACACGATGGCAGCAAACAGAACAGAAGCAGCCAGAGTAGCTGTGTGTAAGTGGCTGTGTACTCACAACTCATCCTGGATGTTGTCTGTCAGTTTGAAGAGCTGCTCCTGCCCCTCTGCTTGGCTCTCCAGGTAGCGGGGCAGGAGCCCCTGGGGTCCCCTGCAGCAGCGGGGCTTCCGCACTCGCTCCGCCTGGGTCCTGCAGCAGGAGACACACACACGTCACTGGGGCAGCCCTGCCTTCCACTGACAGCCCTCTGCACACACAGCTCCAGCCTTTCCGAAATAAACAGCCTGCCAAAATCCCAGGTCTCCACAAACACAGCATGGAGATCCTGGAAGACTTGGATCTGGAAGATCTGGTGTCTACTCACACGTTTCTATGAGACATGGAACCGTACAATAATAAAAATAGAAGAATTTTGTCTACAATGAAAGGCAATTAGTTAAATTAGCAGGAAGAAGTGACATAAGCAGCACATACTCTCTGAAGATTTGGGGATGTATTTATCAACAGTTTTACTGATTTGACCATTTCTTCTCACTGCTCTAAAGAAAATAAGAGTGCAAAAACCTAGAGAGAGCTCTCACCGATGGACAGTGCCAGGAGACTACAAATTCTGTGGTTATGGAAATAGGAACATGCAGTTAAATTAAGACAGAAGAAAAATCCTCATTAATTAGGGTCCCCATAGCAGGGTTTAACACACTTTACCTTTCTGTATGTCTGTTAAAAATGACAATACACACACACACACATTCGTGGGCTGACAGCCATCAGAGGTTGATACTGGCCACAGCACTGCAGAACTGCAGGCTTGGTTCCTCCCTTAGCAGAATTTTGTTAAAAAATAATACTCTGAATTCCTTCAAGCTCCTGGAACGCCCTGCCCCTGAAGAATTGTGTTACAGGCTGCTTCATTGCCTGTCCCTTCCCAGCAGCATCACTCTGGGGCTGCTCCGTGCTATTTCACAGCTCTTCCAGGCTACTGCAGTTACAAATTTCCCAGCCAAATGCACCATTTTGGATTAGAATTCCAACCAGTATAATTCACATCTTGCTGCTTGTCCTTATTAACTTCCAAAAGCAGGAAAATGGCAAAAGATTACTAATCGAAGAAGCCCCTGTTGGCTTTTAAATCTTCCATAGCACCTACTAACAAGTTCAAAGAGTGACTGTCTGCAGCCTTAGGTGGGTTCTAATTAACAGTGGCCAATCAAGAATGTTTTGCTGAGACACTTTCCATCTTGCATTCAGGAAGGCTGGATAACTGGGACACAGCAGCTGCACCGTGCAGTGGGTTTTACATGAACCACCCTTCACACAAACATCTTCCTGTGCCAGCCTAATATTCTGTAGTTCCTTGAGAAGAGGGATGTGAAGCACTGCAAGCAAGACTACCCTAATGATAGTGGGATAGAACAGGGCTTTTAAATCCCACAGACACTGGAACTACAGGGAACACTGGTTTCTAATGTTTGGCTCAAAGCAGGTCAGAGAAAAAGTACCAGTGCTACAAAGGCACTGGGCACCAAAATGGATTTCTGAAGTTTTGGCAAATTTCTGAGCCAAGGTTTTATGTTCTGGTTTTGTTTTTAAATGGAAGAAGCACTTCAGAGCACAAGTGCATTCTCCACTGTGCCCTCCAAGCTCAGATACTGATCCTGGTGATAAAAGATCATTCCCTTCTTGGTGATAAGGCCAGCAGCTCTCCAACCCAGAGCCACTGGTGCTGGGCCTGAACTGCATAGATTTAGTCCATCACCCCCTTGGCAAACTGCTCTGTTTGGGCTGCACAGCTAATAACATTCCACACCACTTGATTTTTTTAATCTAAAAATTTGTTCTACTGTCTCAAGTTACATTCTGTAAATAATAAGCAACCCTGGTGAAATCCCAAAAGCTGCAGATTTGTCAAGCAGAGCGGGCAGCAGTGCCCACATCTGGGCTCCATTAGCCAGGCACTCAGCAGATCTGCTGATTCCTTTTTAATCAGCTCACAAAAGCAATACAAGGCAGGAATGCCCTAACGTCTGCCCAGCACAGCAGGGAATGGTGCTGCTGGATAGAGGCACAGAGGGCTGGGAGAGGGTGTTGGGAGGTTGGGATGAGCACTGCAGCCCTGCCCTGCTCCCAGCTGAGCACTGCAGCTCTCACTGCAGCTGACTCTGCACACTGGAACCAGTGCACAGCCTTAACTGGTTGGCATTTGCTGAGCAGTTCACAGAATCCTTGGGATTCAGCTGGCCGGTTTTAAGCCAGAAGTTTTGTAACAAACACATCACCAACCTGATGAAGGAAGTGGTCAGGTATTAGTGGGGATAATTATTGACCAATTCAGGTTGAGAAAACTCTTCAAGAGATACCACATGTTCTCCAGAATCACCTGTCCTTGTTCCTTCACTCCATGTTCACCCCTATCAGGGACCCACCCCACCAGGCTTCCACCATCACCTCTGGAGATGTGACTAAATACACAGTGGTTTTGAGAACAACCACTTTTACTTATCTTTGATGGTCTCTTGGACCTCAAAAATTTCCCTGAATTGTACCCTGAAAACATTAAAAAACATTAAAAAATAAAACTCAGAAGGCCTCAAACTTTGTATATCAAAAGATGTTGGTCTGCTAAAACAAACCATCCCTATTCTAAAATGATTTAGAAATTATTTACAAATTTACATCTTTCAGTTTCCTCAGTATCACACCCAGAATAATTATTCATCATGATACAACTTTAGGAAATGTAGCAACTTCTGAGAAAAACCAACGTGGACAAAACCCCATGACCAACACAGTAACCACTGGATTTAATTAACTAAGTGTATCTGGGGAATTTCTCATCTGGGTAAGAGAACAGCACTGGCAACCAGAGATTCAGAAACCCAGCCTGAGCATTCACACCCCAAATTCTGCTGTAAGTGCAAGGAGATGGAATTCTGGCACCTGGAACCAATACTGAATGGACCAGGCTCCTCACAAACTGGACCTGCTGCAGCACCTGCCTGCCAGCCGAGCCCCATGGCCACACCCTGGGGTGCTCCTGGCCATGGGCTCCCTCCCAAGGGATCCTTCAGCCCCAGGGCTCCCCCCAAAACTCTCTGGGAATCATTTCCTTTAGCCAGATTCAGTTCTTGCTGCCAAAACTTCAGCAACTGTCACAGCAAAGGTCCAGTCTCACCCACCTCATTATCCCAGCCCAGTTAAGCAGTAACTTGCTAGTTCTGATACAGCTAAAATTCAGGGTTTCCATTGTAAAGTAGTTTGGGTTTTTTTCAGCTTTGCATAAAATTTAGTGACAAAAGCCTGCTCTGGGCTGTAGCTTGATATACTGACTTTCAGCCTGGCAACGATTTTTATCCCCTTGAAAGAATTATAAAATAATATTAATTCAAACAAAGGAAAATGGCAGGTAATGTAAGACACAATTCAAAAGCTGCTGGTATTTTCAAGAAATAATAAAATCTAACTATTACTGACTCTGGAAAAAGTCTGCTTCCAAATACAGGGAGTGCTTTGTCCGAGGAGACTTCAGTGCATTTCAGACATTTAAAGTGACATGATCTGGTAAGTTAAGGGAGGAATAACCTTTATCTTCTACCATGAAATACACAACTAAAACACCTGGTCCACTTGCTTGAGTTCTAGACTGACTTGGACCTGCAGCCTTCCCTGAGGATCACCATGCCATGCACATGATTTCCATGAAATGCAGAAAGAGGATGGTGCTTGTGCCACAGACATGACTGGAGGACACTGCTCAAAGCACATTTGGCAGTGCCAGAATCAATTAAATGCTGAACAATGTATGTCTTACAAAGTGAGCTGAAAACTCAGCCATCACAGCAAACTCAATTCTGCAGCCACAGCTTGGGAACACATGGATAACAAATGGAAACAAACGTGTGCCACCTGTAATGGGGTCTGTAGTGCACATCACACCTCTGCACAGCACTAAAAATCCACTATTTCCCTGATTCTTTCCTCACTGATGCACTTAACTTTGTTTCATCTGCTGAACCCATGTGATGAGCAGGAATATTCCCTGCATTTACTAAGCAGAAGGGGAGAGACAGCAGATTTTTGATGTGTCAGTTCTCAGAGCCTGAGAACATTTAATGCCTTGGGCCTAATTTCAGGAAAACATGTGGCAATCTAGAAGATTCCCTGCTCCCTGGTGATTCTCCTGGTGCTCTGTTTCAAGGGGTCAGTGCAGTTGCCTCCCACCCTGTGCTGGACTTTGGGGTGCAGCTCCCAACAGGCAGGTCACTGATCCCAGAGATCCAGCAAAGCTCTGCCATGGCATTCATCTGCTGGCTCCAACACAGATGCTGTTAAGGTGTGTTAAAATGCACACATGGTACAGTCAGTTGAGTGCTGGATTTGGCATCAGAATGTCTCAGTTAGATGCAAGAATGTGTAAAATCACGAGCCAGACAGCTCCCTGCTGACTGCAGATCTGAGGAAGCTCATATGCGCCGTTTATTCCAGCAAATGCATGGAATATATTGTGCTTGTTAAACACGTTCCCAAAATGCTAGTTTCAGGCAGAAACATGCAAATAAATGGTGCCTAGGGTTAAAACCTCCCACTTACAGTCAAGTCCCTCCTCTTTGGAGGGATCTCCCAGCTCAGATGCTGCAGACCTTTAGCTGACCCGACATGCCTTTAGGAGAGTACAGCATGCTCAAGGAGCAACTGTTTATCATGGAAGTTGTTCCTGCCAGTTTCCTGGAGATAGAGCTTTTCTCCCCTTGCCCTTTTCTTCTGTATACCAGATCAAAACAAAATTAAGAATTATTCCCTGGGTTTGCAATTGTACATAGCCTCATCAGGTTCCAAGTTCAAAAGGAATTGAGAAGAGATTAATTAAGACACAACTTAATTATGACATCCATATTACAAATCCAGCATCTGGGCAAGGTGTATGAGCTTGCACTGTAGACAAGGCACTGACCCCAGCTGCAATCAGGGCATCAACTTCTGGCACTTGCCCCACTTCTGCCTGTAACAGCTGTGCAGCAAAACTCACACTTTCTCAAGCACTTTGGTAACATCAAGCTTAAGAAGTTGACAAAACATAACACTGCCATCCCAGCTTCCAATTTCCCCCAGACTCTTCCTGTACTGATTACAGGGATGAATGCAGCTGTCACCTTAAAGAGCTTCTTGTCGAACCAACGTGTTGAAAAATGCTCCCATTCACCTTCTTGACTCGATGTAAAAGATGGTTCTCAGCAGGGATTTCCTGCAAACACCTGTCTGAGAACAGGAGCTGAACGTGCCTTAGTGAAACCAAAGTGCCCAGGACCATAACACTGCTCAGCCTCAGGGCACTGGGCAAGGTTTAAAATATGAAACACTGTCTGCTGCCAGCAGGGCCTGTGGCAGATGGAGCATTGCTCTTATGTCTGTGCTCAGGGACTCCCAGACTGGGCCCTTAAAGCTCATCCTGTTCCAGCCCCTGCCATGGGCAGGGACACATTCCCAGGCTGCTCCAAGTCCAGTCCAAGCTGGCCTTGGACACTGCCATGGATGGGGAGTCACGTTTATCATGGTCCTGTCCTGTCAAGCAATATCCAGTTGTAGCAAATGCAAACACGGTTACTTCAAGTGTAAAATATTTCAGTCTAACAGAAATGCTTCCACATTGTATTCCTGCCTTTCCGGGAAAGCAGATCTACTCGGGGGGGAAAAAAAGACAACCAAAACGGGGGTCCTGCCCAGCAGTGGGACAGTGACTCTGGCTGTGCATGAAGGACTGTGTCAATCAACTTTAATGGCTGGATGTTTCTTCTCTTTCTGACACTCTTTTTGTATTTCTCAGTTACTACAACTAAGGCTGCAACAGGCTCAGCAAAGTGCTCTAGCACAAACCTCACCCAACAAAAAGCTACTCACGAGGTTTGTTTTGATTTTTAAAGTTTGCAGTTGCAAGAACAATTCAGATCAACTGGCTGTACTTACAAAACTGATAAAGAGCATTCCACATGTTAACAGCAACATTAGGTGAAAAAATTATCTATAAAAATACCAGCCACATGCTAAATGAGGTGACATCAAGGCAATAAATAGCTCCATCTGTATGAAAGAGTTTGCAGAACAACCCAGAAGTCGTCTCTGAACAAAAAAGTAACTATGGATGAAGTAGTGCTGAAATAAAAGTGGGTTGGATTTTTTTTTTTTCGAGTTAAAAAAAAGATCAGTTTTACATATTTTTCCACGATCACTTTATAAATCTGCTGCACATTAGAAATCAGACACACATGTATGTTTTCCAAGTCCAGAAAGTCGAAGGTTTACATTTTAATAGCGAAGTGCCTATTTGTGAATGGCAGCAGTGTATATTACAGGCAGTGTGAGAGGGTTAAACAGGACAGCCTCGACTCTTTATAAACTTTTGCCCTCTGGATATGTACTCATTGGCTGCTGTACAAGACTCGAGCTGTATTACACGCCTTAACGATATGGTTCAACTGTCGGTCAGGCTCGGGGCTGGCGCTGCGCCAGACCGCAATCAATGGGACACAAACCTCCCCCTTTCAGATCATCACGAAGGCTCATATTATCTCCTTTTTGTCGTGCTGGTTAAATTTATGGAGCAGAACCCCGAAGCTGCATTCCTTGGCCTGGGCCGGCCCACGCGGGCCTCCCTTTGTTTGGTACTGTAAGGAGCGTGCTTTGGAGGATTGCGGGGTTGTTAGTTCAGGCACTGACTGTTTGCTCATGACTGAAATGAAAAGAGTTCAGGGGAAGGGCAAAAGGACAGCACAAGTGTAAAACCCCATCCCAGCAGGCCCTGGGCTCCCATCTATCGCTCTGGCCTGGGACTGAACACAAAACCTGACGTTAACGACAAAGGGGAAAGTCTGCAGTACCAGGTAAACAGCCCGGCTGCACCTGAGCAGCACCTCGAGCTCTCCTGCTTTCAGGCAAGCCTGTAATTGCTACATAAATCTGAACCTTGACTAAGCTGTCTTAAAACACTGCTTAAAAGTGGTATTAGTTTTAAAGAAATGCTGGATCTCTTTGTTTGAAAATATAACCCATCAGTGCAAACAGCCACACAGTTTAGTATTTCCACCACTTTAAATACATAGAGTAACCTCATAGAACCTGATATTTATGATGTAGCAAGAAATTCTATTAGGACACAAAATTACTAGATATACAGTAGGGAGAGAAGATCTTTATTTTGTCTAAAATGGGCATTTCGTACATCTTTATACTTGGTCTGAGGATGAAAAAAATCCACCTCTGGGTATGCTCAGACACTCTCTACTCAAAGCTTTATTCCTGTTGTAAATAAAGGGCACTTCTTGATCCCACTCCTGACACCATTCTCATTCCAAATCCAAAACACAGCACTGTAACAGCTACCAAGAAAAATTTGGCTCTATCCTAGCTGAAACCAAGGCAAGATCACAAACTAAGGATGTAAGAAACCTGTAATGTGATCTCAAGGCAAAAGCACAAGGAAAGAGTATTCCAAACCAGCACAAGAAAAGCAAATACATACATGGAAACCCCCAAGGACTCTCAGTGGTTGTTCAGGAAATAGAAGGTGCCTGTGGACTCGTTCTTCAGCACACAGAATATCCATGCTTACCCTCATCAGTATTAAGAGTTGCCAAGAAGCTGCCCCAGACGTGCTGGAGCAGACTTGACCCCTGTGGCAGCAGCACAGCAGTCTCAGGCCAGCAGGTCACACAGCCACTCACTGCTGAGCAGCTCCTGCCATTGTGCCTTAGAAATAAAGAAGTACATAACCCTACACTCCTATTGCACTACACACCAGTCTCATCTTTCCTGCTATTTTTATGGAGTGAAAATCCTAGAAAAAGGGCCAGAAGAGATGATGAAAACTCACAGAATGTGTATGAGATGTTTCTCAGTGACACTGACCACAGCCTGTCCCCAGTACATTCCAGCAGACACGGCTGCCTTGAATAAAGCCTTTGTTCCTTCCTGGTGGGCAGATGCTCCCAACTTACCCCACCTCATTCTGAGCAGGCAGAGTTGTGAATTGGAACTGCAAATACTTTATGGACCAATCTTCGATGCCTTTTTAGTTGGTTCTGTTGATGGTCATGCACAAGTACAATTTTTTTTCTTTTCCAAATTGGAATTTCTCTCAATTTCTATTCTAGGATGCACCAGTGCAGACTAATTAAATTTGCAGCTATCTGGAATTGTTTCCACCCAAGGCAAATGTTACACAGAATACACCAAGACAAGTATACTTCAGCAGAGATGCTGTGATCTAAAAACCACTAATGCCAGAAAACGTGCAAAACACTAAGAAGTGTTCCTTTTACTTTTCAGCCTTTGTGTCCTAAAGCTTTGGATGAAATAGAAGATAATTAGAACATGCAGGCTCTAGAAATACAAGTATTTCCAGAAGACATAAAACTTTCTCCCTGTCTAGCTGCATTCCTTTGAGTTAACAGCTAAATACTGTGCACTGGGCACACAGAGTAAGAATTCCACTTTGTGAAGCAAATATTTCATGTCACACAAAGTTTAAGTAGTAGAATAAATCTGTGGTAAATCCAACAAAGGATTTATCTGCTCTTTTCAGAAGGAAGTTCATAATTGCTTCTATTTCTGATGGACTATTCCAGGCCAGCATTACAGTGTCTTGGATTTAACTGGAATACTACCCCAAGAAACTTTTCCATGGCCTCCAGAAGTGTTGCACTGAAAATGGAGCAAGTTCTGTACCCATGATGGCCATTTTCAGCCAGCTCTCCTTTCACACCTGACCAGAACAATACCACACAATGCATTTCCCTCATTAACTCACACCTTTTCCACACCAGTTACTGCATACAGCAACATCAACCTGAACCTGAACCTGCCCTGAAGCCAGCCCAGGCAGCAGTTTAACAGGAGCTGGGCATGGCTCACTGGATGCTGCATCTTTCACCAGGGATGGAAAGGCACCTGCCTTTACCTGTAACATCCTGGTAAATATTTGGGGGTTGTGGAGGCCACCACAGCAGGAACTCTGCATTCATTCATCCTTTTGAAATTACTTATTGCTACTAATGAATGGACATCCAAAGAAAAAGACAATTTCACATTTTATGCTCAGGTAACTCCTCAGCATTGCTCATTGCAATGTCTTCCATTTTCACTGTCAACACTCCTTTCCAGTGCCTCTGAGCCTTGACCAGAGTCTATCCAGGGTGTCTTTCTGCTCTCAAATGTTAAGTTAAACACTAATGTTTTAGTGGGAAATCCTTGTTTCTCACAGAATAGATGCTGGGATTTGGAGTGACAGCCAATCCCTCACAAAGGCTCCCTGTTTCATGCCAACAGACATGTCACCACTGGAGAACCCAGTGCCTGCACCATTTGCTTAAGCCAGGTTTTTGTTCCATTTAATACATTCTGTCACAGTAAAGCAAAAAGGCTTAAACACAAAAGGTTGCACATGTCTTAACTAAAGGTTTAGCCCTCCTTTTGGAATTTGAACCATCTACAGCCTCTTCCTTAAATGCAGGGTGCATAAAACCCCACAAGGACAATGTGAGGGAGCTGAACCGCCTCAGCAACTTAAACCCTTGAGCTTGAAAAAATGCATTTTTACAAACAGCTAATGGGGTTGTTTTGGGGGTTTCCTGTCTCAGACCCTGCTACTCCAAGTCTAGCTCATAAGCCCCAGAGACTAATCAAGGTAACATATGTAAAGTGTAAGACCTGTATGATTAAACATTGCCTAATGCAAGCCCATAATTGCTTATTTTTTCCAAAAACCTCCTATTACGTAAAAAATATTCCTACAGGCAGGTGTGAAAGGCACCACATCTATATAATATTAACTTAGGATTATGTTGCTTCTCTAGGTCCAAACACCATGGGTTTTACTCCCATTCCTTCCAAATAGTTAAACTGAGTTAAGTTCAGAAAAGGGGACAATGATAACTGACTGCAGACAACTGAGTATTCTAAACATAAATGGTATTTAGTAGTACTGATCCCTAGGAACAACCTCCTGGAGACATTATTCACATATACAGTGGGTATTTGCAGTAATTAACAAAAATGTGTTAAGAGTTTGGGCACCAATCCCACTCAAGCCTCTAAAAAGGAAAGGGAGATGTGTCAGTGCAGTTTGGATTCTCCAAATCATCTGGACTTTTGCTGGGTACAAACAATGGACAATGTATTGTTCTAGAAACTGTGACATTTTTATACATGAGACTCTAGGGTTATTGACTCTATAATAAGACATGATTAAGCAAACTCAATGTTTTAAAGCTTCATCTTGCTTTTACTGTATCCTGTGGGTTACAAAAGAAACCCAATGAAAACTAACTACATGCATCATTTTTTCATATCCTGCTTTATTGTGAAGAACAGAGCCTGTAGGTCCAATAAATTGTCCTTCAGCTCTTTGTTCCAGGGGGAGGGCAAAGGGAACAAACTGTGAGATGCCCAGTGTGTCAATGCTGGAGGAGGGCACGAAAAAAAAAGGAAGGAAAGCTGCCCCCTGTATTTCATTCTCACGCAGAGGTACTCAGGTTTGACTTCACTTTATTTCTAAAGTGGCATCACTCTGAAAATTTTATTTTTATTTCTCGAAATACTAAGTTTTATTTGCCACTGTATGAGCACGTTGAGCTGCAGAAGTGCAGAAATGTGGGGTGGCATCACAATCCATCCTCAGCCCTCCTGACTCTGGGTTCTCCAGGACAGGCACCACAAGCCTCAGCTGCTTGAATTCCTTCCAGACAGCTTTAAGGGGAAGTTGACTTTCCCTTTAGGAAGAGTGAACATGAAAAGCAATCTTGACAGATTCCACTCCCAGGCAAACACAATCAGCACTTGACTGACAAAAAGTGCTACTAGTTTATTGATGCACAGCAAGGGACTTCTGCAAAATAAAATCTGAGTAGAAACAAGAAGAAAACCTAACACATGCTTACAAGAGAGCTGCAGAAAAGAGAACCAGCTAGAAGGCAGAAGTGTCTCATGAAGAAAGAAGCACTCCTTGAATAGATAAAGGAACAGAGAAGCACTTTCTGTTCATTCTGAAGGGCAGCTTCACTTATTTAGAAATCATTTTAGGTCTTCGATGGTGGATTATTGTATCTTTCTAGCTAAGGAACTAAATTAGCTGAGGTGCATTTTCAGAAAGAAATTAAGGTTTTGAGATTAAATCAGCAACATTGAAGAGAAACAGGGCTGCATTTTGGGAACTGCTTCTCCCAAAAGGAAATCCACATTTACTTATGCAACAAGCAACAGTAGACACTTCAAGAACCGTGTCAGGATCTCCAAATGAACTGCAGAAAGCTACCAGTGATAAAATAAATCCTAACAGAAGAATACCAAACAGGTGAGACTGGTCACAGAAAAAGAAGCATCTACTGAGGTGCTGCAAAATGTACAGACACAAACACAGGTTTACTTAACTACAGGGACTTAGAGATGTAAAACTACATTTGGACTAAAAAACAAAGCTACAAATTAAGAGGCTTTTAAAACCCCAGTGAGGATACTGGGACCTGAAGAGGTCAGAAATATGACAGGAAATTGAATGGGATTCAACATATAACATTGCATTTCTGGGGAAAAATAATCCAGAACACAAACATGAAATGACAAGGAGATACCTGCAAAGCAGTAAAATCAAACAAAACTTCTTGGGGCAAAAGAGCAAGCAGGAAAATGGGCATCAGTTTGCAATGGGATATGGCAGTAAAACCATCCAAGACAATTCTGAGTGGCTTGAGAGCACAGCTTGTCCAGTGCAGGGGAGGATGGACCCTTGTCACTCCACATGGATGGGAACCTGCAGGTGAGGGATTCCAAAGCACCTCCACAAAAGCAGGGGAATAATGTGGACATCAGCTAATGACAGAAGATGGAAACCATAAAATCCAGGTGGACAGTGAGTGGCCACGGGAGGTTGGGCTGACAGTGAGGAAAAGCCCATGGCTACAGCTGTGCAGCAGGGAGAGGAATGGACAAATCTGCTCAAAGAAAACAGATTATCATGAAAACCTGTTATCCCACTGGGAAAAAGAAGAAAGTATATGAAGGAAATCACACTGCTCAAGTAATTTATTGATTAGACTGATAAATATATTTTCTCTCTGGCATATAGGAAAATCTTAGGAAGGGCTTACCAGGAGAATAACAACATCCCCGTGACCAGAAGGGCCCATACATGACTGGCATTATTGTAAAGATTTGTAAAGTCAGATCTAGATCAAGTCCAAAGTCAGGACCAATTCTGGGGCACAGAAATGTATAAGTTCAAGCAATGTTTATCTGTCAAACCTTAGAACCTCATGGCAGTGTGTTGGCTGAGTTGGTCTCCATATAATTAGTTACATATTTCCTACTTCTGCTTGGTGTCAACCACACTGCTTTTGACCTCACAATGCAAATCTCAGCTAACAGAGGGATGGATGCAAAAAGGCAAAGAAAGTGAAATTATAATCATCTGCTTTTGACATTGCATCAAACTTTGCAACCACATTGCACAACTCCAAGTGATGAGCAAAGGAACTATCACAGGTTGCTGCTTTCCACATGAAGTGCATTTAAAATAATCAAATATTTACATAACAATTTTCTGTGACCATTAATGGCTCTCCAATCTCAAACTAGTCTAGTTCATGGACAGAACTCATCAGAACTGGGGAGGTCACAGAGATATCTCCTTCTAATTTTGACATTGTGACTCAGAAAAGAACACAAACCCTTGCAGCAATAGTCCAAGAATAATCTTAAATGACTGACTGGGCAGAAGCTTGAGAGAAAGCCATAAACAGAGTTTCCTGCACTACTTGTTAGATTAGACACACATCTAAATATAAATGTTCTTTACTTGTGCTGCACCAGGACATAAAACTCGTTTCTAGGCGAGAGCTGTCCAAGCATATCCAGAGACATAACAGCTTTCTTGTTTTGAACTGGGCTTTAAAACTTTTGGCAGTATATGAAAAATATGGAAATAATCAGAACTGCTGTATGTGACACTAGATTACTTGGAACACATAAAACCTTCTCAATAAAGGTATTGAATCACAGGCATTAACTGTTTATAAATTAGATGTATGCTGCACTTTCACCAACTGCTTTATGCTCTCTTCTGCATTAAATTTAGAAGTAGTAGGGCATCTTTATGATTAGGTAATAAGTTTATAAGATTAGCCTTGAAAAATTCCAGCCGAAAGTAAAATTTTAAAAATATTTTCTTGCCCTTTAAACCAATCACATTTGAGACTACCCCCTTAATGTCTAAAGCCATCATCTGTGCCTCAGCCTGGTCTGGCTCCAGGCTCCCAATTCATGGCATGTGCCAGCTGCAGGAGTTCCAACACAAATCAACATACTTGAAGATAAAAAAGACTCATGTCCATGTAGCCTGATCACAGGAACACGTGCTGCAGACTGTTCCATTCCATTCAAGAACTTTGCTGGAATTAGACTACGTCTTTGAGGAAAGCAAACAACCTCAATTAAAATTCTTCATTCCCACTCAAACCTGATCCAATGGTTAAAGTCAAGCAGCTGAAATTCAGAGCTTTTTTTAAAATTCAACCATGTAATTAGAGAATTGCAAGGGACCTATAATTTACAGTTAGGTATCCTGCTATTTAAATGTAACTGCAATTAACTGGCTGAGTCAGCTTTGCAGCAGCACCAGGAACGTGCAGGGGCTAAGGGCAAACAGCTCTTGTCACACTCACGAACGGAGTCTTCAGGTGCTCAAAACTCCACTGGAGATCAGCTCCTGCCACGCATTTCCAGTCACATCCATCAGGGAAGGCTGCTCTTGTGTGCTGAGCGTGGAGGAGCCCCCAGGGCCCAGCAGTCTCCAGGCAGAGCCAGCAGCTCGGGCTGGAACGTTGCTGTGCTCCCATTCCAAACCACACATACTTGAGCAGTTACAAATGCGGCAGGGGAATAGCGGGACACGGCAGCCCAGAAAACAGACAAACCCTTTGTCGTGTGGGGCTCTTTAAACCCCCAAAAGAACAATTTGGCTCCTTCATTATATAAGCATGTAAAAGCCACACACCAAACAAAACATCAATGCAAGGTTGCTTACAGATGGAGGTGGCATTTTGGTCCCACCCCTTCTCCCCCCTCTACAATATCTACATACTCTCAAGTACATTTGTTTAGCTAAAGAAAGTTTTGATCAGACTTTTGTAGACTGGAGAACTGTAATAACTGAGTAACCTGAGAAAGGTTGGGGCTTTTTTCCCATTTTTCTTTTCTTTCCTCTTGTAAAAGATTGTTGGGTCAGAAACTTTACAGACTGTATGAAGACACTAAAATGATTTCACAGTGCTCATCCATGAAAACAGGATTTCAAAATCTCGTGGAAGCAAAAACGTGGTTCAGCTCATCTGTCTTAACCCCTTCTCTTAACTGACAGTTAACAAGGCAAAGAGAAATATTTCCCAGAGGAAACACAAGCCCAGGATCAGGATGGCTGGAGATCCTCTTGCCCTCTCTCCCAGCTGCTGTCCAGTTTGGCAACTGTTGATAACACCTACTGTGTGCAGGCTGTATCTCAAGCATGTTAAAACATGAATTTTAAGGATATGTGTTTCTTGAAACAAATTACCATAGACACACAGCTCAACCAGAAGTCCAGCTAACAGCACAGACAGGTGTGCTTGTCCCCACCTTTACATAAATCAGTCAGCCTGCCACAGAGAATCAGTCACAAAATTAAGGCATGCACAAGTGAAACACTGAATTTTCTCAGCAATGTACTTAAGAGTTCTCATTTAATTTTGTGCATGCAAATATACTTACTAAATTTCAATCCTTGACCTCTTGGTTTTACAAATCAGGGTAAGTCCCAAATATGTAAGACACACAGGTACAAACTTCCATTTTCAGAATAAGGCCCACCTAGGGTCATTCTTCAGGCCTCCTGCACCTCACTCATATTTCATCAAACTTACTGTTTACTGAAACCCTGATGTAAACCCTTCAGAATTCCAAGAGTGGTATAATACAACACAGGAAATGGAAAAGCCAAATGGGAAGACAAAACAAGCAGAAAACCCAGTATTTTTCAAACATTTTTCTCCAAGCTTTCTGACAGCAAAACTTTTTAGGGTTTTCTTTACCTTCTTCAGCACACAGGTCTCATGTACATGGCATAGTAATACAAAGGAAATTCTTGGCCACAAAGAGCACAAGGACACTTATGTCAGAGCAGCCCTTTCAGAACTCAGTCCTTTCCCTCTGCCACACTCACAGTCAGTGCTAATGAACACTTATTTATTTTAAGCAAAACCATCATTACTTTGTTGAACCCTCAGTGCTGACCACAGGAAGAAGCCAAAGCATCAGTCCTGATGTGCTGACACCTCCCAGCCACAGGGATGGGCACATACACGTAAGGGCACACAGCCACTCCCTTTCATTACTGAGAACTTCACACAAAATAAAAATTAAAACACAGTGACACTGCATTGATGACAGAACTCTTCAAACCTTTCAAGAGATGTTTTTCTACAGCAAAATGGAAGGTGGAGGTAGAGCAGGGAGAACTCCTTAATTTCAACTGTGTGGGGATTCAGTGGCAGAAGTTTAATCTTACTACATACAGCCTTTCTAAAAATTTTGCTTCATCTAATGGTGTAGGTTAATAATTCCTATTTTATGCTGCATCTTTTCCAGGCAAATTTCACTCAAGAGTATCAACAAATGCCATCTATTAAACAAAAAGCAAACAGAACGAAACGGGCTGGTAACAGCTCATGCTAACTTTGATTATTGCTGCTTTGCCTGAGGGAAGACGATCAGTTCAGAAGCTGCAGCAGGCATTAATAGCCAGTTTTATGGTATAATTGATTACAAACACCGAGTGGTGGCTGACCTGGGGCCGCTCAGGGTCGCTGTGTCCCGCACTGCCTGCGCGGTTTCCGAGGCGAAATCCAGCGCTCCGGCCACGGGCTTGGTGACAGTGCCCACCAGCCCCTTCCCCAGGCCAGAGATGAAACCACTGACCCCTCCTTCCGTCTTCACACCTTCCACTGTCGATGTTATGACACTTGTCAATCCTCCAATGATGCCTGGCAAAGACAAGAGCAGCAGAAAAGTCCAAAATTATTGGTTCTAGAACTTACAGAACCTCACCCACCTGATGTCATTGGTTCTAGAACTGACAGAACCTCACCCACCTGATGTCATTGGTTCTAGAACTGACAGAACCTCACCCACCTGATGTCATTGGTTCTAGAACTGACAGAACCTCACCCACCCGATGTCATTGGTTCTAGAATTGACAGAACCTCACCCACCTGATGTCACTGGTTCTAGAACTGACAGAACCTCACCCACCTGATGTCACTGGTTCTAGAACTTACAGAACCTCACCCACCTGATGTCACTGGTTCTAGAACTTACAGGACCTCACCCACTTGATATTACTGGTTCTAGAACTTACAGAACCTCATCCACCTGATACCCTCTGCCTACACGGTTTATTGTGCATTTAATTTAATACACAAACTTTCAAACTCAGTTACATTAACCAACAACTTTGTATATGCACTATTCATATGCATATGTACAGACCATATTACCCCACAGAAAAAGATTTAATTCATCATTAAATATGTGTATTTAAATGTATTTCTAAACTGGTTCATTTCCAGCTGCACTTACACCAAAAGTCCTCATCTATTGCACAGGTTAAGTGGTTACTTAGGATGTGACAAAATTTGATCACCACAAAAACTGGTACAATTTGAGACAAAAAACAACAGAGTGCATTTCTCCACTGGACTAAGTCAATTATTTTAAACTGGCATTTTAAGTGTCTTTGAAGTCAGTTTAGTGACTTTAACTGTGATGCTGCCAACAGACATTTTTGTGCACGTTTTCCTTCTTGAGAACCTCAACACTCTGAGAAATCAAGCACCTACTGAGGTTTCAAAAGACTTGGAACAGTTCACATTGTCTGAGAACACACTTTGGAGATTTCACATATCCATGATTAAAACATCAGTTTCTAGTGCCCTGGCTCAAGCACTCACCTGCCCAGCTTCCACCAGCCAAGGCTGAGGTCAGTAACTCCAGTACAGATCAGGCAGATCTAAACTGCCAAACTCAAGAAGCACTAAGTATTTAAATCTCTCCTCTTGAGCAACTATAGTTTATTATTAAATCCTGTCTGTTGAAATGTGGTAATTAGCAGATCCTTTATTTTTTAAAAAAACTGAATGGAAAGCATTTTAAAATGCCACAGACTTAGGACTAGAACAGTCCCACTAATTAATAATACAACACATGAAATGCTTTTATAACGGAGTTTCCAGCAAAGATTCACATATTTTGGATTTTTTTTCTCTGTTTCTACCAATTTATGTCAGACTGTTCAGCACACTGGTGTGAGAGGAACCTTTCATGATTCATTTCACACCTACAGTGTCTCTATATGACCAAAGCAAAAAGATTTTTCTCAGCATAGAAAAGATCCTCTTTTAGTGAAAGCCAAATCAGCTTTGCACAGGCTGCAACAGTTACACTGTGAGAATAACATTTAAACAAACTGAGCCAAGATGATGCAAAATATAAATATTTGATTTAAACTTGGCTTGTATTGATTTAACCTTCTTCAACAGATAAATCATGAACTAAATCGATGTGAAGTTCTGGCCAAATTAAAACTAGTCCACTGCCCTTTACACAAATAAATGTCTCTAGTTCTTAGTACACTGAAAAAAACCCACAAAATAACCCAACTGGTGAAATGTAACTCTAAACTGATGCACTGATTCCAAGAAACTCAGGTTTCTGGAATTAAAAGCAAACATAAGAAAGCTACAACCCAGCCATACTAAGTTTTTTTTTTCAATGTCTGGCCCTCAAAAAAACTGTTTGTGTGGGTATTTCACGCCTCTACAAAGAAACTGATGTTTTGGATGAACTTTCTTTGTCATTTTCATTTTAGTTTACCAAAAAGCTTTTACTTCCAGTTATATGTGAAAAACCCTGAGTATTAAACGTAGTTTCTATTGACTTGAAAACGAAGCATTGCCCCCACCCTGACCTGCCAGCACTGAAATTCAAGCATAAAGCCTCTGATAGCTCCACTGCCCAGGCTTCCAGCAAACACCCAGCAGTAACACCCACTGTTCTTTGCAATCTGATCATCCCTGCTAAGGGAGAAATGAGTTAAAATTGCAGCTAAGGGTTACCATGTGCCAGTCCATGGATTCCAGCTACAAGGTGCTCTCCACTGGTTGCAGCGTGGTATCGGATGTACTCCCGCTCTGTCTGATGTCTGTTATCCATGGTCTTCCCCAAACCATCCGACAAAGTCCCAGCAAACTGCAAGAGAAGACATTTCCATTATTATAAGAACAGAAGCTGTTTCTCCTAAGTAGATTCACTGCAGAAAATTCCTAGATCCTACTAAAGAAATGAACATTTATACAACTCATTTTGATACATAACAGAGCATGTCCTGCCCTTCTGCCATGGGGAAAGCTCAGAACTACATCAACACGTGAAACTGGAATCCTGAGGTGACAAGGAGGTGCCTCAACTACTGTGGCCAAGCCAAAACAAACCAAGTCGGCAAAAGATGCACCAAAAGCAACGCCCATGATCCAACTGCAACCCCTCAAAACGTAAAAGGAATGTTATTTAGATATAAAGCTTTTCCTCTGCAAAGATACGTGCAAAGCTTCAAGGCAAATATGCCAGTCATGAAACTAAAACATTTTTAAGAGCTAATTAAATTATTTTCAGTAACTCAGGGTAGAAGTGGCTGTGTTGTAGAAGGAGTGGGAGCCAGGCCACACTCACAGCACAGCATGGGGAGATCCCTGCCAGGATTCACAGCTGTGCTGGGAAGCGCTGTCCTGGTTTAAAGGACAGGTGTCTGCCAAGGAAGGCAGGAACCTCCCTTGGAATGGAGAATATTATCCCCTTCCCTCAGAATTCCTGTAACTTGGAAATTACGGTGCTTTCAGGCACGGATGTTGAGAAGGAAAGGCAGCTCTTTACTCGTATTTCTGTGTATAAGAAGACAAACCCCGAGCCCGGAGCAGCGGGCGGTGCCGGCGGCGCGCGGGCCCAGCGCTGCCCCTCGCTGCAGTTCCGGGCACAGCCAGCAGGGGCGCTGCGGGCTCCCGGCCGGGCCGCCCGGCGCCGGTGATTCCGCCGCGCCTGCAGGGGGCGCTGTGGCGCGGGCTCTCTCCACACGGCAATGGCGGCGCGGAGAGAAAAGGGGCTCGTGCTGCAAACGGCCGGGGGGCAGCTGGGCCCGGGGCCCTCTGCAGGGCACAATGCACTGCGGCACGAACCGCGGAGCAGCGGGGGCAGCACACCGGGGTGGCAAACACAATGTAGCAGAAACTCCATAGAAGGCTCTGCAGAGGTCGGGCGGACACGGGATGTCGAGTTAAAAGTATAAGAGGAAACACAAAGCAGCAACAGAAAACAGCGGGGCTGGGCAGCAGCAGCTGGGCTCCCCGGACTGCTGGGAGACATTCCCGCAGAACTCGGGGCCCCAGGCTTTTCCCAAGGCACCTGAGAGGGTGGTGAGGGTCCCTTCTAGGGAGCTTGGCTGCTGATGAGGTCCCAGCTCAATGGCCGCTCTTAAAGCAAAGCCTGACTCACGGTAGGAGAAGCAGTAAAAGACAGAACTCCATGGTGGCGGTGAATTCTGCCCGCAGCAAACAGCACAGCCATCTCCCCTCTGATCTGAGAGCAATAATGAGTGAGGAGCTGAGCCCAGCTCAGCCAAAATCTCATGGTATCCCTGCCCTTCCCAAGAGGAAATGCCCTCAGCTAAGAGAGAACTGCACCCTTCTCCTTCCTCCTCATCCCAGCACATCTTTTGTCTCTCTTACATATCGTCACTATCATCTCTTAGGCAATAAATGGGAGGAAATTCCCTAAGAAAAAAAAAAATCCTAACCTCCAGCAAGTGTCCACAGGTACCAAACCAAAAGCCTGGGGAACCCTGAGTGTGTGTGTGGAGCAATGTGACTCCTTACACTCAGCATGGAAAGCATGGGGGAGGACTGGAGACATGCTCATGGATGAAAGGGAACATTAAAACCAAACAGGACTTGTTCTGAGAAGTCTGACCATTGCTGTGTGTGAGTCAATGAAAAAGCACCAAATAAAAATGATCTATAATGATCTGCTGACCTTTAGTCTGATGTAATCAGAGAGGAACCAGAAGCTCGATGGAAGGAGGGAGGCAAGAAAAGGAGACAGAAAACCTGAAACTTGTCTTGTATTCAGGATATTATTAGAGAAAAGGGCTCCTAGAAGGAATTTTCCTGGAATACTCTCCAAAAACTATCTGTTTTTTTATTATATGCAGTTGGACACCTCCTGTACCACTCTTAACAACTATCAACATTTGTTATCTCCTTTCAAGAAATGAACAAACATCATCCCCTCTCCACCCTTGTGGAACGAAAGATCATTGAAAGCTTTGTTGTGTCTTCACTGGGGCTGTGGAATGTACCAGGTGCCACAGGAATGCCAAAGACACTCAGGGTGCTGAAGTCCCTGCATGACCACAGCTCTTCCAGTAGAAGGATTTCATTGTGTAAGGACCAGCCTATGTCTCATGGACCATCTCTGCACCCACAGCAGCTACACTAAAACCCCTCCATGGCTCAGGTGTGCACCAGAGGACAGCTGAGACCTGGTGTGAAACCCTGATACGCTGAAGATCACAAAAGAACTGGACAAACAGTTCATTTATGGGCCCAGTGCCACGATGAAGTTCCCCTCCTTTTTTTGCTGTTTCTTCCAAGGCTGTGTTTCTTTTCCACTAATGACACAATGTCCCAGTTTGAAACACTCCTTTGCAGCTTAAAGACAAACCAGTCCAGTGGCTCCAATTATCTAAACAAACAGATTTTAACAACAGGGATGAAAATGAAATCCCATGACCTTTCTTGTGACTTGGTCATATGGAGACTAAACAGAACATACTGACCATGGACTGAGTTACTTCTGACCTTGTAGTGAACTTAATGTAGATGTTTTTTTTAAAAAAATTCGCTTAGAAATACAAACCAACCTGAAGCTAGCTATGAACCACGTTTATAGTTAGGGGTTTTTCTGGAAAAATGCTTTGCTTATGAGGATTAGAGAAGTTGCTATAAAAATTGAAAGGCTCAACAGGTCTTCAAAATTCAAACCTCATTACAGAATCTCTCAAGACCTGAAAATGATTTTTCAAGAACACATTTTGGAAGTTACAGTACTGTGTGACTGGACCATCAGCCAGAAGGAATAAACCAATTTACTGATGAGAATTGGTAATCTCTCTTTAGAGCTTTCCTGCACCCACACTTTCCAGCTCCAATACCCCAGCTCTTCCTATGAGCACAACCCAGTCTTTCCTCAAATATCCCTTCCTCTGTGACACAAAATCTGACACCTAATTCTGAACAGCAATCCTGTTTGTGTGTAGACAGAATTTCAATGCAATAGTGTATTTTTTCTTAGTAAGGAGGAAAAAGAAAAGAATCCCACACACATAGTTTACAAGTCAAACTCCATTAGCTGTAAACCCAAAGTTAAACAGGAACATTTTTGTGTTATTTAGAAAATAGCACTGAATTACAGCTGTAAGCAAAACAATTTAAGGATTTTAATATACCAAACATACCATGAAATGTTTCCATTTTGCCCTGATTCAGGTGACAAAATCTGAACTCAGCACAAGTTAGTTACAAAACATGAACTTCATGTTGAATTACTTTTTGAAGTGGCTTCTCCTCCCCCCTTCCCTGGGACTGTTTGTTTCCTGGCCTCATTTAATAAAGACTGAAGCCAAACTTTTGTCACCATCTGCACCATTTGTACCCAAACCAAGGGGTTTCCTCAGTGAGCACAGTGAGTGGGTCCCTCCTGAGCCACTTCCAGCTGGGACCAGCCCCTTCTTGCTCTGCAGTGCAGAGTTTGCCAATTAGAGGTGAAATGCCAGGGAAGATAAAACAAGGGGATGTTCCACAGGCATTAGCAAGTGATGGGAAGGGCTACTGGGCAACGGGCCAACTCACCCTTTCTGTGTGAGGTTTACACTCATATTTGACTAAAGAGTCAGACTGTGGTGTCAGAGTTACCCTGATTCCTGATCTGAAGCACACCAACATCCATCCTTATCACCCACTACAGGTAATACCACCTGAGTGAAATACCTGCTGGGGATCACAACTTGACACTTCTTTTTAACTTTTCTGTGCACCTCAGAAATACCCTGAAACGGTTTCTGAAGTCTGTTTCAGCTAATAGGATTGTATCCACTTACACAATAAGGAAATTAAAGATTTCTAACATAAAAACCCCACAACTAACCAAACACCTGCACAACACCTCCTGCCCAGTCTGTCCAGCTTATTTATAATCATTGTATTGAGAACAAGTTCCTCAGCCTTTACCTCAGGATCAGAAACCTAAGCAAGCATTAGAAATTTAAGCAGTTTAAGTCCAACTTAAACTCTGAAGGGAGATGTGAGCACAAGCTGAAGCACAAAAGCAGACTTGCCTTTCCCTTCTCACGAGTCTTGCTTTTAGATGCCTCCTTTGGGGAGCACAGTATCAGCTGCTGAGGTTGAGGTTTTAAGACTCGTGAAAAAGCAGAGATGGTGCCTTATTGAGCTGTTAACCCGGTCACACAGCAAATAGGCTCCAGATAAACAAAGGTGACACCAAAAGTGCGACCCACCCTTGTCTTCCTCAGCTTTTGTTAATAAGGTGTGACCTGATAACTTCAAAGCCTACTCAAGACCATGTAAATGCCAACATAACTAAACACAACAGTCTGTGGAACAAACATGAAACCAATCAAGGGACTTGTAAAAAACAGCTCCCTCTTCTCTACCCTAATTTTCATAATGAGTACTTTGTCTACTAGCTGATGAAAAAAAATAAATTAGTCACTTGGTCTTTTATCTCTGCATTTTTCCCATTTCAGACATCCTTTGCCTTGAAACAGAACTGCAACACAATAATTAGTTTCAGCTAAGGGAAGTTACCTGCTTCCAGACCAAAAGGCTCCCAAGTGTTTCTGGATGAAGCCAGTGCACAACACCCACGTAGAAGTGAGTATTTTACTTGTCAACTTGGCCTCTCCAAACAGAGGGGAATAGGAGCCTTCCAGTCTACTGATTAAAAGCTCTGTCATTTCAGGTACTTAAAAGATTTCAACTTATCATCAGTACGTATTGTCTAATGCTTTGCCTATCCATTTTGCCTGGACAGAAAGAGAACCCCTCCTAAAAGCCCCAGGCAGCTGAGCATCTGTCCACCTTCATTGACAAGACACCCTCTGCCTCCTCTCTCTATTTTTGTCCCCAAAGCAGATGGTTCTTCCTGTATTTTCCTTCTACAGAGAGACACTGATCTTTTCTTCCAGGTCTACACTCTAAAGACACTTGAATCCCTGGTTTTGGTGCCACATCAGTTCATGTATGATATGAAGCTACTGACTGGTAACATACTGCAAGCAGAAAACATCTCCCACTGACGGGGGGGGGGGGAACTTCAGCCTACCTGCTGCAACATAAACTCATGCTCCCGAGGAGGGTGAAACATGACATTTTCCTCCAAATCCCAGGACATTATGTTACCTTGCACACTATCTTGGGATGAGCATGCTAACCACTCTCAGCCCTTCACAATCATTGAAGATGTTACTGCACTTCTGCAAGCCCAGGGCATGCTGGGCTCAGCCTCCTCCTCTGCACACTCAAATAAATCAATGATTCATCATTTCTTGTTTTACATTTACACAGTGTCAACAATCAATACTAACTATTCACCAAAATCTGCAAAAGCAGATGAAATACTATCTCTACAAGAAACTGATCTATTCATGTTTTGGGCTATTTGGTCTTTTGTTTTTCTTTTTAAAGGCACAATAATTAAGGAAGTTTTACCACAAAAGCCTCTTACCACTGACTACATATCCCTTGCTGTTTCAAGCAATAGAAGAAAAACAAAAACACCCCTATACAGTGTTTGTGAACCAAAGCTGGTGCCAAACAATTAAGGCTTATGGGGCACAAAAAGAATTCAAAGCAAATGAAAACTCAACTTTGGACTGCTTGTTCTCTCTAAGCCAGATGCATGAAGCACACAGCATGGAAAAAGGGTTTAAGTAATCTTTTAAAGTCTTTTTAAGCTCTTGGCACTGCCTGGTTCTCTAAGGACATCCCAAAAGGATAAATACACAATTATGATCTGAATCCAAACATTCCATTGTAATTCTAGCACCAGAGAATGGTACATCTACAAATATTTGTGACTGAGCAAAGCAGAACATTCCAAGATGGAACGTTAAGGGAGAAAGTGATGAAATTAAATATAGATCACTTAAAACTTCTGTGCAAACCTCACAATGAACTGTGTTTAAATCAGAAATCACAGGGTTTATTTGGTTCTCATCTTTGCTTTGCAGAACTCATTTAGAAATGAGTTCAATCCTTCGTGGTCAATTGCATTGTAGCAGCATTAAAAATCCCCTTTATTTCCTACAACTCTACAACCTGTTAAAGGTATTTTAGAGGAAGCCAATTTTTATGCTGATGTCTGTCAGTAAATTACAACGGTTACAAATTAAGCATTTGCCTATGGAGGCAAAAGTCTCCTCAGAGTGTACATATTCCAGGCTAAGGAGACATATACATGCTGTTAGGATTTGTGGTTAAAAAAGGTCATGCTCAAATCTTGCTGCTATCCTTTGCAAAGTGCAAAAATCAAAAAGCCCTGCCAGATTCTTAGATATACACAAGGACTGGGTGCAGTGGGACAGATAAAGTTGTCCAGTAAATTCTGCAGCCTAAGTTTCCCCACTTTTACTGCTATGTCTGAGGATGGATATGTAATGTATTTCTGTGACTTGCCATACAAATAACTTTTCGAGCAGCTTTTCTGTTCATCAGTACACACACTCTTACAGACTGGAAGCAGTATATATTTAATTTTACAAACTGGCCATCAGTAGGCATAGACAACAAACACAGCTTGCTCCATTCCCATCACAGTGGTCAATGGTGTGTTATACTGGGACTAAAAAGTGAAATGCTTTAATGCTTTTATTTGGAAACATAACAGGTGTTTGTCAGGTTTCAAAGGCCTACTGGTCTGAAGCTGTTCCCCAAAATGCTTTTGCCAAGTTTTTGGTCAGTCACTTAAGAATTACTTGGGGGATTTTAGCAGGCAAGATTGTGAATTTTGTTCAATTTATATACTCTAGACTTTTACACTTTCCTTTGCACATCAAGACAGATCAAGTCAACTCCCCGATCCAGTCCTAACCAGAAAAGACAGTTCAGGCTGAGCCCCCAAGGCATTTCTAACCCAGCCAAGCTGTGCAGAGAGAAACGAGTCCTGGCACTCTGAACACCACCGACACACTCTTAATTTAGAAAATACTAAATCAGCAAAAAGCGATAATCAGCTTCTCATTTTCAGAGCAACATAAACTTTGACCCTCTCCAAATTTCTGACAACCACGAGGAGCCGACGGCTTTTCCCAGTGAACAAACGCGCTCCTTGAGATTCCCCGCAGCCTTCCCCACCCCTATTTATGTCATATGCCCAAAGCAAAGGAGCTTTAATTAGCTCACATCCCATCGTTAACTGAGCTGCCTAATGCATGCTGACAGGGGCTGCTGGCGGCCGCGGGAAGCCCCGGCGAGGCGGCTGTCCCGGGGGAGCCCCGCTGCTCCCACCCCGCCGTGCCCCGGCAGCGGGGTCGCTTCCCCCCGGGGCCGCCCGGGGAGCCGCACCAGCAGGTGCCCGCTGGCAATAGTTTTGTGTTACAGCGCTCAATGAGTGATCCCTGCAGGAACCGCCGGCTGTTTTCACAGACACAGAAGGCAGTCAAAAGTCCACAGCATGAACTTGGAATGACCCCAATTGCGGAGTCACTGGCGGGTTCATCTGGAGGACAACTGTGCTTTATTAAACAACTAATACTCTTAACAGATAATTCCCCTCCCCCCAGCCTTAACTCTTACCAAGCCTGAAGGTCTTAATGTTTGTTTATTTTTTTGGGAATGGAATTATTTGCCCTCCTTCACCCCCCTCCTTAAACCCCTTAATATACTGAAAAACAGAGAAAAAGCCTGAAGAGATCCAGTACCTTGAGTTAATAGGTAACAACAAAGTATTCAGAGAGGCCGCATTAGGTTTGGTTTTAACATGATCTTTACCAGCTCCCTTGATTTTGATTTCCAAAAGCATTTCCATCTGCACCAACTTGAAGCACTTAGCCTCTTTCCAGACAATTTCTTTTTCTGCCATGACCACCTGTGACCACACTTGGGATCTGAAAGAACCTCCTGTTTAAAAACTAACAGGCTTTTCTTGTTCTACTAGATATTTTGAAGGGAAGCCCATGCAAGCACATTAGTTGGACCAGCCATCGTGTGTGTGTGTAAATAGTGAACAACTCTGAGCTGTTTGGATCTTCTGGTACAGCTTGGCCTTCTCCCCTGGCCATAGAAACACTGTTTTCACTCTTGGGGGATACACAGCTAAGGAACTTCAAGTTTAAGTCTGTACTGTTTAACATTTTCTACTCAACTCCACCACTTTAAATACACAGTAGGGAGGTGCAGTCAGCCATTTATCAAGACTGAAATGATGAATTTCAAACCCATTTTTTCTCCTTCAGATGCCAATGGTGGTACAGGGGATAGATGTGTCTGTCCACCTGACATGTAACCACTCAAAAACTGCAGGTTAAAACTAAATTTCATTTAATCTATGATAAATGCTTATGTCCAGTGTCACAGTTTATGACTTGGCAACTCTTTGCATACCTCATTTTAAATTCTCCTTTGTTCACTGAATTCTCCAGTGAGTCAGCAAAACAGAACAGTCCATTTCATTTTACAGGAAAATCAGCTGGCAAACCTCTTTGAAATGAAGCTCGAGAGCAGGTGTAAAACTTAAAGCTCTCTAAAAGACTCTTTTTTCAATTGTTAAATGGTCACCTGTACATTCCTCTATCAGCTGTGCATCTCTGTGTGTGCAGTTGCTGCATTGTTACAGGACTCTCACTGTCAACTGAGCAATTTCTCCTGGGTAAGGCTCATTCAAAGCTGCCACCAGTGTGTCAGTTTGCTTTTGAATGGGGTGCATTTAGGACATTAAGTCCACACTAAATCAGTTCTTCCCACAGAATATATCACCATTTCTGTTCTATCTACCCATACCCATTTCTCCACATAAAAATACACTGGAGTAAAGTGTGTTCACTTTGTGTAAAAGCTTTGTAAAAGAAAGGCTGAATTTAAACCAAATTGAGAAGAAAACTTTTAATCTAGATGCTGGCCACACACGTTTTATCCCATGGTACAAATGAAAACCAGGAAGAACAAAATAATACTTCAAACTTCTCAAAGATGATACTTTATCCCAAAACCCCTTTCAAAGATACTAATTACAGACACCAGATGTTCTGCACGTTAAAACTGACACTTTCTGTGGCTTATGATTGCCACTAATTGGTCATAAAACTTGCTGTCTTTTCAAACTAGCAGGAAATGGGGAAATGGCCTCATCTGCAATGTTCCCCCAGTACTCAACATTTCTGCCTGGGAATTTCAATTGCTTTCCACCTCATCATCTGCACATTTTGATACAGATTCTCACTGCTCTTGTGAACCTGCACGAGCTGCTGATCTGTGGATGAAATGCAAGTTAAACAAACGATAACCTGCAGTGCCACCTGGACAGCCTGCAGGAGCCTCTAGGCTACACTGGGAAAGATAAAGATTACACTGAAGAAAATGCAGAAAAAGCTACATTTGACCCAAACTGTATAAATTACTTTTGGAATAGAAAGGATTATGGTAAATGCTGCTAAATCCCAGTACTTCAATACCTCAACTAGCCTTTGTAAGGGATGATGGCCAGCTCTCCTGAAGGAAAACCTGAATTCTAACCTGTAAGGTTGCCCAGAAGGATGACATGTATTTCAGCCTTCCTCACCTTTATCCAGTAAGACTGACAGTAACTACACACATTCTGCTCCTAGGAGTTAAGGAGAAGAGCCAGGAATCAAACATCATTAAAACAGAGAGTGGTAGGACACTCAGAAAACTTACAACTCCAACACCACCATGACCTTCCTACAGCATCATAATTCTGTTTAAGACTCTTCTGAGGAAAACACCACCATATATTTCTTTCACAGGCTTCATATAGAAAGGCTTTTGTTAGAAGCTCCCTGACACCAAGATACGATTTTATTTTCTGCTACTTCCTTGGCATTTTGAGCTAACGTTTCCAGAGGTGAACTGCAGTTACTCCAAAGATGGGAGAATGGTATCAAAGGAGTGGTTGGTTAAATGAACTAAGAAACTTCAAACAAAAGGGAACCATCAGCTTTGTTTTAGAAACCTTTGTTTTTGGGTAGAGCCTGCTCAAACTGTACTTTCCTTCTGTGATCTGCTACAGCCACTTCTCATTTTATTTACTGCCCACTTCGTTAAAGTTAACGTTCATGCAAGTTAAACACTTGTTCAAGATTTGTTTTTAAATAATTCCTTTATTACTTCCTCTTTATTTTCCATTCAGTTATCTTTATCTTCCTGTCATTGCCAACCACTCAAGATTTTGCTTTGATTTATCTTACAAGGAGGGTTAAAATTCCCATTTCCCTTTGTGCTGCTTTCATGCCTCCTGTTCTACAAATGCCTCCATGCCAAACACTCACCTGGAGCATCCTTAAGTCTTAAAGTTTTCTTACCTGGTTCTAACACCTCACCTCTTTTCCTATCTCTGTTAAGCACCTAAGCACCTCTGCCATCAGTCTGAACTCAGTTGAAATAAACAAATGGAATGAGAGTCTAGGGCAGAAAGGTTCATTAGCCATAAAAGAAAACAGACACTCAAATGCAATTTGCTGCAACTCCACTCTAGGGAAGTTTTGGCATCTCAGGTGCCTGCTTCTGGAAGGAAGCCTTTCCCCCAGAACCCTGTGTGAGTCCCAAAAACCTAATTGGGAAATGCAGCTGTGACTGATGGTTTACCTTCATTAAGAAGCCTAATTAAACTGGAAACTTCAAAGTTCAATATAAAAACTAATCTCTTTCATGGAGTTCACTAAATTCTTTTTCTCAAGAGGAAGGGAGGTACCCACCAATTATTTCTATCCTATATCCTAACCTCAGAGTCATAACAGCTACACTACTATGTGCTCATAATTCCTAAAAGATAAAGAGAATTCATGGTAGAGGTAGAAAGAAATCAGACACATTAAATACAGGATTGACAAGTTGTGAATCTTTTCTATCCTTTACCACAAGGAATTACCCTATGTCAGCACAACACCTATTTGCTAGTAATGGATACTACCACACTTACTCTTCCATTTGGAGAGCACAAGCTACAGAACAGTTTTGTTCAGCTGCTAATTCAGTGTTCAATATTAATTTCTAAGTGAAGCATCTGAAACAGGAACACTTTAGGGTTTAGTTCTGTCATGCCTAACAGGGGAAATAAAAAAAGTATGGATGCAAAGAATGTGAGACATTTCTACGCATATGGCAACTATAGAAGGCTCCATTCAGAGGGAATGAAATTCCCTCTGGTGTCTATATTTAGGATCAAAGAACTTTTTAAAATACAGAACTTGGAATCTCTAAGGGATAAAAACTACAAAACTGTCTGTAGTGAACTTTATTTAACCTAAGGTTTGGTGCCAATTTAAATACGCTGCAGCTCTCCACTTGAAAGCAGGCATTACCCACTGCGTGCTCTGAAATGCATGGAAAAGCCATTACAGGGATAATCAGCACAACTATAAAATAGAAAAGCAATAAAATGACAAAACCAGATACAACTCCAATAGCTTACTTCTCGATTCAGTTGAGCAGTGTTACTTTGAAAGCCATGATTATAGTATTACTCTTTGTTTATCTATCTACTCACACCTTAATAGCTAACTCATCTTAAAATCTAGGACAGATTTTTATTTTAAGACACTTCATAAGTTAGGTAGTCAAACAACCAAATGGAGATTTTTCCCAGTCCTCAGTGCCTGTGCAGGACACAGGCTCCTCTAGTTCTGGCTGCTTTAGTTACCAGATTCACAAAATAAGCTGCAAAGACAAGAGCCCTCTGTAGCACAGCTGAATCAGGTGAAAATTTACGCAGTAAAAAATATACTTTAAAATACCTTCCCAGAGCACCAAGAGCAAGATGAAAGTGACCTATTGTTTCAGTTTTGTTTCTCTTGACTAACTCAAATTGTTTTTTCTCTCCACATCGTTTTCTTTACTAATACTTTACATATCCTAGACACACTCATAAGGCACACACAAGGTAGAACAGAAAGTAAAAGACAAATTTCTATGTTGTACCACGAACATAACACATCCCAAACTGTACTTGAAATGCCATTTTTTTTATCTGATGGACATTCCTGGCTTAGTTTTTGAGCAGATTTAAATGCCTGAAAGCAATGCAACACATAAGGAAGAATTCAACCTGACTTTTGATCCTTTTTTATCATTAAGTGTTTTCCTTGTCTTCTATGAAGCAGAATTAAGATTCAACCTTTGGAAGGAGGATTCATCGATCACAATGTACTACTAAGCCTTCTTAAATTATGGATTTCTCTCCTTGTTCCAGAAGGACAAGTACATAAACCATATAAAAAGCTTTGAAAAGGGAACTGTGTAGGACTTGCATCACAGAGACATTTCTGATAATATCAAGGAGAAAGAAAAAAAATACCTGGGAAGACAAATAAATAGTACATGGGATGGTTTTCAAAGGTATAAATGGGAAGCAGGCCCTCAGCTCCTGTTGAATTTTGAAAGGAGTTCAGCATCCAACTGCCCTTCTGCCTTTGAAAATCTTCTTTCACAAACCCCTTGGTTACAAATGACTCCAAAGTTCAAAGAATGACCTTGCCCTTGTGGGAAACAGAGGAAGGCTCGTGCCTTTTAAAGGAAGATTTATGGGACTGTTGCTGCAGATGTGACTGCCATGAGGAAACAACACTTTATAGAAAGGAAACTCTAAAGAAACATACTCTATTGGGTGGAGTGGATGGGTCACCAGAGACCACAGCCACCAGGACAAAACGTGGACAAAAGTACTCATCTGCACACAGATCCAGCTGCCTTCCAGAAGCTCAGCAAGTCTTCTAGCAGACTGCTTGTACTTGTAGTGCTGAGAATTACAGCTCCACCTACTAGGTGGTGAAGGCAGGAATATCAACACAGTATTTTGCTTGAATTTCTTGAAACTCTGCAAAATAGGCTAATGCTAAAAAGAAGGTAATTATGACAGAAAATGTGCATGTCATCCTTCCTCATGGCTCAGCTCTCTGGGTCAGATCCAGCTCTGCACTTGGTGATGGACTAGGTTTGATAATGTTAGTCTTGAGCTCTCTGTAATTACACAGACTCTGCATTTCACATCTTCTGAATTACCTTTTTTCACTAAGGAGGGCAAAGAGCAGATTTCCTTGTATACAAGTAAGTGGGAAAGATTGTTAAAGCCTGAACCCTGACAGTACACACATACTGTTACATGTTAGGAAAATGAAAATAATAGAAATTAAAGAATTTTCACAAAACCAAACTTACCAAAAAAGCACTACTGCAGTTGTACCCATGAAGGGGTTCATGCTGACACACCGTGTATGTAATAAAACATTTCAAGAACATATGTTTGCTAAGCATTAAGTACAGCATAACCATGATCCAAACTGCTTCCTGTTTCTGACTCTTGCCTCAGATCATCCCTCTCTTGGGCACTAAATACAGTTATTTTCACTGATATAATTGAATTCAATCAGCTGTTATCAGGAAGGACAAGAGAATGTTCACCATGTTCACTGTGGAATTAAACTACAGATAAATAGAAAGCAATTTAGAAACTTCTTAGTTTGTTGCTATGTGGCACAAAACCCCCCAAACCTCAAGTGTCAGCATAATAATTGCTATTCACATTAGCTTAATCACTTCCCAAAAATAACTAACAGCTAACAACTCCTGTTTTACCAAATAATCCCTTAAATACTCCACCTTTCTGTAGTGCTCTCTCCCTCTATGTAGATTATGTATACATAATTTCACACAGCTTTGTTCATTTGCATGTTATTTCTCACTTTGGTTAACTGTTGATGCAACTTGCAAGTATCTGTACAGCAATAATAGGGCTTTGAGGGGTCCACTGACTCCTGTTTCTGGCATCCCTAGATGTATAGAAAGGATTTAAGAAAAACAAAATCTACACTTCAAATACCATTTTTACAAAACAAACAGGACATAAAGCACTTGAAGCTTGTCAACAGATCTATTTGACTTCTTGCCATTTTTTTGTTTATCGTTATAGCAAACTTTAATATCACAATTTTTACCTTTGCAGCAGAGTTTGATACTCCATGAGTGACATTTCTGATGAGACCACCCACATTGCCATATTTTATAAGTCCACTAACACCTTCTGAAACATCATTCAGCAGACCCATAGGGTTGCCAAGGAAATCCACAGAACCTAGAATCCTTGCTGCCTGACTCAGCAGCTCCTGTAAAATCAAGAGGAAGAATGAAGTATTTCTTATTGATCACATTAAACACCAGCAAGGCTGATGGCAAAAAAAATAAACATCCCACCCACAACAGAAGCTTATGGCAACCCAGGTAGGTTTACTAGAGAAATCAACACACAAATACCAGTAAAATTAACAACAGTTTCATCTTAAAATGCAGTGTATTCTCAGAATTCTTCCAGGATATTACTTCTCCATACACCAAAGAAGCAACACAGCACTTACACTTAACAGTCAGGAAAGAGTTCCCACATCCTCAGTGGAGAACTCCTCAACCAAGAGAAGTTCAACCTTTGCCACATAATCTCTATCACACTGACCTCCTGGAAGTGTTTCAGAATGTCATTAATGATGAACTCCTGAGTTTCATATGGATGGACCCGAGTGAAAGGATCCAGATTAATCACAGCATCTTCAAATCGGATCAGAGGGAACCCCAATGTGCTTTTCAATGCCTGAGTAAATAAAAGATATTGCCATTGTAATTCTTCTCTCTGCTTCTCATTCACAGCACCCTTTAAATGGGTAACAAACCAAAATCTGAAGCTGCTGGAGTTCTCTGCCACTGCAGAGTGGACACTGATACAGAGAGCAGTCACCCACAAACCTTTTCCTTCTAAGCATTGATAACTTCTCAGCACTGCATTTCTTCAATAACTCAAGAGTCACTAAGTTCCCAATGCAATCTGTTTCCCACACTTGATAGGAATATTTCAAACCAAAACGTGTCCAAGATTCCATCTATAACTTTGCTATATTGTTCTAATGTTCAATTAAACTCTAACCCTAAATGAATTTCCTTGACAAAACTGGCTCTTTTCCACCCTGTTGAACTTCTGTGAAGGGATTAAGTGTCAGGATGAGCTAGAATAACATACATAATTTCCTGTAAGCCTGAGGCTCATTTATGTGGTCTAAAGAAATTCTTTAAACTAGCTTTTCCCATTATTTTTCAAGGAAGAAAACAAAGACTGTAATTAGCTCATAGGCCATCTGTACTTTGTACAATTTATACATAAAAAACCCCACATTTAAAGTGGACAGGCTATACATCTAAATACAGATACACAAAAATAAAATGGTTTTGAAAAAAAATAAGAAAACTAATTTTTTAATTAGAAAGAGGCTCCTTCTTCTTCAGGTCTTGATAATGGCATCTGCACACTCACCAACATGAACTATGAAGAAGGCAAAAAGCTTCACACTGATGTTTTATCTTTACACATTAATCACCAAAGCTGCCTGGTAAAAGGAACACGAGGTTTTGTGCCATCTGCAGGCAATTAAGGCAAGTTACAGGTCTGAGTAAAGTTTGCAAGTAAGAAAAGAGCTATTTATTTTTTCAGTAAATGGATGACCAACCAGAGTAGTCCTCATTATTCACTTGGGTAGCAAGTAATTTCCTGTTTAACTATCAGATATTATATGAGGCAACTTTGTTAATACTGGTACCTAATAAAAATAATCTGTCTACACCAAATTACCAGACAGCCATGTCCAAGCCAGAAACATTAGAGGTAGTTAGAAAAACTTCCACAAAGGCTCTACTGTGATTATTCTCTCCCTCCTACCCTGAACTCTCCTGTGCTACAGAACTGAATTGAACTCCTTCTGTGAAAGTCAATATACAGAGTATGCAGGGACTGTTAACATTATGGGGAAAAATGTATATGCCAAGTTTTCCCTTGGGAACTCTGCTGGCTGCTGCCAAGATGGATCCATGTGCAATCCTATACCAAGGGTGGTAGGAAATGCAAACAGAACAGTGCACAGTGCTGGGCTCTTAAAGGCACTCACCACTAGTTCTGCTTCCTCAGTCTGCATTCCAACTAATGGAATTACCAGGGTTTTCATGTTGGAGTGCAGCTACATATTCAGGACACTGTTGCTATTATTCAGCAGTAAGGAATATCACAGCTAAGGGATATTATAGCTAGAAATACCACAGCCAAGGAATATCCCAACTGGCTATTGAACTGTCCTCAGCACAAGGATTCTGTACAAATAATACAATAATGTAGGGCTGGTGATCTTCTGGATCATCTTGGTAAGACTCCATGACATGACATTCATTACACAACACTAAACTTCTCCAGAAGCTTCTCATCATGATGTCCTTCATATCAAGGACAAAAAAAGCCCAGTTGGTGTCTCAGTTTTGGTTTTTTGAAAAGGCAACAGCTCAGTTCCTCCACAATGGGGAGAGGTTTTTATGGTTTGGTTGATTGGTTTTGTTTCAACTCTCCCACCTTGGAGGGAAGTAGAAGAACTGAAGTCTTTCTGACTGAAATGTTAAATTAAGGATTTTTGAAGTGGCTGATTTGATTGCTGCCACTTTATTGTGTCAAGAACGTCCTAACACATGATTTGGGAACACTGGAAGAGATTATGTTTTGGCCATAATCTGGAATCCCTGGTTCACTTACCAACTATGTCAGAGTTATGACCATATTAAAAACACCAGACTTCTCACCTATTTTAAGTTCCTATCAATCTCATTTCACTTTAATTTTTGACTATATTGCACAGTGCTCATGCAAATTCTCTAGTTCCAATGAAACAACATTTTTTGGATTAAAACACTCATAGTTGTTCTGTACTTCTATGAGTTGAATAACTTCTTATTTTATGATAGTAATTCCCTTTAAGCTCTTTACACTTCCATTATTGTAACTAAGGTCCTTTGTAAAGCAGTGAGTCATTAGGTCCAGCTGGCTGTGCTTCAACTGAAATTACAAAAATGAAGGACTATTACAGAAGAGACTGGAAATTATGCTAATTCAATGTACCTTGAGATCCAAAGGGAGCTTGTTGGAAGTGAAGACACTCAACTTGATTTGAGGCACACTGATTTTCAGATTTTCAAAGTAGTATCGTTTTTGTCCTCCACCTTGTTCAACAACCTTCTCATGGAGGTTTTCATCATACTTTTCAACCTCTGCATCCAGACAAAACACAGGAATGAGAACCAATTAAAGATAAATAAATATGGAGTTAGGAATGCATACTCTGTTAAGAGTTAACAATCCTCTGCACAAATAAAACTATGTGTGACTGCTGGTGTAGCCAGCAAAATTACTCATGCCTTGTGACATGAAGTTGACCTCTGAGGCTCAAGAATTTTTGTCAGATCTCTCTGCATCTCTAAAACCTGTTATTTGAGCTTTTAATCTCACTTCTAATTTCTCTTTATCAGCACACAGAAACAAGGAGGTAACACATGACTTTGCAATTTTCCTACTGTGCAGTCATGCTCTTACAGTCTGTTCTCCTCCCTCTACTTTCTCTACAATTCCTTACACACTTAACTAGGAATATAATGTACAAAGCAAGCTTTCAAATATTCACTACACAATGGACAGCATGCCTACATGGAAGACATCAAATAAATCGATTTATATGGAGAGTGACCCAAATCGAGTCAACATTAACAGGGCTCATGTTATTTGGAAGAACACCTGGGTGGTGTGAGGAAGCAGGGCAAAGACAAAAGATGACCACATCTTTTGAACTCAGGTTTATGAACAATAGAACATGCTAATTGCAAATGAGAAAATTATTTTTGTCTGAATCTAGGATGACACCAGCAGATAAACTACAAATAATGTACAGTAAGTAAGGAAAAAAGAGCAAAAGGAACAGGGTAAACCAGAAAAAAGGGGAGATTAGTTAAAAGGCTAAGAGCAAAAGTCAAAATTTTTAGTTTTCCTTCATCACCAGAGATCTAAGTTTGTAAGTCCTCTGTGAAATGCAAAACTGTTGTTTTTCCAGAGATAATTCAGAGAGTAGTGTGGATTAGCAAGTCAGAGCTCTGGAGCATCGTTTGTGGGCTTGGCCCCATTTGGAATCATGCCAAAAAAGTGCTTTTCCTGTGACAGTTATTATGTAACAGTACACAGGCTACTGCATAATAGAAGTGACTTTTTCAATTGCCACTCCAAAACAAACATTTCAAAAAGTTTCCAAAGCACAGATAAACACTAAAATAGGAGGATTAGAATAGCATCTATGAGATCAGGAGATTGAAAAGGTCTGTCTTGCCTCAGTGAATGAACGAAAATTTACATTACAATTAAAACCAGGGGTATGGATGCCACAACAAAGGTCAGACAAAATTTTCTTGCAGTGAAGCAACAGGAACTGCCCAAGGAACAAATTAACACAGATCCCACTTCTAGCCCTGGGTTAAATAAACAAACTAAACAAATCACTAAACAAAGTGGCTTGCTAAATTAATGACACAATTTCTTTTATCCCAGTTCAGATGAATCCAAATACAGGAAGTGAAAATGAATACTAAACTCCTTCCAGAGACAGGCTGTACTTGGGCCATCACCTGAGCTCTGCAACAGGCACAACATCCATGAACAGCTTCCAGGGGCCACGAGGCATTTCCAGCTCTGTTCAAGACTGGGAGGTTCCACACAGCCAAGAGTGTGTTGTTGTTTTCTATTATTTTATATGCAAAGATCATAATACTTCTGTACATTGGAAAACTGAGCTGTGCAATTCTATACCACACCTGATTCTGCCTGGTCGTAGCCAAAGAAACTCAATAGCTTCAGAAGCAGTTTCTCCTCAATTTGAACTGTGAACTTTCGGGCAGTGATCATCAGATGCTACAGAGAGAAACAAGTCTCAGTTTACAGCATTAACACCAGAAATATAATCCCTGTAAGCTATTTAAAAGGACAACATGTTCTATTTCAATGGAATATTTTCACCTTCATGGATTTGCAGCAAGACTCCCACCTTCAAAATGTCTCTGGTAGCTTTCTTCACTTCAAGTTATCTACAACTAGTGATGATGATTTCAATTCTGTGGAAGGCATTGTGCTTTATTATCTAATCCTAACACTTCAAAATCTTAGCTGCATTTCCAACACTAAAATCAGCTGCTTTTCAAAACAGAGTCAAAATACATGTGTGAAGATTCCAAGTGAGAAAGTAAATCTTGACAACCAACTCAGTTTTGCCCTCACAGTACATACCACAGTTGGTGGATAAATTTACAGCCAATGTTTCCAAATGGCTGCAGTGCTCAGAACTGGGTTTATGCAGCAAGATAAAAGCTTATCAGAGGGAATTTATAACCCTGTAGTCAACTCCTGAAGAGCAAAGCACAGATATTCTGGTTCACTGCACTACAGTTCTCAGGAGAGAATAACTGCCTTGAAAAGGAAGGTCACAGACATGGACAGACAGGGGTCTGGACTGATCTGTCACATTTTTAAACATACTTATTACCCTGTTCATCACTGTACTGCAGCTTTAAATATCACAAACATGAGAACGTGGACACTGTGTCCTTTAAACTTCAGAATTGATTCAACAAAGTGGATTTCACAAACCACCAAATTCAGATTACAAGTAAAAATTAAGAACAGGAAGGGTCATTTAAGCAAAGAAGTATCTATGTTACACAAACAAAACATTGTGGTTTACCTTGTATATATCAGTCAGTGCATTTTTACTGGGAAATTTCATGGCATTGACTTGCACAGCAGGCCCAGGGTCCAGGGGCTCATTCTCACTCACCCTGGGTGTCAGAAAGAGCATAAAAGGCCGTGTAGTGCCAATAAGTTGGTTGTCCACCTACACAATGGACAGAAAACAGAATTGAAACTCCAGTGGTATTTAGGAATTAAAATCTCAATCACAGCTATGAACATCTTCCAAACTACTATGAATCAGATAACTGAAGAAGACCTATGAATAAATGAAATTGTTTCAAAATGGCAAATACCTGTATATCATGCACACTGAGCTCTAGCACCTGACTGGTCGAGAGCTGAGTGTAGTGGACATAAATTCTGGTGAGGCTTGCAAAGACAAGCTCTTCAGGGACTTTGTTGACCAAAGACAATCCTATTCCACCTTCCAGTTTCACAAGCACCTGAGAAAAGAAGGGGAAAAAACCCACCACTAACAAACCAACACTGAAAAAACCTCTGATATCAAATACACAGTTCTGCAAAGAAATTATTTTTCTAGGACCATCTCCAGAGAGACTGAGCAGCTCACTGACAATTCCTCTTAGAATCAAGAGGTTTAAGGCACATTAACCCCAATTCTAAGAATGAGAAGTTGTAGCAGGAAAATCTAAAGTTCATAACACAAGGTCATCATCAGGAGAGGTTACTGACAATCATCCCCCTTCTGAAATCTCGAAAGGAAAATTAAAATAAAAAAGACAAGAATTAGTTGTCATATCTTACTTCCAACTCCTGCTCTGTATCTGGATTTTTGAACTTGCGCAGATCTTGTTCTGTAACTGGAAGTTCTTCTCCCTCACTGAATGAACGATCATTTCTACGTTGGTTAAAATCAGTTATCTGAAAAAAAAAATTACTATAATGATCTTTTTCCTATATATAAATACCAGCTATGTTGTCCTACCTTAGCATATTATCTTTTTAAAAAATTAAGGACAAGGAAAACTTTAATAGTAACTACTTCTGGCTTATGATATTCCCATCCCCTTCATGTCTTTCATAAGGATTTAAAGATGTAATACAGAAAAATAGTATTTCCAGTAAAAGCAAAGAATGGAACTAGATTCTAGTTAATGAAGGACTGTCACCTGCAGGACTCTGGTGGGCCCATCTCGGATGACTCTCACAGCCAGTACTCCTGAGCCAGGCCTCATCTTTTGGTTAGTGAACTGCTGCTCAGGTGGAACTGGCCCCAAAAGTTCAAGTGAGTTATCAGGACCTAGAACAACTTCAGCTCCATCGTGAAGACCCTGTATTCCTCCCTTTGCCTGGAGAAAGGAAAAAGAGTAAGGGAAGAAAATTAAGTAATTAAATGATAGATAAATACATCAGATAACTATTTACAGATATTAATTTAAAACCGTGTTTTACTTTTGTCTCCTTATTTGTCAGAACTAAAAGAAGAGCAGTTCAGCAGCATTTTACTTGATATTACTCAAGTTTCTGCTAACTCATGTTTAATCAGTTGGCAGATAAAAGAAACAGCCAAGATCGATAATTAAGTATTCCCACTGCATGTTTAAAACTGAAGCTATCACATCATCAAGGGACATTGGAAAGTCCTTCCTGAAAAGTTTTCCAAAATTATAGGAAGCTTTTTGAAAGGTGAACCCTGGACCTGTAGATGAGAATGTAAATCCTTACTAAAGGATTTACTGTCTGAAGACAGCAGTACAGAGCTTTATTGGTTGCTTCAAATAGTAACTTACTATGCTGCAGTAATTTCATCACGAAATGATCAATGCAATATCACAGTACTAACTACTTTTCTAATTTCTAATTAATAGTGTAATTATTTGAAATTACTAAGAACATTCAAACATAAACTTAAAACACAAGCTGCTTGCACAGGTTTGCTTTGCTCCGTATTCCGAACTTGCCTCAAGGCTTTTAGTTCACTTCAATGCTGAGCCCAAATGACTCTGTCATCCACATCAGCACCAGACAGAACAGGTTCAACGTGTGATCAGTACTGACCTGGACTACCAGGCCATGGATGCCACAGGTCAGTTTGCCATCCCGAAAGCTCCAGCTCTGGGTGCTGCTGCGCCGCTGGTCCGGCCTTCGGAGCATCAGGGGCTCGAACCTGCAGGGGAACCCCAGGGCTCAGGGCATGCACCTCGGAACTTCCCCTCTGCTCTTGTGTTCATGCTCAGCATTTACTTTGCCCCCCCAGATCGTTTTCCTAATCTCTCTTCTGAAGTGCTCTGTCAACAGTCACCTGCTGCAAAGGCATTAGCTGTGCTTTTACAAGTATTTCCAAGTCACACAGGTGATCGTGAGATTTCTTTATAGAATTAGATAAAATCCAGCTTTTTCACATGCCTTCAGGACAATGTCTTTCCATATTCAGAGAATATCACAGGAAGTATGTTTTCAAAGACATTGTTAGAAAGCCCCATCAGTTCCCTGAGGAACTGTATTTCAATACCTGTTGTCTGTGACAGCTGCCAGGCCTGCAATATCTAAAATCATACTGGAGTCCTCAGAGCGAGGAGAAGCTTTGTGGGGGTTGTGAGGAACTGAAGAACCTTCATGGCAAAGCATTCCTGATTCTGTCATCCTCCAGAGCTGGGATCGCTTGCCTGGCTCCTGTCACAGAAAAATTCAACATTTAAAGACAGTACAGAGCAAGTATTTTTGTTCTGTTTTGCTATCAGAGGCTTTGAATTATAATTCCTGGAATGACTTGTATATATTGAACTTCACAGCCCTGAATTAGAATAAGGAACTAGTTTGGATAAAGGCTTCTGACTGAACTCTGATATTCAATGAGCACACAACAGCAGCTAGATACAGAGCTGCATTTAAAAGCTGTTTGTTAACTTCAGCAATCTTTAAACAGAGTTTCTATTTCTTAAGAGCTCCAGAAACAGATGCCTTGGCTTACAATGCTCCCAAAAAGGAAGCATGTCCTACCTTGTAACTTCACGAGAATATCCAACACACAACTACCACGTTCTGTTGTCTTGGAGGCATTTACAGTCTTCCTTGCTACTTTATTCCAATTCCATTTTCTGTCACCTTTACCCCTATAAAATTCTTATACAGAAGCACCACCACAATTCAAAATAACCTATCACTCTGCAGTCTTTTTCTACCCTTTGTAAGTCTGAACTTTTTTTTTTTTTAATGTTATCCTACTTTCAGCATTTCAGCATTTGATTTTACTTCAGCACATAGCAACAGTATTATTAAAAAAAAAATCAAATGTGCCCTGGTACCTTCTTTTTCAGCAAAACTCGTTGAGTCTTTGGAGAAACATCAAGGACAAGCTCTGCATTTGCAGCATCCTTATTTGAAGTAACTGGTCTTACACTTGGCTCCTGTAACCTGGAACACCATGAAAAGAGCATCATGTTTGTTCAGAGTAGCAGCTTCTTTTGAAGCATGATTTAGATCTGCACCAAAATTCAAACTGGAAGTTTACACTTTCAATAGATCTCATCAGATTAACATTTATACTGGTTTTCCCCTCTTGTTAGGAATTACCAGGGCAACCTGGTAACTTGAGTACATTCTTAAAAGGGCTTTGATTTCTCACTGGAACTAGAACTTCACAAGCAAAACAGATGACTTAAAAGACAGTTTTCTACCTCATATTGAAGAAAGTAACAAAGCCCTGTATCAATCTCCCACAGCTGTTTTCAGTACATAAAAACTAATGCAAGCTTAAACCTCATAGGCATGTTGTAAATAAGTGTGATTTGTGGTCAAGTGTCCTTTATACACCAAAAGACATTAAGTCCCCAGAGGGAGACCCCAAACATCCTGACTCTTCTGAGACCACATAGTGGGGTCCCAGCAGATGCCATATGCTAAATCCTTCTCACTGTGTGACAAAATAAATAGTGTCAAGCTGCACCTCTAAAGCAAAAGTACTGTGTTCAAATGAGGTAAAATACACAAATTACTGACAGACAGGCAACTTTTGAATTTGGCATTTCTTCTGCTAGCTACAAGGTAGATTAAAGTTTAACTATGTGAAAAGCTTTTGAATGGTAACCATTAAGAGAATGCTAATTTGATATTAATTAATTCAAGCTTAATGTGAATGTTAAAAATATTTCCGTCCAAGATATAAAGAATTACCCTGAGAAAGTATATGTAGCAGCAATATAGATGAAGTTTTCATAGTAAAGCTGTTTGCTGTCTTGGAAGTCATTCATGCAGCAGACAACTTCTGAGGAGCCTGCTCCTTTCACTGTCAGTGTGATGAAGGGAGGCAGGACTGGCTCATCCCAGGCATAATCCAGAGAGGTCATGGGCTTCACATCAGTGGACAGCCTGGGCTCCACCACCCCGTGCTGCTTAAACACAACTGGGACCTGCAACAGTCAGGAAGGAGGAGTTTGTTCATACAGGAATTGTTCATCAGACACACCTTTTGCTATCATTTGCTCATTTACCAGGAGCTGATGACTGAAACATGTTCAGATCACTTCTTTCTCCCCCCAATCATTTCCATATGCATATTCTTCAATTCAGGTCTTAAGTAAAAAGAGTCTTAAAGGGATGAGAAACATCTTTGCTTTTATCTGTCATCTGTGGTTCAAAATGTCTGCAGGCCCACAGAGCATCTTAAACCCTGCTAATCTAAATTACAAGACTAGAACAGATTAAATATCATCCCTCTCATTGGTGATACTCCTCTTCCTTGTAAGACTTTTAAAGCACTCATGAAAGCCACAGTGTTACCACTATTATTTGAAAAAGATGATGTAGCCATGTACTACCAATTTGTACTAGAACTTCAAATTACAAAAAAAATGCAATTATTACAATTACAAATACTGTAAGACTTTAATTTTATTTCATTACATAAGTTAGTCAGCTCCCACTTCTAACCAATACAGAAGAACTACTTTTTTACTAAAAAAAGTACAGGATAAAATCTGGGGTTTGGTTCTTTTACCTTGGAAAAATTGTCAATGCGGAAGGGAGGCGGTAACTGGTCGGTGTCACTGAACGCAATCCGGTATGTGGCTCCTTGAAGGGTAATTTCTACCCTTAAAAAGTAACATTTTCCCAGGGTGTCCCTGAACAAGATCAGTACAAGACAGGTAAACTTCTGATCTGCATTATCTGCAGTGTTACACAGCTGCTTCTACCAAAACACAGCAGCTGCAGGAGATTTATAGTTCACAGCTACCTCATATTAATGTGGAATGAATTGTTCTTGTTGACCTCAAAGCCCCCGGACCAAATGCAGTTTGGGACATCCATCAGCCTCACACACAGCAGCTGATCATAATCATTCCGTGGCCAGTGGAACACCACACTGGAACCAGGGAGGGTGGAGATGTAGCCATCAGGATTGGATGTTCCCTAGGAACAGAAATTGGTAAATAATTGCTAAATAATCCCAGCACTGAAAAATCCACTATTAACCTATAAACCTCTAAAATATAAACACAGCCACTCTTCTGTCAGGTGGATGCTGCTATTGGAATAACGAGAAAGATCCTCATAACCAGCCAACAATACTTTCAAGAACAATGTCTGCTCTTCTTCCTGAGCAGATGCTGTGACTAAATACAGTGCTGCACTAAAAAGTCACCATCAGGAAGTTTCTTACCCGACCTCTGGCAAATTCCCGCTGAACAAAGGCCAGCTTGTAGCTTGATTTATTGTCCAACAGGTACCGGGGAGCAAAGGTCACCATGCAGGTGTCAATGTAACGGCCTCTGCCTTTTTTAACATCAATACCTAGTAATAAAAACAAGGTGAAAGTACAGCTATTATTTACAAAAGAAAAAGATAGCTGCCATCATATATTTCAGAGAAGACAAGTTCTTTCTTGGGTTCCTGAGATGAAGGCTTTGTGCCATACCACTGCCTTGCACTTGAACATTATTTTAAACACTAAATGTGACCCTATGCCATCTGCTATTCTCTGTTTCTCAAGTACAACTTAGATACTGAAGATAACTGAAGATAAAAACCCCAAAATAATTCCCAACCACAAGTATATCAATGCAAGTAATTATTTCACTTTTAAACATATGAAAAATTCCTCGACAATCACTGTGACGTAACTTCCAGACTCTCATTTAATTTAAAACTAAAACCTGCTTGTACTTTGTGTACAGCAGGAGCACAAGGAATCCAGAAGCTGCACTCCTGCACATCAGCCTAGGCAGGCACACCAGCCAAAACCCACAGAAGCAGCACATGGCTGAACAGTTACAGTACACAGACACTCAAAATAATCAGAGTAATGTCATGGGATATAGAATGCACTTGGAATTAACATACAGGGGGAATAAAAACACAGAAGCAGACAGAACAGCTTGACAATGTAGTTATTAACACTTAGTGATGAAAAGCAAAATTAAAAATGAGAACTGATTTTTAAGCTAATAAAGTTCAAAACAGAAGATATAAAAATACTTAGAATACCATCTTTTGTTTAATGGTTTTGTCTGGACCCTCAAAAGCCTTTAAGAAGGTATGTTTCTCTGCTGCAATTGTTCTGTTTCTGGTGTCACTGACATTGTATTTCACCAAGAGTTCCACAGGGTTTTCCAGAGTTCCCATCAGCACCTACCAATGTTATAGATGAGGCCTGGCCTGTTTCCATGCTGGATCACCTTAAGGGCTCTGACACCACTGCCACCATCCAGGGAGAAACCCTGGCACCAGCCAGGCATACCTTCAGGATGGATTCCCCTTCCAACCCTCATTGTGCAACTAAGGGTGAGATGAAAACACAAAGGTTTAGTCATTGAAATGAAGGATCAGATAGTAACACGATGCTGGTGATCAAACACATGCCCAGATAGAAAAAGAACATCTGTGCCTGGATATAGGAGCATTTGAAGCCATGATAAATCTCTTACTGAGTGGCTCATTCTGCATTTCTGCCATAAGCCCTTTCAACACATTGGTAAGGAGTCAATGGCCATGTCCTGTAAAAAGCTTGGCAATTTCCAGACTGATTAATCATGATAGCATTTGTCTGTCTTTTATCTTTGAAATAAAAAAAAAAATATTAAAATTTTGAATAAATTGAGACACAACAGAATTGGCCAGCCAAGGAGCTTTCAGTGGGAAATGTCTAAGAATCCAACATGCTCAATACAGCATTAAAAAAAAAAAAAATCATTTCACAGGTCATCTTAATTCTTTCATCTTTGTAAAATTCCTCCTGACTGCCCTTCTTACTTACAAGTTTGGCTGTTCTTTATCAGCATAACAGAACAGCAGTGGGCTGAGGCTTCTAGCAAGCTCATGCTCTTCAAACTGACCAGCTGCATCTGTTCTTGCATTATCTTGTCTGAAAATAAGTGGCAATCCTTTAAGTAAACAGAGAAGAAGAGTGTTAAACTACACATCACCTTTGTGCAAATTAAAATGAGAGTGGTAAAAATTTTAAATTAAGGAACCCAAGATATTTTTGTTGTAGTATTTTAGCCATTAGTGTGCACGAATTCTCCTTTTAGTTCTTCATCTAATCTTCTCAAAACAGCTGTTCACAGCTGCAGGCCATGAGACTGGTCCATGCAGACCTGAAAGTGCCCGTGGAAGTCACAGAGACTCACTGCAACTCAGACCTGTTGCCTTCTCAAGGCATTTCAGTCTTTGAAAACCACATATTTTAACAGTGATCTAATCTATATTCACTTATTGAGAGGTACAACAGCTCATGTTTCAAAATCTGTAATCTAGCAAGCCAATTTATAAGTTATCTGCTGTAATGAAACAGTAGCTGCTGTCACTATCAAAAATACAAACTCTTACAACCTTTATTCCTCTTAAATAGCATCTAAAAAACTTTATTTGGTTAGAAAACAAATCAAAATACTACATGAAATCCTCATTTCCCACTTCATGACTACACCAGAACCTGCCTGTTTTGTTGATTAACCAGTATGGAGCCGAGATGAGTATTTTGAGAGAGCCCTGAGCACGACACACGATGCGGATGGTGAGGTTGAGCAGCCGCTTGCTGACGTCGTACAGCCGCATGCGCACCATGTAGTTCTGTGTCCCCGGAGGGATCAGCAGCTCTTTGCACACCGGGAAGTTTTCTAGCAATATCCCTATGAAAGAAAAACAAAGAGCAAAGTAAAATAGCACCACACAAACACCATTTAAGTCGGTGTTTCGCGTAACTTGGTCGCCCTAAATATTTCATAGAGCTCACCCTCATCAACTTTTAAATCTGCACGGTACAGTAAACTCTGACCTCGTGAAGAAATGCCTCAGTTTAAGTCACAAACAGCAAAACAAGTTCTGTAAGGGACCCTGTGCTTAGGGCTAATTATTGCTTTAGGCATTACAGGCCTAGCCAGTGTTAAATAATTCCACATCTACTCTCAACACAAATTGTTTCTGTCAAAAAGAAAAGAGCAAAACCACCCAAAATATTAGAAGCTTACTTGATTATTCCCCTTTTTACCACTGTTCTCTTCACTTTCCACTCTCAGGAAAACAAGAACGGAACAAGGCACACTCTAAGTGTTGACAGATTTGGAGGAATGATGGCAATATTGAGTTGGTTTTTTTCAACGTGTTCGTTTCATTATTAAAAATACGAAGCAACCCAATGAAACCATCATTTAAATGCTTTCTATTTCTTTATTTTTCCATTCTGTGCCATAGTTCCTCGCAGAAACAAGTTCCCTGGAGGCACAGGGAGGAGCAGCCCATGTTCCCTGGGCAGGACCTTACCTAGCTCGATGTTCTGGGCCGTGTCAGCCGTGTGCAAGGCAGCCTCTTTGCCGGGCTTCAGTGTCCCACTGATGGGCAAACCCTTCACGTAGAACTCCAGCTCACAAGGCAGCAGATTGCAGATCACCACCGTTGGCAGGAGATAAATGGTGTGCCCAGGCTGCCTGAAAATCTGCTTAGCACTGTCAGAGAAGATGCTGGAAGGCATGTAATCTGGGTAATTTTCTTTCTTGATAGCCACACAAAACCTGGGAATGCCAACACGCAGGAGAAGTCAATGAATGTGATGGAACAATTAAACCCTGTCTTTCTGTATTGCACTAAGTCCTCTAAGATGCTCTAACTTCAGGATTGGTAGGAAAAGCAGCATTTAGAGTTGTTCTCCACATAATCACTTTGTAGATTATTATAAGGTATTTTGTATTCATGTCTGACATTAAGACAACATGAGTCTTCTGATTTTAATCAAAGACTAAAGTCAGTTTCCCAAAAACTGGTCTATTCAGAGACCTAACAGAAAATGGCCTTTAAGAGATTACAACCTTTAAAACCAACTTCCATAAACTTGCAAAAGCATGTTCTTGACTGCTACTAAAAAGAGATTTTTACCATTAAAGTAAACAATAATCATGTTCTTAAACATAAATGCTGAATGTGTCCTTCTTCCCAGCAGATATATCCTTGCTCTGACCACTTGACATTTCAGGTTTCATTAGTTAAGGTGAAAAATTGAGCTGGTAAAGCTTCATTTTAAATAATTTGTTTCTTTTGCTCCCTGTGATACATTCAAAAACAGCGTATTAGGAAATAAACTAAAAAACTGATACAGAGCAGTAACTATACAGTGGGCAAAGGTAATTTCCTGACACAATTTCCATAATCCCTATCCTAGTATTTCCTAAATTCAGAGCAACCCTAAATCAATCATATCAGAAAACTACAAAATTCCATTAAGCCCTCACTATGCAGATACATTTTTGGCCTCAAACCAAGCAGAGGACATTGAGGACAAAGAATGAGTATTTGTGTATGTTTTGGAAAAACACTCATTATCCTCAGTGAGACAGAGCAGTTAATTTAATGTAAATTCACATCCTATTTCCTAACAACTTCTTTTTTTTTACAATAAATATTCATGGTGTGCTTTGTATTGTCAGGGGTTTAACAGGCACTGTCAGAGGGGCTTCAAAGAACCCTGCAGAACCAGAGCAGCTACACTTGACTGCTTTCTCACTATTCCAGAGACCCAATAAAACATCCCACTAAACTGCAGCAGCTTTCATCTCTAAGCATTTTCTTTCCTGTTATTTACTTTCACAGGATTTCATTTACCAGAGCTTACAGAAGAATTAGGCTTTAATTGTCACCTGAAGAACCTGCTGTTTTCAGACTCCATCGAGTGACACTCCCTCTTGCTGCTGCACACCTCTGCTGCCTTCTGCACATCAGTCCAGTGAATTGGAGCCTTACAGAAGAACACTCCCATTCCTTTGGGCCTGGCTTGCAAACGCCAGGATGTGAGATGTAAGGGAATAGCAAAGGAATCTCCTGGCATAACTGCTGGAAGGACTACAGGCTCTGCAACCAGAGAAGAAAACACACACATCAAAAGGCTCCTTTACTGAAAACCATAAAATTTTGTAGTAGTAAGTCTCAAGTTTTTAAGGCAATACATTTAATTTTAATGTAAATCACTTCCTGCTGTATGCATGTTCAAAATCCAACCTGCTATTTTCAGCTCTATTAACAATCTGGCAGCAGACTTGTTTCAGTGTGTAAACCTGAAACAGCCTAAAAACTTGCTGGTACTCAAATTCTTTAGTGAAAATGCTTGTTCCAAAAACCTCACTCTTCAAACCTTTTGGGTACATTATCAGTGTATCATTACATTTCTACACTAAAACTTTGCCTGGTAACACCAAAACCCTCTAGACTGCTTCTAAAGAGATAACTTGGCTACACACAGAAATAAGATTCAGTCTTTACAGCGTCTCAGCTTTCCCTGCTTATCTGAACAACCAAAAATCCTCCTGGGCTCTCTAGTCTCTTGCTGACTGTTTTCTTCTTAACATGACCCATTATCCTGTCCAGGGAAGACTACACTGGTGTGAAGCATCACATCTCCTTGGGGAGAAAGCTGACCTCCCCACAGAATACAGGGAATGCCAGAGGAATGTGGGTCACAGCAGTGTGCAGCACTCACTGTCAGGGGCAGAAGGACTGTCCAGCCTCAGCTCCATTGGAGTTTCCAGCTTGTTCTTCACCATCAGGGCTGAGCGCACCGTTATCACCTTCCGGGCGCTCCCCTCCATGGTCACTTCAAACACCACACGAACTGGAGGCAATGAAGAAAACTGGAAGATATTTAAAAGCATTTAAAAGCTCAGGTAATGAATATATCTGGAAGAGGAACACCTCCATTTTGAAGCACTAACTGCTGGAGAAAAGCTTGCCAACTGAGTCCAACCATGTGCAAACTCCTGAGGTGTATAAAGAGATTCAGAACGGTGGTTCATGATCCTCCTCAAAGCACAGTCAAATTATGAGCAAGCAATTCCACATACCACTAACTCCATTATCTTTCTTAAAATGATGCAAGTTCAAATAAGAGCAATACAGATCCTAAAAGAAGAACTTCATACATCATCTATTACATTATTTAATAAATCCATGGAGCTTGAAGTCAAACCCTCATATAATTACCAGTCACACATCATTCCTATCTGTCAAAACTGAAAAAATAAGGTGGAGCTTGCTTAACATATTCATACTTTGTTCACTCATAGCTGCCCTTCTGCTGTAATGTTTTACCTCCTACATTACACGAAGTCACTGCCACTTTGATCCTGAAAACAACATTTAGTATGTATTTACATGCTACAATTAATATATTGGAACTTAAGACCCATCTTTCAAACATTTATACTAGTGAGGAATCATAAATATTTGTTCTGATTTGAAAGTGCATTTTGTTTGCTTAAATTTTGTTTCCATTCAATTGAAAAGGTTCTAGAAGGATGGAAAAGCCAGTTAACTTGGAGAGTTTCCCTACTCTTACTTAAGTAGCTCTCAAAAAAATCGAAAATATATACTCACGTAGACTTGTGGATGTATTATATTTGTTCTATTTATTGGGCTTCCAAGCTGGGAAGAAAGCAAACAAGGTTAAAGAAGTTCAACTGTTAAGATATTGCTCTCAGCTTTAACACAGAACTTTTCTACAGAAGAATAAACTTTCATCACTTTGCGTTTCTGATCTTCAGTACAGCTTGGAATCATGTCAGAACTAGATTTGCAAAGCCTGTTTGTAATATTGCTTTGCAAAAAATGAAACTTAAGGAGGGTTTGTTGTAAAGAAAAATTCTACAGGAGATGTTGCTGAACAGTAGGTCTCACTAATTTACCATAATGGCATAATTTGCATCCTTTTCCTTCAATATTCAAATTACAGAGAGATGATCCTTTTTATGCTTCAATATTAAAACATCAGAAAATTCAAGTAAGAGATCACTGGCTCTTGTCAGCAGTATCAAATCAAATTTAACTCTGTTTTATATCAAAAAGATCTCAACCTCCTATTTCTCCAGTGCTCAACAACTTCCAGTAGCTAGTCTCAAAACTTGGTAAATCTTGAAATCCACAAGACCATTTTTATCACTGAGCCTCCACCAAATGCCAGCCTGCTGATTATTACAACTGCATTTTCCCTTCATGACAAGTATATTTTGTCTACAGAGCCACATACTTCAAAAACAATCCCTAGGCTTACAGGAAATTGCCAGTGTTGTTTATTTTAAGCAAATTAAATACATGAAAGGCATTCTTGCAATAAAAGAAATAAAAGTAGCTGCTGAAATGCTGGGCTGATTTAAAGCTCAGTCTCCACAAGTGCATGGCCTGTCACTAATACATTTGTTCTGTCACTGGAAGCTTTGCCTGCCAAGCACAGATTAACTGCTGACTGCTCTGGCTGTGCTTTGCTCACACAGTCAGGAACCCAGCATCTCCAAAATCCCCAGTCCAGGCTAACTGGAAAGAGGATAATCTCATACAGCAGATGCTTTTAGATCAAAATCTTGCAGACATCATTACTACTAATTTACATATTCTTTTAAAACACTCAAAATTAGAACTTACAGTTTGAGAGGAGGGATTCTTATCTGGAGCAGCGTATCGGAAAAATGTCCCAACCTTGTCCACAGACACTGGACTCACTTCTTCCCAGCCATTTACTCTCACTTGCAACTGATGAATCCTCAGATCATGTGTGTGCCTGCCAGGGTAGATCAGGTTAAATGACTATTAAGCATTATTATTCAGACTAAATACCAAACACTTCAAACCACAAACATCCTCTGGATTCTGTTAAAAGAATCTCACTAAACATTAAAAAATCTCATGTTTTTCCATTTCATGGACAGATGGACCTGATTTTATGTCTAATTACTCCCTTTCATAAGGAACACACAGACACATAACTATGCTGCAAAAATAAAAGAGTGCCACATATTTGTTAAAAAGCTCTATTTCCTAACTCTGATAACAAACAGCAGTCCTTTAAATTAAAGGACAATGATTTGTAACTGAGGCCCCCAAGTCCTTCTAAAAACTTACAATGATCCAACTCACATACAGGAATAGCTGCCAATAACAACAATAGTTGCTGCTTTCCCAGAGAAATTATAATTTCACTCCATACAAAGGTATTAAAAATAGAAACTAAGTATTAACAGTAGATTTTAAAGCAATTAATTGTCAATTTAACACCTGCCAGTGCCCTCACAACTGGGAACCTGTGTGTTCCACATACGAGACTGTCAGAACATCTCATGGCCTGGTCCCTTCACCTGTGTCTGAGTTTCCCTCTGGTTTCAAACTCAAACGGAACCTCTTCCCCAGTGATAACCTCTTTCCATTCACTGACATTATGGGCATCACCCAGCAATGTCCCGTTCTCCTCAGGAACAACACCTGGACTCCCACTGTGAGACAGCGCAGCCCTGTGAAGAGAATCACAGATTTTACAAAATGACTCCTTCAAGTTACAAGTGCTTTTTAGTCTGACTCAGTCCTGCAGTGAACACATTCACACCATGATTGTACTTTCCACATTCTGTTAGATCTCTTGAAAAAAAAAATACTTTTTGTTTAATAATAAAACCATCTCTGTGTCAAAGAAGAGGCTCTTAATTGAATAAAACTGGGAGTTGCCTACATGTCTCTGCAAAACAAAAGTACTGAAAACAACAGGGTTTGGCTGACAGGGAAGAGGAGCCAGACAAATATTGAAGTGATCCTTACCGGGTTGGGGTCGTAGTCAGGGTGGCAAACCACAGAGTGCACCCAGTGTGATTTCTCAGAGCAAAGGGGACAAACGGCTGCCTGCGCTTTGGGGTCTTCATTTCAGCTACAAAACAGAACACAGACTTGTCTGAATGGCCATGAGAAACATTCACAGGTGTTCATGTGGGATGAGACACAATGGCTGCAGAAACACAACCTGCACTAACTAAAGAAAACAAAGAAACAGGACATCAGATCATCTACAAAGTTTTTACAATTAGTAACTACTACAGAAATGGTACAAAACAAACAGACATTCTTCCCCTACATCAACTCCACTTGGAACTAAGCTTAATCGACATGTTCTTTTGTTTCTTTATATCAAGTCTTACAAAATACTATGCCTTCAGTTACACCTAACATGTAGAAAATCTAACTAAAAACCCAAGCATAATCAGAAACCTTTTATGTACACCCAAATGTTCATGAAATACTAAACACACATTCACTTATAATTAAGATTTATGCTATATTTAACGTGACAAATACAGGGTTAGCCAGTATCCCCTTTAAAGGGACTTTTATTCTCAATGCCTGAACAAGTAGAAATACTTTCCTATACAGGAAAAAGCCTACTGAAATATGGAAAATAATTTAAGAGCAACCAAAGTCGATCTGGTTTTGTTAAACTGTTGGGACAGCAAAACACCAGAAGAAGATACTTTTCCTCTCATGTTCGACTTTTTCCAAGCACAAATTTCTAACAGGCACACAAGTGTTACTCTCATCTTCCACACAGCAGTGCATGAAATCTGTGAAAATACTTACTGAGTTTGGACAGTAAATTACTGACAAAGTCCAGTAATTTACTTTAAAAGGAAGATAAATGGCTGCTACCTCAATACACACATCTTTGGTATGAGAGAAGTGGAAAGGAGGCACACACTAAATCAGCTGCTTAAAGAAAAGGTTAAGACAGAAATCTCTTCCCCAGACCTGATCTGAAGTCACTCCCAAAGGTTTCCAGAGGCAAGCAGGGGTGATGTGGGGAGGGCAGGAAAGGTTTTGAAGGAGTTACTGATCATGACAGACAACTTTCTGTCACATCAACAAATCCCCATGGACCCTCACATTGTCCATGGAGATTTAAATCTGATCTAAAGCTTACAGAAAAAGTTATTTCCAATTAAACGGCAAGAAGATTGAATCCTTGAAAATCAAAAATCTGATTTTTGCCAAAAGCAAATAAATGGTTTTAGTGTTGAGTTTCACTTTATGTAATTTTTTGGCTAGCCCAGGTTCCACAAAATTAGACCAGAAGCCAAATGAACTTTTAGTTTTGTGTTTCATCTATTGCCAATTTATCTTTGGAGACTTCTAAAAAAGAACTTTTGGGACTATGCCCTGATTTTCAAAAGAAATGTAAAAGTTGCATTTTGAGACTACTGCCTGAAAAAAAATAGACTATCATCACCAGGAGGATTTTTTCATAATTGATTTAGTAATTTAGCTGCCACCCCTACTAAAAGCCAAGCAATTAATATTAGATGTTTTGCTGCCTGTTTGATTTTTGGGAAAAAAAAAACCAAACAGAAAAAAAATGTTTCAGAAAAATAAATCCAAAATTTTCCATTTTGTTGTTTTTTAAAACTCAGAGAAAATATTTCTAATGGCATTCAAACAGGAAACAGATGTAGATTTCTAGAAAGTTTTCTGTCCTCCCATCCATTAACTTTTCTACAGGGCTATATATTTATGAAGTGTGCTCTTTGTCTTCTGCATGGTTTTGCCCAAAACCTGTCCTGTCAAATAGAACCCAAACAAATTAACAAAGTAGTTATTAGGAATGCTTTACTTCCTAAGGCTTACTGAAAACAGCCTGTGCTTCTGAAGGCATCTGAAAGTTTAAAGTACCTAAATATGCTAAATTAGGCATAAATATGTATATTGAACATCTGGTGGATATTTTTAGACTATAAATTAAATATTGTAATCATTACACTATTTTTAACCCCACTGTACTGTCCCTCTAGAAGAGGGACACTGAATAGTCAACAATTCACATAATCTTCCTCACAAAGGGAGTTTTCCTACGTGGGGTTATATTTCTCCATTCTTTCCTGAAGGCCCCAGAGAATGACAGGATGAAATATTAAATTTAGCACACCAAAAGAAAAGTAGCTGTTACATTATTTGGCTTGAGGGTTTTTTGGGTGTTGATTATTTTTAAATACAGAGCCCAATCCACCAGCAAGTCCCACATACAGCACAGGATTTATTGTGCAAGAGCCTTCCAAAGAAGAAAACCACCTTTTGGTGTCTGTGTGCTGTACAGTACCTCTAGCATAGATCTGATGCTCTAGGTTAGTCAAACTGGCTGTACTCCTAGTTCTAAGGTAGACAAGAGGGAGGCCTGGCAGACAGGAAAGACAAAGTTAGCAGGTAAGAAAATCCACACAAATAACAGGTCAATCTTCCCCTGCATGCATAGTCATGCAATTCTGAGTCTCGACTCATTTGCTTACACTAAGCTGGCATTTGAATTGCTAAAATTCCTTCCAGAAGGAACTCTGGGAGAAAATAAGAGGAAAAGACCTGCCACATATCGAGAGCTATTAGTCAGGTGATTATTTCACCAAAAGAACAGCATTTTTTTCCAGAAAGTCAAGGTATTTAGGTCTTTGGGGTACAGAAAGAAAAAGATCCTCTCTGAACTGCACACAGTCTAAACTCAACACTGATTTAATCCTTGACATGAGTGGCAGACAGAAAGGAAGCAGAACTATCAGTGCAAAGCTCTTTCTCAAAGCTAAGCAGCCAGAAAGCTTTTAGTTTTAAAAGAATTGAACATAATTGAACAGAAAGCAGCTTTTTTGTCTTTTTTTTTGTTTTGTTTTTTTGTCTTTTTTTTTTTTTTTTGCCAAACATCTCTAACAAATCACTGTATTCTGTGAAGCCAAAATACTTATGTTTGGAATACATTAGACAGATGACCATGTGTGTCAGGACTGTTTCAAATAAAGTGTGATTAATGACCAACATACTCTGCCCAAAACATGGGGGATCCACTGAAGAACCCATCCAGTCTTCTGAGCTGATTACATTCACTTCTTTGTCCTGTTTACAGTAATCTTCCATCCAGGACTGCTTGGTACATGTGTATTGCTCTAGAGGAATGTAAGCACAGACAGTCAATGTCTCCAAGGTGGCAGTAAACAAAGTCATTGAAAAGTGTGTTAAATTCATCACACTCAAGTTACTCCACTTTAGCAGCAGAAGTTTCACTTCACTGCTTTTTCTGTGAGTCACTTACATAAGCTGAAGACAAACAACAGCTCATAAAATCACAGCAGTGTCTTAAAAAAAATATATCCCTCAGATTTTATTTTTTAAAAAAACTTTCAGTGGAATTTCATGCTCTTAAGACACTCCTATGTCAATCTAAGAGCTCTCCCTGCCGAGGCAATTAACCTTAAATATTTTCATGTTAGAAGTACTTCCTAGGGGTTTTGGGGTTTGCTTCTTTTTAAGAGGCACAAGCACATTCCTGCATAAAAATCAAGACACCAATTGAGTGCTCTGGCATAATACTAATCACAAACCAACCTCACTACTTATTATCACTGCTTTTAAAAAGCATAACCTTAGAAAGCATTGATTTGCTTCTCCTCCTGCCACTTTGGCTCCCCCTCTTTCTGCCAACCCCCTGGATTCTCCTTGGGGGAGAAAGGACAAAGGAAGGTTTTTCTGTTATATCTATAAGCTCAGCTGTTGGCTTTTTTTCCTTTTTAATTGTGCCCACCAAATAATTCTGAGTGAGCAACAATATTCCTGGGAAATGAACACAATTAGAGCTCCACAATGCAGAAGCTCACATGAAATTGGAGTTAATGATGAACAAAATATTTTGATTTCCAGATGTGAAAACTGACAGCTCAGATGCTCAGAGACCAAAAAACTGAAATGAGTAGCTCCCCACTACACTTGTCAATGTACTGAAAAACGATGAGCTGATCAAAATATTTTTAAGCCCTGTGAAGCACAGAGAGCTTCAGATGAAAGCCTGCTTCTTATTAAAAATAAATTTCAAACAACATACAAATTTGATAGAACTCATATGAGCAGAGAAAGAATTCCTACTAACCTCTAACATATGCAGCTCATGTCTTTACACTTTCACACCATCTGATAGAACACAGGCTGCCTAAAGTCACACCTGGTACAGCATCCTGGGAGGCAGGGAGGGACTTGGGCCACTCCTGCTCCCTCCAGCAGCACTTTAATTACAGATGTCTGTCATTTCCAGCAGCGAGAAGCAGATGCAGAGCGCTGCTCTCAGGGAATATTCCCACCTACCTATGAGAACAGAGGTGATGTTTATATCCAGCCGTGGTCTGGCCTTCACCTCCAGCTTCAGGCGGGGGGGGTGCAGGCGGCTGGACGCTTGTTGCTGCCACGACACTGAGCACGGCCAGGGCTCCAGGAAGGGCTCCCAGCCTGGCACAAACACAAAGCATCACCTCTGCTGCACTGACACAGGCCACACTGCAATGCTCTTCACAGATTTAATAATCAAACTGTCGTCATTACATCCTTTACTTTTAATCGGTGTACCAGTTGAAGTTGCAAGTTAACGGATTTAATTTAATACCTAATACAAATTTGGTCCAGCTCCTCCATTTAGATCATGTATGTAGGGTATGTATGTAGGGTATGTATGTAGGATATTTCTTGCAGAAATATCTTAGTTCCAATTAAAGCACTAGAAGGCAATTACAGCTCTATATTTAAGCTACCTGGAATTAACCTCTCTCAAATAGCTTTGAGAATGATTTTCACACAAATATAAGTTAAGTTGGCTATTATTCAGTATCTCAAAAGATAAGTCTAGAAGCTATTAAAAAAACCACCCTACATATTTTCAAAAACAAAGTATTTTTTAAAACAAAAAAAATTACCTTGTTAATGACAGATAATTCCTGAGTGCTTGCCACCAGTAATGTAACAGAAAATTTAGTTTCTAAGTTAAGAAAACCCACATAACTAGATTACTTCTTCTGTCAGTATCTGGCCTGTATTGAGGCCCAACTTGCTTTTTTGTATCGAAAACATAAATTGTGATAATCTTCTCAGGTTAATCCTTTGTCTTCAGTCTAATCACCTGCCCTCACATGCTCCCCCTTCCTGAAATATGTGATCAACTAAATGCACCAAACAATTAAAGAGAAGAGAAAGGAGAATGTAGAGAGCTTGTTATAAACCTGTTATTTTGCTGGATAACCTTTTTATGCAATTCCATTTGAAAACTTGAGTGTCACTTTCATATCAGTAAAATCTCCATTTCCCAGATCCCTCCAGCTGCTCTCAAATCAGGATATCTTGTCTAGGATCACACTGTCCCCCACACACAGAGTCCTAAAAATCAACCTTTCCCTATTCCCTTAGAGGCATTTCACAGTGGGTGAACTTCAGGCTCCTGTAGTAGGAAAGGCTGTTTCCTAAACTAAAATAAGAAAACAACAACCCCCAGGTATTTCACCTGAAAGCTCCCGGTTGTAATAATCTCCAGAGAGGGTAAAATGAGCATAGCCTTCAGGGCTGGTTCTCAAATGCTGGAGAAAATTCAAACCTATGGGGAAAAAAAAAGAAAAGAAATTTAAACTAATGTAAAACAATCAAGCTTCCTGATTTTGTGAAGTGTCAAGTAAGCAATGGAAGGTTTTAAGCTGAAATGGTACAAAAAGCCTATCATAATACTCTTCAAATAACACCTGCACACAGCCACACCTTATAATACAGAGCCTCCCTGCGATTCTGCTCAGGACAGATTGCATTTGTTATGTGGTGTAAAAAGGGGAAACCAGAATCTTAACCCTACAAAGACTGTAATCTTCTTAAAATCTAAATTTAAACTAAACAGAAATAAAGAAAAAGGAACCCTCAATATCCCACAGAACTACCACCAAGAAACTGTCAGCTGAAATTTGTCAAGTCCTCACAAACAGGATCATGATGCTGAACACTCCCAGAACTGACACCCATTTTCTGCCAAGGCAGAACCAGATACTCACGTGAAAAGGTTAATTCTGCCAGGGGGACGTCACAGTCCATGCAGTCATCTATAAAGCAGATGCAGACACTTTCTGCCTTTATTTCCACTCCAGAGATGAACTGGAAAGGCACAATCCCCTGGCTATCTCGACCAGAAGAGGTCTGGGAAACTGATTTCAGAGGTTCAGCATTCTTAAACAACCAACTTGCTGCTTTTTTCAAGTCACCTTAGATACAAGCAAACAACCAATCAATCATCACTTACTTTCTCAAAGACATGTACTTAGCAAAAACCATATAGAAGCAAAACTAATTCCCTCTCTCTTAAGAAAATATTCTCAGTAGTACCTTGAATATGCTCTATAAATATGAGAAGATTATAAAGATACTGGTATATCCTAAGAGTAAGAAATGTGTTTTGAAGTTTTGCAAATGTAATAAAAATCCATAACGTTATGCATGCCTATAGATAAGGTGGGAAGTAGGATAATGCTAAAGGAAAAAAGAATCACTTGTGTTAAAGCTTTGTCTTCTCTTCATGTACTGCATGTAAAACTAGAGAAAGATGATTTTCAAAGAGAGAGATGAAAACACATGCTCTCAGAAGGAAGAGATGTGTAATAGCAAGAAATTGGTGCATCAAAAAAATTACCAATCTGAACACAACTAAAACTCCCAAACAAAAAGACACTCAAGCACCCCACACACGGCATCCCAAAGGGCAAAAAGAATCCTTGGGGGATTTTACACAGTAGCAGAACAGGAAGAATGTTTAAGACTACAGGCCAGCACAGAGCCAAAGATGTTCTAAAGAACAAAACAGTGCCTGTGCATCACCACCTGACAGTCTAAAGGCTTTACTTAATTGCAATTAAGGTAACATGAACAATGAGCAAACCCCTGCTAAGAACATCTGATGTTACCTTGGCAGACCAGAAGAGCTTTACGACAATCTTCCAGACTGAACCCCAGCTCCTGCAGGCGAGCCAGCTGCACTTCTGCAATGAACAGTTAACCAAGCATAAATCCTTGACTGTTATCTACTTGTTTTCATTTCTAAAATCAAGGCATATCTGTATGAAAAATGGAGGTTGGCTTGTTTAAGATTGCAACACGATTCAGTCCTGTTTTTATGGTTTTTATAGTATCATCAGGACAATTATTAGGTTCTAACCAACAGAGGGTCTTACACCATGAAGATACAAACATCTTTTGTGTTAAGCATCTAGATTAGCTTCACCTTGCAGGAATCTCCTTTAGATATAAAAAATGGCCTCACTCCAACAGTGAAAAACATACCAAGAACAGGATCCAGCACACGTTTGGATCCATCTCTGGTTTCATGTGCCAAGGAGGTCTCAGTCCCCAGTGCTGAAGGGGGATCAGCAGCACTCCCAGCACCTGAGGCAGCTGAGTCAGGCAGAGCTGCACTTGTCTGCTGGGGAATTGACTTGGCAATGGCCAGGAAGAGTTGAACATCATTGTAGGACAGTCTGATATCCAGTGCTTGCAGCTGAATCTAAATGAAAAATTAGAATATAAGATTCACGTGCATTTTCTACACATTTTTCTTAAGTACTTCAGATATTAATAAAGCTTTTCCCAAAAGAAGACAAAATTGTGTTACAATCTGATCACCATGCTGTTTTAAAGATCCAATAATAAAATTATCGAACTTGTTATTATTTACCAACAACCAAAAGCATCACATCTCAGGGAAAAGAAGTTTTAATTTTATATAATGGTAAAAAAAAGTCTTTAAATATAATTCCTCTCTAATATGTCCTAACAATTAGAAACAGAAAATATAGAAAAAAATCTTTTTCTTTCAGGTATAAGTAACTATCTAACACCATCAGCCTATATAATCAGCCCATTTGTTTCCCCCACTACTAATCTCTGTAACATATCTCATAAATCACTCTTTCATTACCACTAAGAGCATTTTCTGCATGCTTTTCTCTTTTCCTTTTCCATTTCAGGAAAAAATTACCTTATTCTCTTCTTACACATTTGAGTCTTCTACTGAATCCTTGGGCAAAAAAATCTCTCTGCTAGTAATGTCTACTGCATACAATTTTATTCAGGCCTTTAAGATTACCTCTAGAATAGGAGGAAAATCTTCACTATTGAAAGCATCCAGCAGTCCTGAACCTCTTGGGTAAGAAGAATTCCCAATAAGCTCCATATGAATCTGTACTGGATCAATAATTGACAGTGCAGTCTCTTGCTCATTTCCTAACCGGCACGAAAACACCTAAAAATTGCAAATTATTTTAAAAAATTATCAACTGAGAGGACAGGCCTGGCAAGAATTAGCAATATTTTGAGACTACAGTCAAGTCTTACAATGTTTTAACAGAAACAATATTAAACTATTCTCAAAACTGGTGCAAGATGAGAGCATTTGATGAGAAACCAGCAAACATCAAAAAGCATCTGTGGACTATTCCTTTTATATTTATAGTAAAGTATCTTCACAAAACTCCTGTAATGTTAGACATTATACAGAAGCAAATTTCTTTTCCTTACCTCAATGTCAGACAAACTGCCAGAGAAAGGACGATCTAACAACTTGGGCTTGTAAGTGAGAACAGTCGTTCCCTTCAGAATTATTGCATTGGTATCAAAGCAGGACATGTCTTCAACAACCACAAATTCAGTCCCTTAACCAAAAAAAATAAAAGACAAATAACTCACAGGGCAGTTGGCAATATCATTAAGGTATTCAAGCATTTGCAGCAGGTTTCCTGATTTCCTTTAATGGACCTGGTTTTACATGAGCACATGGCTTTTAATGAGAAGAAGTCCTAAATAAGCACCAGAGCAGAGCACATTTACCTGTCACATTAATCTTGACTTCCAGCTGCTTTTCTGCTGTCACAGGGAGTGAGGAACGTTTGGTGACTACTCCACTTTTCACAGTTTTGGGAACAACAGCAGTGTCACTGATGCAGGGTCGCTGGCGGGACAAATGGGGATTTTCCCTCTTTCTGGTGTCTCCAGGAGTGTATAAAAAGTCATGGACCAGTAACAGCCAGTCAAATATCAGGAACACACGAAGATTGTTCAGAACAACTGTGAAACTGGAGGAATCCTTAGTGGACCTTTTAAGAAGAGAGAAGCACACAGGTGAACTTTACAACCTGCAGAGATTTAAAATCATGCTGAAAACCACCAGTGTCTAGAAAGAATTATATGGCATTTTATAGGGATACACTTAGTTTACAGAGTCAGGCCTTTAAAATATATATATAGATTGAAATTCAACAATTTGCTGTTCTCAGAGAACCCCAACAGACCTTAACTTAACAGAATCTTAACAGATCTTAACTGCACAAATTCTAAGCCATAATGGTACAAGAGATGAATTGAAAAGCTACTTGACAGGAAATGCATAAAAGTTCTTTTAACATACTGACATTATCAATATTAATTTTCAAAATCTCATCTTTTAAAACCTCTTTTTATTATCATTTTATGTCTGTTGGGTATCAAACCTAACATTCTGACCTAGCTCTGAGATAAGAGGTACAACAGGAATTTCCTCTCACACCCTGACAGCATTTTGCAGCACAGGAAGCTGCTTTGTCATTCAGAAAAAATGTCAGCCTGCCTGAGCTCCCAGCATCCCATTCTGAAGATCTGGCTAGGACAGATAAAACGTTTGGCTTCATGATCTGCAATACCAGCTACATTTGATCATGCTAACTGGAAAATCATCTAAGTGCTTAGATACCATGCAAGCATTTTCAATGCAGCACACTGAGAACTATAAACTCTCCAAAGAACTGGGCAGCCTTAGTGGGGAGCAGGCTCTGCCTGTGCTGCTTCCAGCAGCAAAAGCCCATAACCCTCCCTGGCTCTCCAGGATATTTCAAGAGGCACAGGCAGTACAGCACTATCACTGAGCTCTGTCAGCCCTCACATCTACTGCCAAGGATGCTCTCACCACTAAAAACAGACCACATGCTGCTGTGGCTGAAATTTAAAATTACAACAGTTGGGAAGAAGATTCCTGAAACTCTCTCTCATAAACCAGATTAGGCTGCACTGTGCAAACTCACTAACTGTGCCTAATCTGCCTACTGACTCAACAGTTCTGTGAAAACCATCTGGGGTTTTTTTAGGGTGTATTTTTTAGTAAATCCCATTTTAGTTTTATTCAAATTGAAATGCTGACTTCTTTCTGAACACATTTTTAGGCGTTTTTTAACCTAATTTTTTTACCTAAAACCATAATGCAGCATCCAAATCTTTAAAAAAAAAAATCCTCTCAATTGACAAGTTTCTTTAGCTGGTTTTTACGAACAAATGTCTCCAAAATTTTCTACTAGACTAAAATAATCCAATTTTTTTCTTCTACATTACTCCTCCAACTATTTCAGAAGGTATCATACTTATATGAGAGTGAGAAAGCTGAGCTTGGTCAGCAAATCTCCAGTCATCTCACTTCACTCTCTTTTTTGGTAGTTAACATTCCTCAAAAAAACACCATGGTGATACAGTAAATACTGACATTATACTTCATATCCCCAATTTCAATACTAAATTAGATAAAAACAGGTAAGAAAAAACAAACAGGGTAGGACAGAACATAGAGGAGAATACAGGGATTGTTTTTGAAAGAGGCCATTTCTGTCTGTACTTGATGCTCTCAGAAAACCACGTGTGACACCTGCTGGGAAACAGCTTTTGTGCATCTTATATTAAAAATTCTACAAACTGGTTTTATGGTCACATTCAAGTGATAGGCCAGACTTAGCAAGCTTTAAGCACTACTGATTTTAATAGGTCAAGCCTTCATCTGATCCATTACACATTCAAACCTAAATTTTATTGCAACAAGAGAAAGAGAAAAAAAAATCCAACAACTTCCAGGGAATTAATAACTGCAGATTTCAATCTATCACTTACCACTGACCACCCCAAAAATGTCATTAGATTGAAATACAATGCCCCCAAGTTTATCTACAACAATAACAGGTGTATTAAAACCAAGACAATACTGATTATGTCATTATTAAAAACAAACAAATCCCAGAATTACCAACCTGAAATGCAATTCAATCTGGATTGCTCCTGGGCTACTGTTGTTCTTTGATGACTGAAAGATGCAGCTGAAGACATTTGGGGGGCCTGTGGCATATTTCTGCCCAGCATAACGAGTGTCAAAGGCCATCATGGAATGAGAGACCAGATTCACAGACTTTGTTCCATTTGAAGAGCTTTCAAAAAGCAGCTTGGATTTCTTAAAATCAAACCTGGGAGAATAAAAAGCAGAACGACACACCAAAGAGACTTACAGATTACTTATTCCTTGGAGTCACTTATTTATTATGGCACACTGCTCAAATCTTTCATTTAGGTATTTTCTAAAACAACTACAATCATGTCCCATGTCATAGAGACAGAAAACAGATCTGTACTAAATGTAATAATATTTTCCACTGACCAAAAACCTTCTGGATTAAAAAATACCCAAGAAGCCAACATAGCAGAAATCTGCTTTTTTAACCTTCCCTCATATCACTTTCTTAATTAAAATACTGTTTCTCTTGGGCAAGTAAACTGATTACTGGACTGTTATTTCAAGGACAAGTGAAAAGACAGACCATATCTTTTGAACAGTGCCATTCCCTTCATCTTTCACAGAAGCTCAAACTCTCAGTTTGGACTCTAATTATGAAATTCCATTTCACTGTATTATTAAACTGTAATTTCACACATTATTTCAATTCTTGTCCTGTATCTTTCACATGAGCATAGTATTTAGGATAAGGTATTCAGGAATAGAAGAACATTCATACCTGGCTAAAGAGCTGCATCCATCTTTTCCCTTTGGATCCATCAGTTCCAGGCTGACATTAACCATGTCAATGAGGAATGACATGGAAGTATACACTTCTCCACTCAAAACTGTCTGAAAGTGGAAAACACCAACATTCTTTTTCAGAGCATCTGTTTAACTTTCATCTCTCAATTAAACTGTATTTTAGAAAAATGTAAACAGCTTTTGTGTGTGGGACACATATTGAGAAAGTAAGAAAATTACAGCCTGAAAAATATTCCAGGCTGGAGCTTCTCAGCTCTGTTCCCAGCCCATGAGCTGGTCCAGCTCAAGGCCAGGGAGAATTTCTCCCAGGGTGATAATTTAGTCAAAATAAAAAGGAATTAATAACAAAGATAGAACACCTGTTATGGTGTGTGCCCAGGCCCTGGCAATGGGGTGTCTTCTCTCTGAACCAATCACCTTTTCTCTACTCTTGGAATTGTGAGTCTGAATAAACTTGTTTTTTTCTTCCTGTCATGAAAGATGACCATGTAGCTGTGCATCTTATTTCTGCTGCACTTAAAGGGTTAAAACCCCTTCCCAGGGCTACATTTGTGTGGTGTCCTTCTGCAAAGACTTTCATTAACCATTACTGGGGAAATGCTACATTTCATGACTGTGGCCTTTAACTAATCCATTTTCACAGCAATGGTCTAGAGCTTCTTTGTCCTTAAAATATTGCTGCCATCAGCAGCAAAATTAGCAAACCTCCCCCACCCAAGACATTTCAAGAGAATTCCAGCTGCACACAGATCCTCTTACAAGAATTCTTGGATCCTGCAAGTCATAGGGGCGCATGAACTCCTCGATGGGCTCGCCGAGGTTGTTCTCCAGCAGCCCACGGATCAGTTTGTACTTGTTCAGATCCAGAGAGCAGTGCACTGAGGACAGGCTGCCGTGGATTGAAATGTCTGCGACAGCGTGACTCAGCTCCCTGCAACAAAGAGGAAAGCTCAGCGTTTCCAGGAGCTCCAGCACAACAGGCAAGACCTTCAGGATACACCAAAAGGCAGCTAAAGCACTCCTCTGGGTGACAGCATAAAGTGACCCTGGTTAAACTCACTTGTCCAAGTTTCTCTCTACTTTTAACTTCAGTCTGAAGGGTTCTGTCAGCAGGCTCCCTCCTGTCTGCCTCACCAAGTAGGATGGAAAGCTCAAATCTGCACTGGTATCTTCCACAGCCTTGGAATAATCTCTCTGGTATCTTTCAGCAGCAAAGATGTCCATGTCCTGCAGATCAACCACAATGCAGTCTAAGAGGCAGATGTGATCCTCTGCAAGTACACAGGAGATAACACATTAAGGAAGAAAAATAGAATCTGTGCAAAACTAATGCAATCTACTGTTAAAAAGAAACTTTTGATTTTATTCCACTTTTTTTTTCAAATTCATGTTCATCAATATCTGTAACTACCAGATACCAAACTCATTCACAGGTAAATGTAAATTCCTAATTAGGAGTCCAAGTACACCCCTTTGATGTGTGCAATCTGCATCTCAAAACACACCCCATTTGCAGGACTGTTCTTCCAGAAACTGAACTACAACTCCCTAATCCTTTGAGCTCCAAAAATCAGTCATAAAGCTCAGAAGTAATTTCTTCTCCAACCTACAATCTCCAGATCCAGAGATCCCATACTTTTTCAGTATCACCTAAGATAAAAGCAATGTATCACTGTACAATTTCACAAGGCAGAAGAAGCTCCGTGGGGTTCCTGCTGCTTTCACAGACCTGGGCTCTCAGGGTTTGGGACAACAGGCAGCTTCAATGGCTGTCCTTGCTGCTTGCTCGATGTGCTCACTGCAGACTCATTCTTCAGCCTGGAAATGTTGGATCCTGATGATTTTTTCATGACCAATCCTTCCATTGCTGATTTGGACTCCTCAGCATTTGTTTTCTTCACGCTGTGTTTCGGGGTTCCCGTAGGAGGGGAGAATTGAACTGAATCCTGCTAATGAAAGAAATTTTGTAATTGATGTTAGATTTTAGACTTAATTTCTAAGGAACCAATGCACCAAGGTTCAAGCTGCAACAGATTATTAAAATGCCAGTATCTGCTGTAGAAAGTATGTTACTGGAATATGCCAGTATGTTCTGCTGGAGAAAAATGGCAAAACTTTTCTCCTATAGTCTTAACAGCTGATGAAAACGTTCTCTTTGTAAAAGAAGTTTATTTCAGCAACCTTCTTCAAAAAGCTGTGGAATCTTTTCAATGAGAAACTAACTCAAAAGCAGAGGGTTTTGCATAAAACCGAAAAATTCTCATGAAAATGAAATTAGTACCAAAATGTAGGGGTAAGACTGCCATGATATTAAATATTTCTACAGAATAAAGACTGTTAAATATTTAAAGCTGTTTTTCAGGTGATGAAAAAAGCATATGCCATTATTTCTGCAAGATCATGTCAGCAACTTCATATTTTATTACAATATGTGAACTAACACTTCCATACATTCACGTTTTATGCACTTCAAATACTTCAGTTGTCACACAAAAACGTGTCCCAATATTCTCCTGCAGTTTCAGGCTGGATAAATCCCTACACTTAGTGGTAAATTCCTCACAGGTGAAAAAAGAAAAGTTCATTTCTATTGATGTAAAACACTTTAGACATCTCCCCACTACCACATATACAGTGGAAATCCATGAGCTGTCTCACATTAAAAACTTGCAAATTTCACTACAAAAAAGAGTCACATCAACATCAGGAATTTCTTCTCCCAAAAATCCTGCTTGACCAATCTGGCAGCATTCTGTGATGAAATGGCCCCAACCACTGTGGAAGGGATTTACACACCACCTTTATACTCCAAAGCTGATTTTGGGATTAATCTGTCAATCATTTCAATTAATTAACCTCATGTACCATGCAGGTAGTTAACACCTTTAATGATCTACTCAGCCCTTACTCCACGATTGCTCACTTTGCCCCTGACTCCTGTGTTGTTACTATAATTTCCCATCTTCCTTCTGTATCCAGTTTCTGATGTCACATCAATCCCTATCATAAACTTCTCTTTCTGCTTTTAATTGTTAATATTTTCTTGCCTTACATGGTTTTTAAATACTAGAAAAAAATGGAAAAAAAATAATTGTAAACACAACCAAGGATTTTAAGAAAAAAAATCTGAGGACTTTAACTTCACACTGTAAAGAAAAGACTGAAAAGTACATGCAAAGGAAAATGATCACATCATCTGTAAATCTATGAATTTATGCAATTAAATCCGAATTAACAGCTCCTCAGATATGCATAAAGAGCACACCACAAAAACTTTACATCCAGTTCTTATAGAATTTAGCAGAACCTTGAGAACAGAAACATCATTTTTAATAATGAAATAGCTTTTTAAAGTGCTAAATTCCAGAAGAATACTTTCTTTTTTATGAAATGAATGAGGAGCACCTGAACACTGCTATAAAAACGTGAAATACCTCAAATAAAACAGGATCCTTGTATGCATTGCCTTGTAAAATCCGATCCTCAAAAATAAACATAGGACAGAGGAAAAATGAAAACAAAACCAACAAAAAAATGCCAAACTTCACTTAATCCCATTTCAAACACCTACATTCCTAAAGTGCTATATAACACAGTAATTTTAGGCTGAAATAAAATTATTGTGAACACAGGATTTTTAGGCTGAAATAAAATTATTGTGCACACGTTCTTTAACTTATAATGTTAATTTAGGAATCTTCTGCTTACAAACCTGTACTTGTATCAGCACACATGGTACAGGAAACAACCCCACATCACACCTACTATTTCCTTACAGCAAAGACACAGGTAGATACCAATCATATGAAGGCAACAGACACACCACAAATCCACTGCAGTAATTCAGTCCATCTAACTTCTAACCCCTTCAAAATGGAATTAGGGGGTTCCCAGACAACTCCCTTCTTTGTTGAATGGGTTAGATACAGAAAGCCATCCAAGATGGATCTTCCTTAGCCCAAATTTTGTGGCTGCAGCTCTCAAGAGTAGCACCAGCTACTCCTGTCCTGTGCTTTGCCACGTGTACAGCCACTGGAAACCTTTCCCAAGGTTTCACCTCATCAAAGCAACTACACACACTCAGTTTCACTGAAAGGAGAAAAAAAATAAACCCAATTCTGTTCTCCAGTGTGTTAGAGCAAGTCTCAGCCAACACAGACCCCCGTTTCCTGCTGTTCACACTGTGGAAATTTTGAGTGGTGACCAGCTGGAGTAACCAAACAGGGTGAGCTGAAAGCCCACCCTGGTCCCACATTCAGGTGTGTACCTGCTTGGGTCCTGCTTCCTCACCACAGCAGCTGGAGTGAGTTCAGCCTCCTTTATTCCCTCTGTTCTCTCAAAACACTCAGTTCAGTCTCCCCTCTGCCCCAAGGCCTCAGAAATAAACTCAAGACAGGCAGGGCAGTGCAGCACAACCAGCAGCAAGGCAAATCTCCAAGATTTGCCAGTGCACTGGCACAGACTCTCATTACTACAACTATAAAGTCAATATATAAAGTAAACTGTAAGAATCATTTACAATTTTGATGTAGAAATAAAACACACAAGAAGTAGCAAAACTAGAAGCTGCTAAATGAAGAAGCAATGTTCCTACCTTGTTCTTTAATGAAAAAGTGCCTGGCATTCCTGCAAACAGGAACCTGTTCTTCACTCTCAGTTTTCCCAGGTTAGCTACAATAAGACTGTTGGACTTGGAGCTCTCAGGTATGAGCAGAACAGGAGCCCCAGCCTCAATATCAAGCAGAACTCGGGAAGCTCGCTGGGCTTTATCTCTCACCTGGGAAGAGTAAAAGTACATTTAAAAAATAATTACAAAAATTGTAGAAAGCAGGTGATTATTTCCTACTGATTAGTACCAAACTCAGGATCATTGCCCCTTGATTTATAAAATTAAGATATGGTAAGAATTTTTACCAAGCAAAAAACAACAACAAAGCAACTGACAAAAACCCCTCAAACTCTTGTTTTAGGGAGAGAATAAAGGCTCATTAAAAAAATATTATGATACAAACAGGAAAAACCTGTGCAAGAGGTGCAGCACTCAGGAGTGGCACAGTTTTCACCCCTGAGCTGAGAAGCAGAACAGACACTACTCAGCTCACTACATAAAAAATTACTTAAGAAAAATTATCTGCAAAAAGCAAAACCCCATCATTTAGAAGAGATGTTTCAAAATCAGATTGAAACTTCCCAACTGATGCACAATGAAGCATTTCAATATCCAAGAATTCACTGTTTTTCCTTCAATTAAGAGAAGCTTCTACTAAAAGAAGACTATTGACTATATTAATTACTCCCACATTAGGTCATGTGGTCTCTGGCTGTCCTGATCATTGAAACACTCTATACTGATAGACTTTATCTTGCTCTACAATCTCTATAATCATACACTCTACCATGCAGAAGCTCTGATTTTCTCAGCCTATCAGCCATCAAACCAATCACAGACAAACACCTGAGTGGAACAGAGCTTCTCACTTGGCTCTCCTAATTCAGATATTATTGTGGACACACACATTTAGAGAGCTGGGGAATTACAGCTTGGAAATTCTTTTCAGGCCTGGATTTCTCCTGACTCTCAGCTCCATTCCCAGGCTGACAAGCTGACTGCAGCTTCAGTTAGGGAGGAGTCTCCCAGGGTGACAACATGGTGACAAACAGAGTGGAAATCATCATCAACATTAACCCCTGGTGTCTTTGCCGTGGGACACATCCTGAGGTGCTGTCCCAAGGATGTTTTTCCCAATTGTCCAATGAGCTCCTGTCCTGTCCTGGCTGCACTAACACACTTTAAATCCGGGCTGTCTGTACAATACATTGGCCTTTTTTTCCCAAAGAGCTCCCTGTGTGTTGCTGTCCTTTCTCTCTCTTTGCAGCACAGTAACCACATATTATTACCTGGTGAACAGTGGAGAATAAGACAAGTGAACACCTTGACCCTTTCTGCCAGTGCATCCTGCAGAAACCAGGTGCTGAAGTTTTAAGGAATGTGCAAATTTGGTATTCTGCACTTTCAAACAGCAGCAGGATGGTCCTAATTAATGTCTCTTGACTACAAGATGAGCCTGAGAAATCTCTACCAACACCAAAACTCTAAAACCTCCCACCATTTCAACTCGAGTCGATGCATTAACATAAATTATATCTTGCATTTCAACTGCAAGAAACAGGCTGGGAAAGAACATAAAAAGGCCCAGACATACTGTTTGCCCTTCGATGGCTGCTCTCTGCCTCCCCAGGACATCCTGGAGCTGGGTGAAGTGCTGGATGAAGGACACCACCTCGGCCTGGAAGCGCTGGGTGTGCACGTACTGCACCGAGGCCATGCGCAGTGTCACGCGGATGTCACACTCCCTCTGCAGCAGCACATCCGGCCTCCCGTACCTGGGACAAGGGTGCAAAGGCACAGTTACCCACCCTGGCTGCATTTCAGAAGCAGCACCAGACATTTTGCTCCAGTCAAAGCAGGAATAGAAAGGATTTAGCTAATGTTCACAGAGTGTAATTAACACTATTTCAGTTGCATCGGGTTTGTATTAATTGCTTGTAAATTTTGTACATTTAAGTGCTGCTGGGTTTTAATTAAGCAGACACGAAAATTCTGCATTTGGAATGTACCTTAAATCTCTGCATTACACCTTTGTTGCTTTTATATCAGCAAGTGTAATCAAAGTTACACTTCTGGTGATTTTATATCAGAACAGTGGCTTTATCCTCCACTGCAGGATAATGTGTGCCTTCAATTCTGAATCAGTGTGCTGTCGTATTTCAAATTAATTCCATAACGTTACTTGGATAATTTCTAATCTGATTAACTGGAAAACCAGGAAACATCACAAGATAAGACCTATTCCTTAAAACATAACAAAGAAATTCAAATTTACATTATGACAAAAGCAACTCCTTATTCCAAAATCAATGAGCAATGGAAATCTATTTTATCAGTTGAATCCTCTTCCAACTTTTAAAAAATAGCTGTTTGAGCCAGGAACAAACTATCATGTAAATACTTTCAAGAACAGCTTTAGAGAGAGATAAAAAACTACTTTTCCTTTTCCATTTCTTTGTACATTGCAAGACAAAGTTAAAAATCTTAAATTTATAACTGAAAATATTCTAAGTCCCATGTAAGGCCCAAGAGGCCTAAGTAGAATCATGCAGCCCTGACAGGTGGCTTGGTGGCAGGTGGGCTTGGGTTTTCTGGGTTTGTTTGATTTTGGGGGTTTTTTGGAGGGTTTGGAAGTTAATAGAGTAACAATCTAATACTGAGTAACAAAAAGTTCAAATTCATACTTAAAGATATGAAAAATGAGTGCCTCTTCTCCACTTGTAGTGAAACGTTCTCTGTAAAATTCTCCATGAGATGTAAGATCACTTAAGGACAGGCTTCCAATACTTCCCTGCAAGGCTAAATCTCCCTCTGCAAAATGAAGGACAGACAATCAGGATCCTCAAATACAGATCAGTTACTAAAACTCAAAAGCTTCTATTAGTAAGATAATCTCATTACAAGTCATTAAATAAGTCAATTCAATTAAACATTAAACCTCATGTTCAAAGAAAATCATGTGTTTCTGCTACAAAGATTGTATTAACTCACACATTACTCTAGGCTTTACACACACCATGTGATCACACCACTTTGATTTGTGAAACTTAGATACAACTCCTTTTTATCCTCTATAATAGTAATAAAAACTATTTTTCTGCTCTGTGAACAGGAAGTATTAAAATCGCACCTAAAATGATTAAAGGTTTGACAACTGGGAGGGATGCCACCATTTAAACCCTAAAAAACCAAAGGACAAAGCAGTGGGAGGAGAATGTACATTTTGCCCAGAAAAAACACATAAAAACCCAAAATAAAAATATTTTAAATCATAATTCCAGTGCACACCTCATTTTATTTTAAGCTGCAAAACAACCTGAGCCCTTCAATCTACTCACCAATCACTTCCAAGTGAGCTGCAAGTTTTGTCACACTGGCTTTAGCAAGCTCACTGGTTGTCTTATTCAGGACTAAGGATAAAGAATGGACCTGGTCAAACAAAACAGGAACAAATTGGTGTGGGAAACATGACTTCAGAGCTTGAACATCTTGTTTAGCTTTTTTCCAAGACAATTGCACTGTAACACACGAATGGCAATCTGACTGGGACACACTGAAAGAAGGCAACATTTTTACTGCCTTGTTTGCACATTAATGGATCAAAGAACATTGATCATTCAATGAAGATCAATGATCAATGGCCAAGAACAAATCCCAGCACTGCTACCTTCATCCTCTTCTGTTTCAAGATTTGTCACATGTATGTTAGACTGCAGAGTCTCTGGGCAAAGATGGTATTATATACACATACATCATGTGTTTTTAAAAAACTATGTTTATACATATATATATATAAACACATATGGATATATATTTATAAAATATAGACCTTTTGCATAAACAAACTCCATAGTACCTAGAATAGCATGGTGCCAATTGCAGCATGTTAAGTATTTAATATTGAAGCAACCTTTTCATTAGAGGGTCACAGAGCAAGGGAGCCAAGCATTTTGCAAATGTTCTGCTTTTCTATAATTCCATTTTTTTAAACTACATCTACACATTTTAAATCTGTTTCTGCATTTATGTATGCTCCCCACCAGAATATAAAACACATGATGTAAACATCACCTTAGGTTTCTATAAACCAGATGTTTTATGACAATCCAATTACTGTTTTGCATCTCAAGTATACCTTTAGATCCAGCTTAGTGTTTACAGGCTCTTGGGCTTGAGAAGCTGACAAGGAATTTATTTCTGCTTTGACTGTCTGCTGAGTATCTTCAGGCTGTGGCTTCATAGCATGGTTATCAGCAGTGGATCCAATCCCAAAGAAATCCAGTATCACTACCCAAGTTTGCAAAGTTATTAACACATCTAGACAATTAAAATCAACATCTACACTGCGGTTAATTTTGTTATAGCGAGAAGAAAATTCGGGGTGTTTCCTATCCACTAGAAATATATTGATATGAACTAATGAATCATCAAAGTTACTTTTTCCACAGGGCAACTTGGATCTGTCTGCTGATGGAGAAGGAGGTGGGGTCAGAGGATACTCAGAATCACCATCTTCCTTTTGCTTCTTACGGGAGGCACAAACTGGTCTTTGGTACAGCTGAAAGACATTAGGTGCTTCTTCCATATGGGAAGGGAGGGAACGTGGCATATCTGGATATTCTGCATTGGATACTGAGGGACAGGACTGGGAAAGATATTCCTTATGTGCTAAACTGGATGGTTTGGGTGCTCCACGGGACACCATGAGGTTTTTATACTTAGAGTCTGGATTCTTTTCCAGGAGATCTTCCATCAGCAGCGAGCGCAAGGCAATCTGAATGGACAAGGTCTGAGGGTGATCTTTGGCAAACTCAACATCAAAATCCTGAAACTTAAGGCTGACAAGACCTTGTGCCCCAAGGGTGAGATCACCACTTAACTGAACCTGGAGCTCTGAGATGTGAAAGTTTGCTTGAATTTGAGTAAAGGATTTTGTTTCCCTGATAGCTAAGGGCTTGTTTGGAACAGAATTAAAACTAGAGTGGCTGAATAAGCCATTTTCCTTCCGTTCACTCAAGAATTCTGTGCCTGTACTATGAAGTGATGAAGTAGGTTCTCTGAAGTAATTGTCTGAAGGAGAACTAAGACCAGTTGGAGATACAGTGGTGGTTGAAAATCTGTTCAAGTCTTCACTGTAAATTAAATTATCCAGAGTCTGAAGGACTTGTTCATATACATGTTTTGCTAACACCACCTACAACGCAGAAAACAGAAACAATCATCACATTGGAGCTCTCTATATTAATGGAATCAATACATATATCCTAAAACTCATAAGCGGAATTCCAAACCACACAAATTTTAAGTTCATCCAAGAAAAAAACGATGCAGAACAAAGTACAATGCAAAACTGAAGCAAAACACTTCTTCTCTATTAGCTCTGCAAGATGACACCACCCAGAAACAAAAGGGATGGGATCCTAGAACAGGGTACCTTGTATTCCTGGGCAAAAACCATCCACACAGAGTTAGTTAAACATAATTCACCAGCTGAGCTTACACAGTAATACATGAAACAAACATTCTACTTAGCCATCAGGGTTTGCCTCCCAGCTGTTAGAAGTTTCAGTTTTTTTCTATTTAAAACCTCTGCTCTTGCACAGGTTTTTTTCAAGGCAATGGCATTTTAATTCTTAGTTTCAACTAAAATTGCAAATAAACTTATTTGGACAGTGTCATTTGGACAGTGACACATTTACTTTTCCTTCTGTGTTCAAGATAAGCAAAAGTTATACTAATTCATAAAGACATCTAAAATGCCCCAAACAAAGTCAAATATTGGTCATTATCATTATGACTTAAGACTATCTCGTCTAACCATGTGTATAAAAATGTGATTTCTAAACTACCAACGTGTTAAACCTGAAAAAATAGTTATCTTCTATGCAGGGAAATATTTTTATATTGATAGTGGAAATACTACATTTCTGTACCTGAAGAGGGTTCACAAATTTCCCTTCAATCTTCATAACGCTTGATATTCCAAAGTCTTCATTACACAGAGGAAATGTTAAATCCAAATCTTTCTCTAGTGGTATCTTTTCCAATTTAAACTGGATGGTGGTGTTATTCAGAATGTGGAAAGCTTTAAGAGAAAGTGAAATTAAAACGACACTAGAGCAAATGAACTGATTAGCCCAAAAATACTTATGGAAGAGGTAACACAGTAGCTATTGAACTTGCTCAGAATCTGAGCAATGCTGGACTAAGGTTGTATGGTTATGTTTTATTCAATTTCTGCCTAAAAGGCATCATTCCGTTTTTGGTCAGAAGACAAAAAATAGATATAAATACAGTAACTAATCCATTGTCATTAAAACTGACCAATGTGTTTCAGCAGGATGGGTGAAGCAGAATATACAATCAGACCTATGGTCAATACACATTTTAAACACATATACTGCTTATATTATAATTAATAAGACTCCTCTGATTAACATACCATGGCCTTTATGTAATGATTCAAAGAAGTCATGACGAGTAAAATGAGATTCTTCCTGGCTGTTAATACTGGCAGGGCTTGATGAAGAATGTGGCCCATGGGGTATCTCACTTGCAGGCTCCTTCTTATTTGTAAATTGACTACTATTTAATGAATACATCTTAATATCTTTAATTTCAACTTGCAGCCTATCACTTGTAGACTCATCTTCTCCTGGTACAAAATTCTGAATCGATATTTGTCCTAGATGACCCACAAGCAGTTCAGAGCTACCAGGCTTTCGAGGTATGGAGACAATTGGTGATTCAATGTTTATATTTAATATCAGCTTGATAGTATCAGCTTTGAGGGACTGTGATCCAAATGCATCACCTTCACTATCTTCTGCACTGGCAACATCTCTTGATCGTGGTATGGTATCAAACAAAGAAACCATTTCACTGTATTCAGCAGTTTTAGTTGCCAAGACTGTGGTAACTTTTGAAGCTGCACTTTTCAACATGCTACGGAAATTCTCTTCCAGCTCATCCATGGACAAAGCCAGCTCTTTCAAAAATTTGGCCGAGTGGTTGTAGTGTAAGGAGGCCATCTTGAGGTTGAGAGAACACTCCTCTTTTGACTTCTCTGTGAAAGTGAAACTTAAAGCATCTGGAAGGCTATTTCCATCATCAAGCCTAAAGAATAAAGATTCAAAGAAATTCACATTGCCCATGAGATTTTCATACCTCCCTGTGTTGCCTATGCTAACCACGTACTGGTTCTTTACATTGTCTTGGGTCAGATCCATAAGGTGAAGGCATCCAAGAGAGCCATTCACATCCAGTTTACTGCACATGGAGACATTGACTTTGGTGCCACCAATACTGGCTGTTGCAATTTTTCTGCCATATTTTTCTCCATTTGTCATGCCAACTGTCCTGAGGAGGAGTACATTTAACCAGTGAATATCAACTGCTACCTCTGTGTTCTGTGCATAAGTAGACTGGAATGTTTCCTGTTCCCTCCAATCTCTCTCCAAGTCAGCTATTAAAGGCTGAGGACTAGAATCTTCTTTCTCCTTGGGGAAAGATTTCTGGAGAAACCCAATCAGTTCAACAATAGTCTCTGGGTTAAGGATGATATCCAGGTTGTTCACCTGTACAGAGATCACCTGCAGACTGCTATCCAAGTTCATTGATGGGCATTCTGCACTCACAAACTGGTACTCCAATTTTATCAAGGACTCTTGATGCTTTCCATTGTTGCCAGGTGAGGTGCTGGAGGCTGTAGTGCATCTCTCTGCCAACCCACCACCATCAATGGGACGTGCATCTTGTGGTCCAGAAACTGGGGACTGAGCCCTGCTGTCTCGAAGGCTTCCTGTTGGCACATCAAAGCTCAGGTTCTTATGAGAAGCCATCAAAAGATCAAAATCTGTTCCATATGTTTGCATAGTATCAACCAGTAACAGGCCATGGACAGTCAGGGACACCTCTGCATCATAAGGCCTTTTCACAAAATGGGCATTGGTGCCAAAAACCTTGAGCACAGAGATGTACCGCCCATTACTCTCAACACCCAACTGCATACAGTTTACCTTGAACTCAGCCAAAAGCAGCTGGGACTCAACAAGAACTTCCCGGGTGTGCTGCTCAAGCATGACAACACTCTGTGTTAGATTCATTACAGAATCGTGCAAACTGCCAAACTGGTCCACCTCTGCAAAAATCTTGTCCTTCCCTAAATGTAGGGCATCTGAAGACTTAGCTTCAGATGTACTCAGCTGTGTCAAACAGTTCTTCAGAGCCAGGATTTTGTCTTCATTGATGTGAATTTTCAAGTCTGGCAAGTTTCCAGACAAGACAGCTCCTGGGTATTTTGGGTCAGAGGTGTAGATCAGCCTACGTTCTAGTTGCAGATGAACATTGAATTTTTCTACCACATGAGTTGGACCCACATCACTATCCTGAACGTGTTTCCAGTTGTCTTTCACTCGGCCCACCATGATCTGAAGGTCCATAAAAGAAAGTGTGTATCTCTCATACATTCTTTTACTCATTAAGTGTGCCTGTAGCTGCTCTTCACTTATTTCTACTCCAGTAAATTCAGACATTTTGATGCCACTACTGGTGTTGGATTCTGGTGGTGGAGTATTGGGAGGAGTTGCAAGAGGTGTTTTATATTCCTCATCACTCAATTCGTTGTCTTCTGAAGAAATGGCACCTGCACTCCTCTTAGAGTCTTCTGTGGATTAAAAAAACAGTAAACAAACAAATAAACAAAAGTATTCTCCCCCCTCCTCAGATGCTTCCTATGATTATCTGATTATCCTGTCTGAAGTCCTATTTTTTTTAACACAAAGCACAGCTGGTACCATCCTTGCCTCCTTCCATTGTCACTTCCTTTTTCCTCAACAAGAAACTTACTATACTTCTACATTCACAGAGGTGTCAGTCACAACTGACAGTAGTACAGAGCTATTAAAACACACTATTGTTCTATTTTTAACCCACTTACCGCAAGATTTACTTTTGACCAAGTTGTCAAAAAAGGAACAAAGAACCCATTACTCTACCCACACAATTATTCTGATCCTCAAAACTACATGAAAGGTAAGAGCTACTTAACTACAGTATTTTTATAATCAGATTTTTATTATCTTAAGAAAAGGATTTTTTCTACTTTGCAAAACAGGAACACCCCCAAAACTTCCCAGTACTTTTTTACCCTTTTTTTTTAAGCTCTCACTTTCTGAAAGAAGATGAAAAGGAAAGCTGCAATGATTATAGATCATACCTTGAGAATTTGTGAGTAATATTCTTCCCAGATCTACAACAACTAACACAGGGTCCACAAATTTGAAATCATCAGGAAAGATCACCTGAGGGGCAGAGATATCAAGGCACACGGTCCAGCTCTTGCTGTTCTCCTGAAAGTTAAGAAGAAAGATATAAAAGCCCACAAAAAAACAAACCAAAAAAAGCCATGTGAAACATCTGATTAGCCACTTTATCTCCTGATGAGCTGACTGTCACAAACTCCAGCCACACTCAGGTTTGGTACCTTATTAAACCACAGACTCCCACTATAGTCAATAAAAAAGCATTTTCAGCAGGTGAAAACAGGCCCTGCACCTCAAGCCTGGATTAACTGACAGCAAAAGGAATCTACAACATTTCCTGGAAAACTCCCCTCCTGCTCACAGAGAACAGCACACAAACAACAACAAACCTCACTCTTCAGAGCTCCAAGTCCTAAAGCAAAGGGCTGAAAGTCTACATAAACATTTGGGGGGCAAAAAACTTACAATGAAATCTCCAACCAATAAACGATCGATGGTTTGTCTGATTTCAGCTTTTGTCTGCATTTTCAGCTTGTTGTACTGTCTCCTGGCAGCTTCAGCCACTCTTGCCTCTAACTCAGACTGGTAACCAAAACCTGCACAAGAGAGGGAAAACTGACTAGGTATAACTTTGTTCAACCTTTATTGAATCAGAAGAAAAAAAATGGAAGAAAAAAAGATAAAATATTTCTTTTAAATTTTAGCAGTGAAATACAGAACAGGAAAACACAACAGGTGAAAGTCACTGTCTGTGCCTATTCACCAGGCTGCTGCACAGTGAAAAGGAAGTATTTAAGCACAAAACAAATAATCCCACTTTAAAAGTACTTCCCAATCCATTTTTTTGCCTTTATCTCACAGACCTTCAGCCCAAGTAATTAAATTTGAGTAAGACAGAAAGGGTGCCAAGTATGACCACAGAGGAAATTCTGACTAAACATTAAGATCTGCATGTGTAGACAGTGGTTTTTTGTTTGCTTGGTTGGTCGGTTTGTTTTAAACTTGAATATTTACAGAATATTCTCACCTTGTGAGAAAAGGTGTCACACATACCTTTATACCAGGTAACTTGAATCTTTTGGTATTTACCATAATCAGCAGGAAAACAACTGGTATTTTAATGTTTTCATGTTCCTAATGTTACTTACTGTCACCTCTCATCTCCCCAGAAACTGAACAACCAAAACTGCAAAGGTGCCACTTTGTAATGTTACAAAGTTAGGTAATGGAACTCTAAAATCTTGTTGCACTTAGAAATTTAAAGAACCAGAATGTTCAAATCTAAAAATCAAGGTACCTCAAGAAGTTGTTACAAAGGGCAGCCTTAATCTCATCAACAAAAAAATACAATAGGAATTAGAATATTATTTCCTCTGTATCATTACTATAGAAATACTCTTTTAACTGCCCTCTCAAAAGAACTCCATCAATTGCCAGAACAGCTTACAGGAACTCTGTAATCTCTCTAAACACTCTCCTTATTTATGCATTTTAATTTAGGGGATATGAACATCCACTATGGGGTATAACAGTAACTTGCAATTTTAAAGCAGAAGTTGCAGGAGTCTGCCAAGCAAAATCCCTGATTCAATTAAACAAAGAACAAAACAAAGGAACAAAACCCTCCAGACAAGACAAGGAGTATTGCTAAATTTGAAGCTCAAGTGAACATTCTTTGATCAGTGCTTTATATTTCTAAGAATGAAAATAAAAATCAAAGACAAGAAAAGAAGTAATTCCACCAACACAACCCAACCCCACCAAAAAAACACATTAAAGGTTAACCTGAGGCATGAACCCTTCCCTTGTAGAAGAAGTCAGCTACTTTCTTAATGGCTTGTGGATTGTAAATAATATTTAGAGGTCTGGTACTGACTTCCAGGCGCCTCTCAAAAGTGCTGTGAATTGGATTTCTTTCATAAAGCATCTCAAATACTGGGGCATCAGGATCTGCAACTGAATAAAAAAATTACTTACAAAAAGTAGCTGTAAAAAAACCCAAAATATACAAGACAAAAGCAAAAAACAACTCCCAAAGAATTTAGTAACTGATTTTTAACTGGTACTACTGGGAAAGTACAAGTGTCTAAGAATTCTTCAGTAACAGAAAAGGAAGTAATATGATCAACTTTTACAATCAACAAAATTCAACAAGTATATAGATACAAAACTATTTGTATAATTGAGGTTCTAATGTTGAACTCTTTTATCAATTTCTTTTAAAACCAAAACAAAGAGTAAGTGCAAAATCTATTGTCTTGAAATACATTTCTTCCTTTCTTTAAAGTCAACCTGCATGCATCCTTACATCTTGAACAAAGCTTCTATGATTTTATCTTTACCATTAGCAAAAAGCATTTGCATTAATTCCAACTCTAGGCACTTAGTTTTGGAATTTCTGGTTTGTAGGAATTATCACATCAAACATAAAATGAAATCTTTACCAGTGTTCTGATTAGTCCTTTCTGAGGACAAACTTTGGAGTCCAAAGGAAGACATGCAGCCAACCTCTTTTTGCTAATAAGAATTTAAAAGAAAAAAGATTGTTTAGATAAAATCAATCAAGCCACCTGATACAAGCATAAAAGTCTTTTCTGTTGAACTATATGTACATCAGAGATTATTATATGCATTTTATCCCTGACATGGTCAAACAAAAGAAGGCAATATGATTAAGTAGAAAACACTCTCCACTCCTGCAGGCTGAACTCAAGTGCAAATTGCAGACAGAACAAAGCACAAAATACATGGGAAATCCTCATAGCTTTATATTCAAATTTTGTTCACTCAGAAGAGAACTTTGAAATCTTTTCTAGAATTTATTTCTGCATTTAGTGTACCAGTATACAGGTGAAACAGAACCATTACTTGGGCCACAGAGCTGGATGGAAAAGAACAATCACTGATTAAGCAGCAGTACTGATTGTTCCAAAAATCAAATGTTCAACAAATTATGTTGTTCTCTACACATATAACTGAAGGGTTGAAGTCACAAGAATACAGAGGAAAAAATGAAGAGTTCTACAAATGATATTTGGAGAGAGAAAAAGTAAATTCAACAAGTGGAAACTTTTGTTTTCCCTTTCTGGCAAAAGAAATGCTTTGAGTTTTGGAGTATGACTATTTTCATACACAATTATGCATCCCACATGGTAACTTAGAGGGTTTTTTTCACCTACAGGATTTGGGAAAACAAGAACAGGAAATATGGTCCCTTCTGTTGCCAAATCCCTCAGGAAAAGACCACCAAGCTGAACTTTGAGAAGGGAAGACTTTCTGCGAGGAAGGGATTCTGCCAAGATCTTTACACCTGGAATAGAAATACAGAAAATGATTTTGCTTCTTTTAGTACAGCATACATTCTAATTAAATTTCACAAATAAAAAATTACTGTCCAAGAAACAAATATTTTTTAAGTCTTTATATGTATTTATTTCTACTAAAAAATTTGACATGGAGATTTCTTATATAGTACAAGGATTGTGAGGCAGCTCTCATCTTTTTTAAGAAAGAACAGAAATGGGCTAAATACCTGAAAACTCCAGCTGCATAAAAGCAGTCTCTTCAGCACACAAGACCTTTTTCTTCCTATGCAACAGAGTGAAAGAGCCACCCTGCAGCTGTAGATTTAATTTAGCAAAAACATGATCTCTCTTGGTAAAGGTATTCATGCTGGAAGCATCTGCAGCAGGATCAAAAAATTCATCCGTACCTAATAAAAAATAAGAACAACACATTAAATAAATTAAGTTTTTGGAGGGCTACTGAAGAACAAGAAAGTTCTCATGAATATGAAAATAAAAATTTCTGCAGCTCTGAGGGGGAAAAAGAGAAACAAAAACTAGAGCAGATATATCTTTTTCCTTGCAAAAACCGAATATTCCATAGAATTCTTCTATTTCAATCAAAGTAACATAAGCCTGAATTTACAAAGACCCCAACAACCCAGCACTATTCCTGTTACACCCAGTCACATGACCCCACACACAAAAGAACAGAAGACATCCCAAAGCTCTTTGCCATAAATGACAGTAACAGTGGAAGTAAATACACTCCCTGTATGGCTTTGGAAACGAGCAGATATCCAAACACCCACATGCTGCCCAGGCTGCCCAGCTTTAGGCAGGCTCTGGGTACATCAGCTGGCAGAGAATCCTGTAACAGTACAGGCCCAGAGCTCTTTCTGCCCACCTGGACCAGGTATCAAACATGGGAGCAAACCCTGTGTTTCCATACCCAGAATGTCTTCTGGATTCCACTGCTCCTTCGGGTCTGGCAGCAGCCCCTCAAAAGGTTCACCTTCATATGTCTGCTGAGCATATCCATACCAACCTCCCCAGCCAGGGAACCAGGACTGCAGGTACTGCAGCATCCCAGAGCTGCTGCCATGGGCAGGTTCTGCTGAAGGGGAACCTCCAATGGAATCAGGCAAGGGCTCTTTAATGCTCTGTTTGAACATTCAAGACATACACGTTACTGCTGCTGAGTGAAAGAGCATCACCAGTGTACAAAACACACCTCAATACAAACACAGCTTCATCTCCTATTTACTCAGCAGTGATATTCTCAATCAATACTCAGCCTAGAGGAAAGCAGCAGCAAAGAAGTAACAACTGCTGCATATTGATATGAATATATAAATATACATGTGATTATGCACATATGGAGCAATATGTCACCATTTACATCTTAGTCTAGAAACCTAAACCAAAGAAGTCATTTGACACCATAAAGCACAGCTCTACATTTTAGCATTTGTATTTGCAAGAGATGATGTTGTGTTGTTATGGAGATTAGTCCATATTAAATAAAGTGTGTTTGCCAAGCCATTTCCATGAGGCTCATTCCTGCCACATGTTTATTTTGGGAAAATATTCATTACAGGCTTCATTTCCACTCGGCTGTTTTTAAGATGGAGAGTACCTGACCTAGGAATTCTGGCAAGGATCCTGCTGGGGAAGATCATTATATGGCAAGTAACAACAGCAAAAACTGCAGGAACTGAGAATTTCTGAAATTTCAGCATTAATGCCACACATTTAAAGAAATGAAAATACCTGCTAAGGCTCTCCAGTAGAACAATACCTCAGATAATCACTTAAAGATTCTGAATATTACCCTGTACAGAGAATGTTCTCACCTCAGCTAAGTCATGAAATTTATTATGAACTATCTCATATAGAACCTTCAACTCTTCATAAGTCTGCTCATCCTCAATGCGATGCATTTCTGCCTGGAAAGACAAAAAAGGTAAAGCACCTGCAGTAAAGGAGTACACACTCTTGTTCACAAATATGTCAAGTATCTCTGCCCTGAGTAAGAGACTTGTAGAAAAAAGTAAGATGGCATTAATGATCACATCCAAGTGCCTCAGCACACAAAATTTAATGGAAGTCATGTAGGCAACGGGAACATTGGCATTCCCCTGAATTATAAATAAAGCTTATTTGCACTGTAAAATACACTATTTTAGCAGTGTAAAAAAATTCACAACTATATCCTCCTATTACAAAGATGCAAGATTTGCAGCACAAAAATTAACCAGAGAAAATAACTGATTTAAAAGAATGCCTTGCTTAGCCAAGAGCAAAAAAAGCTTCTGTCTTCAATAAAGAAGGTGGAGGAAATGAAGTGGGTGAATTAGGACAATGTAGTATTTATAGTCAGTTACTCAGACATGTAATCTTTGTATTGATTAACAAGTTGTTTGAGGGAACTGATGATTCACTCAAGTCTAAAAAATCAATCATGAAACAACAAAGCAAAAGACATTTTTCTAGTCCACTGCCATTACCCTTGTTACATTCCACAGCTCTGCTGAACGCAGTGCAAGCTCTATGAGACCTGGCTTTGTCAAGTACTATAAAAATTTTCTGTACATTGACCTACTCCTATAGTTCATATCCAAATTACAAAAGTGAAGATTACATACAACTTAAAAGTAGCAATAGAATTGCACCTTTAATTAATACAGGTACATGGTGCATGGTGCCCTGAACAGATTTGAAGAAAAAGTCCCAATATAACTAAAGATAAAAAGCAGCTAATTACAGTTCATAGGTTTTTTTCTTTCTGAAGTAGGTCATAGGTTCATTATTAGGGGCACTAAATCCTTCATTCTCAAACAAACTTGGAAAAACAAAACAAATAAAAAACCCCCAACACATCCCCCCCTCCAAAACCCATAAACACACTGTCAAGTAGCCACAATTTTTCCCAATTATCTCCTTAAGCATATAGGTAGAAATATTTCTGGTATTTAAATACCTTTTGAATCTACAGAGAACATGAGTTAAGAAAGCATGTTACCAACTGTCACAGGCATTCTGTATTCTGTAAAAAATGCTATTTTTGATGAACACTGGTTACAGCTCAAAAACCAGACAGCTTTTTGCAGTGCAAAACAAAACCACATGAAGCCTGCAGCTCACACACCTCCCACAAGCCCAGGTCTCATCATTAAAATCTCAGCTGTGGTCAGTGAAAACAGCCTGCAGTCAATCTAACGATGTTTCTTAACTTGTCCAGGTTTTAAACATGACAAGATGAAACAAACCAAATGTAAATGAGTAACCATCACAGCAGAAGAAACTCAAGTCTAAATACCTGGTCTGCAGCAGACAGTGGCTCCCCCTTGAGCTTGCTGTAGTACAAGTCCGTGTAGGACACGGCATCGCGGGCCCGCTGCAGCGCGAATGCCCAGGTGGAACGCTGCCTCTGCTCCCTGATCTCCGAAAGATTTGCGTTCAGGGCAAAGATCCACCAGCCCCGGCAGCTGAAACGATTTTCAATTACTGTATCACCACTGTTTCATTTAAAAAATCCTAAGGCAAGTGCATGGCCAGCTGGTGAAAGGTGCAGGGGACTCAGTGAAAAGCAGTGGGCCAGTGGCCAGGAAAAGCAGCAGCGCTGGAGCCAGCACAGATGGGCTGCTCCTGCAGACTCTGTAAGACAGTGCTCCCCAAGGCCCCACCACTCCTCTGGGATTTAGTCCAGCTGACACATATCGGGCACAGACAACAAAATTCGGAGTTACAGAGACTGGATTGAAAGCCTCAGGTAAGGATAATTACATTTGAATTACATCTGAATATTTAAAACTGATTTCTGAGTTAGGGGAACAAAACACAAAAACTGAATCTCTAACATATGATTATTATGTACATTTCTGTATTTCTCTCATTCTAGGTTTTCTAATATAGCTACCAAAACCACATATTGAGATGTACTCACTTCTCTGTTACTGTAACTTTCGGTCTCCACTTCCTGAATTTAAGCTGTCGTTCTTTTCTAGCCAATTCCTTTAAAAATCCCATGATCTGCTGATACTGCATCTTTTAACGAAACAACACACAGATCAGTGAGGTGATACTGGAGTGCTTCACCAGGAAAAGAGGAGAGGAAAAAACCCAGCCCAAAACCCAGCCACAGGTTTGGTTTACTGGCATCAATGGCCTGCACATGGTGCAGAATTAAGATTAATGTTAATCATAATTCACAATCTTGTTCCCCACTGTGACACATCTTCTCCCAGCCACTATTAGCTCAGGTATGACATTCCATTTATGGCTTTATTTACAAATACACAAAATGAAATCTTCCATGTCAGGTTAACAACGTAATATCAGCTGCCATTGGACATTGTACAGACCAACCCACCCCACACATGTACCCTTCCTATTACTACAACAAACAACAATTTAATTATTTTTGCAGTAATCAGTCTCAGTAAAATAAATAAGCAATTTTGAACGCTTGACTTTAAAAAAACTTATTCCATATATCTCTTTGAGCTTTCAAACAAAATCTTTCAGAGAGTATTAATTTTATACTACAATAACAGCATTTAAGTTGTCACAAACACTGCCACAGTTCCATGATATCTGTTGCAGTTACTGGCAGGTAAATGGTTGGTATTTACCTGTGAAAGCTTCAGGGGGATGGTCTCAAGCTGAATGTCACATTCCAGCCGTGGAGTATGCCGGGATCTTAAAGGCTCCTTAGAACAATTCCTCTTGAGAAGAGCAGAAGTGCAGACAGGCTCCATGATGTAATTATGATCACGACTTTCCATACTTCTATCCATTGCTTCCTGGGGGTTACAACCAAATTACTCTCTAAGAAGTGAGTGTACAACAGTCTTTAGGATGCACTGCTTTCATGAACTAGAAGGTACTTTATTAGCAGGCCAGTCCATTGGAAAAAACTTCTTGAACGTGTTCTCTCTTCAGAAGTAACAAGCTATTTCACAGTACAGCCTTTGTGGGTTGCACATGTATCCTATCAGTAAAGCATGAAACCACAGACTTTTGTTGCTCTTAAAAGACCAGATCCAATAAATTCTACATCAATTGGGTCTGCAGTACAGAAAGGAGACTAACAACCTCTCTTTCATATGCAAAACCTCTCTCATGTACCTGGAGCTGACCAGGAGGCAGATCACCCAGCAAAGTGCAACTGGTGTCCCAGTAAACACTGAAATCTGCAACATCCATCTGCTTTTTCCGCATCAGCTTCTCCACCTGGAGTAGAAGAAGTGGAGTAAGTCAGGATCACACACCACGTGCAATGTAGTTTTTAGTTCTTACATACCAAATAAAAACCATGAAATGCTCAGAGTCAATTTAATACAACAACCAGAAGGTTTTTTAATTGCTGTATGTTTTTCTGAATATTTGCTAGCACCTATAAAATGCAGCATCCCACCTGAGCTGCTCCTGTACACACAGACTGCACTTACTGGTTCAAACACTGCATTTTGCATTGAGACATTTTTGATGCAGATGCCAAACGCAAACGGCTGCTGAGGATTTGTGACACCATCTTCAAACCTCAAATGCACATCCTGGATTTTTAACTGGACAGGAAAAAAACATTACTAGAGATATACTATTTACATCATTATAGCAGACAGTAGTACTTTTCATTAATGCTGGAACAATTTAATATTCAATACATAATTTCTGCAATTTTCCGACAACTTTCTCTTATTTGCACTAACAGAAACCCTATTCCTCATTTCTGTTTTTGTACTCCCTGGTTCTACCTTCTCCTCAGATATCAGCAATCCCTACCCTTCTCCCCAGAAATGAGCCACTTTCACAACACACTGTACTATTTTTTGCTATCACACAATTATTCTCCATTTTAAAGGCAAATTTCTAACTGCCAACCACTCAAAAGCAAAGACTTACTTCGATGTTTTCCACAATTCTCGTGACAACAGATGCAGTAACTGAGTACCAGTAAGACTCCCCTTTCTGTTGTTGTTCTTTCTGAAAAAGGAAACATGGATAAGCATCACTAACCACAGTAACAGCTGGTGAGGAGATGATAAACTTTGTTACACTGAAATCACTGTTAATAAGGAGAAAGAAAAACTACACAAGTTAACTTAAGGTATTTACATATCTCTGACGTATGTGGGACATACAACATAATGGTGAGGGATGGTAGAACAAAAATTGCACTATGTCAGCATGTATAAATCAAATTCTAACTCAATTTCCTGTGTATTTGCTCTCTCTCTTGTTAGGAGACTCAAATACAACCCATCCACCACAGAGGTTTCTTCACCATGAAACACAAGATGACTCACCTTCCATTTTTCTTCAAGTGCCAGCAGAAGGGCTTTCTTGTGTTCTCTTTCTTGCAACTTTTCCCTTTCCTCATCGAAATCTTCTCTTTTTTCTGGTGCACCAATTAAGTGCAGTTTTGAGACAGATATCACCCATGGATCCACATGTGGACGATAAAAAGGGATCTGTAGTGTTATTTTGCCAATGAAACCTAAATAAGCAAAACAGACACACGATCAGATTCCTGTGAAAACTGACTTAGCACCCTTGAAAATCCTCACAGAAAATGTGGTGTAAGAAACAAACAAGCTAAACCAGAAATAACCTAAGAATCAGGCTACCTGATTTATTCGAGCCTCTGACTCACAGGTCCTCTAAAACATGCAACACTTTCTGTTTAGAAAATATCTGTCCTGCACACACAAGCAAAATACAAACCTGCCTTTACTTCAAATGGTAATTCCAGCTCCTTTAAGGCATCTTTTTTTAGTGGCAAGTTTTCCAATTCAACGGCACCTATACAAAAACAAAGCAGAAGAAAAAGACAAGTCTGTTAAATAAAACTATCTTAAAAAAAGCCAACTTGAACACTGTAAGCCTAAAATAACTGGCATTGCTTTTTTTTTTGTTTTTTTTTAATTAAATGGGATTTAATGAGAACAGCCAACCTACCACTTCAGGTTGTGTTAAGATCACAATGGTTACTTACTACACTTGTTAATTTTCCAATGTCATGTGCTCAAACTATTACATGAGGTCATCCAGAAGCAATCTTCTGTGGGGTTTTAGATCTGAACTCTGCTGCAGCCACAGACAAAACCTCTCCTCATTGTCTTTTCAAAAGATATACTTATTGCCTTAGTATTGTGAAAAGCACACACAGAAAAGCCTTGGAGTATTACAAAACATTCTCACCTGAAGCAGCAAATAACAGCAGGAAAGGGTGAACAGAAAACATTGATTTGAGGACTCTGTACAAAGTTCAAAACTCGTGGATGCAGCACGACACAAACCAGATTACAGGGGAGTAACTATGAGTACCAAAAGGTAAGAGGCTGCAGGACACTTCCTGCCACAGTCCCTCAGCAGCAAAGTCACTGAACAGTATCATAAATGTATGATATATAAATCATAAACACTATGACATAAACTCAACATGCTAAGATAGCTAAGCATACTTTTGAAAATTTTATGTAAATTGGATTAAGAGTGTTGATATAGAACAAAGAACATAAGATCATTTACTGTTCATTGTAAAGTTCTAGCACCAAACTCTGTATTAAAAGGGTTCATATAGACATTAAACACATTATTGATTATTTCTATTCCATCTTCCAGTTACCACAAAAAAATAACACTTTTCTAAATCACAATATGAAAACAGTACAGAAAATACCACGAAGACTCCCTCACCCTTTAGAAGTGCCACTGAAAGTTGGTCTGTGTTCAGGTTATTGACATATTTGCCCAAGTAGGTGTTGAGGACCCAGGCTACCAATCCTTCCAACATGACTGTCCTAGAAGAGGAAAATTAATGCTTTTCTGTCATTTTCTGGATTTCTCTTCCATAATTAGTCTCAGTCTGAAAGAAAAAAACAAGAAAATTATTGTCTGAAATATACACTGTCTGCAGAGCTGACATTACTGTCACTTCAATTTTTATACTGTGATCTCTCTGAAGAGAAGTAAAAGCACTAAGGTTGACTTCTACCTTAAAGAAGCTTTATCCCATGCCTTTTAAGTGTCAAATCAGCTTCACAGAGATCTGGTGGTCACACTCCACTCTCATTTGCACACAAAGTTCATCATTCCGTTGTTTTTCTAACCAAAACATTACATATTGTTGCAATAATCAACAAGGTGAATGTACAGTCCTTCTCCAGAAAAGGAAAGGACAAAATTCCATGCTGATCTGAATTTTGCACTGGCCTCCTTGACCTCTGCTGCCAATATTTTCACCATGCTGGGTTTGGCAGCCTGGGTCTAAAGTAACAACCTGAAGCCTCCTGTATTTTTGTAGAATTCTTACACGACATCTGTGAAGCAACTCACTCTTCTCAAACCCCTTTTTGGGAGAGACTGTGTGTGGGAAGTAATCAGATACAAGCCCCCAAAAATAGCTCATCAACAGTTACTGCAATAGGTTTTCAAAGTGGCAGCAGAGATTATTGCACTGAAGAGGGAAAAAGCTACATTAGAGAAGCACCACTGGTCACACTCCTGAACATTTCCCTGCACTCTTCTCCAGCCACTTCAGTCTCAACTTCTGTGGTAATCAGGCCATTAAAATCCCAAAGTCCCTGCTCAACCTTTTAACCACTGAATTGCAAAACACTCATAGCTCCTGCAAGGGCAGGGTGAGCCTGGTACAGTAATGAAAAAAGCATGCAGGCCATTTCTTGAGGTTAGAATGGAATAAATGTATCAATTTTGTGTTTAAAAAAAGCTTTCTCAATCCCATATACCTGGCTAAATCATTTAATTCTACAAAGCAGAAAAGCAAGATACAGCTTTTATCTACAGCTGACAATAGAAGAAAGTGACAGCTTTAAGAATCACATTTTAAATTGTACATTAAGATGTATAGTGTTCTCATTATGGGGTTTGCTTGACTTTAGGCGGCCCCATTTAAACTTTTATTGCTTTTTTTAAAAGGCAGTGAAAATATTTAACTAATAGTTAAATTAAATAACCAGAATTAAGCAAGCAATGAAAGGCGTTTTCTAAAGGCTGAAAGTGAAACTGTGCTGTCCTGAAGAAGGAAACAGAAAACAGCAGGGGCAAGTTCAATTCAACTCAGCCACATGACTTCACAGAAAACGTGTTTTAACAGTTTTACCTTCGAAAAATTTCTCAACAATTGTCAAAAACAATACTATTATTCTACATAATAAAGACTAAGCATTAGAGCTCTTGGTCCACCAGCTTATGTTATAGGTTTTTATTTTAATAAAAGTGACAAGAAACTCAAGATCAAACAAAAGCATATACAGTCATCTTTGTTACATTGTCACCGAAAAAAAAAAAAGTCAATAAAAAAGGAATCTACAGGTGTTTGGAACCAAAGACCTGGAAAAACATTTAAGCAGGGGAGAGATCAGCATCTCAGTGACTGAAACCCTCCGGTGCACGAACCATGCCTGAAGTCACCCTAAGAACTGTAAGCGAAGTACATGACATCCTTAACCCAAACTCGTGGGCTAGAAGCAACCTTTCAACTCTTTCCAGTATTTTAAGGCTGTTATATTTTTAACTCTCTAGTGCACTGCTGTGCCCTGGGAAGAAAAACATGACAGTGTTTTAATTTCCTTAACACACGCAGCACAAGAACTGTCAGGGTGAGAAGCAAAGCCCAAAGCAGGCCCTGTCTCAAGGCGATAAAAGGATGCGATTTTCCGCAGGGGGAGGCACAGCAGGCCGGGCAGCGGCGGGGCCGGGGCGGCGCTCGGAGGAGCTGGGGGGGCTTTTCCAGAGCCCCCAGCGCGGGCGGGAAGGAGCGCCGGGGGCACGGGCAGCACTGAGCTGTGGGCTCGCACCGCGTGCCGCCGACAAGCGAAAGGTCACCTTGCCCGGCGGAGCGGGACGGACCCCGCGGGAGCCCCGGGGAGCCCCGGCGAGTGCGAAGCGGCGAACGGCCCGGGAACAGAGGGAGGCCCTGAGGGAACCCCCAGGCCCCAGCGCCAGGCTGAGACCCCCGCGGTGGGCGCAAGGAGCGGGACCCACCGCGGCCGCCCCTCGCCCACCCACCCCGGGGCGGGGCGCCGCGAGGGGCGTGCGGCAGGGAGGGGCCCCTCAGGCCGGAGCCGCGGAGCGGGAAAGGCGGCTGACGCAGGAGGGAAAGGCAGCGGGGCCGGGGAGTGACCCGAGCCCCCTCACCCCGTGCCCTCCTGGGGCTCGCAGCTCGGGAGCCCAGCGGGACCCCCGGACTCACCTGCGCTGAGAGCGGGGGGCGGCGGGCGCGCGCCGGGCGGTCGCGGGGGCGCGCCCGAGTGCGAGAGCGCCGAGTGATCGATGGGGACGGCGGCACCGCCCCCTGCGGGCGGGGCTCGGTAACGCCCCTGGGGCGGGCCCGAACCGCGGGCCCCGCGCCGCCCTCACGGAAATGGGCTCAGAGCGGGCGGGTTTGGAGCCTGAACGTGCGGGGCCTTCACGGAAATGGGCTCAGAGCGGGCGGGTTTGGAGCCGGAACGCGCGGGGCCTTCACGGAAATGGGCTCAGAGCGGGCGGGTTTGGAGCCGGAACGCGCGGGGCCTTCACGGAAATGGGCTCAGAGCGGGCGGGTTTGGGATCAGAACGCTTCAGGCCCTCACGGAATCGGGCTCAGAGCGGGCGGGTTTGGGATCAGAACGCTTCAGGCCCTCACGGAAACGGGCTCAGAGCGGGCGGGTTTGGGATCAGAACGCTTCAGGCCCTCACGGAATCGGGCTCAGAGCGGGCGGGTTTGGAGCCTGAACGCGCGGGGCCTTCACGGAAATGGGATCAGAACGCTTCAGGCCCTCACGGAATCGGGCTCAGAGCGGGCGGGTTTGGGGTCGGGGCCCTCACGGAAATGGGCTCAGAGCGGGCTGGTTTGGGGTCGGAGCCTTCACGGAATCGGGCTCAGAGCGGGCGGGTTTGGGGTCGGAAGGCTCCAGGCCCCGCGGGAGGGAAGCAGCGGCAGAGCCCCGCGGTCCGAGATTCGCAGGCCGCAGGAGCAGCGGCCCCTCAGTAAAAACCTCGCAGAGAGTAACCTGTGCAGTGAGAGAGCCACACTGGAAATCCCAATTTTGTTTAATAAAGAGGTCAGGAAACTTGAGAATACATGTATTTATAAAAAGGTACGTTTCTCTTTTTTACTTTTTGTAAGCAAATGCATGCTCATTTTTCCTACTTCAACATAGAACTTGGACTTTCCCTCTGTGACAGTCCCTTAATTTGAAAACTCAGCAAATTAACTACTGTAACAGGATCCTCCTTTGTAATGATTTTAAACGTCAAAAATCTTCCTTATGCTGCTTCAATATGGCCCCAATAGTGGGAGTTGAGGGAGAAAAAATTGGCTGACAGAAATATTACAGTTCAAGGGGTTCAATGTGCTGTGAAAAGTTAGGTTCTTGCCTAAATACTTCAGTTCTGTTGTAGTTTCATTGTACCCATTTTCAAACTCTTCCCTGAAAATTATCTTCAAGTGTAAGTTTAATACATATTTGCAAAAAGTTTCTTCATAGTAGAAGTACAGACCTGTTTTGTCAGTTTTCAGTTCCAGAAATAACAGTTTATATAATATCATAGCTTTTATGGAAGTTTAAAATTTGTATTTTCAGAATCTGAATACTCTTTTGTGGCAATAGAATAAATTATTCCAAAAGATCCTTTTACATCTCAGGCCTCAGAAATAACTAATGTGTCTATCTTGAGATAGATTAGGACAGTTCAGGGGGAAGTACAGTGATCACATAGTCCAACAGTGGATTTTATGGCATAAGACATAAGGGTTATGTGTCACTGTAGGACTTCACTCCCATGGGATTCAGGCTCTGGATTGCAGATTCCAGTTGAACACAGTCACCACAATTGACAGGTAAGTCACAGATGTGAAATATAATTATGGGAAGTGGGTTCCTAAATATTGGCTTCCAAACCATTTAATTCAAGGAGAACCTGCACTAATTTGCTATAAAAGGTGGTTGGAGCTCCAGCATCATCAAGCAGTGAAGGAGAGCAGGATTTTTAGGTTCTGAGGTTTGAGTAAATTCCATTTATTGCAGATGATGCTCTGCCACCTGAGGGGAGTGAGCTATCTGGCAAAGATAATCACAGGGATCTGCTCTAATACTCACTGAACACAGGAAAAATACTTTGGATTTATGCTTTACCTCAAAAATGAAGTCAGGATCCATTGGGGAAACATGTTACATCAGCCAGGACACAAAGGTGACAAACTAGGGTTGTCAACAGAAGGAATTTACTTCCTGCTCCAAGATAACAACAGTGCAATCCAGGATTTCCTTCTAAAACAAAATGAACTATGTACAGGCACTGAAAGGCTGATGTTTAGACATAACAGTTGTAAAAAAAGCCTGTGTAAAAGATTTCACTTCCTGATATTCTGTATGTACTTGAGATATTTGGTCTGATAATGAGAAAAACCAAATTCCTGAGCATTGAAAGAATGATAATTTAACTCCAGTCTTTGCTGATCACAGGCATGTTCTTGACACGTGGCAGACCTTGAATAAAAATCATCACAAGAAGTGTCAGGAGAAAACAGCATAAAGTTCAAAAAACATTCCTTTTCTAGTCTCATAAAGGTCCTTTTAGGGTATCACAGAAGAAAGGGAGGAGTTGGCCATTCAATTTTTATAAGTTTGAATTGCCTTTTTTTTTAAACTGCAAAGCGACAGCAGACACTAGAAACCTCAAAACCATCAGTGTCTATATTCATCTGAAATTTCAAATCTCTGTAAGAAAGCTGCATTTACCATAATGTTTGTTTTATAAGACGAGGTTGTTAGATGAATTTTATCAGTCAATCAGCATATGATCTCTAATTTCCTTTAACTGGTTTTCATCCCAGCATCTTGAATACCCAGAGGAACCTTCTTTTCCTATGGAAGTAAGTCTTGAAGTAAATTGTCCTTATTTTCTACTGCAATGTGAATTTCAGTTTCTTTTTTCAAGGCATTCTCTTCTTTTGGAAGGAGAGTTTCTTCCCCTGGTGGGGAATAACAGGGAGTGTGTCCATAATCCCTGCTAGTTGAATCAGTCTGCTCAGGGCACTGGGAGCTGCAGTCTGGGTTACAAAATTTAACAATACACATCACATTCACCTGCGTTCCTCCATTACCAGAATGTTCTGTCAAACACAAAACATGAACGAATGAAACCAGAACAGGGCAGTTGGATTCTTTATCCAGCTCTTTCACTTACAGTTAAAATAGACACTAAGTCTTTTTTCCTTTTACTTAATTTAGTCAAGCTGGTTGAGTTGGTACCATAAAATCCACATATCACCCCAGAAATAAAAAGGCTACAAAAATTAATGCAGAGATCTGGATTGCAAACAATTCTTTGCCCACCTGTTGTCATTTCAAATGCTTTTGACAATGTTCTTTTGTTACTGCTCCCTTTGGCTTCTGCTCCCACTCACAGGTAAGTGCCAACCACCCTGGCCCCTAAATACTTGTTTCTCCACTGAGAAAACTCTCTTTACAATCTCAGGATGGCAACTTAAAACAATCACTTTTTCTTTTCAAAAGTTACTAAGGTTTCCCTCTGCTGAACAGGACTCAGATGTTTTATCCTGCCATTTAAACTTCTACTAAAAAGACTCATAATTGATAATCAAATTTCAAGAGGTTCTGGATCATTCAGAATCATTACTACCTGAACTTGCAGAGCTGTGTCTGTCTCCACTCTGAAGTTTAGAACCTTCTGGAGGTGAATGTTGCTGCTGAAATCCTCCTGGGTTTTTCTTTTCATGATTCTTTTTACTTAATACACTGATGCTTGCAGATCCAGCTGGATTATTCAGGATGCTACTGCTGGACCCAGAAGTTTCCAAGAGATGCTGTTGCTCCAGTTCACAACTCTGCAATTCTGTATCTCTCACTTTTTTGTCACACTGTTTTTCTGGAGGGGGAAAAGGCTGGAATATTTGCAGAGAAATGCAAAATGTTAATCTTTAAAAAAAAAACCAAAACGACCCACTAGTAAAGAACTGGTCAGTATTTTGGCAGCTAAAGAAACCACTGATGATTGGAACTAGAGGAGTCCAAAGTCCCTTCCAAGCCAAGCCATTCTATAATTATTTTCATTTGCATAGTGATGAGTGCAAGTAAAATTCATAGCAGCTCATTAGGAGTTCAACAAAATGAACCATTTCCTGAAGGCACCCACAGTACTACTCTGATTACTTAGGGACTAAAGGCTTTCCCATTTGGTTTTCCAAACCCCACCTGAATTTTACTGCTGTTTTTAGCCTCACATAAAGTGAGGGTGGGACATTATGTGGGATATAGAAGATACATTTTACACTCTGGCTTGGGGACCAAACCACCCCCTTCTCACTGCAGTTTTCTTTCTGCTGTGCAGTTTTCTTCTACTTGTAATTTAGTGAGAGTTTATGATTTCTGTTCAACTTTTAAAGAAATGGAAGAGATTGAAAGAGTACACTCACCAAATCTGCTTCAGTAGCTGGTGCAGAGTGCCCAAGGGCTGCCAGTGAGCAAAGACAGTTTATTAGCACCCAAACCTGGCCCATTTGCAACAGCTGCACCCTAAACTAGGCTGAGTGATCCCCTGCTCCTGGAATAAACTACAAATGTACATTTATTGCATACAGTTTGAAAATAGTGAAAGCTGTATTGTATTAATTTTGTGATTTAAATTTAGCCAGGAAATACAGAGAGGCCTCTGCATTAACTCATAACTTTTCTTGTATAGTGTCAGTGAGAAAAGGTATTGATGACAATAAACCAGAGTCATGTCTGTTTAATTGTAACACCTGAAATTGTCTAACATTTAAATGATGAAGTACTGAATAATTAACAAGCTTCAGTAGAAGCACAACTGTTGCACAGTTGTCCAACTCCAAGGCTGTTTTCTGTTTAGACAATTACCTAAAATCTGAGGAACAAGACAGATTTGAAGAAAGCTGGCATCTTCTAAGACACTCATTTCAGTCAACCACCAGGCTCAGGTTAATGGGAGATAAGGTGACACTTTCCAGCTTTTACAGATTTGCTTGTTTTCACTTCATGAATCTTACCTTTCTTTTTTGAGACTAAGCAATACCCCAAAATAGCAATTATCAGGACTAATAACAACGGCCCTGCAACCGCTCCTGAAAATAAATAAAAAGAAGAAATTATTTAGCAGGTTGATCTAACAAAAGATTGAATTAGAAAAAGGTAGTTTTGTAGTTTCTGTCCATGGCTATAAAAGCTAAATTTAAAAGTATTGTGTATGTCTGACATTCACATTTGACGCCTCAATTGTCAGATACCAAGGTCTCATTTCAGTCACCACCACTTCATAAAATTGAATTCTCCTCTCCTGAAAAGTGAGGACAGACTTTTGGCCTTGGTCACAAAAGGTATTTCTCTGGGCAAGCAAGAGTTTGTCACATATAAAGGCCAAGTAGCTCAAAATGCTCCTAAACATGTCTGGATGGGCTGTGAACAGGAGAGAACACATCCCTGCCTGGGAATGCTGTCAGCACTTTCTGTCTCAGCAAAGGCTGACAGAAGACTCCAACGACCTCCAAACCAGGTCAGGTTTGCCACAGTCCAGAATCTAAGATACAACCTTTCCTACCAGCAATTCTCAGGAAATGCCTTGTATAACGTAGTTTGGAGTTTTTTTAAGAAATATTTCCAGATTTACAAGGACCGTAGAGTGCACTGGGGTAGTGCAGATGCACAGGTAAATGCAGCTCACTACAAGCAGTGTCACTCTGAATTCATTGAGCTCTTCTGAGGTTCTGTTTGGGTACAGGTGACTGGTCTTGGAAAGACACTGACAACTAAATATAACTTGGTTCCTGGGCAGACAAAAGTGGCTTTAAATGAGTTAAAACTCACCAGTGATGTGGGACAGGTCAGGTACAGAGTTTAACCTGACAGGTTGAGTTACTATTTCAGGTTTGTGGGAATCTGAGCTTTGGGTCAGAAGTTGGTTCAAAATGGTGTGAGGCAGAACTGTGGCTGTTCCTGAGTCACTGCAAACAGTGTCATTCCTGCTGGTCCCAGGAACAGCCACTGATTTACAACTGCAAGAGACAAAAAGAGAAGTTAGGAAAGACAGAAAGCCCTGCACAGTTAAGGCTGCTGTTGGACAGAACACAGGCTCACACAGTATGGGGTGTACAGCTGGTGTTGTAGGATTCCTCAGGGGAGAACGTGCCAGGAGGACAAGGTTTGCATTCTGTGTCTGTGCTGTCTGTCCCTGTAAACAAAGAGAAAAACTCCAGTTACTTATCTGGTGAGAAACAACAATGAATAGTCAGGGTCTGCAAGTGATCCTGGCAGTGATGCAGTTGCAGTGCAAAAATACAGCCTATAATTGTCACAGAAGACATTGCCTTAAGCACCCACCCAACCCAAAGAGAAGATTAACCAGCTCTAAGTTTGGCTCCATTAAAGGTTCAAATGTGGTGCTGCAGACAAAGCTGACTGACTGTCTACCATACTGTTGAGTTCTGCATCTTCTTAAATGATTCCTAGTTTTTTTTAAAATGGTCAGTGTTTCTAATATTTAAAAATTATTTCTCATTTTGAGACACATGTATTATCAGGGTGGTGGATTCCATCAACTAATAAAAATAGATCAATTCTGCAGGACAGAATAGAGTCGTCATTATATACTGTACCCAAAATTCCACCTGAAGCCCTGTTTCAAGGATTTAAGAAGTGATTAAGTGGTCTTGGTTCTCAGTCACTTGTACAGAATAAATCACACAGTAGAGCAAAACAAAGATTAAGTTAGATTGGGAACTTTGTGATATATGCCAGTAAGAAATTGAAACATGTTGTCCCTTTGGCTATACCTCAGGAGAATACTGTTACTCTGGTTAGTGCCTGATTGCTAAGAAGGTAAAAATAAACCCTAAAAAGAATGCACAACTGTAGGGAATTAGGCCGGAGTAAGTGTTCAGTAAGCAGAGTGTTCAAAATGAAATTACCTCTTCTGGAAACCCGGTAACCTTTGGCGCATTTTTTGTGTGTTCTGCACACCTCGCAGTACTCGTCTAGCTTGGAAACACAGTATTTGTGGGGTGGGCAGCTGCAGACTCTGTCCTGGGACCTCGTGCATGTTTGATTCTGTACAAGCCCTGGTTTTAAAACAAGAATGAAGTGAGATGTCATTGGCAACATTTAAAATCACATCCTGCAGCGTTTCGAGTGAACATGAGGTGATGTTCACATACAAGTTTGGGGATTGTATAGCACCATAAACCAAATGTATTATATGCCCTAATGTCCACATTTTCAGAAGAGTTTTCTCTAGGCAAGGAGAAATTTGCACCTGTAGAGTTCACACTTAAAAGTCTGTGCCTGCAGTAGTGTTGTATTTTGTCATATCCCCAAACATTGTCCATTTGTGTTCACCACTGCCATACCTGGAGGCCACACTGACATTTTCAGTCTGTGCAGATCATGTCACTGTATTTAAAGTGTTTGGAGATTTTACTACAGACATTTTCATATTGTAATTAATCAGCTTTGTAAGATTATGTATTTAGATGAGACTGAAGGTCCTTTCAACTTAGACTGTATCCTTAAAACTTACTTCTCAGTGAATCAAGTATATAATGTTCTACACCAATGTCATTAGAAATGATGGAGAACAGCATGACTGAGTTCATTAATGCAGGTGATCTCTTAGCCCAAAGTACAGGTGTTACAATGTTCTACTTTATGTACTGTTAAGCTGCTTCAGTGAACAGAACCAGTGTTCTCTCACTGACTGCTGCTTTGCAAAATAAATAAAATTAAGAATATCACAGTCTGTGTTTGCTGTTGTCACTTCAGCAGACAAATGAGAAATGACAGGATGCTGGAAATGTAATTATCCATTTACCCATGTCCAAGTCAGGTCTTAAGGTCTCTTGATGGGACTTTATAAGCAGGAACCTGTTCTACTGATGGCATTTGGAATATTTTAGTGATATAGTGCCTTAGTTTTTAATAATGTAAGATTGGTGTTTCATTTTTAGGGCTTAAAAAGAAAAAGGGCCAGGGCTCCCTGCAAGACTTTTCCTTGATTCTTTTTCCTAAATCTTACACGTTCCAAAAGCATGAAAACTATACAAATGATTGACAAATTCTCCTGGTTTTCTTAGGAGAAAAGGCAAGGTTAAACCAAGCCCAGTCTTTAGGCAGCCTCTTTACTAATCCAAGCCTACCTTTCCTGCAGGGTGGTGAGCAGGCAAAGCACTGTGGAGAATGATTCCAGATCGCTGTGTATGTTTTAGCTCTGCAGGGGCTGCACTTGGTGTCCACGGTGTGACTGCAGCTTCCTGTCCTATACTGACCTATTAAAAGAAAAATAACCCAAACCAAAACAGAGAAAGCATCTCACTGGAGAAGATCACTAAGAATTAAGTCTCATTCTGAGCTGTAGAACCCCTTCCCTTCACTGACACTATTAGATTGGTATCATATACCAAGGAAGTGATGTAGAGGATTGCCTGTCTCTACAGGGAAAGTCTGATTTATGTCCACCCATGTTTGACCCCTTTTCCTATGTTCAGTTCAGTGAATTCCAGCCACATTCAAAACAAGGCAGCCTCAATCCTGAACAAAACCTCTCAGCACATACTTAGGTGCAGCTACCACAATACACAGACCAAATATTTTACCTTCCCAGAAGCTGTTTTGTGGTGAACACATGGAGGTGTTTCACTCCCAAAGTGCCAGAATGATGTGCCTGGGTGAGGGCCTTACTGCTATTACAGGCAGTGAGTGCAGGGGGCAAGATCAAGTGACATCACAAACAGGCCTGAAATAAAACTTCACCACTTGTCACTATGAAAGGGGCACGAGCCCACTCTTTGTCTCTCACATCTCCAGCCAGCCCTAGCAGGGCCAAGCAGGGAGTTTCTGAAATTACTGGCATTCCAGACAAAGTCAAAAACTACCAAAAGTAGCTTCTCCAAAGCTTCTCACCACCAGCAGAGTTTAGTACAGTGGTGGGAACATGTAAATATGAGTTCCAACATACTTATTTTGGAGAAAACACCTCAGTTGCCATTTCCGTTTCATGTGAAAGGAAAAAGATAAAAGTCAATGTCTCATATCCTTTACAAAAATATCCTGGAAAACAAAGCAGGAATAACACTGAAAAAAATTTAGAGCTGCTTGGAGAATCTGTTTTTCAAAAGAGGCCCTGGATGTGTGAGCCAAGTGAATTAATTCCAAAGACTTTGTTTTTCTCTATACTTAATTGAAATTTTGCATTCTGCATGCTACATCCTGCTAATGATTTAGGCTGATTTAGTACTGAACACCAAATAACACAACACAAACGTTTTACCTGTGAATTATCATCTTTCATCTGTCATGAACAAAGGAAGTTTGACAGATCTAGCTAGACAATTTCAGTTAATTCAAGAAACTGTAGCTGTTTCAGTAAATACTGATTTCCTGTTTAAACTTCCGGATCTGGCAGGCACTCAGCATTTATGGAGACAAATTGTCTTTGCTCAGCATGTAATGAGAAAAAAAAAGGCAGCCTTTTTGCTGTATCTAATATAATAATATAGTTGCAACTTATTGCAAAGGTTCTACTACCAAAATCTCCAAAGAACATTACTATCCCCCCGAGGAAAACAATCCCAAAACCCACAGACAATGACTTTGGCTGACTACAGGTCACTTATAATCAGTCCTGGAGTATAAAACATGACAGCTCAGAGCAGACAGTGTCTGCAGTCCTGTCCCCAGTCTGACAGTGTTCTGCAGTGCCTGATTTACAGTAAAAGACAACAAAACTCCCTTAATGAGCACTGATTGATTGACCTGTCCAATGGAAAGCCCTTTAGATAAGTGATATTATCACAGTACAGAAACTAAGCTTTACTTCATGCCCTGTTTTACCATATATATTTTTATTAGTGGACTTGGGTCTGTGTTGCCTAATTTTTATAATTCCCTTAGTGAGCAGTTGCTTCCCCTCCAATGTTGACTAAAATTAATTACTCTAATGAAAACCTCATGCAGAGCTGTGCTTACACAAGCTCAGAACCTACCTCCTGGTAAACCCCAGCCAGATTAACCTTGTAGGAGAATTCCAGTTCTGATGGACAATGTGTCTCTTCTGCAGGTGTTTTGCAGTCATAGTGTTTTGTTGTCTTTGAGGAACAATGCATTGCAATAGCAAAAATCTGATGCACTTTAGATGTATAAGTAATCAAAATACACTATGATCATCTGAAAATTGAGGGAATTTGGCTGTGTAAAGTAATAGTTTGAACTATAACCTACCTGGAGGGCACTGGCTGCAACATTTATTAAGTTCTTCATCATAGAATTCAGTCCTGGGATCGTTACATTTTGCAAACCGTGGTGTATAAGGTAATGAATATTCCTAGGAGAAATCAAGGGGAAGTCATGAGTCACGAGTCCATTCTGACCCTGAATGAGAGACTCAAAAGATACAAATACCTAAAGATCAGTGCGATTACAAGCACCTTCTTTCCAAGGCACTGATAAATGAAACAGAACACAGCAGATGCCAAGAGGCTGCAGGGCAATAAACAGCTAATGAGCTGCATGGGGGCTGTTTTGAGGTTCTTTTGTTTTCCAAAGATCAACCACCAGGAACAAAGTGATTTCTCCAGGTCTGAGGTTCAAAAGAGTTCAGTGGAGCTCTGGGATTATCATCCCACCCGGTCACTACTGCATGCCCCAAAACCAAAGGGCTGAGTGCCTTATCCTCAGCTGCCATGGCTCACACAACATCTGACAAAACACCAGAGAAACCTCAATTCCTGCCTGTGGGTTTGTGGGAGAAATATTTACTTCAACAAAGTGGCTCAAAAACTTCAGTCAATCTTTCCAAAGAAAAGGAAAAAAGGCTTCTGTCTTCCAAGTACTATGTGATTCCTTCCTGAGCAAGAAAGGCCTTGATGGTTTGAAAATAATGTCTCCAAAAATTGCACTGCTGCTTCTGAGAAGCAGCACCTTTGCAGAAGGTGCAAACAAATATGCAGGTTAAATGCATTAGAGACAATCATGAAATACAGGGTGCTTAATTTCAGCTCACACTGATCAGCACAGCTCAATGATTTCAATGAACAAGTGTCAAATTATTTGATGACTTACTGACTATTTTCAAAGGGAAAAATACACTCACTTAAAGAAGGCTCCTGTTAGGTAGGACAAGCGTAGGAGTTTCCTGCTAGACCAAAAAGCACTGTTTAAAAAGGATGTGACACTGCTCAGCTTTTTGCAGTCTGAAGAGATTGCTCCATGCATAATCTACACACATTTAGAGGAATCATTACTAAAATGAGAAATCAAAACAGGAACAAGCTCTTGGGAGGCCGGTAATGAAAATATCCTTCCACAACTGAAAAACATGTTGAATATCTATTGTGTCTTCACATTCCTGACAAAGGAGATTAATGTTTCCCACTCTCAGCAATTGCTTAAAGGGAATTCAGCATTTTCTAGTGCAGCTCATGAAATATTCTACCTCTTATAGGATTTTGTCAACCTATTCAATGGTCAGTGTCAAAAAACCCTTTTCTGAGAACATGAAGTCAGAGAAAAGTCTTCTTCTCTTTAGATACCATAGGATGGACAATGATAAATCATCCTGTTTGCAAACTTGAGCTGACACTAAAATCTGATGAAGGAGAAAGGGGCTCTGTGCTCATCAAAAGTATTTTTCACTTAAGTTACTTTTTTATTAGAAGAGGAAATATCAGGTGTTGTCATCTCTTTTTGTAGTCACTATGATCAACTTCATTAAAACAAGCAGTCGAGAGCCTTTTCAAAACTGCAAGAGCAGACACAGGGGGGAAAAAGGAGAAGCACAACAAACTACATCACAAATTACCCTGCTGGTGAGGCTTTCTGGCAAAAAAAAAAAAAAAAAAAAGTCCTTATCTCATACTCTTCACTGTCTGTTGCAAATCCTGCCCTGTGAGCTGCAGACACAGGAAAACCTGTCGGTTGCTGGGTTCACACCTGCTTCTCTGAACTTGTGCTTGGAAGGATCTCTCTGCTGTCTGATACAATCTCCCTGAAATTTTATCTGATGAGCTGTGGCTCTCAGTGACTTAAAACTGACAATTTCTTCCCAAATGTCCTCAAAGAACATTATGGGAAACAAAAAGGGAGTTGTGACTGGCTTAGATACAATTCATACACACACGTGCTCAGCTTGGTTTGCCCTAGAAGGATTCAATTCTTTTAGCAGCTACTCTCAGCATAAACTAGTTTAATCAAAGCTGTTAATTCTGTCAGAGGAAGTGCAGGCCTTTTACTAGTTTTAAAACTCTTTGGGATTTCTTCCCTACAAGACTCCAGTTTTCTAGCAATGTTGCCAATCCTGAAGTCCAAGTTGGGCCACATAAGATTTCTGTCTGGCATCCAGATCCATTGGCTACTTTGGGCTGAAAGACAGATGAGCAGAGGCCAGATTCTATTTCACAATCTTTGCATTTTGTATCTCTCACAAGTCCTTACTTTATCCTGTTTTTACTGTGATTCAGTGTTCTGTAAGCAGATTGTTTGAAGGGGAACTAACCTGATGCTGCACGTTTTGCATTACAGCCTCAGAGCTTCTCAGTTTAGGTAGCAATGTCTAATGACAGCTGATTTAAAAGAAATTTATATGGACAAAATTAAGACTTTGGAAGACTTCATTTAATTTGACAAGGTTAAGGTACAAGAAGAAATAAAATGCCTCATCTGTCTATCAGTGGAGGCCTAGAGATTCTTAAACATGAAATTTAGTCTAGCTCTATGCACATCAAATTGAGCAATACATTTTGGCATAGAAATGGGTAAACTATGCTTGCCTTTGATTTCATAAGTCCTTAGGAAATTTTTGCAATGCCTCTGCATTAAGCAATAACTAAGAAGTTACATACACAAAGTCAAAATAACTCCAGACTCTGTGGAGTTCTTGCATTGTTTGGAATCATTTTTCTGTTTGTACTACACAGATCACTGTACAGGTGACCTAACTGGTCCCTGGAGAGGAGTGGGCTAACAGCAATCTCCACACCAACTGACAGGACTTTATGTGTAATTAAATTTAAGTATCTTAAATAATTAAAATAAAACATTTTAGTATAATGGATGAATCTCTATAAATCCATTCATATAACATTCATTTTCACTCAAGGCCATTTAAACAAAGATATTTAAGCATGTATTTTAATCCTAACTCACAAGCTAATATTTCCATTTTTCTCCCTTTCATACATTTGCATTCAAACTTAAGCTGTCAGTCAGAGGAGTCTGAGGAGGATCTACATCTGTACCATGTTCGTCACGAATGTGAAACCACAATGAAGTCACTGAGGTCTCTGGTGTAAAATCTGTTTCTATGGAAAGGACTTGAGGCACAGAGCACTATTTGCTGAGCTGCCAGATCTACTGGAGACAGGAAAAAACAGAATTCTGTCTAAAATATTTAACCTTCTCATTTAAAAAAAAAAAAATTCTGTTGAAGTTTAGTTCCCAGGTAACAGCATCTCCCAAATCAGCTGGAGATGTATCAGGCTGTGCCAGCTTTACTCAAACTACAAAGTTTCTTTCATAGATGCTGTCCTGCACATCTCTCTCAAAGATTATGGTCCATTATGTGAATTAGCCTTCCATCCTGTATTGCACTTTACTTCTGTAAAGCAGGAGTCCTTGCACAGCCACACACCAACAGATTTACAGTTTGAAACCTGCTCCCTGAAAAAAACTGTGTCTCTTTGCTTACTGCCAGGAATTCTACTTAATTGCCACTCACCACCAGAATATGAAAACATCTTCCTAGAATGAGAAAGCAGGGGGATGCACAGAATATGGAAACTGCTCACAACACACAAAAATTATAGAAGTCCAAGTTTGTAGGAGAACAAGGTCTATTTTATTATATATGTATTTGGGAAAACATGCACATTTCACCACCTTTTCTGTTTGAAAACTTCAGACTGTTTCTGATAACCCTGACTCAGTTGTTCAAAATGGCAAATATAATGTTCATTTCCTGTGTCTAACACAGAGACTGAGGCTGGGAACTTTCAGAGACTTCCAGATGAATGAGGAAAAACTCAAGAAGTAGTGTCACTTAAGAACTACTGCCTTGCCAGTTTGTCTCCCTCAAAAATAAAATGTTTTCTTTAACAAATCACTGTTAAAAACCTATATAACAGGCTTTTTTTTTTCCCAGCTCTGTGGCAGATGTGGTATTTCTGAAACTACTGTATTTGCTCTTCTAACTTTACGCATAGGCTTTTCCTTATTTTGTAACAGTGCAAAAAGTGATGCTGAAAGTTTCTGTCATTATTTCCATCGTTATGTTTCAGTCATATTTAGAGTGAGAGAAGAGCTAATTCCTTTTGAACCAAAGCCCCTTGTTCAGCACAAAGCATGACAAATTTAAATTCTGCTACAATTCTGAGACTCCCTTCTCTATCTGCTTTATCCTATCCACTGCAAGGTGTCCAGTAAATCAGGCTCTCACCTTAAAACCAGAGCTGAATTAAAAATTAGTGAGAAACAGTTAAAATAATTATTTTAATATATTATCAGCTCACTGTAACACCCAGTACTCCTTAAAAGACCATTGTGTAATTCATATTCAATACACATTCTGACATTCTCACCTGATTTCATTGAACCTTTGTCTTATCCAGCCTGAATTCCTATGTTTAAATAAACATGTAAATAACATAAATATCCCATGAAAACGCAGTGACCTGGACATCTCAGCAACATTTCCATATTTATCTTCACAATCCTGAACATTTTAAAATCAGACAGAGAAGTGCTATCAATACACCAGTACAGAAAACAGAGTGGAAGGCAAGCAGATCCCATTGAGCTCTTTGGGTGACACAGTTACAAACCCTATTGCAGGGAGTGATACAGCTGGATATGGAATAGGACAGTCACCACTGCAGTGAGGGCAGCAGAAACAGCTGCAGCACATCAGATCTTCGCTGTAAATTAAAAGGCTTTTCTATTTAAATAGGAAAGAGTTCTAGGGAAGCAACGGAGCACAGCAAGCTCTTCCTGTGTTAACAGTGTAATAGAGATACAGGTTTACACTCTGCACTTGCCAGGACACTCACCACGACTTTTACAAATATTCAAATAAGGCTGCAAAATCAAGCTATTTCCGATGAAAATCCAGGAAAAACGGTTAGTCATTCCTTTGGGAAGCCAAGAAGTAACAACAACATCGACAAAGGCTGAGCTTTGAAGTTTTAAGAGCGGGACTTGAGGTTGCTGTAGAGATCACGGTGAATCGAACGCAAGCCCAGGGGCACAGAAGTGACAAGGGACGGACAGGTGACAAGGGGCAAGAGGCAAGGGACAAGTGACAAGTGACAAGGGACAGGCAGGCGACAAGTTGGACAGCACACACAGAGTGTGCACAGCTCCAGAGTGGCATCACCAGGCGATGCCTGCCCGCGTTTCCCCCGCTGCGCTCCCGCTTTGCAGCGCTCCCAGGATCCCTGGAGCAGCGCCCCTGTCCCTGTCCCTGCTCCTGTCCCAGCCTCTGCCCCTGCTCCTGTCCCTGTCCTAGCCCATATCCCTGTCCCTGCTGTCCCCATCCTTGCCCTGCTCCTATTCCTGTCCATGTCCCTGCTCTTGCTCCTGTCTCTGCCCCTATCCCTGTCCCTGTCCCAGCCCCTGCCCTGCCCGGTCCCGCTCACCCGCTCGGCCGCGGCATCGGCCAGCGCCGGGATCAGTGCCGGGATCAAAGCCGGGATCAGAGCCGGGATCAAAGCCGGGATCAGTGCCGGGATCAAAGCTGGGATCAGAGCCGGGAGCATCGCCGGGATCAGAACCAGCATCAGTTGCGGGAGCAGCGCCCAGCGCGGCCCCATCGCCGCCGGCTGCGGGCCCGGGGCGGGGCGGGCGCGGCTCAGGGACAACGACACCGCCCCGGGACAACGGGACCGCCCCGGGACAACGGGACCGCCCCGGGACAATGGGACCGGCCCGGGACAATGGGACCGGCCCGGGATAGCGACACCGCCCCGGGACAACGGGACCTCCCCGGGACAGCGACACCGCCCCGGGACAATGGGACCGGCCCGGGACAATGGGACCGGCCCGGGACAGCGACACCGGCCCGGGACAGCGACACCGCCCCGGGATAGTGACACCGGCCCGGGACAGCGACACCGGCCCGGGACAGTGACACCGGCCCGGGACAGCGGTACCGGCCCGGGATAGTGACACCGGCCCGGGACAACGGGACCGGCCCGGCACCACTGCAGTCCAGCCCGTTCCCCCACAGTACGGAGTTACCTTTGCAGCATCCCAATATTCATTAACACTGCCCGTGCCAGTCACTCGTGTGTCACAGCAGCCGGGCTGGTGTCACAGACTTTACTGTGAATTCAGCCCTGCTCCTGAGAAAAACCCTAATCCACTAAGAGCTCCGTGAGCTTCCAATGGCTTTCTTGCAAAAATATTTCTTCTGAGACTGATATAGGTACTGAAATTACCAGAAAACTATGGCCATGGCTTAAAATCCATGTAATTTTTAATTCAGAGATTACCAGCATCATTAAACCAACTAACTATAACACATCCAGCAGGTTACAACGCATATGGTTCTTTTAAAAAGCTGTCCCAGTAAAAAAGATTAATTAATATACAGAGTGGAATACACAATTACAGTCATTGCAGAACAGCCCCAAACAATCACAGCCAGGTAAATGTGGTTATTCAGTTTGTGGGTTCCCGAATTGGTGTTCTCTAAAATTATGTAGGTAGTGAGTTAAAGTAGATGTTGAAAAGGTTAACTAAAGTGACCAAGGCAGGGGAGCATCAAACTTACTTGAGTCATATGAAAAGATGGGAACTTATCTTGGAGGTTTAGTTCAATCAAAGCTGAGATACAATTAATCATAAAAACAACTTGGTTGAAAAAGGAAAAATAAAAAGCAACTCACTGACTTCTGTAAGACAAGAGCTCGTGACATTCACTGAAATAAAGAGGCCAGTTTAAAAGTGTTAGAAGTCCTTTACACAGTACATGGTATCTATAATCTTTTGCCACAGTGCTTATGGAGGCAGATTGTACTTTGAAATTCAAAAGAGAGAAGAAAAACTGATGATGATATGAGAGAATAATAAAGGCTGAGTCAAACTGTGACATCCCTAATCCAATGCAGAACTATGATGAATGCAAACAGCAGGAATGATCTTCCTAACTAATCCCTTCCTGCCACTGGCAGAGATGAAATGTTGGGCTCAGGCTCCAGTCTGGCCCAAGAAGGTGATTTTCTGCCCTTGTTCTCCTTGTGTGTGCTCTAAAACACAAATTGCTGCAGCTGCACCACTGTTATTACACTGCTCTGGTCAGGACAAAACTACAAAGCAAGTAATGGGTTTTGTGGTTCCTTGGTTTTTATTGTTAAGACACAATTTTTCATATTGCTCATTTTCCATTGTCCTGTGCAAAAGTATAGTCAGCACTATTACATTTACAGTTACTAAACAAGCAGCACAAAAGGTTTAAAAATAGCGTAACACATGCCAGTTGGCCACCAAACAGCTTTGTTTTTAAAGGATATGCAAATCAGTGTCACTCTGATGATTATGAACAATTCTAAAACAAGTAGATATTAATTCATAAGAAATAACTGCTGTGCTTCTTTTTCAGTAGTAAAAGAGTTTCTTTCCTTCATTTCTCTTTTTACAGGCTCTACACTGGGCTTAACCCATAGTTCATCCAACAGCCAAAAGTTCAGCCAGTTTGGCTTCCATCAGAAGAGGGTATTTTGTACACTTACTAATGATTTGACATAGTAAAAAAAATATAAACTGGAGTTCAAAACCTGGAAAGAATGGCCTAAGCAGTGGACTTCAATTAGTTTTATTTGCCTTCTATTTTCAGAGCCTGTGTGGCACCTTTTGATTCTAATTCCTCAAGAAATATGAAGTCCACAAACTTGAGAGTTATGTTTATGCTAAGGAAAACTGAGATTATTATCATTTTCAATCAAAAGTTGAAGCCTTGAGAAAATACCAGATGTTGCAAAATATATGACAAAATTGGAACTATTGGAATGGAAACAACATAAGAAACATGGCTCAAGCTTGACTCAGAATCCTGGCCAGAATTTTCACAGCCAATAGAAGTAATCAGACATAGATTTCAATCCATTACTTCACACTGAGAAAGCAAGCTGTGAAACTTCAGCTGACATCCAGATGTGCTCTAAATTATGCAGCTTTGATTCAAATTTGTTTTCAGTATGACACTGGAAGACAGGGAAATAGAAATATTTGATGTCAGCTATGAAGGCCAGCAGTTTGGATGATCCTCTCATTTGTTAGATGAAAATGAAATAGGTTCTAGCTCTCCTTGTTTGAATGTGTTTCAGTGTTTTCCAGAAGTTCCCCAATAATCTAAGGCACGGTGTGTTTACCTCCCTTGTCATAAATTCAGCCTTAGTGTCACACTGGATGATTCCTCCCACATTCTCTCTGTGGGTGTCACTTCTCAGTGGCAGTGGTAGGATGGTGAAATTCCTTTCCCTCCTCTTCCACTGGAACCATGACATCATTCCCTGGAAAAGACTCTGTTTCCTGCTCGGGGTAGTGCATTTCCAGTTCCTCTTCCATGCTCTCCTGGGCATCAAGGTTACTTTCACATCCTCTAACTGCACAGTTCTTGCCACTGGGCACTTCTGAAACAGACCCCACGATAACAGTGTCGGCCTTCATGATGTAGAGTTTTTCTGAGGAAGGAAAAAAGGAGTGCTGAGCATGGGGAGCAGCCACTGCTGCCCCAGACATGGCTCTTCTCCATGCAACATTTTTATTAGGACTCTGGGCATTTCAGAGCAAGTAGACTGAGCTTCCATGGGATTAAGCCAGTGAACTAGAGGTGGGACTACAGGAGAAAGGCAAAGTGGAAAAGGCAGAAGATATTGACAAGAATCTGTTAGAAGAAGCAACTAATTGGAATCTAGATATATAAAATCCAAGGTTTATGCTCCTGCTGTTTCAAGAAACAACACCATGTAAAAAAAACCTTTGAGTAAAGATCAGCACAGAAGTTCTGGGATCTTAGGACCTGCAAAGAAATAGTTTCTTTCTAGCTGAGAATAACCTACAAAATTTTCTGAATCTTGGGTCCAACTTGTTGTCTTGTAACTTAAGGCCTTTTCAATGGCTTGCACCACTGCATTTAATTCAGAAGGATGCTGCACATCAGACACTGCAGGTTAACTCCTTGGAGACATTTGGATATGGTAAATCAAATAATCACATTCACTCCAATCCATCACTCACAGTAAAAACAGAAAGGGTGTTTAGTAAGGAAAGGCCAGGTTTTGTAATGTAAAAAACAACACCTTCAAATAACCTCACAATTGGCTTTGGAAGCACTGCCAGAATGTCTCCTGCAGATGGTCTCAGGTAACAATTCTCCCCCTGTGAATGAGCTCCTTGCCTGAATTTATCTCCCACCCTGTGCCATGGTCACAGACTTTATGGGAACACATGAGAGACATTTCAAGCCATTATTATGAAACCAGAGAAGAAAATGATAGCTAAGTGATTCTCATTCAGAATTACAGCATCATCTTCCAGCTGACATATTCAAATTTCTTCTGTAAAATTTACATCTTCTAGAATGAAAAGGAGGAAGAAGGGAATTTCCTGTGAAATTCATAGTGACTGAAACATCAAAAAAAGAAAGCACTGTATTCAAATGAATAGATGTTTTGGTGTCAAAGATCTGGAGATTCAGCACAATCTTTGTTAGGAGATTTGGACACTTCGAAGTTTATTAGTAATCTTGAAATGACATTATGTGCCATGTCTGAAAATTTGAAAAAAGAAGACGACAAAAGGAAAAAAGAAAAAGCAAGACTCACCAATTCTGTTATTTGTGTGGTCTCTGACTCGAGAATCCACGGGGCAGTCTGGGGCATTCCCACTGCTTGGTGTCACATCAGCCACACTCCAGTGAGGACTCTGTGCTTTCTCTGTGCTGGACACCAAGTTATTGTTGGTTTCCAAAGGAAGGGTTCTCTCAGTCACCTCCTCCTCTAGCCCAGTGTCAGTGGTCAGTATGATGTTCTGCCAATACAAGCAGGAGAGCAGAAGTGGGGAGAGTGTAAAAACACTTTGGACATTGCAGCAGATGCACAGAACCCTCCTGTGGCAGCCAGGATAACAGAATGTTCTCCCAAGCACCTCTGTCCCTGGCAGTGAAATGTTCCAAAGTACCCACAGCTATGGGAACTTCAAACCAGGCTCCTGCATCACTTAAAACCCAATTCCAAAAGAGTTTTTCTAAGCTGAATTCACAGATTTCTGATGATATTTTCAGGAATGTACCTCATGTCCACTGAAGAAAATATGCCTTAGCTACATCTTAGACTTTGAAAATACCTATCATGCTCCTCTGGAAGAATAGAGCAAGGCAGGGGCCAAACTGACTTCAAAATGTAATTGTCTCAGCAGAACATCAGGTAGAAGAAACAAGCTCAGACTACCTAAAACATGAAGAATTAATTGCAAGCAGTTCTTTAAAAGAGGAACCAAAATCTGAGAGAGGCTAAAGGTCCTGAATCACAGTTTTCCGGTGGTTCTGATATTCTTTTGTTTCCACAAAGTTGAGACAGAAAAAAATATTTTGAAATGTGCACTTTATAACCCTTGCTCATGTTGGACTCTCTATAGAGGCAAGAATTAAAGCTCCTCACAATTCAGGAATCAACAATTACTCACTGAAATTATGACAGCTGATTGCAATCAGGGTGACTAGAAAAAGCAGTATCTTGTGTGTGTGTGTGCAGACTTAACACTCAAAAGTAAACTCATTTAAAAATAAAAAAAATTAACAATCTGAAGAGAGGTTTAGCAGATCTGGATATTTAAAGTAACAAGCCTAATAAACTGAGGAGGCTCTGAGAATGAAAGGGGCTGTAATTTCACTGACAGAGGGGAAATAAAACTGAGCTGTGATGAAACTGCTGAGGAGCTGCTTTTTGTTGTTGCCACGTTGACTGATGTTTGCCCTGCTCATCTGCACTGTAACACCAGGAGCTCGTCCTGAAGGAATGAAACCAAACCCTCTGTGTGCCCAAATCACAGCCATGCCAAATCCTGCACAGGGAAGGGCACGTGGAGAGAGGGAGAAGAAAAGCACAAATCCCATCGGTGTGACTGGAGCAGCAAGATAAAATGGGACTGACACACCAAGCTCTCCCAGAAGGAAGGAAAGGGATGTTCATCCTGTGATTTCAGATCTTGTCCCAGGGAATTTACCACAAATGGCTTAACACCAAATCCCCTCACATGCAAGATTGGCAGCATCACATTATTTAACACCACATTAACCTCAGCCTGAGCCATGAAAATATCACATCCTAATGCATCTCATCCCACCGAAATGAACACATGTTATAGAGGGAAATCCAAACTAAAAGGCTGGCACTTTTTGGACCAGACATTTGAAAATAACATTATTTACTTGGGCATGGAAAGTGATCTGTTTTGGAATATTGTTCACACTTACTGCACATTTGTTCATGAGATCTGAACCTGCAAGGGAAAGTAAAAACATTACCAGGAGAAACCTCATACAATCACAAGAATATTAACATGCTCTGAAAGATCACCTAGCAATGTACTCCCTGAACCACTCCACTGCCCACCCCACGTGCAGGGTGGTTCTCTTAAAACTCAGGGCACACTGAAATGACACTTGTGAGGTGAACCAGCAATAAGTTGCTGCCAAGACTGTGAGATCCTGCTGTCCCCAAAGCCTTTTGGCTCCACACCACACCTGGTATTCATCTTATGAAAAAAATGAACTAATGAAACTGTCTAGATAAGCACAAGACAAGCTTATTAAAAAGAAAAAAAAGTAAAAAAAGTTAATAGCTTTCTACTGGATTAACAAGTTAGGCCAGTTCATCATATGGTCAGATGATTATTAAGGGGGTGGAATTTTATGCACAGTTCCATTAATGATCCCAGGGAACACTGGACAAAGAAGAGGGGTGAGAAGGAGGGAGTGCAAAACATTTTGTAGCACCATGAAGGCAGATGGGCTCAGACCTGCTGTCTAATTTCAGCCTGATGTGCAATCACCTTTATTTTTAGAGCATCAGCTTTGGAATGCTACACAGTCACAAATTCTATTGTGCAAGGCAAGTGAGGGAGAAAAAATTCCATTTTGAGGAAATTAAGTTGCACACAAGAGGTATTATATTGCATTCCTGAATGAATGAATGAATATAAAAAGCTCTGCTGTGTGGTGATTAGAATCTGACACAACAGAGAATAAATCTGTCCGTGCAGTGGAATTGCTGAGAGGGGATCAGTTAATGGGTAAAATGTTAGCACTTTATGGGATCTGGACAGATCTGAACACGTCTCCTGTATCTGACAGTCCTGAAATCAATCGGGCGTTTTCCAGCTCTGACACATCAGCCAGCCCTTCAGTGGGGACAAAATGCCACCTGGTGGCACCTGGTCACATCCAGCGTCCCCTGCCTGCAGGACCTGCCTCTTGCCTGGCAGCACGGACATACATGTGACAGGAGAAACTTCTACTTTCAAAATTAAAATTCTAGAAAATAAAATCCCACGTTAAGCTATCCACTTATTCTTCAGACATAAGGATGGCCCATCAGTCACTCACCTTGGGACTTGAGCACGTATTTGTGTGCGATGACAGAATGCAGATGTGCTGATTAAAGAAACCTTTCATTCATTTAGTTAAACTCACCATGGAGCCTGAAGGCTCCAACAGCTTCACCACACCCACAGATGTACACCCAGCCTACAACATGCACCTCTATAAAAGAGGGAATGTGGTTTTGCAGGCACACCCCACATGTAACTCTAGGCAAAGCTCTGGGGAGTCAGTGTCAGTAAAAATCACTCCTCCTCTCATGCTCAAAGCCCAATCCTGTTCCCAGAACCAAAAAATACTCCCACAACACTTCAGGTGCCATTTAATACCAGTGTCTGTGCTGAGAAGAAACAGCTAGTTACCCTTTCCCCACTTGTAGGTCACCCACTTCCCTCCACAAATTCCCAGCTGCTTCCATCTTTCATGTTCTCCAACATCCTGCACGAGCAGCTTGCCTTAAACCCTTACCTGGCCTGTAGAGAACATTCTCTTCCCCAGTGCCCTCCACAAATATCCCCATATTTGAGTTTCCCATCTGCTCTTTGGCAGCTCAAACAGCACCTCACGTGTTACAGCTTGAAAAACTCACGCTTTCTTCTGAGGACAAGAATCCGCTTCTTGCAAACCTTCCATTTCCAAAACATCAGCGTGGCCCCCAGCAGCACAGCCACAGACAGAACCACTGCCCAGAGCATCACACCTACACCACACACAGGGAGAAAAGGCAGAGGGGAAACCCTGAGTAGATCCATGTGTTTGAACATAGGACCATAGACATCATTTCACAAGTCAGAGGGGATTTGCAGGAAGCTCCCATATAAAAATTGTGTTTACCAAAGATATTCCAAATAAAAAGTGCTAGAGAGAATAAATGCTGTGTCTGTGTTACCTCCTGTTGTCACCTCACCCTTAGCTGAGGTAGAAGTGCCAGGATCTGGTTTTTCCTCAGGAGCTGAACTGGGATTTTCAGTTGTTGTGACACTTAGAAGGTCACCGCCAGCAGAGGTCACCAGGTTCTCCTTAAACATCCTCAGGTCAGAGTTACTTGTTTCATTGCTGAATCTCATGGAAAAAGTGCTTGGGGTGAGGTAAGTGGACAACTGCTCCAGGCAAACTTGATCGTGTGTGGCATTTCCTTTGCTTAGCACTACTTTGTTCAACTTGGCACAGCTGGGAATGAAAAATTAGGGTGTCATTGCCCTGGTAAAGCATTTTCCTTGTGACAAACATCCCCTTGGTCATCTTTGTACCAACTGCAATTATTGCTGTTGGCATAAAAGTCATTATTCTTCTCATCCCTGTGGCATTAATTCTTGGCCTGGATGCAAAGCTGCTACTCACACAGGTGTGCAATTCCACTGTGCTTAGTAAACTAAAAGTGAGACAAGCAGGATTCCTTCCTTCCCTTGCTCCTCCAGCCCAGAGCTGTGAAACAGGTACAAAGAGAGATCTTCTTCCCTCTCCACACGAGCCCAAAGCGATTCTCTTGCTTCAAAGACGAACTTGTATACTTTGTACCAAAAGTGACAATACCCTCTTTCATCCTTTATTAATTTCAATTAATTAGTCAGTCCCATTAAGGAAGCACAGACTTACTTGGTGTGGGGTTTGCAGATGTCTGTGCTGGAGCTTTGATCAGAGAAGGTCCCAGGAGGGCACTCTTCACAAGTGACATCATTTGTTGAGGTGCCTGAATAAAAATAATGACTGAGGACTGACCAAATAAAATGCATCAGCAGGTGCAGGCCTATGGCCAGGACCAGGGAAGGTAAAACTGGACAGGTAGGAATTCCTACCCCTGGTTTTGACTCCAAAGCCAGGCTTGCAGGCAGAGTGGTGCTGGCAGCGTGTGCAGGTGTTCTGGACAGAGAGCTGGCAGAAGAGCCCGGGGCGGCACTCGCACACACGGCTGGAATTGAGGGAGCAGGGCTGCTTCTCCACCAGGTCCAGCTCTGTGACACAAACAGGGACAAAGGATCACCTTGCCAGGGAAATGCAGAGTGGGGACAAAGCTGAGCAACTCCAGTTCTGAGGGTCAGGAAACAGAAAAAGGTGTTGTCCCTCTTCGTGATGACAGACTGGTTTGGGTTGAAGGTTGTAGGAGCTGGGGGTCCACACGGTCGGGAGTGAGAGATCTCTAAAGCCAGGGCTTGGAACTTATGGTTTATTGCACAAACCATGGTTTTTTGTATAGGGCGTGGGTGAAAGGGCCCTGCTTGGAGCTCACAGCTCAGAGCAGGCCTGTGAGAGCAGGAGAGCAAGAGGAAAAGAGAAAAGAGAGGGCAAGGGGTGAGAGGGGTAAGGGCAGTAAGAGGTAGGAGCATAAGAGAGGTAAGAGCAGTAAAAAAAATAAGAGCATAAGAGAATGAGGTTCCCGTTACAATACAATCAATCTTCTTCTGTGTTGAATATTCTAATTCTCACTAACCAATCTAATACAAGATACAAATCCTATAGCATTTACATACAGCCTATAAGAATCACTAAATTATCATACAGTGTTACACTTTAAACCCTAAAAACTACTCTTTGGACCCTCTTTACCAAGCTAGTAGGGTCTGTTCTGACCCTTGGACCTGTCTGCAAGCAGAGGGGATTGTTCAAGCAAGAGGGGATTGTTTTCAGTTGGCCATACTATTGTTTTCTTGTTGTTTATTAATTAAGGTTTGGTATCTCAATGATGGCTTTCATTTCGATCTTGCTTATAATTTCCATATTCTCAAAATCTTTTGCCAGGCAATCATATTTTTAAGGTTTTCCATTTTCGTCTTCTCCAACAGAACATGAGCTTCCCACTGATCCCATTCCACCCCTGCCAGGGCAGGGCCACCTTCCACTGTCCCAGGCTGCTCCCAGCCCTGTCCAGCCTGGCCTTGGGATCCAGGGGCAGCCACAGCTGCTCTGGGTAACCTGACCAGGGCATCCCCACCCTCACAGGGGAAGCACTTCTTCCTATTATCTAATCTCAACCTGCCACCTTTCAGTTTAAAGCCCCACGATGGTAATTTAAGTCATGAATAATTAGAGAAGCCTGTAGATAACAGCTTGTAATATAAGACAGAAAGCAGAAATCCGACTGGGATAGCATTGAAGGGAAAAATTTTAGGTAATCCCAGGTCACAGAGGAAGTAACATGGGTTATGTGCAAGGTAACATTCTGCTGTCCAACTCAGTAACCAAGGATGGAAAATTTTGCTGTGGAAATTCTAAATGAATAAAATATACAGAGAGAGAATGTAACTGTGAGGATGTGTGGGGGAAAGCAAACCTTTTGAGCATGACACACAGGCATCACATTGTGGCTTTGGGAATTTATTGTTCAAATATTGATCAGGTCCACACGTCATGCAGTCTTCAGCTGGATCCTGAGGACATGCTTTCTTTTTAACATAGCCTGGAGAAAAAAAAGGCAAAATATACAAGATACCTATCCAAAATGGGCAGAAAACCATCTTGAAATATTATTGTCTGCTTGTTTGCCTGTTAGACAATTACCACAGTCTTCTCTTAGTCATTTGGTTTCTCTAGGATATTTTTGCCTTTCCCATTCAAGTGTTAAGGTACAGGGCCAGGACATAATCCCAGCTGGAATGGACTGCTGTGGAATGGGCAGATGGCAAGTCATTTGTGACCAGGTCTCCATGAGGGCCATTATTAAGCTCCCAGGAATCTGGGTTTTGTGTTTCCTTCTTTCTTTCCTTTGATCAAAAGAACTTTTAGCAAAGCTCCTCTTTCTTGCCAGTGAGTAGCTGAGTTAGTAGCAGATATGAACAGGAGTAGTGGATGATTAAGGTGGAAAAGGATTCTTGTAACTTTGATTGTGGAGGAGTGCAGGACTGACATGAGGATGTAGTGATGAAGAATGAGCAAAGGTGAACTGAGGGACACTGGTGGCCCATTACAGCCTGGTGTAAATCAGATCTCTGCTTCTCACCAGCCTCACTGTGACATCCCTTCCAACAGGAGCTTTAGCAAAGTGTGGTTTTGAAGAAGAAAATTGCTTTTCTTGGGACTGTCAAAGTCACACGCCCACCCATTTTTTCTTTTATTGGGCCATTTTCTCCATCCCTTGCTCTGATTTACATTACAACTTCTGAAGGACTCAAGTGGTGTGAGCAGCACAGGATGTCCCAGTGGGAATCCTGATGGAACTGGATGCAAACGCTGGCAATCAAACACTAAAGCCCTCTGTATCATCAGAACACAAATACGGGTCAGAAATTTCCTCTGAGAAAAAGGAAAGAAAAATATTTCTGCAAGAAGATACAGATGGTGGTGAAGTACCACAAAACACCCATCCACTGAGGGGGTTTTGGCCAATGGGACAGTTCCAGACATTTACAGAACTCTTGTCTCACCAAGGTGTTTCCTGGGGCTGACCTCACATGCCTGAGTCACACCCAGCCTCTAGCACAGCTTAATGTGTCCCCTGACAAGGGTCTGTTCCCTCCCTCCTGTGAGACACCTTCTAAACTGCTGTGACCATGAGAATAATGTCACAATTTCCATACCTTCATTTTGTATTTTTTTATCTCTGAGAAGAAACTCACTTAGCCCAATTTCACTGTGCTAATTCACACCCAGGGGCAAGTCTGAAATGAATTCTTTGACCTGGCTACTTCAGCGTCAAGTGAAGTGATAAAATTCCATATAAATTCTATCACATCATCTCGTTTGCATGCAGACTACACAGGAGCAGGACAGTGGAGAAGAGATTCACATCTGGAGCCACATGAGACAGTGATTCATGAAAGTGCCTTTTTCTCCAGGGACAAAGCACAGCTCTGCAGGTACACAGGCTTCCCACTGTCTCTGTGAGAAGGGCTCCATTGTAAATTTGACTGAATTATAAACATACCTGAGGGACACTGGTAACAGCAGTTTTGTAAAGTTTCATCATAGAACCAATTCTCTACTGTACCACAGGAATGAGGTGGGGTTGATGATGTCTAGAAATTGAAAGAGACAAAAACCACAATTAGAAAACAATTAATTCTGTGCTAGAGCAGATCCCATTGCCTGTCTCAAGCAATGGCAGTTGCACAGGGTAAGGAAAAGCCCACAGCTTCTGGAAAATTCAAGCATCCCCAAAGCGACTAAATTATTGTCTGCATTTCCTTTAGAAACATTGCAGAAGCTAGCAAATGAAAAAAAAAAAAAAAAGGATAAAAATTACTGTCCTAAAATGATTTCATGTTAATTGGAGCTAAGAATTCTTTTAGGGAGAGGAGCAGTATCTCTAATATCTGTAACAGATTTGCAGCTCTGTGTGCACTGCAGTAAGAGGTGATACCACATTCAGCATCATCTAAATCCACACAGATCTGGTGTAATCCACACAGGTCATTCCTGTTTGCAGCATACAAGTTTTCTGTTACTTATGCAGTCACACTGTTTGAATTTAGCAACCTAAGTGTCTATTATAAACCAAGAAATTATTTTACATGCTATTTAGGGACAAATCCTACAGACATTTTGCCTTGAAAAGAATGTTGCAAATACTCCCACAATGAAGCTTTTATGCAAATAACTGATCCCACTTCTGCTGTGAGTGAAGGTTTTCAAAAATAACCTTTCATCACTACGTATTTATTTAGTTAAAAAAACCCCCATAGAATAGTTTTGAATTTAGCTTACAAAATGAGACCCAGCTACAACTTGTAACAAGAAGCACATAAGATTTAGTAATAAGATTTAGTTTTTGTATGGCTGGGCCTCTACATGCTCTGGGAAATTACAGTGCTACAAGTGTTCTGATGACAAAATCTGATTTTTGAATTTGGTACTGCCCTTAAGAATCCCCTAAAAATATTTTTATCTGAATTTCATTTTCAGTATTTACTAGAAGGGATGAACAGTGATTTTTTATTTTTGTAAGAACTGATAAGCAGATCCCCCAGAGTTTTTCCCACACCATAGTGGTAGAGCAGTCAAATGTTTCAGAAACTCTACATCTCACTTTCTGCTGATGAATTTCCCACTGGTCTTTGAAATAAGACTTGCTATGACCTGCTGCCTTTGTGCACTGTGCAGAATCTCACTACCTAATTCTCTTCACAAGGGAGTGTGAAATACACACAAAACATAAAAATTATTTAACTTCCACCAGAAAACAGGAACTTTCAGTCAAGGAGGAAATGAACAGAAGAACAAGAAATAGAAACACATCGAAACCATTGAATTTCATCGAGCTCCAGTAAGAGAACTGAGAACTGTGACACATCTGTGCACTGCAGCCCCTGGGCTTCCCTGCGAGCACGTTTGGAGGCTGACAGTGCCGGCCAGAGCAGGAGTCTGCCTGCTCAGCCTGACTCACGGCACGTTCACAAAGGTGCACTCGGTGTTTTCCTCTTGGGAGGAGGAAGCCCCAGAGTGGGGGAAAAGGAAGTGGTACCTGCTGACATCTGTGTGCAGGGTGCCCAGCCCAGATGGAACAACAGGAAATGACCAGTCAGCACACAAAAGGTCAGTCGTGACTTAGTGAATTAACTGTTTCTATAAAGAAAATTTAAAAGCAATAGCATCTTGGCTGTAGCTAAGTCAGCCTGGATTAGTTTCTCTGCAACAGCTGTTGGAAGTCACCACAAATACCTAATTTTTTCTTCCTGGCTCTCCTGGGCAACCAACTCTGGCTGCAAATGCAGCTGAATTTTAAACAAGAGTACAAACTCTTGAATTACTGAATTACTTATGCAGCAAATAATCTTTCAGCTTATTTAATCGTCTGTTTTGGGGTTTAAATAAAAGAAGAGTGTCTGTAAAAAAGGTGAGAGAACAGCTTTTTAAAAAGTTACCTTGCCAAGCATATGAAAATCAGGAGTTTATTATGAGATTCTGCTCCTGGTTGCAGCAGTGCACATTCTGATTATGAATTTGACCTGATGGTAGTGCAGTGATAAATCACTGCATGAACTAGGCCTACATACTAAACAAATGATCAGATACACATGTGAGAGAGAGTACTCAGCCTCATTTTCCCCCTTTCCACAGGAGGGCAGCTCTGCACTACAGCCACCCACATTATTCAGGTCGTCCCTGGCTCCTCAGCAAATGCTGCTGTCAGGTGTCCAGCTACAAGCACAGCTTTGTAGCCACCTGCACTGTGACTGAGCCAAACCCAAGGTGCTCTGCTGTGAAAGGAATTCACTTTAACAAATCACGGGATGTCTGTGACTGAGAAATCACCTTCTGCAGACCCCACTGCTTCTAATCCAGAAGCAAAATGCCTGTAAGTCACCATCTGTTCAGTAGAGGTGTTTCATGAGTATAAAAATGAGTATAGATCCTTTCAGTGATAAATAACCTTCATGGCAATGCTCAGCATCAGTCACCATGCCTCCACTCTTGTCATTTTTTCCCTCCAAATTCTAAAGCTGCTTGACTCCTAATGTGACCTGTAACAGCAACACAATGATGCAAAGTTCTGCTCTTAGCTCAGCAGGAAGGTCCCAAACATTCTCTAAGGGGTCGATGAAGAAGTATCAGTTTTATGGCAATAACATCTGCTATTGTCATTACAGCTTAGACTTCTGTTTATTAATGTGTATTATTAAAAAAACCTTTAAACATTCAAGGAAGATCACACACATATTGGAGTAAGGCACGTGGCTGTGGTGAACAGTAGGTCTTTATCTTCCTCTCTGACTTTCTCTTCAAATAAAGGTTTTGGATTTAGCAGGAGCTGGAATACATCTTGTGAAAGGAAAGGTGACAATTGCTATCGTGCTTGGGCTGCTCTGTGACAACGTGCACAAGGATGCACTGGTTTAGAGCTTGACTCAGCAAGTCAACTTTTTTTTTTTTCTGAATGCATTGCAGATCAAGAACCAATTAAATAGAGCAAACATATAGATCAGAAGTATTTGGGTTTTTCAACACTTGCTTGAGAGAATTTGTTTTAGAAAATAGGCTCTTTATAGCTCTTCTCACTTTCCTTATTTCTACAAAAATGTTTGCCATTCCAATTTAAATAATGGCAGTTGTAAAGGTGGTGCTGATTTCAGTGGGCTACTCTGCAATTCAGTCAGGACAAGGTTTGACTCATTTATTTATGGCTTTTTGAACTCATAGAGAAAAAGTGATTGTGAGGCAGAGTAAGAAATCAGCTTGCTACAAATGAGCTGTAAGTCAGGAAGAAAGCATAGTGCTGTAAAAAAAAAAAAAAATTACCAGCAGTGGATATTCTAGAACTGACTAATACTGCAGCAAAACAGTTAACTGTCTGTCAAGCTTCTATCCAAATTCTGACCATACAGAAAAAGCTGATAATATACAGCTTCAAAGAGTCAAGCTTCATTTGCTTGATAGTAAAGACACTACCAACAAGTGAGAGTTCTCTGAATATAAAAAGAAACAAAACCCAAACTGAATGTGGACTGAGGTAAAATGGAACATGGTTTTAAAATATGGCCAGTAAGCAGTGACTTGCTCACATTAGACACTCACTTGTGCTCCATTAGCATAAGAGCAAGTATTGCTGTGAGAGAGGCAATGCAGGACAGTGTAAAGCCAGCTGCTTATCCCAGCAATGTCTATGCATTTATTCCAGGTAACTGATAATTTTATAGTGAGTCTGAATATTGACAATGAGTTTCAGACAACCAAATTTTCTCTCTGTCCCATTCATTTTGTGAACAAACCACCAAAAGTGATGTCAAAGAGAAAAAGTAACATCTTTTTGTCTCTGTTGGCTTTCCTCCTAAAGCAGTCTGCATTCAGCACAGGCTTGTCTGAATGCCCTCCCAAACATTCCTGAGGTGAGCAAGGATTGCAGACTCCAATCCTATAGAACATAGAATCCCTCTGGATTTCAGGAAACAGACAGTGGGAGGACAGACCTGGAGAAAGTAAAGCAAACTTGCAATGTGGGAGGGGAATTTACAACTAAAGACATGAGAGCAAACTCCTACTCTTACCAAAAGAACCAGGAGGATCTTTTTCAAATGTCTATGAAGAGGGAACAGAATTTGGTTATTTTCAAAGATTTAACTGGAGTCAGTGTCTTGTAAAAAAATCCAGCAGCCCAAGTGATGTGCTGGATTTTTTAGTTGCCATATACATACAGGTGTCTCAGGCAAATATATTTGTATTTGCACTGTAAGGGAATATGGCTCATTTCCCATCCAACACCCCATGCAAATACTCACCTACTTGACTTTACCTGGGCAGTCTCTCTGTGCCTGACCTTTTTATTTTTTTAATGTGTTTTTTTTAAGTGTCAGTCAGGGAAATCACCTGGATTTATGCCAGGTGCTGAGGGCTCATTTGCATCTGATCCACAGGAGGAGGGGCAAGTGGTAGTGTGGAGTGGAAGCAAACTCACAAGAACTGATACAATCAGAACAGGGAGCTGGTGTGCATCTACAGCATGAGCTGGATGCAGCCAGTGGGCTGTGCCTATTTAAAGTGATTTTGATTCAGAAATAGTAGTGGATTCATGAAGAAGTCAATGTCAGTAGGGTGAGGGGTATAAAGAGGAAGGTCTATTATTGTTTAGCCTCTACACCTTTCAATTTGCCCCTCCTGACTTGCACCAGCAGAGTGGCAGAAGCCCTCTGAACCAAGCTCTGCAAGGAATGTGCCTGTTACCGAGCATGCAGGCAAAAATAAAAGCCCCCATCCCTATCAAGCCTTTCCTCACTCCCTGGATGTGATGTGCCTGGAGCTGCAGCAGCTCTGGCAGTGCCAGCAAGATGCAGATCATAGCTCACATCCCACATTTCTGCCTGCAAAGACCCCAGAAAGGGCAAACGCTCCTGGCTGCTCTGCTCGATGCCTTTATGTCCTAAGAGCTCTGCTCAGCACCTTCATCCCTCTGTGTTGCACAAACCCTGCTTCTGTGGGCACCCACCCCAACGCCCAGCTGAAGGGCAGGATGGCTCTGCAGCCCCAGGTGCCCCCAGACCTCACCAGCTCCTGTGTCCTGAGGAGCTGCAGGACCCTGGTGTCCCCCTGCCTTACCTGTGGGGTTGTCTGCACGTCGTGGAGAAGCAGCAGAAGGCACAGTCCCAGAGGCAGGCTGCAGGCAGCCATCTGAGGGGGTGTTAAATGTCCCTGGCTCCCAGCATTGCAGGTGAGACAGATGGGTTGTTCCTCCTGGAGGATGAGACCCTTCCAGGGTCCCACCAAGTCATGCTCCTTTCCTGTTCATTCAGTCCGGAGACATTCCAGCTGTTCAAGACAAGCAGGAGACAGGGTTTGAGACTCAACTGAGTTGAGAAAACAATTTAGAAGGAAGGGGGAGGGGGGGCTGCCCCAAAAGAGAAAAGTAAAAATAGAACAAAACAAAACTGCCTCAATGCCTAGTCCTGGTGCTGACAGTTTCTGTGAGTCGTGAGAATCAAGGTTGTCACCTAAGGCACAGGACTGGCTGTGCACAGGCTCCTGACTCATCTGGGCTGCCCTCAGAGAGCACTTCACCACCACAGGGCCTTGGCCAGGCACAAGTCCAAGCCCTGCCCCATCCAGCTGTCACTTTTTCAAGAGTTGCAACCAAGCCTCAAGGAAGTTCCCAGTAAGAAACACTAATTCTTTCAGTACAGTCATTTTACTCCTGTTCAGATGAGTGGGTGAAGAATCACAATCAACCACGGTGACTCCTCTCAGATTTAGGCTGTACACACTGCCACTTAAAACACCAACATACTACAGCCCTTCCCCTTGAGAAACCTTCTCTTTCCTCCAATCCCAAGGGAAACTCATTCCTGTTGATGACAATCATCCTTCGGACTGATACTCATCATATCACTCACTTTCATTTGTTACTCTGGATGGTTTTTGTTCTGATGCCTGGAAATATTTCGGTTGGTTGAAGATGTCATGGAGCCTCCTTATCTGCCCTAGAAATATTGTCAAAAGTGGAGGTTAGCCACTTCAAAAAGACAAAGTGCCTTGAAAACCCTCTGAGGTACACAGGAAAATAATGACAATTTGAATTCTCACACCTCTGGGTTGCTTTTCCTTTGCTTCTCACCCTTATCAACAACACCAAAAGAAATGAGAAAATATTGAAAGTCAGATAAATGATTATTTTACTAGAGATTCACAGCTACCTCACTGCCATCACAACCAAGCACTGAAGATGAGCATCCCACAGGGACCCTGTGTAAATATCTTCAACTCACAGCTGCAACAATTTTAACCACCTCTATTTATTTCTCCAGAATGCCACCACACAAACCCCAGGCATTTTCTGCACAGTGTGTGTGACACACAAGGAATCTCCTCTCTTTGCTCTGCCAGGGTACTGCTCAGTTTCCAGGTTTGCTCTCTTACCTACAGAAGCTCTCGGGGTGGGCATGCCTTATGGGCAACAAAGAATTTCAATGCCAGGTTATTACATTCTTGATTTTCCTAATCAAGTAATGGGCTAGAACCTTAATCTTCTGTAGTAATAGGCCATTAGGCAATTCTCCCGATTTATTAATGCAGTTTCAAATGACATCATAGTCAGGACCATTGATGAGATCTGTTTGTATTTTTCCCTCCCTCTGTGGTTTTTTTTCCTTATCAGGCCCTATCCAAGCTTTTCTATCAAAAGTACAGGCACCAACATAACAGAGAGCCTGGAGGGTTTAAGTTGCACTGCTGAAATCTAAGTACCTGATGCAACAATTACCTACACGAGTACAAAAATCTGTGTAAAAGACTTTCCCAGAACTGGCACCAGGGAAAGTTTTCTGGCCTGTTTTCCAGAGGAAGTAAGACTGAAATGAGCATACTGAGCATTTTTTATATATATATGTATATTTGTTCCTTTTTAACGAATGCTATCAGTAATTTTTTAACCCATTGGATAACTTCACTGAAATTTGTCTGAGACAGCAGTGCCATTAGGTGTTACAAAGGTTCATGGAACCACACGACTTGGATAAAGGGACAAGCTGCTTGTGGCACTCACTGAGTGAAAGGTTCCAGGGTGCTCCTCAGAAGAAAAACTCCACTTACACATCCAAAGTGAAACTGGGCTTTCCAGCTGCCATTCTTCCTTGAACTTCTTAAGTTCCTTCTTGTTTGAACTAAATATTTAAAAGGATAGGAAGTGGAAAGTGCTTATTGCTGCTGCTGGCTTTTCGGAAAGGCTGTTACATGACAAAATGTTATTACAAGTATGTAATAAAAGCTACATAATAAAGAGGGTGAAGAGGTTGCTCCACAGGAACATTGCAGCCTGTATGCATTTCCAAGTGAATGCCTTTTTTCAGACTTTGTGTGTTTTGATTTCAAATACAATAAAAGGGGCTTTCCAAAAGAAGCCTTACCAGTAACCGGAAGGAGCACCTCCATTTTATAACAAAAACCCACGCTAATGTTCATTTACATGGTGGCTCTATTTCCTAGAAAATAATCTCCTATGTTAATATGAAAAAAAACAAATCCACAGAACAAATAGAAGCAAATAACCAAGCCCTGATTATTTGGTGTTCCATCAAAGGACAATGTCTGTCAGGAAAAATGGGGAAGCTCCTGTGAGCATGCTGTTATTATTTATAATGTTTATTTGTCTCTGACATCTGGATCACTTTCTGCTTTAGGTGTTAAAGGTAGTGATGCCCTCAGACAACTTTCTTGGCATTTCCTATTTCACCTAATTCAGAAAACATCCTGTAAGTCAGGGGTTGCCCAACTGCCACTTGATATCTGGAGCAAGAGAATGCAGAGACCCGACCAAGGAAAGGGAAAGTCTCCAGCACGTGCCCCAAACATCCCTTCAGCAACGTGTGCTCACTGTGCTCTAACAGTGAGAGCCCAGCCAAGGAAACAGCCCTGGAATACTCCAGAAGGAGCATTGGTACACACACGCTCAAGCAAAAGTACCCATTACTTTTTCTAGTTTTGAAGTAGCTGATTTTAGTCTCATCTTTTACTGTTACCATGGTTTCTTCTGCTTTACATAAATTTGTTCAGTTAATATATCTAGCTGTATAAGAGGAAAAAGAAACCACCACGAGAAGTGTCATCTCTAAACTTCTGCCAGGCAGATAAAAGAGACCATGAAATTTAAAATGAAACGTATTAAAATACCTGGTCTAAAATCTGTATTTCAGTGCCTGTTAGTGTTACTATTCAGAGTGATGCCTTTATATAGTCTCTATATTCTTTATACATATATATTTGTAGCTCTGTAGCCTATTATTGTACTTGTAGCCAGCATTTTACCCACAATATTAGACAGAAAGACAAAATTAATTCCCTAGTGGCTCCAAGCCCTGGGGGTCCAAGGTTAGGCTCTCTGGGAGCCAAGGTTGAAACCAGCTCTCTGAGACACATTTTCATAAACAAAATTTAGTTCCTATATAAGAGGTGGTGGTTTCATAAAAGGGTTGGACCAGGGAGGAGTTACTTCATCACCTATGCCTCTAATTGGGGATTCTGGTTTAGCTAATTTGCTAAACACATAAAAATTGTATCCACTTTATGTTACATGTGCATCTTTGGCACTTTCCATCTAGTATTTTATATAAAGATCCTTATAAAGGTAACCCCTATCATCACCTAACTGTGTCTGGCTTGTACTTTTAGGACCAGTGAAACAGCATCAGGAGCATTTTATCAGCAGTATGCTGACAAAAAACCACCCCATTCTTGCTCATTAGCCAGATGAAACAATGCCAGAGCTTGAAACTTCCCAAGGAGCCCCAGGAGTACTAAAGGCAGGGCTGGTTGAGGTTCATGCTACACAGCTTGGGGATACAAACTAAAAAAGAGAAATGAAGGCATTTCCTGCAATGAAAAGTGCAGAGAATCTCACGTTTAAAGGAAGGAAAGCAAGAAATGAAGAGAGGAAGAAAGCCAAGAATGACTTTCTTGCTGCCTTTCTTGATCTATTTAGGCATTTTAGCCATCAGGGAGCTGCTCCTGGGTGTCCTGGATAATAACACTGTGCTACCAACACACAGGATCCCGATGATTTTAGGCATGGTAAGAGAAGCCAATATACTGAACTTCTCACTAAATGCTTCCACCTTCCAAAGAGGACAGACAGGAGGGAAACACCAGTGCAATGGGATCTCCCTGAGATGCAGCACTCAGCCAGCCTGGGGTTTGAAGTGGCTGCAGCTGACACAGAATTTGAAATTGCACGTGGAAGAAGAAATAGAACATTATTTGTGCCACAGGCTGGAAAAATTCCGTCCCTCTATGCCCCTCTGGTACTGATATTTATTTGCTGGCACCTACACTTCTCATTCTTAGTATTAAATATTTGTCAATGCATTTAATTGTCACTTTAATGGATTAAATACACTGCAGGTGCCCTTGAGAACATGATCTGAGAGCTGCTTTGATTCAGCAATTTACCTTGGTATATTTGTCCATTGTGATCAACAACGAAGATGGTTTAAAGCTCCTGTTGCACACTTGTTAAAATGTAGAAATGGCTTAAAAGGGGTTACAGTTGGGGGAAAAAAAAGGGTTACTATGCTAATAATAAAGATAATGCCTTAATTTCCACTTACACTTTTTACATGTCATTTAGATAGATTTTACATGGATAAAAAAATCTTATACCTTTGTTTTTACTATCTCAACTAACACTACTGCCTTACATAAAGGGATAAAATAACAAAAAAGTCTGTATAAAATGTCTTTTACTGCCCCATAGTAGCCTCAAAACTAAAGTACATTTTGAGTCAGACTGAAAAATGAGAAGAGCTGACAGGGGACTCAGTTCTCTCAAGAAAGACGTGGCTTCCATGAAAGAAACCAAAACCATATCACAGAATTACTGTGCCCACAGGCTGGGAGAGACAGAGAGGGAGGGAGGGAGAAATGACCTTAGATGAGAGATCACACCATGTCTGTACTTTCAGCAATTCTCAGTATTGCTTCTGGAAAGGTGCTAATAGTTACACATGGTCATTTTCCATAGAAAATCTGAAGCAATTGGAAAATGCACCAAGAGCTCCAATTCTATGCATTTTAATCCCAAACAGAAAATAAAAAAGTTTGGGGAAGACTGGCCAGGTGGTTAAAACACAAAAGTGGGACTCATTAGTTTCCCATAGTGTCACAGACCTTTTGGGTGGCTCATATCCTTTCTTGATACTCTGGTTCTCCTCATCTAAAAGCTGAGTTTTAAAGCTTAATTAATAACAGAACCCAGATGAACTTTCCTTTGCAGACACGAGCAAAAGAAACTTGGGAAATATTAAATAATTTTTGTGATAGAATCACATGGGAAGATTTTCAGGATGTAGTTTTTCCAAAGGCTGTAAAACTTCTTTTCTTTGACTAATTGAGCATCTCAGCCCTAACAATTTAGGGTGTTGTTTTCCTTTTCTGGGCAGTTTTGCTCTGTAGAAACCAATGGAAGGGAGAAAATCAAACCTTTAGTTTTGGTCAGCCATTATCCAGGGAGCTGGTGAAATTGAGGGCTTTGATTCCAAAGAGAAGGAGCAGAATTTCTCTTGTGTTTTCAAATTTGAGACACTCTAAAAAACAAATTCTTATGGGCTTTGAAAACACAAGTTCCAAAGAGATGAAAGCCCCCAGAATTCAAGTTTGCAAATGATTCAAAAAGCAATTTCAAGACACATGCAGCTGTTCCAGCTGGGAGTTCTGGGGAGTCAGAATCACACCTCCAATACCTTGACAAGTGTGACAGACTCAATGTATTCCCATCTACCAAGAGACTTTCTGAATTCACCATTGGTGCCAACCTGCATCCATGCCAGATCTAACCCAGGTTACTGAGGCTCCAGCTTCACCTTTGCTCTGTTTACAGTGAGGAACAGGCTTGTCATCGATTTCAGGATAAATTAACAAAAGGTTTATGATGTCTTACGTTTTGAGTTTGAAGGCAAGGTAGTAAAAATGTTGAATTTACCCTGTTTTGTATAAAATTTGGCACCTGGTGTTCTATAGTCACTAGATTAGTTTATTTTTATATTAGTATTTCCAGTAATGGGAACTGTGACCAATTCCATTCACTTTACCCTACAGATATATAACCCAAAACTAAAGTCATGCTAAAAGTCATGCTTTTCATTTCTCATTCCAAGTCTTATATTTAGATTTCATAAACTTGCAATATTCCTCTCCCTGTTTAAAAAAGTCTATTCATGCACTTGATTTAATAAATACTGTATTTGATATAAAATTAAGTGAATGCCAAGAAGCTGCACAGACCAAATTAATTCTCTCAAGTTAGCTCCCCGAAATATGTTTGAGGCAGGAATTTCTGTTTCAGAAAATTCAAAGCAAAATAAAACATCAGTTTTATTGTTTTCAGACAAGCAAAGTAAAATCAGTCTATAAAGTTCAAACAAATCACACTATGTGTAGTAGTTTGGTTTGGTGCAATTTAAAAATTCTAAAATGCTTTTTTGGTGTATCTCCAGAAAACTTGGAAAAGTAGAGGGAAGTAAAATTTGCAAACATTTTAAGGCATTATCTAGCTCATTGATGAATAAAATCTCATTTTAACTTTTTTTTTTCACGTTCAGTTAGTCTGATGTAATACACTCTCTAACTACATACATTGCACTGAGAATAAACTGGATTTTTAAAATTTTTATAAATTATTGAGGAACTCAAGTTTAAGGCACTAGAAAATTGTGTGTCATGTTTCAAATATTTGGAAATAAACATATCTGTGTCACTCCACTGAACCAGGCCTGTCACAGGCCAGTTCTTCACCCTAGCCTTCAGAATTAATGCTACACTGCTGGTTACTCAGGTGAGGTGGCAGATACACTGCTGATCCTGGACACAGGACTTTATCCAGCCCAAGCTGGGACAGCTCATGCAGCTGCTCAGAAGTAGCTGGAAAAGGCAAAAAAATGCAAAGTGAACATAGTGGACAAACTCAGATCTGTGTATTGGTTGCTCAGATCCACACATGACTATGAAAACTGGGGAAAATCTGTCCAAAGATTTCTTTTTATGCAAACTGCTTTGTTTCTGAGTTGTTTCCATGTGCTGTGCCCATCCCTTCCCCAGGGCAACCAAGTCAATGGTCCAGAGTGTTGAGGGAGTGGGCTCTGAACTGAGAGCTGCTGCCTGGGGTCCTGGTTTGCTCTGCTAAACCTCAGCTGTGCCAAGTGAGGCAGGTGCAGAAACTTGTCAGTTTTGGCTTCTCCTGACACTCTGGACACCGAGTCCTGGAATCCAAATAAAGAGGATATTAATCAAAGAATGCCAAAATGACTTTTCCCATTTTGATGAAGACTGGTGACTGAACAGGTTTTTGCCTGTTATTCAGCTTCATTTGCTTTTTTGTCTCTGCACACACCCGTCAGCAGAAGGAAAACATTTCCCAGTAGCGATAAGGAGATTCTCTTCTAGGCATTATTGTTTGCTCAGCCCTCAAATATCATCACATGCTTTAGACATGGGGCTGCAATTTCCATCTGAGCAATTCTCAGCATCTCCTGGGACTCTGGAGCTGTGCTTACCAGGAGAGGACAAGGGAGAAGGTTTCTCTTCCAACGAGGCTCTCAGATCCAAACTGCTGAGCAGGGCCCTGCTGGAAGGGACGATGTTTTCCCAGCCAGCCAGGCAATGCTGTGAAGAAAAAAATGGGAATGCTTTACCCTTTTTTATCTATTGTGGCCTGTTATTATTTAGAACTGACTTCTGTACAAGGAGGTTTAAGTGAGTAATTAATCTATTATTTTTTGAGGAGTTTAATATGACTAATAGGAAACAAATGAAATCTCACATAAAGGAGAACTACACAGTTGTCGTCTCCTCCACCTTTCTAACTGATCTCCCATTTCATGAATTCAAGCATCTGACCCCTCTGAACCTTTCTCAACTGACTCATCTAGTTCCCTAAACCTCCAAACTAAGCTTCCTCCCACCTCTTTCCTGGAAATCTCTAGGCCTGGGCTAGGTTAGATTAGCAATGCTGCCTGCATCACTGACTACTGGCTGGAATACAGGACCAGCAATACAATAGCAGCTTTAAATCAACCCTTGCCACTACTGATTTTGTGAATACTTCATAGACACTTGCCTTTCAGACTCCTTAACATCTGTGGAAACAAACACAGGCACTCTTAGTGTGAGAGGCCAATGCCTGAAACAAATCAGCCAAATCCGCCCCAAAAGGACACAGCTCCACATGGCATTTTCTTTTGTGCAGTGTAAAGCATTGGAAATGTCATACACTTTATGTCACTCACACAAAGGCATGAACCCAGAACACAGCAAAGGATGTTCTGGCTATCTCACTGACCCATATCAAAAATTTTAGTGGAAACTCCACCAAGGGAATGAGTCCCAGATTCTCTTTCCTTCTTGCTGTAAGCAAGGACCAGCTGGGGTTGTGGCATCAACAGAAGATCACAACTTACCGAAGGCAGGGCTAGATCATCTGCAGCCTCAAAGCTCCCCCTGCGATGGGCTCTGTGCTTGTAGGCTGGCAAAAGGGCAGACCTGGGAATGCTGACCCTGCAACCACACAAGGGAAGTCACTGCCTACACCTCTGCCAAGGCACAGGGAATCTGCAGGATTGCCACTTAGAATCCAAGAGTCTAACCCCAAAGTGAACCAAGTGAGCCATTTTGGATTGGGGGAGTAGACACTTGACATGTACATTCAGATTCTGGACCAAATTCAGACAGAACATGCATTTCTCATTGATTTCAAGACTATGTGTGCTTATAGAAAAGATCAGTAAGGAGATTTTAAGAGATCTCTGCCATGAAAACAGCAACCTTTTACAGAACTCTTGTGATGGTCTTTTATCCTTTACCTGATCAGCTTATCCTTCCCTATTGTTTCCTTGAGTTGTGCATATTACAAAGCAGTAATTCTTATTTACCTGACATAGGCTGGCTCTTGCAGTGTCCCCGGGGGCTGGTGGCTGCAGGGGATCTTACACACAGGGCAGGCAGACTGGGAATCCACAGGGATGGTGAAGAGGCGCCGGTTCAGTCGGTAACAGTAAACACCTGCACAGAGCAACAAACCTTCATCACAGCTCTTGTTTGTCACAAGGTCCCTGAAGCCAGCCAAAAAAAGCTGTGTTCTACCACAGTGCCACACCTGCTTTCTATAAAAAGAGCTGCTTTTCCTGAAATATCTTACACATTTCCTGTCCCCAAGTAAGTTCCTAAAAAGCAAAACCAAAACTTCAACCTCTTCAATTTAGAAACAGAACATTAGCCAATAACAAGAAACCCTGACAAATTAAAATTACACTGAGAGAGGATCCCTAGAAGACTCGATTATCTTTGGAGTAGGAAGTTGAATCTGGTTTAAAGCTGCATCTGAAAATAACACATTCTTGCTGGTCTTGCATGATGTGGTGCTCTCTCAGGATGAGAGGTAAAGCCTGCTTAGTTGTTTATTCACAGAAATTGCATTAGGAAGAAATATGATCTTACACTTATGAGAACCAGCTATCGAATCCAGTTCTTGTGGATCCAGAGTCTTGGGCCTAAAGAAACACATGAAAAAATCAGTTAGTGACAGAGGGGCTGGCCCTCTGAACAGCACTGCCTTTTCCAAGCACACATGACTGGGAGGTAAATAAAACCCTCAAAGCCATACTTGCTCCAGTCAGACTCTGGCTCTCATTACTACAGGGATTAGCAAGGATTGAACATTGCTGCTCCAGCCCTTCCCCATTCCCACTCACTCCGGGTGCTGCTGATGAATGCAGGCCTCTCTGTTGGACTGTCGGAATTGCTGCAGCTCAGCAAAGTATTGCTCAGGTTTTTCTGTTACTGGAGACTTTGTATCAAGGAGCCCTGAGAACACCAAGGAAACAAAAAAGTCCAATGATTTACAAAATTTGGGAAAGTACCAAAGCAAGCCTCACAAGATACAGTCAACACAAAATTATGATAACGAGAAGGGCAGAATACCATTTCAAGCCAGAGATTCACTATGTGGTTTGGGTTCCTTTTTGCATTCATTCATTCCAGGAATTTGGTATCCCTTCTGACCCTACTAAGTTTTGCATCTGCTGCCTGAATTCCCATACCACTGCCACTCCACCACTCCAGGTAAGCACAGGTCACCTCTAGTCTGGAGAGGGGCCTCAAACAAAGCTGCAGCCCCTTTCCTGGGACCTCAAAGGGGTCATAAACTGTTTTTATATCACCAAATCACACTGAAAGCTTTGCTTCAGAGTTAGGATTCACCTGCAATCCAGTCATAGCCCAGCAAAGGACGGGCAGACCAGTTGCTGACAGGTATAGCATCTTCTTCAGGTTCAGGCTGAAAAGTCACATGAGAAGCTTCCTTCTGAAAGAAAATAATTCATAAAGACTTCCTAATTATCTGTCAGGACATTCAAAGGTACAGCTGAGGAGACAACTGGCAGCTGGTTCAGATGGGACAGCTGTGGCTTAGTTTGAGACTGGATTCTATCTATGCATCTAATTTTCTCACCAGCCCTTTATCTTGTCAATAAATAAAACAGAAGGAGGCAGGGATTTACCCAAGTAAGGCAGGATTTTTCTGAGTTTTAAACAAAATGCTGAACTGCAGTGCACATCCCCAAAGACCTGGCAACCTGTGCTGCCTTGGAGGATGATCACAGCCATGGCCTGCCCTTCATGCCTAAAGGGACAACTGTGGAGCAGCAGCACTGCAGCTGCATGCTGTCCCTCAGCATGTGGGTGACATATGCAAAAGACAGGGAACTTTACAGTGAAGTGTTATGGATTTCTGGTCTTTCAGCTCATTGGCTGAGGAAAGCAGGGCCTGAACAAACTGACAACAGCCCCGGGCTGCTGTAGCTGGGAAGAGTTCTGACCCCAACTTCCAATTTACACATTGGGAACAGGGCAGGGAACATTCTCCTGGCCCTACCTCCCCATCATTCTGTTGATTTAGGAAAATAAGGAAAGCACTGGTTTAACATTTACCTTCAACTCTTTGGACCGAGATGTCAGCAGGACTGATTTAGGGATATGGGGCTCTCTGATGCTCACATGCTGCTCACTGGGCTCTTTATTTTGCACTCTGCTCAGTGATGGCCCTGGATGACTTTTCTCATGGGAACTATGAAGTGGGGCAGACTGTTTTCTGATCTCTCTACATCCCAAGAAGGAGGATTCTTTCTCTGGACTTCCTTGAGCATGGCCATCCCCATCCACTCTGGTGACTTCTCTGCCACACATAACGACTGCAGACACTGGTGTAACATTCTTATCTTTCCCAGGACAGCTGGAATCCAAATCTGCTCCTTCCTGTGTCTTTGCTTGTTGTTCCTGTACCCCTCTGTCACTGCTGTTGTGTTTAACAGATGAATTGAGGGCTGGGCCAGCTCTGGGTTCCACCAACACCCTTATTCCAGGGTCAGCTGTAGATTTTACTGCATCGACCTGATTTTCCTCCTGTAAGGACAGAGACTCTCTTAACACACAGCATCAGTCAGGCTACAAACACCTTTCATGAGAACATCTCACTCACTAAATCAATGTCTCATTCTAGTCTGCTCACGCCCTTAAACTCCTGCAGATGAAAAAGAAAAATCCTCATGTTCTAGGGAGTATAAGAACGAGATCCACTTCTAGCTAAATGCAGCTTTTCCCAATTTGAGGAACCATTGAACTTTCAGCCTAGAAGAAACAAAAGGATTTTGTTCCACAATGTTCACTCCTATCTTAGAAGAAGAAACTTGTCTTAGACAGGAACTGATGTCCAAACCCTTTGCCAGAAGAACAGATTGAGACCACAGATTAAACAATAACCAAAGGGCAGCTACTTTTCTAAGAGACTCCATATTCCACATATCACTTTCTAAGAGCTCTAATGCCCATATGTCTCCTTGACCACACCACACCATAGGCAGAGCTGCTGTCTGTCATAAAGGCCCATCTACTTCTCTGCATTTCTTGCACAGACACCACACATACCACTCTCCTGGGCAAGGGGACACATCTGTCAGCAGCTGTACTGTTATGAAGAGATGTTGGAAGGAGTTGCTTGCTGGGAAGTTCTTTTCTGATCTCTTCCTGCTTCATTCTCAGCCTTTGTAGAAGGTCCTGGTTGGCCTGGCGCAGCCTCTTCAGGAGCTCTAAGTCCATCCTACAAAAACATTTTAATATAAATCCAGAGGAAGAGTGAACTACATAAATCCACTACATTAAGTGAAGAAACAGACACGGGTGAAACCACTTTCAAGGGACTTTTCTTAAAAAATACTTACAGCTGTTGAAATGTTGATTCTTGCTCCTGAGAAATAGGCCAGTCTCAAAACTCCTGCTCAGAGCCAGCACCACTAGATGCTTCTCTCCCCTTGGATATACTGTCAAATATTTTGTGCTGGGAAACTGGGAGCTGACTTAACAGAGACAAGAAACTCTGACAGAGGAAACAGTAAACATGAAAAATTCACATCAAACAGGTAAATAAGAGACATTTGGTTTAGACGTTGTTATTTAGGACATACTTATGCAATTGTGCTCATAAGAATGCTCATAAGTTCAAAGCATAATTAATTAATATGAATGTATGTGCTACATCCAAAAGAAATAGAGAGTCAAATCTGTCTTCCACGTTCCCCAGGCAGAAAGGCTCCAAAAGGCTCAACTACGACTCAGGACTACACTTCAGGCAATTCCAATCCCACTAATTAATTAAATTAAATCCCACAAAGGGATGCCGTTTTATTAGAAGAGGGAGGTGAAAAGGAGTTAATAAACAGATAAATAAATAAAGCCTAGTTTGACTGAAAGGTTGTCAAACTGTTCAATATTCTTACAACATCACAAGCTCCTCTAAATTTGCAGAAAGTGGATTTCTAAACAAAACAGCTGCAAACTCTAAACCCAAACTCCCACATTGCTTTTGACTAGACTGATAAATTATGTTCTCAAGAAAACTATGTGTTTCTCTGGGATCTTTTGTTCTAAAGGATCCCCAAAACCTGCAAAGCTCATCTGATTTGTGTTTGTGTCTGCTACCTTGGCAACTGGACACGAGGAATCAAATGCACATATGGTACAACAGCAGTGGGAGGAACCAGGAGCAGTGCTAACAATCGACAAACTACAACATCTCTTTGTTACAAAAAATGAGAGGTGCACTACAGAACAGAAAACAGAAATATCAGTGTTGAGGCACTAAATTTGAGACAATTTGAAAAAAACAGTAGTTCTTACAGCTTTCACAGGACAAATCTAATAGCTTTGATGAGCATCTTTTCATCATTGCTCATTAGAAAGCGAATACTCTGAAAATAACATCAGCCAAGGGACTTTCTGGAAGGGTTTTACCAGATGAAGTCCACTCTTGGCATAATCTCAAAGTCCTTCATACTCAACCCAGGGAACTCAGGTTTATGAAACTGCACTAATTCGAAACCTTTGTGAAAAGGAGCTTGGCGTTCCGCAGTTAGAAATGAACAACGGTTGTCTCGGGAGTTGAGAACTGTTCTCCCTCCCTGCGAGGAATCGCTCAACACTGCACACTGCTGCAGCACAGCCGCGCTGCTTCGGCCCTCCCATGGTCACCAGGAGAGCCCGAGCATCGTAAAACTCCGCTTTCCTCTCCAAGAGGCGGTCCGGCACAGAACGGTGAACCCTCCCCTCCCTGCCTCCCGCTCCGGCAGCGCGGGGAAAGCGCGAGTCCCGCCGGGCCCTGCGGCTCCGGGGCTGCGCCGTTCACAGTCCCCGCGTTCCCCGGCCCACCTGCACGGCCCCCGCCGCTCCGGGAGCCGGGGGATGCCCGCCGGGAGCCGGGGGCTGCCCGTCCCGCTCCCGGGGATGCCCGTCCCGCTGCAGCCGCCGCCGGGATTCCCCCGGGCGGCCCCGGCGCGGCCGTTCGAGGGGCGGGCCCGCCCGCAGCTCCCGGCATGCGCGGGGCCCGGCCCGGCTGCGGGAGGCGGGGGAGCCGCTGGGGACACGGCCCTGGCACGATCCAGCACCCCCACAGCCCAGAGGGAGTTTTTTTGACAGCTCGTCACGGGAAATACGCCCTTTTCTAACCCACCTGATGTAACTTATCAGCTGAGGATATTGATCCACCACAGTTCAGCCACCAACTCGGCAGTCACTCGCTATTACTTCCTACAATATTCTCAAGAAATCATCGATTCAATACTGACAATTTTAGTGCAACTAAAACTTTCTATCAGGCAATTCAGTATTATTGGTCTCCTTGTTAATTTTCAAACTTAGAACACAGGAAAAGGTCACTAGTGTCAAACATGCAATTCAGTATCACAAAGCAACAAAGCTGTACATAGTTATGTAAGCTTCTATACTTACACTGGAAGACTGTATCACAACATGCAGGACACATCAGAAGAAATGTTTTTCCAATTCATTTTTATTTTGGATTCCATTGTTTACAGCACTGTTACAGGACTAACTCATGCAAATTTATCACCTTAAATACAGCAGAGAAAACTCACTGGTAAGAGTATTTCAAAGAGCTCCATCAACATAATGAAACAGGAAAAATAAGTAGCAGCAATAAGATAAAAGTGCATTTAGCTGACCTTCTTTAATGGGAGTTTGGGGAAGACTGTTTTTGGAATTACTTGTTTTAAAGAATAGTTTAGCATTCTTTATGAAAATCAGAAGAGAACAAACTCTTCACGATAGTGTTCATTCCTCCACCACTCTCAGTTAAAGAAGTACAGCTGTAATTTGTTTCAGAGGAATCCAGCTTATAGGCCTGTCTGTTAAAAGTTTGATTCTCGATCACTTGGGCTACCAGGACAAGGGTTACACCCACACATGTTAGCAGCTTTGCTTCTGAAAAAGTTCAAGTGGTTCTTTCCCCCATTGTGTAGGTTAGGCTTCATCTCTGCAGTGAGAATGCCGAGAGCACCCGGGCCTGAGCAGCGTCAGACACACACACAGCAGCAACACACTGGGTTCTAAGAACTCATCAATCTCTCTTCCCTTCACAGATAAGACACTGGCTTAAAGATCAGCTCATTTATCAGATTTCCCCTAAAGGCCTGCTGAAAAGATGCTAACACTACCTCTTCAAAAGCAAGGTCAGCATTTCAAGTAGTCGTGAGCTGCTGAGCAATAGTACATCATCGTCTGCCTTGACCTGGAATTGACAACATTCATGTGTATTAGGGATGTGCTTAATATTTTAACTCAATAGAACAGAACATGGCTTATTATAACTGTGTATGTGACAGCTCGAGAGACTAAAGATTCAAATTTATTCAACCAAGACCTGCAGCAGATTAAGACTAGATGATTCCACTTACTCAAATATACTTCACCACAAGCTCAGAGTACACACTTCCAGAAGCAAGGACTCGAATTTCTTTCTTGCTCATTTTCAGAATTGATCAAATCTGTATTCCCATCCTGGTGGATGCCTGAGGAACCCAGTCAAGGTCAAAAAAACCTTCTGATAGAAACAGCTTTTCAGCTCGAGTGGGAGTCAAAGCTTTCTACTGGAAGGGAAAGGTTTTTTTCCTTTCTGCATTCTAGGGATGTAAGTGTCTCACCACCAGCTCCTACAGAATCTAGATACTTCAAGTCTTTCTGCAAATCCCAGGACAGCCTTACCTAAGAGTACTTACTGACATTTCACCATTTTTACTCCCTCAAATATCAGGCAGCTTTTTTCTGGAACTGATATGAAAAACATGGGACTTAACACAGGCACATTATATATATTCACACCCGAGTGTGAATGAGAAATCCTAAAGCCATTTTCAAGGGAAAAGTCTCTTTGTCAATAAGAAAATCACCCCACTGCTCAGTAGCTCTGAATTCAGCTGGGACCTGCTCAAAGACAGCCCATATTCTATGTGTGTCATGCTGAAGAGATTTAGGTTGTCACTAACCTCAGAACTACAGGATCTGATTCTGGATTCCTCAAACATTTTGTAGGCAACAGAAAAGATTATAACCAACATATGGCAAAATACTGACCCACAAAGAGGAAAAGAAGCTTGCAACAGAGGAACTTAATCTCACTCAGTGTCCTAATATCAGTAAGAATTTCTTCTCTATCAATTCCAACAGTAAGAAACTCAAGTCCTTTCAATTCCCAAATATTATATTCCAAATGCATCAGGGCAAAACTCAACAATTAATTTCATGTATTTGCAAATAAAGAATGTCTTGGACAAAAAACTAAGTTGCTTTAAGCCATTCTTGCCCTGGCATGAACTACAAGAGCCACAACTCCCCCCACCCCAGAGAAGCTGTACCTGCCAGCATGTTCTGATACTTTTAACAGAAGGAAAACATCAAATCCTATTGCTGCCCAGGCTCTAACATCCTGTGGGAACTCTACATGAAGCAACATCTCTTACAGTGTGTAATCCACATGCTGTTCTTGTGGTCAAATAGTGGTAATGGAATTCCACAGGCCTGCTTCCAGAAACACAGCTGTGCTTTTCCAAAGAAAACCCACATTCATCAAATGAGCTCATAATGCAGTGTTTTACATCGTGTCAACTGGCTTCTCTTTCCTAGTTTTCTTCCTCAACAAGCTGCCAAATTATCAGCACCATCTCCTTCACAGGAACTAGTTCTGTATTTGCAAAATATTTGTCCATGTCAGGAAACGGGCCAGACTGTGTTATTAAAGAGCTCTTAAGAGGAAGAAAATAACTCCAAATTCACCAAGCTTACCAAAGCAAAAATCTCAGTCCCACTTGCTCCGGAAGAGAACTGGGTTTTATTAACAGGTTTAAGCATCCTGAGAGCAATAAACCTTTCTATGAAGGGACATTGTGATTTTCTGTTCTAGAATAAAGGAATATTAACCTCAGAGACAAAGCTGTGTGGGCTATAAATGCTTTGTGAAACCACCATCACATCTGTGTGCATGGGATCTGTGTTTACTCAAACAATTGCTTGTCACACATACATCAGCCTGGGGCTTGCAAGTCAAAAGTTCTGTCTTTATGAAGTAAAACAAACGACTCCATAAAGATGTGTCAGAATAACTTTTAACCTGATAAAAATTTGCTTGATTGCTTTGTATTTGTTTAAAGCAAAATGCACACATTCCTCCTCAAGTAGCCCGGTCTCACAAGGAAAAAGAAGAGCTATGAACAGCTAGTGTTTAGAGGTGGGACACAGAACAGGGAAGCAGAATCCTACTGTTCACACAGCAACTGGAAACAGCAATATGCTCTTGCTCATTCCCTTTAGGGAATTCCATCACCCACCATGTTCTCTGCAGTAATTAAGAGAGCACTGAAGGGAAACAGTTGTTTTTCTCTTCTTCTCACACTATCTGCTTTGCTGCAGGTACTGATGTGTGAACATGTTGAGCTCACTGTCAAGCCAACCTGCTTTGTTCCTGCAAGAACAGAAAGTTTTGTTAGGTGAATGGAACAGCTCTTCTCAAGACAGTCAGAAAGAACAAGCAACAAAAACAAGTACACAGCAAGGCATGGAGTGCCAGAGGTTCACTGCACAAGGCTGCTGCCATTTCATGGAAATCAAGAATGCTTGCCTGCTGTCAGTCCCTAAGCTTTGAGGTTCAAACAGAGATCTTGGACACAACTTCACATTGGTCTCACTGTGTAGGTTAGGAATGTTTGAAAAAGTCTTCCCAACAGCCTCTGCAGGGTAAAGAAAGCAGCAGACACCTGCGTACAAAGGTGAAGGCAAGACTTTTTGGATAATTTTATAAGGGCCAGAAGGAGTTTATAGAAGTGGAAGATTGTATGTTTTCATAAAAGGGAAGGAACTGTAATTCCAAACAAATAAAAACAAGGAAGAAAAAGGTTTTGTGAGACAGAAGCCTTAAATGAGTGTCAACAGTCCATAGGAAAGTACCTAGTGAAAGGGAACATGACTTGCTGGGGAAAAGAGCTGACACTTGCACATGAAATAATATGACAAAGACAGAATGAACTCTAAGCTACAGCTCATATGAACATCCTGGGCAATCACGTGAAAAACAACTGTATGGAATAATCAGAACTCACCTGAGCAGTTTTGCTTTGCTCTGCAGTGAATCCAAAACTTCAATTTTTTTATTCATGGCAGAAATTTCTTGCTCAAGATTCTCCCGTGTGACATCCACTTGCTGACACAAATGAGCAAATGTTCCAGCAAGCTCTCTATGAAACAAGAAGAGTTGAGTATGATGGAAAGTAAGATCAAGCAGCACATTCAAGGAATAAATTCCTTTGATGTATAGGGATGATGGTATCATGACTTAGACGCTCATCTTTCCAATTCTGCACAAGAATATATCAGAGCATTTTGATTTGAGACATGGAAGTACATTAAAACTAATGCCTAACAGCACCCAAACAGTACATAGTCAAAATAAAAGTAATATTATTTTAAAATATCTATAATTACATTTTTAACAATCTGGAATTCAACATGAAGTTATCTTTTTTTTTTTAACAAGGAATAGCATTTAAAAAAATCCCAAACAATAGAGTTTCCATAAGGTGTTAGCTGAATATAGGGAACTCACTGCTGGACTTGGTGGCTGCAGTTTGAGCCCGTGTAGCTGACGATGAGCTGCAGTTTCTCCCCAGCATACTCCACAAACTGCCTCTTGAAAGCTCTCTCCTTTGCTTTGGTGGTCCAGGTGAGGCGCTCGTACACATAGAGCAGCCCATAAAGGCCAAAAGACAGAGCAATCAGTCTCCAACCCACAGCCTTCCAGACCTAAGGAAAAACAAATTACAAAATCATCATCTCAGACTGATGCTCACTCCCAACAATCATGCAAAGAGCATTGCAAAATCAGCTCACTAAACTCAAATGCAAGATCAAAGATGAAAATAGGTCATTATCTATGAATAGCAAATATCAACAGGATTTGGCAGTGCAAGTGCTTTTTACATCAGTGCTCCAACTTAAGTCATAAAAATGCTGCCTAGAATGCACACATACCACACCACCAACCACGATGATCCCCATGGAAGTTCGGGAAGTTAAAGAGGCCAGTCCAGTCACCATGGACACCATGAGTTCTTCCTGGGTCATAGAGCCCTGAGGCAAAGGAGGCAGACTGGGATTTGCTGGTGTTAAAGGGCGCTGAACCTAATTAGAAAAACAGGGACAAAACAAAATCAAAGGAGAGAATAAAAGGAAGTGAACCACTGCTCTTCCCACCAAAGGAACTCCAGCAGCCATTGAAATAATGAATATCCACCCCAACCACTCCACGAGGTATTCTACCTGGTCATTATAACCCATCAAGGCCCGACGACCATTCTTTGGTCCCAAAAATCTGTTCACCAGCATTGTCCACCCAAGAGAGAAATGGAATTCTATGTCCTCCTGGAAGTCAGCACAAAGCTTGTCACAGTTGAGATCATAGCTGAGCATGAAGCACTGCCTGGGAATTAACATGTCTATCTGGCCTCGCATGGAGACTGGGAGGAGGGGTTTTAAACCATCTGCACAGACAGAAAACAAAAACATGCAAAAAACCAGCTGTTGAGTTCACAAGAATTAACTGGTGTTGTATTCCATAATCAGCGTGCTTATGGTTTGTTTCATCTTCCACAGTTAGTTTTCTTAGTATGTTAAATTTCATAAGGCAAGCATGTTGCAAAGTAAGAGATACATCATCAATTATTATTCAATTCTTGGTTCTTCAGACTAACACAGAAGGAAATCTTTCCAGACCCTCCAAAATCCATATAGGTAGCTGGTGAAGTTGACAGATTAGCAAGACCTTGGAAAACAAAATCTGAAACCCAGTTCTACCAGTCTTTAGGCACCACAGTCCAATATTCAGTCAGGCAGCTACTTACAAGTTATTTGTATTTCTTTAGGATTTGGTGTGGCAATCTCCCAGATTTCCAAAGCCACAGTTCCTCTCTGTCACTGTGACTGTACATATTCATTAGGAAATCACTGCACAAGTTCAGACACACATATACAATGCTGCATTACTCATCAAGATGGAAACTAAGATGGTGCCAGCTATACATCAGCCGTTGCATTAATGAGAAATCCAGAACATCTACCTAGTTATTTTGCATTGCAATTCAAGGGAAGAGAAAGGACAATATTGCCTGTGGAACTGACCAATCATTTCTTGCTGCATTGTCTGCAGGGAAGTTGTGATAGCACTGGAACAACGATCTGACATGTTACGGCCCAGGCCTTCCTCGATGTGTTTATGCAGCTCCTAACAAACAAAGAAAGGGTTATTAAGATTAGTATAAACATGGCTAAGATCCAGACTGAAGGTGCTAGAACTTGCTAGTTAAAAAGACCCTCCCAGAACACGAGCACACTATCTGTCTCCCAGTGTTCTAACATTAATTTCATACTTCCCTCCATTTTTCAGTGAGGGGGATAAAAAGACAAATCAAAAAAATCTCACATGGACTCTTTAGTTCAGGAAAAGTTCTGTTCAATCTGTATAATGTGATATATAACGTGTATCAATTTATTACTGAGATTATTAAAAAATTAAAGTTTTAGCTCATATCCTAGTTAGAAGATTGTTAAACATTTCAATGAGCTGGCATAATTACTCAGAGCTATAAAAGGTATCTTAAATTGCTTAAGCAAACAGCACTCACACTCTTGTACACTTTAAGAACTACTTGAGATGGATGGAAGTCTGCTTGGTATTCATCTACCAACACTGAGAGCCGTCTGATTTCTTCTGCCATTGCATTTGACACCTAGAGAAACAGCACAGGAGAGAAAATAGAGCTTCTGAAAGCTTTTACTCCTCTTCCCATCTCTAACTCCCACATTTCTAGTACTTCAAAGCTTGGTGAGTACCATGTATATTTCCCCACCATGCTGGCACCCATTTCAAACAATCCAGTTTTCTGCAAACACTCCTCCTTACCTGCCTCTCCACCTCTTCAGTGATTTGTTTGATTTTCCGCTTGTAGTCTTGAGTAAGGAGCTCCAGCTGTTTGTCAATAAAACCTAGACGATCCTGACGTTCCTCTCGCATTTCCAGACAGTAAATTCTGGTGAAAAAAAACAACCCTGTCCATCAAAATGCCAGATAAATTCATTTTTTATATACAAGTATATTTGAATTCCAGAAATAAGACAGATTCCCCCACCCAGTTACAAAAAGATGTCAATATCTGCAACCCATTACAGTCATGGCACAGGATAAAAATAAGGTCCTTTTCCCAATACTTCCATAATTCACTAGAGACAAGACCACCAATACATGTCCTTCCTGCTCTCAAACATGCTGTACTCTACTTTGCATTTCAAATGCTCATGTTCCCTTACATCTCTCCCAGAATACACACTTCAGTTATGCAAGCAGCAAGCATCAGCTCTCACCGCTGTTCCTGGGCAGCAATGTGCACAGAGTCCATGATGAGACGAACATCTTCTGCAATTTGCTTCGCTCTCACCGTATGCTGCTCAAACTTTGTTTTTACTGCTGACTGTGAGATACATTCCTGTAGACAAAAGGCAGCCCAAGATTAGCAGCAGGCAGGATCATATACTAACACAGCTTCTCCATCCTGTACAATCTATTTCCAAAATGTGTCCCCACAAGTGCCAGGAGTAAAATCTAACCAAAAGGTCAGCGCACACAATGCTCACCTCAAACCTTCTCTCGAAGCTTTGAAATTCAAGCATTCTTACTTGAAACCCATCTGCCAACGCTCCACCTGAGAGAAGGAATGCACAGAACAACCACTTCAGTTTTGAGAAAGCAATCAGATGTTGGACATCAGGAAGTTTCTGAAGCTTTACACTGAAGCTAATGCAAAAGTGCTACTAAGTCACCCCTTCTGTTGTGATTGCCTTATTAACAATTTGGTTTACCCCAGTTGCATACATTTTTCGAAACAAGATACTCCCTATTTTCTTCTGTGTAAGTCAATGGAAAGTTTGTGCCAGCTTTCCTCACCTCCTTCTGGCATCCCTTGAGCCCTCTGAATCCTGGCATTCAGCACTTCTTTTGCAGACACAAAGAAAATCCGATCCCCTGCCTGGGCTCGATCCACCACACCCAGCTCATCCACCAGGAAACTGGTACAGCGCTCCATGTGCTGCCGGCGCACCTGAGGGACGACCATCACAAACCACACGTGCAGTCAAATCCACATTATCCAGCTCTTAAAGGTCACACCAGGCACCCAAATGCCCTCTGCTGGTCTAAGCTACCAAAAAAGCGTTGAAAAAAAATTGGTATTTTATGGAATTTTCCAGAGGTTTTCTAAAGTGATCTAACTTCAAAGGGTCCCTGTGAGACTCTTGATTTCCTGCTCAGAAATTTCAAGTCATGTCCTGATCACTAGTGTCATAGACAAAGACTAGATCATAGACTAGTGTCTATGTTCCCTCTAGTCTCCACATTAAGGTGACAAAAAAACAATCTGGAAAACAATCAGACACAGATAGCACTGATGGTATCCTCAAGGACCAGAGTCAAAACAGACTCCATAATATCCATGCAAAGAGAAGTATTTTAAAAACATCACAAACCTCTTCCATGTATTCTGGTTCAGAGGCAGATGCATCCCAACGGTTATTTAAAATAAATATATTGGGTCGAGACAGACGTTCATTCACCTTGTGAAAGAACTGCTTCTCCTAAGGAAAATGAAACAAAACTTCTTTAGATTAATATGCCAAATATTTTTAACCTTTAGCTAAATTAATTGAACAAGTGGACTTGCACATACAGTTTGCATCAATGTTGATTCAGAATTTGCCACCAGGACAAATACATCAGCATCGAGACAGAATTTGTCAATCCAGCTGTCCAGCTCTGTGGTTACATCAATGCCAGGGCTAGCAATAAAGAGAAATGAGATATTACTGTGCTGTGAATACAGCAAAACCAGAATTTCAAAAAGTTAATGAGAGTTTTTCAGAGTATTAATTTCCCATGTCTCAGTGCCCTGAGGTGACAGAGTACAGGCTAAAAGGAAGTAATGACCAAGAAAATTGCACTGTTAATTATAGCAAGGGACTTTGATCACTGTCTTAGATTAGAACAGGGTCAATTCCCTTGAGGTTTGTTATATATCTGAAAACATTTCTGTAATTAGTCTGTGATAAGCAGGAAAGGAAAGAAAGCTATTTCTCACCTGTCCATCAGCACCAGGTCATCCTTTAAGAGAGAACATTTGGAATTGGGCCACATTACACTGACTAGGCTGCCAGCATTCAAATGTTCATCCTGATGAAGGGCATGAGCCAGCTGGTTTACTGTCTGTGAAAAGATGGAAATAACATTTCCTGTATGCCAAGACCCACTAACACAATTATCCTCCCTTCAGGGCTGTTTCATGGACAATTTGAGATAAAGACCAAGTTCAAATTATTTTCTCTCTGGAAGGTTTTCCCCATAAAATCTTCTTGAGTGTCCTAGCAAAAAGGCAACTGCTAGTAAGAGTTTATGAGAGATTTTTCCTGTCTACTAAGAAAGACTACTGAGGAATTAACAGGAAGTCTGTGATTCCATCAGTTATACAAAGCTCAGAACCTCCTGAGTCATTGCTCCCTGCTATCACTAACAATTACAATATATCATCTCTTTCATAAAATGAACAAGTCCCTATCCTGCAATTTGCTTCCTTCCTTACTTCCTATATCTAACAGACTCATTCTTCATCTCCACTCCTTTAATGATTAAAATCCTTAACTGTGAAACTTAATTTTTTTTTCTTCCCTTTTCTAACATTTCTGAAGAGCTCTTATCCTTAACATTATGCTTAAGGAAATTGTACCTTAACACTCTTTTTTTCCTCTGAGCCTTCAGTCAGCAGGAAAGCCTCGTGTCCATCTGTCCCTTCTACACGCAGGAAGCAATTCGTGGTGTGTCCAATTCCTGAAGGAAGAACTTTGTCCCACAGCATGGCATTTATCACAGTGCTCTTCCCATTGCTTGTCCTGCAGTCACATTAAGGACAGTGTTTCAGGTGTGCTCATTTCGATAGTACAAAAGCAAATTCTCTAAAGCCAAGCTGTGTCAGAGCCATTAAAAATTTAGGTGCCAGAGGCAACCTGCAAAAAGACTTTTCTATTTCCTTATTCTAAGAGTTCTTCAGATTGAAGAATTACATGATACAATACTTGTTTCCAATTTACCTGTATCAGAGACATGGAGATTACAAGCAAAAGCTAAAGCACTAGTGTTTCTATAAATATTTTTTACTGGCTACAATCCTGAAAAGCTTTACTGACTGGGGAGCGTAGGCAACACAAGCACGTGACTCACCTCCCAAAAAAAGCAACTTTCATATGTCGTCTTGCCAACACTTCACTAATACCACTGACTTTTGACAGGTAGCTTTTGACTTCCAGCACCTGCTCTTCTGTGGTGACAGGATCAAGCTCTGCATTCTTGTGTGTTTCTAAAATCAAAATAGATCATGTCTCTGAATGCCAGAAGCCATCTGGGTCATTCCTGGGTGAAACCCCTCTCTGTCATGGTAACACTGAACATTTAACTGTGTCCCACAGCTCGTGTGGGTGATCTTGACATAAGCAATCACACCCTGAAGCAATTCTACAGTAGCTTTTATCACTGTCTCTTTCTTAACAAGCCTCTTTCGTGTATCTCATCACTGTTCCCATTCTTGGGACTGCTTTGAACCAAACAGCCAACACTGCAAACAGTCCAGCACCCTTAGGGATAAAATCTGTCTGTGCCTTAAGCTGTTAAAGCCAATTACTGGCATATGTTACATGTCAGTAGCAATGATGTGTTCAGGCAAGAATATTGAAAGGATTACAGGCAAAAAAAGCCTACAGAGGTTGTGTAATTAATTAAAAATCTCCAAAACATTAAAACCAAGCATAGCTCCCTAACTAGCTCGGTTTCTTAATATGCATGAACTTTTCATATTCAAAATATGAACCTGAACTCCACCCAAATTCAATAAAATAATTTTCAGTTCTTCTTACTAACATGAATGCATAGACAGACACACATGTATAAATAAACACACATTTAGCAGCGTCATTTAACTGACTGAGGGGGCCTGGTGTGTATTTTGGGGGAAATCACACGTGGGCAGAGCACTGTTACACACTCATAGTTCAAGAAAGAACTCAGCTTACCTTCCAGGAACAAGGAGCTCTCGTTGATGTATGCAGCCAACTGTTCAAAGATACCATTGATTTTCTTCTTTGCAGTGACAAAATGTTTAAGTGGAGAAGCATTAACCTCAGCCATGTGTCTTTTATCCTTCTTCACTGCAACTATTGAGTTGGAACGAGTAAACAACAGGGACATTGCGCTACAGGGAAAAATCCAGCAGAGATCAGTGTCACCAAGTGTCAACAGCTATCCAAGGGGGTGTAGTGACAGGACAAGGGGGAAAGGCTTTCCACTTACAGAGGGCAGGGTTACATGGGATATTGGGAAGAAATTCTTCCCTGTGAGGCCCTGGCACAGGTTTTGCAGAGAAGCTGTGGCCACCCCATCCCTGGAACTGCTCAGGGCCAGGTTGGACAGGACTTGATCCACCCAGTCTGGCAGAAAGTGCCCCTGTCCACACCAGGGGGTGGAACTGGATAATCTTTAAGGTCCTTTCCAACCCAAACTATTCCATGACTCTGTGATCCAACTGAGCATCTTTACAAGAACTAGATAAATATGCATTTTAAGAACCATCTTTTTTCTTTCACAAAGAAATTGTTCCACTTTATAAAACACATGTATCAGAAAAAAACCCAAAACTCTTTATTTCGTCCTTCCAATAAATAGGCTCGCAGTGATCACTCCTTCCCATCCTCTGCTTACTTTCAGGATGAGTTACGTTCTCACAAGTCAGGCATGGCAAGCTTGAGGCCCTCTCGAAGACAAATGGCAGCAATTTTCCCTGCCTTCTACCGCGCCCCGCCTGCACTCCGGTCCCGCAGCTCCTTCAGCGACGCCAAGTCCAGCCGGTCTCCACCCCTGTGGCAGAGTGACCGCGGATGAGGGACACAGGCTACCGAGCTCCGCCGTCACGGGCTCTGCTCCCCCTCCATCCCGGTGTACCCAGAGAATGTCCCCGGCTCTGCTCCCCCGCCATCCCGGTGTGCCCGGGGAATGCTCCAGGCTCTCCTCCCTCACCATCCCGGTGTGCCCCAGGGATGCCCTGGGCTCTGCTCCCCCGCCATCCCGCTACCCGGAGAACGCGTTGGGTTGACGCTCCGGACGGACACCGCCTCCCCCTCAGCCCTCTAGGGCGGGAGAAAAGGGCGGGAAACGCCCTCCTCGTGCCCGCCTCGCGCCCCCTCAGGACCCTGCCCCAGAGCGTCCGACACTCACCCGTCCCTGCCCTTGTCCCTGTCCCTATCCCTGCTTCTCCGGAGACGACCCTCAGAGAGACTGGCCCGGCCTGGAGAAGCTGCCAGGTCCCCTCGGCTCGGCCCGGCCCTGTCCCGCCCGGGGCTCACCTTCACCGCCGCTCCCAAACGGCCGCCATGTCACCCCGCGGCGCCGTCGCCCGGGGAGGCGCGGGGGTGCGTGCGTCATCGCCGCGGGCCGCGCGCGGGGCACCTTGGGAGCTGTAGTTCCGGGGCCTCATGGCGGGCGGCGGCGGCGGCCCGGGCCCACCCCAGGAACAGAAGGCACGGACCGTGTCACGGGAAAGGGTTTAATGCGAGTTCCCCACGCTCAAACCGTACAGCTCGTGAACGCCCGCCACCGCTCCGGCCCGAGGAAACACACAACAAAATAACAAAAACATCCAACCAAACAAAACAAAAATACCCAAAACAAACAAAAACCCCCTGCTGCTGAATAAATACATAATACACGTTTTGGACATCTCGACGACTGGCTGATCAATCCCTTCGTTTGGTAACACACAGTTCTGGATTTCACATAACAGGGCTTAGAATAGTTTTACTTCTCAAATGATTGCCCCTGCCTGGATTTTGGTCTCCTGGGCACGGGTGAGTGTGTGGCATGGAGACAGACCCAAAAAGCTGAAGGAAAGCAGTGGAGGAAGCTGCATGTCCCCTTGCTCAGGTACATTCGAATTGTGCACGCAGTGATGTTCAGGTGAGCTCCTGCCACAACCTAAAGCTATTCTGTTCTCATTACAGTGACCCAGCCCAGAAGGGCTCTACCCTGACAATCAGACAGCAGAAGCTGGAGACAGACAAATAAAAGGCAGGGTTTGGTTGTTTTTTTTCTCTTAAGGACAATCATGATAAATCATCTATGAATTTATTGCTTGTGAAACACACTAGTCTGACATAATGGTGTCTGATAAGCAGAGCAGGTATCTCACAGGCACAGGCAGAAAAAGTTTTTGTTCCTTCCCTCTCTAACCACAGGTCTAGTCTAGACATATTTTTACACCTACTTATTTACCACAATCTCTCAGCACTTCCTAACCACTCATTTCTGTCAGCCTTGACCCCACTGGAGAAGTTTCTGCAATGGAGTGTTTTGGTTTTCAATCTCAAATAATAGAAACACTGAAAAATTATTTCCTCTTAGAGCCAGAGAACAGCTCTTTCCATCTAATGTGAATAGGCCATTAAATAAAATTATTAAAACAATCTCTGACAAATGGAATGAGGTCACCAAAGACCATGGGACCTCTGGGTTGTTATCCAGAGACTGATCAGATCTTTTGACTGTCATTACATAGCATAGAACAGAGACAATTCCACAGTGAAGCCACCCTGACTGATGCAGCTGCTCCCAGCCTTCCTTTTCTTAGATTTAATCTACAAATTGACATGGCCTGAATTTGTGTGGATATGTCTGCTTCTCTTAGCTGGAGAAACAGAAGGTAGGGGGTTTTTTTATCTCTTCAGTCTAATCCCAGAGGTAAAGCATCATCAGAGGACCTTTCTTTAGCTAACCAGAAGCACCTATATTGCCACTGCTGCTGCTTTGAACTTTGTGATTTGCTTGCAAAGACAGCAAAGAGGTAAGGAATCAGATGATCTTCAGGCTCTTCCAACTCAGTTTCATTTGGTGTAACACTTAACTGTTATGACTCCTGGAGTCAGCTCCCTGATTGGTTTATATTTGGAATAATGTCCAGCAATTATTGTCTAACATCCAGTCCCATATATACTGTGGATGAAAACAGTATAGGCTTCCAGCTTGTAACTTGCCTCCAAAAAGCTGGATTTCTGGTCAAAAAAGCACTTTTTAAAGCAAATCAATCACTGATGAAAGTTCAAGTAAACAGTGCTTTCAAGAAACAGTGGATGAGGAGCAGAATCAAAAATGAAGGCACAAAATCTCCTTTGAACTTCTACAGCAATATTCCTAGATATTACCTGCAGTATCAGAGAGGGAGATCTTCCAGTAGTGGAGTCTTAGAATATCATTAAAAATCATATTAAAAATCATATAAAAATCGAATCCAAGTAGCTTTGAACAATGCCTTAGAAACACTCAGCAGCATTCCCTGTTTCTGCTCAAAGTCAGCAATGAGCAGGGCCAGGAAAAGTCCTTCCTTTCCAGGGAAGCAGAACTCTAGGGGTCAAGAAAGGACACTGCGATGTAGCGGGTTCCTTTGGTGGTTGGCAGACCCTCGTGGTAGTGGGTCAGGCGTCCTGGATGCATGAGGGTCCAGCCTTTCCGTGGAGCTCGGATGGAGCAGTTGTAACGTAGGAACCTGCAGCCTCCTCCCTGGTGGGAATACAAGAGATACATCAGCTTGGGAAAAGCACCTCAGGGAAGGGTGACAGCGCTGCTGAAAATGTGACAAGGTGCTTGGGGAATCTCCCGTGTTCTGATGCATGCAAGAATCTCTCTCCTAGCCTAAGCCAGTCATTAATTGCAATCCTTAGGGCGAGGACGCCCTCTGTGGATCAGGGAAGGGTTTTCAGCTGCTCCCAGCGCCGTGCTGCTCTCCTGACCCCTGGCAGACACTCACCTCATAGTCGATGCCAACTCTGTTCAAGGCAATGTTGATGGTGAAGGTGGACGCGTCGTGGTGGGGCATTAGGGATGGCTGCTCATCAGGTTTGTAGCGAACCACAAAGGCCAGCTCAAACTGGGTCTGAGAGAGAAGAACAGAGTGCATTCTGTTAGAGGGCTATGGTGGTCTGTGGCTTCTGAGCTGCAGAACAGGGTGTAACACTGAAATTGCATCCCACTGCAACAATCAGGCAGAAGAATGTCACTGAGAAATTGTGTATCTCCTACTGCACATACTTATGTCACAATGCAGGGTCATGTCCTCTGTACTGGGAAGTAGTGTGTGTATTGCTGAAGGATTCTGGCAGTCTTGTCACAAAGCTGCAGCTGGAGGAGGTGCTGAGCTGACCATGAGTTTTGCTGTTAAGGTGGACATACCTTGGTGTAGTATCCTGGGTACAGTTTCTCTGTGATGGGTGCAATATAGTCCAGAAGAAACTTATACCATTCTCTTTCAAAGCCAATTTGGTTCATGTGTATGTCAATAGTTGGGACGTTCTCATATCCTCCTTGTATTCTGCTGTCCTGAAATAGAATCAACAGAAATACTCAGAAGGATGGGAAGCCTGGAGTTCAGGAATGAAAAGTACTTATTCCTGGTAACTACAAATAAATATCATGTTTGTTTATCAGAATTTGCAGGATGGAAAGCTCATTTCAAACCATAATTAAACCCTAAGAGAAACAATATTACCATCAGAGATGCTGAACACTGAGACTTCAGAGGACACTAAAGAGGACTCAGGGAAAAAATAAGAGTTAATCAGGAGCAAAATTAAAGTATTGTCTCAACTTTTCTGGTTTAATTCAGGATCTAATGCCTTCCCACAGGAGGCTCTGCTATCACCAGATATGCACAGAAAATGGTGTAGCCCAGAACTCGAAAGAGCTCCTGTTTTCACTTACCGTGTTGTCACCTGTGGACCACTGGCCATAATGTTCCATTTCTTCCACCAGCTCATCACAGGCAGTGTCAGTGAATATGGGGAACCAGTAAACATCTGGGCAGGGCTGCAGACAGCAGACAGGTGAGAACAGCAGAAACAAGGTGCTTGAGGTAAAAGTAAGGCTAAACTGAGTGTAGACTGTTTAAGTGGAAGGAAACTAAAATACTGAGCATAGAAATTTGTCTTCTGATTTATGTGCCCCACTTTCACTTAAGAGAGCTGGAGGTGTACTTCTAGGAGAATGGTTTGGCTCTAAAAGTACTTTCCAGGTCATGTTTCCTGTGCTCAACTGCTTATTCCTGAGAATTACAATAATGATGATAAAGCGTTGTCCTAAAGCTCATCTCCCATCTGATGGATAAGAGTGGTGTTTTCTTACCATTTCTACCAATTTCCCTTTCAGAGCTGCTGTGTAGTTTTCATGGATGTACTTTTCTCTCCAGTCCTGCAATTAGAAGATAAGCAAATCGGTAATTTCTGTGGGGCCCCTGCTTAAAGAGGGAATAAGAGGCCAGGCACTCATGTAAGCAGTATTTCACAGGCTTTGAAGATCCATATGTTATGATCCCAAAACATGTTCTCTTCAAACTGTGTGCCTGTGCTCCTCATCCCACCTGAGACACCATTATTACAAAGCAAGGTCTTTCCACATTGCTGTGCCTTCTGAGTATGCAGGTTATCTCACCTCAGGATTGCTGAATATTTGCCAGAGGTCATTGTGGAGGTGACTTGTCTGGTAATTCTCCAGGGACAGTATATGTCCAAACTGATGCTGATTTGTCAGGTACATAAAGACTCCCTGCAGGACAGAGAGAAACAAAAAAAGGCTCATATTTCTGAGAGCCACCATGAAACCAAGCACTGGACAGTTCTCCAAGCTGTTCGTTTACTCATTCTTGTGGGCTATCAGTTTTATTTCCACCCTGGATATGATAAACTCTGAAAGGTTACAGGCAGAGACAGTAATTCCTGTCAGCCAGGGCTGGAAGCAGAGGAGAGCAGAACCTGTGAGATTAGGTTCTTCCTTCTTACCCTGCCAATCCAATTTACAGCAGTTCTGAAAAGGCTCAAGAACAAAAATGTTATCCACGTTCAGTGGTCCATGGCTACACAGGGCTTCACAGCAGGACAGAAATCCCACACTGTTCCAAAGTCTGCACTGCACTGACTAGTACCAGTTCACCCTATCCCTGCCCCGGCAGAGCTGAATGCCTTGGAACTACCTAATCCTGTACCCTTCACCCTGGCACACAGCTGTCCCCTGCCAGCCTCCTTCCTTGACTGACCTGCTGGCGAAGGTTGTGGCAGAAAGCCATGTCAGCATCCAGCCTGCCACTGTGGAACACATCCCCCTGCTGGAGCTGCGAGCGCAGAGCCTTGGCTTTAACCATGTAAACACTGCTGATGTAGGGAACATTCCAAAGCCCACTGCAACACAGCACCAGAAAAGTGAGACTTGAAATACCACTGCAACACAGCACGAGAAAAGTGAGACTTGAAATACCACTAAGACAGATATTGCTGGACTTTACAGGATGACAGGCAGCACTGCAGCATCGGCCAGGCTTGCCTGAATGAGCCAGCTCAGAACAGTAGGGAGAAACCATATCAACATTCCAGAAAAAATCACTTATATTGCCCACAGCTTTTAGGCTGCACAAATGCTAGTCCATTGTGAAAGCAATTAATTGCTACTGTGTGTTTTTGCTAGGGATGTAATTAATGGCTTGAATCTCTTCCCAGACAGATCAACATATTTTTTCCAGTGATTTAAAGAAACTGAACCAGCCAAAAGTGCATAAGCTGATTTCCAGCGTTTATTGCACATACAATATAAAAAAGAGGGTCCCTCAAGAATATGGATGAATCAACAATTCTGTTTTGTGAATCTTCCATTCAAGGATCACCTGGTATTTTCTGAAGATTTATCTGACAGAGATTAAACATCACTTTAAGGATTTTAAGGATCACACTTACTATAATCCTCAGGTGGGAAAACATGACATGAGTAAGATGAGATGATTTCAGTAGTCAGCACTCTCAAACCCTTACTCTGATCATGAGAAAATCTGCCTCAAGTATGTTATTGTCTCTGCTCGGGGAAGAACATAAAGCAGCTTCCAAATGGGAGCAGACACTTCTTTTCCTTTCCTATACACAAAGACATTTGTGCTCTCTGGTTCTTTGACATTAGTTGGATGGTAATGTGCTGCAGCAAGCTTTATATTTGAGGGATTAGATGAGTGAAAAGCTCTCTTTGCATACTCACACTCTGCGCCTTTGAACAATATCCACATAATCCTCTGAGCGGGCATAGTATCCATCAGGGCTCAGTGCTCCCCAGAAGTTGGACCACAGCTTCTCATGACGGCTCACCAGGGGGGCAATCACCAGCCTGGAAGCATGAAGGAAAAAGGAATTGCAGGACAGGATGTTACCACAGGAAGAAAAGGAAAATATTTACAAACCACAGTACTGTTAGAGCTATTTCCTCCCTCACTTACAGAGTTGCTGTTTTGTTAACTCTGTTGGAATGAAATGCCACATAAGAAAGGGTAAATATGGTCCCAATTTCCTCTAACTGCACCCTACACCAGATCTGGTAGAATCCAATTTGTTCCAGTGACTATATAAAAACAAAGCTAAGGGTGATTTACATCCCCTGCCTAAAATACAGGGATTACAACTACACTGAAAAAAAACAACATAAGAGGTATTTGGCTAACATCCCATCTCTGGCACAGGTCTTCCAGTTCCCTACACATCTCGGGGATGTGCACTGAATTCCTCATGTGACATGACCAGTAAGCATTGCTCAGACCAAAGAACTCACTTGTTCTGTTCAATCAGAAGCCTCAGAGTCTCTGTGTTCTTCAGAACTACCTCAGCATCCAGGCTGAAGTAATAGTCACAGTCAGGATCCTTCCTGCACAAATCCCTACAGCCAGAGAAAAGGAAAGTCACATCCTGAACCAGAGGAAGACAAAGGACAGAGCATCAAGAATTCCTTCACCCAATAGTCTAAAGGTCTTCTGGGTGCTCAGAGGAGTTTGGTTCATTGTAACAACTCAGAGGGCCAGCATGGTACAAGCACATCAGACTCAGTATCCCATAGCAGATACTGAGACACAGCCAAAATCACATTTAGCAAATTGTTTCCTCAGCTTAAACTGAAGAAGATCCCATTTACAGCTGGCCCAAATCCACACCTGAGCTCAGACATCCTGATCACAGACAGGAAGATACTCTTCTACTAGTTCTTAGTTTTGCTACAACACTCCTCTTCAGATAGGTGCATATCCTTTGTGCTCTGTGGCTGGGTGTATACATGAGGGTGGGAGATACAGGGCTATCCTTCTGTCAGAACGAAGTACCAATGAGAACTTAGCTTCTGAAATTGGACAAAGTAAGTTGGTATGGAAGCTGATTTTTTTCCCAGTATATAACAACATCAGAATTAATGCTAGAAAAACTGAAAGGGTGACTGAATAAACAAGAGCAATCACTTGACAGGGATGATGTTCAGAAGAAACAGATGCTTTAGTTTGGACACAGGCTGTCTCTGCTGGCTACCATGTATGGCCTCTTCACTTACATGCCCAAGTTACGTGCCTCAGCATTCTCCACCTCATCATCTGGTCCAATCACTTTGACAGTGAGATATTCTTTGCCATGCTCTTCTACAAAAGAGTCCACCTCCATTAAATGATGTTCCTCCTATTCCAAAAGTAAGGGAAAACAGGTAAGATGGGCTCATCCAGGCCAGGCAGCCTCCTGTGCTTGAAAATGAGTAGGTGTGAACAGCTCTTAAGCCAGCTTCCACACATTTACAGCTGGATGGGTGTCACTGCAGGTAAGTGTGCAATCTCATGGGTGCCATTGAAGATAAGTATTGTGATTACACAACCTGGAAGTCTAGCCCAAGGCTACAAAAGTACCTAGAGTAGAGGATGAGGTGTACATTTTCCCCACATCTGCCCAGACCATCACAAGGCAACCTCACTTACATGGTTGTGAATGAAGAGCTGGATTCGTTGCTTTGGGTAATGAAGGTTACGAAGCCGCACGAAAAACTGGGAGAGGAACGGGGTGGGCTGCTCGATGAAAATGCCAATCAGAATCATGGGCAATGCCTCATCCTACATTCAGGGACAAGAGGAGAGAAGTGGTGAGTCATGTTTCATATCAGAAATGGAACAATTGTAAGGCTTGACTTGAGAGCTTTGAATAGACACGGCAGCCTTACCTTAAACCCCACGAGGCTTCGCAGACCTTCATCACACACGGTGCAGCCAGTCTCAAATGTCCATATTTGAGGAATGTAGTTTCCCAGGTAGTTCAGCTGCAGCTGCAAAAGACAATTTGCCAGATTATGCATTACAGGGCAGGGGAGTTTCTTTGTGTGCACCTCCACTGTGAGATCACATTTCAACTTTGTTTACCTTTCTGTGAGCTAAAGAATCTGAAAAGTATGACAGCCTGGGGGTCCAACTATATGTGGGTCTCTGAACGAGATCCATCTTGCTGCTATAGGCCTGGACTGCTTATTGTTTCTCAAATGTAAATGCACACAGGGAAAGTTAATACATGTGGAGGCAGTAACCTGACCCATCGAGCCTAAAAGGTCACTCTGAAACAAACACAGACCAAATCTTTCTCTCAGGACAGTCTACTTACCTTGGTGGGTCCATTTCCATGGATCACCACAGGCAGAGTGTCATATAACAAATTTCTTGCTCTCACTCGTGAGTTTTCAAACTTCAGAACGATCTCATCTGGAAATGACAACGTCATCATGTTAAGGCTTTTACTGATATTAGAAGCACAATGCCTCATTTATACAGAAAAACTGCTGAAAGATGAAAGTGTAGACAATGGATAACCGTGCACAAGTAGTTTAAGGGCTAGAGACCAAATCTTTCAAGGAGAAAAACATATTCAGGATGATCCTGTTAAGTAACAGGAGGATGGCTGGGAAGCTGGACAATGACTGGGAATTGGCAGAAGCCATACTGAAATATTCTTTCAAAACTGGCACTGACAAACTGTGCAGTGAGGAACAGCTACTGATGACAGGGACAGCTATTGATGGGAGGACTCAGGCCCTTCTCACCTAAGTGTTCTATGCACCTGACGTCTCTCTTTGTCACCCCTCACAAGAGTCCATCCTCCCTGGCAGAGATCATCCAGGATGTTGCCTCAACACAACCATGCAAAATCCTTTGGAAAAAAGACTAGCACAGATACAAGCTGAAATCTATCATTGATATAATGAGCACAGGAGCCAAAAACTACACTGACATTATCACTTTTTACTTGACCAGAATAAAGAGAATGGAATGGTGCAAGACTGAAAACATTAGGCAGCATTGACAGGAGAGTAAATGAATCCCTCTTGCCAGGACTAGCAAATCAATCAGCAGGTCAGGTCAGAAGCCTGGTACAATCAGTGAGTGATCACAGGCAAATCTGGCTGCTTCTCATCTCCCATGGCATTCCAGCACTTCTCTGAAGCAGAAACACAGGCAAGCCCTAGGCAGGGCTGTGTGTCATTACTTGCACTGGAAGTCCCTCCCAGTCCCCAAGGCTAATGCAATCTGACATGCCTGGAGATCAAAGTGGCAAGGAGGTGTAAGAGGAAAAACCTGACCTGCATTCCCTGAAGTGCAGAAGGAATTGCAATGAGAACATAGTTGGTCACAGTGGAATTGCAAACAAATCCCAGAACTCTGGCAGAGACTTTTAATAAAGCTTTTTCTGTGGGTACAGCCATTTCTGAAATATAATCCCTTTAGCCATAACTTTATTTCTGGTGTCAACATGCAAATTGCATTCCAAGGAGAAATGAGCTTCCCTCTTCCATCTCACCTAATGCTCCATTTAGGTTTTGGAAGATCCGGTTTCTGTGGTCTAGACTGATGTTGATACTTTCCTTTAAAAGAATTAGGTAAATAACCTTAATTAGAACACAAAGGCATCCATTCTCTACATACAACAGACTCTAAGCTCAGTGAAGATATATCCCATTCTTACAGTCATTTGCAAACTTTCCAAACTCTGAAGCCTAAAACATTCCCAGATAATCATCATTTTCATTCAAAACTGAGACAATTCACCATTTTCAACAACAAGTTTAATGTATTCTATTAGGTAAAACTATGCAAAAAACCCTCTCTCACCTTTTAAAGCTGCTGTGGGTGTGTCAATAAATCTTCATCATATGAATGAAGTAGACTTACACACAGTCATATAAACCCACAATACATAGAATACACAGGAATCCCAGATAGCAAAAGCATCTGTTGTGAAAAGTTTCTTGCCTTCTATCCACAGGGCAAGTGTGACCCCAAGCATTGCCCCAGGTACCAGTGTCAAACCAGAGGACAGTAAGGTGCAAGGTCAGCTTGTGCAATCTTTGTTTTTATCCCCTGCTGCAAGTCACACTCTGACTGAGTCGGATTAAAATGCAGCTCTGACTTAACAGAATTCTGTGTCCCTGCAGGCATCTATTAAGACTGATGACTGGAAAGGACAGCAGGGTGCTAACATCCCCTGTCTGAGTGCCAGGTCAGGGGAATTACTCAGCCCTTGCATGGCACAGGGCCAGAACTGCAGATGAGAACATTAAAGGGACTGTTCATGTTAAAGTATCACAGGCCTACTCAGATTTGGGGAACTAAAAAAGTCCAGCTGTTCTAAATTTTATACCTTTATACCAGCCTTGCTGGTAAAAAACTGCAAGTTTCTCTCTAATTAGTCTAATAGCAGCTCCCTATTTCAAATGCTTCCTCCTGATTTGTAAATTGCTGTTACAGTTTGAGTTCTCCATGCATTTGGTCTGTCCCCAGGGACAGACTGGCCTCTGTAATGCACAACTGGGCAGGGACAGCAGAACCAGAATGACCTGTGGGCTGGATGGTCTGGCCAGTGCACCACACGGTGCTGGAATCACAATGCTGCTTCCAGGGTCCATTCCAGGCTTCTGTAGGATGTTACATGGCATTTTCCTAAAATGCACTTCAGTGCTAGGTTGGATATCTCTAAGTCAGCACTGCACTCTGCAGTTTCACATCCCCTGGGAGGAGGCTGTTAGTTCCTCCACACTCAATGGCTTTAAACACCATCACCTATAGATACTGGTATGAGCCTCCAGTAAGACTCGTTTTCAGACATCTCTCTTCCCATTCACATTTTATGCTTAAATATAAAAATCGCTAATAACAGAAAATGGAGGGACTGGCTAGAATGCAAATTTTCAGAAACCCAGAATCTGGATGCACCTACTCTTTTTTCTGGATCCAAGAAGATATTTGTATAGAAGAGCTGGTCACTGTCATCATCCTGTCCTTTCCAGTCCTCCACAAGCTTCTTCAGGTTTGGAGCATAACCTATGAAGCCTGTGGGAATAAGTATGAGGAGGTGTTTCAACCCAGATGACCAAAAAATGGAAGTACTTTCACTTCTCTCACATGAAATCTCACTACACCCCGTGTTGCTGCAGAGACTCATCAACTTTCAGTTTGCTTTGCCACTTCCCCCACAGGTCAAATAGGAGGAGAAAGCTGAAAGCAATCTCTGTGTCTCACCTCCAGAACCCAGGAAGCGTTTTCCATCTCGCACCTGAGGATACTTGACTTCCAACTTTCTGTCAGGATAGATGTAACTCTCTGCTGAGAAAACCACCTTGCTCTTGGCTTGCTTGAACTTCTTCAGCAGTTCTGTGGGGCCCGAAGCAAAGAGCACATCATAGCTAGAGAAAGACACAAAAGAGAACAAAAAACAGTCAGAAAAACATATCAGTGAGAAAAGTTTCTAGAAACAGCTAATTCTTTGGGAATCCCTTTCTTTTAGTTCTGTTTAACAGTATTACATTTTTTGTAATGCAACTAATTAAAGTGTAGTCTTATCATATGCTGGGCATATGAAGAGACTGAGACTCCAACCCATCCTTTTCTCTCTTCACCTCTCTGGCAGACTAATTCTTGGCTCTCAGGATGTGCTTCACCTTATAAAACAAACAACTCTGGTAAAAAATACCTGCCTAGTTCCATAGGAATTGTCTGCTCATTCCCTGCAGATAGAGGCAGCCAAATTCCACCGTGGCAGAATCAGGCACAACACTATCAACTTCATGCAGGAATTGGCATTAGCCTATTCTGACCTTCCAAACTGCCACAGATACAGCTCTGAGTGATTCTCAGGAAACTACAGAGCATTCAGGGAAAAAAAAAAACAGAAATCTGGACACACTTTTCAAAAGTAATTGATTTCACAGTTCACTTCTTCTCAGTGAGAACTTATCCAAACAGCCATAAGATTCAGTTCAGAGCAATTCTTTGCAACCATTACCTTTCTACAAAAAGGATGATCAAGTCCTCCTTATCCTCATACTGCTTCAGGGCTGACTTCAGCAGACGGACCTTCTGCCCACCTCCAGCTGGCTGCTGCTCATCTCCACCCTGCCACTCCTCATCCAGCCCCAGCACCTACACAGCAACAGGCACAGGGTCACCTCAACAGGGCACCTTCCCAGCAAGGCTCACAGTGAAGAACCAGAACCCACAAACTGGTCCTGATAACTCCCAGTGCAAATCACAGCAAAAATAACAGCCCCAGGACAAATGGACTAGGCAGCCTTTGATCCAGTCTCTGGGCTGGACAGTCAGTGCCACAACACAGCACAGTGACAAAGCACTCCTAGCCACAGGGACAGGAGCACATTCCATACTGTGTGTTTTGGCAGTGCAATGGAAAAGTACCATGAGGCTCCCTTGAGCAGGAGCCATGGATCTCCTCCCTTGAACAGGAGTCATGGATCCCATCCCTTGAGCAGGAGTCATGGATCCCATCCCTTGAACAGGAATTATGGATCCCATCCCTTGAGCAGGAGTCATGGATCCCATCCCTTGAGCAGGAGTCATGGATCCCATCCCCTGAGCAGGAGTCATGGATCCCATCCCCTGAGCAGGAGCCATGGATCCCATCCCTTGAGCAGGAGTCATGGATCCCATCCCTTGAGCAGGAGTCATGGATCCCATCCCTTGAGCAGGAGTCATGGATCCCATCCCTTGAGCAGGAGCCATGGATCTCCTCCCTTGAGCAGGAGTCATGGATCCCATCCCTTGAGCAGGAGCCATGGATCCCATCCCTTGAGCAGGAGTCAAGGATCCCATCCCTTGAGCAGGAGTCATGGATCTCCTCCCTTGAACAGGAATTATGGATCCCATCCCTTGAGCAGGAATTATGGATCCCATCCCTTGAGCAGGAGTCAAGGATCTCACCCCAAGCCAACACCCAGGACACTGCAGAAATGACCCAGTCATGGTCCTTTTCAGCCAGTTGAACACGTATGTGTCCTCTCTTGAGCTTTTATTTAATCACTGTGGGGCCAAGTCTTATTTATTCTACAATTTGAAATTCCCTTTGACCAACCACCAAGGAATCACTGGATTCCATGCTAGACATCACCTGGACTTTGTAGTTGAAGAATTGGGCTGATCTTCTGAACCTCTGGAATCCTTCAGTCTGCTTGGTGGCAACAGTCAGAACCAGCAGCTTTTCTGCACAAAGGGGAAAGCACAAGAGAGACTCAGCTTGTGTTGTTTCCACAGCCTGCTGCTCCACACCTAACTGACTGTGGGTATAAAATGAGAGATTATGTAAAGATACTATTTCATTGCCTGAGTTGTGAGCTAAAAAAAGAAAATTAAATGTATTAAGTGGGTTTTTTGCCCTGCTAGTGAAAGCTACAATTCTCTCACACAGAGTACAAAGGAAATTAAACTTGAAGATAAAAAATAGAACTACTACAAAATGCCCATTTGGAAGTCATCCATTTAATGCAGTTTTGACTTTCTGTTCCTCACAGAACTGCTTTTTTTGTCACTCAGCATTGACTGGATGTAGGGAAAACCAAAATTAGACTAAATGTTATTATTCCCTCTCCATGGCTGCTCCAATTTTCTACTGCATTCCTGAGGCATTTTCCAGTTTTTCATACATATTCAATGTGAATTTATTTATACTATAATTTTCATTTACATTCTCCTCACAAACTTGTTTTTCATTTCCAGTCCCTTAAAAATGATAAAACTAAATGCTGAAACTCTCTTTCAGAAGTTTCTCTGTGCTACCCTGGAATATGATTTTTACGTGGAAGTTCTGCTTTCCTCATTGCAATGATGAAATGCTACACTTCACCTTAACAGTTTTGCTGGAGTAGGAAATTTTATAGGCTCTGGCAACAGTGCCTAAATGCAAATCCTGGCCATCCGATTTAAACATCAGAAAATACCAGGAAAACTGAAAGCACATTTTCTTGGCCTCAGCAGACTTTTTTTGGAACAATGGTTTTTTTTTCAATGGATGTACCAGATGCATCTCCCTCATGTACCCAAACTCATATTCTGTCTGGTCTTAGAGAGGAAGGATCTAGAAGCTGGAGTTTTAGATGGACCTGACAAAGGCAGCAAAAGTAAAAAAATAAGTGTAAGATTGCAAGTCAGGAAGAAAGAATATATTCCCAAAGAAATTCCTCAAATCCTTTACCTGCATCAGAATAAAAAAAGAGAAGAGAGATTGAGAACAATCAATAGGTCAGGTCTAATTGTATTTATTAGACATGTGCACAAAGTGACAAATAAAAGAATATTAATCCCACATAGGTGCAGATTTAAGGGCAGATTTTTAGACATATGAAGTGCATTCCTGATCTAGCACCTCCAGCACCTTGTGTCCTGCCCAGTCAGAGGGAGCAAATAAATGAGCAAAATACGTGTGTCCTTGGGGAATATGTTAAAGCCATTAAAGTTTCTGGCCATATGATGGCACACAGAAAGCCACAGCAGATTTATGAGAGCTCTGAGCTCATGGCTTCTGAGAAGGTGAGGATCATACTGCCAAGGAAGAGGGGGACAAACATGGGTTTGCCAGAGGGGAATGTAGACAACCCTCAAATTCTAGTACATGAGAGGAGAAAGCATATGATAATGACAAGAGAATGAAGGAAAGAAGGAGGAAAGAAGGAGGAAAGAAGGAGGAAAGGAGGAGGAAAGGAGGAGGAAAGGAGGAGGAAAGGAGGAGGAAAGGAGGAGGAAAGGAGGAGGAAAGGAGGAGGAAAGAAGGAGGAAAGAAGGAGGAAAGAAGGAGGAAAGGAGGAGGAAAGGAGGAGGAAAGAAGGAGGAAAGAAGAAGGATAGAAGACGGAAAGAAGAAGGAAAGAAGAAGGAAAGAAGGGATCCTGACTGTTAGGAAATAATTTCAGCCCAAAATCTCAGGTATCTCACATTAAATAAATCACTAATTCATTTTCATGCTGCCACCCCAAGAAAGCCACACACTGTTTATGACTTGACTGCCAAAAGTTTGCTGGACAGGATGAGTGCTAAAGGCTCACACAGAACAGGAAGTGGTGTCTAATTTCTAAGACAGAAAAGTTCTCCCCATGCAGTTTGGGAACTCAGATGAAAATCCAGCAGAGACCAGCAGAATTCTCGTCACCAGCAGAATTCCAAGTTACAGATTCCCCGTGGGGTAGGACACTGAGACACACTCAGCTCAGTTGCTGTTCTAAGAACTCTGTGCAGTAGCTTTCTATCCCAGGAGACATTCCTTCAGCCCAGCACTGGAACTTTGTGCTGAGCTATGCCTCCACTCCTTCTGCTTTAACCCTTTCTTCTCTTTCCCAGAGATTTTGCTGAACACTGCTGCAGCTGATAGGCACTTTCAAGGACAGGGCAATAAACCCTCTTACTTCCAGTATCACATGCAAGCTTTTCAAAACATCCTGAAGAGTTTGATGCTTCCCTGTTTCCCATATCACAGTCAATTTCCATATGTAGAAATGCACCCTGTTCTGCTCAGCTGGGCCTCCTGGGCCCAAAGGCTCCCTGGGCCACTCTGACAATTAGGAATTGTATAAATATATTTAATAATGGCATGGCTGAAAAATAAAAACACAAGGTGGTTAACAAAGCAAGCATTGGACTCAGAACCAGAGAAGTTGGACTGTATTGCTGGTTCTGCTATGCAACAAGGAGCCAATCCTGCTATCCCTGTTTTTCCATCTGTAGAATGATAAAAGAGGACATTTATCACTTTTGTGAAGGTTTTAGAGCTCTATAGATGAAAAGAATTCTGTAAGAACAAAGCACTGGAACAGGAATCCTGATATCAAGATTGCAAGAAAATGATTCAGTAAATTTCTCAGTTTTTATAAAGAATAAAATTCAGAGACTAGATGAGTTCAGTAACAAAAAAAATTAAATTCATTTACTTCTGCCCTAAGTCTACAGGGAAAGTACAGCTGCAGCTGCATTTTAGGACAAGGAATGAATTTATCCCTAGGCTGTGATTTGGGAAATCTTACTGTGCCACTTCCTGTTAAGATAGTGTCTAAGAAAACACCATTAATATGGAGATCAAATAGAAAAAAAAAATAGTGCATAATTTAACAGTGGATAATATAATCTCTGTATTACATTTACAGAAGATTTTTTTCAAAATTCTATCAACTACAAATAACTATGCTGAGAGCTTTTGCACAGATCTAAAAGAACATCCAAGAGAGAAGACAGGTATCATTTACTCTCACATTGCTCTGGGGAAGTTGAGGCACAGGAAAGATGAGGCATTTTCTCTTTGAGCCACGCCAAAAGTGATGGGTTCAGACAACAGCTAACTCCAAATACCTCTTCCTAACCAATTTACCTCATTCTCTTTCCCAGCCCTCAGTTTTATATCTCTAGTGCACTCTAAAACCTTATTAAAACCATGAAAGATTTGGGATATGCAAGGAAGGCAGGATAGCACAGAGATTCTTTGTTTTCATTATGCCACTATAGCCAAAGAACTCCCAACAGCCCCTTAGACACACACTAACTGTATTAAGTAATGTACATATATAATAAAAGTAATTATACCAGAATCACACTGTGAAGGGAAATATTCTACATAATAAGATTAAATCTCCTCCTAATTGCCACTTCTCTAATGAAGACAGGGATAATTATCCAAACCTCTTGGCAGGGTGACAGTGTATGAACCACTTTGTCAGTGCTGCTGACATTCTGAAGCTGCCCTAATCCTCTGCTGTTCTACCAACTACTCTAGAGCTTCCACCAAGTGTTTACAGGGGGACAGACAGACTAATGCTATTTTAGGAGCATCCCTGATCTTGAGCCAGTGTGGCCAGTCTGGGATCAAAGGCTCTCCCCTTGAACCGCCTAAGTTCAAAAGCAGGGAGGGGCTGACCCAGGTGGGACGCAACCCACGGGGCCGAGAGTCCTTCACCGGGATGAAAGGATGTCGTCTCACCAAACTCGGAGCTGTGAGCCGCCCGAGGCTCGAGGAGCCGCCCAGGGGCTCACACTCAGCCCCAGGCTCGGGTCGGGCAATGTTTGGTAGCCACACCAGGACTCGGAGGCCAGCAGTGGCACCCAGGGCGGCTGTGCCCGTCCATCAGCCTGCCCGCCGGCTGCCCGCGCTGCTGGTGCCCCCCGTGCCCCGAGCAGCCCCCCCTTACCTTCCTGCTGTGCGGCACGGCCACCCCCCGCCCCGAGCAGCGCCAGCACCGCCCCGAGCAGCAGCACCGCCGGCGGCACCATGGAAGCGACTCGTCCCCAACTCCGGGAGCTGCCACTGAGCGGGAGCGGTGCCTGCGGGACGGACCGGGCGGCTCCGGGGCTGCCGGAGCTGTGCCACGCACCAGACCCGCCCGGCGGAGGAAGCGGGGAGCGCTGGCTCCTCCTCCCGGGCAGCCCCGGCCCCCGCAAGAGGGGCAGGACGAGCTGGGAGCGCCTGGTCAGCGAGGGAACACCGGGATGAGGAGCTGGGGTTTGATCCCGGGGCTGGGCACCGGGCCCTGGATGTGCAGGGGGGCAAACAGGCATTGAGCCAACGCCGGTGTAGGAGGAGAGGAGTCACTCTGGCCAGAGTCAGCTGCTGCTGGGCTGCAGCTGGCTGACACGGGATATTTATGTGTGGACACGCACATTTAGAGAGCTGGAGAATTACAGCTTGGAAATTCCTTTTCAGGCCTGGATTTCTCCTGACTCTCAGCTCCATTCCCAGGCTGACAAGCTGACTGCAGCTTCAGTTAGGGAGGAGTCTCCCAGGGTGAGAACATGGTGACAGAGTGGAAATCATCATAAAGATTAACCCCCGGTGTCTTTGCCGTGGGACACATCCTGAGGTGCTGCCCCATGGATGTTTTTCCCGATTGTCCAATGAACTACTGTCCTGTCCTAGCTGCACTAACACACTTTAAATCCGGGCTGTCTGTACAATAAATTGGCCTTTTTTCCCCCAAAAAAAGTCCGTGTGTGTTGCTGTCTTTTCTCTCTCTTTTCAGCGCAGTAACCACATTTATGTATAAAAAGCAAACCAGAAATGGATTATAATGTTATGCACAGCTCTAGAAACTGGAAGCCTTATTCAATACTTTCTTCATACCTTCTTGCCACCTGTCAGCTCCTATGTTTCCTTGGTGAACACAAAATCTGCAGAGGTTTTGTTTCCTGTAATAACTGGTTTTCTCTGGCCATATACACATTTTACATTAATCTCTGTGGCCTTGTGCTGGGTTTTCTTGCTGTAGCCCTGATCACTTATCCAGGCATCTTTTTCTATGTCATTCTGCTCTCGAGAGCAAGCAAAATAATCCTCTCTTAGAAAGTTACACTTCTTGAAGTTAACATTTGCTTTTCGGTCACTTCTACACTGAGGTAAATGTAAGGTTTAGATGTAGGGAAACTCTTTTCAGCCTGTGGGACACCAGATGAGGAGCTACCACTGACACAGATCCTGTGTGAGCCTGTCAGTAAATCACCTCTTTAAATTAACAGAAATCACAGATATAACAGGGTTCAGGTTAAAAAACCCCAAGAAAACAAAACAAAAACAAAAAACCAAACAACCAAAACCACAAGAAGTCAGGAGAGGAAAAAAATCAAGCACATTAGAAGGGTCGCAATGTAGCTAACTGATATTCTCCATGATCCATAACAGCATCATCCCAAAGAATTCCCATTACTGTTTGTTCACTGAGAATATTCATGAGTGTGTTCAAAACACTTTTCCTTCCATTCCTTCTCCCCAGTGAAGGAATTCTGTCACAATTAACAGGCAAACAGAACAGTCCTCATGCTCAAGCCATGAGCATTCCAGGCAACAACCCAAGGAAATACTAAAATGGTTATTTCAGAAAACTTACTTTTGCAAAACTGCCAGTTTCCCTAAATTAAAAAAGAAAGAGAACATACTTTCACTTTAGATTTCTTCAGTACTTTGCAGGCCTGGACAAAGCCTGTGATAAATCTGTAGCAACTTCAACAGTTTAAGGCAGGAACCTCAGCAAAGATGTTCAATCCTTCACCTTCAGACCTCAGACTGAGAGTTGCAACTCAACATGGACTTTTAAAATGGCAAGTTTCTCATTTTAATGAAGTTAAATCTCTCCAATCTAAAAGGAAAGCGGTTTTGCACACTCAAAATCATGAATGCCTCATTGTTTATGCTGCTGTACCCAGGCTGTTTGGGTGCAGTTTTCTGCTTTGTATTCTGCAGCTATGCCAACCCAGCACGCACATTTCCCTCTCTGTGTGTTTGCACTGCTCTGTGCACTGGCTGCCTGTCTTTTTAAACAGAGCCAGCTGCCAATGCAGATGTTCCAGTGAGTACGTGCAACACGTGCTCCAGGCGGAGCAGCAACTTCCTAAAAACTGGAGGGGTCAGAGCTCAGCTCTTACAGAAACCACAATGCTGAGAAACCGCCAGCCCTGTTGAAACCTGCAAGGAATGGGGTCTCACCCACCTCCAGTAAAAAAGCTCATTTGCTGGAATAAATTAAGAACGTGTGTCCTCTGTTTCTCGTCATTGAGCTGGTTCATTGTCTCAACCTGATGGAGAATTTCACATTTCACTTTAACTCACAGTATTTCTGCCCGACTTGCTTGAAAGTGTGTTTCTCGTTGTCTTTCGAGCACTGCTCTGAATACAAAGCTTTCCTATGCACATCTAAGACATGTGAGAAAGTTTGTTCCTCTATTTACGACAGTGGGATACAGTTTGATAGAAAGAACTTCCTTTCCCGCATAATCTCTGTTGGGATAAACCAGTAAACTGCCACGCGAATTACGGGAAGCCCCTCCAGGCCTTTCCGATGGGTGCAGTGACCCGGGCAGGGAACACAGAACCTCAGCCCTGGGCTGGAGCTGCTCGAGGACACCCGCGGATACAGCGGCGGGAGCGGGGCGGGGGTCGGGCGTTGGAAGCCGGGGGATCCCGAAGCCAGCGGGGCTGGAAGCTCGGGATCCCGGTGCCGGGGGAGGGCGCGGTTGGAAGCCGCGGGTCCCGGAGCTGAGGAGGCTCGGAGCTGAGAGGGGTCCCGGTAACGGGAGGGGCCCGAAGCCGGCGGGGCCCCGAGCAAGGGGGAGTTGGAAGCCGAGGGGGTCCCGGCGGTTCCGGGGGTTCCAAGCGGGCCGGGCCGCGCCTCCCGGCCAAGCCCCCCCTCAGGGGCGGAGAGCGCGGCTGTCGCAAAGTGCCGGAAAGCGCCGCCAATCGCGGCGGAGCTGCCGCAGGGCGCGGCGGCGATGGCGGCTTAGGGCCGGTGCGGCGCGGCGGGGCCGGGACCGGGAAGGGCCGGGCCGGGGCTCCCCCGCCGCCGCCCATGTGGCTGCAGCAGCGGCTGAAGGGGCTGCCGGGGCTGCTATCCAGCAGCTGGGCGCGGCGCCTGCTGCTGCTGCTGGTGCTGTTGCTCGTCGCCTACTGGTACCTGGGCGCGGCGAGGGTGCGGGGCCTGGGGCGCGGGGCCGAGCCCCGGGGACCCGCCGCCCTCTGCGTTCAGGCGGCCGCGGGCGCCTGGCGGGCGCAGACCCAGCGCGGCGATGCGCTTCCGCTGCCTGAGGAAGCGGCCGGGGCCGGCGGGGCCCCGGGGCTGGCAGTGGCGGGCAACGGGTTCCTGCTGCTGGACGTGTCCGCCGGGCGGCTCTGGGTGCGGCCCGCGGGGGCCGGCGGGGGCCCGGCGCTCGCCACCGAGTACCCGGCGCTGGTGCGGCTGAGGGCGCTGGGCGGGCGCGGCGAGGCGCGGGCGGCGCTGGCGGCGCTGCGGGACGGGGCCGTGCGGAGGGTGCGGTGCGTCCAGACGGGGCCCGGGGCCAGCGCCGGGGACTGTGTGACGGTGCGGGAGGAGGTGGTGGCACACCGGAGCCGGCCGCACCTCTACCTGCAGCGCATCCGCATCGCCAACCCCACCGAGAGGGTGGCCGCCTTCGAGGCCTCGGCCCCCGCCGCGTCTGCGCTGGGCGGGCGCTTCGCCACCACTCTGGAGAAGGTGGAGGAGCGGCAGTTCTTGCTCTCCTCCGGCCGCCTGCCGCTGCCCGGCGGCCCCAAGATGGTGCTGGTGGTGGTGGCTGCCAAGAAGCTCGTGAGCCGGGTGCAGGTCGCGCCCAAGTCGCACTTTGATGAGACTGTGCTCTCCGTGGTGTACACCTCGGAGCCCATCGAGGTCTCCAGGCTGGAGGAGACCTTCAGCAAGCTGAGGGAGGCAGCCAAGAAAGAGATGTTGGAGGTGATGCAGATGGGGGTAGAAGATCTTTTCCAGGAGCACCAGCAGACCTGGTCTGACTTGTTCATTTCGGGTAAGGAAAGTGATGCTCAACTTCCATGGAGTTGCTTTAGAGGGTGGCTGAAAGCTCGGTGTCCTGGTTGCTATGAGGTCTCCATAGGCTCTGGTCTTCCTGATGGGTTGTGGGATAGTAAAACAGTGTTCCTTGTTTGGAACCCAGCTTGCCTTACAAAGTGGAGTACACCTGACTATGTATAGGAAGTGATAGAAGAAGATTTCTAATCCTTTTTCTGTGTGTGCTGATTTTCGTGGCTTCAGGAACTTCACTGGTTGCCCTGCATGTCAGTTGGAAATAAAGTTGACCTTTAGTGATAGCATAAAAGATTCTGCATGGAAGTTAAGGGCTGTTCTACAAAGATGCTTTTTCTTAAGATTTTAATGTCTTACATAAAAGAGTAGCTGACCAAATAATGTAGAACTTGCTATTTTATAAAATGATTATGTTCTTTTGACAGATGATTCTTGCAGTTGTGATGACAGGCCTGTAAGGCATCCGTATATTAAATCAGCTTTGTCTTTAGTGGGAGCTTGGTTTTCAAACTCCCAAATAGCAGAGAGTCTATTTTCTTAGACAGACACGAGGAAACATTTCACTTTGGTGTTTTATGGACAAAGGTTTCTTAGATGTTACAAAGAACACCTGCATATTGAACATCAGTGTGCATGTTTGATCTTCATTTTCTCCTAGTTAATTTCTGACTATTGGTTGCTTTCTTTTTCTGCAGGGATTGAAATGAGAAAGATCACAGATGCACATACCCCATCCAGTGAGACTGTCAACATGACCCTCTACTACGTGCTGTCAACTGTGCCAGCCCCCCTGCTAGACCCCCTGATCAGTGGTGAGGACAGGGAGAAGATTGAAGCCAGCCTGAACTATGCTGACCACTGCTTCAGTGGCCACGCCACCATGCACGCCCAGAACCTGTGGCCACCAAAGCTGACCAGTGTCACCCAGATCCTGCAGCTCTCAGACCTGTGGAAGCTGACTCTCCAGAAACGGGGATGCAAGGGTCTTGTGACAGCTGGGGTCCATGGGCTCATGCAGGGAATGGTGCTTAGTTTTGGGGGTCTGCAGTTCACAGAAAACCATCTTCAGTTTCAGGCTGATCCTGACGTACTTCATAACAGCTATTCCTTACGTGGGATCCATTACAACAAGGACTTGATCAATTTAGCTGTTCTCCTGGATGCTGAAGGAAAGCCCTTCTTGCATGTGTCTGTGAAATTCCAGGACAAGCCTGTCAGGCTGTATGCCTGTGAGGCAGGTTGTATGAACGAGCCCGTGGAGCTGACCTCAGAGGCACGAGGTCACACCTTCCCTGTCATGGTGACTCAACCCATCACACCACTGCTTTATATATCAACAGATCTGGTCCACTTGCAGGACCTAAGACACACACTCCACCTAAAAGCTATTCTGGCTCATGAGGAACACATGGCCAAGCAATACCCAGGCTTACCCTTCCTGTTCTGGTTCAGTGTGGCCTCCTTAATTACTTTGTTTCACTTGTTTCTGTTCAAACTCATCTACAACGAATATTGTGGGCCGGGAGCCAAGCCACTCTTCAGGAGTAAGGTATAAGGCTGCTGCTTTTGGCTGCTTTCCATTGAGTGTTGTCAGCTGTGCATGGGCAGGCTCTGTCTTGGACTGTGATGTTTTTCAGTCTCTCTTGAAACAAGCGATCTGTCACCTCTTCGTGCAAGGAGGATTAGGGCAGGGATTGGAGCAGTAGGGCTCACACTTGTTAGGAAAGATAAACTCATAGTCTGTCCTTAGATATTTGTGAGGCTGCAGGTGGAGGCAGACACAGCTTTCTGTCCTTTTTCCACACATCAGTGTAGGACATTGCTTGTTTCTATGCCAGCAGTTGCACTTGTAATGAGATGATGCTTCTTGTTATTCAGTACCAGAAGGGATGTGAGAGAACTGCTGTACTTGTGTGTGCTGCTGTGTGGAGACCTGCACACCTGCCTGCCTGCTCTGAACGTGTGAAGTGGCACACAGGGACACCCAAAGGCAGGCTGGAGTTCTGAGGTGAAGGTGCCTACTTGCTGGGACTCGTGGTACATGTTCCTGTTACAGACACTGTGCAGTCCTCCATCAAACCACACTTACCACCATCATTTTGGGAAGATGCTGAATTGGGAAGATGTCTGGTGTTTCTCCTAGTCAGACAAAATACAAAGCCGTGTCAGGAAAGTACTGAGTGCTTTTTACTGTGAGTTCAAGGTTCTGGCTCCAAGCTCTCATGCATCTTACCTGGGTGTAAAGAATTTCAAGTTGTTTTGAGTTGCCTTGGAAAACTTATTTGCTGTAAAAACTTAGCACAGAATAGACAGTAGATGGTGTGTTCTGCTCTTAGTACTGGGACTTTCTGACTGTGTGTTGATATGAAGTGGGTATGCAAGACCAGACTGGATTTGCTGTGTGAGCTAGTTGTGCTATTCTGAGTCTTCCCTCCTGAGGGCTGAAGAGAGTTGAATGTAGGTTTTGTTTTAAAAAAAGGAGATGATAGTTAAACAGCTGTCAGAGGAAAAGTTCTAGCTATAGATTGTACTGTTATTCCAAATTATAAAAACAAATTCAATTTTGGATAGCTAAGGCTGAACAGAAGGTATTGAACTAAACTTGACAGTTGGTGTGTAAGGGCTGTTTAAAGTGAGTTGGAAATTTTCCTGCCAGCTCACTGGTTTTGTCATTTTAAGCACTGGAGATCAAGCTTGATCCCAAGCAGTCTGAATATCTGTGATGCAATGAAAGATTGAGTGGGAGGTGCTTGTAGCCAGACAAACTAACCTAGGAAGAGGTAGGATAGAAATGTGTATAAGACAACTGCAGTTACAAGCCTCTGATCATGATCAGAATGTCAGTGCAAAGGAAGGAAGGGCTTAGGAGGTGATGTCGGTCATTGTGTAACAGCTGTGCCCTGACATGGGCCTGAAATGTGTCCTTGGAATGATGTAATTATGTCCTTTCACTGTTGTCTATCCAGTTGCCTTTGTCATCTCCAAGACTTGCCTTCTGCCTTTACCAAGTGACTTGTTAACCATTGCTGCAGGTGACTGTCCCCGACTCTGCCCGCTGAAGTGCCCAGAGGCTTCACAGCCACAGCCCTGACACCTCGTCCTGCTGGGCACTGCCGAGCAAACAGCTCTGCTGCCTTGTCTTACTTGGACCTACTTCAAATGAAGGTGATGCAGAACTTGATTCCAGAAACAGGGAAGAAGTGGAAGCCAGCTGTAGCTCAGAATCTGTAGCAGTAAGCAAGATAGATGGTCTTGAAATAACACCCTGCTCCATTAATTGAATGGGAGCATCCCCACATCCAAGTGAACTTAGTCCTGCTTTCAGCCTCCATTTGCACAGACACCTGGCAGCTTTGCAGCTGAGAACAAGGACCATTTGAAAGCAACAATCCTTTTGTGCCTTGCTATTAAAGGAATCTGAGACTTGGAAGGTGTGGTGATTCAATAGTTAATCCCGGAAGCTTGTGTAACAGATGTTTCCTTTCCCTGTAAGCTATTCAGTTCCCTAGGAGTAATCCGTTTGGTGAAAATACTTGAAGATATCCTAAGTCCTTTGATATTTTGATCTGTTTTTTTTTTAATTCTACAGAAAAATAAAGGATGATGATTCCCTTCTGAGAGTTAATTAGAAAACTTTAGTGTAACTTCTTTTCTGGTATACAGTTTTTAATTTATTGCTTGGGGGGAGGGGGAGTATGTTAATTTTTCCTCCACTTCAGTAACAGTCAATTGAATTAGATATCTAAGTTCTTGTAACACGCTTTTCAGCCTTTATGACTGTAGAGTGCAAAATCAATTTAATGAAATTATTTTCTGGATATACACTTGGAAATGCTGATCTACAGGTTTCCTATTCTAAGCCTATTGACACTTTGTGCATTGATTTGTTTTGGCTATGGGGGAAGATATCCCACTTTCTAGTGACTTACAGGTTGTTTGGTTTTAAAATACCAAAGCTGTTGTTTCTAAATAAATATCTTTCAGTCTAATCTGATTGCTGAAGTGTAGTTGGGTTTTTTGTTGGTTTTGTCTCTGTTCTCTCCTGCCTTTGCTCCCACCCAGTTTAGATAAGCAGAGCCATATGTTACATCTGTGGCCAGTATTGACTGCAAATACAGAGTGAAAAATAATAGATAAATGGATATAAGCTGGATATAAGACAATTTGGAAGGCACAACAAGTGACAAAAACACACAGGGTAAAGCTCATCTCCATTTCCTTGCTGAGTATAACTTTGTTCTATCCTGAGGAATGAAGGCCAAGCTTTACTTTGAAGAACACAGAAACGATCCCAGGGAAGCATCAAGCAGCAGATTTAACAGCCATCCAGCAAGTAAGGAATTTGCCACAGTTGGTGGTCCCAAGGAAAAACAGGGTCAGGATTTAACTTCAGATTTTCAGAGGGGTTACTCTCTGCTTTCAGATGAAGAACATCCCTCAGGAAAGCAGATTCCAGTGTCTGTAACTTTTCTGTAGACAATTCCATTTACTAATTAGTGTAGCAGAGTTACTGCCCATCAAGGAAACAAAGACAGGGAAGCCACAGAATCCATTAGAATTTGGACACAGGTACATTGTGTATTGAAGGAGATATTTACTATTCTGCTTTAACAGAACATACCAGAAGCTCCTTCTCTTTCTCACTGAAGTTCCACGAGCTGCTTAGTTTCTGTGAAACATCTGCCATGAAGATGATAAGAGCTTCCAGGGGGTATTTCCAAGCTACCACGGTATCAGCTGGAGGCTGAGCCATTTGATGTTCCCTGGCAGAATTGCCAGCAGCATGACACCCACCGAGTCCCAGGAAGACTGTTTAGACCTGGGAAAGATGGATAAGCTACCATAGAACAAAAGACAAAACAGCTTTGAGAGTGTTTTACATTAAATACATTAGGATTCCTGTGAGCATTTCTTCCATAACAAAAGAACTGTTTCAGAATTCCTCCATGAAGAAGGGGGAAAAGAAACAGGGTTTCTCTATTTACAGTATTCAAGAGAGCAGAAGGTTATGTTTGTGAAATGCAGAAATGCTTAAAGAACTAAAAAATATTCCACATTTACAAGCACACAGCAAACAAAATTAAAATAGTAATTGACCATCTGAAAATTATACTTAATTGGAACTCAGTGAAAATGATAGTGACAAGGAAGTTAAACTGAGCAGCACAACATGTTTAGCTTGTAAATTCAGATACTAAGTGCCAACAAATTAATGGAAAAAAAATTTAGAATCTCAATTCTGCACTGTTAATCCTGGCTTCTGCTTTTGTTAGATAATAAATACAAGATGCCAGAACAGGGCTTGGTTGATCCAATTTGCAATTCAAAATGCAGCTTTCTCAAGAGCTATTGTCTGGGTAGGAAAATACATTCTTGAGAAGCAAATAAAACAGCAAAGCATTCTATATTTCTGCCTTGCACATGTGTGCTCCAGGCATCTTTCATCCAAAACAGTGCCTACTGCTGAATAGAAGCTCTGGAAATCAGGGATTTTGCTGTTTGTTAATCCTGACATTAAACATTAGATTTATTTCAGCATTTTTGAGCCCCTTGGTTGGTGTCTGTGTACAACACAGCTCTGGTTGCAGAACTGGCATTATGATTCTTGTTTCCATTCTAGTAAGTTTGTTCCCTATGGGTGTCCTGGCTTAGGGGATAGAGATGATTGTTTTCAAATAACCAGCAACAGTTTTTCAGTCGTTGGTAGATGGAAAGGTGTCAGAGGATGGAAAATTCCTGTAGTAGAAGATAATAAAGAGAAAAGAAATGGGTAAGTGTTGATGTCTAGTCACTGGTCTCAAATGTCAGTAATGAATTAGGACTCTTCCTTTTGTGGCAGCATCCCCGGAGGGGTGTAAATTCCTGTTCTTGCCTGCTTTGTCCTGTGAGTGAAAGTGCTTTGCTGTTCCATTAACAAACTCACAGTGTGATCTAGCACAGGTCAGCACTGCTCTGGGGTGTGCACAGGCTCATTTGCAATGCTGCAGGAGCCCTGTTCTCTGATCTGCTGATCTAACAAAGGGAAATAGGAAAGGAATGGAGTCTGACTCACCACAACATACCAGGCTTTCTGCTTCATCATGGACAGCTGCTTCTCTGTATGACTTGGAGGATGTTCCACTTCCAAGTGGTTGCAGTCTGGTTCACTGAAGAAGTCTGGCATGCTAAAACACATGCAACCTGATCTGGGAAAGAAAATACAGGTTTTCAGTCAGTACAATGCTGTAGATTCAGTTACACACAAATGAAACAAAAGCAGATCCCAGACCAAAATAAAATCCCAAGCAGTCGTAGAATTGTACAATAACTAAGGTAGGAAGGGAGCCTCTAAAAATCAACCAATCCAACCCCACCAACACATCTGAATCTATCACTGTCCAAATATATCAGAAAATTGCTGCTGACATACCACCAAGTGTTAGAATAATTAATGTAACATTTTTATTCTGTGAACACCTTTGTGATGAACTTCCAAGGCAATGGAAATGCAAACAGCTGCTACAGATAATAAGTAACTAATGTGGAATTTTTTTTTAACCAAATTGTTTATATAGCCTGAATCCAAGGTCCACCTAAAAGGGGATATTTTAGCAACTTATGTATATAAAGAATTATCCCACAGTGATACAAGTTTTCCATTGGTCTTGGAATAGCTCTGCATTTTAAGTCATATGTCCCAGAGATAAGGAACACCATATAAATGGTGTGGAGTTGAGCTTGCAGCACCCAGGAACTGGCACCATGCTTGGAATCCTCTTTGTTGTGTTGACTCTGGCACCTGCAGGTATGTGTCCAACTTCTGCTTTAGTTTTAAAAGAAGAAGTTAATTGAAATCTAAAAACAACTTTCCTGGTTTTTTAGACAAACATTCTGCATCAAAGAAAAAAACCCAGCATAGGATGGTCATTACAAGAATCTCTTGAAAGAGTAACTGGGTGCTGTGCTATTTCATATCTTACAGATATTTTTTTAAACCTACTTTCAAAACACACATCCTATTTGTATGTCTTCTAGCATTTGGCTGTGGGGTTCCTGCCTACCCCCCTCTTGTGTCCAGAGTTGTTGGAGGGGAAAATGCAAGACCTTACAGCTGGCCCTGGCAGGTTGGTCATTCTGTGCTTTCCCTGGAGCAACTGGGGCTGTGCTATGTCTCCTCAGCACAACTGAACAAAACCACCTCTAAAATCCCATTTGATGCATCTTGCCTGACAAGTCTTAGGTTTTAACTCTTCTGTTTTGATCAATCCTCAAGTTTTTAGTCTTTTTAAGAAAGCTCTGAATGTGCCACATTTTGCTAGTAATGCAGGCTCTTGTTTAAACCCAAGTAGACTTGGGCTATTTAAGCAAGATGTATTTTAAAAATCAAGCTTTGGATGATGGGGAAGGGGGGAAAGCCTTTCTGTGGCCAGGAGTTGGAAACTTCACCAACCATCAGCAAGTTGTGTTCTGGGTGCAGGAACAAAGCACAAGGATGAAAAATGAGTAAAAAAGGCTGAGCCTTACTTGGTTCCTTGATCCCAGGCCTCCCTTCAGTACAATTCCAATGGCAAGTGGCGTCACACCTGTGGGGGAACCCTCATTGCCACCAACTGGGTACTGACAGCTGCCCACTGCATCAGGTAAGCAAAGGAGAGAAACCTGGCCCGGGAAGCAGCACATGAGCAGAAAGAGATGAATGAAAACCGTACCCATGCCAGCTCTCCCTTTCTCAGTTGAAAGCTTTGAGTTTTGCATCATATCTTTTGATTAAAAGGCAGGAGAATGTAATCTCTTTATTTTCTTAATGTAAAAGGGGAAAAAACAACAGTTACCTGAATGATATACTTTTCATTTTGCGTAAACAAACTACAAACACCCTTCTGTTTTCAAGCTGCTATTAAAATTCAGCTGTGTTGCCCTTTTCTGTAATATATGTGTCAGTCGGACCCATAAATTAACTAATCAATCCACTCCCTCAAGAAATAATCACAAATATTTTGAATATACCAATCATTTTCAGCGAACTCTTCATATTAAGTGGCAGTGTAACAAAGAAATTGCCAGGTACAGCAATGTTTCCACAAATAGAACCCCATTTTGCTCTGGCAGCATATGGTTATTGTAATATTAAGTTGTAGCAAATATCATAATATGAAACATGAAGGATTGCCTGCATGTTATTATTATAAATCCTACATATTCTATCTATCACACAGCTGTTTATTATTGAAGCTATTTATGGCTGTCAAAAGAAGTCCAAATTGTTACTGCATTGAAGAACATGAGCTGAATCCTGCAAAGATTGGAGGCGCCTGGAGTTTGTTAATGAGACCTTGAGCAGGAGTTGAGAGGCCAGCTCAGAGCTGAAATGTTGATGAAGCCTAGAGCACAATCTTTGCCCTCAGCAGATCACAGGCTCAGCTCCAGACAAACCATGCCTGTGATGAGATTACAGCGCAGGATGCTCTTACTGAATCTCTCAGCAGCCAAAGATGCAGATGCCTGAGCAGCAGCTGCATCACTCAGTGCTCATCCTTTCCTTGCCCAGCTCTTCTCTGACATATCGAGTGTTTCTTGGAAAATACAACCTAGCAGCTGAGGAAGAAGGATCAATTGCACTTTCTCCACAAAAGATCGTTGTTCATGAGAACTGGAATCCACAGGATCTTGCAAATGGGTAAGCTGGCAGCAGGTATTTTTTGGTTTTAGGTGGAGGGTAAAAATCAAACTGCCTGAATCCAACCCACTTGGGGTTATGGCAATTAAATTCATGTTTAGAGCCTCCTGTTACAGTGTCCAGTTTGTACCTTCCCCCTCAAGAGAATACAAAGCAATTAACAATATTAATTTCTTACTGATTAATAGTGTTTCCAGAAGCCATTTTGCATGTTCATGCTTGGGTTGGAAGCTGTTCCATGCAATGATATCTCTTGTACAATGAAAGGGAATGAAACATTTCATACAACACTCTGAAGCCCTTCCACCAGCAGCACAGACACAGAATTATTTATTGATCATTAATATCCACGTGGCTGAGGGACCCCTTTGTCCTGCTCAGGCTAAGAGGAGTAACAAAGAAATCCCCTCAGTTCCAGCCCTTGGAGTGAGTCCTAACATATGCTTGGTTTTGGTGAAAGAAAACCTATAAAAGACAACTTTCTGCCTTCAGGAAAACAGGCAGCTCTGCAGGGAATGGCCTTCCAGTCCAGGAATTTCCCCATTGCTTTAGGGTGCAGGAATCTCTGCTGCTTGTGCACTGGCCTTTGCTCCCTTCTCTCCTGAATAGCCCCAGTGCTGTGTAACTGCTCAGTACTCAGGCTACTGGACCTGAATCCATTTTGCAAACCTTTTTACCCTCCCTTTTTCTCTCTCTCTCTCCACCACGTGCATGTCACCACAGGTACGACATTGCTTTGATCAAACTCTCCAAGCACGTCACCTTGAGTGACCAGATCCAGCTGGCCTGCCTGCCCCCTGCCCAGAGCATCCTGTCCTCCAACACTGCCTGCTATGTCACTGGCTGGGGAAGGCTGCAGAGTGAGTACTTGGGGATTTGCAAAACCATGGAATAAAAAAAAAAAACCAACTTTCAGAAGTGCTTTCTCCTCTGAGATTGCTGGCAAAGATTGATGGTGCTCAAGATCCCCTCAAAGCTCAGTGTAGAGAAGTAATTTATTATATTAGGTCTCACTTCACACACACATTATGATTTTTCCCTTTCGAGTTTATTTTCCTTTTAACAGAGCTGGTAATGCACCTGAGGGGCCTTTATTGAGCTTTTAGGAGCTATTGTAATGCAAATGTGAATAGTGTGCAGACAGGTGCATTTGCTAATCCCAACACACCTGCTGAGTATCTGAAGACACACGGGGATAGATGTAAAGTGAAGAAAATCTCAGAGTTGAGCAGAGGTGTCAGCTTGGCTCAGGAGGCAATTCCTTGAGGGATAAGTAAATTGCTAACTCCTGGAAAAAGACTAGCCATTTATTTCTCTAACAATGAGACTTTTTTTTAATGGAATGCAAATTTTTAGTAAGTTAAGGTGTATATAAAAGAATGGAATAAGGGACATTCATACCCATAACAGCTTCTCCTTTAATACAGCCCCTATGGAGTGTTTTACCTGGAGTGATGGAACCCAGATCCCAAGAGAAATTTAGCAGAGCAGTTTTATTATTCCTTCAGTGCCAGCTGGTACCATGACTCTGTTTGTGCTCTCTCTCAGCAAATGGAGCCCTTCCTGATGACCTGCAGCAAGGCCTTCTGCTGGTGGTGGATTATGCAACCTGCTCCAAACCTTCCTGGTGGGGACAGATAGTGAAAACCACCATGGTTTGTGCAGGTGGGGATGGAATCATCTCCAGCTGTAACGTGAGTTCACTCTCAGGGCTCGGGATGCAAGGAAGCCTGGTGGGAATGACAGGATAAAACCCCCCCAGAGGGGCTCTCACACTGTGACTGTTCTGCCTTTCCCCCCAGGGGGACTCTGGGGGCCCCCTGAACTGCCAAGGGGCTGATGGCAGATGGGAAGTGCACGGCATCGTCAGCTTTGGCTCCTCTCTCGGCTGCAACTACTACAGGAAACCCTCTGTGTTCACTCGAGTCTCTGCCTACAACAGCTGGATCGAGCAGGTGAGGCCCTGGAGCTGCTGCTGCTGCAGGGCAGGCACTTGGCTGTGCTGGGCTTCTGTGCTGGCATTTCTGCCTCCTGCCAGGGGAGCTGAATCACTCTTGATTCAACCCCTACCAATTGAAAGTATCCTCCTCTGAAACAGATATCCGATTTTTTTCCCCACTTATTTAAATATGTTTTGATAATAGGAATGCCTTCTCCTTTTATCCTAGAGATTTATTGTAGTCATAAAGATTTACTCTGTATTTCAGAGGTGATCACTCAGATTTGCATTCATCAATACACTGAAGTGATCACTCAGATTTGCATTCATCAATACACTGATTGTTGCAATTGCACCCTAAAAAGTAGCACACACAGCTCAAGTCTGGAATGGCAATTATCTTTAAATTTAATATAAATTTTGACTGAGAAGCAAAAATCTTATTTCAGTTATTTAAATCCTGTGACTTGGACACAACACACACTGTTCACAAATTCCTGCGTCTCATGATCTGGTTTTTCATTTGTTTTACATTTTTGCAGGTTATGGCAACCAACTAATCTAATGAGAACTGGATGAGAGATGCCAAGAAGGAAAGCACTTTGAATAAAGTCATAATCACGACATCTTTGATCACAAAGAACTGGGAAATTATGCTTTTAACAACACAGGTATTAAACCAAAAACTAGTGAAATAAACGGTATTTTTTGCAAGATGAAAACAAAATGTGTCTCTTTCACTTCTTCCTGATGTTGGCAAACCCCAGAGTCTGTGTTTGGGTAATGCTGGAGATTTTTCCCTGGGGGAAGGTGAGAAGCTGCTGTGCAGAGGGAGGGCACAGGGAAGGGTCAGAGCATCACAAAAAGCTCGGGGGGCTCGGGAGGAGGGTGCAGAGAGGCAGCGCGGGGCTGGAGGCAGGTACCAGCACCTGGGGCCAGCAATGCCCGCGGGGAAGGCGGCACAGGAGGCAGCAGGTCCCTGCAGGTGAGTGCAAAACGTTTCACCGAGAGGTTTTAGCACCTGAGAGCCAGGAGCCAGCAGGGGAAGGGCAAGGTCCAGTCTGAGGACACACCTGTCCCCTCCATGGCTCGTTTGAGGTCATGCAGGTGAGGACTCAGACCCTGCCAGCACAAACGGGGACTTTTTTGGCAAAGCAAAGCAGAAATCACCACTTTTAGCTCGGCACTCAATTAAAGACCCTCTTTATATTTCTTTCATCCTAATCGAAGATACATAAAATCAAATATAAAATCAAGGTGGATCAGTATAAAATCAAGGTGGATTTTTGTTGTGTTTGTCTTCTCCCCGGGCACGTACGAGATGTTTCCAAAATTAAAAGCAATGATTTTAAATGGAGGGCAAGTGATGCAAAGGTGAGCAGTAGACAGAGTAAGGAAAAGGTTGGAAATTCGTTGTGAGAACAGAAATGCTCAGGGATTTATTTTCTAGGCTTGCAGTTCCTTTTAGTTTGATATTTTGCAGATGTTAACCTTTGGACTGAAAGTAAATATATTATTAAACAGAAATTGTATTAAATTAATAAGAGAAAGCATGGCTGTTTATAATCTTTGGGGATGGTATTTTTATCATTTTTCTTCTGCTTTACAACCATTGACCACCGTTCTGCTCAGCAAGAATTTGTTTTGCTTAATATCAGCCCCTGCTGAGAAAGAATAGGCTTTATTGGGTTTTATTTGCCTGATTAAAAGTGTGATTCCCTATATCTGAAAGAACAGGAGATGTGAAGAGGACTTTTTCAATCAGCTTTACTATGCAGAACTTTGTTCTTTAGCAGTGGAAATAAGGATTATCCAGTTATTCAGGAGTCATCAGCTCCAGCATCACATCCTGAATTTTTTTCATGAGTATCTTTAGTGTAAGATTGTAAATAATGGAATAACAGTTTTGAAAATTAAAATCATTAGAGGTCACTTTGCTGTATGGAGCATGGCTGTCCATTAATGCAGCATGAAAGAGAGACAGAAAGGTAATCATGAAGATCAAGCAATAAAAATTGGATGTGTGAATGCTTCAGTAAAAACCGAAACAAAACAGAAATGTGATTAATTTTCCTTCTGAAATATATAGGCAATATTGCAAAAAACACCTTAGCTCATTTGAACATATCAACAGAAATTATTCATCATATGGAAATGCCTATTAAGAACAAATTCTCAAAGTTTGATTTTTAAAAATCAACAGTTCCAGTTTGTGATCACTGGAATCACTGGGGGAATAAGTAACCTATCTTTTCATGGCCTTCCTTAAGATTTGGAGAGAAGTATCAAAGTATTTGGAGAGAATAAAACCTACAGCAAATGGTTTTATTACCTTTTTTTCTCACAGAAAAACTGTATCATTCATCTGTTTTTGCAGATCAGAGTGTGCCAAGGAAGCAGTCTCTTAAATACAGCTTTTCTTTTAAAATTAACGTCAGGTGGAACAAAATATAAAATATGTCTTAAAAAAACATCCAGATAGTGCATACTCCTTGTGCTTTGTTTCAGAATGCATGGAAATTGTTAAATATCTGTGGTTTCAGGAGCTGGAAGTAACATTCCCAGGATCAGACAAAGCCACTGTTGTTTTTTTAAATTTTTTTTTTAGGTGTTTTCCCTCCAATGCCGGTGGTAGAAAAACAGTTCAAAGGATTCTGACAGCATGCACGGTCTCCCTCTGCAGTCTCCTTGGGGCCATTTCTTTTGATTTGAGCAACAGCTTGAGAATATGGAAAAGCACAGGCAGAGCCCTTCAGGAACTTTCCTCCTGTGAAAACCTTTGGGCTGCTCAGCTCATCTCTCTCCTGCAGGAAGAAAGGCACAGCTGGCTGCTCCCAGCAGCAGGCACAAGGAATAGATCACTCCATTCTCAGCTCTTGGGGAACTTAAACTCCATCTGTATGGCAAGTGAAGCAGAGCTGTACTGTGAGAATTGCCAGTGCAAGGAGGAGAAAATCTCCATCTGTAGATTTTACATAACTGACTTGAGACACAAACTGAATATCTCTGGGGTTACTGAAGCCAGGCAGGTGCTGTCCAGAGCAATCTCTGGACTGCTTGAGCGTTTCAGGAGTCCCCATGAGGACCTCAAAGCCATGAGACACAATCCTGACTGGGCAGACGCAGTGGCTTTTAAACTTATGCTCCAAATCAGAGAAGCTGTGCTCAAAGCCCAGCCAGGACCTCTGAGCCTTCAAACCACACTGCATCAACATTTTGCCACTCTGAGCTATGCTCTCTTCTCCTCAGAGACTGTACACAAGTGCTGGGCAGATAATGTCAATCTGTCACTTTATTTCACCCACTGTGAAGGAATCTCTTTCTTTACCCCATTCCTGGGCTTGGGTGACTTTGTGTCCCTGGAAGCCACAGTGAGGGGACTGCACCATGCACAGAGCTGTCTGCTGCAGGAGGGACAGGAAAAACTGCACAAAAAATCCAAGGAAATCCTGTCTGAAATAAGCCTTAAGATCAGCCTGTTGGTGGTTGCCTGTCTCATTTACCCCATTGTTCTGATGTCCTTCAAGCAAATGACAGATTGGATACACAATTATGCCAGGAACCTCAAGGAAAAGACAGAGGACTTGAAAAGGGAGAGGCGCCTGGCTGAGGACCTCTTGCACCAGATGTTGCCAAAGTCTGTGGCCAAGCAGCTGAGGAAATGCCAAAAAGTTGAGGCAGAAAACTATGATCAGGTTAGCAAATGGAAAGGATGTTACCACCAAGGGAAAAAAAAAATATTCACCTAAAATAGCACCTACCTTGTCACAGTTTTGAGGATCCTGGGTTTGCACCCAGAACTGAGTGTGGATGGAAATCCAAATATTCCCAGTGGGTTTTGGAAAGAGTTGTGCAATATGCTATGGAGCACTTAGGCTGATGGGGAAGGAAGAAGAGCTGAGATTCCCAAATGGAAAGCTTTAGATGTCAAACATCTTATACTGGTAAATCGTGTTTAAAAGCCTACCCACAACAGCCAGCCAGCACCATTGGATCATGAGTTCACGGGAGCAAGAAATGAATCTCCTCCTTGTAAAATATGAAGAATAAAAGAATAAAAGAATTGCTGCTGTCAGTGTTGAATTTAGCAGCTGTGCTGCATAGCCCTCAGCCCAAATCCCCATTTTATAGTAATTGCAATTCTATTCTCTCTTTTTCCCTGGATACCCCCTTACTTTCAGCTGTGAAACACAGTACTAAATCTTTGCATTTAATCTCTGAGTGTCATTATCAAAATAACAACCTGTAATTGCACAATTAATTATAATCCACAGTAGTCATGACATCAAAAGTGCTGAACCAAGGCAGAGTGAAATGGTGGCCCTTCCAGATGAATTGGTATTAATAAGGACAATTTGAGTTTAAACACTGACACAACTCAGAGAGAACAGAGAAGAAAATTCTTTGCCATCAGCTGCAATACACATTTTTCTTCCTCAATTACATTCTAAGTTTGATTTTTTTTAAGTGATTTTTTCCTGTAAATTACTTGATCATGACAAACATAATTTGAGGAGAAACAAAACCCAGCTAATATTTTCTAACTCAACAAGAGCAGAGAGAGCAGCTGAGATTTTATTTCACAGTTTTTTGGGGTACCTAGTTTTATCCCTATCACAGTTTGAATGACTTTTAAAGGAAAATGAGATCCTATCTCTATAAGAAGTCTCTTGATCACTGCTCACAAGATTCAAAGCATTTAACTTTCAGTCTCCCATTAGCATGAGGTATTCACTGAAGTGCAGGTGATAAACTTTGGAGATAAGAATAATTTTATCTTTCAGAGTAGTAGAAAACAATTCAGAGCCAGAGCTTGTTAATTTGGGATTGTATCTATTGAGTTTTGCAAGACTGGCACTACGTGCACCCTGTGCCTTAGGCTGCTGTGCTCGGGATTTCACAAATCCCCGGTGCTTTACCACTGGACACCTTGGCTCCATCTCTCCTTCTCCCTGTGACAGGTCACGATCTTCTTCTCTGACATCGTGGGGTTCACAAGCATTGCTGCCTCCTGCACTCCCTTGCAAGTGGTTGAGATGCTCAACAATCTCTACGTCTGCTTTGACACCCGGATTGAGTCTTATGACGTGTACAAGGTGAGTGTAAATCCCCAGCAAAGGAATCTGCTGAAATCTTTCATATTCTGTTTTCTGGTGAATATCAAATACCCCAGGCCAGGAGGCCAAAATCTATGAAATACAAGACCTGCCATCCTACAGGGACTACACCACATTTTGGCAAGTGCTGGACAGCTAAAATAGATTTTATTCTGATTTTCTTTCCAAAGGAAAGCTCAGTTCCTGCCACTCACTTAGTGACACGTGCCCCTTCCCATCAGGTGGAAACCATCGGGGATGCCTACATGGTGGTGAGTGGCCTGCCAGAGAGGAATGGCACCAAACACGCCCATGAGATTGCCAAAATGTCCCTGGACCTGGTGGCAGCAGTGCGGCAGGTTGTGATCCCCCACATGCCAAAGGGCAGGCTGGAGCTGCGGGCTGGAATACACACAGGTACACACAGGTACACACAGGTACAGGTACAGGTACACACAGGTACAGGTACACACAGGTACACACAGGTACAGGTACAGGTACACACAGGTACAGGTACACACAGGTACACACAGGTACACACAGGTACACAAAGTACACACAGGTATACACAGGTACAGTACACACAGGTATACACAGGTACACACAGGTACAGGTACACACAGGTACACACAGGTACATACAGGTACTCACAGGTACACACAGGTACAGGTACACACAGGTACATACAGGTACACACAGGTACACACAGGTACAGTACACATAGGTACAGGTACACACAGGCACAGGTACACAGAGGTACACAGGTACACACAGGTACACACACAGGTACACACACAGGTACACACAGGTACACACAGGTACACACACAGGTATACACAGGTACACACAGGTACACACAGGTACACACAGGTACACACAGGTACAGGTACACACAGGTACACACAGGTACACACACAGGTACACACAGGTACACACACAGGTACACACAGGTACAGTACACATAGGTACAGGTACACACAGGTACAAGTACACACAGTACACACAGGGACACAGAGTACACATAGACACAGGTTCACACAGGTAGACACAGGTACACACAGTACACACAGTACACAGGTACACACAGGTATAGGTACACACAGTACACACAGATACACACAGGTAATCACAGGTATTCACTGTACACACAGTACACACAGGTACACACAGTACACACAGGTACAGGTACAGTACACACAGGTATTCACTGTACACACAGGTACACGGGCTGATCTGAAGACAGGAGAAAGAAGAGGGCACAGTCCAGTAGTGTGAGGAGAAAGGAATTCTGCATTTCTGTATGAGACACTGCCTCTCCCCACACCTCAGGATGGGAATTTCTCCTGGTTCCAGCAGGGTGGGTGAAATGGCTTTTGCCTGTATGAGCGTGGAAAGGCTTGGGGAGCAATTTAGCATTGGTGATATCACCACCAATTAGCTACAGCTAATTAAATTGTGACTTCTCTCACTGAGTAAATACCGTGCAGCCGGGCCCCAGATGCACTCAGTGCTCCCAATTCCCACGTCTCTTTGAGGATACAGAGTGAGTGGCAAAGGCGCTGGCATTTGTTACTGCCCTGCACTTACTTCTCACTTGCTTCTCTTTGGAGTCTCTGTGCCTTGTGTTTTCTCAGGGCCCTGTGTGGCTGGAGTTGTGGGCCACAAGATGCCTCGTTACTGCCTCTTTGGGGACACGGTGAACACGGCTTCCCGCATGGAATCCACCAGCCTGCGTAAGTGCCCGGGGCAGGAGCCAGTGTCCAGGCAGAGCCAGGGCTGCACCCTGCACCTCTGCACCACTGCAGGGCAAGGGAAACCCAAACCCCCGCACATCAGGCACAGGCAAATGGGAAATAAGATCCCTAGAGGAGAAGGAGAATTCCCTGGGACCATCCCAGGTCAGAGAACTCATTATCATCAATCTAAGGGAGAAGCACATCCTTGACCTGTCATCCCCACTGTCCCTGCACATGCACCAGTTACCAAACAGACAAGAGAAACTCCTGTGGATTTGTATGGGCAGGTAGAGTCACATCCCTGAATGCCAAAAGAGGAGGTGGAAACACTGGTCTGATAAGTGCAGGAGGGCTGGTGTGTGTTCTCTGGGATTCAGGGAATCATTAATTCCTGCTCTGCTCTGGATCCTAGCACAGAAGATCCACATCAGTTCTGCTACATATGAAGCCCTTCTCACAGATGATGCATATGAAATTGAACTGAGAGGAGAAATTGAAGTCAAGGTAACAGTTTTTCTGTAACTTTACAACAATAGAGGCATTAATGGGATAAGGAGGAGATGGCAGATTTGGGATAAGGAGGTGATGACAGATTTGGCCATCACTCTTCTGTGAAGAACAAGTCAACTTTTAACCATGTCCCCTAGGTTGTTTTGCTAATTCAGTTGGAAGTAGCTACACATTAGTCCTTAAAGTTGACAAAAAAGTGTTCTGTGTGCTTTGAAACGTGGCTGCTATGTCTGCACCTGCACGGAACCACGTGAGTATGGCCCAAAGTGTAAGGATTCAGTCCAAGACACAAGGGTTTAAGGCTGATTTTAAACCCTTAGCAACACTGCCAGTGACCAGCAAAGCAGTGAGCTCTGAACAGAAAAGATTTTTAGCACCCAAACTGCACATAAATTATAATTCTTTCTCTGATCAGCAGCCACTTATGAGAGAAGGAGAGATAACAAATGCAGGACAGGGAGTAGCTCTCACCATAGTGATCCCTGCTCTGCTTCATATCCCATGAAAATAGATATTATCTGCTCTCTCTTTTTCTTGTCCAGGGCAAAGGGAAAATGAAAACCTACTGGCTTCTTGGAAACAAGAACTACAGCGTTCAAAATGACAGCCTGGTGTGTCACTGGAATCCCGCAATCTCCAGGAAAAAAAAGATGGAAAGCAGCCAGGGACCCGTCCAACAAGTAAGGGGGTGAACATGTGGCTGGGGGAGCCTTGCGACGTGACAAGGCACATTCAGTGCAGCCTGGGACAGGTGGGAATTGCATCTTTTCCCGGGAAGCAGAGGGCACTGCTGTGTGCAGAGCAGCTGCAGGGTGTGTTTGTGTCTGTCAGCAGGCTGCTGCGGGGGCTGCACAGAGCCCTGCCTTGGCCTGGGATGAGCTGAGCCCACACACTCAAAGGAGATCCAGACCAGACCCGAGCCCTGAGGGTGTCACCCATGGAGTGAGCCAGGAGCAGAGGAATGGCTTCCAGCACAGCTCCCAGCACAGCCTCCAGGAGAAGCTCCCTGCTCTGGGCTCACCTGCTCTGGGGGAAGGTGACAAAGGTGCCAATTTAGAACACAGGTCACATGGTACTGAAATATCATGGAAAAATGAGCTCCTTCCAGGTTTTGTAGATGAGATGTGACAGCATAAGGAGTGACTGGGCTGTCCCAGGCACACACAGCTCATTTAAATAACATTCTCTTTTTGCTCCTAGCCACAACTGGAATTTTTAGCTAATATGTTAATGTGGGAACCTGAAACACCCGTAAAAATTTAGGAAGGTGTCTCAAAACAAGGAGAAGCAGGTGGGGTTCCACTGGGAGCATAACTGGTAGGTAAAAGATGCACAGCAGTATGACTTTCACTTCACTAAACCATTCTAGATTTATACTGTAAGTGACACAGAATGCAGCCATCAAAGCCCAGAACAGAGAGGGTGCTTTGAGACCCTGACACATTACAGCAAGCTGCTTATTTCAAGCTGGCCTTTACAGCTCCCCAGGGAAGTAGAACTTGAAAAATGTGTAAATAGTGGGAGAGGGAGTAGGAAAATCCTGATGGAGAAGGTAATAACTCCTTTTGATTATTGTTTTGGAGATACAAATAAAATGAGGACAATACTGAATTGCTTCTAGTTTCTGTAGCACTTTGTCTTTCCAGCTCCTCTCCCCTACAGTGGAATCTCCTCTCCATACATTTTTATTTTTGGTGTTTTTTCCATTATCAAAAATACCAAAATGGTATTTTTTCCATTATCAGTCTCCTGGGGGCTTGGTGTTGAGGCAAAGATGCAATCCAGCTCTGTGGAAGATGTGAGAAAGACAAGCTACTTCTCCCACTAAACAAAAATTTGCTTTTCTTTCCTTGTTGGAGGAAAAGTCTCTGCAGTGATGAGCAGTAAATTCCTCTTCTAGTATGGCTCAGAGAAATCAAAGCAAACTGAATTACTTCCTCATGTTGGCAATTAGTAAGTCTGTGCTGAGTTCAATTCATTTGCAAGAAAGAAAAAAGAAAAAAAGAAAGAAAAATTTAATTAACCCCATCCTGCCCGCTGCCCTCTTTTAGCAGTTCCAGGAAGAGGGAACAGGAACACAAACACAGGGTTTGGTTTGTCTCTTCTCCCAGCTGATAGGTTCGTGTGGAGAATAAGAGATTTAGCAGATTATTTTTTTTTAGAAAGGAGTCAAGGCAGTGCTTAATGGTTGCAAAACACAACAGAAATGAAGGTGTGAATTTAAGAGGAAGTCAAGCTTGAAAATCTGCAACTGGTCTTTGTTTTTAATAATTTCTTTTTTCCTAAAATAAAGTAGCTTTATGAGTTTCAAAGGAAGCTGGTTGGAGTATCTCTTTGTCATTCAATTAACTATTATAAGAACAACTGAAAAAAGCTTGTATAAATTGACTCCTTGCAGTCAAAGCCAAGAGCTGTTTCTTTAAGTCACTGCAGGAGTGTGTGTGGCTCCAAGCTGAGCCTGAAGTAGGATCTCTGAAGGTCAGCCAAAGAACTGTTTGGTTTTGTACTTAAGTAAATAAAATTGGAGGTTGAAGTCCTCGTTATAAATGTAATATGCACATTTCTGCATGAGAAAGATAACTCCAGCATTGATGGTTTATGGATCAAGATCAGGTGTTGTTCTAAAAATATGTTCACCAGTTCAAGCAAGAAATGTTTCAGGTAAATTCAGTGGTTCAATTCATGCAGGACTTTGCATCAATGGCCACAATTGTCACTCCAGGCTCACAATTTCATAAAATAACCTAATAAGGTGCTTTGCTAATCTCAAGCATAATTTCCCTCCCACCTCCCCAGATCTCAAAACCTGTCTACATGGAATATTTACGTGAGTGCAAATGCAATTTCATTTCTGTTAAAAGGTATCTGAAAGCATGTGATTCAGATTTTTCCATTAAGGTAGCTTGGAAGTTGCTCCCATACTTTCATACCTAAAAAAAACCAAAGGGAAATCACATTACAGCATGCTGAATCCTGGGAAACCACTTCCAAAACAAACTAACTAACCCCAAAATCCCTCTTTTTAAAGGCAGTCTCTTGAATCCAGGGGGATGGTGGTGTGGTGTTTTTTTAAGACGCCTGATGATGATATTACTGGAAATGTATGGAACCTGCACAGGTGTGCTCACATGCACTCAAACATATGTACTCAGTCCCATGTACTCAAACATATAAAAATCTATGTCCAATATTGACACTGAAAGGCTGGAATCTTTTCATCTGGTTCCTGTCAACACTCAGCAAGTGTGGGGGAAATAAAAAAATAAAATAAAATTTAAAAAAAAAAAAGCAACACAAAAAAAAAAACCAAAACCAGAAAAAGTAGAGACAGAAATAAATGTGTTTGAAGAGCCGCGACTTTCAGCTCAGTGAAGGAAAATGTCTCAGGTGCTCATATCCCTTCAGAGCCAGGCATGAAAGGAGCCCCATGGGGAAGGGGCCAGCTGGGCACTGTGAGCTGCTCACAGACACAGCAGCCCCAAGCTGCCTCTAATTGTTATGAAAATCCTGGGTCAAGATCAGAAGCAAATTATTTGCATGGAAAATTGAGCCTGTTCTGATCTCCATCTCTTCAGAGGCTTCAGTGTGGATTTTTAGATTAGAAAAAAAATGTGTGTGCTTGATAGATGGCAATTAGTGTTTATTAACAAAACACACTTTGGTTCAACTCTTCCTCAGGGAAGAAGGAAGGGAAAGGAAGTGCTGTGTTCCTTGCTATGCATGTGGCTGATGCTTTGATATGGTGGCTCGGTTCCCAAATATTTTTGTGCTGTTTATGCCTAACATACAGCAAGGCCTGGACTGGATGAGGGTTAAGGCTGTACCAGGTTGCCTGGCTTAACTCTGAGACTGACTTTGGCACCATGAAACATTTTCTGGACTGAAAACCTTGCTCTGGATCAGGCTAACTCAAAGTCTCAAGTTTATCATGGGGGATTTCAGCGTAGCCAAAGGCACGGAGAAAAACCAGAGAAATCCTGCGGGGATGGAAGCGTCCAGTTCCGAGTCTGACATACAGAGACAACCTCTCCACAGCAAAGGCTACATTTCATTTCCATAAAGATCAGACGGGGTATTTTAGTCATCCTGCATCAGTCATCCTGCTGAGACACACGAGATGCAAAGCCTGGGAATGAACTGTCCGGCTCCTCCCTCCAGATGTGGGAACGGCACAGCTGGATCCGCCCGGGGCAGCAACCGGCACTTCCCGCAGCGGCCGCCAGGTGGCGACAGGAGCCCGAGCACGGGCGGCGCTCCCGGGCCCGGGACAGACCCGGGATAGACCCGGGAATGGGGAATACACAGGGACAGGGACAGGGACAGAGACCCGGGAATGGGGAATACACAGGGACAGGGACAGAGACCCGGGAATGGGGAATACACAGGGACAGGGACAGGGACAGAGACCCGGGAATGGGGAATACACAGGGACAGGGACAGGGACAGGGACAGGGACAGAGACCCGGGAATGGGGAATACACAGGGACAGGGACAGGGACAGAGACCCGGGAATGGGGAATACACAGAGCCCGGGACAGGGACAGGGACAGAGACCCGGGAATGGGGAATACACAGGGACAGGGACAGGGACAGGGACAGGGACCCGGGAATGGGGAATAGACAGGGACAGGGACAGGGACAGGGACCCGGGAATGGGGAATACACAGGGACAGGGACAGGGACAGAGACCCGGGAATGGGGAATACACAGGGACAGGGACAGGGACCCGGGAATGGGGAATACACAGGGACAGGGACAGAGACCCGGGAATGGGGAATACACAGGGACAGGGACAGGGACAGAGACCCGGGAATGGGGAATACACAGGGACAGGGACCCGGGAATGGGGAATACACAGAGCCCGGGAAAGGGACAGGGACAGAGACCCGGGAATGGGGAATACACAGGGACAGGGACCCGGGAATGGGGAATACACAGAGCCCGGGAAAGGGACAGGGACAGAGACCCGGGACAGGGACCCGGGAGAGACCCGGGAATGCGGGAATACAGAGCCAGGGAAAGTGAAAGGGACAGAGACCCGGGAGAGCCGAGACTGCGGGAACACACAGCCAGGGACCGGGAAACAGCCCCGCGAGAGCCAGGAGAGCTCCGGGAGAGCCGGGAGGGTCCGGCATAAACAGCCAGGGACAGGGAAAGGAGAAGGGAACATCACTGAGCCATCACAGCATTTTCCTCTCGAGATGAAGGACAGAGAAGCTCAAAGGCCAAAACAAGGCTTTATTGACAAGGCATAAACAGGAATGTGCCTTTAAAACCAGAGAGCTGGGGAAAGAGAGGGAGATGGATACGATGAAAGAGCAAACAGCACATGCATGGTCTGGAGTGTTTGTCAGCTTCTAGCTGGTCCCTATTCCCAAACCCACTAATAAGTTACCCAGCCTGCAGGCTCTGCACTGCTTCTCAGGGCATTAAAGAGCTGGCTAATAAAAATGTGTCAGAATGAAGGAGGATGGAAAGCTGGAAACAAAACCAGCTCATTGAAATCAAAGTTCTTGCCAGTGACATTTCAAAGATCCTGTATGGTCCTGCTAGAAAAGAAAGCAAATGCTCTGCCAGCCTGTGCAAGAGTTGGGGTAATTCAGGTGCTCACCCAGACTGGATAAATCCAATCCCAAAGTCCCTTCTGTCCTTCCACCACCGTGCTGGTGTGCTCCCAGCTCCTGCTGGGATGCTCAGCACATGAAGCTTTACTGCCACATTTGTTCTCATCATTGAAGCCCAGTTGAGGCCAGGGGTTTGACCCTCAGAGTATTTAGTAACACCAACAACTTTTCATTCACCTTGTGTGAGCCAGCACTGTTTTATCCTCAGCTGCCATGGTTCACAGCCTGTCACCCTGCAGGGCTGGGCCAGCTCCCAGGGATCCTGCTAAAGCTGAGCCCTGGGCATCAGCCTCGGGGCTGCTGCTCTTTGCTTGAAGTTCTGCTCAGAAAAGGCCCCAGGGACAAGTCAGGTGTGCTCACTGCTCTGCAAAGAGAGAGAAAGGACAGCAACACCCACGGAGCTCTTTTGGGGAAAAAGGCCAATTTATTGTACAGACAGCCCGGATTTAAAGTGTGTTAGTGCAGCCAGGACAGGACAGGAGCTCATTGGACAATTGGGAAAAACATCCTTGGGGCAGCACCTCAGGATGTGTCCCACGGCAAAGACACCAGGGGTTAATGTTGGTGATGAATTCCACTCTGTTTGTCACCATGTTCTCACCCTGGGAGACTCCTCCCTAACTGAAGCTGCAGTCAGCTTGGCAGCCTGGGAATGGAGCTGAGAGTCAGGAGAAATCCAGGCCTGAAAAGAATTTCCAAGCTGTTATTCCCCAGCTCTCTAAATGAGTGTGTCCACAGTCAGGCTGGAATCTGGTGAGATCCCCAAGGACTTTCTGCCTTTTTCTATTTATCCTTTAAGACACTGGAGACTGTAGGGAGTCTATTACCTGATCCACTGACCTGCAGGTACAAGGAGCTGCTTAATTACCAGGTCCAAAGGAACATAAGAGATGTCACTCCCAAGAGGGCAACATAAAGACAGCAGCTGCCTGAAAACACATTTTCCTTTCCTGTTTAGAGGGTTCTTCAAGATGTGGCTTTTTACACTCTGCTAATTAAAACCAGCAATTCAGGCTTGCATTGATCATTTGGTACAAGAGCTCACATATTCATCACCATGGAAACTGCAAAAGGCAGGAGCATAAGTCCCCAGTGATTTTGTGGAGTCTGTGCTCCTTGTCCTCGTCTCACAGTAATTCCTATTTCTCCTGTGGTTTTTATTTGTTTTCAAAGCTGCATGTGCCCTTCAAGGCCAGCACAGCCAGAGAGGAACTGACATCACTGTGGGATCACAACTAGTTTATTGACTCCTAGGCCTAGTTAGACCCCAAAAAAAGAAAGGATTATGATTAAACCAATTGTTCTAGGCACACCACAGAGGAACTAAGCCCATTTATTGCACTTTTCAATGGCATATCTGGCTGCAGCCAGTCCAGGAAACAAATTATTTCTATTGCAACGTCCTTGAAATACAGAACAGCTTGTTCAGATTGGATCAGATCCATGCAGTTTTATGGTGTGCATCACCTGAGTGTGTGTCTGTGGAACATTCCTATCCTCACAGCTCACTATGGTTCTAACAGTGACAGCAGCTTCTGGCACAGGCTCCTGCTCCTTCCTGGGGCTCACAGGACTTAGCTCTGGGCCCTGCAAATGAGAGATTTTGTTTTTAAACTCTCAAGTACATGCATAAGGCAGGAGAGAGTGAGAATTTATTTCAGGAAGGTGTTTGTGGCAGGCAGGTTAAAATTAGCCCGCTTGTTCCTAAAAAGACTGTGCAGAACGACAAGGACTTGGCAAGAGGCTCTCCAGTCAGGAATGTGACACAGGAAGCGCCCAGATGGCATTTGGCAGTGATGTCACCTGTCTGCTGGAGGGAAGGGTCCTGAGAAGCTCAGGGATGGAGCCCTGGAACTTGTTCAAGGCACTCAGTATCTGTGGGCAGTGAGAGCAGAGCAGGGCGAGAGGCAGAGGTGTGGACAGGACCCCCCAGCCAGCAGCCCCAGATAAGGGAATGCAGGGCCAGGACACACGGCTGCTATTCTTGCACTGCCTGTGAGAGCCTCTTCAGCAAAGGATCAGCCTCCTCTTCCTGTCATGCCCCCTCCACCATGCTCCAGGAATCCCTGCCTTCTGAGCTTTCTGCCTTCCACTTGTGCTTCACAGCCCCGGGCTGCTGGGATCAGTAGGGAACAAACTGGTGGGCACTGGGCCCAGAAAAGCTCCTCCTGGAGGGTCAGGATGGTTCCTTTGCTCAGTGAAGGCTCTTGCTTTGAAGCTGAGCTAAGGGGCACCAGATCAAGCTGTCAGACCTGCACAAGCAGAGATCTGTTCCGAGCTTTGGGGTACAGGGGTACAGAGATTAGGGATGTGTGAAAAATAGCTCTGGAAAGCCACACAGTGTTACAGTGGGGAAGTATGAAAGTTTTAAATGCAGACTCTCTCTTCTAGTAGAAACCTTCGGGTCATGAGGCAATTACTGAGTACCTGCAAAAGCTCTCATTCATTCTTGCCTTGGCACAGACAACAACCTCACTTCGTGCCACAGGAGTGCATCACACACACATTTCTGCAGGGGAAAAATACAAACAGCTGCTTAGACTGCAGGCCAGATCATCAAAGTGATGCACGTTTCCACTCCTCAAAGCAATACTTAAATCCTTGGTCAGTCCTCGGCATACAAATGTAATTATATGCCTCCCATACAACTACAGAATAAAAGCCCTAAAGCAGTGAGGTCTTAGTTTAAGTCATCCTGCTCTCAGTACTTGATACAAGGTGAAAGATGAACAGAGTGAAATGTGCTCCAGCAATTTATAGAGCAGAGTACCTACAAAACCAGCAGCAGGAGAGCATGACACTATCATGTCAGGTCTGTTTGAACTTTAATGAAGGTTTCCTCTGCTATGGGCAAAATGACACAGCCCATTAACCCAAAGGTTCATCTTGGCTCTGACTTCAGTGATCAACCCCTGGAACCTTGGACTGAAAAAAGCCCTCAGCTTTGTAACCCATTGAGAAAGACTTTGCAGGTAATTTAGCTTATAAACCTCCCAGAATCCCTTTAATTTTTTTTTTTAAACTGACTAATCTTCTGGTTTACATCCGTGAAAAATAGTTGAAACTATTCAGTTTATGGACCAATATTTATAATGATTTATTTTCACAAAACACCATTAAATTTCCTAGAAAATAGAGTTTGCTGTTTTCTCCTTCCTTTCTACTCCCCCGAAAAGCCATAGCCATTAATATATGTGTCTTTTCTCACTGATACTTTTGATATATCTGGGGAGAATTACTGTTCTAGCTGTGTTTGGAAGCTGGGACCCAGAATTCATTTTAAGCCTCCTGAAGTTAAATAAAGGTCAGATTTGGAGCAGTCCAGCTATTCAGGCCCATATTCCCTTTACTCCTCACTGTGTGAGAGCAGCTCTGCTTCATTAGCATGTTATCTAGAGGATTTGCACCCTGATTCACCTTTGCCTCTCACAAACCATCTCTCTGCACTAAAATATCATGATGTGCTAAAGTGTGAGAGATCTCCTTGCCCTATTAGACTTGTCAGGTGCATCTGCCCTATCAAGGCTGAAGAATGTTCATTCTTCCCATGGCCAATATTTTAGGCCTTCTTGGTCATTTCCTGTTCTGCTCTGAGATATGATGTCATGGCTCACAATGGTCTTCACACTTCAACACCACGCCAAAAATGTGCTGTTATCCTCGGGGAGGTGACAGGGTAAAACAAATCCTCTTGGTCAAACAACACAGAAGTTATGTGAAGAATTTCCAGTGGGAAAGGGATGCTAAAAACATTTTCTGCCTCTGAGCTTCTGTGGCCTCCATCTGTGCAGCCCATGCTGATGTGTTGGTTTTAATTAAACAGTTAAGACACTTAAAGTGTAGGCAACTGTTTATAAAGCAGTTTTTTTCAAAGATGGGTTTTGAGTGTTCAAATGAAGGCTCTTTGGAGGGTTCTCCCATGTTTCAGAAAGCACTGAAGCACTATTTTCTATAAAAAGCAGATTGTATGGCTGTATTCTTACCCCACCTTTCCATTAGTGCTTATTCTAGCACAGCATTCCTATCCAGCTTCAAAAGCAGAGCAGAGCCCAGTCTTGAGGGATAGAGTGAATGCATACACAGAATAAATTGCTGCCATGATCAGGAAGTTCATAGAGACACAGATCAAACTTAGACTTGGACATTCTATCTGCAGAGGGGCACAGCAATGTCACCTGGGGTGTTTAAGTTGTGGCTTAAGGGTGGCACCTGGGGCCCCCTTTTAACGGCCACGGAGGAAAGTGAGTCCAACATTTCCTATCAGGCACACACAGACACTGCACAGCCCTTCCAGGGGCTGCTGCTCAAGCCTGACTGCTCCACCAAGCACAAACAAACTAAAAATGCCACTTGCTGAGTGGCACACATGGATCTCAGTGGGAGCTGGAAGCCAATGGTTTTATTTGAGCAATGAGCCAAAGGCTTCCCTGCATCAATAGAGCTGTAACATTTATAACAGTAGAGCTTTTAGTCCCATATAGGTTGAAAATCTTTCAAGGTTTAGGCTGAAACACCTCGAGAGAGGGAGAGAAAACTGCAGCTGTACCTGTGCAGCTGAACAACAACCACCAGTTTCTTGGCTTCCCAATCTGGTTCACAGTCACATTAATTTAAGTAGCAACCTCAATTCTCCAGTGACTTGGTGAACAGAGAACCTTGGTGAAAAATTCAGCTCATTTACCCCATCCATATAAGTCCATTGAAAGGGTGGGAATGACACACCTTGCCATGACAAAGGAGCACTTTTGTGAGCTGAAGCTGATGCCATCTGTGAAGGTGGAAGCCTTTGAACCTGCCCTCATCCTGAAGGACAGGTTTAAACTCTGGCTTTTGCAGTGATTAAACTATTTTGATTACAGGAATGATTCTTCTGCCCATTGGCACAGCTGGAAAGGTTTCTGTTTTCCAGCAGCATTCCATTGCTCAACACAAGTGTCTTTCATCCTGTAAATTAATTTAATGAATTTCTGTAATTCCAGAAATCTCTGCCAGCCCACAGACACTAAATTAACTCCAAATTAACTTTTACAGAGACTGTAAGTAACTTGGGAGAAATCATTGCTTTCCTCAGCATCCACAGGAAGATTTAACTGCCTCCCACGATTTCTGTTGTTACAGAGAATCAATTTGGTGTTTGCACCCACACAGGGAAGCAGCCATGGCCCTGCACATCCCAGAGTTCACACCTGGCATGCACTGCTCCACCCATTCCTCTTTCATCCAGACAGTGCATCCCAAGGGAAAGGGATTGAGTCCAAACTTGTGGGTGACAATCCTTGGTGACCAATCTCTTCAATCCCACGGCATTCCCTCCAACCAGCTCAATGTCACCCCAAGGGCACAGGGAGCTGTGCAGCCCCTGGGATCCCCCAGTGCTGAGGCTTTGCAGCCAGTGACTGGTGGGAATGGCAGGACCAAAGGCTGCCTGGTGTGACAGGGGAGGTGTGAGTGTGGTGCTGACACTGAACTTTATCTCAAGCATGAGCACAGCCTCCAGCCCTGTAGCCTGAGCACCTTATCACAGCTTCAGGAGTGTTAGTTTTTGAAAGGCTGCTCGCCAATCACGCTGTGCTGAGAAGCAACAGCTAAAATATCCTGCTCCTCTGGCCCACGGCCATGCCACCCTCCACCACAAAAGGCTTCAGCTATTTCCAGAAGCTTGGCAATCACAGCGAGTATTTTCTGGGAAAACAAAGAAGGGTTGTCAAATCAAGAACAGTGGGTGATAAGAGCCACCACAGCCACGAGTTCCTGAGAGAGAGCTTTGCTAAGCTCTGGATGGAGCTGCATCCTTCCCACCACAGCTCACCCTCCCAAAGCAAGAAGGGGCCCTCAGTTCACATACAGCCGAACGTGCATCCACTGCAGAATTCCAGCATGGCCATCCCGGCACAACCAACTGCTTGCTGTGCTTGACATGAAGGATTTGCCTTTTAATCACAATATGCAAGGGTGGGTACATGCAAGTGTGCAGTGTACCTGAACAGGTGAGAAGCTTTGATGAAAAGGACCATAAACGTTAGCAGGAAGAAGAAGAATACATGCATGAATCTCAGACAAAAATCAGGGCTGTTTATCTCCCTGTTCTCAGAACACAGAGACTCACCTACACACTCTCTAATCAGGCACAGCCCAGAAATTGGAGATATGTCAAACTTATGGACAATTGGGATGCTGCTCTGGAATTACAAAATTGAGGTTATGTACAGTGCCACTCTCACAGGCTGAACAAAATCTGCTGAGGGTTTTTGTGGAGGACAGGCTTTATGTAATGATCACATTTTTAGTTAGTTAGGTTATTTTTAGGTTCATCACCAGTCTGTTAGGGGAGGGAGAAGGGAAGTAAACAACCAGTGCAACTTCTAGGACAGGTGCCATTTCATTCCTGTAGCTGTTTGGCCATTTCTAGAAATGGTTTCACCTTCTGCATGCTCCACACTGACAAATGGCATGCAGCAATAAATAGCACAATGGGATAGTGTGACCTCTTGCCCCTTGATTTGGATGCTTGGCAAGAAAACCTTGTCCAGTGGGCACTGGTGACACTGTTCCCAGCTATGCCAGCATGAGCTGAGTTGCAAAGAGAAACCTGGCAAGTGTTAACCCAGACAAAATGCTTAAGAAATACCCTCCCTACACACATCTCTTCTTACACCAACTTACATTCTGTAAAATACATTATGAGAGTCCAGATCAACGTACCTAGTCTGAACTAAACTCAGCCGTCCATGTGACACTCAAACTTTTAAATATCAGCACAACCATTCATATACCACACACATACCAAGAGCCTTCCCAAGACACCACCACTCACACGCACTGCCAGGGCTAACCCCCAAAAAAGAGACCCCCAGAACCTCGTTGTAGTGCATGCACCATGTTTTTGATTATGAAGTAATCATTTTACCAAAGCCTCTCAGTGTCTGGACTATTTTCCCTGTTTTTAGCAGAAGTTGCTGTCGAGCTTGAGGCACGTTCTGCGCTCACCAGGAGAGGTCACCACACACCTCAATAACCAAATGAAAAACCCAGATGGGATCTCACAGGAGAGACTCCTGGCTGGGCTGGGGAAATGTCCCAGCTCAAAACAGCTGAGGATGTGTCATATCCATCCCACAAAGGGTTCTCTTTGTCTCTCCTGTCAGAAATTAGGAAGTGCAGACCAACACCACAACTTTCCTGTGTGCAGCTGCTCGAGTCCAGCCTTTCTACACCAAGGCAATAACGTGGACAAATTAGACCTCAGTCCAAATCCCAAAGGTGTCTCATAAAACACAGAGAATGAAAAACTTGGATTCTGAGCAGTTTAGTGTGAGATCAGCCTATGAATTTCTGAGACCCAACTTAAAGATAATGGGAAAGTAAGAATGGCTGCCACAGGATTAAAAAGACCTACATGGCTTAGAACCACAGCTAATCCATGTTTTGGCTGGAGTGTGAATATCTGCTTGTCTATGTAGATATTGCCACCTTCACAGAACAAGGTGGGAATGTCTACACAGACAAATAGATGCTGTTCATTTTGCTAGAGATGAATTCTAGCCAGAAAAGGAGTTTCAGGTGAGGATTTGTGGAACATGAATACTTCTTTGGGCCTCTGCCTCTCACCAGGCTCTAGTGTCATTGTTCTGAATTCCTCAGCTTGTTTCCCCTTTGTTCGAGGATCCATATTAGGGTCTCCTCTCCATCACTGCAGCTTTCCTGTTGGACTTCATTAGCATCAGAGAAATGTGATAAATGTGCCTAACAAAACCTAAAATTAAAATTTTGAGATCAAAACCCGATGCTCCAGAACCCCCAACAACCTCCTACTAAATGCCAACCCTACTGCCCTCCTTGTCCTCAGGTGGCCTTGGTCCTTTCTTTTGCCAAAGGGCTACAGAGGAAAACATCCCCTCTATCAATTAGGCAGAGAAGAGATCAAAGCTCATACATCCTTGGCACCCCAGAGCAGAGTAGTGCCAGCACTGACTCTGTCCCTTTCCTTTCCCATCCCACAGAAGGTGCTGAGGGACAGGAGGAGGAGGCAGGACAGTGAGCATGAGCAGCCCTTGTGAAGGTTTGGATTATTCCCCGTGGATGGGCTATCTCAGGCACCAGGAGATCCCAGTTCCTCCCAGTCCCAGCCACCCCTCAGGCAGGGACTGAGCTCTCCCCTGGACTGTGCTGGAGCAGGTGCAGCCAGTTGTGGTGGTTTGTAAAGGTTTCCTGAAAATTTGACATGCCAAGACTTCTCCATAGACTGAAAAGTCTCCTCTCCCATGTGAATTAGTGAAAGACTCATTTTTTAAAAAAAGATGGTAAACTGACTGAGCTGTTTTCTGTACATTTTCAGTGTGAAAGAAAAGAAGGGGGGAGGAAAAATGGTCTAAAGTTTTATCCTAAGTTTTTTTTTTCCTATAGTTTCTAGTAATAAAGTTTCTCTTTTTACCATTTAAAGTTGAGCCTGTTTTGCCTTCCTCCTAATCCTATTCCACAGCAGGAAAATTCCGAATTGGTGAACCAAAACCACTACACCAATGCATGCCAGCTGTACCTGGGTGAGTGAGCCCAGTGTCAGTGCTCAGCCCTTCCTCAGCATGGAGAAGTGCAGATCCCCAGGGTGCTGAGCCCTGCTCCCAGCCCATCCCCAAAGCTGAGGGCAGAGAAGTGCCAGAAGAGCAAGGAGAGCTCCTGCAGAGAGAGCTGGGCACTGATGGCTCGTGGTGATGCTGAGCAAAGAGCCTGCACCAGCTCCAGCCCAGCCAGGGCAGGCCATGGCAGGGGACACCAGGAAAATGCTTGGAGATTACAGGAAATGTTAATTAATGTCTCAGGGAGGGGGTCCCTGGTGCCAGCTTCCCTCCCAGACTCAGTTTCAGCGCTGCAGAAATGTCACTGCCCTTTCAGCTGGCCTGAGCAGCTGGGAAGGGAAGGGGAGGGAAGATAAAGGGGTCACTGAGCTGGGGAGGAAGATGATGAGTTCCTGCAGCAGTGCTCTAATGATACCTTCCCTAAGCCGAGCTGATGTGCTGTCAGAGCTCAGCTTCCCCACGGGATGAGGCAGTGTCTCCCCAGAGGAAGAGGTTGCCCTAATCCTGCTCTTTAATCAGATTTCTGGTGATACAGGAGAAATATCTCAGGAAGCTGGGAAACAGTTTGTTATTGGAGATGAGCACCACACATCAACCTGCTGCCTTCTTGATACTTCTGCCACCCCATATGAAGGACTGGCCATACAAAGGAACACTTCAAAAAGGGACACAAAGCCATTTCCTACCTCTGAAATATTTTCTACTGTCCTCAGGGGCTCCTCCCTTCTTATAGGCTGACATTTGTGCTCAAGTCTCCTTCTTGGCTGCATCACCTCAATGATAAATCTCTGTGAATATCCAGACACTGAGTTTGATGTTTGATGCTGGTCTGAGCCCTGAGAAGATCTGGAATGTAAAGCAGAGACAATTGCTGGATGACTTTCTGTTTCTAACTACTCGTCACTGCACCAAGTCTGATGTGAACCCAGCCGTGGTTACCTGGGCTGAGGCTGCCCCTGCAGTCTGGGTTGTGCAGCACCCTGAAATACAATCACATGGAATGCCATTGTCTGGGGAGATGGAACAACCTTTTGTTGTGCTCATGGACAGCACCCAGCTGCAATGTATTAGGATGAGAGGCAATGACACAAATGGCAACGGGAAAAACTCCAAGTAGATATTAGTAAATCATTGTTTCTTGAAGGTTTTCAAAATTCAACTTGACAAGTCATTGAGAAATTTCATCTTAGTTGGCTCTGCTTTAGCACAAGATTGCACCACAGACCTCTGGAAGTCCTGTCCAGCCCTAATTATTCTTTTACCAGCATGGTCATAGATGAGGACTGCACTAGTGTATGAATGTCCAACAGTAACCAGAGACACAATTCAGCAGAACCCCAAAACAACTTCAGAGAACTCGAGGTCCAGAAGATTTATTATCCACATTATGCAGACAAGCCAATCCAAGCAACAAAACAATCCTGGGCTTTTGCAGAGGAGAAAAGATGAACCTGCAGCTGCCCTGACCTTTTCTTATCGTGTTGTTACACTGAGAAGTCCACACCTCAAACCTCTAGGATGATGATTTCATTTACTAATAAGATTCATATCAAATGTGGTTTTCATCAACACCAACAACAAAAAAACCCCAACAATATAATAACATCAGACTTCCCTTTCTGTCACAGAGGGAGGTTTTTAAGCTGTCTGCTTACAACACTCATTTCTAGAGATACTTAAAATTATGCCTCAAACTGATCTGCACATGAAAAAAACATTGAAAACATTAAACCTGCTGGCACATCACAGAATTATTTTTTCCAAGCTTCCAGGGCCAACAAGTTGATACTGACAACTGGTTTGCAAGCTTTCAGTAACTCAAATATCAGATGAAAAATGCCAGATGGTTCTTAATTTCCATTTCCTCCCTGATGGCCTTTAACTCTGTGCATCACATATGTGCAAAAAAGCCGTGAAAGGGCAAGAAGTATTATTGCATTTCAATTTTTCAGTGAGGCAAAATTTCAAGCCTGTTCTTCCTTTCAGACTGGTTGCAGATTTAATATATATTGTATGCAATAGACTGAGAAAGATCACATAAAGGAACTATTTTATACTGGATCCAGGGAAAGCAGATTTTCTTCCTCAACTTAGGCCTTGTAGAAACTGTCAATGGCCCTGGAAAACCAGCATGTCAGGCTAGTTTGGGCCACACTCACTGTCATTCAGGCCAATAACCACTGCAACCTGTCATATTTGTAATTCTTGGTTTTCCCCTTCTTCAAATCATATTCTTTTATCTCTTAAGTCAATAACATCATATTAATAAGCTATATTTTTATGTTATGGTATCATGATTATGTAATAACACTGAGTTCTCACACAGTATTAATCAGTTTTCTTAGCCCATCCCTCAGGTATGGTGCTTCAGAGTGACAAAGGAGCCAGGTGAATGTCTCATGGGTACCATTCACTTCCTTTCTCACTTTATAGCTCTCTCACAATTCTTTTTCTCTGGATGAAAAAGAAAGGTTCAGCAGTCAGCCCAAGGAACACTGAGCTGTGCTCAGCCATGCACATCAGTGGCACCAAGGCAGCAGAATGATGCTGCATTGCCTAAGTGGAAAATGCTCCTTTAATTCACCACCAGAAAAGAGAACTATTTCTTCCCTCCTCCTCCTCTTCCTCCTCCTCCTGGGTGGATGAAACCAGATCAAAACCTCAAACCAATCCTTGCACTAGCAGGAACTCCAAAGGTAGATCTGGGAGGAGTTGGAGGAAGATATAAGTGCTGATAGCTGGAGACACAGGGCAACACTGAACTGGGGAGACTTAAGGGAAGAGGAATCAGAGACACCAAACATGAATCTGAAACTTCTTTTTTGCCCTGGATTGCTTCTGCTGCTTATTGTCAGTCAAAACCAGGCAGAGGCCAGATCCATTTCCAGCTTACAGGTAAGTGACTGGCTGCTCAACAGAACTGAAAGAAGCTGATGCTTCTTTAGGAATTAGACACAGCAGATGAACTCTGTTTATTCCAACCCCATCTTAAAGAGACATCATGACAGCAGGAATGCTGAGATGGGCAGACACAGAGTTATTAAACAGAGGAAACTAAAGTCAGTGATCACTGGATTTAAATTTTTAATCACATCAGGCAACTGAAAGGCAAATGTTTGGGGCTTTTTTTCCTGTGAATTTAGGGTCATCCTGTGACTGAGTGTAGCAAAGAGCTTTTGGAGTAAAACAAATTATTCTGGAAGGACTGTGATCTAAAGCTCTAGAGCAGTCACCTGCATGCTCCTCCCTGAAGCCCCTGGTTTTAGCTGAAAAAGGATTTAAGGGGTTGTACCTGCAGGATCTCCTCCTCACCTCGATTGTGCAGCAATGCAGCCCCTGATTGTGACTACCAGGTGTAGAATATAAGAAAAAGAGAAAGTGTGTGTGTGTGTGTATCTATGTGTATTTGTTTGTGCAGGAATTCCTAGTCATTAAAAAAACACATTTCAGTTACTGCACTAGGGAGCCACATATGAAGTAATCTCTCAGTGTGCAAAGGAATGTATAACATAATCCCTCAGAACCAATTCCAGCATGTCTCCTACCATTGCATTAATTCTCTTAGACATCTAAGAGATCTAACTATTTTTTTCTTGTTCATTATTCACACTTTATCAGGCCTTTTTCAAATTTTTCATCATTTATCCCATATGCCCAGTTCCAGGAAAGACTTAACTGGCAGTCTGGCAGCTCAGAAATACATCCTCAAACTTAGCAATGAGTATGGCTTATATGGAAATAATGAGAGTTCCCAAAAGCCTCCTTCTCCTCTCTTCCCTTTTTCCAGAGCCTGTCCAAGCTGTTGGATGAGGACCTGGAGCATCCCCCGGTCTCAGAAGAGAGGGACCATGAGCAAGATGAGCTGATGCCAGCAGGAGTCTTTGATCAGCAAGAAACTGAACTCCAGTGGGTCCAAAACACCAGGGAGCAGCCCGAGAGCATTTCCATGGCTGACAAAGTGATCTGGAGATTCTTCAGTGACCTCCTGAGTTTATCCCGTAGATACCAAGGCAGAAGCAAAAAGGGTCTCTCCAGGGGCTGTTTTGGTGTCAGACTAGACAGAATTGGGTCACTGAGTGGATTAGGATGCTGACCCTGCTATGGTAAGAGAAAGCCAGAGGCTGCTGGTCTGTGTATTCATGTATAACTTGCAGAAATCTGCAAAAGAGCAGAGTTAATTCAGCTTCAAGGAAATTGTGCCTTAAAGTAAGTTTCACCCTCCTATCACAAACACAATTTATTATTTTACCTTCCTCAGATTTGGCTGTCATCAGACATAGACTTAAGACTGTGAATGCCACACCTCTGCTTTACTTGCTTTCCCTCCTTCCTCTGAGTCAGCTGTAAGCATTTCATCTTGTCTTAGAACATCAGAGAGGTTTTTCACCAGCTCCCCAGGCATACTTGTTTCAATCCAAACAAACTCTAAGCAGAACAGTGGAGCTAAATCTGCCACTAGAACAGTAAAAAATTAATTTTTATGCGTGAAATCCTGTACACTCCTCTATTACTTATTCATCTTTTTTATTGACAGGACTGACTTTGGGGTTTCAAAGCAGCCCTTGCCTACTACATGATGTGCTGAGCAAATGCACCCACCTCTCCCCTGATATACTTGGCAAACAGAACACACCTTTACTTGTACTGCCTTTTTGTATCAGAGCAGTTCTTTGTGAACATCTATCTGAAAAATAATTACGGAAAACTACATTTGTACTGTTTGTTTACTGAATGTATAAATAAACAAGTCTCATTATGTCACAGGTTGTAAAGAGTTTTCCATAATGAATTTCCTTTGAAGTTTGCTGTGTGATTTGTTCATATGTCATTCCTGAAACAGAGCCCTGGTTTGCAGTTAGACACTGGAACTCAGGAGCTTTTCAGAGGGCTGCTGCTCCTGGTAAACAGGAACCAGGACACAAAGCCCAAGTCTCTGACCCACAATTTGAACAGAGGGCAGCTCTCTTAGCAGACATCACTAGAAAGCAGTGACTTTGCATTTAGATCTGCCACTGACCAAGGAAAACAAATTTTTCTTAGTAGTATACCTCATCTTTTTTTAAAAAAAACAAAAACAACAACAAAAAAACCCCCAACCAAACAAAGAAACCAACCCCAAAACAATACTACCCTTCTTTGAAGGAAATTCAAAGGCACCCTACTCTGCCATAGGTAGATCCAGGTATTTCAAAGCACTGAGAAGAAAATTGAAAAACATATCCTGAAGGCTTCTTTGTTTAACATTTTTGGTTAGGTCTTATGTTGTTGCTAGTTAATCTGTTTAAGTTAACTTTATTAACAAAGCAGCAGCAACTGTGAAAATGTGCTAAACAGATATTTGTTGCCATATACATAGACAGCCCTGAGTACAAGCTCTCCAATGATGGAGCAGTCCATAATGAAACATACTGAAGTTTATTTGCAGAAAAATAACAGAGGTCAGAGTAGGTTGAAGTCTGAGCAGTGAGCACTTGTGAACAGAATCCTACAGAAGATGAATAAGAAACAGATAAGAGTTGCAATTACAGAGGTTGAGCTGGTAATGTGCCATCCCATCACCTGGAATTTTGTGGGAATATTTTAAAGAGGCACTTTTCTCAAAGCAAGAACAATTTTTTTCACATAAAAGGCTCTATAATTAGATCTCCAGGACTGAAGCCAGGTGTGTTTGTTCTTTTTGGTAATTTGCTGAGTTTTATTAACATTTAATCAAAGCTAGGCTTTGAAGTGAGGATGCAGTCAGATGAGGGAAGCACATCTCTAGCTGTGCCATTTGCTATGAAGCAGTGCATGAATTTACAGACCAGTGTTACAGAAAAAAGCCTCCAATAAAAGCACTCCTACATGGAAAGAAACATACAGATATCTTTCTCAAATACGTGTGCTTTTGGTGTACCTGATTTTAAGTGATGTTAGGCAGCAGTCGAGATTTGGTCTCATCCAAGACTCACTTCTGGCTAGTTTATTAATAAAAGGCCAGTTGTATTTATTCCCCTTGATCATCACACAGATGCTGTTCAGTCTCACTGCTTTATCCCTTTCCACTCCTGTCTTCAGTACACACAAAATTAAGGATACTGCACATCCTCACCCAGATCTGCTTTCATTCTCTATCAACAATAACCCTCTCACCTGCCATAATCTTCCTTCAAGCAGGTATTGTGCTTTCAAAACACACATCTCCTTCCTCTGCCAGGTTCCTTGGTGTGTTGCTTTAAACAAACCCAGTTTCCAGCTGTTAAAACAGCTGGATGCAAAAATCACTGTCCCACACCAATTGATACTGCTGGTTTGCCTCCATTCTAAGCAAATGAAGAGGGCAGAAGGCAGAGGCTTAGTGAAATTGCTTTAATATTACCCAGGTGGTGAATGAAAGGACTCTGCTGTTCTACCTCGTACAGAGGGAAGAGTTACAAAGAGAAGGAAGGGTTTAGTGACAATGCCAGAGAACCATCATGAGAGAACTTTCAAATAAGGAAAATCTCCTAAACCCAAGTCTCAGGACATGGTCTACTCACATAGCACAGAAATTTGTATACTGAGAAGAAAAAGCTGTTGTCCCAAGAGCTGCTGCAGACAAATGAACATTTTCAATTTCTCCCACTTGTCTCCTGCACGGGGAAATGATCCATCCCTCGGCCTCTTGGAGGGGAAATCAACCCAGCTCTCAGCTCCTGTGAGTCTGAGCCAGAGCAAACAGGCTGAAAGTGCAAGGTTCTTTCACTGCATCAACTCTTTCCTAACAGTGATGCAGAGTGGAGGGAGAGGAAATCACTGGAAAAACGGGTGCTGCCAGTAGGGGACATGACTAAGGGCAACTCTCTCCCTCTGGAGCAGGTGCTGCACTCAGAAGACCCCCAGCTCCTGGAGGGTGACCTGTGGAGGCAGCTGCCACCAATTCCCTCATGGAAGCCAGAGGGTGCAGAGCAGCCCTTCGGCTCCTGCAGGGATCTGGCAGGAGGCAGCTGAGCTCGGGAGACAGGAGAGACATCCACGGGCAAAGAAGCAATACAGTATTGAGAGGATGACAGGGATAGGGAAAGGGATGGGGATGGGGATGGGGATAGGGATATAGGGATAGGGATATAGGGATAGGGCGAGGATGATCCCGGCTCTCTGCTGCAGGTGCTGCTGGTTTTGCCGTGGGCAGGAGCGCAGTGCGGAGCTGCGGCTCCTGCAGGGACCGGGGCCGGGGCTCCAGCGCGGCCATCCTGCCGGGGCGAAGCGGCAGGAGCGGCGTCTCTACCCCTCCTCTATCCTCTGCAGAACCTCCTGCAGTCGCCGCAGCAGCTCCGGGAAGAGGAAAGGGAGCCGAGCCTGGCAGACGAGTCTTTGGCCGGGGCTGAGGACGGCGGCTCCGAGCGGGAGCTGCCGGGGGCGGAGAGCGGCCGGGCGGGGGCTCAGTCCTGGCTCAAACGTCCCCAGCCAGCGGAGGGACAGAGCCAGTGGATGAGCATCCCGTGCTCCCCCCGACAGAGACACTTGTGCTGCTGCTTTGGGACGGGGATAGATGGAGGGGAGCGGCAGGGCTGGGATGGCACCGGCACAGCCCGCAGGTAACCGGGGCGGAGCGGGGCAGCCCCGGGAGCTGCCGCTGTCCCCGGCTGAAAGCCTCGGAGCGGCTTCCTCCGCTGCTCTCTGCGCTTCTTCCACAGGTTTCTGGAGCAGAGGGAGAAGCTGAAAGCGGGACTGGCTCCTAAAAGCTTCCTGATTTTCCAGGACGGCGTTCAGCAGCCACACCACCAGGCTGGCCTCGGACCCGCCACGGCAGCGGGGAACGGAGCAATAAACTTTGTGCCAAGCCTACACTGCCTTTTTTGAGTGGTTTTAGCAAATGGTCAGAAGACACAGAAATCCCCTCCAGAGCGCTCCTCTCCCTCTGCTCTAAGGGCTCGGTCCTGACCCTGGCCAGAACTTCCCCCCGGTTCTGGAAAGCCTTTGGCTGAAGGGTGGCAGCAGCAGAAGGATGGAGGTTGCATCCTTCCAGGACTGTGTCAGTGACCCTCCACGCTGAACTCAAGTGGCACTGCCAGGCACCGCTGTCAGTTCTGGCACGGTGGCAGTGAGCCGTGCCTTTCCCGATGGCTTCACTGCTGCTACCAGAGAATCCTCCCGGGAGGTGGGCACTCATCTGGGGGTTAATTCCAGGTAACGTCCTACACACATCCCTGTGCCATGGGCGGGTATCAATGCCAGGCTTGGCACGGCAGACTGGCATAGGGGGACTTCTAAGGACAGAGGGGCTCCATGGCTTTAAAAATACAGCTGGCAGCGGCTGCTGCTGCAGGCCAAGGGCTGTGAGGGCTTCAGCACCCGGGACAGACGCCAGTGGCCCCGCACACCCAGCGCCGGCCCCGCCGGGCTACCCCCGCCTGCCCGGGGCTACTGCAGCCTGCACTGAGCCTGGAGGCTCCTGCGAAGGAAAGGGCAGCCGCAACACACGGATAATACATCACCATCGCCGGGAAACAATCCGTGTTTAGGATGAAAAAAAATTCCCCCCCTTGGAAAAAGTGAGGCACCACTTAATTGCAGTTTGGCCACTCCAGGGATTTTAACATTTCTGTGTTGATTCTTGGCTGACGGCCTCATTTATTAATTTCCTTCTCAATCTTAGTAACGTGCAGGGAAAGAGAGCCTGGGTGGGGGTGTGGCATCATTTCGTCAAAGCTTTTGTTAAAGGTTTGTCAAGGGTTTTGAATTCCTCTCCTCTCTCAGCTGGGAGATGAAAGGAATCCAAATCCAGCCTCTTTCTCAGAACAGGAGGCTCTGTACAAACAGCTCACACTCTTCAGCACAGAATGGCAGCAGGAGAATGGGCACCACTGTAAGGATGTGCAGCAGGTCAGGGCAGAATTAGGGCAGATCTATTGTCCATCAGCAGATGGAACCCACATGGAGCCAGCCCCCAGGTTACAGCCCTTAGCCTTATGGGGCTGAAAAACCCATAAGGACACAGAAGCATCTTGCTGGGGAAAGGGCAATGTCAGCTCAGCTGAGCTCTGTCCATCCTCCTCATCACAGGATCCACACACAGGCTGCCAGCAGCACCCTTGGTGCTCTCCCTCTCTGATCACAGCAACCAGAGCTGCTCTAAAGGAGCCTCATGTCACCACACCTCCCATCCCATACCCTGGGAAGCAGGGGAAATGTGCCAGATTCCCAAATTCCCAACCCTAAAACCAGTCACAGTAAGCTTTTTAGAAGAACCTGCTGCCCTGTTAAGGCAGACATTTTACCAGGGAAATGCCCAGCTGAGCATGGGCAGTGCCTAGATCTTGAGTCTCCACTGCTGAGCTATAAAGCCTGAAGTTCTTATTAATTTACCAGCGTGATAACACTGAGATAAACAAGTGGCTTTTATAGCTTTAACAACGATGAGCTGAGTTCTGACATGTCACGCTCCATTTGCTTTGGCAGAATTGCGAGATGGATAATTGAGCAGAATTTGGCTGTGAAAATACAACTGCTACTGTGACAGGCAGGCATTTAATCCCATCCCTACACTTTGCTACATTGTACATGGAATAGAGCACAAAAGCTCTCTGTCTTAGAAAAGTATTATCGAGGCTGAAGTCGTGCTGCTGCATCTTATTTATCTGCCATGGAACACAGAGGATGAAAAGGAATGAATCAGTAAAGCAAGGACTATCTCGGGGTCCGACTTAATGACTAAGGTCCTGGAAAAATTAGATTGTTTCACAGGCACAGGTCACTCAAAGCAAAATATTTCATGTCTGAGATTAATATTGTGTCTCTCAATTTCTTGCTGCTGGGTTTGTGTCCCAGGGGCTGCTGCACCAAAAAAAATCCAACAAACCAGGCACAAAGGAAAACTCAGAGCAAGCTACAAAATGTTTTTGTACAGAGAGAGCACTAGAGAATACTTAGTGTGGGAGGGTGTGAAAGGAAAGAAACAAAAAATACAACAATAACAGATTATAATTATCTTAAATTAGACACTCAAAATCAATGAATAATTCTGGTTTATCTTCTTCCACTTTTGCAGTTTACAAAACAAAGTAACACCTTGGCACAAACAAACATACACCAAGAGCAGCAGGAAGAGAATCCTTGTAACTAATTAATAAATTATACAGACACTGCACTAGAGTGTTAATTTTAAAAACAAGCTACCAGGATCTTAGTTCTTTTTTAAAAGCACAAAATAAGAATGTGTTGGAGCACACAACAATACAAAAAACTAGTATTGCCTCCATGCTCTGAAAAAATAGAGCATTGAGGAAAAGTAGAGAGAGCTCTTATAATAAAGGACTTCATCAGAACACAGAGTTGGGCTGACTTCGGGCTACATTAGGAAAAATAGCATTGGAGTGTGACTTCACAACCTTGAGAACGTCCTTTCTAGTATAATTTTGGTAGCTGATCATGTGAACAGTGTGTGGACATATTTGTACATAAACACCAGTTAAGACATTTAAGACATGGGAAAAACTTTGCTATTCTATTCTATTTGCTATTCAACATTCTATTGCTATTCATTTTAAAGTGTACTCAGGAGATTGTTTCAAGATCTATATTCGTATGAAGAGTCAACAAATTATTACTAGACTGACGTTCAACTTTTGTTGTTTCAATTTAAAGTAACGAGAAACATTAGGAAAATGCAAAAAAAAAGCCACTGCTTCATGATTTAGAACTCTCTTGCATTTCTGTAAAAAGATTAATTTTTTGTTATACTATATGCACAAAGACACCAACGGAAGAGAAATTTGAAGCACTTCTGTACTTCTGTAATTGCTCATTTAAGAATAGGCAGTTTCTAGCTAATATTAAGACATTCAGCAGTTAAAGAAACAAAGAAAGACTTTTTATTTTTAATATATAAAATTAAAGATTTTGCTTTGACTCCTCACAAAACATACATACACAAATCCATCCATTCTTTCTTTGGAACAGATTCTGACACCTTTCTGAATAACACCGAAAGCTACCTATTTAAGTTCTCATCGAACAACTTTCTTTCTTGTATGATGGTAAAAGAAGATTATTGCTGAATCTGGCTGCCTGTTCTTTAAATTTTATTGATGCAGGGTCAAGCCTTACCATGAATGCTTAAGGAAATCCCATTATTTAAATGTTTGGCTGTTAACAAATATGATTTTTTTCAGCAGTACCAATGCCGGGTTGTCGTGCAGGGCTCGCTCTCCCCAGTCAGTCTGCACCGAGGTGCAGATCGAGGTGCTGCTCTTGTTGGTAACACACAAACACAAAGTCTCAGTGGTGATATCACCTCAGGAGCAAGAGGAAAAGAGAAGTGGCCCAAATCTGGGATTTTCAGCACACTCTGTGGTATGTGGTGGCCGCACATATTCCATATATAGAAGGAAAGCATGCACAATACTTGTCCTGAAAGTCCATTTATCTTCATTCTTGACTCTTCACCAAAACCTCATGTGAAAGCCTGTTGTTTTCCCAGTAAAAGGCAATTTCCTTACAGAAATCTTCTAACTGAGCAAAGTTTAGAGCAGTTTTGGGATTGTTTCCCATCTCTGTAAATCTGACCATAGGGGTCTCTTGAAAGAGAATTGCTAAGAATTTCCAACTGGACTATGTAATCACAGCGCCTGGTATCAAGAGGAGGGGGAGTGACATGAAATCACTGACTTGTGACATACATTCCTCAGCAACAGCAGCTGCTGCCTAATGACAGCTAATAAAGGGAATCTTCCCTTGACAGAGCTGCATGCCTGCAGTGGGACTGGAATGTGCCCAAGATAAACCCACTGATAACCTAGGAAGCAGGGATCACCCAAAGAGTATAAAAGACAAGCTTCAGAAGAGACACAACAGGACAAGGAAGAGAGAGACTTGAAGGGACATCTCAGAAGAAAGAGCTTGAACTTTCCTATTCCCAACGAAGTCAGCGCCATGGACACTAAAGGCTCATTTTTCTATGGCTTCCTCTTGCTGCTGCTCATCCAGCTCCAGTCCAGCAGAGCCAACCCAATCTACAGCCTCAGCCCTGCCAAAGAACTGGCCAGCATGGAGGTGAGGACTCTCATTTTGCAAGATTTAACTTTTGGGGTGCTTAGCAGAGTGTGAGGTGGTGCTTTGTCTTCCTTTTTGCATGACTGGACTCCAATAACCACATCAGCCATCACATGCCAGGGGACAAAGCCTCAGCTCTTCCAAGGGGTTCAGAGAAGCTCTGTAGGGCAATATCCTCCCATGCTGGGCTCACCTGAGCTCCTGGGCAGTAGTGGGAACCGAAATTGTGATGTTGTAGCATGTCTGTTTTGGCGTTTCTGTTCTTTTGAAAGATACATCTTCCTGGAAACAAAATTCCAGGGAAGGAAAAAATCATCAGAGTAGCTCTGTAAGAACAAATAGAAAATTTTGAGGTGGGGTCCTGTCTATCCTGCTGCCTATATGTCTATCCCTGATCCATAAGGCAGCCATATGGCTCTAGTTTTGTGAATTTGAGAGATCTGGTTGTGTTTGGATGAGAGATGAGGAGGTGAAGTGGAGCACCCAAAGACTTTTCTAAACATTACTAGGGGAATAGCATAATCATTAAGTGTGGCTCATCCAGAAAACTTCAACAGCTATAAAACAACCAGATAAGAACTTTAACAAATAATAGAGAATATCCATTGTTACAGCACAGTCCAAGCTTGAGACTGATGGGATCTGAAAGCTCAAACCTTTCCTTGGGCTGGTACCAGTGACCAGCTTCTCAAAGCTGTTCTCAGGCCCTAAGAACAAACTCCCAGAGCTGGTAAGGACAATTGAAGCTAAAGCTGCCTCTAGGCTGTTTCCAGCAGCCAGGAAGAGCGGCTTCCAAATGCACTCACTGTCAAGCAAGCCATAAGGCTCATTCCTCTCTATTCATATTCTAGAGATGGGCAATTAGATTCGTCTAATTGGTTGAGCTGCCCTTGAGGAGATTATCTGACCCCAGTTACAGGAAGTTTTACAAATTACAAAGAATGGCACCCAGGAAGCAATCACACAGCAGGCATGAATTTACCATACAGGAATTTTCAGTTACTTTAAGGAGTAGCAATCCTGTAATCCCTGCAGCAGAGATCAGTGAAAATACCAAGAGCTTCTCCAAGTGAGGTGACAAAGCAGCAACTTTTGGGAATGTGGGCTGAGTGGGCTGTGTGGCTAGAGGTTCTCCCAGACCGTGTACCACTAGTGGTATGTCCCTGTGCAACCCACATCTTGCATTTTCTTCTCTGCCAAGATGTCTTCTAACCCTGCCAGTAAGATACACATTGTGGCAAGCAGCTTCATTCAGTTCACAAGGTGAAGCTGTATCTTCCCTTAGATGGAATTATTGTGAACAGGGATATAATGCAAAGGACAGAACCAGTAAAGCTGGGATCCAACCTGTCAGTCTCCCTAGGGCGGGCTATGGGACCATCGATGAATGCAGAACAGAGTGACTGGAAGAGTTAGCAAATGACCACAAAACAGTGAGTTTCATGAATTTAATCCTTCTTTTTTACAGGCTCTGTTGGAGAGACTGGAGGATAAGTTTGCAATGATTGAAGCCCTGGAGTCCAATCCTGACCTGCAACAACCCAAAGCCCAGGAGGAGATCCCGTCAGAACTCGCTGATGACAGTGACAACCAGAAGGCTGAAGCCAGGCTTGCAGCCAACACCCCTCTGTCCTACAGAGATCCCTTCTTCAAGAGACTGAGGGGGCTGCAAATGCCCAGGATGATGAGAGATTCTGGCTGTTTCGGGAGGAGGATTGATCGGATCGGCTCCCTCAGTGGGATGGGGTGCAATGGTGAGTCCTGTTCAAACCATTTCACTGAACAGCCATGGGACAGGCAAGGAGCAGCTTCTCACTTAATTCTTTAAGAAAACACAGTTTGAGAATGGAATTAATTTGAGCCTAGTATTTAAGCTAGTATTGGTTTCTCAAAAGCATTGCTGACAATGGTGACACGCACCAAGACAAAACTGGATTCTAGTGACATTTATTTCATGTTTGGTTTGCAGGTTCCCGGAGAAATTAAGATCAACCTCCCTCTTCCCTGCTCTGAAGAATGCTTTACAGTACCCCTTCCTCCCAAGATGAAAGCCAGATGCTTTCTAAACTTCTCAACAGAAAGCTATTCCTATTTTTATTTATTTATTTATTTATTTATTTGATGTTTTTTAAAGAACATTTCTTATGCTAGCACTGACAGACCATCTTTAAATAAAACTAACACGTTAGACATCTGTGCTGGACTCTCTCCTGTCTGTTGCATTAAATTTTCTTCTATTTCCCTAAAGTAAAAATCTTAAAATTTCTTGATATTCTGGTACCCACAAGCCTGCAACTTACTTACATGAGACAGAGAAAGCGTGAACCTGGTAAAAATGAAAATGAGTTTTTGACTAGAGGCTTTTCCTCTGCAGTAAGAAATGCTAACAGGTTAGCAGGGAAAAAAAACAACTTGTGTAACACTGAAAGACCATCATGAATCCTCCTATAGACAGGGTTTCAGTGGTAAGAGAGTCCTTTTGCTGGTTTAGATTATTCCGTCATGGGAACTGCCACAAATGCCTCATGTAAGCAAAAGTTACATGAAAAGAAATAAATAAAATCATAACACTCCACAAGTTTCAAGATAACCAGAGGGAGGAAAGGGAATTCATTGTATATGCTTTCTCACAGTGACCAAATAAAGGTTACGAGCATCAACAGAAAGATACATCATTAACTGTGTCTTGTCTCACTGTGCACGTGGCTGAGATGCTGATTCCCAGCATTTCTTGAAGGATCCCCAAAGGGTTTGAATATTACCATGATATTCCTCAGGAGAGGAATATCAGCAGCTTGTATGGAAAATTTTTCCCTTTGTGGGAATGGCCCCTCACAAAGCTGTTCTATCATGGCTAATGGGAACACTGGAAGTCTGATTAAGGTTTAGTCAACCTTAGTTGCTAGACTTCACACTTAGGAGCTGAATTTGACCCAAAACATATTCTAGCATCCCACCAAAGAGGGCAATATTGCCAAGACCACATTCAGTCAGCATCCCAAGGAACAAAGGGCTTGGATCCTCATGTGAGCCCCAGCAGTGGCATCAAGCCCAGCTCAACACAACTGTCCTGTGATTGCCTGCACGTACTGCTAGGAACTGTGTTATTTTGAGCACCTCATGAGTCTCATTCCCAGAATCTCAGTGCATTCCCAGTCTCATTCCCATATACCTGAGTACCCTGAGAAGCTTGTTCAGGGCTTAAGGGCTTGTTCAGCACCCAGACAGACTCAGCTGGAACAGTCCAATTCTTTCCTTATGCAAATGCACATGGGGACAGAAATACTGCCTGGTGAGGATAAGGTGCTGGAAGGCAGGTGTTCCACAGCTGCTGACAAGAGCTCTCAGGGAAAGGGTAAATTCAAGTGCACACCCCTCCTGCACAGGGCCAGTCACAGCTAAAGCTGCTGCAACACTTCAATAGGACTCATGTCACATAGCACATTTCTGACAAGCCACCCTCCCAGTCACTCCCTGCACTGCTGACATGGCCTCCAAGAGGGATCTGTGTGCTCTCCACACTGGGCCATGTGATTCTTTCCCAGGGAAGAAGGGCAGAAGTCCAACCTGAGGGAATAATTTTGCTACAATCCAACAGGAAACTACAGACAGTGTGATACAAATTCTCCCCTTCCAGCAGCACCAGCTACAGATAAAATGCTTTGTGGAGTAGTGTCCACACAGGTTTCCCTGACACAATAAATTCCCAGGTTAAGATTCCCAGCAGCATCCATAGGACATCTCTGCAGTAAAAGCTTTGCATTTCCTCAATTTCACAGATCAAGGGGGTGTGAAGTCACCCTTTGGGGAGACCTTGTGGGGACAATGGGACTTTGTCTTCTAAAAAGGCTTTCCAAATACACCCACTGCAGCACGATGGGATCATGCAAGTGAATCCCTGCACACCAGCAATGGGTAACAGCCTGACTTCCTCTGTGCTACTGAAAGTAAAAACAATTCATGTACTCTAACAATAGCTCTTGTTGAAGCTGAATTTTACCCAGTCAAGCACAGCTTGCACAGACACTGTAAATTGTCCCTCCCTGTCAGCCCCTCAAGGCACAAAACACTGATTAGTTCAGTGGAATGTGCTAAATATGGCAAGAAGAGGCAATGCTGCCTGACCTAAAGTCAGGTGGGTCCAGTATTAGCAGCAAGCCAGTTCCTGGTGGAACAAGTCTGTATTGGCTTGCAGACAGCATGTTAATAGACCCTTCAGTCTGGGAGAACCTAATTGAGGGTAAGCAATCGAGGAAAAAAGCATCTCTGACTGGATTTTTACTGCTACTCCCATACACACACAGAGCTGTAAAGCACCCTCAGGGAAATCTCGCAGCCAGGTCAGACTAGTGCTGCACTCAGGAGTAAGCACTGGGAAAAGCTGAATGGGAGAAACTCGACACTGATCAGCTCTACAGGCAAAGAACATCACCCCCAAGAATGAGAAAAGGCTACTACTGCTGCTGGTGAAAGCAATCTTGGGAACAGCCATCATATAAATGAAGAAATATCCCAGTGGGGCCAGAGAGCACATAGCTACAATGACATTTGCCACCTCCTGCCCTGCCAGACTTAATTTAAACTTCCTAATAGCATTTGGCAGAACCCATGATTGGCTGTGCTTAATTCAGCAGCTTGCTTTCCTTTGGACTCTGAAATGCAGTAACTCCATCAGTGTGCTCCATGCACTCTGTAAGGCATGAGCCTTGTTTGGAATAGGGGGATGCCTGGAATGGGGTATATTTACAAATTAGACTTGATGGCTTCTTTGCCCCTCAGACACTGCACTGTCCCTATCCAGCTTCCCACAAAATGAAATGCCTCCACTGAATCCAAGCAGGCAGGCAAGAATGCCAAGAGGAGCTGTCAGCACTGCTTGGTTTCTCTAGGAAATTGTATGTGAAGCACAGGGCACACACCCTGCACTGCTGCAGGCAGGTGTGGAGCTGTGCCAGTTCACATCCCAGTCTGGCTGCAGCCAGCTTGCTGCTTGATTTACTTCCCCTAAATCTTGGCCCCCAAAGGCCTTTGCTGATTGACATCAGCTTTCTAAGTGTGTCCCACACTTTTATGTGGGAAGGAAGGAAGATTTGTAAGACTTTCCCCCTCTATTACCATCTCCTGACTGCTCTCTTGGAAAACCAGCACAATCCTGTACATTAAAAGCAGAGTGGGGGGGGGAGGTGAAATTTATGAAAATAGAAGGGGGTAGGAAGGCAGCTAGAGTCAAACCTGCTATGCTGGGAATGGGGAGGACATAAAAGAAAGATAAAACTGGTGTGTTAATTCAGCCATCCCAGACAGATATTCTCTAGTACAGGCATTGAAGAGCTGCTGGGAGAGTCAATCAAGGTCTCAAGGTTGTCGTGTCTTATCTGTTAGTCATGAGTTTTCAACACAGTGTTGTTTTCTACTGAAACTGGTATATATGGGTTCCAGTCTCTGTTCCAAAATGCTTAAGGACCACTAAGATGTGTGTTAAACAATACATATATGGTTTAACACACATCTTACTGATCCTTTACGCATACAAGCCTATACATCAATTGAAACAGCCTGGAGAAAGGGACATCCTACTCACTTTTAAACCATGATCTCAAAGTCCAAACCTCACCTGATTGACTCCCCTCCCTTCCCATAGAGCAGTGGAGCTCACTGAGATCTCATCCCAGCTCCCAGTAAACCTTTGCAGGCACTGATTTGAACAGTGGAGGCAGAGGAGACTGAATGTATCCCACTGCCACTGCAAAGCCCTTCAGCACCCTGGACAAGAAGAGCAGCTTCACTCTCTCCTGACACCCCTTCAACAGCCAAAGCTCTGGGCAGCATCCTCTGCTCCTTCCAGTGCATGCTGCATGATCCACAACTGGGAATGCACAAGCCTGTATGGGAATGCACACACACTGAAGAGGCAGCTTGTATCCTGATAGCAAAACAAAAATCAAAAAAATAATAATAATCTCACTGAACATCACTGTTTTTTTTCTGCTAGAGCCCCAGTGTATCGTTACAGGGACAATGACACATGGTGGGATTCAACAAGTCTATCAACCTCTCCTATCCCCTCCTACATTCCTGCATTTACAACCAAAGGCAGCACAGAGCTGAAGCTGAATTCCCCCAGTCCTTTCTCCTGATGACTCCTTCCTACCCCTGTTAGGGCATCCTTCCTATTCCTTGCCTAGTCAGGACCTCCGTGGCACTTCTTTAGCTCCTCACATCAATTTTCTGACATTCCCTCCCAAGAGATGGTTTTACCTATCTCAGGCTTTCCCTGGCATTACACACCCAGCAAGGGAGAGCCAGAGGGAAGGATCCAGAGCAGCTGCTGGCTAACTCTGTGTTAGAGTGCCTCAGAGAGCTAGTATGAGCATCCTGTACAACACAGCCCCCTGATGCACAGAAACATGGAAGGGCAGTGAGCTTTTTGGGTCAGATATTTCTACAGTGCTCAAAGACTACAGTCTTTGACTGTAGTCAAAGTGACTACTTATACTTTTGGCCTGTAAGCATGTGATAAAAGCTCAAAAATTGTCACAAATTCTTTTCTGTAAGGCAGACAGCAGGACAAAGCGGGAAAGATAGCCACAAACTAAATAAACATTAAAGATGAAATTAAATCTTTCACACCCTGGAGAAGCCAACTGTAAAACAAGAAGTGCCACACTGTAGGTCTAAATTCTTTCTTTAACTTACTGGGAGGAAGGTGAGTTCTCAGGTAAGAAAAGGAGCACAATGTGCACAATTTAGCTCCTTATTAAATATGGCAATTCACTGCTTTGAAACAGCTATTGTGAGAATGTGGATCTACAGTGGTCACAACCTAATGGATCACAGCCATTCCTCTCTGTGGACACACACATTAGAGAGCTGGGGAATTACAGCTTGGAAATTCCTTTCAGGCCTGGATTTCTCCTGACTCTCAGCTCCATTCCCAGGCTGCCAAGCTGACTGCAGCTTCAGTTAGGGAGGAGTCTCCCAGGGTGACAACACGGTGACAAACAGAGTGGAATTCATCACCAACATTAACCCCTGGTGTCTTTGCCGTGGGACACATCCTGAGGTGCTGCCCCAAGGATGTTTTTCCCAATTGTCCAATGAGCTCCTGTCCTGTCCTGGCTGCACTAACACACTTTAAATCCGGGCTGTCTGTACAATAAATTCGCCTTTTTTCCCCAAAGAGCTCCGTGTGTGTTGCTGTCCTTTCTCTCTCTTTGCAGTGCAGTAACCACACCTCTCTGCCTGGCCTAAGAGCATATTGTGTACAAACTGTTAGATCCAGACAGCTCATAAGTAGCAACTACTCAACTACCTCAAATCATGCTCTTGAATGTTGCCATGTTCTACTAATTTTATTATCATAAAGGGCAAAAATAAAACAATACTAGAAACATCAAAAGGCCTTGAAAGTGCTGCAGGAGACACACAAACATTTTACTCTCAGACATGTTACAGCTACATGAATACTTCCCAAGTGCCATAGTTCAAATAAAAATATATTCATACAAATTTAAAAAAAAAAATACAATTTATATACACACACCATGGAATTAGCTTACATCATTTCATAACAAAAAACAGTGCAAAAAAAACCCCAAAAAACCAAACAAATGGAAAGGTAAGTTGCTACCACTGGAATTGTTCACAGTAATTAATAATTCAAAACTGCATAATTAACACTGCACAGGAAACCACGAGGCAAGGGAGAAGGCCCCAGACTAAGCCCCTAACCTTGCCATCAGAACTAACCCAGTTCTGGGTTATTTTTCCCTTAGTGTTGCTCTGTTAAAATGTTACAGGCACCTGTGTTAGAGTAAGTTTCTTGGTAAATCACCTAGCAACCAGAGCCAGGGTAGAAGCAGTGTGTTGTAACAAAGGAATTAAGTAACCAAAGTGTGATTCAACACAAGCCCCCTGGCATCAGTCCTCATCAGAAGGGAAATGCTGCATCTCCAAATGTCAGATGAACTTGCAATTCCTTTTATGCAGGCTACAGAACAGTAACTGCACACTGAGATTTCCCTTTAAAGCAGCTGACAGGGTCCCCCATCATCCTCACTGAAAAGTTCTTTACTAAAAGAATGAAAGGGTGTGTTTTCCAGCTGAAACATTTCAATAAGATGCCCAGGCAGAGCAGACAGTGCTGCCAATAGGTTGAAGGCAAAGTGCTTCTCATAGGGAAGCATCTGGTGCCCAGAAAAACCTTAACAAGATTCTCCAGCCTGACTTGTCTGGATTGCCCAACTCCAGCCTCAACAGCAATGACAAAGACATCCTGCAGCAAAATACCCTGCTGTTTGTGTACAGAAATAAAACAGGACCGGCTCAAGGCAAACAACCTAAGGAGCCTTATTCACTGCAGGAGGAGAAGGAACCTTCCCTTCCACACTCATGCAACATGAGCAAGAGGAAAAACATTTGTCATGGGGAGACACAGGACATTCTTGACAGGTGTTCTAACAGTACAGGATTGCCAATTCCACATGAATGATCTGAAATCCCACAAAAACAGGATTTCTGTGATTCGGAACTACTCAGAAGCACAGATCCTTTGAATGAAAGGCAGCCTAACATAAGCATATTTCAATCCTAGAGTCCAGCTTCAGGGAGTGCAAATGGGCACTGGAAGTTTCCTGGGACAGCTCAGTGGAAGACCAGAGCTCAGGGAACACAGGCATTTTAGACAACACCTGCAGAGACTATCCAGACAGATCAAACATCCTTACTCTACTTACAGGGAAAGAACTTGCAAATCAAGAGCAGTAGCTGATGCCAACTTCTATGCTCTAAGGAAATATAGAAAAATCACCAAAGTCTTCTGCCTTTCTTCTGTCCCAATTCCCACCTAGCCAGCTCCTTATGGCAGACAACAGGTTAACTGGAGGGCTCAGAGGCTTTGGAGCTTTTCTGGAATACATTCCCTATGTAACTTGTCCCAGTAGCTTGGCTAAGAGAATGCTCTGTGCTTTATCAAGCCAATCAGCTCTGCAGTCCCTGAGGCACAGCACTGGCTTCCCACTAAGGGTTATCTGCACAGAGAACTCAGGAGGGCAGGTGCCTGCCGGAACAATACAGGTGCTGGCCAGGATGGTCCCTGCTAAAGCACTGAACTGGCTGCAACTGGCTCCTAAGGGCTGATTTTACCCTTAAGAGATTGTTGCAGTTGCAAACACTATCCCAAACATTTTTAGAGCACAGAAAACCTCACATATCACCTGCAGGAGATCCTGCCTTAGTCACCAGCACCAAGTATCCCTCCTTACAGCAGCTCCTCTCATGACACACAGGTAATTCAACCAAGCCCGGAGACCATCAGTTCTATTTGCCTCTAGAAAGCAACACTTCTCCATGCTCTGAGGATGTGGAATTCCCTGGACTCTGACTCCAGCTGGGAAGGTGCCCCAGGCTCTCATTGTTTGAGCAGTGCAAGAACAAAGTGCCTACAATTGCAAAGAAATGCAGGAATGTCAAAGTGGAGTGCCACCAAGCATCTTAGAAGAGACTCTTACAGGGAGATAATTGCAACAGTTAGCAGGAAAGAGATGTCCCTTCTCTGAGATGCTGTGCAAATGCATTAAATATTTATAAACTCAAACAGTATTGAAATGTAACCATTTTGAACTCCAAATCTGCTGACAAAAGTCTGCTGTCAAAAACATCACAGCAGAAACATTTCCCCATGAAAGAAGGGGAGAAATTAAGAACAAATGAAGCCAGAGTGAAAAAAACAGAGGCAAAGGGGAACACTTGCAAAGACAGTTTCCAAAATGCTGCATTTTTAAGTACTGGTTTTAAAAGAAACCATCCTCCAGAGCAGCTATTTGATATCTGCAAACTTCAGCATCTCCTCTCAGCAACTCCCTTCTCACACAAATAAGGCAACAGTTGCAGGAATAAAGGGAGGAAGAGGAAAAGGGAGTCATACAGAAGGAAGGGAAAGATGCTGCAGTTCTTTGCTTAAGACATAGTGGAGGGAAATGGTTCTTTTTCCAAATTCTTTGGAAAACCCCAAAACAAAATGGCAGAACACGCAGTGTCAGGACATCTGATGGAAGGAGATAACTGGGGGACAGGGGAAGAAAACACCTGGATCAAGAGTTGTCAAACCAAGTGCCTGAGGCTAATCAACAGCTCTGGGCTCAGGCAGCTCCTCTAATTCTCTGGCTAGCAAGATGTTTTCCAGTTCCCCAGGCTTGATATGCATGTGAGAAGCCAAAGGGTAAGACTTGGGCCCTGTGTGGCCCAAGCAGAACAGGAGCATGTGTGCAGGCTTGGAGGAGGGAGGAAGCCACACTGACAGAGGGGCAGGGCCATCAAATGGTCTGATAGTGTTGTCTCAGTCTCGCCTGCAGGAATTCATGGGTCAGGTTGTGCCGAGTGATTATCCCAACAACCTTAAAGAGGAAGAAAAGAGAAAGGAAAAGTACAAGTCAGTATCAGAGATGTGCCACTACAAGACATCCATAATAAAGTGGTCATTCTTTTCAACACCCCAAAAAGAGGCAACCTGAAAGCAGCTCTTGAGCTAGGCTGAGTTAGAGTGGATTCAAGCTGCAATTCACAGAAACAATGTCCCTCCCTCTGCCAACACTTACTCTCCAGGCAAGAATGCTGATTTAACTGCACCCAAACAAACAGCTTAACCATTGCTGTGGTGTCTGACACCAGCAGGAGCCTCTGCCTAGGAAGGAAAATCCTTTCCATGTCAGATGGCATAAGCATGTAAAATCCTGCAGGAAGTAAAAACGTCAATTGGAAATAAAGCTCTTCACTCAAGACATTTCTGGTATTCCACGTGGAATGACTTCAGATAGCTCCTATCAGATACACTCAAGGAAGCTCTAAAGGCCAAAACAGAGAAATGAAGACCAGCTAAGAGGTTACTGCACACTGCCAGGTGACAAAAGGGACCCTCTCCCAGCCTGATGTGGATGCAGCCAAACCACCCATTTCAGCTGGTGAAACATCTCACTGATTTTACTCACTGAAAGACTTTAGAACTAGGCTGCTCTCTAGTACTTCAAGAGCATCTTGTACTAAAATGGAACAAGCCAACATCTCTTGTTTGCATCTCACAGGTCCTGCAGAGTCTAACTATGGGGAACCCTGAGGCAGCAAAAGCAGTGCTGCCTCACACAGACCGGGTCAGGTTTAAGGGAAAGAGTTTCTCATTGTGGTTATAGGAGGCTGCTGACATCTATTGACTGCTCCTAAGCATTGTAGACAGCAAAGAGATAAGGACACTGAGGCAAGCACAGACCATTCCAACACTCCTTTGCTTTGCTGCTCCTGTGAATAGGAACAGAATACAGCTCCCTTCCTACAGGAAAAAATCTTGCCCCAACATACAGGACATTTTTCTCTTGGCCTTGAATAAAGCTGTGAAAGGAAAGGCAAATTAGTGGCCTCTGATGAGCTCAAGGCCTCTCAACAGATACAAAAATGGGAGAGTTTCTATAGGCTGCACACCTGAGACAGGAGAGCTGCATGTCCTGCTCTTTGCAGGTAAAGGGGAAGCAGGCTAGGACATGAAAGATGGCAACAAAGTCACAGTAATCAAGCCTTCGGGGCCCTAAAAAAATCACATTCTGATCTCTTTAAAGCATTTCTGTTTGATGTTGAAAGAAATCTTAATTATCCCAAAGATGGAAAACGTTGCACAAACACTGTGCCTTATGTGGCTCAGCTAAGACAAGACAAGGACTCACCTCTCCAACTGCATTCACAACAGGTAAATGCCTGAGTCCCATTGTCCTGAACAGGTTGAAGACTTGTGACACATGGGTGTTTGGAGAGACAGTAAAGGGTGATGGGTTCATGTATGGGGTGACATCCTAAGAAATAAAAACAATCATGTTATTTACAAGAGGCATTTTCACTGTCTCTGGGAATCACTAACAAGCAATTCCTACAAGTCCTCCATTGCACTAATGCCCAGACAGAGTATTTGACTGTGGTCATCTTCTACTTCTGTGCAAATATGACATTATTTTGGTTTGGTTTGTTGAGAAGTTAAAGTGGACAGGCAGCACCTTATTCTAGAAGTAAAGCACCAATGGACACTGTTACCTCATAGAAGGGATTTTCACATGCAGAGAAGGCTGAGTGCTTGAGGAACACAGGATGTTGGTCACTACACCAAAGAATGTATTAAACATGCTCTCAATGTTTTTTAAAGGCTTTGGACAGCTCTAAGTATGTATCAGGAGACACTGTCACACTGCAGTGCATATCTTACCACTATCATACGAGGGTTCAGCAATGTGAGGTCCAGATCATGGATATCTGGATAACGAGGATAATCCTCTGACATCTCTGCATGGGACAGACGGGGCTGACTTGCACTCTGCAATGAAAAGAAATCCCACTGAACCCATGTGTCACCATTCCAGATAACACAGGGGCTGCAAGCAGCACTTAATTGACCCCCAGATCTCCTCCTCCCACACCCAAATATCCACCCTCTGCAGAGGGGCTGTTACCCAAACCTATGCAGGCCTTTAGCTGACATAAAATGGATCTGCTCCCCAACCTCAGACAAATCTACACTCGACATTGGAGGGCAGCAGGAAACCAGCCCTGTGGGAGCTGGGCCTCAGATACTCACTAATCTGTGATATAGCTGCTAAGACCTCAACACACAGCAGTAAAACACACAGTATATGCTGCTGGGTGCTCTATTTGTATTTAATATCTGCCTACTATTCTCCAGCTCTGCATATCTTTATTTCATATATTCATACCCTATATTGTCCATATCTTTATGCAACAAACATATCTGCTGTGTTACTTTCTAAACAGTGTCTGTCCTTTTCCTGGGGATATTTCCAATTTCCTTTACTCTAAGAGCTGCAAGGGAGAATTCACATTACCTGTCTGCAAGTTTTAAAACACACATGCATCCCTTAAAGTGCAAAAATAGATATATTCTTTTTGGCAGCCCATGAATATTGCTCCCAAGCTCCTCAGCTGAGAAGGCAGGGATGTCTCTGCTGCAGTTCCTGAACAGCAGCACTCACCGACTGGCTCTCGGAGTAGCAAACCCCCCGGTCAAGAAGGGTGACCAGCTGTGAGCGCAGGATCAAGCCATGGAAGGTCAGGGGTCTGAAGCGTTCCTCCATGGTCCACTCCTCACTGGGAGACTGGTCAGGGTACAGGTTGGGGTAAGGAGTGTATCTGTAATGGATTTAACACCATGTGTTACAAGCTTCACATACCCCAACCCCAAAAGAGCAGCTACTTCAGCTCTTTGCAACCTCCTCCTGAACATTTCAGGGACTCTTGCTAGGGACAAGCAAGTCTTCACTCCACAAAAAAAAAAGTAGAGAGGGGTCAAGAGCCATTATGTGGTCAGAGCAGCAGAACGGGGCAGCCTCCTAACTCAATTTCAAATCACTTGCTATTAAAGCAATTTTCAGTGCCAGATTACTCAGACTTTAATAAAAGCTGAAGCATCTGGAAAAATGTCAGGGTAGGATGTCATTCTTAAAAGTCACAATCACTGACTTAGAAAATTATTCGCTAGACTGGGCTTCTGCTTGGAAGTAAGAGCAATGCAAGCCTGGTGACTCAGCCCAGTTACCAGAAAGGTTGTATCAGTATCTGGGCACCATGTCATCATCTGGGATGAGTGAGCTTTCCAGAGCTCTCACATTTTTGCAGACAAGAGAACATTGATTTCTACAGAGATCTTCCCAGGTACTCCATCCTCTCCAGGAAGTATGTCTGTATAGGAGTTTGAAGGAAATGTAAGAAGTTGGGACATAATCAACCCACTTGCCTGGGATTTGATCACAGGTGTGAGCCACAGCATTGGCTCCTCAGACCTGACAAATCACTTCTAAAACATGGATACCAGCACTGTTTCTGCTGACATACGGAAAGACAGAGACTGTATGAAACATTCTTTACAACACATCCCAACATATGGAAAAGCCCTGTTTCCATACATTTGTGCCTAGCAGGAGCTCACCTTCTCTCCAGCATCTGTTGCAGCAGATCCTCCTTTTCGGGAGGCTCCTCTGTTGCTATGTGCTCGTCACACATGTTACGCAGCTCACTTGAAGGGTAGGATTTCATGGACTGGCTACGCTTGCGCTGCTCTCCAGCTCGGGTGAGAATGCTGGATTTCTGGATACAACAAATCATTTTCAGATACTCACTAAGCAACTCAACAGTTATCCAAGAGTGACTGTGAACTACTAGATCACAGCTTTGTGCTACCACAAAACATGTTCATTAGCCACTGCTGCTACAGGACTTGCAAGAATAGCCAATATGACTGTGCAATTCAGTAACAAATCCAAATACTTCCATGTCTGTGCTAAACAGATTACTTTATCCTCTTAACTTTTGCCTCCAGGAATGCAACCCACTCTTTTGTCTCTACCATTATCCAGAGAATGAAATGAGATGGAGTTCTTAAAAGTTTTGTATTGCAGTAGGTGATTATCTCCAACCCGGATTCTGCCCAAAAGTCTAAATAACTAAAGCAAGGCCATTCTGTATGCAAAACAAAGCTCTCTTCTCTATCAAACAAGCAACTCTTTACCTTGAATTTGATGTTGTTACTTATCAGTTGATTTCCCTTCATGAACTCCCTCTCGTTGCCCCGGTTCTCTGTCACCACAGGGAAGGCGTGGTGGACAGTGGTGCGCAGGATGCTGACCAGGGACTGGATCCGCGTGTGTGGATACACGTACGTCAGGTTGGGCTCCATGATGTCACTGGCCCGTAGTCTGAAGAAACAGAAATCCAAGAGTGCTGCATGCATCACATCAGTGACAGAAGGCTGGTGATGAACAAACAAACCAGTCCCTAAACAAGATCCTGAAGGAGTCTGCTGCAGTTAAGCTCTGCTAGCTCCTTTTGCCTGTGTGCTCACCTTCACTGTGGTATCAGTAGTGATGGCATGCCTGATTTTTTATTTTTTTTTATAACAAAACATTGTATCAATGATGCACTAGGGGAAAGGTACAATGTTCTAACTTAGAATAAAGTTTCTAAACACTACTGTGAAGAGAAAACAGGTGGAAAGAAGATGACATTCCACAAGAAGCAAAGTCCAATGGAATGTTTTCACAAAGTTCTTGCTGAACCTCCCAAATCCACCCTGCAGATTTCCATCCACCCACCCCCTCAGAAAGGGCTTCAACATCTCTTTCCTGCTGCAGGCCTGGTGCACAACTCCTTTCACAGCAGCTCTCACAGCTGCTCCTCAGAGCAACTAGGTTTGCTGGAGATGAAGCATCATCCCCCTGCATTAAAGCATGTCTGAGCAAGAATCCCCACCACAAACTCTAAACCAGTCTGGCCAAGAGGGGCAGCCTTACTTATCCATTTCCACCCCAGTTTCCCACTCCAGAAGAGGCACTCCTCGCAAGTTCACATGGATGTCATAGATGCCTTTGTTGAAAAAGTCTCCTGTCCACTTGGCTACCTGCATAGCAAACACAAGGTCTACTGAGTAGCTGCTCCAAGTACAAGACTCCTTGGCTTATGAAAGCCCTGAAAGTAACAAAGATTCAGGGCCAGCACATGTTCAAGCAGTCTGCAGCAAGCCAGAGCTAAGGCCCTGCACTCACCATGAGGGTGATCATTATGGGGAGCCCATAGGTGATCTCATTGGTGGACTCGATGAGGATGACAGTGAGGCTGATGGTCATACGGACCACTCCTCCCAGGAACGCCGCTGCCCCGATCAGTGCAAAGGTTCCTGAGTAGATGTGATCGAGGCCAATGTAACTAGAGCAAAGCACAGAGCCCTCAGATTAGAAAACCCTGCCTGAGAGCTCATGGTGCACCTGCAGCACACCCCTCACACACAGTTGATGCACCTTTTGAGGAGGTTGGCGACCAGGCGTCCGAAGGCTGCCCCACAAAGCAGTGATGGTACAAACAGACCACTGGGCACAGAGATCCCATATGTCCAGCAGGAGAGTAAGAAATAGAGAAGGAAGAACAGGGATAGTGTGACTGGGCTGAAAGTACCTGCAACACAAGAAGAATCATGACTAAAGAGGCACAGGTCTGTTCAAGATAGAGTTTTGCATCATCCACCCCTCAGCTCATAGGAGGCTCATCTCACAACAGCTACTGAGTCTCCCAGTCCAAACACACATGCAGACAATGAGTAAGTGAAAAGAGAGGAAAAGTAAGCCTTTCTTCCCATCAAGGAGATCTTCCCCAGTTGTACTAGCAGTCCTCCAGAGCCATAAAGGCCTGAAGGTGCTTCTAGCCTTGTGGTGCTGTTCCAGCTAAGAAGAAGCTCTGAAGCTTAAAGGTGGATGAGGCAATCTCCTAACTACTCACCATCCTGGTGGAAGAGCTGCAGGATAGCTGACTCCTGAGGGTTGAAGAAAAGTGTGGCCATGTCATTATACGTTTCATTTGGGCAAAAAAATGTTTTGATGCTTGAATTTACATCCTCTGATATATCCTAATGCAAAACACAAAAGACACAAAGGGTTAAAATTCACTGTCTCCTACGTTAGCCTTCGGGCAGAATGGGAATAACACTTCTGTTACTGTTAGTCACGTTTTGGGAAGTTCAGACCAAACATCAATAGCAGAGATGGGGCCTACAACATGAATGGGCTCCTTGACTCAGAGCCTGAGTTGTTTTGTACAAAAGCACAATGTTGCTTTCATTATTACCCTAAGCTCCTGTAACCCTCCACAGGCTCTCACTGCATTTCTGTTATGTACTGCACACTGTCAGTAAAAAAGCTCATTACATGCAGGGTGAACAATATGACAGAGAATAAAATCACATAAGGATCCCTCACCTGCAGGCTCAGGGTGTCATTGCCACTGTGCCTGCTGGAAGACATCTGCCGGCATTCCCCCAGAACCATGGAGGCTACAAAGACCACGACAGTGGTGGTCAATGACACAAGCAAGCTCTCCAAGACTCTGAAAGACACAACAGAAACCATACACTGAAGCCACACTCAGCACTGTAACCTAGTCCCAGCTCTGCAAATGACTTTGATAAGGCTGCAAAAAGCAGCAGTCACCATAGCTTAGCATCAGAACAAAGGACACTGCAAATCAAGTTGAATTATGACTTGGTTCCCAGGGATTGCCTTAGCTCCCCTTTTCAAATGCTTGCCCCAAAAAGAAGCTATTTCTACCCAGAGAACACACAGCAGTCACACATGAAAAGCCCCAGGGTTCAGTAATGAGGCTGTTCACATCAAAACAATGCTCTGTACATCCTTACAGGGTAAAAGAGTAGATAGGACTGGGCAGGATGATGCACAGTCTCTCAATCTCTTTTCTAACTGCTGAAATACACTTCTTTTCAAACCTGGCCTTTGTGCTTAGGAGCTGTCTAGAGCAAACAAACAGCTACTTTCAGAATAACACAGAAGTTCCCTCTCTAAATAGCAGAGATATTATGGATTTAATTAACCAACATTATTTTAAAAAGTGAGATCAGCTGTTCCTTCCACATCATTTTGGACAAGGACACAAAAAAATCCTGCTTGGAGACAAAGCTCTGGTTTATTCAGCCTTTAGGATAAAGAGCTCTCTCTACTGCCCTTATAAGAGAGATTGCAATTCTCTCTGTACCATCAAAGTTATCAAAAAATTACAGGGACTATAACATTTGGTTTCTGGTGTTCAATTTTAAGTTCTATAGAGGCTTCATTTTGTAATTTTTAAAATAACCAGTCTAGGACTTCCTCCAGCCCTACTCACAGGGTCTTCTAGACTGATGCTTTTGATTTGGGAGCAGAGACCCCCTGTACAAACTCAAGAGAGCACAAATATACCTGACCAGCTTTGGCTTGGGATGCACATTGCGCATGCGGTACTTGGCAAGTCTCTTGTTCAGGCAGTTAAAGGTGGCTCCAAGAAGGCCTCCTACAATCCCCATCAGAATGAAGAAGCCCAAGTCCACAGCTGTCCAGAGGTGGCATTTCTTATCAGACTCAGAGCACTGTGCAGAAAGTGTAAAAAAACAAAAAGCAAAACAGTAGTTGCTGCAATTTCCTACCAACACTTATATCTCCACAGCTAGAGATTTTGAGTAGCTAAGATCAAAGGGGAACAATTCTGTCTGAGGGTATCAATGTATTGCAGCTAAGTATCAAGTGCCTTCAACTGAAATACAAGCATGTGTCAAAAGAAACCTCCAAACAAACAGACAGAAGCACAGCACTAACAAGAGACTGGAGAGTGGGGAAATAACAATAAATCTTACCTTAAACTCCCCGAAGTTCAGCAGCCCAGGGAGCTGGAAAGATCCCCAGCTTCCAAACTGAATCCCAGAGCGGAAAAAATTTAGGGTGAAGGTGGCAGCCATGGAACAGAAAAGCTGTGGAAGTAGGAGAAAAAAAAAAGGGGGGGGAAGCAAAGGTTCCCAAAATTAGGATTAGCACAGTCTGTTCTTCCTTGACACTTATGCCTGGGGAAAAGAACTGACAATGGAAGGGATCAAAGTGCAGAGAGCCCAGGCAGAAAAGCCCTCTCTCCCAGGTACACTAAATCTGCTGCCTAGAGCTGTTCTACAGATCCAGGTAATACCAGGCTCATCTCTGCCCTTGAGCCGTAGTAGTTCTGGAACACTGACAGAGCAGGCAACCTCCCTCCTACCAAGACAGCTCAGGAAGAGACAGGATAATCTGAATGTCCTCATGGGCAAGCCCTGCCAAGGGGAGCCCTCTTCTCAAGGAAGAGACACACAGAGTCAGAATCATCACTCACCACTTTCCATGTAAGTCCCTGGTTCCAGAAGGAGGAACCTTCTTCCAAACTAAAAAGAGTGCCTCCAATTGGGGCTCCAAAGGCAGCTGCAACCCCTGCAGCGGCTCCAGCAGATACAAAATCCCTTTTATCCCTGAAATAAAGAGAAAAACAACCTCAGTTTAGCAAAGCTCTGGAGACCTTAGGTTCTGCAAAGCAAGAGATCATCCCCATTTATGGATATTTCCCAGGGATTCAGGAATGAGAACTAGGAGCAAAGCTGGCCATGGCAGACACTGCCATCTGCTCATTAAGCTGCAGCATTGTGCTCTTTCTGTAGAGCACAAACACAGAGCAGAATTCTGGTACTACACAACTGCCCAGTGTGTGAGGAACCACCCCAAACCATGGACTCCAGCATCACCTGAAAGACTTACAGAGACAAAAGGGTAAGAATTCGTTCACATTCAAGAGACCTAGCCTTCTCTTAAGTAAATCCTAATCATAAGGGGTGAGTAACTCAGCTTTCCACATTAAGGGTTTGAAATGGGCAGAGATCTGCTGAGCAGCACAAGAGAGCATCTGTGAACATGAAGACTGGAGCAGCTTGGAAGAGTGACATCCTGGGGTTGCCTTGCTGCAGAATGAAACTGCAGGACACCAGAAAGAAATTGATAAAACCACTGACTGGTTCACCCCAGCCTGCAACCCTCCTCCCAAGGAAGTCTGCTCACTCATCCTCCTCTCCCCTCCTCCACATCCTGGGTACAGTACCTGTCACTGCGGAAATAGGGAAAGTTAAATTGGATCTTCCTCAAAGAGATGCTCTGGAACTACAAACAAAGTAAAGATTTAGAAACACAGGAGATGGAAACTTGCTCTTACAAAGCAGTGTCTTGAGCAGGACAGTGACTCAGGCCAGCACTAACCTGTGGCAAGCCTGCACCCACGACAGCACCACTGTGAATCATTGGACCCTCCTTCCCGACAAAAAGACCTGGAAAAGCAGGGCTCATGAGGGAACACACTCTCCCCACCGTCATCCTCCCTTGCTGACAAAGCCAGACCAGCTCACCATTCCCATGCCATGGCACAGCTCTCTGTGCTGAGCCTGCAACTCCTCACAGAGAAGTGCTCACCTCCTGCCCCCTCAACAACCCCAAATGTTTGTGAAGACTTGCCCAGATTCCACAGATTCTGCACTCCAAGTGGGTGAAATCATTGAAAAACAACTGTTACAAGGACTCTGAACTCTCTGGGTTATTCTGCCCTGCTGCCTTCAGGCTGCTCATGACAATGTGTCCTGGAACATTCTCAGGTCTCTCTCTCGGATTCTGCCACAAAGAGTCACATCTGACTAGTTCACTCAGAAAATCATCTCTTTCCCTGATAGTCCTGATCCTTCTGTTTATTCTCTACTCTATAAACGCGCTCAGGGCTCGTGACTCTGCTCCAAATCACCAAAATTATTTTATTGGAAAGGCAGAGCCTTCTGTGCCCTATGTAATTTTTCCCTTTTACTGACTCCTTCCCCCAACAAGATCAACACACCAGAGCCCTCCTTACCTCCTGCCACACTGAAGAGCACTCCTGTAGCTTTGCACACCACTGTCCGCAGACGCACAACCCCTGGAACCTTCACTCCATTGAGGTAGCACTTAATCTCAGGAATTCCTGACCCAGCTGCTACAGGCTGTGGGAAAGAAACACTGATGCTGTGGTGCACTGATGTTATACCTCACCAACAACATCTCATCAGAGAGCAAGGGACCAAGAGACCCTGCTTAGCTAAATCAAATAGCACTGTGCAGCTATTTTGATGTTTTGGGGCAGAAAGTGTTTCTACCAAGGATATTTCATATCAAGGACCTGTGTGAGAGGAAAGGAAGGTTGTGTAAGGAGCAGCAATGGATCGAAGTCTTACTTGGATCAGGACCAGAAGACTGGCAAGAAAAACAAAGGTCAGGTTGAACCCCAGCAGCTCCAACAAGGACAGTGCAAGGCAGCCTTTCTCAGTGCATTCCTCCACCGCTGCAGGGATGGTCAAGGAAAACAACATTCCCCACGCCAACACACAATCACTTGGTAATATCTGGGCCTCCCACTGGCATCAAGAGCCAAGCCTGTGCTTCCTAATCCATCCAGAGCAGCTAACACAACCTGTCAGAAAGCCAGGCTTCCTTTTCAAAGCTCAACACTGAATTAGGAGGAAGAGAAACCTCTCATTCTTTCTTATGTACCTGATATTGGAAACATTTCTTGGTTTCAAGGGCAGAATTACATAAGCAAGTCAGAAACTTGCTTAATCATGAACAACATGCCCGATGGCAGAACTGTGAGAGTCAGCTGTTCTGAGCAAAACATGGGAACAGAAAGGAAAAGGTCACTTGAGTCTAGCAAGGCCCAAGGTAAAAGATACAGCTTTGTACCACCTGAAACTTGAGGTGGGTAAAGAGCCGCACGAAGAAATCCACAAAGAGGCCCACCTGGGAAAAAGAAGACAATCACCATCAGGAATTTCTACATACAAATAATGAAGACCACCCTCTAGTTAGTCCTACCAGAAATATGAACACAGAGGAGAAGAGAAGATGAAGAAGACAAAAGAAAGCTTTGGAAACTCAGATTTCTTTCCTCTCTCTCACTGGGATAGATCCATCCTAGAATTATTCCTGAAGAGATGCACTTCTGCATCTGATTAGTACCCATTAAAGTACTAATCTGGCAGTACTTTTAACACCTTCAACATACTTAAGGGTATAGAAGAAAACTGGTATTTAATTGAAACATACAGTCAGCTAAGCTCATTTTCACAGTTCAGCCATAAATTGTCATCCTTTTTTATTAAGTCGTTTGCTTTGGGCAAGTTTTCTTGTATGCCAAATTAAAGGATTTGTCAGACTACTTTACAAAGAAAATCCAGCAAGTTCTGGAAAAAAACCAAAAAAAAAACCTTCTTGAAAAACAGTCTATAATGACATGCTATAATTCCTAAAAGACAACTCCACCTAAGCTCTCATCACCATTAAAGAGAATGCTTACTCTTCTTTACTCTTTAGCCATTACTTCTGCTTAGTCTCCTGAATTTTCCTAATTCCCCAAACAGCATAATCCTTACCAGTCCTGTACAGACTCCAATAGCAAAAACCAGCACCCACTTCACTGCTTCGTATCTTTGGACTTTCTGTTTGGAAAGAGGATTGAAAAAAAAAAAAAGTAAAATGAAAGCAACACAGAAAGAGGGATTTTCTGGAAGGTAGGTTTAGACTCCACAGCTCAAAAGCCAGAGAGATAAATCCACATAAGATTGTGATAACAGCAAACTGAAAATAGGAAACTGAAAGACTCAACATCTCGCTCACTTTAAATCTGAGGATCACAAGAGATGCTGGGAGCTATAGTCTCCAAATCACCACAATATTTTTGTTTGTTATAGAGAAACCGAGAGAACACATAGAATTTCTGTCATAAAGAAGGAAAAATAAACTTCCTGCAATGGAGCATATTTAGAATCACAGAATGATCTGGGTTGGAAGGGACCTTAAAGCTCATCTCATTCCACCTCCCTGCCATGGCCAGGAACATGTTCTCCTTCCAGGTTGGTCAAAGCCACATCCAAAAAGGCTTTGAACACTTCCAATCCACAGTTTCTCAGGATGATTTCCACTGTTTTAGCTTATGAGAGAACAAGATCCTACCTTGTTGTCCATGCTCTCCAAAATTTCCAAGTATGGGTCATTGATACAGCGATCATAATCCAAGCTCTGAAATGCCAAAAGGTCAATTTAGGAGAATCAGCTGTAACAGGTTGTGAAAAAAATTATGTCTAGAAGACCTTGTTAAAAACTACATAAGTCATTACTACCCCCACAGTAGATTTTGTAGGGGAAAATACTCCCGGAAACAAGTTTAATATTTCTATCAGTCAGACCCTGAAAATCACAAAGTGAAAGAACAGAACAATTTCACTGCCCAAGCTGAGAAAGACAATGAAACAAACAGAAGCACAACTGATTTATATAACTTTATATTAGAGAAGTCACATTGTACAGTTTTAGACTTCAAGTGTCTCCACTTTGACAGTGCAGAGGATAACACTGGATCTTTATATTCACTCTCTCACTGCAACAGGAACACTAGCTAGAACTCCTCTCCAGATGAACAGTATCAATTCTTCAGGTTATCAGAGCAGAGAGTTAACAGCAGTAATTTCCCAATCACACCCACAAAACTCCACTAGTTCTACCCACATCTTCACCTTTTCAAGCCAAGCAGTAACTGGGCTGGTGGCACCCATACTGACAGCAACTGCTCTAAATACTTCAGGGCCACCATATAGTGATGCAAAAAGCAAACACCTCCTGTAAGCAGCAGAATGTGATATATGGGAAGATCTGCTGTGAGCCAGCATGACAATATAGACAGCAGAAAGGCAACTGTGACCAAGCAGCTACAGATACTTTCTACAGTCACCAGAAAGCAAGGCCTCCAAAGCCTGAAAATCTCAAATTGAAGAAATGGGAAAATGCACCAGACGCTGAAAATGAATTTTCTCAACAGGAGTCTGATTTAAGATCAGACATTCCACCTACTTACAGGGCTTTATCCCAGAAACATACAAAGATGAGGAATAGTTCTTTGCAAGCACAGCATCTCTTGATATTTCTGCTAATGTCAATGCAATCTAATGACCCATATTGAGTATCTGCCCCGTTACAAACTCTAACAGATCAAAACCTGTCTGCAGGTCTTATCACATTAATATCAGAAGTTGCTATTAGTTATTTCCCCACCTCATAGTCTTTGCGTGGAAGGATCTCATCCTCCTCTTCATGAGTTTCTCCTAGGATCGTCTGCAAGACAAATTCAGGAAAGGAAAATCATGACAGGAATGAACACATCTACAGCTGTTCATGAACACTGGTAGCAAAGCCAAAATTACAGAAGTCCTATACCACTGTTGCTTATAAATTGAGTGTGTGGATTACCAGACTACCACTTACTTTGCAGTAATGCCAAAGGGTCTTACCTCAGGGCCAGGACACACATCACTTCTATAGAGGAGATCCCGATAGCAAAGCCCTAACCCACAGCCCGTTTCCTTCACAGCAACAGGTTACAGGGGAGCATAGGACATTAATTTTGAAGAGAGTACTCTGCTGGAGTCAGAGAGAACCCTTGCCGGCATCACTCCCCCTCATAGCAGCGGCTTCATGGGCTGGGATACGAGGCCCAGACAAAGAATGCGGCCCGGGATAGGGACAGCACCGGCGGTGAAGCACCAGGCCCGGCAGCAAACCGGGCAGGAACGAACATCGGATGAGAGACCGGTCCAGGAACAGCACCTGAGCTGCCGACACCGGGCCTTGAGGCGCTGGGCCAACACTACAGCACCGCTCCCCGCCCGCCCTCAGGCGCTCCCCAGAGCCGAGTGGGGCCGGGCCGAGACCGGGGGTGAAGGGGCTCCGCCGGCACGCACGAGTCCGGAGGGATGGGGATCAGGGGGCGGCTGGGGGAGCGCGGGGCGATGGCCGTACCAGCTCCTCGGGGGTGCGGCTCTCCCGCTCGCCGCAGCAGCAGCAGCAGCACAGCCTGGCCCCGCACCCGCACCGCGCCATCTTCCGCCGCCGACCCCGCCCCGCCCGCCCCGCCGCGCGTCACTCCGCGCGCCGGCCCCGCCCTGCCCGGCCACGGCCCCGCAGCCCTCACGGCATGGCCGCGTCCCGCAGCCCCGCTGAGCCTCGCCTGCACATGGCCGCGCTCCCATAACAGAGCCCCGACCGCGCCCCCGCCTTGTCGCGCCCCCGTGCCTTGCCGGCAGCGTTCCCGCAGGCCGCGTCCACCCGCTCTGGCCGCACCCCCGAGCCTTCGTCCGGCCCCGCCACCGCAGCTCCGCCTCGCGGCGCCATGTCCACTGAGGGCAGCCGCGGGGCCCCACATGACCCGCCCGGCCGCGGCCGCCCTTAAAGTGCGGCGGGCGGGCAGCCCAGGCAGCGCCCGGCATCAGCCGCAGGTGAGCGGGGCCCGGGAACGGGGGTCCTATCGCTGCCCCAGCGCTGGGCATTCCCCGCGGCGGGTCTGGCTGCTCCTGGCCGGGCCCTGCTCGTGACGGGGTCAGCTGAGGTGAAGGGGCGATCGAGCTGCAGTGATCTGCCTGGCCCCGACCCTCCAGACCACAGGTGCTGCTGTTCCCCTTCTCCCCTCCGGCCCTTCCCGTTGGCTGTCCCCAAGCCGAGCCGCTGCCCCATCAGCCGTTCCGACAGACGGTGGATGCAGCCGCGGGCCCCGGGGTTGCCCGCCCGGCTGTCAGCCTGATGCTGTTGCCCTGGAGCAGGCCCGCGTAGTGTGTGCACCCTGTGGGAAGCGTGCACCTGGTGCAGCCGAGTTTAGTCTTGAAGGTAAAGCTGAGCTTAGGGGGATGCAGACTACACGCTCTGTGTGTTGGTGTCAGCTCAGGCTGGAAGGAGTTTGACTAACCCCAGCATCATAAAAACACAGCTGGTACATCCATCCTGAGCATCAGCAATGTGGTAAGCAATAGATCTTTGAGCTCTGCAATATGACAAAAACGGGAGCAGGAGTGTTAACAGGTGTTAAAGATTGTCTTTGGTGCTGTTCTTGTTGTTCAGGCTTATCTTTTTTCTCTTTGCAATAACTAGCATTATCTGCCAGCAAATCTGTGATGCGTATCATGGTAAGGAAATTGTTCCAAATGCTGCCTGTAGACAAAAATCTAAGTGAGCCCTTCTCATGTCTTCATTATTTGATATTGCTAGTAAGTTAAGGACCTTTCCTCAACAGCAAGTCTCATAGAGCCACAAAGATGTTAACACTTTTTCCATGTGATGGGTGTTAAATCTCAAATCAGAAAACAAAGCTCCTTTGATTTGCCTACAGTGCTGTGCCATGCTTCCTAGGAATGAGATGTTGGGAGTTGACAGCACGTGATTGTGAGCTACTAACTTGATCACCAACGTGTGCTTGGGGATAATACTCCCAGATTAGTGCATGTGGATGTCAGGCAGAGTCCTCGGAGCTTGGTCAAGGCTGTGACTGTGCACCCAGTTGGGTTTGCTTCACTTGTCAGTAGGTCTGTGCTGTTGATTTTTACCACAGCTGCTATGTTGGTACACAAGAGATTTAAGGCTTCTGCTTCCCCTTGGAACAGAAGGCCAGCACTTCTTTCTCACATCTCCTGCCAGCTGGAGAGGTTCATCAGGTGGTAAAAGTAGACTTTCTCCCAAAGGGTTTTGCCTGATTGGCACCTCAAGTGTAAACAGTAGATGAGTTCAAAGTCTTCTTGGCTAAACTAAACCCACAGAGCTTATGATAAGAACTGAGAGTGTGCTGGCTCATGCAACTTCTTCCTCCAAAAAAGGCTCCAAAGTTATGTAATGCTTGGATAACATGCTGCTTCCCAGTGGCAATTTTAAGTTTTGGCAGGTACTAAAGCAAATAACACAGATTCAAATGTTGTGGTAGCTCTTCCTTAACTGTCTGTAATCCCTATCTCATTTTAAAGGCACAGGATGGGACATTTTGTGGAGCTAAGTGGAGTTGGGTATCCTAAACCTACTTGTACCACTGACTTGCAGTACTTGGCTTTCTGTAAAGCCAAGCAAGCACAGCTGATCTTGTTGCAAGGCAGTGAGATGAGGATGGTCCCTGCTGGCCTGGTTTCCAAGCAGCCACAATTGCTCACAAAGAGAACAGTGTGTCTGGTAAAGAGTTGGGTGTATGCAATGGGACTGGCACAGGGGACAGTTGTCTGTGGAGATGGTGTGTCTTGTGGAGAAGGCTAATGGTTGGAAATGCAGGTATGATGCCAGCAAGGAAAACAAAGGACAGTTTGTGGGGATGGCCTGGTCAGAGGGGATTCTATACTTTGTTTCTAACATAGCAATAGTTCGTGCATTCTTGAGTACCTACCCCATTAGCACTGACTTTCCTACCTACACTGTAAAGCAGTGCTGCCTTTTGGGAACAAACAGGATGGAAACTCTGAAGACGGATACAGTCCAAGAAGCAGCTAGAGTAGACAAAAAAAAAATCTGCTGGCATGCCCAGTCCAAGACCATAAGAGGACAGAGGCCATCACCTAATTCACACGGGCATCTTGGCTTGCTGAGTTGTAGTCAGGACAAGAGTGATGTTGACCTGACTCTTCTGAGAGCCAAATTTGACCCAGCAGGCACAGAAGAGCTGCATCAAAATGGCATGAAGCCAAGTGCTGTGTTATTTCTTAGCACTATCTAAACATATGCTTTTTATTGTGTTTTCACCAGATCTTCCACTACAACTTACAGTGAAAGCTGGCAAAAGGGACTCCGTGATGGTGATGCATGTTGGGTCTTGGCATAGGCTTTAATCATGTGCTGCTCACCCCAGCAGTACCTGCTCTGTGCAGAGACCCCTGTACTGACCATACTCCTCCTCCCCTGTCCAGAACTGTCACCATGGTTAACGAGACCCAGCATACCTGCAGTGCCAGCTCCAGCTCCAGGTCTGATGGCGGCAGCAGCAGTGGCAGTGAGAGCTCCAAGGACAACTCGCGCTGCTCCACCCCCGTCCTCGACGCCGACCGACACGAGCGGCTGCGCGAGAAGATGCGGCGCCGGCAGGACGCCGGAGACAAGTGGTTCTCCCTGGAGTTCTTCCCTCCACGCACAGCCAATGCTGCTGTCAATCTCATCTCCAGGTGAGCACTGCAGGGCAGGAGAGGGGACAAGGGAAGCATCTGTGGTGGAGGGCAGGGAAATAGCTAACGAGGCAGGCTCTGCCCCATGCTGTATCTCCTGTTCTAGGTGACGAAGCAGGTAATGGGGCTGTGCTTTCCTGCTGAGGAAGGTAATGGACAGCAAGTAACTTGTCTTCCTTGGAGGCCCTGAAGAGTTAAGTGTCACGGTGGGATTACTGAGGGACCAGATTGTTTTCCCTCTCCATGCCCTGGGAAGACAGAGTAACCCCAATGTCGTGTTCTAGGTCTGAAGCACAATGCTGGGGCAGCAAAGTACCTAGCCAAAGCATAAAATATTCCTTGATGGATAGTGTGCCAAAATCCCTGAAACAGATTCCTATTTCCTTTCAATATTCATCCAGCCACTATGATTTGTGCCTCAGTATTAGTTTCAGCCTCTGACATAGGTGTCCACATCTACATGCTAAATGAAAGCTGATAGGTCTCAGCAGAACTAGGAATTATTCTGGAGCCCCAGGAGCCACCATGGACTTACCTGGAGGAGAAGAGGGTATTTCATAATTCTTTTTGTAATTGCTATATGCCAATGCCATATTTTAAACAGAAGGGTCTGCTCCACCTTGGAGGAGGGGAGAGGTAAATTAGGGAAGCCCTTGTGGCCTCTACAGTTCAAGCTGGCAACAGGGGGCTGCAGCACAGTCTCCCATCTCAAAAGGAATGGGACTTGCAATGCTGCCTGTAAGAAGCTGCATCAGTCTATTAGAGCATGCAGGGAGGAAGTTTGTTGTACAGAGAACACCTCAGTTGCCTCTTCTAAGAAATCATAAGCTCTTCCCCATGAAGCTTTCAAGGATGGCTTTTCTTATTTACATTGGCCACTTGCTAAATAAACTCTTAGTGCAACACTTTGTGGTCTATCCTCTTGCTGTCATCGAAGCTCTCTCTGCCTGCTGCTGGAATTCTAGAAGTGAGGAAGTTATTCAAGGCACAGGAAGGGGATCTGGCTACCTGGTGTAGGCTAACACAGCTCTAAACCCCACAGGTTTGACCGCATGGGAGCAGGTGGTCCCCTCTTCATTGATGTGACATGGCACCCTGCAGGAGACCCAGGATCTGACAAGGAAACCTCTTCCATGATTATTGCCAACACTGCAGTGAACTACTGTGGCCTGGAGACCATCCTGCACATGACATGCTGCAACCAGACCAAGGATGACATCACAGGGCATCTGCAGAAGGCCAAGCGGCTCGGGCTGAAGAACATCATGGCACTGCGTGGAGGTGAATCTTTCTGTCCTGTGATGTGTAGTGCAGAGGCTGTGCTGCTCTCATGTTCAATTCCACAGTAAAAACAGAGAAGATTTAGGGGCTCCTTCTGCAGGAATTAAATGCTGAGACTGTGTTTCACCTGAGCCCTTTGCTATTAGTCCCTCCAGCTCAAGGGCAGATGTTATCAGTCCATAGGTAAAACTGCAGATTTGGGAGTTCATCTCTGTCTTCCTTTTGACACCAGGATGTTTTTACAGAACTAGCAGATCTCAGCAAACAGTTGGAGAGAACTGTGGATTTATTATCTTTTCAGATCCTTCTGGCGAGGAATGGGAGGAAGAAGTAGATGGTTTCAACCACGCTGTTGATCTGGTTAAGCATATTCGCAATGAATTTGATGATTACTTCGACGTCTGTGTGGCAGGTAAATAAATGCATTCTATTGCAGAGTGTATGGTAGGATCTGAGACAGGAAATCAGCTCAGCAGTGCCTCCCTGGGCCTGGGCTGTGACAATACAATCAGATTTGATACTTCCTAATTCCTGCATGTTGTCCTGACCACAATTTTTTCTTTTTTCTTCCCCCCTCTTCTCCCCAAAGGCTACCCCAAGGGTCATCCTGAAGCAGAGAGTTATGAGGCAGACCTGAGGCACCTGAAGGAGAAAGTCTTTGCTGGAGCAGACTTCATCATTACACAGCTTTTCTTCCAACCAGAAACCTTTCTGAAGTTCATGAAGGATTGTCAAGCCATTGGCATTACCTGCCCAATTATTCCTGGCATCTTCCCTATACAGGTGAAATCCAGTAATTTGGATTTGGGGAGAGAATAAGGATTTAGGATATTAGGTGTTTGTGGGTTAGAGCCTCAGAGAGGTCTGTAAATATCCTCCACAAAATTTCAGGGAAGAGAGACTGCTGAATGTAATAAATCTGTAGGTGGTTTGCCAAATTTAACTCCTAGCCAGCTAATAACAAGCTGGAAAGGTTTCTTGTGCCCATATGGCAAAAAGGGATATGAAGGACAATGGCGTGCAAGTCCTGAGGTCACTGTCAGCATACTGCGCTCAGGCAAGGATGTGGGGAGAAGTCAGCTAGAGTGACATGACCTGGACTGCATTACTGTCCTACAGTTGGGGCCTGGGAGTAGATTCCAGAGCCCCAGTTCTAAATCTCCTGCCACAAAATCGAGATCAAGTACCTATGTTACTGGGATGGCAAAAAAGAGTCTTGGAAAAATGACAGTCTGTATCCTCATGCAGGGTTACCACTCCCTGCGCCAGCTGGTGAAGCTCTCTAAGCTGGAAGTTCCTCAGGAAATCAAAGATGTGATTGAACCCATCAAGGACAATGATGCAGCCATCAGGAATTATGGGGTGGAGCTGGCAGTGTCCATGTGCCGGGAGCTGCTGGACAGTGGAATGGTGCACGGGCTCCACTTCTACACCCTCAACCGGGAGGTGGCTACGACTGAAGTCCTGAAGCGCCTGGGCATATGGAAAGAGGACCCAAGGTAAGCAGAATGTGTTGGCTTCTGTTAGTTCCTCTTTGCATGCATCCATCCCATCCACTGAAGGTACAAATAATGGATGGGTCAATACCTCTAGTCTCCTTTTTCCCATTTTTTTTTATCTTTTATCACCTTTTGCATTTAGTAGTTCACCCTTCCTGCAGATCTCCAACAAAAGCTGGGAGGAATAGAGGGGACGGTCAAAGGAGGAATTTGTTTTAGTCAAGTAGCTTTAAAGTAGGCATTCTGTGACTTTAAAAACCCAGAGCTCAGAGCTGCCACTTGGAAGAAGCATGTTTTAGATGCCCATCACAACCCCCTACAGGCTAGGGGTTTGCTCCCACTGTGGATTTCTAGGGTTCTCTGCAGCTGAGAAAGGGAAAGTGGACTTCTCCCTGAGTCCACAGGCTTCAGCACAGGCAAGAAGAAGCAAAGAAAAATTTACATCTGTTTTTTATTTTTCTTTGAAGTAACTTCCCATAGTGCTTTGCCCTCACCTTTTCCAATTTCAGGTGTCAGTCCTGTACCTTAACATTAAATAGACCTATTGAGCATGCTATGAGGGAACTGAGTAGGTAATATTTTCCATAAAGGAAGAAGAGTTTCCTGTCCTACTTCTTGACAAACAGAACTCTTCTCAGCCCGTTAATTCTCTCCAGGAGCAAACTGCACTATGGGAAAGGCTTCCAGCCTTTAGTGGAAAGTCATCAGAGGAGCTGTGTTAACATCTGCTCATCCCCTGCAGGCGGCCTCTGCCCTGGGCAGTCAGTGCTCACCCCAAGAGAAGAGTGGAAGATGTCCGGCCAATCTTCTGGGCCTCCAGGCCAAAGAGTTACATCTATCGAACCCAGGAGTGGGATGACTTCCCCAATGGCCGATGGTAAGCTGTCACCTGCAGTGAGGCAGAGCTGTGGTAGGAAAGCCTGATGTCCTGGGCCCACTTGGGGTGGCTTTGTAACAAAGTGGTCCCCTGTTGCTTGGATTTGAGTGAGGTGAAGCAAATGGCACCAAGATGTTGAGACTTTTGGTGTCTAGGTGGTTTTTGTTGTGTGTACTTCTCTTGCTGGTTGGCTGTCTTCCTGCATCACCAAATCAGCTCATCTTCCTCAGTGACTTCAGGTCTGTGTCTTCCCCCCTTACAGGGGTAACTCTTCCTCTCCAGCTTTTGGGGAACTGAAGGACTATTACCTCTTCTATCTGAAGAGCAAGTCTCCCCGGGAGGAGCTTCTGAAGATGTGGGGAGAAGAACTGACTAGTGAGGAAAGTGTCTTTGAGGTGTTCACATGTTACATCACTGGAGAACCCAACAGGAATGGGTACAAGGTGAGTGGGAGCCCAGGAAGGGATGGTTAGTGGGGCACAAACAATAGTGCACACTTCCTCTTGCTCTTGGTATCACATCATTTTTCTAAAGAAGAACTGGCACTTCTCTATCCAAAAGCATTTGCTGGCACACTGGTTGAAGGGGGTCCAGCAGCCACAGATAAGGCTAAACATAAAAGGAAAGGTGCTACATTATGACAGGACCAGTATTGACTGACTTCAGCAGTCATTCTTACAGTTGAGCATATCCTAATTCTTGAACCAAACCTGGGAATTCTCTCCTGAAGCAGGTGTGTTTGAGACTATTAAGGCACTGCTGAGTTCCTTCAACACCAAGATGGTAATCAAAGGTTTGTTACATCCTCTGTGAGCCATCCTTTCTCCTCATGGTAGGTTACATGCATGCCTTGGAATGACGACCCTCTTGCTACTGAAACCAACCTTCTGAAGGACCAGCTGGAGAAAGTCAACAGACGAGGAATCCTGACCATCAACTCCCAGCCAAACATCAATGGCAAGCCATCCACAGACCCCATTGTAGGCTGGGGGCCCAGTGGAGGTTATGTTTTCCAAAAGGTACTGCATTACTCTGGGCTAGGCAACAAAGAGTTTGATCTAGTTTGGTCTGTTAGGCTGGGAGGTCCCAGGCTTATATCCACATAATCCTTATCTTGATGTGCTCTTGGTGAAATAAGGCAAAGCTCCTTTGGTGTCTTAAGAGCCATAATGCCATCTCTATGGCTGACTTCACAGCTGTTGTTTCCCCCACCTCAGAACATCTATTGAACATCTGTAGAGTTTCAAGGTTTTATTCTGAGCAAGTAATTATTGGTAACTTATTTCTAGAGCAGGCCTGTGACATTTTATATATACACATGTGCTGGCCCCCTGCATCTGATTCAGTGATGCACAAAGCCCCCAGATTTTTCCAAAATTAGAATCAGTGAGGTAATATGTCTACCACCCAGCATCTCATGATGATAAAGGGGTATTAAAAAATTTCCTCTGTCCTTCTGTATGACAGAGTTCTCTGCAGTTGCCCCCATCCCATGCACTGTGCTGTTCAGACAACTGTCACGTTCCTTCCCTGGCCTGCAAATAGTCATGCCTGCCATGCCTGTCTCCCCCTGTCAGGCATTTCAGACCCTAGAGCCTTGCCTAATGGCTGTGATAGGAATATATCCCATCAAGGTGAATGCCAGGCAAGTAGCTCATACTGGAAAACAAAGCATCCTTGTTCAAAAGGGATCCAAACCGGTAAAGCCAGAGACCAGCAGATGGCAAATGCATTTATGTTTTCAAAGGAAAAAATTCCCCTGAGGTGAGGGAAATCCATCATCTCACAAAATAGCCAGGAAATGGGGGGAGGGGAAGCAGTTGTTGGGAGCAGCCAAGCACAGAATTTGGTTGTATAAGCACATGGGGAGAATTGTGAACAAAAGATGAGGACAGGCAGTGGTGCTTGGGAGAGCCCATCTTAGACCCCTAAGTTCTGCTCTCACCAGCCTGAGCTGCCTTGGCAAGACACTGCTGTAAAATAAAGATTAAGGTCAGGCTTCTTCCAAGCATTCTGGCAGACTGCTTCCTTGTGCAGCAGTTGTGGTAACACTGGAGTTCATTCCTGCTTATCTGTTTGTGCAGATGCAAAACAGGGAGCATGTAGCTTTCCTGAGTGCACTGTTCCTGGGCTGTTCCCTCTGCTCTCCCCAGATATTTTTTTCCCTAGCTCACTTACTAATTTACTCTGTCCTTTGCTCAAGCCTTTGTAACATACAAGGCAGCCCAAACTCTACAAATGTCGTTTTTTTACCTATATTTGTCCAGTTCTGCCATGCTCTGATTCTCTTCCCCCTTCTCCATCCCTCCCTGCAGGCATACCTCGAGTTCTTCACGTCCAGTGAAATTGTCACGGCACTGCTCAAAGTGCTGAAGAAGTATGAGCAGCGAGTGAACTACCACATTGTCAATGTCAAGGTAAGGCTGTTATTCACAGGACACTTTCCTTTCACCACCTTGGGAGAGAGACAAATACCAAATATTGAGACAGGAGGGCTGATGAAGGGAAGGGAAAGTAAAGCGAGGCAGCTGCAGTGTGCAGCAGCTGTCTGGTCCCTTAACAAGGAGAGGGTAAATACACTTTTTCCAACTCACTCAGTCTCTCCTCCAGCAGTTGCTTCAGGAAGGTTTTTCTTCCTTTGGCAGGGCCAGAATATCACCAATGCTCCAGATCTGCAACCCAATGCTGTCACCTGGGGTATCTTCCCTGGAAGGGAGATCATCCAGCCCACTGTAGTGGATCCTGTAAGCTTCCTCTCCTGGAAGGTGAGTTCTCCCGTGTTGGATACATTGCTGTGATGCCCTGGAAGTTCAGAGTGTCTGGTTTAGTTTTAGTCTCTGACACTCCTCACAGTTGAGGTCTGTTGCTATATTGCCTTGCAGAGGTACAGGTCTTGCTCCTGCTCCCTCAGCTCCAACAAGAGCTGTTCCCAGACACAAAGCATCCAGTAATGGGGATCAAGAACCACTGCTGGCACTGTCCCAAGCCTGGGAGTGCTGGACAGTGGCTCTTCTCCTCTCTTACACACACAGGGGCAGCATTGAGCCATCCATTGTACTGCAAATGTGTCTCCTTTCAGCTCTGGGCACTTCCTAGTGACTGGAAAGCACAAGGCTCCTTGCTCAACTCTTGCCATTTATAATGAGAAGAAACAAGCCACAGTCTGGCCAGTCATGTGTAACACTGGGTATCCTAAACTAAGTAACATGAAGAGGTTTCACAACTGCCAACTTTTTTTGTTCCCGTGGCAGGACGAGGCCTTTGCGCTGTGGATCGAACAATGGGCCAAGCTCTATGAAGAGGAGTCACCCTCTCGTATGATCATCCAGTACATCCATGACAACTATTACTTGGTCAACCTGGTGGACAATGATTTCCCACTAGAAAACTGCCTCTGGCAGGTTGTGGAGGATACTTTTGAGCTGTTGAACTCTCCAACTCAGCAGTGAAAATTTTTCTAATCTCTTACTTCCTCCTCCCTTCCACGGGCTTCAGGGAGAGCAGCAGCTCCTGTGCTGACAAGGAACACACTCCCAAACCATGACCAGGGTGGTGCTCTAATCTACCCACACCAAGTGCTCTTCTGTCCCAAACACAAAGGCTCCCTGAGCCATTCTCACTGAACAATAGCCGGAACTACCTGAATACCTCTGAGCTGAATCTCCAGACTAAGCCCAAAGGCCGGGGTCTGCAGGATCAAGAGCTGCTAATCACGATTATGCTAATTACAGTAACAGGAGAACAGGAGGTTTTGGTAACCTTCCCATGCCAGAAATGCTGGCAGGAGGACAGAAACACTCATCCGCTGTACCTATGCAAGGGGATTATAGCAGCAGTTACCAAGTTACCAACCTGGAAAAGAAAGTCAAATTGTTTTTATATTGCACTCCTAAAATGTATTTCTTCAGAGTTGATCATCAGGCACTTTTGCACTCACTCCAGAAGTCTGAAGGTTCAAATTTTCTTCCTGACTTTTCTCCTTGTATTGTATTCCTGTTTTCTTTTTAATACGACTATGGGAATTTCCATTCTGGATAAGACTAAATAGGAATCACATTATTTCCTAGATTACATACAATAAAATATATACATACAAATGCTCTAGCAGACTCATGTTGTTTGCTAATTAATCACCTGGCACAAGGGAAAACTTTGACAAAATCAATTGTTTCTAGGGCTGTTCTGCCTTCACTTTCAGTGCATGTCCTGAGTATGGCCCAAGCTCCATGGCAGACAAGATAAAGCTTAAATCCTAGAATTTACCAAAAGTAACCAGCTACACTTTAGCACAATATGCAGGGTGACAGTATTTTTTTCCAGTGCCTGTAGGGAAAGATAAGTTTAGATCAGGAAAGATAACCTATATTTCCTGACCTAATGACTCCTACCACCCTTAGGCCCCGCGGCACTGGAATAAGGGGTTGGGAAGCTGCTGAAGCTGCTTTGTGTATTTAACAATCCTGCAAAGCTGCCACAGGCTAGGAAAACGACCTCGGAGCAGTTCCCAGTGGGATTTCAAGATCCCCACCATGCTGTGAGCATCTCTTTCAAACAAGCAAGGAAGAAAAGCCTTTTCCAGATTCTTCAGACCCTCTTGTTACAGCTGTCTGAGACCGGGCTCATATATCCAGGGTAATTACAAGGCATCAATCATAGAGGCAAGTAATGGGAAGGCTGGGGATCAGACACGCCTGTCTCGCCTCAACAAAGCTTTTGGTGCTCAGCTGTTCCCAGCAGGTTTCTTCATACCTTGCCCATTCAGCACAGAAATGAACCAGCAGGAAGCAGTCAGGAGGTTGGCCACCCACTGAAAGGCTTAATGAAGAGCTGATGGACCTCGACATGGGGAGGAGGTGGGAGCCATGTGGAAATCTGCCACCCCCACCCCCTCTCGGGTGAAAGCCAAATCTAAAAATAAAGACCTGTGTTTGCACCTACCTAATCCAGACTTTGGAAGCAACAGCACCCACAAACTCCTGCCCATCCCTAAGACTGTATTTGCATACTCCCCCCATGACACCAAGCTCCTGTCCAGGGAAAAAACACTGAGTAAAAAGGAAAGCCTGTAAGGTGGTTTTTTTGACCTTTAATCAGAACTCCAGCAAAAGCAGGGTGCAGAGAAGAAGAGAATGCAACCTCACAACTGTAAGTAACTTCTCCATTTGCACTGCTAAGGAGGTAGTATACAAGTCCTTTAAAGAGGACCTTTCACTAGGTACCATCTCTTCCTAGTTGTTCTTTAGCTGTCATCCTGGCCAGCAGCACTGCTTTTATTGTAAGAGCAGAGTGTTCTCTTTGTTGATGGCACAGGACCAGCTCTTTGTTGTGACAGGGCTGTATCCTCCACGTGCTCTGAAATGAGCAGCAGCTGCAGGCAGGCCCCCTCCAGTCAGGATCCTTTGTGCTTGCACCGGAATGCTGTGAGCTGCCACCACCTTGCAAAGGCCTGAAAGAGGAAAGTGGACAAATCAAACACTCAGGTTCCCCTTGAGGGGCTGCAGCCATTCTCACAGAACCCATAAACACAGCTTTCCTTCTAGCAATGGCTCTACCAGCTGCCTCAACCTTCACTCAAAACCCTTCCCTGTCTCCTGGAGACAACATGGGGCATGCAGAGTATAAATCAATTGAGAGAAGAAAGACCAATGTTCCCTCTGCCCTCTAATTTCAGTACCTGCTCCTGTGTCCTTAAAGGAGGACCTAATCCTACATGAATCTTTGGGAGGCAGTCAGAGGAGCAAAGTGGATATGAGTTCTAAGGCTGTGCCTGCTTGCTTAAATTCATAGTGAATTGCTTGCCCCTGGGTGCAAGTCAGCACAGTCCTCCTGCACCAACGTGGAGCCTGATTCTTCCCTGAGTGGGGCCTCAAGAGGCAGGGGATTAGGGGATTAACATCACTAATAACAGCAGGGAAGGGGGCACATGTCAGGGAAATTGACTCCTGACACAAAGCTTTGAAAAACACCCATAGATGAACCCATGTAAATCTGGAAGCTTTTTTCCTTTTTTACTGTCAAGTCCCATTCCTTGATGAATTCAACTTCTCCCTAAGCAGGTGCATTGTGCAGGGAGAGAGATACAGGGAACACCAGTTGTCCCTTTGGGGTGCCTTTTGTACCACTGAGGTTCACTGAATTCAAGAAAACATAAATGCTTACCTGAGCCAGGAGGCTCCTGGCTTCCTCCTGCAAAAGATTCTGTACCACACAGCTTTGCAGGTATCTTTGTCTCCACACCCTCCAGGCCTTTTCTATCAGCCGCTGCTGGTCCTGCCAGGAAAAGAGGCAGCACACAGATTAACGGGGCTCGGGCAGGCAAATTACCTTACTTCCCTCCAGTCCCACTTTGTTCCAATTGCTATCCCGAGTCCCTCTTAAAAGACCTTGCATTGGTAACAAACAGAGCAGACTAGTAGCAGAGCTCTTGCTGAACTACTCTCTCCAGCAGTGTGGCTAAGTCCCAGTACCCTGGGGAAAGAACAATGCCCCATTGTGCTCCAGCACAGCTCCTCAGTGACTACGGATATGCTCACACTATACAGGCATCATCTTGTTATCTGGGCAGGCCAGAGCACATCTCACACAGCTAATATCCAGGAACCAGGCAGAACATGGCTATGAGCAGAAGGGGAAGTCAAATGACAGCTCTTGGTAAGCTGTGGACACCACTGGGATGTATCAGGAACAGAGATGAGGACAAAGATTGTAATTAAGTGCTGTGAACTTTTTGCACAGTCTACAGACAATCCAGACAAACCCTGTTTCAGCTTCCCATCTGTAAGGGCAAAGCACAACTAAATCTGTGGATTTGCCAGTCTGTCAAGCTGACATTTCAAAAAGAACAATGAAAAAACTAGCTACAGCATACTGGTGCATACTGGTACTTGTTCAGCCTCCAGGTCTCATCTCCCAGGATGTGAGGCTACAGGCAGAGCAGGCTTGCCCAGTAACACCCATCACTGCCAGCCCAGTGGCACTGGACACTCACCAACACCTGAGCCAGTATCACCACCCTGCTGGCTTCCCTCCACTGATGCCATCCCCTTGCCAGGCAGAGCAGTTTCCTGTCATGCTGGCACCGGTGCAGTACCACTGTGTGATGCCACCACCTCAGGTATTTCCTCCTGCAGGCAAAAGAAGCAAATAAGTTCTACCATACCCTGATGGTATGAGCAAGAGGAAGCCCAGAGCCCTCCACTCCACTTACCCAAGCCACTTCTTAGCCCACTCCTCCAAGTCCACCTCTGCTGTGTTCTCCTGGATCCCTCCATGTGCACAAGAGGGCCCTACTACACCAGGTCTCTCCTGCAGCCTTTCAGCCCTGTTTTGGCTCCTGTAGATCACCAGCCAGCGCTGAATGGCACTCGGAAAAAATCCAGTTGGTGCTGAATCTTCTTCTCTGCCTCTTCTGCTTTCTAAGAAAAAAAGAGGAACACAGGAGCTAACCTTGGAGCCAGAGACATCAGGGAGACATCAGAGCTGCCAAGAGCCATTAGTCCTTCAGCTCCTGAACACAGAAGAAATCCACCGAGTTTGACTGCCACGAGCTCCTATTCCACAGAGAAATCCAGTCATTAAACTGGTAAATACTAATCCCCTTCCCTCATCATCACACTCCCCACATGAGTCTGTGAAAAGAAGAGAGGGAGAATATTCTTACTCATGGACCAAGAGAGAGACATCTTCCTGCTTTTCCTAACACCTATGAGGGTGCTGCGCTGCCGTAGGCACTGGGAAAAGGCAGCTGCTCTGGTCCAGTAGTTGCAGGCCTGCAAACAGAAATAACACAGCTGCAGCCAAGAGTAAACACAATGCACACAAGCACTCACACAAACCAGTCTTAGAGGCTCACAGCTCTGCAGGCAGCTTAATGTGCTAGACCCCAGGCTGGAAACTGCACAGATGAGATCCCAGCAGGACTGACTCAGCCCTTCCAAATCAATCGACCTCTTTGTAGTTTGCTAGCTGTGAGTCTTTTGAAAAAAACTGCAACTCTGACAGCTCACTCTGCTCTGCAGGAACAGTGATTATCCCATCTTATCTTTGAGCAGAAAGGAAGGAGTGCTCTCATCTCTCTGGTCAAAATGTCCCCTTTCCTTATTGCTGTGCTCCATATGGTTGTTGCAATCAGTGCCAGATTATGGTGATGAAGTTGTGTGCACAGTCTGTGAAGAATTTCACAGCAGGGACTAAGCAGTCACCACAAATCAAACCAGGTTTTTATACAAGCCTTGTCACACTATCTCAGTTATTATTAACTCAGTGAGTCATGAGGCACTGTCTCATAGGGACCTTTATCTTCTCTTACTTGTTTGACAGTGGCTGCAGATCCCAGGCGCAGGGCTTGCTGTCCTCTTGCAGCCACCCGCCAGCGGTGACAGGCTTTACCTGGAGAGGGCTCCTGCCACTTGTGCTTTCTCCCTCCTGGCACTTGTTCAGCTCTCAGGAGTTTGTCCCTCCACTTAGTAAAGCTCACAGCCAGGACACGGTGCTCTCTGACTCTTTTAAAATAAGAGAGGGCTTCGTGCTGCCTCAGTCTACCTGCAGTGACCTGGGCCCAAGTGACAAGGCACCTGAAAAACAGTTATAAGCACAGAAAAGAAGCAGATACCTAAAGTAACAATTCCATGTCAGACCAAATTTCACCTTCTCACCTGCCCTGCAGTGTCCCACATAAATGGTCAAAGCAAACCAAAGAGCATTCAACAAGAAAAAAGCCTGTTCCTATTATTCCTTCTGCAATCAAGATTTATGCATTGACCTCTATGATACGTATTTTCCAGTGCCTCATCTTTGGGAGGTGCAAGTTCAGACTCTTTATCTTTCTGCTGAAAACGTGCCCTCATTTTACTTCAGGTTCCCAGCATTTTTAGCTCTCACCTACTCAAAGCACAAGAGACTCTCCTTCCCTCTGGTGATTTTACCATTTCTTCCTCTTCAAAGGCCTCTGCAAACTGAATCCAATCTTTGCTTTTCCTTTGCCTGCAAAACAAATGCTTTTCCTAGGCTGCCTTGCCAGTACACATACTGGATCCCCCCTACTGAAAAAAATAATTAGTCAGTCTTCAATCTATCTCTGTGCTACTAGCTGACCAGAAAGATGGTGCTTGATGAAAGCTTTTTCATTTTTTCATTATGGGATGACAGTAAAACTGCTAAAATCCCCTTCAGCATGGAACCCAGCGGATTCCTGAAGTCTGCTTGCAGCATTTATGACAGCCACTTGTTGGCAAGATTCAGATTTTGTTTCTTGACTGTCACAAACTAAGGCCCTGCGTATGTGGGATGTGCAACTAGAATCTTTATGAAGGCAATTTTATACCAAAAAATATCCAACTTCAGGAGTTACTATTACCAGCACTGTAAATCTGCACCCACAATAATCTCTCTGTATCTTGCAGGCTGATGCACAGGAGACCAATCTTCCTCTGCAACCAGAGAATCCAATCTGCTTTTAACTCCTGGTTTATCCTCTTGGTTCCTTGCTCCATTTGGACCTTCATTATGCAAATCACCCCACTGCACCACAGGGCAGGGGTGTAAATATCCTGTGCCTGGCAGGCTTCTTGGAAGATCAAGGGAAGCTATTGCAGGTTATCCTAGCATGAAAAATGCCCCCCTCAGAAGAGACAGAGCTCAGCCTGTGCCACGTCCAGGTGAGAAATCAGCAGCACTCTCTCATCAAAGGAGACTCAGAAGGAAGATTAATGGTGGAGACATACTCTACAGGAAGGAGCAACATTAAAGGCTTCTCCCAAATACAGTTCCCATGAGGGAGCCACACAGATGGATTTGCAGAGGAAAATGCAATTGGGTGGGGTAAGTGCAGAGTCTAAACATCACAGCCACCAAAGTTTCACTGGGCCTTTAGTTGCTCTTTCCTCTGAGACCTTTGTATCCTCTCAGTCTGAACTTGCAATTCAAAAGAAAACCTGCTAGGGCTAAACCTGCACTCCTCATGCCTTAAAGGAACCCTTGGCATAAATAATCTTATTCATTCTTATCCTCCTGAATTATTTCAGAGAAACACTTCAACAATCCTAGTTCACTACAGCTGGACACTTCTCTGTGCTTCAGGCAGGCACTGGCCTCATACAACAAAAACCACTAACAAAACTGTTTTCAATGAGAAGGCCACTGAGCACAATTAAGAGAGAAAAGAAATTAATTTCTTGTGGTTTTGGAATCTGCAACATAACATAAGACTCAAAGACAGACTACAGCTTCACCTATATTGTAATAACACCAAGATGAGTTCAGGATCATGGTTCTCCCTTCATAAGCTTTATACTGCTTTGCTGCAGGAACAAACTGAACTCAATTTTTCACATTAAATTAAAATCAACACACTGTGTACAGAATCCTCAGATTTCTAAACATCAGATCTCTGTTAGATCTCTGCCCACTATTCCTTTCAGCAAATACTGAAGTGCAAATGAGGCTTTCAGTTTTTAAACTACACAAATTTGTCTGCATCTCTCCCTCAATGTACAAATACCACCCTGCATAGCTAAGACTGAATACAAGTTCTGTAAGAAAAAGAATTTTTGAATAGGAAAAATGAGGTGGGGTGTGAGGCTTTAGGTAAGAGACCCCTTAATATAGACACATCCTCAGAAGTGCTCCTACAGAAGTTCCATTTATACATGAGCTATCCATACTTTCACACCCAAGCTCTGCTCTTAATACAGTGGATACAACTACATAAATTGCTTTTCATGCAGAGTTTCCCTCAGAAATACTTTGAGAGCAAGAAACAAACCTGTGCAGGAGAAAACGTTCCCAGAATAAAGCAGCATATTTCTGCTTCCTTGTTTGGTAGTACCATGTCTGCAGAACCAGCCTTTTCTTCTGCTGGCAGCTGTGCCAAGCCCATTGCTGCTGCAGATCTCCCAGAGCACGCTTCCCTGTGGGAGAGCACACCTTCCTGAGCTCAGCCCAGTGCCTGTTTCTCCATTGCAGAGTCCAGACAAGAGCAAAGAATATATCTGCTGCAAACACCAAATGGGACCAAACTTGCTAAGATTTCCTGTCCTCTCTTTAGCAGCTAAACAGACTTTTCAATTCACCTTGTAGTTTTTTGGCTGCAAGGCAGTCAGACCTTCTTTCAAATTTTCCCTGCAAGAGATCACAGATTACTTCCACTCTTATCTTCAAGGCAGTTTTCCATTAAAAACTGGGGTTTTTTCTTCCCTGGCACAGGGTAAGTACTTAGAGCATATGGAACTCCTTGAGGGAACAGGATTGTTAAGCCAACCCAAAAGATACACCCTGTTCTTGCTGAAGCAAAACCTGACTGCTTGGTCCGAGGAGACATGTTCAAACTTGGAATGCTGCATGGAACTGCATTTAACTCCACAGCTGCTAAAATACACTGCTTGAACACTCTTTGGGTAGTGCAGGTAGACGTGCAAAAGGAACATCTTCCCTAATATAAAGCACTACAAAACAGTGGGGCACATGTCCTACTGATAGCCAGAAGAATGCAGGGATACATACTGACTCCTGGGCTAGTATGTGCCTTTCCAGAGCAGCAGTGCACAGAATTACAGCCAAAAGTGAGACTTTCTCCATCCTAACCATTCCCAGAGCTTCTCTCTTCTACAGACACAAGTGATGCAGTGGGATAGGGTCACTCACTTTGCCAGCAGGAATGCCAACGCCACAGAGCATCAGCAGTTATCTGGTGAACATGACACCTGAATCTCTGGTCAACTTCCACTTTCTGGGCCAGTCTCCTTTTCCACAGGCTGAAGGCCATCTGGGAACAATGAACTCCATGTTTTAGGGCTGCTGCTGCTTTTTGGTTCTTATTTTCCATGACCCAGCGGTGCCAGCTGAGAAAGGCTCTGAGAAGGACAAAGGTTGCTGCACTGACTGCAGGAACAACTCACAGAGATACACACCTTTGTAACAGAAAATTTAACCACAAACACACACACACAAGGGAGTTTTGGAAACACATCTGTTTCCAAAACAGATCTATTTGATCTGTTAACATCCTTTCCCCATTAAATGTCAGGGAAAATGAAGGACAGGACAAGCTGTTGGGAGTGAAGTGTTCTGTCCTGGCTGTGCCAAGCCTATTGTGCTCTTCAGCTTTGGAATCAATAGAGAGCAAGGCCAGTTCAGTGGATAGGAAGATACCAGGACTTGTTATCAGTAGAGCTGGGCTTGCTCTGATTTGTGAGGCACTTCATCAAACCAGAAATCATTGTGTTCCTGCACAGTAATTTTGAAGCTGTAAAAACCCCAAAATAACGGGCTGCAAAACTCCCACTGAAGACAAGAAAAAAAAAAATAGAGGAAGAATTTTTCCCTCTTTTTTAATAAAGCAAGTGTAAAACTTTCAAAACAGAGAGCTTTAGGAAACTTCGAGAAAGCATGATCCCTACCGAGACAGCCGAGCGTGCCTGCAGAACTGCTGGGCCCTTACACGGTGTTGAGTTTGAGCTGACCAGACAATGAAGCACCTCTGCAGGCAGCATTTCTCTGCTTGCTGCAAGAAACTCTTGTCAGAACTGCAGCCCTGTAATCCAGAAAGGCAAAAAAGGACCTTGAACTGCTGTTAGATCATTACTCCACACAGCTCAGCCACCCCTCCTTGCCACTGTGACTTCTGTGGTTGCCCAGCTCTGTTGCCAACCCACACACCCCACATGAACACCCAGACACAGGGTCTAACACATCCCCTTTAAATCCTTGACACCTGCCCTACTTCAGCTCAGCTGACAAATGGTAGGGAAGAGTTACCCTGAGAAAAGCCTCAATCTCCCAAATCTTCTGTTTGAGAGAGAACAAAAAAGACAAAATAGCAATGAGACCTTCCATATGTTGATATTGAAACCCAAAGGCTTTTTGCTAAATTTGAATATGCAGCAAACACTTGTATATTTACATTTTACACAACATTTTCTAGCCTCACCTCTTCCCATGCAGAGTAACTGGTGAGAGGCTGGGAATTATTTTCTGGACTCTGCAGCACCAAAGACTGGAACGGATTTCCCACAAACCAATTTCCTCTGCAAGACAAAAGTGTTGAGTGAGGAGGGAAAAAAAGGAAGAAAATAAAGTCCCCTGGAAGGATGGTGTGACATGACATGAGGAATTATCCAGAAGGAAGGAATTCAGCAAGTCCAAACAAGGGGTCAATCCAAACAGCATCCCAAAAAAACCAGTCTCCAACTCACCCAGATGCAGGGAAGGAGGTCTGCAAGCACAGCTCCCCACCCAGCTCAGCTGGCAGCTCTGTGCACTGGTGGAGTTGCAGGAAAGAACTGTGACACGACACGTGTGTGACATCCTCAGCAGTCAGAAGGGAGGAGAAGCTGTGCTGGCTGCTGTCACTGAGACTGCATTCCTGCAGGTATGAAGGGAGGAACACGCTGTGAGATGAGGTTTTCACAGTGCAAGAACTCAGCTAACAGCTCTGACCGTGCCATTTACTCCCTTTTTATCAAGGATTCAGGCAAATCCAGAATGCATCCAAAGGAATTGCAGGCTAGCCATGACATCTCTGGAGAGCAAATATGTAAGTGATGGGAAAGTTATTCTTACACTAATAATTTCCATCCTGAATCCAGAAATACAGGTATTTCTATACTGAGAAAAGGGGAAATGGGCATATGCACTGTCTCAATGAGGAAGCTCATTATATCTCATCCCTTCCACCTTGCAGCCACAAACAGAAGCAAGTGTACAAGGAAACCTCACTAGTTCAGCACCTTCCCACATCTCTAAATGATGAACCAGAAAAGGCACAGGGAGCATTGACTTTACACCTTCAGATTTCATTTCAGCTTCAGCACCCCAGAGATTCACAACACTACATTTTAAGCACAGTTTGCTGATAACAATATAATGTTGAAGCAGAAAGTTTCCCCTGAGAAATCCCAGCAATTTAACACCTCAGAGCAGTCTGGGTGTACCAAGACCTTCTCACCTTTTCCAATGAGCTTTGAGAGGTCAGAGTAGCTGGTGCACTGCTGTCAAAGCCAGATGATGTTGACAGGTCCTCAGAGAACGGCATGGCAAGAGCTTCCTCATAGACAGCTCTGTGCAAGTGCTTAGAACTTTGTTCAATTGTCTTCAGCATGAGATACTTTTGGTGCCATAATTTCAGAATTTTTCCGAGTTTACACTGCTCCAAAGTCTGAGAGAAAGAACTGAGACAGGAGATACTGAGATAGTAAAGTTACAGAAGAACACCAGAGGGGGTGACTAGCACAGACATGATGGACAATAGATAGGGTAAAAGGGGTTCTTGCAAAAGGTTCAGAAAGTCAAGTGGACACTACTAATGGGGGCAAGCTCCAGGGACTGGCTCTTCTGCACTCACTCAGCTCTGTGATGCTCACACAGCCTTGTTTTCCACAGCAGATATACCCTCTGCAGCTTCAGTTTTTGGCAGAAATCATCAAAAGAGTAGACTGTTTTCTCCAGAAACTCTCTCTCTCCAGTCCACGACGTCTGACCTTCATGCCTCTTTGTCACAGTCTTGTCAGCTACTGAGCTTATAACTGCTCCTTAACCAGTTACATAAAGGAACAAGAGGTTGTTTGTCTCATGGCATTCCAATTCAGCCCAGCCCAACCCTCAAATTGCTTCTTTTCAGCAAGGTTTAAGAGTTACTGTTAGGTTTATGAAGCAGAGTGACAAACCTCCCTGTAGCTTCCTTGACATACCCAGAACCAGTGCTCTGCCCACTCTGGTTTGTTCATATCCTGTATCATTTAAGCCCCTCTGTTTACAGGCTGTTTTCAGTGTATACAAGAAAAGGAAGAAGGAGCCTAAGCACCTCTAAAGCCCAGATTCTGCACAGACCCCAAACTGCTCACCATAATGTTGCCTCCATCTCAGGAGGAAGAGGTTCACCACCGACTGCTTATCACCTCCTCTGACCTGCAGCATCTCAACCCACTGCTGGAAGTGCTTCCTCAGTGATACTGCTCTGAGATGGGCCAGGTTGCACCTGTCAAGTGCCTTCTGCTCAGCAGCCTCTTTCCATGTACTGAAGCACCTGAGAATATCAAAGGAAAATGTTAAAAACCACTTATACAAGCTAATGTGTATTCCTGAGACTGGGTTTGGTTCAGGAAAGACAGACAGAAGTTGTCCCCTGAACTTCTCTTTGTTTATTTCAGTAAAAAGCCACTGTCATGCTTAGAGCACAGCAGCACAGTGGCTGCCCTTGGGTTTGGTCCTTCAGGACATCAAAAGTCAGGACAAAAAAGATTTGGCAGTGCACAGGAGTCAAGTCGTAATGTCTCTGGCCACAACAGCTCCTTTTCGTGTTTCTACCTCTACTTTCATCTTTATTAACTCCTAAAACAAAAGGATAGATAGCTTTAAGGTGGAACAACTATTACTGTCTGGGTTGGCTGTGTTATTCTTTGGACTTTCAGAGTGAACAGATTTTTCACATGAAAACCAGATCTCATCAACTCACCGGGAGACCAAGTTTCTTTGGATTTGGGTTGTCAGTGTTAAAATCTGTTTCATTTCCAAGCTTTGGGAATGCCACATCCAGAAAATGTTTCGTAGCTTCTTCTTTTCCAGCAGAGCATGGGCTTCCAAAAGCCTGGCTTCCTCTTTGCTCAGCAGCTCCTTCTGCAGGCGCCACAGTCTGAAAGCTGCTGTGTCAAAGGGCCACAAGAGATTGACAGGAAGAGAAATAACAGAAGAGCTTCAAACAACTTAGTGCCACACAGCAAACATTCCCTGGCTTAACTCCGACTGCCAGAGGAAGGACACTTAAGGAAGGCAGCTCACAGTGCTGGAGCAACACATGCTGCAGCTGAATTCATACAGGAATGAGGCAAAACTTGTATAACACAGTGAGTGGCCAACCTCCACCATGACAGATACTGGCCCAGCTACCTGAAGGATCACATTCTGAAAGAGCTCAAAGCAACAACTAGACACAAACCACAGGAACTGGTGACACAGTGGATACCTCCAAGCTGTTCCAAGGCTATGGAATGTGTGCTTACCAGCCAGCTGTCTCATGTCTCTGATTGCTTCAACTCTCCAGCAGAACTCATCTCCTCTCTGCCTATGACGAAGCTGTGTCCACAGCTCTCCCTCCATCCTGAAAGAGCCACAAGCATGCCTTAACATCCAGCTGTCCAAAGAGGCACTCATAAAACAGAATACATGGATTTCCTCTCTCTTTTTGTCTCAATTTGTTCTTCTGTCTTCAGAATTAGAAGCCTCAACAGAAGGATTTTGACACCTCCACTGTCAAACTATTGCTAGAGACTACAGTATTGACTCATTCCTCACACAGTAGAGACACTACTACTGCTAGAGACTGTAGTACTGCCTCACTCCAACCTCATTTACACCTGTATCACACATGCAGGTGATAGCTGAAGCAAAGAATTAATACAGGAGTATTTCTGTCAGACACTCAAATCAGACTGCAAACACTTCTGCAGAGAAGCTCTGAAATAGGATTGTTTAGCTCTTAACACTAAACTACTAATTCTTGCAGTGTTTATCCACAGCAATACATCCAAGGACATGGAAACAAATCATTTGAGAAAAGAATTTCCCTGTGTTTGTAAACCTCCTTTTGTCCAAGATAACAGAAAGAGAATGCTCTCTGCTTACCTACAAGCGTGCTCCACTTCCTTTGAGTATCCTGTTGCAAGCTGTTGCTGAGCTGAGGTTGTCATAGTTGCTAATCTTCCTACTCCACTTTGGGTATAGGAGTAAGGCTCAGGCTTCAGAGCTTTCTTCTTGCTCTGTTTTGCCACAGCTTCCTTCCACTGAAGAAGAAACCACATAATTAGAACAAACTGCAGACAGAATATTGGGACCAGGATCTACATCAGGGAATTTCACACAGGGTACACCCCTTCCTCCTCCCTATCCAAACAGGATTTGTGCCTTCTCTGACTGCAGAGCAGAAAGGTCATGGCACCACTGTCCCTAGCCAGTGCTCACCCTCTGGAAGCTGGCAGCTAGCAGAGTTGAAGCATGTCTCTGCTGGGCCACCTCCAATTGTGTCCTCCTTTGGTGCACAGTCCACTGCAGAGCACCAAAGGCCTTCTGAAGCAGCTGGTGTCTGTAAAGCTGCCTGGCTGCCCTCTTCCAAAGGATATGTCTCCTCCAGGCTCGGAAACACCTTGTTAGGATTCGTTTGTCACACAAGTGACAGAAACTTAAAAACAAAAAACAGAGGTGAGTTCCTGTTAACAGAAAGGAAAGTTAAACCAGCCAGGAGGTGGCAATCAGAGTCCAGCCATCAAGTTTTAAAGAGGTTATTTCAAATCATTCTCTCTAAAGAATGGAAAACATGCAATCTCACACCAAATTAAAAAATCACTGTTGCTAAACCTCATTCACATTTTATCCACAAATTTGAATTCGACCTCATGGGTAAGTCTAGCTCTTGATCTTCTCTAACTGTGCAGAAGTGTGCAGTGAGCACACTGGAATTTGCTGCATTGAGGAGTAGCACTGATGGGACCAACTTCTTCATTGTAGCAACAACCAAGGCTGAATTTAGAAGATAGCATTGAAAAGATACAGAAATTATTTTTCAGCTCATGCTCCATTCTAAATGCCAACCCTTTGAAAAGAAATGGATGCAGTCTCTCAGGCAACCACAGCAGATAAATGTAGACTAAGTCCTAAACCCAAATGTTCCTAGGGACATGGATCCTCAGACATTTTACAGAAATGCTCCTCTGTTAACCACCAGCACACTCATACATAATGCAGAGTCTTTTTACCTTTGCTTATTCACCTTCAACGGCCAGAAGCTGTTCTCTGAGATCTGCAAACAGACAAGAAACAGTAATTCACAATTATTCACACCGCTCCACTCTGTTGAAGAATTTGTCTTTGTGGCACACATCATTTTGGATGGAGACCAGAGCAGGACTGCCTCAAAGTCATATATTATGTGGGATGCCTTGGACTGCTCCCACACCATTGCTCTGTGAATATCCTTACATCCTTACTTAGACATGAAAAGGCATAAAAAGCCTGAAATCTCAGAGCCCTGCAACAATGGACAGAGTAAAAACCAGTTTAATGCTTTCCCTCAGCACGCAGATCAGAGAGTATAAACAGGTGTTTACATTCCCAAGACAACCAAGTTGACAAGCTGGTCTTTAGGAAGAAGCATGTGAGATGGAAAGATGCATATGTTGGGATGAAGAATGTAAGAGATGAGATTCTGGCCATTCAGTAACAAGAAAAAATCTATAGGACAAGCATCCCCATCACTTGTACCTCAACTCTGCACCTCTAGCAAGTGGCAGAAACAAGCACAAGTAATACCTGTGAACAGAGATGCTTCACAGTGAGCACACCCTCACCTCTCTGGGCACAGTTTTCTGTGTCTGGCTCCCTTCTTCACAGCACCGTGGTTCACTGGCATTCCTTTCTACAGAACATTCTTCAGGCTGCTCGAGATTGCCATCAGCTTCCAAATTCCTCTGGCTGCTTTCGTAGGAGTATTTGTTTCTCCTTCCTTCTCTGCTCATGTTCATACAATCTACATCAGAATGTTCATTAAAGCCTTCTTCAACCTGTGTACCCAAAGGATTGGACTGGCTGCTGCCCGCTGCAGCCATTCTGGCTGCTTGTGTCCTGGAATCACACATCTCTTCTGACTCTGTGCTGCACTTAACGTGAGAGTTGTTGACTTCTATAGATTTAACACTAAGCTGACGGCCTGGTCTAAACTCTTTATCTCCAGGATGAGAAGTGATGCTCACACACACTTCTGTAGGAGTCCCACACATGGCTACACCGACATTCATCTGAGCCCCTCCGAAATCTGTCTCCAGTAACACTTGCAGACCCTCTGGATCCAGACTGGCTGAAAGGTCTTTCTTCCAAGACTCAACACGTGGAGACACCCCATTAGATGTCTGTTCTCCTTTAACAACCTTTCCAGGACAATTAGTTTTTCTGTGTACATAAAGACTACCAGTTTCCAGAGATGGCTTTACCAGGGACTGGCTTTTGGAGAAAGGGGAGCGATTGAAGGAGGAATCTGTTTCTGTATCCACTAACCTGCCAGAGCCCACTCCAGAAACCAGGCTTTGTGGTTGGATGCCACCTGAAATTTTGGTTCTCCATGTGTTTGAGCCAATGTATCCATATCTGTGAGAGACAGAGAGAGGCTCAGCAGGACTGAAGTCCCTTGTCACTGCACTAAGGCTCCAGTCTTTAGCAAATGGGACACCCCATTTCAATCTTGCCTGAGCAGCACTGTTTTTTACTGCAGCTAGCTGTTCTCCCATGGTCAGGATACTGGGACCTAAATCATCAGGAGCAAAGCATGAATGGCCAATGACTGGAGAAGGCTTGGGCTCCAGAGGGAGGGAACCCCGTATCCCCATCAAAGCACTTTCTTGCTTAAGCCTCTGGACTGAACAGTGCAAGCTAGCAGAAATCTGTGAGGATTGCAGAAGAGGCTGAACAGACTCCAAATTAGATGGATCAAGATTTCCCAGGGTCAGGGCTGAACTGTGACAAGTGTTCACACTTTCACTTGAGCTTCTTAAAGAAGGACCCACCACTAATTCATGCCTAAGAGGGGAATCTGCAGCATGAGATGACAAATATGCATTGGCCAGTAAAGGGCTCACAGGATCCATACGAGAAGCAGCAGAAGGCTGTTGGTTCTCCACTGGATAGTCACAATTCTTGTTCCTTCTTTCTGAATAGTGATGGTGAGCTGTGGATATGGAGCAGCTACCAGCTGCTTTTGCTTCCTGATGGTGTTGTTGAGGAAAGTCAATTCTCTCACTCCTTCTCCTTTCCAAAACACAAGTCTCAAGGTGCCTCTGAGGGAGGTTCACAGCAGGGAGCACTGACGCAGCAAGATGGGGACTCTATGAACCACACACTTAGAGCTGTGCTGTTGCAGCCTACAGCACAGATAATTCTGCTGCAGCAAGCAGGAACTGGAGAACTGGCTGGCAGTGTCTGGGAAGGGCTGAGAAGGGCAGGAGAGATTAGTCTGTCTCAGACTAGGATCTCTTCCCATCTGACAGAGGTGTGGTACACAGCTAGCCCTGTGCTGCTGTCTCTGGGCTTAAACAGAGTGCTGCAGCCTCAGACCAGGGATGAGAAATGTCTACTCGACTTCTAGTGCCCAAATACAGATTGAAATTCATGTTCTTCTGAATGTTGCTTTGCTCTGAAGAAAAAGAAGAAGAAATATAAGCAAAGGACCGTGCGTATCTCCTATCTCATCTTGCCTAGCTTGCCAAAGACCTTGGGTACCTTCCTTGTGAATTTCTCATCTCTCATCCACCAGCCTCAGTCCTGAAAGTGTTATGGACACTACTCTCTTCCTGTTTTTCAGCAGACAATCACATCTGGCAGATCAGGAGTGACTGAAAAGGGCAGATTCCGTTCTCAACAAAAAACCTGGAAAACAAAGACTTCCAGCATTATACACCTGCAGCCTCAGAAAGAATTTGTTGCTAGCAAGGCTGAGTTATGCCAAATTCAAGGCTACACGGATTTATTTCTTCTTGTCTGCACTACAAGATGAAACCATGTTTGCATATCCATAAAAGCCACACTGTCCCCTAATCTGGAAGATTTGCAGCATAGCTAAGAGACCTACTTTGCAGTCTAGCCACTAAGTCTGATGGTTACACATATAACACTCATGCTGAGAATGGATTCTTAAGTTGCTGCTAAAAGGTAAGTGCAATTTGAGAGGACTGTGCTTCCATTCCCTCAGATTTTAAAAGCAAGTTGTCAATCACTGTCATTCTAACCACCATTCTTTTCCACCTCTCTTTAAAAAATGAAAATGGTATTGTATAAAGACACACATCTCTATCATCTTAAAACCCCCTAGTCAATCTGAGAAGAGACAGCAACGAAATCAATGCCCATTGTCTTTTTCAAACACACTCTAATCCTAGAAAGCCTCCTGTCAAATTGCACTGTTTCTAAGCTGTGTTTATCTCATTCTCTTCTAAGAGAGCATTTGAGGCTCAGTTGTCCCTGTTTGCAACAGCTCATTTTTCCCTCTCACATGCAAACTCCTCCAGTAATCACCACAATCTGGGGAGCAAACACAGTTCCTAAAGCAGCAGGAGACAGTCAGGCAGTGCTGCAATTATCCCTGGGAACTGCTGTTACTGCCTTTCATATATCACCAAGGGTGCCATGGAACCGAAAGATCCCATTATTTTTTCCAGACAAGCTGAAGTTGGCAACTGCAGAGTGAACAGACAAAGCACAGCTGCCTTCCTTAGGGTGTCTATCACTGCTTTAAATATAACCACAAAATGCAGGGGACTGGTGTTCCATGGAAACACTCCTTGCATTCCAGAAATATCCAAATCAACAAGCAACTATCACAAAAGGGTGTTACAATTTAAATCGACATTTAAAAGGACATAAACCCACCATGGTTTTCAGCGTTGTTTTGCTCTGTGAACACCCAAAACCTGGCTCTGGACTATCTAATGCTCAAGAATCTGGACATAATCCGTTTTCTTGATAACTTGTGGTTTTTTGAGCTCTCCATTTCAGTTCTTTGTGCTAGGTACCAGGTTCTCAACACATCACCATGGTTATTTCAGGTGGTGTTCCTCACCTCACTCATTCCTAATTTCAGTCTCCTTGAGATCTAGAAGAAACAGCATCCTTTCAAAACCATGTTTGTCTGCCTTCTGAAATTGCTACTCAGGACTTTAACATAACTTTTAAGCAGTAGGGTTAATCTCACTCACAAGATTTTATTAAGATATTTTTAAAAACTTTTTCTGAGGCCAAAAGAGATACTCAAGGCGAACTGCACATTTTATGGACTGCAAAATCCACGACCAATGCATTTAATATTAGTTTTTATTATTCCAACTAAAACACTTTACGCATGCTTACTATATACACACTTTGCAGCAACACACTAATGCATTAAAACCTGAATTAAGCAAATAAAAATTAAGATGATCAAGTGATTTCTTGATATAAGCAAAAGGAAACAGTACAGTTCATGAAAAGTAAATCAAGCTCTTTCAAGCCAATGCCATTTCAGCAATACGACAATAACGCCAGACCCATAATAAACACATTTGTGCTGCACACACAGCGCTTATTTCCCAATCCCTGCAGACCAAGGCTGATCCATTTCATATTCCATGTAGGGGGCAGTGATTACTCTGAGAGTACACTGCAGCTGCCTTAGAAAGCAGGTTTTTCCCAAACACTGCTCAGCATTACAGAGCAGACAAACCATCACAGGCACACACAGGTGCTGTTCCCTCCTCAGCGCTGCCATCCAGGCACCCACTGGTGTCTCACGGTGCAGCAGCGGGAGAGAGAAGCTCCTCGCCTCTTGGAGACTGTAAATCAAGAATCTCTGAATTCTTCGGAGAGAAATCAGAGTGCAAGGATTGAATTAAAACCTTTGGATGGACTGAAGTATGTTAAGCCACTCACACATAAAGCAGAGGTGTTTTAGAATAAGTTTAAGTTTTAGAATAAGCAAGCAAGCAAGTAAGTAAGGATAAGTTTTAAGTGCTTTAGAGATTAAAGTTTTATACCATTTTGTCCATACCAGTGTAGAAGTGCAAATTCTAGTGAAGACTGAAAAACATAGTGCTAGATACTAGTGTTGAAAATAAGCTTCCGTAGAGACTCCAGGAATATAGTTTTATACATAATAAAAGTATAGTAAGAATATTGCTTACAATTTTTAGATAGAACAAGATAGACCATATGCATAGTTTATACGTAACCTGGCGTGCTAAGAAACTAGAATTCTAATAGGTGAAGAAGAAATGTTTCGAGTTCGTGTCTTTAGCTTGTTGGGTAATTTGTATATAAGAATCTATGCACTGGGGAGAGATTGGCTTTTGCTCTTGCTTTTGTTCCTGCTCTCTTGATTTTCTTCTCTCCTCACTGCCATCATCACTGCCCGAAGAAGACAGGAGCTGCCACAGCAACACCAGCCCTGCCAGGACTCAACAGGAGCAGCTTCTGCTTCTAATTGGGACTTTACTTCTATTTAGGACTCTTCACCAAAAACTTTAGCATGGACTTTAACACTTGTGACTCTTTGCCTTTCGAGATGCACCTTTACAATAAACAACTTTATAGCAACTATTAGCTGCTTGCTCTTTAAAGAAAACCACCACAACCCGACACTCGCTCACGGCCCAGACTCGCTCAGGAACCCCGACGGCTGCACTTACCCACTGCGAGAGGCACCAGTCAGCCTCACTCACCCACTGCGAGAGGCAGCACTGGGCGGCACTTACCCACTGCGAGAGGCAGCACTGGGCTCCATTTACCCACTGCGAGAGGCAGCAATGGGCTCCATTTACCCACTGCGAGAGGCAGCAATGGGCTCCATTTACCCACTGCGAGAGGCAGCACTGGGCTGCACTTACCCACTGCGAGAGGCAGCACTGGGCTCCATTTACCCACTGCGAGAGGCAGCAATGGGCTGCACTTACCCACTGCGAGAGGCAGCACTGGGCTCCATTTACCCACTGAGAGAAGCAGCACTGGGCTGCACTTACCCACTGTGAGAGGCAGCACTGGGCTCCATTTACCCACTGCGAGAGGCAGCACTGGGCTCCACTTACCCACTGCGAGAGGCAGCACTGGGCTGCACTTACCCACTGCGAGAGGCAGCACTGGGCTGCACTTACCCACTGCGAGAGGCAGCACTGGGCTCCATTTACCCACTGCGAGAGGCAGCAATGGGCTGCACTTACCCACTGCGAGAGGCAGCACTGGGCTGCACTTACCCACTGCGAGAAGCAGCACTGGGCTGCACTTACCCACTGCGAGAGGCAGCAATGGGCTCCATTTACCCACTGAGAGAAGCAGCACTGGGCTGCACTTACCCACTGCGAGAGGCAGCAATGGGCTCCATTTACCCACTGCGAGAAGCAGCACTGGGCTGCACTTACCCACTGTGAGAGGCACCGGCTGCTCTGCTGGGCCCCGGGGACTGCCCACACGCGTCCAAGCCGGCGCTTCCTCCGCGGCCACCGCCGCCCTCGGCCCCCTGAGCGCCCGCGGCCGCTCCAGCTGGGGCTCCATAAGCGGCTTATCCCCGCGATTAGGTCGGTCAGGGGCTACAGATGGCCGGGGAAAGCCGCTCTGGGCCTTGGCTAATTAAAGCCGGGAGGGGAGGGTTTATCCCGGGCGGGAGCCGTGCCTGTCCTGGGCAGTGCCTCAGGACGGGCGCCATGTCTTCCTCTTCTTCCTCCTCCCCTGAACGCAGACCCGAACCCAAACCAACGAGTGCTAATGGAGCTGCCCGCTCACCACCAAAACCCCGGGCACAGCGGGACCCGAGGGTTTTAAAAAAACAAAGCAAAACCAGCCGAATGGAGCATCGCACCCGTCTGGGTGAGGAGACGTCGCTGAGACCCCACGAGAACCCCGCCCTGAAGCCAGCGAGGCCCTGCATGCTCTGGCACTGAATCCCCTCACGCCCTCCTCAACTAGAGACAAACACTCCCTTCCTCCTCAGCCAAGAGACGGGTGTGTTTTCAGCATCACCTCTGATTTACTGCCCAAAATAAGTATCCTTGAGGCACTGTAAGATGAGTGTTACTCATGCCTTGCTCTGCTTCCCAGAGCTCCCCCAGAAAAACACCTGGCAGGTCAGCTAAATGTACATCTGGGAAGGCCTCCCTAGATATAACTGACTGTGCCAACACCCAAACCTCACAGCATTAAAAGCAGTGGTTCTCTGTCTGTGGTCCATGGGTCTAGGTAAAAAAAAACCCATAGCATTTAAATGTCTTATTCAGGGATCTGTTCTAAAGAGCTGGAAAAAACTATTCACGTAAAGGCTCTGGAACTCCACAAGCCCCAGCAACTTCTGCCTACTCTTTCCTTCTTTGCCACCTAATCACAAGAAAAGACCAGTTCCTATTCTTGTGCCCTATTATACATAAAGCCTGTAAAAAGAATGCACACTTCTATGGCATTTACCATGTGCTTGGTTCAGGTACACCAAGAGATCACTGTAGTGCTTGTGCAGCAGAATAGAAGAAGCATCTGCTTACATTTGAAGTGATCAAAGTTGAGAGAAAACTGCTTGATTTTAAAAATACAAATGGCATGCTTCTGGAGGTTAGAGCAAAGTCAACAGGGGTCTTGGTTACTGAAGAATCAACACAGCAGCAGGTCTTGTCAAGAGGAATGCAGTTGTAAAATAACAATATAAACTTTGAAAATTAACTTGCTTCCGGAAAATACCCATCTTCCTAGCCCTAGAATTCTGCCAAGGCTAACATACTCATTTTCTCCTGTAAATGAATCCTGTTGAAATATGTTTGTTTGTTTGCTTCTGGGGGTTTTGTTTGGTTGGTTTTCTTTTTTTAGAATCTTACCTGAAAGCCGCAGCAGGATGAATTTATCTTGCATAACAAGAGAGTCTATAGTTTGTCACACTCACTGGAACATCTACAGTGTAAATAAGTCCATCTTTCCTCAACCCCCATTTTACTGGCCCATCTTCCCACCCACACAATTATAAGCAGTAGCCTCTACTTCTCAGAGTAATGCTTAGGCTAAAAGCCATCAGAGCCCTGTAGACCCTCCCTCATAATGACCCTCCCAGACTGCCTGGCTACAGTCCCAAGCCCTCAGGAAAAGGCTACATTTTCAAATGAGACATAAGTGACCAGTGTAACTTTTTCTAACACAGAAAACCTGTGTTCATTTTATAGTTTTCTTAGAAAAACGTAACATTTCAAGTTCTGTTAAGACAAGCAGGTGAAGGCAAAAGGATATTTCAAGGCACAAAGGATCTATAATCTACATTCAAGAGTCATTTGAAGTATCCTGAAGGACATTTGACTTGCATAAAAGCATCAGTTAATAAAACCCAATACCAGATACTGGGAGCGCAAGAAGTTAAATAATGCCATCAAAAACAGCTCTTGAGAACTCCTAGATGTTTCCTGGAAATATATCTGCATAAAATCAGAGTATACTGTATTGTTTAAGGGCAGTCCATAAGCCTTTCAAAGATTGCTTGTCCAAGAGTACTTTGAGTGGTTCTCTTATAACAAAGAAGAAACACAATGAAAGACTGGAAGACTGCAGAAGGTGCATCCAAACACGTGTACAGAGGAGGGATTTAGGGGGAGGGAGGAAAGGAGAGTACTGGGATTATACAGTGAGTCACAGTGCTTAACATGACACCTCCAAGATCTTCTGGACTTACTGCAGAACCCATCTGCCTAACCTTTAGGTAGGCAAAAGAAATATCAGATCTTCTCCTGTTTGCCCAGTAGCAGGTGCTGCTCCATGGGAAGAGTGGAAGGCCTGGCTGGTGAGGGCAGTGTGTGCCCTGCAGTGCAGGGTGCCTCAGTACTGCGGCTGGGCTGCCTTGCTCGAGGAAGGCCACTGTGGAGGAGCCTCTGGCTGATCGATGGGCTCGTAGGTGCTGCGGTCCTGGTCTGCACCAGCTGCACCTGAATGGAGATGGAAGAGAACAAGCTTGGGACAAAGGCAAAGGCCTTTCACGAGAACTGAATGCTCTAGAAGAAACCAACAGCTCAGGAGCACACATTTTACCAGCTCCCAGCACCTGTGGACTGTGATCCTCACTAAACAAGCAGGAGGGAAGAATAGTCATCCTTCCAACACGCCTATTCTCTCTTTGAGAACCACTCTCTTAGCAGCTACATGGCTGTGTGGAAAACAAGACCCACAATACCCCATAGCAGCACAACAGGCTCCTGTAACAGTGTATTTCAGCAAGATAAAGTGTATGAGAACTCATAGAAAAATGAACAGACAGAGCCAGAAGCTGCAGGAACTGTGGCTTCCTGACAGATCTGACAGATCTGAAGGCATGATACATCCACGAACCACTCTTCCCAACAATGCAGCTATGCCTCAAGTGTGGCACCAAATTTGAATCAAACAGTGCTCCTAACTGCACCACGAACAATTTGACTGTGCAAAATCATGTTACTGTCCAGGGGATGAGCAGGGAAAGAGGAGGCAGAGAATGTGCATGGACAGCTCTTCATCTATGGGCCAGGCATTCACCATGGAGAGAAAGCAACCTGAATTACAGATAGCCACTAGACTATGAGGGATTTGTTCTAAGCAGCAAGGACTTTCCCAAGCAACAAAGAGGGACTTCGTGTAGAAGGAAAACAAGATAGAAAAGGCCAGGAAAATTTCAACACTGCTGGGTTCAAAGGAAAATGCCAGATAGCAGGAAAATGAGAGGAAATTTGTCAAGCACAGTCAGCACAAAATAACACACAGTATTGAAAATCTTGTAAGAAAGACAGTTCAGGAGAGGGTATGAAACTACAGTGTCTGAATTCCCACCTGTGTCTGAGAGGAGGCTTTTGGTTTGGGATAGCGTGGTTGAAAAGAAGTGCTGCCAAATTCCAAGCGAAGGGATTAACTCCTCAGTGATACCTATACTTTCTATGGGATACACATGTTGAATCCCAATGACAAGCACAGTGAGCACCTAATAAAAACTGACACAAAAAAGGCACAGCATGTGACTCACATGCCTCCTGACCCAGGTAAGACCCATCCATCTGGATTTTCTCAAGTAGCTGGCAGAGACAACACCAACACTCCACTAGCAGAGGCGTGCAAATAGCACACAGTGCCCTAAGCCATGGTTTCCCCTCTTCTGCAAGTTTCCACCTCTTTTCACAGGAGTGTGATCTTTGCTACCACGAAAGCAGAATAAGAGACAGCTTCCAGACACTGTAATGCAAATACACCATCTTTTGTCCTGCACAGCCTTCTTAAGATGACAAACAGAACTGTAACAGGCTGCAGGTTTTGCCAGCTTGAATTCAAACAATTCCTGGCAAACAATCAAACCCTGGAAGCTGCCCAGGCATGAACTAGTACCAGGAATGCTTGGCAAAGCTGACCAAGACCCAGAACATCTAGCCACAGCCCATCCTCTCTGGCAGATCTTCCACATTATCATTATCAAATACAACCAGGGGAAAAATTAAATGTCTCCAAGCTAACTCCAAAGAGGTAAACATTAGTCCCATTTTCCATGTGAGGAACAAAGTCCAAAGCAATCAAGGTAAATTGGACATGTGAGGCCCACAGAATGCACGGAGTTAGAAATCCAGCTTTATTTCCCTCTTGCTTATAATCCAGCCAGAGGAAATACTGCCACTACCTTCCCCCAGAAGAAAGGGTTGACAAAGAAAGTACTTCCAAAAGTTTCCATCAAACACACACAAATGCAGGAGGAGGAAGAGAGGAAAAGCCTCCCAACACCATTGTGGGCAAAATGGCTGTCAAAAACTTCAGGTCTGCAAAGGGAGAGAGGAAGAATATAAATTTAAGGCCAAAGACACACCAGAACCACAAAATGAGAGAACAAACATGAGCAAGACAGAGCAAGCACCCTGTCTGCCTAGAAAGGAGGGCAGAATGCAGTTGCACAGAGCTCAGGCTGGATTCAGGGTCCAAGGCAGTCCTGAGGAGGTGGCTCACACTGACAAGGAACAGAAAAACATCCTACCTATGTTAAAGGTGTACTCTCCTCCACGCTCCCGATACATTCGGTACACCAAATAGCAGGACACGGGCTTGAGGAGGAGGCTGAAGATGGCCATGCCTATACTGAAACGCTTTGCATCACTGATGAAGTCATGTGAAGGGTAGAAGATAGAGATGTGAATGATGTCTGTGAGGACTGTGAGCAGCAGGCCAGTCAAGAACTGGAAACAAGGACAGAGAATGGGACATGAATATAACAAGGGTTTAACCACTGACAGTAACAGTCAGACTCTGTTTCCTGTGACATCTATGTTGCACAATCATCCTTCACCCCAGTACCACACAGCACTCTTGGTACTGCCCCAGGCAGATACTCCTAGATGAATAATCTTGTATTTCGTGCCTTCTCCTGTCAGATAGATATCTTCTCATAATATATTCTAGAATTGTTTATTTTCGTTTGCCAATCTATTCAATGTTCAGAAAAGGGTTTTACAAAGCCCCTCCAACTCAAGCATATTAAACACTTCAAGTCCTCATCTGGCATTACAAGGTACAACAGCAGGTAAATAAAGGAAGAACCAAGTATGTCTCATCTCTGAAAAGGAAAACAATTGGCAATGAATGCTTCTCACTATGGTTTACAGATCTCATAAATTTATATGCTCTCTTAAAAAAATACCCAAACCCACCCAAACAGGGAACTGCTATATTGGGAACAGCTGAAAATCATCACTGGCTCAAAGACTCTGCCCTCCATCCTCTTTCTGAGCAGCCTGGGGGAGACCAATACTCTTAAACTCACCATTGTTATGGCATCAAGAGAATCTCGCTGTACAATGGCCCAGATTCCCACTGCAAGGACAGTGAAATTTCCCCAGGCATAGGAGACTGGCAACATGTAATTCATGCATCCCCTGTCAAATGAGACAAAAAAACCCCAGCTCACATTCACAATAAGCCTGCAACAGTTTGGTTTCATCCCTGTTCCCATACAAACACCTCACTCTTAGATTTAGGATCTTCTTGCACACAGGCACAAACAGGGAGTGCTGATTCCCAGGGAACATCCCATTCCTAGTTTGAAGGAATACTCTCTTCTCCCCCAGGCCAGAAACTAATCACTCACCACACTGTGAGCAGCCAATGTACCAGAATGATAGCCTACGAAAAAAAACAAAACAGGAAAACAGGTCAGCATGTTGGGAGAAGTCTGGGAGGATCAGTGTGAAACAGCACCATCTTGTCCCCAAGGGATGGGTGGAAGAGTGGCCTGGACCCGTGAACCAGTGCAGAAAGATGGAGAGGCTATTGAGACAGTGAAGACAAAGCCATTTTTCTCCACATCTGTTGCTGAGTATGTCCTGTGGTGCTACACTGTAGTCATTCCTTCTTCTTGTCATCTCTGTCAACAGCTGATTTGAGGACCATTTAGCCTTTTCTAAATGGGTTATTAATTATGGAACTCCAGAAGAGTTTGCACAGAAAGCCAGGCAATCTGATTCATGCTGTGTTAGCACAGTTTATACATGACCAATCTGGCATCCCATCACCAAAAAGCCCATGGATAGCCATGCCTGCTGTTCCCAGAATTTCACTCCAGTTCTCAGCAAATCCTTCTTTTACCTCCTTCCAGTCTGTTCAGAGCAGTGGTCAAACCTCACTGAAGTATTAACAGACCTGAAGGCTTCTTCCAGGAGTCTGTGAACTCTGATCCTGCCAGAGCACACAGCTCTTTTCACTCCCAGTGAAGCCATCAGGTCCAAATGCCAACAGTGCCCTGAGCAGCAGTGATAGTGCTGTCACAAATTCTGTACTTTGCAAGTGTCCTTAATGATCCCAGTCCTTGTGCTGAATGGGACAAATCCAAGAAGAAAGGATCTTACTGTAATAAGTGAGAGAAGGATTCTCTTTACCACCACTTGCCATTTTTTGTAACCAAGGAAACATACCCTCCATGTTTATTCAGAGAGCAAATGAGAGCAACAATGTATCACTTCAGGCTTTTTCTACATCTAAAGGCTGCTGGTCACTCCAACAAAGGGAGATCATTCATATTTGTTCTCTCAACATTTGTGAAAACAAGAATATGGAAGACAGGCTCTACAAACAGCCTCACTAAAGAAAGGCTGAAGCCTGGACATATCAGAGGATCCATGGGATCAAGGCACGCTTTAATTTTTTCCTAGCTGTGAGAAAGGCTTCAAATTGGCATTTTTGCCGGCCTTGGTATTAAAAAAACCAAACCCACATTACCAAAACTTCTCTGAAGCACATTCCCCCCCCAAAAGAAAAAAAGAAAATTGGGAAATGAGTACGTACCAAAAGCCTAAGTTACTCCATGGACACAGGAAAGCTGTATGCAGATAGGAGCATTAAGACACAAAAAAGAAATTAAGATCTACTGACACCCTGCTAGATTCCTTGACTTAAAACATCTCTCCATGCTCTCACTGCAAACAAAACTAGTTGCTGGAGAAGAGAGTGAAGCTGTGCCATAAGTGAAGCACAATCAGGAGAGCACAGGGGGGGCCCGGCTGCTGGGGGTCACGCTGCTCTACCAGGACACCACAATGCAAATGATTTACTTCCTGCTGCTCCTTCAGTGCAGTACCCCATCACAGCTGCTGAGCACTCACTAGGCTTTGCTGTAACTCCCAACACTGCTTAGACAGACTTTTATTAATTTTTTTGGTTCTTCATGAAAGCTTACAAAACGCTTCACCACCCTTCACGCTTCCCCTTCTCTCAAACTGTACCACGGACACAATGGAAAAACTGCTAATCAGTAAAATCCTGGATAAGAATGGACACATGCAAATAGCATTTACTCAAGAGACTATCACAACATCAGGAAAATTCTTAATTAGGTAGTATTTAATTGCATGTTACATACCTGCAAGACCTCTCAAGGCTCACCAGTTAACATAATTAGGCAGAGTGGGGGTTTTTTTTAAAGCTGTCTAGATCAATACTGCAGTTACTAAATTATGAAGTATGTTTAGTCATCAGCATAAAGTCAGGTAAACTAGGGCTGATACTATGAGAGACTGCTGAAATAAAACCAAGATATTCCCTTTTTAGTTATTAGTCCAATTTACCTGACAGTTCTTCAGCACACTATGGAATTGGCTGGTGGTATTGGTATGCTTTAGCATAGAAAATATAGTGTTAATGAAAAGCTACAGTTACTATGTGAGATTAGTTAATTTGCAAGCAGTCTGCTGATAAAACAGCAGAAGAATTAAAAATTTTTCCATCTGTCCAAAGACTTAAATCTGTAGCTAAAACAGACATACATTTCTTCTTTTGAGAAAAAGACTTGAACCAGTGGGGAGAACAGAAAATAAGAAAGGTGGTCCTTTGTCCCATCTCTTCTGGGAAAAAGGATGGCTATGCAATTAAAAGCATCCCATTGGAAACTGGGGAGAGCTAAGGAGAATTCCTACGTCCTTTGCAAATCTCAGCATGTGATGGAACTAATTGCCAAACATAAAAAGAGCCTAGGTCTGCCAGGGTCTCATTAGATGAGAAATTCTTTGGAATAGGAACTCCTTTAAACATTCTTCAGCACAGAACTAAGCATAAGGTTGAATTTTGACCAAGTTAAAAATGAAACAGCTCCATATTACAATTGTTTACTTGCTGTATCTGAATTTCTATTTTACTTACTTTATTTTAGAGTGAGCTCACCTACTCTATGACTGACATTCACCTGAGAACACACAAAACCAAAATATGAATCTGAGTGGCCACCTGTGAGGATGTGCCTCATTATTATAACACAGTGATAATAATGAGAGTGCTTAAGCAGTGGGACAGGATATCCAATGGGGCTGTCATGGCTCTGTTCTTATTTTAAAACTCAGCTGATTTTTGAGTTGAGCTATTTGATCTAACTTTGCAGTTTGCCTTGCTTTGAGCAGGAGGTTTAATCACATGGCATACAGACATCTCTATTATTCCTTGATTCTGTGATTTAGCATTTAAAAATGCCTAGGCACAAAATGTGTGTTTCCAGGCACACGGACTGTAGGGTATTGTCCAGGCTTGATCAAAGTCAAACATTGTATTTCGAGGCTCTGCATGATTATCTCAATAATCACAGGTGTCAAGCTGTCACGGCAGAAGCATGGCTGTGCTGCTTCCCCCGTGTTTTGCTGAGCATGGCTGTTAGAACCGAGCCAGTAGATCCTGCTCAATGAGCATGTTCCTCACCCACTCCCTGCTACGTTAATTTTATAGCTCTGCAAGAAGCTTAAAGAGAGATCCCGAGGCTAAGATACTGCTCCATTCTGGCACAAACACAGCTCAGTCATGCAGCTTTCTTGGAACTACTTCTATCATGAGGCTCATCTTTAAATCTCGCAGAACCAGTAAGCAGATCATGCCAATGAATAGTAGCAGGGTGTGTTACTTCCAGGCCCCTTCTGAGTAAGAATCTTCCTCACCTTTGTGGTATTTTCCAGGGAATCAGGCCCTAACTCAGGAACAGTATGAAGTGTAGGTACAACTACTAACTCCCTATTCCTGTCTTTGCAGCTCAGAGCAGAAACAGCAGACTTGACAACAAGGGATTTCTTAATGCTGAAAACAGTTCACCCAGGATAAACTCACACTTAACTTGTAAGAGACTGGGGAATAGTTGTGTGAAACGAGAGAAGAAAGGCAACATTTTAGTTTTGTTTTTGTCTTTGTGATTCATTAATTGAAAAGTCAGTGTTTTTCAGCTCCCCTATCTCCATTTCCTGTAGTAGAACATGTATTTCGTGTTGGTAAACTTTTGAATTAAATGTCTTTAGTTTTCACTGTTGTTTTAGCATGGGAAAAAAATCAAACCAATTTAAAAAACAAAGCAGAAGGCAAGATCTTTTAATCTTCCTGGTGCCCTGGGAATCACACAATAGTCCAAACTTGTCAGAGCAAAGTATCAGCTAGTTTCCAGAATGCAATATAATCCACATGCCAGGCCTTGAAAAATCAATTTGCTTCCTTGCCTCTAACAAGAGAAGTTGCTTTTCTTGGTGAACTAGTAAGAGGGGTATTCATCATTATATGAACACCAATCTTTTCTTTAATACAGCCACATGAAAGCTGTCCTGTACAAAGCTGAATTAATAAAGGTAGCTGAGATAATACTGTTCTCCCATCCAACCCATAGGCAGCCTGGTCCAAGGCCACTGCTCACAGCTTAACGAATCATCAGCAAAAAAAATCCTGATGTCATCTGTGATGCTTTCACTCTCTAGGTAAAGCTTTAACCAAAGAAAGCACCGAGCCATGCTGTATTAAGTAAAATCACAAAGTAGAGAAGCTGTGAAAGGACACACACACCTAGAAATCTCAGGGCTCTGAAAATGTGAAAGACAAAAGAAAAAAAATAGAGGAAAATGTAACATGTCTGGTAGCACAGAAGACATCAGAATCAAATATCAACATCAAAAGCAAAGTGTGATTTTAACATCCACTGCCTTGTCAGCAAGGTAGTGCTTCTTCCAAAAGTGAAAAATGTAACTGGTTAAGTCTCTTATATCTCCTTTCTCTGGTTATCAGATATTCACTGAAATTTTCAAAGTACACTCAAGTGGTGCCTGCCCTCCCCGCAGAGAAGCAATTGCAGTTATCTGTCAGATGATAACCCCCAACCAAGGGGGCTTATTTTTCTAAGATACTTTGCTTGACAAGCAAAAACTCTGTCTCCTCAGGATCTTGTGCAGTGTTTATCTTGGCTTAGCTCTGGTCAGCTGAGCTGGAAACCACCATGAACATGATTTAAAACCAGCTGTTGTCTCTGCCCAGTCCTTGACCACTTTAGCAATATCCCTGAAGTAAGGGCAAACTTTGGAGTCATCGCCTGGTGGGTTTAACCAAGAATCATAGAATATACTGAGTTGGAAGGGACCCATCAGGATCACCAACTCCTGGCCCTGCACAAGACATCCCAAGAATTCCAGCCTGTGCTTGAGAGCGTTGTCCAAATGCTCCTTGAACTCAGACAGGGTTGGTGCTGTGACCACTGCCCTGGGGAGCCTGTTCAGTGCCTGTTCACCCTCTGAGGAAAACGTTTTCGTGATATCCAACCTAAACCTCCCTCGACTCGGATTCATGGCGTTCAGAACTTCTGCAACCTTTGCCCATGTGATAAAAAAAGTAGGAACTTCAGTTTTTCCTCCTCAGAGAGCTCCGCAGCTCCGAGCAGGGCCTCAACCAGAATGCGGACCAGGCTGGAGGACATGCGAGAGGAGAGCAGGGGTACAGCGAGGGCCGGTCCGAGTCCCCGCGGCTCAGCCCGCCCCGGCAGCCCCCAGCCGCCCTCCCGCTGCCCCGGCCCCGCTCCCGAGCCCCGGGGGCAGGGCAAGCCCCTACCTTGAGGCTGACGGCCGGCAGCTCCATCGCAGCAGCCCCGGCACCGCCGGCGGGGCCGCTCACGTGGGGCAGGGCCGGGCCCGGGGACTGCCAAGGGCGGAGGGAGCCGGGACACCGCCCCCGGTCCCGCCCTGCCCGGCCCCGCTCGGCCCCGCTTGGCCTTGCCCAGCCCTGCTGGTCCTTGCTGGTCCCTGCTTGGCCCTGCTGTTCCGTGCTGTTCCGTGCTGGTCCCTGCTCGTCCCTGCTCGTCCCTGCTCGTCCCTGCTCGGCTCTGCTCACTGCCCAGCCCTGCCCGGCCCCGCTCGGCCCCGCTTGGCCTTGTCCGGCTCCGCTCGGCCTTGCCGAGCCCTGCCCGGCCCTGCTGGTCCCTACTCGGCCCTGCTGTTCCGTGCTGGTCCCTGCTCGGCTCTGCTCGTCTCTGCTCACTGCCTAGCCCTGCCCGGCACCACTCGGCCCTGCTGTTCCGTGCTGGTCCCTGCTCGGCCCTGCCCGGCCTCGCTCGGTGCCCGGCGGTTCTGGGGGGTCCGGCCGCAGCTGCGGGGCCCTTGTTGGAGTTCGCTGACCCGGAGCTGGTCAGTGGGAGCTGGTCAGACGCGTTCCAGTGGAGGAGGCAGTCCGGGTGCTCTGCCTGCCTGATGTGAACCACACGGCTTTTATCTCGTGAATGCCTCGAAGGCAGGTGCCACGGGGATAGTGCCAGAGTCTCCTCAGTGGTGCCCAGTCACTTGGCATAAAATATACCACCAGAAGTTCCAGCTCAACACGAGAAAGAACAACTTTATGCTGAGGGTGGCAGGGCACTGGGACAGGCTAGCCAGGAAGGGCACGGAGGCTCTCTGGAGACATTGCAAACCCCACTGGACACGGTCCTGTGTCACCTGCTCCAGGTGACCCTGCCTTGGCAGGAGGAGGGGGCGGCAGGGAGTTGGAGTCTCCAGAGGCCCCTTCCAACCCTAACAATTCTGTGACTTTGTTTCCAAAGCCACCACTAAGCTAAAAATATGCACAGATCAGTTTGTTGACTCCAAAAACCCAGTCAAACTCTTCCTGCTGCTTGCACATGCAATGTAGTGAGACAAGGTTGGACGTTATACTTTGACTGTAATCAGTGTCTGGGAAAGCTAATGTGTGCAAAGGACTTAGCAGCTTTCTGCAGGAAGAGTTTTTGTGCATATATCAGTGTGTGACCAAAGAGTGAGGAGTGACAGAAACTGTTGATAGACACCAATAGAAAGGTTATTTTAAGATGCTAATTGTGTTCAGCTGTGTCACCTAACAGCTAAGTCAAGGTCAGTCTTAGGTGTGGAGCCAGGTAGCTAGGATGGCTGGCAGGTACTTTGTTGCTTCCTTTGGTCCTGGATTTTTCCCTAGAACTAGTTGACTGAACCCTGTGCCTAAAAACTTGGTACAAATAACAAGTTTTTCATTTCTTATTCCGAAAGAAAGCTGGTTTCATTTTAGAGCTAGAGGAGTTGGTAAGCAACTAATTCAACACCACACAGTTCAGCTATAACTTACCATTTCCTGTCCAGTTCATACCAGCAGCCTTCTCCTCACATCTGGCAAATGAAATAACAGAACCCAGAGGTCAGGAAGACACTTCTCAAACCCTCCCATCCTTGCCTAATGTGTGCTGTCTGCAGTGTAAGACTGCAATGTCTTACTAGGTCAGTTGCTTTCTCGTCATTATTCCTTATTACAGAAAAGATGGAGCCTCTAAGAAATTCAGAGCGTCAGAGGTTCGTTGCAGAACCTGGATGTGGAAATGCATGAGTCATCCTTCAGTCTCATTTCCAGTTCAAGCAGTGAGAATTGTGCAATGCTGAACCTACCACCAGACATTCTCAAACAAGCCACAAATGTCGTGCTATCCAGCCTGTCCTTGACCATGTCCTGAGTGCTATTGACTGCTTGCATGCAGCATACTTCAAGATTTCCCAAGGCAAAGCATTGAATGCCAAAATGAAATGACCTAGAAAATGCTAGAAAGCATCAGTTTAAAACTGACTGGCTGCATAACTCAGAACAATAGTAAAAATCCCAAAAAGGCTGTGAAAGTCCCCTCAGGAATCTCTGAATGTGTCACTTTGAAATGAAAGATTGAAATATAACTCGTCTATTGCCACATGACACATGAACTGTGACTTCACTTCCATTATTGTGTCTTGCAGGGAAGTCCTGTCTCTATCTACAGAGGGAGTGGTATCAAATGAGATCAATGCTTGTGGTTCCAGTAATGTCAAGGAATGACTGGATTTCAACGTAAATGACAAAAATATATGACACTTGAGAAGATAGACTGAATAACCATATTGCTGGCTCAGTGCTGTGTGTGAAGTGCATTAGGATGCCCTTCTGCCAAGACAGGTATCTATCAAAGGAGAAGTGTTTGTTATGAAGACAAATTCCACTGTCCCAGCTGAACGATAAGCTCTGTTTGGATGCAGCAGCACTTGGGTGTCTTTGCTCCCTTCAGCATTCTCAATCAGCCTGAGACAGTCTCATTATCATTTATGCAGCATGAGCCATGATTTGAATTGACGTGTCCACTGTTTAACACAAAGTATTTCCCCTTGTACAATAAAAGGACTTTATTTCATTTTGTTCATCAATGTATCGTGCAGTTAATTCATCTCTGCTTATTATATCCTGGGCTTGCATGTCATGGACTCAAGGGACTTAGAAATGTCTTAATGATCTCATAGATATGAAAACAATGAGAGCTATGACCGACACTATGCATTTGTATGTCTCTCACACCTATGTGATCTCAGGGTTACTTGTTTTTTATTTCTTCTTTGTGCTGCTTGTACCTTGTAAATTGCCTCTCTGTGTAAGCCACTCTTCCCTTCCCCAGGTTTGATTAAGCAATACAGTACAGTGAGGAAGAGAAGCAGCAAGTTAAAGAAGACCTGCAGGGAGAAGTAGGTGACCCAGGAGACTGGATACAGAGATTTTTGTGTCTAGAAGATTGCTCCAGGTGAGTTCAGCTCACTGCCACCAATACCCAGCAATTAGCTGCTTTATGCAAAATCTGTTATTTTAGAAAATCAATTGGTTTGCCTTGTGCAGACTGAGTAAAAGACTAATACACAGTTGGATCCCCTCCTGATAGCATAAAAGTGGGGCTAATAAGGCAGAAATGCTTTCCTTTGCATTTTCAGGACGCTACCCTTGATGCCCGTGGTAAGGTGATAGCAATTCCATAGGGAAGTGAATGAGTTAATACAATTGCTCCTGCTGTCCTTATCTGGCCCATGGAGGTGGAGACAAGCTCACCCTTCACAGTTCTGCCCTTCTTGCCCTCTCTAGGGATTTAATCTGAAGATAACTAAAGGCTGCAGCTGACACCAGTATCTCTGAGTTTTGCCCCTGGCTATGGAGTTGAGAGCAGTGAAGGCACCAGCTCAGCACACATACATATATATTAGCCACAGAGCCTTTCTGAATAAGCAGTGAGGAAGGGCATATAGAAGTTGCCTGGCTCTACAGATTCCCTTTTAAATCCCAGTGGGAAATCAGCAAACAGAATCATTATCTGGATTGGAAAGGAAATTGAAGGCATTTTGTAATGCTGGTGGAAAGCCTCCTCCTGCAATTGCACTGCAAAACAGGCTATGGCAAGGTGATTTGGGGAGTGGAGAGGGTCACATTAATGTGGTGTCTTGACAAATGCACTTGGAAGTCCTTCCCTATCTCAGCAGCAAAAAGCTGCTCCTCTGATTTTCTAAAATCTAACTAAAGCTTTGAGATGTCATTAAGAGACCACTCTTCAAGATTCACTGACACTCCAGAAAATGAACTGACACACCAGAAGTGATTTTATGGAGTACATATGCTCACTCAGAGCATTCCAAGAAAACAACAGCCCTCGGGTTTTTTTCTGATAAAAATACGAAAGCAATGTTTTTTCCAGGCTTCATGTAGCAGAGAATGACTGGCATGGATGTGAACAATTTGGTATAGCATGGGTTTCAAATTGAAGCACTTTCACACACTGTGAATTTACAACAGGGTAATTACTGGGGGAGGGAGGGAAGAGAGAGGGTTTCAATAAAACACCTCCAAGAGACAATGAATGCAGACTATTACAGACCTGAGACAGAATGATTCCCAAGTGTTTTAATTTGTGCTTCCACTCCTTGCCTCTCTAGCAGTCATAATTTTGGCAACTATCAGCAACATCCCCAAGAATCAACAGCATTTGCAGAGCAGGCAGCTGCTGAAATGATTATGTCAAATCAGCATGCTGTTCCCTCTTTTCCATGTTTAATAATTCTCACCCTTGGAGAAGCAGTTTAAAGTGATGCATAACCCTTGGATTCTCAGAGGCTACTAACAGCAGTAGCTGTAGAACAGGACTTTAGGTGGGACTTTGTCATTCACCTTTCTTGCACGCATGCTCTGTGATTAACTTCAGAAATTATTGCACAGAGCCCTGCCATGGCTGGTTTGGGCCTGGTCCAAAGTCCTTTCAAGACAATAGACAATCTTGCAAGAGCTCTGACTTAAATTCTCTGAGGGCAGTAAAGAAGCTGAGCTTGTGTGAATTCTTAATTTGAGTTTCTTAAACAATCACTTGAGAAGAACATATAAATCAAGTCTTGCTTGACATTTGTATCTCTCTCTTGTTCAGACCTAATGCCTGCAAAGGCAAAACTGTCATGATGTGACTACGACATACTGGGAAGGAAAGGGAAAGCTGCTAAAAGTAACCCGTGATGGTGATGCTCTGCAGCTGCTGTCATGTCTTTGAGACAGCACAGAGTGGCACTAAAAAGCTTTGCTGTGCTCACAAATGGGTTGGACTTGTACAAATATTGCCCTGGGGTTTTATATCACAGGCTGCTCTTGCATTCCACACCTTTGCACGTTATTTACTCAACAGCTTTCCTTGGCACTGCAATTGTGAAGCCAGTAGTTGATGTGGCTGATCTATAATTCAGGCTGATTCTTTTGATGCTGCTGTGGCTGTGCAGCATGTGCCTGTACCACTGCTCACCCTTCCTGCTCCACCTCTGCAATGCCACAGCTTCACTCAGCAGCAGTGACACTTGGTCACAGGCTCTCTCTCTGAAACTCCAATGTGAGCAATCAATCCAGTAATCCCTGATTTGACTGATAATAGTTAACTGAATTTCCACTGACCTTAACTAATCCCACCAATTAAAAACAATCTGTTCTTTGATTCAGAGTTAATAGCAGACTGAAGGCTGAAAAAGCAAGAACTGATAGGAGTAAGTCTCCTTTTAGTCTAAAAGCTCTGACAAAATTCAGACTTGCTTGTATTTCACATGATTTGCAACACAGTCTTGCCTCAAACACTGTCCATGATCCTACAAGGATCCCATTTGTAGCTAAGAGGCAAGGAATAACTGCATCACCAAGGATAAAGACCCCTGCAAAATTTCCTGCTCGCTTCCAGTTGCACAGTTCCCCGCAGATCTTGGCTCCTACACTAAAAAGCAGTGTGATATTAAACGTGGTTTTGATAGTGCCTGTCCATGTGGTTCTCATCAGTGTCACACAGACCAGAGGATGAGAGCTCTGCAATTGAATGTGATCAATTAGGAGCCTTTTTCCCCTTTATGCTTCCACTGACAATGGCACTGGCAGCACCACCCACTATTTTGCATCTGGGCTGAAGGAGGGGCTGCATTGCTCTCCCTGGGTTAACAAATTGAATCCTTGCTGCTGTGGCATCGAGCTGAAGGCAAACCACCTTTCTTTACTTCTGTCTTTTGTGCTAAGACTGTCATGCTGTAAAAAGAAATCTAAACAGCTACATCCAATCTTGTGGTAGGTTTTGCCTAAATGCTCCCATACAAATTCCTCCTTTAGCAGGTGTGCACGGGTCAGAAGTGACATTGTATTCACAGCATCTCTCTGTGGCCGTGAGTGGGCACTCAGAGATGTAAAGCTCATAGTCTTTGAGTGAATACACAATGTGAAGTGGCACCACAGCATAAACAAGATTGCAAATTGGACGTTTGACTAACTAAATGGAACACAGGGGGTTTAGGGAAGCTGTGTAAAGAGAAGTCTGACCACAGCACCACAATTAATGTTTCTGTTCCTAAAGAAAGTGCTATACATCTCCAGGCTCTTGGGTATAAAAGGCTTCATAGCTGCCTCCCCGCAGAAGTCAGGGTATTGGGGTACTGCAGCAGCAAAGAACGTCTTCACCAGCCACCACTACTGCAGGTTAACACAGGTAGCTTTTGTAGCTCCAATATATCACTGAAACCTGTAAGTAAGTATTAATATAAAGAAGCTTTAAGCATCTGGCTGGCTACACTAGGCAGAAACAGTTATCTCAAATTTGAGTAAGAATACAGGCAACCTTGGGCAGAGAAATTTTTCTACCAGTCTGTGTGATTACCTCAAGTCATCAGTGTTACTTGCTGACCAACTTCCTTATAGGCTTTTCTGGCTCCTCCACATCCTTGGGTGCAGTCAAAAAAGCAGAAGAGTTGCACAAAGGATATCCATCATATCTTTATTTACATATCACAGAAACACACATGCAACATGTCACAGGTTTTACTACAATGGAACAGCCTGTCCCTATCTCCTGTTACCAAAAACTTTATTTCAGGCTCACTAGGAAAACTATCACTTCCCCAGAAAGCTTCTAAAAAATAATCATTAAAAATAACAGACCTGGCAGGATAGCTAAATGAGTGAGAGCTACAGGCTGGAATGTCTTGCTCCATCCTTGTAGAAACTGGGTGGTTCTCCAAAAGCAAGAAAAGGAAGGAAGGATGGAGTGGGACTGGAAGGTCCCAAAGATGACAGGTAGGAAGTGGTAGTGTGTAACACCTAGGAAATACGTCTGGAGCAGTGAAAAAGGGAGAGAGCAAGAGGTCTGCCAGAGGGTCCTCTCTTACCTAGGCAGGCAGCTTCCTGCTGATCCATTTCCCATCTTTGATTCTACCTGGACGCTACAAATTTCCTCTCCTCTAGGAACTCCCAGTCCTTAAGGAGGATCTATCTACCTTTATTCTTAAGCAATTATTAAGGGGTAAAGTTTAAGCTCATATCCCCTTTGCCCTGAAGGATCTTCCACATCTTGCCTCTCTTGAGAAGAGGAGATGAAACTGCAGGGCCTTTTCCTGCCAGGACCATCAGAATGGGAGACATGATCATTGCTTTCTAACTAGGAGAGAGGGACTCAATTCAGTGGCAGGAATGTGCTGAGGGAAGGGAGGGGGAGTGCAGTCCTGCTATGGAAAAGGCTGGTGCCACTGTATTTATAATGAACATGAGTTTCAGTCTAGCTGGGACCTGGCATGTTCAGAGCCTGCAGCTTTCATCATTTGTTCAACTTTTCCCTCTAATTCCCATTGCTAGGTATGAACAGTCTGATCCCAGCTCCTGACCATACAGGCAGGAGTGGCACCCTCCTAAACATTAATGAAAGATCCCTGCTCTCCGTTGGCTGACTCAGGCTCCACACAGCGCCCTTTCCTCCGGGTCACTCTTCGGTTCCGGTGGAATTTGGCGTAACAGCGTAGCCCTGTGGAAAAGACATGGAGGAGTGAGGAGGGAGCAGGGCTCACTACAGCAATAACACCAAATCTCTCTGCCTCAGATACTGCTGCACTGGGGACAGTTCCAGTGCTCTGTCAAATAGGGGGACAGAGAAATGCCTCAGACAGACAAGACATATTGCTCTCTGGGCACTGGCATCCTGTTTGGATCACTGTTTGGGATTGTTCAGGCAGGTTTCACGGGCTTCTTGAAATACCAATGAATTATTCGAATTGTTTCCAGTGATTTTATGGAAGCCCTGATTGGTCTCCCTCTATTACTTCCCATTACTGTCTAAGTAATCTCTCCATTGAGAAATTACTACAGACTTAATGTGCAGCAGCAATGACTAGGGACCTCCCCTTGCTATTTGTTTCCCTGAACCTTCAAGAGAGAAGGGAAGAAACTTTGAAGTGTTATTACTGGGAGGTCTGATCCAAAGCCCACTGCTCATCTCCTTTAATTTCTCTGTTTTAGATGCTCAGTGTGCAGGGTCTGAAAGAAGCTAGCTAATATAGCATAGATGAGTATGAAGGAGGAAAAAGGTGTTTTATTTGTAAAAACCATGAGTACATATTCTCCCATGGCAGTGGAAGGTAATGGGAGCCTCTGGTCATGGTAACTACTTGGTTTCTGGCCCCAAGAGGTTGATTTTATGGTGTTTCTTGTCTGACTTTGTTGGGCCAGACAAGGCACAGCCTATGGGTAAGTAATTCTCATGCAAACCCTGCTTTTCAGTAGTGCAGGATCTCGTCATTTGGGTTGGCAGGAGCTGATTTGATCATTCTAGAAGCAGCAGGTCTTTTAACTTCCAGAGCAGGCAGCAGAGGTTTTATAGCTTTTGTAATAAGACAACTCAAAACTGTCCTTGGTTGTTCACTGGAGACCCAGATGATGTCACAGAACAGTCTTTTGGAATTATGTCCCTGGGCTACATTGAGACCAGCTACCTTAAAAAGTTGGGTTTGTGCCCCTCATTACCAATCACCCCAGGGCAATCTGGCCTCCTAGAATGGGAGCATGCAAGATCAGAGCTCTGCTCTTAAGCCTCCTGTCTGTCTTACCTGGATCTTCCATCTCTAGGGATCTTTTTTATGCTACACAGGATGCACATTTGCTGTCAACTTACAACTGGCTTAAGGATAAAGCAGGGCCTGGGGCAGCCTCATTAGGGATTGCAGAAACACATTTCTAGGCTAATCTATCAGAAGATCATCTCTGATTAGGACCTTGCAGTATTACACAACACACCCAAGGTGAAGACTATCATTTAACATTGCAACTCCAAGAAAGCTGCCCATTTAACTGGGTAAAAAGTAGGTGAGCAGCCTGGTCAAATCACTGGGTACCTAATGCAGGTCACAAAACTTGGCAAACAGAGTTTTGTTCTGGCAGGCAAGACTCAGTGCCTGGAGCTGATCCTGAACATGTTTAGACTAGAAGAGTGCAACACCTTTTAACATCTTCATAATGCATCTGCCTAGTAAGGGCTGCTGTGGATTCTTCAGAAATAAGAAACAAAAAGCCTGAGTCCTTTCCACATCTACTAAATTGCTACAAGCTCAGTTGAAATTAACTTGGGAAAGTCATGTTAGGCACAAGGTCATACAAGTGTTTTCATAGTCTGTGATACTTGAAAGTACCACTGAAATGTTAATATATTGTGGCTTCTTCTGTTAGGTTGGCAGACATCAGGATCTTTGTTTTCCAGAGAGAAAACAAGATATCCTAGAAGACTAAATAGTCACACTGTGAGTCAGTGGCAGAGAGAGGCTAAGAGCAGGAGAGCTTGGCTCCTACTTTCACATACAAACCACAACTCCAAGTCAACACTACAAAGTCAAGGAGTGTCTTGGGGATGGTTTATATTCCATAACCACGTTTGCTTTTGGTTTTGTTTTGTGTCCAGAATGGTCGTGGCTTCCCCTGGCTCCAGGGGTGTCGCGATGGGTGAGGAGCAGCCTGGGATTCTGGAGGGATTCTGGAGGGCCAGGGGCTGCACTTCCTTCCAGTGGGGGTGACAGGCTCTGCAGCCACACAGTACGGGGGGTCTGAACTGAGATCCTGTTGCCCTCTGGTTTTTTTCCTTTTCCTTTTTTCCCCTCTTTGTTGGTTTTTTTGGTGGTTTTTTGTCAGTTTTTTTGTTGTTGTTGTCACTGTTGTTGTTTTGTGGTGGGGTTTTTTGGTATTTTTTTGGTGTTTTTTCTGCTTTGTTTTTTTGTGTGTGTGTGTGTTTTCTTTTTGTGTTTTTGTTGTTGTTGATTTGGTTGGTTGGGTTTTTTGGTTTTGTTTTTCTTGTTTGTTGTCTTTTTTCCTTCAGCGCTATGACTAGGGCTTGCTGGCTTGCTCCTCTGCTGCTCAGGAGCCCAGAGCCGATGTTTGCTGTGCCCAGACCCAGCTCTCCTCACCGGTGATGTGTGCCCAGGAGTGATGCCCTGTCCAGCCCCTGCCGTCTCTGCCACTGCTTTGGGCATTTTGCTGCACTTCACGCCAATGCCCAGCGTCCACCAGGACACCCTGCTGCTTCTGCTTCTGCCACTGCTTGGGCCTTAGTGCTACAATTCGATTTGCCACCCCGGTGTGCTGCCCCCGCTGCTCCGCGGTTCGTGCCGCAGTGCATTGTGCCCTGCAGAGGCCCCGGGCCCAGCTGCCCCCCGGCCGTTTGCAGCACGAGCCCCTTTTCTCTCCGCGCCGCCATTGCCGTGTGGAGAGAGCCCGCGCCACAGCGCCCCCTGCAGGCGCGGCGGAATCACCGGCGCCGGGCGGCCCGGCCGGGAGCCCGCAGCGCCCCTGCTGGCTGTGCCCGGAACTGCAGCGAGGGGCAGCGCTGGGCCCGCGCGCGGCCGGCACCGCCCGCTGCTCCGGGCTCGGGGTTTGTCTTCTTATACACAGAAATACGAGTAAAGAGCTGCCTTTCCTTCTCAACATCCGTGCCTGAAAGCACCGTAATTTCCAAGTTACAGGAATTCTGAGGGAAGGGGATAATATTCTCCATTCCAAGGGAGGTTCCTGCCTTCCTTGGCAGACACCTGTCCTTTAAACCAAGACAGGGAGCAAAGAGCTGGACTCACCTTCAGTGCACATACAGTCATCATAACACTTGTTGTTAAGGCCTCGATTGTGTGGTTTGCAGAGGTGTTCACGCAAGTCACAGCAAGAGCCTGCAACACAGGACCAGGGGTCAGCACAGTTCAGGTATCCCCTTACCTGCAGGGCTACTGACACCCATAACAGCTCCATCGTACAGACATCATCTGGTCCCACAACATTCCCAGAGAGCCTCTGCCCTTCCCAACTATTTCCTATCAGTAGTAGAAATCAGGATGCATGGCTTAAAACCTGGGCTAGATTTCAAACATCTCATGTTTGGAGAAATGACCCTGCCAAGCTGATCCTGACCTGGAAGGCAGTCAAGGTGGTGATCACATGGCTCTCCTTCAGCTGTCACAGTTTCATTTCCACTGTTGGGGCTCTTACTGCGGCGTTTTTCTATGGAAAAAAAAAAAGATGCTGATAGAAAATTTCTGTCTAGTGTTTTCATTTTGGAGAATATATTGTTCCAGGGTAAAAACAGCCTCAAATTTCAAGACTTGAACTCTAAACCTTCATAGTCTAATCTCCTCCCTATTTCTCAACACTCCATTTATAATTTTTTCTCTGCCCTCCAAATATGCATCCAAAATGAGAAACATTCTGAAACTGAGCATGAAACTCAATCAGCATGATGCTGCTTCTCTCTTTCCCCACCACTATGATCTCATGTCCTTCAGCACATCTGTGAATACTAGCTGTAGACAAGCCTTACAGGATGACTTTTGAGAAAGAAGACAGGGAGATTCAGCACCTTTCTTTTTAGCAGCTGGCCACATTTCTGGTTTGAGATCCTCGTAATCAGTCCAGTCAAAGAGTGCCATATCCAAGGTGGGCATCACATCCCCATCTTGCCTGAGGCGGGCCTGCAAACCACAAAAACACCAGAGACACAACACATTACACTTCTGCAGAAACACTGAAGTCTTTGTGAATTTTCATAATGCTTTTATACATTAAAAAGGCTTTATGATTCCCCCTCCCCTCCTCCACTCCTGTCTTATCCACTGGGGATTCCTGGCATCTCATTTTCAAAAGTGAAGAGCTTTCCCTTGTTGAGGCTGAAGCCAAGAGGGAAGTTTCCATTGCCTCTGTGTGAGAACAAAATGTGAGCAATAAGCATTAGAACATCCTGGCTCTTCAGCCAAGGGCTCCTACTGTGTCCTGGTCCTTGAAACTCAGTGAAGTTGGATAGCTGAGGGAGAGGCTTGGAGGTACAGAACATTTCCTAGCTGTGTCTTTACCTGTGACCGTGGTGAAGTGGCTGGAAGAACAGGAGGCTCTTCTGTGGAAACTGCTGTGTCCAATGCAGAAAGGAGGAGCATGGTGGGAGCCAGACTTGTAGCTTCCTCTGCCTGAAGACTTTGAAACTGTTCTTCTAAGCTTTTGGGTTTCTTGTAGAGGGAGCTTGGCCCAGCATCAGGAGTCTTCCCTGCAGAGGGCAACAGGTACAGTGGCATTACCTTTCTCATCCCTTTTCTCTGTGTGACAGAGTCGAGTCAAAGGAATTCACATTTCATCCTGTCGCCGACCACTGTTCCATGAGCCTGAGCCACTGTTTAGGCCACTGTAAAATAGTAATGAGCTATTACAGTGATAAATGTATAAATCAGGTCCAGAGTATATGCAGCTTGATTTTTGCATGCTTAAGACATACATAATCACACTTTCCTGAAGATATGTCTGTCTCTTCTTTAAGAAGCAAAACATGTCTTTTTCTGGTCTCAAGAGTACAAAATGCACCTGTTTAACTATTTTTAAACCAATGGATTAAGCTCTTGCAAATACCTGTGAATACATTCTTATTCGATTTTAGTAGTGAGTTATTTCAATTTAGCTCAAGTCAGGACTTACCTAACTTGAAATTATCTTCACAGATATATCCCTCTTCTTCATAAGTATTTATTTAAATATAGACCGTAAGTTAACCTCAAGAAATAAGCCGTTTGTAGTCTGCAAATATTGCTTCAAACCAGCTTTGTTGCATACTCTTCTATATTGCTAACACAAGCTGTTTAGTCGGTCCCCTGAAAAAACAATAGAGCTCTTCTTACTGAGGCAGGGAGGAGTGATAGATGGAACTCAAGGACGTGACACTCAGCTTGTCACATAGTGTAGATTGACATAAATTGCCTCGCTTTAACAGAACTCAAGGTTTACCACACTGAGCTCATACCACAGAGACACACACCCACAACTTGACCTGCAAAGGAAAGCAGTCCCTGTCAAAATCAAGCAACATTTTCAAGTTATCAGTGCAATTTCACATATGCAAAATCTGATTTTTTTTTTTGGCTGTTCAGCATAAATATAGAAGAACACAAGCTCTGGTGAGGAGAAACTAGTCTTCAAAACAAAATAAGTGAGTTGTGTTTTTTTCTGATTCTCATCATTTTTTGAAGTCAGAGAAGAGATTGAGTATGGCTTGGACATACTTGTTCCTAAACTGGGCCATTTGCAAATAAGTGAAAAAATAAAGCAGGCCACCCAAAATAGCCCTTCAAGTCTTATGGACTTTCAGAGCTCCCTCTGTAAGACAAACCAGGTCATTTTTACAAAATTGCAGCCAGCACTAAAATCCTTTGCAGTTCCCCTTTTTTCTTGTGCCTCTTTTGTTTGGCAGATTTCTCCCCAGAGCAGGCACACACTCCACACACCCATGTGGCTCTACCACAGCTGTGTTTCCTTGCCCTCACACAAGAGCTGCTCATTTCCAGAGGCACAACAGCCCCAGGTTCCCCTGGAGCTCAAATACCTCGGTGTTGTTTGAGCCTGTCCCTGCGGCTGTGTCGACGGTGCTCTCGGTTCTGCTTCTTTCCTTTCTCAGAGCCTGGGGACTGGTTTTCCCTCTCAGGATATGACAATTCAAACCCCAGGAACACGTTCTTATTCTGTGTCAGGGCTGCTGGCTGTCCCTCTGCCACCAGGTCTTCCACAGCTGAAGCTCCACTGCCCATCTTGAGGGTGTCTTCCCCAGCCAGCTGCCCTCTTGAAGGCATGGCATGGACCCTCTCCTTCTTGGCCAAGCCTTGCCTGTGATGGCGCCCAGTTCTGGGCTGCTGCAGCCACATCTCTTGGTTTTGAAGGTGGTTGTTCTCTGGGACATTTTTGAGCTTTGTGCCAGGGTTCAGGGAGACTGCAAGACTGATGTCAGAAAGAACCAGCATGCATAGGAAAAGGAAAGAAGAGAAGGAAGTTTCCTTGGAGGAAGTTTCCATAATCATGGGTGCTCTGTCTCACCTGCAATTAAAAAAGAAAAAATAAAAATAAGGCAACCAACACTTAGGAACTGTAAAGGCCATCAAGATTCCATCCTAGGATACTTAGATGAAAACCATTATGGTGTCCTGAGCTGGAAGCAAGTTATTCCCTCTTTGCTTATGTCCTCCCTGATTATAGCAGCTGAGACACATGTGCAGGGCCTGCAGGGCTGAGAGGTCCCAGTTTCATGTGCAAATGAGGCCATCAATCAGTAGGACACTTCCCTTTGATTCCTCAGTAGCCCCCCTACCCTCCTATTCACAGCCCACCATCTGAGGGGTTGGCTCCTGCCCACAGCTCCTAAGCCTGGCACAACACCAGCTGCCCAGCCAGGGCTGTCTGCTGCCAGGTTGGCATCCTGGGCTAGGGGCACTGGCCCCTCCTCACAGCTGGTTTCCTTGCAATGAAGATGTCAAAATGAACAGAAATTGGGCCAGATGGTGGCCTCACAGGACCAGCAACAGCCCTGAACAGCTCAAAACAGAGACTTCCACAAGTGTTTGCATACTGCTTCAGCTGGCTGAGACTGGCCAAAGAAAGAAAAAACACTGGAGATTTTGTGCTGATACTTCATGGCATAGCAGGGAAATAAAAAGGCTGTCAGCAGAGCAGGGGATGCTGGTCTAAGGACCAAAAGGCAGAGAGGCAGACTGAAGTTTCTTTAGCTTGTCCCCCTTTCCCTCCTTGATCCTGCACAGGTCACAAGGCAAGGCTGTCACTGGGAGGTTAATTTAAGTCCCGAGAACATTGAAACCAAGTTTCATTGAGTCCACCAGCCCAGTGGCTGCAGACTGTTCTCATTCATTCTGCTTCACTGTTGTATTTTTGAGGGTCTTCTTTCATCCTTGTGTTTGTGTTACAAGACATGGCTTTGGGATGTTTCACAAGTCAGAGCATTCTCTAATTAAGTTATTCAGCCATTTTCCCCTTCCCTTTCCCACAAAATGGGGAAAGGGATTTGCAGCATTTCTAGTGCAGCTTTTCCAGACTGTCCCTTTCTCTGTGGGCAGCATGAAGACATGCATAAAAACAGAGTTCCCCGGGATACTGACTGCCAGAAAACCAGGCCTGTGCTTACATTTGAGAAATACTGTCACAGAGTTACAGCCACAGCTTTTCACTCAACCTCATCCCAGTCTTTCCTGCACCTCAGCCCTTGGCTGCACCTCATTTCCATCTGTTCACAGGGAGAACCACTTTGATGCTTAATCACAAGGGCTCACACTCCCTCATCTAGGTGATTTTCTGCTTGACCAGTGTGTTGATTTGGCACAGCCTGGCTTTTGGTAGCAGGGAGGCAGCCACAGAGGTGGCTTCTGTGAGAAGCTGCTGGAAGCTTCCACCATATCCAACAGAGCCAATCTCTGATGGCTCTGAAGATGGACATGCTGCTGGCCTGACTAGAAAGGTTGGTAACACTTCTGGATGATATATTTAAGAAGAAAATCAAAACAGCACAAGCACAGTTTTTCCAGGGGTGGCGAGGTGCTGTGGCCAGGGCTGTCCCCAGCCAGCTGTGACAAGCCTTGCCTGCCTGGGCTCTTCCTTTCCCCTTTTCTTTCAGACTGAGAGACATGTGTGGAGAATTTTGAGTCAGTGAAAACGCTGCCATCACAGCAGTCCAGCATCCTGGAGTTGAGAGATGCCTTCATTCTATTAATTGAAAAAATCCTGCTCATGCACTCACCAGGAAATCCTGCCTTTCCAAGATTCCTCTCTGTTGCTGTTCATAGCCTGGGAACATGTTTCCAGTTCCATTCCCTGGAAAGAGGCAGGCAGCACAGGGACCTTCTTTTCATGCAGTTTTCAAAAAGCAGGTCTTTCTACTGGCTATTAAAGACAAACTGTGCCTTGAGGACTGATTTAGGAGGCACTGGGAAGCTCACTTGCTGAAGGCATAATACTAGAAATACTATTTTATTGGCAACTATCTGGAAAAAAGCAAAACCAGACTGACAGCTAAATCTATTAAAAAAGGCATTTGAGGTTCTTCTTCAAAACTACTAGAACAAATAGCAACACACAGCTCTGCATGGGGTCATTTGCTTTTCCCCTAAACCATGGAGTCTTTGTTTTTTTCCTAGGATTTTCTCTTTAAGAACCAGAGCAAACAGGCTGGATTAAGACATCACTCAGAACAACTCAAAGAGCTAGAAAGAGCATCTTACCTTTTCATCTGTAGGCAAAATACCAGGAGGAGAGAACAAGTGCAAAGAGAATGCAAGGGTGTCTCCAATCTCACTCTCACAGACGTGGCCCTTTTATGGTGAACCTGACAGACACATTCTGATTTTCAGTGGGAGCTGGAAGGCAGCTAAATGCTGCAGGGCAATTAAACAGAAGGTCTGCTTCAAAGCATAGGGGGCATTTCTTTAAGCTGCCCAGCTGTCTTGTTAGCATGAACCAGGATGAAAATGCAGGTAGGAACACAGATTGCCTCACCTCTGTGCTGGCAGAATGGGCAGGTTAATGTGCTGTGTTACAGTCGCTGGGAATCTTGCATTAACAATGCAGATAAATACTTGTGCTACTGTCTCCTGTTGTCAGGGGAGATCTGAGCTGTTTGCTAAACCAAACCAGTGCATGGACTTAAGTTTTGGCTTAATGCAACACTGCTGTGCTAGATGCATAGCAGTCCCAGCCTTCTCCTAACCACCTGTTTCCATGTCCTGATCTATCTTTAATTCCAGAAACCTCTTCGTACCTCCTTCATTTTTTCTTACCCTACAGAATTCACATTTAAAAAGACAGCTAGATCACACAACAGCATCCCTAGTTCTCAGTGCTCAGGCTCCTCAATGGCTGAGCATCAAAGTAAACTTCACCCTCTTTTCTAGCAGGACCACAGTCCACAAAAGAACCCCATGCTAGCCTGGGCTCACTGATGTAGGTTCTCACCCTGCTGATGCAGCCTACAAAGGATGAAATTCTGCCTGAGACACACACCAGGCAGGAAGAAGTCTGGCCTTGTAAGGAGTTTCCTTTCCTAAATTGCTATAAACAAACACACATGTTACAACAAAGCCCAAAATCCATCCTTTTCTTAGGAGTCATATATTAGTAAGGGAAATAGATGGAGTATTTGCCAGGTTAAGCTGTCCTGTAGCTCTTCAAAACACCAGACCTACATCCTTATTGCTCCACCCCTCTTCCTGCACTGCCTTATAGACCCTCAGGATTACCTGAGGTAACAAATCTGCCTCTCACATGAGCACATGCACAGCAGAGTTGCCCAGAGTACAGACTCAGGGCTGGAGAGGGAGCTGCAGTGCTGCTTTCCAGCCACCATTTCTGATCCATTTTGGATTAGTAGTGAATGGTTACAGTCCTGTAAGGGAAACTGGGGGAGGGTTACATCTTGGATAACCTTCCCTGTGGGAAGTCTTCTCTGGACTCAGCAATATAATTGCTATTTCTCTGCTCTCTGCTCACAATCCTGCAAGACAGACATGCACTGAGCAGGTACACAGAAATTCACACATGTTTTTCCACAATATATACAGTTGTGTCGCCGTGGCTCTGAAATAGACTCTGAAACTGTCCTTGGTGTATTTGTTTTGTATTTGACAAAGCAGGAACATCAGATCATCTACATTAATTCACGTATCTCACTTAAAACATGAGATTTGACAGTCCTAGCTTTAACTTTTCACATATGTTCTTCATGTCACAGCCAAGAGGAACAAAACCCTTGAACTGAGAGACTGTCAAGACCCTCGATGCATTTAATATGCTCAAGGGCTGAACCAAGCTGGACCCAAGCACCCCCAAGCTGGACCAGATTTCTTTTTGGCTCTGATAAGCTCGGGCTTTGGCAGACGTGTGTAAAGATTCCTTGGACTCCAGACAATCCCAGTCTGCAGCAATACACAAAATGTATGGGCATCTACATGTGTGTTGTGTGTATATGCCTGTGTGGCAGGGATGAGAGACAATGAACCCAGCTTTGTGTGCCAGGCTCCCTGTAAATAAGAAGCCATGGGGTGATGGATGGGCTGAGAAGGCCTGGAGCAGAATGGATGGGGTAGGCTCTGTGGTGGCTGACATGCAGAGAGCTGGCTGGAGCCATGAGGATGGCATTGTGCAGATAAATGAGATTTCACTTCCCTGCTGGGTCTCTTTCCATCTGTTTTTCTCTTTCTAGAGGCAAATGCTGGGAAGGTTCACAACAATCTGCCAAAGACTTTCCCATTTCAGAAAGCTCAATCCCAGCTTTCTAGGGTTTCCCAAAGCAGGTAGGTAATATTTACCCTTCTCTTTTCCTCTCCAGGGCAAAAGTACCAACACTTTTATTCTTTCCAACACTTCCTTCATACTCAATTTGTAAAGAATTTCAAATGCTTTTGCTGTTGTCCCAGACATCTCTGGGATGACAGAACAGCAGAATTCCCTGCTCACAGATCTTCAGTCCTTTTGTGTTCTTTTTCAGAGCTGCCCTGCTTTTTAGCGTTTTTCCTGTTTCCATCATCACCATTCCTTCCTACCTTGCCTTTCATACTTACAGGACTCCCAAGTTTCTTTGTCCCTCATGACTGGGATGCAAGACATTTCCTCTCTGCAGATATTCAGGCTACCTGAACATACACACTCACCCCCCCCTTTGCCCTTTGAAACATCTGGTTCCTTTACCTGTGCTCTTTTCTCTCACTTTTGCTATCCCCAGACAGCACTCCAGAGTAGAAAGGGCCAAATTCAGTAAGATACCAATTGCATTAATGGCACAAGAGACAGGACATAAGGATTCAGGCTTGCAAGGCATTAAGTAGTAGTTGTAGCTGCCCCTGTGCCTTCACAAAGCCTCTCCCTGGGGCAATTTGTATCCAGTGATCACTTGAAACTTGATTCACTCAACATTAGTTGTAGGGCTGGAGCTGGGAGTCCCCTCACCCATCAGCCCTGGCTGACAGGTTGTGCTCTGCCTTCATCAGGACAGAGGTCATCTGTTCCCACAGCACAGCCCAGGGAACTCCCTCTCCTGCAGCCCAGGCTTGTGAGCTGCCCGAGTCCCTGCTGGACAGTGTTTTGGTTGACACTGGATACCTTCAAGTCACTACATGCCCCTAGCCACAGCTGTGGCACCCTTTCCCCTGGGCCTAGCCCAGCCTGTCCTGAGAGCTTCCCAGCACAACATCTGCCAGGGACAGGTCAGCCCAGCAAGCCACGGCATTGAAGGGGAAGAAGGGCCCATGAATGAATATGCAGTACCCTCTGCTCTGCTTCCCTCTGGGACTTCACAGCGTGGCTGACACAGCCATCACAGGTGACCTGCTATCAAACAGAGTCTACTCTGCCCAATAATGAGACTAAAATAGCAATGAGCCTGAGATTAGCATCCAAGATACAGTTGCTTGCTGTCAGCATGGCAAAGAAGACTCTTCAGTTTCATGAGCAATGCCAGGTGACAAATGGGACACAATCAATAGGAAAGGTCATTGTTCACTCGACTGGGAAGTACTGGCCAGTGTTAGAGGGAAGAATGGGGCAGATTTGCCCTATCTTCACATGGATGTGTCCTGACTGGCAGAACAGTTAGACTGTGCTTTCAATATTCTTCTTTGCATTACATTCTCACTTTGAACCATGCATATAGAATTAATGCCTCCTTCTTCCAGAGAGAGGAGATGGGAATACAAAACCACTTCCATTAAACCCTCCGGCTGACAGAAAACTTCAGGTGTGAATTGGATAAGTGTCACTTAAATTCTACATGACTAATCACTAGCTGCAATAAAGCATTAACTGATGCCAAATTGATTTAACTCAGAAGTGAGACCTCACTCTTATCAGCAGAGGAAGAGCAGACAACAAGCCGCGGGTACCCAGGGGCTCGGAGCGTGGCAGTGCACGGCTGTGTAAACACAATGACTCGGTAGGAAAAGCTCCTGTCACCCCTCGGCATCTCTGGCTCGGAGCCGGGACGTACCCCTGGGTGCAGGAGGGGCTCAGCCCCTGCGAGAGGGACGGTGCCTCTGTCCGAGGCGACTTCGCTTCCAAGAGCGATCCGGGAGCTCGCTCGCAGGAGTGAGTCACCCACAGTGGGGCGGTGGGACGTGAGTCCCAGAGCCCGCACCGCACACCCCGCAAGGCACACGGTGCAGGGCACGGAGGCAGAACCTCGGTAGGGTCCGGAGCCCGCTCCCCAGCACGGGTGACAATAGGTCCGGCCGAAGGCACCGCGCCCCAGCACCGGCGCTGTCCGAGCCCTGCGCTCGCTCGCACCGTGAGCGATGCCGCCGTGACCGGAGCTCCGCGCGCATCCCGACGGGCAGGACCGGTGATCCCCGTCACCCCACGTCTTTGTCTCCTCCGGGGCGCACGGAAAGTGGGAAGATGTCCCCCACTCCTCCCCAGTCCCTGCCACAGCAGAGGGGAATCGCGCACGGAGCACCCGGCGCCGGCCCCGGGGCGGGCTGAGCACGGCGCGAGCAGCGCTGCCTTACCTGTCCCGGAGGTGCCGGTGCGGCGGAGCCCGGCACGCAGGGCAGAGCTGTGCGAGCGGCGGACGGGAGGCAGGTCTGCGGGGGGCAAGGGGTGTTCAAACCCGAGAGGAGGAGAGGAGGAGGAGGAGGAGGAGGAGACAGGGGGAAGGCAGTGGGGGAATGTGGAGAGGAACCGGGGACGTCGGGAATCCCGGGGGACTGGGGTGCATGGTGCGGGAGGAGGTGGGGCTGGGAGGGGCGGAGGGCGTGCGGGGAGGCACAGGGGCATACCGGGGTGCGGGGGTGCCCGGCGCTGAGGAGGAGGTTGGTGAGAGCGCAGGGCGCTGCTGCTGTTAGCAGCGGTCCCCGACCCGGGCACGGACGGGACAGACAAAGGCCGGAGACAAAGGCGTGGCAGCCCGGGGAGGCGGGGGGGGGGAGCGGGTGAGCCGGTGAGCCCCGCTCACCTGCGCGGTGGGGCGGGCTCCGCGCTCCCGCGGGGATCCCCCGCATTGTGCTCACGGGGCGGGAGAGCCTCAGGCGGCTCAGCGTGCCCCGCTGCCTGCCCCGAGCCCCGAGCCCCGGTCCCGCCGTGACGGCGGAGCCCTGAGGGTGCCGGGACCCCGCGGGACCAGCCCCGCGCCCGCTCCTCCCGCCCGCCGGGGGGCGCTCGCCGGCCCCGCCCTGACGTCACCCGCACGCGCCGCCGCCGCTCCCCGCGCGCTGGACGGACGTGACGGGTGGCGGGCCCGGTAAGGAGCGGGGGAACGGCGGGGAGGGAAGGGACACCGGGAGAGGGGACACCGAGACGGGGAGGGACCGGGGCGAGCAGGGACACCGGGACGGGCAGGGACACCGGGAGAGGGACACCGGGACGGGCAGGGACACCGGGACGGGGAGGAGCGTTGGGCGGACACGGGTGTGGGGCAGACACCGGGGCAGGTGTCCCTGAGGCGGGGCCGGCCGGTGCCCTATGCGGCAGTGGGGGCGGCGGCGGGAGCCCCGCTGCGGGAGGGAGCAGCGGCGAACGGGCAGGTCCCAGGCTGGGGAATGATGCTGAGCAAAGGCAGTGCCGTGCGTTGAGAGGGACCGGGCGCTCAGGGATCAATCCCCGTCCTCCCTCCCTTCTGCTCGCGGGTTGAGACACCGGAGTGGGCGAGGGAGCGGCGGTGACCGGGAGCCCAGCACGGGCAGGGTTGCTGGGGTGGCCTGTGCCAGCTGCTCTGGGCTGGTGCGGGAGTCTGGTGATGGGCATGGTGGATTATAGTTCCATGATATGTACAAGGCCACGTTGGATAGAGTTTGTACCAGCCTGGGGTAGCGGAAGGTGGCCCTGCGTCTGGCTCGGTGTTGTAAGAATTTGAACTTTAAGGTCCCTTCCAAACCAAACTGCTCTGTGATTCCATGATCTCCCAGCCTGCACAGTCCTTGAGCGTGCAGTAGTTCCTACTTTGTGCCTGCATGGAAAGGTGGATCCCTTCGGTTCCTTGGGCCTCTCTTTAAGGAGGGATGAAGTGAGGATGTGAACCTAAACGTCTAAAACACAGATTGTATATGATATTCTATAGATCTTTGGAGAGACACTGTGGCTGAGGTGCTAGAGAGATGCTAAACGATCTTAATTTTATTTAGTGTAGCAGATCACTAATATTCCAGGAAGTCCTTGTATATAGTGGTATAACTTTTTTAAAAACTGTGGATGAGAGTAGCTCTCTCTTTTGTGCAGGTTGAACCAATTCTTTGTAGGTCTGAAAAACATGTTTTGTTGCAGCTGAAACAGCTTGAAAATCAGTGTCTAAAGAGCTGATTGGAGCATCTGTGGTTTGTCAAAAGTATTTGTAGGACACCTGAGTTACTGGTGGAGCCAGTAGGCTCCAGAGGCATTTAAAGACCTCTACAATTCATGAACAGTACTGCTGTAGTAGTTAGAATTAGCTTTCATGCAGAGGGTGTGGATAAAAATAATGAAACAAAGTTTCTAATAGATAATTATGTACACTGTGGCTTAAATTGTGTAAGGCATGGAGTCTGCTATGCAAAAAATGCTGGTGGGAAGCTGAACTCCAGCGTCTGCTGTTTGGTTGTTGGTACATGAAACTCAATTTGTCACAATAATGTGCTGCCCTTGGTAGCTCACAAATTTCAGCCTCTCCAGGGATGTAGTCACGGCCCCAGCCTGTCAAGAGTTCAAGGAGCAGATGAATGATGCTCTAAGTCACAGAGTTTAGTTTTAGGTGGTCCTGTGAGGAGCAGGGAGTTTGAACTCCATGATCCTTATGGGTGCCTTCCAACCTGAGGTATTCCATAATGCTGTGTCACAAAGTTGACTTAATTATGCAGCTCTGCAGGGTTTGGGTTCCTTGGGACTGCAGAGGGAAACTCAGTTGGCAGTGGCAGCAGGTGAGAACCTGTGTGATGGTGTGTCAGTGGAAGATGTAGCTCCAAGCTTGAGCAAGCAATGGTTTGTGGTGGTGTTAGAATAAACCCAAAACCCCAAGAAGTTCTTGTGTTATAGTAGGAGATAGGGCTTAGAAAAGGGAAGTACTATGAAGCTTTAAAAAAAACAGTGCTTCTTACATTACTAAAAAGTATTTGTCTGAACTTTCCTCTAACCCAGAAAGGGAGAGAGATTAAAAACCTCAGGAATTAAAGTATGAATAATCTCTCATCCTGAGGTGTGAGCACTGTCTTGTGCACTGCTGGTAATTATAGAGGAAATTATGGCAGAAAAGGGACATAATGTCTTCCCTGAGGCTCTTATGCACAACCCTGTATATGGCTGGGAGAATGATGACACTGAGCTATCCCTGAATAGGCTGGATGAGAAAGTACAGTGAAGTAACAACAGTAAGTGGATGGGAAAACACCATAAAGTAACAACAAGTGGATGGGAAAGTACATTAAAGTAGCAAATAAGTAAATAGACGTGCAGGGAAAGTACAGCAAAGTAACAAATAGATAAAGCAGACGTGACTAGATTAAGCTGCTGGAGTGCCTGAGCCAAGGGGTGGGGAAGATGCTGTAAAAGCGTGTGAACCCAATCAATAATTAACAAGTAATATGTGGACAGTGCTTAATAACCAACTGTATGCTTGCTAGATTCATGTGATCACTGTAACAAACCCTATACAATATGTATGCTTTGATACCATGATGATGAATGTTAGAGATTCACTCGTGCTTCCATGAGGACTCCGTGAATACTCGGCTAAGATCTCCTGCTGTCCGGACAAGATTTCTCCCCTTAGGTAATCCTTGAGGAAGTGCTGTGCTTATGGGGAGTGTTCACACCTCTCACTGTGGGCTCACAGGGTCTTCTGGCGTGCAGCTCCATGAACTGGCCAGATGAATAATCCAGGAGCCAGAGGATAACCATTCCTTTTGTGGTTACTTCCAGGGCCTGGGGAAGATGACCACTCTCACACGGCAGGACCTTAACTTTGGGCAAGGTAATGTGCTGTACTGAGCTGTAACTGGTGTCCTTGTGAGGCTTCTCCTGGGCACTGAGCCTGGGGGAGTGTTGTTGTAGGGTTGCTCTGTCCCTAAACTTCCTGTAGCCAAGAGTGAAATTTATGCAGAAAAATAAAACCTGCAAAAAAAGTTCCCCTGAGTCTGTGGTATTGCTCTACTTTCCTACACCCTATTCCAGCATCCTTTACTTCTGTTTTTCAGTTGTTGCAGATGTTCTTTCAGAATTCCTGGAAGTGGCTGTTCACCTCATCTTGTATGTCCGAGAAGTTTACCCTATTGGAATCTTTCAGAAGAGGAAAAAATACAATGTACCTGTCCAGGTAAGAGTTTTTTCTGGAAGCTGACAGCCACATGGACAAGCAAAATAGCAAGGATCAGTCAACACTCACCAGCACAAACTTACACTCTGGAAGTGATTGTTTAATGTACAGACTTACTTTTGAGGAGAGCTTAGTTCTTGTCATAGCAGAGAGCAGTCCTGTAGCTGAGGATACAGCAGGTGCTCATGGAACAAGCAGGTCACAGATAACAGTAGCAGAAGGCTGCCCCAGCTCTGTGCAGTGAGGTAACAGGAAAGCATGTTTCCTAGGAAGTAGAGATGGTTGGAATATGCTATTCCCAATATGCTGTTGTGGGTATACATTCCAGATATACAACAGCTGTGTAGGTGCAGTGATCTGCCTCAGCCGATTAACCCTTCCCTGAAAGGATTGCTGCTTTGAATGGGCAACTCAGCAATTTTCAGCACTATTTGAAGCATGACTTCAATGCCTTGTACACACTGGTGCTTCTGTTTAAATCTTTCTGTTTTATCATTGTTCTGGCTCATATCAAACACAGCTCTGACTCTTCCCTGTGTTTGCTGCAGATGTCCTGCCACCCAGAGCTGAACCAGTACATCCAGGACACGCTGCACTGTGTAAAGCCTCTGCTGGAGAAGGTGAGCTCAGACCAGGGACCTGGGCAAAAGTACTGCAAGTGGATTTGATAGAAAGTAAGAGAACATAAATATTATCTTATTATCTTAAGCAACATTTGTTTACAAATTTACCATACACAATATACTAGCTGATAAAAGTTCCTGACAAAACTAAAAGCTTCATAACCTTTCCTGGCAGTTAAGATCGTGCCTTGCTTGTCTCAAATACCACACAAGGACACGTGTCTGTATATCTCCATCCTACCATTCTGCTTTACAATCCATCCTAGTTTAAGCATGTGTTGTGGCAGAACAGTTTGAATGCTTTGCTGTGGACCAGCGAGCAAAGGAAGGTCTGGACTCCGGGTTTTGCAAGAGCAGGGTGTGACTGATGGAACATTCCAGGAGGCTGCTGGAAGGTTTTGTATGCCTTGCTCTTTGCAGACAATTTAAATGCACATGTGGAAAATGGAATTAGGTCTGTTTTAAGTTGTGGTTGTACAAAGCAGTTCTCTTTGGGGCAACGGTCTGCATGTATGTTAACTTCATGAGTGTCTATCCCACAATGAAGCCGTGAGATGGCTGTGCATTTCCTCCTTTGTTCCAAAACAGGATCTAGAGGAATGTACAATTTAGCACACTTCATATCCCTCAGCCTTAGCCACAAGCTGGCAGCTTAACACCTGGCTTTGCCATAGTGTTTTTCTGATTGCTAAGAATAATCTGAATTCAGGTTTTGGATAAGGGCTTGTGCTGCGAGCCCCAACAACTGAGTGTACTCCACTGCACTGAAGTATGTGAAGCACACCGTGGGCAGCAGACAGCTCATATTAAGGAAGGGATTTTTCTGTCTTGGTTCCTGCAGAACGATGTGGAGAAAGTTGTGGTTGTAATCCTGGATAAAGAGCACCACCCCGTGGAGAGATTTGTCTTCGAGATCACCCAGCCACCTCTTCTTTCCATTAGGTGAGGTTTTCACTCCTGTTTGCCCATCGTGTCCAACACCCAGCCCTGGGAGATATTCTGGGAGCAACCTCAGGCTTTTGTTGCATGCTAGTAACAACTGCTGTCTCCTCCACAGTTCTGAGTCCCTGCTATCCCACGTGGAGCAGTTACTGCGTGCCTTCATCCTGAAAATCAGTGTGTGTGATGCTGTGCTGGACAACAACCCCCCAGGTAAATGTCACTTGGATCCAAACAGCCTATTACCTGGCATTGCTTGGCTTGGCTGATCCTCTGGGAGCTGTCCCCTGAGCTGACACCTGACACTTCTCTTAGGTTGCACCTTCACAGTGCTGGTTCACACACGGGAGGCTGCCACACGCAACATGGAAAAGATCCAGGTGATAAAGGTGAGTGATACCCTTGGGCACCTGACTGTGTGTGAGAAGCTGCAGAGCAAAGACTGGGCAGTGCAGAGTTCTGGCATGTCTAAGGTTAAGGCTGAGGGATATTTTAAATGTGTAGGTTGGTATGACTACTTGAAATGTGGTGAAATAGTTTACCACTGTACTTGAAATGTGGTGAAATGAGCTGACAGCACATTTGGCACACACAGCCACAGCTGCAGACAACTTCAAGTCTTGAAATAGATTGTAACAATACTCACTGCCTAGTGCTTGCTCAGACACTTAGAAATAGTCAGGCATGTAGAATAGGTACTTGAATTTAATCAAGTAAAAAAGCAGCTCTCACCCACCATCTACTCTGTGGTGGCTGATTTTGTATAAAGAACAAGAAATACTAAGATTCAAATAATGAGTAGATTTGGGGGCACAAATACATTTTATGTCACAGTAAACTGTGTGCAGAATGCTTTCTAAAGGAAGATTATTTTTCAAGAATCCTTGCTTAGATACTGGGAAACTTTTCTCCTGAGTCAAGTTATTACAGGTATCCTAAGGCACAACAAATAAAGCTAGCAAAGTATAAAATTGTTTCAAAATGAAATTCTGTTCTGCAATGTTTAGTAATGGTGTAGTGGTGTAGTAGACCCACCTTTAGACTTCCAAGGCAGGATGGAAACCCATGCCCTAAGCATTCTGGAGTTGCAGTGAAATCCTGGTGTAATGAACTGTGCATGGTAGCTCAGGACAGCTGAGTGTCTCTTTTAAAGAAGTAAGATGTCACCTTTGCAGTAAGTGAAGTGGATTGACCTCAGTTTGATGCTGTAACTGAAGATAATTATACTGAGCATCACAGACAAGAGTGTAAGTGTTTTATTATTGTAGAAGGTTAGAAGGTTTGAATTACCTGTTCCTTCCCTCGGCCACTCTGTCTCTCTTTCAACTTAACACAAAACAAGTGCTGAGGAGGAGCTCACCTTACAGCCCTGCCAGTAACACGTTGTGTTCCTGCCCGCAGGATTTCCCTTGGATCCTCGCTGATGAGCAAGATGTGCATATGCACGACCCCCGACTTATTCCCTTGAAAACCATGACATCTGACATCTTAAAGGTGAGCACAGCATTCTGATCAAGAGGTGCTGAACCTGCTGTAATTCTGAACTTTGAATGCTCTGACACCAGCTCTTCAGTTTTCTGTGGTGTAACAATTTTAAAAAATGCTGCTGAGCTTCGTCTTGCAGATGTCTGTGCCAGTAATCAAATCAGGGCAAGACTCCTCATAGTAAAATAGGAAACCTGGTTATGGGGGAAGGTATAAGCACTTCCTATTCAGCCTGTTGCAGGCTTTTCTTTTTCCCCATTCACTTACCTGTGTGCCAACAGGATTGTTGCTTGTTTCTCTCTCCAGATGCAGCTCTATGTAGAAGAGCGAGCTCACAAAGGCACCTGATTTCAAATATTCCCTGCCTTCAAGCTTTGTCTGATCTTCCAGTGAAGTAAGATCTGTCACAAACTTGATAACCATCTCTTCAGCTGGCTTTCTGGGTGAATGTAGAGCAGCTGCTGCCTCTTTATTTCAAGTGCTCTTATGTATAAAGAACTGACTTGGAATGGGGAGCCAGAGCCTGTTCCCATGTTGACTTGTGTGAGAGAGCACAGGTGTTGATACAGTGCATCCCTGAGGAGTCAGTGCTTTATTACCAGTCCAGTTCTCACCTGAAAAGGGCAGCTCCATTGCACACAGGCAATGATAGACAGCAAGGAGCTGTCACACAATCCATGAGAGCAGCATTTGTGCTAAGGGGGAGTGAGGCCTTACGTAGTGTCTGTCCACTGTGACCATCTCAAGTAGTCTTCAATAAATACTAAGTTTTACCCCAGTTGAACTGGGCTGAGTTCTGTCAAAACCAGGCTCCTTTCTTCAGTGAGAAAGTATTTTTATTTTCTGTGGAGTTTCCACTGCATTTCTAGCCCATTTGTGGACTCTGTCAATTCCTGTGAAAGGCTGTGCAACCTTGGTCTCTCACCTTTCACTCAGAGGTGGCATTAGCAATGTGGAATTTGTCTGTCCAGCAAGGACACCTGCCAAGCTACCTACTCCTAACAGAGAACAGGCAAGGAAAGCACTGTTAATCCTATGCCTGTCAGAGGAGATGGAACATGGCCTTAGCATTAGTTCTGGGTATATAAGGGTGGCAGACACAGTTCATAGTGAGCTGAGCTTGTTTGTCAGAGAATTTGGTACATTAGCCTGTCTAGAACCTCCTGCTTCCTCCAAGTAACAAGTGTAGGAACGTAACAGATCAAGGCTGGGCACTGCTTTAACATTCTATATCGGGCTGCACTGCTCAGTACAAACCAAAGGTGATGTGGGAAAAGCCCAGCACAATCAAAAGGCTCCTGTGTAGTTAGGCAGCTGCCTGAAGGGACTCCCTACCTCCTCTTTTTCTACCTGTTTATTCAAACACCAAGGAACTGTTTTGGATAGGAAGGCAGGTACCGTTTTGATCATACACACTTAGAGAAAGGGTAAGGAATTGCCTACCAGCGACACAGCACTTAGGAACAAGGGGTGACAGTTTCCTGATGCTCTGAAGGGTCTGATGCAGATAATAAATTTCAACTGAATCTTAAAACTGAAACAGGAAAGAAAATACCATACAAGCTGTGGCAGAGCCCTTGTAGATAGCATTGATAATCTGAAATGAAACACTTTAGCCTTATCTTTCTTAAGTTCCATAAACAAGAAAGTATCTTTAAGACTCTGTGTGTTAGCATAAGAATGTATTAATTAGAAAAGATAGAACTCATATTTAATTGTCCCAGTTTTTCTCTGGAAGGGCACCAGTAATTGGAGTAGCATCCATGGTAGAAGAGGATGGAAAATGAAGACAGAAGCCCTTCCAAAGGGCGGGGCCTGCAGAAGTTCTGCTGTGAACATGAGCTGCAAGACAAAGCTAGGACACACCCAGAGAGAATAAGCAAATAGTGCACCCGAGGCTACTTGGTTACAGTCCTGAAGTGAAAGCAAACCTTGACACTGTGCTTCATAGTGACATCTGGGGCCCAATGGTGATGCTGCTGTTTGTCACACGGATCCCGTACCACCCTGCCCAGTACTGTGTGTCCTGGCCTCCGTGCTGAAACCAGATGTAACGAACTCCTTCTGGGTAATTCTGGAAGGTGTGAGAAATCTGCACAGAAAAGAGAATTCCTCTTAATTTGCCTGAATAAACCAGTGCTCACCTAGAAGCTCAGAAAACTACAGTGTTTATGTCTTACAATGAGCTCTTCCTGAGCCAGACATCTTTTATTGAAAGTGCACCATACCCTGTTTTTTGGGGGGTTTTTGGCCTTTCTCACTCAGCCTTCTCCCCAAAATCCTATCTGAGTTTAACATTAAGTTTGATTCTTAAGTGCATGTCTAAGTAACATCTAATGCAGAATGTACAGCAGATCAAAGCAGTTAAACACCTGTAACAGTTTAAGAAAAGTTAAATCTGCAATACTTTGCTATCCATGCAGTAGTTTTAAAACAGTTTTTTGATCACAAAAAAACCCTGAAATCTGCTCTTGTTATTTAATTATTTAGACAGAATCTTACCTAAAACCAAGAAACAATTAAAAAGACTGCAGTAAAACAACATAGAAGCCCACGGGATACTCTCTAAAAAATGCTAGACACCTAAAAATAGCACTTGTCTCATTCAGCACACTGCTGGTTCTTCAGCATCATCAATAGCAAGGGCTGCCTCACGTTCTCTATAGAGAAGAGGAGGCTGAAGAGCAGAGAAAGTCACTGGTACTTTGGGCAAATAAGACTTGCAACACACATATGTCATAACGCTGCTGTAAAGCTCCTGCCTCCAGAGCTGCTGCTCACCTCTCTCCACCTGGCATCACTCCACTGCTCAATGACCACTGGCTCAGGGTGGAATTCCTCCAGGACAATGTAATCTTTCGAGAGCAGCCTCACGGTGAGCTCATAGCGGCACCCGCAGTCAAACCTGGCAGAGTACCTGGAGAGGCAGGAGGAATCAAGGAGCAGGGCTGTATATACAGCATTCAGTTCTCTTTATTTTTCAAAAGCAGTCTCCAAGGGCATCCCTGTCTGCAGAGGAAAAGGAATGTCATCCCCATAGCTACAGAGAAGTTCTGGAATTTATAGCCATCCCACCCTTCACAGGATTGCCAGCTTGTAGTCCACTGAGTAAGTTTAGATTTAGCTTATTCTTTACTCAATAACTACAGCTCCCAAAGAATAAAGAACTGATTTTATAGCAGGAAAGGCTCCAGAAGCCTAGCTTACCTCTAGACTAATGCCAGAAATTCTAATTTTCAGTGCTTCCACTCACCAGTCCTTGACTGTAATTTCAGGCCGATTCTTATCCATCAGCTGATTCCAATAGCCTTCTTTATTCAGGGTAATGAGTTGAGACTTGAAGCATGGCCTGAAACACAGAAATACTCACAGTTCCATAGAACACATCTTTTTCCTCTTGCTGTCCTTTCCCTGACAGCTTTAATACCCACCCAGATCCTGAAGGCTCTCAAAGCTGACCTGGCTAAACCTTGCCTTATCCATCCAGACCCTGACAAGAAAATGAACTGAATTATCTTCACCCCAAGCTAAAAAGAATAGTTGCCTACAAACTGGATTAAGAGAGATCTCTATACTTATGTATTGGTAACAGGAAACCAGTGCCTAGTGCTTGTAAAAGCTGTTGATATTCCTCTGGTGACAGCTTTTATTACAAGTCGTTAGTGTGACATACCCACCACTCCTGGAGGTTACAGAGCTCTAACCTTGTCATGTAAGTGCAGTTGATTACGTTTTCCAGACCTTTAACCTTTCCCTACTACCTTTGGGAGAGGAGAAGAAAGGATCCCACGTGGATTACCCTAACTGTAAAAATTACAGAAGTTCCTGGTAGGCAGAGAAAATTAGCACCTGCTGTGATCAATTCTCTCAGCAGTACCCATCTTTTTAGATTAACTGGCTGAAAGGGTTAATTGAGCTCCTTCCTTTTCCCACAGGTGCTCTGAGGTTCAGTAACCTGCCACCAGCCTTCTAACCCTGGTGCCTTTCCAGACAGATGGGAGGAAGCAGGTTTCCCAGTTCCAGATTACTGGAATCCAGTTCTTACCCATATGAAGTGACAAAGTATTTGTGTACTGTGGCATCTGGCAAAGCATTTCCATGAGCTCCAGGCAGATTCTCAATTTTCCACTTGTCTCCTTCGTTTTCATCAATTGTCCAGTGTTGGAAGTTCTCTAGAAACACAGGTGTCCAAGGTTAGGACTCCACTTCAGCCACCAGCAGGATCTCAGCTTTCATAAGAATTAGCAGTAGGAGAATTCTAGGAATCTGTTTTTTCAGATCCACTGTATTTTTCCTACAGCTGTAAGTGACTCCTGTCATTATGCTGCCTTTACCTTTAATGTGGTTGTCAGCATCTAGGACAGTAGGTAGCAGATTTCTCACTTCATCAGAAAATCAAAATCAGCAATAAAGTAGGATTACTGTAGTCATATTAGTCAAGTCTTTGGTAACAAAAGTTCTCCAGCTGCCCAAATGTTTAATCCCAATACCTGATCGTTTCACTACCACATTGTACTTGCAGTGTAAATTAATTGTCACTGCCTGCCTTATGGGGCCTTATGACTACAGATTTTTCTGGCTAAAACCACAATGTATTGGTAAATACATACATATCTACCTAGAGCAGTTTTATAGTAGGAGTTGAGCTGTGAATCTGACCTAGCAGAGCTACACGCAGTCCCACAGCACCAGCAGTAGTTGAGGCATCCATGACACTGACTCACGGTCACTGCCTGCCATTTGGGGCCTTATGACTCCAGATTTTTCTGGCTAAAAACCACAGATACATATCTACCCACAGCAGTTTTATTGTAGTTTGGCTGTCGATCTGACCTAGCAGAGCTACACGCAGTCCCACAGCACCAGCCGGAGTTGAGGCATGCAGGAACTGACGCATTCTGACGCCTGGCTTAGTGTAGCCGTGGAAAGGGGTTTTAACCCTTTAAGTGCAGCAGAAATAAGATGCACAGCTACATGGTCATCTTTCATGACAGGAAGAGACAAGTTAATTCAGACTCACAATTCCAAGAGTAGAGAAAAGGTGATTGGTTCAGAGAGAAGACACCCCATTGCCAGGGCCTGGGCACACACCACAACAGGTGTTCTATCTTTGTTATTAATTCCTTTTTATTTTGACTAAATTATCACCCTGGGAGAAATTCTCCCTAGCCTTGAGCTGGACCAGCTTATCGGCTGGGAACAGAGCTGAAAAGCTCCAGCCTGGAATATTTTTCAGGCTGTAATTTTCTTACTTTCTCAATATGTGTCCCACAGTCTTAGTCCCTTATTATAAATAATGAAACTAACCTTCAGCACAAGGGTTTTTGATTAAATTTTTCTTCATGTGGAAGAGCATATAGAAGACTCTCCAGTCAGAGACGCTTCTGTCCAAGCTCTGACGATAGAACCCATCGCGCTGGCACTTGCGTTTCCACAGGGTGGTCAGGTCCACCACGTAGCGCCACTGCGTGCACACGAGCCGGCAGGTGTGGATCAGGTCCCGGGCGGGCAGCAGCGACAGCAGCTCCACCAGCACGTCCTCGGGCAGGTCAGCGATGGTTGTCATGGCAGAGCGCGATGGGGAATCCCCGCCGCGACGAGCCGAGCTGCCGGCAGCAAAGAGAGTTTCCCCCCGCTACCAACAGAGCCAGGACAGCCCCAGGCCCAGGCCTGTGCCCCGCTGTGGCCGCCGCCCAGTCCCGGCCCAGCCCCGGCCCTGCCCCGGCCCCGGCCACACCTGGCTCCGCCCATCGGCGCCTCCGGACGGATGTGAGGGGCCGCGGCCCTTCCGCGGGGCGGGCCGGGCCGTGTGGGCCGGGCCAGGGCGGTGTGGGCCGGGCCAGGGCCGTGTGGGCCGGGCCGATGTGGGCCGGGCCAGGGCCGTGTGGGCCGGGCTGGGCCGAGCCGAGGCGGGGCCGCGCTCTTTTCTCGCCAGAGCCGGTGTCGCTTTTCCCACACGCGCAGAGCTTGATCGAGGCAGGAGCGGCCCAGGTAAGAGCGCCCGGCGTCTCCCCTGGTCCTTGCGGGTTTCCCGGGGTGTCTCCTGGGCAGCGCCGCGGAGGGAGGAGGGACACGCGTGAGCTCCGAGCGCGGCAAGGGATGGGAGCGTGTCCCTGCTAAAGCCTGGATGCTTAACTGGGGTAGGAAAGGAAAAGTAAGGTACCTCCGTCCCTCTCCCGAGTGCGGGAGGAAGCCTGGCTAACAGTGCTCCATCAGCAGACAGACAGCAGGAGAGGCTCCTGAAATTCCTGTACCAGCATGATCCTTCCCGCCTACTTTTAAAAAATTACATTTTACCCTTCCGGACTGTGGTTGAGGGCTGGAAGTGTGGGGAGAATGGGAAGTCACTAATGCTATCTCTACAAAAGCCAAGGAATTTTAAATTACAGTTTGCCCCTGCTGGGTGCAGTGCAGATAAAGGACACATCTGAACGTCTAGATTTAGGATGCTGTTACAGCAGTCACTCCCAATTTCTTCCCTTCCTTGCCAAGTTTGGCACTGCTGTATTTCGTTAAGTTGCATGCCAGGGTATTTCATCTCTGTTCTTAGTGCTCTCCCAGGCTTAAGGAGTCATTCCTGAGGAGTTCAGCTGCATCCATGCAGTTTGCTGGAATCTCAGCAGCTTCCAAGCACCAGGACTCAGTTGACAAAAAAGCAGTGTCACAGTGCATCCTTCAGGGATGACGTGGGCTCTGCATCTGCACACTCATCTTTCTACAGTCCTGCAGCACCAGGACCTGGAATTCAGGGCAGCAGAGAGCTGTTTGGAGTTCAGAATTAGCACATGAAGTTAGAGCAAACACTTCTGACTTAATTCCTCCAGTAATGAGGCCATAGACAATAGAATATTGGAGAATATCAGTTATTTTCAGTTATGCTCAGGCCTTTACTTTATACAGACTTCTGACTAAGGTGACTAAGTGCCAGCAGTCTGAGGGAAAGCCTGCCAGAGAATGAACCACTGCAAAGGTGGCTGGCAAGATGCTTAACACTGATATTTGAGTACTGCTTTGCAGCATTTGTTATCAGGTATGTTCTTAAAGGCTGAACAAGCAGCCACGTGCCTCCCTCTGCACAGGAAATCATTACCAAGAAGCTGATTTTTGCAGCAGCAGAGATTCTGGAAGGACTTATTCCAGCCTGGAAAATGAACTGACTGCCCACAATTGCAGTTGTCAAATACACACATTTTGTGGGCAGATTTAATTCAGGGCTTTTGGAATAGAAAAATAGTAATCTGCTTCAGGACAACAACTTAATAATGAACAGGAGACCTTGGGGCTAGGAAGCAAAATCATGCATTCAGATAACATATTTCTTTTCCCTTTTTTTCTACTGCATCTGTGTCTGACATTGCTGAGGGTGGGAAACCCTCACCACTTCTTTCCACCCTCTCTCAGACAGTTCTGCCAGCCTGCCCCAGGGATGGAGTCCCTCCCTGAAGCAGTTCTGATCCGAATCCTGGCTTCCATTCCTGCGGTGGAGCTGGTGCTCGTGTGCCGCCTGGTCTGCTGCCAGTGGAAGAACCTGGTTGATGGAGCTGCACTTTGGATCCTGAAGTGTCAGCAGGAAGGCCTCACCAGGGCAGATGCAGAGTCAGATGCAGAGAACTGGCAAAGCTTCTACTTCCTGAGTAAGAAAAGGAAGAATCTCATCAAGAACCCATGTGGTGAAGGTGAGAGACATCACAACAAGCTTCAAGGTGTCAGAGAGATGACCAGCCACTCTAGAGAATTGTGTATCTCTAGTCTTTGAAAATAGATTTTAGTTGCTGTCAGCTTGCAGAATTTTCTCCTTGCCCAAGAGTCAAGTCACTCAATCTGTGCAGCCAATTCTTTAATGAGCACAAAGGCCTTTGATAATCAAAGGGCTTTACATGATATTAACTTATATAACCTCTGCAGGGATCTAAATCATGTTTGAGACTCAAAGATGTCCTTTGCAGAAACCACCCAACACAGTAATGGCCGTGGCATTTGTTTCTGTATTGCTTCTTGCCAAGCCATGATAGGAGAGATGAAGCCTTTCCCATCCCAGGGGCAAGTCTGCCCTCAGCTCACCAAGCCCTCCAGGCTTCTTTCCTTGGAGCAGCACAGGCCAATTGTGTTTTTACCCTCCTCACCACAGCCCATGTGCCATTATTCTGAATTGATGAACTTCACTTGCCAGAGCTACAAGCTGCTTAGCAATAAGCAGCCATAACCAAGCCTCACAACCCAAGCAGCAAAAATTTCACTCATCATAGACCAAAGCAATATCAACACAGCTTCCTCATTTTGTTTACAGATGACCTTCTGCAAGCTTTTCCAACATCCAGGTTTCCCTCTTGAAAACCCTGATGTTTAAGGTCTTACTGCTTCAGAAAATGCCACTTAGTGCTTTAGAAAACTTAGAAATAAGGCAATCAGCATCTGTCCCCAGAGTCTTTGTGTGCTCTGACACTGAAAATGCTGACACACTGTTCAGAATACCTGAATCCTTTCCCTGGAGTACATTCTTAAACCCACACCTACACAGCCACTTTGTTGGGGAATGTTAAAGTTTGGTGTGATTAGGCTCAGTCAAACTAAAGGTTTTTGCCTGACCTCTACTTAACAAACATATCCATAGTCTATGTGCAAAATCAGTGCTGTGTCTTTAATATCAAACTTTCACAAGCCAGAGGAAGGTTCCAGGGTGAGATGGTCAAGTTCCCCACATCCACAGGACTCATCCAAGTCTCTTTTCTGCCATTTGCAGAAGACTTGGAGCACTGGGGAGAGGTAGAGAATGGAGGTGATGGCTGGAAAATTGAAGAGCTCCCAGGGGACTTCGGAAAAGAATTTCCTAGTGAAGAAGTCCATAAATACTTTGTTACATCTTATGAGTAAGGCTGCTTTCTTCTCTTATTCAGGAAAGGGGTATTTTTGGTTCCCTCAGTCCCAGGAGAGACTGTGATACCAATCAGCATCTTGTGTTTCAGATGGTGTCGAAAGGCTCAGGTCATTGACCTTAGGGCTGAGGGCTACTGGGAAGAGCTGATGGATACAACCCAGCCTAAAATCATGGTAAGAGACTGGTAAGTATTAAGGAAGGCTCTGAGGACAGGCAGAAGGTTAAGAAAGATAAGGAAGAGCAGGGAAGGCATAGACCTCATATATATTGGGCCTTAAAACCTCAGCTGGCAGGATTCTGAATGTGGGACAGGGCTCACAGGCTTTAAACTGTTGGAGCACATGAACTCCAAAGCCCAGGTTCCTGTGGTGAATGAAGGGAGGTGGTGGGCTGGGCTAAGAACCATTGCAGATTTCCATCTCAAACCAGGGTTGCAGTAACTTGGTGAGCATGGTGAAGCCTTTGCAGAGCTCTTGCAGGTAATGCCAACAGCTTGGATCTTCCTGTAGGTATGCAGGACGCAGTGATGCTGGCTGCCTCTATGAACTGTGTGTGAGGCTGCTCTCTGAGAATGAGGATGTGCTGGCTGAGTACAAAAGTGAGACTGTTACCATCCCACAGGATAATGATGCCAGCTGGACTGAGGTGAGTTACAGGTATGGGCTCAGCAGGTGACACCCAACCTACATGAATCAGGAATATTTTTAAGCAGAAGAATTTTCCAAGGGGAGGAGAAGGCTCTGTCATGTGTTCTCTGAAGCCATGACCCTATGATTGAAAAAGGAAAAGGGAGGCTGCTTTACAGGAAACTTGGAAACTTGCTGAGTGAAAGGTGAAGGAGGTGTCCAGCTGGGAGTGACTGAGTGGCCTCAGAACAATGGGGTCCATAGCTTCTTCCCCTGTAAATGTCCCCACTGTTACCCAGCCTGGTAGGTCTGACTGGCCAGTGGGGCTGAAGGCTCTGTGCACTGAGCAATGGTAGGTTTGTGGTGGTTTGACACTAACAACGATTTTGTCTCTTGTCCCAAAGATCTCCCACACCTTTTCCAGCTACGGTCCTGGGGTCCGTTTTGTGCGCTTTGAACACGGTGGGCAGGACACGCTGTTCTGGAAGGGATGGTATGGCGTCCGTGTCACCAACAGCAGTGTGACAGTGGAGCCATAGCTATGCTTAACCAGGATCTGCATGCTGGAGCTGACTTCCCTCAGGGCATCCCCTAGCCTTGGGATGGTTTCTGCATGGTGCTGCCTCTGGCTATAGAGCGTATGGCCTCTCTGCATAGGAACATGTGTGCAAGATGTCAGGAGCCACCACCCATCCTTCCTCAAGAAGAGCTGTGCAAAGAATGTGAATGAATTTGTGAATGTACCACAAGGCTCAGCCTCACCACTTGCACTATTCTCCATCAGACAGGAGATCACCTAAAAATCCTGCAGATCTCCCCTCTTAAGTCTCTAATCCTCTAATCAGGTATCTCTCCTGCTTGCTTCCCCGACTTGGGCACTCCTTAACTTGAAGGGATACTTCAAGAATATTTTCTGGAAGTCAGAGTGGGAAGAAAAGAATAAAGAAAACCACAGGCCCCGTGTCTCAAAACATACCAGGGAAACCCAGAGCCCTGTCCCCAGCTGTTTCCATGACCTGCAGTGAGAACCTTGGGTTCTCCCATTTATAAACAGGTAACACTGTTTTACCACAGAGGGGCTCTAGCTTGCCTGTCAATGCTATTAGTTAAATTTTGAGTGATAATGCAAAGCAAGAGAGATTGAATCATTTTCTCTTACACTGTTCCCAGCATCCATTTATCAAGGAAAGTGTTGGGAAAAGAAACCTGTCTGGTGCCCAACCCTGGGGCTTCATTTGTCTCCCTCAGATGGCATCTGAGAGTAATTGCAGGGGGAGAGAGAGATGACAGTAACTTAGGGAAATGGGTTAGAAAAAAATGGGGCTAGGATCCAGGAGTAAATTAAAAACTCATTTACCCCTTCCTGGCCTCTACATGCTTCATGTAACAAGCATGCTGGTCATCCACTGTGACTCTGCTAGCAGGACACAGAAAGCTGTTGGCCTTGCCCCACCTCCTACTGCCTGTGTCTGCAACAAGTCCACGTCTGCCTCTGCCATGTGCTTGCTCCCACATGTGCCTTGTGCTTCTTGAAATCACTCAGGGCTGTGAGCCCCATCCTGAACAGACCCTAAGCTTTCCTGAACCAAGACTGTCCCTGCTAGTTATTCCACTCAGAAGACCATCCCCTAACAGAGCTGGTGCTACGTAGAGAAAGTATTTCTATTTTTGTGTCCATCTGATGTCTTCCCTTCCTGGCTGCCATTTGAGTGTCCCCTTACACATGCAGTGCCAGCTACTGCCTGCAGCCAAAGGAAAGAGCTTCCCACTTGGACATTGTGCCTGCTGCTTCCTCAGGCTTCCTGCACAGCTGCACCCGGGTGCCACACACATGCCAGAGTCCAGGCAAACATAATAAAGTGACACAATTGTGTGTGGATTTCCTCTTGTGTACTGGGTATTTGTCCCCTGTGCTCAAGCACCTGTCTTCTGATTGTGTGGAGCATGTCAGCCAGTTCTCCCCAAAAGCAGGAGTCACTGTATTGTGTATAATACCATGGGTGTCCCTGAAAGAGGAACGTGCTCTGTTCCACAACACCCTGGACCCCGGGGAAGCACTTAATATGCAGTGGGTCTGCAGTGTAACAGCAAGCAGAAGTGCATTTCAAACAGTGGGAATTCATGCAAGGCACAGAGAAGGTACAGGAAGGTTTTTACAGAGTCCTGCAGCCGTGCTGCACACGCTCCAGGTCATTTGTCATTAGCTGTGCTGTGAGTTCAACCTTAGTTCTGACCCAGGAGGCACCAGAATCAGTTCAGAATGTGTTTCCTTTCCCTTACCTTTGCACACACTGTCATGCTCTGCTGCTTCACCTTAGCCTTTAATGCAGCTGTTAATATTCAGCTCGCTGTCAACTCCCTGCCCCACAGAAGAAATAATCCCTCCATTTGTCCCTAAGGAATCAGTATAGTAAGGGGAACAATATTACACACCTCAGTGCAATTCTTAAACTGAACCTCTCCTAAGTCACCATCTTAGAGTCAGGATAAACCTCAGGATTAAGCCTTCAGATACTGTGGCCTTTGTACATAGGAGGTAGGACCATGGTCCTCACTTTGGGTTTACCTGCCCAAAGGGGAGCAATTATTCCTCACATTTAGCCATGTCAGTACTAGACTCCCAAAGCAAGTGTCTGGGTACATGGGCTAAAAAAAAGTCTTGCTCACATTATATTTTGTTCCAAATGCCTTTTGAATTTTCATCAAAACTGTAAGTCTGAACACACTGCATCATCCATGTACACCCCATTCCAAGGTGATGTCAATTCACCAGTCAAACGGAGTACAGGAGGGTAATGGCTTCTCACACCTTACAGACTTCATGGAAATTGAGACAATGCAATTTCATAGGACTACAGAAACTAAATGTAATATATATATGTAATATATGTACATGTACTAAATCTCCCAGCTGCTTCAGGGCTCTGTCACCACCACCACCACCTGTGACTTCTTTCTGCATTCTGCTGTGCCAACACCAGCAAGCAGCTGTGTGATACTACACAGTAGTTTCTGGGAACACCAGTGACCAATGCAAACATGCTGTACAGACAGAAAGAGGTCTGCCCAAGTGATTTATATCAGATATTTGCATCCCCCAGATTCAGAGTATTTAGAAATCTGAGCATTAAAACACAAAGGTTGAGTATTGCTGAAACATTCATGATGAAGAAAGAAAAAAAATACCAAAAAGCCAAAACCACATAAAAGGGTCCCCTCCCAGTCCTGATCATGGAAACAAGAGCAGCAGAAAGGGCTCGTGTTCCTTTGTACATCAAGCCCACAAGGCACCCCAGCAGTGCTGAGCTACACTGAACATACAAGTGTTTTCCAAACACCCACAGTGGGATGGAACAGGTGGATGAAGGGCCTGGAAGGTTTAAGACAGGAACATTTCACTCTTTGCCAAGACACCACATGAACACCTCTTACCCCAGCTGCTTTAATACTCAGAGGCACCAAGAGAAGCCCTGGTACATCACGACAGCCCCGTCCTGCTCTTGCCAGCTGGCACCTGATGTCCTGGGTACCTGACTGTACTTGGTGTCTGCACCTGTACAAGATACCACTGCAATTTTCTTTTCTACAAAGCCCACCACAGTTAATCTTGGATATAAATGCCATTATAGTTAAAAGGGGTTTGTTATTTTGTTTTCTGTTTTGGGTTTTTTTTTTTCCCCCTCCTTGGGGTGTTTAGGGGTTTTTTTTTGGTTGTTGTTGTTGGTTTTGGTTGGGGTTTTTTGTGCTGGTTTTGGGTTTTTGGGGTTCTTTTTTGTTTGTTTTTTAGTTTTGGGATTTTTTGGGGTGTTTTGCTTTTTAGTTGGTTGATTGGCTGGTTGATTTTTTCATATTAACTTCTACAGCAAGTCTCTTGTAGAGGAACACAACAGAGCAATATGGCGTCCTGGCAATGAAGCACTATCATACATCTTCTGTCAAGTCTAATTGAATTTTTCTATATGAAGCATCTATTATTACCCAGCTGGGGGGTGGTGGACAGATTGAGGAGTTTTCTCCCCCACTAGGCAATTCAAGACTGGGGATGGGACAGTTGGGGGAGAAAATAAAAGTAATCTATCTAACAATTCCCTGTTGCTTACAGCCCAGCTGTTCTAGTCAGTTGTAAAAGGGAGGGTAGTTTAGGAACTTGATTCCTTCTAAATCAGTTTAGAGAGGCTGGGAATGGCACTTCCTGAAAGACAGGATAGCAGAGCAGAGCAGCAACTACTGCAGCAGAGAAATTCACCTGAAAGCTGCAGCAGAGATTGACAGACTGACAGATTATTCTGAGTTGGAAGGGACCCAAAATGATCACTGAGTCCAACTCGTAAGTAAATGGCCCACACAGGGGTTGAACCCACAACCTTGGTGTTATGTGTTATTAGCACCATGCTCTCTAACCAAATGAGATCATCTCAGGGTCAGGTATCAGTAGGGTCACAGGATGGAAAGCCAGGGACTTACCTTTGCCTGTCAAGAGCAGAAACCCTCCCAAGGACTGGAAAGCACGGGACTAGTGAAGAAACACTCCCTGAGGCACACATCTCCCTTTGCAGCCACTCCCACGGCTCCCTCACTGCTCACCCACATCATACAGGGAGCTTAGGGAACAAAGTAGTCCACATGTCAGCAGCCTTGGCACTGAGCTAACCTGATCCCTGCTTCTCCTTCCATCCAGTTAGTTCCTTCTGATGTCCTCAGAGCAGTGACTCCCCTGGCCTCAGTCTCCTTATCTAGTAGGGTAATAAGGACATAAAGATGCTTTCCTACTGGAGACACACTTTGGAATTACAGGGATAACAGCTACAGTGAGTTCAGCTGCAAAGTCTCACAGAACCTGGGTTCTTACAGCACAAGGATTGCTTGGACAGCTGAGCTCCTCACACAGCAGCCTGTGTGTAAAGCAAAGGTTCAGAGATGTTACAGATGGGTAATATGATGATTGGCTCTCACAGTTAAGGGATGAATACTGTGTTTGTTAAGAGAAGTTTTGTTGATGTGTGGTTATGTTATTGCAGTTTGTTGTTTGGACACTTTCTGTTCTCCCCAGAGTCCCCGTCCCCCCCTCTGCATTGTTGCCACCAGACAGCATCAGTTGTGGGGGTTGTCAGGGACATGTGGAGGGAGGGGGGTACCTGTGCCCCTTTGTCTTGGTTTGAAAGACAGGTGTCTGCTAAGGAAGGCAGGAGCCACTCTTGAAATGGAAAATGTAAAACCCCTCCCTCCAAATTATTATAATTTTGAAATTAAGGGGCTCTCAGGCAAAGATATAGGAATAGGAATAACAGTTCTTTACTAGGAAAATTAAAATAAAAATACAGTAATACAAAACAACAAAATACTGACAGAGTCAGAATCCAACCTGACCCCCCGTCAGTCAGTCAGGGCTTGGTGCAGTCCCATTCCATGGTGGCTGCAATCCTGCAGTGACAGATGTGGTTCTGCTGGAGCAGGGCTCCTGCACAAGGTGCAGTTTTCCTCCAAAGCTCCAGGGATGATGTGCAAGGCTCTGGTTTTCCTCTGGGATCCAGTGGGAAAAGGCTGCTCTGCTGTTCCAAATCTCCCCTTTGATCTGGGTAGGAAATGCTCGGCTCCTGCCCTGGCTGGAGCATCTCCCCATGGGATGATGGAATTTGATCAGCCCTGCCCTGGGACTGCATGGCCATGGACAGGAGAGATCTCCTGGAGGGAGGATGGGCTGTGGGGAAGATAAAGAACACTGCAACAGCTGGGTGAACAGCTGGGATAGAACACACACTGCTGGGCACATCCTGTATTGCAACCCGAGACATCCTGGCATGGGGCAGTCGGGAACAGGGCAGGGCCTGTTGCTGGGGGGGCGTGGCATGACAACACCTGGCCTCCAATCACATTGCAAGAAAGGAGTCTCCACCAATGGATAGTGAAGAAAAGTTGACTGACAGATTTTGGGAGGGGCCAGGGTTGGCTGATGCAACACCAGGGGTATAAAAGGCGGAGCAGCGATTCTGTGGATGAGTCCCTGGCAGTCAGCCACGCTCCCAGCGCTGCCCTTTTTCCTTATTCAGTCCTTTGTTGTGTTTGTTGAGCTTTAATAAACCTTTAAAATTTTAAAGTGGCCAGTCGTTTCTCAAAACAGACAACCAGAACAACATACTCACGGTCAAGACTGACACTTGAGGGAGAGATGTCCCAGGTACAGAGAGGCCAGGCCCAGCCAGGCCCAGCTGGGGCTGTGTCACCGTGCTCAGGCCCTGTCCCCAGGTGGTGACAGCAGAGGGCACTCGGGCTGCAGGCAGGAGCTGCTCACTGTCTGGCTCTCTCCATGCCAAGGGACACACAGGAGATGTCACTGTAATTCAGACCAGTTGTACCGCTCTGAATGCTGTATTTTGGGTCTGCTGCTGAGCCCTGCACCTTGGTTTTTTCTGGCTGCAGCTTAGGCTCGAATGAGTGTTTTCTTCTCATCCTCTTGCAGTGCCTGCTGGCATGGTTTGCAGTGCAGCCTTTGATAATGCTTATTCCTGTCATCTGGGACACCAGCTTCCTACATTTTGGAAGGATTGTTGCCTCTTGAGCAGCAGACACAGCACACCTCTACTGGATGCAAGCAGCCTTTTAAACTGCTATGAGTAATCAGAGCAGTGAAAGCTGCCTGAACATAGACCAAAGCCTTTCAAATTCAAGTGGAAGCAGCACAATTTGCTCAACACTTTCCTAGAGGGTTAAGTATCACTCCAATTAGTAGCATGCCTTTCCTTGCAGAGTATTTCTAACCTTAATGCAGCCCCCAAGACTCAGAATAGTTGTCACCCCGAGCAGCAGCGCTGTCTGTGTCTCCCAGTGCAGCGTGCCCAGGCACTCACTCACTCCCAGCCCCCTGCATGCAGAGCTCTGAGCCCTCCCCAGCCAGGCAGGAGTCCCAGATACATCACACATGCCCTTGGCTGACCTCCCTGCAGGCACTCAGAGCAACTCATGTGGAGCTGGTATCTGTGCAGATCCATTAACCACAGAGCAATCAGTGCTCCCAGAGAGGCTGCAATAAAGCCATAAGAGCTCTCTCTGGGCTGATGGATGCTGGGGAAACACATCTCACTGCAGCAAGAGCAGGGGCTGGGCACTGGCAGGGAGGGGAGGGAGCTTTGGCAGCAACATGCTTCCCACAGAGCATTTCAGATGTACGATGATCAGAAGCATTGAAATGCAGTGGGATATTTGTATCCAAGTTTCCCTGAGGACAAAGCTTCTTCTCTGAAGAGATGAGGGTAGAGAAAGGATGGTATCAGAGCTCTGCTACTGGCAATCCTTGCAGAAGGTCCTGAAGTCAAGCAGTGCTATTTCTACCTCACCACAAATAGTGCAGCTCCTCTTGTGAATATTGACAAACAAAGCACTGCAAAATGAAGCAGATAAAATCCTGATCCAGATATGAGTAATGGCTTTGCATTCTGTTTGAAAATTAAACCTAATCTTGTGTTGACTGTGCTATACAAGGCGAAATAATGAAACAGATTAAGATGAGATCTTGTTCACTCTTGCTGAACAAAAGCCAATTAATTGTCAGCAGGATTATCGCAAAGTCTTTCTTCTCTCAGACAAATACAATCAGACAGAGTCTGTGTGCTGGTGCAGGAGGCCAGCTTATTGATAACTCTGCCTGGGCAGATAAAAACACTGCAAACACTCAGTTACCCACACAGACACTACTACCTTGGTTTTCCCCAGTCTCTCCTGCCACCTTGCACACAGGAGAGAGATGCTTTGGAACCAATACACACACTTCAACTATACAACCCAAGCCTGCCTGCTCCAAGTCCCTTTCTTCTGTCTCAGATCCCTTCCCACCTGTACATCTCTCTTGACACAGATTCATCCAGCCTTTTTTCAAAGCTTTCTGGCTAGAAGGGCTCTACCTTTGCAGATTCTTTGTTACAGTCCTCCACCATGCTGTCTCACCCAGACAAAATCCCTGTTGCAATCTTTCTGCCATTTGCCTGGTCCATGGCAGAGCCATCTTCTACCTGTCTGCCATGATGACAAGCAAGGAAGAAATTCCTGCCTCTTCTCATCTGTCATTTTTCCAATATAAAACAGAAATCTGTGAAAAGACAAGGATTGTGGGGAAAGTTTCTAATGTCACTGCTCTCCCAGAAAAATGAGGGAAGACTCAGCACAAGGACTGACTAAGAAGCCTGATGAAAGTCTTCAGCACTGCAAGGAATATCACTTGGGAGTCATTAATGCCCTTCTGGGTACATTCACCACTGTAGGGGAGCCCTAAGACAGCACTGGAGTGTGGGACACAAGGAAAGGTGTAACAGATGTTGTGGCACTGAAAGGTGATGGCACATCACAAAAATAGTTGGCATGGAAAAGCAAATCCTACTTTTAGCTGAGAAGCTTCAGGGTAGGAAGAGAAACCAGCACTAGCATACTTGGAAAAAGGAGAACACCTGTGCTGAAGTCACTGCCCCACTCCTGTGGAGAAAGTGAAGCTAAAACACACCTACCTTGCCAACTCATGACAATCCCCCTTTACTGACTGTACCCAGACCTCCACACAGCTCACTAGGGAAGGAGTCTGCAACAGCTAGAAAGGAAAGGCATAGGGAGAATTTTTGAACAATTTACTTGAAGAAAATACTTCTTACTTTTACATCAGGTTAAAAAAAAAGTAAAATTCAACCCTCCCAAAGCCTGCAGCACCAGCATTGACAGACAAAAATGTCTTAACAGAAAAAAAAACATGGGCAGGGAAAGCGATTTTCTTTGCCTGCATTGCCAGGGGAATTAAATCTTGTTTTTTTGCCTGTCACCACCAAGTGGAATAATCCAATATATTAAAGTTAATGTGCTTCTTGTATTTATTGCTGTGTATTTGACCTAACAGAATTTTATTCCTACATCAAGAATAAAACCATTCCGGAAGGCAAACTGCAAAGCTCTAGATCAATTACTCCATTCTCCAACAGCTGAATAGTGAGTTATTTCTTGTAAGAGAGAAAAGAAAAAAGTAGAAAATAATAATAAAAGCCAAAAACCCTTTTCCCTATGCAGCAAGTTCTGCACTGCAGACCTGGTGAAGTTCAGCAATATTGAGTTTGGTTTCTAGGCAATTTTTTGAGAAATCAGGCAGCATTCCCAATTACCCTTGTCAGATGCTCATGTCCCCCAGCCAGCCACTATCAGTGGTCTGGGCAGAGCAGAGAGCACAGTTCCAGCCCACGCTTCCCACTGTGCCTTCAGGGACCACAGCAGATCCAAGGCACCAGCAGTGGCAGATGCTTCATCACCTGCCCAAGGCAACTCTTGCTGGTAAGCAAACACCCCCATGGGCACAGCATCATGAAACAGAGCACTGGGGTGTGACAGGGCCAGGGAGGAGTGGGCAGAGGCAGGGGGATAACTCACTGATCCAAAATCACTGAGAAATATGAAAACACTTCTCCATGGGTCCTGTCTTGGGCTAAGCCTGCAGGATGCCAGCCTGTCTGGGAGGGGTCTGGACCAGCACACACCAGCTGACCCTTCTTTGCTGGAATATCTGAGGTAAGACCCTTCCAATCAGCCTTTCACAGAGGGCAGGGAACACCAATCCTTCCTGATGCACTCTCATGGCACTGGCTACAACACCTGGGGAAGGGGGTGCTGAAAATATGGCACATTTAAAGAAGCACAGGATTTCTCTAGATTTTAATGGTAGCATTTATGAGGAAAACCAGATAAAACAAAGGAAATTGTACTGATTTGTTGCCATTGAGTGCTTCAGCACAAAGAAATGGGAAGTTGCAGTACTTATGGTTTGACACATTCATTACAGAAAACGAGATGCTGCTCACAGATAATCATGAAGGTCAGTGCTTTTCTCAGCAGAGTTTGGGATTCCGTATGGATGAAAAAAAGGTGAAGAAAGGGGCTCTGATACAGGCACGTAAGCCTAAAAGGCAAGATCATATTTATTAAAAGAAAAAAAAAAAGCAAGGGATGCATTAACCCCTGACCTATCTAGACAATGCTTGCTCCAAGAATGTGAGACATGAAATACCTATGTGCTTCTGAACTATTAGCATATTTTATTACCTTCTATGAGCCCTTCTCCCTGTTTAAGGGATATTTATTAATCCCTATTGAAGGCAGAGACATAAGCCTATTGCACAGGAAGTCTTTGAGTCCATGCCCACAGACCTGATTCCTGCCTCCCCATCCAAGCCTCACTCACTGCTTTGTTCAGCCTCCAACACAGCACAAGGACACTTGGAATGGAAGTTTGGTCACAGTAAGCACACGTTCAGAAAAAGTGTTTCAATTGTTATGGCTTCAGTACAACAGAGATAATTCTTCTAAGCAGGCAGGGCTAACTCAGTTTTTTATTCTCCCACATGTCATCATGCTAAGGACAGAGTTTAAGGCACTTTGAATAGAAAGAACTATGGATTACTATGCATAAGTTTCTGTTACATTTAACTCTGACCTTCAGCTCAACTGCAACCAATAAATCTGAATAAACTAGTCTTTTGAATAATTTCTTGGAAACTCTGCTCAAGTGTTTTGTACATGCAATAGTAACACTCACTTGTCTGGGAATTTTAAATTATTGATCAGGACAAGAGCTCTCCCTTCATGCATACTCCACCTAATCCTTTCATTTACTGTGCTTTTTGCCTGCATGCAAAATGAATGAAATTTCATCTCATTTCCAAGTAATTTCCATGATATTTCTAGCGTCAAGGTCTACCTCCCTCAATAGCAATTCCCAGATAGGGAACAGCAGATAGGAATGTACACAGGCTCTCACTCCCTGAGCACATGCTGCTGCACCCCTGTGTGGCAGAAAGTTCTGCAAGGGTTCTTATGTCCAGCAGGCAGAGAAACAGCCAGGAAATACCCAGGGGTGTCTGGACAGTGTCTGCCACATGGAGCAAGAAAAGGAGACCACAGTGCCTGTTGTCAGAGAGCAGTGCTGGACAGGGACATGCCTGACAGACACTGGAAACCCATCCTGTGCTGCCCAGCCCCTGGCTCAGTGCCAGGGAACACTCTGAGCCCAGAACCACCAGGCTTCAGCCACACTCTGAGTTTCCTTCCTTGTGGTGACACTCATCAGCAGTGCTACAACCTTCCCCTACAAAAGGAGCAGCTGCCTGCAAAGACCTTTAAACTGCCCCAATAATTGAATTATGGCCATTTTCCTGCCCTCCCTACCATGCAGCCTGGCCAGGCATCTCACCTGCATCCTGGCCAGGCTTTTCTAGGCTGCTTTCAAACCCTTCCTTCACATTCACTCCTTCATAAGTCTAATGATCTCAGATATGAGAAGTGGGATAGCGAAGCTGGAAGTAATTCCTGTCCAGATAAACTGATACCTTCCTTTGGACTGTGAAAATATGTTTCATGCCTCAATTCACTTTGCTCCTCTGGTCTTTCAAAAGTCCTTATGAAGATTTCCTGGGAACAATTCCTGCTGAGCTGTTCTTGCAGACAGAGCTTGCACAAACCAAAGTAGCTGAGCACAATAATGGGATGTAACATACAACAGCCTGAGCACATGTTGGATCCCACAAACCTGAGTTTTTTGAGCTTTCTGTGGTTTCTGGCACAGACCCCCTGGAGAACACTGCTTTTGACCTGAGGCCTTGGAGACAGCTTCTAAATATGAGTGATGAAGTAAAAATCACGAGTGTGTAGTGAATCAGAAGTGTGTGATTTCACAGGGTGATGGGTTTTAAATTTGAGGTTAGTATAGTAATAGGTATGGGACACCATGGTGGATTTTAGGCATCTCTTTCTTTGTTCATCTTTCTTCTTCTTCCTTCTTCATGATTTCAGGTAGTAGTTTCTGGCTGGTCAGTGAGTGTCACTCTAAGGGTCGTGGGAATTTAGTTATGAGGTTAAAAGTATAAATAATATAGGTGTTAATTCTCAGTTGGATTGTTTAGCCTTAAAAGACCTTGTAGCAGTTACATCTGGAGCCATTTCTCCTCACTTTTAGCAGGTAGCTCGGAGTGCTGTCAAACTCTCTGTACTTTCTGATAAGATATAATAAACAACCAAGCCCGAACACCAAAAAAACTGTTTCAGTCATGTTTTTGTTAATCCTGGCTCTGAGGGAAAACACATGAGACTGATGACAAACCACTAATTAGGTGGTGCAAAGCCCCCACACCGCTGCCTACGAGCACACCCATAGTGACACATATACAGACCCATACAGAGAGCCCCAGAGTCTCCTCTCCATTCTGGTGTCCCAGAGAGGGCTCTGCTGCAGGCACTGCCCTGCTTGCCACAGCAATGCCACACAGGGTCTGTTTCACAGCCACATCTGCAGTGATGCCTGCTGTGCAATTCCCTCTGACCCATCCTGGCCATGAGAGCAGTGATCACTCCCCTCTCGGTCTGTTCTTCCTTGCTCATCATCCCCACCCATCCTGGCTGGCTCCCACTGGAAGCTCCTCTTCACTGATTTGCACAGCAGCACCTGGCTGCTCTGCACAGGGAATGGGGAGTCTGAGGTTGGTCTCAGAGACCACACAGCCCAGTTAAATATTTGATACTATCCCAGTCCTACCCAGAAAGAGACCTGGAGAAATTATCCTATATGTAACTGCAACTAGAAAAGGATGAACAGAACCTTTAGAAAACAACAAATGTCCCATTAAAAAAACAACACACAGGGCTTGCAACGCCTGTATTGGTACAGATTTCTAGGGCTAGAAAAAGAGATAAAAGAGCAAAATTCCAGTGAAAAACAAACTCAGTGTTCCTCCTGGCACATGCAGGAATGCAAGTGAATGTCAAAAAATCTGATGGTACTACTTCAATATCCTTGGTACTTTGGGGATTGGTTTTCTCAAGAGAGACCCAGTCCCAGGCCAAGCTGCTGGGTTCCTCCCAGCCTGGTCACCAGGGCTTTTGTGCATCCCAGTGCAGCCTTCTCATCCCATGTTCACAACCAGAGAAGGAACCAGGTGACAGACATCAAGGACAGCTTCAATACAAGGGTAGACACCATCAATCACATCATGAGTCAATTGACTTAGAGTCCACTGAGGCATTGATTTGCCACCTGGAAATCTTTTAACCACAGCTCTGAAGACTGTGTAATGACAGGGATGTTTCTTTACACTGTCTTTCTTAGGAATTAATTCTAGAAGCTTCATTATAAAGAATAAATAACAAAGGTACATGACAAAGGACTCCTTGAAAGTCCAGGGGGCAAAGCTTCTCCTGTTCCTAGAGAGATTCCAGATTAATATAAAAAAAAAGGGAAAAAAAAAAGAAAGTATGTAATGTTCCTGAAGAGATCAGTAAATAATGAAGAGGAAATCTCTTCCCCCTGCACTAAGTCAGTGGATCTCCATGAATAATTCACGCTTGTTATGAGATAAAAAAATAAACAGAAATGCTTTCCTGCCTCCTGTGCCTTCTCCCGTGCCCTCATCACCCCACCCTCCAGGACTAGTATAGCTGAGCCTAGGGTTTTCTCTCCTACAACTTAGTAAGTAAAGAAAGAAATATTAAAAAAGAAAGAAAAATAAAAACAAGGAAAAAAAAAGAAAAACAAGAAAAAAAAGAAAGTTGTTCTGCATGGTTTCCCTGCATGGCTCTTGAACATGTAATTTAATTTTCAAGGTCTCGAATGCCCACTTATAGACCTTGAAACAACTCTACCACTGATCCTATCCAAATCAAGCACTGGAGGAAATAAATCCATTTAAAGGCATAGTCATGGAGTAGAGTGAGAGGGTTCAGGCAGATGAGTGTCTGCTGCCATCCTTCTCCCACTGTGTGCCAGACACCTGCTCTCTCCAGCTCAGCTAGCCAGGTCTTTCTAGTGAGAGCTCCCACCCTGTGAGAAAGGTCTGGAAACTCCATATGGCTGAGCTGCATTACCCTGTGGCCCATTCTCAGCAAATAACAACGAGTTACCAAAGATGAGGAAAAGGCTGAGGTACTTAACACCTTCTGTGCCTCGGTTTTCAACAATAAGAGAGGTTGTCCTCAGGACAAGTGTTCTCCTGAGCTGGGAGATGGGGACAGGGAACAGAACAGACCCCTGTAATCCAGGAGGAAGCAGCTGGGGACCTGCTGAGCCACTCAGATGCTCACAGGTGTCTCTGGGACCAGATGGGATCCATCCCAGGGGGATGAGGGAGCTGCTGGATGAGCTCCCCAAGCTGCTCTCCATCATTTCTCATCAGTGCTGGCTCAGCAGGGAGGTGCCAGAGGACTGGAGGTGCCAATGTGAGCCCATCCCCAAGAAGGGCTGGAAGGAGGATGTGGGGAACTGCAGGCCTGTCAGCCTGACCTGGGTGCCTGGTGAGGTGATGGAACAGATCACCTTGAGTGCCATCACAGGGCACCTACAGGATGGCTGAGGGATCAGAGCCAGCCAGCGTGGATTTTGGAGGGGCAGGTCGTGCCTGACCAACCTGATCTCCTTTTATGACCAGGCACCCTGAAGGGAAGGCTGTGGATGTGTCTGCCTGGACTTCAACAAAGGCTTTGTCTATCCCATGGCACACTCCTGGAAAAGCTGGCAGCCCACAGCTTGGACATGTAAGTCTTCACTGGAGGTTGTAACATTAGAAATGGTAATGTTTCAAGAAAAATGTAAAACAAGACTATAGGAGAAGGATCACTGGGGAAGGATCTGCTGGCTGTCAGTGCCAAGGAACTGATCTTATCCATCAACAACGTGCCAGTCCCCTGTGACTGTCTTGGCAGCCTCCCAGGAGCACGAGGTGGGAGGGGTTGGACCCTCCACAGGTGCTTTGCACCCCAGTCTCACTGAAACAGGCACAGGGCCCTAGGAAAGGCCAGAGCTGAACAGCTGGAATGCCTCCACCTAGCAGTGCCCCAGCGTCCCAAACACACAGCCCCACCACTGCTTACAGTACAAGCAGCCAAGTCTTAGAAAGGCATTTAAAAGCAATTCTCTGTATCAGAGCTCAGTGGGGGAGTATCAGAGCCTTGTAGAAGAAACACAGCACCATCAAACTGGCTTAAAACAGAGAACCAAGAGACAAGTCTAGACGAGCAAAAGGGACTTGGATAGACATCAAAGTAGTTGCAGTGAGAAGATCGTGTTCTGATTGTTACAGCTCCAAAGTTTCTCATCCCATCTTTACTGGTGTCCCCGACTCTGTGTGGATCTCTTCAAGCTCCTTTTCCCCAGCTTTGCTGGAGCTTGTTGGAGTCAGTAAGTCAGGAGTTTCTCTGAATCCTTCAGGGAGAGATCAGAATGCAGGGATTGAGTTGAAGCCTTTGGATGGATTGAAGTATATTAGGCCTCTTACATATAAGGTAGAAGTGTAGACTTAGGTTGTAACATAAGAGAAAGAAAATAAGTAAGTAAATGGAATAAGTTTTAAGTGCTTTTAGTGAGCAAAAGGTCTTAGATGCCTAAGAAGTAGTACATGTTCTAGTGAAGTTGAAAAATATGCTGGTGTTTCCTTAGTGGCTCCAAGAACTTAGCTTTAGACATAATAGGGTTAGAGTTAAAAATATTGCTTACATTTTTCAGTTAGAACAAGGTAGGCCATGAACGTAATTTATACGTAGCTTGGCGTGTGAATAAATTAGAATTCTAATAGAGAGGTAGTGGTCCCAGTCTGGCCCGATTCTACGGCTTAGTTTGCTCATAAGTTTCTGTAAAAGAAGAGGCTTGGACAGAGCCATGGCTTTTAGCCATTGCTGTTCTGCCACGGCTTTTGCTTGGCTGCACTGAAACCAACACCCGAGAATAAGACAGGAGCTGCCTGGCCCTGCTGGGACCACGGGGAGCTTCTGCTTCTGCTTGGGACTTTGAAGAACCTGGAATGGACTTTGTTAGCTTTGACTCTGCATTTGAGACTGATGTGCTTCTGCAATAAATAACTTTATAGCAACTATTAGCCGCTTTGCTTTTAACATAAAAGAAGAAGTAGCCCGACAGTGTGGGTGCACAGGAGGCACCCGGAGGTCCCCTGAAACCTCACAGAGCTTGTCCCTCTCAGGCCCTGGGTCACACCAGCCTTGTCCAACCAGCTCACATTTGTATTCAGGGAGGTGAGGACAGGTCAGGGAACCAAGGGAAAGCCACAGGATGCAGCCCATCCCATAGTAATCCCCTCATCCTCCCCCCTGCAGCTGGCTGGGAAATGAGGTGACCATTATCTTGGTATAATGAAGGTTCATTAATTCCTCGAGGCAGATGTTCCCCAGCAATGACAGCCCAAAGGTCAAAGAATGTTTTGCACTGAAATCAAAGCAAGATCATGTGGCTGAGTCTTCTCCAGTTTTAATGGCTGCTCACAGGGCATTTCAGTCTCTTGTTTTGTGACAGCTGGAATTATGGGCAGTCCTACTAAAAGGACTTTTTTATAGTGCAGATAGATGCACTAATCTGTTTTAATGGCTTTTCCAGCAAAGCCTTTGACACGTTTTCATTATGGTAATGCTTTAATGTAGAAAACATCCATACAATTAGGATGAAGTTTTCAAGATCTCCTCTTCATCACATTTTCAACTCACACAGAAGGACCAGCTTTAAAAAGCTGCTTTGTACAGCCCAAACTGGACCAATTCCATCCTTCAACAACAACAAGAGTGAAAAACCCACTAAACAAATCTCCTACTTCCTAGTTACTGAGTCAGAAGCACAGCTGGTGTATAAACATGCATCACCCTCCTTCATAATCCTGGCCATGTCAGAGAAAAGTGTTTTACAGCCCAGCAGTGCCAGCTCAGGATATTACCCAGTTTCCATAGCGTCTCAGTTTTGATACAAATTTCTGGAGAAAATGCCCTGGAATTAATGTTTCCTCTAAGGAGAAAGGGCTTAAATAACTCAACTTTTCTTCTGCCAGTGAGAGAAATGGATACCAGGAGTTGGAAGAAAAAAAAATAAGTTTATTAATTGACACAATGGCCAGAGCTGGACTCACTTTGCACTCTGATCCCATGCCCAGAGTGGGTCACAGCCCGGGAACAGGAGGCCTTAGATGTGGCTCGAGCTGTGGCTCCATGGCTGTTTTTGGCTGTCAGATTGTGTTTGAAGCAGGCAAGGGAAAGGGGGAGGTCTGTTCCATAGGATAAAAAGGATTTATTACTCTGGGGAATCTGCGGGGCAAGAGACAAAAATAGCGAAGGTGCAACTTAACAACAACTTAAATATGGGGGGTTCAAGGGGAAGGTACAAATTCTTAGCAAATTGGAGAAATTCTGAGGAGGGATAAAGGGTGGGGTTCACAAAGGCATTGTCCAGTGAGGGAGGTAGGGGGGAAATTGGGTCATAAGGACTAACCAGACCTCGAGTTTTAGGGGATTTCCAAAGAGGAATTCCAAGCAGGGGGCTGGCACAAAGCAGGATTGACAGGTAGTTTAGGATAGATTGACAGGGTGGGGGGGAGGCTGTAATTTTGAACTAAACCATTAACTTGGGCAATAACAGAACATACCATTAACAAGAAACACACCGCAACAATTTAAAAAAAAAAAAAAAGAATGCCAAGTGTGGAGGGAGCAGAGACCATTTCTGAAGCAGAGACCCTCTCTAAGTCCCTGGAAAGGGCCCCATGGAAGACAATACCTTAAAGATAAGAAATTGTTTGCTTAGAGTGACTAATACCAAGAAGCATCTCGCCCCCCCCTTTGTAGACTCTTGTGTTATCTTTCTGTAGTATTAGTGGTTCATTTTCCTCTTAGAAAATTGGTTCCCTTTTCCCCCAAAGCCCTTTGTAGATTGGTTCGTTATAGAATTCCCTTGGTAATTGGTGCAAAATATAAAACCCTTAAACCCTATAGAAGACCCTTTAGAAACCCCACCCAGCTGGATTTGCTCGGTTGGACTCCCTTCATAGAAGAAATAAACCCTCTGGAACCCTCCTGTCTGCACTTCTCGATCTCTATCTCTGATGGCTCAAGTTATAGAAAGTAGGAATGCATTTATTTAGCCTTGAGGTGCCCGGGGATAATTTCTCCCAAAGCATGCACACTGAAATTTTAAACTACTGCTCTATTTATTCCCTAAAAGCCTAGGATTACACAATACACCTAATACATATTCATGTCCTAGCCCCGCCTGCCCTCGCTTCGTATTCAAATGAACCAAAAATCCTTTTGTGCTTGCGCCTCACCAGTTCAGGGGGTGTCCGGGGTCTTTGATGAAGGCTTCCAAACTCTTCATCGCACTTGAACTTTTCGACTTTTTCTCTTTAGCCCTTTGGGCACATTCCAGACCTTAAGATTAGTTCTTGCTGATTTAGGGTTTTGGATTTATCACTTATCACTGGTAGCCTTGCACCCCACACCCCGTTTGCAAGTTCTGGCTCCATTTATCACAAAGCAGTCTGCCTCTCCTCCCGACTTTTGCAAGCACAGTAAATGTCAGGCATTCCTCATTGTTTTACTTTTTGATGAACTATTCTTTACTCTTCAGTTCTTTGTCTCATCTGTGCCAGCCCAGACCAAATCACAATAGCTCTGAGCCTTGTCCCAGGGAAGGGCCCATGGCATCACCCTCTTTGCTCAGCACCTCCTGAGCGGCAGGAGGGAGCCAACAGTTGCATCATTTCTTTTGTGGAAATTCTGCAGCTGAGCCCTGCTCCTCACCACTAAACACAGAGCAGAGGTCTGGCTGTGGATCAGCCCCATGCTACGAGACATATAATTACATTTCAAGCTCTATTACTCTCTTCCTTCAATTACAAAACAGATCCAGCGAGGAGAAGCAAGTAGCTCCCTGTTTAGAGAGGCTTGGAAGATGCTTTCATCTCACTGCCATAGCACACTAAAAATAATCCTCAAGAATAAGTTATTTTAAATAAACTCAAAGATTCTGAAGTTTCTCTCAAAAGAACTCTACATTCCAATCCCAAAGTCATCACAGCTCAAAGGAGATGGATTAGAAGTGTTTTATTGTCCTGCAGCTTGTCCCATGCAGGTGTTCCTATGTCAGATCTCACACCACCAGCTCCCTCTGCCTCAGCTAAATTAGTACAACCACAGCCTTGAGAGCCCCGAGATAAAGTAGCAGAATAACTTAATTCACTAAAACAAGAACAACAAAATTTCTTTCCGGAGTCTCAGCCAATCTTATGTCCTGGCTCTATCTGCCTGTCCCAGCTGAATAAAACTCCCCGTGTCGGCAGCAGGGCTGAAACGCTGCCGGTGGCAGGGAGGGAGCCCAGCAGCCCTACAGGCAGGAGGAGCAGGATGACACGATGGTGCTCAGCAAGCATGATTCATGCTCATTGCAGAGCAGGCACCGATCCCACTGCAGACAGGGAGGTTTATTTAAGGCTGTAAGCAGGCTGTCTCAGAGGGCAGGTTTATTCTTAATAGGAAAAACAAGGAAACCCCTTGTCTCTTCATTTCACACTGGTGACGTGAATGGATTTTGTATTGGCTCGAAATGATATTTCAGCGGGAGATGACTGCCAGCAGAGGGGGTCGTGGGTTTTCCATCTGCCCTGCTGAGAAGAAAGGGCTCTTCTGAAAGACAGAGCTGGCAGCAACCCAATGTCAGCAACTGCTGCTCCAGGCCCAGGACAAGCTGGGAGCGTTTCAGCTCCCCTGGACCAGAGACCTCTTCCCTCAGCAGCCAAGGGGACAGTGCACAGTGACAGTGTGGAGAACAGGGCCTGGAATGAGCCTCCCAGAGCAGCCCCAAGTCACAGGGAAATACCCTCTTCACTGATGGAGAGAAGCAAGCAGCAGCTCCCTACCCAGAGGACATAACAAGGGCAACACGTGTCCTTGTGGGGAGAATCTCAGTGCCTCAAAGCCTTTTGGCTCTGATGGGAGATGGAGAACTGTGGTTTCCTGGACATCCCTACACTCTGGAGCCTGCTGTAGTCTCAGGTTTCCATAGACTTCAGTGGCTTGGCAGGAGACCCTCCACTGCAGAATAACTACAAACTCTGCAGAACTGTGTCCTGCCTCCAAGTACAAATCAACCTTTGAACAGCAGTTCTACCAGAACTAAGATGCAGTTGGACTGGTCAGAACCACCCCATAGCAGAGAGCACACTGGCCACACTCAGGGTATACACTAAATTCTGACCAACCTGCAGATGAGACAAGTGTCTCACAGTGCTTCTGAAAAACGTGAGCAAGGGAAACAGTTCACTTATCCTTCCATGTCTTACAAGTCCCCATTGTGCCTGCAGGCTGCACTCTCTGCACATGGTGACTTTTCCTCAGAAGCAGGAGATTTCTTCCCTCATCTTTGGGGGTGCATGGCAGCATTGCTGTTACTGACTGGGGTCCAAGCCCCAGCCTCCCACCAGCAGGGCAGAGCATCCTGACCTGCAGTCCCTGTGCAATTTCCTGGCAGAAGACAATTGTCACAGTGGCAATTAATTGTGCCAAACATTATTAAGTGTGCAGCATGACAATGGGATATAGTTACAGAGCACCATCCTGATCTGGAGTCTCACTCTTCCCCACCACTGCTCAGCTCCATCACAAACAGCAGTGTCAGGGCAGGGCTTTCCCTCCCAACATCAGCTGATCAGAGGGCACTGCAGGAACAAGCTGAACAGGGTACCCCAGGTTAATGGGGAATCTGTCACTTGAAATATCACCAGTGATGTTGCAATGATTCAATTCCAGTCTGAAGTCTCCAGCCCATTTTCTACTGATTAAATCAAGTGTGTGATATTGACAGACTTTCTGTAAACTCTGCCAAGGCACAGAGAAATCAATCCATTATTACACTAGCCAGGCCACAAAGGCAAACCTGAACACAAGATTCCAAATAAAAACTGAGACATCTGGTGTTTTTCCTGCTATAATTCATTCCTACCTTTTACATCTTACCCCTACCCTCAAAACTCTGAGGGATGCTATGACTGCCAGGCACCAAGGAAAGGAGACACATGGAGTCAGCTTGGTCCCATTGTGTCCCCACTCAACATCTGCCAGGGCTCTGCTCTCTGCACCCTCACTCCAGACAGTGTCCACTGGGGCAAAAGACAAAGCCTCTTCCCAAGCTGGGGAGGGCTGGGAATACAGCAACTGTATTGTGCATCACTTGGTTTTCCTGGGGTTTATTTCTCTCTCTCTTAGTATTATTTTTCCTTTCCACTTCAATTATTATGGCATTTTGCTTTATTTCAATTATTAAATTGTTCTTATCTCAACCCACAGGTTTTACCATTTCTGATTCTTTCCCCATCCCACTGGGGGATGGTGCCACAGTGAGTGGCTGTGTGGTGCTTAGGTGCCAGCTGGGGTTAAACCATGGCAGCACCCTATTGATAAAGATGGAAAGAGCTGAGACAAAACAAGCCAACTCTATAGCTCAGCAGCCTAAGCTGAGCCAATATCCATTTTCCTTGGACATCCCATATTTAGTGCCCAGCTGCAGGTGACCAGTGGAGCAATCACCAGATGCTCTAAGCCCCTGCATCTTCTACCAAGGGCTAGGGGGTGGCTAAAGGCTTACTACTGCCATTTCTATGCCACCCTCCATCTCCTCTAGAAATGGGATCACTCAAAATGAGCATTTCTGGAGTATGGGGCTGGATTAACTAGCCAGGCATTTCTCATGCTAAATGGGACAGAAAAACAAAACCTATCAGGAAGGACCCATAGCAACAACCCTCTGAGACAGTCTGCAAAAACATGGAGGGAAACAGCTGTACAGCTGTGCACAGGAACAAATTATGGACCTGCCCCACAGTCTTTTGTTTAAAAAAAAAAAAAAGAAAGAAAGAAATTACTGTTATCCAACTTACCATTATAGCAAAATCAATTCCTTTGCACCAAACTACCTGTATTTAAATTGATTTATTTTATGTCATTTGCTGGAGAAATGCATCTTCTATTGACAGTAAAGCAAGGCTCTTTGCTCCCTTTTAAAGGAAAGGAAGATTTTCACCATGTGTTACCAGCAGGGAAGATGTTGGAGGGGCTCTTATTTTCTACTTAGTACTCTCAGTAATAGGACTGCTTATGGAGCTTCAAAAGGAGCAGAGTTTTTACAGTTCAGGGGTACACAGAGCACTACAGCATCAGCCAGCCACCCCAACCTTACTTCCACAGTGTATTGAACTGAGCAAAGTTTTCTCCTTGCCTTCCCTGAACTGTCTGGGAACACTGAGCTTTGGGGAAAATGGGGTGAAAACAAATGCTTGCCTGCAGCACTGTCAGTGACTGAGAGCTCATTGCCTGGCTACCAGAGACACAGCAGCCTCTAACCTGTGTTAGTCATGGCCACACTCACCTTTTGGAGGACAGTGAGGAGCTCAAGCTTCTCCTCATGGTTTCCTCATCCCCTTCACTGCTGTCCCAGACACAGGACAAATGAAGAGATGCTCTTTGGCAGGGACACTGCCATACAAGCTCTGGAGCCAGTCTGAGGGATTGTTATTGCATCTCTGTACCATTAACTGCTTGTTAATGGGTGGAAGGAGCATTTGCAGCAATAACCTCTATTCATCATCTCGTGCTCAGCTGAAGGCAGAGCCAGGAGTGCTCAGCAGCACTCCAGAGTCTTTCTTCTGCCAGGATCCAACCAGGCAGGGCCTCCAGCAAACACCTACTGATGGTCTAATTCCCCTCCCCATGACACCCCAAGGAGCCAAGCTGCAGGGCCGAAGGGAGAGCCTGCTCAGACCATCACATTTCTCAGCACAGCCGCCCTGCCCAGGACTGGTACCAATCCAGAGACTCAGAAATCCTCCCTGGCATCAGCAAGGCAGCAGAGAAGGAAGCAGAGACCATAAACTTGAAAGGGGAGGACAGCCAAAATTTAACTAGGCTCCTCCCCTGAGCCTACCAGGAGCATGGAGGAGACAAGCAGATGATCCATTTACTCTAGCAGGATGTGTACCAGTTTTTTTCCCCAATTAAACACTGATATGGAGGAATGCAAGAACCCAATTAAGAAAAATGCTAGGAGATAAATTCAGTTAGGGCCAAGTCTAGAGTACTTAAGTATCCAGAAATAAACATGCCTGACATCTGGATAGACAATTATGCTTTCCAAGCCATTGTTCACAAGAGCACTTGGCCACCCCATTCCTCCCTGCACTGAGCAAGTGCAAGCCAGGCAATTCCTCACCCACCAGCTGGGAGGCTTCCTCCCCAGTGAGGACACAGAAGGTCAAACCAGACCACAGCAGGAGGGAGGAAACCCAGGCAACAGCACCTGAGCAAGTCACAAATATTTTAGGTGCTTTTGCAATTGCTCACACCCCAGCCACGTGTAAAGGGCCCCGTTTCAGCCCCTGCAGGGACTGAGAAGTGCTCTTTGCTTGAAGCAGCTGAGACCAGGAGCACACACCAGGAGGCAGAGAGCTGTTCTCATCACTCACCCACCCCACAGCCAGCACAGAGCACATGGCACCATGGAAACGCCAGCTGGACCAGCCTGGCTTGCAGAGCCATCCAAAACATCCATTAGCCACTGCCTGGATATCAGTACACCAGAAGAGAGTGACTGAGCAGAGGAGACACAGCCAAGGAAGCACATCTGACTGCTGTCACTCTGAGCTGCTAATGGTACCTCAGGTTTCCTAGCAGAGCTACAGGAGCACTGGTTGCTTCACACAGTCAGAGAGGCACATGCAAGAAAGCTTCTTCCAGTCTGTAAATGCTGGCTTCCAAAACATGCCCTTGATTGCCCAGGCTGAGTAGAGTGGGGAAATACCATGCCCAAGAACATCTTAGAAGAAAAGAAGAGCCAAACAGGTTTACATAGAAGCAGCAGGCAGTAACTCAGCCCAGCAAACAGGAGCAATGTCACACTGCTGATCTCAGGTTGGGCTAAGCAGAAAATCAATGAGGTGCCTGGGATTTGTGTCAGCGACAGGGAAAGATAAACACAATGGATTTTTACTTTTTTTCAGCTATTTGCTCATATCAAGCTGAGACGATGTTCAGTTTATATCCCACCAAGAAATGAGCCTAAAGATTGAAGTACCCCTTCATATCCTCTAAATTCCTTCTCCTGATCTTTCTAGTACATGCCAGTGTGTTTGTCCTGCTGTGAATTTCTTTAACAAGTCTCCTCTCCAGCACAAAAGAGCTGCTCTTCAACTGGATAATAATGAATTACAGGTGAATTGCAGGGCCCAAGCTCCCAGCAGTTTACAGGGCAACTGAGAAAAAGCACAGATCACTCAATTTGCAGATGAAGAACTAATCCCAACAGAAAATTGGTTTTCCATAATATTGTGCATTCTGCAAGAGAATGGGGCTCAGATTTACACAGCAATCATGGTATACCACCAAACAGCACAGCCTGTCTGCACAGAGCTCATCTGTGAGCTCAACAGCATCCCTGCACCTACTAGAGAAAGCCAGACCTCATCCAGGTGAAGGGACACCACAGGAGCCTGGGACCTGGCTGGCTGGGTCACTGCACTGCTCTGTCTTCTCCAGCACCAGCACTAGCCAAAAACAAGAGCAAAGAAGAGAAAAGTGCAGCTAGAAATAGCTGATGTAAGGACTGTCCCTCACTGAGGATCATTTCACCCTAACCTCGTTAGAAGAGAATTGGGATTTATACCCCAAATGTTGTTTTGTCTCCAACATTTCGTTTTACAGCCTTTCTCTCAGGACTTCAACCACACATCCACACCCATGCCCACACACCAAAAGGGGCACTACACACCTCTGATTTGCTGTAATATATTTCAGAGGCAAGTTGCACAGGATAACTTGTCCTTTGACATTGACCCAGGGGGTGTGGTAGGGAGGAAAGAGAAAAAGTATTTCCTTCTTGTCACAATTGAATCACCACCAGCAGCTGTGGGATTACAAAGCCTGGCTCCCCTCCTTCCCTGAATTTAGGGTCAGGTCCCTTGGTCCTGCAAGCAAACAGTTGAGCCATGGACCTGACAATTAACATGCCAGACAGGAGAGAACCAGGGCTCATTTTCAACTTGTCAGGGCCCACAAAATAAATTACAGAATAAAATCCCAGAATGACAGAATAATGAGCAATTCATTTGAAATGTAAAATAAATAGGTAAATCTCTAGTGAGCTGGCAAAATAAATGGGATTCAGCTGACATTTGGTGATTAAATTAAACAGTAATGACCTCATGAATAATGGGCTACAGGATTGAATTTGGAGGGCAATATTTTCTTAAGTGGGGGCAGTAGGACAAGCATATCCAGTAAGAGCCAAGCTACACTTTTTGCATTATTTTCAATGCTCTGCACAAACTCCCCACTTCTGAAAAGCTGCAATGCCTGAGGACACAGCCCTCCTCTGCAAAGACTCACCACAGCCCTCTCATCCCAAGGTCTTTGAGTATGAAGATCCCCAGCTCCAAAGGGGATTCTCCTCTCCCAGCAGGCATCTGCAGTGTTAGTTCAGGACATGAACAGGAACACAAATCTTACTGCTACCTCTGGACTGGGGGAAAAGTTAAAACCAGCAGCAATTAAAAAAATAATTGAGGCATCCATCCTTCCTAGCAAAGCTGCCTCCTGTGCTCAGAGAGACCCCCCTCACCTGTACTGTGCCCCAGCCACCTGGGCACACACTGTCCTCTTTCATGTCAATCCACACCAAATGCAGGGCCAGCTTTCCCAGCTTTCCCTCCCTCCCCTGCCCTCAGCTGCTGCTATTATGTTGGTATTATTAGAGGATTATGTTATCAGGGCTTCTATGGTAATGTCAGCTGCTGTTTCTTGACCTGCAGTTCTGAGCTTGGTCTTTTACTTATCAGCTACAGACAGAGCTGTCACTGACCTCAGCTGTTATTCTGAGCTAAATTCATTGGTGTGCCAAGATGCCTTCCCCAGTCTGCTGCTAGCCACCCTCTTCTCTAAAAACTCCAGGGTCCCCAAGGATAGAGGGCCAATCTCTCCCTTCTCAGCCAAAACCTTGGCAGCCTGGGGAAGGACTCGATTCAGTGAGTTCATTTCGTTGTTTCCTTGAACTTAGTAATTGACCAAGAAAGATGTGAAAAGTGAAATTTCCTCTTGGTTTAAGTTCAAAAAATCCAGGTTTGTATCAAACAGACCAAAAATAAAGACTTGGTTTTAAAACATACTTAAATATTTCAGAAAAATACAAATTCTGAAGCTTAAAATATTTATCTTCCTGCCTCACTTCACTTTACTGTCATCAGCTTTGGCTCAAAACTTCATTTTGCAGGTATGCTTAAAAAAGGTTTTTTTCCTCAGACTCAGATATGCAATATTGAGGGACAGAGGTCATCCCAAGATGTGAAAGGAGAATAATTAATTCATCAAGACAACATCCAGTGCATTCAGTGTGGTAAGTATTGCCAAAGTTTTGCTTAACCTACATCACAAAACAGACGATTTGGTTAAGAACAGTTTGTTTACTAGTGCAGAAAAAAACTTGCTGGTCTAATAATTTTTCCCCTCTTACAAATCAAAGGTAAGCAGAAGTGTTGCCACAGGCCAATAGATTGAGAGCAGGGAAATAAATCAAGGCCTACAGAGATACAAAACCTACTAATTCTATTAAGACCCAGATAAGACAATTAAATACTGGTGAGACATCAAAAGGCTGAGTAGCCTGAAGAAATTGATTTATAAATGAACCTATTCATCTAAATCTATGTCCCCATAAACTGCATTTAATTCTTGCTACACATCTCAAGCTCAAAACCTTTCCCACTGAAAGTCACAAAGTCCCACACATGCCCTATTAAAAGAATCACTGAGGAGAAGTGTAAAAACTTCAGCACTTGAGGGGCAAGAGGAGGTAAGGGAAAACACCCCTCTAAGTCATGGTGAGAAGTTTGTCCTTCCCATAGGCCTTTGCAGGTACATGTTCATCTATTAAATTCTATTGGTTATTATAGCTGATGTCACCCCTGTTCACCATATATGTAATTTCCCTGGAATGTTCTTCCCTCTCCTGATCCCCATTGGTCCTGGTTTGCTGCAGTGCTCCACCCCTGTCACCCCATCTGTTCCCCTGGTTGGCTGCCCCCACTCTGCACCACTTCCCCTGTTCCCATTGGCCCCTGACCCTCAAATCCACCCCTTTTCCCCCATATTTAATGCTGTACCCTCAACTTCATCTTGTCCCAGGACCTTCTTTGAGACTCAATGAACCGTTCCTCAGGTTTCCATACAGAGACCTGCCCTTCACCTTCTTTTGTCAGCGATTCAATAGATGTGCTCCACGCTCTGAGGGCACAGGAAGAGGAGCCCATTGAAGTGCCCTGCTTCACAGGAGTGCTGCCCTCAGTTACCCTCACCTTGGATCAGTAGGGGGTGAGCATGGTTGAGGAGCCTCAAAAGGTGTTTTCCCACACACCTACCCAGCACACAGCCTCTGGACCTGCCAGGAGCTGGAGATCAGCTCCCCCAGCTCAGATCCACACCACTACCACTGCTGTTGGCACTCTGCTAAGAGGCTGCCTAGCCCATTTCATCCTGCAAGCCAAATGCCTTCAGAATAACCAGCCAAGGCAAGTTCTCAGCACCCTGTGAAGCTTGGGCATCCTCTCCTGTAACACAAGGACCAGAGCTATCAGAAGAGAAAGTAACTTCCATGAGCAGCAGCAGTCATAAAACTGCTGAAGAGGATTTAACTACACGTCTTCACAAAGCAAAATCCCTGCAATATACTGAAAAGCCTGGAACAGCCATGCAGCTGATCCCAGCACAGCTCCCGTGCACTCTGAGTAATGCTACAGCTGTTGCCTTGTATGAGTCTCAGAAAAGCTATTCCAAGCTAAACCCCAGTCACAGTTCACTGTAAAATAAAATAATAAAAACATCATATGGCTAAATGCCTGTACACCAGCTCCTGATGCTTCTGCTGAGAGACCAATTTTCTGCTGACTCTGTTTCAATTCACAACATCTTCGAAGAACAGGACAAGTAATACAAATTAAAAAGATGACACAGCTTACCCTCTCCTAACCTCTCTCCCCCTCCCCACTTCCCTCCCATTGCTCCTTCTTCAGTATCCTCCTCTCTGTCCACATCCTCCTTCTTGCCCATCTTTCCAGGTCTGTAGTTTTACCTGCACAGCCTTAGGGATTAAGAACCCTGACAAAGAACACCTCTCCTCGGGATAAGAATGGAATGTTTGGAAAGGGATGATTTGGGTGGGGAGCTTTGGGAAAGGAATGTTTGGGTAGGGAGGATTTGGTGAAGGGATGTTTTGGGTGTGAATGATTCGGTAAAGGGAAGTTTTGGGTGGAAACGATTTGTGAAAGGAAGGTTTGGGAATTGAATGTTTTGGTAGGGAAGTGTGGGAAGGGATGATTTGTGAATGGAAGGTTTCAGTAGGGAGGGTGTGGGAAGGGATAATTTTGGGTGGCAATAATCTGGGAAGGAATGGTTTGGGTAGGGAGGTTTTGGGAAGGGAAAGTTTGGGAAGGGCTGATTTGGGTGGAGATAATTTGGGAAGTGCTGATTTAGGCAGGTGTGGTTTGGGTGGGGACAGTTTGGGAAAGGAAGGTTTGTGAGAAGACGTTTTGGGTGGGCTTCCAGGGCTGTCAGCCGAGTGGGAACTCCATACAAGCCTCCACACACTCACTGAAGGGGAAAGGCACATGGTTTATGTGAAAGCCTGGCTCAACCCTTGCCTTTAAAATGCTTGTGCTCACTTTCCCCTTTAAACAAGTAGTGTTTCAATAGGAGTTCCCCTGGTGGTAGATAAAGCAGATTATGTGCTTAAAGTCTGATTCTCACTGGGTCCCACTTGGCATGGTAGCAGACCTTAGTCCAGCTGTGCAGCAACATTCACTGTAGCACTAGACATGTGCCAACCTTGGAAATTACACCAAAGCTCCTCACAGCATCCAAGTCCTTTTCTGGAGCTGGACTTGGCAAAAGACAGCACTTCCAGTACAGCTCCCAGAGCTGTCTCCATGCACTGGGAGGAAAAACTTCCCTGTCCTTACATGCTTCACCTCAGCACTACAAGGAGGGGACAAAAGCATTTTGATTATAAAGAGCATTTGCAAAGCTCAAAGCACAGTTATTACTTGCAATTACAGCGTCCCAGTGCAGTGTAAGGACATCCTCTTATGTAGGTCTAACCAGCAAAAGTGTTGTTTTTAGAGATCTCTTAACCTTACCCAACAAGGACCTTTAAAAAGCTGTTATTTCCTGAATTCTACATAAGCACATCATCTTCCAAAGTCTCCTGAAAGCCCCTGGAGCAAAGCAAAGCCCAGTCCAAACAGTGTATCAAGATCTATGACAAACAACCTTTCCAGCTATTATATTGCAGGTTTACATCCTGCACATTCAGCAGAAACTGTGCTTGCTGTAAAGGCTCCAGTTATTAAAATCCACATACATTGGCTCTTCAGAGCCCCAACAGCCACAGCCTCAACTATTGACATGCACTCATTCTCGTCTCTGCTACACCCACACCTCGCTGTTGCTACCCTAAATTTTAGTGAAAAGCTTTCCAGGTTTGGCCTGATGCAATGAAGATCAGCCCCTGGTTTGTGAGGAGAGATGGAACAGATGCAGGATTTTTGTTTATAAAGCCTCCCACTCTCTGCCTCCTGGCAAATCATATATCCTGCCAAGACAGTACACACTGAAACAAAAATTAAAATGCAATAAACTATCATAAGAAAAAAGGGCTAAAAACTCACCTGCATAACATTTCCACGGATGAAGATGGTTGAGTATAGAAGATCCAGTTAGGAATAGAGAGAAGGGCTCAGCAATTTGCCTTTTAAAAAGGCTGCATTTGCATGCAGAACATGGTACTGGCAGGATAGGTGAGCCGTGTCTCAGAGTGGGACTGTCACCACAAAAACTGGCAGGTTTTGGCTGACCTACAAGTGTTAGGGTCTAAATGTAGGGAGCAGAAACCTAACCAGGGTCATGCCAGCAGTGGAAGCCTGGGAAATGGGAAAGCTGCTTCACCACCCATTTGCCCCTGTGCAGGATGAGGCCACTGAGGGCCCTGGGCCAAGTCTCCAAAGCAGATCATTTCTGCCTGTCCCATCAATCTTCAGGACAGGTTCAAGACAGATGAAGAGCAGAAACCTTCTCATGGTACCTGTTAGTGGTGACAAATGCCACACAACAGTGTCTTGGTAAACAAAGCAGAGTCTGCCCAGCATCCCTGTCCCCTGCAGAATGATCTGGATACCTCTGTCCCCTGCCAGTCACATCCACTTGGAGTGTAATCCTTCAAACCAACTGCACCCTTCCCCTTCACAAGGGTAATGGGAGGCACAGGGGAGCCCTGATCTCAGCCAGGCCAGATGAGTCTCCAGAAAATGTAATAACACTGTAATCACAAGGCATATTACTCCAGCAGCAGGTGAAACCTCACATTAAAAAAAAAACCTCTTGCAGATCACACTTGCCCAGAACCACATCAGGGGAATGTGAGTGCCCTTGAAAAGTCTGATCCACCTTACATTGCTCTGGAAGGGCTATTCCTCACCCAAGATAAACAGCCCTCTGCTCAGCAGGCCATCAGTGTTTACAGATTAATTTTTTTTTCCCCAAAAGAACATCTACTCCATGAAACAACAATTAGCTGCACTCTGAATTTATGAGTGTAATTTGCAATGCTGTTAAAGCATGGGCAGCCGTGGATTTTATGCAGTGGTAATTGCATTGCTGTGAAGGAGCCTGAATAAGGCACACTGCTGGCTTTTGGGGATTGCTGGAAAAACGAGAGGCTGTTGTTCTTCATGGAAGAGAGCTGCCACCACCTTGACAAGGGTACAGGGCACACACTGGTACCATTATCACCTGCAAAGATGCAGTGATCACCCCAAAAACATTTGATTAGATTCCCACCACAAAGAGTGGTGGGAAGGATTATATTGTGAGTTTTGGCTACCAGATTAGTCAGCTTGGTTGCATCAGCAAGAACCAGATGAGGCAAAGAGGACCAAGGAAAGCTGGAAGCTAAGCTTTTCAGCAAGGCAATAGTAATGAAAAGACTTTGCATAATTTGGACATGAAGGAAAAACATTAGGAGTGGTGTCTCTCCTGTAAAGCTACTTTCCTGAGTAAAAACCACCAGTCTGGTAAAATATTAGCTTATGGGAGAAACTTCTTCAGGGAAAAGATAGGTATTAACAGCTGAGCCTGGGTGGAGTTTTCATATAGCCAAGATCACAGTCACAGAATGACTGGGTTGGAAGAGACCTTTAAGATCATGGAATCCAACCCATGCCCTGACACCTCAACTAAAGCACAGCACCAAATGCCACATCCAATCTCTTTTTAAACACATCCAGGGATGGTCAAAGGGATGTAGTTGGTCACCTAAAAACTGGGTGTTTCTAGGGGAAGCTGGCATGATTCCAGCTCCTCTTGCCATGTGCTGGACACAGACAGTGGAAGGATCCCAGACAAGGCCCCATCTTGTGCAGAAAATTCCACAATGAAAATCCAGTGTCCATAAGGCAGACAGAGGAGTCCTGCAACTTTATTCCAATAAAGAGAGTCCACTGGGGCACACACCTGCAGGGTTTTCTCTCTCGAGGTTTTGGAGGGTGCAGCCTCCTTTTATCCTAAACTCCCTGCTGCATTTTGCCCTCTTCCTTTCCCCATTGGCTGAGGTACTAGGAAGGTACAGCCTTCCTGAACCACCTACCACATATTTCCTCCTTTAAACATGTAATTTCAGCCCAAAGTTCAGAAAGTCAGGCTTGTGCAGACCCAGTTATCTATTTCAGGAATCAAACAGTCTGGGTTCTGTAACAAACCTGCAGCTTGAGGTTGGTAGAGACATTAAGACTCATTCCAAAGGCATTAACACCCAACCCCTCACCGTGGAATTTTTGGTAAAGACATTAGCACACATCTTTCTTATCACCAGCCTTCTCCTCTCTTGCCACCCTCCCACCCCTGCTCTGGTTTTCTGTCTTTACCTTCAAGCTGCTGCTTGCCTCCACTGTCACCATCAGCCCACCTCCCCTTATGTTTCCCACCCCTCATTCCCCCTTGTCTTCCCCAACTCGTCACAAGATGTGCTGCTATATCTGCTTGCTTCCCTGCAAAACATAAACAAAATAAAGTGCATTTCGTAGAGATGGGGATTTAAATCCTTATTCACTTCATTGTATGCATCTTAAGGTATCATTTTTAAACGGTAGAAGCACATCTACAGATTTATGTGCATCTTTAAGGTCTAATTTACACAAAAAACAAGTACAGAATGTTTCTTAGCCCCAGGGCACAGCAGATTAAAGAGAATACCTAATGAATTAAAAAATATTTGGATAAAATTTATATAAACCCTTATATATGTTAATAAGATGAAAGGCTATAATTATGAGCTGAATTGTGTACTGACACAAGTAGCTCTGTGCAATAAATAACAATTTCAGTGTCCTTCAATTCAAAATAATATGTTGTGGAAAGATGCTTTCCCATAAATCTCTCTCCCTAGGTTCTTTTCAACACCTCTGGAAGCACAGGTGAGGCTAAGGGATGCAATAATTTCTCCGTTGGTATAAATTTCATCTTTACAGTGATCATCCTGTATTTAAGGGCACCTTTTCACTTTGCAAAGAGCACTGATAGAAGGTAATGACAGCTTTATCTTGAATTATTTGAATCATCAGCTGGCATTCACAGGAAAGGTGCATCTAAATGAGGTGTGTATGGTGCAGGGAGGGAGATATTCTCACCAAGTTTTGAAACTCTGATCTTTACATGCAAAATAAATTTTTAATGGCAAGGAGGAGGTTAATTTTGCAAAGCTTGGAAGCAATAGCTCGAGTAAACAGCCAGCCACAGACTGGAGCCTGCACTCCACAAGCACTGCCAGCAAAATCCATTTCCATGGCCTTTTAATTCACAAGTGATTGTCTATCACACTGAAAACAGAATCCTCCAGGCACTCAGCCTGCCCATCTGTGGCACTGAGGAACAATACCCAGGCCATGGCTCAGGCTGGTTTGGACAGGTTTTTTTTTGTGTCCAGTTTGGACAATATTTTCTGTACAGCACTGTCCTGCCTCCACACCTCCAAACACACCTGAGCCACATGGGGCTAGAGGAAAGCTACACCACAGCCATGTGAGGGAAACGCCTTTGTATACCAGGACCCACAGCTGGTCTGTGGGTTAGAGAGGGTGAATGAATGAGGTTTGTTTTGAGAAGTATTCTCTGACCAAGGTCGTTGGCCTGGAGACCAAGAGAAGAAGGAGAAGATAAGCAAGAAAAAACCTGAGCTGGGAAAAGTATTTTTAGAAAAGTTTTGTGGAAAGCAGAGGCATAGATGGCTTTACACCACTGAACGTTATGTTGAGCTATTGTAGCCAATGAATAAAGTGTAAACTTTGGAGAGGGTATAAAAGACAGCTGGCTGTTGTAATAAATGGGTATCAGCCTTCTGAAATGCTGTGTGTCTATTTGTGTGTCACACCCACCTCTACAGTGACACCTTTGTCCCTCCTGTGACCTTGGCTGGGCTCTTGTCCCTGTTCCCCCACTGCAGTTACTCAGCCTGGGGCAGCTCCTCACGTCCCAGAGCAGAAATTCAGCAGCAGCTCTTATGCCTCATGCATGAGGGTGATGTGACACAAAAAGCCCAGATCATCAAATTATTGATGCCATCAGAAGCCTGTGGAAATGCTAACCAAGGCAGTGGAGCTGCTCCAGTGTGGTGCCAGTCTGGACCTCCTGGCAAATGACCACTGGCCAGGCTGACCACTGGCCAGCCACTGTCTTGTGCTGGTACCTCAGGGCTCCGAGCTGCCAATACAGACAAGCCAGTCAGGCTGTCCCTGAAAGCATTCACAGCATTTGCAGGCACAGTGAAATGACAGAAAAAGAAAAATAAAGAGTAAAAAAGTCACAGAGCTGACACCAGGGTGGCAGCAAGAGACTGGAGACTTCAGCTTCCTCTCAGGTTGGCCTCAGACTCCATGCAAACATCACCCCGGTTTTAATAGATTTGGGAACATATTCCTCTCTTAAAACTATAACAAGAATTTAGGTGAGTACTTTTTTACATTACTATGAATTCCAAGGCTATTTAACAAGAGCAAATCAATACACTCCCTTAATGTTGCACCTGGAGTTAATGTGTACCAAAAGGAAGTTATGATACAAGAAATGTGCAAAGACTGCAGTCTTTCCCAGAGCCTCTTACCTCTGCTTTACTACAGTGATGGAGACAGTCAGCACTTTTTTCACAGATCAATACTGCACTTGAATGTGACCACCACTCCAATTACTGCCTCAATTACAGACACAAGTGCACTCCTGCACACCCTTTTTCAGGAAAAATACCTTGCATAAGCTGCCCCTTGAAAAGCACCCATGGGAAATCATTAACCCACTAATTTGAAATCAATTTAAAGTCCATTTGCCTAATGACATCACTGTAAATTATCTATAAATTGTTAATTTATGAGAATATGACATTAGAATTTTGGTTTATTAATTGGCTTTTCTAGATGCAAGTTATTTCCAAAGCTTTATAATCTCTGTCTCTTGATGAGCAAACATTAAAACCTGCTTAATAAGGCAACTTTTATGCCAAGGAAAAGAGTAAAATGAGTAAACCCTCTTGTGAACACTTCAGTATAAGGGTTTATGCATTCATCCCAGCAATTAGAGAAGAAGTCTCACAGAGATTGAAAAAAGGTCCTTTGAGTGTCTGTTCACATTCTTGAACAAAATTGGTTCCAACCACATTTGCATTCTTCAGAAGCAAAATTCCTCTGAGTACAGAAATCAAAATCAGCCCAGGTCACCTCTCCCATCACTCTCATCCCTCCTTGGCAAGGACTCAGCCAGGCACAGACTGTGCTAAGAACCCATCTCTCAGCAAATATTTGAGTGACAGACGCCCTGGCCAAAGCATTTGTAGGAAATGATTGTCAAAGTCTGTGTCCTGGGACCACACTGAGATTTCTTTGCTGAGATGGAGATATGAGAGAGTAACTTTTCCTATCCACTACTAGTACAGGAGTGCAGACACTTCTTCAGATTATTTTCATGTATTATCATGCACACAGGTCCACAGAAGTTAAGTACCTCATCACCTGACTCCTGTTTCAGTCTCTCTCTCCTGCTGGATCTGTATTCTTGATGTCTCATGCCACACCACAGGTCCTGAATTTCCCTCCTACCCCAGACAGCTGCTTAGGAATTGCTCACACACCATCCACAGCCACCCACAGAAGTCAAATCCATGTCATTTCTCTACTCCATGGTAACCAGGCAACATAAATGAAATTTTCCAATATCAGTATTTATTGACAAAAATGCAAATGCAAAGAAATCACTGACCCAAAGAGCAAATGTGAACCAGCAGCCTGTGCCCAGACAGTCCCTGGACATGGATCTGGTGCAGATGAGTTTCTTGGTCCCAGTACTCATCTTTACTGAACAGTAATAAAATATACAGATGCACCATGACCTTGGCAAGAAGAAAAAAGAAGGGAGTATAATGATTTCAGCTACTGTCTGATATTCAGCAAATCTTTCAGCACTGGGCTTTCCAATTTCAGCATGATTTTAGGGAAAAGACAGTACAGGAGCTAGGTAATGGGAGCCAGCCTGGAAGCAGGCACAGGCACTGCTCAGCAGTACTTCAAAGCCCCAGTTTCCACCTGGGAAGAAGGACAAAGCCACAAGACATTTCCCAGATGAGTCCTGCAGCAACTTGCAGGTCATCAGGCCAGTCTGCTTTCAGCTATGTCTGGAGAAGGGCAAGTGAGCCCCAAATGTGGCAACATTGCTGCTCATTCCACCATGGGGCACACACCCAAGACATGGTTAACCAGCTCCACTCCCTCTCTTCCTGACCTTTCTAAGACTTGATCCAAAAATTCCCCCAGCCAGCACAGACGCATTCAGGAGTGCATGTGTGCACATAAATGAAAACCTCTTTGTGCAGGGACCAACCACCCCTGCACTCCAGCAGCAGCTGGCATGCACAGAAAGCTCCTTTTTGTTTTTTCCCAGATAGAAAGCTGCAATCTCAGAGTTTCTCTCTTCCCTTAATGCTCTATTTAAGTTAGTCTTTGAATCTGTCTGGATTACAAATCCATCCTCTACCAACAAAGGCCTTTTCCAGACAGCCCTCCCCTGCTCTCTGTTAAATAAACACTAAATATAAATATAGAGCCAGGAGAATGTGCTGGGGGAAAAGAGGATAGGGATTTTTAAAAGCTTCCCCGTTCTTCATCTATTCCACAAACACACCAAAACAGAGCTGCTTTGTTTTTGGCTTTCACAGCTTCCAATTGAGAGCTCATCCCTGCTCCACTGCCATTCACTGCCACAGCTTCAGCTGCAGAGTGGGAATCCCTTCCTGCAGGGACAGCCAAGCCCCTCTGCTGCTCTCCCCCAGCAGATCCCTGCCATGCACAGACAGGGAAAATGATGAATGCAAGGGTGCTCAAAGAAATCTGCCAGATGAATGCTGGCCCTATTGCCCAATCCTTTAGAGAAACCAATGCAGCTGGAATAATTCTTGCCTGCTGTTACGATGGGGTCGTTGGTTGGTGACAGAGATGACACAAACGTACTGAGGATCCTCAACAAACAGCACTGAGTTTATTATGGCACCCCTTTTATAGGGGGTTTGAATTTCCTGGGCTTACACCTGTGAGTGGTTGAGGTTTAACACCACCCAGCTCCCCGGCCAGTGACACATCTGCATTTAGGGCTGAATGACTGAGGCTCCCTGTGTAGGCTCAAATCCAACCTATCCTTGTTCACCCAGGGACCTGGTTATCCAACTAGGCTGGCCAAACTGGGTTTCTTATTTATGGCCAAATTATTTGCCTAGCTACAGAGTAGCTGTGCTGTGACAGCCTGCTGATATGCCAATAGTGTAAATGAGCTTTAATTGTTTTCCCAACACTGCCTGTGCCACTTGCACACCTGCACCTGCCCTCACTGCTGCCAGGCCCCTCTGCCCAAACAGAGGAGACACTGGCTGCTATGGGGCTGTTCTGCATGCCCCACTTGTGCCCTGGATGTATTTATTCTGATGTGAAATCACAGCACCACCTGTTCTGATCATGTCAAAGCTCCCATTTAAAAGAAAACACCCTTAGGGTGGATGAGAGCTGATAAGGCAATCCAGCAGTCCTTGTACTGTCTGCTTTTGAGGACAGGAGGGGAAGGCTGCGTGGGTGAAGGTACTGCAGAGATCAGTGAGTCACACATCCTTAGCCAGCCCACGCTCCTCCACCTGCAGCTCCCGCAGAGCTGGACCAAGAACCCATCGGTGTCCAGCAGTGCCTGAGGTGCAGGTAACAAACCTGCACAGGGCTGGACTTGGCTGCTGCAGCTGTACAGGTGCAGAGGTGGCTGATCAGACTAACTCACCTCCTTTCCATCAAACGTATTTCCTCCAATTTTGCGCTGTCATTAAATAAGCATTTCATAGCTCTGGCTTTCTGCTCAGAGAGGCTGTGGCTTACAGTGCTCCACACAAGTGACTTGAAGCAGTAGGATGATATCCCTGGTCCTCAGGAGGACCTTGTCTCCAGAGAAATAATAATTTTCCTCCATGGCCTCTTGTAGTACCTTGTTTCCAGCCTCCCCTTGCCCTGAATTTGAGCTCTAAGCTCTCACAATAACACAGCCCTGCTTCAGGCTGGATCAAAGAGCACAGCTCAGCCCACACAGTCTTGTAATCAGACAACATTACCCAGGACAAGGCCTCTGCAGTGTTACCATGGAAGAAGAAGCTTGACAAGCAACTCCTCCTCTCTCTTCCCCAAATTTTCTTGCCCAGCTAACACATCCTTCCTTGAGAGGAGGTAGCATAACCAATAGCCTGATGCAAAGGCTGTTGTAGATAAGACACCAGAGAACCTCAATATTATCTCTTCCCAGGTACAGTGCAAGGCCTTGCCTTGCTCCCTGGAAACATCTTTGGTTTTATGTTTATTTTCAGTGCAATCATCAAGCAAGACAGCAAACTGACTCATCACCATCCATCACGACCTTCACTGTTTAGTAATAAGATGTATTGCCCCCTTGCAGCAAAATAACACTCCAGCCACAGCTCCCATTTGTTATGATCTGCCTGACTAGGACAGCTGTTCATGTCATTGCTGTAAACACTCCATTTGGAGCAGAGTTTTAACTGCTAATAAATGGGACAGCAGGCTGCAAGTGCACACGAGGTTGGCAGCTGGTCACCAGCAGCCTTCCCCAGCCAGGCTCCTGGAGCAGCTCCCAGCCCGTGCTGCAGCCACTGCTGCCCTTCAAACACAGTGTGGCTCTGCCTGCCAAGCCATCCCAGCTCTGTCCCAAATGTGCCTCTGTGCCCAGTTAACCCTGCTGGGAGCTGCCACAGAAAATTACCATTCCAGAGTGTCCCCAAAATCCGGCTGCCACGTGAGCAGACAGTTTGCTGTCAGTCAGGTGGGTAAGGCAGTTTTCTCAGCTCAGAGGAATGGGCTCAGAGTAGCAGTGGTGGAGAAAAAAAAATTTACTTGTCTCCATGCATCGGGAGCAAGCTGAATCTGATTTTCTGTAGTTAGCTTTATCAGAAATGGCCTCAGCAAAACAGACAGCAGAGAGAAAAATTTCTGGGAGAGCAGTGTCAGACTTCTCCAGTAGCACACAATGATAACCTGTGAAGGACGAAATTAACGCTTAGTTGGGTGTATGTCATCTTGTGCCCTCTCTGCTTTGCAGTGCTAAGCCATGCTCTTCTCTCAGGGTTATTACCAGCTGCACAGACTGCTCAGCCCTAAAGCTCCACATCAGCAAAGGCCCAGCAAACCTGCACCTCCAGCAGCAGCTGGAAGGTGATAATTGCATGCTGGAGGGTGAGATCTGTCAGCACAGTAGGTGCCTGAGCACACAGTGGGGCAGTTGAGAGCATGCTTCCTCCCCCCACATCAACTCCACTGTGGCCAGTGCAAGGCAGGCACCAAGGAAACAGCAGCATTCCCATATTCCCAGCTAGCAAAAAGAGCCCTGGGACATGGTGAGGGTGCAAGGGCAGAGCAGCCTTGGATGATGCATGAGGCTCTTCTGGCAGCATCCATCAGCAGATTTCACTGAGGTCACAGCCTCACACATTAGACACAGTTGTCACTTCCATTTTTACATCAGGAAAAATGAAGTTTAAAGACATACAGACACAAAGCACTGGCAAGATCTCATGATTTACCATCACTGTCATTCCAGGCTTTCATAACAGCCTTTGGTTCCCTTACAGCAGCTCCCATGAATACAGGGGCCAGGGGACAGTCTGATGTTTACTCACACACGTCTCTGACAAACTAGAATCTTCAGGAAAACTGCACGTTAATTTTTTTTTTTTTTTAAATCAGCCACCAACTTCGGCTGTCACCCTGTGTAATCCCCTATCCCAAACCCTTCCTCAGCCCAGCAGCTGTTTTCTAAAGAGCTACAGAAACCCTGCCCGTCTCTGGCCATGCCTGCAGCTGTCCTACCCCATTCCTGTGCCCTCATTTCCATGTTTGGCAGCTCTGGGCACTCACCACTGCCAGGTGGTCCCACAGTCCTATGAAAGGCAACCTGTGCCTCCTCTGTGGTCCACAGCTCTCACCCAGATCCCTGCCTGTGTGTTAGGGAGTGCCCATCACACCTGCTCTTGGGGACAAGGGACTGAATTTGTAACCAAAACCAACCCATTTCCAGCCTTAGGTCGAGCACAAACCCTCCCGTGCCTGCAATCCCCAACTTCTCATTAAAGGAAATACATTCCTCCTTCCTGTGGATACTGCATTTTTTTGTACATGTCAGGCTGTGACCTGGAGCCTTCCTGGTACTTCATAACAACAGAGGTTCGACCAGAAATGTTGGCCTTATCATAGAAATGATGGCTGGAGATCACAGGAGGATCTTGCTGTGATCAGTGCTGCCCTTCCCAGCAGTGTTGTACCTGCTGCAGTGTGAACACATCCAGGTGAGGGGCTCTTCCTCCTGCCCCACTGCTGCTCTTCTGCAGCGGCTCAGTGGGGTCCTGGGAGGTGCAGAAAATCCCTTTGGTGCTGCAGGACAGGACAGAGAGACAAAACCTCCAGCAGAAGTTCATGCCAGACATTGTGTGACGTGGGAAACTGCAGTGCTGCAGGAGCAGCAGGTGAACCCCACCCTCATCTTCATACACTGCAACAAGCACAGCATGAAATGGAGGAGTAAAAAGCTTCTACAAACCACGGCTAAAGCTCTTGCTCGAGCCAGTCCTCTTGCAGACCTGTGTGGGTTCCTGCACTGCCTCTTTCAGCTCTCCTGGATGTGGTGAGTGGGCTCCAATTTCAGCAGTAGGAGCAGACAACCCTGTGCATGTTAGGAGCTGGTTCTGTGGCCTCATCCCCCCTGCATTCCTTCCACCACACAGATCCTGTCAGTGCCACTCTGGCTGTCACTGTGTGTACATGAACAGGAACGTGGGGACGAGTGAGGGATCCAAACGTGCGAATGTCAAAATCTTTTTATTTACAACAGTCTCCAAAAATCAAGGAACACTGAAAATAGTGAGGGTAGGAGACAACTTACAAAAGTGACACGCATACATCGGGAATTGTGCTACATCACTCTGAGAACTGACACTCTAAGGTGTGCACACAGCGTGGTGGGATGGCAGTGCCCTCCCTCCCACTGTCCATGGGGTGCTCACGTCTCTTCTCCCCTTGTGTTTTGAACCATCCTCCCTCCCATTTGTTCTGCTTCTGGCTCCAAACCTTTCTGCTCATCTGTTTGTTGCTCTGCCTCTGGCCCTGGTCACTGCCCCTCACCTCCCTTCAGCAATTGCCCAAAGGAGGAGCAGAGAAGAAAAAGCCAAAAACCTCTGCGCTCAGGATGGAGAAAGGCATTGAAAGATGTCTAGCTCTGGGACTCTGGGTACTAACCCAGGGCAGAGCAGTTAGCAGAAGCCTCTGAAATCTCTGTAAAATGTACAGATGGCTTACACTCTGTCTGGGGTGAGCAGTGATTTTGGAAGAACCAAGACACTGAATTTGTCCTGCCTGGCTGCAAATCATCCTGCACAGCTTCCTTGGTGGACAGTGTGGGAGGATAATATGTGTCATGGGGTTAAACAAAAAGCCTTTTATAACCTTCCAGAAGGGCAGGCTGCTCTGCTACAGAAATTCAATGCAGGACAAGCTAAAAGACTTAGACACTGTGACATAAAGCAACAGCCCAGTTTGCTCCAGTGGAGGCAAAGCCAGGGGCACTGGTGACCATTGCCCCCAGACTGCTGTATCAATGGTCCTGTGGCTCTCCAAATGTCAACATGTCCTTCGTCTCAGGGATATTTCTCAGGCTGCCTTTGCTCTGGCATAGTTTCAGATCCGGCAGGAATTGAGAAACACAGCCCAGCTCAGCCACAGCTCAGCCTTTGTGCAGCCTTGGCAATTGCTGAGGTCAGTGGCCAAATCTGATGCCCCAGTTGCCCAAACCCAGCACCTCAAGAGGCACCACAACATAAAGAATCAAACAGAGCAAGGAGTCATGGATCTTCCCCTTCCCCTGGTACTGATCACTGCACAGCACATCAACTCTGTTCCTCCCTACTCCAGAGCTGCTGTGGGCAGGGACTCTGAGTGTCCCCAGCATGGGGAGCCCTGGACCCACTCAGAGCACTCACACCAGCTCTGTGCACCAATCTCAGAGCTTCAGCACCAAGGAGCACTGTCCTTCTGCTACTGCCCTGGGCTGGAAGGAAGAGAACTTCTGGGCAGGACAAGACCCACTCTGTTTTGTAGGAGACTGCATAGTTCCAGAATGACCCCCTCCTGAAACACTAACCTAACTATTCCGAGGTTAAGCCTCAAACCAGGATTTACTAGAAATAAAGGAGTGGGCAGTTAACAGGCACATTCTATTTTGCCATGTGCTAACTGAAAATTCCTGTATGCTTTTTAATTGCATCAAGATCGTTTTGAAATGGAAAAATCAGAGCATTTCCTTCCAAGTAAGGCTGATCTGATGTGTTCTGTTTAGAACTGAAACTGAAAACTTTGGGCAAAGCTTTAACTCCCTGGCTTCCTCTGCCTAAGGAATTTCTCAAGACTTCTCCAGCCACTTTCAGCCCAGACTCTGTGAGCACCTTAGGCACAAACACCTACCAGGGAAAAGGCTGAACCCTGCTCAGCAAGACAACAGGGCCCAGGAGATGTCCTGTGAAACAGAGGAGTCATCAGAGAAAGAAGATAGGCAAAGATGTGGGAGGAATTGTATAAGGTGAACATCTGCTCCTGGAACAGCACCAATAGGTGAGGCCTTGCTTTTTATTGCTGTGAGCATCTGCCTTGGAGCTCCAATTCCCAGCAGGGCTGTCAGCTCCATCTCCACACTTGCTCAGATAAAGCCATCTCTTTTCTTATCTCTGTAATTTTATGAGTGTTCTGCCATCACAAGGATGACACTGCCTATGGACATGGATGTGTACATCTGCTACTCATTTGCTGTCCCCTGATGCCTGGGGAGATCAGGATGTTTTAAGTGTTTTGCAGAAGGCTGGGCCCCAACTTTAAGTCTCTGTCACTCCACTGCACGTGGAGAAAGCACCCTGAGCTGTACAGGGCTGTACAGGGCAAAGCAGTGATGGGGCAAATGTCTAATTAGATCTTAGGACAATTGTCATACTGTGTTTATTCAGGTTACAACATTCAGTGAGTCCTTGCAGTGTAAAACATCACCAAGGATCCTCTTCTGCCTCATCCTGCTAGATCTGGTCTAAGTTCCTCCTCCTCTCCTTGCCTCAGTTTCCTTCCTGGAGGGGCACAATCTCCTCAGCGTGCCTTTGTGATTAATTTGCACTTATCTTGTCTCTCCTCTTCCTTCTGAATTGTTCTAGCCATTCCATTCCCAGTATCACTTTGGGAAACAAAAGCCAAGGTGCTGCCCTGCTCCTGCTTGTGCCAGCCAGTCCTTCTGCACTGAGGGAGCTTGGGCTGGCTGGAGAGGAGGAGGGAAAATGATAGCTTGTCCTTTTTCCTACCTGCTTCAGAAAACAGGATGGATCCTGTCAGGTGCCAAGAACTCTTGTTATTTCTGTCTGCAGATCAGACACTGCCAGATCAGGCTTAAGAAACATAAAAGGTTTCCCTCTATTTTAAAATTAACCTTTGCCTCCCCACAGCAGTGAATGAATGTTCCCAGCACGGCATGTCCAGAATCACACTCGAGGTGGGGGTTTATGTGGCCCCTTTATAGTGAGCACAAAAAAGGATACCAGGAGCTTACATAGGCATTCAACTTTGCAGGATTCAAAGCACATCTGTGCCTTTTCTTAAAGGTCTTTAAAGGTTTCTTCATACTTACAGAAGGGGCAACTTCCTCTAAGGGTGCCCTCAGCACTTTATTCTCTTATCTGCTGACCTGGAAATATCCATCAGCTTTAATTACCCAAAAGAGGTTGGAAGTGTTTGCTAAGCTCAAGTCAAGCCACCAGCCAGAGCATCCTTGGCCACAGCACTGGGGATACCTTGCTGTCCCTGCAGCACCTGCACAGCCACACAGGTCCCTGTGTATCATGAGCACTCATCCTCTCCAGTCCCTGCCACTTAGGAGTGCTCAGGGCACCACCAAGAGTTAAATCTGGAGCACAGACATAGGGAACAGCATTACAGATCAAGGATGGGGCTGAACTGTGCACAGCAGCCATCAAAGCAGCACAGCTTAAAGATAGTCAAAAATCCTTCCCAGAACCATTTATTCATGGGCACAGGGCTCATTATGAAGGAGGTAAGTGCCAAGAAACATTTAGCACTTTGCAGAAAGGGGTAACTCCATGGAATAGCAAGGAGAAACCAGGCTACTCACGTTCTCATGACACTCACTGCCTGCAGCAGGATTGCTCTGGAAACAATAAGAACTCCTCTCTCAAGCTTGGGGAACCTCAGGGACACCTTGGGGAAGCTACTTTAGAAACAAGTATTTGATTCAGTTTCACAGGGATGACACAATGTGAAGGTGTAAGACTGGCAGGGATCAGAGCAGGGATGCACTGAGCCAAGCAGAAGCAGCTCAGTCTCTCAGCAGGGCAGGCCCCACAAATTGGCTGGCAGTGGGGTTGGACTTCCTGGAATTTTCATCTTAAAAAGAGGGGTTGATCCAGACAGAGAACACAAAGCCACCAGGACATGGAATCTGCAAAAAAATTGAGTCAGGCTGCTTCCTGGCCACACTTGTAAATACTGGTTAATGCATCTCCCAGTGGGCCTGACCCTCCCCTTCTCCCAAGGATCAAATGTGCTGTATATTAATGCACACTTAGCTATTTCAATTTTTAAAATACGATAGAATCAGTGATGCTTAAAATGTACTTGTTAATGGCACCAGTTTGTGATTTCATTTTACTTTAATACAAACCATCTGCTCAGAGCAGACAGCAGCTGCAGCTCTGCTGCCCTGGGCTCTCCACACAGGAGGGTGTCTGAGCTGCCACAGAGGATGCTGTGCATACCACTGGGTATGGGCTCTACCAGGGCTTACCTTGTCCTCAGGCTAAGAGCTGGCTGCTATGACCACAGAGCTCTGCAGGGACCTCAGGGCTCTCTTTTCTCTCCACCAGGAAGAGCAGAGGCAGTGACTGGTGAGGTGACATGGGGGGACTGGGCACTGAAACTGGCCTGACCTCACTTCTGAGATGGGGGAGAGGAGGGCAGGCTGCTGAGGGCACCATCTGCTTCCTGACGGCTGTTCACAGACACATGAGATCCCAGTACAAGGTGCACTGTCCCTCCAGAAAGAAGGGGAATGCCATGTGTCCCAACATCCTCCCTGAATCATGACAGCAGGTCCACTGCAGCTGGTGCCACCCAACAGCTCTAGTCTGGATCCCAAAGTGACACTAATTAACTAACTAACTAAAGAGCTCCTGTGCAGCAAGTTCACTGCTGGTCTGCCTTGGGCACAGGGCCTGGCAAAGGGATCCAGACAATGCTGTTCCCCAGGCCTGTCCAACAGCTCCCTGCTCTTCTTGAAGGCTCAAGTAACAAGGCACAGGCTTGGTGTGGGAGTAGGGCATCACCTCAAGTCATGGCTGCAATGCTGACCCTGGACAAGTAGAGGGGAAGGTTGGAAGGAAGGAGTTTTGAAAGGATCAGATGACCTTCTCAAATTCTCCCATTTCAGCTTTGTGGGTCCAGAAAGTCCAGTTTGTTAAAAATAAATTGAAAGAATAAGAAAAAGAAAAAAAGAAAGCAGAAATGAAACTGAGAGAAGGAAACCTCCTCCTCTCCTATTCACGGGCTGAGGTATTCCCTGGGCAGCCCTTACTGTCCATCATCCATCCATCACTACCCAAAATAAATACAAGTTTAGAGCAAAACCCATTAGAAAATAAAGTGCATCTGTGGAGTTGAAAAACTTCATGAAAAAAGGGACTTTTTTTTCCTCTTTTTTTTCTTACCAAAAATATTCTTTAAAAAGAAAAGAACAAAGAAAAGGAGCAAGAAGACAAGAGCATGTGGCTCCCAGCCTGGGGTCTACAGGGCTGTCCCGTTGGGGAGGGGGATTTTAAATCCACTCTTGAGCAGGGCAAGGCAGATGCAGAGCCCCAGCAGGGCAGCCAGGAGCACGCCCAGCACAGCCTTGAGGCAGGAGGTGCTGCTGCGGGTGAAGGTGCCAGGGCCCATGGTGCTGAGCAGGGCTGTGCTCACAGTTAACGTGTACAGGATGGACACTGCCGTGTTCAGGGCCACGATCTTCCCAAACTTGGCGAAGGGGGCGATGATGCAGAAGAAGAGCGGGACGGTGGCGATGACGGTGGTGACAGCGCTGGAGACCATTGCCACCCCCACGTGCCGGACTGCTTCCATCGTCCTCCACTGCCGGCACGCCCCGGGGTCCTGCTGCGGGGACAGCACTGTCAGTGTCACAGCCACGTGGGGATACACCGGGATTTCAGGCTTTGAGAGGGTGGCTTAGCTACGGAACCCTGGCCCAGGATGAAGAGGCTGCCTGAGCGCAGCTCAGATAATTTGTGCACGCTGAGCAAAGGGTTAAAACCCAGCAGAGGCTGCTGGATTTTGTGCCTCCTTTCCATCACATCAGACTGATTGCTGGGCCTACACCACACAGGCACTGCATGCAGACACATCAGAGATCTCAGGTTTTTGTGGTCTCCCTCTTCCCAATGAGACAAAAGATATTAACGAGGCCAGAGGTGAGCTGGTGGTTGGTCCAGCAAAGCAATTTTCAGAGATTACAGAATTAGTGTAGAGCTGATCCAGCACAGATTCTCTTCACTCGGACATGAAAATGGGTGGCTTTGGACACAGCTGTGGCCAGCAAGAAAGGGACAACCATGTGGGTTGGAAACCCTCCTCTGAGTTTACTGTACTCAGGTACACGAGCCCACAGTCTGGAGCAGTCAGCTGGACAAGCAGCGAGCACCAGACCCCAGGGATGCTCCGGACACATCCCCCCATCCTGCATCAGAGCTGAGTGGCATGGAGGGCACAAGAGGAATGAATGCAAGGCTGCAGGAAGAACAGAGCTCACCTCTGCCTGGTGGAGTGGCAGGTTCTCCCCTGCCAGCAGGTAACCCTCCACCAAGTGCACGCAGTAATCAACAGAGGAGCCCACGAGGATGGAGAGGGAAATGGCTTCCACAGCTCCCATTTCCCAGCCAGACCAGTACATGATGGTCACCACAAGGCAGACAACCCCTGTGACAGGAAGGTGTTGTTAGGCAAATGGAAAGGACTCTGGGACTGCTGCACAAGTCAATCCCTGAGGAGTTTGTGATCATACCCCACAGGTCTGTGTGCCAGCCAGCCTCAATCTGGTACACACAGCCCCTGCCACAGAGACAAACAACAAACACTCCCCTCACCTTCCCTTAGCACAGGGACCATCCCATGAGGTGACCAGACCTGCTGGGCCTAGTGGAACACCTAGTTAAACATCAGGCAAACTGACAGACTGATGCCAATCTAGACTAACTCTTGCTAAATGAATCCAAGTCCACGTGTGCACACAAAGGAAGTGAGCCTGTTGTTTTGCTTTAGAGTTATACAGAAGCTGAGCACACTTTTTTGAAGGCAAATAATACTGCTAGTTTGTGAGTCATGTGTGGGAGACTAAGTAGTTCCAAAACGTTAGATTTTTAAACTAAGAAGTTTAGCAACACACTTAGACCTCAATATTATCAAATCAACAGCCAGGGAGAAGAAACTATTTACAGTTTTGTTTCAAATACTAAAAATCTGCTAAAATACTCAGCTTTTAACATCTCCCACTGCTTGGAAACAGCAGCCATGGTTCAGGTTCTTGGATAGTGCAATTGTTATTCAGAGCTTGTGGGACTTAATCACAGTATTATACATAACAGGTAGAGATGGCATTTGTGTAGCTAAAACTCTTATTTAAACCAATAGAAGGGATTGTGTAGATAAAACACACTGGGAATTAGACACACAAATTTACTTTCCCAGTGAGGTTCCTGTGCATTTTTGAGAGTTTCTTCTGTTCACTTAGCCAGTCTGTTCTCCAGGACTGGCTCCTGGAAAGCCGAAAGGGTTTACACAGAATATGAGCAATTCAGTTCAAATCACCAGAGAACCAGCAGTGCCACAATCCACCAATTTCAGGAAAAGTGAAAGTCTGACACATTGGAATTAGTGTTTTTACCTAAGATACTGAGCAGCACTGGCAGCAGGAGGAGGATGTGTGTGGTGAACACTGCCACAGCAGCCACACAGATGACCAGGGAGAGGACCAGACCATACAGGGCACTCTGCACTCCTGGAAGGAAACAGCCAGCTGATATGAATCCTGGAAGGTGACAGCCCTGATAAGAAAGGCACCACGTTCCTGCTGGCAACAAGGCAGGCAGGGGCTCACTCTGGGGAAGACAGGAAGGGCAGGATGGAAGTGGAGAGAAGGTGATTGGTTTCTTGAATCTTGCATCAGCAGGGCTGAGTCCCTTCCCTATTTCCTTGGGCTTTGCCTGATTTTGACAATACACATTGCTTAGGGCAGGAACAGGCTTTAGGAGCTTGCACAGCAGTGGTAAGGGACTGCAGATATAACCCAGGCCCACCACATGGGATGGAGTGTGCTGTGAAGATGTATCAGAGATCATGGGTTCCCCAGGGAGAGAAACATGGCAGAGACTTGCCTATAATCTCCATGAAAATCTGCTTCCAGTGCTCACAGGTCTGGAAACCATGTCGGAGAGCAGAACCCTCTGGGAAGATCTGGAGCTGCTGCTGCAGGAATGTCTCCCATTTCAGATAGTCAGCATATGTCTGGAAGGATGATTTCCCCTTGTAGGTTGTCTGTAACAAGATAAGCACATCCCTCATGTCCTGCTCTTTGGGCAGGGCATGCATGGCAAGAGAAAGGGCACAACAACCTTGCTGGAGTGGCAGCACCAGGCACAACTGGCAGTGGCACTTGAGCAAATCTGCCAGCAGCTTTTTGCCTGAGCTAACTGTGGTGGAAACAGCCACTTCTGCCATCTTGTGAGTAAAGGCATCTGTCTGCAACAAACATTACTAAACACTAAATTATGGCTGCAAATGGAAGTGACCAGTGCAGAAATAGCAGAGTTAAACCCCCAGAAGTCACAAGATGAAACTGTCACCAGAATGACAATGTCACCGGGTGACAGATGCCATGTGCTCACCGATTCAAATGCCATGGAGATCCACTGCACCTTGCCATCCTTCACCCCCACTGCCCCGTGGGAGAGCTGTCCAGGCAGCAGGTTTGGCTCAGGGATATTCTTGCACTCGGGGTGCAACATCTGCAGAAAGGAGGAGATGCTGTAACCTGGAGAGACAGAAAGAGCAAGAGATGGAGGGCAGAACAGGGAAAGGAAGCACACTGGAGCAAGGGGATGAAAAAAACCCCAACCAACAACCCAAAATGAGAGCCCCAAGAGAGTCACGGGACCCATTTGTCCACAGCTGCTTCCCCTTGCCACCCTGGTTTGCCAAAGCCCTTGAGGTCTCAGCTCTCAGCTGCTGTAGCTTGAAAGGACACCCTCTGTCATCAGCATGGCACAGGACAGTGCCACTGCTCTTTGTCCCCAGCTGTCAGGGAGCAGCACAAAGAGCAAGTGCTGAGGGCTGTTTGCCTGGCCTGGCAGGGATTTGCTCCAGACATGAAATTGGCTTTTGGCTTGAAGCCAGCATACACTTCCTAGGCTCAGCTCCACAAGCTTGTGACCTCTGAAGTTGGGTGAGATGGTCACTGGTCAGGTATGCAAAGCCACAGAGACAGTGCAATCTCACTGCAATGACACCAGGTGTGAGTTCATTGTTATTCAGGGGCTACTAAGAAGACATTTACTGAATCAAAAGATTGTATCTCAAGCAATGCCCATGACTGGAAAGAAAAAAATGCAATTCTGTTCTTATCTTTCTGGATTAAATCCCAAAGAATATACCCAGTGTCTTTGGCATTAAAGAGACCATCTTTCTTTCTTTCTGTCCCAAAAAGCACAACCAATGACATGTTCTAGAAGGGTCAAGCTGCCTTGGGAAGAAAAGGAGACAGCAAGAAGCAGTCACCCTTTGTGGTTTGGTGTTGAGGACCCCAGCTCAAGCAAGCACAGGCAGGGCTGCAGAGGAGCTGGTCTGACCTACCCGAGGGCAGGCACTGAGCCCCTCCAGGCTTCACCAGCTCCGAGTTGCTGGCAATGGCTTTGCAGAGGCGGCACAGGTTGCCAATCTCTTTGAAGAGGTCAAAGCTGTCATCGTAGATAACACTGCCCTTTCACAAGGAGACACAACGACAAGAGCACCACACGTGAGACACACACACAGCAGCTGGCACTGCAGCCCTCAGTGCCCCTTCAAGGAAACAGGCAAGGCTGAATCTGCACAGCACCCCCAAACCACAGAGCAGAGACAACAGCAGAGAGATGAAGTGCATCAGCCAAGCTAAGGAAAATTTTTCTAGGGAAAGTCTTTCATGTGTCAAGGTACGAGATCTCTGAGATAAGTTAGTTTCTAGAAAAGTCACATTTAGTAACCTTTCCCCAGAGTAACTGATTTTTATTTTTTGTTAATACTTCACAACAAGATATATATTATAGAAAAATATCACTTCCCTCAGTCTTAAATTTGTAGTGAGATTTTGTACTGTGCTCAAGATGGGTTTGTTTCTAAAATCCTCAAGAAACCAGGTTTAGACTGAAAATTAGAAGGCTATATATTGCACTGATTTTCTGAAAAGCCTGAAGTGGTTTTATTCAGTAAGGACTTCCTGATCTCAAAAACAATTATTGTCAAAATAACTGACATTATTTTGTCAACTTGCTAAAGCTCATCACAGTGCTACAACCCAGCCTGGGCTGTGGGTATCTAATAAACAGCATCCCTCCCGAGAGCCTGTCCTGCCTCCCAGCCCCTGAGCAGCCAGGCCAGGCTGTGGGACACATATTGAGAAAGTAAGAAAATTACAGCCTGAAAAATATTCCAGGCTGGAGCTTTTCAGCTCTGTTCCCAGCCCATGAGCTGGTCCAGCTCAAGGCCAGGGAGAATTTCTCCCAGGGTGATAATTTAGTCAAAAGAAAAAGGAATTAATAACAAAGATAGAACACCAGTTGTGGTGTGTGCCCAGGCCCTGGCAATGGGGTGTCTTCTCTCTGAACCAATCACCTTTTCTCTACTCTTGGAATTGCGAGTTGTGATAATTGATAAAAGATTCGTGTTAATCACAAAAGCATTGGGGTTTGTATTAACCAGAATACTAAGCTCTGAAGTGAAGCATGGACACTAGATAAAGGAAATTATATGATTAAATAATTCTGTTTAAAATCACCTTGTTATGTTATATTATGTTGTATTATGTTACATTATAATATGTTATGTTTTTCAAATGAGTTGTATCAGCTACCAGCTTGCAAAATCGGACTTCCCAAAAAGCCCTTCCTGCCTTTGTCTGATCAATACTGATCAATGATATTCCAACAGCCCTTCCTGCCTTTGTCTGATCAATACTGATCAATGATATTCCAACAGCCCTTCCTGCCTTTGTCTGATCAATGCTGCCTATCCCAAAAACCAGACTCCCAGAACTTCTCTGGTGGTTATCTCCAAGGACTGGATGGCTGTGACTGATTATCACCCAAAGGTTTGTGAATTTGTGAACAACGAGAACCCACAGTGTAAGAAGAGGCTGCAAACCGAGGTTGGGTGGGGCGTGGAGTGGGCGGTGACCCCTCACGTTCCCCAGCCCTGCTTGCTCTGTCTGTATCAAATAAAACAATCTAAGTTTTGCTGAATATCGAGACTTTTGTCTCTCATTTATAACACGAGTCATGCTATAAAACCAAGCGTGTTCCTGAATAAACTTGTCTCTTTCTCTCTATCCTGACAGACAGCCGTGTAGCTGTCCGTCTCATTTCTGCCTCACTCGAAGGCCTCAGAGCCCTTGCCGTGGCTCCCTGAGGCCGGGCCAGGCCGTACCAGCTCTCCGAGGACGTGGTTGTCCCGGTGCCGGGTTCGGTTCACTCCTCGGATCCCGAACACCACGAACACCATGGCCCCCGTGTCCACCAGCGGCCGCACCGCCGGCTTCCCGCAGCCCGCGCTCCCGCACGGGTTAAATCCTGACGTGGCCGACAGCCTGGCCTGGGGCGCTGCTGGCAAATACAGAATGCACAGCAAAGATGGAATGAATGGAAGTGTAAATGTAAATATAAATGTAAGTATAACTGTAAATATAAATATAAATACAAATACAGATATAAGTAAAATATAAGTATAACTATAAATATAAATATAAAAGTATAAATATAAGCATAAATATAAAAGTATAAATATAAGTATAAATATAAGTATAAATATAAGTATAAATATATAAATATAAAGTATAAATATAAATATAAGTATAAATATAAATATAAGTATAAATATAAATATAAGTATAAATATAAATATATAAATATAAATATAAGTATAAATATAAATATATAAATATAAATATAAGTATAAATATAAATATAAATATATAAATATAAGTATAAATATAAATATAAATATATAAGTATAAATATAAATATAAATATAAATATAAGTATAAATATAAGCATAAATAGAAACATAAAGGTAAATGTAAAATTAACTATAACTATTAAAATAACCCAAAAAATAACTATAAAAATGTAAATAAATGTAAATATAACTGTAAATATAAATACAAATATAAGTATAAATATAAATATAAATATAAGCATAAATATAAATATAAAGGTAAATGTAAAATTAGCTATAAGTATTAAAATAACTATAAAAATAAAAATAAATGTAAATGTAAATATAAAATTAACTATAACTATAAAAATAACTATTAAAATAACTATAAAAAGAAAAAATAAATATAAATATAAGCATAAATATAAATATAAAAGTAAATGTAAAATTAACTATAACTATTAAAATGACTCGAAAAATAACTATAAAAATATAAATAAATGTAAATATAAATATAAATGTAAATATAACTATAAATATAAATGCAAATTTAAAATTAACTATAAATATCAAAATAAATATTAAAATAACTATAAAAATAAAAATAAAAATAAATATAAATGTAAATATAAATATAAGTATAAGCATAAATATAAATATAAAGGTAAATGTAAAATTAACTATAACTACTAAAATAACTCGAAAAATAACTATAAAAATATAAATAAATGTAAATATAACTGTAAGTATAAATATAAATACAAATATAAGTATAAATGTAAATATAAATATAAATGTAAATATAACTATAAATATAAATGCACATTTAAAATTAACTATAAATACCAAAATAACTATAAAAATAAAAACAAATGTAAATATAAATGTAAATATAATTAGAAATATAGATGTAAAATTAACTATAAATATCAAAATAAATATTAAAATAACTATAAAAATAAAAAAATATAAATGTAAATATAAATATAAAATTAACGATAACTATAAAAATAACTATTAAAATAACTATAAAAATAAATGTAAATATAAAATTAACTATAAATATAGATATATAGATATATAGATATATAGATATATAGATATATAGATATATAGATACAAAGATATATAGATATATAGATATAAAGATATATAGATATAAAGATATAAAGATATAAAGATATAAAGATATATAGATATATAGATATATAGATATATAGATATATAGATATAAAATTAACTATAAACATCACAATAAATCTAAATATCAAAATAAATATAAAATTAACTCTAAATATCAATATAACTATAAATATAAATACAGAATAAAGAATAAAACCACAATAAATACATCCCGTGTGTGACTCTGTGGATCGTTGAACAGGGCCCCAGCTCACCTTTCTCACTGGGAACGTACAGGATGCCCTTGGTGGGCCCATCGGGGCTCGAGCTGAGCAGGCAGCCGGGAGGAGCCACACACACTCGGCCATGGTATGGGGGCTTGTGTGACTGGGCAAAATACAATTTCCTGTGCAGCAAAGAGAGTTTGTTACAGGGGAGCAGAGGCAGAGGAGGTGAAGCCTGTGAAGTGTTACGTGGCTACAGACATTGTCAGTCAGGGACAGAAGCGAGGGGAAAGGTGAACGTGCAGACCTGTATCCCCAGCCATTGAAATTCTGTGCTGCTGCTCAGCCCAGCCCAAGAGTTCAGGCGGGTAAGGGCAAGAACCAGATCAGCAACATCTTCCTGCCACCCAAAGCAACTCCCAGTCACAGTTTCTCAAGCCTTTTGCATGTTAATGATGCTGTGTGCACCATTGCTCCTGCAGAGATGAGGCACGTCTGCAGCAAAGCAGATTCTAGAGCCACGGATGTCACAGCTGGAGGGCAGGACTAGCACTGGCCATCCCACATCAGCCTCTCATTGTGCTGTTTGTGTTCCTCGTCCTGAGGGGGCTTTGGGAAGGTTACCGTGTTCGCTGCTGCTCCTTGGAGGCCACGTAGAAACTGAAATCGAACTTCCAGCCCTTCTTGGTGTCACAGGACAAGGTGGTCATCATCCACTTCCTGGGGCTCATCTGCTTAAGCAGCCCTACTGTGGACACACAAGCTGTCAGCTTCCTGGTGAAGTTACCGAAAGGCACTCTATACACCTAAGCAATGGATTAATGAAAACAGACACTTAACTCCACGGGGTTGCAGCCTGTTGCACATCAGCATCACACTCTCCCCTCCTCCCTGAGCGCTGGCACAGCCACACAGAACGAGCACTGCAGGCACAGCCCCAGCCAGCCCCCAGCCTGCCCCTGCCCAGCGATGGCCAGTGAGTGACGGGCTCCTTATCACCCCCATTCCCAGTGGCCTGGGTTAAATGGTGGCTGCTCTGCCCAGGGTGAGGGACATCTGCCCTAGTGTCACCCTCAGCTTTGCTGCCATCACTGACAGTCACCTCACAACAGCAACGGGTGAAGGCTCGTTGCACTCCAAGGCATCATCTTGGATGATGCCAAGCACAACGCCTTCTGTGCTAACTACCCTACTGCAGTGCCCTGAAAATGTCACCCAAAGCTACACAGGACCCCATGGAGAGACAGGAGGAGGCTCTTGTGCTCACCTGCTGGGTGCTGCCCTCTGGCTAGGGGGGTCCATTCTGGGCTGACTTACCTGGAATGAAGGCACCTCCCCGTCTCCCGGCGACACCATCTGCCAGGGTGCAGGGACACTGGCATTGAGGGAGAATCTGTAGATGGCTGGTCTTCCCTTGCTCCTGGACTTGGAGATATACACAGTTCCCTGGAGCTCTGGAGAAAACAGAGGGCATGAGGTTTGGTGGCACTTCTCAATCAGCAAATCCTACAGACACAGCCAGGGCAGAGGAGGGTTCCTACGGTCTGCTGTCTGCTCTGGGACACCAGGCACAGCCTCTGCCTCCTGGCAGCTCAGCACACATTTCAAAGGCTATCACAAATACATCTTGAGCTGCAGTAATTCCTGATGTCTTATTGATTCAAGTCATCTTGGGACGTGGCCCAATAACTGTTTTATCCTCAAAATCCCCTGCAAACTGAATTTACTCTCCTTGTGACCTGCCAACAAGGTTGTGAATAGGACTGGGATATGAAAACTTGGAGTTCCTAGCCCTGTACTCAGATTAGAGGGATATGACAGTAAACAGTACTGCCACCTGGGTTATAGGACCATGTCCTAGAGAGCAGTCGATATTTAGGGAAGGGGGATTTTAAAGATGTCCCATCCAGCAACAACCTAGGGCTCAGTGGGGCAGTCTCTGAGGAAGAGAATTATCCCCCATCAGCTATTCAGAGAATATGTGGTTTAGTTTGTACCCCAGTGGATTCTTGGGCCCTGGCCAGAGTCATCATGCCCCACTCACCTTGCTGCCCTGTATCACTCGTGCTGCCTTTGTTTCCCCAAGGTGACCCTGAGCCCCTCTTCTTTTTTTCCAAGGAAGTTCGGATGTTGTTCTGCAAACTGTGGGGCTTTTCCTGAAACAAACCTGTCCCACAAGGTTAGTCAGGGAGGAAGGAGTGAAAGGCATGAGAAAAGATGTGCCAGGTCTGTGCACACCACAGCCTCTGCTGCTGAATACCAGACCCTGAGCAGGCAACACAGTGCCACAGACCTTCAGCTGGGCACTGACACGAGACCAGCACTTACGAGTAAAAACAGTCAGTTTTCATGGTCTGTGATGGGATTACTCCAGAGGAAATACTCAGGCAGCTCATGGCTAAAGCAGGAAATACTTTTCTAAATACTCCACTCCTACAGGAAACTCAACTATCCTATTCCCAATGTGTGCCTCCTTTCCATGGGGTCCATCCAATGTCCAGTGAGATATTCAAACATTGTAGATGTCTGCCTCACATTTCAGCGCCTCCAGTCAAGGGCTTAGGCCAGGCTGGGGTGCACCCATCATAGTTTGAGGACCAGTGTTCTCACCTGAGCAGGTGATGCAGGAGATACCTTCAGCACTCAGGTTGTATTTCAGGTCCAGCAGCACCTGGATGTTCGTGTCTGGCCGGAACAAGACTGGAGCACGGCTCGCTGGGTGGAGGCGGCTGGCAAAGAATATGGACAGCAGCAAAACAAGGAGAAAGAGCCCTGCAAGGAGAAACCTGGGTGAGTGTGGGACCCTCCGTGCCCTTCACACTTCAGACATGCTCAGAGAGCAGGCATGTGGTAGAAAGATGGTATTTTCAGCTGGAAAAAGAACAGCCATTAAAGCACACTGGCAGCTGGGCTTTCTCGTAATAAGCCCCACGCTTGGAAAAAACTCCATTAGGATTTGCCACTTTAGATCTGAGTGAGAAAAAAGGGATGGAAAAATCCCTTAGGGACTAACTGTTCTGGGAGCACTCTTCCACTGTGTTAGAAGCCATTTACCATGCCCCTTTTCCCACTTCTTGTCACTAATAATCAAGGCTTGGAGAGTGATTGAAATGTCAAACCCTCTAAAATCCATGGAGATGCAACCCCTCCTTCCTTACCCACGATCACCCATCTGCTCTTCACTGCAGACCACAGCACCCAGTGTTCCAGCAGCTCTTGCAGATGAGTTATCAAGTGACCCTGGTTGCTCTTCTCTGCAGAGAGCTGCAGATTTTCTGGCATCACAGACACCAAGGGGACATCCCCCATTTCCAGGGAGACTAGAGTAAAGAGAAATCAAAAGCAGTCTCAGTGTCATGAGTGTCTCTCAGAGTTCTCTGGTGTCCTTTATCAAATCTTCTGCAGGATTCTGTACAACTCACTGAGGCTAAAGGGACAGAGTAAGACCCCTGCAGAGGCAGTGATTCCAGATGTTTTAAGAACCATCTTTGTCAAGTCACTGCCATGCAACAGCTACACATGTAAATCTGTAGCTCAGTCCAAATCTGTGCTTCAGGCTATTCCTTTCTCTACCAATCCCCACAAACACTGTCCCAGGGACACTGCATGCTTCTTGGGACAAGGCTACATTAGATTACAATTTGTCCCTGTCCCATTAAAAATGTCTTACTGTTAATTAAACACAGCTGACCTCTTCCTGACTGCAGCCTGGCTCCTCCCCGATTCTCTTAGCTCCAGATCAGGGAATGCCAAGGGAACTGCCCCTTTCTCTGTGTGTGAGAGCATTTGCTGCAGTGGGATGAAGCACGCCCAGCACACTGTACAGCCAACCTACAAACCATGCTTGGTCAGCGACTGGAACAAGCTGCTTTGCTTCTTCACAGTTCCCTGATGCCCAGGGGCCTTGGAGGAAAACATTCTGCTGTTTGCAAGGAAGAGAGGGATTATTTCCATACATCACCACTGCATGTGGCTCTGGCATACTAAGGAGAACACTAAGGAGAACTCTTGCAGCACAGAATCAGAGCTTCTCTGCCTGCCAGAGGCATCTCAGAGCCTACTCTGCACATGCCATGGAATTAATTCAGTTATCTCCAGTTACAGTTTGCTTCTAGGCCTGAGAGATACTCACTGCCCTGACCACTGCTGTTGGGGGTTTTGAAAGGAAGAGATTCCAGCAAGTTTTAAAAGCCAAATACAAGAGAGCATGAGCCTGTAAGCACCTTTTTCTTGGGATCAGGGCTGGAAGGATTATCTCCTGCTAACAACAGACAGGGAATTTCTGGGCTTTTTTTTCTTTTTTATGTGATCTCAGGCAAGTCACTGCCTTCTTCATACCATGATGGAGGAGCTGCTCTAGGGGGCTGATGCTAGAGAACAACAGTGTTCTTTCCCTGCTTCCCAAATACAGTGCTCCAAATGGCTGGGAAGAGGAGAAAACTTCACTCCATGGTGAGCTGTCCTGGTGTTATGGATTAGATGTTTCATGGCTACATCCATGTCACAATCAGTGATTCCAGACAGAAAGCAGACCACAGTGGACCCAAGATATTTAGCAAAGTAGTTAAGAAAGCATGCACTGACACCCACTGAAGATCTCAAAGCAAACTTACAAAGAACATTGAGTTCTGACTCCTACAACCTCCCATGATGGCACCATCTTCAGCTTACAACTCAGGATGCAAGGACCAGTGCCAGGGGTAGGGAGGACTGGAGGATGAAGAGGGCAGTGAGATGCCCTGAAGGCACATACCAGGCTCCTCCTCCACGCTGAGCAGTGGGATGTCATCGTCAAGGTAGGGAAGGGTGTCTCTGCCTGCTCTGGAGGTGGCCTCTGGGGCAATGAAGAGATCTTCAGCCAGGTGCAAGGCACTCTTTTTGGTGCATTTCTGACTGCAGCTGGAGAGAAGCAGGAAAGGAGACAAAGGCAAGAATTTTAAGCCACATAACCTGTGAAGAGTTACCAGTGAGCCCCTTCTGTGGCAAGGAGCACAGCAACAACCTGCTCCAACTACTTGGAAAGACAACAGGCACTGCCAGGAGCAAATCCCATTGCTAAGTGCTGAGAGGGCAAGGGCTGGGCTGGATACACAGAGCAGGGCTGAGCCATGGACTCTGGGTGCTGAGTGAGGGGAGTTTCATCTCTCTGCTAATGAATAAAATTAGGCCAGGACATCTGCAGTGCTAAGGAGCAGGGGAAAAGGAAATGTGCTGACTTTCAAACACAAATCTCCAGGTCCTGCTTGTGCTCACAGGCAGGAGCAATGGTGACCTGTCTGCCTTTCAGGACTTGTGTCTCCTCTGCTTCAAGGTTTAGCTGTGCATTAAGTGCTCAGAGGAAACAAATGGTCCAGCACTCCATGGGGTTCAACCAAGAGGATTGACTGAGAGACAATGAGACTGGGAATTGGAACTTCCATTTTGCTTCAGTCTGGAATGGCAGAATTTAAATTTCCCTTCTGTCAGAGCCAAGGGAATGAGGAGAATGAGGATAAACTGAGATGACAGGGAAGGAATTTGCAAACCTCATTGACTGCAAATTCTACAGCTTCCCACCCACAGGCTCCAGGGCTCACCTGGCTTGGCAGGAGCTCTCTAATGGGGACACATAAAGGGTCCATATTCCAAGAGCAGCTGGCATGGTGAAGAGCACAGCTACCCAGCAGCAGGACACAATCAGTGACATGAAGAGTCCAAAGTCATGCACAGCTGGGATCTACATGAAGAGAGAGACCACAGGGCTGGGATCAGCTGGGGCAGGATTGCTGGAGAGACAGCAGGCAAGGATGTCTGGAGGAACCTGAGAATAGCACAGGCTTGTAAGAGCCTAAATGAGGGATGTGGAGCTCCAGGTGGCTCTTTAAAATGCTGTTTATTGTATCCAAATGATGCAGCAATTCACAGGTCGTGGGTGACAAGAGCCCAGCCCACAGCCTTTACAGCCAAAACTCTGGGTTCGTTTGAAGCCTCTCTAGTTCTGGTTTCTATGCGTTCTATACTGTTCATTACAGAGCATCTTAAAACATTGACAACCAATCAATACCTTTACTATCACCTACAGCCTTTCATAATTACTAACATTACCATATTCATGTTACACTTTTCCAATCACGAAAGGTCAGTGTGTTACAGTTGAAGCTAGAAGTTGTTTTTCAGTTTTCTTGGAGTGGAAACTTTTGAGATCTTTTCTCTACTTGCAACACTGGCTTTCTTGATTGCCTGTGAAAATCTTTTTGCTTGGTAAAAACATCTTTTGTTTGAGGTGGATTTATCCTTTGCTCTAAGTCATAGAAGCCCCTTTCAACTCACTTGCTCTTTGCCTTCTTAGTTATCCAGTCAGACTGGCTCAGCAATTCGTTTCCTCTATATATCAAAACTTGCTATCATTTCTATTCCTTCTCCAGATTCCACATTCACAGATCTTTCTGTTATACACACATATCTGTGAGACCTTCCTGTCAAATCCTCATCCTTCCCAACACACGCTGACCTCAGCCATAATAATCAGCAAACCTGGTAGGTAAAGCACTGAGACAGAGCCTGTTTGATCAGTGGCACTGAAGTATTTCCTGGGATAATCCAGTGCCTGGCAGCAGGTAAGAGACAGCCCTGTAAGAAGCAGGACTGGCAGCCCACGGTGCCGAAGGAGAGGACAGATGGTGTTGGCGGGTTCCTGATCTCTTAGACCCTTTGGCTGAAATGGAAACCCCGAATCCCAAAGGTGCAGGGTACCTGGGAGAAGATGTTGGCAGCGTAGGCTGCAGCTGTGGTCAGGGAGGTGAAGAAGGTGGCCTTCCCTGCCGTCTGGACAGTGTGGATCATGCGCAGCCGCACGTCCCTGAGGTGGGTGGCTTGGCGGAAGGTGTTGATGAAAACAAAGACATCATCAACTCCTGGGGAAAGACAGCAGAGATGGTGACACTACTCACAGGAGTGACACCTGCTAAAAATCTCATTTCCCCCTTGACTTTTGACCTGCAAATACTAAACTTACAGGTAATGGAAAAGGGCCTGAAAATTCAATCTGCATTTGCCACCATCACCTTCTTCTCTCCTGCAGAGAGAAGGCAGGGCAAGGCAGCACAGGTAAAACACAGGCTTTGAGTAAAGATGAGCTTACCAATCCCCATGATGACAAAGGCAGCCACACCATTGAGTATACCCAGATACTGGATCCCAAATACGACATGGTACAGGAACAGAGCCACCAGGCAGCTTAGCCCAATGCTGGCAATGCCAAAGAATGACAGAAACACTACAGCAGAAAAGAAACACGGAAAAAATAGTATCTCTGGCCACCTCCAGGAGAACAGACACCTCCCACCTGCCCTGTTGGAATACTGGTTCCCAAGAATGTGTTGGTGACAGAGAACAGTTCAGGGGTACAGGAGTACAGCTTGCAGACTCTTTCCCATGAGGCTCTTGCAAAAAATTACATCAGATTTAGCCAATGTTAGCAAGATGGGCATTTGCATCTTATTCCTGATCTCCTGTGAGTCTTCCCCTCACCCTGCCCATAAATCTCTGCTCTGGAGAATCAGACTGGCTTGCCCTTCTGCATGCTGCTGTGCCACAGAGCCACACTGGTGCCAGGGCATCAGAGTCTCTCCTTGGGCTTGCACAGACACAGAGAGACACAGCACATCTGGATTTGTGTTAGAACAGGGTAGCTGTGACTCCAGCCTACCTGAGCAGGAGGTGAGGATGTAGACCAAGACAGCTATGCAGCTACTGCTGATGAAGGCCAACAACATGTCATTGTTGAAAGTCCTCCTCACTTCGTAATCAAACAAATCTGTCCCTCCATACAGCACCTGGACTTTGCTAGGGTGGGGAGATATGAAAGAAGAGGAATAGTTGAGCACAAAAGGAGCAGAGCCAGGTGGTTTGAAGCACAGTATCTTCTCCAGAGCCAAAGGAGGTCACTGCTCTAATTACCTGGCAGCTCTCTGAGAAAACAGAGCAGTGAGAGCAGGTTGAACAAAGTTGCTGCTGGAGGTGAAATTCACACAGGGAAGGACAAAAATAAAGGACAAGTCTAATATTTCTAAAATTCCTCCCCTGCATAGTGGGTCTTAGGCATTAATAGACAGTTCCTGGAGCCTTCAAAGCTAATTCCATCTGGAATCCTAATCATTGCTTATTATATTAGCACAGTGGATGCAGGCAGAGTGAGAGCTTAATCAGAAACCGTGTGATTTACCAGCTTCTGCCTTTGGAAGCAGGCTCAGAGTAGAAGTAATCCAACATAATTTAACCAGGACTACAATAATGCTGCACCATAGGAGGCTATCAGGGAACTGAGCTTTGGAACTGTGCCTTGGCCTCAATTCCCTTTTGGCTTGTCAGAAATCACAACCTGCTTTCCCAGCCCATTGCTGAGAATGCTCTGTGACTGCCTGCATTCCAACCTGCTTTTGAGGATCAACATCCCTTCCTTCTGGGAAGTGCTCAGGGCAGTAGAAAGCTGGAGTCTAAGAAGGTAAAGAGACTGGGATGCACAGCCTTCTGTCAGCTGCCTGACTACTGGGGTGCTCTTTTAGCCATTTGAGCTCTATTTTATCCTCTCTCTCTCACCAGCACTGGAGCAAAGCTCTGCTCTACCAAGTCACACAGACCTGGTAGTGAAAAAAGCCTGCACTTCCTGAAGCTTATCCTGCCCTGAAACTCCCCTCCCTACCTCTCTGTACAAAAAGCAAAAGCAGAATTGGATCCACAGGTTGAGCAGCCTTGAGTAAAGATCATTTCATCCCCTACATCAGACCAGTGGTGGCCAAATTCAGTTCTGTTTGAGCCAGTGGAACTGGATTTGTAAGATGGAAGCAAAAAGATCCAGTGCCAGGCAAGGACTCGGGGGAAGGGCAGGCAGTCGATTTAAACTTTGGCCCCTTTTCATTGTCTCTATTGGTGTCTCTGGCATGTTGCTGCAGTAGGAAGTGGCAGTAAAGGGGAGCATATGAAGTTTTCTGCCACTTGCTCCCCACCATCACTCACAGCTCCTTGCCTGAGCCCAGCTTCAATGGAGATGCTTTTTCTCTTTCATCTGGAACATTATGCCATAGCCACTGTTTAAGTCTGACCAGTAGTCCAAGCTAGCATGTGCAGCCTTCTGTGCCTGGGGCCTTCCCAGTGAAGCCAAAGGGAACATGGCTATTGGAGTGGAACAGCCACTTCTGCCCTGCTGTGAACCTTAAGGCAGAGCTTCTGCCCTGAAAGGTCAATTCCATCCTCTGCCCTTCCCTGCTCCTGTGCACTCCCACCTGCCCTTCCTGCACACACCCTCACTCACCTCGTGGACTGCTTGGCCAGCATGGCCACATAGGTGACCACGAAGTTCTGGAACTTTCGGCGCTGCTCCTCCCAGCGATCCTCCACCGAGTAGTAGTTGGGCAGTGGTGCCCCAAAGAGGATCTCACTCCTCAGCAGGGAGCTCTTCCTGTTCTCAGCAGACAAGCCCTCATCCACATACCAGTAGAATTCGGGGTGGGTCATGGCCAGCTCCAGGGACCCTGCAGGAGAAAGCAGGGTTAGATCCTGCTTAATTGTCTTGGCAAGGCACAGGGTCTGGTCTGCCACAGGGAAACTGGGAGTCATCCTGTCCTTCATCAGAGTAATGCTGACTGCTGCTGCCTTCTAGAGAGCAAGGAGGGCCAGGGAAACCTGGATTGCAAAGACTCACAGAATTCACAGAATTTTGGGTTGGAAGAGACCTTCAAGATCATCAAGTCCAACCCATGCCCTAACATCTCAACTAACCCATGGCACCCAGTGCCACATCCAGGCTTTTTTAAAATACATCCAGGGATGGTGACCACCACCTCCCCGGGCAGACCATTCCAGTATTTTATCACTCTTTCCATGAAAAACTTTTTCCTAATATCCAACCTAATTTTCCCTCATATTCTACTTCTGTTCTGTGACTGCTTGTGTTGCTGCCCTGTGGTCACTGCGCTAAAAAGAGAGAGAAAGGACAGCAACACACACGGAGCTCTTTGGGGAGAAAAGGCCAATTTATTGTACAGACAGCCCGGATTTAAAGTGTGTTACATGGAGCTAGGACAGGACAGGAACTCATTGGACAATTGGGAAAACATCCTTGGAGCAGCACCTCAGGGTGTATCCCAAGGGAAGGACACCAGGTGTTAATCTTTATTATGAATTCCACTCTGTTTTTCACCATGTTATCACCCTGGGAGACTCCTCCCTAACTGAAGCTGCAGTCAGTTTGTCAGCCTGGGAATGGAGCTGAGAGTCAGGAGAAATCCAGGCCTGAAAAAGAATTTCCAAGCTGTAATTCCCCAGCTCTCTAATGTGTGTGTCCACACTGCCCACATGCACTTCTCCATCAGGGACATATCTTCTACCTGACTGACCCGGACCACAGCAGCCCCAGCCAACAACATCCTCATCAATATTTCCACTGCTGGATGCTCTTCCTTCTCTTACACTGAGACAATTTTTTCTCCATTACACTTGGAAGCACAAGAACTAAACAATGCCCATGGTAGAGGAGTCCTGGCTCTGCTGTGACCTGGTACCTCTGCCATCTGATGGTGTGAGGGATGCAGAGATGGAGGCACTCAGCTAGTTCTGACTAAGAGACACTGCCTATCTATTCCCAAAATCCAGTTTCCTAGAGTTTCTACCAGAAACTATGCTCTTTCCTCTTTTGGTAGCAGAACTGTTACTGGAGCAGATGGACTTAATTCTTTGCTTGCTCCCTGCCTGGCTCCTGGACAGCCACCCTCTGCAGCCTGGCTTGGGAGACAGATGGAGGGTACATCCCACAGCCACATCACACCCACAGACTCCTCATGAGTCATCTCCTTGTCACCACCCAGAGCCTCTGTTCTGCTGGAGGTGCACATACAGGGCCTTTCTCCTCCTCTCCTTACAGGAAGGTTGGTGACTCACAAGCTGCTGGAGCAGCCCACAGACCTCTTTAATCTGCTCTGTTGTGCAGAGAGGCTCATCTCTATTTGTTTGGCCAGCAAAGCCCTGGCATTGCTCTAGTTAACCACGACCATCTACAGGGGACCAGGGTCAGTAGAAGACATCTGTACCATGCAGGACACCCCCTCACTCGCCTGTGGGGGTCTGTGTGACCTGTGACTGGAACTGCAGGGTTGAAAAGGGGCCCTGATGCAGAAAAAACAATTCCTCAAGGCACAGCCCAGCAGCATCTTCCTCTCCATACAAGGCAATCACTCCTCTTAACTGCACAGCACTGACTGCCTGAACCTGAGGGGAGGCATTCCTTGAGCATGCCAGCCCTTGCCCACGGCCCTCAGCTCACCTTGGATGTCAGCAAGGTCTTGTCCCATGCCATCATAGTAAATCTTCCCTCCTCTCTCCGTGGGGAAGAAGTAGGTCATGAGGGAGCTGGGAGGGGAGCAGTAGGAGTAAGAACCCAGGGGCAGGTCCTTCAGGACCTCATGGGGCTTCCAGCAGAACTCCCTGAAGCGAGGGTGGTCCATGATCTTGCGCTCCACCTCATGGATGGTGACCAGGCGCTCGGTGGTGAAGATGTTGTTCTCAGAGTCCCCCCGGGCCAGGAAAATGAGCTCAATGCGCCAGTGAGCGTGAGCCTGTGTGTTGGCACTGATGTAAGAGCTGGAGTAGTCCCAGCGTGGGGCTCTCCTCCCAGTTCTGGCAGTCTGGTTCCCTGTGCCCAGGTGGCCCTGGGGCTGCAGGGAGCCCACCCTGCCCTCCGGGGGGCTGCGCTTGACCCGGGCGCTGACCCCCAGCTGGGAAACGTTCAGGTGAAGCTGCTGGAGCTGCTCAAAGATGAGCCTCTGAAGGGTTTCTGAGGTGAAGTCAGCCAGGTCCCGGCGGTTCCTCCCCCAGGACCCAAACTGGGATTTGAGGGCCAAGGCCAGGGCGTCGAAGCGCTGCGAGGACTCGTGGTTGCGGATCTCAAAAGCGTTGTAGGAGATGTCAATGTCCAGGGCAGGGTAGTGCAGGAACATGACAACAGCAAGCACAGCAGGGATGGCACAGCCCAGGAAAAGGATGAAGCCAGCACAGTATGGGTTGGTGAAGACCCAGCCAACGATATTCCAGAAGCCAGACACGGGCAGTGTGACACACACGGGCCTGACTCTGCACGGGCTTTTTCCACACAACAGAGCACCCTCTCTCCTCTTCTGGGAGCTGAAGGCTACCTCTTCATCTTCCTCCTCTAGCCAGGCGTCCTGTAACAACGGGTCATCCTCTGTGTCCATGTCCAGCACCTGCACACAGGCAGAGAAGAGCAGTCAGCAAGAGCCAGCAGTGGTGTCACAGGCACAGCCCTGAATACACAGACTTGCAGCAGCAGAACCAGGACAGAGGAATGCTCCAGTTCCATCAGGAGGAGAACATCACTCCTTCCAAACCCCACAGATCTGCTGCAGTCACTGAAACAACAACCTTGCCATGAGGTATCCCACACTCTGCCTGGCAGAGGAACCAGAGAGGAAGAATTTCAAGTGACAGTCCCAGAACTCAGTGCTGTGGCAGAGGAAGGCTCTGCGTGGCTCCAGGAGACTGCAGGGATTCACAGTATGTTGCTCACACTGCAGCAGCAGGAACATTTAATTAGCTAGCCCGGTTCTCACACCCAGAAATGGTTCATGCTACCAGACACAAAATGCAAGGGACCGTTATCTTCCTCTCCTTAGAGCTGATAATAGATTTCCCCCAGCTATTTATAGCAGTATTCATCTTTCCAATGCACTGTGCATGTGTGGCACACAGAGCCAGAAGCACACACAGCCATACCTGCAGATGCACACATCAACCCCTCCAGGAACTCACTGTGGCCCTGCTCTAGTTCCTGAAGGGATATTCCATGACAGCAGGGGAAGGGAAAAGGCTGAACAACCTGCCTTCCTTCCACTCCTGCAGGATATTGTTAGTGGAGTGCATTTTCCCCATTCCTACAGAACAACCAGGAAGAAAAAGCAAGTTACTGCTTTGTCTTAGGCTGCAATACAGGATGTGACCAAAAGTATTTATTCTGTCACCATCTGTTGAAAACAGGTGGGACAGCGATCCTGATCTCCATGGGAGATATCCTCTGTTAATGGGCTGGGTGTTAACCCAGCTGTTGCAGTGTTCTTTATCTTCCCCACAGCCCATCCTCCCTCCAGGAGATCTCTCCTGTCCATGGCCATGCAGTCCCAGGGCAGGGCTGATCAAATTCCATCATCCCATGGGGAGATGCTCCAGCCAGGGGAGGAGCCAAGCATTTCCTACCCAGATCAAAGGTGAGATTTGGAACAGCAGAGCAGCCTTTTCCCACTGGATCCCAGAGGAAAACCAGAGCCTTGCACATCATCCCTGGAGCTTTGGAGGAAAACTGCACCTTGTGCAGGAGCCCTGCTCCAGCAGAACCACATCTGTCACTGCAGGATTGCAGCCACCATGGAATGGGACTGCACCAAGCCCTGACTGACTGACAGGGGGTCAGGTTGGGTTCTCACTCTGTTGGTGTTTTGTTTTGTATTACTGTATTTTTATTTTAATTTTCCTGGTAAAGAACTGTTATTCCTATTTCCATATCTTTGCCTGAGAGCCCCTTAATTTCAAAATTATAATAATTTGGAGGGAGGGGGTTTGCATTCTCTATTTGAAAGAGAGGCTCCTGCCTTTCTTGGCAGACACCTGTCTTTCAAACCAAGACATGCTTTCATGGAATGAAGGAGGAAACCCTCCCTGATCAGCCCAGACTTGGCCAGGGATAAGGGATAATCCTTGGGAGGTGTTCTCCTTAGCAGGGGTTTCCCAGGTTCTCAGACTGGGTGTTTCATAGTGGCCTCCCAAGCCAGGGAAGCACATGTGGTGGTCCCTCAGAGCAAAGCCCTGCCCCTGTAAGTGTCACTCCCTTTTCTCCCTCCAGGCAGCAAAGCCAGTAGTCCCTGAATGAATGTCACTGAATGAATGAACTAAATGTTCAGTTTGTTACCTGACCCTGGGAGTTGAAAACAATTTACACACAGGACAGAAAAATTTACGAGCTTTGCTCCTAACCAGTGTTTCTGTTTTAACAGGCTTTATATCAGCAGAAAGATAAATTACCTCTTAACTCGATGTCTTCAGAAGGCAGAGGAGCTGCATGAACTTGGACTGGGAGGAAAAGCAATGGGACAAAAATGCTCCCTGGCAGAGGAGCATTGGTGCAAAGCAGCAAAGATCACAACAACTTCTCTGGCTCTGGCGAGTCTGAGCAATGCCAGGGCTTTGCTCACAGAGAACTCAGGGGATCTGTAACACAACAGGGGGAAGGGGTCCATGGCAGACAGGACACACTCCCCAGAGTTTCTTGCAGCAAACAGCATGGTTTATTGTACAGTTCCCTCTTTTAGAGCAGATTCAAAAGTCCCTTATCCAGACACCTGACTGGTCTGGTACCGCCCAGCTCCCTCACCAATGGTGTCTGCAGCCCAACAAGATTGGGTGAAATCCCTGTTTGGACTGGAATATAATAATATAATGATATATAATGTCATTGTCCAGCCAGGGGCCAGCCCATGGGACCAGGCTGGGTGTCCTATTTAATACCTGAATTAATTATCAAATACAAGCCAGATTGTACAGGGATCCCCAGCAGCTGCCATGGATTCAGTCTGGGCTGGACAGCATCTGTGCACATCTGGGCAGAGTGTTCCTCTTATCACAGAACCTGTGGAGAACAGGCAATCTCCAGTCCCCTGCTCCAGCCCACACCAAGCAAAGAAGGAAAGTTTATAAGTGCCTATAATCTGTAACTGATCTTGTCCCAAAACATCCCCCCTTCTGTCAGTGTGAGAGCAGGGGCTCCCCCAGCCCCTCACCCACCTCAGGCTAAACTGTGGAGACTGCTATCAATGACAATAGAGTATTGGCTTTTGCATTTATGTATTCGCCTTTGCAAGTTATTATTAACCACAAAGATTTCGATACAGTACAATTTGTACTCCCTTTTAACTACTTTTTGGTATAGTATAAGCTGTCAGTTTATGTATGTACCATATAGCTTACATAAATAGTAGTGTGATAAATATATATTTTTTTTAGGCATTAGCATAATATTAAAATAGAAACTATGTAATGTTAAAATGCTTTTATTTGTGTAACTAACTCAAATACTAGTGTGAAATAGCTATGCTGTTTCTCACATTTGTGGACTATCTTATCTGAATGATAACAGTGACAAAAACCAGGACACCAAGAGAAAAAAACTGACTCTACATTATCAAGAAGTGTAAAAACAACAGAAGGGAGCTTCAAGAAGAAATAAAATATATTGATTTAATCTGCAGGATGGCATGCAGACAAGTCAAAGGTTAAAACCAAGCAAAAAAACTTCTGGAACATCTAAACTCACAAAAATGTTTGTATATGTATAAATACTCATAAATATGCAATAACCCATCTAATGTAAAAATTTATAAGAACATTGTTTTAAGCTGTGTTTTTGGCAGATTGCCAAACACCCCAGTGCTGGACATTGTCCCTTTTTATCCCTTATTAAACTTTTAAAAATTCTAAAGAGTGAACTTTGTTTTCCACAAGACTGAGCAGGAGGGCAAATGTGAGCCTCCAGCTGTGCCACCCCAGTACACAAACAGCCAGGTACCACAGCTGGCCACAGCCCCTCCCCTGCCACACCTCCACCCCTCAGCAGGCTGAGAAATGGGGTGAAGAGAGCACAGCTCACAAAACCCTTCTGTGGTGGTGTTATCCCAGCAAGAGGAAAACCCAGGGGTGGGCAGAGGGGAGGAGGTGTCTATTCAATCCTCTGGAAAGGTTAGGGGTAATCTAGCTGGTTTTAGACTCCATTGAGATGTCTTTCATAGTCACGATGCATAATCCTAAACAGCCAAGGAGTGCCTGAAGGTTTCCCTAAATACCCACGGATCAGTGTGTGAGCCCTTGGCACTGGGGCAAAGCCAAGAGTGTGAGAATGATGCTGCCAGGACAGGCACTGGGCTCCAGGCACTGCACAGACCACAGACCCTGTGCTGCTGCTTGCAGAGCCTCATCACGACAGGGAGGAGGCTTTCCCAAATCTCTGATTGTGCAAATGAATCCTCTCCTGGAGGACTCTTAGCACAGTCCTGCTTTCTCTCTCACACTCTACACTCCCAAACACAGCCATAATCCCATCCAAGATGACAAGATAAGGGGTCCAAAGCCTGCTGGCATGGATTCCCCCACACACAGCACCTTGTCAGCCCAGCTCACAGGTCACCCCCCACTGCTCACCTTTGCCAGGCACATCTTTGGCTGCTGTGTGACCCCCATCCATCACCCACTGACAGGGACTGTCACCCTTCAGCTCTAAGGGACAGCCAAGCTACAACTCCAGTTCACATTAGTGCAGATTGACACTGCAGGAGCTCAGGTGCAAACCTCACTCGTCCCCCTTGGGCAGGTTGGTGTGTACCTGCAGTCACCTCCCCTCCACCCCTGGCTTTTCTCCCACTGGCCTGGCTCTCCTTCAACAGAATGGAGTTACTGTGAGGTCTGAAAAAATGTATGTATTCTCTCTTTAGAAAGAGAGGTAAAGAGCCATATTAATTTCCCATTTTATTGAGTTACTGAGGAGAAGGAGGGAAAAGATTCTTATCCTGAGACAGAAGAGCCTGCATGTGACAAGAAAGGGAAATGAGAGAGAGCATAATAATTAGGCAGCAGAAGAGGGATCACACCATCTTCTTTTTTAACCAAGAGCAAAATCCTTAACTCAAGGATGGGATCAGATCTCAGGCATCTCCCTCTGACTTTTCCATCAATTGTCATGGTGACTGCAAACCCCAGTTTGTAACACATGGGCACCTATCATGTCTGGTGACCAACATGTGTCACATTCTAGTTGCAAACTGGCACAAATTCTGACACTGGTGTGAACTCCAGCTCAGAAATTTCTGGAGAAGCCCCTACATACACTCACATGAGAACTGCCAGGGAAGGATGAAGGTTTGGTCTGGGTCAGAGGCAAGGGCAGGGTGGGTGGCAGCCAGGCTGTCCCCAGCAGTGCCAGCCTCCCTCTGCACACAGGGCACACAAATGCCTGCATCCACAGCTCTGAAACCCTCCAGGAGAGCTGATCCAGCTCCAAAGCCAGACATGGCACACTCAGCATTGCCCTTGGACCCATCTGGCTTTGCCACCTCCCTCAGATCCTGCCTGGGTCAGGATGAAACCCAAAACATGGCAAGTGGAATTGGCAGGGGATATAAACCCTCAAATCATCCAGAAGAGGATTGAAATGCATTTTTTCTGCTTGAATTTTACTTGGGGGCTGGCCTGTTTCCCTCCACCACTTCTCATACTATCCAGAGACTCCCAGCACTGAATCATGGCCCAATTACTTTTTCAGCTACAGGATATACACAGAGAACTTAATCCTGCAGCCTTCATTAAAGCTCTGCCTCACTTCTGTGCAAGCTTAGCCTTTACCAGGTTGAAAGAGGCAGAGGATTAGAGCATTCCTTGAAGCTCTGGGTCTTGTTTCTTTAGAGAACAGGCACTGATTCAGCTGGTTTGGGTAGGCATTTCGATTTCTTGGGCTTCCCTCTGCTATTTCCAAAGCAAACAGGTTTCCTGCAGGTGGGATCCAGCTCAAGCCCCAACAGCCCCACAGGGGTTGTCACTCAGTTGCACCTCCACCAGGAAAAACACCCATGCAGCTCCCACAAGACAGGTCTTTTTCAGTGACATCCGGGATAGAAGAAAGTCATTGGCAAGTTGGAGAGAAGCAGTGACAGATGAGGAAGCTAATTACACCCGACCCGACTAATTAATGCTGACTTTCACATTAAAAAATCCTCACTAGTGCTCCATTTCAATTATCCAGTTGTTCCTTCCCACAGGAAAAAGGAAGCATTCTGCAACAGCAAGCTAGAAAGAAAAAAAGGAAAGAATGCTCAAAACTAGAAGAGAGGGAAAGACATTTTTTGTAATATAGGAGATTCTCACTGACACCCTGGGATTGCTGCAGAGGAACACCTGCATGAGCACTTCCCTAACATGCTTGTCACTGCCAAAGAAAATTAATTTCCTGATAAAATAATTTGCTTCTGGTTATTGTAACTAATGATTGTAGGTGTCAGAAGCAGCGTCTTGATTATAATCTCACAGAACATGCCTCTCAGCCCTGTGCCATGTTTAATATTCAAGTTACTTGCTTGTGCTGGTGATAAGCTCTGCTGTCACTCAGGCATGTGGCACTTCCAAGTTTCTGCACACAGGTACCAAGCAAGCTGAGGCTCTGATATGCTTCAGACATGACTTACCTAACCACTATAAAAATTACTTCGATTTTGTCTGAACCCCAGCCAGTTGCTGCTGCTAAGTAAAGGGATTGCTTCTGGCTCGGATAGGTGCCTTTGGGTGCCTTGACATATTTCAAAGGCACCCTGGATCCCACCTGCCAGGGCCCAAAGGAACAAGCCTGTCAAAGTGATGTGGATTCCCTAAGTGCCTGTGCTCAGAGCAAAGCCTTTGCAGATCATTAAATATAGATGGCTGCCACAAACCAGGGCCTTGCATTACAATCCCATGAAGTATCACTCCAGGAAGGAATGTCAGACCACAGCAGGGAATCATCAATTCCCAAGCCAATGGAATAAACTGCCACCCCAAAGCTTGTGTGCTGCTGTTTCACAGATACACTCCAGCTTTACACATCACTGTCACCCTGAAAAGGAAAGCCAGATCCTGCTGGCAGTGCCTACCAGTCATTTATGACTCCACCCTGTGCTCAGCCTCCCCGGTTTATGTTAACCACCAGGACTGACACCACTCTGTGCTCATCTGCAGGATTCCCTTGCAGACCTGAATCCTCTCCCCAGTCCCCTGGCAGTGGGAGGAAGGACACAGACAAGGCTGGCTGTGAGGCTCATCCATGTGCAGTTCTCCAGCAGAACCCTGCTGGTGTGCACACTGCTTCTGGGACTGATCAAAACACCCTCTCCACATTATTCACATAAGCTGCGAGTTCATCACTGAGAAAGAGGAGGAAAACTTCTTCCTCACCTTCCATCTGAGCTGGTTCTCTCAGCAGCTCAAGCAGAGGAGGCTTTGCTGGCTGTGGTTCTGTTGGCAGCAATATGAGGTAAGGCAGGAATTCCAACCTGTGCTGCCAGACCTTCTTGCCAAGCACAGCACAGGCAGCTGTTTCAGCTCCACTTCTTGCCACTCCAACTTAAAAAGTACTATGAGGTTAAAAGAAAATATCACAAGTGCTCCACCTGAAGAGTGTACTTAGCCAGCTCTGCTCTGACCTTGCACAAAGAGGAAGAACAGGCACAAAGTCCCATCAGCACGTGTGGAGTCATGCAGGTCACAGTGTCACACTCCAAGTGCCACCTACTTTGATCTAGTGGATCCAAAGGTCTTATTTTTCACTGCTACAATTTACTGACATCAGAAAATGCCAGATTTGGAAGAGGAAGGCTGTAAGGCTGCAATGTGTGGTGAGGACAGAGCTCTCACAGTATTTCAGTCACATTGACTTTTTCAGCAGGGCTTTCCATACACCAGCATGAGAGAGAAAAGTGGGGGATTGTAGCACTCCCCCAATGAGGGAGCAGCAGGAATACTGAAATACTTGTGCACCATTCCAGCTCCATGCACTGAGCTGGGCTCATCTGTGGCACAGACACAGCCTCCAATTTCTGAGAATGTGAGGGTGAATTCTGGGGGCAATTACTGAGTGAGAATTCTCATCGCTACACCTGAGTGAGAATAACTGCAGCAAACCATGCTTTACAGTGACCCACAGAAAACTTATTACTGGATCAGGAGAGGCTCACAAAGCAGCCTGAAAAGTGGGATCTGAGCAGGTATGTCTTTCTTACCTCCCACACTTCTCTCTCTCTCTCTCCCAAACAGATGCAGCTACCTGCTCTCCTCCCATTGTGGAATCAGATTAATTAGCACTGCTTATTTCATCCTCCAACAATCAGTGAGAAATCTGGAAGCAGATGTGCAATATCCAGAGGCTGAAGAGCCTCAAGTGCCACACAGCTCACTGGTCTGGAGCAGGACCTGGGCAAGCACAAGGTTTTTCAGAACAGAAGGGAAACTCGTTGAGGGGAAGATGTGCAGACAGGACAAGCTGCCTCAGTGCCCGAGCAGCAGGTCGGCAGATCCCCTGCCAGTACAGCGAGGTAAAGCTTACTGCCAGCTGCAGCAGCCATGCAGAAACTCCCATTAAATATTACTACAGCTCAATGAGCACAGTCCTGTAGACCATTAGCAGAGGATGAGGCAGGGTCTCAGAATAAGCAATCAGGCTTTAATGACACATTCATCTCAGAGAAAGTCCAGGGTGCTTCCTAGGACAAACAAGAGACACCATGAGCTGGTTCCAATTAGTCACTGTGCAAGGGAGGGAAATGGTGCTTGCAACAGCTCCCAGAAGCTGCCAGGGAAGCCACCAGATCTGTCTCTAGGATACAGATTTAGGCCACCAGAACTGAGCTGAGACAGCAGCAATGTCCCTCTTCTCTGCTCTCTTCTCCTCCTTCCCAGCACAGACCTGGAAGTCAGTGACCTGAAGCAGTTCAGAAAGAGGCAAACATCACCCTTGTCCTTATTATCCTTCTACCACCAAAGATGCAGAGTTTCACAGCCACAGGAGCTACCAGCAACCCAAAGGGACAAGAACTGCCAAAGGAAAGCATTTCAGCCAATTGTTCCCAGTTTTTTACTGCATCCCACACCTTCAGACAGATGTTCACAGGCTGAGATGTTACTTGTGCTATCTCTAAGGACCAAGTCCTGCAGTTAAAACACAAAAATGAAAGAAATATTTGTGGCTCTACTGTTAGTTTTTCCAGCTTTCCTGAGGCAAAGCACATCATCTCCTCTGAATTGCTCTCCTATTTTGGAGTTTGAGACTTCCATCCTTTTACAACATGCCTTGTTCAAAAGACTCCTGGGATTCCCCTTCACAAAGAAACACAGGCTATTTTTGCAAAGACATTTGTAAATTGATTTTCAAAGGGACTCGCTCTGCAGCACTATGTGGATGTGGAATTGTGTCTGGCCCTCTGGAAACCAGGCTGTTAGCTGAGTACAAGTGCAAAGTCACTGCAAGCATTTCCCAAATCAGCCAAAGAAATGGAAATGCAAACAGTACCAGGATCCACAACATAACCAAATAAATGAGTGTGTAGGCAGGTTGGTGTACGTGCAGGAATGAATTTAGCTGCATATAAGCCAAGATTTGGATCCAGGAGGAATTATGTCTCCCACAACACGTCAGAAATACAAGGAACTGCAAAAGGTCTGTAAAGGAAACGTCATCAAAATCTTATTTGTCTGCTACTTAGAGCACAGCTCTCTGTTACTGGAATCTAATCAAGGCCAGATGCTTTCCTGTGCCACTTTACACACAAACCCATGCTATGAACTCTGCAGTTACTGTGAGGAAACTTGCACCAAGGAATTGGTTCCAGACAGCAGATTTACAGGAATGAAGCTTTGCTTCTTTGGCATAAGCACTGCCACAGGGGATGAAATATTTACCTGCTGATATATCTTGTTTGCAGTTGTCACAGACTGGTGTTTTATAGCTCCCTACGATGCTGCAGCTTTTCTGCCACGCTCTGTGCACAAGTACAGTGACACCAGAGACAGGCATGCAATGGAGCAGAGACCACCAGAGACCACCAGAGCTGCCCAGCTCTGAGCCCTGTGTGAAGGCACAGAGCTGAGATCCAAGGGTAGGATGGGGAGAAAGAGAAGGGATGGCCTTGGCATTCCAAGAGATGGCTTGCAGCATGTACATCAGATTGTGAGACACTCCAGTGAGGAGCACACCCAGAGACTGCACACTCTGCATGTCCAGTCCAGTGTGGGTGGCCAGTCCCAGGCACTGACAGGTGCTCTGTGGGTCCTGAAGAAGCCCAGCCTGCAGTGCCCAGAGGTTGGAAATTGCAACTGAGGGAGCAGCTTTCAGCATGGACCAAGAACTAGTCTGAGCTTTCAGGCAAAGTAAATTCAGCTTTAAAAACAAGCTGATGTCTATATTGTCCAGACTCCCAGTTTAACTGGAGCCCATTGTGTTACTGAGTCATTTTCAGGCTCCTGTGGGCCTGTCCACCTCCCCATTTCAACTCAGCTATAAAAATTGGCTTGGAGATTAAACCTGGTGCCTGAGATTTATCTGGAAAGTGGGAGGGTGTGCAAGGGAGGAGGTGGAGGGAAAGTGGTGGCAATGGAAATATGAAAGAGGATTTGGCCAGGTTTGATTTATAAGCAGGTGTCAGGGTTGCTTTGGGCCATTTCTCAAACATGTTTAAAATGCCCTGTTGGGCTCTAGTTCAAACCTGAGTCTGCAGCCCCATCTCCTTCAGTAATGCATTTCCCTTGTTAAAAGGAGGAACAGAGAGAACTTGTTGGATTCAGGGAATCAAGTGTGCTGCATGTGCAGCAGTACCCCAAGCAGCAGAAGGGTTAGGTGTTGTTTTGTGGGGTTTTTTTCCCAAATTGTCTCCAAAGATGTAAATACAGCTCAAAAGCAGTTCATTCTCAGCTCCTAGGTGTAACACAGAGCCAAGAAACAAGTCAACATCCCCCTAGGAGCAAAAGGTACTTTGTGCATCATATATCAGAGATTGCATAAACCCTTTGCAAACACCTATCAGATCCAATTCCTTATTCCTCTAGGGAAATAGGTAGGATTATATGCAAGTTCACAAGTGAATTAAGCAAGGTTCCACAGTCGAGCTTCATCTCTGAATTCAGACGAATGGAATTCATCTACTACTTTTGCTGACTTTCAAAGAAGCTAAATACAGACTAACAAAGTTACAGCTAACATCACTCAGCTTTAGCTGCCAAAAGAGGAGCAGCAGTGGTACCCACAACTCCATTTAACAGTGACACACAGACCCTGTGACTTGCTAGCCCAACATCAGCCCAGCCATCTCAGAGTAAAACTAGAAATCTCCTCTTTGTTCAAGTCAGAGATTTCTGCTATGCAAAAGTAAGACAGGAAGGAAGTCTGTGGCAGCACCAGACAGGATGCCCTTGGAGCCCAAATAAACATATCCATGTAGTTAGTTTAGCAGGTAGATCCCAGGTAGAATTCCCAGTAACAAATCCAAAGTCATTTCAATGAAATGACTGCAAGTGGGATGCAGCTGCAGAACCAGGCCCCAAAAACAACCCAGCATTCACACCTTCAAGTCCAGGTAGAAAAATTATGCTCACCCCGAAATCTCCACCCATAAAGCAGCAGAGAGTCAAGGCCAGCAGCAGTTCAAGAATCAGATGACTGACAATGTGTCTTTCAACTCCTTTAAACACACTGGCCTCTCCCCTTTCTCCACTATTTATGAAAAATGAACTGCCTTCTATTCAGGAAAGCTGTTCTCTATTAACAGAGCTTGGCAAAGATCAGGAAGTAACTGTGCCAGCTTTCAAGCCTGCTGCCTTTAAGGCAGATGGCAGGGAAAATATCCCAGCCTTGTCCCCCAAACCACTTCTCCCAGCAAGCAGAGAGAACTCAAAAACAGGAAAAAAGGGTGAGGTATCAAAAACAGGAAAAAAGGGTATTAGGAAGCCCTAATTTCATCAGGATACAGCCTCTGTTCTGGGGTGCCCTGCTCTGCTGTGGGTGTGCTTGTCTTCCCACAGGAGAGCAAAGCCTGTGGTACTGCCAGAATCTGCAGGCTCAGAACAAAGGCACAGGTTACATTGCAATTTTTATATGTTGAGTTACAAGCAGAAGGAGGCGATGCCCTCCCTCTCCAAGTCGATGATGCTGCCAGCATGAAAAAAATCAGCTCTGCTACTGGCTGTGCTGAACTGAACTTTTATGGGAAAGTAAATCCCCGTGGAGCAGATGAAGGACAGAATTCCCAGGTGCTACAGACCCATACCTGAAAACAAGAGCTGCAGGTGCAGAGCATCCTGTGGTTCCCACCAGCAGAACTGCTCTGCCATTCCCACAGCAGGTCTGCCAGGGGCAGTTCAGTCCCTGAACTGGGGGTCCAACTCCCCCCAGGAAGGTGGATCACACTCTGAGCAGGTACAAGTGGACTCCTGAGCTGTGAAAGGCTGAGTGTCCAGTTGTGGTGGGATGGGGTCCCTATCACAGACAATTGCCTTGTTCTTGAAGAAACAGGGCACCATTCCTGGCTCTAAACAACCAAAATTTAACCTTTGAAGTTTGTTTTTCCACCTTTTTGTGTCTGTATTTTCTTCTGTTAATTGTGTGGCACTCCAGTTATTAATCTTTTCTGGTTTTCAATACCATAAAAGGCTGACTCAGTAGCCTTGCTCAGACCTCAGAAAGCTTCCCTTGGTTAATGACAGTATAGCAGAAAAGAGAGCCGTAAATAACATTCAGCTGGGTGCTAATGCAGAGTTGCTGAAGCTCAGGCCTGCAGCACCTGCTATCAATGGGACAATTTACAAACTCACACATAGTTAAGCTTTGCTGAAACGTATCCTGGATGGGGGTCAATGGAAAGTCTTTTGCTGACTTCACCTAGAGCTGGATTAAGCACTTAACTCTTACACTGTCTCCTCCATATCCTGAATTATTCATTACGGGCCAGACACTGCAATCCATACTCACACTGCGCTTAATCTGTCCTTTAAATTGACTTGCATTAGTCTGAGTCACAGGCACCACAGCCTTTAACAGGCTCACTGAATGCAGCAGAGCTATTCATGAAATGAGGTGATGCTCTGGAGAGGAGGCAGGATCCAGCCCTTAGCAAAGGCAAGGTAAGGACAAAACTGAGAGAAAATTCACCCAGGTGAAGCTACAACAAGATAAAGGAATTCAGGTAAATCTCTGTGAAATCAATCATTTAAAGAGGCAGCCTGTTCTGCGGTATTACCGCAGGAGACTGAGCTCTAGAAACTAATATTTCATTGCTCAACTTTATCAGGAGGTCTGAAAACACATTCCCTGGCCCCCGGCACACATTCACAGGTTTTCACTCATGCCTTGTGAGGATTGCTTACCTCTCCAAAGAGAGAGACAGTGAGGTGTGCAGGAAGGAAAAACCAAAGGACATCTGCTCTTCCTGACTGGCACAAAAGCAATAAAAGTGCCCAGCACTGCTGTGGCCGAGGTAAGGAGCACTCACAGAAACTCCCTCCCCTGCCAAGCTCCCAGTAACCAGGCTCCCAGGCCACAGTACTTGCTCTGATCCTGAAATCCCCTCCAGCTGTTCAAACCGCAGATAAACTCTCACAGGAGAGCCGATTACCTGTGCCTTTCACCACTAAACCCAAATCTATAGTCTGATACCTTTAAGCAAACAATGGATTAAAAAAATAAGCCAGTCAGGTAAGTAAAGGGAGAAATATTTTGCACTACACTGAGAAATATAATGGGATTTGATTTTTTAGAATTAACTCATCTGTTTCAGTTCTCATTTATGTTAGTGCTTGATAAGATTAGAGGATTAAACCAATTGTATGCTAAATATTCCGTGCTGAAGAGAGTCTTGCCAGGATTTACTGCGTGTTGGTGTGCACAGAGACCACAGCAGCATTACCCAGAGACCCTGGGACTCACAGAAGGACCCGTTCAAACTTCAGAAATAAAAATCACAGCTTATCCAGATTTTCAGTATGCACCAGGGTATGAAGTTCTATCCTGCTCTAGCTTCACTCAAGCTTATTTATTAAGTACTCATACCCAACAGGCAAGTCTTTGTATAAGCAGCACTTATCACAGAGCACTGGCATCACGAGAGGATTACAGATGTGCTGTGGCTTTTTTTGGATGCAAAATGTTAACACGGTGTGCAATCCCTCTCCCTGTGCCAAAAAGAAATGCACCATCCTACCACTCTCATGTGATTTGATTACATACCCACACACATCACAGCCACCCCATAAACTCCTGCAAAATACAGATTGTTACAACACTTCATTTGCAGTTGAGAAATGACAGATACAGAAAGGGTCAGAGTTTTCCTGTAACTTAACTACTTCTTCTGTTGGTGTGACAAAGGCATTTGTGATGTTTAATTCATTAATGCTTAAAAAGTACAAGATCTTGGGAGGCACAGCCAAGGACACACTAGGTATTGAGAGAATTTTTAGCACTTAGCAAACACATTTCCCCCAAACATTTAAAAACTAACAGCAATTTCACCAGTGTGAAATCCCTCATTTATGTGTCCCCAAATTACACAGAGCCAGTCAGATATTGCCATCTTGACTCCCTGTAAGTGCTCAATTCTATGGTAAAAAGATTATGTACAACAAGGGTGTTTGTCAATATAGCTAAAAACACTACAGACAGTGAGAGAAATCTGGACAGAGCATCAGTGACTTCAACTTGTGGTTGGGATTTTTTCTACCCTGAGGATGAATTTTCCCTGTACATTGCAGAGACTGAATCACAGTTGCCAGCACCGTGGGCAATTGGAGTTTGGGTGATCGCTGATGCTTGTCCCCAGATGCCAGTCCAGTTCTCACATGTTACACACTGGTCTGGGCCATTGGTCCCTCAGCTTTCCCCTTGAGCCTCTAGGTGAAACACAAACGCTGATAGGTGGTTTCTCCTTGAATCATTTCCCTATTAGACAAGCATTCTCTCTCTGTGGAGGAGTATCTTCCCCATGGGAATACTGCAGGTACTCACAGGGGCAGCAGGAAGAAAGGAAGAATTGATCTGTTATCATATGAAGCATTTCCATTCCATCTTTGTTGAGTTTTTCACTAGCTCCGTTCTGTTTTATTCCAGGCATAGGGAACCAAGCTCTAAGGCTCCAAGGGGTAAAAAGAATAGCTTGATGAATCTAACCTCTAAAGATGAATCCAGGGTGATAAAAGAAGTGTAGCTATTGAAACATCTCCTTCCAATACAGTTGTTGTGTTGCTAGGTTTCCATCTAGATACACAGTCTAAAAGAGCAATTAAAGGAAGCTGATGCTGAAGCTGATGTGGATTCTATCTTTATCAGCACTTTACAAGGTTACTGGTGAGAGAGAGGGAGAAATATTGTCCCCAAACAAAGTTGTTCTGATGAGAACAGAGAGCTACTTTCAAAAGCTTACAGAAATTTTCATGGGGAAATTGTTCTTAAAAGCCTGAGTTTCTAGGGTAGCAAATTTTATGTGTATCAGGATGTGGCTTTGTGAGCAAAAAGTCTGTGTGTTTATTTGTCATTTGAAGTGCTCTTCCAAAGCACAAGTCCTCACCCCACTTAACTAGTCTGTCTTCCTGCAGCAGAGCAGGGCATGCATCAGCCTTGTTTTAAAGGAACTTATTTGTTTGTGTTTTACATTAAACACTAGCAGACTCTGCACGGCTGTCAAAATACTATTCTAATAATAGCATAAGTGAAGGTTGAGAACCAGCATGCTGCTGTACCTGTGCACAAAACAAAGGTGCAAAGACACAGGAGGCAGCAGCAAGGCAGCTGCAAAGTTCCAGACATGCCTGGGCCACTTCCAGCTTACTCTGTCTGGCCTGGAGTTTTTTAGTTACACTCAGCTCCCAGTCTCTCAAATGCTCTTAAATACTTGAGCAGTAGCAACCAGCCCTGCTCTTTTGGCTTGGTCATCACATCACCAAGAAGAAAACAGAAGAGATCCTTTCCTCCAGAACAGTGGCTGTTGTACTGGCACATCTTTGGAGACCCTGAATGGCGAGAGCCATAAGGACCAAGCTGAGTTGGGACATTGCTAAGCAATGAAATGTCCTCATTAAGTGGTGTGGTGTTTTCAGACAGGAAAAGTCCATTTCTACACAAGCTGGTATAAAACAGGAAGGTTACCTTAAGTGCACTAGTTACATGATTCTCTTAATATCTTTTGGACACACAGCAGACAAGGATCCTGCCTGGCTGGACCTGCTGACACCACTGAGTACGGCCAATACCTCCTCAGGGAGGCCAGCCAAGCCTCCGTGAAGCCAGGGACACAAAGCTCCTCAGTTCTGGCACCCAACTTTTCCCCCAGGAGAACAGCCCTGCTGCAGGCGCAGCTCCATCAGCTCATTACAGAGGCAGCCTCCCGGGAAACGATCTCCCTGTGCATATTCATGAACTATCCACAGCTTCCAGCGAGAGTTGGCTAAACACACAACTGAGGGATTTAGCTGCTGGATTCCCATGGGGAAAGAAAAAAGGGAAAGGGTAGAGAAGGGGGGATTAAAAAAACCAAAAAAACCAAAAACCAGAAAACCCAGAAAGAAATAAAAAAGGCACGATTGCAAGCAGTGTTGTCTCTAAGCATTGCGGGACCCGGGAGCCCGACCGACACCTCGGGCCACCCCCGGGGCACAGCCGAGTGCTGAGGAGATGGAATCACGGCAGACGGGTGTGCTTAGAGACTCCCAAGCCCCGCAGAGCCCCGGGGCCGCGGAGCGCATCACTCACCGGGGCCGCGGAGCGCATCACTCACCGGGGCCGCGGAGCGCATCACTCACCGGGGCCGCGCCGGGCGGCAGCAGCAGCGGGCTCGCAGCGATGCCGGGCAGCTCCGGCTCCCGTGGTACCGGTGCTCACCGCAGCGACAGCGGCGGTTCCGGTCCCGCAGCCCTGACCCGGCCCCGCCGAGCACCGTGGGCGGAAGGGCGGGCGGGCGAGCGGCGGAGCCCGGCGCTGTGCCGGGGAGCGGAGCTGAGCGGTGCGGAGCGGTGCGGGGAGCAGAGCGGTGCGGAATGGTGCGGTGCAGAGTGGTGCGGTGCGGTGCGGAATGGTGCGGGGCAGAGCGAAATGGTGCGGGGCAGAGCAGAGCGGTGGGAGCACAGCAGAGCGGTGCGGAGCGGAACGATGCGGTGCAGAGCGGAATGGTGCGGTGCGGAGCTGAGCGGTAGGAGCAGAGCGGAGCAGAGCAGAGCGGTGCGGAGCCGAGTCGTGCGGTGCGGAGCGGAATGATGCGGATCAGAGCGGAGCGGTGCGGAGCGGAATGATGCGGATCAGAGCGGAGCGGAATGATGCGGATCAGAGCGGAGCGGTGCGGAAGGAGCCGAGTCGTGGGTGCGGAGCTCCGGGGCTGCCGCCGCCCCGCCGGGCTGCGGGCGGCGCTGTGGCCGCGCTATGAACCGCCGATATAAACCACGGCTATAAAGTGTAGATATAAACCACGGATATAAAGCACGGATATGAACCGTGCCCCGTGCGCGGCCCCCGCCCCATCGGCCCCCCTGCGGTGGCGCCGGGCAGCAGCCCCGGTGGGAAGGCAGCGGCACCGCAGGGCTCGGTACCGCCGGGAATACCCGATACTGCCCGGAGGGCTCGGTACCGCCAGGAGGGCTCGGTACCGCCGGGAATACCCGATACTGCCCGGAGGGCTCGGTACCGCCGGGAGGGCTCGGTACCGCCGGGAATACCCGGTACCGCCGGGAGGGCTCGGTACCGCCGGGAGGGCTCGGTACCGCCGGGAGGGCTCGGTACCGCCGGGAATACCCGGTACCGCCAGGAGGGCTCGGTACCGCCGGGAGGGCTCGGTACCGCCGGGAATACCCGGTACCGCCGGGAGGGCTCGGTACCGCCAGGAGCACCCGGTACCGCCAGGAGCACCCGGTACGGCCAGGAGGGCTCGGTACCGCCGAAGCGGCGCTGAGGAGCGGCCCCTGGGGACACCCGCCCCGCACAGCTCCGCAGGGCGAGGGCAGGTAACGGAGCGAGCACCTGCGGGTGTCCCCTCCGGGGTGCGGGACCATGCGGGACTGCCCAGTGCCCGTGTCCCCTCCGGGATGCGGGACCATGCGGGACTGCCCAGTGCCCGTGTCCCCTCCGGGATGCGGGACCATGCGGGACTGCCCAGTGCCCGTGTCCCCTCCGGGATTCGGGACCATGCGGGACTGCCCAGTGCCCGTGTCCCCTCCGGGATGCGGGACCATGCGGGACTGCCCTGCCCGCCCGCAGAGGGAGCCTTTGGTTTGCACAGGGGTTCTGCTGCTCCGTGTGACAGATTGCAGACTGGGGATGGGGTCTGGCTCTGTCGGGTGGGCACTGCCACCACCCCGAGACCTGGCGCGTCTTGGGAAGGAAAGTACCGAGAACTTTTGCAGACCTGCTCGGTGCTGCAGGTCCAGCTCGTCTTAGAGCCAGGGCTTTGGGAAGGACTCATCATGAGGACTCCCTGATGCACTCACTGCTAAATAAATGCTCTATACAGGAGATAGCTATATGCGTCAAGTGGCAGAAATATGCGGCAACAATCCCTGAATTAAGTAGAAGTCATTAAATGGGAGGCAGCAATTATCAATTAAGGTGCTAGAGAAAATCGTTTATACATTCATACTTGCTTCTCATGGGACAAGGCATTCTGCACAGCTGGTCATCTAGCTTGCCCTGTCCTTGCCTTGGCTTTCAGGAGATGGAGTCCCATGTTTGATAAAGACATCCTCGATGGTCTCTAATTACTGTGCTGGATACAGTGGTTTTGCATATGTTTATTTTGTGCTCTTCTGGCTTTGGAGGCAGAGAAAAAGAACAATAGTCCCCCCGTCCTTGGCCTGTGTACTGGACTGACCTGTTACTGTAATGTGGACTCCTACAAGAGCAGGACTATGTTAGTAAATTGCTGGACAACTACCCAGTGGTAATGGCTCTTAATCAGGCTACATTACCTCTGTAATGTAGCCTAAACTTGTTTTGTCCTATATTCTCACTTACTTGAGTGTTGATGATGCTTAGGAAAAATATCTATTTTCAGACAGATTTGTCAAGTCAGTAAGAAACAGAAAGCAGTGCAATAAAACAAGCCCATCACCTGAGTCTGGCTCCAAGCAGGCTGTGTTAAAAGCTCTTTCTGATGCATCACCCGAAGCGAACAGGAAGTGAAGCAGACAAAGCCAGATCATCATCTTCCTTGTGGGGCTCCAAGGAATGCAAATTTAATGAGGCTTCTGAAGTAAAAATGCATTCCACCAGCTTTGTACACTTCTGCCAGTGATAAAGGTGTCTGCAGAGAAGGTGACCACAATTTTATTGAGAACTGCAAGTGTACAGTAAAGGGAAAAATTGCTTTTCCTAACTTTGCTGATGTTGCAAGTGCAGCCCACGCTGATGTGAAGGACAGTGCTCAATCAATCACTGAGCAGAGCCCAGCAGACTGCAGGAGTTTCTGAGCAGACTGAGAGCTTCTGAGCACTCAGACAGTCACACAGCCCTCCTCAGCAGTGTTCTGACAGCTCCAGGTGCACACAGACACACACCCCAACCCTCCTCAGCAGTGTTCCTGACCCTGACAGCTCCAGGTGCACACAGATGTAGCAGTGTACAACTGGATGGTGAGTGCTGCTACCTCTCCTAGCATCTTCTGAGAAAGCCTCTGGGATAGGCACAGACACTCACTGAATTCAAACCACAGATAAGTCAGCAAAGAAAGACGGGAAGATTCTTTTGTATAGAGTTTCAGCAAGGTTTATTGCCAAACCACGCTGAAGGAGTCCAGGGACAAAAGACAAAAAAGACAAAAATCACTGCAGTGTCTCGGGTTAAGTGTGGGGCCAGGGGGCCAATGGTCTGAGGGCATGGGGGTGGTTCAAGGGCAGGGCAAAGGACAGTGACCTATAGGGAATAGGGATAGATTAACATAGTGCTGCAGGGGACCAGGAGAGAAGCCTTTTTGTCTCATTTCAGATAGTGAGGCATTCTCGAAGACTGTGCCAGATTTTTCCAGGGCATCCTCACAGAGGTTCCCATGATAGGCTCAAGGGCCTCCTCAGACAGACACCCCCCCTGAGCTGGCCCCGTGTGATGCACACAGGAGGGAACAGCCACAGAGTGCTGCTGGCACAACTGTGCAAAGACAAACCCTTCCCATCTCCTCTCTGCACAAATCAACCTGATCATTTCACTGTTTAAAACTTGTAATGGTTTCCCAAGAACATAAAACCATGGTGCCTTCCTTCACATGCACCCCACAGAGTTATGCTAGCCCTTAGCTGAACTGGAGTTTTCTCTTTTTGTGCTGGCACCTACAATATGACCATGAAGAATATGCCTTTCCATGTCAATATAGAGCTGCCACATTGAACATTAAGTATCACTACATGAACACCTTGCACAGCACTCAAAAAGCCCCATAATGGAATACTCACCTGGATGGAAGTGGCTGACAATCTTGTGCTATGGCAACTTCTATGATTTCAATCTCTTCTAATTCTGCATTGGAAAGAAATAAAGCATTTCAAATATTTGGGGGTGAGAGGGCCAATATAGTGCCCAGGAGAAATCTTCATACTTGGTTTAACATTGCCTTCCATGTACCTCTGTGTTCATAGAACATCAGCTTCTAACTGCTATCACTCTCCTCCCTCAGGTCTCATAGAAGTGTTCAATCAAACATGGCATGTGCTGCCAAAATGAGGACATAGGTCATTACTTGTTTAAATCAGCAATACTGACAGTGCTTTACTCAGACACAAGTTGAAACTGTCTGTGTGAGCAGCACATGAACACAAACTGTGTCCAGCTGTACCTGCATTACTTGCACATAACTCTACACAAAGGTGTCAGTGCCTTATTGCAGACTCCACTACCAATGCAAATGCAGCTACAAAGAATTTGCATTATCTGTGGCTCTCATTAGTGGCACACTGTGGTCAGGTAGAAACACACACCACACCAGGGGACATCAGCACTGTACTTACATTGCACTTGTGGGCAGCAGCTGCAAATCCACAAACACCTGTCCACAGAGGCACAGTCACAGGCAGGCAGGGAAGAGTTTGCTACTGCCCCAAAACCACTCATGGCTAAAGGATGCCTTTTGGAGTTGGGACACTGAAGGAAAACCCTTCCCCTTTATTCATGTCTCACAGCCTCAGCACAGGCACCTTCCACACCAAGATCAGGAACCACTGGCCACTCCACTTGCTTATATTTAAGGCCCCTCTCTGAAATTCTGACTGCTCATCAATGCAGAATAAAATTTCTTTGTGTTGTGTGTTTTTGTAAACCTCAGCCCTGTCCTGACCAAGCAAAATATCTTCTAGTTACCACTGATTCAGGCCACTGAATTCTAATTGCCAATCTATTCTTTCTTACTCAGGCAACACTAGTACTCAAAGATTCTGTTAAACATTTCCTAGATGCAGAAACAATTGCTTCCCCAAAGAGCAGAGGTGAAAGCACAGCCAGCCAGCCCCCTTCTTTTATTGGATAACATTTCTCATATATTTCATGAGAGCCAGGTGGCACCATCTGAACAGCAGTGAGCTCAGGAGCCTCCAGCCACAGCAGGAGAAGGGAAGGATGTCCCAGCCCTGCAAGCAGCTACAGCCCATGCTGCTGTGGGCATGCATGACAGCAGGGCTCTTTTGCATAAATTCACATGTGGAAACCTAAATCACCACTGCTGACAGGTAAAACACTACAATTTTGAGGGCAGGAAGAGTATCCCCAGTCCTGAAGCTTGCTAGGAAATTCTGCAGATTGTCATAGAGAAAGAAAGAGAGGTTGAGACAGAGTGTGTCCTAAACCCCTGCTGTGTGTGCAGCTTTTTCTGTGCAATTAAGAGAAGCTAATGGTTTTATGGATGCTATTTGCTGAAAAGGCCTTCAGTGCACTATTTAATGGAGTTTCACCAGCATTCCCCAAAGGCTTCCAGTCTGCATTAGTATCCCACAGCTCACACCCTAGCCAGACAAGCCTTCTCACCCTGATGCCTCTACTCTGTGTCTGTGAGTGTGGGGGTATCAGGAGTATCACAGGAGTGCCTCCTGTGCTCTCCTTCCTACTGGAGTCTTGAAGCCCCAGGATGTAATGAATATTCACAACACAAACATTAGCAATACGTATTGTGCTATTAGGACAAAAATATATTTCAGGCAAAAAAACTGGGAGAGAAAAACTGAGAGATAATCTTTACTCCTGAACTCCCAGAGCTACTGAATAGCATTTTCCTGAGCTGTACTGGTGGTGTTTAAAATGCAAATCAGTCCTGGGTTTCTGAGAGACTTTGTAAAAAAAACCCAAAAAACAGACCCATGCAACAAAGCTTTATTGTATTGTAACGACTGTGAGATTTGCAGAGCTGCCTCTATGCCAGTGGTGCACAGTGGATGCAGGCAGGGATTTGGGAAGCTCTTGTCCCCAGCTGCCTTCTACCACTGACTCATTGTGTGTGACCTTGAACAGGACATCCTTTCCTCTGTGGCAGCGTGGCCATCAGAGGACACAGGGGAAGGGGGAGAGATGAGGCCATTTCTGTACCTCCTGGTGAGGTTTTCCACTACAGACCACTCTGAGGCAGAAGACAGCAGAACTAATCCTGCAGCTCTTTTCCTGCAGGGCTCAGCAGGGTAGTGTCACCCTGTTCCTGATGGTCTTCCTGAGGCAGATAGTGCTCAACCTTTCCTACTTTTTTTACTATCTCTATTCCATAGTTTATCTTTGGCCTTGTATCTCCCTTGTGTCTTTTACAGAGCTGGTCCCCTCCTGGAGTCTCAGCATCTGTAGAAACCCCTCTGCAATCAATTGTTCAGCTGTTCTTACTCACATCCACCTGTAGAGCACCTAATTCCATTTTGTTCTGCCCTTCAGTCAAAGAGCTGTCCCTAAACAGACTTTAGCAAACAGATCATGGTAGAGTTGAACATAGAAAGGGAGGTATAGTAAGTGAAGTTTTGATATAGATAGATTTCCTTCAAACTATTGATGGTATAAACATAAAGAATAACCATCTACAGAGGGGGTACAGTCTGAAGCACATCACAGTCTGCTGGACACGTCTGTTCCTCTATTCCTGGACCTCCAGGATCCACTCTGGGATCTTGAATAAATCACTCTGGTTATTTCCACCTTGGCTTTCCTCCAGCCTTCTCCTTCCTTCTGTACAGCTGGGTGGTGGGAGGCATTTGAGGTGCCATTTATTTGTTCACTGTTGCCTCTTCTTATCATCTGCCTTCACCACACTCAGCCCCCAGAGTTAACGAGGTCAGAAGGATTAGGGTGATTTCTAAACTTGACCCTTCGAGGCTGGACTGTGCCACCCAGAGCCTGCACATCCCTCCTTCCACATCCAGTCACACTTGCTCCCAAGTATTGCACTGAAGGCAGGCTGCTGAATCTGGCATTTGGAGACTAAGTTCACTCCACAAGGTCACATCGAGGAGACCAAAAATCACAGTCAGCCAGCACTACCCTTCACTTACTGCTCACCAGAGAGGGCACTGCCTGGCAAAGCAAGGAGAGCCATATTCCATACTGCCCCTGAGCCCCCACCAGCACCATGGAGACAGAGCTGCTAGCTGAGCTCCTTGACTATTGGGGTCCAGGGTGGTCCCTGACAATCCTTTTTAGGGTTCACAGATATTCAGGGTATAAGTGGCAAAATAAAAGAAGAACAGTGTGACGAGCACGGCTTAGCAACATAAAACATTTTAATAATAATGAAAGTAAATGTGGGACGAGGCCCAAAAATCCAATACACCAACCAAGGGGACAAAGCCTCTTTAGGAGCTGGTGGTCAAAGACGAGGGTGAAGGGAGGTTCAGGGTTTAAACACGGGGTAGGAGAGGAGGTGGAGCTGAGGTGGGGTCCAGTGGGTATAGGGGAAGGTGGTGCAGAGGTGGGATGAGGGAAAGCAGGGTCCAGTGGGGTAGGTGGGGTAGAACATTGCACAAACAATGGGGAATACGAGGAGGGGAGAACATTCTGGATATGGGAGTGGTGCTAATTGACTAGTAAATTAGATATTAACATGGGCAGTTTCTCTGGGGCCACCACAACTGAACAAATGCTTCCCACAGTCCAGGGCTGGGATACAGCTCTTCTTCAGTGATGGTTGTCTGGCTTGGAATACTGGTCAGGCTGACTCCCACACCTGATTGTATTTTTGTGAGCAGAAATGCCCCAGCAGCTGCTGATCCTCGTGTAGCAGAAGGTTCAGGTCCCCTCAGCTGCTGTGTGTCACAGGTACAAATCACTCAGGGTCTTCTGATGCATTTCAGAAATTATTTCTCTGCTGAATGCAAGATCCCAAAGGGGGAACACATCTTGAAGCAGTCACACTGAGGAAAAGTGTGTGACTTTTCTGGGCACTCCAATAATAAAACCCCAAAAACTTCGAACCCAGAAGCCAAAAGGTAGGTTTTCAAATTAATATTTAAACCTCTAAGCATCAAAACTGAAGCTCCCATTATATGTAACGTAATTCGTGAGTACTCAAGGCTTTTAAAACTTGGTCATTTATTTCCAGATATGTAAATATTCCTATTTACATAAAAACTTCTCAGAAAATGTTCTACATTACCAGCAGAACATTTCAGCTCTTCACTGGAAACACAAATCTTTAAGAAGCACTGACTGGAACAAAAATATATTAGTTTAGGCTGTTTAGTTTAGACTGAAATATTTAGAGTTTAGATATTCGTCTTTGAAGCAATTAAAATGTACTTAAGCAAAGCATCATTTTTGACTCCTTCTCCACCAGATATGCAGTATGGACAATCAGATTTTTCATATTAGTAGCAGCAGTAAAAAAGTGATTCTGAAAATCAGGTGGGAGAAAGGCCTGCTCCAGGAAGGCAGAACAGAATAAGGAAAATAAGGAGGAGGACAGGAACTCAAACCAACCTATTTACACACTGAAGTGCAAGTGCATACCCACTACCACTTTGGAAATGTTATTAATCTCTTCAAGTGTTGCAGAACCGAACAAGGAGAGCTTGCAGAAGTGATTCAAGGTCAGAAAATTATCAGAAAGCAAACAATTTCTATAAAACAAAAAAAAAAAAAAATGGAGACAAGTGTCCCCTGAGAGATGAGGCTGAAGAAATATCTTTTGCAGTTGCTTTAGGTGGTGTGCCCTTATTTACCAACACATTATTTGAATGTTATTAGAATAATTAGAGTGTTATTAAAATAAAGGTAGAGTGAGAACTATGAGCAGGGAAGCAGAAAGACATTACACAGTACATAAAGCCAGAGTGGCAGATTGGTAAAATATTCTTAGGTAAGTAACAGTCTGAAAGATAGGAAGATGTAGAGAGAGATTTAGAGCTGAACTTAATACTTCTGTGATTTATTTGCATTAAGCTCAAGCAGTGTGTGTGGCTTGGGTTTTACTTGTTTGTTTTGTTTCCCTGACTGGCTCAGGTGCTGGCAGAGAATTGTTTTGCTGAAGTGTAGTCCATGGGATGCTGTGGAAATTCATTGTCCCTGGGGAAAAAATGAGGACCATTTGACAAAAAACTGGAAAACTTCTTCAAGTTCTGAAACTCCAAAGAAAAAGAGTTACATGGGAAGTGGTCTGGCCTCTTCCCTGTAGTGAAAGTCCAGCTTTGTCTCCTCAGAGTCATAAGGTCAGAAATTACCAGCAGCCTCCCTGCTGTGCTTCACATGAGGACATTGTGCAAATTATGGAAATTTTGTTCATCCAGCCATCCTGCAGCAGATGGCAAAGCAGTGAGAATGGCCAGAGCTGGTGGGTGGCATGGATGTGTTTAAAACAGCCCTGAGATCAAAGTTCCACCAGTGCCCATCAGCAGTCTGCTACATTTATAATTATTTCCTATATTTCCCTGCAGTTATGTTTTAGAATTGCTGTTATTTAGATGTCTGTAAGAATCCAGTGTAGCTCACATGACCCTGACTCAAAGTAGAGCATCCAAGATCCCTTCCAGGATCCCCCTGGATCCCCCTGTAATCCAAGCCCAGGCACCAGGCTCTGGGACACTGAAGCCCTTGCAGCCAAGTATTGCAGAACCTCTTCTGCCATGATCAAGCTGCCAAAAGAACGGGAAGGAAAGTGAAAAAGCAGGGAAATATGTGGGTATAGGAAGGAGAATACTCAGAAGAGAAAAAGTGTTAAGGAGACAGGTGAGAGAATTAAAAATAGTACAACAGAAGTTTTAGAAAACCAGTTCTACAGCATAGGACTGGTACCTATAATCTCTGCCACAGAACTTCTGTGAGATGGATAGAAAAGTTGCAGAGAAGGAACTTCCTTACACTTAGTGTTAAACACCAGGAAAGGTATTAATAGAAAGAAAAAAGGAGAAAGTTAAAATAGGAATAGGAGACAGCTCCTGAAGCTGTGCAGTTACAACCCCTGCAAGCCCAAGTACCTGAATGCTGGAGGAAGGGGGAGAGGCAGCTAATGGAGGAGCTTATTGGAACGCCATAAAAATATCAGTTGCTTCTAGATGTGATCCATGCTGCCTTCAAAATCTCAGCTTGGAGCACCATCCATTTTTTGGGTGCTCAGGTACCAGGGAGCTGCACTCTCTCAAGTGCTGCTGGTTTGTGATGGATGCTGCTGTGATAAGTGCATTAAACCCAGCAAAAATGAGCCTTAGAAGGCTCTGAAAACCAGGCTCCATCACTTTTCAGAATACTTTTTTATAAGTATTGACCAGTGTGGCTCGAGACAGATGCCAGCATTCGCAGAGCATGCAGAGCACGGCTGGTGGCAGCACAAGCCCTCCCCCAAATTCTGTCAGGGCCCTGCAACACAGAGCAAACTGGGCAGCTGCCACATCCCCTCCTTGAAATTACTGGTGTTTCCTCTCGAGGACGCTTGTGCTTAGTGGCAGGTTATCATGAAAGCCTCAAGTGGACTTCAGGAAGTCACATCCACCATCACCAGTCATCCAGTTTGCAGGATATATGTGTGAATGGGACACAATGGGTCAAATTATGGGTTTGACTTATGGGATTCATGTTACCACAAAGAAAAGTCCACATGTGAGCTGGGATAAAGATGTGGTTTGTTAGGCTTTGCTAAACCCGCAGGGTCATTACCCAGCTCCTGTTTCCAGGGAGGAGCAGGGGGGTGAGAGCTCTCCCTGATGTGACTGCAGATCTCAGCCAAAGGCTGACAGACTGTCACTGTCTCCTGCTGTGCCTCTCATTTTGCTGCCATTTGAGCCAACAGCAGTGCCAGCCCAGTTGTGACCTCCTCTGCCCCTAAGCCTGCATCCCCCAAGGCTCCCTATCTCCAAGCAGCTTTTGCAGAGACTCTCACTCTCTGCTCCTGTAAAGAGCTGCCCAGCTCCATATGGAATTAGTACAATATGAGTTATTAATTGTCTACAACAATTAGCCAGGACACCTGGGCCTTCTGGCAGCTGGGTTACTGTGTGGGAGCCAATCACAGTCTCATTTTCATGCCATGTCATCCACAAGCCATAAAAGCTGCTTCTCCAGCTCTGTCCATTTCCTTTACTCTGATGCACATCCAGTCCACTCTGAGACAGGGAGCAGTAGTTTCCCTTCTTTTCACGATTCCCAGAAATCAAATATTTGCAGTGTCTGTAACTGATGTGATGGATATGCAGAACTAGCACATTTGACAGAGAAGAACAGAAAAGGCTTTCCCAAAGCTCTCTCATGCCTTAAAAGAGAAGGTGCAGAGATCTTGCTGGACTTTTTCCCTTGCTCAGTCAACAGACCCCATCATCCAGACGAGCTGAATGAGAAATATTTCTCATGGTGTGCAACCCCCCCAAATCCATCTGAGACCTCTCATGGTGCAGATCAGTCACTGTAGTGGCAGTGAATCTGATGGATTTAGAGCAGTTTATCCACACTGGGGACTCTGACAGTGCCGGGGCTGCACCAGGTATGTCACAATGCCCATGTGTGCAGTGATTCCCCGAGGTTACATCTACCAATATCCATGTGCTGTGCCCCTAGGAAAACAGCAGCCCTGTGAATACCTCACTGAAACCATGCTGGGCCCCAAGGGGAGCTGGAGCTGGTGCTGGGATGGGTGCAGGGAGCTCCATGGAGTGCTCTGAGTGCCTTCAGCACAGCAGGCTCCAAGCCCAGCCAGCAGGGACATGCCTCTCTCAGGAATCCACCAGAGTTAAAATCTGTCCCACAGCAGCCATCCGGAGTCTGAAATGTTACATCTATAACTCACTCTCCACATTTATTGTCCTGAAGGCTGTTAAGACTTTTGTGAACTCTGGAATGCAAAACAATGTTAGAAATTCACATTATTCATCTGACACACTAGAATGGCTCCTCCTCAGCCTGAGGAAATAAATCCCTCTTCTGTGTTCAGGAAACAAAGGTATTTCTGTCACACAGGAGACCATCTGAAGCTTTTGAAAAAATCAGTTTTTAATATTTGCTAATCTTTGCTATTTGTTTTTGTACCTCAGTCAGGACCCTACACAAACAATTTTGTGGAGGGGCCTAATTGATTTTGCCTTCCCAGTCCTTTTTAATCATCATCTTTGCAGGCTGGTAAGAGGCTGGTCACAATTTTCATTAGTGATTTGTGATTTGGGTTGCTCCACTTCTGTTATGGACACCACCTCAGTAAAAATCAATAACAAATTAAATCACAGTAGGCAGTGTGACCAGGGAAGAGTGGCCTTTTGCTGTGAGAGGGAAAAGGCTTGTATTTTTTAAAATTAGAGAAAAATTGAAAAGAGATAACTTGGTGGCTTCATCAGAAGTATCCATGCTGGAAAGGTCCTGGGTAAACACAGACTGTACTTTAGATCCTACATCATATTAACTCATGACTAGGAAGTAATATTGGCCACTGCTGGGAAGTGTTTCCCTGTGTACTACACAGCCCCATCACTCCTGATTTACTCCATATAACACCATTAACTTGAAGAAGGTTCCTTCTGACTTAATACCAGTATGAGACCAAAACCAGATTCCTCACTTTTCAGAGACACTGAAAAAGAGAGTGTAATGCAGTCTTCTCCTCGAGCCTCCCACAAACATTTTCCAATTCTCCTGAGTTCCTGTGAGGAATGAACCTTTCTGCTTTGAATTCACAAACCTGTGAGCTCTCCCAGGACAGTGGGACAGACATCATAAACACCATAAATAGATTTTAGGTCTCCCCTACGTGCTTTTCAGTGTCTGTTTTGTTTCTCTACATCACCACAACTCCAGCAGTGTGACTGGAATTGCCCACTCTAAGTCCTAGACTTGCCAATCTCAGTATCTCAAGTTATTGCCTGGTTTTACACTAAGATTCCTGGCATGTATCTGGCAATTGCAAACATGTTCTCTCTGAACAACTTCATTTAACATCTCAGTTGTCTGTTGCTTTCTTTTTTCCCTTTTTTCTGCTTCCTGGTTTATATTTTTTTCTTCATAGTGGGGATTTTGCCCATGAGATGAACATTATGGAAGGGAGAATAAACAGAACAGTATTTGATTTTATGCTTTCTATTCAGAAGTTTCTCTTTCTTCTCCCTTTATATCAATATTGCCATGTTGATCCATAAGCAAAATAAAGTATATAAATATACTCCTTTTTTCATTTTGAATCATAAAACTTGAAGTTATAGTTCCCACAGCAACAGTAACTCAAGGTTAATGTGCACATACATTAGAGGCAGGGAAATTAACACCAACACAGCAATAGAATATGTGTGAGGGAATTATGCTACTGGTTGAAATCCCATAGATGTGAAACATTTCATGTCTGCTTGTGACAAGATGTCATCAAACAAAAGCAGCTGTCTCAAAGACCTCAACCTTTATGGACATAAATGGAATTCAGCCTTGCAATATGCAGAATCACCTTTCTGAGGTGGTGTTAATTTTATTGTCAACTCCACTGGCTTTAAAGATGCCAAGGCCTTCAGGAGCTCAAGAGAATGCACTGAGCACACGTGTGTGAGCTTCTCTGCTGTGCAGAGCACTTGGGGTGACCCAGAAAACCCCACAGAGAAGGGTCTGACACGGCCCCCAGACCAGGGCATGCACCATGTGCCAGACCACAAAGCTGGAGCAATCATTAGAGGACCTCCTGCATCCATCCACTCAATGTGCCATCCATCCTGCCTCTTCCTGGCCTGAATTCACTCCTCCTCCAGCTGCTCTCTGGGAGAGACGGTTCTGAAACACAGGAGAGGATTAGAGGGATTGGATTAGAAAGGATTGGAGCCCACAGGGATACAGATGAAAGGCTGCAAGTGTTCACAGGCAAGAGGTCTCAGCCCCTCCAGTTCTGTACTGGCTGCCAGTCACTGCAGGGAAGTGTTTTTAACACAAACTGCATCCCAAGGGACTTTGGCTAAGTTATTCTAATTATTTGCACAAAAAGATGAAAGAGCAACGTGTTAGCATTTCATAAAGGCTTCAGCAAGTCTACCAGGTGCTGGTGCTCCTTTGTGAGGCCTGAGAGCCGAGAACTAATTAGTCTCAAATTATAGCCCTGACAAAGACACAGCAAGGAAGCAGAAAGACATTCACATGCCAAACCACTACAATGCACTTTCAAATGGCAAATCAAATAGGCATCACCACTTCAGAGGGCCAAGGGTGCCTCCAGCAACCCTTGGTGTTTACCTTAAACAGCAAAGAGAAAGGCAGGGGAGAGAAAAAGAGAAACATCAGAAGGGCTGGCAGACCTGTCTCTCCTGAATCCCCTCCATGCTGTTCCCATAGGAAAGGGGTTTCCCTTTAATTTAGACCTTTGGGATCTGCACAATTGCTTTCAGCACCATTTGCTGTCATTTTTCATTGGATTTACTTTTAAACAAGCTTCACAGTCAGCTCTTTCAAATAAACATGAAGGCAGTAACTCATGAGAATACAGCTGGAGTTTGAAGAAATGCTGTTTGTTGTATTCCATGGTGCAGGAAGTTGTGTGCAATCCTACAATTAAAGGCTCATCACAGTCCAGCCCAGAAGGGTTAACATAACTTTTCCTTTCACGTTTCTTGCCTGTGCAAGGTAGTGCTGGGTACTCCTTTCACTCCTGCACTGCCTTTCTTAAATGTCTCACCAGTGTTGCAAAGAGAAGACTCATCCAAACCTTCAAAACGAAATAACTCTAGCAATAACCTGCTGCAGGGCAGAGAGGTATCTGTGCCTCTTTATCAGCCACTTAGGGACATGCACAGAGACAATGCCAGTCTAGGGAATGCCTGAGAGGAGACACAGGCATTAGTCAAAGGAATTTCACCCTGAGAGTGTTCTGGAAACAGCCCTCAACATTCTACTTGCATGTCTTCATATGGTGAATGCTGTGTAGTGTACACAGTTGATGTTTCCCACCGAAGAACATATCATTGTCTTCTTCTAGTGGAACCACCCTGGACTAGGCAAACCATCACCCTGTTACATCCTGGTATTCCCACAGCTCATCTCAGACCCCCTCGTGCAAACATCCAAACCAACTCTGCTTGGGTTGGAGTGCTCCTCGCTTGGTAGTGACATGCATGATGCCACCTTCAGCTCACAGAGTGCTAAAGCTTATAGAGCATTAGGCCTCAAAAAGAACACAATGAACCCTTAGTCCATTAATTCCATTCTGGAAAAAGGCATTTCATGAGGGAGATCAGAAGCTGTGTCAGAACTCTGCCCAGTTTCAGCCTGGGGAATCCCAGAGAAATCCCTGGGGAGCCCCCAGCTGTCCTGGGGAAGCAGAGTTGAAATCAGGAATCAGCCAAACATCCAAATATTCTCCTGCACACCAACTGCTGTTTTCCTTTTCTCACACCTGTGATTCATTAATGATCTGTTGGTCACATCTGGACCATTCTCTGCTAAGAGGAAGTTTTAAGTGCCAGGTATCATGTTAATAACACCCAGGACTCTGCTTACCCTCCCAAAGCTGCCTGAGGGATGCACATTCTGTGTTTTTAACTCGGGAGTGATAATATGGTGCTCAATGCAGGCAGATATGTGGTTATGTGGTACAAGTATTCCTGCATTCACCTGCCAGAACTAAAACAGTTACTGAGGGCTGTTGGCACCTCATGATGCAGACACTGGGCAGGAACACCCCAAAAACATCCAAAGAGGTCAGAGACCATTCCTACTCACAAACAAACACCCAAACTGCTTGGGTGCTCTGAACTTCTTGCTGGATGTTTCTCTTTCTATAGATGTCTCCATACCTTTGAATATTTGTACAAAAGCAGAGCCAGTCAGAAATGCTACAGACTTTCTCACTGGAGGGTTGTTATTAAGTTAATAATATATGAATAACCCGTGAGATGGAAGATTGGAACAAGCTCAGCACTTTTCTGGCCCTTCCCTTTGGGATTTAAATGACCCATCTTGGCACAGCTCTGTTCTCCTTCCTGGCCAGCACCTCATCCCTGGGAGAAACAGGTCAAACACAAGTTGCTAAATCCCCTGAACTGGAGTCCCTTGCCCTTAGCCTTTCCCTGATGTAAAGCAAAGCTTCAAAGGCTGAATGCCCTTGTGCCATGAATAATGTTTGTCAAAACAAGAAACAAAGGAGGAAGAGAACAAAGGGAAAGGGAAAGAGAAGAGAAAACAAGAAAGGAAAAGACAAACAGAAGAGTGAAAGGGAGGGATATAGATAGACCCATTAATTTGCTTCTGTTTGCTCTGGGGTTTAAACAACAAGCCTCTGTGTCTCTGGTTTATCTTGGTTCCTCAGCTGTGAAACGTGCTGTGCTCCAGTGTTTTCTGAGCTTTAGAGATTTGCTGGGAAGCTGGGAATGAGGCAAGAGGCTCAGCAAACAGAGATAGCAGAGGCAGCCTCATACATCACACTCAGAGGAAATTCATTCCTTTCAGCACTGCCCATGGGTGAAATTACATTATATTCTGTTTGGATAATTGGATGTCATATACCACCCAACCTGTTGTGGGATGGCATTTCCTTCCATAACCATGCTGTTAGCTGCATCCCAGGACAGAGAGCACAAGGTACAGGTCCCATGAAGTATAAAGGAAAAAGGAAGGACACAGAGGTGCTGGCTCCAAGAAGTCCTCATTCCAAACTAGACCTCTCAGAGTCAGGCTAGAAACAGAGAGGGTGAAAGACAGAGCATATAGAACAAGAATGAGATGAAGAAATGAAAGGGAAAGAAGGAAATCTAAGAGGAAAGAAAAGGAGAAGGAAAAAGTAAAACTGATTAATTTGGGGATTTTTGTTTTCCAGCAAACACAAAGCATTTTCTTCTTAAACTGTGAGGGGCTGCACAGGTCTTTGAGCTGGAAATTCACTGTGAGAACAAGCCTGTCCCACTGGGCAGGGACAGGTCACATAACATCTGCTTGGGAGTCCTCAAGAATACAGCAGTTTTCTTTCATCTCAGTCACTGAGGATCACAGAGGTATTCCAAAACTCCCAGCCATGCCCTGATACATTTTATATTCACCATTTACCTACATTTGATCTAAAACACCCTCAATTTCCCCCTCATTGTGCCCTTTCTTGCATCACCTCACTCTGCTCATTGATGGCTTTTTAATAGCACAGTTAGAGCTGTCACACAAGTCAGAGGACAATTTCATGTGTCATTGTCTCAGTGTATCCTGGGAACTCCATCTGGCTCAAGCAAACTTATTTTATCGAAATAATCTCTCCTCCCTGCTAGTTATTGAACCGTCTTGGCTCAGTGGCCTCACTCAATATCAATTTTTCATGCTTAATAATTAGTGCAAAGAGTGGAGTTTCATTGAATAAGTGTTTAATGTCACACATGAGTAGGAGGCACAAGGATGACCTAACTAGGAATCCAACTTGGGGCCTAAAAAAGATGTTAGCCTTTATTTTTCCACCTGAGGTGAGCTGTTCTCCTCTGCAATGAAGTTCTTCAGAAATCTGTGCTTCTATTAGTTGATTGCAACAATTGCTGCGATTCTCCTCTTGAGAAGAGCTGCCAAGTTTGGAAGGAATTTCCAACCAAGCACAAACAGTCAAATACCCACTTTCACTGCTGCCTTTAAATATCAGTGATGTCTTGGTCCCAAACCACAGGCTCATTTCCCAAAGAGAGCAGAAATCAAAAAAGGACTTGCCACAGTGAGTCTCAGATAAGCTACAGAACAGACCAGGCAGCACAGAGTGATTTGTTTGCCTGGATGTTTGTTTCTATCTACACATGTAGATAAGTGTTGGATCCCAGAGTTTCTGAGCTTTCTGTGCTTTCTGACACAGACCCCCTGGAGAACACTGCTTTTGACCTGAGGCCTTGGAGACAGCTTCTAAATATGAGTGATAGAGTAAAAATCACGGGTGTGTAGTGAAATAGAAGTGTGTGATTTCCCATTGTAAAGGGTTTTTAATTTGAGGTTTTTATAATACAGTAATAGACATGGGACAAGATAGAAGATTTTGGGTGTTGCCTCTTTCTTTGTTCATCTTTCTTCTTCTTCATGGTTTCAGGCAGTAGTTTCTGGCTGGTCAGTCAGTGTCACACTGAGGGTCATGGGAATTTAGTTATTGGGTTAAAAGTATAAATAATAGGTGTTAATTCTCTATTGGACTGTTTACCTTTAAGAGACCTTGTAGCAGCTGGATCTTCCTCCATTTTCCTCACTTCTAGCAGGTAGTTAAATGCTCTGCACTTTCTGATAAGATTTAATAAACAACCAAGCCCAAACACGAGAAAATTCGTTTCCTTTGTGTATTTGTTAATCCTGGCTCTGAGTGAAGACAGAAGAAACTGAGACAAAGCACTAATTAAATGGTGCAAAACTCCCACTGCTGTTGCAGTTAACACCACCTACTCACCCCTTTGTGCACCCAGAGCTGCCAGCCTTTCCAGTCAGGATGTTGGTGGATTTGGTGGATGACTGATAAATTTAATCTCCAAAGACTCTCTGCTAAAACCCCCTTTTAAATGTATGGGAAATGAAATTCAGATTACAAAGTCAAGCCAACAAATATATTTAGGAATGAAGATGAGAGACAGAACCTAATTGTTCTGGGGGTCTTCTAAGTGATTTTTCCATGACATGTTAAATTGAATTCTTCCAGTTCTGGGATTACCATCCCAACCAACTTTCCTTTCTCTGTATATTTAACTGGTTACAAGTGCTCTGCACATTGTTGTGCTCTTTATGTTCACAGTGACTGAGATCTTGTCTTAAAAAATTTCCTACAAAAGTGATTGTTCCCACTTAAAATTCACTAACACATTAATCTATGACATCTTCATATATATCACACACTGCTCTGAGGAGTGATAATAAGAAAATTTGCTCAATTAAATCTACTGTACTCCCTTTCTCTGGTTCCCTTATCCCTCTTCCCACAGAGCCTTCCCCAGAAACTCTTCTTTTAATAGGATTTTGAGGACATTTGATAGCAGCTGTCAGCCCTTTACACCTCACACAGTCCACACTCTGCTCTTCCCCATAAACGTGCACATCGATCTTTCCTCTGCAAGATGTATTTAATTCTCCTGGAACTTCTGAGCAGCCAGAACAAAGAGTGACTAGATGAGAAATGTGTTTCCTGATCACAGTGATATTTTATGTGCAGGAGATTGATTTGCTATGATAGCCACCAACTTCCATAGCTGGCAGAGCCCTGAGCAGCCTCCTGCACCCACCCCAAGGGTGGAAATACAGAGCACTGCTCCTCAGCCTGAAGAATAAAGCAGCAGAAACCCTCGCTCACCTCTGTGCCTGTTCGTTGGGTATGTGGGTGTTTCTGTCAGTAAACTAGAGGAGATCTGGACACTCAGCACTGTCCTCCAGGCCACCAATACTTAATTTTTAATGAAACAACTGTGAGATTTTTTATTTTGACAACTTCTTCTCAGCTCTTGTGCTGTTGCAGCAGCAGGAGGGAAGTAAGGGATAGCAGAACACATCAGGGCTAGCCCAGATTATCAAAGTGAAATTCAGCTTCAGAAGAAGCCCAGGCAGCAGAGACCTCTCTATGAAACAAGAAATCTTGATTATTCAGCTGCTTTAGGGTCCCTGGCCAGAACTTCAGCTAATAGGAGTCTGCATCCTGAACAGGATCATTTCAGAAGACTTTTGTCAGCTGTTTCTTTTCCACTTCCTTTCTGCACTCTGTATTATTCCTGCTGGGATATTTACAGAACAGCAAGATGGTTTCTTCCCTTCGAACCTGGCAGACACAGTGAGTATGCATGCAGGCACTAAAAAGAAAAATCACTTCGATGAATTAGGGACTTTATTTCATTATTTATTTTTGTGGGAGTGAGAAATTTACTGCAAATGTATTGCCCATAGTAATGAAACACAATCACCTATTCTTCTCCATCTCAGATAAGAACAAAGAAGCCTGAAAATCTTTGGGAGGTGAAGGTGAATTAAAATCAGATTCAAAGAAAAAGGAGAAAAAGAGCTTTGAAAGGAGTGGAGGGACTGTGAGCTTATTTTGCTTTTGAGATCTCTATTAAAATCAGACATAATTTCAGAGGCTTCCTGCCCTAGCAGATAATTAATGAAATTAATGTGAGGATTTGCTGCTTAATATTTGCTCATGCTACAAGGGAAAGAAACAGTGCCAAAACCACCTGGAATTTTATGGGCAAATAAATCAGGCAAGAGGAGTGTCTCAATTACTCAGACTACAGAGGGGAAATGTACCTCTCTCTGCAACAGAGGCTTCTCAATAAAGATAAAAATTTTCAAAGCCACCCACTGCCAGTGCCCAGCTTTGCAGTGGTCGAAGTAATGGGAAAGTCTTTAATTAAATCTCTCTGGGGCTGTGGATAACATAATCAGGGTATAGCCAAAAGGCTGACATTTTCAAAGCTGCGAGTGGATTTGGATGCTACAGCTGGGAAGGTGATGATGGCCACCCTAAACAACCTCTCTCCAAATCTTACAGGGGTATGAGAGCCAGAGGAAGGATTGTGGCAATGGATTTTAGGCAGGATTTTCTCAGCCTCTCACTCATGCTGTGACTAGGGGTGTGCAGCTCATGGAGCTCCCACACCCTGCTGAACTCCTGGGCAATTTAGTTCTCTGATGATCAGGTTCATTTCAACTTGTACAAAAGACACAGAGTTTCCAGTTCTGACAGTTTCCAAAACCGAAATTAATAAATCAGTCCAAATTGAGGAGACAGGCAGCCTGGCTTAGAGTCTTGAGCTTGGTTAAGGCAGAATTGGGTGATCAAAATGGTGCTTCCAGTTTTAATGTTCACATCTGTGTGCTTCACTGAGCTATTGGGGGCCAGTAATCACTGAGGCAAAGCTGTGCCATAAATGTGTACCAGCTTTGGCCACCAAGGTAGGCACCCACAAAACTACTGACACCAAGCACTTTGGATCCACAGGATGCTTACAAGTCTCCTTAGCCTTTAAAAAGGATTTTAAAAGGGATACAGTACTATAGGAGGGATGAGTTTAGCCCTTTTTATATTACTGTTAAGCCCCCAGAGTTAGTTTAGAGAGTCAGGCCAGCCTTGAGGTGCTTTGGCACCTGGGAAATGCCAACCCTTCAGCTCCAGGCTGTTTGCACAGTGAGCAACTAAGAAACCTCCTCCTGCCACTGGCCTGACAGAGATTATTGTCCCAGGCAGCTTAGAGCTGGAAATGCCATCAAGTGTAGTTAAACCAACCATCAACAGCATCCGGGGGATCTGGATCCCTCACCCTTTACCATGCCACAGGATTTCCAGCACAGCTGTCACATCTCCTGTGATGCACACAGGCTGTGAGAGGGCAGAAGACAAAACAGGATTCCAGCCTAGTCTCCCATGGCAATCCCCAGGTGTGTGGGGGTGAATGGCATACAGCAACAGCAGGTCATTAAATCTGCACTGACAGGGATAAAATATGGGGTCAGCAGAGAATCCAGAGGTTTTCCAGGGGTCTTGCACTCAGCAAGCAATTGCAGGTTAGTGTGTGATAGATTGAGAGGCCACGTTGAGGAGACAGTTAATAAAAGCAGACTAGAAGAATCAATGTATTCTGACACACCAGTGACAGATTGGAGAGAGGGACAGATTTAATATCCCAGAGTTATCCTTTCCCAGCCTAAGAGCCCTGCAATTGATTGAATAAATTAAAGCATTGCTGTGGATGACACTCAAGTTAAGGTCATATCAGCACTTCCATCTTAACTCCCTGTTTCCTTCCCTCTGAGGTTTCCTTTTTCAAGTCTTTGCACAGAAATCTTACTGCTGAGCTCCAATTTTGCCAAGAAGATCTCAGCTCCCATTCAATTTTGCTACTACAGTTCTCAAGAAGAGGGGAAAAAAGCAAGAAAGGGAGGGAATTACAGGAGGATGAGATAGATCTATCTGGTGTGCTTTTGAAATGAAAGGATAAACAGGCCATGTCAGGCTACTCATAAAACTAGCATGCTTATTCTGTGTCATAGTCAATGTCTCTTTGCAAATAGTGAGCAGAAAAATGGTCTTTGAAAAGAAAAATGTACAGAGAACTGACAAAAAAATATAGCTGCAGGCCAGATTGATCTCTGTGTAGCTTCACTTGCATGCAAAATTCATTCTTTTGTTACTAAAAGCATCTAAGGTAATTGCAGATGAATGCTCTTCCACTTTTATTCTTTAGTATCTGTTGACAAGTGTCTCTCTGAATCATCAATAGGATTTTATGTCACAACAAATCTCACAAAAATGTTCAAATAGAGTCAGGTGTGCTACGACAGAGCTGGGACCTTTGTTGAGCTGATCTGATCATCAATATTCCCAGGAAACCTCACCCACCTACAGAAGTGAATCTTGGAAAATGCTCAGTATTTTCTTTAAAGCACTAGGCACCCTCATCTGAGGGAAAAGAAATAACCTCTCCCCCTTAGAAATGTGCCATGTCTCTTACAAATCAAGCTTAAAAAACATTCTGTATAATTTTCATTTTTATAGGCTGTGTCACTGTTGATACTCCTGCACCAGCCACCATTGGGTCAGTACCATCCCAAATATTGCCAAAAAGCTACCCAGCCATCTGTTGACATGCAGTTAGCAAACAGTGGGCCATGCTCAGAAAGTTTTATATCTCAGATAATAAAGATTGTGCACGTTGCCTCTGCTGTGTGGTTCTTTGCATTGGAGCTTGGTATCACACCCTCCACAACCACACCAGCTCCAGCAACAGCAAAAACAGAATCTTCCTCTCACTTTTTAATTTCATTCCACTCACTATGCATAAAGCTCCACAGCTAAAAAGTATGAGCACTTAGCATAATTCTCATTTTAGCAACTACCCCTCTGACCCCAGCTCTTTGCTTATCTTTTTGGCAGCACTGATAGGGCACCAGGGAGCTGTTCCAACCTTCTCCCTGTGTGAAGAAGCAGATGCTCAACACCTTCATACAACATAACATTTCACCAGACAGCACAACAGGAAAACTCCCCAGTCCTCCCTGATTGACAACAGCCAAAAAGAAAAATGGTTCCTGATAGCTTCATCCCAGGCTGCTTCAGGAGAGATGTGCACATAACAATGCAGTATGTAAATGCTGTTGTCTTTAATGGGAGTCAAATGGCTACAGCTTCAAAGATCTATTTAGAAAATTGTGAGGCTTGGTGTTTCAAAATGAGAAAAAAAGTGTACACAAACTGGTTCAGGTCAATATTCAACTGAGACACGAGGCAAAGGCAGCTGGAACCCAGCACAGGCACTGCAGTGTGCAGCTCACCTCTCCACCACGCAGACTCCATGGGCTCAAGCCAAAGCAACAGAGTCACCCCTGTATGAATCTGCATTTAAACCATCAATTTATGGGATGAACACACCAATAATCCAGGCTCTTGGTGTCAGCCTCTGTGGCCCTGTCAGTATCTGAGTCCACAGGTTGTTTGCTTGTGAATATAAAGACAGAGTGAATGTCAGTGCCTCTTCCCACAAACCAAGGCACCTCATTTAAAACATTGCACGTGCATGTTAAGTAGAGAGCAGTTAGCCACTCAAAGGGAGGACAAATCTCATTTGACTAGAAGGATATGGTGAAATCAATGCAGTGCAGTGACAATAATGGAGCACCTTTGACCTCTGGTTCTGTTTCTGATACTCACCTGTGTGAGTCTTTTACATCCTCCCAGCTTCGCTGCTCCTTGGGTCATCATTTACACCAACATGCAAAAAGCCACTGGTGCTCCAGCATCCTACACACAGCACGTTTGTGCAGGGTGGCACAGACTTCACATCCACTGTGCCTGCATTTGTTATTTTTTAAATCATCTGTCTGAGTGGTCAGAGTGAGCTTTCCAGTCCTGCTTCCTGAGCAGTGTAAATGATGGATTTAATCTACTATACCACAGCCATCACTCCTGGAAGAACCACACTACCTTTTGTGAATAATGGGAACCTTCTCATGGATTTTTCTAAAGGAAACGGGGCACAGTTGGCTAAAGCAATCTCTAGAGGCTACTCTTTAAACATTAAGCATGGCATCCTCAGGCAGTGAAAGTTCATGAATCTCTCTCTGAAGTTAATGCACTCATTAGTTTTAGGCTGAGGGAGCACTTGCTTGGACACAAGTGGCAGAGTCTGCACCACCCTTCGTTTAAGGCTCTGAGACATTAAAGAAACTAATAATTAATCTAAAGATGCATGTGAAAAAACTTCTTTCCTTCCACGAGGTCTGAGTTTCCCACCACATATGGCAGCATTACTAAGTAGCCAGCACAGCCTGGAAATTGAGAAAAAGGGGGAGGGAGGCAGAAGGAAAAACAGAATTCATCTTTCTGACTATGATTTTTATCTGAACAATGCAAAATGTCAATAAGGACATCTTGAAATAGGAAATCACATACTTAGAGAATCAGATTAGAAATTCACCCCAGGCTGAGCCAAAGGCTTGAAAAGATTTGTAAAATTTTGGAGTAGGCTTGGGTCCTGTGCAACACTGAAGAATCAGACACTTGCTACTCCCACCACCTCAGATTAAGGAGCCCTGATGCTGCCTTAGGTCAGGCCCCCAAAGCATTGCTATGTCTCCACCTGCACAACAGGTAATGACAGCTCAGTTTTGCAAAGTTATTCTTTGGCTAAAACTAACTGAGCACTGAGATGTCTGTGTAATTGTAATTGCAAATAAATCTCAGTGGCTATTTAAAATTAGCATTTAAAAACTCAGTGGATTTTAGTAGCAGTATTAGTGTTAGCACCATAGCCAAGGCCCTTTGCATAGTCTGTGCCCAAATCCTGTAACTCAAATAATCAAGGGAATGTTTAGTCTTTGAGCTGTAATATTTCTTGCCTTTTAGGATTCATCCCTGACAATAATTAAGTCTCATAAGGATGAAACTTAAATGAGCAGTAGCCTTTGGGGATAGTATTAGTGTGCTAACTGTGTTTGTGGTTTAAATATTAATGTCGAAGTGTAATTACCATCCACTAAATTCCAGGCTTGTGTTTGAAAACACATTGAGCTAAGCAGGAAGAATGAGCCCTACCAGTTGGAAGCTTTTGGAGCAGAACAATTCCTCAACCAGCAAAGAGCAGGAGGAGACACACTTAGTGGGTGTTCTTCCTGCAATCCCAGTGTGTGGTGGCTTCCCACTGCTGCCTGACTCCAGGCTCAGCTCCTGCCTCCTTCAACAGCAGCAACACTCTCATGTCTCCTCTCAGGGGAGGTTGGGGATGCTGTGTGTCTTCTTTACCATTGCAATGCAAGCCACAGCTGCATCCCAGGGGAAAAGGCCTCATCAAATTGAATGCCACTGTCCTTTCCTCTCTGTAGCCTGTTTGCTGATTCCCTGGAGGCTGAGCAAGGAGCCTGCTACGTTCCCAAGGTCCCTCTGGGTACGAGTGAGGAAGCACAGAACTGTTAGTTCACTTATCACATCTGGGCTCCCTTGTGTGAAGTCTTGTACACTGCTGGAATTCCCAGAGAACTTTCAACATCTGACAGATTGGAGCTTGTAGAAGAAGAGTGTACAAAGTACAGGGACCGTGAGAGCAGGAAAGCAGGGTGGCAGTGAATGCCTGTTAGGTTTGGAATGGGAGAGAAGGATGCTGGCACTTGAAAGGGGAAGGCTGCACTGCAGTGGAGCCACAAATTGTAAGGCAAACACAATAATTCTCTATTCTCCCTCCAGGTCTTGAACTTGGAACAGGAAGAGGCTGTAAGTCACTTCACATCTGTTAATTTCAGACAAACAGAACAGAAAAGTCAAGGCACAGAAAGTGAAAAGAGGGCAGGAAACGGAGCTGACTTCATAAGGCTGGGTTAGCCTGGCCACTTGTTAGAAGTATTAATAACATATCAGCTATTCCCAGTGCTCCCAAACCTTTGTGTGATGTCAAAAGTGTGGACAGGAGGAGAAAAAACAAAGTAATGCAGACAAATCTTGTAAAGTGTGGCCTAGAATGAATTTCCTTTTCATATACACAGCTACCCTGATCCTCTAGGATCTCCAAAGAATGCTGTCCCTGTTCAAGACATCCCTTCATTAGAAATTATCCTTGTGCCCTGGGTGGCATCAGATGATCTCTACACCTTCTCAGACCTCTGGACAATAGATGACAGATTAAAGATGATTCCTCTGCTGGCCTTTGCCTCTGGGGAAAGCAGAAATCTGAATGGCCATGGAGACCTGTGGGCCACAGATAAATCTTTCATTCAACATCTGTTGTAAATCCCAAGGAATCTAAAGGGATTTGGCAACTTACTCTAGCCAAGGCTTAGATGATCAAAAGAATTTCCTCAAGTCAGCAGCACTTAGGATGAAAACTAGCCAAAATCTCTGAATATAGTCCCTCAGCAGGATCAAGCTGTTAGTCTTTCTTTTTGAGTTTATATGTCTTTATTTTTATCATCTCTCTGAGACAAGGGAGAGGAGAGAAAGAAAACTAAAGTGTAAGAGCATGGCTAAATTTTACCTTTCTCAGTTTCTCCCCTGAGACACAGCTGAGCATTCCCTGGTCTGGCATGCAATTGTGCCTACAGGATTCTTCCTACTGCAGTCAGAGAGGAGCAGCTGCAGTGAGAGCAGTGGAGTTAGTGCCAAATTGTGCTTCTGATGAGATGCAAGAGGCATTTCAATTTCAGTGGAAACCACTAACAGCATCTAACAGAGATCAGAACCTAGACTAGCTCTCTCTCACTCTGGAAAACAGGAAAAAAGCACCACATCATTAAAGCAAAACCTCACATAATAAACAGAGCTCATTTGGGTGTCAGTGCAGGTACCAATCTGTCAGGCTGCCATCTGTCTTGACAAGTGTCCTCTGGGACTGACACATTGAGAGAGCACAGATCTTTCTGTGCTCCTCTCCCTCGTCCTGCTCTCCCATGCTCATGTCCTAGTCCCACAGTTTAAAGCCTTTTTCCATTTCCTATGTGCATTTGATATTCACATCGATCGATTTTGGTCTTCTGACATTATCCTACAGCATGCCTTTTGCTGACAGTATTCACTAGAGAATGATTAGCCAGGCATATTTTTAATGCAGCAGCCCCTGAGGTGGGAGCTGTGGGACAGGGCCTTTCCTGCTGTGATTTGGATCAATTCCCACCTGCATCACCCAATGTCCCATCCTGCCACTTCCATTTTCCATTGCATTTCTCCTCTCTCCTTCTTTCTGCTTCTTCCGTACAACTTCCAACCTTCTCTCCACACTTTTACTTGTTTATTTATTTTACAACATCTTTCTTTCAAATACAAGTGGCTACTGATCCCAGCAGGAAATAGGAATATGAGGCCAGGTATAAAAGATGTTGCCTCCAGCACTTGTGGTGGCGTTCCTCCTATGTTATATATGTTATGACTGAACATAAAATCAAGAATTCCAATCAGGAAAGTGGACACCATCTCTGATGGGAAGGAGAGAGTGCTCACCATTGGGCTAAGAAATGAAATCTCCAAACCTTATTCTAAAGAAAAGATGAGCATCTTTAAGCCTGCAAAAAGGGAAACTGCAATACAGGGCTGTTTCAGTCATTAAAGAAGATTCTTGACATAAATCAGACATATTTTGCTTTCTTTAATACTGGTACAAATCCAGGATAAATGCCACAACTTCACTGGGACTACTTCACACTCATGCTGATGTAAGTATTATTAAAATGCTATTTTTCACTCTTAAGATGAGAACCCTGCAGCAGCACATCCACCTGCACCTGCTGCTGCTGTGGTTCCTCATTAGAAATAGGCTTATTGAACAAAGATCAGTGCAGCATTTTAGCAATTCTTTTTCTTTGTTCTCTCTGCACCTCTCTCCAGGTCTCATTTATAGCCAAGGGAAGGGGAAAGAAACAGCATCAGTAATTTCTGTCTACAATGTAATACAAACTCTTCTTCCCAAGCTTCCTGTGAACCAGCCCTGGCTAAGTGGCTGCTTTCTCTCTTTCCATGAGAGTGACAGAACTCCAGTAGATGACAAATGCACCAGACAGAGAAAATTCTGCAAAAGTCGATGAGCTGGTGTATCATTCTGGTGCTCTCAGGGCACAGTGGCTTGTGACTATGACAGAATCACTGGCCTTTACTGAGGGCTCTGGAGAGAGTCCAGAATTATCTTTGCACTGAAGAACATTCCAGATTCCTGCTGAAATAAATTTATTAGCTACATTCTGCTGGCAATTTCTATGTAAGTCACAGTAAAATCCAGAGTCCCAAGCCTCTCAGTCCAGAAATACAGCATCTGTGGCTAAAGCTTGAGCAAAATTCCTTGGGAAACTGCCATACTAATTCCTTAATCTTGCCTAATTTGGTAGGGACAGATGCATGGATGTATAGACACATCCTCATTGCTTTTCAGGTTTCTGCTTGTGACCCCTGAGCATCCCTATTTCTTTAGCAGATGTGCCATAGGGAAGACCAAGATTTTCCTTATAAGTTTCATATCATTACCATTTTCTCCTGTCTTGGATCATTTGACACTCCTTCCTACTCCATGGGATTCCCTGATAGAATCTTGTGAGTACAAACAGCTGCAGCTACCGTGTTAATTGGTATTTATGCTGCAAACACTGCCTAACTACATGGTCATTGGCAAGTTCCCTTACATCAGTCATTAATGATATTTAACACTGTCATGTAACTACATCAAATTCAGAGTGTTCAGGCCCCCTGACAAAAAAGTAATGCAGAAAACTGAAATAGTCCTGCCCACACATTGACATTATTTCCACTGGATGTGATCATTGTGGGATTCCACATTCCCTCACCCTATAAAAGTACTAGCAGCTGATTTATCCCATTGCCTTCACCTGCCATGCAGTCTGCCTGTAGTGTGGGCACCTCAGCCAGCCTCAAACCCCCTCAGAGTCACACCAGCAGCACAGATTTCAGTCTGGGCTGCACCAGCTTCCCAGGTGTCCTGGGTGTGTATGGCTCACTTGGGCTTACATCCTTCCCTTTGCATTTACATCCTTCCCTTTGCATTTACATCCTTCCCTTTGCATTTACATCCTCACAATTCCCCTGCACCTTCCTGTGCCTGCACCCCCACTGCCTCCCACCTGCTGATGTTACCTAGGAAATGTTAAATTCCTGACATGAGAGATGCAGCTGCTGGGTTCACTGTGATATAACAGTAATCCAAGACTTCACATTCCATGAGCCCTTTATCCTACCCAAAGTCCTTTGTATGAAGAGCCCTTTCATCAAAATAATTCTCCCTAGTTTAGTTCTGTGTGGATTTTAATGGAACTGGATTTTACAGATTGTTTTAATGGTAGAAAGGAGAACAGAAACTGGGTTTTCAGGCCCAATCCCTGCCATGGATAGAAGCATATTCAGCTCCTTGCATACAATCTACTTGGCTGCCAGGATGTTCTTGACAGGATTATCTAATTGTGTCTTTGCAATATCTTTTAAAGATGTGCTGAGAAGCTGCAGCAGTTGAGGATGGCAGAATTGCCTCTCCCCCACCTGCTCACTCCATATTTGTCTCCACTGTACAATCACCCCCCACCCAGTCACGCTGTGCCTGCTGCCATCACTTTGGGGATAATCAGATAGAATTACAACACTGCATCCCAGGGGTATGGGAAAGGCACCATCACTTTGGGGATAATTAGAATATTACATCCCCAGGGATATGGGAAAGGCAAACTTGTTAGGACTCAGCAGAATCTGTTTTCTGTTGTTGCTTCTGACTCTGCTGCATTTCTGAATTAGGGAAATGTATTCAGGGAGTCTTTTATCCATTTTTCAGGCCTGCAGTGAATTTGCACAGTCCCACCAGAGACTCACATGCCATTGTCAGTAACCAGGAGACACAGCTGAATACCTCAGAGAGCTCATGGAACCACTCTGCTGTTGGACACTGTTCTGAAAGAATAATAATGAAAAAAAATGTGCTTGCTACAGGACTGTAGACCTAAGGGAATCAAAATACTATTATTGATCCCAGCCCATCTTGTTCTCATTACAATATGCTCTGCTACTAGCATCAGGAGTTTTGACAAGATCCTTTGTTATTAGTGGGGTAAATACATCTTTAGATGGCAAAAATCAGCAGCATTTGCTACGCCAATTTATGGCAACTGCAAATATAGACCAGTCTGATATGTGTTATGTGCAGAGAAATAGAGAACAGGGGCAGTATAGAAAGCTCCAGTATGGCTGAGGCTTGCAGAGCACTTGTTTTACCAATCAGCTACACAATGCAATCAGGGTCTATTTTTCCTCCCATAAATAGGCATGCATGAGGAAAAAAAATATTGTTAAATACTCATACAGCAGGTTTTAACAACTGCAGATTTGAGGCAAAAAAAACCCCAAAAACAAGCACATATAAAGCTTCCCAGCTGCTTATTTTTTTTTTCTTCCAGTTGAATAAAAAATTGGCTTTGGCTCATAGAATAAATATGAAACTCCTTAGAAATGGATACTCAACAAAGGACCGAAGAAGCCTGGCAATTTCAGAAGGAATTCCTCAAGAACCAGCATATGTAGGAGGCAATGAATTAAATATTTTTCTCAGTTCCTCTATGTGAGAGACAACTAAAAATCTGGAATAACAAAGTAAAGAAAGAAATATTTAATTGATAAAGCAAATGAAGAGACAAGAGCATGGCAGAGGAAATAGCTTCACTCTGGAGTCCTGAATAAAAGATTAAAAAACAGCAAGACATTACCCAATCATCTCCACTGCAGTTCAGCTTCTAAAACAGTTCTGCATGCTGCAGCTTTACTAAGTGCACTGAATGAAATACCACAAATACTTGAGAGAAGAGATTACCACAAGAGAAGGAAGTAAAAAGCAATATGACAGTGTTTTTTCACACACAGAAAAATAAAAACACAGAAAGGCACTGCATGGTTTGAAGCTGAGCTGGTACAAGTGTTGGTGCCAATTTCAAACCACAGGGCCTTGTACTTCTAGCTCTAATTCCTGTGTTCCTTAGGAATATCAAGCACTAAACCATTGCCAGACTGGGAGTTGAGTTGATGACTCAAAGAAAGCACATGGCTGTAGAATCTTTTTCAACCCATCTTCTTGTAAAGTGGTTTCTATTCAATTAACATCCCTTCATGGTCTTTATTAGCAAACAACATGTGAAGCACTTCACATGCTCTGTGCAAATTTTTATGAAGGAGAAGAGCAGCATAAGATGGATGTGTCATCTGGTAGGTCTGGCAGATTGGCTGTAAGAATTGTAAGGAGATAATTTAAAGAAAACAGTAATCAAGGGAAGCTGAAAGAGAGGGAGAATGTCACATAAAGAAACAAGCTGCTTTTCTCAGCTGCAGGAACTGGGGTGATACAATTCTCTGAGAGTCCCAGACTGGCTGCACCAATTATAAACTTTATTCTTATAAACCCCCAGGAACCTGCATTTTTAGAGATTATGATTTACTCCAGATTAAGTAGTCCCATAAATCCCACCAGCTGGAAAATAGTTTGATTGTTTTAAAAGAAAAATCATGTAACTAAGAAAATCCAATCTTTTCTCTAATTTTCCCCAGTTAAAACATTTTAACAGCAAAGCTGAGTTTTACAAGGAGTGTAATAGACAGGCCAAAATGAGTAAATTCTGCTAACATTAAAACTGTAAAGGGATCAAATTATCCCCAAAGACTCACTTGTCCATTACAGCAAAATCCAGTGAGCCTTCTCTATATCAATCATTCCAGGATAGCAGAGCAACACCTGGCACTCACAGGAGCTCTCAGAAGGTTTGTGTCCATGGCAAAGTTTGTTTGGGTCATAGCTCCAGTGCACTCATTATTTAATCCTGTCCAGGCACCAAGTCCCACAGTTTCCCTATTGTGGTGTTAGTAGCTCAAAATGATTAACAGACAAAATAAGCACAGCTTGTCTCACATAAAGGTAAGAAAGATGAATTGTATAATTCAGTTCTGTTGGCCTCTGTGGAAAAGGAGGGAAAATGGGAGGGTTTTGTCTTAAAAAAAATGAGGCTCTCAGCATGTTCACCTTCCAGCCACAGCAAGAGTTAATATAGACAGGAACAGTGAGAGAGGGAAGGAAATCATGGCTGATATAGAAATAGAATTCACATTGCACATTCAAATCAACTGGCACAGATACTTGTGAATAATAAGGTGGCATTTTGATAAATAGGAAGAAGGTATGGTCTGGGCTCCTTTGAGAATCTATGAGATCTAAAATCCTGCAGTAATCCAACATGGGTAGGGCAGTGTGCAGCATTTCAGCCAGACATTGCTGCACCAGAGTTTGTGGTTAGTTAAAAGTGTGTGTTTCAGAGAGGCTGCTAAGGTGAAACCCCCATGCTATTGAATCTGGTGCCAAAATGTTTGGTGATTTCAGTGCTTGAGTCCTGTTTTACTCCAAGTAAAACAATGTACTCTGGTCTTAATGCTCTGGGAAGAGCAGGGACAGCTCACCAGGGTGAGCAACAAGCAGAGCACAGCCTCGTGTTTCCTCACACCCTTGGTAAAAAAGACCCCACTGAAAAAGATGTGCCTCACCCTGCTCTGCTGGAGATGCACAAGGGGGGAACAGAGCTCATCCCATTCATTTTCTTGCCTGCATGCAGAAATTGGTAGATCTCTCATCAGACATCAGACATCTGTGTGTGCTGTTAAACAAGGCCCACAGGCTCCCCTTAGGTGCCAGCAAAATGCTGAAGGGCCATCGTGCTCATATCTGCACTGCAGTGGATTGTGAAGGTGCCCTGAGAAGAAGCAACTTAATGTCTGTAAATACAGAATTGAAACCATCCCTTTCACCACTCTGTTTTCTATGCAGCCTCCTCACTTTCCCCTGGTTCATTCATCAATCTTTCTGTCTCCCTCTGCCTTTTTCTACTTTCTGGTGCATAAAGACTTAGCTCAAATGGCAAAAAACTCTGTTCTTCTTCCAGTCTTGGAATTAAAGTCATTACAAACTAGCTCATTATCTCCAACTTTAGGGGTTTTCATACCTTCAAGGTATAAACACCTTCAAGGGTGTTTATATTATTCCAATAGTGAATTTTAACTGACAACTACAGGCACTGATGTGCATGCAAGGAGCTTAAAACCCGTGTTACCACTGCATTAATCCACACTGAGCCTGGCAGCCAGGCAGAGTCTGCCAAAGGTGGCACTGCCAAAGCATCCAGGAGAGGAGGAACACCATGCCCATCAGTACTAGCTACTGTTTTCCTGCTCCTCCATTTCCAGAGCTCCAGATTTAACCACCACGGGTTAGAAAAAATACATATAGGATGTAAAGCATGAAAGTACTGAAAGCTGCAGAAGTTAAACCTGTCAAAATTATGATGTGAAACAATGCTGCCTTTACAGAGAGATTTTTAGAAAAACAGCAGGTCTTCCCTTTTAATCAAAACCAAGCCTGACTTCCAGAGAATTCATTTGAAAACAGATGGCAATTATGGCAAAACAAGGCTTCTCCTATAAGGCAGGGAAAACTCTCCTATTTGGAAATGTAGAACATGAAGTCTTTATTTTTCCTCGTGACATGGAAATTAATAGAAGTAGATGAGGACTGCTGAGTGCAAATTCCTCAAGGGGGAAGAATCACTTAGCTCCAGGAATATGTTCTACTCAGCATCCTCTGGCAACAGAGATCTTTGGAGCAATGCCAGGTGAATCAGGCAAATAGCAATGCAGGGAAAGCCCTTTTCTTTCAGGTAGCAGCTCCAGTGGGCCAGCAGTGATCACTGCCCCAAGGTTTGCTGGTGGCCTGAGGGCAGACAAATTGCAGGTCTTGGTCCTGTCTCACCCTCATTCCAGCTACAGGAAACCACAGAAGCAAGCACATGGCAGTGATTCTAGGGCTGTTCCTTCTAAAACACTTCGAGAGTTTTGGCTCAAAAGAAAGGTAGAAGAGATGTGTGGTACTCCAGGAGCACTGGAGTGTCCCTCTCTGATGGCAGGTATTGCCCTGGCACCTGGCCAAAGGCTACACACACTCACACACACACACTCACACACACACACACACACAGACACACACAGACACACTCACACACACACACACACACAGACACACACACAGACACACACACACACACACTCACACACAGACACACACACACTCACACACAGACACACACACACACACAATCACACACACACACACTCACACACACACACACACTCACACACACACACACACACACACACACACACACACACACACACACACACACACACTCACACACACACACACACACACACTCACACACACACACACACACACACACACACACACACACACACACACTCACACACAGACACACACACACTCACACACAGACACACACACACACACAATCACACACACACACACTCACACACAGACACACACTCACACACACACACACACTCACACACAGACACACACACACACACACTCACACACACACACACACTCACACACACACACACACACACACACACACACACACACACTCACACACACACACAGACACACACACAGACACACAGACACACACACTCACACACACACACACACACACACACACTCACACACTGTCTGGCAATCAAACTAAGTCACCAGTTGCTGACTCAACCAAATTAATATTGTGAGGTTGAATTAGCCACATGCTGGCACTGTAATTCTAATTGTTTTCAAATATACATTGTAATAAAAGTCTCTTAGCACACATCTCCAAATGGAGCTGATGGCATCTAGGATGGTTTTGCATTGGTGACAAGTAATGAATGATTATACACATTCACCTGCTACCTCTTTCTTTTCATACTTCTCATCCTGTATTTTTGGTTTTGTGGTAGAGGTTTTAAATAAATACAGGAAAACAAGAAGGAAATATCAGGTTGACAAACCTCATGAAATAAAATATCTAGATCAGAACCTCGTGAATGTGGTCCAGCAGAGAACATTTACAAAACAGGACCACAGAGCTCAGAATCGAATGCAGTGTGGCTGAATGACCAGCTGGCAGGAGCATGCAGCCCTTTGCAGTGGGCACACAGGTCTGCATGCAAACACAACAAGGCACACAACACTCACCGAGTGTGAACCCACACACCCCCCAAGTCCTGCAGGCAGTGATCCAACAGCACACAGACAGCCCCAAACCCCAGCACACACCTTCAGCCAAAGACAATTCACTGTACCACTGCAGCAGGGGTCATGTCCCCACTTCAGGCTCGTCCCAGCCCAGCTGCAGGAGGCAGGGGTGGGGAGGAGTGTGACTGGCACCACTGAACGTCTCTGGAAAGGGTGGTGTGGGTTGCAGGGAACACCAACCTTCTCCCAGCACAGGAAACACTGTTCCATGGGAGGCAGAACAGCCTGGAATTATGGATATGTTGCTTTTCCTTCCAGTCCTACTCAGCATGAGGCACAGCAAACCCTGAACTATTGAGCTTGTGTGATGACTTGTAGAGTTTGCAGCAGCCAGTGCATACATTAATAATGCCACTGCTGGTGCCAAGGACTGATCTGCTCCCAGCCAGCCAGTAACCCAAATGTAAGAACAGCAAAACAGAACAGCTCATCATCGTGCCAGTGAGCAGAAGATGGAGTAACTTCTTGAAACACGAGCATACAGCACCCTCATTCTGCACAGCACACGAATAAATGGTGAAGTCCTTGCCAGCATGGCCACCTCCAGGTGCCTCACTACCCTGAAAGCAAGCAGCAGAAGCACAGGGTATGAAAGGGAGTGTAGTCCCTTCCCAAACCTACCTGCCATTCTGTTGTCATCTTTCTGAGCCAGCCAGACCTATGTAAACAGAAGGGAGCCAATTAGTTTCTGATTTGAGTGGTTCCATGGAAAGTTATTATTTAAAAGCTAATTAAAATAATTAGGGGACAGTTTAATTAAGACATCAACTTAAAATGAATGCAGTGGATATAAAGCCCAGCAGGATGCACAGCTAGCAGATTCCCCTTGGAGGCTGCTAATTAGTGTTTGAAGTGACTGCTAACAATAAATAAAATATTCCTTTAGGCCTTAGAAATTTTAAGAATCTGGTTCCTTTGTGTCCAGTGCATGCCCAGAGCTCAATCCCCACTGCATGCCCAGATAGTTTGAAACAGTATTTCAGGATATTGGAAGATTGGAAAGCTGTAGTAACTCAAACTAAGTTTTTGAATGTCCTTGTATCCCTTTAATCTAACAGTCCCTCACAGCAGAGAGAAAACCACTCAAATTCCCAGGAGCCACACCACCCACTGGGCCACATTTCAGGGCTGCTGTTTTATGCAGCTCATCTCTTCTTATACCAGGACCACTTTCATGAGCAGGTTGTTTATGATCAGAAATTGAAAGAAAACCTTATTTTTCCTTACTCTGATATCAGAAGTGTTATAGCCTGGGAAATGTTCCTGGGTGCACATCAGGAGAGTCCTGATGCTCCACTGAAAGACAGAGAAACCCACACAGAGCTCAAGCCCACCTCTGATACTGTGTCTTGGTCTCCAAAGAGGGATTCACCAGCCTTTATTACCTTTGGAAGTTCTGCAAAGCATTTGTTATAAAACTGCAAAGGATCTAATTCTGGTCTCTGTGCACTGGTGATGATCTGAAGTATTTCTTCTTCTCTCACTCTGCACTGAGCTAACAGCACCAGGCAAAAGGGGAAAAGGTGAGACAGCTGCAGTACTTGAGGGGGCATGCTGGTGATTCACCCGTTTAAACAGCTCAAATCAGAATTCTCCAACAACTCCAGAAGGAGAAGCTCCATTTCACACAGAAGTTAATTGCCAGAGATTCCAACACAAGACAGGAAGGTCTCTGCAGCAGAAGAGATGATGCTCCCAATAGTATGGACAGTGCCATGAGGAACACAAACACCTGTTTTCTCAGCTGAACATAGCTGAGCTGTGTTACCTAATTCCTGAACTATAGATTGTGAGTTGCCCAAGGGAAGGGGAATGCATTAATTACTAAAGAATCAAATGATCTGCTGCTATCTGGTGCTCTGTAATAGAGATGATTCCCAAACAGCAGCACCTTCCTGTTACACAAGCCATCCCTTGCCCCTCTCCCCACAGGAAGGGAGCCTGCAGGACAGGCAGCTTTCAGGATGTGCAGCAAACTTCCACCAAGCACTGCCCTTGTAAGCCCTTCACCTTGTTTCTACATCCCAGTTTATAACAGTGCAAAGCAGGTGTGAACTGTCACCACTGGGAGTGAGACTGTTACACTTACCCCACCCTGCTAAAAATGGTGAAAGCAGGTAAAAAGTAATAAAGAAATGGGCACAGGGGCTGCTCTCCTTGAAGGGATATATATTCCAGAGTGTCATCAAATTATGGTGAAGTAAGGTCCTCTCTCCATCTCTGTTTTAACCCTGATACATGGAAAAATATACCCACTTCTGGTATGACCAGAAATAGCAAAATACCTGAGATTTTCTCTTTGCTAACTTATCTTGCACCTGAAAGAGTCAAAAATGGAACCATTAGTTATTTTAAAACTGTGTGAATAGTCTGGAGATGATTTGTTTGTTACTCGAGATCTTTTTCTGTTCGCTCAGGGGGAGCAGTCTTTCCTCTGCTGTGCTGCAGGGTCCCTCCCATGGACAAACAGCCACCCCAACCATTTCTCAGCTGAAACTGTTCACAGCAAATCAATGCTACACAGCAATTCAGGACAAGGGGACTTAGATGTTGGCTCTCATCTCTGTGATCTAATTCAATATCCTATTCCACAGTGCAACTGAACAGGAAAATAATATTACCTGACTGCTGGCAAAGCCAATTACTGGCATTTCTAATTTCTAGTTTACATCCATCCATCCATCATCCATCATCCATCCATCCATCCATCCATCCATCATCCATCATCCATCATCCATCCATCCATCATCCATCCATCCATCCATCCATCCATCCATCATCCATCATCCATCCATCCATCATCCATCCATCATCCATCCATCATCCATCCATCCATCATCCATCCATCCATCATCCATCATCCATCCATCATCCATCCATCATCCATCCATCCATCATCCATCCATCCATCATCCATCATCCATCATCCATCCATCCATCATCCATCATCCATCATCCATCCATCCATCATCCATCATCCATCCATCCATCATCCATCCATCATCCATCCATCATCCATCCATCCATCATCCATCATCCATCCATCATCCATCCATCCATCATCCATCCATCATCCATCCATCATCCATCCATCATCCATCATCCATCATCCATCCATCCATCATCCATCATCCATCCATCATCCATCCATCCATCCATCATCCATCATCCATCCATCATCCATCCATCATCCATCATCCATCCATCCATCATCCATCATCCATCATCCATCCATCCATCATCCATCCATCCATCCATCCATCCATCCATCATCCATCATCCATCCATCCATCATCCATCCATCCATCATCCATCATCCATCATCCATCCATCCATCATCCATCATCCATCATCCATCCATCCATCATCCATCATCCATCCATCCATCATCCATCCATCATCCATCCATCATCCATCCATCCATCATCCATCATCCATCCATCATCCATCCATCCATCATCCATCCATCATCCATCCATCATCCATCCATCATCCATCATCCATCATCCATCCATCCATCATCCATCATCCATCCATCATCCATCCATCCATCCATCATCCATCATCCATCCATCATCCATCCATCATCCATCATCCATCCATCCATCATCCATCATCCATCATCCATCCATCCATCATCCATCCATCCATCCATCCATCCATCCATCATCCATCATCCATCCATCCATCATCCATCCATCATCCATCCATCATCCATCCATCCATCATCCATCCATCCATCATCCATCATCCATCCATCATCCATCCATCCATCATCCATCCATCCATCATCCATCATCCATCATCCATCCATCCATCATCCATCATCCATCATCCATCCATCCATCATCCATCATCCATCCATCCATCATCCATCCATCATCCATCCATCATCCATCCATCCATCATCCATCATCCATCCATCATCCATCCATCCATCATCCATCCATCATCCATCCATCATCCATCCATCATCCATCATCCATCATCCATCCATCCATCATCCATCATCCATCCATCATCCATCCATCCATCCATCATCCATCATCCATCCATCATCCATCCATCATCCATCATCCATCCATCCATCATCCATCATCCATCATCCATCCATCATCCATCCATCATCCATCATCCATCATCCATCATCCATCATCCATCCATCATCCATCATCCATCCATCCATCATCCATCATCCATCCATCCATCCATCCATCCATCCATCCATCCATCCATCCATCTATCCATCCATCCATCCATCATCCATCATCCATCCATCCATCCATCATCCATCCATCCATCCATCCATCCATCCATCCATCCATCATCCATCCATCATCCATCCATCCAGGACAGAGTTACACAGAGCAGCTGTGCCTTAATCCAGGGATGTGATGCAGCAGCACTAACTCAGCATGAATGTGGACTGGGATAAAGGCTGGGAATGGTTTCAGGCAAAGACAGAAGACACAGGTTGGTGGCAAGGAGCGAATAGAAAGGGCTGGCCTTGATCTCTGTGCTCTCTGAAGTGCCCCTGTAGGAAAGCTCCAGGATTAGAGAAATTAAAGCATTTGTGCCTTGTGGCCAGCAGCTGGTGCCTGAATGGATCCAGCTTTGCCCATGGTGACTTGCTGTGCAGGCTCAAGGCACACAGGAAACATTGGTTCAACACTATCCTAGAGGGCAGCCTGTCAATAATTGTACCCAGAGAGCCACGAGAGGAGCAATGGCTGAAGGGGAAGCAAAGAACTCATCACTGCAGATCTAAATAAATCCAGATGGCATCTGCATTTCATTCCAATTTAATAAGATAGTTATTGTTTCTAGTTATGTGTCAATTGATTACTGCAGCAACATATTTATTGAAGAGGAATAATTCAGCTGAAGATGCATATTCTATTCATCTAAATTGAATCAAGCAGATTGAAAGCAATGAAGTGTCATGGAGCATTCATCTCCAGTTTACATGCACTTTGGAAAAAATTCCACAATCTGGAAGACAAGCTGCTCTGTTCCACAGCAACCTGTGACTAGGAGGAAGCATCACCCATGAAGGACTTGAGTGTAAGATGCTGGAAGCCAATTATGAACCTGCAGACCCTGAAAGGCACAAAATCTTATTCTGCCAGGAGTTCTTGTAGTGCCTGTAGAGCAGCTTCTGCCAAGAAGAGCTGTACACACAAAGAATAAACATAGAAATAAATGGAAAAACCACAAAAAACTTCACTCAAAACTGGAAGCTGTAATCACAAGAGCCATTGTTCTCATCCATCTTTCCAGTAAAAAGCAAGTTCTTGTCTTCACTAAAAATCAGGAGGTGTGGCAAAGATCACCCCTAAAAAAGGTGAAAAAAAAGGCAGAGTTCAGAGCCAGTTCTGGGAAGGAGATGTGGATTATGTGGGGATGAGGGAAAATTAAGTCCCATTTGATGAATATGAAAAACTAATGATCCTCTTCATGATGATCTCTGCACACAAGCAGCTGCAAATTAGAAGACTGCTCCAGCCAGGAAATGTCAATTGTATGGAAATGTCATCTTCATTGCAGAACTCTCCTGGGGCTGCTGGAAACTGCAACTCAACTGCATTAATTTCCATCCCTCTTTCTCTGTCTAGCTTTCTCTTTTATTTTTCAATCTTTTAACCTTTATTTAAAAAATTTAAAACAACCACCTTTTCTGCATTCAGTAAAAATTTGTATCTGTAACTGTGCAGAAAGGTTAAAGATTTCAATTAGAAAGGTCACTCCAGGATGATTGTGCAGCTGGATTCATGTGCTGCCTGCTGTTTGGAAAGTCAAAGATAGCACTGAGTAGCTTCCTCTGCCAGAGCTGACATCTCCAGCTTTTTTAGTCTCAACAAAAATAAACTTTCAGACCTTACTCTTCAAATAATGCAAAGGTTCACAGATCTCAGGAGGCTTTCAACAGGGGAAAACTGAAATTTGAGCTCAAATTGAAGATCAGATCAAGAGGAAAACAAGATGTGTACAGTCAGATGATTCCCCGTGGGGGTCACTACACTCTCAGAGGTGTCTCCAGACTGAGGACACTGGAGCTCTTGACATCTCCAAAGCAGCCTCAGCAGGACACAAAGCTCACTGGTAGGTTTATAGAACATTGCTGTCTAAGCTCTCACTTCCTGTATTCCACAATTCTTTCCCCTACCCTAAACTATACCTCCTTTCACAGAAAAACAGATGAATGTATTCCCTGGTGTTGAAACAAGGGAGACACAACAAGGTGCACAGGAGTGACAAACACATGGCTGGTCAGGAGAGAGGGATTAGGTGAATTACAATTGATTTTCCCCTGTTAATGAACCATGAAGTGCTTGTGATTGCATCTTGAAGAGATTTATAATTATTCATTGAATCTCAGAAGATAATTAAACTTCATTAAACACAGACATGACAAGCCTGCACAGTAAAGAATAAACCCCAGAGCAGGTTCCTTATCAGAGAGGGAGATGCTATGTGGGAGATGATAAGGAGAACCATGGGAAATAAAAGGAATTTTCACTAAAACCAGTTTTTGGCCAAACAAGAAAATACTACCCTCAATGTGACCTTTTTACCTCTTTTTCCTTTGTTTTTAAGGGTTCTTTGCTTTGTCTTTCACACACTGCCTTTGCCTGGCAGTGAATGCTTTATGTGGATGCCACTTCCCTATTCTGCAGCAGTTGCTGTATTAAAATGTTGAGAATGTTTTAGAGCCAGTGGGGACTGGTCCTGTTGCATGTTTACAAAAATGTCTGTGATCTCCAAAGCACAGACTGAGGAAGGAGCAGGGCAGAAGCAAAGGGAGGCTCTATTCTAGTGGTGGTAACCAAAGCCAATAATCCAGAATAGCAATTGTGCAAAATTTGATTGCTTTGCTATTGGGAGCTGTCAGTGATCACAGTGCCCCAAATAAAGTAAATATCTGCATCTACTATTACAGTCAAAGGAACCACTCACTGGAATGTTCTCTCTTCTGCTCACACAAGGAAAGCCAAAAGCCCCCCATCTTGGCATAAAGTGATCTCACTGCCTTTTCCATTTACACTGAATTTCCTGAAACACAGAGAATAAAGAGTTTTCAGTCCTGAGGCAATCTGATTTTATTAAGTATTGCAAATGTTGACATGAAGTTAAAAGATGCTTCTCCCAGTGGGCTGACAGGACTTTGCTGAGCACATACATTCTGTGAGCACACCACACAGGGGAGGAGACAATGAACTTTGCACTCTCTTTCTGGTGTGAACACCTTTTTCCCCACCTTTGACACTCCAGGGCAATGACTGAACCCTACAGCCACATCTCTCTCATTTCTCCTTCATTTTCTATTCCTGCCTGACATAACACCTCCTCTCTCCCTTGCCTAAGATAGATTTTGGAAATACAGGTCTTCCCTAGCATAGATTTAAATAAAATCTTGTAGCTAGCTTTTCACTATGGTAACGTTGCCAGAGATGCTCGGTGTACACAGAGCAGAAAATTATTGGTATAGACAAATCAAAGGATAAACAGGCAGGCACATAAGAAGCAAATCACCATCTGAGAGCTGTTACTTATTTTGTCCCTTAGACAATCTTTGTACAAAGCCCAGAGAGTCTGGCACAAAGAGGATTCAGGTTCATCAGGCCTGATTTCTAATTGGTGCAATTGAACAAGTGAAAAGTCTTTCATCAGGTTAAACATTCTGTGAGCCAATTAAACTAAATTGATGTAATAAAGGAGCAAACCAGTCTTGCTGGATATACCCATAGTACTTGCTCCAATTTAGTTGAATGAATTTAAAATCAGTTTCAGAAAATCTTTGCAAAGCTTGTAAAGGGATTTCCTGTTCTTTCAGAGAAGAGAAAGGCTGAAGAGAGACTCTCCACCCAAGGCCCTTCCTCTCTTATTTTACAATGACTCACACATCCCAGCTTTGCAATGAAGGAGATTTCCAAAGGCAGCATTTACTCTGGCTCTCATCCCCATGCTGTAGCACCATGTGTTTTACAGCATTGTCAAACATAATGATTCCTACCCTGGAGAGAAATTGGGTTCCATTTTATATTTTATTACCTAAGAAAGGAGATTTTTTACTTTCCACAGTCCACAGTTGGCAGTAACAGCCCCATAAATCTTGTCAAATGCTTTTAGGTGAAATATTGTCCAGCAAGATGTCTGTGAGGCTGAGGCCTGCATAGACTAAACAAGTTAATGACCTCCTGATCCATGTCTGAAAAGGAAAGGCAGCAGGGATGGAGAGTGCTGCAAAGTCACTGCAGGCAGAGTCCAGCAGCTGCTGGGTGAGCTGAGACCACTGGGAGTTTGTTTCCCATGTTTCATCCAGAATAACATGTAAGCTGCAAAGTTTCCTGGCTCCCAACAAAGGGGTTTTATTCAAGAAATGTCACCCCGGTGTCAGCACTCTGCCTATACTGGGTTTGCTGCAAGGGCCTGGTTCTCACCAGGAACTATGATGGGAGGAAACTTGTGTGTGAAAAACGAGGTTCACTTTCCTGGTAGGTTTTAAAAGCTTTAATAAAAGACAATAAGAGACAATAAAGCAAAAGGTTATAATGGTGGGTGCTTGGCATTCAGCCAAGAGCACCCCTGCTGTTTTGGAGACATCCCTTAAATTCATCAGCCCCTTGCATATTCACAGACCCATCATACATTTTCAAACTTTTCTATGAACTGTTTTCCATATTCCAGGGACTGCTTTACACAGCAACTCCTCGAGTCTGCCTTTTTACAGCATGCATGTTTCTTGGCTGTGGTTTGAATTTATTTTTCTTATCAGTTTTAATTTGGGCTGTGGTCTTTAATTTCTACAGTGCTGGTAGCTGGTGTATCAGTAGCAGTGTCTTCACTGGGTGTTACCCAACCAAGGCAGTTCACTTACTGCAAAGACACTTTATTAGTTTATGTTACTGCTAAAAAAAACTATATCTGAAAAACCATTTCAACACCACACATAGAGTATCCACCCTAATATTTGTGAAAAGCTAATACCATAATATGTATTTATAACATGCAGGAGCCACAGTGTGTGCCAGCAGAACAGAGGAATGCAGGCAGGGGAGACCCAACTCCCTGTCCATAGGGAGCAAGCTTGGTTCAACTGCTGTGCCTAATTTCTGCTAGCAGGGTGGGATTGTCAGATTAACTGAGCTGGGTGTGGCTGCAAACAGTGCCCATAGAGCAGATGAACTGGTCTGCAGATACAGAGCATGTTTGGTACACGTGTTCCTAAATTTTAGTGGGCAGTGATGGAAGGAAAGATGATTTTTCTTGCACTGTGGAAGCATCCAAGATGTGCATTGCATGTGTGTTAGCTGGTGCAGGTGCAGGGGTGTATGTAGGTACAAGCTCCCTGAGCCAAGCCTAGTTCCTAATAGACTTGTCCTTTCTGGGTGCTGACAGAGCCTCTTCTGAGAGAAAGAGATGTCCAGCTTGATTCCTTTGGGCAGTTAATGAGACATTTCCCTGCTCTCTGTCTTCCTCCCTGTGCTCCTCCCCATGCTAAACAGCACTTGGTGGATAATGAAGAAATAATTCCATAATGATTTGGAACGTTTGCTCAGCCCTGTTGTAATGCCTTGGCACTGCTAGCTGCCCCTGCCAGGGCTCAGCTGGTCATGGTCAGTCAATGCATGGTCCCTTCCTGCCTCTCTGGGCTCAGGGACCTTCCAGTGAACCTTCAAAACCCAACCAAACCCTGCAAGGCTCCAGCTTTACTGCCCCACACTTTTCCTGCAGCCCTACACACACAGCTCGTACCAGTTCCTGTGGGTTGGCTGTGATTTCTTATGAGCTGGAAATTCTCCTGAGGCCTCAGGAATAAAAATACTGCTTACCCTGCCTGGAAGCATAAGGAGCAGGAAGAAAGATTGATTGCTAGGTAATTAAGTGAGAGCTTTGATAGCCTCCTAAGCTGCATGTGGAGAGATGTGGAATTAGAGTGGCATGGACCCCCTCCCTGCATCCTGCCTCCCTGTCCTGCTAGGAGCAGCACCGTAGGATTCTGAGCACGCAGCTGTCCTGCTCCAGGCTTTATAGGCTACAAGTCATTTTAAGGGGAAATGGAAGAAATGAGCTTCCCACAGACGAGTGTGATAGGAGACTCAGGGACTGACTGCAGTGGGAAGGAGCAGGAATTGGCAAGCTGCCTCCCACCCTGTGCCTCACCTCCCACTCTCTGCCTCAGCTGATTATAAGGTGTCTCTCCACATTAAGCATAGCACTGCATCCATTTATAGCCTCTGAACCATGTCTCATACACGGGGCAGGAGGGCATGGGGCAAGGAGAGAGAAGAAGGGAATAATATCCACCAATGACTTGAATCCAATGAGATTTACACCCTTTCTCAGCCATAAACATCTCTGTGAGCTCTACAGATAAACACACTTGCTCAGCAGAAGCAAACGCTGCCTGCCAGCCTCCGGCTGCTCAGCCTCCCTGCATGTGGATTCACACAATTATCCAAGGGGATGCAGCTCTCTCCATGCCACTCCTCTCCCATTTGCACACAGCAGTGGTATTTTCATTGGGTATCTCACTCACAGTATGTGTGGTGTCCCAAGAAGAACAAAGATATTTTTTCCCCTTAGCTGAGGCTAATGCACTGCCAGCCTTTCTTTCATTTTGCAGCACAGCCACACCAGTATGTTCCCAACGATGGAAATTACAAATCCCTCTCCCTCTGCTGCTCCTCCCAGCCCAGCCTGCCACATGTAGTGCTTGTGCTGGAGTGGCTTCTCTGACAACAGAAAGACAGGCTGCACATATACATGTCAAAAGAAGACATTTCCACGCAGCTCCAAAATGCCCAAGATCATCACAGGAGCCTCTCAAGGAGCCCCTCCAGCCCTTCCCCCAGTTCTGACTCCAGCTATGCACAGCCCTCTAAGGAAATGCTCTCCTGCAGGCTGTTATCCATGTTTTTCCTGCAGATCGTGGGAAATACATACACCCAAAAGATACACTACTGTTTGTGGAGGATACCTCCTGAAATCCATGGTTATGCTATAAAATTTCCCTGCCTGGCAGTTCAAAAAGTTCCTTCTGAACTTAGCTGTGGAAGTCTCTCACAATCCAAATGGCCTCCCCAGAGAAGAAAGATATTTCCATACTGCTTCTCTTTCCTGAAGTCTTTTCCCAATGCACTTCCACTGTGACAAACAGCAGGCACTGTACCCAGCCAGTGCCAGTACCTACCACTGCCAGTATAAACCTGAATTAAGGGCTAAGTGCCAAGTTAAAATCATACTCTCTTTGGTCTGGGGATCTGGCTTCTCCAGAGATCACAAGAAATCTGTAATGGTGGGTGAGAAGGAGCAGGGATTTGATCCAGGGACACCAACAGGAAATACTTTCACACTGAATTTCACACATCCTCCTATGGGTTTCAATGAACAGTTCTTATGATGCAGCCTGCAGGGCCACCAGAAAGACAAATATCCCATCACACTCTCTTGAGCTTCTCTGTAGCTCTCAAGGCTGTATATTGGAGGGCAACCTTATTTGTTTTTCCTCTCCTCACTCCCCCTCCTCTCTGCTCCACTGCTTTTCCGGGAAACCCCAGGGGAAATATTTCTAAAAAAAGGCAACAAATTTAATCAGGATACCAAAGCTGCAAGCAGCCCACAGCCAGAAACAGTGCTAGCCTGAGATGGAAGCCAGAGAATGTCAAACTTGGCAAACAATAATTGCCATCCTGAAACAAGATAGAAATGCCACAAGAAACCTTCCTGAACCTAAACTTCCTGAGTAAAAAAAAAATCAGGTTGTGTCAATCAATAGGTTTCTTTGCAATAAATGTAAATTAAGCCATTTTATGTCAAAAAATGTGACACAAAAGGTGTGTCATGGTTACAGGAGGAGTGCTGATATGGGTGTAACCAAACTATGAATTCTACACCCCTCTAATTGGTCCTGATGAACTGTTAATGTGGTTTTCAACAGCTGTCCAGTGCACACCCCAGCCCAGGCTCTGGGCTCACAGAGGGTTTTCTGTGTGATAACTGCACCCAGCCTAAGGGGGTCATCTCTGCCAACGGCCCACCATGGCCCCAGGAGGCAGCTGTAGCAATCCAGGTCATCAAGGACTTCCCAAAATTTCCTGTGACTCATAGAAATACATCAATTAGGATTACATCAATCTGCTGTGAAATTCCCTGCCCTAAGGGAGGTACTGAACATTCCTGCCTGTGTATAATCTGGGCACTTTGGGGCTTGGAACTGCACCATTGGACATCCAGAGGAGGACCAAACATTCCACTGGACCACCAGGACCTTCCACAGGACCACCAAACTTTCCACAGGACCACCACTTTCAACAAGATTGCAACCATCACTTCAACAGCACTGCAACCACTGCTTAATTGGACTGTGAAAACCACCCTGACCAACAGGGCCTAGGCTGTACTCTGACTTTAACTCTGAATTTGTGGCTTTAAGCTAGTTTTTTTTCTGTGCTGTTGCATTTATTGTAATCTCTCTAATTGTAAATTCAACTTGAAATCTCTTGCAAGGTATTTGTGTGGGGTTAATTTCTCACACTGGTTTGCTTTCAAACCAGCACGATGTGTTTGCTTTTTTTTTTTGGAACTAATTTCTTTTATGACAGCATAAATTCTAAATGTAAAATGAAAATGTATTTTTAACAATTTATTATCTTTTTATTAAGAAATCCTTTTTGCTTATTCCACTGCAGATCAGGGCTCCTTTTCTGCACATTAACACACTGCTATGGGAAGGGATCTGGAATTTCCAAGCTGGAGCTTCAAACCTCCATGCAAGCCCTCCTGCAGCTCTCAGAGGATGTGAATCTATGCCCAGATGCTTTGCAGGCAGGGCACAGTCTCACTCTTCCTGCCCACAGGTTTCCATACAGCCTGGGCTGAGCACCACAAAGGGCTCTGCAGTCCTTCCTGGCACAGCAGATAAACCCTGCCCGAGCAGTTTCTCTGTCCTGACCTTCCTGCTAATATTCCAAACTCCAATCCAAACACCTGCACCTCAATGAAATTGAATCAAGATTGCCATGAACTCATCTCCAGCCTCATTTTCCTTTTCCTCTGCTTGATTGTGAGGTCTTACCCGTGTGACAGCTTCATTACAAGTGACCTTCAGCACTGGCTTTGTTGGGGAAGTGATTTAGAACCAAATTACTGATCTATTTCTTTCATCTCCTCCCTCTTACTGAAAGCAGCAATAGCAGCCCTGGAGAGGCTGCCTGAAACAGCATATTTTTAACACATTACAGAAGGGGAGAAAGAGAGCAGAAAGCCATCCCCCATCACAGGCTGATACGAAGGGGCTAAATGTTCTTGGAGAAGTGCCAAAACAATTGTACAATTTATTCCAAGGGTGCAGAAGAGCCAGGAGACAACTCTTGAGGAGTTGGGGACTCTACTGAGAACAGACTGAGGCAGCTGGAAAGAGCAGGGACCAGGTGGCTGCTTGGAAAACAGGATCCCTGTGGCACATGGGCAAAGCAGAAGGGAGATGGCAATATGGGCCTCGTTGTTATGGGCTGGTTTAAATCTCATTGGAAGTAGTGAGAAGAGCAGCTGTCTCTGAGTCAGGCTAAATCAAGGAACACTTAAACATGTCTTTGTACAAACAAAGCAATGTAGGCTGTTCAAATTACAAAGACAAGGGTTGATCTGAATTGAGCTGCAGCATAGCTTTACTGTAGACCAATGGCTGTGAAAGAGAGGTGGGGGAAAAGAAGATAAAGAAGAAAAATAACCAGAGGTACAGCAGATTATCAAGAGCAGACAGAATGAGCAGGGGAAACTTGAAAAAATGTCAAAGAGATGGTAATGGAGAAAAGAGTTGTTAGAGACCTCTGCCTCCTACAAGGCACTAACAGCCAGGGGGGCCTAAAAGCAGAGAAAGTGGGGAAAGAGATTGGGGAGTCCCTGCCCTCACTGACTGAAGTGTTTTGCACCATCTGAGCCTAAGGTGTAACAGAATATTACATTAATTGGGGTCATGGTTGGAGACAGAGACACGACCCTTCAGTGATCCATACAACAAAAGCCTTTTTATTTTTCTGAACCCTTCTTAAATAGAGGGTTTGAATTCCCTGGCTCATGACAGCTGAGTGGCTGGACTGCTCAGCTCTCTGACCACTGAGGTGTCTGCAGCTGAGGATGGAACATCATTGGGTGAAATCTGTGTTTGGGTTTGAGTATATCCTATCATTGTTCACCTAGCGGCCTGTTTATCAAACCAGGCTAATCAAACTGAATTTCTTATCTACGGCTGAATTAACTGACTAGCTACAAGCCAGTTTGTGCCGTGATAACAGAATGCACCAGCAGCAGATCCTTGAGTGAGTGTCCAGATCAAAGACTTGGAAACCTTGACCCACCCATCAAGTGCTGATTCTTCTTTCCAGCAGCAGCATCCCCAGTTAGCCAACAGTTCCTGAGCAAGACTGCTGTCTGATGGATGAACCACATAAAGGAGAATCTCTGGGATTCTTCACCCATGTAGGCTCAGGAACAGAGGGCAGAGACAATCTGAGCCATTCACAGAATGAAACTGGTAGCAAGCTGTTTCAGCACAACCATTTCAGTAGAGTGGCTTACCAGATGAGAAGAGTTAAATTTACAAACAGAAAACATAAAAGGAAAGTCAAGACTGCAAGCAAAGCACCAACAGAAGAGCCAGTAATGAGAGATTCACACAAGAGGAGATTGCCTAATCCATGTGGTAAAAAGCAGCACAAAGGGACATAGCAGGAAGAGATTAACTGGTGACATTGAAGTGCTATTTCCAGCTGACATTTATCTCTGCCTTGAAATTCCCAGTTGGAGAGAAGAGATGAATACAAACAGGAGAAATTTGCACTGGCCCCTTTATGCAAATCTAACCTTTCTGCACCTGCCAGGTGGGGAGCATTTATTTACATCCTGGCTACACTGGCAGAGGGAATGAATCCAAACAGAGCCCTGAGAAGATGAAAGGAAATACATCCCATGGCTGTAATTTCAGGACTTGTTACAGGCATTACAATTTCAGTGTGGCAGTTGAGAGATATACACCCCAGGCAAATGAACTGGCAGAAGACCTGTGCATGTGCCCGTGTATTGCTCCACATGAGAATTTCATTGCTCCCTGACAGGCAGACTCAGAGCTATTTATCAGTGGTGCAGTCTGTACCTGTGCCTTGCTCAGAAAGGACCTCAGCAAATTCCTTTAGCATCATGCATGAAGAGTGATTCATTTTGCAGCTGACAGATCTGAGTCAAATCTCCTTTGCCACAATGACATTTTAAGATGCAAAGATGCTGAGCAGTAACTGTGAGATGTCTGGGGGTGAATTTGTCACAATTTAAAATAGAAAGATAACACTCATATACACTATCAAATTAACAAGTTCATATTGCACTCTTCACAAGTGAATGTAAATTACCATCATCACTCCAGAATGACTGCCTTCTTTTTATCATGTCAAATATTTCTTTGCAAAATAAAGTAATGTTAAGCTTTTTCCATTAAAAATCTCCTTTTGTCCATGTAAATACCATGCAGCTGTCTCTATAGCAGAAAATAACACAAGAGCCCTTTGTACAAAAGATCAGGGAAAAAATAAATGTCTTAGTAGAGATGGACAACGACACCTGTTTCTTGATGCACCATGCCAAATCTTTATTGCACACAGTTCAGATTTAGCTGGTTATCAGAAGGCACCGTGATTAATTACAACTGCTCAGCAACTTATTGTAGCTCAGTTCATTACTAGGTAATGGCTAGTGGATGTGTCTGTGAAAACTTTTCTCTCTAACAATGTTTACCTGTTTGTCTCCTGGGTAAAGAACAATTTCTCAGGGGCAAGTCTTTCTCCTCACAGATGCAATCAGTCCCCACAGGAATAGATTGATATGCAAGTTGATTCTCATTGTTACAAATCTTTTCTCATGGGAACTTCTCAGGCTAGCTGTTAGCTATACTTAGCCAAAATAACAAGGTCTGAACCACGACTTTACAAGACCTTTCTTTTGTAAGGTTTTACCTAGATGTGACAAGTAAAGACCCACATATTCAGCTAAAAGGAGAAGAATTCAGAAGGACTGCTAGTGCCTTTGCACCATATTGAACTGTGGTCACAACACAAGAAATTAAAAATGCCCTGAGATGTCTGGCCTGCCAGGGCAAGAATAAAATTGCACAGCCCTGCTGGGAGTGCTCCAACTGCATATTCCAGGAGCCTGCCAGGGCACTTCTTCAGCCAGGCTCAACTGATTATACCACATTTTCCAGCTCATGAAGCATCCTCCAAAATACCACTGGCACTAGCACTTGTACAGTCAGTAGAAACCCTGATCTTTTAAACATGTCCAGCAGTTCAGGATCCTACTGACAAAGGCCTTTGAGCATCAATCCTTTGAGGGATTAATTTCTAGAAAGTACTCAGATCTACCTGTGTCTTTATGGGATCAGTGTCTGGGCACCAAGGTCACTCAATACATACAGGCACAGGGATTGCTGACAGCCAGGTTTTTTTAGAGCTGCTTTAAGTCTCTTGAATTTAAATCTAAGTCAAAGACTTTATAACTCATGAAATTGGCTTAGAAAACAAGAAACTTTTACAAGCATACCTGGCTCAAATGCTCAAGCTTTTTACTGCAGCTGTGAGACTGGAATTGACTTGTCAGCATAACAAAATAGCTTGTGGCATGTTGTTCCTCTAGGATCTCCAGAAGTTGAAATAATGCAAAGTTCACAGTAAATACTATAGAAATGGGCAACCTTTGAGCAAAATCACTGGTTCCTCAACTGATCTCCCACACCTCATGGGACATTGGGACCAAGCTAATTGGTGTCACACTTAAAGAGCCTTGTGCAGACAAAGCTCACGGGTTCTGAACATTGTCACCTGTAAAATCAGATTTCTTTCAGCATCTACCATGCAACCCAGTTTTGCTTAGTACACAAGAACTGGCAGCAGCTTGAGGTGATGTGGCTGCAGGACACGCCAGGGACACATTTCTGAACCAGGCACACCCTCTCCTTTCCCTGCACCTCTGCCTGGCTGGCTTTGTGCAAGAAGGGGAAAAAGGATTTATGAAGGGTCAGAGAAAAAAGGCAGAGAAAGAGAACTCCCATAGGGTAGAAGAGATGAGAAATTCAAGGTAGTGTTCAAGCAGTTAGTGAAGTCAAGAGCCCAAGCTGACCTGCACTCAGGGCAGGGAGAGCCTAATTGGACTTTTAAAGCCTTAGACTGAGGTTTCCACAGCCTTTTCAACAACTTGAATGTTCATTTTCATTTAGTGGACTGTAGCCAAGAAAAGCCTGTGGGCTGCTCTGGTACTGGAGGTCTGAATTTGGAAAAAAGAAGCTAGACTTTGCTTTATTTTCCATCTTTTTATATATAGAGAGATCTATACGAAGAATCAGCAAAACAAGCCAATCATTTCCTCATCAGAGTGCCTGAAGGAAGGGTCAGGAATTGCAGGCTACAGACTTCTCCCATTCCAATTGAAGACATTAGAAAAATTCCACCCATGTGAGCCAGCTGGGTCGTTTGTCTTTCCAGTAGGAAAGAGCAGTAGTGGAAATTACTTTTTTCTGTTTTCCAGCTCTGGTGAACTCTAGCTTAAGAAGTCTTGGGGTTTCAGTTCTGTCAGACCATCAGCTGCCCAGCAGGTAAAGAAAGCAGTAAGTGAAAAGTAACTGATAGCAGCAGGTAGCTCAGGTAACTTTCTGAATCAATAAATACCATTTATAGCAGAGGCAGCTCCAAACACTGAAGTAGAGAAGCCCAGCTTAATATGTTTACAATATTTCTCACTTTGCTTTGCTTGTTTTTCCTTCTCTACTTCTTTCAGCAGTGATTCTTTTTGAGAACTAATTTCTCCGTGGACGTAAAAAGTTCATGTTTCATTCATGTTTCATTTCCTTACAAACTCGTTGTAAATTGAATTACCTGTGTGGCAAAGGGGAACTGCCACAGTTCTGCAGGCTCCTGAGTGGAACTCAGACACATGGACTTTCTCTTAGGAGAAAGAATTATTTTTTTTCATATTATTGGATTTAAAGTGAGGATAAATGAGTGAAAAGCAAATTTAAAAATACCCAGTCCCCAAAAAGAATGAACAGCACAAACTAAACCACGATGCAATCCCAGAAACTCCTGCTCTGTGTGCTGTGTCTCCTACCTGGAAGCCACTGGAATAAATGTAGATTCTTTTTCTCTTCCTGCTCCAAGTGAAAATGGTACAGAATCTTTCTTCTTCCCAGCAGCTTCTGGTTCTCAATATAATTCCTCTGGAAAAAGATGCATATCAAATCAATTACATGGAGAAAGTGGATAGAGAGGATTTCTCTCTGCATATTTCTTCTTCCTTGCTAGCTGAGAAAGGAAAATGGAAAAGCTGATCTACAGTTCTTTCAAAACTTTGGACAGAATCATGATCAATATTTTTCAATACTCAAACAAACAAAACCATGTTTTACCCTGAAAAGCTCTGTTTTGGTAAATATAAAAAGCTGGTTATTTCTCCAAATAACCAGATGGAGAATAATGAAAAGTCCATGTTTGTCAATTATCAACATTTTTTAGGAAGTTTTTAGCAAAAAGTCATTTTCCAGTGGGTAAAAATAAAACCCAAACTTTTCAGTAAAATGTTGAAAATACTGAGAAAAAGTCGTGGGTCAAATTTTTGGCAAGACAAGTAAACCTCATTAGAGAACCTAGTCCATGGGAGATGTGTGATTCCTCTCCAGTGACTCAGCAGCCTCAGACACGTTTCCAAGCTGCTCGTTGTTCTTCCAGGGATATTATAGAAACCTTTCCTTCTTCAAGAAAAACCTTTTACTATATAAGATGGTTTAGGGAAAAAAAATAGTCCAAGCTTTGGTTAGCTCCCACTGAGGAACCCAAAACAAGGACATTAAAATGTAAGGTATCAGAAACCACCACTTGTCCCCATATAGAGAGGAAGCAGCAAGAAGACAATCCCTGAGAAGCCAAATGCCTTTCTCCAGCAGGGCAGAGGTTCAACCATCGCTTCTGACACTCTCCTGTGGTTTGACTCTGGTGGGGAACTCTCCATTCCCCACACTGAGCATCAGACTCCTCAACCAAAGCCCAACTGCAGCAATGCCAGGAAGAGATGCTGTGGCAGGGAGAGTTTCCCTTTCTTTTAAGGACATTTTAAGGGAATGAATAATTCATCCTGAATTACTTTGAGCTGAGGCAACGCTCCACATTACCACCTGATTATATGTCCCATAAAAAGAGATGACAGCAATTTATCTCTTTTCTCTTGCTGGGTGGGCTGGTGGGGGGATAAATATGCTGCCACCAAACCAGAGTGATGAATCATCCCTCAGTGATTTGGCAATCCTTCCTAGTGAGAGCAATAGGCAGAAAGATTTCAGCAAAAACTTCCAGGAAAGATCATAGGGAATGGAGGGCTCAGTTCTCTTCTCTCCCATAGGATTGGGGAGTACCCAGTAAAGGTGTCTGGGCAGGAGAACCTTTCTCCTGAGAGCAGTGGAGTCTGCAAAGATCAAGTGCTCACGTTGCTGCCTGGTGAAAAGAAAATGAGTTTTATTCTGCTTTATTATTGAGTGAACAGTGGGATTGGGCTGGAGAAGAGAAGCTCCATTATGCATTACCCAGAATGATGCTTCTCTCTGGTATAACAAGCTGTGCAGCACGTGCCCATTGTTCATCTGGAAAACGGGAGGGAGGGATTTGTCCTGGGAATTAAAGCACAGCTTTACTTCAATGAGACAAGCATGCAATGGGTGCCCTGGCTAGAGGGATGCCCTGTCCTTTACCCATGCCCACTCAGGACAACCCCAGCCTTTCCCCAGAGGGGATCATTAGCTCTGCCAACATGGAGCTTTTGGGATGATTTGAAACCATTGAGCATGGATCAGTTAGGGCCAAGTGTGAGAAACGAGAGCTTCCTTTCCTTAAAGCACTTGATATCCTGCTAGTGCTGGCAGTCCATTGGGGGATATCCTGTATATTTATGGCCATGCACACAGCTGCAATCAAACTACACCAAAGCCAAGGCAGCCAAATTCTCGATCTGCTTGCCCACAGGTAACATGTCCTGTTGGATCCCAGAAACCTGGGGGTTTTGAGATTTCTGTGCTTTCAGGCACAGACCCCCTGGAGAACACTGCTTTTGACCTGAGGCCTTGGAGAAGGCTTCTAAATATGAATGGTGAAGTAAAAATCACGGGTTTGCAGTGAATTAGAAGGGTGTGCTTTCACAGGGTGATGGGTTTTAAATTTGGGGGTTTTATAGTATAGTAATGGGTATGGGACAAGATGAAGATTTTTGAGCCTTGTCTCTTTGTTCATCTTCTTCTTCATGGATTTCAAGTAGTAGTTTGTGGCTGGTCAGTCAGTGTCACTCTAAGGGTCATGGGAATTTAGTTATTGGGTCAAAAGTATAAATAATATAGGTGTTAATTCTCTATTGGGCTGTTTAGCCTTAAAAGACCTCGTAGCAGTTGCCTCTGGAGCCATTTTTCCTCACTTCTAGCAAGGAGCTGGAAGTGCTGTCACACTTTCTGTACTTTCTGATAAGATATAATAAACATCCAAGCCTGAACACGAAAACCAAACTGTTTCAATCATGTTTCTGTTAATCCTGGCTCTAAGAGAAGACAGACAGAACTGATAGACAAACCACTAATAGTGGTGCAAAGCCCCTGCACTGCTGCCCACAATGTCCTGGCTGAAAGTTTTCTCCCTCTGCACATGCTCCCACCTCTGCCCTCAAAACCAGTTAAGTTTCCTGCTATACCAGAAGTTCTCTGCAGCCACGAGCACCCAAAAGCACTGGAGCAAAGGAAAGATTTCCCTGTACACCTCCAGTGCCCTCACCTGCACTCTTTGTTCTGCTGCTCTGTCCTCTGGGCTGACAGCATGTAAATCTGCTACAGACACATCCTTCCCACCCCCGTGCTGGATGCAGGGAACATAAAACATGGTGGAGATTGCTGCTACTTTATTATTTATGAAACTTTGGTTATTTCATATATAAATAATCCATGACTGCAAAATATTGCTGGCACTGTAATTGAATATTCATGAGGTATTTTTGTTGAGAATTTTCACCATCATTTCAAACCCAGCCATAAAAATAAAAACTTCTGCTGTCATTTCACAGTTTCAAGCCCTGAGAAACTAAATCTCCTTCCTGCCCTGGGGACTGTCTGTGCAGGGTGGAACAAAGTAGGGTTAATATGGTTAATATGGTTCATGGTGCATTGGAAAGAAGTGGGAACATCCTTCATTGCAGCTCTGCCTGCTGACTTTAATGTTGTCAGGATGCTTCATCTGGGGATGTATGCTGCCTGCATGGAGTATGTGCAAATTCTTTCTCTTCCTTCTAGAAACATTTCTCTTTTCAGGTTTAATCCCAGCCAGAACCTTGAGAGAGAAGCACCCAAGCGGGATCCCTGAGCACGGAAAATGAAAGCAATTTGCTGCCACCCTGTGGAAAATGGTGGCCCTGAATTGTTGGGGACCACTCCAGATGTTCACAAGACCACAGCTGGTATGGTGGCTACAGAGCTCATCATTACCCTGATGAGACACAGAGGTAAAGAAACCAGGGAATTTCCATTAAATAACTTCAGAATTTGCAAAGAAGATGTTTGGATGCTTTAAGGAACAATTGATGGTAACTGTGCCATCCCCATGGTGTACCAGGAGGGTGAAGTACCTGTGCTGCAGGGACATCCTTGGCAAATTCCTGACATAGGCAATGATCAAGCATCTCTTGCATTCTGGGACAGTTGAATGTGCAGCTTCACCTGCTTGCATTGCTAGGATTCCCTTTTTCTTTCCCCCAAGGCTCTTTCTTCTTGTGCTTTTCAGCTCCTTTTATTCCACACACACACAAAACCAAAAACAAAAACAAAAAAACCAAACACAAAAAATAAAACAACACAACAAAAAAAACCCCAAAAAACAAACAAAAACCAACCAAACAAACAAAAAAAAGGACTAAGCTAAAGGTAGCAGCACTATCCAAACTCTTCCCTTTCCCTGCTTGCTGTCCACATCCTCTGTGAAAATGTTCCACAGCTGCCTGCATGACACATAAACCACTGACCCAATTCTCCTCTATAATTTCTTTAGATCACAGCTCCCTTTTCAATTCTGTGCACAGAAAAGAAACAGCAAGCTCCCTACCTTTCCAACCCAGCCTTCTCAAACCCAAATTGGGCCATCTGAGAGCCTGGCAGTGAGATCTGAGGTCCCCGTGCACAGGTGCAGTGGTGTACGTGAGGCTGTGTCACACGAGCACATCCCGAATGGGGCCAGAGCTCTCGGAGCCCCTTTCCTTCCCAGAATGATTTATGGAGCCTGTCGGTGCAGCAGACTGAAGTGCAGAGACAACTGGAGCATGCAGCAAAGAGCACAGCAATCCATCAGCACAGCTGAGAGTCAGCCAGGAATCCATCAAGAGCTTCATCATGGTGACAACTTTGCAGAGGCAGAAAGGGAAATAAAGGAAAAAGACGGATACAGAGTGAGTAAGGAGTGGACAATCCACCCAGATTTCTCAGAACTTCAATGCCTGGAAGGAAAGCAAGATGACAGACATATTTTTTGGGTCTTTATTAATTGAGGTGATCCTGCTTCAAAGCCACAAATTACAATGCATCACAGCTGAGCAGGGATTTCCAGTGTCAGCAATATTCACGAATTGCTTTCCCACTGGATTCACTTTCAGGCAGGACAACTGCATGGTTTTGAGGGCAAGGATATTTTATTGTTCAAAAGCTGCCTTTGGCAGAAGCAATCAAGCCTAGCTTCACTACAGAGGAGAAAGGTGATGCCCTGTAGTTCAAGAAATATAAAACAAGCTGCAGCATGTCACTGTACAGCCTAAAGCTTGGCAAGAGCCAAGATGTTCACCCCAGAAATGCAGGTGAATAGAGACAAATATTCCAGTCCAACAAGGACACAAGACCACACAAGACCTTACACAAAGCCTATAGAGACACCCAAGTTCAGAAAAATACCTGTACAACAGGTCAGCATACACAAAGGGAAGGGGCAAACACAGAGATGAAGTGTCTGGAATTTACAAGTATGGCAGAAATGTGGAAGATGCAGACACCTCTCCTCTGTGCAGTGCCAGTATGAATACAAGAACATGCATTGTCTTTGATCTACAGCTCAGTGATAGGAGATACCAGGTTCCCCAGTAACACAACTTCTCTCCATCCCAAACTCTTAAAAAAAAATTGAGAGTGTGATTTGTCTTAAATCTGTGTTAGGCATCAGGGAGTGAGGTAAAGAAGTGAGCTTCTGCTCTTAGAGAAAAGCTATTTATCTTCGAATAGGGAGCAGCAGAACAAAGCACATTATTGCTTCTGCTTTATGGACAGACACTGTTGTTATTTTGAGTCATGCTGAGTACAGGTTAAGCATGTGCTCCCAAAGCTCAGGGAAGATGGAGGATGTGTTGGGACACCTCAGAAAAACAAATATCAAATGAACAAAAGGATTCAGAACCTGGAAGTAGAGACAACAAACATATTTGTTATCCACTAGGTGGACAAGACTCAGTAGGTAGAAGAGAGATGGAGGTGAGGGTCAGGGCATCTGTGGGAAGAAAGCAGAGGTGGGCATGAGCTGGAGCAGCTGGAATGACTGCAAGTACCTAAAACTGGTAGGAGAGGTCACAGATCTCCTGACCCAGGTTTATTTCTGATATGTGTCTCTTCTGGGGCCCCTGAGTTGCCTCCAGAAGAGCCTCTCCCTGCCGAAGCCACCCATGCAGACAGAATGTGCCTCCTTGCCCTGAGAACACAGGACAGTGTGGGGACAGTATGATTTCCAGTGTGACAGGAACAGTTTTGACAGCACAAGGCAGGCTGAGCTGTAGCTGCTTACCTCCAGCACATTCTCTAGTGCCATCTGAGTCACACGGACTATGTGGAGCCGTTTGAGTTTATGATCCTTTTATCTCTCTGACCAAGGGATCATATGCTGTTTGTGCCAAGAAGAATAATGAAGCCTCATACATTACACAACCCCCAAGGGATTTAATTTCCCTTAATCTAAGGGGAGGATTTGCCTCCAGTCCCTTTTATTATCCATTTGTTGCTCCATCTACAGCACAGACCACAAAGGAATTTTTTAAGTCAACCTTTGTTTGGGCATCATTAAGGCCTTACACAAAGTCCCATGCTGCTCACAGCTTAGAGAAATAGAATGAGACAGAGGCACTGAAGGCTGGATGGCCTCGTTCTCCCTCTCAGCAGTGCACTACAAGGACAAGGGGATGTCTGGCTCATAACCAGAAAGAATAAATGATGGGTCAAGAGAAAGGAAGCACTGACACTCTTCCCCCAGACCCAAGTTTGCTCTGAAATATGCTGCTCAGACAAACCAGAATAGCTCTGGCTTGGTGAAATACTGCTGTTCACACTGTGGGAGCAGCAGCAGCATTAATGAGAGAGCCAAGACTCCCCGGGGCTACACAAGGGGTGAAGATACACCAAGACAGCTGCCCATCACAGGGAACATACCCAGCGTTCTCAGCTGTTTTAAACATGCAAAGCACATGCAGGTGGGGTGGGGCTCTGCTTTACTTTGGGCATGGCCTGCTAAAAACAAACAGCTCTCCTATATACAAAATTTAAACACAAGGAAACAATAAAAAAACCCAAAAATGGCATTACTGTGCATTATAAAATAATGAAACTGGGGTTTTTTTTCCAATTTGTTTCTACCCCAGATAGTGGCAGTGATCAGCACTTTACAAAACATGTTTCTTCCACATCCTGGCATATGTTATTACTGTTATTAATAGCCAGCCATTCCCGGGGGCAGCACTCTGTACAGGTACATTTATTTCCTTCCCAGACCTGTCACCCCCTTGCTGGTGCTCCAGCTCCCTAGAGCACATCCCACTGTGAGGAAAGGGAGGCAAATGCAAAGTTAGGTACCATTCTGCCACACTCCAGACACAGCTGAACCTCATTCTGTCACTCAGGATGTGCCTGATGTTGGTTTTATATCATCATAATGGCATTACCTGTCTCTCATACTGCTGTTATTTCCTGCTCCTTCCTCCTAAATCAAAACTGGACATAGAAGAGGGAAATACTTGAACACTGCCTCCTTCCCTCAGAGCTACCAGGAATGGGAGTTATCAAAAACTTGCTACTCAGTAATGAGGCCAACTCTCTATTAGTTTTTCTGTTTCCAAGTGCTGACTCAGACCTTCTGCCCTTTGAGCGGGATCTGACACGTCCCTTTCATGGCAAGCTCTTCTCAGGAGGGCTGCAATAATCAGGTATGTGCTTGGGTGTCACTGTGAGCACCTCAGCAGCCTCAGGCTCCCAGTCACTGCCTTGCAGCATTCAGACATATAATGAACTGAGGCTTAACAATGTAACATGCAATAGCTGAGCTGGAATAACCACCCTGCAGCCACCCAAGGTGAGAGAAAATGGACAAACAAGTCGGCATACGGCTTTGTTTCTGCACTTCTCCACTGCCTGGTGAGATAAAATGGACAAACAAGTCAGTGTGCAGCTTTGTTTCTCCAGCTCTCCACTGCCCATCTTCCCTACCTGAGCCACACACTCTGGGAAGCAAATCTCTTCATGTCCAACAGAGCAGGAGCCTGGCCTGAGCAAAGGGAGCATCTCCAGAGAAATTCACCACCTGAGGGAGTTCTTAGCCTGGATTCAAAGCACACAGAATACATTCTCTCTAAGGCACATGTGGTGAGCTCCTTCCTTTGCAAACCTTTGTTGTCACATTTGCCTTCCCTGGGTGGGATGAAGCTCTGAGCACTCATTAAAGTGCTAAACCAGCACCCTGCCAGCAATGCAATCCAGATTTGTGAGCACAGAAGAAATCGATACCGTTGGGAAGCTTAGCTCCTCTCTGTCCACTGGCCACGTTCATCACAGCACCAGGGAACAGTATAGAGCCAATTAATGACACAGCTCATTAGGCTTGTGACAACAGGAGATGATGGAACTAGGGCCTCAAACATGCACCCTCATGATTTTATTTGCATATGCAGTTTTAGGCTGGGTATGCTATACCTCCCAGCACGTGAAGAGTATGGGTCTGGCACAAGATTCAGAGGGAAATTTCCTGTGAAAATCATGTAGGAATCCCCCTGAGGGAGAGAGCCCAAATGCTCAGAAAACTGGAAAACAGTTTACATTAAGCAGAAAGAGATAATCTAGACTAGACAATTTCTTTGGCTTCCCAATGTCAGGAAAGCATACAGAGCTCACTTTTGTCAGGGAAACTTCAAAAGAACCACTTCTGCATGTTCTACTCTAGATTATAACTTTTCTCTTTTTGTCCTAGGATTGTGACCTGAAGCTTCTCTGCTTTTTCTAATAAAAATATTCATAGAGAACAGAACCATAATGGATAACCAGAGTCCAGTTAGGGACACACTGCAGTTGCATGGAAAGTCTCATTAGCTGCAGGCTTAGACATGGTTTTCACAGAGGTGAAGACCCTGCCCAGCCACCAGAAGAGTACAAGGACCCAAGGCACAGCTCTCCTGTCAGGACTCTCGTGACCACAGACAAAGGCTGGAGAAGCAAATTCACCAATAAGGAGTAAAATGCTGATCCCTTTATGCTGATGACCAGCCCACCACTGATTTTAAGGATGTTGGGGGATGTTACAGTTCCTCTATAACACCCTGTGTAATGCCAGAAGGTCGAGGTGATGTGGAATCAAAAGCAAAGCTCCTGCTGCTGCAGCTGAAAGACAACCACATTCCTTCAGCAGGCCAAGAGATCATCTCACCTTTTGGAAGAACCCCCAGCCTGATTCAAAGACTCCTAATAAGAGACAATCCACCACAATCTGAGGCAAATTGCTCCAGTACCTAATTATGTCCTTCTTTCCATTTTATTCCCAGAATGAGTCAGACTATGTACACCAGATATTCAGTTTCCTGGCACTGGATCTCACTGTGGCCACTGCCTGCTAGATTAATGAATTTTCTATTATCAGAAATCTTTTTCTTGTACTTACAGACTGTGATCAAAGTCACCTCTTTAGCTTTTCTTTGTATAAACCAGATGCAATTTCTTGGCAATGCCACATTTCAGAGAGTTGTATAAGAATAAATATACACAAGTTGTGATCCTACTATGATGGAAAACAGAGTTTCCAGAATGGAGTCATTATTCAGAGCTGTTTGCTGAGTTTATCTGTACTGGATTTCTGTCAGATTTAAATAGGTTCTTGCATTGTTACTGGATTGTAACTTCTAAGCAAGGAATAAAGAGATTTTGGCAATTTACTTTGGGCAGAGAAGGGAGAGGGCAAGTTTCAAAAGTGTTTGGACAGCTGAGAGGTATGTATGTGTGCTTGGGACACTTTTGGGATGCTACAGATTGGGCTGGGGAGTGTTCCAGGCTGGATGTGCTCATATTTGGGACTGGCAGCTGCTGCTGAGATGCTGCTTTGTGGGGACAGTGAGACAGTGGAGGAGCCCAGCTGGCAATCTCCATCAGAGAGGGGAGCACGAGATGCTCCCTGTGGCACATTCAGCTCTAGAACCATGTGGATCCTCCTCAGGTCATTGCTGCCACCTCACAGGAGAGAAGTGCTTTGGGGAAAGCTGCAATCCGTGTTTCTGCAATGCAGGACATTTGCAGAGCCCCAGCATGTGGCAGAGGGGGAAGGGAAGAATGTGTCTGGCATCACCTCAGTCTCACCCAACTTCCCCAAAGCCACAGCTCAGAAATCCAGTCTAGCTCACCAGTCCTTCCCTTCCTCTCCTCTTTCTACCTCCATTTGCTAGTGCTGGTGTAACAGGGACAGAGAATAAATCAAGGGCTATATCAGTGTTCTATCCCTGACCGTGTAAAGAACAGCTATTGTGACTTCCTGATATGATTTACCATACAATGACAACGTTTAATGTCCATCAGTGTTATAACCTACTTTATCTTAATACAATCTTCCCCTGCTGAACCCTCCAGAGTCTTAACATCTATTTTCATGGAGGTTTTTTTTTGGGGTGGGTTTTTTATGACTTGATATTGTGATTACTGTCACACTCCTGCTCTTTGTGGAAGGAGAAATTAGTAAGTTTTTTCTTAAGCATTTTGCACCAGAACTGAATACAAATCAGCCTTCAAGCTGGGTTCCTTCACCTTCTGGATTCATTTATGAACCTTTGCTCTATCTTTCCAAGACACAGCACTCTTCAGATCAACAGCAAGGCCATGTTCACCTTCCCATAGGCTCTCACTGTGGGAAGGAAAGGAGGCAGCCACTGAGAGAGGCAATAAATGACTTTTCATAGTTATTTCCACAGACATGTTCGTGTATCAGGGCATCAGCCTCATCACACCTTAGAGAGGAGGGTTAAAGCTCTGCCATTTATATGAATTATTCTCTTCCTTTGCCATCCTTGCTCGGTCTCCCCACCCCCTTTCAGAGCCCACTGGATCTTCCTTTCTCTCCAGGAAATCATTGTTATTAGGCTATACCACATCTCTCTGCTCTAACAGTGATGACACTGTGCTCTCCTGGAGTGAACGCATTCCAGTTGAGGGTCTGGCTACACAATCCAAGACCTGCCAGTTAAACTCTAACACAGATGGAAAAGGTTCTGTCTCTGCACACAGAACTTGTTTCTTTCTACCATAGAAACCACTTAGTTAGTTCAATACCTGATCCTTTCTCTCCCTTTCCTTTCTAGAAAAGGAGTCAGAGCCTTCTGCTGTCCCTCGCCTCTCCCATCTCCTGAATAGAATCTTCTGCTTCCAGCAATCACCCACTCTGTAGCATGTGTATGAACAATCCATGAAAGGAGTGCACACACACCAGATGCCACTTCTACAAGAATGATGTCTGTCTCTTCCACTCCTAAGGATGCATCTGCTGTGCCATTGAAGTATTTCAGAGCTAAAGATGGATGGCTGGCACAAATCCCCAGCAATACACTCCAAGGATTGAAAACGAGAGCGACATTGCATCCATGCCTTGGATTAGGCTGTTCCCACTTTGCACCTTATTGCTACAACACAAAAAGCTTCCCTTCTGCTAGGCAGCATTCCACACCTGATTTGGACAAGGACAATAGCATGTGAAGCTGAGGAAATGGAGGGGAATACACTTGGGCTCTCATTTTTCATGTTTCTTTTCTAAGCATAGACCTGAAAGGCAGGAGCTGGGTGAGAGGACCTGGCTTCCTATAATGGGGGATGCACATGAAACACCCAGGAGGCTTCAGTGAATAGATACCCACAGCCACCAATAAACACAACCAGACAAAGGCACCTCCCAGCTCCCTGTGCTACAAAAGACTAGATTCCACGAGCTGTAAAATCCTACAGGGCACAGTCTGGGTATTCACTGCCTGTGCCTCGGCTCTTGGGGATGATCCGATAGCATTAATCTCTCCCACTCCTGTTTTTTCAGGATGATCAAACCCTCATCATCTCTCAAACAGCTGACTGCTAAGGCAGCAGGATAAACTGGCTGCATGAGCAGCCAGGCTGGGAGCCCAGGCTGCAGAGACAGTGCCAGTATTGATTAGGAAACCTGTAAAAAATAAACAAACTCTCTGTAATTACTCAGCCTGATGGATGCCAGTAGGTTTGTTTGCTTCCTGCGAAGATGCCAATAGCATAAGGGAGCAAATATCACCATTATGTAATAAAACAATGCAGGTAATTAAAAACATCCTGGCAGGACTATAAACAGGAACATTATCTGTTAACTCTTTCAGTGGAGCATGAGGGAGAGGATGAAGATTCTGCTTCATTTGAGGGGAGGCAGATTTAATGGATACTTGAATAAGAGCTGAGCCAGTAGGTTATCACATAGAGCTCCACATTGTGCTCTTTTCTTTTCAATATCCCTTTGAATATTACAGCATTCTTAAAGATCTCGAGTTAAACTAGGACCCCACTCCACTGTGTTTTTTCTGTACCAACACCTCAGAGACTTTACCTAAAAACATAGAAAAAAAATGTAGAGATGCCTTCCAGAGGACATCAGGCACCTGATACACAGCTTTCACCTCAACAAGCCTCTGGTACTGCTCCATCAACAGGCAGGAAGCAGGGAGAGATGTAATCTATTTAAATGCATTAAGCACCTCACCACAGCACAGCTGGCAGCATAACAACTTCATACAACTCTTGTTCAAGCCAGAAAAATCTAAGTATAGGCTTCAGAGAGACTTGGGCTTGGCTGGAAAACTGAGAGCTTTCTGACAACTCCTTGCTAAATATTTTAAATAACTCTGTTTTCCTTCCTCAAGTGTACCTGAAAAATACCATCTTCCTATCAAGAATCATGATCAAGCAACTGTGACCTTCATGTGTATCAATATTAAAGGGCAGCTGCTCTGGACAGCAGTTTTTGAGGAGATTTTGGAAGAAAGGTCAAACACCCGTGTCATGTGCAGCACAGATCAGACAAGGTTTAAGCTAGAAAGCTGCATTCAATGTCTAAGGGGCCGTGCTGCTATTCCTGTCAACAGTCAGCTGGGAAGCCTTGGATAACATTTCCCTGCCTTAATTTCCCCTCAATACAGAACAATTAATTTGTTGGTGCTTCAGCATCATTAAGGCTTGACAGACAGTGCTATGGGCATGTGAGCTATTTCTTTGCCAGACCCTGATGCAAAGTAGTGACATGAGCATAGATCACAAGATGTGATCCTGGAGAAGCAGAGATACTCAGATTAAAGCTGGGTGACTCACTAGATCACAATAGTCCCTAGGGTTTGAGTACATCTTGTTTATAGCTGCTGTGAGAGCAGAGTGACATCTCAGAATGACAGCTAGGAAGGGAAATGTAGATTTTTTTATAATTATTTTACCTCTGGCAAATGTTTCTTGCTCACAAGAAGATATTATTAAATCAACAAAGATTCCTGAATCACAGACAATGCTGCATTGTATCTGACCCCTTCTGCCTTGCTTACTGAGCAAAGAACTCATCTTGCTGATCTAAGAAACTTAACTGGTGCATGGAAATCCCAGCCAGCCAAACCGAGGTAGTGAGAGGAAACTGGGGAAGCAGCCAGGTTGTCCTAGAGAGATATCAAGTGTACAGTGACTATAGCACCTTTTACATAGATCCACTGGAGCTCGAACCATTTTTAGAGACTTTGATACCTCACAAAATTTTAATGATTTTTTTATCAAACTGCACCTCAGCAGGGATAGCATTAAACCCTCCTGGTGTAAGAATTCCTTCCAGTTTTGCTCCTTCAAGCTTAGGAGACAGGCAGGCCTGCATTAGGCAGTCCCAGGTAGCCTGGGAGCCAGAAAACAAAGCACTGCCAGCCTCAAATGAAAGGATACCTTTCATATTCTGCACCACCAAGAGCTGTCTCTCACCTACCACTATAAAAAAACTGCAGCAGACTCCTTTACGTCCACACAACAGATAATAAATATTTCTTACTGTTTATAAAAGCATCATTACAGAAAATTTTAAGCACAATAAAGAAAAAATAAGGCATGATTTTCCTAAAAGCTTTTTTCATGGCAAAACAGGCTTATCAGTGGAAAGAAAAATTCCCAAGGCAGCTTGTATTCTAAAACATGTGGGAAATAACATCTCTGAATGGCTTTTGCTTAGCACAAAAGGGTTTGTAACAACAGTAATGACAGGATCTGAAGCTGGAACTCCAGATTTTCAGCTTTGAAAATAGAATTATTGCACATTATTCTTTCTAAGTAAATTAAACCCATTAATCATCATAATTAGTAACGCTCTGTGTCAGTGATACAGTAACAGAGCTAGTGATTATATTCTGCTAAAGAAACCAAAGAATGACACTACAGTGCCATTCCACTCCGTGCTGCTTGCTGTCACTGTCTGGCTGTGGAGGAGGATGTTAATGCCCAAGGCTGAAGAAAGATGCCAACTTCAAATAGATACAAGGGAAGTAAGAGTTACCATCTCTCCCATGTTGGCTTTAAAGCCCCTGGAATGCTGAGAGATAGAAAAAAGAGTAAATTCATCCTTTGTATGATTCTGCTTGAGTTATTTCAAGCATGACAAAAATTATTTTGGTCCACAAGGTTTCCATCTTGATTTATATCTAGCAAAGACAATATTATTCAAATGTGAAGTCGGCTCCAGTCACACATCCCCAGGCATGGGCTGAGTTTTGTGCTTTGGCACAATTGTCCTGGTGCTGCTCACATCAACATTTCATCACCTTTTTTATTGGAAGTGCATTAATAATGTGATTACCAAGCATGAAAGATCTGTCCATTAATAAGTGAGTGGGAGATTTTGCTGCACATTTATCATGAGGCAAGTGCCTTATACCAAACCCTAACATGTAATACTGAGACACTGGACATGTCCAGATATTTGTGCAATACCTTAATCTGGTTGTAGTCCATTTTTATTTGTTTGAATGTATTTTTATGCATACTCATAATGGCAGAGGGCAGTCCATGTGCTCAATGCAATGCAGCCATAGAGAATGAGGCCCATGATGATCCCTGCCACAAAGTTTACTAAAGTTTGGATTACATCCAAATCACAGCAAATAACTTTCAGCAAGTTTCTCTTCCTTCTTTTGCAAAATGTCTCTGGAGAGAGGGAGATTTTTTCTACCTAACAGATTTGTTACTTGTAGTCAGTTACTAAAATGTGTCACTAATTTCATTTCCATTCCTGCTCACTAGTCACGCTAGGTTGCTTCATTACAATTGTCATTTGGAATTATTTTTGCTCCATGACTTGACAAATGAGGAGTTCTCTGATTGATTCTGATGTTGACACTGACAGCAATTGAATACAGCACTTCATTTCCTCCTGCCTAGTATGATTGGATGGTATGAATGTTAGAGAAAGTGGACAAAAAGAATCAATCTGAACGCCTCCCTCATAAAGAATGTTCCTCACAGTGATGTCAGCAAGACAACTTGCCTGGAGTGCAGGAAAGCCAAAATAAACTGATGCAAACAGAGGACTATTTGTCTATTTATTCTGTGACAGGCATGTACCTGGAGAGACAATGTGCCCACACACACCTGTGCTTGGTAAGATGTCATTGTCCTGTAGCAGCTGTCCTTACCAGTGATAGTCCCACAGTTTGCTCTTAGGACAGGTGCCCAAACTGCCCAGAAATATGGGATACAGCAGGTCCTCAGAGCAGTGTCTCACTGAATTACAACCCCAAAGTTGCAATTTCAACTCTGTGCTTCCTCATCCCCCATTCCTTAGTACCCTCCATGCTCCACTCCATTCACTTCACATTCCATCTTTTCCCATACCTTAATTTGCCACTCTCTCACAGCAGCTCCTTCTAAACCAGACAGTTAAGTCAATAACAGCATTTGGCTCTTCTAAGTAGAGTATTTCCTGTGTTGTGAGCTCCATCTGGTGATGTAACTGAAGCCTTATCTCCAGCCAATCTTCACAGTGCAAGCAAGGTATTTTGTGCTGGACACAGGGGATCTGGGATTGAACAACACCAGGATGAAAAGCCTTTCTGCCTATTGGGATTCATTTAAAGAGAACAGGAAGTACAAGGGCTGCTGTGTGGCACAGGCAGTGCAGTCACTGGGGAAGGCAGGAGGCTGGGGCAAAGCAGGGGAACGTGGCCCAGCAGCTTCAGAGAGGACTGTCCCCATATCCATCCTGGAAACTGCAGTGAGACAGATCTCCCACCCCAGCTGTACCTTCCTGATACATCTGTCAGGAGCTAATCCTTCTGGAACTGTGCTTTTTCAGCAGTCACACACAGAATGGGTCTCCTGGTGCTGCAGGAAGGATCTTGTGGATTTGGTTGAACCACCCTGACAGAGCAGACTGAGAAACTGATTTCTCATCACCTATGGCAGCAGAGCACTTGGGCTTCCTCTACTGCCAGCACAAATATTTCCATCAGAACTTGTTAAAATTGGGCATCAGAGGCCAATAAAAAAGAGGTCAGAGAAGAATAAAGTAGTTTTTTGCCCCCTGAATATCTGGCTCCCTTCATAACTGCATGTGACACTGATGTGAAAAGCACAGCACCATGAGGAGAGGACAGTTCCAGTGTGACCAGGATTTGGTGGAAGGGAGATCACAGCACTCTGACACAAAGTGTTCAACAGATTCTCAGACTGCAGGAAAATAATATAAACCCAAGCCAGACAGTTTCTTAATTTCAAGAGATAATAATTTACCAAGACACTAGCAAGCAAAAGAAATATATCTCTCTGTATATCTGTCTACAGTGTTTAGGATTTCATCCCTCATTTTTGTAAAATTAATGAAAGATTTATGAGTTATTCAGCTACTCTGAGTTCCTGGGATATTGCTAATAAACCTTCCCCTTATTCCTATTGTTACATCTGATCAACCCTCAGCCAGTTCAGACTTTTAAAGCACAGATTCTTTTTTGTTGAAGAATTTTAATATCTTCTTCATAAGGATGAACATCAAGTTTTTCTACTCTGTCATATTCATAATTTTCCACTTTCCCATCATAACTTAGAAGCCAGGCAGATGACACATTAATCCCTTGTTAAGACAGGAGTCGAGTTGGATGAATGGAACCTCTGAGACCAGATAATGAATCTCTACAATTTCTCCAGCCTTTAAAGAACTAATCAAAGGTAGCTTTTCCAGAAAGTAAATTCAGGACTATTCTCACCTGTTGTGGTTTTGGTTCAACCAGGCAGAAACACCAATTTTGTGTAGTGGTTTTGCTTTGCCAATTTGAAATTTCCTGGCCAATGCACCAATTTATGTTGTGGGTTTAGTGTTGGCCAAATGGCCACTAGAATTATTTACTCATTTCCTGCTGTGAGATAGGATTAGGAGGAAGGCAAAACAGGCTCAAACTTTAAAGGGTACAAAGAAAAACTTTATTACTAGAAACGATAAGAAAAAATAGTAAGAATCAGAATAAAACTTTCAGAACACTTCTTCAGAGTTGGATGAAGGGAATCTCTGAGACCAGATAATGAATCTCTACAAGTTCTCCAGCTCTTAAAGAACTAAGCAAAGGTACCTTTTCCTGAAAGTAAATTCAGGACTATTATCACCACAAATTACTTACTGATACACTGTCAGCATTCAGTTCAGCCAAACAAGGCTGAAGACTCATTCAAGTGTAACTCCAGTGCAGCAAAAAGAATGCTGAGATTTGACTACTGACTATTCCTTAACACACGATTTTTCTTCTGGACCTATTTCCATGCTCTTCTCTCCTCCTCTCACCACTCATCCTGAATTCCTAAGTAATTCATACTATTAATTTCAAGGAAATCTTTCAATGACCAAGGATCAACCACAAACTCCATGCTTAGCAGATCACAGGTTTCCTTCCTGTAGACTCTCAGAGTTGAGATGTAGTGCTTAGTCTAAGTCCTACTCACCTCCCAAAGGACAGCTGGCATGGGAAGGGTGGGGATATCTGCAATACTTTACAAGACAGGCTCATGATCAATCCACAATATTTAAGATCTTTTCAAAAGGAAAAAACAAATCAAAGGAAATCTTGTCATGGCTTCCCAAAAAACCCCACAAACAAACAAACAAACAAACAAACAAACTTAACTCTATCAAATATACTCTATTACCTACGACCTAGATTTTCCAGTTCAAGCTTCCAGCTTTCCATGTCATATCCTCCAGGCCATGGTCTGAAGAAAGTAAGTGCTGTCCAGGGTTCTGGAACACAGCAGCTGAATCTTAGAAATCCAGAGCTATACTCCTTGGCAGAATATAGAGATATATGTAGCATCTCTAAGAGGCTTCAGTTTGAGCAAATCTCCAGAGCACACAGTGGATAAGCCCCTTAGATATTAATCCTTTTGCTTTTTCATCTCTTTTTCTTCACAATCTGATCAAGCATTGCAGCATTTCCAGTGATTAGGCCCCAAACAGAAGAAGGTAGAACTCCCTTGCCACCAAGAGCAGAACAAAAGAAAGGAATTCCTGATTCAGCCTCTTCCCCAGAACCAGGTGTCGGGACATCACCCAGGGAAATATCTAAACTGTCACCTTAATTACTGACAGAAACTTCCATTCCAACAGTGTCCAGCAAGCTGAGAACCATTATCCCTGTTTTACAGATCTGGATCTGAGACCAAAAGGGAAATATGGGATCCACTATTATACACAAAACCTGTTACTGAGCAAAGAATTTAGCATGAGCCTGCAAGCTGTAGACTAATGTCTTAGCCACTAGCTGCTTCTATAATTTATCTCTTACACCTCAGTATGGAGCAAGTCTTTCTCTCCCTCAATAACACTCTGCTCCTTTTCCCAGGACATGCAGTGGGCACAGACCTGCACTGACTTTTGCTGACAGAGGCTTTCAGTGCTGAGAATCCTGTCCCACAACATCTCAGTGTAGTTTTCACTCATAGGAGCATCAGCCAAGCAGAACATGCATCAATACTGATTGAACTCACAGCCTCATAATTCCTGTCTTCACCTCATCCAGGTTATCCAGTTTGGGGCCATCCAAACACGTAGTTAAGCACTGTGGGGCAGCACATCTGTAATGTCAGAGCATGTAGGCACATCTGTAATGTCAGAGCATGTAGGCACATCTGTAGTGTTAGAACATGTAGGCACATCTGTAGTGTTAGAACATGTAGGCACATCTGTAATGTCAGAGCATGGAGGCACAGCACAATCTGCTCATTGATCTCCCTGTCTGATGTTCATGGGACACAGGCAGAGCAAGGGTTCATGAAATCAGGGGGACTCCAAGCAGAATACAGCCTGGGCATTAAGAAGTCAGTTTTCTACAAACTTGTACGAAATAATGAGAACTAAGAATGCTTGGGATTTCACTTTCTTTTTCCTCAGAGCATTCTGTAATTACAGTTGGCAGAAACAGTGGCCACCTCATTTGGTTTTGTCAGGGTTGAATTCCATTACTTTCAGAAGGGGATAAAACATGCTTTCCTTAAATCCAAAGCACCTTGGCCAGATGTTCAAAACAACTCTGGACAGCTGTTTCCTTTGTGAGGAATTACAAGCAATAGGAACAGTACAGCAGCAAACACCTTTGGGCTTAGAGATTTCTCAGTGCATTTTGGCAAAGAATAATCCCTAATTGCTCTTCTTACCTCTAGGCCTCACCTAGAGAAACAATGCCCTAGAAAGAAGTTTCTTTCCTCAGGGCATAGGTGAACAAACTTGGCTAAAGTTATATAAAAAGTTTTTTAAACTGGTATGTTTTCCAACAGGACCTCTAGGCTATATAGGTAGCTATATAAAAGTCCAGGCAGCTGAAGAACCTGCAGAACTCAGCTCTGGGGTCATTTGAGGTCTGGCCTAAAAATCCTTTTCCTCTGACTCTAAATCCTTTTTTCCTAAAAATCCTAATTCCTTTGACTCTAAACGTTGTAGCTGTCTGCCTGTCAGAAAGGGAAACTTTTAAACATTCTCTTCCAAAACTTTCCATCACAACTAAAACCTTGACATGTTGAGATGGAAAGAAAAGAACCTGCATCAAATCTTTAGAGAGAAAATACTAAACAAATTTCGTGTCACTGTCTATATAGCATTTCCTTTTATTCCATCTTTGACAGCCCTAGGAGCTTCTGGGATTTTTTTAAGCAGTCAGCATACTTCAATGTAGATTGGAAATGGGAGGGCATATGAAGTACACCAGCAAGGACAGGGAGGTTGACAAGTAAAGCAAGAGACAAGCAGTGCTGTGAGTACACAAGGTTTATGGATGACTTACCCAGCAGTACACCATCAATTACACTGCTGCTGTCTCAGCTGGATGAACTCCTGGCAGACAGGAGGCAGCTGCAGGGATGGATCCACTTTTCTGTCAGTCATGATCAAGACCAACATTCCCCACTCGTCCAAGCAGGTACATGTGTGCTCAGTTCTGCAAAGGAGTTACTGAAAGCATCACAGATTGCTCCTGAGGTCCAGTGGCCATCTGCTGCTTCCCTGCCTGCCTTGTTTGGCAGGTCAGTGCAGGGAAGCTGGCACCACTGCTTCACCCTCTGTGCCATAACACTGTTGCTGGTCTGGCACAAACTTCATGCTCAATGAGCATAATTGCCAGCCATTCCTGAGCTCAGAGGAAGATTGGGACTAAAATCTTTCATGTGTTTTCAACAGCTTTCTAGAAACCACTGTGAGGTTACTGTGCTGCAAAGAGAGAGAAAGGACAGCAACACACACGGAGCTCTTTGGGGAAAAAAGACCAATTTATTGTACAGACAGCCCGGATTTAAAGTGTGTTAGTGCAGCCAGGACAGGACAGGAGCTCATGGGACAATTGGGAAAAACATCCTTGGGACAGCACCTCAGGATGTGTCCCACGGCAAAGACACCAGGGGTTAATGTTGGTGATGAATTCCACTCTGTTTGTCACCATGTTCTCACCCTGGGAGACTCCTCCCTAACTGAAGCTGCAGTCAGCTTGGCAGCCTGGGAATGGAGCTGAGAGTCAGGAGAAATCCAGGCCTGAAAAGAATTTCCAAGCTGTAATTCCCCAGCTCTCTAAATGTGTGTGTCCACACCACTGCAGCCTCCCTGATGCCTACAGAGTGCTGTAAGACCCCTGGAGGGAAGGATTCCCATAGGACACAGTGTTTATCAGTAGCACAGCAACACTCACAATATGAATCATCACACACCAGTGCCACAGCCCCTACAATATGTTCCTAAATGCACAGTTACAAGCAGCAAAAGGTGATGTCTCTTTGTTTTCAGCTCTCTTAGTGGTCTGTCTTTGCTTGGTGGCTGTTTGTGAAAGAAGTTTTTGTGCTTGTGGATTTCTGTTCTTGCCTCTAGATCTATAATAATCCCATAATTGTAATGCCAAGCATGAGGACCATTTCATCACAGTCTGTATAATGTGCAAATACCATTAAGTTAGAGGGACTTTCTCATTAATTCTCCATCCCAGTGACAAGCCAGAAATTAACACAATTGATTTTCCCTGCTCATTATCAATCATCCAAGAACTTTGTCACATCTCATCTGTCCCACCTGGGTCCCAGCATATATTTGCAGACTTCAACATATATTAAACTAATAAAAAACAACAGTCATAGCAACATCTGGACTCAAACCCCAGACAAAAACAAACTGTGTCTGTTCCTAACTCCTTTGGTGGTAAACTTCCCACTATGTACCAGTATCCTACAGAGAACCTGCAGGGCCAGATTAAGGAACAACTGATTGTACACTCCTTGTTGTGCTAATATTTTCTGTCTTGAAAACAAAAAAAAAAACCCACACATCTATGTTGTTTAAAAAACTTAAAGAGAACTATTCATAGGATATTTGCTTCCTGGAAGAAGACAATTCAAGCATCTGAAATGCAGTTAGTCCCACAAACTCTCTGTGTCACCCTGGAGAGCCTGAGAATAAGTGTAATCTTTTAAAATCATCAATTCTCTTTGGCTCATCTAGATGCAGAAAGTACTCAAAACAAGTTCAGAGACGGAATTATCACTAGATAATAATAAACTTTATGGAAGCTGTTTAAGGATAATTCCAACCTTTTTTATTAGGTGACTTTTGAAATTTCCAGTACAGATTTGGAATACTAAGCAATAAAAGGTTAGAAAGGCATTTCAATCTGGAACTGTTTCTCCAGATAATTGGATTCCTAATCCCTGAAAAGGTTATGATCTCAGTTTACTGTGCTGGGGTAGAAGGTGCCCAATTAATCTTTTATGACATAATCCAGCACAGGCTTTTGCATTGCCTGCAAGGTAACAACTTGCGAATCATCACGGGGAAAAAAATAAAGATTTTGCTGGTAAAAGGAAGTTAGGATCTGATAGACCAGCTCTGTTTTGTGTTCCCACTGGAACAAGAGTAGGATACACCTTTCTCCCAGATACTGTAAAACAACAGCTCACAACATCCACAAACACCAAGGATAAAAAAGTCTCTTTTCCAAAGGGTGCTGCTAGGCTAACTCATATGGAGGAGCCTGCTCCTGGCTAAGCAGGGCTGGATAAAACTTCTGCAGCCCAGACCTGGCAGCCCACCTTGGCTGGGTAGTGGTAAGGGAATAAACCAAATGCTGGTTTGATACAAGGGGCAAATTCAGGCAATTTACATCTCACACAGATGTTTGCAAATACATCTGCACAAATCATCATGCTGTGGGAATTCAGCAGCTTCTCAGACTTTGACCTAATGGCAAGAGAGTCTAATAAACCATCTTCCCAGTCTCGTTAGCTATTGTCACAAGGGTTGATGAAATTACTTCAGATAGAGTAGAAATTACTTTCTGTATGATGTGAGGCCACTGTATGCCACTGTTAAGTCATATTTTAACGTGTGGGGGATAGCTGTACTGCTGTATAAGCCTTAGATCCAGTCAATATAAATAAGAGTTTGGGAGTAACATGCTAGAGATTCATGTGCTTTTTTGTGGGTGTGGAGGGGTGTTTGTTCTAGAGCTCAATAAAGCCTTAGGAGTACATTAGTGCTGTGCCATACCATTCTTCATCTGGTCTTTCTTCTCCCTTGAGTTAGTTCTTAAGTAATATGCCAGCCCATTTGGGGCACAGACTTTGTTTTTTGGGTTGATGGCACACCAATAAGTATGCATCATCTTTAGTCTTTGTACTACATCAGTGACAGGGCACACAAACCAAACCACTCCCTGAAAGAACTTTCCATTCTGTCAATTCTAAAAACTCTAGGCTTTATTAAAATTGCTGGGCTTAAAATTGCATTCCCCAGTTAACAAATTGGTCATGGATCTAGCACTAGAACGAAGAGCAGGTGCCAGGATCTCCCACATCAGTTAGCACCTACAATCACTGCCAGACTAGCAGATCTGCTCAGTGCTCCTCAAGCCTAGGGCAAGACATCTGAAAGGTGCCAACCAGGAGGCAGACTGCAGGAGGCAGACCCTCATCTCTTGTTTCTAAGCTCTCTACACTTTCAAGTTCCTAGAGCAGCATTTCAGATTCAGTGTTTTACTGACGTTCACTGCTTTCCTTGCTTCCTCACAAAACACCTGCAACACATCTGGTTTTCTTCAAATGCCAGTTTCCTGCTTAGGGCAGAAGCATCTGTCCAGTCATAAGCTGCACAATAGAAATTAATCTGCAGTCACTTATCTTTCAAGTTCCCTTACACCAGAGGAGACCCAGTGAGATAAAACCAAACACTAAAAATCCTTTGCAAACACAATTTTCCTGTAGAGAAAAGGTGCTGCAGCAGCAAAGGAAGAGCAACGCTGCCATCTGCAGACACCCACAATTGAAGCCTCCTTACTTGGAAAGATCAGCCCATGTATTGCTGCCATGCTATCCTGCATTTTATCCTTTATGACTATCTCCAAAAGCACTTGTGGAGCACACTGTGCCACTGGCCAAGGCAGGAAAATTTCAAACCATGCTTTAATCTCATTTATGGCACACATGGGGGAGGCATTACACTGTCACAGTTCTATGGAGCAGTGACCACAGCACTGGAAAACTGCCAGAACATACTGGTGAGGATGAAAAAGTTCATCTTTATTAAAGGTATTAAAGTTCAACTGAAACCTCCTTACAAATACTGAACAATACACAGCACAGAAAACTGCCTCAGAGAAAATTCTGCACATTTTTTAATATACCAGAACTATTGCAAGTCTGCCATTAGTAGGAAATGATCACTGCTACAGAAATGTTGTCCTTGTGATAGGACAGGACTATGTGATTCATAAAAGGACATTTACACAAAAAAGTAAGATTTTCCAGGCACTTTATAGTATAAACATGGCAGATGAAGACCTCCTTTCTTTTGTGACCATGTTTTAATCCATATGCAAAAATACAACTTGAGTAATATAAAAGAATCAAACATAGCATAATTAACTGAGTAACATTCAGACAGTTTATTGGGTAAGAAAAAAGGCCAGGAGGTGCTTTAGGACAAATTAACAGATGGGCTACAGATATATTTGTCTACCAGTGCACACTCATCACACTGCAATACAGCTCATCAAGAGTGACCTTGAAGAAGTTTCTAAAGTTCTAAAGGGAAAGTAGCATGGGACAGGGAAAAGTGGGGTAGGGGAACAGACCCAGCATCTTCACACATCACAAAGCAAACCAATAAATGAACCTCTCTTACTACTCATTGATTATATGTGAAGATTATTTTGGCCAAATTACATTGGTTAAGTCACCCTTTATGTTAGTTCATATTTAAAATGTTTTCTAGTCCTAACAAGCTTTTTGTAAAGCACAGAGATAAAGCACTTTTTACTTTCAAAGCTGTCTATGACAATGATGTCAGCTCAGCATCCCTGTAAGGTAGGCAAAAATTAGCTGTTTTCTGAGATACAGAGAAGTTAAATGACTTCCTCCAAACCATGGTAAGGATGTGTTAGCTATTAGTAATATCCTTAAGAACCTGGAATGATACTGCATTTCAGATAGAGGGAATTGGAGGCAACCAGCATCTGCTAGTAAGGAATTACCAAATTTTCATCTCAGTTTTACTATTAAAATATTTTGAATCCCCCCTACCTTGGAAAGTGTTCCACACAGGTATTTTTGTAATAATGAGTTGTTTCGTCTTAGTAACAAAAAGCACTGGTCCTTTCCAGCCCAAAGTAGACATCCTACCCAGGAAAGGGTAGTCAAGATACAGTAAGAGTTACATAGTCCATGGCACCAATGATCTTCCCATTATTACAATTACAGTTATCAAAGATACAAGCCAAGTTACTTTAAGGAATTTAGCTGGAGTACTCTAGTTTTTGTAAAAGAAGTACAGAAAAGATAACTAACCATTCATTGAAACTAAAAGCTATTCAGAACCGAGCTATCCTAAAATGAAGCATAGAGCTGCTACAAGGGCAGGATGAAGCTAAACCTGCATATCCCCAATTGCAAGGTTAACTGATTTGTCAGCTCAGCCCTTACTTATCTCTACAAAAGCTTTTGGTTTGCAGAAATGTGAAATGGGTATTGGAGCCAGGCTCTTCTTCATTCTGTAGGTCCACAAGGAAGCCACAGTACAAGCTCTGTTGTGTATATCTGCATTGAAAACAGTTCCCAAAACCTCCTGGATATCCACCTCCATCCATCTGAGCTGAACTTTTGCATTTTCTTCTTGTGTTTTTATTCTAACAAGTATTTTGCTGTAGAAAGCATCTCTTCTTGTCCTGTGCCTAGCCAGATTAGAGAAATCATTTACTCATTTTAATAAATAAAAGATAAACCTGTGGCTCATTAAATAGGCCTGCAAAGACTCCTTCCCATTGACTTCAGCTCAGATATAACTGCTGGGTAACACTGGATAACATGAAGCTGTAAAACCAATCTCTAAATAGCTGTACCTTGTAATCTGGTAACCAACTCAACCCACTAATGGGACACTTGGCTCTTTCAGATTTACACCACGAGGGCACGATTTCCCTATGACAGATGCAGGGTAACACCACGTGAGTTTATTGCTAGTTTATTGCTCATGTGGAAAAGCCCTTCATACAGTGGTTCACACACAAACACTTGTTCAAAAGCAAGGCTGTGACCTGGCACCAGAAGCTCTGGTTCAACATCTGTGTCAATTCCTCTGAGCTTTCCCCAGCTCCTACAAACAAGCTTTTCACAAAAACCCGTGTACAGGTATTAAATAACACAGAACAGAAGTCAGTTGCCACTGAGTAATGTGTTATGTATCAAACCCATCTTTGCACTGGAAGGCACGTATTTTCCCCATGATGTTTGGCATGGTTTTCACATAACTGCTGAAACAATCAACTCTCCAAAGGGCCACATGAACAGAAAGTGTCAAGATCTGCAGGAGAAAACAAAGCAACACTGTAAGGTATAGAGGGGGAAAAAGAGGTGGGGAACTTCCCTTCAGAGATCACTTATTTGTGATTCAGTGACACAAATTCTGGACTCTACTAGGAAAAACAGTGTTAACAAAATTGGTTTCTTCCTGTTTCCAGTCCTAATTTTTAGGCAGAGTCAATGCAATAATCCATATTTGTTTTTTCTAACACTGTATCTTCTTTACTGAACTGGGCTTCTTATAATATTTCACTACAATATTGTGAATAATACTCTAAATAAACAGAGAAAAAACATTTTAAAAACGCTTTTTAAAATCAAGAATTAGTTTTCCACCTATATATTCATTAATCCATAGCTATTCAGAGAAATCTGGCACTCTGTCAGCTCCCCCTTAACTCAAAAACTGTCATTTCAGAGAGTAAATTCTAAGCAAGTACAAAAATGGAAACCATTTGTTCTTCTACCCACTGAGGGCCTTCCAGTTGCATGGTTTGCATTTACAGCTTCAGCTTTTGTAGCAGAATACAGATTTACTGGTTTTGACCTCAAGTTTGTGTAGTGGGCTATTCGTGCTCCATTTTGTACCACAACCCACAGAGATTTACAACTTTGAAATTTCTAGACTATGTGGGACAAGCAGAAGCAATAGTTCATGAATCAGTATCTAGTGCATTTCAGAGGGCTGGGAAATAAAAGCTCAAAACTTGGCTAGGAAAAGCAAAACAAAAAATAAGACATACAACAGATGAAATACAGTTACAAGGGAGTGAATTAATGGCATCTATGTTGTGATGCTAAACATTTGGCAGTTTTCTGATTCCCATATGGGAGCCACTGGACTCCTTCACCACTGTAAGAAAAGGAGTGATAAGAGAAATCATTGTGCTTGTGAAGTGAACAGACAGTGTGATTTGAGGCTCTTTCGTTGAACTGACAGTGAAAAAATTAGGTGGCAGAAGGATGAGGTTCTTTAAACATTTCCTTGACCTTATGTCACCTTGTTCCTCAAAGCAAAGCCACACAGTTCTCCCCTTCTGCAGGACTGACAAATCACATTTTTGAAGTATATTGTATAAGCTATCCAAGACCAGAAATCATAACATTCACAATCAACAGTGCAAGGTGATCTTTCCATTCTTCTCACTGTCCATAATGGGTCATTTACTCCTAACATCCACTGGAATTGACATGAACAGTGAATTATGAGGCCTGACCCCCCCCAGCTCTTTTCACAGTTTGGGCAGAGCCCCAGCTGGTGCCAATGTAATGCCAAAAACATAGAAAAGCCCCAGCAGCAGATTGAGCTTGGCTGTCCGCTGAGGAATTTTGCTGAAGCTCTGACTCCGGAATTGCCTCTCCAGTGAAAATGCCATGGGGATGGTGAGCAGTGGCAGTGCCATGCTGATGGTGTAACGTGTGGCCAGCACACAAAAAATCAGGTAGGGCAAGAAGAGCAGCACGGTGTAGAGAATATAGGAGAAGGTGGGGCCGATGAGGATGGCCAGGGTGACAATTCCTGCCTGCCGGTCTGACTCCATGTCCCGTGTGTTGTTGCTGTGCAGGATGGCCTCGGTGCTGAGGGCCAGAGGGACAGCATAGAGCAGGGGTGACACAGACAGGTAACCAACCTGCACTGCGTGGGCAAACATGACAGCCAGGGGCCCAAAGGTGATCAGGATCACCACATCGCCAAGCGCAACGTATTTAAATCCAATCCCTGTGGCAAGACACAAGAATAAAATCAAACATCATTAAATAATTCAAATGACAGAAAAGAATGGACGTAACAGTTCAGCCCTTTCCCATAGGAATATTGCAGCTAAGGCCAAGAAACATGCTATCTCTTTTTTCTTTTTTAAGATAAGGATTTCTCCAGGCAAACAATGTAACAAAAACTAAGGGCCAGGTTTTAACACCCATCTAGAAGTACCTGCCTCTGCAGACACACATAGAAACAAGGCTCTTTTCAATCATGCATCCTAGAACCTGATCCTGAAGAAATACAGAAAATGCTCAGAACAAAATGCAAAACTGACAAGATGCTTTCAGAGAAACCCACAAAACTGAAAGTCTGACAGTTTGAAACTAAGTTGGTTTTTCTTCTCCTAGTAATGATGTTTGTATCTATCCAACACACGAAAACACTAAAATATCCTTGTCTTATTAAGAAGAATCACAGACTGTACAGCATTCACAGCGAAGCACCATCTAAAGAAAAACAACAAAACATTCCAAAACAAAGTAACATTGCTACCAAATGAAAGAAAATATGCAATTAGCTGCACTACTAAAGGATATGAGATAAACAAAACTACTAAAGGATATGAGATAAACATCACAAAAAGATCCAGCAATAGTTCTGAAGATCTTAGTATGACTCTTCCCACAACATTCAATTGCAAAGAATACAAGTTTATGTATCAGTACTTCAGGAAATATCACAAATATTTTATGGCAGTGTACTAGATAGATCGTGTGTGTCTTCTAGAAACCTTTTGACAATTTAGCTGATTCTATCACTTCTACATTTTATCTGCATACTTCTACGATTCACAACAAACTGGATACAGCACTTACCTCCGGTGTAAAGGAAGGAGCTGGAAAGTCCTCCAAAGTAAATCAGGGCCAGGTGCTCCAGTTTGAGCGTGGAGACAGCGTAGAGCCCAGCAGCACAGATACAGCCCACAGTGTAGAGAAAAACCCCAAACCGGACTACATCCTGCGGCTGCAAAATCTGGTCCACCAACGTCCTGTCATCACTCTTCTTGTGATCGATGCCTTTGGAAAAGTCATAGTAGGTATTCACTAAGTTGCCGGCGCCGTGCACAGCCAGGACGGTGACGGCGCTTCCCAGCAGCAGCCCCGGGTCGAGTGTTCCCTCGGCCCGGTACGCCAGGGCGCTGCCCAGCGCCACAGGGGTCAGCGAGGCGCTGAAGCTCCAGGGCCGCAGCGCCAGCACATAGGCCGCACACTTGTGTCTCCAGCTGCCGGGGGCGGCCCCGTCAATGCCCGCCAGTGCCGAGCCGCCGCCGTTCCTCTCGCTCCCGCGGGGGCTCTCGGCGCTGATACTGATCTTCTGCACCAGGTCTGCCGGTCCCATGCTCGCCCCGCCGTCCCGCAGCAGCAGCAGCAGCACCTAGAAGGGGAAGGGCCGCGCTTTAGCGGGACCCCAGGGACGAGAGGGGCGCCGCGGCCATGGCGGCGTGTAGGGGATGCGAGAGCGCCGCCATTACCCGCCCTACCTCCGGCAGCCTGCCCGGCCTCGACACCCCCGCGGCCCTGCGCGACGGGTTCCGCACCCGCCGGCACCTCCCGGTGGACAAATTAAAAGGAAAATTAAGCGGCCCACGGCGTCACGCGAGGCGGCGAGGGAGTCACCCCGCAGCACGCACCAGCAGCACTATTCACGCCATAGCCGCTGCGGAGCGCCCGAAGCGCGGCGCAGACACGGCCGCGGCTACTGCTGTCACGGGCAGCCGGACACATTTCAGAGGAGCACACCGGGCATGGCAGCGCCCTGCTCCCTTTGCGCATGCGCACACAGGGCTCACACCCTTAGCGTGGCTTGCGATGGGAAGGATCTTAAAGCTCCTCTCGTTTCACCCCCTGCCATGGGCAGGGACACCTTCCATTATCCCAGGCTGCTCCAAGCCCCATCCAACCTGGCCTTGGACAGTGCCAGGAATTGGGCAGCCACAGCTTCTCTCAGCAACCTATGCCAGGATCTCCCCAAACATTTTCCTAACATCTAAACTAAATTTCCTCTCTTTTAGTCTGAACCCATTCCCCCTCGTTCCTCGTGAAGAGTCCCTCCTTGTAGGCCCCTCCATTTACTGGAAGGCTACTCCGAGATCTCCACACCACTTTCTCTTCTTCCATAGAGGAGATGCTTTAGTCCCCATCCCGTCGCTCCACCATGTAACAGCACCACACGGCTCGGTGTCACTTGCTCATTGTCTATGCCACCGACAAAGTTAGTGAATACTATCAGCCCCAGTACCACCCGTGAGGGACACCACTCGTCCCTGGTCTCCATGTGGACAATGAGCCACTGACCGCAACTCTTTATGTGCGGCTATCCAGCTAGTTCTTTATCCACCGAGTGGTCCATTTATCAAATCCATTTATCAAATCCAGTTTAGAGACCAGGCTGTCATGGGGAACGGTGCCGAACGCTTCACACAAGCCCAAGCCGATGATGCCGGTGGCGCTGCCCGATCCACCCATGCTGTAGCCCCGCCACAGCCGGCGCCTCACGGAAGGGCGGAAGCCGGCATCGGGAGGGTGGGCCTGCTGAGCAAGCCCAGCCATTCTATTGGTCAGATGCGCTGTCACTCAGTCACTGTTCCCTTGATGATTGGTCAGAAGGCTACTGTCCTTGCGGTTCCTTGGGAAGGGGCGGAGCTTTGGGCGAGTCTTTCCCCTTTCTCTTTTTCTATTGGTCAGCTGCGATGCTGATCAGGGCGTTCCTGGGAGCCTATTGGCCAGCAGCAGCTCGCCGGCGCTGCAGGCGCGGCGGCGGGGCGGACACGGGGCCCGGGGCCCGGAGTCCGGGAGCCGGCGGCGGCGGGTGAGTGAGTGAGAGCGGCGGTGCCTCTCATCAGCATTGGCTCCCCTTCCCCTCACCTCCCGCTTCCTGCCCGGGCCGACCTGCCCGAGCCCCCGGCTGCGCGGCGCTGCCGCCTGCGGCCCCGCTGGCCGTGCTCGCCTTTCCCCGCCTCACTCCTCCCTCACTCTCGGCCTATGGAGCTTCCCCCTGCTCGGGCCTGCCGGGTCCCGTCCGCCGGGTTCTGTGGCTGTGAGGGAATCCCAGGAACTGACACTGGACTGCGTTGATGGGCAGCAGCAACCCCCGGCTGCTCTTTGATCCGGGAAGCGTCTCCTGGCTCCTGCCAGCAGCCGCTTCACCTGTGGTCCCGCTGGATGTCTGTGACCGCGTGTGGAATATTTGGGGAGAAGCAGTTGAACCATTTACCAAACCAGTGCTTGGTTTGGTCTTATGTAATGTGAATATCAGGGAGGCGTCAAGCGTCTGAAATGTTTTTACATAAAGAAAGGCTCCTGAGAAAGTTTGTTTATGTGTTATGCTAGGAAACCCCCTGTTGCAATGGTTGATGTTGCTATAATTGGACTTCCCTTCTCTAGATATCTATTGGAGGATGTAATACTTGTCAATGCTGAGTCTTCCTTGTGTTGGTGTAACACTGAGATTTTTGCAGAGGAACTTGGTTGAAAGTGTTTAGGGACAAGTCAGCTAGGATAGTGATATAATCCTTGGAATGGTTGTGCTTACTGATTATAGGTAATGGCAAAGCAAACTGCTGGTTTTCAACTGTTGCATTACCCTTGATTTAGGATTAGATCACCATAGGGCACGTAGCCTACTGCAATGTATTTTGGTATTTGAGGAACTAGAGAGCAAATAGGTTGGAGGTCAAGATATGTGGTGATGCAGTTTTCTCATGGAGTGTAAGGCCTAAGGAATATAGTCATTACTTGTAATTTTATGGTCTACCAACACAGCACGTTTGTGGGTATTTTGGGAACAGGAGGGCTAGCCTTATCAAAGAGGCTCAGAGATTTCAATTCAAGCAGTAAAAAATGTGTCTCTCCGAAGAATTTACAGGCCTTCATGCCCCTGAGCCCCAGTGTACTGCCACCATGTCGGGCACCGTGTCCATTCTCCAACAATTTGCCAATGGCTTGAAGAGTCGCAGTGAAGAGACGAGGGCAAAAGCTGCCAAGGACTTGCAGCATTATGTCACCATGGAGCTGCGTGAGGTGAGTGCCTCAAATGGGATTATTTTTCCTTGTGGATCACTGAGTGTAGGGTATGGGCTGGGTGCCTTTGCTATGGAGATTTTTGGAATATGGAAGCTGGTTTTAGAGAGGAGATGTGGCACAGCAGGGAGCTTATCTTTGCCCCCTGGCATGTAGGAGAGGTGAGCAAGTTGGTGACACAAATGAGTAGTCAAGTACCAGAATAAGTAAACTTTCTGCATATAGGGTACAAATTAGAAACTATTTTGAGCTCATAATGTATGGTTGATTTAATTTCTTTCTGTTTAAGTGCCATAAACAGCATTGTCTTTATGGAGGTTTTGGAGCAGGAGGGAGGGAGAGAATGCTGAAAGCTGATTTGAACTTTTTGCTTTTACAGATGAGTCAGGAAGAATCTACCAGGTTTTATGATCAGCTGAACCATCACATATTTGAGCTGGTCTCTAGCTCTGATGCCAATGAAAGGAAGGGTGGCATTCTGGCTATAGGTGAGTGAAAGTGCATAATGCCTCTGGTGAGTTTTCTCTTCATGCAACTGTATTTAGGGACAGATTTTCAAAAGGAATGAGCTTTTATACTTAGGGTCTGATGTCTGACAGCTCAGTACACTGGGTGTGTTCTCGTTGCTGGGCTCTGAAAATCTGTGTGGAGTGTCAGCATGGGAGCTACTGTGAGTGGCTGAAAACCTGGTACTTAATGGGCCCTGAGCTCTTCTGGGAGTTGAGCATCAAATGTGAATGCTGAGCACATGAAAATTCTGTTCTGGAGCTCAGCTAAAAACATTTTGTGCAGCCCCTTTATATGTATCAGGATAGGCTAAATCTCTCAACTCTGGGGAGATTGATTCTTGTTATGTAAATTTACATGGCTCCATAACAGCAACTTCCATCCCCAAGAGGGGCTCACATAGCTTCTGCTTTGATTCTGACCAGCCTCTCCATTAGTGGCTCTGGCTGTGTGCTCTCTGTGAGATTGCAGAGCTGCCTGAATCCCCACGCTTGGGAAAGTCAGCTTGCATTAATACTTTGCCTTCCAGTATAGCCAAATAGCCAAAAGATGTTTATGTCCATGAGCCTAAACCATAATCTTCCAGTCCCAATGTGTTTGAAGGCAGTGTAAATCCCTTAGAGAAATCTTTATTGATAACATCATATCTTAAGTTGACATTATCGCTTTTAAATTGTTTTGTGAATTTAGTGATCTTGAAAGGTGCCAGCTTGACAGCCCTGGACACTCATGGCCTCTTTATCTACAGAGCAGATGCAACCCAGGCACTGGCAACAAAAGCTTCTGCCATGCTAGTGCCTGATAAAGTGCCTCCAGCCTGGCCAGGAGAGACTGTCTCTAGGACTGAGGAGAAGAGCATTTCCTTGGTCTTTGACTTTTTCTTGTGAGGTGGACTAGCTATAGCAGTTGCATGCAGATGTATGTCTTTCTATTAGGAACAGGTCTGTGATCCCAGGATAAATTTTTTTTTTGTATTTTAAAACTAAAAACAGGGAAAATCGATGAGGCTAATGGATGCATTTTTCCACTCTTTTAAAAGTCTCGGGCTCAAAAGAATGGTGGCCCTTTCCTATTGCCTGATTTTTTTTTCTATGGATTTGCAGTTTAGGAGGACTTAATGGGAATCTTTAAGGAATGTGTAGGGAATACTAGCTCTCATCCAGGGATTACCTACTGTCTGCCTCACTGACTCTTGGGGAGAACTGCAGCATTGCTCCCTTTCTCTGCAGCAAGCCTTATCGGTGTTGAAGGAGGTAATGCCACCCGTATTGGCAGGTTTGCCAACTACCTGAGGAACCTCTTGCCATCCAATGACCCTGTTGTTATGGAGATGGCTTCCAAGGCTATTGGACGGCTTGCAATGGCTGGTGACACCTTCACAGCTGAGTATGTGGAGTTTGAGGTGAAACGAGCCCTGGAATGGCTGGGAGCTGACAGGAATGAAGGTCGTAGACATGCAGCTGTAAGTGATGCCTTTTTTATTGTCGTGGGATCGTTGGGATTAGTGAACAGTGGTAGGAAATATGCACAGGAATCTGCAGAAAAGCTTTGGTCAGGATGGGAATGGTTGCCAGTCCACGTCTGAGAATCTGTAATGCTCTCATGGCAGACAGAGTGCTGCTTCATGGCATCTCCATTACCCAGTGACTAATGAAGATCAGGACACTTATGCTGGGAATTGTCAGAGTGTGGGGATGGAAACAGCTCACAGACACTGACAGTCAAAACAAATGGTACTACACTGTAAAAGTTATGAGGTTTGTCTCTGTGTGCTCATCTTCCAGATTGCTACTGTTTCCCTCCCCACCTCCAGGTTCTTGTCTTGCGTGAGCTGGCAATCAGCGTGCCTACCTTCTTCTTCCAACAAGTGCAGCCATTCTTTGACAATATATTTGTGGCTGTGTGGGATCCCAAACAGGCCATCCGAGAGGGAGCCGTCTCTGCCTTAAGAGCCTGCCTTATCCTCACCACACAACGGGAGCCAAAAGAGATGCAGAAGCCCCAGTGGTACAGAGTAAGAAAATAACGTTATTTTAAAGCAGCCCCTCATAATGTAATGCAGATGTTGAAGTGCCAGTTTTCACAAGAGCTGGCTAAGCTTAAGAACCTGTGTCACTTTTGTCAGTAATAAACTGCCTCTCCTTGAAAGGGTTGAAAATATAATGGTTTCCAAAGTGAGTTCCTTTAGCCTACTACTGTAAAAGCAAAAGCCTACTACTGTAAAATCCTTCAAGATTACATTGTTCTATCTGTGCCTCATCTTCAGCTGTTGAACTTGACCTAGTTCTACAGCCATGCAATTATCTGGTGTCATCTCTTACTAGGAGAGGGTTTTATTAGTGTAGATAAAACATAAGTGTGAAAGGTAGGAATTCTTTTGTCTGAATCTTTGCTGCCCTTGTCACAGGAAGTCAAGCTTTGTGATATCAAGTAAGTTTTGGACACGCAGTCAAATGTTATGAACTTGGATTTCTTGTAAGCAAATAAGTGCTGCAGATAGTGATGAAGCTGATACCATGCTGTTTGATTAGTGCTGTTGAAAATGCTCTGCAGCAGAGTCCACAACTTCTGGGTGAATCAGAATTTTATTGTGTTGTACTTCTTTTATTACTTAGTTGAGGTTTGTGGCTACTCTTGGAAGGTTCAGAACATCAGTAACTCTTGACTGGCAGTACTACTTCATTTCCACAGGCTTTGTTTCTGCATTGTCACTGAGATTTTTTTCTTTTTCCCCAAGCATACATATGAAGAGGCTGAGAAGGGCTTTGATGAGACTTTAGCCAAAGAGAAAGGAATGAATCGTGATGACCGAATCCACGGTGCCTTACTGATCCTCAATGAGCTAGTGAGAATCAGCAGTATGGAGGGAGAGGTGAGCAGAGGAACAAGGTGGGGATTATGGGGATTGATTGAGAGTGTATAGCAACTCTGCAGTCTGTGGAAATACCCCATAGTGTTGCAGTGGGGTTGTTGGGTGCAAAGCTCATCTGAACATGGAGTCAAGCACTAAAATGTGCCAGAGAAATAAAAGGGACAAGTTTGGGCTGGGGAAATAAAAAGCTCTGACAGAAAGGCTATTAACTGGATTAAGTACAATGAAAAAGATTTTTTTTCTATGGAATGAGGACTCTCTTGCATGTTAGATACCCAAATCTCCTGAATAGCATCCCATATAATCAATATAAAATGGCTGTAAAACATCAACTGAAGAAAATCCAGCAAAAATATTTGGGTAACACTGTACTGGGAGTGTCTTACTCAGTTACTTTTTATTTTTTTAATGCTTCTCTACTTTGTCCAGCGCCTTAGAGAGGAGATGGAAGAGATCACTCAGCAGCAGCTTGTGCATGACAAGTACTGCAAAGACCTGATGGGCTTCAGTACCAAGCCTCGCCACATCACTCCCTTCACAAGCTTTCAGTCTCTTCAGCCCTCTCAGTCAAATGCTTTGGCTGGTCTCCTGGGGTACAGTGCTCACCAAGGAATTATGGGTTTTGCAACCTCACCTGTCCCAGCAAAATCAACTTTGGTAGAAAGTCGATGCTGCAGGGATCTAATGGAAGAGAAATTTGATCAAGTATGTGTTTGTTCTTCAGCTTGTCTCTCAGCGTTCTCAACATCTGTTCTTGCAGAGGAATTGTCCTCTGTGTTTTTACTTAGCAGGCAATACTGGCCAGTATTGAACTGAGCCTTCAAAACTCAGTATTTATGTGTATCATGTCTTTGTCATTTTCTGCCTGGGAACAAGTGATTTATTTCCTTTGGAAGCAGTCTTGATTATCCTTTTCTTTGATGGACTCTGAAGCCAAATGTCAGTAGAATGCCTGAAAGCACACAGGGAATAAATATTTGTGCATTACTGCCAATTGCCATCCTTTAAAGCCTAATCTATTTCCTTCCAGGTCTGCCAGTGGGTTCTCAAGTGCAGAACCAGCAAAAACTCTTTGATCCAGATGACAGTTCTCAATCTGCTGCCACGGTTGGCAGCTTTCCGTCCTTCAGCATTCACAGGTGACAAGGCTGATGGTTGGATGTTAGAAATGTTGCTGAATTTGCTCTGGAAGTTATCCAGCTCTCTTTGGTCCAGATGAACTTGTGCAAGCAGTGCAGCACACTAAATGTGATGCTTGTCTGATGAGCACATTCCTCTGTGGGAGGACAGTCTTTTTTTCTGAATAAGTGTGACTTGATAGCTGATGCCAAAATGTTGCTCTGATGAAGAAAATAGATTGAAACTTATTGTCAGAATTTGGTGATCAATACCATAAGACATAAAAACCTCCTTGTTTTGTTTTCTCCTCAGTATGTCAGAGGAGAATTCTCTCTTGCTCTGAGTATATCCCAAATATTATTAGAATTCTCTTCCTTTTTCTCTGTTGCATGTGCTAGGAAATACCTGCCTGCTTTTAAGCAGTTTAGTTGATTTATCAAGCAAGTTTGGGAGAGTATCAGAGTTGGAGACAAATCATCAAGCTGCTCTTAGTGGGTTGTTAAAATTTTTGTGTTAATTCTTCGAATTTCCAATCAATCACTATGAAACCAAGATGCTGGGGTCTTATATGTGTATGAAACCTATTGCAATGGGGATGTTTTATAACTCTTTCAAATTCTGGTGATTTTTCTTTTTAAAAACAAAGCCTTCTGTAGTTTGAAATTTTTATTATGTGGTGACACGTTTGCCACTGGTCATGTCAGCAAATTTAATATGACTATGTGTTTTCTAGTTTTACACTTGTAAAGGCTTAGTTCGAAATGTTATGCAGTTGTATAAACCTAAATGAATTCTAATAACTGTATAATTTTCTCTTGTGGGCAGCTGATCAGTATCTTCCAGACACCATGAATCATGTTCTCAGTTGTGTGAAGAAGGAGAAGGAGCGAACAGCAGCCTTCCAGGCCTTGGGTTTGCTTTCTGTGGCTGTGAGGTCTGAGTTTCAAGCTTACCTACCAAAAGTCCTTGAAATCATAAAAGCAGCTCTTCCCCCAAAGGACTTTGCCCACAAGTAAGTATGTGAAAAGTTAGAGGAAGAAATGGAAACACTTGCTCTTCATATGATTTTTGTAATCTGGGATCAAATTATTGTATAAAAAGCAGAAGTGTTTCTGTAAGACTGATAACACAGAAGTGGGATAAGGAAAGATGTTTGAAAAATAGCAGCTCCTTGTAATCATGTGGTCCCTTTCCAGGAGACAGAAGTCTGTGCAGGTTGATGCCACAGTCTTTACCTGCATTAGTATGCTGGCAAGAGCCATGGGACCCAGTATCCAGCAGGACATCAAAGAGCTTTTGGAACCTATGCTGGCCGTGGGCCTGAGGTAAGCATAAATCTATTTTGCTGTTAGCTGCAGGATGGCATTGTCAATCATACAGAGTGAGATCTTTAAAGTTTTCAGATTGAGAGGGAAGATTATTGCTTTTAAGTTGACATGAGTGATCTTTCAGAAGATCACTATAGATGTTCCAGAAGAATGGTATGTTTTAACTCTTAATGTGTCTGTTGAGTTATTTAAGAGTATTCATATCTCAGTAATCTTGTTGTAGAACAACTAGTCCAAAAACAGTCTCCTTTATTTTTCACTATTCAAACACATTTGGCAGCAACCTGCAAAATTTTTGAAAACATCTGACAGCCAGCAGATTTGTGCCATATCAGACTGGCAGAGAAGGAGAGCTGAAGTGCTGAATATTTGCTCCTGGCTTTTCCACGTTAGTAGCTGACAGTTCTTATTAGAGGAATTAAGTTGTTAGTGTGGAAAGGTATGGAGAAAAATTTCAGGTAGCACAAAGGTGTTTGAATTATATTGTCACCTGGAAGTGAACTTAGTTGCTTTCTTGTTCAAAAGGCATAAGTGTAAGAATTCATTTAGATTTGTAACAGTATTATAGCAACACTGGCTAATGTAGTGATAGTGCAACAGTCCAGGGACTTTGCTCACCCAGTTTACACAGGAAGGTCATCTTGTGCCTCAGTTCACACAAGGACCCTGTGCTCTGCTTGCAGGTGCTACTCTCATGTGTGATTGCCCAGTTATATTCTGTTTGGCAAGGGCATAAATAAACAAAAAGATGAAATGTGCATGTTATTATTTCTTTTCTAATGACTTTTGCTTGCTTCTTACCCTCAGCCCTGCTCTGACAGCTGTGCTGTACGACTTGAGCCGTCAGATCCCACAGCTGAAGAAGGATATCCAGGATGGGCTGCTGAAAATGCTCTCTCTGGTTCTGATGCACAAGCCTCTGCGCCACCCAGGCATGCCAAAGGGCCTTGCCCACCAGTTGGCCTCCCCCAGCCTCACCAACATCCCAGAGGCCAGTGATGTGGGGAGCATCACCCTTGCCCTTCGAACGCTTGGCAGCTTTGAGTTTGAAGGTGAGATGAAATAAGAAAGCAAGGGGCAGGCACATGTGGGATGTAAACAACTGGGGCATTGGAGTAGAGTACAACTACACGGTCTTTAAACTCCTGTTGCCTGGTGAAAGTGGTAATTGAGGTGTAAGCCTGTGTTTAACCACCCCTCTTCCTCTTTTCAGGCCACTCCCTGACTCAGTTTGTTCGGCACTGTGCCGATCACTTCCTGAACAGCGAGCACAAGGAGATCCGCATGGAGGCGGCCCGCACGTGCTCTCGCTTGCTCACACCCTCCATCCACTTGATCAGTGGCCATGCCCATGTGGTCAGTCAGACAGCAGTGCAGGTCGTGGCTGATGTCCTCAGCAAACTGCTTGTAGTTGGAATAACTGACCCAGGTTAGTGTGGGCTTCAGAGAAAACGGTTCTTGTAGTAATTGTGTCCAGACGGACATGACTAGCACCAACACCAGTCCTTTATTAAAAACTTTTCATGCCTTCTTTCAGGCAGGTCTCACTCCTTTCCTCACAGGCAGCTCCACACAGCACTGACTCCTCTCCTCTCTGCAAGTTTCTTTCATCCTTTTGCATGACTGGCTAACCTCAAGCTGTCCCTTATCCAGCTGCCTAACCCTCACACAGCATCTTCTTACCTCATCTGTCCCTTGCACAATTGCATGTCCCTTACCTCCTCACAGCACAGCCAGCAGACTCTCAGTCTCCAACTCCAGCTTACTCTCAAGTAGCTGCCCCACTCTTTTATAGCCCCATCCCCACTGGGCAGGCAAGGCTGTCTCCACCTCTCAGCAATCAGTACAGCTATAATTCATTGAGGAAAATTGCCTTCTGCACTATCCTTAGAAACTATTCTCCTACAAGTTCTCCTACCACATGTTAATTTTATCATGTGAGCAGGTGATGATATTAAGAATAGAAATAGAATTTGTAGAATTTGAACGTGTTTGACACTAAACTTAAGCTGTCACTCTTGGTAAATTAGAAAAAGAAAGTCTCCCAATTTCTTTTTCTACATCTTGATTTTTGTGGTATTAATAGAACACTAGTGAAAAATGCTCCAGTGCTCCAATCCAAAAATGCTCTGTGCCCTTGGTAATCCTTTGGACTAAGCAGAACACTGAGACCCCTTTTACTGCTGTTCTGGATCACGGCCTTACATTTTGTAGTTTGGGAAGGAATTGGTCCTTCTTGTTGAAACTTCATATTTGATTTTTTTTTATTCTTTCAGTTGCAGTCATCTCAGGCTGCCACATAGCATCCAAAAGTGACACCTGTAGGTGCAAGAGATTGGCACTGTACTGACTTGGTTATTGGGGCATGTTGAGTGACATGGAGATTTCTGAGCTGACCTGTCCTGTTTTTTGTGTGTGAAACGCTGATATAGTCTTGCTCTGGGGAAGCTCTTGTGAAGAATTTTTGAGGCTGTTTTGTGAACAAAGGCAAAAAAAGGAACAGTGCATTTAAAGAGAAATAAATGTGTTCTTGCAGACCCTGATATACGTTTCTGTGTGTTGGCTTCTCTGGATGAGAGGTTTGATGCTCACCTTGCCCAGGCTGAAAACTTGCAAGCTCTTTTTGTGGCCCTGAATGATCAAGTGTTTGAAATCCGAGAGCTGGCCATCTGCACTGTGGGGCGCCTGAGCAGCATGAACCCTGCCTTTGTCATGCCTTTCCTTCGAAAGATGTTAATCCAGGTAAGGAGCAGGGATGCCTGCAGGAGGAAGAGTAAATGATATTGAGACTAAGGTGATGTTAAACACCTGGGCTATCTAGCTGTAAATGCAAGTGTAGTGGGGGAATCAATCTCTTTTGGAAAACAGTTACTGTTCAGCTTAATGGGTTTCAGCAGATCTTTGTCGTGATAGATGTTGCTCTGTGGATGTATTAGAAGGGAAAGGAAGGATAGCAGTTGTTATTTCACCCCTAGTCATCATGCCATAGTGCTTTCCATCTCTGTTGAGGAAGAATGTTCTGTAGTGCCTTTAGGTGAATGCATGGTACCTCTTTGTAAACACAGATTTTGGAGCCATCCCTTTTATGCTAATTAATTTTAGCTTAATTTAGGATGAATGATAATGGAGTGAAATGTAGAACAGCCTTTACAAGTGCTGAGTCGTGACAGAAAGAAATGCAAAGAATTTTTACTTACCTTTATTTTCCTGGTTTGTTTGCTTCCATTGTCTCTTGTGCAGATTCTAACAGAGCTGGAACACAGTGGTGTTGGCAGAATTAAAGAGCAGAGTGCCAGGATGTTGGGTCACCTGGTTTCCAATGCTCCACGCCTCATCCGGCCATACATGGAGCCTATCCTTAAGGTAGAGACTTTGCATTTCCTGGTGACTTTGGAATGAGGTGACACAGCTAGTGGTTACATGACCCTCAGGAGCTGCAGTTCTTTTGCTTCATCATAGCAGGAAAAAAAACGAGTTGGTGTAGATGTTACCCACAGGTGCACATTCAGCTGAATTTAATTCCAGATTTCATAATGTTTGTCACACCCAAGTTTCTTTTTTTATTGAAATTCTTACAATGATTGTGAGGTCAATTTCAGGTGTAAACAAAAGGAAAGATAATTTTGAGTACTCTTTAAACATATTCTAACTTGTTCCACTGTCACCCACCAGGCACTGATTGTGAAACTGAAAGATCCTGATCCAGATCCCAATCCAGGTGTGATTAACAATGTCCTGGCTACCATAGGGGAGCTTGCACAGGTAGGGATATACTGCAGATGCCCCTTTGCCGTGCTTGTTATGGTTTTGGCAATGCTAGATTAAGGATGAATTTTGTCTTTCAATAGGTCAGTGGGCTGGAGATGAGGAAGTGGGTGGATGAGCTCTTCATTATAATTATGGACATGCTACAGGACTCCTCCCTGCTGGCTAAAAGACAAGTAAGTGTTTACAACTGTACTAAATCTGAGAGCTGCTGTGGCCAGAGCTGTAACAAAATATCCACACATCCCATCATAGCTGCTAAAATGAACCTTTAGATCACTGAAGTCTCACTAGTGGAGTTACACTCATGGTACACAGGTGAGGGATTAGGGTGCCTGTTGTGACATAGTTCAGAGCTCTTAGAGGAAAAACAAGAAGGAAAAAAAAACCCTGTTTTTATTGGAAGGCTTAGACTTGCTAAATTGAATATTTATTTGAATTGTACATCTGAGTGAGAGCCTAGGATATTGTTGATTATTACTTTCTTAACTATTGCTTATAGAAAAATGTTCTTTTTAGAGGCTTTCCAACCACGGACTGTGGTTTGCAGTGTGATCCTAAAATGTGCAAAGAAACTTTACAGAAGTTGAATGACTGATGTATCAGAAGGTGTAATAAATTCCCTGGTCAAAACTAATCTTCTCTGGGCTTTATCTTTGCAGGTGGCTCTTTGGACACTGGGGCAGCTTGTGGCTAGCACTGGTTATGTGGTAGAACCATACAGGAAGTACCCAACTTTGCTGGAGGTGCTTCTGAACTTCCTGAAAACAGAGCAAAACCAGGGCACCCGCAGAGAGGTATGAACATGAGACTATCACACAACCACTTAGAAAAGCTTTTTGGGAAGAGAGAACTGCCAGATAAATGTGCCTGCATAGATCTGAGGCAGGGAGGGAGAGATCATTGTTGTTGTGGCCAAGCAAAAGACAATAATCAGAATTAAGAGAATGCATGTGTTAAGTCATTGAAATGGCTTCCAGGAGCTGGATGGAAAGCACTGTTTTTTCCAGGCAGTCACTTCACTTCCAGATCTTCCCTCTTCAGTCATCAGGATATTTTCAAATGTGGGTATTTGAATGTTGTCTTTGGCCTTAGTGATGAAGTTCTGGTAAATTTTCTTTGTGTTTTTTTCAGGCTATTCGTGTGTTAGGGCTCCTGGGTGCTTTGGACCCTTACAAACACAAAGTGAACATTGGCATGATCGATCAGTCACGAGATGCTTCAGCTGTTAGCCTCTCAGAGTCCAAGTCCAGCCAGGATTCCTGTAAGCATCTCCATTTCTTTCAGATCTTTATGATCTACAAACAGATCTTGACTGTTTTGTTACCAGTTTGTCTCTTCTTACAGAATCATTAGTGTACATGTTTTCAACTTACACTTAGATGTTCCTCAACCCATATTTAATACCTGGCTCATGCCACTGCCTTCTTTCTCCTAGCGGACTACAGCACCAGTGAGATGTTGGTGAACATGGGCAACCTCCCTCTGGATGAGTTCTATCCAGCTGTCTCTATGGTGGCACTGATGAGAATTTTCCGAGACCAATCATTGTCCCAACACCACACTATGGTAGTTCAGGCCATCACCTTTATTTTCAAATCCCTCGGACTGAAGTGTGTGCAGTTCCTGCCCCAGGTCATGCCAACATTCCTGAATGTAATACGGGTGTGTGATGGTGCCATCAGAGAGGTGAGTTGTAGGGACCACTCCTCCTTCCTGCTGCCCTGTATGAAACTAAGAATCCATTGCCTTGAAGAGACTGTGACTGGCTTTGGGCATTGCTGTGCTGTGTTGATGCCAAGCATGCTGCAGAAGTGAAGTTCAGCTTTGCTTTTTCCCTTCTGTGGGCATTTGCTGGAATGTCCAGTGCAAACAATTTCCCTGCTTTTTATTGAAACAGCTGCTTCTGAGCATAATCCTTGGAAGGCCAGTATTGATTCAGTGTTTTCATCAAGCTGTTCTTGTTCAGGAAAACACCCGTCCAGATCTTTCAGTGATCTCTATGTTAATACTCTGGCAAACAGTATTATTAAATAATAGGGGTAGATTCTTCAAATTTCTGGTGCACTCATGTACTTTGGCTCATCTCTGAGAAGGAAAACTCAATTTGATACAGCCTGCTAACGTTTAGAGCAGCATGAGTGGTGATTCCACAGCAGTGCTTTCTCTTCCTTCCCACTTAATTATAGAAGGAAATGATAATTGTGTGAAGATGATGATGGGTTTAAGGTTCACCTAACCAGAGATGGCTGCTGTTTGCCAAGGCTTTTCTCCAGGCAGCCAAAGGCTCTGGGGTGTGAAGGACAGTTTGTATTCGTTACTGCTGCTGTGTTTTATAGGTGGGACGGGTGCTCCCTTAGCAGAATCCCAGCTCTGCTACAGAACTGCTGTTTTCTCCCAGCCTGAACTACCACTCAGATTGTAAGGAAAACATCTCACATCTGGGTTGGCTGAGGTTCTAGACCTGACTGGTCTGACTTGCTTGAAAGCTATGCAGTTGTGCACACTCTGTTTAAAAATTTTCAGGTAAAAGAAGATGGTGAAAGTGTACTGGGGAGAAGAGCTGAGGTGGGTATGCGTGACATAAAGCCTAAAAGAGGAAGGTCCTTGTCCTGTATGTAAGCATCCTCTCACTACACCAAGAACTAGGCACAGTACAGCAGCTCAGAGTTCATTTTTGGTAAATTTATATGTACTGTTCTCACTAAAGAAGCTGAGATTATTTCTTACTTAGTTCTCATGAAACTGTTGCCTCTTTTGATGAGCTCCATGTTGTATTTTGTCACTGTAGTCTTCAAAAACTGCATGAAGAAATGAAATTTAATAGATGATAACTTACATTTTCCTGGTTTTTGTAGAGAAAATAGACTACATCAAAGCGATTTAGCCCACTTGGTGATTTCATACCAATTTTAAAGAGAAAATTCATTGTCACAATTGGATGTTTAAGATTACATTGTGGTGAAAGGAATAGCAAAACTGTCATAGTGTATCCGAGCAAAATTGTCTAAGTCAAAATTCTTCTTGGTGGTGAAGAATGGATGGTGCAATCAGCCATCTTTTAAAAAAATGTGATGTTTCTGACAAGGACCTAACTGTATTCCTCAGTAACTTTTCACCAATATATCTTGGTGGGGAGGGAAAGAGTACAGAAGAAGTATTCTAAAATGTGTGTCAGTTTGGTTTCCAGGCAGGGGGAAAAGACTAGGGGCTAAATTTTTGGAAACATCCTTCAAACCTAAATTACAATGCTCAGTAATTGAGGTGTCTGTGCTTGCAAGTCTGTTCTGACACTATCGATTTGCTGGCATTTTTTAAACCCCTATTTGTGTACTTGAGTGCCTGAGGCTTTGAGCTCACAAATATTTTTTGGTGTAAGCTGGGGGGAAAAACCAACCAATAAACCCAAAACCACTCTTCTTCTCCACTCCCCTCTTAAAAAACAACAATAAAAATTAACCAAAAACCCAAAAGCCATAAAAACCCACAAAACCCAAACTGCTGAGCTGAAGCTGCCAAGAATTTAGTCCCAGATTTGGAGCACATAGGAGCTATGCATGCTATTTGTTTGGTAAATGAGCTTGCAATTGCCTGTGAAACTCTTTACCCAGTGGCTTTGATATTTGGGTAAGCTACACTGATTATTACACATTTCTTCCTTCCAGTTCCTGTTCCAGCAGCTAGGAATGTTGGTGTCCTTTGTGAGAAGTCACATTCGGCCATATATGGATGAAATTGTCACCCTGATGAGAGTGAGTGCAATCTTTATGTCAGTACTTTACTGTCACAGAAAGGTGGACAGTGTTTATCAAATACATTCTCAAAAGTATCAATTACTTCATAAGTTCATATGAAGTGCAGATTTGCATTTATTTCATGTAATAATTGTATTTTGAAATACCATTTGTTTGAAGTTACAATCTACATTATTGGTAGTAAGTGTGGCTTCAGGTTCTGATAGTGACTGAGTTCTTTTCAGCACTTGGATTTTGTGCACTTAATTCTTTCAGAAACATAGTTTTAGCAAGAGATATCTGGAGTTCATAAATAGGTAGCATTTCACATAATTTTCACTAAATGTTTGTAAACTGGTAGGAGGATTAGGAAAAAATCAGTTTTCCAGAGGTTGTTTTCAAAAACTGTAAGTGTACTGGAAGTGCAGAGTGTTTTAAACACAAGAAGTGTGATCCTTCCCTGCAATTCCCCTTGAATTTATTTACAGACTATCTCCTACAGTTTGCTTTTCTTGTAGTTGGTACAGCTCAGCTAAAGAACTGCTGAAATTTTTCCCCCCTTTTTTTCTTTCTTCTGTAGGACTTCTGGGTTATGAACAACTCCATACAGAGCACAATTATCCTACTCATCGAGCAGATTGTGGTAGCTCTAGGAGGTGAATTCAAACTGTACCTGCCTCAGCTCATTCCTCACATGTTACGGGTCTTCATGCATGACAACAGTCAGGGTCGCATTGTTTCTGTGAAGGTGAGTGGGGCTGCAGCAACTCAGCTGCATCTCAGCTTTGGGCACTGCCCAGGCAGGTGTGAGCCCAGCTCAGCAGGGCTCTTTTCTGGTGTGTTTTACACACAAATGGGACAGGTGCAGTTCAGCAGTGGCTTGGTGTGAAATGATGCAGACAGTCGTTTAAAGTTGTGCAGAAATGAAGAAAATTTCGCTGGATACTGACTTGTTTAAAATGGATCTCATCCATGACTTTGAGTCACACTGGGTTGGGTGAAGGATTTGATTCTCCCCCTCTATTCTACTCTTGTGAGACCCCACTTGGAGCATTATGTACAGTTCTGGTGTCCTCAATGTAAGAAGGACATGAAACTATTGGAGCAGGTCCAGAGGAGGCCACGAAGTTGATAAGAGGACTGGAGCACCTCCCCTGTGAACATAGGTTGAGAAAGTTGGGGCTCTTCAGCCTGGAGAAGAAGAGGTTGTATGGAGACCCACTAAATGAGAGGAGCTACAGGGCAGCCAGAGAGACTCTTTGTCAGGGGCTGTAGTGACAGGAAAAGGAGTAACAGGTACAGATTGAAAGAGGGGAAATTTAGGTTAGATAGTAAGAAGAAATTCACAGTAAAGTGAGTGTGGTGTGGTTGCATGTGGAAGTTGTGGATGCCCCAACGTTGACAAGGTTCAGATTCAGGTTGGATATGGCCTTGAGCAACCTGGTCTAGTAGAAGGTGTCCCTGCCCATGGCAGGGGGGGTTGTGACTAGATGGTCTTTAAGATCTGTTCAAATCCCTTCACATTCTACTCTTCTATGATTTTTCTCTCCAGCTACTTAATGCAATCCAGCTCTTTGGAGCTAACCTGGATGACTACCTTCATTTGCTGCTACCTCCCATTGTAAAGCTATTTGATGCCCCAGATGTCCCTGTGGTGGCTCGCAAGTAAGTGCTGGTGGCTTTGCAGTCTCTCTCTTTGCAGTTTTACCTGTGATAGCCAAGTTCTGCAGTGGCTGAACGTTTACAATGAAATACCATTTTTAGTCTCTTCCTCATCTTTTCTGTGTTAAATCATTGTGGAAGGTTATTTTTATTTGGACATCACAGCAATGTTACTAGCTTTTTGAGTTTGTTGGTGGGTTTTGGTTGGGTGTTTTTGTTTGGTTGGTTTGTTCTTGTTGTTGTTTCTTTGGGTTTTTTTAAATTTTCTGATTTTCACCTGCCGGTATTTTAGTCACTGGTGAACTGACCTGCAAACAGTAGCTGCATTAACAGAATCCCGGTGGCCTGTTTTTCCTATTATTAATCATAGGAGGACTGAGCACTTAAGTATTTTTCAGCCTTATTTCTTCTTTCTTAACACTCTGAGAGATAAGTTCTTCCTTCTTTTTTCTCTTACTTAAGAGCTGCTCTAGAAACAGTGGACCGCTTGACAGAGTCCCTGGACTTCACGGATTATGCATCACGGATTATTCATCCCATCGTACGAACACTAGATCAGAGCCCTGAGCTACGAACAACTGCAATGGACACCCTCTCCTCTCTGGTGTTCCAACTGGGAAAGAAGGTAATATTGTTCTTTGACTTGAAAGCTCACAGAAGGTGTGACTGTCCCAAAGATCAAGGCTTTAAAGTTTAGGCTTTGTAATGTATTCATGGATTTCCAAGAGAACTGATTTTTCTTCTCTTAGTTGTTTCTGGAATTGGGAGTTACTGAAATCAATATTGGTTTCTCATCAATGAAACAAAGTGTTGGAATTTTACTGCTCTTGGTGCCACTGAGTAACAAGTTTATGATGCATTCCCTTTTACAGTATCAAATTTTTATCCCAATGGTGAACAAAGTCCTGGTGCGACACAGAATTAACCACCAACGCTATGATGTTCTCATCTGCAGAATTGTAAAGGTAAGATGACAAGTATACAATTGTTTGCATTTTTGGGATGTTGTCATGCTGAAACAGATGCAGCTGGAACCTTCACTTGGATTTACTCATAAAATGAGGAGTGGTTGTTGCTCTGTTTCTGCTTTTTAAAGAGACTTTGAGGTTGAAATGGGAAATCTTTTGTCTGCTGATCATTGCAAATTCTAGGGAAGAACTTAGACTTGTGGCCGGTGTCATTACTGTTCTTTTTCTTGGTAGTTCTTAAATGTGGATTTATCCAATTTTGGCATGGTTTCAGGACTTGAGGAGATCTTGTTATCTCAGTATTTTCTTTGGAATGGCTTACATTTTAAAAATTTAGTAACTGGTTTACAGTTTGTGTGAAGCAAGCAACTAGCAAGTCAAAAAGGCAAGAGTGCTTGTTTCAATGTACATTATTTTGGCTTTTTATTCTAGGAGCTAAGAGTTATTGACAATTACCTAGAGTAGCAAAGGGATATAGTTTAGAGTTCTCTGGCTTATGAGGTGTAATCATTATAATGAAACATGGTTATTTGCTTCACAGATTTTGCTGTAAGATTTTGTTGCAAGTGCTCTGACTCTTTTGGCTTGTCAAGAATTGCTTCTATATGTGTGGGTATGATCTTCACTGTAAACCAATTATTGTAGGGTTACACTCTTGCTGATGAAGAGGAGGATCCTCTGATTTATCAGCATCGAATGTTGAGAAGCAGCCAGGGAGAAACTTTGACCCCTGGTCCTGTGGAAACAGGTCCCATGAAGAAATTGCATGTGAGCACCATCAACCTGCAGAAGGTAAGACTGGGGCCTTCACAGCATGAATTTGCTACTGAAGGGAGCTAATGTGTCACACTGAAGGAGTTTTGTCTGGTGCATCTGGACCACATTTATTTATATAGCTTTTATGCTGCTTTTCTATTCTGTACAAAACTGAGGTCAAAGACTTTAAAATTAGAAGGTGCTGAGCAACTTTAAAGATAGAAGACATTGAACTATTAGACTGTTAATGGCTGTGAAGTAGTCTTTACACTTGTTTGTTGTGATAAGTATGAACAGGACTTTCTAAATCACAATGAATAATCTCTTGCTATTAGAGACATCAATTTCAGAGCCTCTGCCTTTTTTCATATTTTTGCTTTTGCTCCTCTTGTACCTTAGTTTTATACTTTCTTGAAGGCAGAACTTAGTAGCTAAGCACTGGCTAGTTTGAACAGTACATGCATGCAGTACACAGTTCAGTAATGGCAGGGATTGGTTTGAAAATGCTAGACTTAAAAATGTAATTCTAAATGCATTAAGTATTTTTAAGCTGATGTTTCAACAGTGGCTTCAGCTCTACGTGTGTTTTTGTAGAGAAACAATTGTTCATGTTAAATACTTGCCATGTCATGACAGGAATACATTTAGGGAAAATTTCTTAGACATGAGACTCAAGTACTGCAGATTATCTGCTAAAGGTAATGGATTGCAGGAAATTGAAAAGGAATTCTTAGCATGTGTTTTGGAGCTGTAAAGAAGTGGTGCTGCCTGTTGATGGATTTCTTCTGCTCTTGGACAGTGCTGTGTTTGGTAGGTGAATTGTCTTCCTTTGTACTGCAGGCCTGGGGAGCAGCAAGAAGAGTTTCCAAAGATGACTGGTTGGAATGGTTAAGGAGACTGAGTTTGGAGCTGCTGAAAGATTCCTCCTCACCATCCCTGCGCTCGTGTTGGGCCCTGGCTCAGGCCTATAATCCCATGGCTCGGTATAGTATTTCTGGGTTTTTATCTCACTTGAAATGGCAGATGGAAGCCAGATATTATAAGGAAAAAAGAAGGTTATTTAGAAGCTATTATGTTTCATAAATATAGTTCATGCTTTGGCACAAATCGAAGAGCCAACAGCTTGATTTAATTTCCACCTTTCCTAGTTGGCCGCTCCATGATGTGCACAAAATCTTTCATTAAAATTCTGCATATTAGTCCAGAAATAAGATAAGGCACATAAGTGAGGCTGGAAAAACAGCAGAGTATGAAATAGTTTTGAGTAATTCCTGTGGGGAATAAAAATGCCTCTGAGTGGGATAAACTGCAGTGCTTTTCTACAGCCAGTATGTTTGGAGAAACTTTTATAGCATATGATAGTAGAATATTTCTATTATTGTAGTATACCAGCCTATTCTGCATTTTTTAAATGAAGGTTTCACAGAAGTTAGCTTTATAAGAACTAATCACTACTTATTGCAGGTAGGCAAGTAAGTGTATTTTTTAGCTCTCTTTCTCTGAATAAGAAGGTGAGCCCACTGTCACACAGACTTTTTCTCATTAATCCCCACCTCACACTGTCTTTTTGTTCCTCCCCAGAGACCTCTTCAATGCTGCTTTTGTTTCATGCTGGTCTGAACTGAATGAAGACCAGCAGGATGAGCTGATCCGAAGTATTGAGTTGGCCTTGACTTCTCAGGATATTGCAGAAGTCACTCAGACTCTGCTGAACTTGGCGGAATTCATGGAGCACAGTGACAAGGTAGAGATGCTGTTGGGCAGCTCCTGCTGGTGCTAGCTGCTGCCTGCTCTGTGTGGAGTTCATGAGTGCTTTGTAACACTCATCGTGCTTTTGATGTGTGTGCTCCTTCCCAGGGCCCACTGCCTTTGAGAGATGACAATGGCATTGTCCTTCTGGGGGAAAGAGCTGCCAAATGTCGAGCATATGCTAAAGCCCTTCACTACAAAGAGCTGGAATTTCAAAAGGGTCCCACCCCAGCTATTCTAGAGTCTCTCATCAGGTAGGACCACAACTGGTGAGATTTCTACTCTTGCAGTAGCTACAATTTATGATACCACTAGGATTAATCTTGGCAATTCTTAGGACTTCACTCTGTTACAAGATGTTGTTAAATTACTTGCAAACGTGCAGTTTTAACTGCTGAGTTCTATCCTTCTACTGTGTGGTTAAAACCTTCTACTGTGTGGTTAAAACTATGATAGAAACCCAGAGAAGTTCTGCAGGAAGAAGTGCAGGAAAAGGTTCTGATTTCCCCCTCTCACCCTTCAAGTTCACTATGGAATATCATGAAATCTGTGCAGGTTAAATGAGACAGATTTCTTCACCTGCATATAAATAAGTCAGAAGAGTTTAAGTTCTTAATTAAAATTTCTCACCACATTCTGCTGATTGTCTCACTGCTCATATATCAAATAGAAGATATTATAAAGTTTTGTTTCTGAGCTTTGTCAGTAACACAGATGTTAGCCTGAAATACCTGCACAGGATGTGGTGCTAAAGTACATGTTTTAAAGTGTGAATCTCTGTTCCATATCACAGAAATGTTAGCTCAGCTATTTGACATGAACCAAGTGATTTTGGTTGAGCAAAAACTCAACTTTGTCTTTATGCAGTGAATTTTCACCCTCCTGCTTCCTTGGAATTGTGTTTTCCGATTTTTTTTCCCCTCTTTTATTTTTCCACCCTTTATTCTGCCTGATGTTATTGAGGAAAATACAGAATTCAGTGTATTTTTTTCTTGGTCTCAGTTGCTCACGCAGGTTTTTTTTGGTGTATCAAAAAGCAAGTTAAGGAGCAAAGAATTGATGTAAAGCACACTTAAAAATGAAACAATTTATTAGAAATGAAAAAGTTTTAGAAACTTTTAAAAAGACCACAGTTAAAATAGTTCCAGCTAAAGTTCCACGCAGTTGAAATTTGCAGTAGGAATATTTGAACATATGTAAATTCCCAAGACAGCTTTATCTTCCATTTCACACAGGACTGAACAACCTAATCTAGATTCAAACTCTCTTCAAGGTGAATAAAAATAGATACATTAATTATAACAATCTTTTCCAACATATTCGAACAATGGTAGGGCTATAGGAGGAGTCTCATTCTTTTTTAACTGTTAACTTTAACACTGTGTTATGTGAGGGAGCAGTGTACTATTTCTGACAGTCTGTCTCTAGGTAACTTCCAGCTGGGTTAGTTTTCAAAAGAATTTTTGATAGTCCTCAGTCTGCTGTGCTAGCAAACATTCCCTTATGTTGAAATAACTTTTGGCACTTGGGAATTCTCTCGTGTGTACTAGTGTTCTGCTCATGAATGCAGTGGTCTTAAGTGTTGGAGTTGAGTTCTTTGGCTGGGTCTGGACTTTTTTGGCTAAGCTGCTGTTCATTCTCAGCCTTACTGACATACAGCATGTTTGTGCTCTGAAACTAATTTGAACCTAACCTGAACGTAATTTGGGGACAGCCCACAAAGTTGCTTTTCTAGTTTATCAACATTTAGGTGATCTGTGTGGGTAGAAGTAAACATGGAGGGCCCATGGGACAAATCCTCCTCCAGCATTACTATCTGTTAGGGCAGCCTTCAGTGGGGATTATTTGAGGCAGCAGCAGGAGGTGGCAGTAAAAGTTCAGGGCAGAATCTGCACAATGCTAATTTAACACAACACTTTGGAGCTTTGTTTTTTCTTCTGTGGGAAAGTAAGCCACTTACTACACACTAAAGAAAGGTGCATCAGGGACACTTCTGATTGATTCCTCTGGATTGAAATGAGTCTATAACTTTTGTGGTTTGAGTACTTCTTGAAAGGACTTGCTTAGCAGTGCTTGCTCCAGACACTGAAGGAAAGGAAGCCAAGAGGCTTTTGCTTTTCAGTCTCTGCCTATCTGGTTAATAATACTAAGGCACTACCAGTAATCACACTGCTAGTGAAAACACACCCTTAGGTTTTCTGAAGGTGCTATAAGTGCATTCAGTTCTAACCTACTCTAACACAATATTTTTCCCTTTGGAAAGAGCCTGAAGAGGAGGAAACAAGCCTGAGCCCTGACAATACTGGTGGCTGTCACTGATGTCACAGTTGTGTACATCACCAGTACACAGCTGTTGCATGTATTGGATGAAATGAAAAATTATTTGGCTGTTCATTGCCCACCTTTTGCGTGGTGCCATCGTGTAGCTGTGCAATCCAATGCTGATTCCTTCCTTCTATGGTTTGAAATCCTCTGGCCGGATCTTCATCTCCACCCTCTTGAGTGAGTAGGTGGAGCCGTGCCAGCCGTACCAGGTGATGCCATCCATGCTCTTGGTGTGCTCTCCCTTGCGGTAATAAACCCCATTCAGGTTGGAATCTGTGCAGCAGTTGTACCAATATCCACCTTGTCAGGAGACAAATTGATACATTCCTGGTGAATCATTTGTATTAATCATTATTACTGCTTTTTCCAGAATGCTTTCAGTCCCTGGAGCTTATGGCTTTGATAGCTGAGGTTGCAGGTAAATTAAACATAACATTGATATTTAGGAACTTAAAGGCATTACAGCTCTATAGTCAAATTAGCCCAGTAGCTTTTCATTTAGTGGCTCATTCCTCTTAGAATATTTTCTTGACATGTTTCTGACTCAGTGAATTAGCATAGGAAATGAATCTGGGTAATTTTCTAGAGCATCTTAAGGTGTTTAAAAAGTTCCTGAGCTCTCTGAGTATTTATTGAGACTGAGATCAACAGTTTTTATGTGTTGTGTGGGACATAATGGGGAAATTAAAGAGCAAAATGTAATGAAGATCGTTATCTTTGACAGAACTCAAATAAAGATACTAAATTAAATGAAGAGAGTAACCTCATTAGAGGCTTGTAATAGGGTAGGAATAAAGATCACAAGTCAAGCTGAATATAGAGGTGAATACAGCAGAAGGATTACAGGTGCCTAATACTAGGACTTGAAAGCTTACAAAAATATAAGAAAAAAAAAGAACCTTATAGATATTAAGGAATAACTTCCTGTATCACTATATTGTATCAGCATGTGAGATAGTCTGGCAGATACTATTATGGGCTGGGTAGGTCACACACAGTTATTTAAGAGTGCTGATGTCTGTAACACAGAGTCTGGCTCTTTGTAAATCAGCTTTAACTGCCAGATTTCCCCTATATTTTCCAGAGTTGGTGACCTGTCCCTTGATTTGCCATTCAGATATTACTAGCTGCGTGGGGCCAGGGAATGCTGGGCTCTCTGCAGCTCTCAGGGGACAGGAGGGTTTGGGTGTTTCACCTTTCCGGAACTGGGCACAGTCATCCACACACTTGTCGTTGTCCTTGTCCTTTGTGCTGAAGGCCGTGTTGTTGTGGTAGCGCAGCGAGTCCCGGCCCGTGTTGCCGCTGTAGTTGCCCACGAACAGGCGGTAGCTGTTGATTTCATTGCTCAGGGTGAACTGCCTGTACTGGGCATAGCGGCTGTTACCTTCCCAGTCCTGCACAGAACAGGGGAGAAGAAATCTGCCCCATTAGCTTTGGAAAAAACTCCCAACATCCATGATTATATACAGACATTTTTACTGTCTCAGGCTGCAGAAACTGCTCTGTTAAGGCAAAGGAATTTCCAAGTCTTATCTGCACTGGTATCGTACAATGTGTAGGAAAGTGGATGTGCAGCTCTTGCATTCAGTATCCTTGTGTCAGTGTGCTGCCTCTAGTCATTTTTTTCCCCTCTGAAACAGTGACTTTTAGATATTAAGCCTTTCAGAGTATACATATCCCATCCCTCAAAGCTATTGTACCAACTATAAACTAGTCTAAGTCAAACTCAAGCCTTTAACAGACTGAAGAAATTGAGGGTAACACAATGCAAACTCTTGTACCCAGGCTGGAAGGAAGTGCTGCGAAATGAAAAGACTCAGAGGCTTGCAAACTTTATGGGATGTCTCTTTCTGAATTTTTAAATCTGTGATGATCAGCAGTTTGATCTGTCTGCAGTGGCTTCTGCAGGATTTCCAAGAATCCCATGCATTCTGAAGACACAATGTGTGTGCAGACAGAAGGTTGTGCCACTGACTTGGTGCAAGGGAGAACATTCTTCTGTCTTGTGTTTGAATGTGTTCCTAGGTTGATCCTACTTCCTTCTCGCATAATTAAAGCATGCAAATTCTTTGGGCCTCCTATTGAGATAGGAGATGGTATCTGGTACTGGGAAATCTGAACCAAAATTAAGAACTTATTAATTACCTCCAACTCTACTCGCAGCACAGTGGGGCGTCTTGAAAGTCGGTAGATATTTTCATTTCCCAGCCAAAAATCCCCCCTAATATTGCCAAATCCTTCCCTGTATTGTTTCCAGTCCCTATTGAATGATGTCAAACCAACTTTACGTCTCTGGATGACAGTCCAGCCACCTCCATCTGTCTCCATGTCACAGAACACCTGGAATAGGAAAAAAAGGCAGTGGTTTCTTGTCAGGAGACTTAGAAAGGTTCAGTTCTCTTCATACAAGGCATTGTTCCGAGATTTCACAACATGAATAAATTTCTATGGCAAAAAAATTATTAGAGAACTTTTTTTCTCTTTTGTCTCTTAAATTGTACACTCTTTCCATCCTTGAAGTTTGCTTACATAAAGAAGCTGATGGCGAGTGCAGGGTACCAAAACTTAGTGTGTGCTCTTTTCATCTCTGTAGAGAAGTATTTCTTCATTATATTTTAAAAAAACATTGTGTACAAAATATTCTTACCTCCAGATCTGGAATTCCCAAAAATTCATCAGGAGGTAGTTTGTAAACCCCAGAAATTCGGTAGTTCCTCTGGTAAAGTGATGAGCAGTCATAAACAGCATCTACTTGAATCAGAACCAGAAAGTGAGAATCCCAGCAGCAAGAACTCTTCTTTTGTGAAGGTGCTTTTTGCAAAGTTTAGTTTGTAGTACAAGGGGTAATGAGGCTTTCCACAAGTCTAATGCTTTCCTGAAATGGCTTAGTTTTGAATAGTGTATGCATTTCCAAAAGGTGTTTTAACACTGAGATTTTATTAATTAATTTTTTTTTTTTTTTTTAACCTCTGCTATGCAAAAAGACATCTCTGCTTTCTTGTCCCATTGCCACTGTGTGTCTGTGCTGGAAAGTATATTTGTATACTTTGTATCCAGAATATTTGCTGGAAAGTATAAAAATATAATACATGATATTTGCTGACCCCCTCCTAAGTAATAACGACTCATGCAGTGGGATGGCCAGGCCTGCTGCCAGGTGTCTGTTTTGAGTGTGTGAACAGGTTGGCCAAGTTTGTGGATGAGGGATATTTATTTGTTCAGCCCTTTCTGCACTGTCTGTGACAGAGAAGGTGCCTTTTAGCTGCAGTGAGTCAGTCTGTGAAAAGCTCTTTTCCTCCTGGTGCAGACCTGAAGATGGTAAAATGCACAGCTATTCTGAGGAGGATAAATGAGCTGGAGCAAGGCTTTATAATGTCTGACAGTTTTCAAAAATGTCTCTTACCTGGAGAGGTGAGACCCATCTGTCTTAAATACCTTCTGGGCCAGTTTCTGCTGTGTGTAATTTTTTTTTCTCCAGCTTCAAAGAGACTTGTTATGGTGTAACTGTTTATTTAGGCCTACTGTAAATAGTGATGTGTCAAAACTAAGCAGGTGGAACTATTTTAGAGAAAGAATTAAGTAAATAGATTTAGAAGTTTTCCTTAATTTTAAACATCTAAATGAAGTCTTTTGGCAAACAAAGTTGAGACTGAGACAATTTAAGCTCTCTGCAGTGAATTTCATTTGAAAAGTCAACAAACAGGATGCTTTCTTCTAGAAGTGCCTTTACAGGTAGCTGACCTAAAAATGCACCTGCATTCCACATTTAGTACAGGCCTGTGCAATCACTGTGTGCAGTGAAATTTTCCCTCAGGGAAGAGAATTTTAAAGAATTTAACTGTGGTTTGGCTAGGTATTTATCACAGTTTGTATCTTGTATCATCTACAGCTTTGAATTTTTAAGAATTATCATTCAAAAATAACAGATCACTCTTTTTTACTTTGGTTCAGGCATAGTCATAAAGATACAATTACAAATCTTTAATAATTCCTGGAGAGCATTTCTAATTGTTCTAACAATTTCCAGTCTTCTGTCAGCACAGTGAGCCCAGAGGTTATTACTGCCAGAGCCATTCTCATACCAAGCCAGCTCCTATTCTTTTAGGATTGGTACTGTAGTGCTCAGAAAATTAAATATTAGGCTGAATTCCTCACTGTAGAAACTTAGTAACTGTTCAGTTTCTGCACTCTTTAAAAACAGACATAGATCTAAAACACAGATGGAGAAATTCAAACTAGTTTTCTCAGGCTCACTGCCTAAGCAGCAGTACTCAGTGTGCATGCTACCACATTAGCAGCAGGAGCTGGTCACTAGCTGTGCCCTGAGAGGTGAATGTGGGAGCTTGGTGACTCCCTCCTTACCAGCTGATGTTTGTGTGACCGTCTGAGCTGCCTGCAGCTGCATGATGTCGATCTGGTTGTTCATTTCCGAGTATTTGCTCTCGGCGTCGATGAGGCGCGACTCCATCTGCTTGGTGCTCCCTTCCAGCTCCATCACCTGCATCACCACGTTCACCCAGTCCCCTTCCTGCTTCTTGCTCAGCTCCTGCAGCATTCTGCTCAGGTTGGCCACCTGCAGCTTGAGCTCGCTGATGTCCTCACAGCAGCCTGCCATCCTGGACTGTGCATTCCCATTGATCGTTCTCCTCTTGGGAGGTTTCTGCAGCAGGGCTGGGTAAATCACCACGGACACAGTGACAATGCAGAGCCACGCCAGCTGAACCCTGGGTCTCAGTGGCATTTTTGCTTACAGCAACAGAAACCTTCCAGCTGACTGCAGTAGTCTGAATGCAGCTGGGATAGGTATAAAATTTCTTGCAGCAGCCTGGTACCTTCCTTGCTTCCAGTGAAGTGAGTCTCTGAAGGTGGAGCCTGAAGAAGTGGCTTTTTTTCAGACCCCTCCTGTCGGAGCCTATGACTTTGGAAGTCTGTCTCAAAGCATCTTATATACTATTTTTCTGTTTACCTCCACCCCCCTGAAACTATGAAGAGCTTGCTGGCCCCTCCCAGTTCATCTGTTCCTATCAGGTGTTTACAGGGTGAAATTGGAACAGGTTTCAGCCAAGAAAGGTTGGGGAGAGCAGAGACTTTCCTCAGTTCTGTCTTGAAGGGGTGTAGGAGAAGGCTAGGAAATGAGGAGAATTTCTAGCAATTATTGCCTATTGGATTGGAGCCCTCTTGGTGACTAGTTCTGGCACTTAAATAGCATGAGAGCATTAGAGATCCAGAATGTGAAAAGGCTGTTCAAAATGGGTGAGTTTATAGAAGTTAAAGAAAGGTACCCTGGAAGGTAGCCCTGGCTACAAGTCCTACTACAGCCCCAAAAGTTGTAGGGGGTAACTCTGTGATTACATTGTTTCTTAATTTAGACAGTATTTTAGCAAAAAAATTAGTTAAGTATCTAATCCTCTTCTCTCTGGAGACTGGTGTCTCTACTATTAATGTTGTAAAATCCACTGCTGTTCTTTTAGAAGTGGAATATCTGAGGCTGGGATGAAATGAAATCTGTTTATTCGTAGTGGACAAGTGAAAGGACATTAGGTAATGGTGAGTCTATGTAAAATTGATACAGGGTGGTTGTTTTTACAGGCAATGTGATCTAACCCCAGTGTTAGGGAGGCCAGTTTATTAACAGGATTTTGAGAGGAAAATCTATGGTTAATGAAAACATGCATAGTTACATAAAAAGTAGATTTTAGAGTAAATCTTCAGTTTTTAGACAATCAGAGTATTAGTCCAGTCTCACCTGGTTGACATGGCAACTTCCTCTCCTCTTTTTTATCTTTTTACTTCAGAATTTTATTATAGCAGTTTGATCTCCAAATAAAACCATTTCAGCAAAGGTGCATCCTTTTGCAAAAGGTCTGCAGGCTTGCTTCTGGATCCTTCAGGATAAGTTGTTTCTCCTCAGGCCTAACATGTGGGTTCTTGCATCTTCCTGCAAAATTTCTGATTATGATAACGGGCAGAAATAAGATGAAATAAAGGATTAAGTGCCTCATGTATCTTCTCCTTGCATAAAAGCTGGGAAAGCTTCTTGATGTCCAAGGAAACAAAAGAGAGCTAATCTTGCACCTCTTACAAAGGACATTAGGACAAACCCACCTGACACATGCTATCCCATCTTGGCTTCTTTTGCTGATCCAAAGTGGCTGCAGGATTTCTGCTTGATTAGGAACCATCAGAAAAGCCTTACTGACCTGACATTTGCTTTTAAAGAAATAGAAAGCACAATTGCTTGTTGATGCAGCTTCTCTCCCTTCTCAGCTCTGATACACTTGTTGCTTGATGCTTTGTTACTGCCTCTCATTTGCACTGGGGCTGGCTAATAGTTTTTCTCCAAAACAGACCCACAAGAGTGTGAAGATTTTGGGAGATGAAGTCATCAAAGCACTGCAGGAGTGGAATATGATTACAGGTGTCTTGTAAACCTGTATTTTCACAGAGAAGGAAGAGGGAATCTTTAGGAGGAGGTCAGAATTAGAGCTCTCCAAACAAGTTGTCTTGTGGGTGACTGACTGCCTGTGTGCTGTGCTCAAGGGAAAACCACTGGGTGTGTTGTGTCAGCTGGCAAGGCCACTGTGTGGGATTGGTGAGCTGAGATATTGCCAGAGATAGGCAAGTACAATTTGTTTAAAGCATGGAAGGTACCTCCATAGCAGACCATAGGCTTCAGTCAATTTTTGTCATGGACATTCCAGAAACCTTCCATAGCAAAATTGCTTTTTATACTTCAGACCAGAAAGTGCCACTGCACACAGATGAAAGCCTGACCTTTTTGTTCTGCCTCTAATCCTGTCTGAGCCCTCTTCCAGCTGGAGCTTCTGTCATTCCCAGGGGCAAATTCTTCACTGGCTTCCTGTGATGAGAAACATGTTTTTGTCAAAGTTGGAACAGAGACTAGGACAGGCCAGACTCTGCTTCTCTGCCCCAAAAAAGCCACCCTGCTAACACCCCCATTGTGTTACACAGGACTTCAGTCCCTTCTGCTGCTGCTCCCACTCACCATAACTCTGCCTTGGACAGATGTAGAAGAGGGGAGCCACTTGTTGGTCCATGCATTCCCTCTTTATACAAATTTTGAAAGGATCCAAGATTCAATTGAACACTCATGTTACAAAACACCACAAAAAGGCCTCCAAATCCCTTCTCTAAACTGGACTATTTAATTGGAAGTGAGACAGCCCAGGGTTTTATTTTGGATTCAGCTTCTAATTTGTATATCCAAATGCTAACCATCTTTCTTCTGGGTACCTGTTTTAAAAGAGAATACTTTGTTCTGTGTAAGAGGGTGACAACAGACATACTATGCAGGAATGGAAGAGCACAAATCTTCCCACCTGTCATTACTTTATCAAAAATATTAAAAGAGATTTGGGCAGAGACATTCCTTGGCAGAGATATGAGCCTTAGTGGAATTTGACTTCTTTATGAGTATTTGAGAGATGGGTCTTTCCCAGTTCCATGGAGAACTGAATGTGGTCACTGAGGCAGCAGCTGCTACAGATGGTAGGCATTGCCAGGTTAGTCAGAGATGACAGAAGCTATTCTCTGTTCTGTACTGTTCTTATGATTTGAATTCAGGATGCTGGTGCATTTTGTAAAGAGGTAAAGTTTGGGGCATAGCTGGGGAGAAATGAATTCAGTGATTACTGAGTGGATCCTGTTCTTTCCTTTCCCCAATAGTGATGGAGAAATTGTGCATCATTTGGCCTGAAATCCATCACCCTAGTGTTCCTCCATTATATTTTGTATATGGAAATACTGTGGGACATGATAGCTAAAAAGACAAGATCCTAAAGTCAAGAACATAAGACAAATCCTTTTTTACTTAATTCATGATGTAGTTCTGAAGTGCTTGGGAGAACTCAGGCTAAACATGGTTTCAATTTGTATGTGCCATATGTTTATAATGTTGATTGATGGTACTAAATTCAAATATATTAGTATTATTTGATTAGAACCAGTTCTCTCCTGTCCCTGGAGGGCCAGATTAAATTAGAGGTGAGTTTAAATGATTGCCTTCTCTGGGAAGCTGTTCTGGCAGGTGGATGTGAAGCTGAGACAAGAAGAAAAGCTCAGTGCCCTGTGGCTATTTATTTGGTAGCCATTCATTGCAAACCCCTTAATATGCATCTGGCAAATGCTTAGAATCTGAAATTCCTGGTGCTTGCCGAGGTGGCAAAGCTCTCATCAGCTCTCAGCTGGCCCATTGTTGAGTCCACACTGGGTTGGAGCTCTGAAATATTGCTTTTCCCTCCCAGAAAGTGTGAAACTCTTCACCTTTTGCTTTGGAGATGTTCATAAATGCTCCAACATTCACTCTACTACAGCTTTAGGGTGAGGATTGTGTTGTAAATCTGTGAAGTTATATGGGGCAGGTGGAGCAGGGGAGAGGGCTCCATGAGAAACAAACCACTGCTGTTTCCTGCTGTCATTTGTGATTGCTTTTTTATTTAAGGTGTCCCCTCTTTGCATAACCAATACACAAAGACTGGCTCTTTGTTTCAATTTTTTTTTACTAAATATCTTGCTTAGCAATTCTTTTCTTCTCTGCATTCTGGTTAATAAAAAATGGGTGATACAAAACCTTCTGCAGCCTAAGCAGCAGGGCTGGCTAAGAAATTTGTTGTAACATTTTTCACTGATTTTTCTTTCAAAACTGATGAATGTTTTTATTTGATTGGGAATTTGGCCAGTTTTGATGCCTGTGAGCAGGAAGCTGAGGGGGCTGCTCTGGCCTGGAAGCACTCAACAATCACAAATCTTTATTGAAAACAATTCTTTCCTGCTATCAGCTTCTCAAACATATTTGTTCCCGGAATGGGAATAATTTTTAGTGGCATGATGGACATGCATTGGTTTTCTGAGTTGTTTTGGGGACTGTGGATTGTTTTCTGAGATTTCTTCAGTTAAGGACTGGGAGATGCCTGAAGACAAATGAATCACAGAACTGGGGAAAGTGGCCATCGAAGCCAATTCCTTTTGCCAGAGGATTTTCTGTTCCCCCAAGTCTCCACAAAGTAACAGTGCCTTCCAATCCCAGAAGCAGCACTCAGCACTTCTTCAGAAGGAAAAACAAGCTTGGTTGAGGCTGGTAAATTCTGTCATCTAGAGAATCTTTCTAAACAAACTTGAGGAGACTGAAAAAAAAGAAGAGTTTGTCTACTTGTCTAGATTCTGCATACAGGCTGCTTTATTGTAAAAATAAAGTTTCTCTGTTATGTTTTGGAATGCATTCTGGCAGTAGGAAATGTGTGTGTTCCCTCATGGATGAGTTTGGGAGCTCTTGAAAAGGCTCTATTAAAATAAAGGCTTTTCTTTTTATAAATTTTATGAGAAGATGAGGAAAGTCTGGTTGCTTCTGAGTTCTTGAAAATTTAATATATTTTGAGTGACAGAGGCTATTGTCAATATCAAAGATAATGGAAGACTGGAAAGCTCCCAGGACTCTATAAAAGAGGGCATTTCTAGTAAACATTACTCATTTATGCCTTGGGTTTGTAGGGGAGAAAAGTTTATCATTTGAGTTCTTTTCCCACTGAAGACTGTAAGGTTGATTTTGATTCCCAATTCATGTCTGGTTTCTGTTTAAATAACCTTTAAAATATACAACCAAGAGGAGTATATTTCTCTTCAATATTTTTCTTTTTTGTGATTCTAGCTCAGTATATGTAAAACCTACAGTTTTGATACCTTAATAATCAAGCAGTAGGTTTATGTAGCTTTTCACTACTAATAAAATTTGAAGATTTAAGACTTCTGATCAAGATATTTTGTATTAGGAAGTTTGCCAAGGGTAGTCTTTTTGTAGAGATAGAGTGACATAGCAGTTGGAAAATGTTTTTCATCAGAAGGCTTGTTTACATTTTAATATCCCACTCATCATGATCAAGTGCTCCAAATAGTAGGTCAGGGTTGGACATTATTCTGGCTACAGTGCAGATAATGTTTAATAAACAGGGTGGGAAATTTAAATTATATTGTTCTGCATAATCTAATGAGGCAGTGAACCCAGATGGGCTGAACTCACACCAAACTTTATTGATAAGAATTAGTTTTGCAACTGATTTATGCTCATGTAGAGGGAAAGCATAATGATCTTTTGTTGTTTTTGCTAATCACTTTGTTTATTGAATAAAATGTGAAACAAAATGGTGGGTATTGAGCACTGAAATTAGTGCACTGGTTCTAAGAATATAAAGGTCTAGTTGATGTGATTTGGGAAATCTTGTTATTTCTGTGGTCTCCCACTTGTGAATGTGGGACAGCTCTGTCTGGAAATAACTTCAGAATATTTTAGGTAAGTATGTTAGCATTGAAAACACATAATTTTGAAATCTTTTCCTTGAGCATTAGTACTAGAAGGCTCTGCCAGCCCATAGCAGGCAGTAGAGCTGAATATTTGGGCCTTTCCTGAGAGATGTTTCCTGTGACCTACCAATCCTATACCTAAAAATGTTCTAAATGCCAAAAAATGTTCTTTTATGCCCTCCTGCCAAGTCTTCGAGTAGGAGATAGTGGTGGGTTGTTTTTTTTAACAAAAATGAACTGATGAATATGTTCTTCCCACAGTGGATATGGAGAACAACTGATCTTTTCATTAATTTCCTTTAACTTCCTTTAACTTAAAATTATTCTGAACTAGGAATAATTACAAGGACATCTGCCAGTAAACAAAGACTTAAGTTACTGGCTGGCAAGTTAGCCAACTTTGACTCTCACATCTTGAGAGATGTTTTCCCACCTTCTCCTTTAATCCAGAGAGATTTTATAATTCTCTTTATCCAGATACAAGGAGAAATCCATCCCCTCGATTCTAATCCAGTAAACTGCCCTGATTTCCAGCAGCAACACTTTGGCTAAATACCCCTGGCAACTCTGCCTGGCTGGAATATCAGCCCTCAGGGCCTTTTCTGAATGCCTGGATGCTTTTCTGCAGTGTTTTTGTTTCTGTTCAGTTCTGCAGTGTGATGGCTAGAAAACAGCTTTGTAGTGCTTAGAAGAGTGTTATAACATTTAGGGAGATTCTGTCTGAGCACAGAGTCCTCAGAGCTGCAAGGCGAGGAGCAGTGCCTTCGTGGAAGGAAGGTGAAAGAGAAGGAAAGCACAGAATGTTGTTGTCTTTTCTGAATGTGTGCTTTGGATGTACCACGTTCAAATAACATGTACACAAAGTGGGCTGGGAGTGGGGACATTTCCTGCTTTCGTAGAAATGCTCCTAAACACAGGGAAAAGCAGCTGCCAGGAGAGGCTTATCCCAGTCACAGGCTCATCCTAGTCCACAAAATTACCTGTCACTGTTCACTGTGTTCTAGATCATTTGTTACAGGACAGTAATTTATGATTATTAACAGCTACTGCTGTGTGTTCTTGTAAATCAAAGTCTTTCTCTTTTCTCTCCCCATCTTTTCCTTTCCTTTGCTTAAACCTAACCATAAATAAATTTGAGACACTTAATTCTGCTTTGGACAGCCAAGAAAGTAAGAAACAAAAGGAGGAATGGAGTGCACCAGGGAGCAGCACAAGAGCAGTGCTAATTGTCAGATAATTAAAGAAAATGGTCAATTTTGTCAGGAAGTGTTGTCAAGAAAGATAACCTGGGAGAAATTAATTGTCTGACATGCTGGAATGTGTCTGCCAATGGCTCTTTAAATCATCAGGTCATGAAATGTGACAGCCATTTCTCACTTTTATGAGGCTGCTGCCAAGCCTTCCCTTGGGAAGCCAGCTGGAGTTAGTGCAGCCTTTGACTACCTTGTTCAAAAAATGCCATGGGTCTGTTTCAATTGCTTCCCATTGTGGTGCCAGTCATCTTGAACTGTGATTGTGGTGTATTGTTAGTCTAAATCTGATTTTAGCTTAACCAATCTGAAGGCCCAATTTCCAAGAGTATTTTACTTAACAAATATCCAGAGTATGTCTGTGAGCTTGATTCTTTAGTTGTCAGGAAAGGAGGCTTCCAGAGACAGAAGAAATGTAGCATTAATTTGAAAAACTTCCCTTTTTTGTCTCTGTATTACTCCTTTTAATACTTTAGATTTGCTTCTCTTACTGATCCCCTGCCTTCTGACAAGGGGGAATTCATGTAGCCATTGTGATGATGGCAGGAGAGAAAGAACATTTCTGAGAGCTGCCTGTGTCTGTGGTCCTGTTCAAAGACCACTGAAAGTCTCTTTGCACTGATCTCTTGCCATGTTTTGTTTTGTTAATTATGCTGTTTCTGTTCCAAGCACTAACTAATGCTAATATTGGGCTGTAGGATGTGGTGTGGGTGCTCAGGTGTTAGGATGTTGCTTTGAACAATTTGCATTTCTGGTTCTCCAGAGTCAGTAGGAAAAGAGGAGGGCAATGAACCAGAGGCTCTTCATAAACAAGGTTTGTAAAATAGCAGAATTGTAATAAAAAGTGAGTTTCCTCATTAAATTGGAGTTTAAGAGTAGTGCTACTCACTGAGTACCCCATTTCTGATAGTAAACTAAGAAAACCAATGTGAAATGGAAATGATTTAAGAGAATAGCTGTACACCATGAAGAGAGAATCAGGTTCAAGAGTACCCTATTTACTTGTGCTTCATAAAATTCAGCTAGCCTTGCAAAACAAGTGCCTCCCTGGTACAGGCTGGGGATTGGTTGTGGTGGCAGCAGTTTCTGGCATGTTCTTGAAAACCAGCAAAAGAAAAGTGCCAGTGCTGGTTAGTACCAACGCAGAGGCTTTGTATAAAATGTAAAACTGAAATTAGGGTTGCACACTTCTTATGTAATTTCCTGGTGACACTTGTCAGCTGTTTTAGTGATACAGACTGTTTCCTGCATCATTAAAATCTCTCCTCTGATTTTTAGAGGAGTTGGTGGTCTGTTGCAGGGAATGGGGAGGAAGAAAGTTAGTACTGTAAAGCTTTTAAGTACAGCTGTTTGAAAAATCATGCCTTTAAAATTATTGGAAGCTATTGTTCTCGCTGTGCAAGCTGGTACATAGAATTGATAATCATATTCCATCTCTGTTCTGTGTCACAAGTCTTCAGCCTATGTGCAGAGAACGTGTGCATCTGTGGTTTTGAAACTACATGGTCACTGTGTGCCTTATGTAGTTTAATTGTTCCTGTGTAAGTCTAAACAAAAACAGTGTTCCATTGGTATTTCTAAATGATGGAACTTGGTATTATCAAGTAGAAGCTTCTACCAACTCCTAATATGCCAATTGTGTTAAATCATCTTTCTTTTCCTCCCTTTCCAGCATTAATAATAAACTCCAACAGCCAGAAGCAGCTGCTGGGGTGCTGGAATATGCCATGAAGCATTTTGGGGAGCTGGTGAGTCCTGCTGGATCATCCACTTTTCATGTCTTAGGTTTTTATGGTTTCTGTAATTAGTTTTTTGGTGGGTGGTGATGTGTTTTCTCAGTCACATTGAGGTTCTATCCCTACCTATAATATTTCATTGTTCATAAAGAAGGGCCTTGCTGCCTACAGAGATGTTCAGTGGGCACTTTGCAGCAAATGCAGGGAGGGCTGCAAAAACTTGATTTGGAGGAGAATTTTGCAGCTGCTGTTGATACTAAATGCAGCTGTGAGCAAATAGCAACTTGACAACGTCAGTCCTTTTATTTAGGATAAGCTGGGAAGGGAGGGAGTAAGTTCCTGTTCTAAGCTTGAAGGATTTGAGAAACTGCATCAGCACCTTCCAGGTAAGGATATAATGGAAGTTAACCTCTAGTCTCTCTCAAAAGTGTTCACAGGTATTATTTAGAATAGCAAGTTAACCAGTCCCTTACAATTTAGACTGCTCACCAAAATCAAATAACCCCATTATGTATTTGTGTTGAACCTTTTATTATTCCTTCTCATTTTATGAGTAATTTAATTTGTGTTCAAGGACCAAACCACCTATGCTCTCCAGACAGTTCTTATGGTAAAAAAATGATTTTTCAGTGGTAATTGTTGCAGTGTTTTAGGATGATTAGGAAAAGGAAGAGAGCTGTGGAAGCACAGTAGACCAGACTCTTTAAGTAGTAACCACTAGAAAGTGGGAACCAGCTGTGAGCACAAAATGGTGGAAATCCTTTAGTGTAGGATTATGTGTGGTTTTGACCTAGACTGGAAAATAAATTTTTTCTAGGAGAAGTACAGACTTCAGGACATCTTTGCAGCTTCTTATAATTCCTTGGGTGGATTGAGCAAAGTTCTGCATTACCTAATTCTGACTTCACCCTTTAGCAGCAATATAGTCTAGCAGTAAATGTAGTTCAAAGCAGAGTATGCCAGAATTGGCAGTGAAAAGAAATTAAGAGGAGCTGTGAGCTCTCTTTTCAGAGACTTAATTGAAATATGACATAGCTGAGAAGTTAAAGGGCTAAGTGGAAGACCTGACATGCAAAGCATGGTTTATAGTGACCCTACCCACAGGTCTGGGACAAGAATCTGCTCTGCAGCCTATGCCAAGACATGAGCTGCCAAGGACTGAGCAGAAAAACACTGGCAGAGAAAAGTATGGAAATATATTAAGGCATTTTATTTCTTGAAAATGAGAAACAAAATCTAGAAAGAAAGACTAAACAAAAGTGTTTAGATGATAAGGATCACTGCTTGGCTGACTTTTAATAGCTTTGTTACAGACCTTGTGAAGGGTGTGATTGGGCCTCAATCTCATACTACCTGCTGTATTAAGTATTTGCCTACCAGTAGCCAGATGCAAAGTTTGGGCTTTTTTTCTAGTTAGTCATTCCATTCCTGAATGCAAGGCTGTTTTTCTTGTTTGAATGCTGGTATGTGCAACAACTGGAAGTGGAATATGTTACAGATTTACCCTTTTTCCTGTTCCACTCACTCCACCTCTCCCAAAAGAAAAGCAGCAGCTGCTGAGCTGGTATTTCAGTGGCACTGAGTAAGGGGGTGATGTTGGATTAATCCCTCTGGTAAACCTGAATTCATTTCTGGACAGGTGTAGCAATGCCAGGATTCCAGTTTTCACAGTAGATCAAGGCTCTTCTCTGTATCACAAAAGTCCATTTGGTTATTTAGAATGATAAAAGGGTGAAGCAACCAGCACAGACACAGAATGTTTTAGGAAAAGCTGTGGTGGTTAATATAGAATTATCAATGTTAATCCTGCTGTTTATTTTTACTTTTTTTTCCCCCTTCCCTTAGGAAATTCAAGCTACCTGGTATGAGAAGCTTCATGAATGGGAGGATGCTCTGGTGGCCTATGACAAGAAGATGGACACAAACAAAGATGACCCTGAGCTGATGCTGGGACGGATGCGTTGCTTGGAAGCACTTGGTGAATGGTAAGAGAGAATTGCCTGAAGAGTAAGGAAAATGGTGTCTCTCTGTTCTCTGGATGCTGTCATTCAGGTGCACGTTTTTTTGCCTGAATTCCTATTTACTCCTGTTTACCTTGAGTATCTGTGTGGCATCTCACTTGGTTCACTGAAATCAGAATTGGTAATAACATGTCTAAGCCTTTGGGGACTGGCCATCTGGTCAGACCTTAGGAAGAAGGTCTCTCTCTTAGGAAGGAAATCTGCAGTCTTATAATCAGGTCAACCCCATTTATAACAGAGAAAGAGGTTGTAGATAGAAGAAACATTAACAGAGCAGAACTTGTCATAAAAGGAATTCATTGTGACTCTCCTCTTAAAACTCTGATTAAAACGTGAGAGATTCCTGTGTTTATTCAGTGTCAGACCTATGCCTTGTAGAAGGATGAGGTTTTCCATATTAGTCTTTTTCAGCATTTCTTAAGCCTTGTCTTTATGGACATTTAGTATTTCAAGTTTTGTGCCAGATGTCTGTTGCCAGCACATAACTGATTCGAGACAGTGTTTGTGACAGGGTGAGCTGCTGGTGACTTACAGCTTACTGTGTGACTGGGGGCTTCTGCTTTTTCTGGCTGTCCAGTTCCAAGAAGATAATTGGAGAAGGCACCCTGTTCACTGGGGCGTGCACTTCTACCCAGGGGCAGGTGTGGGTTGGTCCAGGTTCCGCCTTTCTCCTGAGCTTTGCATGTGACAGGCTCAGTGCTGATGGGTCCTGACATGAACTCAGGGGATGGCACCACAGCAAGGAGATTCCTCTTCACTAAAGTCATTTTACTGCTAGAAACAGAACATTTTTCTGCCCTTTTTGTTTCTAAACAAGGGTGAGACATGTAGGGTGCAGCTCTTCAGTAGGGAAAATGGATCCTCTTACTGAGCTTTCCTCAGTCAGCTTTTATAGGAGTAGGCAGTTCTCACCAGGGATTTGAAGAATTTTTCCCTCCTGCAGGATGTGTATTTGTGTTAAGTGTCCTTTCTTAACCTCCTCTTCGTGTATCAGCAGTAAATCTATGGAACAACAAAAGAACAATTTTCTTCTGTTGGAGCAAGATATCCTGGATCTGTTGATAGTCTGTAGTGACAAGAGCAATCAGAGTCTTCAAACTGGCTTGTGGAACTGGGTTCCAGCTCTCTGCAGGTGTTCTTACAATTCAGAAGTGCTTTTGCAAAGTGCTGTCTGCTGCCTTGCAGCTGACTCTAGAGATGTCATCCTGAGGCTGAGGAATCCATAGTTTGGCTGCTGATGCTCTTCAGTAGCATTCAGCCTGACTGACTGTGCTGCTGGAGTCTGCTTGACAGGATAAGGCAGATAATCTAGAATTATATTGTGCAGCCTCACTATTTCAGTACTCTGCTGTGATATTTTGAGAGAACAGCCAAAACATTATTAGCCATTTGTCTCCTCATGCAGTTATTCCTGTAGGACCCATGGTGTTTTATCAGCATCTATGAGGTCCTGATTTACTGCTGTTGCTAGGTTTGGCTTGGTTTTTCATTTTCTTTGTGGTTTTTTTTTCCTCCTGGGCTATTAAGCTGTCAGAATGACTATCTTGCCTGTGGCAGCCCATTGGTTCTGTTTGACTAATTCATCTTTCTTTTTGGGAGGGGAGAGGATGACACTAGGGAAGGCAAGTTGTTCTCCCTCACAGTTGGCAGCTGTTTCACTGCTACAGAGTATCCAGCCTGAGAAATCCTGGAACTGCAACACCCAGGGTAATTGGTTTGATTAGTGCAGCATTCACAGTTCATTTGAAAGAAATAATATAAAAAATTCTGATGCTTCCTCTCCACTGGAGATGAAAGGTTCAGATGCCCTCTGTGATCTTGCCATGACAAGTCTTCATATGAGGTTACAGCAACATTCATTCTGCAGTCTTTGTCTTCAGACTTGATGTGTTAATTCAAAATGTTTGCTAGTAGGAGCCATGCCTAGGCTATCCAGATCATATGTTTCTTCTACTGACACTTGCAAAATTTTAAGCATCCTTTTTTTTCGTGGTGGTTTGTTTTCTTGATTTTTTTTTTTCTGAATTTATAGACTGGCCTTATCAATCCAATTTTAAAGTAGGTATTAACAGCTGCTGAGGAACAAATGCAAACTTGTCTTTGGATGTGTATTTTGAAAACAGAGTGGACCTTAATATTATTTTCTGGTGATAGGATATTTGTCATCAGAATAGCATGGTTGAGTTGCCAGAGGACTCAAATCTATTCTCCACTCAGTATGAAAAGAATGGGGCTGGTTGTTGTCTTATCAGTGGGAAGTGTTTGTTTAATGAGACAAAATTCTTGGAAGAGGATTTTTGCTGATCAGAAATTGTGGATTCTTCTTAGGGGGCAGCTCCACCAGCAATGCTGTGAAAAGTGGACCCAGGTGAATGATGAAACTCAAGCTAAGATGGCCAGGATGGCTGCTGCTGCTGCCTGGGGGCTAGGTAAGGTTTCCTCCTGTGCTGGTGTGTGACAGCCATGAGGTGCAAGCACAGATAGTTTAAACTTATTTCAGAATACAGGAAACAGCAACATCAAGTAACCATATTATTTACATTGGGAAATGAAGTAAGTGTCATTCCATATTGAAGGCCTTTGGAAAACCTGTGTTTACATCAAGTCTCCCACTGTGGTCTCCAGTACCAGAGTGGTCTGAGCAGATGATCATTGCTTAAATGCTCACTTTTGCTTGGCTTCACACTGAGCAGAGCTCAGGATAGAAATGAGATTAAAAGAATTTCTCACATTTGTGGCAGACTGTTATTTATAATGAGAACAGTGTTTGTTGAGCATTTTAGAGGTTGTGTCTGCTGAGTAAATAATCTTAAGTGAAATAAATCTATAGTGGTCCAAATGTCCATTTATGTTGTTAGTGGGATATTTACTAGAGAAGCTGATTAATCACTTGCTCTCTGCCAGCCTTTGCCTTTGCTGAGGAAAAATTCATCTTCTGCTTTGTAGGGCACTAATTCATTCAAATGTTCTGGAAGCGTCAGAATTTTAATTGTTTCATCACAAAGAATGAAAGAACCTTTTCCACAAGGATAACAATTTGTCTAGAAGAAAAATGCCTGTGTTTTTCTTATCTGTAGCTGTGTGTATGTTTATGTATATAATAGTGTTCCTACCAAAGACAAGCTGTTGGAGAACTGACTTAAATGCACAAATACCACACAGCACTCAGGCCTAGGCACTGATATCTGAGCACCACATGATAGTTGTGCTGTGTTACTGAGGATACCTGTGTCTCTGCAGGTCAGTGGGACAGCATGGAGGAATATACCTGCATGATCCCCAGGGACACCCATGATGGTGCATTCTACAGGGCTGTACTGGCACTGCATCAGGACCTTTTCTCACTGGCTCAGCAAGTAATTATCTTCCTTGTTGGTATCCCAAAACCGTGTTTAAGATGTTCTAGGCTACAGAATTTCATGGAAAGACAGACTGTAGTAAAGCAGTTGGCTATAACCTATGAATTGCCCAATGTTTTTTCCATGGATATGTTAGTCCTTGGTGATAGATCTTACCTTGTATTTCCAGAAACATAGCAGTGAGTGTGTTGACAGATAATAGTGGGTCAGTGCTGTATAACATAAGAATGCCTTAGTCATTTTTTGGCTTTTTTTACTTCTGTGCCTCTATCCTAGACAGGCAGGACACAAGGATTGTCTCAGCAGAGGTTCTGTTCTACAAGGCACTCATTGTAAATTGCCAGGAATGCCTGAGACACTTGTAGGATTCCTAATGGATTTTTTTGTTCACTTCTGTCTCACAGCTTATTCAGTGAGTGCTCATATATATCATGTACAATAATCTTAATTTTTCTGGTAGCACTGATAAATCTCAAATCTTCGATTGAGATACCAAGGCAGAGAATGAGTGTGTTAAACAGAGCTGTATTTGTAATGCTTGTTTGTCACAGAGGAGGTTTGCAGAGCAGCTCTGTAGATGTCAAATGTGTTGTTTACTTTCCAAGGAAGCTCCAGTCCCATTTCTCAGAAGTCTGTGCTGGCTTGCCAGCTTAGATAAAGGAGTAATTCAATCTGTGCTGTCAAAACCCGTACATAGATTTTTGGGTGATGTGCACAGTAAAATTAACCAGGCATTCAAAAGGGTAGAGTTTGTGATTAAACTTTAACATTTTGAACAGGAAAAGCTATAGGTGAGAGATTATATAATGACTAGAACTAGAGCAGGATTTATTTCATGCTTGAAGAGCCTGTCTTAGTTTGAGGATGAGAAATGAAATGTGCTGTCCTGTAAAATTCATAAAATCCTGTTGGGTTATGTAAAACAGTGAAAGCTATTTTCTTTTATTGTGTGGTATCAAGAGATATTTTTTGAGACTCTTTTTTGTAACCAACTCTCTTGCACTAAAATGTGAACCTTTCCTCTACAAACATTGTTATTGATGATCTCTACAATTACAGTAGGATTAAAAATGCTGCAAACTTTGATTTTCTAGGAAGACAAACTTCAAACTGTGCAGGTGATGAATGAAGCTCCCTTGACTTCCCTTATATATGCCCTGGACACTGTTTTCCTGTCAAATCTTTCAATTTATAAGATCCTTTCCTAGTTCTTGTTGACAATGCCAGCTTTGTTCAGGAGATGGAGCAGCTGAACAGCAATTTCAGCAGTTGACTCCAGATAAAGCACACTACCTTTGCCTCAATATCTTGTTCTGTTTCAGTGCATTGACAAGGCCAGAGACCTGCTGGATGCTGAGCTGACTGCCATGGCAGGAGAGAGTTACAGTCGAGCCTATGGGGTAAGTGTGGCTCTCAGCCTTCATTCCCTTCACTGCTGCTTCAGACTGCCTCTAAAAGTTGCATTAAACTTCAGAGTAGTCCTTGTCTCAAACATAACACCTGTGTAGGCCCACAAGCTAAATGACTTTTGTCAGATAAGAAATACAACTTTGCAGGAGCAGCTTTGGGACAAATTAAAAGTGAAGTAAGAATTGACATTTAGGGAGTTTGAATCAGCAGGTTCATCCAGGTACCAGTATATAGCAGTTGGTCCTTTATCTGTTGGGCAGCCTATGTTGTTAAGATTTTGATGCCAAAATACTGTTCCTTAATTATAGATTTGTTCTGTAGTGATTGGGATGGAATGTGATTTTTTTCCTTCAGGCCATGGTATCCTGCCAGATGCTGTCAGAGCTGGAAGAGGTTATCCAGTATAAACTTGTACCAGAGCGCCGTGAGATCATCCGCCAGATCTGGTGGGAAAGGCTGCAGGTACATCCATGGGAAGGTCAAGGATGGAGATGCTGATGGGCTGGCATGACCAGCTTCCTTTTGAGTCAGTGTGGTGCTTCAGCAAATCTTTCCATCCCAGTAACATCCCATGCTCACATGGCTGCATGCTCCATCTCCTTTGGGCTTGTCCTGGTTGTCTGGGGTTTTGGTTTGGGCTTTTTTTTTTTTTTTCAGGTTAATGTTCTTGAGGTCTCTTGAGCTCATATGAGCTCATATGACACCTTAAAAAGCCTTGAAATAGATTTGTACAGAAGAGAGACACTAGTATCACCCCCAAGGCTGCTTATCTCAATATCAGATTACATCTGGAAATACTGGTTTAGATCAGGCTAGTTTGAACTTTTTTTTTAACTACCTGGCTGGCTGCATTTTGAGAAGTGAATTCCTCCAGCTGTTGGAAAACTGATCAGAGCATTCACGTGCTTGTAAAATAAAAGGTTATCCTGTTCCTTTTGGACCTCTTACAAGAACATTTCCAGCTAATTGGTAACATTTAGGGACATAGTGGTGGAATTGGCAGTGTTAGGTTTATGGTTGGACTTGATAATTGTAAAGATCAATCTAAATGATGCTGCAATTAACCTTGACCTTTCAGAAAACCTTTCCTGTATTGAAAGAGAAGTTTGTGCCTTTCTTACTCTAAACATCAAAAATCCAAAGTACCTCTGTTAATGTAAATCAGACAGTTATTTGACACTATTTTCTTACAAGAGGCATCCCTACAGTGGAAGTGAATATCCTCAGATGCAGTAGTACATACAGGAATGTTTAAAGAGGTGGGTGATTCCTGCAAGAGAAAGGGGTAAAAGGAAAAAAAGGCATAATTAAGGTCAAATGCTGCCCAAAGGAAGAACTTTTCCCTGTGCAGAGTTCTTCACTGGCACTGCTATAATCTGTCACCTTATGAAAGCCTCCTGTGCATTTTTAGCTGTTTGGGAAACTGTGACAAAGGTTTTTGTTTCCCATCTGCATTCCTGTCTGAAAAAGCTCAAGACCATTCCACTGGGGTAGAGAAAACGTAGTGGCAGGAAGCATAATGTCTGAATACAGCTTTTTATAGTCCTGAAAGCAGTACATACAGTTCTTGAATGTTTTATTGGTGTTTTTTAATAGTTTTTAAATGCCTGTTGGAAGAAGTTTATTTGGGTATTAAGGAAGAAGTGTTGCCTAATTTCCCAGTCCTCAACTTGGGAGAAAAGAAAAGGGGAAATAATAACTTTTTTGGTGCTAAGGTACTTGCTGCCATTGGAAAATGTTTTGTTAACCTCAAAAGCAAGTAGTCTCTGGCTGAATAGAAGCTCTGGAGCTTCACTGTTACCCTGTACTTGGCCACTATATCAAGCACCATGGATTTAGTTGTTAGGGTCCCTTCCACAATTCTACTTCTCTGTAGTATCCTTGAATGTTTGAAATTCAGACTCATCTTGCTCTGACAGGGTTATGCCTCTCCCATCAGACAGACAAGAACCAGACAATGCTTGCCCAAGCAGCACAGCAGCTGGAGCTGCAATTTTTGGCAGAAAACCAGTTTAGAGGTGCCAGCCTCCAAAAGCAACATATGCAAGGAAAAGAAAAAGGGCAATAACAAAAATGTCTTTGTGACCATTTGGTTTTCTACCTTCTCCACATTGAGATTTAAACCAAAAATAGGTGGAGGAGGCACTTTGACTCACTTTGAAATTGTATGAAGAGTTTTTCTGGTTCTTGGATGCCTTTCAGCTTTAGGAGCTTTTCTCCTCTTTCTGTTAGAGGATATCCTTAGAGTGCAAGCACTGAGCTGCCTGCAGATTGTGAGAGTCAGGGACTGAACCTTTTCATGCACTGCAGTGTTAAAGAAATGGACAGTTCCTGATGTCAGTCTGCTGTGAATTATGGGCACAGAAGTCTCTGTCTTGATGGAAGTCCCTTCAGATTCTGAATCAAGGCTCTGTACAGTTCACTGGAGACCAAACACTAACAAGTTCTCCCTTCTTTTTCCTCTCAGGGCTGTCAGCGAATCGTGGAAGACTGGCAAAGGATATTGATGGTCCGATCTCTGGTTGTGAATCCTCATGAGGACATGAGAACTTGGCTCAAGTATGCCAGCTTGTGTGGCAAGAGTGGGAGGCTGGTGAGCATTGTCAGGCTCTGTCCTCTTCTGCAGGTTTTCAGACCAATGGCTTTGGTGTGCTGCTTCAGCCTTGAGCATTCCTGAATGCTTTCATTGCCCAAGGGGGATGGGCTCTCCTCTGAGGAAGAAACTAGTCAGAAATTGTTGAAGTGTTAAAATTGTAACCAGCATAGAGTTCATGCTTGTAGCCAAGGTTATTTTTGTGGGACTGATGGTATACCTGAGAGCCCCTGGACCACTTTTTTATTACATGCTATAACTGGAAGTTTTTATGCAGTACTGGAGATTATTAATAATAGCTCTCTCTGCTAGAGCAGAGACTCAATTTTAGAATGTGATGTTACTGTTGAGCATTACACCACAAAATTTATCACCAAATACTTGAAACAGAGACTTTACACCTTCTATGGCTTCTGAAATGAGGATCTATTGCTCTGATCCAAAGGAAGATATATGGTTTATCATGTGGTATTATGTGTCCAGGGAGTCTGCAGTGTCTGTGTTCTGTCTGGGGGGTCAGATGTACTTTCTCAGTGTTGGGCAATTCTGAAGCAATATGAGCTGGAAGTAACAACGAGCTTGTTTTAACCTGCTTTTTGTCTTTGCCTCTTCTCCAGGCTTTGGCCCATAAGACCCTTGTCCTGCTCTTGGGAGTGGATCCATCTCGGCAGCTGGATCACCCACTGCCCACAGTCCATCCCCAGGTGACCTATGCCTACATGAAGCACATGTGGAAGAGCGCCCGTAAGGTACAGGAGGGCACGGGGAGGGCTCGGTTTCACTGCCCAGGTTTTGTGCAATGTCACACACATCAGCTTTTCATGTCCCCCACAGAACAAGGGCAAGGCTGGAGGTTTTACTTTTGCTTCCCCTAAAGGAGAGTAATTAATTCCTTTCCTTATTGTTATTCAGATTGTAAAGTTTTTATTTCCTTTAAAACTCTGTAAGGTAGAGAGAAAACCTGGCCCTAATTTTATTTCATATATGGAAAAATTATTTTTGCTAAACCAGTAGCTGGTACCCAAAGGATGTAGCCAAGATTAATGATCAATAGTAGCTCTTCTGTCCTGTGAAGGTTTTCCTACTTGACTTTTCATCCTCAGTTTGGATTGCCAGGTCTCTACACTGTACCTGTGGTCAGGGTTACGTGCTGAAAGAGGGAAGTAAAGGGAGGTTTCTTACCAGTTTTAGAAGTGTCCTGAACAGTTTGCTGAGCAGAACTGATATTTACTAAAGAGATTATCAGAAATTTCTAACTGAAAGACAAGAGTTTTGTCATGGGAACGATTTGGCTCCAGAGAGCCCAGGGTGAATGTTTTTGACATTGCAACACGGGGAGAATTTACATAATCTAATCCAATAAGCTCCAGACTGGATAAGTTATCTTTTTTTTAATATACATTAAAGCCTCCATTTATCCTCGTATTATGTCACATCTTTTTTATTTTCTCTGCCTTTGGGATTGCCAGCACTGGAGCAGAGCCATTGCTGTGGGAACATTGCCATGACTAACTATTCTTTATTTGAGTAAAAAGGCAGAAGGAGCTGTTGCTGAGGCCCTATTCTGTTGGCTCTGTAAAACAGTGAAATTGCCTCTTACCATCTTCAGTAAATGACCCCAGAAGGATGTGGGGCCTGTCTCTGTGAGGGAAACACAGATTTGTGTTCAAGATGCAGGACACTGGTGCAGTGGTGGAAAGCAGAATGAGAGCAGGCACAAAGATTATGGGAGTGGGAGAACATGTCTAAAATTAACTGATGTGAGAATAAGTGGAGCACATGAAGATGGGGGAAAACTGATACCAAAATAGGTAAATAATACATAGATACACGTGGTGATGTGTGTAGTTTTATGTAACTGTGTGTGTTCACTTGATTTGGTATCCTGAGTAATAAGCTGCTGATGTAGGCTGGTGTGATGGGAAATTATAATTTTTTCTAGCTCAGCAGTTCAAGGTTCCTTTGTTGACCTAAATTATTTTCAGCACTGCCGTTTTGGCACTTGTCAAATCCAGCAGGAGAAAAGCTGACATCTAGAAGGAAAGCAGCCATACTGCACTTGCAGAGCTCCACAATAGTCTTTTCTTAAATAACAGATAAAAATGGCTAAGTAAACCTTATTACATTTCTTTTACCGAGGACTCTTGCCAGCAGCTGCATTCTAAGCCATATCCCATAAAAGGGATGCATACAAACTTAGGAATTCAGTTGTTCTGGAAAATTTACTGTTTTCAGTCTTAAGTGCTCCATCTGTCAGTTTATGGTGATCAGTTTTCAATATTAATGGAAACTGAAAAGCAGATTGTTGGGTGTGTCTAGATATGAGAGGGGCACATAATAAAATTAATAACATTCTGTACTGCTACTGTTTGGCAATATATTTTGTGTATTTCTAATGGATGTCTAGCATATTTATAATATTACTATTTACACACCCCACCCCCACCCCCTGTCCCTTCTGTCTAGGTTACCAGCTGTGGAATGCACCACATTAATGTTATGAGTGTGATCCTTTCTTTTATTTCACCCTAGGCTAATACCCTTTTTCCTCACCACTGAGTTGTGCATGCTGACATTTGAACAGGAGAGATGAGGCATTTGAGCTCAGGTGGTTCTTGTCTCTAACACAGCTCATTCCTATAGTTACACTGACGTAAATGAGGCTGCTAACAGCATATTCTGTTATTAGCAGTTCCTAACCTGAAATGACCTTGCAGATTGCAGGAGCTTTACTCTGAATTCTTTCCAGTGAAGCGTGTATACTTTTTTCTTAAATCTTTATTCTTTGGTTTTCCCACCCCAGAATTCTTTCCAAGGAATTTTTTCCCTCAGAATTTGGTAGTGCAAGTTGTTTTAGCACTACTGCCCTGTGTAATATTCTGGCAAAAGAGTAATGCACATTTGTACTTCTTCAATAACCTTAGGAGAAGTCTAGACTTTGATTTGTTGAAACAACTCAATATTAATGTCCCATGCTGTGTACTTCAGGCCTAGCCAAAACTGAAAGGTTAGGAGAGAAGATCAGGAAGCTTCAAGTGCTCCTTCAGGCATTATTTTCTCCAATTGTCTCTTTTTTCTTTTCTTTTTTTTTTTTTTTTCATTTGTTTTTTTTTTTCTGGTCTGGCCATAGCATATTATAGGTATGGATGGATTCCGGATTTGTGATTCTTCTCTGATTTGTGATCCAGTCTGCTCATTATTTTCCTGGTCAGATACAGTTTGTAGTAAGCTATAAGCATTTGATTGTTGCAGTTGCCAGACTTAGTTCATGCTCAGCTGCAATGAGATATCTTTTGTATCTGCTAACAAGTGCAAGTAACACATTCTCTGCACATTCTCTGCTGTTAAAGTTTTCTCCCTGTACAGGTGACTGTGTTGCTTTGGCAGAGTTGAGTTCCTGCACACCAGAGCATGGTGTTAACCTGTCTTATGGTCAGTCATACCTTTGACTCTGTATGACAGTGAAGGTGTGCCTGGCATCAGAAGGATGCAGTTATTTTTTCCTCAGTTTAGCATTTTCAGAGACAACAAGAATCTCTAATCTCTTCATTTATTTGGACATATTTAAAGTGTGAAATGACTTTAGAGGGATGTCAGTGGCTGAAAAGCTTTGAAAGAAAACAAAACCATGTATTTTTATTTCTGTGAAAAACATTTCTACATTGTCTTTCTCCCTTGAGAAGTTGTATTTAAGCCCTGTGGTGCTCACTGCCTGCACCATCTCTTTGCAGATCGATGCATTCCAGCACATGCAGCACTTTGTGCAGACCATGCAGCAGCAGGCTCAGCATGCCATAGCCACGGAGGACCAGCAGCACAAACAGGAGCTCCATAAGCTCATGGCACGGTCAGTACAGGCTCCTGGGGCACCCTTCAGCTCTGCACTGAAACTGAGGGCTTTCCTGAGGTGCAGGGTCCCTGCAGGTGACACATTTCAGGCAAAGCTCATGCTTTGATTAAAAGAACGGGATTTCTTATTTAGCTGCTTTGGTATTACATTCTTATCTACCATGTAATGTTCAATAAATGTTATTGGGACACATCAGCCTAAAGAAGTTTGTGTTTGTTGCTGGTGCCTGGTTGTATTTTTCCAGCACTGTGGCTCGCTGGCAGAAGGCAGAGCTCTCAGCATGTCTGTTTCTTTGCTTTTCAGGAGATTTGGTCACTAGGAAAGAACACTTCCCACACGCCTGGCACATCTGTATTAAGCACACAGGCTGCCAAGCACAACAGCAGTGCTTTGGGCAGTAGGTGCCTAGCATGTGATGGTCTCTTATAATACCATTGCATTCAAAACACTTTCTCCATTTTTCTCTCTGTATCTGGAGGTGCCAGATTTATTTTTTTCAGTTTAAATTAAAAATTGCATGGTGCTTTCTATTGAAGGTTTGCTTTTTTTGAAGGGAGGTGTGCACTTAATTTGCTTTTATGAGGCATCTTATTTTCTCAGTGACTATAATGGAAAACAAATTAGCAATGATTTGCATACAGTATTTCTCTTGCACAATGCTTTCTGGAAAACTCAAAATACAGAAAGGACAGCCATGTAACTGTGGCATTTAAAGCCTGCTGAGCGAGCAAAGTATTAAGTTTTGTGCAACCCCACCCTGCTGCAGTAAAAATATGTTGTTTTTCCTTTCCTCTAGGAGGGAATGACTTAATGGGGTTCTGGCTGGGGGAAGAACAGTTCCTCTGTGTTTCCATTGTTTGTCTGTCAGTGTTCTCCCCAGCAGGCTCATTCATATGGTGCTCAGTACAGCTCACCAGCAATGTGTATGCATTTTATCAGCACACACTGATGGAGTCTTTCCATGTTGCTGTTACCTACTTCTTACATTTATTTTATAACTCGTACAGATGAGGAAAAAAGTTTGATCCCCACCTTTCCTCTTCAGTTAAACCTTCAACTAGTTAGTTCCACACTACAAGCAAGATGGAGATATTTTTAATCTTGAATCCAGCCTGCAGGAGAAGCTTCCTGACTGGATTTACCCCATGGAATGTCTTTTAGACTCCAGATAGCAAGTCTGCCTTTTAATCCAGAGGCTTTGTTTTCATTTTAGGTTTTGAATCAATAATCCCTTTGCTTACCTAGGTGTTTCCTGAAACTGGGTGAGTGGCAGCTGAACCTGCAAGGCATCAATGAGAGCACCATCCCCAAAGTCTTGCAATACTACAGTGCTGCAACGGAGCACGACCGCAACTGGTACAAGGTCATTACAGAAAAGATTCAGATACATTTTATCAAATCCCAAACTACAGGAAAGGAAGGTGTTCATTGGAAGATCTGCTATAACTGTCTGCCTTGTTACTTCCAATAGGATTAAAAAAAAGAAAATAGAACCAAAAAACAGAGAAAGTGGCCCATGGCAACCATGAGATTCTTGTTTAGAATTTTATGTAGTTGGTAAAACTAGGCCACAATTCAGTTTCTGTTCTTGCTTTTTGAGACTCTCTCCTGTTGTCAGTTGGCAATGAAGGAGAAAGAAAATGGAAAAATCTAACCTGTTCTGTCAGTATACTTGAACAAGGAAAGTAGCCCTGTTGTTAATTTTCCAAAGAGCCTTTGATTTCAGGGTTGTGATATTTCAATTAATATTTGGTGCCAGATCTTCTCTGGGGCAGTCATCTCCTGTATTTTTTCCTATTACACATCCTCGAGTCCTAACATACTAATTTTCATTTTAGCCTTTGAAAAATTAAGGTATATGGTATATGTATAAAATATAATTTAATTTTTGGTACGGAGCTCAGTTGCTTTAATATTCAACAGGCAGTTCCAGGCCAAGAACTGAACATGATATTATATAAGATAATAAGACAGTTCAAATTAGAAGCAATTAGAGAAATCAAAGCATCGTGTTGTCTGCAGGGTATTACTTACTGTTGTTTGCAGACACAGAAATGTTGGATTCTGTCTAACAATTGGGAAGTGCCTGGTGCAGGGAGGAGTCATCTTCCTTCTGACTTCTGTTCTTTGCTGTTGGCAGGCCTGGCATGCCTGGGCAGTGATGAACTTTGAAGCAGTGCTTCACTATAAACATCAAAACCAGGCCAGAGATGAGAAGAAGAAACTGCGTCACGCGAGCGGAGCCAGCGTCACCAGCGCCAACACCGAGGGCAGCAACAGTGAGAGCGATGCAGAGAGCACTGAGAACAGCCCCATCCCCTCCCCAGTGCAGAAAAAAGTCACTGAGGTACCCCCACTCCTCCCTCCTCATGCTGAGACATTGGTACTTAGTGCTTAGACACAGAGAAATTGTATGGGCTAAATTAATGCCAGTGATTCTTATCTGCGAGCTAAAGTGGAGGCTGCAGTGGCTGTCATAGGTGATCCAGTGCATTAACACATTCTGCTGTTCAGGCCCTTCAGGGAAGCCTCTGAGCAATCTCTTTCATTTACCAGTTATAGTAAGGTGGTAGTTTTTAGGCTGCTTTGCTGTCCATAGCTTTGCAAGCAAATTGAAGTATAAAACCACTTCACAGCATTTTCCCTGCCAGGCTGTAAGAACTTTGTGTAGTCAAGCAAAACAAAATTCTAGGAGCAACATGTGAAGAGTAGGAGCAGAAGTCAGCTACAATGGGGATTAGGTTTATATTTCCACATATTTCTTCCTCTTTCCTCTTCTTGAGTTTAGGGTTCATGTGGGCTGATGTGCTTGCATAGAACTAATGGAGCAATTTTCATTCCAAAAGGATTTATCCAAGACCCTCTTGATGTACACAGTCCCTGCTGTCCAGGGTTTCTTCAGATCCATTTCTCTGTCTCGAGGAAACAACCTACAGGACACTCTAAGGTACATAATAAAGCACACAGTAAATGAAATCCAGCTGATAAGAGCACGTGGTTTCAGATTAGGTAGAATACATTTCTGCTCTTTGTTGTTATGGTTGAATTAAGTGAGTGCTTTGGTCCAGGCTAATTTTTGTTAGATGGATTATCTCTGCTATCTGAGGCTTCTGGGAAGAAAAGTTGCTTATAAATGGGTTTTGGGTTGGGGTTTTTTTTTGTTTGTTTGTTTGGGGGTTTTGTGGTGGGGTTTTATTTGTTGGTTGATTGGTGTATTTTGTTATGTTTTGGTTGGGTGTTCATTTCTTTGTTCCTAGCAGAAGTATTTCTCTTTTTCAGAGTCCTTACTCTATGGTTTGACTACGGTCATTGGCCTGATGTGAATGAGGCTTTGGTAGAAGGAGTCAAGGCAATCCAAATAGACACTTGGCTGCAGGTAAATAACACAAAGAGAAATCCCAGTTCTGGGGGTAGTTTGGGGATTTGTTGCATGATATCTATTATGGTCCCTTGCCAAACAATCCTCTGTAGGTGAGTGCTGAGAGCAGCGTGTAGTACAGTCTATAACTGATTTAACAAGTATCTTGAACAGAAAAATTAGAACTGTTTCTGTATTTATATGCAGATTAGTGCATATTTAATGAGAATTAATGAAATTCTTAAATTAAAGATGATGTGCATTCAGTGGTGATCAAGTATAGAACACCACTGTCTTGCTCTGATGTAGTTCACAATCTGTTTCAGGATTGCCTTGTAGAATGATTCTTGTAATTAAATTTTAAAATACTTTATCTCCTATTCAAGCATTATACTTCAAAATGCATCTTTCCATAGTAGAATCCTGTAACAGTTTTGCACAGAACACTTGTGAGCCCATTGAGTTGTTGTACATTTGCGTTTGGAACCTTGTGTTACCCTCTGACCAACTCAAAAATGAGTGGTGGGCTTCCCTGTCTCCTTTAGAGGCTGGGAGGTGTCTAGGAGAGGGCAGAAGAGCTGGTGCAGTGAACACATGAGATGCCAGGAGTGTTTATTTTTCTTCTCCTTGCTCCTAGGTTATCCCTCAGCTCATTGCCAGAATTGACACCCCTCGCCCCCTGGTGGGACGTCTCATCCATCAGCTGCTCACGGACATCGGGCGTTACCACCCCCAGGTAAGCTTGGCTTAGAGCAGGAATTCTCACACTTGGCAGATGCCTGCACAGGAATTCACAGTGAGGATGGGGACAGTTTGTGTTGCTGCTGCTTTCACCTCAGCACTGTTCACATCAAAATGGAAAGATGGGAATGAGCCATGCAGCCTGGGAAGAACTCTTTGTCTAATTCAATTTTATGTCTGTTGGGTAGTGCAAATCACCTTAAATGTCTTTACTACTAATGACTACTAAGAACCTACCTCACAGGTTTTATCTAAACTTTCCACAGTGTGGAATATCACAAAATCCTAAAACCTATTCTTGCTCTTCCAGTTTGAAAGAGGCTCTCAGTGTCATTCTGTTGTTCAGTGAACTGCAGTGTTGACAACCTTTTGGATCAGAAGACTTTCAATAGTAAATTCCTGTCACCAATTTCCAGAAGCAAGTTTGCTTCCTCCTGTTTATCCCTAAGGCTGCTGTTTGTTAATGCTTTGCTAATTATTTAAATTCATGTAGCTCTTCTGTGGGGTTCTAAAGTATTGTTGGTTGCTGTCCCTTGCAGGCTTTGATCTATCCTTTGACTGTGGCTTCTAAATCTACAACCACTGCTCGGCACAATGCTGCAAATAAGATCCTGAAAAACATGTGTGAGCACAGCAACACTCTGGTGCAGCAGGCAATGATGGTGAGTGCTCAGTGCAGCATTAAGTGTGTTATGTTGGATGGTTGTATGTCAGTTATAATAACACAAAATGACTATTCATTGTTGATTCTGTTCAAGTATCATTTAATTGGGGTATTTGCAACTGGTAGAAGTTACTGTATTAGTGTAATTTTCAGAGAATGCTTTCATTTTAAAATAATTCACACACTAAGTTTTTGTTTCCTTATGAATAAATTTAGAGAAGAAATGAAAAACCTTAGGCATGTTTTTGCTTAATGGAAAGTAGAAACAAATCTTACTGAGCATAGCATAGAAAGAGTAATGTAATTAATTTGATAAAGGCTTTTATGAATAAACGAAAAACAATGCATTCAGGCCTAGCTGCACGAGCATGTAGAAAATTTCAAAGGTAACAAATAAGGTGAGAAAAGCCTGGTTAGCTTCTTACAGAAAAAAAATGTGCCATCATTGTGGTAGCTCTTGTGGCTCCCTCTGGCTGCGAGGAACAAATATTTCACAACATTAGAATAGAAAGGAGTTTTACAATTTTTAGTCAGGACTCAGTCCCAGGGATTTCTTTAGACGTTTAATCTTTTTTTTTCTGTCCTCAAACAGGTGAGTGAAGAGCTAATTCGTGTGGCCATCCTATGGCACGAGATGTGGCATGAAGGGTTGGAAGAAGCATCTCGTCTGTATTTTGGAGAAAGAAATGTAAAGGGAATGTTCGAGGTGCTGGAACCACTTCATGCAATGATGGAGCGAGGGCCTCAGACTTTAAAGGAGACATCCTTCAATCAGGTATCAGCAGATGGCCAAGAGGCTGCTCTTCAGGACAGCCACCTGGCCAGATGTGGTACAAGAACCTTTGCCATTTAACACAAAAAGTTAATCTCTTGGGACTCATTATGTTAGTTGCAGATTTCATTATTGGTGTTTATCTTCAGATCTGTGTCGTTTTTGGTGACTATAAGAGGCCATGGTAGTCCAAATTGCCTGGAGTCATGTATTGGCAGGGTGTCTGATAGGGACTGGAAAACAATGACTGCTCTGCAGTTAATTATTCTGTTTTCTTCACAGTAAGCACTAGCACAGATAACTGAGCTTGTCAGCCTACTGTTGAAAGGTGATTCTAAGCATTCAGTTGCCTCCTATAATGAAGTCTACTTGTGAGCAATGTTGTTTGATAAATTCAATGTAGATTTTGGATCCAAGAATATCTGTAATTCTCATCTTCTATAAAAATGTGAGATCAAATATTTGTAGTGCAATTTGAAAAGAGACTTTGATGTTCTTTGTAGGTGTTAAGTGCTCTCCATCTGTTACACTACGTGTTGAAATTCCTTTTTCTGTTGTTTTAATCTCTAGGCCTATGGCAGAGATCTCATGGAAGCTCAAGAGTGGTGCAGGAAATACATGAAATCAGGAAATGTCAAAGACTTAACTCAGGCTTGGGATCTCTATTACCATGTGTTCCGACGTATCTCAAAGCAGCTGCCACAGGTGAAGGGGAGATTCAGATCTTTTGTGGGTCTTACAGTGCAAGTTGTCAATACCAACCTTTGCTTTATGTTTTCTGGTTATTCAAAACATACTAATTCAGTATTCTGGAAATAACTGCATAGGGTTTGCTGCAAATTTGGTATTTATGCAGCAGTTCCTGCAAGTACCTGAAGCATTGGTCACTGCCTGAACTGTTTAAGTCCTTTGACAGAATGGACTCTTCAGGTGTTTCTGTGAGATTGAACTGAAATTCTGAAGTGTTGGATTTCTTTTGGTTTTGGTAGCTCACTTCTTTGGAACTGCAGTATGTGTCACCAAAACTCCTGATGTGCCGGGATCTGGAATTGGCAGTGCCAGGAACGTACGACCCCAACCAGCCCATCATACGGATTCAGTCCATTGCCCCCTCCCTGCAGGTCATCACCTCCAAGCAGCGGCCCAGGAAGTTGACATTAATGGGTAAGAGAGAGCAGTTTTCACTTTGCTATTCCAGTATTTAAACAGTCGTTGCTCTTAGGTCAAACTATGTATTTACCTGGTGAAACCTCTCCAGCCTTTCCTTTCAGGTGAGGTTTTTCTTAGTCGGTCTGACTGCCATGTTTCCCAGCTTTTGGATTCATGTGTGTTTACTCTTCTCTGTTTGTGCAATGAGAATAAACTTCTGTGCACTAATTCTTTTGCAGGAAGCAATGGGCATGAGTTTGTATTCCTTCTGAAAGGTCACGAAGACCTTCGCCAAGATGAAAGAGTGATGCAGCTTTTTGGCTTGGTCAACACTCTGCTGGCAAATGACCCAACTTCCCTTCGTAAAAACCTCAGGTGTGTGCTCTGGGTGATCACTGACAGTGCTTGTCCATATGTGACTCCTTACACGGGTGCAGCTTTGCAAGTAAACCACGGGCAAAGTTCTTTTGTGAAGAAATGGCAAATCTTGGAACTAAGTTAATTAAAAAGAAAAAGAGCATTTGTATAATTCAAACATGGAAGTGTATCTGAGAGGATTATTCGTTTTATTCAACTGAAGTCCTATCTTGTAAATTGTTATGGTCTTTGAAGCAATGCCTATTTCAAGACACCTTGAGCACTGCCTTAGGAGCCTGAGAATGGGTTTTTGGCAGAGACTTTTTATTATAGTCACTAAATAGCTTGGTGAAGAGTCACTGAGTGCAATTCTGCAGTGTCTTTCAAGCAAGAACACATCATGTGCAAATAACAGATCACTGTGGGTGACATAACATGTACCTTCTGAAAACAGCCTTTCAGTGAAAACCATGTAAACTTTGAGCACTTCTGTAGATTCACTGGCAGCAATCTCTGCAAAATGGATGTTTGGAAAGACAAGCAGAACAACTATTGACAATGTGGACCAGAATCAGATTTAACAGTAGTTGTTTTAAGCACCTCAAAATCTAGTAAGTTACAATATACAACAATTCGAGCTGTGATTCTCCATTTTCCCCATAGCATCCAGAGATATGCTGTTATTCCACTGTCTACAAATTCAGGCCTGATTGGCTGGGTGCCCCACTGTGACACTCTGCATGCACTCATCCGAGACTACAGAGAGAAGAAAAAGATCCTGCTCAACATCGAGCATCGCATCATGCTCAGGGTAAGGGCCAAGCTGGCAGAGCTTTTGGTATTTTCTTTTAGGACACAAGTGTCTTAATGAAGGAAAATGGTGCAAGGCTTCCTCCTCTGCCTCTTTTCTGGTTGTTACAATAAATTAAAAATATTAGCTAAGTTATAGCTTGCCATATGTTTGTTTCTCATTTCCAGTTTTAGCAGTGACCACTAGTTGTTGCCATCTGGTGACTGATATGTGTTTGGAATTTTGCATGACTCTGATGTGTCTCATGCAAGGTGCTGTGCTGCTGGCATTTTAAACATTGTGTCTGAGCAGCAGGGCCAAAATCAGACTGGAGAAATTGAACACTACTAGAAAATTTAGAATTTCCTGCCAAAAAGGAAAGCGTTTGCCTGCCCAGAAGATTTATTTGGATAATGGTTTTTGAAAAATACTTACCTTTGCAGTTTTTTAGTTAAATAGGGCTGTGTGCTACTGACTTTATGGATACTAAATCATTTGCTATCCCATTTAAAAAGAGTTCTTCACTTTTGTGTGATTATCTTGCTGTGTTTGAAACATACTGGTCAGTTTACAAATAATTTAAGTATAAAATTGATACGAAATTATTTATGATTACTGTGTTTCTCAGTACAGTACAGCCAGAGGCTACTGGAGGTGGCTTTTTAATTTGCTGAATGTCACTTTTGAATTATAGATGGCTCCAGACTATGACCACCTGACTCTGATGCAAAAAGTCGAAGTATTTGAACATGCTGTCAATAACACAGCTGGGGATGACCTTGCCAAACTGCTGTGGTTGAAAAGTCCAAGCTCGGAGGTGAGTTCAGTACTGGCAAACAGCAGAGTGTGTAATTATCTTCTCTGCAGAATGAGTGAGAGATGGAGTTTATTTATCCTAAACCCCAGCTGAATCCCTGCAGAGCACATATCCACACAGGTATCCCCACGAGGGGCCTTACAAGGCTCAGAGCACAAGTGAAGTGCAAAGCACAAGACTGGAGATTTTAGTCTCCATGTGCTCTGCAGGGGAGAGAAAAGCAGAAGCCCCAGAATATATTCTCTTAATGACTTAGACATCTAATTCAAGGGCACACAGTGTTTGAACCCCCTCAAACTTAGGAATTACTGAACCTAAGGATATCACAGTTCTGCTTTATGCAAAATGCAAATGGTTAATGCATCAATTATAATAGAAACTGAAACATGTAACATTCCTGCCTGGATTTTTCTGTTTTTCTCCACCTGCAGGTATGGTTTGACAGAAGAACAAATTACACCCGTTCACTAGCTGTGATGTCAATGGTTGGGTACATTCTGGGCCTTGGGGACAGGTAAGTAAAGCTGTAAAGGTTTCTTTTATTTAAAAGCACAGACTGTGAAGGCCTATCAGTTCATTCCTTGAATCTGTTCTTGTGATAACATCTTCCATTGTGCTTCCTGCTGAGTTGTAGTGGTACCACCTTTCAGGTCATAATTATGCTGCTGTTTTTCTCAGCCCTGCAGTTAAGAGATACAGTTTGTGTATCTTGAGTACAAATAAAACTTCCTTCCTTTTTGAAATAAATATACATGGAACTATATTAAGGACCACAAGTTCTAATTTTGCCCTTTCACAGAATGGGAAATCTATCTCCATCCATTTCATTAACAATATAACTTCCAGAATACTTCTGAAGACAATATATCTTAGATTTAAAATCTGTAATGCAAAAACAGCTAAACCCTTAAATGTTTTAATAACAAGAGCTCTTATTTCTGAACTTTAAAGTCTCTAAGATGAAATTATAAACCTTTGAAAAACTAATTAAAACGAAATTGGAAAATGCAAGCATGAATACAGCACTGTAGTTTTGCTAGTCTGGGTTGATTTTCTTCTCTCTTGTTGGTAAAATGATTTGTGTTATTTCAAGTGCAGCATAGTGCATCACATTTTTCTACACTAAAAAATGTGAAAAAGCATAAAACAAGTGGAAAAATTTATCCTAACTGAAAAATAAACATTCTTAAACATTCATATCCAAGTAATGTGCTGATCACTCTTGTCCAGGAGATTGTTTATCTTCCAAGGTGAGAAGATCTCTAACTCCTGAGGGGTAATTACAAATATAATGTGGCAGATGCACTATCAGGAAGGTTTCCTGCTCATTTCATCCTGAGATTGAAGATCTCAGACAAGCAAGCTATCACTGGCTGTTCTTGTTCATGAAGTTAAATATATTTTCAGACTGGAGCTGCTGTGATTTACTTTGGGTTTTTGTAATGGTCTGTCACCAATGGTCTGTTTTTTCTCCCACTCCTTCACCAAAGACACCCTTCCAATCTGATGTTAGACAGACTGAGTGGAAAGATCTTACATATCGACTTTGGGGACTGTTTTGAGGTAAGTCTTTGTATTTGTCCATGGCATTTTCAGTAAAATTTCACATTTTCTGGTGGAACAGAAATTAATCTATAAGGCAGGACAAACTGACCTTGGAGTCTAATCCTGGGCAGACCCTTTGGCTCTCTTTTGAGCCTCCCTTTACCTACAGGCAAGCTGAAAATAGTAGACACTTTATCTTGGAAGCATGTCTTGGGGATCAGCTGATCACTGGAACAAGCAAAGAAGTGTTAACATAACTTCCATAAAATTTCTTGGAGCAATTTAAGCTGCTGATAGGCAGTCTATATTGCTGGCCACATGCTTGAGTTTTCCCTTTGTTATCAAGTTAATCATCTAACTTCTCCCAGTAATTTGTGAAAACTGAGGAACTAAAGCTGTGACTTATTTTCTATTTGGAATAAAATCTTCCAGGTTGTAGCAAAAAGATCCCAGTACTTAATAACTTTTAAAAAGTAAGTTAGCTATTAATTTACTTATTCTCCATCATCATGTGTTTAGGTTGCAATGACAAGAGAAAAGTTCCCTGAGAAGATTCCATTTAGGTTAACAAGGATGCTGACAAATGCCATGGAGGTAAGCATTCCCTCTAATTTGGAGAGGACTCTTCCTACAGAAAATTACAACCAATTCTCAGTTTCTCCTGTATTTTTTTGTTGTGGCCAAACTTTACCACTTCTTAAGGATCAGAGGTGTTAATATTTCAGCTTCATTTTCTGTGAATTAAAATGTCTCCTGTGATATCTGCAGTGCATTACAGTGGAAAGCAACTTTTTAGTTAGAAAATAAACTACCCTGAAATACCTCCAATTTCTTAGGCCTTCCTTTAGTTTCCCTATTTCAAATACCTCTTTATGTCAACCAACCACAGTCAGTTGCATGGTCCTTTACAAAGATCATCCTCATGGAGAAGAGAGCTTCTTTTTGTAATTAATGTGTCTCTTGTTCCTTTAATGAACAAAGTGTAGTGAACTCTAATTCAAAGCTACTTACTGCTCCCTGAGTGTTGGGGTTGGAGTTGCAGAGTGAACAAAGCAATGGTTGATTCACTTCTTTTTCTTCCAAAGGTGACAGGCCTTGATGGGAACTACAGAATCACCTGTCACACAGTGATGGAAGTGCTGCGTGAGCACAAGGACAGTGTCATGGCTGTGCTGGAAGCCTTTGTGTATGACCCCTTATTGAATTGGAGATTGATGGACAGTAAGTGATTCTGATAAAATACTGACAGCAAGAGAATATTCATAAAAGAAATGCAGAAGCCTGAAAGGCAGTGTGTTTTCAAACAATCTGATCAAACTGTTAGTTTGCACGTGCTGTTTCTGTGGGCACACAGTTTTAGGGATTTTAATATGAAATTACAGCAGTGATGAGGAGATGGAAATTATTTTCAGGTGACATCAAATCTGGAGAAGGAGAAAGGCAGCCAAGTGTGTATTGTTTGTGGACGAATTTACTCTGAAACACTGAAACTCCAGTTCATGCTTTCCAACTCCTTTTCTTGCAGCAAATACCAAGGGCAATAAGCGCTCACGAACAAGAACAGACTCCTACTCAGCCAGTCAGTCAGTAGGTGAGTGGAAAAGATGGTAGATGTCACAAATATGCTTTTCAAATTAGCTGATTAACAGTCTTGCTGATGTTTCCAGAAGAATATTTCACCTGCTTTTCAGCTTCACGTTTATGCTTCTTTGTTTTCATGCTTTTTTTTTCAATAGAAATGTTGGACAGTGTGGAATTGGGTGAGACAGCCCATAAAAAAACTGGAACCACAGTGCCTGAATCCATCCATTCCTTCAGTAAGTTTCACTGTTGTTTCTATACTGATTCAGAAACTGTTCTTAGATCAGAAAATTGCATCATGATCCAAATGCAATTTTATGAGATGGGACAGATACAGTCTCTTGTCAGCATAAAAATTATCTTTGTTCTCAAGTCCCACGAAAAGTTGTATCTATAGAAAATGCATCTAGATTTGCTCTCAAAATGGTATTTGGAAAGGGCACATCTAACAGGAGTACAATTGCTTTTATTATTCAGATGAATAATTCTATATCCTATTTCTGTCTTTTAGTAGGAGATGGTCTGGTGAAGCCAGAAGCTCTAAATAAGAAGGCAATTCAGATCATCAACAGGGTTCGAGATAAGCTCACTGGTGAGCATGCAGTTATGTTTATATAAAAGAAACACAAATCTGATGGATCAGCACTACCCTTAGTGTTTGTATTTTGTGTTAATCCTTTAACTTAACTTATTCTGATTAAGTGGATGAGGCCATTTTCCTGGTTTTGTCCAAAACCTAAGTACTGTGCCTGCATTTAGATACAAATAAGTCTGATTTGAAAAGTACACAGGTGTTTGTAACTAAAAAAACTTAATATTTTGCATGTATTAGCTTGTTAGTGGAAGTTGAATTTCTGCTGTCCTCACTTCATAGTTTGCAGCATTTAATTGCAAAATTTTACACTTCTAAAGTTTGTAAGAAACTAGTCCCCACTTGACAGATAATGTACTTGAAGGAAAGGACCAGGATTTGTGACTCCTTTCATGGTTTTTTTAATCCTTTAATTTCAAAGGTCGAGACTTCTCTCATGATGAAACTCTCGATGTACCCACACAAGTAGAACTGCTCATTAAACAAGCAACTTCTCATGAGAACCTGTGCCAGTGCTACATTGGATGGTGAGTTTGTCACTCGGCTAACCTGGCAAAACTTCTGGAATAGTCTGAGCAGGGAACTGCTCAAGAGAACCTCAGTTGTGTAGTTAGTTATTTGTAGAAGCCTTATCACATACTGCATCTGATCTGGTAGATTTTGCAAGCCCATGGCAATGCCATAGGCAGTCCTCTAGGAAATTTACTGTTACAAGTAGTGACAAGGATTTTACATTTTAAGTGTTTGAAATAAGGAATGTGGTGGTCAGTGCTTTCAGTTACACTGAAGAACAAAACAAAGACCATTTAGTGTCATTTTGAAAGTCAGATGACTTAGAACTATGCTTCAGGAAATAGATCTCTTTCCTGCTAATGTTTAAAAGTGATAAAGATCTCCTGGAAACTTTATCTGTGCTCAAATGGTGCCTAGTTCTGCCTAGTCCTTTGCAGTGTTGCCTTTCTGAAACTACATGCAAGTCAACATTATTACAATATCTTTCTTTTCTTTAGGTGTCCTTTCTGGTAACAGGAGATTCCAGAGTATGCACAGCCTTTTATTCTGGAGGCTTTTTCACTCCAAACTTGCTCTTCTACAAACACAAATTGAACGTTGGACTGAAATACAGCCTTTGTCAAATATTTTTAAATGTAAATGAAAAGAGTTATTGTATATTAAAAGTTGGTGTAAGCCAATGTATAGCTGCTGTTGGAAAAACAAGCTGTCTGAAACACAACACTTGATTTGGGTTTCCAGGACGGTGAAGACTGATTGTACCACAGATGTCTATGGTTCCACTTTGTCTTTGGGGAACTGGAGATCCATTGAAAAGAACTATACGGGTTTTCACTCACTTTGCAATGTAACTAAGTAACTTGCAGATTAATTATTGCCCTGGTCATTCCTGTTGATGTGGGTGCAGTGAGCTAAATGCGCTTGTGCAGGAGGCTTCATTTAGATTTGGGGGGAGCTGCATAACTGGAAAGAAAAAGAATTTTACCATTGTTTCGTCCTGTACCTTCTTATCAAACTTGATTCTTGCCCCAAAATTGGAAATTGTCTATCCGCTCATGACACTAGTTCAGGATTTGTGTTTCTGACTAGATCAGGGTTTTGAACACATCCAGGATTTGAAAACCTTGAGCTGAGCAAGGTCGGGGTGCCTCTGTGCAGAGTGATCGGTGGCAAACTTGATGCAGGGTACAAATAAATACCACTTGGGAGCCTCCTGCAGTGTCTGAGTTAAAAAGCAGTGTTGGGAAATAACTAGGGAAAGGTGGGGTTTGGCACAGGAGGCAGATGGGAGGGAGAACTGATTGTAACTTGAAACAGAAAATAATGGTTATTAAACATGAGAGTGAAGATAAAGTTATGATTTATGAATTAAAAATATTAAAAACAATGCACAAAATACAACAGAGTAGCCATGTTTAGATGCCATGTTGTATTTGCATATTTTTGTGCCAATAAATTACATCAAAATGTAAACATTTTGGTGTGTTCCTGTTTATTCCTAAGTCTTTCTTAGGCAAGGACAGGGAAGCAGATTACAATTTTTTAAGGGTCCTGTTGCCATTTATTTGTTTTTTCATGCATCAGTTCGGGTCATTGGCTTTATTTCCCTTCTGATAGCAGCTGAATGATGTCTGTCAGTTGTATAGAAAAACTGTGACCATGCAATCCCTACATTTTTGTTTTCCACGAGATGTGATGTCCTCTGTGTGATAACATCAGCTTCCTTGGGCTCAGGGTCACAGCCACAGCTCCAGTCACAGCAGAGAGTGTTGGACAGGATTCCCTGGGCTTCCCCAGCTGCTTGTGCAAATGCTGCACTCCAAAAAAATGGGAAATGGGGAGGTGGCAATCGCGAATCTGGGTATTGGCCCTAGCCCTTTTCTGAGCACTGGTGTGGCTGTCAAGGGGACTGGGCACCACAGTATAAGAAAGATTATTGAGCCACTAGAGAGTGTCTAAAGAAGGGTCATGAAAATAGTGAAGAGCCTGCAGGGGAAGAGGAGCCACTGAGGGCACTTGATATATTCAGCCTGGAAGAGACCGAGGGGAAACTGATGACAGTCTACAACTCCTGAGGGGAAGAGGACGGGCAGGCATTGATCTTTGCTCTGTGGTGACCAGAGACAGGACCCCAGGGAATGGATGGGGCTGTGTCAGGGGGTTTTTAGGCGGGGTAGCAGGAGAAGGTTCTTCCCCCAGAGGGTGGTGGGGCTCTGCCCAGGCTCCCCAGGGAATGGGCACAGCCCCGAGGCTGCCAAAGCTCCAGGAGAGTTTGGACAATGCTCTCAGGTAAAAGGTGGGTATTTGTGGGGATGTCCTGTGCAGGGCCAAGAGCTGGACTCGATGATCCCTCTGGGTCCCTTCCCACTCAGGACTTGCTGTGCTTCTATGGCTCCCACTGGCGTGTTTGTGGGGAAAAGGCCGAATCTGCTGCAGAAGCCCAGCCAGGTGGGTGTTTGTGGGGGAAAAGGCTGAGTCTGCCCACAGAAGCTCAGCCGGGTGGGTGTTTGTGGGGAAAAGGCTGAGTCTGCCGCACATAACCCCAGCCTGGCTCCCCTCAGGGCCTCCCGTCCCACACAGGGCTTGTCCTGCCCCGCGCTGCCGCTGGGGGCGCTCCCCGCTGTTCTCCTCGCCCCCCTCCCGCCGCCAGCGCTGCGTTCTCGCAGCCGTGTCCAATTCTCGCGACAGCGCCGCGCACCAACATGGCGGCTGCCGCCCGTGAGGGGAGCCCGGCGGGGCGGGCGGGCTGCTCCAGCATGCCCGCGGACACTGAAGGAACCAGCACGATGTCGGCTCTGCCCGGCTTCGACAGCCCCGACGCCTTTGTCAAGGTGCGGTCTCAGAGGGGCGGGGGGAGCGGGGGAGGCACTGCCGCTCCCGGCGTGCCGTGTGCGCTCGGGCCATGCCGGGAGCTGTAGTTCTATCCCGCGGGGGCCGCGTGGGGATCCCAGCCTGAGCGGGTGGCACCCGTAGGGTGTCCCCAGTGCCAGAGGGAGGGTGTGGGCCGGGCTGGAGGGTGCGGAAGCCAGAGAGGTGTATCGGGGCCTGTTACCGGCCTGGGTCGGGCTCTGGCCCTGTCAGGCACCGGGGACTCCTGGAAACGCCGAGGAATCGGGACCCTCGTGAGGGCCTGTCGCGATGGGAATTGCCCCTGGCGTTATAAATCGCAGCGTTAGCCCCCATGTGTCTTACCTGTGTACGATGCTGCTTCCAGAGAGGGAATGGCTGCCAGATCCCAAATAGGAAGCGTTGCAGGGATTTGGAGTGTTTTGTTAAAGTAATAAAGTAATTACGTGCGTTGCTGCTGACTTAGAACTGTAGAATATTCTGAGTTGGAAGGCTCCCACAGGGATCATCGGGTCCAGCTGCTGGCCCTGCACAGACACCCTTTTACAATCCCACCTGGTGCCTGAGCGTTGGCCTAATGCTCTTGGAGCTCTGGCAGCCTTGGGGCTGTGACCATTCCCTGCGGAGCCTGGGCAGTACCTGATCACTAGTTTTTAGACTTTGGTTATTTAAAGCTATCTGAATTAACTGTGTGAAGTTACTCCTGGTGAAAAGCCCCACAATACCACACATTAGAACCATGCAGTTCCATCCAGGCAAAGTACATTTCTATTAAAGAGTATCCTGAGTAAACAGAAACGAAATACTGACAAAATGCTGATAACGGTGTTCTTGCACAGTACGCTCTCAGCACAGTGGTGGCTGCAACAAAGGCATCAAATGGGCTCCCTCAGCCTGGTGATGAGTATGATTTCTACTGCAGCTTCCCTGGCTTCCGTGCATACTGCAAAACACAGGGGGACCACCTGCTCCGCTGGTAAGGCTCCTTTTGCATCTCTGGGCTCTTGCTCTCAATCCAAACCAGAAGGTAGCCCCCCTTCTTTGGCAACTCCAAACTTGCTATAAGTAAAAGGGTGGTTTATTTCACACATCTAATTTTAGCTGCTTCTCTAGCACTTGGCAGCTGAAGTGATAAGCTTAAAGAGGGTCTTTCATTATTGCCACGAAGAAGCACCTCATACTGAACACATTAGGCTGTCCATTTTAAAAGTCATGTTTGTGAGAAGCTAATTCTACCACTTAATACTGTAAAGGTGCTTTTTCTATTTACAGCTCAAGTGGTGATATCTATAATTTGATTTATTTTCAGACTTTGAAGTGTAGAAAGTCAAAGACAATCGGATGTTTTAATGTTTAGATTGCCTGCTTTCAGATTGCTGACAGCTGTGCTGTTCTCTTGCTAGCATGAGCCAGGTGATGCAGTACCATGGCTGCAGGAGCCTCACGAAAGATTCCAGCAAAGTGACAGGGCTGGAAGATAAATTTGATATGCTGGTTGACTCCAATGATGTCATTCTAGAAAGAGTGGTAAGCAAATTATTTCTGGATTTGGTTCTTATAAAGTGTTCAGTTGCCACAAGTTTTCTTTTTTGTTGCAAGAACTTTAGTGGCAGTGCTTTCACAGTTAGTCACTATTTCCTCAATCTGATGTATTCCCCTTTTATTTTAAACACCCTTCCAAATGCTAGGCCAGAGATCCCAGCAGCTAAGGTAGGTGGGCCAAAGGGAGGGAAGGTCATATGTTATGTGTGAGGAAACTAAACACAGTTTGACATAAAATCCTCACAGCCTGAGAACATGTCTGTACATTTTAGAGTGCTTCTCTGAAGAAATTCTTCCCACTCCTGATGCTCAACATACTCCTCCCATGTTTGTGTGTCTTGTGTTGCACAGAATTTGGGGGATATGGCTGTGGAGGTACCTATCTACATGACTTTGCTTATTTAGCCTGACTAGAGTGTCTGAGTGTGGTGATTTAACAGGTGTTTCACATTGTTTTTCTGGCTTTTAGGGTATTTTATTGGATGAAGCATCAGGAGTGAACAGAAACCAGCAGCCAGTCCTGCCAGCTGGGTTACAGCCCCCACAGATGATCGTTTCCAGCTGGAACCGTAAGGTGAGGCCCCCATGCTCAGTTTGGCTGTGTTAGCTCAGCTGTTCTCCCAGCCATTGCCCTACCCATTCTTCAGTGGAGTAGTTATCTGTTCTCTCCTGTTTTTTCACACACTGAGTACCTCTTTCTTTTTTTCTTTTTCCTATTCATTCAAACTTGATTCTGAAATCTTTGTGCTTTCAATTGCCATTTCAGTTTCATGTACTCAATAGCCCTTCCAGTGCTTATGAATTCAGCATCTTGAGTCCCAACGCTTTCATTCCTCACTGAAAAAAAGTTCCTCTGTATTACGTGTGGAGTATAACTCTTCCTCTGAATGTTGGATCAGACTGAATGAAAGAAACTCTGAATGTCTGATAAGTCCTGTTGGTTTCACCTCTGTTTTTTTAAATAGGCAGGAGAATTCCACAAGAGAACTCAGTCTGAAACATTCCGGCTGCTTCATGCCAAGAATATTTCTCGACCACAGCTTAAGTTTCGTGAAAAGATTGACAATTCCAACACTCCCTTTGTACCTAAACTTTTTATCAAACCAAATGCTTTGAAGCCTTTGCCTGAAGGTAAGAGGTTTATTTTTTGGGGGGTAATTTGTTGCAAGTATTTGACACAAACCTGTCTTCACAGTCTAGAGAAGTCACTGACTATAAAAACAAATAGCAGGAGATGTTCATGTAGTGATCTTGGTGACACTGTTGTTTCCATATATGTGATGTCAGGGTAGGTCAGCAAACAGCATCTTCTTGCTCATATACAGCAAATAATCTGTTCCAAACAGATAATCTGCTGCTGCTTTTTGCCACCTTGAACATACATGAGAATCACTTTTGCATGAGAAGTCTCGACTAGTCTAGTTGGCTTTACAGATATTCTTTCAGATGGGTGAGCTGCAGTTGGTGTGTGGGGAGACCTACCTTTGGTTTTGGTGCTTTATCAAAGCTGCTGGTAACATCCTGTCTTGGTAACACATTCTGCTGCTGCCAGTTCATCCATATTCTGCACTGATGCAGTTGTACTTGCAGTAACCAGGAATGATTGAAAAGTTTTTTCTGAAGATTTTTCAATTTCCATCCAAGCTTTTGAGCAAAGCCACCTTGTGTCTTGCCTAAAAACAGCCAAGTAACTGAGTTACTATTTCAGGTACAAAATAACAGCAAAAGCAGCAGCACTAAATTGTTAAGATTTTTGATACTTGATAAACTCTTGTGGTGGGTGGAGGGGGAGATGATAGTAGGCTGAGAACATGTTCTGTGGGGGACCCAGTCCAGTTATTCCATATTGGTTGTTCAGCCCTCACAAAAAGTGGACGGCAGAGAAAGGAGCGCCCTGAAGACTTGGATGTACCAGCTGCTTTGGCAGACTTCATACATCAGCAGAGGACACAGAAAACTGAGCAAGACATGTAAGAAACTAACCTGACAGCAAGGTGCTTGGAGTCCCCTGGGTGAAGCTGTGTGGTCGGATTGTGCTGGTGCTCATCATGTTTAACAGTTCTGCATGTGTTTGTGTCCACACCACGTTGTGTGTGATTTGCTTTAGATCTCTGCAGTTACATTAAACCTCTGCTTAAAAAGAGACAGAATAGGGGAACTATCATAGCTCTCAAATCCTCTGTGCTCTGTCCTCATAAAGAGGACTGGAATTTAGTCTGTGCTTGTCTCTTCCTAATTTTCCACAGGTTTGCTCACCCTTACCAGTATGAACTGGAGCATTTTTCTCCACCAGATGGAGTTCTCAAGAAACCTGAACTCCAGGTTGGTGCCCACTTTAATTTTAAACTGCAGATGTAGTACATTTACAGCCATACTTGACAAATTTCAGGTTTGAGGGTGGAGGTTGGGATTGGGAGTTGACAGTGAACATACATGTCTAATTCATTTGCTCTGGCAGGTGTACAGGCCCATTGAGGAAACACCCTGTCATTTTATCACCACACTGGATGAGTTGGCAGAACTAAATGAAAAGCTTATGACTTGTAAAGAATTTGCCGTGGACTTAGAGGTAATCCAATTGTCTTTTCTATTTAAAAGTTACACGTGTACTTTTAGGAGCTAGGAGACTATTATATTCTTCAGGGAGGGGGATGGGGTGGTTTTCTCCTGATTTTTGTACTCCCCAACATGAAAAGACAGTTCCTGACCCTTGATTTGTCAGATATTATCTATAACGTTGAATTAAACTTTGTCAGTGTTAAAAGTTTTCCAATGGCAGGGCAGGCTGTGCATTTCTTAATGAATTTGCTCTTCTTTCAATTAATCTATTCTTTTTTACGTCATCTTAGTGACTGCAGTGAGAAAGTTTGCTCATCCAGTTGTCTTTTTTTCTCAAAGAAGTCCTTGTTGCTCTTTCTTCCCTCATTTGAAATGCTGTTTGTTTTATAGTATTGTTTCTGTAATGATTCCTAGCTTACATCTCTCTCCCCTGTTTTCAGCATCACTCCTACAGGAGCTTCCTTGGCCTGACATGTCTGATGCAGATTTCCACCCGAACAGAAGATTTCATTATTGATACACTGGAACTGCGCAGTGACATGAACATCCTCAATGAGACCTTCACAGACCCTGCAATTGTGAAGGTCAGCTGCCAAATTATCCAGATTTTTTTAAAAGTTATTATTGTTGTTTTGGTTTAAGCTTTCTCATAGTTAAAATCACGCTGTGTGCTCTGTCTTGGTCACTTGATTCTGGTTTCACTGTAATTTGTTCAGGAGCCTGTTTCCTTGATGTTAAGGGTGAATTGCTTGCCAGATGCACTTATTTAATAGTTCTGTACTTAACAGTAAAAAACAGAGAAATCTGGTCCTAGACATGATTATGAAAGCACAGCAATAAGCCTGGAGTAGAAATGTTCTTCATATCATTCCCAATTTTTTACACTTTTCCAGGTCCTTCATGGTGCTGATTCAGATGTGGAATGGCTGCAAAGAGACTTTGGTCTGTACTTGGTGAATGTGTTTGATACTCACCAAGCTGCTCGTCTCCTCAATCTCGGCAGACATTCTTTGGACCACTTGCTGAAGCTGTATTGCAATGTCGATGCTGACAAGAAGTACCAGCTGGCTGACTGGAGGATACGGTAAAAACTGACCCTAAATGGGCTGGAGCTGTGAGCAGCACTTCTCCTTGTTTGCATTGCTAACATTCTACTTGCAGGACCCATAGGTGTAGGTTAGTCTGAAAGTGAATGAGCACAGCGTTTACTTGGTTGTGCCCAAAGTTTTTAAATGTTACATTTTCCCATGTTTTTTAGAAAATTAGTTCTTTTTGGAAAGATCTGCAAAGGTGAAGCAATGAAAATCTGGAAATCCACTTCTTAGGAACAGTTCTTAATCACTGCAGTGTTATGGAGACAGTATTTGCTCCTCTAGTGCCCCCACAAAACACATTTAATCACCTGTGCAAGGCAGAGCAGATGGTGTTGGAGCAGTGATCTTGGCTCAGAGCTCTCAAGTCTACTTTTGTAGGCTCTGCTGAAGAAGAGAGCTATGACAAATACCATAGCAAGCAGTTCTGCCATGTGACTTAGCTACACAGCAGTCCTGCTCTCCAGCACACAAACAAGAGTCTGAATTGGAGAGTGCACAGCATTTTACTGCTGTTGCCCAACCAATCCTTCAGTAAGAAAACAGAATTTCCATGTTAGTTCCTGGCATGTCTCATACGCATTTTGCCCTAATATGCCTTTTAAGAGAAAAGTGACAGTTTGGTGGGACAACTGAAACGTGTTAGTGTAATTGTGGCTCTGTTTCTAGCCCTTTGCCAGAAGAAATGATCCAGTATGCCCGTGATGACACTCACTACTTGCTCTACATCTATGACAAAATGAGAGAGTTGCTGTGGGAGAGAGGGAAGGAACAGCCCACCCAGCTGCAGGTTGTGTGGCAGCGCAGCAGGGATATCTGCCTGAAGGTAAAGCTTCACCTGGTTTGATTACCTGGGTCAGAGTATGGCATTAGGAGAGAAAGTCCTTTACCTATTCTACATCTTTTTCCTTTTTATGTCTGAAAACATCTGTATAAACTGACTCAGTCACGTGCAGTCACTTTCACTAGCTTAGGTCCTTGGACTCAGATGCCTTCCTGCTCTTTTCTGAATGCTGGTATTCCTTGGCCTCACAATGCATTCAGGTGTGTCTTTTCTAAGAGAGATGTTACATTTCTGGTTCTGCTGGATGTTCTTGGAAGTTCAAAGCCTCACTGCGGTTGCATTCTGAGACAACTATATTGTGCCTGTGGAAAACACTGTCTATGAAAGTAGACTTTGTGTGATGTAGTAAAGCTGCTCCTGGATTTGATGAGGCTGGATTTCCCCTAGCAATGGATGAGATGTATGTTTTTCAGGAATAGGCTCCCACCAATAGTTTAGAATAAAAAGCTCAAAGACACATTGTACCAGGGTGTATGCAGTTCCCCAATGTCCATGTGAGATTCTATGTCTGAGAGAGGCAAAACAGAAAGCTCATGAGTGCTTTTTTTCCTGTCCAGAAATACATCAAGCCCCTCTTTACAGATGAATCCTACCTTGATCTCTACAGGAAGCAGAAAAAACACCTTGATACCCAGCAGCTGGCAGCATTTAGGCTGCTGTTTGCATGGAGAGACAAGATAGCACGACAAGAGGATGAGAGCACAGGGTAGGAAGTCTTTTGTTATGGACACTGGTTTAATACTCTGGTAAATCTCTTGGATTATGCCCCTTCTACCCCTGAGATGAGACTACTTTGTTACCTGTAGAAATTACTGTGCTACATCAGGCTGCTTGTTACACAGAAGTTCTGTTATGTTTCTTTTGTTTTTAACTGATGTAATCATCTCAGACCTTGTAATGGGGGCAGAGTTGAGTAGTTTTGAAGGTGTTTTAAATTGTTTTTAACATTCCATTACATTCATACCACCTCTTTGTGTTGCAGATATGTGCTACCAAATCATATGCTGTTGAAGATTGCAGAGGAGCTGCCCAAGTAAGTTTTGTTCACACTGAAGGAGTTTGACTTGATCTTAATATCCAGCAAGTTACTTCCAAGTGTGTAATTACTTCTGCAGTTGGTCCCTTCCTTCCAGCTGTCAGTACTGCTCTTCTCTATAGTTGTTCCGTTTGGAAGAGACATAAACAGGAGTACTCCTTCAGAAGGCTCCAAACTTCTGGGATACCTCACTTGCATTGTATTGCCCTGATAAACCACATTCCTTTGCATTGCTCTGTGTCATACATTCCCTCTGAGATTCCTTCACTTTTACAGAGCAAGAGAGGGGTGAGCGCCCCTAAAACTTACTTGGGTTTTTACTGCAGTTCGTAAAGGAGTGGGGAAGGCAAGAGACAGACAGATCCCTTAAAATTTATACAATAGTTTATTTATACATTTATACATTTATACAATAGTTTCCTCAAACATTTGGCACTCACTAACAACCATACTTGAGAATAATAAAAATATATCTTTAAAGGCAGGTCTACTGCTGGGCTCAGCTTCCATCGGTGAATACTGAATGAAATAATGATGAGGACAGACCGACCACAGAAAAGTTCAGTGAGAGGAGAGCTGACTTGATGGCTTCTCCTCATCTGCACAAACCTGGTGCAGAATTTATTCACAGAGATTAATCTGATTTATCTTGCTCTATCATAGTCAGGATAGTGGTTATATCCAGTTGCACATCCTTTGAATGCAAATGCCCAACATACCAGCCATAAATACAGCACACTGAATTTTCCTCCTCTCTCTTCAGAGAATCCCAGGGTATCATTGCTTGCTGTAACCCTGTCCCACCACTTGTTCGCCAGCAGATTAATGAATTGCATCTGCTCATTCAGCAGGCCCGGGAGATGCCTCTTGTCAAGGTAGGAGTAGCTTGTACCACACAGGAGACTGATCACTGGCATTCCCTAAGCCAGGCCCTGTGGTGATGTGTATGCTGAAGTTTGCTTTTTGAACACTGAATGTAGTGTTCTGGAGTACAGCAGAAAGATTTGTTGCAAGTTCTTGCCTGTCTGCTGTGTAGTGGCTTACACAAGTGTAGTTTCCTGGAAAACTGGAGCAGTAAATGAACAGACAGTACTTGAACAGAATGCAGTTTGTCTTATACTGTACATCACATTTGCCTGGCTGAGGAAGAACTGCAACTTGTGGAATTTGCTGGCCATGTAAATGACTCATAAATGTTTTACAGCTGTGGTAAGGCAAAAAACCAACCCAGGTGTAAGAAGTTCATTTTTTGAAATACATCATCAGCATATTGATGTTAGTACAGCTTTCATCCTGTAATGAAAAAAATTATTTGTGAGCAAGAACGTGGCCTTTCTGTGTGAGGTGTTTAAATGTACAGCCAAGTGCAGACACTGCAGGAGAAGAAGAGTCATTTTATTAATCTGCTAGCTTGTAATAAATGTATTGAAAACATTGATAAGGTGGGCAGCCTAGAAGAAACAGGGCTTTTAAGTGACTTACCTTTCTCTCCCATTCTAGTCGGAGATTACTGTGGCAGCCAAAAAGAGAGCACCTCCACCCATCCCTGAGGTATTGTTTGCATATTTTTACCCAGTGCCTCAAGCCTTGAACTTGGAAAAATGTGTATCAGAATTCTACCTGCTAGTAAATTGCTTCTCTCATCCATTTTACAAATCACTCTCCTTTAGCTTAATGGTACTTTTCTGTGCCAGACTCATAATATTACCAGCTGTAAACTGATATTTTACAAACCACCATAAAGCAGCACTTAAGGTTTCATCAGCAAACACTCTGGCTGCTGGACAGTTCTATGTATGTTGGAATATATTGACTGAGCTGTAAGAAGAGAGGTTTCAGATGATTTCTAAGGCTGACTTGTTCTCTCTCTCATCCTGTATATGAAGTAGAGCATCTTACAAGCTCGTGGGTGTTTGCACAGGTAGCCTTTTGATGCCAGATGCAATGTGCTCTGGCACATGAGCTGCACTAAGAATATTCCCTCTCTGAATTTTATCCCTTTTTTTGGAATTTTCATTAAAGTGTCTCTGCAGTATAATAGATTCATAGTGTATTAATGGTGTTCATAATTTGAATCTCTCTGCAGAAGCTGGAGAATGCCCTCTTTGGACCACATGACAGTTCACGGATTCCTGTGGATGATTTTCAGAATAACTCTGCCTTGGGTAATTTAAAGTTAACCTAAAAGCTGTGCTAATAATGCAGTGATGAAGCTTTGACATGAGGAAAATAAGCAGTCCTGAAAAAAGTTTCAGGGAAACCTCATGACACAAAAGAGCAGTAAAATACACAAGACTCTAATAAAAATTTTGTCTCCTTTTCATGCAGACCCTGCACCAGTTTTGGAAGATGTTTGTCTCTTTTCAGACGGTGAGAAGACAATGGATATTCAAGATGGTCAGCCTGAGTCAGCCTGTCTTGTTGCTACTACCACTGTCAGCATATTCAGTGTAAGCAGTGTGTTTGTGACAGTGTCAGTATTGAAATATTAGACAACAGACTTAATAATCTGATAAAACTGTGTGGAAGTGTTGAAAGAAATAAGGTGGGAATGCATGGCAGTGGTTCTGAGTTTGACAGGCATATGGCCTAACCAAGGTAACTGGGATAGGAGGCCAGCAAGGTTAATTCCATGTCTCTGGAGGGTCACTTCTGTCAGTGAGATTTCAGAGTGAGAAGCAGCATGGCATGAAATGGCAGGAGCCAAAACAAAAGAATATTCCTGTTAATATTTCTTCTTTTTTTCCATTTCTTTTAAGGAATGTGATGAAAACGAAGGACATAAGAGGAGTTTAACCACTGCACAGAGAAAAGCTCAGCTAATAATGGAGTCCTTTGAAAATCCATTTAAAATGGTAAAATCTCCCAATGGTGGGACACACATCACCCAGTGCAGAGGATGCCCTGAGCTAGTTTTCCAGGCATATCAGAAGGGCTTGATAAAGCATCAGCTGCTGCCTGACTGGAATGAAGGGATTGTCCTTGCAAAACACATGTGTGGACTTGGTTTCAAAACACATTTAAATACCTCTTGGATAGAAGTGTTTCTACATAGTAAACAGACCATTCACCATGTATTTAAAACTAATTTTAGGTTTTTCAGGCATTTCATCTGTCCTTTATGGGTAGGATTAGTGAGCTGATTCTACTCTTGTAAAACAATAGAACACTGTTATACATATGGAGTGGCAAATTACTAGAAAATAATACCAAAATCTTTTCTAGTGTGCAGCTGACACTTGGTCTGTTGGGGGTGTTTTGGTGTTGTGGGGAGGGATTTTTAGTTGTTTTTTTCTTTAATATTTCTCTTGGCAGTAGCTGTGGTGCCTTCTTTTTTCCACGAGTTGTTCTATATCTGTAGAATATTTCTTCAGATGAACTCACTGATTTACAACAAGTAGCATTTTAGCAATGAGCTAAATGTCACATGCTGTTTAAACCAATTTTTTTTTCCTGTCTACAGTATCTACCTCCAGAGGAGAATTCTGCCTATGTCTCACAATCTGCGAAGTTTGACCCATCATCAAAAATTTATGAAGTAAGACTGGTGCTAAAACTTCCTGCCAAGTACTACAAAAGAAACAAATAAGTAGTTTATTTTCCATAAGGAGCCCCGGAAATAGATTTTTTTTTTTTTCCTCCTTGGATACTTCTTGAGAAACTTACCACATTTTTGTGACATCTGTATCCTTTGAGGAACCAGGGATTAGAGACATTCTTCTGTATAGTCCCTGTCTGTCAAACCTGAAAACTCCACTGAATGTATCTGCATTTGTTTTCAAGGCTTGTTTATAGCTTTGAACTTCTAAAGCATTTGGTTTTACTTCACATGGTGCAGCAGATCTTAATCTCTTTTAATGTGAATTTGATCTTTTGTACTCTTAATGAAGACCAGCATGTGTTAGCAAGTTTATAAACAACTTCTTGCCATAACACTTTAAAGAAAATGTTTCCAGGTAATGTTTTTTCATTGCAGATCAGCAATCGATGGAAGTTGATGAGTCAGGCACCAGTACAGAAGAAGTCCTTGAACGAAACCATTAAGAAAGCAGCCCAGCAGTCAGGTACAGCCATTCTTCCCTTCCTTGGTTTGTCTGCCAGCATGCTTTTCCCAAGGCATGTAGGTTGCTTCTTGTAGATGATGGATTTCCTGATGAATGACATTATTTGTTAACATTTGTACTCTGTTTAGTTTGAGACTTGATACAAGCTGCTTTGTTTGCTTTTTCTAAGCCCCTGGCTAACTTCTGCTTTTTACAGTAATGCTTGTTTGTCTCCATAGCTGCCCATGTCCAGACACAGAAGGTGCAGAAAAAGGCAGCAGAGGAAGTTGTGTCTGTCCGTCAGCAAGCCATGGTATGTCACAGAATTCCTCCTTCCAGCCATTGCTCCTGTTGACTGTTAGAACATAGTTCAGAATGAAACTCTGAGCCCTGTAACTGAAATACCTGAATGACAGTGTTTTGATAATAATCTTTCTGTGATGCTGCCCTGGGTGTAACAACAGGCTCCTGCTGATTGTGTTGTGCACATTGTCACATCCCTCCAAGTGTTCAGGAGGGAATGTTTTCCACTGATGCACCTCTGCTCTTCACTTCCTTTAAGGTTCCTCAGTTGTTCTGCATAGGTTCCCCCAAATATGCCAGTGGGGCTACAGCAGATCTCAGCTTCCCACATCCTGTGAAATGACAATTTGGCTTTTCATAAAAGTCCCTGCTGTGAGGAGAAGAAAGAAATAGCAGTTTAGGCCCCAGGAAGAACACAGAGCTTTCTCCCCATGCTATTATTGCCAAAGGCAAGAGCAGCCACTGGAGCCTGGCTCCATTGGGCACTTAATTTGCCCAGTCAGATGTTTCATTCTCCTTTCTTCAACTTACCCTTTTTTCTGTTCTGTGGGTTGCTTTCATAGCAAGAACAAGCTAATAGGAAGAGGGAGAGAGACACAAATGAAATGGGAACAGAAACAGGAGCAGAGTTGCCAACACAAGAAAAGAAACGGCAAAAAACCCCCCAGCAACCAGAGGAGCTGGAAGCACCGAGGCAGTTCACCCCCTTTGATTACAGCAATTCCAACTTCAAAGTGTTTGCAGGTAAGATCCGAGGCCTTGCTGGAGTCCTGTGGGAAATGTTACCAGCTGAGCCTTGAGAAGGCTGTGTGAGTGTGGGTGCAAATGCAGGACTGACTGTTACAATGTGCTTACCTTATAGTGGGGAAATACTTCAAGAAATTGATTTGAGGAATGTACACTTTAGTATCCCTTTTCTGAAACAATTGGGCAAGTGGGTTGTGGATTTGGATTTTGTTTCTTTTCTCTTTATCTGTTTAATTGGAGCCAGGAACTAAGAGGCAAAGGAGATTTGACTCCTTTGTAAAAAAGCACCTATTCAAAAACATCTCCTGCCCTTAAAAGATTTTTCTGGATTTTACTGTGTGGGAGACTGTAGTGAAACCTCCATATCATCAGAGGAACACTGTGGAATGCATTGTTCTTCATAGAAAATTTTAGTAACAGCTTCTCTCCTCTCTCTGTTAGGAAGCAGCAAATCAAAACAGTCACCACAATTTGATCCTGCCAAGCAAGCTCACACAGGCAAGGTATGGTCCTGTCATGAAAGGAGGAACAGAAATGTGGGTGACTGTATGTACCCAGCCAGGGGCTCTCTGGGAGGGCACATGATATTTTCTGCATCTGCAGAATGTTCCCTAACAGCTGCTGAGATGCAGCTTCCATTCACAAGTTCATGTTTTAGATTATTATTTCTTCCCATTCAGGAGGAGCTTTTGGGAGTCCCTCAGACTCTCTTCTTGTTTCCCACCTATTCATACACTGCTCCCACCTGTGCCTCTGTACATCACAAGCATGACATTGGGACCATAGCAAGCCAGCAAAATAAATTCTCAAAAATGACAGGCATTCCAGTGGTTCCAGAACATGTCAGGTTGCTCATGTACTCCTCCAAGTGCTGTTATTAGGAACAGTCCCAGCTCAGATTTTTTACTTAGCTTATTGCTAATTGAGATTGTTTCTGGTTTTTTTTCTTCTTTTCAATCAAACCATTTATTGCTGGTGAACAGACACAATGTTTTTTGCTGCCTTTTTATGAATACTTAGGAAAGTCTGTGACCAGCACAGGGACGTCAATGAGCAGATTTCTGTGAGATTGGAAAGATCTGGTAGCACATGAATCTTACGGAATATACCTGGGAGGAACCTCACTGTGATGGTGTTTTATTTGTTTGTTTGTGCAGAAATTTGCTGGAGCTAACAAACTTCAACAGTCTGGAAACCGGAGCATGTCGTACCTGGCGGGGAAAGCTGAAAGGTGTGGTTTTAGCCTGCTCTCATCCAGCTGGAGTGTTCTCACACCCCTGCCCCAGAGCCATGGGCAGAGCTTAGCTATTGTCCTCTACTGCTGTGGAGCTTTAACATTTTAATGGAAGAGGTTGCATCACACCCTGACATCAGTTTAAAGGGAAAAAAAGGAAAAAAAAACCCCAGCAGTTTAGGATTAATGCAATCAAAGACAAGTATGGGTGGGACATTTGAAATGCTGAAGTGAAAGTCTGTTAAAGGATGTGGGAGTTGCTTTCTTTGATCGGAGATGGGTGGAAGTGGGGAGAGCATCTGCCTAGCTTGGGAGGAGTAACAGTACCAGTGTGAACATTCTTGTTCTGAATAGATACTTAGTATTTAGCTTACAGTATTTGATTATTGTGTGTTACTTTGTCATAAAAGAGCAACACTACCTTGGGGCAGCATTGGAGGGAAAAGGGTGCTGTCTGTCTCTTCTTGATAGAATCATTGTAACATGGTCAGTTTTCAATCTTGAGTGAATTTAGAGCAAGAGTTAAAGTGTTTGTTTAACTCTTTTGCAGGGGTTCCACACACCACTGGCCCAAGAGATAATCTTTGTTACGGGACCTGCGGGAGTTGCTGCTGAATGAAACAATGGTTTTAAGTGTTGCCGCTATGGGAAAGCAAATGACAGTCATTGATCGGTTTTTGTACAGGAAAGTTTTTAAAACCATTAAAATCCTTTTTTTCCAAAAGGAAAAACATCTTAATTTATGTCACTTTTGTTATATTCACATTGCTTTTTTTTCTAATTATACTCACAGTGTTGTTTTGTTTATAATTTTGAAAGTTTATCAAAACACAATTAGGCTAAAATTGCCACTTCTTGGAGCTGCCTGAAGTGCAGAATCAGCGTGCCATTGGAGTATGGGAGGAATCTCTTGGCATCTCTAAAGGTAGCACAGAAATAATAGAGATGCAGTAGATGTGACTCAATCCCCAGCAGTTCAGAGGAGAAATGAGGCCAGAGTGTCTTTCATGATAGACCTTGCTTACAAATTGAACTGCACAGCTCATCTCTTACAAGACAAGGTATTACAGAAAAGAGTATGTTTACCTCACAGTGTTTGTGTACTTTAATGGAAAGATTGTATTTTAAAGAAAAAAAATAAAAAAAGAGGTATAGGAGACCAATGATTTCCCCCAAAAGTTCCAGACTGAAAGTAAGACCATTAGGCAGAAGGGAAAAACATGGATTGGTAGCGTTGTGGTGGGCAAAGGCAGAGGGTTCTGTGCTGCAGCTGAATCTCCACAGCTAAACTAACATGTCCAGGTTTTAAATACCCACAGTGAGTTATCTTTAAGTCTTTGTAGAAACAATATCATCAGTATTTGATGGGTCAGTGACAGAATTCAGTCTAATGTAGACCTCTGACAGCTGGTAATATTGCTGTGGGGAGGTAGGGAACATGGCATTTTAACAGCTTTAACAAAGACTGAGGAGGCTTGAGATTGTTTCCAGTCTTTTTCCCTGTTTCTGGGAAAGAGGGAGTGGAAAGAATAGAGGAGGGGTTTTCCTCCTTAGGTATCTTAGTATGAACAGTGTCACTAAAGCAGCCTTGTAATGGTAGAACAGATTCCTTTCTGCTTATAAAATCTGCTGAATATTGGAGAATGGCTTTGCAAAGAGGCAGTTAAATAGCAATTGTCTCCAAGTGCATTTGCAGGGTCTGCCAGTTCCTTCCTTGTGTCAGCTTTACCAGTTCATGCTATTTCTTTAACTTGAAGAACACTAGCAAAAGTCCTGTTGGCCCTGGAGATATTAAAATCGCTGTGGTTTATGTCCTCTACTTTAAATTCCAAGGAAAGTGACATTTCAAGGATGATCCTAATTTTAGTCTTTTTCCGTTTTTCCTTTATGAATTGCAAAAGGTTTTAAAAATGTCTTTAATATACATGCTTTATTCACTTGGTTGTGCCTGTCAAGTTGTAGCACTGGAGTTCCCTACTGTGAGGTTGTTTTACTGTTGTGCAGCAGTTATTGGAGGTTTTTGTGTAACCTGGTTGAAGAAGTACTCGCAGTAGAGCCTGGTGCATTTCTCCCAAAGTCTGCTCCTCACAGCACACACCACATTCTGTAAGGCCACGGAACTGAATCTGCTTTTGTGATATCCACAGAATCAATCATAGGATGGGTGAATTTGGTAGGGACCACAGCAAGATATCTGATCCAATCTCCCTGCTCAAGCAGGGTCATCGTAGAGCACATGGCACAGGATTGTACCCAGATGGGTCTGGAATCTGCTCAGTGAACAAAACTCCACACCCTCTCTGGGCAATCCATTCCTGTCCTTGGTCTCCCATACAGCAAAGTTCTTCCTAATGTTCAGCTGGGGCTTCATGTGCATCAGTTTCTGCCTCTTGCCTTGTGCCTTGGCACCACCGAGCAGAGCCAGGTTCCCTCTTCCTGCCCTTTTCCCTTTAGATAATCACACACGTTAACGAGGTGCCGTCTCACCCGTCTCTTCCCAAGGCCGAACAGGCCCAATCTCTCAGCCTTTCTTCTTGCGAGCTGCTCTCCCCAGTGGTCCTCGCCAACTCCAACACAATCCACGCTCGTTACAGCCACCCCTTAAACTCCCACGCGAGCCTTCCCGTTCTCCCGGAGCCGGCCGCGCTGGCTGTCCCGGAGCGGAGGCTGTGGCGGTGCGGGCCGGGCGCGCCCTTTCCCCCGCCGGCCCCGCCCGGCCCGGCCCGGCCCGGCCCCACGTGGCTCCGCCGTCACGGCGGGCCCGGCCAATGGCGGCGCGGGGCGGCGCGGGGCCCTGCGCGCGGCTCCCGCGCCGGTGCGGTCAGGCGGCGGCGGCGGCGGCGGGAGCCCAGCGCAGGTGGTGCCGCTGCCGGGAGCGGCGGCTCCGCTGCGGTGCGGCATGGAGCGCGGCGCGGCGGCGCTGATCCGCGAGGGCTGGTTCCGCGAGACGTGCCGGCTGTGGCCCGGCCAGGCCATGTCGCTGCAGGTGGAGGAGCTCCTGCACCACCAGCGCTCCCGCTACCAGGAGATCCTCGTCTTCCGCAGGTGCGGGAGGGCGGCCCGGGGCGGTGGGTGGATGGCGGGCCCGGGCAGCGCCACGCGTTGGGGCCTGGCGGCGCGGAGAGGGGGCGGGGGAGCGCGGCCCCAGGCCGGCTCCAACCCCGCTTCCCCGCTCTGCCCAGCACCACGTACGGCAACGTCCTGGTCCTGGATGGGGTGATCCAGTGCACGGAGCGGGACGAGTTCTCCTACCAGGAAATGATCGCCAACCTGCCCCTCTGCAGCCACCCCGACCCCCGCAAGGTGAGTCGTTCCCGGCCCCCAGCTCGGGGTCGCTCCAGCCGGGGTCTGCAGAGCCGGCCCGGGCCCTGCCGGGCTGCCGCGGCCGGGGGAGCGCGCTCGGCTGAGCGGGGCCGGCAGGATCGCGGGGCCCGCGGTTCAGCTCCGCTCTCCGGGCAGCGCGGGCCCGCTGGGCTCTCACGCCGCTCTCCTTTGGCCGCACCGCTCAAGTTCCCCCGAGCCGGCCCCGCTGACAGCCCCTGTTCTGTCTGCCCTCTCCTCTGCCAGGTGCTGATCATCGGCGGCGGCGACGGGGGAGTGCTGCGAGAGGTGGTCAAACACCCGACCGTGGAGTCCGTGGTGCAGTGCGAGATCGATGAGGTGCGTTGGGCTCCCGGCTGCGAGCAGGAGCCTCGGGGCGGGCTGGGCTGCCCAGCAGAACGAGCCCGACTTCACAGCATCCACGGGAGCTGCGCTTTCACCTGCTGGCTCTCGTCAGCACCGGCCGCGTTTGCTGCTGGTTCTGCTGGCGTGACAATGACAGCGCCACCTCTTTGCCTTACAAGTCATCTACGTGGCAGCTGGCTGCCTCTTCCATGTGATTTCTTTCACACACATACGATTGAGGCCCTTCCAGGCAGACGTGAGCCAAGCACGGGATCTGGAGGAGTGCCCTGGCTTTGTGGAGGTGCTGCTTTTCCCTCTCTCGCTGCCGACCAGAGCACTCCTGGCTCCGGGCCGAGGACGATGGTTGCTTTGTTGAGCAGTCTCTTGCAACCAAAATCAGGAAATAAGCAGCAGGGATTTGTTTCTCTGATAGACGGGCCAGTTGCTTTAGAAATAGTAATAATTTTCTGTCTAGTACAACAAACTTGGAAGGGAAGAAGTCACTTCCAGTTTCCAGAGCATGCTAAGACTTTGGCTTATTGATGCTGACTCTTACAAAGTGGGCACCTGCTAAGAGCCAGCCTGTGACTGGAAATCTGCTCACAGAAGCCTCCAAGTGAGAGTCAGTGTTAGGATGTGGGCTGGTAACTCTGTCAGACCACTGAACTTTACTCTTCCCAGTCCTCCTCTCAGCCAGTTTTATTTTACTTTACTTTACTCAGCCTGATATTTTACTTTCTCAGAAAGTTTTTCTCGGAGCAAAGCTCTATTCAGAACAGGAAATACTGCTATATGAGTTTGTGTGCTCTGTCTGCCAGCTAAGTAGGCAAACATCCCTGGTTTTAACAAGCACTGCCTGACACCAGCATATTTTTTGTTTTTTTCAGCTGAGAAGCTGGTAGTGTTCAGTGCAATTGCTGGGCCCAGGGCACTGGCTGTCTACAATTTTAGAGAGAAAACTGTATCTTACAGGGAGTTTGATATAATGGCTATAGTGCAGAGATGGGGAATATTTCTCATCTTTCAGAAACCTGCTGGCATGGTTTTACTCGGGAAGAAAAATAAATTGATTTAGCTGAGATCACCTATGCAAGTGATGTTCTGTAGAGGAAAGAAGCACAGAGCAGTCTGACCTGTAATCATATTTGCTCAGTTCCTCAAGGAGCTTTTGAAGCTCCAGGTTTTTGCTGAGTTTGGCATAGACAGACCAACAGTGTCACTGAGCCCTGAGGCTGTAGGAAAAGGCTGAGAGGAGCTTGGTGGCTGGAGATGCTGGCAGCTCTTGTGGATTTCACTGGCAAGTCAGACTTGAGCTGAAGGTATGGAAGGAAATGACTCATTGTGCTGTTCTAGTCACAACTGCACAGTAGGCTGAGAAGCAGCTTCTTGTAAACTGCTTCTCTGATCCACTTGTGCTCTCTGTGTTGCAGGATGTGATCCAGGTATCTAAAAAATACCTCCCAGGGATGGCAGTGGGGTATTCCAGTGCTAAGCTGACCTTGCATGTGGGAGATGGTTTTGAGTTCATGAAACAAAATCAAGAAGCCTTTGATGTGATTATCACGGACTCGTCTGACCCCATGGGTAAGAATTCTAGACATAAAAGGGCACTGCTTTCCACATACCTCCTTCATTTTTTAATTCTGCTTACCTCTTGGTAGTTATGCCAGCCTGCTCAGGATCCTTTCAAGTGAAAAGATTGTTGCCAGCTTGGTTCTTTTAGTAGGGAAAGGGAAGGATGAAAACCATAAAATTGTATTAGCAGGCCTTGAAGCCAGCTGTTACATTTCTCTTCTCAAAATTCAACTCCAACAACTATTTCTTGTGGCAGAGTTGTTCCCTGAGTCCAGCAATCCCGGGGGAATGCAGCACCATGCTGGCAAGGGCAGCTTTGCACATGTGCCTGCTGATAAACAGTGGCTCACACTCTGTTGGTGCAGCCCCTACCCTGAAGAGAGCTGCGGTGAGGCTGATGTTTTTCTGAAGGGGGAAACTGAGGTAGAGAGGGACTAAATGTAAACACAGCACCTCATTTTAGGAACCCATCAATGAGTCTGAGTCACCTTCAGTCTTGCTGTAGTCAACATAGAGAGAAGCATCTCTAAAAGGCAGTTTGGAGCAGGAGTTCTGCTTAAAAAATGCTCCATGAAGCAAGAGGCAGCTGCTTAGACTTTGTTTAATGGAGGACTTGGGCTTGCTGTTTAGCAAAGCTAAAATCCTGACTGTTTTGCTCTGCTAGGTGCAGGCTGTGGGTTCACTTAGGCTGAAAACTTTTCTTTATTCACTTTTCTCTTAGGTCCTGCAGAAAGTTTGTTCAAAGAATCTTATTACCAGCTGATGAAGACAGCCCTGCGAGAAGATGGGATTCTCTGCTGCCAAGGTGAGGATTCTGTCCCTGGGCAGAGGCTGATGCCAGACCTTTACAAACCAAGTGTGAGGCACAGAGGGGACTCTTCTTGGGGAGATGTGATGCAGGGAGTGAAACATGTCATCTCCCAGGTAAAGCAGTGGTTGTGATCTGTCTATGTCAGCTCATTTATTATTGGACTGGGCTTAGCAAAACTGGCATAAGGGTCTTGTCTTGTCTTTGAAACTACGTGAGCTGTGCAGGTTGAGACTTGGAACCACTGGTAACCTGGCACAGCTCTGTGCAGAGAAGAGTGGCAGCTCTCACCTTGCATCTTGACTTCCTTTCTCCGCGCAGGTGAGTGCCAGTGGCTGCACCTGGATCTCATTAAGGAGATGCGTCAGTTCTGCAAGTCGCTGTTCCCGGTGGTGGAATACGCCTATTGCACCATCCCCACGTATCCCAGCGGGCAGATCGGCTTCATGCTCTGCAGCAAGAACCCGGTGAGCTTCAGGCACCTCAAGTGCCCTTTTCCATTCCCTAGGAGCCTGCTTCAGGCTGTCCACTGCAGAACTTGAGCTATGGCACTGAACTCTCCCAGTTAGGGGCCTCAGGATTCTTGATGGGGCCCGGCTCTGCCAGCCCAGAGCTCCAGAGCTGCAATCCAGCCTGGTCAGTGCTGAATGAAGTGCAGAATTGACCAGGTGCTTTAGAAATGGTCATAATTTTTGTCTAGTACAATAAACTTGGAAGGGAAGGAGTCACCACCAATTTCCAGAGCATGTTAAGGCTTTGGCTTATTGATGCTGACTGTTACAAAGTGGGCACCTGCTAAGAACCAGCCTGTGACTGGAAATCTGCTCACAGAGGCCTCCAAGTGAGAGTCAGTGTTAGGATGTGGGTTGGTAACTCTGTCAGACCACTGAACTTTACTCTTTTCCCAGTCTGCTTCAATGTGACTGTCAGAGGGGTGTGGGGTGCCAGCATGATTAATCTGGCATGCTGGCAGCAGGCACGGTGCCAAACTTAACACAAACATGGATTCTCCTTCGAAGAGCAAAGCTTTGCTTCTTGGATGCTCGGGCACTCTCACAGCTTCATCTGGCACATGGCTCATGCAGTCTGACCTCATGCACTGACATCTGTGCAGAAGTGCTGGTCACAGTTACAGAGCATCAACCCCAGCCCTTGGTACTGGGGCTGCACAGAACCTTTGACCTCATGCTAGAACAGAAAGTTTTTTGTTTTCCTGTGAATCATCTCAGCTCTCTGCCGTGCATCAGGGTGCCCATCACACAGCCTTTGGCTCCTTACCCAAATGGTCAGAGCTGCCTGATTTGTATTTTGCAGAACACAAATTTCCGGGAGCCTGTGCAGCAGCTGTCGCAGCAGCAAGTGGAGGAGAGGAGTCTGAAATACTACAACTCTGATATTCACCGGGCAGCATTCATTCTGCCAGAGTTTGCACGGAAGGTAAGCCAGGCTGTGCTCCCTCAAGGATGAGGTAGGAGTGAGAGTAGACAGGACTGAGGATTTCTTGCAGTCCCAAAGATTTCTGTGGGCAAGTCAGAGCAGGGCAGTATTTTGTATGACAGAGCAGAGTATGAGTCAGTCAGGGAAAGTTTATTTAGGAGCTGTTCTTTGGGCTGATGTCCCGTGCCTTGATGACAGATTACTCTTACTTCACCTACCAAAGCCAGGTCCAAGAGCCTGCAGAACTGGTGTTTCTCACTGGAAAGCTCCAAAAGTCTTAGATAAAATGTGCTTGTGGTTTCTAACACAAACCAGAGGGTAAAGGGATGCTCCAGCACAGTTCAGTCTTGCTTCTTGAAGGATAGTCTGTATTTCCACATTATTCTGTCATCTCACCACTGAACTGCAGCTGCAGGTTCCAGAAGAACACTCCTTAGAGTGTCGTAGGGATGAAGGAAAATCCCATAACTGTATTGCAGAGGTGGTGATTGATATTTCTGCTGTGGGCTGGTAGAGCTGTGGCAGGTCCGTCCTGACAGTTTGTCTTTGGCTCTCTGCAGGCCCTGAGTGATGTGTGAGACCCAGATGCTGCTTCCTTCAAGTTGGACTCTGAGATCATCAGTGATGTGGCTGGGTTCTTCTCAGCAGACTGCAGATTTGCTCTCCACTGTGTGGGATTGTTTAACCCTTGGCCAGCCAACATTCCCTCTGATGTGTTAAAGATGATGGGGCATAAGCCAGATAAGACTATTGAAAAGGCCCAGTGACTTATTGTGTGAGGTCAAAACTGTTCTTTCCAGTGCTGGAAATGTAAGATGTCTTTTTCCTTTCTCTCCTCCCTGCACCTGTTCTAAATTCTCCCATCCCAACCACAGCCCCCACCCCTCCAGCTGACTGATGTATTTATAACTGACACATATTTCTGTCTCGTCGTCTGGGAAGAGTCCAAAGGGTCCCTGACTCAGCCTTAAGCACAGAGAGGGAGAGAAAGAGAGCTTTGTGCACAGTTAGCTCACTCTCTCCTCATGGGAGCTCCCTGCTGCTGACACGTTTTGACTGGTAACAGGTCTGAGCCTTTGTGTCCCACTGCCCTCCTGTGACTCCTGCACTGCCCTGCAGCACAGCTGGAGAAGTCACAGTGCAAACTGTTGCCATTCACAATAGGTCTCCCTCCAACCCTGATGGAGTAGCAGTATTAAACACCAGCCAGGCAGGCTGGCAGCAGTCTTGTGGTTTTTTTTTTTTTTTAAGTTGTTAATTTTTAAAATTGGTTAGAAACAGAAGTGTTGAGGTGCCAAGAGGCTGACACCTGCTCTTACCTCTGCCCTCAGAGAGGTTCCAAAGAATGTTTATCAATATGGTGATGGTAATAAGTGCTTTATATATATATATATATATATATATGTATGAATGTGTGTATATATATAAAGCAAACCATAGCTCCATTGCCTGATGTTCAGTACTGGTGCTGGCGAGTCGGTTGTGCTGACAAATCTCTCATCTCAGTCATGCTGAGATGCCTCAGGCCTGGGTATTTGCAAGTCTTTAGGAGGCAACATTATTTCCAATGCTGCCCCCAGATGCATAAGTTGTTTTTCATTGTAAGATGGATCTGCCTTCACTTCTTTACCTCTGTTCTGAAGATTCCATAGCCCTGTGCCGTGGGAATCACCCTCCCAGCACAACCACTATGTCACTGTCACTCCCCTGCACTCCATTAAACACTCAGCTCTGGTTAAGGTGACATCAGTGTGGGTCAGTGCTCTTTGGAGAGAGAGTGGGGGTTGAAAACTGAGATCCTGAAGGTTTGCTGTGCTTCCAGGTGCACTCTCTAGTTGGTCTGACTTCCTCTCTCACTTATCTTTAGGGATGACAAATTATCATCAAAATTAAGCACTGAAGAGTGATCCCATTGCATGTTTTGTGTTGTAGTGTAGCTGCCCAATAGCTCCTCCAGCTTCTGTCATCCTGTGCTGCAGACTCAGTACCTGCTATCCAAGCTATTCTCCAGTCCAAATGCTGTCTCTGTTACAGTTTTCCAAGTGGTTTTCCAGCTGCCCATCTCCCTGCTGCTATCAGGCAGCTCCTGTCAGTCCTGGCCCCACTGAGCTGCACTTTCTTTTCCTCTGCAGAGATGGTGCTGGCTGAGGCAGGGGCTCTGAGGGCTGAACCACTGAGCTCCAGCTGAGCAGGCTGGGGAAGGGCACTAGGTGGCATCAGGAAAAGACAAAAATGCTCCTTCTGAGAGGCTTTTCAGCTTGGTAGGAGAGAACCAGAAGAAGCAGACTTTAGCAAGGGTTGGGGTTGAGCTTTGCCATAATTGTGACCTTACAAACAGTGTAGGTGGTCCAGCCACTCTGTGCCCACAGCAAAGGATTTGTGTGGTCAGAACTCTCCTGCTTTCTCCTGTTTCTGATGAGACTTAGCACTTCTTTCCCAGTGTCTCCTTCTACCACCAGTATTGGTACAGTTTCTTTGTGGTTGCAAGGGTTTGCAGAGCATTGCTGAGCTGCAGAGCTGAGTCTAGATCTCTGTATTTTTGTGTTGAGAAGATAACACCTATTTTTCTCTTAATTGTCTGGGTGACTGTCTTCTTTCTCACACAATTAGTTTGGGTTAATGAGGCATTTTCATTGCTCAACTCTTGTATTTTTTTAAGGAGCAGACCAGTAATGGAGGCTGGTTCTAGCTCCTCCTGTTTAAATTCCTGTGGGACATGAACCTCACTCAGCTCTTCATCCTTGACAGAAAATTAGCTCTGGCACTTTCCCCTAGAATCAAGACCAGGACTATAGTCCAGGAAGGCCTTAGAGCAGCAGCCAACTAGTAACAAGTTCAAGCCTTTCACCCACTCTCGGTGAGTACAACAATGCCCAGGAGGGAAAGAGCTTCCTCAAACCTGTTGTTGGCCTCCACACAGCTAATTATTCCTTCTGGTTCTTTGAGCTCTCTCCAAATATGTGAGTTCAGCAAGTGGCCAGTGAGGAGAGCAGAAGACAAAACTGTTTCCCATCCAAGTCACACTTACTCTGTCCACAAGGCCCTATATATAATTTATATGTAGTTTCTGAGTGATTCCAAGTCACTGTTCCCCACAGACACTTCAATGTGAGAAGACAGAGATCAGTGCCTGAATCAAGCACTCATTAAATGAATGCAGCAAGAGAGGGAGCAGGGACTGATTCCACCTGAGCAGTTCTGAGCTTCAGGACTTAAAAATCGCCCATGTGCTGAGCACTGCCACAGGTCTGTGTGCCCTGTGAGCTGCTGGGATGGTGTTTGGCACCTACAAGGCAGTTGTGTCTACAGATCAATCATCCCTTCCACAGATTTGTGTCTGTTACGCTGCAGGATGTGGTGGCCAAGGGATAGTGGGGGTTGAAGAGACACTGGAAATTTGGGTAATGCTCAACAGGAGGAAGCTGTGGGATCTCATGTAGAACTGAGCACTGACTGCTTCTGCAGTGTCTCTACGTGGACAAGTAAAATACTCACCTTTTTCAGAGTTTTAGCTGCCTTTTGCCTAAGGCTAGTTAAGCAAGACTGTTAAGAAGCAAAGAGTCACAAAGATGATGTTTGTCTGGACATGCTGCAGTCATGTTCCAGCATCTCATTAAGCCAGGAGCATGTGAACAGGGATAGGTTTGTCCCAGGTAATGTAAAATGTAATGTCAGTCAGAGCAGGTGGAGACAAGCAAGGAACAGAGCCTGATGGGCTTTAGCACATCCGTTGCTTAAGTCACTTGGCACCTTTTGAACTGTGTCAAACTGCTCTGAGCTTTACTCATTGAACTAATGCAACTTTTAGAAGTTCAGAAGAGGGTTTCAAAAATTAAGAGAAACCTCTTGCCTGTATCTCTTAAGCACTTTCAGTCAGTTAATTGGCATGAGTGTCATATTAACCCAGAGCTAATGTTATTGAGGCCTGGCTGAATTATTGATGGAGCTTGGCTGGAGCAAGAGGCTGCTGAAGAATGATATTAATCAGAACAGCAGTCTCAGCAAGCAAGCAGTCAAAAAAGTACTAAAAAGTGCCACCAAGTTCAGGTAGAGGGAGGTTCCCTTGTAAAAATGATGGGGGAAGAAGAGGGAAAAGTGTGGACAACATGAAATGACACCTCAGGTCTAGCAGAAGAGCCAGACAAAAGAGTTTTACCAAGTAAGATGAGAAATGTAACCAAGTTAAATACTGAGAAGTCTCTTGGAGAATGCTCTTTCCTAGTCATGTGTTGGATGGAGTTGATTGCTTTTAAAATATGCAGAAGATGGGGAACTGGAGGCAGGGAATTGCAGTTACAGCCCAGTGAAGTGTAAAGTAGATAAAGATGGGGGTGTTATTACAAATGTTAGGGATCTCAGTGATGGGGCTGGAAGTGCCAAAGGTGCTGGAGCAGGGACTCCACAGGGACCACACAGGAAGCCTCCCCTTGGTACAGCCAGGCAACTCCAGCAAGGAATTTACTGAACAAAGCTAATTGTGTGTTAAGAACAAGATGGTTTCTATGATGCCCCTGCATGTGTTTTGCCTCCTTAAGCTGTAGGAGACGAGTAACCAGAGCCCCACACAAGGTGCAATTTCTGATGAAGGCTCTCCCAGCCAAGCTGTGCCTTCTCTAGTGCTCATGGCCTCACAGCCCATGTGTTAACACCCCTGGTAAGGTCTTGGAATTCCCAGAAGGTGTAGTGCATAAGCAATTCCTCAAGTAATCCAAATGGTAAAGGAATGTTTCTATCCAACTCTTACCCAGCCAATCTTGCCACCAGTGGGACAAGCCTGGTGTAACATTCATGACCTATGAATGCATGGCAGTAGACAATAACCCCAGACTGCACAGCCTGGAATGCCTCCTGCTAGGAGCAAGGCAAAACGTTTCAGTGGAAAACGTGTATTTTTCTATAGAAGTGTTTCATAGTGAGTAGTTATTTTTGAGGAAGATTTTTGGTGGAATAATTGGAACGTTTAACTGCCTGCAGTCAAATAGCAGAAGGCTTTGAGCATGGAAGTGAAGCATTTTGCTTGCCCTCCCCTCATCCTCCTGCAGTCCCTTTGGGATTGGCATGCAGAGGAGGTGGCACAACTTCCCCTCCTCAGAGACCTGTGACAGGCTTGTAGTCGTACATGCTGTAAAAGAATCATCCCCATGGTCCTTCCTCCCCTCCTCAAACCAAGACATCTTCCTCCCCCTCCCCCTCCTCCTCCTTGCACCTGATCTGAGCAGGGATGAGGCTCCTGCCATCTCTTCCCTGGGTTTGTTAGATTAATGCCAGTGAAAAGCCTGGCTAAAACAGCCATCTGCATATTCCTCCAGGGCCCTGGGGAGAGCAGTGCCAGGCAAAACTGCAAACCTGGCCTCTTGAATGAGTTGTAATTTCAAGCCTGTGAATGAATTGGTTCCCCCTTCTGGGAAGGCTCACAACTGTCAGCTAATTGTTGCTTTATTTATTGCATTTGCCTTTGTAAGTTGAGGGCAGAGAGCAAGGGTTCCAATGACAGGAAGGTATTTTGACTCCTCCTTCTGCTGCAGTTGAGTGCCTTACCTTTGGGAACCAGAAACTTCTGGGGGCCTGGTGTGATTCTGCTACATGCTTCAAAATATGGTGACCTGAACCCAGACCAGGCAACAAACAGGCAGAAGAGAGCAAATATCCAGGCCATAGAGGAAAGCAATTGAGAAATTCTCTCATTCCTTAATGTGGCATTTGGTGCCAGACACAATGATAGCTCCTGTGCTCCTGCAGTGCCCAGTCCTTGCTCCACACTGAGCAGAGCTCAGAGGCCTCTCCTGAGTGACAAAACCTCTCCCACTGCATGTTGTATGTGCAACCTCCATCACAAAATGATAGAGGTTCTCTCCAGTGATTGTGGAAGCATATTCTGCTGAACTTCTGAACCTACTCTGCACCTCTGCTGGAGCCATGCTAACTGCAAGACAAAATCCTTGGAGAAGCAAGAGTTTTTCTGGTTGTCGAATGCAGAAATTCCTTCTGGAGCATGCCCACCTCAGCTTCCCATGGTTGTGTTCGTAGGTGCACTGATTTCAGAGAGATCTGCCCTCACTGTGGAGTGCCAAAAATCCACTCAGGCCATGCACAGCTGAGGGCAGGAGAGCATCAAGGAACATGACCTCTAAACGGGGGAGCCAGATAACAGAGAAAAGAGGTAAGAGGAAAGAATAATCAGAAATGTTTATTGTTCCAAGGGACCTTTGCCATTTCCTGGACAGGGTCATAAGCATTTAGGGGTTAGCAAAAAAAAAAAAAAAAAAAAAAAAAAAAGAGGCCTTCTTAAAGGTCAGACAACTAATGCACATGGAATAGGAACTGTGGCAAGGAAGAACAATCCTGGTGCTATACATTCAACTCCATCTGATTACAAAAAAAGAGCAAGTTTTATCACCAGAGAGTTATTTTACTTCCTTTGGAGAAGGAGATGGTCAACAGCATCTGTAAAGGGGCTGGAGGACAGACTAACATAGGGGAAGCAGCAGAGTGAATGTGAGGAAGGGGAAGGGCACTAGAGAATGTGGAGGAAGGTGGAAAAGAGGTGCCCAATATTGAGAGAAGCTGTAGCAGAACTCAGGGGGAACTTGTTTGCATTTAGAGACCCATTGTTACTGTGGGCACTGGAATGTCAGTGCATTGCTGTGACCCTGTTCACTCCCTCCCAGCTGGGAAGAGATGCTCAGCTTTGCCCAGCCCAGATGTGCAGCTTTTGGCTGTGCTGTGCTTGCCAGCAGGGCCACAGGCTTCAGGTGTGTCTGAGCAGAAACTCTCTCCAAAGTTACCCCTGCTCACAAGATAATAGTTATATTACTGTCCTTTAATTCCAGGACAGATTCACAGTCACCTGGTCCCCATTTACATCTCTGTGGGTCTCCCCAGAAGCTGATCTCTGGCTCAGCACATCCTCTCGTTTTTGACAGGAGCATTGTCCCACTTGTGACCCTGTTGGCTCAAAAGGAGCACGATAGAAACCGACCCATTCTGCCAGCAAGGGGCAGACAAAGCTGCGTTTGCTGGAAGGAGCAGTTTGGGTGGAGCAGATGGCCCCAGCATGGGGACCTGCCTGGCTCTGGGGCCATGAGGGTCAGTCCTGCAGGATGGGGCTCACCCACTGCCTGCCTGTCAGCCCAAGCACATCTCTCACTCCTGGCTCCTGCCCTTCCTTCCTCATGGGCAGCCAGTTCTACTTTCTCTTTTTGGTCTTCTCCCACTTTTACCTCTGCTGAAGCAAATTGGCTGTGGGTTATTTGGTGGTTTGTCATCCCTGTGGTTTGTCTACTCACTGGAGCTTCACTGCTCTTCCTCAACCCCACACTGGGAAGTGTTTGACAGAATCCAATACACAGGGGTAACACAGCAATCCTGATAAACCAGCATGATCAGTTTAAAAGGAAACAGCTAATGTTTGATCTGGATATGGTGCATGGAAGCCAGCTCTCACATGGAGAGAGGAAAAAAAGGAGGTTTGTAAAGTTTTCTGAGGTAAATTCATACCTGGAAGTTGCTAGAATGTTATTTGTCCCCACAAGACTTTGACTCAGAAAAGGTTTTTTCTATCATCCAATGGCAGATTCTAGCATTTCTTTCACAGCATGCATGGAAGTGATAGCATCTTTTCCCTCAAGAGCATCCAGGGTGGGATAACTGGCAATAGGAGCTGGATTATTTGCAGGCAAATTTCCATTATGCTGTTTCCAGGAACTGTAATGCTGGTAAGAGGTAGAACTGACAAACTGTTTTTTCTGCCTTCTGTTCTTAGCTCTGCCACAGCATCCCCTGGCCAAGTCATCACTCTGTAGGGTTTTGGTGGTTTTTTGTGCTAAATTAGGATAAAGATTTACCTTTTGACTGTCACTGGTTGTTAGGGTCAGGGAAGGACTTGCTGTGGGGTGAGTGCTGCTGGAGAAAGGGCTGGTGATGAGATGAGATCTCAGCTCAGCCTCTGCATCTCACAGGCAGGTGACAGTGGATGCCATCCTGGAATCCCAAATTTTGGCTATGGACATCTGGACAAGAAGAAGGGCTCTTTTGCACAGTCATGGAGGCAGCTAAGAGGCAGCCTCCCAGGAGGCCAAGGCCAGCCAGACCTTTGGTTCTGTCAGTGTTCATCTGAGAGCAATCCTCAGACCATCACAGCTTTAGGATGCAGAATCCAAAGTCCAGCCATGGGCACCTGGCTGCAAAATACATCACTTTTCCACAGGAAGGAGAGCCTGGCATCCTGCTGCCCCAGGGGCAGCTGAGAGGTGGCATCTGGGAAACCAAGGCCAGCCAGACCCATTGGTCCTGGCAGCTTTCTTCTGGGAACAATCCTAGGATGCACCGAATTTTGGAAGCAGATCCCACTTTAGTTTTGTACTTTGGAAACAAGATAACAGAGACTGAGCATGCACCAGTTCAGAAAGTTCAGTAAAAGGACAAGAAGACCACAAGGCCTGTGTCCTTATGAAAGGACAGCAGATGGCAGCAAAGACTGTGAAATAGTTAACTCATAATCCTTTTTTAACTAGACCTGTTTTATGTTACTGATTTCTTTCTATGTGTAATGAATATGTAACAGCCTTGTAAATATAAACTGCATTAATTCATCCAGTGGTTGGGAGCACTCATGGTGTGGGCCCAGCCCTCTAAATAAAGAATGCCTGCTTAACAGTGATGCTGTTGAGTGAATTTCTCTGTTTCAAGAGCATATTCATATACCATCAACGTGGCTGAGGGTGAAGTAAATTGGAAATCTTTAACTCCAGAACCTCAAGTGAATGCAGGAATATCCAGTATCTGACCAGGTCTATATGGCTGTTGTAAAGCAAACATCTCTGGAGTCACAGCCATCTGTAATTTTGTAGGTTTTGTTGGCCCTTCAGTGACACCCATTTGATCTGTGACCCCTGAGATAGGTGCACACCATTTGTTGTGTTGGTCTTTGTGCAATTCCCTCTGGCAGAGCAGTGCCAATGCTGGCTAACAGCTTGAAAGGTTCTTGCATTTTTGCTGATACTGTTGAGTTCTTCTACTTGTTTAAGAGCTTGATCACAATAAACCCTTTCCTCAGTTTGGTTTTCCCTCATTAATGTGTACAAGGGAATTGTTATTACAGAAAATCCAGAAACATGATTTCTTCTGTATCCCCAATTACCCATGATATTTTGAAGTTCCTTTTTAGTAGTGGGGGTAAATATATAATCTAATTTTGTAATTATTTCATCTGGAATTACAGCTTGGCCTCCTACACACTAGGTTCTCAGGAATTTCACCTCTTTAGAGGGACCTTGACAATTTGTTGAAGGCATTTCTACCCCCTCTTCATTTATTCTAGGTCCTGTGCTGTTGTTCTTACTGCACTTTCCTCCTCACCTCCTACCAACACATCATCAGTGGACTGATAAATCTGTACTCCTTCCTGAATTTGTATTTGTTGAAGGATTCCAGCCAAAGCATTGTGTGTTATCGGGGTGAGTGATTACACCCTCGGGGCAGGCAATTGAAGGTGTGTTGTGATCCTTCCCAAGTGTATGCAAGATTGGCTTTATCTTCATCCTGAATTTGGACCATAAAAAATGTTTTTTATATCCAAAACTGCCATGCACTTATGTGCAGATGCCTGTAGTAGCAGTGAAGTTTGCAATATTTGGGATAGCTGCAGTGAGTATTTGTATTAAGCCTTTGATATTCAATTGTTAAATGCCAGTTCTCATCTGCTTTTATCACTGGCCAAACAGGAGAATTCTAAGCAGAATGGATCCTAAAATACAATGTATCTTTGTTCTAAATTTTTAATTACTTCATTTATCTCTTGTTTGTCTGCAGGGACTATAAGGTACAGTTTGATATTAGTTACAGTAGAAGTAGGCAACACTGGAGCCAATTTGAAGAGATTAATTTTGTTATACTTCCCAGAAAGATTACTGTGTTTTGTGGCTCCATAGGACCAAACACTCCATTTGGTCATTGCCAAATTTTTCTTTAAGGCTGCCATATCCTAAAATGTTTTCTTCATGATGTGCAATTGTGAATGTATGTGAAGTCATTCGCTTTTCCCTAGGACTATAAATGGACTTTGCCAGTGTACCAGATAATATTTTTTCTATTAATGCCAGTTAATCTTTTTTTTAACTTGAGGTTTTTTTGCTTCATTACAGGTAATCAAATTGAATTTGAACTCTAGTGTCAATTAAGAATGTTAAAGGTTGTCTCTTTACTCCTACAGCCAAATAAACATAGGGGCCATCCTTATCAGAAAATCATTGATATGCAGGAATATACCAGGTGAGGCCCAAAGTTCACCCAGCACTTCAGTTTTGGGGTTTTTTTCCTCCTGTGTTGCAAAGGAATTGGCAGCAGTTTTTTTTCTTTGTAAAAGGTTTGGGTTTGAATTTGCCATTTTTCCCCACACACTTAGCATGGTCTGGATTAACTCTATCACATTGGTTGCACTTCTGGGTATTCCTAAAGGTAAAAGACTTCTCCATAATTCATTTCTCCCAGGTCTGTTATTTTTAACAGTTCTCACCTATTTTTAGGGGGTTTCTGCATTTCCATCCCTGGGCTTCTTTTGTGATGTTTCCAGCCCATCTCTCTCATGTGGTTTACTATATCATGCAGGAGTTCTGCCCATGCAGGAATAGGTCTTGGGGCTTGTGGATCTTGTAAAGCTTTGTTACATATTACATCTCTTTTGATTTTGTTTTGTCTCCCCACTACAAGATTTTTTTAGCATAGCTGGAGCTCCTCTCAATAGACATCTTAACATATTAAAATCTACCTCTGCAGAGATTGGAATATCTCCATTTGCACTCTCCATTGCCTGCAAACAGGTCCCCCCACCATTTCAGGGGCACCAGGATTGTGTCCTTGGGTTTGTGGATGGATTTGGAGAGAGCAGGGCTGGATTCAGGGGGGCCATTGTTGAGTTTCAGGGGGTTCCTCCACTCAGGTTGCTTCTGTTGTGACATCATGTGTTGTCATGGTAATGTTGGAACTCACAGTGTTGTGAGGCTGGCTTGGCACAGTTTGGTGTCTCCAGTCCCCACTGGGTGCTGAGCTGGAGGATCCTGAGCCCCTGGTGAGGAGCCAACCCACCATGGTGACACTAGTGGTAGGTGCCAAGTGCTATGACTTAATGGCCATGGTGGGGAAGGGGACCTTTGGACAGGTGGTGCAGGGACAGTGCAGGAGCACTGGGGAGATGGTGGCCATCAAGATCCTGAAGAACTGTGATCATGATGGCCAAATAGTGAAGAATGAACTGAGGCTGCTGCAGGCCTTGCAGGAAGGGGACACAAAGAACTCTCACATCATCCATTTCCTCGAGTCCTTCAGTGACACGGTCTGGACCTACCTGGTCTTTGAGCTGCTGCAGCAAAACCTCCTTGACTTCCAAAAGCAGAACAACTTCTCACCACTGCCAGTCCGACACATCCGCACCATCACAGCACAGGTGCTGCTGGCACTGCTAAAGCTGAGGGAGCTCTCCATCATCCATGCTGACCTTAAGCCAGAGAACATCATGCTGGTGGACCATGCCCGTTTTCCATTCCGCATCAAGCTCGTTGACTTTGGCTCGGCCATCCTGGTCCCTGAGGTGTGCCATGTGCAGGAGCCCTACATCCAAACCCGCTTCTACCGGGCACCCGAGATCTTGCTGGGGTTGCCCTTTTGTGAGAAGGTGGACATCTGGTCTTTGGGCTGTGTGATGGCCGAGCTTCACTTGGGTTGGCCACTCTACCCTGGCAATGATGAATATGAGCAGATATGTTACATCTGCTCCACCCTGGGGCTACCCCGGGCTGAGCTGCTCTATGCTGCTCAGAAGACACGGTCCTTCTTCCAACGTGTGCCATGTTCCAGTGGTACCTGGCAGCTCAAACCACCAAGGAAGGTGATGGCAAAGCCAATGGAGAGGAGGGACCATATCTTTTCCTCACTGGATCAGTTGGCAGTGGTGAATATCTGCCCAGTGCCTGATCCTGACCAGGAGGAGCTGGCCAAGCGCTGTGATCTGTACAGGATGGTGGAGCTGGTCAAGAGGATGCTCACTTGGGACTCGCACGAGCGAATCACACCCAGTGCTGCCCTTCGTCATCCTTTCATCTCCATGCAGGAGGTGAAGGCCAGCTTTGAGGCCACCCGGTACTACCAGCTCAGTCAGGAAGACCTGAGGGCAACCTGTAAGGATTCCAGCATAGCCAAGATCTTCCCTGGCACAGAGAAAGGTGCCTTCATCCCTGCCAGCCAGGGAGGCATCCAGAAGGCCACTGCCCAGATGGATGGGCTCAGCCTGGCTGAGCCAGCAGGGGACACTAGTGACAAGTGTCAGCAGGACGTCTGCCAAGCCCTCAGCCCCACCCACTGTGGAAGCCAGTACTGTCGGCATCACAGGTGTCCCCAGATGGAGCCCACCAAGGGTCACCTGACTGTGCTGGGGTCTCCCAGCAAAATGAAACGGTACAGCCACTGGTATGGCAGCCCAGTCATTGGTGATATCATGGAACAGAACCTGCCTGGAAGATGCTACAGCTCATCCTGGGCCAAGGTACAGGGAGGGGGCTCCTGGGCATGGGCACTCTGGGACAAAGGCTGCTTGGAGTCCCTTACACGGTTGGGTTTCCTGGTGCCACATGTCCCCGGGTGCCCGAGGTCCTCACAAAAAAGGAGGTAACACTCACCCTCTCCCCATGCTTTCCCCCTGTTCCCCACCACAGACAGCTCTGGTGATGTGCCACGACCCCAAGCCTCCAGGGATTTGGAGACAGGGCATCAGAGGCTGGGCTGGGACGCCCCTGCAGTGCTCAGCACACTTCTACCACAGAGCCAGTGGCACTTCCAGCACCACTGACACCCCACAGCAACCCTTACATTCACTCCAGCAGCCCAGAGCTTGCAAGAGACCTTCTTCTTCCTCACCCTCAAGCACCCCAACCGCCAAAACCCAGCGCCTTGCTGGTGGGGACCAGAGCCAGCGCTGCAACAGAACACACTGTGCCAGATGCTACCGGCTCTGTTTCTCACATTGACCCCCCCAATAAATAGTTTTGCCAAAAACTGGGAATTTCAGCTGATTATTTGCCAGGGGAGTTTGGTACTGCCGAGACTTGAGGGGTGTCCCAGCTTCTCGCCCAGGGCTGGCACAGCACTTGGCAAAGGCCTGGCACTTTCCACCACTGCAGCATGGAGGACCCCCAGCCCCGCCCCCCCTGAGGCTCAGCAACAACATAAATTCCAGAAAATTTGGGTTATCTGGTTTTTTCCCTGTAGCAGGGAATCTCACACCCCACAAAAACTGACGTGCAGCTTGTTAACTGGTTAGATAACTTAAACAGGACAAGCTGTCTTGTATGAATTATTTTGGTGCCATGGGGTTAACATTGGTCTGGCATCTCCCAGCTGCCAATAAACACCTTACTGTTGAAGTGAAATTTGGCAAGATAAACTGGATTTCTGACTGACAGACACCTCACTTGACAAACAATAAAAGCTACACCAAACTTTTACAAAGCAAAAATCTTCTGCACATTTTTCTGGAAATGTGTGTAGTTTCTCACCAGAACAGGAATGCCTGCTTTCCAATTACTCCTCTGGAGGCTGAGTAAAAGGACTCTGTGTACATTATCATCACCTCAGTAGTAAGTTATATTTGACTCCTAATTAGTACTATTTCTTTTGCTAGCTTTAATATAGGTATCTTGATATCTTGCACTGTTCTATATGATCTACTAGTAGTTGCTTTAATTTTATACTGAGTAGTAAGTAACTGATTAAAATCTTTCATGTTATCCCCTGTCTGTTTAATAATTCATTTTATAAATAGACCTAATAGGCTATCCTTAGAACTTGTGGGCCAGAGGAATTTCTTAAATTTAAACTGGCAGGGTTTGACTAAAGCTTCCACTCACCCAGTGGTTCCTCAGTGGTGTATTCCTTGGCCTGGAATGGAGCTGCAGAGGCTCTCCCAGCACTTGGCACTGCCTGCTCACAGACTACCTGTGGCTTCTCTTGGGTGGTGCTCGTGCCATGGTGTGGCCAGCACCAGCTGTAGTCTCAAGACCAGTTGAATATCCCTGCAAGGAGATTTTTGGGGAAGGAGAAAACAACTCAAGAACTGCCCCAAAGCCACTGTCAGCAGCAGCTGGTGGTGACTCACCCAGAAGCACTGACCACAAACCAAAATCCAGAGTGGAGGTGACACAGGCATTCAGGACACCTCCCACCAATATCCCCACATAGCACCCTCAAATGCAGCAAGGGGCAAACTTCCCCCCACCACCTGTGGGACCCCCAAAGTGAGTGCAGGGAACCCCTCCACCACACCTGAGGCACCCTAAAAGAGGCCAAGATCCCCAGAATCCTCCCAATAGGACAGAGACACTCCCCTCCCCAGCACCCCTGGAATCTCCAAATGGAGATTTCTGCCAGGAAACCAATTTCTTCACCAAAAGGAGTAAAAAGAGTGGAAACCTACCTGCTTAACCAAACAGCCCTGTTGATGGGGACTGCCACTGTCCATGTTTGCAGTCTTGGTTTCCCTGTCTCTTTTGGAGAGACATCTCTCCCTGGATGTTGCTCTTGGGACAACAGGAGCTATACACAAAGGAGCTGAGTGTCTGATCCAGCAGCCCTGGAGACATTGTTCCTGAGAAACTTTTTTCCCTGAACTCTCTGCATGCTCTTTCAATACAGGTTTACAAAGCTCCCACCTTTCTGCATCACAGGGGAGTGTTCATAAAGGAAGTCTTGAGTTAAACAAACTTTAAAAAACCCTGTCTCTTGTTGGTCATGGTCAAACTCTCTATAGAACAATTAGAAGCACCGCTTAGGACTGGGTTTGGTTTGATGGTTTTATTGTTTCCATCATAAATGTCAGGTTTAATGGTCAGCAATCTTCTGAGATGTCTGCAGCCTTTGATGGTCACTGGCAGGTTATGCTGGGAAGTCTGGTGACAAGTACTGAACAGGTCCCTACAGAAGCCACACACTCGAAATGGGTGGCAAAGAGTGAGGCAACTGTTGCAATGCTGCAAATGTTGCTACTTTTTAGTCCTCCTCTCTGGAGGACTTCTTTATTTTTGCATCGTCCTCCCCTGAGAGAGAAGGTTCTTTCTCTCCTGTGGGAACTGAGCAGGTTCCCACGGCCGTGTCCCGGTGGTGGTGAAGGTGCCGTGCATTTCCCAGGAGGTGGAATGTCTGCCTGGCTTCTGTTGAAGTTCTCCCCCTCCTCAGTGTGTGTGGGCTTTCTGCACCTCCTTGATTTCCTGAGTCTCCCTGTGGCTTCAGGCCTGTCGTTTTCTGGCACACTTGACATGACACATAGAAGACTGAAGCAGCACAAGGCTTTGGAAATAGATCACAGTTTTCCTGCCATGTCTGTCCCTTTCAAGCAGTGGCTTATCTTTATACTCTCTCAGATGTCCATTTTTCCCCTTTTCACAGCTTGCCCTTCTCAGAGAGCACGCATCTGGCAATTTACACAAGCCCAGTTTAGTGCCAGACAGCCAGAGAATAGAAAGGGCCTCTCAATCTGCAGGACAGACAGAACTCACCTGGTCAAACAGTCATTCTCTGCTATGACAAAAAGCAAAACCCACCAGAGAAGAACAGCAACAGGATCAGTAACAGGAGAGTACATTCTGAACATCCTTTCACACTTGTTCCCACCTGGCATAGAAAAGTAAATATGTACTTTGGCAGAGAGATGTCTTGAGGCATCATTCATCTTGTACCACTGCCCATCCCTGGCCTGCAAAAGAAGATGAACTGCAAGGGTTTTTAAAGCAAAACCACAGCTGGGACACACTGAAGGACACAATTGACCAACACAAATCACTGAGTAGATTTTGACCTTCGGGAAGCAATAACAGACTCAAAAACTATCTTTAGAGTCGTTAGGAAATGTCCTGAGAAAACTGTGTCACCAATCATAGGCTGCAGGTGTAGAAATAGATCACCTTTGTTCACCAAAAGCAGACATAGTAATTTCGGCCTTTCAGTGGCAGAAAAGTGTTCTGGGCCACCCCAGTTCTGTATGAGCCGAGCCAGGGCTGATCTTCACACTGAAGCCTTCCCATTCCACAGGGAAAGGGCAAGGCCCAGCTACAGCACTGACTGTGCTCAGACAGCTGCACTCAGCTATTGTGTGCATACATAACAATTCCCAAATCAGGATTCTTGTCCAGGAAAGGTTTCTTTCCAAGCAGAAAAGTTGCAGTGCACTAATTTATATACCTTGCTCATCTTTCTGCCAGAGAAAGCGTGACTTCTGCTCAAGCACAGTCAGGACATTAAAGGATGTCCTGTAAACCTCTCAAAGACAATGCTCAGCCGATCAAACTTTGAAAACAAGCACAGACCTAACTGTTGCAATCATGGAATTAGTGGAAAAGACCTAAGATCGAGACTAATTCTTCCCCCACTACTGCCCAGGCCACCATGTCCCCAAGTGGTACATCGACACAGCTTTTAAACCCTTTTAGGGATGGGGACTCCACCACTACTTTGGACATTCTGTGCCAGGGCTGGACGAGCCTTTCCACACAGATTCTTACTCATGTCCAACCTGAACCTCCCCTGCAACAACTTGAGGCCAGTTCCTCTTGTCCTGTCCTGGGAGCAGAGCCTGACCCTCACATGACCACATCCTCTTACCAGGGAGTTGTGGAGAGCCAGAAACTCCCCTGGGGCCTCCTTTTCTCCAGGCTGAGCCCTCCCAGCTCCCTCAGCTGCTCCTTGTGCTCCAGACCCTTCTCCAGTTCCATTCTCTTCCCTGGACATGCTCCAGCTCCACAATGTCTTTTTTTGTAGTGGAGAACCCAGAACTGACCCAAGACCTGGAGGTGCCTCACCACAGGTGGGTGGTCACTGCGCTGGCTCCACTGGCCACAGAGTGGCTGGTACAGACCAACTGGGCTCATGTTCAGCCGGTGTGTGCCCGGGGACCAGCGAGATGAATGGGCAGGCCTTGCCACTGCGCTCTGCTCTGGGGATCCTGAGCTCCTCCAGCAGCTCCAGACACCCCGGGCACAGCCCGGACACAGCTCGGACACAGCCTGGACACAGCTCGGACACAGCCTGGACACAGCCCGGACACAGCCCGGACACAGCTCGGACACAGCCCGGACACAGCTCGGACACAGCCTGGACACAGCTCGGACACAGCCCGGACACAGCTCGGACACAGCCTGGACACAGCTCGGACACAGCCCGGACACAGCTCGGACACAGCCTGGACACAGCCCGGACACAGCCCGGACACAGCCCGGACACAGCCTGGACACAGCCTGGACACAGCTCGGACACAGCTCGGACACACCCTGGACACAGCCTGGACACAGCTCGGACACACCCTGGACACAGCCTGGACACAGCCCGGACACAGCCCGGACACAGCTCGGACACAGCCCGGACACAGCTCGGACACACTCTGGACACAGCCCGGACACAGCTCTGGACACAGCTCGGACACACTCTGGACACACTCTGGACACAGGCTGGACACAGCCCGGACACAGCTCGGACACAACCCGGACACAGCCCGGACACAGCTCGGACACAGCCCGGACACAGCTCGGACACAACCCGGACACAGCCCGGACACAGCCTGGACACAGCTCGGACACATCCCGGACACATCCCGGACACAGCCCGGACACAGCGCGGACACCCCAGCCTCCCCACAGACACCGCGCTCAGCCGGACCCCTCATCCCGCCCAGCCCCGTCCGGCCCTCACATCCCGCCGCCGTTCCCGCCTCCCGCCGCCATTTCCGCTTCCTGCGCGGTACCCGCGATGTCGGCGCTGGCGGCGAATCCCAACAACCCCGTGGTTTTCTTCGATGTCACCATCGGCGGGCAGGTGGGGGTGCCCAAAAACGAGGAGGGACTGCGGGGGTAGCTGGCGGTGTCGGAGTGTTGTGGGGATGAGAGAGCACGGGCGGTGCCGGGCGTTCGGCGTGGGGCTGGCACTGGAAGCGCTGTGAGGGGCTGTGGGGTCACTGCGCCCGTGAGGAGCAGGGCTGAGTCAGGAGGGGCCTGTAGGGATGGGGATAATGGGGGTGAATGAGGTGAATGTGTGTGTGAGGGGGCCTGGAACACTCACCTGGCCCCCATCTCCTCAGGAGGTCGGCCGCATGAAGATCGAGCTGTTCGCAGATGTTGTACCCAAAACAGCAGAGAACTTCAGGTAATGAGCTGCTCAGTTCCTGCAGTTCAGCCTGGGCTGGAACTGCAAAGGTTTTTTGGTGCAGGAATGGCTTTTGGTGGCAAAGTGATTCGCTGTTACCTGTCCTAAACTGCTTCACCTGCTTTGTGTGTCTGTCTGTTCTCAGAGATGCTGTGTGGCACCCTGGTCTCTCAGGGGACCCTGTCTGGCTGGAAGGGATCCTCCTCTGCTTCCTCTGTGAAGCCTCCTGATTTTGTCCGTGCATTTAGAGCAGGCAGTGCCTTGTGCCATGGTGGAGGTCTCCTGCCATCCCCTGAGGGATGCACCATGCAAATCCTGCTTCCATTGGAGGGATAGACATACCCTGGTCTCTGTCAAACACGGTGCCTGCCCCACATTCACTGTCTCTTACAACCTTGCTGTTAACTCTCTGACCTCCTCGCCACAAAGAGCACAGAAAATGTTTTGAAATGTCACAGGGAAGGAGTTACCATTTCCTGTTTCTCTGGGAGCATCTCTGACACAACAAGGAAAATCCTGTGCACCATTTGGTGCAGCCCTCAGAGTTCACGTGCACCTAACACTCTGCTCTCTTTTTGTTTGCCAGGCAGTTTTGTACAGGTGAATTCAGGTAAGTGAATTATCACGTCTTTTAAGTGTCCTACTGGAGAAACAGGGCTGGGTGAGGTAGAAGGGGTTTGTCTTGAACTTTTTCATGGTGTACCCGTACAAAATGAAACAGAAATCTGTTCTGAGGGAATTGTGAGGGGCTTGGAGACTCACAGAGATGGCAGGTTTCCCTTTTTGATATGACTTTTTTGTGCTCAGGTGGCTCTAAAATGCCCTGTCTGCAAAGCCCACCTGCTCATGCTGCACATTGCAGTGGGATCCTGTGAAGATGATGGTGTGGGTGTTGCAGGGAACAGAGTAATTTCTTGTGCAGAGCCCATTGAGGCTTTTTTTGCCTCCAACAGCAGCAGCTGAGATGCTGCAGCACTTGGTTGTATTTCAAGGCAGCTGCTGATGTATAGGGCAACCGTTTGGGACCCTGAATTGCTGGGAGAATTTTGTGTTGGGATATCCATCAGGTGCCAATAATTTTCCTTTTCACTTCCTTACAGGAAAGATGGTGTCCCTATAGGTTATAAAGGAAGCACTTTCCACAGGTAAACCATCTGCTGTTGTTTAGACACTGAATAGCAGCCTGAGCAACACGGGGTTTTGTGACCTGCCTTGAGTTATTAGTGGTGTTGGAGACATTTGTGGATCATGGTTAATGCAATTTTGGGGCTTTGGGGGACATGGGGGTGCTGCCCTCCCCACTGGAAGGAATCCCCTGTTTCTGGTGTGCCGTGGCAGATATGGCATCTCTCACCTAATCACTATCCCTGGTCAAAAGCACTGAGTCCCAATGACCTCATATCAACCACTAATTAGTATTTGTTGTAGATTTTAGACTGTTAACAGACTGTTAACTTCTGCTGCCCAGCAAGGCAGAACCCCTTTTCACCTTACACTGAACTTCTTGAGGCCTTTGGCCACTGAGAACTAAGTGTTGTTTTACTTCTTTAGGGTAATAAAGGATTTCATGATCCAAGGAGGTGACTTCGTAAATGTATGTACTCCTGTACTCTTTTTGTCCTTTTCCTTTATGGTGTAAGATGCTACTGTTTCCAAGGGTCTGGGCTGATTTGTGGGATCTCTTTCTTTTTTGAGGTATCCAGTAGTAACTGGAGGTGTCCTCATAACATTGCTGCCATCTTACTTCAACAGACCACTTGAAAACAAATCTGGAGCCTTGAGTGAACACACATTCTTCCCAAAATATTCTGGAAGCTTTCAAAACTTGACTTTTTTTCCCCCCTCTGTTTTCCCTCCCTCTTCTGTTATCCTCCTCCAAACAAAAACCTCTGTGAATTTCAATTCACATTGTAGATAGACCCTAAGTACAGTACCCAGTGTGTAATGTAAGACGTCATTTAAATCAAAACTGGCCTTTTGTTACTAAATTGTCCCAAAATAGAAAGGACTTTCCACCCACAATGGTGGTTGTGCTCTGACATGGGGATAAGCAGAATATATGAGTAAGGCTGAAGGGCCACAGGATCTCTTCACTGTTCTAGGACCCAGTAAAATTATTTTATTTTTGGAAGTGTTTCAAAATATGAGGGAAGCAATAAAGCTTTCTTAATGTAAAACTTGGTTGTATGAAAGAATCTGAGAGAAATGGCCACACAGCAGGCAGTTCAGCAGCACCAGACTGGGGTAGTTGCTAATCACAATTACTAATCACTGCTCAGATGTCCCAGTGTGCTGTATTACTTCCACTGCATCTCAACAAGCTTTACAGATTGCTCCAGTATTTGGAATTTCTATGTTATTATTTATTACAAAGCCACTTGGGGAGCAAGCTCAGTCACACTGACCCCTGAGGCAGGGTGCAAGTTTCTGTCTCAGAGCCAAAAGTTTAAGTAAACTACAGAGAGCAGGAGGAGAACAAACAAGGGATGGGCAAATAGAGGTATGCACATGGTATATTACTGATATCTTATTGCTCTATTAAGTTTGGCCTAATAAAGATTATGTATGTTAGGCAGAAAGGCAATGAAGGGAAACAAGTTGTAGCAAGGCAGAAGAAATGGGTCTGAAGTGACACAGAAAGGGAAGCTCCACACAGAAATGGAATTAACTGTCACGATAGTAAATATAAGTGACTATTCCAGAGATTCTTTTTTACATTGCTTCTACAGCTTTCCCTGGAGGGTTTCTCACTGCAGCATATTTAAGGACCCTGTTGAAGGGTCTCTGCTCAGCCCTTTTGTCATCATACAGGAACATCTCTGTAAGGCTGGACCCAAGGGCATGGTGGCCTTTCAGCAGTCCCTCAAGTTGGTGTGTCTGACATGAGGCACCTGCCAGGCTTCTGCAGAGTTCTGAACTTGTGGGCTGTCAAGAGCCCACAGCCTGTAGCTGTCACAGCCCCTGCTGCTTTCATTGTAAGTGTCCTGAGATCTGAGTGCTTGGGCTTGTAATTAAGCACAAGATGTCTGGACTTAGTAAAAAGTACAGCACAAACTAGGAAATATTTATTTTAGAAACTTTTTACAGGACAGAGAGATTACTTTCCTATTTCTGTTCACCAAAATAAGGTGAAATATATAAACTCACAGTAAGGCAACTTTTGCCATGCAACCACTTCTGCTTTCTTTGTCACACCAGCCCATACTTCTGTGTCTCCTCTCTTTTCCCTTCCAAGTCCTGATGGGTCTGTACCAAGCAATCTGCAGCCTCCACTTCACTCTGGGAGGCTTGGACTTAAACTTACCATTTCCATGGGCTTCTGCCAACATATGAATGGTGGACTGTGTAGTTAGAAACCAGTTGCTGTTCTTGTTCAGAAATTAAATGCTGAATGTGTTCACTGCTGGTGTAAGTAAAAGGCAATACAAAACATCCATTTTGTCCTTTCCTCTTGCTTGGAGATTTTAAATTAATTTTTAAATTGAATTGTTCTGTAGCAGTTGCTACATTACAAATGCTATGGCTGACTGGGCACCTCTGTCACGCAGGGAGATGGCACTGGAGTAGCCAGTATATATAGGGGTCCTTTTGCAGATGAAAACTTCAAGCTGAAACACTCTGCTCCTGGCCTGCTTTCTATGGTGAGTATAAAATAATGACATTACAGACTAAAAAGCTTTTGGTACTTTCTCTGTGCCCTAAGTGTATACAGTATTTGCTGAACAACAGAATCTCGGCCACTGAGTATAAGGTCTGCTTTGTAACTACTAGTCAAGCAGCTAGTTATGGGTTAATATGTTGAGTTGACACAATAGTCCTGATCCTGCAGCATCCTTTCTTTGCTGCCTGTTGGAGCTCTGGGACAGGCTTGGCTTGATTGCTTTCAGAAGAGCTTCATTCGTTCCATTCAACAGTGGTGAGTTGGTGGTGTTTTCTTCTTTCCTGATACTGTTATCAAACACTGACATTGGCAAGGATGAAACAGAGATTTGGGACTTCCAAAGCCACAGCAGTGTTACCATGGTACCTTTTAAAACAGACCTTCCTATTCAACATAGCAGGAGAAACTGCAACCATTGCACATTGTCTGGTAGGAACAATACCCTGACTTTTGGAATAAAAAGCAAACGGAGCCAGTGCTTCAGTGTTCCTGTCCACAACTGCTTCTTCCCCAGCTCTTTCAGCTGCTGTCCATTAAAACCACTTGCTTAGGACATTTCATCATTTGGGTTAGTTATTCATCCATGTTGAAAACGTGGCTCAAAAAGAGGTGTCATGGCACAGCTAAGCAGCTAGTGTACTGTGGTGTGAGACAAGGGATTCACTCCAGCATTGCCAGCTTTGTGTTGAAGTGGCATGGCTCTGAAGTCATTATATTGTGTCAAACCATGGATCCTAGGACCCATGGATCCCAGCTGAATCCTTTTGAAGATGGCTCACATTAACTAGAAAGCCAAAACTGTCCTGTCCTTAGCAGTCCTTCGGCTGCAAAACTTGACCAGTTCACTCATCAGGACAGAAATTTGCTTTAGTAGCTCCTGGTTGTCAATATGGCAAATGGCCTTCAGTGTTGCAGAGATGTTTTCTTAACAGAGTGCAAATGCTCTGGGTTATGTACTTGGGTGTGAATAAAATTTCACATCTGCATCCCACAGTTTCTGTGAGCCCTGTGCCAATACAGCTGTTACTTTTCTCATCATGATCATTGAAAATTTTTAGTTTTTATTCTGAGGAAACCTCCCCAAACCAGAAATCAGCTGGGTTTTTTTCTTGCCCTGGTTTCTGGCATTCAGTTTTCATTGGGGTAATGCTGCAGCCAATAAATACTTGTCACGAAGAAGTTCATCCTTTTTTCAGGAGTGTGCTCCAGAGCCTGGACTTCGGCACAGCCTCGTATTGAACACACCTTTGTAGAAAATAGTAAATAGTTGGTGACGTGGCTCTTGCACATTCTGGTGTGACCAGAGGTGGTGACACGCTACATCCCAGCACAGGGTGCTCTCCTGCAGATGTGTATCTTGTTTCCTTTGGTTTGTCTAGCAATAAGCTAAAAATATGATAGTCTTGAGCAACACCTCTTCTTTATGTGTCTGCCTTCAGCTTTGGCCAGTCTGAAATTGTATGCTTGTTGTATTTTGCCATTCTCAACCGCCAGGCAAACAGTGGTCCAAGTACCAACGGCTGCCAGTTCTTCATCACATGCTCCAAGTGTGATTGGTTGGATGGGAAACACGTTGTGTTTGGTGAGTACCTGCAGTAAAAGTCCTGAGTGCCAGCTCACAGACATCCCTGCAGGGAAGCTGTTCAAATAAATAGTGAGGATCAGAATCTTCTGAACTGCAAGGGGACCAGAGGGATCATCAGGACCAACTTTTGTTCCTGAGAACATTGTCAAAATTCTGGGGCTGTGATCATTCCTTGGGGTGCCTGTTCAGTGCCCAACCACCTCTGGGTATGGACTGCTCCTTCTTCCCTCCTCGCTTGTGCTGTCTGAGGGATCTGGGCAGCCTGATACTGTGATGGATCACTGATGGATCATTTTTTCACAGGTTAGCTTTAATCTAGATGAGTGTTCAGTGTACTGTATTTGTACACAAGTCCTTGTGCCAGTGCAGAAGGCACAGATGAATGGAAGGATTCCTTTCTTCTCCATTATCAGCAGAGTTTTGGACAGTAATTCTGTGAAACCATATCTGCTAACTTGCATTTACTGCTGGTTGAACTGTAGGAGTTCCAAGCCAGTCTTAAGCTGGTGGTCTCAAACCCCAAATTTCTACACACACCACCCCTGTGATGGGAAAAGGCACTTAATCTGTGCTGAGTGTGGAGAATGTTTGAAGAGGGATCGTTTCCTTTATGAGTTTAGAGATCAGTAACAAACCCTGAAGTGCCCAATAGCTACACACTGCACTGGGCTTTTCAGGAAGGACAAAAGTGCATGTACCTGTGATGAGTGGGGGGGGGGAACAAAGATAAAAAATAGCCATATTGAAGTGGATAAATTTTCTCATTCTAGGTAAAATTGTCGATGGGCTGTTGGTCATGAGAAAAATCGAAGTAAGTTTGAATATGGATACTTTCCTGTGAATGTGTGCATTGGAAAGTCATGTACAGGATTCAGTAGGGTTGTCTTGTTCTCTCCTGCTGTCTGTTTACAGGATACCAGGGAATACCAGTATTGATAACTGGTTGTCATCATTATAATGTAGCAGGAAATCTGTTGAAGCACAGGCTGTCATATGAGCTGGCTTTGGAAATGCTAGGATCTTGTGACTGTGATGGTCTCTGAGCTGGGATTGCGTTCTTGGCTTTATTTGCTTTGCATTTGTTCAGGAGGCTGAATTAAAAAGTTGTTTCATCAGCAGCTCAGACAAGAGTGTAAAGCATCTCACTTCTTTGCCATTGCCTGGGATTATTCAGTGGATGCAAAATCATCAGTTCTGCTGATCCATGATCAGCATGTTTAATAAGAAAAATTAAACTAATCTCCTGATGGGCTTCCAGGAGCTGAAGATAAATACAGTCTGGGTGATAATTGCTGCCAACATTAGGCCTGGGTGTCATGGCAGGATAATGAGCAGATTTAACAAATAGCAGCAAGTTCTCTGAGACATCCAGCATTGACTCCATGACACATGTGGAATGATGTGCATAAGGACCTCTAATCTAGAAAGCAGGGAAAACACAGAGCTGTTGAGCTTTGAGAAAAGGTCACATGGAAGGAGTTGTACAGCATGGTATAATCTGCTGGAGGGTTATGGTGAGCCTGCTTTGGGTATCAGTGAGACCAAAGTAAAGAAAATTAGAGATTCAGAGAACAGCTGAGTCCAGCACATCAGGAGGTTCAGAATGAGGCTTGCTTTGCCACTGTCTCTTTCCTTTCTATATGAACTCAAGTTGGTTTTTCTTGTGGCAGCTGCTTTTAGTATCAAAGCCAGAGCAGCCTCAAGTATCTCCATGAGGAGCTCTCCAGTTATTGCTCTGTTCCTTCCCTCCAGTTTAAAGTCTCTAGTCTGTGTCCCAAACCTCTTCTTACAGAGAGAATTCACCAGCTTATGGTTGGGCCTGTTGCCAAATGTGTAATGGTGCTTTTCTGTTCCTTGGAGATGTGTCTGGAATTCCCTGTTCCTCATGTTACAGAGATACCTCTTAGCCAGTCTTCCAGTACCTGTCATTGCCTGGGTTTGCTGTGTTTTTATAAGTTTTAATGTTCTGTATTTGTTTGTCTCCAGAATGTGCCTACGGGTCCCAATAACAAACCCAAGTTGCCAGTTGTGATTTCTCAGTGTGGGGAAATGTGAAGCAATGAAGGAGCAATGTGGTAAGTCTCAGTCTTCACAGGCACAGTGCCCTGAACTCTGGGCTGTTCTGCTTCTTACTTTTCTCTTGACTTATTTTCACATTCCTTTGAACCTGCAGAGAGCTGTCTCAGCTCAGTGAAACACCAGAAAGTGCTTCTCTAACAGCATTCCTTTTTTGCCAGCTGAAGTCCCAAAACTGGCTTCCCTCCAAGCTGCACAAACACCAGAGGCAGCACAGCAGGGATAAGATTTTGCAGCTGCAGTTGAGGGGAGATGGGTTTGTGGGAGTTTTTTCTTGGATTGGGTTAGGCTGCCTTGAAGCCTCGATTCTATAAAGTGGATGAAAGGGAATTGCAGCAGTAATCCATCTGGCATTACCCAGGCAGTCTTGTTGGTGGGAGGCCTCACTTTGACCTGCAGATTGGAGAACTTTCCAACAGCTACAAAAAGCAGAGTATCCATGGGTGGGACAGGCAGGGATCAAGAAAAGGAGAGGAGAAAGGGAGGACTTGAGTCTCCTTGCTCAGTACAGCTGTAGGACCGACACCACTGAAGGACCAAGGAATTACCATTTTACATTACCTTAACCTGAAAAAAGTACCACTGCCCTTATCTGAAGGGAGATGTTTCCATTATTTACTGTTATTCAGGCTTCATTTTGGTTAAACCAACAGTCTCAGGCTAACATACAGTATTCTGTTTCCATTTGTCTGCTCACTTTACTGTAAAAACAACAGGTATTTAAACAATCTGTCTAGATTTCAGTGTGTTAGGCTGTAACTTGTCAAAACTATGCTGCATTAGCCTTTTGGGTGCTGATTTTTTCCAAATTTCAGGAGGCAGCTCTGACAAAAGCACATACCCACAATTTTTGACCTTCCATTAAATGATATCCAAAGGCATCTGGAATTGCCCACAATGTTCCCTCTTTTGTAATAAAGTCTTAGAGACCTGCAGCACTTCAGACTCTTGGGAGCTCTTGCTATTTGATGAAGTGACAACAGGGAATGTAATCATTCTTCCATTCCCCTGGTACTTTTGGTGGCATTTACAGGCTTTTGAAAAAGCCTGCTAGCAAGGCTGTCCCTTTTCTTGCAGAGCTGTGCTGAACTGTTGGGTTCCCTTTAGGGTTGTCCTCAGGCCCAGACTTTCTTATCATTTTAGTTTGGAGTACAAGATCTCTGGCCAATGCCCAGCTTGAGCCTGGAAGCTTTTCATTCATAGGTACAAGGTTGGTGCCACCTCACTCATTTCCCAGCCAGGTCTTAGGAACAGCCTTGCTGCACCCTCATGTCTCTCATCTGACTGGGGATGAGAACAGCTTTTGCATTGCCTGATGTCAGACAGCCACGTCAGCTGCTTGTCAAGATCCTTGAAGAGAGAAACAGGCACCGTTGCTTTTACCTTCAGAAGTCGATGTGGGTGCCTGGCAGGCAGAGCCAGGAGGGCTCCTGAGTTCTCTGGATGATGAGAGCTGCTGTGTGGAGCTGCTGGCATGCAGTTAAAATTGCTGTGTGGCCCCCAGAGTCACTGCATAGCCTGGCTTTGTAGGATCTGTTAGGAATGGCTATCCAGCATTTCAGACCTGTTTCTTCTTCCTTTCAGTGTTCCTTTACTGGTGATTAGACCTGTACTGGCTCCATGCAATTCCAATTCCAGCTCACCCACTGCCCCAGACTTCTCCACAGGCCAGATCCATGCTCTTGAGGTTCTCCTGAAATTATTTAATAATGGGCGTCCTTTTTTTTTTTTTCCCAACATTTTGAAATGTAAATAAAGAATTTTTTAAACATGTACAGTGCACATCAATTAACATTTGTGAGAATGGATTCTTCTGCAGGTGAGAAGGGCTGTAACATATTTAGCAACATGCATTATGCCTGGCTGGTTCAGTTTACTGAATGGTATTGAGAGAAAGAAGGGGGTGAAAGGAGCTTGGCAGGGCTTTGCTGCACCAGCTCTTTCACTCAGCAGGTAACTATGACTGCCTGGCTGGCAGAAGGGTTCTTAGCATCTTGGGAATCTCCAAAACCTTTGTGTGCTGTGCTTTGAGGAGAGTTCTGATGTAAACAAGTGTCTTTCAGCCCTCCCCTAGCACATGGTAGCACCAGGCCATCGAGCTGGTACGTGCCATGTGTTGGAGGAGGGGTTCACCTGGGTACTTACAAATGTGTTAGAGCAGCCCTGTCCTGGGAAACACAGAATGGTGATGCTATGGGAATGAAATTGGGGCTGCTTGTCCTGTGTAGTGATTGAGAGTGCAGCTGAGGATGCCTTTCTTCTCCCAGAAAAGGGCTGGGAGCTCACCCACCTGGCAGGGGACAAGCCAGCACCCTGCACAGGGCTGGGTTCCAGCAGGAGCTTCTCATTCAGCTGTTTCAAGGTGAAGGACCTGTTTAACGTTAGGACAGAGTCAGTTCTGTCACATGTAGGTGCTTCATTCCATGCAGAGAGATCCCATCCCTCCCTGGGCAGCTGCTGTAGGGTGCACTCTGTGCCTGAGCTGGGCTTTGCCCAGCACTGACATGGGAGGAAGCTCCCACAGGCTTGGCTGTGCTCTTTTCTCTCATGGCTCTTTGAAATCCTGGCAGCAGGCTCTGGCTGTCAGGATTCCTATGTCCTCATTCCTAGGAATGCACAGCAGCTGAGGACACTCCTTATCTCCAGCCTGAGGCATATCACTTTATACCTGCAGAACATCAGGTGATAAAAGAAGCACAGACACCCCAGTCCTTTCTTCCCCAGCCCCACAAATACTTTGCAGAGGGCAACCTCTCCTGTTAGAGGAGGGTTGAAGATTCTCCACAGGCTGGCTCAGGGAGCTATGCCTGGCAGTGCTGTGCTGAGGTGTGCATTTCTCACTGCTGGTACCCAAATTCACCATTTTTTCACCAGGGAAACCAGTTTATTTCTCTTCCAGGCTTAGCAGCACTTTTTCAGCCTCATGTATTTATATCATTGCCATTAGCTGGTCTCACTTTCTGCATACAGGGGTCACAGAGCTTCCCCAGATTAATTAAGAGTGGCAAATCCATTACTACCTCTTTGTTGTTGCAATGGCTAATTACATCCCATTTAGATTTCTCTTCAACGTGGAATGTGCAGGGTTCCAGCTTTCCAGCTTGTGTGCCTTATTCATTGCCTGCTGGCTGAAAGTCTTCTCAAAGACCATATTTTTGGTTGAATTACCCCATGATGAGGTCACCCCTGTGTTGTATGCAGCAAATCCTGGAATGTCCTATGGCTATGATGGAGCTCCTCTCAGCTCCAGCATCTTCCTGCAGCTGTGGATGCTGCAGCTGGAGATGGTGTTTCTGGTGGCCCGTGCATTGCCCTGAGGGTCTGAGTTGCCTCTGGACCCCACAGTGTTACCCCTCAGACACTGTTGGGGCCCACTGTTTCAGCTGTAGGTGCATGGCCCTGAAATCCCCCCCAGATTTCTTCTTAGAGTTGGAGTTTTCTCCACCATTTTCTCCCTCATGGGTCACTGCCTGGTGTATTCCCTAATTCCCATTCTATTGTAAGATTATTTTTCAGGTGACTCACTAAGCAGCATCCAATTCTGACATCATTCTAGCTTCTTTATCCAGGTCATCAGCCTGGTGTAGATCTTTGTGGGATTCTCTTATTGTTTTCAAGCCCTTCCCTTCATTAACTGAGTTGAAGATCAGATGGAAGAGTTCCCAAGAGAGCTGGATGAGACCAGTGTTCCTAATGGGTTGATGTGGTGGGTTGAGCTTGGTCTAGTTGGAGTCCCTCACCTGGCCAGGGTGGAATCTGGGGAACTGGGATGGTGAACTGGACAGTGATTCGTGTGCAGTGCTGAAAGGGATGATCCTAAGGGGGATACATGGTAGTTGCAAAAAAGGTGGAGTGGTGGTTCATCTCCCAGACACCTTCTGGGTGGCTGCTGATGTCCTTTCCCTCCTCTTATGTCGGACAAATGACATAGCCAAGGCAGGGCTAGGAATCTGTGGCCACCAACCAATTTTTCAAGAGCCTAAGGAAAGTTAATTTGTTGGACAAAGACAGGGGTTTCCTCTGGACCTTCCCTCTGGGGAATCCAGCAAGAGATATAGGGTATCTCCAGGTCGCTGTAAGGTGAAGACATAAGGGTAAGGAGGCAAAGAGGAGCTGAGTGGTGGTTGGAGAACGGCTCCAGCAGGGTAAAGGACCCAGCAGAATGCTTTCCCGATAGCCTGGGGGGGCAGAAAGGTTCAGGGTGACGAGTCTGAGCCTTTCTACCCTCTGGGAAGGGAAGGATGGGATGCTTAGGGAAAAGCTGATTCCCCGCGGGTCAGCTCATTGCTCTAGCTGCACGTCCGTACGTGGATTAGGGAGCTCTGACACGGCTCCAAATCCGTCATTTCCCGCTGGTATTTAACGCTTCCGGGCCCTTTGTGGCAGTCACTAAGGGGAGCGGGCCGCGGGCTCGCTCTGCCCTGGCTGTCCCCACGAGCGGAAGCGCGCTCGGGGCGGCACCGGGCAGGACCCGCCGCCACATGGTCGCGCGCACTTCCCCGATCGTGCCCGTTGGGGGCGGGAGCGGCGGCCGGAACGGCCAGTCAGGGGCGGGGGCGGGGACTCCGGGCCGGCCGGTGAGAAAAGCGAGCTTGGCAGCCACGGGCGGAGCGGCCAATGGGCGCGCGCGCTGGCGGAAAGGCAGTTTTGGCAGCCAATAGGCTTTGGGCGGGGGGCGGAGGCGGGCTGGGGAAAGGCCAATGGGGTCGCTCTCCGTTTAACGGGCGGGCCGGGTGGCGAATTGCGGCGCGTGCGGGCGGGGCGCGCGGGGTGGCTAGCCGGTGCGCGCCGCCATTGTAGCCAGTTCGATCGGTATCGGGAGCGGAGAGCGGAGCTCAGCGAGCCCGGAGCAGGGAGCAGCCCCCCCCCCCCCACGGCCGGCCTCAGTCACCATCACACCGCGGGAGGCGGCGCAAACAGCAGTCACCACCACCGTCCGCACCGAACAGCCGCCGCCATGAGCAGCGAGGCCGAGACCCAGCCGCCCGCCGCCCCCGTCCCCGCGGCGGCCCCCGCCGCCCCCGCCGACTCCAAGCCAAACGGCGGGACCGGGAACGGGGGCAGCGGCCTGGCCTCGGCGGCGCCTCCCGCTGGCGGGGACAAGAAGGTCATCGGTGAGGGCTCCCTGGGGTCTCGGGGTGGGTGGGTGGGTGGGTGGGAAGCCCCGATCCCCTGCCCCTCCCCCGCCATGGCTGAGGGTGGCGCGCGCTCCCTTCTCCCCCCATCCTTCCCCCCCCCCACCCCGAGGGGCGGCGCGCGCCCCCCGCCCGCCCCCGGCGCGTGTCCCCGCCGGCGCGCGCCGCGGCCGTTACTCGCCCCCCTCCCCGCGCGCCGCCGGCCCCGCGTGCCGGGTGGGGGCGGGGCGGCGCAAGATGTCCGCCACGCGGGGCCTTTGTGCGCGCGCCCCGCCACGTGCCCCTGACGCGCCGCTCCCTCCCCTCCTTCCCCTCTGCCCCTTTCCCGCAGCAACGAAGGTTTTGGGAACAGTGAAATGGTTCAACGTGAGGAACGGTTACGGCTTCATCAACAGGTGAGCGCCCGGCCGCGGTGAGCCTTGTCACGGGCAGCCCCGGGGAGGGGGCGCGGCGCGGGTGACAGGAGGGGCGGGGGGCGGCGGTGCGTTCGCCGCCTCACGCCCTGCTCGGTGGAAGGAGCTGCTGAGGTGCTCCCTTTCTCCACCCCGGGGTTTCTGACCCGCTCGGGGCTTACCTGGTTGGCTTTTGAGTCCTTGAACCTGGGCAGGAGCCGTGCTCTCGAAGCGAGTCTGTTTCCACGGCGATGTGTCTTGTATTATGGTCCTTTCTTTCATGGTGTTTTGGGATTTTTTTTTTTTTCTCCCTTCTTAAGGGTATAAAAGTATATTGGCTGTCAGCACACACAGTGTTTAAACTCGTGCGTGAAGTTCAGTCAATGTAAGCAAAAATGGCTTTGAGGACTTGGTAGTTAAAACATACTCTATTGAGGAACACGAGCAAAGGAGCGCAATTCATACGTCCAATGCCACACTGAAGTGTATGGATGGGTCTCTTGAAACAAGTGCCTAGAAGGTTCTTTTTATGATAGTTGATGTGAAAGAATTTAATAATTTGAGCGCTTTGCGAGTTGTGTCAATACCTAAAGTAGGCCTGTCAGGGAGAGGAAGTGCTCTGCAAACAAGTTTTTTAAAAATGGGGCCATTCAAGGCCCCATTGGTTGGGGAGGCCTCCCCGGAGTGTTGCCAGTTGTTTCCCTTAATTCATGGTGCTTAAACCCCTCATTGTCAGAATGTGGCTGAAAACTGGGGAATCTCCCTTTAGGCTAGCAAGTGTAGTGTTATTATTTGACCTTTTTGTTTATATTTGGTTTAAACATTGCCTTTTTAACTGCCTGTTACTTTATGAACTAGTGTGAATTGTCTGTCAAGCTCCTGAGTTGGTTTTTTTGTCTGCAGTTTTACAAACTTGCCTCCCAGTCTGCCCAGTTTGCATTGTTCACGCCATACTTCAGCTCCCAGTGTTGTGCAGTCACCAGTGCCGGGAGCTGTGGTGTCTCTGGTCTTGGAAACGCCTCCCAAGTCCCAGCCACAAACCCCACCTCGAGGGAAGGCTTTTCCTGTTCCCTCAGTAGTGAAAATGTTCTGTGATGTCAGTCAAGCAAGGAAGCATCAGCAGCTAGTTGAGACATCCGAGTAGCTTCCCCAGTCATTACTTTGGCAGCTGTTTAATCCCTGAGGTTGCCATTTGTAATGAGAAACCCAGCATGATCTCGTATTATCAAGAGATTAGAGCCTGGTAACTGAAGGGGAAGACATTTCCTCAGCTCTGGAATCCTTGCCTGGCTGCAGGGAAGCTGTGCACGAGCTCCTGCCCTTGCATAGCTCTGCTTTAGCCAGGTGTGCTTTCAGATAAAATAAGACTTTAGAACTGAAATGGGCTTTGATGTAGATGCATGCTCACTTCAGGTATTTTCTGTGTGCTTTTAATGTTAGAAGTGTAATTGTGTTCCAGAATAGGAGGGAGTTTGAATTCTGGGTTTTTGATGGCTGTTTTTCATGTTTGCCAAAATAACAAGTAGATGTGCAAAAGCTGCTGCCTTGGTCTGTAGCACAACTGGAGCTGCACTGTCTGTGTGGTGTTTGGTGCCCTGCTGGACTTGGCATCTTCTTAGTCTGTCTGCTTGTCTGTGTCCCTTTTTCTAATATATTCTAGTGGATAAAAAGCGTGAATTGAAGAGTGTAGTACAAAGATCACCTAAGTGATTTGTTCAGCCTTCAGAATGGGTGTTTCTCTTGTACCCTTCCAAATTTTATTTGAAAAAGTGATGGTCCTGTCCACATGACCACATGCTAGCTGCTTCCAGATGTGCTTGCTGGAAAACAGCATTGGGAGTGGTGTGGCTGGTGTGTGAGGCTCTAAAATGGCCTGGTATGTTTTTCCCTGGACTCACTGAGCTCTCTGTGACCCAGTCAGCTGTCGAGCCAAAACTCCGTTGTCCTCTTGAATGGAAACCGTTTTGCAAAAGGATTTGAAAAACAAGTATCTGGACTGGTTGTCCAAAATTCAACTTGGACAGAAGTACAAGGCATTCACGCTTGTGGATGAGCGCTTCCTACCACTGTTTTTCAGCTGAGGATGAAGGAAGGTGCTCAGCGTTTTTACTAGAAACATGTTAGTTACTGTTCTCTTGTGGAGGTTTTCAGCGTTTTGAACATGGTGTTTTGAAGAAGAGTCTTTCACCTTTGGCTTTGCAAGAGCTTTTGGGTGCTGCATCTGGAGCTTTGGAGATGAGATCAGAATGTCTCTGCTCTGCTGCCTTTTGGCTGCCTTTTCCCAGTAACCTTTGAGGTCTGTAGGCATTAATTTCGAGAGGAAACAAGGGGACTTGTTTTTACTAGTGATGTTTGACAGAATAGCTGTAGCTTGGATGGAGTATCTGGAAGAAGTTTAATTGTTAATTCTCACTTTTTAAAGCCAGGGGTGAGGAGCACCTCTCTTATTTAAAACCAACCCAAGTATTCTGTTACCACTAGCTATGAGCATTCTAGTTCAGAGCATGTTTTCACACAAGCTTACTTATGTCTTTAACCAGTCATTCTAGGAAGCAAAAGCAACTTTGCTGTTGATTCAAACTTTTCCATGCAGTGATGAAGTTTAGCACCACAGTGAGGGTGGGTTGGAGTGATGGGAGCTGGGATGTCCATGCTTCAGGAGTGAGGAAAATGGCTTGTGCAGCTCTAACCAGCACAAGGGTATCTCTGTTGTACCTCCTCAGAGCAGAATAGAAACTTCTGACAGGAGCTGGTGCTGAGCTGTGGTGGCTGGGGCTCATGGCAGTTGTGGAGGCTCTGCCAGGGTCATGCTGAAGGCTGGGTGCTCCTGGGTCCTTACAGACACAGACCTGAGCTGTTTTCTGTTCTTGAGAGGGGAGACCAAGGCCTGATTGACTGTGCTGCCTTCATGGGCAGCTGGTGTTGCTGTTCCTCAGGTGAGTGAAACATTGAGGCTCAGGGGATGTGAGGCTCCAGTGGCAAGGGCAGAGCTGCTTCCAAAAGCTGCAGTGGCCAGTCTCCCACAGAACACTGCTGGAAAGGAGGGAGTGGTCCCTGTCAGGTGTTCAAACATCTCCATGGATGGGAATGAAGGATAGAGGGGTGTGCAGCAGTATGTGCCTTACTGAACCTTCAGCATGTGCTCTGCACTTTGTGTAAACTGCCTGCTGATCTCCTTCCTACACACAGTGAGCTGGTAGGAACTAGTTGAGAGTAGGTTGAGGAGTAATGCTCAAAGCCTGTTGTGATAGATCTGCATTTTGGCTCTGTACCAAACAACTGCATTTTTAATTTACTGTGCAATTTATTCACGAATTTCAATTCCCTTTTGTCTTGCAGGAATGACACCAAGGAAGATGTTTTTGTCCATCAGGTAAGCTTTCCTTGAAACTGAAACATATTCCCAACTGACTGTGCCTGACCCATTTAAGTAGGATTGAAGTTGTGGAAGAGCCTTGCATTTTCACTGTTACTTGAACACAAAAAGCTGATTTTTGGTTGCATTGCAAATAGAGCCTGCTTGCATTTTAGGGTTTTGCACATTTGGCTGAGTGGGTTGATGATGGTGTACAGTGATGAGAATTGCAGTGGCTGCCAGCACGGGCTTGGGGATAACTGCTTGGATCCAGTCACCTTGTGGATTCATACCGTGGTTAAGTAAGATCTGGAAATAAAGTTAAATTAAAAGCTTGCAGCAGGGAGAGAAATTAATTGAACTGAGGGATGAAGTGCCAATGAAGCTCTCTTTTTCCTAGGCAGAATTCTAGATTTTATTGCTCTAGGCTTTCAGTGAAAGTCTACAAACATTTTAGCAGGGGCTTTTCAGTTTAACTGATACATATCCTTAGATATAATGTATGGCAAACAGGTAAGCCTCTGGAAAATAGACCAACACTGCACACCACACCTGTGTCTTACTTCATGGAGCAGGTTTGCCTTAGTTTAGTTCTTTGTCTGGATTGCAAGGCTGTCTGTGGTCAGCAATTTGCTTTTTGCCCTTTCTGGCTCAGTATCTCGTTAGTAAGCAGCCTACAAAGAATTCTTAGTGGAGCCTGGTTTACTTCTGGCATTTTAGGAGTCCATGGGTCATTCTTTTGTCTCGAGTTAGGGATATGCTGCTGTTGTTAACATAAAGGAAGGGAAAAGCAATGCCTGGAAAGTGTTTTGTGTTTGTCATCTCTCAGCTTCTTGCTTGTTCTTTGTCTGAATCCCCAGCTTTTAGAGGCACTGCTTTGTGAGAGGTTATACATACCCTGAGGGGAAGCTTTCAGACCCGATTGGCAAGTAGTCACCTGTGAGTGACCTTGACTTACTGGTTGTGTTACAGGACTTGCCATGGAGCTACTATCTATGTTTCTGAAATAACAGTTCGGTAATGATTTGTTTTAGTGTAATATTTTTTACAATAAAACAGTTATAGGGCTCTAATCTGAAAGAAACCAGGTTGTTTGAGAAGTTACAGCTGTGTGTGCTTTTCTCCATCCCTGTTACATAGCTTAGGTGTCACAAAAAGCTGTTGGACTGGCTGCTGTTGTAATAGGGCTTTCTTTAAAGTTACTGAGACATGTGGGCATGTTTTTCATTGATTTTGTTCAGTTGAGGAGCAAAAAATCTAATGAAATGGTGTGGCAGGTATTTATGTTAAAGTTACACTTTTGTTCCCCTTCAGTTAAAATGTTTGATAAGCAGAGCACGGTGTGTACTGAGTATTAACTTGTCTGTTGAAGATGTCATCCAGTAGTGCAGAGCACTGAAAACTGAGTCTGTTCTAGTAGTGTTGTTTGACAGGTGGCCACTGATAGAGAGGATTGTCTGGTGCTGACACTCGGAAAAGGCCACAGCTGGAGTAGATTTAGGATTAATTGGTTAGTCCTGTGGTAGAAACTATGGTGTTGGAAGCCTTGGAGGAGGAGATCTCTTGATACCTGGCCATTTTTATGTGTACAGAATCTGGAAGACAGAAGCTGCTGTGTCCTGTGCTGTGTGGGAAAAAATGGCTGGAAATCCAAAAGTGATTGGAAAGGCTGATACATTGGTGTATAGGCTCCAGAGGAATGTATAACTATCATAGTGATGTGAAATCTTAAACTCTGATTAGGAATCCTTTAGGCAGTGTGTGGTGTGGGAGTTTTCCTCTTTGTTTTCAAACTGCCTTTTTAGCCAGCAGACAGCATGTTGACAGGTACTTCCAGTTAATGTTAAAGCTGTTACACATTTCAAATAGTGCAGACTGTAATACAGGTACATGTTATGACTTCCTGGATTTTCCCAATGGTTCGCTTGCTTTTTCAGGAGTACAGGTCTTTCTCCTAAGATAAAGAAATTGAGTATTTAGTAATCTTTAAAAGAAAAAATTCTTCCTTTGTATTCTTATGCTGTGCCTGCACTGTTGTGTTGTTAGACTGCCATAAAGAAGAATAACCCCAGGAAGTACCTCCGCAGCGTAGGAGATGGAGAGACCGTGGAGTTTGATGTGGTTGAGGGAGAAAAGGTAAACACATCTTTTGGGTGTCAGAGCGCACATGGAAAGCTCAGATTGCAGGCTTTGGTGTGGTGCCTGTGGTTTGTGTCGATGCCTCATGACATCCAAGGAGGTGAATGGTTTTTCATTTCTTCACAATGTGGATGTAAATCATTGCTCAGTGCTAGACTGTTGTGCTGTAGCTGGTGGGATGGTGCCTGTTTCCCTAATGCTGTTTCCACTCTTCAGGGCGCGGAGGCAGCCAATGTCACAGGACCTGGTGGAGTTCCAGTGCAGGGCAGTAAATACGCAGCAGATCGTAACCATTACAGACGATATCCACGTCGTAGGGGTCCTCCACGCAACTACCAGCAAAACTATCAGAACAGTGAGAGTGGGGAAAAGAACGAAGGAGCAGAGAACATTCCAGAAGGTCAAGCCCAGCAACGCCGTCCCTATCGCAGGCGGCGGTACCCACCTTACTATATGCGTAGGCCCTACGGGCGTCGTCCACAGTATACCAACCCTCCCGTACAGGGAGAGATAGTGGAGGTAACATTTGCCTGACATATGGTGCTAAACGGGCTTGGTTGCTTTGGAGCAGGGTGATGGGATGCAGCTTTTGACACTTCTTGTAGGTACTCCAGATGATTTTGGTAAGGTTTGGTGGTAATGTGAAATGAAGTAGCTGAAGGTCTTCGTATTACAGCTTCTAAAAACCAGAGTGTTTCAATTTGTGTGATTAACTGGAGGATTCTCCATTGTGTGCACACCTGTTCCCTAGAACTGCTGTCCACCTTGACTGAACTGACAACCTTCCAGCTCCTTTCTCTCAGCATGACAAGCTGTGGAGTTAGCACATTTCTGGCTGGGGCTGAGGGGGTCTGTGGCCTGATGTCTTGCAGGGTGCTGACAACCAGGGTGCAGGAGACGGCAGACCAGTCAGGCAAAACATGTACCGAGGTTACAGACCAAGATTCCGCAGGTATGCTGCAGATGAGCTGCTGGTTTTAGCCTTGTTCAGCAGCAGAGCCAGGACATGGCGATGCTCAGGTGCTGCATGGTTAAAGCCTAGCTTGACTTTCAGGGGTCCTCCTCGTCAAAGACAGCCTAGAGAAGATGGAAATGAAGAAGATAAAGAGAACCAAGGGGATGAAACCCAAAGTCAGCAGCCACCTCAACGTCGGTACCGCCGTAATTTCAACTACCGACGCAGACGCCCAGAGAACCCTAAACCACAAGATGGCAAAGAGACGAAGACAGCCGAACCACCAGCTGAGAACACGTCCGCTCCCGAGGCTGAGCAGGGCGGGGCTGAGTAAATACCGGCTTAACATCTCTACCATCATCCGGGTGCGTGACTAGGGGCCTGGGGATGCCTTTGCTGACTTTCTTTTGTTGCTTTTTATTTGTGCCTTACAAGGTTTGGACTCCTCTTGTGTGCTGTAACTGATCTGTGAGTGCAGAACCAAAATGCGAGGCTTTGTTGCTTCAGTGCCAACTAATTGAGAGGGACTTAGTTACAAGCTTGAACTGTCATTGATGGAGTAGTGTTACACTTTAAATTTTGCCTGTGCCCGGTAGTTCAGGTGTACAGCAGTCTCTGCTCACCCAGAAGTTGAAGCAGTGCAAGTGTAAAGACTTGAAAGTAGTCAGGAGAAGCACGAGCTGGGATTTACCTAGCTCCATCAGTGCCTGAGCTGAGTCCCTACAGAGGGGGGGGATGGCATTGAGACCTCAGCCTCCATTTCTACAAACGTGATGCAGAATTAGCAGGAGTGTCTCAGGAGCAGCTTTTTATCTAATCAATGCTGGAAAAAACGGTAGAAGGTGATGCTTTTGTCAGAGAATGTGGGAGCTGTGTTGCAGTGCTGAGGTGTGGATTTGGGAGGGTTCTGTGCAGGGCAGGGGCCAAAGGCTGGGTTAGTTGCAAGGGAACCTGTCTGCAGTTGGGGCTTCTTTGGTGCTGACTCCTGAGGGACAGTTCTGCTAATTTGGGAATATTTTCATTGCCAGGACTTCACTTGTTCTGCATTTCTTGACACCTGTGTGTGTATCCCATTCCTTTTGTCACTTGCTCGTTACCTGGAGGGCAGGAGAGTGGAAGGGGCATTTAGGCTGTAGTGGGAGCAGACTGAGTGGTCACACTGATGGGGCTGGAGGAGTTGGGCTGGGAGAAGGCTCAGTGCTGGCAGCAGCTGCAGCCTCTCCCAGCTATGGGAGCTTGGGGACTTGCTCTGCATGGGCTCGAGTGCTTCATGTTCTGCTTGCAGATGGATCATTCAGTCACTGTCCAGGCTGTGCTACAGTGATCTCTGTGCACTTTTGGTGAACATTTGTTGTATCCTGGTATTCATCTTTGTGGTCAGCATCTCCTGGATGAATTCTTAGAGCGTGGGCTTCAAAAGGATACCACGATGGCACCTTGGTTCCTTTTGCTGCCTGGTAGCATTGGAGAATATTGGGTTTCATTTCTGTGCTGTGAGCAGTGGCTGAATGTTGGCAGAGCCTGGTGGAAGCAGCCCTGCCCATGAGCAGAGGGATCCCTCTGGGTTTAAGTTGCCTGACTGCTCTCTTTGGAGTCCTTGGCACTGGTCCTGTGGGAAGGTGGCTGCTGTGGTGGCTGCTGTGGTTGCAGGGGGCAGGGGTGGGGCTGAAAGGAGCAGTAGCTGGTGAGAGTTGGCCTGTGAGCTTGGGACAGGCAGCTTAGGGTGAATTTTTGTGTTGCAGGTGAGTCTTGGTACGCAAAGCAGCCCATTAACCCTATATCACCTGTCTGATCAGCCTTTTTTTTTCCTCTTTTGCAGTTTAGTCATCAAAGAAAAGACTTTAAGAAATGAAGAAGAAAATGAAATTCCAGCAATAAGAAATGAACAAAAGAATTGGAACTGAAGACCTTAAGTGCTTGCTTTTTGCTGTTGACCAGATTACTAGAACTATCTGCATTATCTATGCAGCATGGGGTTTTTATTATTTTTACCTAAAGAATTCTCTTTTTGGAAATGATAAACACGTTTTTTAAAAGCCTGTTTTTTCTCAATATACCTTTAAAAGTTTGTAAATTGTTTCATATCTGGTCACGTTGAGATTTTTAAGAACCTCATTTTTAATTTGTATGAAATATACGCCTGATTTTTTCAAGTCAAACTGCAAGCATCTGTTAATAAAGGTCTTAAAGAGTTACCATGTGTGCTTAAGTGTTTTAAACTTACTTTTGTGTGAAAGGGTTTTAAGTATTTGTAGAAAGTTTGGGAAGAAAAATGACTTCTTTACTCTTTGGGCATACAGGCTGGTGGGGTAAAACAGAAAAATGGAAGCAAAAAAACCAACGAAGATGCAATTGAGTCAGACTGGAGAAGGATGGGCAGGCACAGAGGGATGGCAGTGCCTGGTGCTAGCCCAGTGTTTCCGGGAGCTGTTTGCTGGAACAGCCTGGGTGTGTCCTTGCTGGAATACAGCACTTGCAGCACTGAGGGGGTGTGAGGGTGCTTAAAAATAAAACAGGAGAAACCCTGCTGCAAAAATGGTAGAATTCCACATTGGTTTGGGTTGGAGGAACCTTAAAGCTCCCCTCATCCCATACCCTGTCAGTGGGGCAAGGACACCTTCCACTATCCCAGGTTGCTCCAGGACTTGTCCAGGCCGGCCTGAACACTTCCAGGGATGGGGCAGCCACAGCTGCTCTGGGCAACCTGTGCCAGGTTCTAGATTCCAAAAAATCCCAAGCTTGTCATTGGGGCTGTGCTATAGCACAGTTGCTCATGAGTGCACTGCAGAGCCAGCTGTCCCCCAGAGGTGCAGAAGCTTGGACACAGAGCTGTGCCTTTGGCCAAAACTGCCTTTGGCTGCACCCCAGTGCCATGGTAAGAACCTGGTGAGTGGGGGCTGCTCCCTCATGGGGCTCACGTTTGTGCTCAGCTGTGCCAAGCTCTGACAATACCCCTTAGAGCCACTGCAGAGCACCTGCAGGTGGGGGTGACTGTCCAATGGGCCCCAAGCTTTTGGGACCTTTCTACATACCAGTGAGCTCTGTGCTCTTAATAATTTTCCTGTGGGCTCCAGTGTCCCAATCACCCCAGGTGTCTCCAGGCTTTGCTCTCTCCAAGCACCTTCTAATGCTCCCACCTGCCCATCCCCTGGCTGTGCCCTCTGTGACCATCCTTCCCTCCAGACACTGCTGTTTGACAGCAAAATCTCCTCTCTGCTCCTTTCTGTCATTCAGTGTTTGGATTTTCTCCTTCCCCAGGTCTCTGGGGTGTTGCTCATGACAGGGACAGATTTGCCCTGGACATTCTGGCTGGCAGAAGTGTGAGAACCTGCAATGAACAACAGCTTTGCTGCCTTTTGGCTTCGTGTGAGGGGGCAGATGGCTCAAGAGGACCTTTACAGCTCCTCTAGGTTTTGCATTCAGGTGCTCAGCCTGGCTGGGCTGCAGGAGTGGGACTGCAGTCTTCACACCTATCTGTTCTGGGTACTGATAGCAGCACCATCTGCTTGGGCCTGGAGCTAGACCTTTTGCCTCTCAGGGTCACAGTGCTGGGGAACTTCTGCTTGGTTTCCCTGTGCTGACATGGTGTCTGTGTGCTTAGCTTGGGGTGAGAGGTGAGGGAACGAGGCCAAAACCAGCATTCGGTAATTGAGGGTGGTGGGGATTGAGATAGTGGTGGTTTCAGGTTCCGATTTGTTTTCATAATAGTTTACCTAAGTGCTGAAAGATTAATTCACTTTGAAAACAGAATTCACATTCTCTGTGTACTTAAAAATGCCACTCTGCAGGAAGAGCATCTCCATCAGGCTTCAGACTGACTCACCTCCTTGTGTCTGGTGTGCCTGGTTTTGGTGTTCCTTCATGATCCCCCATGAAAACATTGGTAACTAAGTGTTCCAGTCTCCTGGTTTTACCCAGTTTTTGAGCACAAGCCTTGTACCGCCCTTTGTTTCCAGTGGGGCTGGTGTGGGAGGAACCAAGGCTACCAGCCACATGGAGTCAGTGCTGCTCCGTGCAGAAAAGACTTCCCACTGAATTCCCCCAAAGCTTGGGCTGAGCAACGTCAGAGAAGTGACTCTGGCCCTCAGTGCCCTGACAGCTTTCCCAGGGAACAGAGGCATCTTTTCTTAAAGCAACACTTTCTGGGATTTATTTTCATGAAACCTGGCTGGAAGTGGGGAAAAAACCCTTCCCTGGCTGACTGCTGCAGTACCCTCACTTTCAGCAGCCAGTTGGCTGTGTCAGAGCCTGGAAGCAGCTGCAGAAATGTCTCAGTACAGGTGCTAGTGCTTTAATGGGGTCAGACTGGCAGGGAGATGTCCCATCTCGGGTGCAGGAGGTGCTGCTGGCCGTCACACACAGGAATCCATGGCATACATCTTGCTGGTGCCTGTTCGGGTGCCTGTTCGGCCCTGGGGCTGGGGATGCCTCTGGGGTTGACAGCGGCTGCTGGGGGCTGGCAGGAAAGAGTTGGGGTTGTCATGGCTGGCAGTTACAGGGTGATTTGGGACTGCCACAGCCTGGGGACACAGCAGTAGAAATGAACTCGGACAGCCAGCAGGGTTAACTTCCCTCCCGTGGGCCCAGGCATAAGGATGGAGATGATGTCTGGGGAGGCATCACCTGCCCCATGTCCCTGGGGGTGGGGCTGTTTGTCAACCAGCAGATCCCTGCAGCCACTGCCTCAGGCTTTGGCTGAGGACAGGGGTTCAGCTCCAGCACAGCCCTGCTTTGAGTAAACATCAGCACACCTTCACCAGGACCTGGGGGCCCACAGATGTGCATGGAAACCTGCACCTTCTTCATGCCCTTTTAGGGTTTATGGGGCCTCTGACTCAGCCCTGTTCTGCCTTGTGTAGCCTCCCCAGCCAAGGCTGGGCACATAGGGGTCCCCCTTGGTTAGGCTGGACCCTGCAAGAAGCCCCTGAGCCTCCTGAGCTGGTCCTTCACCCCTTCTCCCTGCAGGGCAAAAAGCTACTTGAGATAGGATGGGGTGGAATGAGACAGACTGACCTGTGCAGGCATGGAGGCAGCAGGTCAGCAGGACAGATGCCACAAAGCAGCCAGTGGAGCCAGCCATTCCCAGCCAGCACGACCACCCAAAGTCATAGTGGACTCCCAGGAATACATTGTGTGACACCAGCATGGCCCTCTCCACGTAGACATCCACTGCGTACCACACGGAGCCTGTGAGCCCTAGGATGCCTAGGAGGAATGGGGCTTGTTAAAAAGAACCGCACACCCCCCCCATGCTCCCCAAGCCCCTCTGAGGGGGTGCTGCTGGCTCCCAGCATGCTCCCCAGCTCCCTGGGGACACGAGGTCTGTCTGCTCCCGAGCTCTCCCAGCCACGCACTCCCAGCGCCGAGCATGGCTCCAGCTCCATAGCACATCTTCAGTTTGACACGAGGATCTTCCTTGAAGAATGTGATGCAGTCGAGCCCAAGGATCAGTGTAGCCAAAGCCAGGCCAGCCAGGAGATCTGCTGTGATCATCAGGGTCCGTGTCACCACGATCTTCACTGGGCAGGGAATGTAAAAAAACCCAGAAATGGGAATGAGGAATAATCAGAGGAACAGGTCTCTCCACTACAGATTCCTGCCCATGTTCTTTTTAGAGTGACCCAGCTCACCAGTGGCCATCACATTGGAACCCACCAATTCCATCCCTCCCATGGGCAAAGGGAAGGTGCTCAACAAGCTCATCACAAACTGAATGAGGACTTAAACCCATGACTAGATCAGCTCAAGAAACCAAACAACTCAAGGTATACCCATCAGCACCTGGTATGTCATCACCTGCTCAAGCCATTCTTGAGCAGAAGACACTGCTGTCCACACTGTTTTTTCCTCCAAGTTGTGTAGCTGGTGTTTTGAACAGCAAATGTCAATATATCAGTGAAAAACAAGAGTTGGCATGGATCACATCACCAGCTGTGATGGGACTGTGCCCTGCAAAGCTCCGTTCTCCCCAGAGCAAGGTGGCAGCCCCCCTTAGTTCATACCAACTACTTTCCTTCTCCACTGCCAGCATCTGTTGTTCCATGTCATGACCCAACACAGAGGTTCCCTCTGCAGGGCTTGATGTGCCCTGTGCAGATCAGAAGAAATGTCCCTACCCTGATGTGACTGTCCCTGAGCTGTGGGCATGAGTCCTTGGCCAGTGGGAATGGTCCTTGCTCTGCCTGAAGCATGGTGGGTTGCAAATCCTGGGCTCTACATGCCAGAACATGTTTGTCACGAGGTGGCACAACTTCACAGCCTCTTTCCTGCCTGATGACCCCATGGCAGGTCTGACTGAACCCCGAGCTGCTGCCAAGGCCAGGCTACTGGGGCAAGAGACCAAGAGAGCCCTAGGCTGGTGTGGCTGACTGACAAAGGGCAGCTTGGTGCAATGAAAATCACTGTCCCACTTCCCTTTCAAGAAGACTCTGAGCTGTGAACTCAATAAATGCCTCCAGGCCATGTCATCTCACCTGGGTGGTCAGCCAGAATGGAATCATACTGGTCACAGGTCCTGACCCCATCCTGCATGTTGGTGACACACTCTCTCCAAAGGCCCCGGCATTTGTGACTTACCTGCAAGCAGGACAAAGGCACTCATGCAAAAAGCACCAGAGTCTCCCCAGCTTCCCATGGATCTCCCAGCCCAGCAGAACAGATTTCAGACTCCCACCACTGCACCTGGACATGTCCTGGTGACTCCCTGCCCATACCTGCTCTTTGCTTCCTCCTGCTCCATCCCTCTATGTCTATAATTGTCTAATGCTTCAACTCACAAAGCAGTGGGCTTGTCCCACCATGTCCCTTTTCCAAGCCTGTGGAGACACGGTGCAGCCTCATGGATGGCAAGGCACTCACCTTGCTCTCACCTGCTCACCTTGAGGATGATGGTTGCTGTGCTCATCTTAAAGGTGGCTACTCTGCTCACCTTCCAGGTGATTTCTCTGCTCACCTCCAAGCTGTCATCAGCATTGACCATCCAGCAGTCCGTGCACGTGGCCAGGAGTAGGAAGAGTGTAGAGAGAAGAGCGAGCCCGAATGCTGTCACCTGCAGGGCTGCACTCATGGGGTGACCTGCAAGGGCACAGAGATGTTCACCAACTCTGCTCTGGCTACTTCCAGACACCCAATCTTCCAAGGACAAAGTGCCACCAAGGCCAGGCATCCTCTGGGTCACTAGGAGTCATTTGGGTCCTGTCTCACAGTGCTCATTTCCTGTCAGAATGCTCTAATATCCTCAGCCAAGGTTGGGCCACCAGGTTTACATGCAGAGAGGGCTTTTAGACACAGTAATTTTGTAGTGAAGACATTCCCACACTGGTTCCCTCTCTTCCAAACAGAAGCTGCCAACCATTAGTACTTGCCCTTTGGGAATCAAGAGCTGCTGGAAACCACTGTCAAATAACTACTGCTACAAAACCCTGAGACCTAAGCATGTCTCCAGAGAACCTCTAGAGATCTCCATCCCTGCCATATGACTTGGTGAGTACATCCTCTGCCTTTTCTTGCTTTTGTTTTCGACTCCAAGAAAAGCTATGAGGTGTTGAATGTCCAGGTTGGAGCACAAGCAAATGTTCCATGGAGGTGTCCTAATCTTAAGCACAAGCACAAAGACGTATCTCCCATTCCAAGGGGAAAAGGCTGGGGCATGATGTGGGTGCCCTGAGGAGCTGCCAAGGCTTTCCACAGAGCAGAAGGGATGGCACCATTTGTTTTCCATCCCAGGTGGATGTTTTCCATACTAGATAAAGGGACTCTGCAGAGAGGGGAGCTGTGCCCAATGTCCCCAAGGTATGAGAAGGGGACATTGTGTCTGCAAACCCTGGGCAGGAATCCCTTTGTCAAGCTTTGCAACCCAAAATGCCAAGTATTTTACTGCCTGAGGTTGCAATCACTGCAGGGGTTCATACAAACGTGTCCAGATGAGTTTGAGCTACCTGGGTTAATTACCATGAGATGATAGCTCATCATCACCAGGTTTAGTACCTCCAGCCAGAGGCTTCCCACCCTGGCATGGCTCCCTGGGTCGTGGTCCCCACACCTGGTGTGCCCCATGTCCCTCCATATCCTCTCTTGGGATGTCACTGGGAGTAGAAACATCACTCTCCCATCATCTCTGAGCATTTCCATCAGCTTCACTCCAAGTGGGCAGTCTCTCATACCCCAATTTACAATAATTTTTAAAAATTCCCCAGGCTCCCTTCTGAGCTAACTCCTCAGAACCTGATTTGTTTCTGCTAGACCCCAGCTTTTTTGGAGTCTTTGAAAAAAATCTGTTCAGCCACTTCAGTTATATAAGCAAGAAAAAAAAGGAAGAGAAAGAAATTCTTAATGCTGGGAAAGATCAGCTCTAAGCCTTGTTGATAATCAAAGGGGTTCATGGGGAGCATTACCTTCACCGCAGGCTCATCCTTGTTGCAGTGGGATGATGACAGAATCTCTTTGTTGCTGCTGATTTGGGATAGGGATGTAGGTCTGGAAGGCTTTTAAGTGCTGTTGGGATTGGATCCTGACTCATGTCATGGAGTCAGGGATACTGAGCACCAGCTGGAGCTTGCACTGAGCTATTTAAGGTTTGTCCAAGCTACGTCAGCTGGGCTTTGTGCTCTGAGACACGATGGGCATCCCTGCAGTTAGAGCAGTCATAGGCTGGGAATGGAGCCTCCCCAAAAATGTCACATGGGAAAAGTGGTGGAAGCCTGCTGGGAACTCTCCCCAGGTGGGGGACTATGTGTCCTCGACAAATAATCCCTGTTTTTTAATTAGACCTTTCAATTACTGCCTAAGAATGAGTGGCCTAAGACACTGGAGTGGCCTAAGGTTCAGGAGTGGTACCAGAGTTCAGAGGGTTGGAAGGGGCCAAAGAAAGGAGTTGGATGCCAGGGTGATAATGAACCTCTTTGGCTGGTAATTAAGACTTTTCTTTTTTCCCCATTAAGCAGGAAACAAGTGAAAACCACTGCAGTGGCAATGGCTCAGGTACCACGTCTGGTCAGCCCCGAAGAGGTGCCTGTGACCCTGTCTGGCACCTGCAGCTGCCCTAAAAACTTCAGCTTTGTTCTCCAATCCCCTACTCTTTGGGCATTACACAGGATCTGTGTTACAGCATCCTCTGAGCATCCCTGGGCTCAGCTGTGCCTCATGGCTCTGCCACTGCTCACCCTCATCTCTCAGAGCCATAGGAAACACTCATACTTCCATTTTGTGGGTCATTGTTGAGGTGTGCTTGGGTTTTTAGGGTGGGTTTGTTTTTTGTTGTAGTTTTTGGTTTTTTTCCCTCTAGGTAATCCTCTGCAGAATTTGCTGTGGGCATTTTGGCAAAACACCAACCTTGGCAAACCCTTCAGCCCTGCAGTGACGCCCAGGTGCCTGATATGTGAGATTCCTGGGACTTTGAGTTATCCTATTTTCCCAGAATCCTGCCACATGGCAGGTCTAATGCTTTGGAATGTAGCAGTGAATTAGGGCCAAAAATGTTCAGAAGGGTTTGTGAACCTTCATTTTCCAACCTTTACGCTCAGGAATTTATGGTTCTTGGACATCTGTGAAACATGAAATACGTGTGACTTCAAGTGATACAAAACTGTACCTCCATGGTCTTGGCAACAATAAAATTGGTGCATTTATATTTTCTGCTCGTCTAAACACTCAGTTTATGATATATCAAACTAATCTGACTTGTCAATCCCCAACTGAAACCTTTTTGGGGGTGAAAAGAGGCAGGAAGAGGAGCAGAACTAGCAGTAGTCAAATGATTAAGCTCCTTTCCTGGGTTAATGACAGTGAAAATCAGATTTTGGGTACCATAAAGTTTGTCCAAACCATGTGTTAAAGAAGTGCTAGCAAGACCCAAACCTTGAACTTTAGCAAATATCGTACTAAAAAAACCTGCTGTGGCTGGAAGGGAAAAAGAAGAAAGATGTTTTCTTAGATGGGATCATCTCAGAGAACTAGAGAGGACTTGGTGGATGCTGTAGGGGCAAGACAGTAAATAAGAATTATTAAAAACACCACCAAATTCAAACAGCCACGTCTCAGAGGTGTGAGAAAAGTCTTTCTGCATGCCTTTGAGTGGGGGTCATTTTCCCTTTTCCCTCATTTCTGCCTATTTAAAAATGACTGTTATTTCCCAGGGGTTTGGCTGAAAGCAAGAGGTATGACCCAAAACCTCAGTACTGCTCATTAAACTGGTTTAATGACCAAAAGATGTGTGTTGGAAGGGGGAAACTATTTTAGTCTGCCTATGCTGTGAACAAAGGCAGATCCCCCTCTTTGATGTGCTTCTGGCCTGGATGTCCATCCCCAGGAAGCCTTCAGGTGACACTTGCAGATGTCACAGCAACCACCAAGGACAGCAGATGCCTGGGTCTGAGGTGGGATGGGATGTGTTTCTGGAGCAGGTGCAGGGGGCAGGACGAGGATGCTAAAACAACACAGCAGCCATGCAAACACCTGGATGGAAAACATGATCTCTGAATAAAAACATGCCCAGCAAGGGTCATGTCCCTGCCTAGGGGACTAAAAATCATTTTAAACTAGCAAATACCCAATTAGACACAGGTCAGCTCTGCATTCATGGGAAATGGGAGAAAATAGGGAGACTTTAGCTATGAGGGTTCATAAAAAGGCCCATAAGTGGAAGATGCTGGTGGCATTTCAGCCTTGGGAAGAGACTTGTGGAGGGGCCAAGCTGGATTCCCAGGGATTTAACCTTAAAAAATTTGTAAGGCCACATCCCCACCTTTGAGAGCAACACATGGCAAAAGACACAATATATTCAGCCAAGAGGGCAAGAACTATTGAGGATGGGGGAGAGGCTCCTGCCACACTGCAGAAGTGGCTCTGAACCAGCACTGGAGGGGACTGGTCCAGATGGGGAGTGAGGGGAGATCAAAGAGACAGTTCCAGAAAGATGCCCATAATTGAAAATATTTTAATACCACCGAGTCACAATTTTTAGTACAAAAAGCAAAAAAGAAAGAAAGAAAAAAAAAAGCATTTAAAAATCCCCACCTGTCCCATTTCCAAGGCCATGCATCCCATAGAAAAGTTAATGGAATTTATATTAATAAAATAAAAGCTTACACTGAAATATAAAAAAGCCCTTATAGTTGGTTTTGATTGTTGTTGTTTTTGTTTGTTTTAAAGCACAATGTTCCTTTTCAATCCCCACTGCAGTGGCTTTGGCTGGTGTTTTTCGAGGGGAACCCCAAAATCTGGGTTCAGCACCTGATGGGTGATGCCAGCCTACAAGCACTGCTCTCCCCTGAGGGGTGCAGGACACAGTTTTACAGGGGGGCTGCAATTTAAAAGAGAAAAAGGCAGTTAATGCCAGGGAGAAAGAGAGATTTTTCCCCTGGGGAAAAAATAGCATTGCTTCTCCTCCAGCACAGCCAGGGACCCAGACCTGGGCATGGGCATAACATCAAATAGAGGGAAAGAAAATAAAATAGAGAAAAAGAAAATAAAATGGAGAAAATAGAGTAAAATAAAAGAGGCTAAAATAAAATAGAACCAAATAAAACAGAGAAATAGAAAATAAAATAAAGTAAAATAAAATAGAGCAAAACAAAATTTTAAAAATCAGCTCTTTCTTCATATTTGGGTTTAAAAATAAAATAGTAAAAAAATATATAATAAAGTTGTTTGGATAATTCCCAGCGTCCTTCCCTGTGGGTTGGTTGGCACAACACCTGCAGCAGGGCTGGAGGGATGGAGTACAGGGAGTTTGGAGGATTTACAGATGAAATTGGAACTTTGGCAGTTGCAAAACAATTAGTAGCAGTAGAATAAAGGTACAAAGTAGTGGAGGCAATTAGCAGGTTGTGTTTGGAACCTTCACTGCCCGCTCTAGGGGATCCTGGTGGGGAAGAGGGATTTGGACCCAGCAGGGAGGCACTAAAATTCAGGGCTCTGTCCACCTGCCACTCAAAATAGTTGTGTTGGGCATCAAAACTAAAAACAAATCCTTTGTGTTCAGAGCCCCTTTTAGCTGCTTTAATTTGCCCAAACCCATTTATTCTTGTTTAACAAGGCACAGCCTGGTCCTGGACAGGAACAAGACCAAGGCAGGTTTGGGCTGGCAGAGCTCAGCTGGAGCAACTGGCCTTCAGGCAGGAATCAATAATAATTAATAATAATTTTAAAAGTGCTGCTTCTTGGCAGCAATAAGGCAGGGGAATGCTGCACCCTGAAAGGATCCCTCTGCCAAGGGTATGCTTGAACCCTGAGTTGGGCTGGTGCTGTTAGATGTGAAAACATCATCCCAGGAAAACCAAGCACTGGCTTTCCTCCCTGCTTGCCCCCGAAAACAGGATGTGGGAGAGGGGTGGCCATGGTACAAAGCACTTTTGTGCAGCACACCCCCGTGGGATTGGCTCTGTGCCCCTGTGGCACAGGCACCAGGCTCCCTGCATCGCCCCCACAGCATCCCTGTGACAGACAGACAGACAGACATGGCCTGGCCACAGTGCTGGGCTGAGGGTGCCACCCCACCCAGCTGAGGAGAACATGCCGTGATGGATATGGGAGGCGCGACACTTAAAACTTCTGTTTAGAGGCTGGCACTGAAAACGGTGCTAAAACCTCGAGATAAGGAGGAGAAAGGTCTCATGGGGCATTCAGGGTTCAGGCAGGGTGGGAGCACCAGGGTCTTGCCTGTTTTTGGGAGGGAAGGGAGGCACTGGGCAGCAGGAGTGCAGGGTTAGGGCTCACACATATTCCCGGGCCGTGGAGGGCTGAGACTGCCGATGGTACTGCTGTCCTCGGCGCTCCTTGGCAGGGCAGGAGCAGCACAGGAGGGACCCCCCCAACATGGAGAGGCTGGAGGCCCCCCAGCCCACGAAGAGAGCAGAGCCGAATTCGTACCTGTGGTGAGAGGGGTGAGGGAGCATCAGGGAGGGGCAGAGAGGCAGAGATGCAAACTGAGATGGGCAATAGGATGCTTGAAGCCCTGATGAGGTGATCAATGATGCCAAGGCAGATTTTGGTTCTTCCCTCTCCATCCCCATCTTTCCTGTTGGCTGTATCCAGCTCCCATGTGTCCCCATCTTTTAATCCTCCCCTGGGCTGAAATTCCACATGCACACCACTACTCTGTCCCAGCTGCTAACAACTAAAGCTTTTTCATCTTCTGCAAGGTGGCAGCAAGGGCTGGCAGAGGTCCCACCTGTGGGGCACATTGGCCCAAAACCAGCAAGGGAAGATTCAGTGGAAAGTGCAGGGACAGGACAGGATTCAGAAGGGCACCCCCTGAGCCAGGCTCTTACCTAGCGTTGATGGGGATGGTGCTCTCTCTGAAGAACTCATAGGTCACCTGTGTTGCATACAACGACACGGCAGCCAATGTGCACAGACCTGGGCACAGAATCACGGAATCACAGAAAGTTTTGGGTTGGAAGGGACCTTTAAAGATCACCTAATCCAAAGCCCTTGCAGTGAGAGGGTTGTCTAGCTGCTCCACTGTTTGACTGTTAGTGACATCCAGCCCTCACCAAACTGCTCCCCTTCTATCAGTGTCAAAAGGTGTTTGAGGATTCCTGCACCAGTGATGTACAAAGGCTAGAGCTGCCTTACCAGAGAGAATGAAGAGGACACCTCCAGCAACAGCTATGCGGCTCTTGGTGACAGGATCCTCCTCCCCAACTTTAGTGCATTTCATGCCCACCACGCTCACGATGATGCCAAAGAAGCCCAGGAGGAGAGAAATGACCATGAGAGCCCGGCATGTCTGGATGTGAACTGCAAGGGGGGAAGAAAAACTGCTCCCAGCAGGTGCCTTTGGCCACAGCCAGGCACTGGAAACAAGGTCACTGTGTCCACGCTGGTGATAGACCTGTCCTTAACCCTGTCCTTGCTGTGTTGCTCCCATGTCATATCATCCCCACTTGGTAGATATGGAGATCTCAGCTCAGCTCATTGCTTCCTTGACCTTCCTCCCTGCCACCCTCATCTTGGTCATGACTGGGCTGGGCTGGGAAACACCTTGCCTGGAGCAGCACCACAATCACCAAATGCCAAAAGGGTGATGCACAGTCATTGGAGGGGGGTTTTGATGTCCCCATGGGGCACTGCTGGTATCTAAATGTGATGCCCACATTGGAGCTCAAACCTGCTGGGGCCAGGAGTGCCCCCAGCTACACAGAGGGGCTCAAACCCACAGGGACAAGAGAGGCTCAGTCCTGGGATGGGGAGGCTGGGGCACAAGACTCACAGATGGAGCGGGAAGCTTGGACACACATCGAGGCTCCACTCAGTCGATAAGTGGACTCAGACCCTTCTGAGGGGTTCAGACCTACAACAGGGGTGGGAGCAAGAAGGACTTGGACCTGAAGGTGACTCAAGCTCCAGCAAGGGCCAGGGGAGCTCAGATGCACAGGGAAAGGGGGCATCCAGAACCGAAGAGGGTACAGACCTGTTGGAGATGTGTGTTCAAACCCATACAGGTGGGTTCAAACACAGAGAGGGGCTCAGAGCCATAAACGGGAGGGTCAAACCCACAGCGGGGCTCAGACCTATAGGAGAGCAAGCAGCTGAAGATCTCAGCGGAGCTCGGACCCAAGGCGGAGACGGGGAGGGGAGACTGCACCCAGGAAAGGAAGCGAGGCTCATCCCGTACCCACCTTCGAGGGACAGCAGCGAGTCGTGCAGGCGGCACTGCACCTGCCCGGTGCTCTGGGCAGCGCAGCTCATCCACAGCCCTTCGTGGAGCCCCACGGCCGTGATGATGGCGTCCCCGGCGTACGAGCTCTGCCTCCACTGCGGCAGCACGGCGGCCGCCAGCGCTGCCACCCACCCGGCCAGCGCCGCCAGGTACCCGGCCAGCTCCCGAGCCCCACCGCCCATCGCCACCGCCGCCGCCCCGAGCCCGCCGCGCCCGGCCCGGCCCGCCCCGCCTGAGGGGAGGGAAGGGGCCGTGAGGGGAGGGAAAGGCCGGAGGGGGGGCTCTGAGGGGAAAGACGGGCCGGCGGGGCGGGAGCAATGCCGGGGGAGGGGTTGAGGTGAAGAGAGAGATTCAGGTCCTGAGAGGGGGGATTTGAGTCTCGAGTGGGAGAGTTGGGGACGAGGGGGAATTGGGTACCGGGAGGCGGGAATTAGGAGCCTGGAGCGGGGGCATTGGGGCCCAGAGAAGAGCGTTAGGTCTGAGGGGGAGAGATTTGAGTATTGGGGCTGGAGTCAAGGGATTTGAATCCTAGAGAGAAGAATGTGGTTTTACGGGAAAGATTTGGGGCATGGAGGGTATTTGGGTCCTACAGAAGAGATTTAGATCTTGAGGGAGACGGGAACCCCTCAAACGACAGTGGAGGGATAATGGGAAAATGGGGCTCCCCAACACCCCGGCAGTGTGTGGGAAGTTGCCATCCTGGACCCCTGCCCTGGGCTGAGAGCCCCCAGGGTCACTCCAGGAATTCAACAGGGAGCGGGGCTCATTGCGTGAGGGAATTCAGGCACACCATGGCACCAACAAGAGAAGCCATTGTCAGGGGTGTACGCCTGCAGGAGAGGGACAGGGGGTGTGGGGAACACGTGTCACCACCCTGGTGACACCAAGCCCATTGCAGCCCCAGGACCTGGCAATGGTTAACCGCCATGGCCTCATCAGCAGTCTGCTCACGCGCTCAGGCAGCTGGGGGTGGATGCTCGGATGGTGGGCAGCCTCCACTGGGACCCTATGTTCATCCTGGAGAAATCCAGATCCCCCTTGTCCACCCCAATGCTGAATGGCCCTGCAAGTGGGATGGGGCTGCTGGGTGGCTGCACACGGGGGCAGGATTTATTTGCCCACATTCCCGGGATGGTTATGGTAATGGTCAGACATCTTCGGGAACAATTCAATGCCCTGTCCGGGGCTGCCAGGGTGCTCAATGTCGTCCTTGTTCAAGGACAGTTCCCTCCTCCCTGGAATGGTGGGTTCCTTCCCACGCTATGGGAGCAGGGTCCAGGGGATGCTCAGCTGGAGATTGCATTGCTCCTACTGCCCATGGGGCACCTTGTCCCCCCAAACACCTTTGTAAGGCTACAGGGCTACAATACTCTTGGGTAGATATTTGCCAGGAGGGTAGGTTGCACCCCAACACTTAGGACAGCCAAAGGGTGGCACCGCCTTCAGTCCCTACTCAGAAAGCAACAGCTTAGGAAAAAAATATCTTTATTCACCCATTTTCTGCAGAAGGCACTTAAATAGCTGCAAGTTCAGGAAAGGCACAAATCTGCACCCGTTGGCTCCAGGGCCCCACCCCTAACACAGCATCCCTCCCTTGTCTCCATGTCACCCACCCCTGAGCCTCCATCACACACCCCAGCGCAGCTCTGCAGAGGGATGATGGATGCTTCAAGGGTAGTACACGGCATTCCCCACAGCCTCATTCCAACTAGGTTGGGAGCAGAGGGGGTCCTACATGTCAGTCACCCTTATGACTCTGCAGCCTGAAGCCACAATGCTGACATGACTAGTCCCAACAGAGACATCCTGGTCCCCGTAGGATGTCACAGCTCATCCTTCCCCACCACAATGGCACCTGGTGATTCCTTCTCCAGCTCTGGCTCCAAATCCTCCTCTTCCATGCTGAAAAGCATCTTTACCAGGTCATCTGCCTGCACACGCTCCTGTGGGCAGAGCCATGGTGGTAAGCACAGTCATGGTCCCACCCCAAACCCCTAAGTGCTGCAGGGAGGGAGCTTACCCGCTCGCTGTGCCGAGGGTCCAGGGTGAACCAGAGGGCAATGGCGCAGCGCTGACCCTTGGTCACAGCCTTCACCCCATGGGGGTTCTCTGAGCCAGACGAGAAGCCCACGGCACGGCCACACTGCGGCTGGACCTCTGCCTGTCAAGGGTGGGAGACCCCAGTCAGGGGTGACCTGGTTCCCTTCAACCCAAATTCATCTTTTGCAGTGGCTCAGGGCCAACAGGCAGGAGCTGGGTTTGGTGCTGCACATGGATCCTTGGAGCTGAGCTACTCACGGTCTCAGTTTTGGCATCCAGCTCGGTGAAGTAGAAAGCTCCTCCTTCAAAGTCCCCATTGAGGTAGAGGATTGCACTAAAGGAAGCAGAGGACAAGTGGAGGTGATAAGCAACTATCACCAGAGCTCTCCAGCACCACGGCAAGAGCCAGAGGCAGGAAAGCCCAGGTTTGGTGTCCTCCTACCTTGCTCCTCCCAACCCAGGTGCCACCAAATCATGGTACTCTTAGGTGGGGAAGCTGCAGCTAACAGCTACCACCAGTACCTGTAATCCCGGAAAGTGTAGGCTGGGGGTTCCTTCACACACACCAGTGCCTCTGCATTGAGAATGCAGTTGTCCACATGCACCTCGTGGCTGTTGTCACTCCGACCTTCTTGCTTCTCTAGGGTAGAACAGGGCATGTCAGGACTCCTCTGTGCAAGAACAGGGTCCATCCCAAATTATCCTGTGCTTGGAGATGACAAGAAAGTCATGTGTAGCCTAAAGCACTTCCACTTGCTGGAGTGTGGACTGTGCAAGGCCATTTAGGTGGCATAAAACACTGTTGACTTGTCCCATGGTATTTCCATGGCCCTCCAGGCACAGCCTCTCTCAGCACCCATCCCAAAATGCCTCAGAGTGATGAAATCCTGTATGGCATGAAGCCATCTACCCTGTTAGAGGCAACCAGCAGAGCTGCTGCTCATCTTCCCAAACTCGGCTTAGGGACAAGCTTCCCACACCCTCCTGGGAAGAGGAGTGGGTTAAGTACTAGCAAGGAAGTCTCCAAAGAAAGGTCCAAGACCAGACCACTGCAGCTGTTACAGGAGATGCAGAAGGGACAAGACTTGCCTCTCTGGGCCACACTCACCATCGATGGCTGTGCGGCACACTAGGTGGGAGTAGGAGAAGTGCAGAGGCACCTCCAGGCGGAAGTAGGACTCCATCATGTGCCGCACCTTCTCTGTCACGTTGTAGTACAAGTAGGCACTGTGCAGGGGCACCTTGCCCTCCTGGCCCAGCTAGGGAGGACAGACAGGGCAGGGGCTCAGCCCCAGCCCAGCTGGGCAACCGCCTGCCCCGAAACTCCCCTCCCTTGTCCCCACAGCCTGTTTCTCCACACAGCCACCCCAACCTTGAGGGCCTTGAGGACAGTCACGCCATAGAAGGTCTCACTGGGAGTGTGAGGAGAGGTCTTCCCCCGATAGCCATCTCCAGCTGAGGCAGCCGCCTGCAAAACCCGATTAGAGTTACTGGTCTGATGTCTGAGCTGCAGGATGGGACCCCTCAGCATCCTCTACCCATCCCTGCCTGCTCCACCCGTCCTTGCACTCACATTAGTGAGTCTCTGCAGTTCTTTACATTCCTCAGCAGAAAGGACTCCATCCACCACGACACGCTGGGAGCCATTCAGGGCCTTGGAGTTCATGGTGACGCTGGCTCCTTTGTACACCAGAGGGCCACCTGTGGCACAGATGGGATTGGTGGACATGGGGATAGATGCCACCAACTCTGGGGTGGCTGGGGGAAGCTGTGGTCCTGCCACCTGCTCCTGCTGCCACCCATGCGGGGAGGGACTGTGAGCTGGCAGCAGGGGTCACTATCTCACGTCCCCTCCTGGCCTTCTTCACCTTCTCGGATGAACTTGCTCATGTCGGCAGACTCTTTTGCCTTCTCCTCCACCAGTGTCTCGATCTCCTTCATGAGGTTGCCGATTTCCTCAGAGATGCGTGCTGCTGTCTCCCGCTCCACCCTGGGCATGCAGCAGCCATCAGCACCACCACCCCACTGTCCCCACATCAGAAATGAGGGCCACTATGACAAGGGTAGGACATATTGTCTCAGGTGCCGGTAACAAAGCTGGCACCTAGATTGGAGAGAGTCACCCCAATGCGTCCCTCACTCTGAGGTGCTTGGGGTGACCTACATGTCCCATCATCCCATGGGCTGATGGGAAGTAAAGTTCTGCCCTCCAGCAGACTCTTCCAGTCCCAACAGCAAAAGTTCCCCTGGCAGAAGCTCTATGGGCCTTTGGCCCAAAGCCCACAGAGGAAGAAGGGTTTGTCCTGTCAGACCCCCATTGGGTGAGCTGGGCTGGGGACAGCACTCACTTCTGTTTCTCTCGCAGTCTTTTTGGTATCACCTCTTCAGGTGTCCATGTGTCCTGCAGCCAGAAGAATAACATCAGCAGCTGGACAAGGATCTGGCCAGGTCACAGACCCCTCATTTGCATTCCACCTGGCCACTGCATCCCCCTGGTGTCACACCACGCACCGGGTCCACAAAAGGGATGCCAAAGACGTCGTAGCTGAAGAAGAGCAGCTCCTTCTCCATCAGACTCCGCTGGTGATATACCTGGATCTCCTGTGGCAAGGGGCAGAGGGACAGGGTGAGGTACAGCAGGAGGGTTCTGAAAGACCCCAAGTGTGGGAAGGAAGTTGCAGGTTTACACCATTTCTGTAGTCCTTGCTCCAGACCCACAGCCTGGTTTCCTGCTCCATCTGGCAGCTGTAAGAAAGTGGCTTTCCCCATCCTGTCTGAACTTCCCTGTGGACAAGCCCTGGGGAGGTGACAGTTGAGTAGAGGCACATGTGTGTCCCTTCTGCAGGAGGCTCTTTAGGAGCAGCTTCCCTTTCCCTACTCCAACTGGTGTGGGGCAGAGACTCCCATCCATGCCTATCACATCCCAGGCAGGACCTGCTCATCCAAATCTGGCTATTTTGAAGCCAAATCCTCTCCTTTTTAAGCAATTTCACTTCAGTTGTGGAAAAGTGCAACAGAGGTGGGCTCAAATCCTCCTAAAAGATTGTCCACCTGCCTCTCACAGCCCCCTCTCTCAGGAATGGGTCCATGTGTGCCAGTCATCCAGCTTCACTTGGCCTAAGACATTTTGCTAGTGATGTTTTTTTCAGCTTTTCAGCTATTTTCCAGCTTGTCCAGCCTTAAATCCACTCATTCCTGTCCACCTTCAGTAGCTGCCATGGAGGAGACCCTGCAACTTCTGCAAAGGTCCCTAAGTGAGGAGAGAAGATGTCCCTGCAATCGTTCATCCCACGTGATTGCTCACCTCTCGTGGTTGGATGGGTCTAGCCAGGTTTTCTCCCAGGACAGCAGTGTAATAGGCCAAATTTTGGTTCATCACCTCATCATGTGGGAAGAAGAGCAAATAGGTTTTGGCGCATTCAATGGCTTTTTCATAATTCCCATCTGCAATGAGAAATGGGACTGTTAACGGCATGTCCAAGGACACTGGAGGCACAACGAAGACAGGTATGGAAGAGAGATGAGAGACATAGTCCTTGTATTCCAAACAGTGTCATGAGCAGGGCAGATCCCCTGCAGCAAGGGTAACTGCTGCCACAAAGGCAAAATTCAGACTGTGGTGCGCTCCTGTCTCCAGAAACCATCATAACAGAAACCAGGGGTACTTGTACAGCTCGGCTACTTTTCTCACTTGGAAAACATAACAAAGCCTATTTAGAAGTAGCCAGAACCAACCATTTACTGGCAAACCTGCAGTTTCCAGCCACTGAAGCATCCTACCCCACTTTCATGTGGCCTTTCACAGAATCACACAATCATAGAATGAGTCAGCTTGGAAGAGACCACAATGGGTCGTCTGGTCCAACCTCTCTGCTCAGAAGCACATTGCACAGGATTGTGTCCAGATTGTCTGGAATATCCCCAGTGAGAGAGATCCAACACCCACTCTGGACAATCTCTTCAGTGCTCAGTCATTGCACACTTCTTCATATCCAGGTGGAACTTCCCAGGCATCAGTGTCTGCCTCTTGTCCTATTGCTCAGCACCACAGAGCAGAGCCTGACTCCATCCTCCAGCACTTCCCTGCAGATACTGATAAACATTGATGAGGTCCCCTCACAGTCTCTCTTCTAGAGGATTTCCATCCTCTTCGGAGTTCATATTTTTCCCTCCTTTTGAAGAAATTCACACAGAAACATTTTATACTTTTCTAAAGCATGGGCAACAGGTAAGGGAGGGATTCTGCCCCCCTGCTCCACTCTGGTGAGATGCCACTTGTATCTCACCAGTGCTGCCTCCACCTCTGGGCTCCCCAGCATAAGGATATGGACTCATTAGAGAGGGTCCAGAGGAGGCCACAATAATGGTCAGAGGACTGGAGCCCCTCTGTGAAGAAAGGCTGAGAGAATTGGACTTGTTGAACCTGGACATGAGAAGGTTCCTGAGAAATCTTATGGCCTTCCCATACCAAGAGTGGCCACAAAAGAGATAAAGACAACTCTTTATCAAGGTTTATAGTGACAGGACAAGGGGAATTGTCTTAAACTGAAGAAGGACAGCATTAGGTTGGCCATAAGGAGGGAATTTTCTCTGATGAGAGTGGTGAGGCCCTGGCAGAGACTGCCCAGAGTGTTAATGACTGGGTTGGATGGGGCTCTGGGAGATCTGAGTGACCAGTGCTAGATGTCCCTTCATCTTCGATTAGACTGATGAAATTATTTTTGAAGGTCCTTTCCCCACCCAAACCACTCTGAGGATCCACGAATTTCAGCCCATGCAGAGCTGAGTGCCCAGTGCTGACACAGAGGAAGGGGTGAGGAGTTGCTTACTGTTGTAGTAGGCAAACTGCAGGTAGTTGAAGTGTGAGGGCAGGAAATCCTCCAGAGGCTTCTCAAGGCCGGGCTGTGAGGCCAGCTCTGTGACACAGCCCTGCTTGCAGCTTAGCACCTGCATGGAGTGATCTGGAGGAGAAAAACTCCATGTCACTACTCACGGTCACCCATGGGCTGCTGGGAAAGACCCCTGAGGAGTGTCCAACCTCCTGCTCATACTGGGGCTGTTGCAAGCTTTTTGATAGTGGAAAACCCTGAGGGATGGAGGTTGTCCACCTCTGAGTTGATCAGTGGTGGGGTTGTGGTGCTCTCTCAGGACAGAGTAGCCATCCTCAACCTCCCACCAGATCCCGGTGACCCCGCTACTGGTCTCTCTTCTCTCTTTCCATATTCCTCTGGGATTTGGAGGATTCCTGGGCATCGGCCCTAGTGCTAAGTGTAGGTAAACACCTCCTGCCACTTACTGGCCATACCTTCCATAGTGAAAGCTAGGATGGGGTTTCCACTCTTCAGGGACTCCCTACCCCCACGCCAGGTCTTTGTGAACCAACCCCCCTGAGAATTGTACTCAACTCTTGTGACAGGACACAGAAGGCATGGCTCCCACCTGTAATAGCCTGGAAAAGGTCTGCATTGTACTCCAGGTAGTTGTAGCCCTCGTAGTCGTACGGTCCCTCACAGAGAGCACGGCACTCGGTGTCTGCCACAAAATACTCCTCCAGTGCCTTCTCCAGGTGCAGGATGGCAGCAGCTGGCTGCTCCTCTGTGTAAAACCGGACTCCCAGCTGAAACTCTCTCTGTGCAGGGATGAGAAACGATGAAGGGATCTCGGTGCTCCACTTCCCATGATGGATCACCTCATCCCCACCACAATGGCATCTCATGAGCTCTCTGAGCCAGCACCTGTGGTGTGATTGCCCTGGCTTCCACACTGGGTTCCACAGCAGACAGGGGCTTTGGGAGGGGAGGGTCTCACCAGGTGGGGTTTGGCCTCCAGGTCAGTGAAGTCATCCTCGTGGACTCCCACCATGGCCTGGTAGTACTCCAGGTTCTGCCTCATCTCCTGGTGCCCGGGGTTGGCCACGAAGAAGGTGTGAGCGGCTGCCGCCGCCTGCGCCGGCCGGTTCATCTGAATGGGACGGGAGTGAGACAGAGCGGCTTCCCCGCGGAGCGGAGGGGACACCCGTGCCCGAGCATCCCGGCGGCCGGGCTGGAGGGCGGTGACAGGGGCGGCTCCGCCGAGCTCCGACGTGGCACTGGTGGAGGGAGTACGAAACAGGGGGAGAGCGCGAAGGGGGCGGGGGGGGCAAGGCCGGGACTGCCGGACGGCAACCCCACTCTACCGGGACAGACACCGAACCCTCCCGGCGTCCCGGGACCGCGATCGCCACCGGCCGGTTCACCCGGTCCCACCCCGTCCATCCTCCCGCCTAATTCCGGGATCCTTCGTGCATCCCGCCCGTCCCAAAACCCGTCGTAGCGGGACACCCCCTTCCCTTCTCTTCCCTTCCCCGCTGCCGGTGCCGGACCTTGAAATAGGCGACCTGAAGGTAGTTGTAGGGGCTGCGCCGGCCGAACTCCCGGTCCATCTCCTCGCTCAGGCGGTACCGGGAGGGCTCGGCGGGCCCGCAGCCCCGCAGGCAGGCGGCACGGCGAAGCAGCGTCCGAAAGAACCACAAGTCCCGGACCACCGGGTCGGACTGGGACTCGATGCCCTCCGCCGAGCCCGCCGTGGCGTTGGCGCAGCGCAGGCGGCACCGCACCAGGCGGGAGCGCACGGCGGCCCGCGCCCGCAGCGCCCGCTCCATCTGCAGCACTACGGCGGGCCAGTCCCCCCGCGAGTACGCCTCAGCACCGGCGGCGAACAGCGCGTCCGCGGACTGCGCAGGCAGCGGCGGGTCTCCCGGTGCCAGGGTCGGGATCGAGACCGGTTCTGGTGGCGTGGCCGCCCGCGCCAGCAGCGCCACCAGCAGCGGCGGCAGCAGCAGCAAGAGCAAAAGAAACGGCGGCGGCAGCGCCATGTCCGAACGGGCCGGACGGGCCGCGGCACCACCCGCCCCGGGCACCGGAGCGACAGCAGCTCCGCCCCCTCCGGCCCGCCCATCGCAGTCAGCGGCAGCTCAGCCCCGCCATGGCCACACCCCTCACGGTGCGCGCTGACGCCTCAGCGGAAACCTCCCCGCCGGGCGGAAACGGGAGCCGTGCCCGGCCATGGCGGAGGGTGGTGTGGAGCCGGGGGACGACGGTCCTGCTCCCGGTACCGGTCCCGCTCCCGGTCCCGAGCTGGCCCTGGTCGAGGGCAGCGCCGGCCGTGCTGGCCGCGTCGGGGACCCCGGGGACCTAGTGGCCCTGGCCCGGCAGGTGCAGCAGGTGAGGGCCGGGTCCCAGTGGCGGGGCTGCGGGGGCAGGGCTGGGCTCGCTGTCCCGCTGCCTCCCGGCCGTCTCCGGGACCTTGTCAGCCGGCGGCGGCCTTGGTGCTTCCCAGCACATCCCGCTGCTCACCGGTGGCCTCGGCGGCCTCCTGGTGTGTCCTGTGGTGTTTCCCACCATCTCCCACTGTCCCCTCCTAGGTATTTCGCAGTGCCCCGCCAATATCTCCCCGAGTTCCCACGGTGTTACGTTTCCAGAACCTCCCACTGCACTTCAGTGTTTCCCACTGTGCCTTAGTGCCCCACAGTGACTCCTAGAGCATCCCACTGAAGTCCTGTCCCTGTCTGCCCTGCTGCCTCCCAGTATGTCCCATTATCTTTAGTTCACAGCAGCATGTACAGATGCTTTCAGTGATTCCCAGTCCATCCTGGCTCTTGGTCCACCCCAGTTTTTCCTGATAGGTCCTACTGGTTCTCCCAGTGTGCTCCAGTATGTTACACTATTCCCCAGTGCCTCATGTTACATCCTTTTCATCTCCAGTGGTGTCCTCCAGAGCTTCTCAATTCACCTAAATGCTTAGTGTATGTCCTACTGCCTCCTCCCTGTGTATCCCACTACCTCCCAGTCCAACCCATTGCCTCCCAGTATGTCCTGCTGTTCTCTCTCACCGCCCCTCAGCCTATCCTGACAGCTCCTGGTCCTTGCTCCTGTCTGGGGGTGCCAGGACAGGTCCTGCACCCCCCAGCTCTGTTGATGCCTTGAGCTTGACCATAGCTGGCTCAGCACAGTCCAGAGGGCTGCAGTTCTTCCTGTCCTGACCAGCCCTGAATTTCTCTCCCAGGCCAATGACTTCGTCCGAGCAAATGCCTGCAGCAAACTGACAGTCATCGCTGAGCAGATCCGGCACTTGCAGGAGCAGGCACGGAAGGTGAGTGAGGATGGGCCAAGGCTCGTTGCCTTGCCTGGGGAGATGAGCATCTGCCGCCACTGCTGGGTGTTTGGGAAGAGCTGTGGCCCAGATGTGAGTTGGGACCAGGAGCTGAGTAGAGAAGATTCAATGGAAAAATAAGGAGGTTTATTTTCCAGTGTCAAGGGAGATTGGGGAGGGTTGATTTTGGTGGTTTCCTTGCATCCTGGGCACACCAGGAAGGACTTTGAATAAAGTAGGGGAGCAAGGACAGGTGGTCCAAAACAGCTCGAGTGTCAGGACAGAGAGATGACTGGTTTTGGAACATGTGACTTGTGTGTGCACTGTGCTCTTGGAAGGATCTGGTGAAGTGATGATGTGGCCCTAGCTGGGCCTGAGGCCCTGGGAGAGATGAGCTCTTACCTGATGATAAGCTTGGCTTTCCCGTTTATCCTGGCTCATTTGCTGGAGAGGATGGTCCCAGAAGCACACAGCAGGCCTTGTCTGTGCTCATCAATCCAGCCTTCACCCTTAGGGGTGAAATCTGGAGGCAGAGTGGAGAAGGATCTGCCAGTCACTGCAACTGGCTCACTGCCATTGAGGCCATTACATCATGTAATCATTAACTGGTGGAGCTGGAGCAGTGGAGCAGTCAGGTGGTGGAGCTGGAGAGATGAATTCCCCTTTGTTTGCTGCCCATTCCCTTGCAGGGCACAGCAGGAAGGCCTCACTCCAGCAGCTGTGTGCTGAGATGAGGAATAAGCCCAGCATGTGGTGGAATCTGGGGTGAGATGTAGAGGTATCTCCACCTCTGTGGAGAGGTTCTCTGGAGTCTTACTGACAGGGAAGAATTGGAAAAAGCTTTATCTCTTTGGAAAGCATCTCCTTCCTGTGTGTCAGGGAGATAAGGCCTCATGACCCATAGGTCAAGTGATGTGTCTTGGGCTATGGCTGAGAGGCAATAGCATGGTGTCATTTTATTTCAAGTGTAAAGATGTTTTGTGTATTCCAGGTCTTGGATGAAGCTAACAGGGATGCTGATCTGCACCACGTGGCCTGCAACCTTGTGAAGAAACCAGGAAATGTTTACTACATGTACAGGCGGGAGAGTGGGCAGCGGTACTTCTCCATCCTGTCTCCTAAGGTGGGTGGTTACAGCCCATGAAGAAGCAGGGAGGGGAAGAAGTCATATTTCTGGTGCCTGGGAACATATAGAGCTCAGGCAAAAGCACCAGTTTGGTGGGGCATTAGTTGGACCCTACTCGGGTTTGGTGTTTGCCCTTGCTCTGGGTTAGTCTGCTGGGGCCAGAGCCATCTTATGGTGTTCTCTGGCTCTTGGTGGAGAATGGCAAGAAACCCTTTGGGGCATGGACCTGAATTTTGTCTTTTGGTACCTGCAGTTCTTTGTCTGGAAGTAAAGAACATACCCTGAGCTTTCCCCGGTTGTGGCTACCTGGTGTAGCTGCCCAGGTGTAGCTACCTGGCAGGATGGTCTCTTCTGGTACTTCAGCCCAGGGACTGAGTTTGCCTGCAGCTGAGGGGATGGTCTTGGGAGTCTCCTTCTTCCAGACTACCATTTTTCTTACATGCAGGGTGAAGGCTTCAGGACAAAGGTCTGGGCAGGTCAGGGAGATCTTGTATCCTCAAGCCTTCTTGTGTCAGCAGTGCTGGAGCTCGACCTGATCTTGGAGTTGGGGTAGCTGAGTCCTGATCTTGGACTCTTCTATTTTTAGGTTAGAAAATAGGATGGTCATGTAGCTGGGACTGCTTTGAAGGTATAGGGCTGAGGGACAGCAGAGCCCAGCTCCAAGGGAAACTGACCACTGATGAAATCTCTCTTTTCTCCACTAGGAATGGGGTACCACTCCCCATGAATATCTCGGTGCCTATAAGCTCCAGCATGACATGTCCTGGACTCCAATTGAGGACATAGAGAGACGAGATGCTGAAATAACTGCCCTGGAGAAGCTGCTGAACCGGCAAGCAGCACTGCCCCAGTGCACGGAGCCCAACTTCCAGGGCCTGACCAAGTCACACAAGTGACCACACAGGACTGCCTGAGCAGAGCCCCTGAGTGAGGGGACACAGTGCCTGTATGCTGCCAAAGGGAGGGCAAGGAAGGAGACCAAGAAACAAAAATGCTGATTGCTTTGTGCTTTAAGGAGACTAATTCTGCATTCAGTCTTACTGGATTTTCTAGTAATTGAATAATTTACTTCATTGACCTATGCCAAGCTATAGCAAGAGGCTGATGATACCAGGTGGTGTAAGTTCCAAGAGCGCTTGGAGCAGAAAACAGAAATGCTTGGGACAAATGTGATAATGCTGTAAAATAATATCTGCTATCTGCCTGGCTCTGGTGTACCTCACTGTGAGTGCTGTGTCAGGTAATGATCTCAGGGCTGGATTTTGCCCCTTATTAAAATGTACATGTTTAGAGAGCTCTGTGGTCTGGGAACAGTGGTCAAAAGCCTGTGCAAAAGGTCTGCTGTGAGAAGTCTTCTGGTCTCTGTCCTAGCTGGTCTGAATGCCTGAGCTGGGAACATGGAGTGACCTGAAGTTCTCTTCTCTGGAAGGAGCATCCTCAAAAGTGCCATGCAGGCTTCAGGTGCTCTTCAGATGATGTGTGTTTCACATCCTCATGCATTCCCCCTTGGATTTGAGTGCATGAGTTGCCAGGTAGAGACAGGACACTGGATGACTTTATGCCAGAGCAGTGAGGAGAGTAAAATAAATCAACCTTAATCTCACATGTACCACCAAGACAGGCTCTGTGTTCTTCCTGCATGGTAAAAATACCTTTAGCTTTGCCAGGGAGACGTAGTGGCATGTGGAGCTGGTAGAACACCTCCAGCATTTTTTTCCACTTAGGAAAACTAGGGAAAAGTAAAGATCAGAGTTGCTGAGGATATATCCTCCCTCTGCCCAGCCACACAGTGCTTCTTCAGGAACTTGCCTGCTCTTCTGTGAGGAGCCAAAGCTGGAATTTATTGACAGAGAGGATGTCCAGGTTGGATCCTGGCATGTAACATTAGATCTCATTTTCCTGACATGACAGGTGATCTTATATGCTGCTTCAGGAATTGCATGCACACAATGGCCTTGCCACCTCCACAGGCAACATGGGAGGGTTGGGAACCAGTTGTAGGAGCTGAATTCTGACCCTGGGGTCTGAATTCTGCTGTGGATGGAGTTGGTGCTTCTTGGTGGAGCCCGACTGTGAGGGCATCTGCAAAAACGAGACCCTTGGAGACCAGCACTGTCACTGTGTTTTGCCATTGCTGGAGTTATTCCCCCTTTGCAGGACACAGCCTTGCCTCCAGTCTCTAGTGTCCCTCTGTTCTCATCCCCATGCACTGGGAGATGGTCAAGTGATAATTCCTCATGGGAAGAGCTGTTTCCTTCTGGAAGAGGATTGGGAGGTTTGGGGCAGCTCCCTAGCGGCCCAGGATGTTTTTTTGTCCCAGATTTTCTTCTCCCAGCTCTGTCCAGTGCAGTAGCTCACCTACATCCCAGCATGGCTGAGCCTCTGTTTGGCAGAACCTGCTCCTTGGATTCAAGATGGGACATTTTTCTCAATGTCTTTCCTCACTTGGAGCACAAGGGCATATTAACAGCAATTTATTATTATTAGTAGTAGTATTAGACCAGGCTATAATTAATTCCTTATCAAGTCTAATTTGACTGGGATTTTCTCTACTTGTTTCATTGCCTTGGGACTGCTTTTACTGCATGCTATTAAATCTTAGCTTGAAAGGGAGAAAGTTAATTACTGCATGGGCTTTGTGTGGTGCTAATTACAGCAACACCAAATCTTTACGTGTGTTGATTTATGCTCCTCTGGGAAGTGGGGATCCCTGCCCTGGTTTTCTCTGTTTCCATCAATAATATCTGTACCATGGCATGGACATGGAGGTGATGAGTCCATAGTCATGCTCAGTGTTCTTGGCACTGTGGGAAGTGGGGAATGAGGCTGCTGCAGGAAGGGGGTGATGGAAAGGGGGAACCATTCCCCCAAAATTGCTTATGGCCGTTGGGATCTAATTAAAGCCAAACAACTGAGGCATCATCAGAAATACTGGAAGGTGCTTTAGAGCCAAAGCAACCCATAATCTGGAACACAGACAAAGATGAAGCTGGTGGCAGGAGGCTGAGGTGGAGCCTCCTGTGATGCTTGCGGTGAGGATGAGTTTCTGGAGAAACGAGGAGATGGTGCCTTGTGGGAGACTCCAGGGTTTCTCCAGGTTCGTGATCTCATCCACTTGGCTCAGCCTCTACCCAGCTGGTGCCTTTGTGCTTGACAGGGCAGGGATTTCATCCAAAATCAGCTGGAAGAGACAGTGAGACACTGACATCCATTCATGATTTCATCTTGAAAATTCTTTTGAAAATATTCCTCTTCCTTTGCTCTTTTGTGAGTGCTCAGGGCAACAGTGAGCATATTTGGAAGGCAACAGTTTCCAAAATCCTCAGGGATGGCCAATATTTGCAGAAGGTGGCACAGATGTGCTCCTGACACCATTACATTGGGCAGAGTGGGTTTTGTTCTGTCTTTGGCCATGCAGATGAATCAGGGCTCATTTAAGAGGCCCAACACAAAGATGCTCTGAGGGTTTAACCCATTCCAGGTGCTCCCCGGAGCCAGCGTTTGGTGACTTGAGGCTGCTGGCACTGTTACTTGCAGCTCTTTCCAGCTTTTAAAATTTGAATTACTCTGGAGTTTTCTGTTTCAGGCCAGATTTTTACTTTGCTTTTCAGGCCGCGCCTGGAGATTTTCTTCCTGGCCTCTTATTCCTGAAGGATGGGTGGGGTTTAGGGGGATTTAAGCTGCCATAAGTGCTCACTGCTCTGGGGTGTCTTCTCCCAGCCAGAAGGAGTGTCCCAGCAGGAGGAATTGAAAAGACAAAAAAAAAAAAGAAAAGAAAATAAAAAAGGAAAACCTAGAGGGAGTTTGGGCGCTGCCCTCACGTCGGGCAGGCCGTGCCCGCGACCGCCCCCTGCCGGTCCGCGCAGGGCCCTGCGAGCAGCGGCGCGCGGCCGGCAGGGGGCGCTGTAGCCGACACGCCCCCTCGCCGGCACGCTGCGCGGTGACGTCAATCGGCTGCCCCTGTGCCTGCGCCGAGGAGACCCCGCAGTGAGCTGCCAACGCCCGGCGGAGCGTCCGAGGTGAGAGTGGGGGGGGGGAGGGGGGCGGAGACGGGACCGGGACCCCCGGCCGAGCACCGGGACCCCCGAGCGGCCCCGATCCGCGCCCGGCACCGACCGACAGACTCCCGGCCTTCACCTCGCTCGGAGCGCCCGCTGTGCGGGAGCCGCCCTGCGGGCCCGCTGTGTGTGCGGGGCCTCCTGGCTGCCGGCGGGCGCTTCCTTTGTGGTGCTGTTCTGTTCAGACGGTGGGCATGGCCGCCGCTTCTCCTGCCCAGCCTTCTCCCCTTCCTGGGCGGCGGGCAGGCTGCACCCAAGGAGCGGCGCAGGAAGCGTTCCCGCGGCCATGGCGGGGCCCGGCCGCACTTCCTTGGCCCTGCCCGGCCCCGCCCTGCCCGTCCCGGCCCCGGCTCTCCGTGCCCGGTGCAGCGCCCGGGGCTGTGCGAGGAGCCCCGAGGGGCTGCGGGCTGGGCTGGGCTGGGCTGGGTGTGCCGTACCACGGGAGCCCTGAACCGCAGCGGGGTGCGGGCATGGCGAGGTTGAGCTGAGCTGTGTGCCCTGCACAGACAGCGCTCAGTCGAGCAGCCTCAGGCTCTTCTGGGCATTTGCCCCACGAGCTGCATGGCTGTGCCTTACCCAGAGCTGTCCCATGCTCTCGTTACGGCGTGATGCCACCCGCTGCAGCTGGGGCAGGAGCTGGCACCGCTTTGAGGGCTGGTGTTGACATCTGTTTCTTATTCTCCTTAGAAATCTATGAAAATGTCTATACTGCAGCGGCATAACACCTGTCTGTGTTTTAAAGCTCTGTGTTAGTGATCTGGGCTTAAGTTGTGTATCTATAAGTAAAAAGAACTTGAAGCTGGTGACAGCAGTAGGAGGCAGTTGCAGAGCCAGGTAGATGTGACAGCCAGCATTGGAAACCCGGGCTTAACAAAGAATGGTCAGGATTCCTGATGTCCTTTCTGTGTGGATGCTGTGGCCGGGGCAGCCAGAACTCCCCTCTTGACAACAGCATAAGGAAGACAAGGTCTGGCGAGGAGGCCATGTTAGATGGCAACTGAGTGATCAGAAGTGGCTTGGTCTGGCCATCTGTGATTGTCTTTGTCTCATGTTCATCTGTGCTTCCCTGTCAGGGAAGGATGTGTGGACTGTTCAAAGTATTGAGTTGCAGTGCCCCAAACACTTTTTTTTTTTTTTTGTTTTCGAAGGGGCATGTAAAACCTGCATCAAGTTCTTTGTGTTGCTGGTTGGGATAACTCAGTAAAGCATTACAGCTTCTCTTTTTCAGTAAGAGAATTATATTCAGCTGGCTGTATGTAGGAAGCTGTTGTAAACTTCCCTTCTGTTGTAAACTTCTGCTTTGTAAACTCTTTTTGTCAGGTGTAAGGTTGTGAGGAAGACAGTATAGGCAAGTGTATATTTGAGTCAAATCTTAGACATGCATGTCAGGTTTGAATCAGTATATTGCTGACTGTAAAAATGGTTTGGTGTTTAAACTGTTCTCGTTTATGCTTCAGTAACAAAAAAAAAAAAAAGGGATTTTTAAGTCTTGGCAAGGAATTAAAAATTACTGTGGTGCAAGATAGAACATGTTTTCACTTTGGTAACATATCCTAGGCAGAAATTTTAATCGCTAGATTTGCATACTTTGAACTTGGTTATTCATGACCTGCAACTGATGCTCTGAATTCATTAAGTGCTCTGCTTTAGGGTTGTTTGTTTGCCTGAAACTGATGGCCAGCCTGGGGAGTTCATAATGGTTTTACTGTTTAAATAGAAAAGCTCTGGAAGCTCTGGAGTGTGAAGTACCTAAAATGGAAACTGTAGTTCTGCTAGAAACCAACAGTAAACAGAAATGGAGCCCTTGTGAAACTCTCAGTGATTTCTCTTAGAAGTGTGCAGTGGGTTTTCCTTGCTGTCAACCGAGTGTGAGGCTGATGGAAAGTGCAGCATGAAGCTGGCCACTAATCTTGAGGTCAAGTTTCCTTTTGGTTAGAATACAGCTGTAGTACTAAAGTAATTTCCCAAGTGTTATGAGCATAGGTAGCTGGACCTTCCCATGAAAACCTTTGCAGCAGCTCTCTGTTACCAGGGTGGGTTGGTGTAGCCGGGTTCCAGCTCTGCTGCTGCCTCCGGAAGATTGGATAATAAACAAACATGCAGTACTGCAGCTGAGGTGTGTGTGTAATCTGCTTGATGCCCGTGTGAGTGCTCACAGCTTTTTTTTGGGGCTTGTGTGTTTTATCCTGCCCATTGTGGTTAGCTGAGCTTTCCTGCTCTCCTGTGACTCCATCATGAATTTATGGTATGAGTTTCTAGAGCAGGAGACAGTTAGGAGGAATTATAGGGAATGTAGTTATCCTTGCCCTTTAGGGAAATACTCTTTCCTGAGGAAAGAATGACATCTTTTTTGTTTTGGAAGATGCTGTCTAATCAAATGGAAGTGAAATTGGTTTCTGGTGCTTCAGGTAGCGAGAAGCTCTCTTTAATCACTTAGTCTTCTTCCTTGGCTCCTTTCACTCTCTTAACATTAAATGTAGGTGAAAGCACCCTATTTTCAGTAGTTAATACATGACAAGTAAAACAGTGCATTGACCAGATAAGCTGTTATGGAAATTTTTAAAGGAAATTTAAAGTATCTTTACATTTCTGCAGCCTGTCACCATTTAATCTGCTGGTTTCCTCTAAACCCTACACTTTACACTTCATTATGGTTTTACACTACACAAGCTAAGGGACTCTCCATCAGGAAGGACTGCCATTAGCAGTGGTAGGTAAAGAAAGCCCTTTCTCCAGAGTTTCTGCAGGGGCTGAAACTTGGCACAAAAGTTCTCCCTCCCTGAGGATGCCTGGCCTCCCCAGGGTAGTGGTGAGCTGCCTCTTGCAGCCCATGGTGTGTGTGTCAATGCCTGAGGTGAGTGACAGGAATGGCATTAAGGCAGGCAATTCCCAGCTTCTGCTGGGGGATCCTTTAGGTTGTTTTTGGGTGGACGAACTTGGTTTGTTTACCTGGCCCTGGGCGTGCAGAAAACTGCAAACAGTGAGAGCAAGAAGCAAAGTTTGTGTAATTCATCTTTGCAATCTTCCCTTGGAGTTTCAGAGAATGACTCTGACCTAAAGAGGTGTAAAACTTCAGAATTTTAATAGGGCTGTTTTCAGTAGAGCAGCTGTTCTTTCCTTAAGATGTGTTGATTTTTCTTCTAAACAAATGATATTTTATAAAGAGAAAACAAAGAATTTGTTTTCAGAAGCTTTTAAAAGCTGTTTTTCTGTTTTAAGCTCTTGTGCTGCCAATTCACGTAATTCCTACCAGGAGAGTTGGTCCATGCACTATTTTCTCGTCTCATGAAAAAGCAATACAGAACCTTTTTTAATAAAGTAACACGGGGGCTTCCTTGAGGCCTTTGTCTGGAGAGGATGTGTAGGTACTGGCTCGTTGTCCATGCCTGTGATCAGACTGTGTGGGATCACCGTGTGTTTTTCAGCACAGACCAAGCTCTGGCAGGTGAAGGTTTTCACCAGGCTGATGTGGTGTTAGAGCAAACCTTGGCTGCTGTGGATTGGGACTCGTAGAGACCCTGGGGGAGCTGCAGAGGATTGCTGTGGCATGTGGTGCTAGGCTCCCAGCAGCAGCTGAGGCTGCCAGAATTGTCTTGCTTTGGAACAAGCTGGCTTGAATTGCTCAGCTCTCCTCGAGTTGAAGGATGCTGTGCTGTGTTTCTGGCCAATGATGGGTATTCTGTTTGGGGAAATAATGACAAAAATGTTCCTGCAGCTTTGGGTGCAAGCAGGAAGGCCCGTGCCACTCCATGATCTGGATGACTCTGTGCACCAGAGAGCAGCTGGGGAGCAGCAGAATGCAGAGGGGCTTGTGTGGGGCCTGGATCTGACAGCATCAGTCTGTTTGAGCAGTTACCTTGAGTTCAGTGGTACTTCAGGGTTTAGTGCATGTGAAGTGTTGCTGAGTCTGCCATGTCTTGGAGTGCTGTTAACTTCTTTTTGAGTCTCTTGTGCATCTGCCAGTGGATGAATAAGCACCAGGTACCCAGCAGGCTCTTGGTCCCCAGGACGGGGCTGCTGGGGCTCATCCTGGGCCGGGCAAAGTGGGGTGGTTCCAGCTGCTCTGCTTCCTTCTGCTGGTCAGGTGAATGAAGGGCAGCTCCCCTGCTGCTGTCAGTGTTGATGAGCCTTCCAGATACTTTATTTTAACAGTGATCCAGGATAGCTCAGTATCTGGGAAAAGTTGCTTTCGCAGTGTTTTTTTGACTAAGCTTTATCTTTGGAGTCTTCACACAGCATGTTGGTACACAGCCTGAGCTATTCCCCCTGAACACAGCACATCTTCCTGGGAACTCTCTGGTTGTGTGGATGGAACACCTGGAGCTGTCCTGTTGCCTGAGCATAACAGGAGTGAGCAGGATCTGCTGCAGTGTGCAAGGCAGGCTGCTTCTCATGGAGGAAAAACATGCCTCAAAATAGAGGGGCTTCTGCCAATGTCTTTTCTACCACTGCTGAATGTAGTTGGCCACAGGAAAATGGGGAGAACCATCAGGGCCTTGCTTGGATGCTGTGTCCAAATAAGAATGTAGGTGCAGCTTGTATTTCAAAATATTATCAGTATGCAACTAAGCTAGTGAAAGTAGGGGTTTTTAAGTGGTAGTAAAGTATTGAACAGGATTTTCTTGCATGGTTGAGGAAAACAGCCTCCTGTAGAGTATGCAAGTGAAGAGTAATAAGATAAGATTAAAATGCCTTTGACAGAAAAGGACTTAATGCAACCCCACACACTTCCCAGTGCTTAATCTGGGGCAGGTTTTGTCAGTGCTGATGCAACTTTTGACAGTGAACCAGAGTGATAATGGGAAAGTTGTCACTTTTTTTCTGTGGAGTCGGTGTTCAGGTCAAGGTGGTTGGTTGGAGCCTTGAAGTGGGATAGTGGGCAATGCCTGTAGTAAAACAGGTGTAGGCACTGCTGCACCACAGTGTAACTGGTGTGGCAGCAGAGCCTACTGAGTCACACTGTCTAGCTGGTCAGCTTTCTGGGTTTGAATTTAGGGCTAAAATGGAATAACATGTTTTTCCCCTTCTTTTTTTGAAGTTGCAAAACTTGGAATGTGTGTTAGGGTGCTGCTGGTAGTTTGGACTCAGCTGTCTTCACTTCCTGTCTGTCGTGTGTGTCAGGTGGTTGTGAGGAGTCTTTAGGAAGATGTGCAAATCTTACAGAACTAGAAAAAGAAAATTGCATTAAGTATAGAAGATATCAGTTGATCTCAAACAATGAGGTCCCTTCCAACTCGGCATATTCTATTCTATGATAGCTCTGTGATAGTTGCATTTTCAGAAGAGCTCTCTTACCACTTGTTTGGCAATTCATAATCCAGAAATGGGAGCTTCAAACCTGCAGAGATGTTGGGATATACAGGCTGTGTTGGGTGGCAGATTAAGGGATGCTCAAGGACCTCAGGCACATGCTTTATCTCCCAACAGGGATTGCCATAATGATAACAAACTTTGTGGGTTTCAAGAACAACAGGAGCCTATGAGCTAAATCAGGGCTGCCATGGTATTGATCCAGCTCTGTTGGTGATGGTGATCCTGTGGCTCTTCCCACTGCTTCTTTTTGTGTGCCTGGCCACACATTTCTCATGCTGACATCCAGCACTGAGGTTGTTGGTATGAGCAGGCATGTGGGATGGAGTCCAGCAGTATGCTCTGCTGCTCTTGGTCTCTTCAGCCTTAGATAAGAACCCACCCACTGCAGATCCAAATTTTTACCCGAATTCTTGTGTTTATCTTGACACAGATTCTAGTGCAACTGAACTTTTGTGGCTCTGTCTCATAATTAGATGAGCTTATAAAGTGAACAGCAACACTGGGTTTTGGAGACAGAATTGGTACTCTACAGGGAGAACTGGTAGTATTTAAAGGATTGTGTCTGATCTGTTAGTGATGGTTAACCCCAAATAAAGCAGGATATGCTTTTCAGGATCCTGATAGAGTACAAGATTGTGTCTCAAAGTCCGTCCCTTGTTCTTTTGCAGGTTTTAGCTTGGACTTCATGATTTGCCTTGCTCTAGAGGAGTGGAACTCCAGTGTTGTGTTGGTTTGTAGTTCAACAGCCAGTTTAAACCTCACCTAAAAAACTGAAGACCCAGGCCATAAGCTTGACTTGGAACCTCTGGGGGCAAGTGTGTTTGTGTGTAGAGCTTAAGTGTCTGCAGCAGCCTAAGCTGTGGCAGGATGGGCAGCTGAGCTTGGGCACCAGGTGCTTTAGAACCTAGTATATTCTTTTCCGTGTCATTTACCACCTTACTAGCATAGGAGTGGCAGATGTGTTTAGTTCTGGGGTGAGATTTCCAGGAAGATGATTCCTAGCAAGCTGGAAGGTGAGCTTTGGGCTGGAGGATTTTCATAGTGTCTGTAGATGGTTGATGCATGTGTGCAGAGAAGAATTCGGGCTGTGGTGATACTGCTCTTGAAAACACTTTATTTTGTGCCAGTTTGTCTTTCTGGAGTTTAGTTCTTAATGAGAGAGTGGCTTCTGTTTGTGTTTCACATCACAGGTTTGTGACTGGACCAAGAAGCTGAGGGCAAGGACCTTGAAATGGATTGGATTAATTTGAGAAGAAATTATAAAGAAAAAGGAAGACTTTGTTTAGGACTGTGTGGTTTTATAGGATATGAAATGAAAGTAGCATGGAAGGGCAGAAGTAGTTACCAGAGGTCATAAGTAAAATCCTGTGAATATTGTTCCTTTCAGTGTGGACTCCTGAGTGCTTTGAGTTGGATGAGTAAACCATTAACTGTAAAATTACATTGGATGGGGATAAAAAAATAAATCTTAGTTTTCAGAAATGGCTGTTTATTTTCTTGGAATGTGGAGCAGGTGCCCAAACAGGATCTGGATGCTGTGATGGACTGGTTAAGGTTCAGCTCGTAAGCTGATGGTGTATCCCAGAGAGCACCACAAATTGGTTCTTGGTTGGCAGTACCTTGCAGTGAGCTGGTCTTGGTGATGAAATGGCAGCAGTTTCAGGCCTGACTGAGAGAGGAAGTGGTGCTGCTGAGGCAGGAAGCGAGTTCAGGACACACAGACAGATCTGACAGCACAGTTTCCTTTGGCTGGGACAACGTACACATTTTAACCTGAAAACAAACTTCAGCAGCTTAAAAGTTAGAGAAATTTTAACGAGCTTGATGGCTTGTGGTTTCTCCTTCAGATTGCATGTACAGCAAGAGAAAAGGTGAGATTGTGCAGATTCTTAACTCTGGGTGTAGTAGGGGACACTGATTGTGTACTAGACTCCACAAAATTTAACTTAATTCACCAGTTAGTAATGCACCAGTTAGTACTGGAACAGATTGCAGCTACTATTAAGTTACAGAATGTTTGTGAAAGCAAAGTGCTCCCATAGTACCACCATGTTTCATATGCTTGCCTTGCCTTTAGGATGGCAAAGTGAGACTTGAACAGGAGCTTTGGGGTGGTGTGGCTTGTGCTTAGTCAATGGGAACCTGCCGTAGGTGCTGTGGATTTCTTCAGCCTCTTGTGATCAGTCAGTGTCGTGGTGCTTTGACAGGCCTGTGTGACCTAAGTGCAGCACTCCAGAATTTCCTTTGCAGCAGGAAGGATTACCAAACTTCAGAGTGTCCCACTGGAGACTTCAGTTCCTTGTTTGTTGTATTACTCACATCTCTATTAACACTTTTGGAATTCTAAATGCAAATCAGCTGTCTTCCACAAAAGTGTAATTGAGCTTTAAAAAAGCAAAGTTCTCTAAAATGGGCCTGTGAATTTGGCAGAGTTTACATGGCTGTGTTACCCAGTTTCCAGATGCCAGATCCCAATTCTGTAGGACAACGCTGAGTTCTCTGAAATCCTGCTGTAGTGATCACATGCTGAGCAGGTTAAAATCCAGCAAATACTTCAAGTATCATTAGTTAACATTGAATTGCTGAAGTTTTTGGTTACACTACAGAGAGGCTTGAGAGATCAAATCAGTGCAATGCTCTGTTTCTTTTTTTTTTTTTTTTTTTGGTAAATTTAATTTATGTTTTTAAGAAGTCTTCAGAACTCCTTGAACAAAACTAAGTCATATTGACCTGCATTGCATTCCCAGTCTTTATCAGCTCTCCTCTCTGGGCTTGGCCAGATGGCTCACAATTACATGGCTCAAAATCCACTCACTTGCACTCAGGCTGGGATGACTTCAGTGCTTTCCAGTCTGTTTCAATTCCCTTAGATATTTAAAACTGCTTGGAGTGCTCTCTCTGCTGGGTGTTATGCCTACAGACTTCCTTTTATTAGGTGGTGACTTCTGGGGGGGAAACAAGCCCAAAGCCTCTGTAACTTCTTTGTTTCTATTTCCCTTGTCGTTGCACTCTGGGATGAGTTATTCTGTGGCTAATCTCAAATTGGATTAAATTACTTTTAAACCACAAGTTAATAATGTATGTATCCCTAAAGCTATTCCTATGGAAAGGGAGGTCCCAGGATAGTGAATCTAAGCTCCTTAGAAATGAGCTTGTTTTCAGCTGTGATTTGTGGACCTCTTAGAAGTGCAAAACATGAAGCAGTTCATCCAGCTAATCTAGAAAGCCTGCTAATCCAAGGAAAATAATTAAAAAAAAGTCCACTTTGCCACTGCTAAGACTTTGGAGGCATATGCTGAACACTTTAAATCTGTTTAAAACTTACAACATCTTATTTCAGTATTTAAGCATAAAGTTACACATCCGTTAAAAAAAGTGGAGGTATTTCTTTGCCCAAGAGATGTGCTCAAATCCGTTTTGTTCCTTTTAATGTGTAATCTCGAAGTGTCTGATTGTGTCAGGGGGAACCACAATAGATCAACTTGTGTGAGAGCAGTGGTGTTTCCCTGTTTCACAGAGAACTTCCAGCGGTCCAGTTCAGTTGTTTTCATGGTAAATGCTGTTAGTTTTGTGTTTCAGAAAGGAGGAAAAAACCAAAAAAGAAAGAAAACAGCCCTGCCCAGGCACATCTGAGTGTGCCACTCAGATTCTCCTTTAGGTTCCAGAGCAAGGCTTTGGGTTATTTGGTCTCTCTTTTGTTCCCACTGCCAGAAAACTGAAAGTTTCAGGTCACCTGGTAGAGAAAGGTAATGTGTGCTGCCTCAGCCAGCGCAGTGCTGTGTGTGTTGGAGTCATCGGTGTGCACCATGCCAGTGCTTCCCTTCAGAAGGGAATTGGAGGTGCAGAGGGAACGAGCAGTGCTCTTGTAGATGCTCTTGGTTTGCAGTGCTGGTGTTCTCTGCAAGACAATCAGTGTGCCTGGGTTTGATAGCTCAGTGCCAGGGTCAGAGCTGTGGCAGGCACGCTGGGAGCTGGGTGTAAGGTGTGTGTGTGTGTGTGCAGCTGCTGCTGTGGCAGCCACAGTCTCTGAGCCCTTGCCAGAGAGCAGCAGCTTCTGTCCCAGTGCCAGCGTGGGGACTTGGCTGTGGCCAAGGACGGGGAAGAAGTGAAGGTTTGCAGCACACTCTGTGACCTGAGACACTTTCTAGTATTGTGGCTTGCTTGGTGCTCTCTGAAGTAATGAGTTTTAGAGAGTAATACTAAACCCATATTTTTTCTTTTTACAAGGGTGTATGTGAGTTTTCCTGGTAATATACAAAATTTGAGTTTATAGAGAGTCATGGATTGGTTCACTGCAGTGAGCACAGGGAATGCTTCAGAGCCAGGATTTTATCTCTAGTGTGCTTTCTGGGCTCTGGACAGGTGGTCTGAAGCAGACGTGTAACCTGCAAATGACAGGTAAACAGGGAAATGCAAATAATTGGGGAGGTGGGCGGAAGAGAGAGGTGGAACAGGAAGGGAGAATTACAGCATGGAGGAGTTCTGATCTGCCCAGGGGAGAGCTGGGTGGACAGAGTGCTTCTCTAAAGGGTTGACTGTAAGTGCTGTTATGTGAGAGGGATGTTCCTCCATTTCTGCCAGCCCTGGGGCGAGCAGGGGTTCCAGGGACTGGCTGGGCAGTGTAACAAATTCAAGTGGAAGCTGGAAAAAACATGAGAAGTGGCTGGGAAACCCAGTGTGGAGATTTGTTTTGTACTTCATTTACAGGAATTCCTGGGGGCAGCAGCTTGCCTGCACTGGGCAGTGGCAGAGCTGAATGCTTTGGGCTTTGCCCAGCCCAAAAGGCAGGTGGTAGAATTGTCTTGGCCATATGAGTGGGCCACACTGGTGACTGTGGCTGGGCTTAGCTGGAATGCACTTGAGTTCATTTGCTCTGCCCGAGTTTTGGAGTGTTTTCCTTTTGAAATCACCTTAATGAGTGGCTCATCCCTTTGCACCTTTGCTCTGAGCATGAAAACTTTCTTAATGTGAGCCTGAGCTGTGCCACTGAATTTTTTTTTTTTTTTTTTTTTTTTGGTTCCGAGGTGACACTTTCTCTGGATCAGTCAGTGCTGACAGCATGGCAAGGCAGAACTGTGGGAGCACTTTGCAGCTGAGGCAATATTGAATGATAGTACTTGGATATAAAATTGAATGATAGTACTTGGATATAAACAGTTGAACTGGCCTGAACAGAGAAGATGTCTTTTGAAATGTAAATAGTTGCTTTGTCCTTCTGAGTAAATATGTGTTTGCTTCAGGGCCAAATTGCAGAGCTTTTTGTTGCATTAATGAGGGGCCTGTTGATACTTTTGCACAGTGCATCCTGCTGGATGTCTGCTGGGAAATTGAGATCTGCATAAATCAATAAGATCTGTTGATATTGAAATGGGGCACCAGGTAGAGGACTGGTGGCAACACCTGATGTGTGCACACATCATTCATTGTCTCTGTGCCTGCTGAAGGAAGGTTTCTGGATGAGGATGGCAGTGTGAGTGCCTGGTGTACCAGGGGCTGACTGATGGCCTGCTCTGAGAATCTTTGCTGCCATTTCCTAAAACTGCTTTTGGTTTTGTCTGGGACTTGTGGGAATGGTAGTGACTAGTATTCTCCTACAAGTACTGTTCTTAGGAGCTCTTGAGGATGTTTATTATGCAGGTAGCTGTCTTTCTTGGAATCTTAGAGCATCCCTGCAGTATCTGAAGAAGAGCTGGGGGTGGTATCTTTCTTTTGAATCTCTAGCAATTTGCTTTCCTTGCAGGCGTGATTTTGTGATACACAGTATCAAATCGAGTTGCTGGCTACGACTAAAGCCTCAAAAAGCTGGATTTGCACTGTACTTTATTTACATGACTGTAAATCCCCAGGAAGTGACCAAATGAATGGTTCAGGAGGGGTTGATTTGGATTTTTTAATGCAGTTACTTTGACCTGCAGTTAGCCAGACCTGAGAGCCATGGCAGCATCCCTGCTTAGCTAAAGCTTTGCTGTTCCTATGATGGCGAATTTGCAGCTTGCAACACCCCCTGCCCCCCCCATCAGGACTTTCCAAAGACTTTTATCAAGTTTTTGTTGCTGTAAGTAAAAGTATTTTGGATGATGTTATGCTGACAGTCAGTGAGAACTTTGCCACTAATTTCCTGGGGTGAGGATCTCACAGATCTATGTGAAGACATGACCAGAGGCCTGGTACACCTCTAATTAAAATAATACACACATGAAGGACAGCAGAGCAATATTGGAGATAGCCTGGAAGTGTTTGGAGGAGATTTTGGTGATACATACTGGTTTAGTTCATGTACTAGAGTTTTTGCTGAGACATTATGGGAGTAGCTGGGTGCATTTGGATTTTTGATGTCTGAAGAGTAATTCCCTTGGGATCTGAATGCCCTGCTGAGCTCTCAGTGCTGTTAACACTTCACTGTGGATATAAAAATGTATGTTAACTAGCAACTTCAACCAGAAAATTGTAAAACGGTGCTTAGGTCTTTAAAAAGGCAGAGAAAGAAGAAAATAATATTTTTTTTCTGTCTGTACATATACATTTTTATTCCATAAACACTGCTGGTGTGTCTCATGCTGAGCTGCTCCCCAGGGAGCTCTCTGGGAGACAGGTGTGTTCCTGAGCAGCTCTCAAAACCAGAGCTTGTACTTCCAGCTTTCAGTGTATCTGGGGCTAGATGCTTCCATTCATAAAATATCAAGTCTGGAGAAGCCCAAAGATGTTTTTGCTCACTTCTGGGTAACTAGGCAAAATTCTTTTACTTATGACTGTGTGCAGCTTTGTGTGTGTGGTGGAGGAAAAGGATCCACCAGCTCATTTAGGAATGTCATGTTCTCATATCTCACATGTGCTGTCAGTGGTTTGGGCTCCTGTGAAAGGTGATGTGCACGACTGTCTAGTGCATATGGGAAACATCTAAATATATGTATCTTTTTTTTTTCCTTCTAGGTTCTCTTTGGAGTTGATACTCTAGTAGATTTCAGCTATGCAGACGATCAAGTGTGTAGTAGTGGGTGATGGTGCTGTTGGTAAAACCTGTCTCTTAATTTCTTATACAACAAATAAATTCCCATCGGAGTATGTACCAACGGTAAGTGTGAGAATGGCTCCAGTTGTTCCTTGAGCATGGTGGGGTGGGGTAGCATGAGTTCCCTTTTGAGCTAACCTTGATGGCATGCATGCCCTAATATGTGTTCTTGGAGACTGACTAACACAGTCTGGTACCTGCTGCTGCCTTCTACATAATCTGCTAGTGCTGGGCAGTTCACCTGGATCTGGTCAGTTCTTGCTGCTTGTCCTCTCTGCAGAATCTGTGTTTTTGTGGATGGATTCTGTGAGTGAGATAAGCAGTGTGAACAACTGCAGACCAATGGAGAGCAAGCAGTAGGAGCATGTGCTCTCACTTCCTGCTGCATCTTTGTTTTTAGGGAATGGAGTGTTTCATTTTGCTAGAACAGTCAGTGATTACAGTTAATATTTTCTGAGACTCATTTTTCTTTTGCAACTCTGAAAGATCCAAAAGTGTAGTGAATTACAGAGGGTGCCTGGTAAACTCCAGCTAAGTATGAGGAGTGTGTTTGGATGCAGCCACATTCTTTTGTACTTCTAAATGTATGTGTAGTCCTTAACTATGTTGAAGTAACCTTTTTGAGTTTCACAGGCTCAATTTTCTGAAATACTGAATCTCTTGACTTATTCAAAGTTCAAGTTGAGAGCAGTTTGGCTGCCTGTGAGGCATGTACACAGGTTTCCTGTTAGAAAATTGCTTTTCTGCTTGATATTACATATGCAAGATCAGTGTACTGCCACTGAGGTGGGTCAGTTTTTAGTGAGGTTGCTGCAAGACAGTGACAGCTAGATGCTCTTTTTACTAATTTTCTCTGTTATGGACCTGAAAAGGCCATCTTCTATTAATATACAAGTTGAAGAGTTTATCTCTGTATCCCAGACAAATTTGGATCTGGAAATGCATCACAGAGAACATGTGCCAGTGAAATAGTTGGTAATATTCTCTGTGTTACAAGGTAACTCAGAAGACCAGGTAGCTCCTCTGAGATGCCAGATGTATGTTTTGAAAGCCTTCAAGTTTGTCTTCTGTCCTGCACACAGTAGTACTGGCTGTAAATCTCTGCTAAGAAGGAATGTGGAAAACTTGCTAAAAAATTAGTTGCCAGTGAAGGGTGTTCAAGGTGTGCTAAGGCTTCTTTATAGTGCCTTTTAAATCTGCCTCATGTTTCCAAAATGTTATTTACCTCTGAACTTCATGGCTGGAGGAGCTTGCTGTTCTGGAGATATCAGAGGCCCATTCCTAATTCTGTGAATAGCCTTGAGGCATGTTTCAGACTCTGGAAACTGGTACATAACCTCTGATATTCCAGTTAATGCTTCTGGTAATAAATGGACAGAGAAATAGAACACATACTGCTGTGCTCGTGCAGTGGCCTGGCCACAGTATGGATGGAGAGCACACACATTTCAGACCAATAGATAGTTCTGTTCAGTTGGCTTTGTGTTTTGCAATCCTTTCTCTTCATGGAGGAAATCTCCAAGTGGAAGATGGGTTTCATGGTGGTACTGCACCATGATTTGTTACCTCTGTGTTTTTGATGTTGCTGCCATTGTCAGAAATCAAGGCAGTGAGGGGCACGTCCTCAGAAAGGCACTGGTGATGTTTGGGTTGTGGCAGCTCAAGTGTGAGTCCTGTCCCATGAGAGCTCATGCCAGCTGCTGCAATGGGCTGTCTGGCTTTGGCAGGAACTGAAACTTCTTTGGGCTATGGTTTTTAGCCATTTTGGCACAACTGAGGATGCAATGGTCTGTGAATTGTGCTATAAGACTATAGTTGCCTGGTTTTTGTGAAGGCCAGCCTTGTAACCCTGGCTTTCTTAGGGCTCTCTACCCCAAACATTTCAATAGAATCTGTACCTTAAAAATACTGGAATTTAAAAATCCCATTCTGCAGATAGGGAGCTTTAAAAACAAAAGAAAGATGAGAAAGGAGACATGCTAATTGCCCTGAAAGGGCAGCTAGAGGTGGTAGCTGAACAAAAATGAGAGAATATTGCTGGGGGATTGAGCTGCTGACCATCTTCTGACATGTGGAAGAGCAAGTGCTCTGACCTTCATCATTCTGGTTCCTTGTTCTGTTCCTAGGAACAGAGGAGTCTTCATCCTGATCTGTCTTTGGAGGTCTTGTGGGAAAACTTTTCAGCCTCCCTCAGCCTTGAGGTGTGATTTGGAGCTGGGCACTTTCTTGTGTGTTCAGTAAGGCAAACCCAGTGCAGTGTGTGATGGATTGGGCTGCAGGCAGTGGAGATGAGTGGTGAAGTCTCTTGCAGTGCTTTAAAATCTTGAATGTGCTAATTCAAAATAGTGTGAGAAGTGGATTTTTGCTTCTGGATGATGTTCTGGAGATATGCAATGTGCAGTGGCCATAGTTGCTTTCTCAGTCATTTTAAGTTGTGTAAAGTTGAAAAAATTAGGAGTAGTGTCAGGTCTGTCTTTAACCATGGCTGTCAGGTGGGAAGGAGACTTCTGAGCTCCGGGGAGTACAGTTTGGAGCAGTCTCACTGCTCTTACCTCAAATTTTTTTTTTTTTTTTTTTTTTCCCCCAAAGAACCTAAGCTCTTACTATATTAATAGTACATGCATGTGACTGCTTATTTTGCACATCCCACCCTTCTCACTTGCATGAAAAGCCTTTAAGGTGGCTGCTGACCTCTTTCCTGTTGGGGTTTACTTCAGCTATGAGAGCTGCTCATGCTGCAGTTCTGTGAGGAAACAGAACTTCCCCATCATCATTCAGAGATCCTGACTGGCCCCAAATGACCGTGCAGCAACTTGCAGGGACAGGTGGTGCATTTGGGGTTTTTTGCAGCAGGAAGGGTAGTTTCTGCAGTAATGTCTGTTGTGGTTCTGAAGATAACATGGTTATTGGATTGAGGGGTGCTGACCTCAGACAGTGCTCTGCTGAGTGGGTGGATGTTGGAGGTGAGCTTTTGGCTAGGCCCTTGTGCTCAGTTGTTCTGTAAACCACTTAGTGAGTGAAGCACTGGGTAGTGCTGGTTTTAATCTGTTCAATGTCCTGGAGGGCAGTACTATTGTCCCAGGTGCTGTTGCAGAGGAAATAGAAATGTATCTGGAGCCAAACTCTCCTTTTAGATTGAATTTGACACAGTCTGGTTTTTATCAGATACTGCTTCTTTCAAAGAAGGAGCATAAATCCCTCTTGAAAGGATAGACTCTATTCCCTAGATATGCAGAAATTCAGACTTCAGAGGATTTGGGTCCTGTGAGATGCAGCCCCATCACTGTGTGCCCTTGAAGGGCAGGGCTGCCATGGCCCATTCTGTCCTTGTGGGGATGTGTTTACTGTGTCACCCTAAGGTTGAAGTTTGGAATTTCTGTGGCAGTGTGGGAAACCTCCTTGCAGAAACAGGCAAACACTGCTGCAGGTGTTTGCCCAGTGGTTTTTACCATGTGTTATTCAGTGATGTACCTCATATGCCTTTGCTTTAGCACATAATGGGAACAGCTGGAGTATCCCTATTCCATATGGAATTGTTCTGGTAATGGTATTAGTGGTCACAGCACTGTAAGCCAGATGGTTCTGTTTTCCTGTAAAGGTATCTCTTGTTCAAATCAGAGGTGCTCTGGCAAGGTGGGTATGATGATGGTTTGAGAGATGGCTTATTCATGTGTTTTTTCTTGCCAGGTTTTTGATAACTATGCTGTAACAGTGATGATTGGAGGAGAGCCTTACACCCTTGGCCTCTTTGATACTGCAGGTGAGAAACCAAGTGCTTGTGTCATTGTACTTGACCAAGATTTATCTGAGGTGATGTTGAACATGAAGACATACAATTGTGTTTGTTTGTTTTTTCCTTTTTTTGGTTGAGATTTTTTTTAATAGAAAGGGAAAATGTCTCTTGATTCTGTCAAGTCAGAGTGACTAATATTAGAACCTCTTAAATGTGTGTATGTCTCTGCATCCTTAATGTGGATGAAGTCCAGGTGTAGATTTCATAAGCCCTCTCACTGTGTGCTTTTCAAAACTAAAAATCTGCTGCCCTCTTGTTTAAGCCACATCTCAGTTTTAGGCTGGAGAAACGTGTAGTGATGAAGCAGCTAAACATTGCTTTGCATGTGGAAAAAGTTACCAAGAAAGGGTAGAAACTGGTTCAGCTGCTGGGTACCCAGTTTCTACTGCCTAATAATACTGAAGTGATGTAGCAGCAACTGGTATTGTAAACTCTTCTTCAGAAGAGCCCTTTAGAGAGCTTAGTTCATAAGCTTTCATCTAAAATTGGCTGATATCATTTAGTCTGTTTCCAGCCGTGTTCTTGCATGCATAATTAGTGTCTGATTTGATTAATGAAACAATCTTAGGCTTCCAGTATCCTGTAGCTGTTAAAGAAACTTTGCTGTTTGGCCCTCTGGTCACACTTCACCACCTGAGCTGGGACTGGAGCCTGTTTGTAGTGGCAGCTCCAGTGACCCAGTGGGGCCTCACTTGATTCTCAACGTGCACCACACTTCACAGTCACACAGGGACTCCTTTCTGCCCCAGGTTGCCCACAGATGTCTCAGGCATCCAGATCCTTAAAATTTAATGGTAGTGCAAAACCAAAATAACACCTTCAGCTAGTGACTCTGGGAAGAGACCCTGAACAAAGCAAACTGTGGGTTTCTGTATCCCTCACAGCATGTTTGAAAGTCTGGGGGCTTGCAGCTGAGTCCTTGGCTCCTGCTGTGTCTCTGAATGTCCCTCAGCTGCCTGTGCCACTGGTCCCTGGGCCCTTTGTGGTGCAGAGGGTCAGTGCCAGCTCACCTGGGGCTCCCAGACACCCAGAGCTCAGCCTGCAGCTGGACCCTGAGCTGTGTGTACTGAGTGCATTCCTCACCATGGCTTCACTTAGCTCTCCATGTTCTCCTCCCAAATGTGAATTGTGTTCCATTATTGTAAACTGCCTGGTTCATGGGTGAGGAGTTGGGTGGAAAAGAGGGACTCACTCCTTCCTGACACACGTTGTGTGGTGTGCTCTGGGGATCTTGGTGGTCCTACAGCAGTTGTAGCATTGCACGGTCCCTGTGTGGGGAGTTGTGTTGGGTCCTTCTCTGCCTGTTTTCTGGCTGAGGGTTCACACCTCTGAGAGGTGTTGTGTGTGTAGTTCCACACATTCATCTGTTATCAACGTGAGCAGTGATCCAGCTAGTGATGTTGAGAAGTTACCAAATGACTTTAATGCATGTAAATGACTTCGTGCCCTTGTGAATGTAAAGGCTTTTTGTCCAGAGCTGGACTGCTGAGGGGGAACTATTTGTTCTCAATGGTTGCCTGCTTTTTCTATATAGCAGCCAGCACAGGTGACAAAATTTAACCATGTATGAAACCCCTATTGATACTTCTCAGATTAAAACCCAAGTCTTTGTTTTGAGCTTGTGCTTGGAAGACAGACTTCTGGAGTAGTCTGTTAATTGCAACAAGGTATTTTAGATTTAGATTAGATTTTATCCCCTCCAGAGAGCAGGGGTTTTTTTTGCAGGGTAATGAAATTTGATGGGATAATATTTGAAATGAATGGACTAGTGCAGAGGACCTAATCTGTAACTGGATCCACATTCTGCATCTTTCCTTTCTAAATGAAGAGAGTGTTATGCAATCTGAGGGTGTTTGATCTCAAAATGTATTGGAGACTTCCCAGCTTTCCTGTGACTTTCAGCAGCTTACTGTTACGTAGCAACTGAATGAATTCTGGATTTGAAACATAGATTTTTCAAATATTTGAGTTCACTATACGCTTGATTCTTTGCTTAAGAGTTAGGATTAATCACAGCAATGTTATTGTGATGAAATGTGCATTCTGACTCCCTGTAAAGGGCAGGATTTTGTTGTCTGGGTCTAATACAGTGTTAATTTCCTCCTTTCTAGGTCAGGAAGACTATGATAGATTACGACCCCTCAGCTATCCACAGACAGATGTATTTCTGGTCTGTTTTTCAGTGGTCTCTCCTTCTTCATTTGAAAATGTGAAAGAAAAGGTTGGTTGAACTCTGCTTGAAAAGGGAGCTGCTCAAGTGTGTCAGCAGTTATTTTAGGTGGTTAGTAACAAATGCTGTGTCTCTTCTATCTTTAGTGGGTACCTGAAATTACTCACCACTGTCCAAAGACTCCTTTTCTGCTTGTTGGGACCCAAATTGATTTAAGAGATGATCCCTCAACAATTGAGAAACTTGCCAAGAACAAGCAGAAGCCCATAACTCCAGAGACTGCTGAAAAGCTGGCCCGGGACCTGAAGGCTGTGAAATACGTGGAGTGCTCTGCACTGACACAGGTAAGGGTTGGTCTTTGATCATTTTTGCTTGCTTTTATTCCATACTTTTTTCAGTTCCAGGGAAAAAACAGCTCAATGTGGATGCGAAGGGGTGTAAGCTCTGCTTCTGCTATTTACACTGTATCTTTCTCTTTGTCATGTTGTTCCAAGGCACAGAGAATTGGCACTAATACAAAGAAAATCAGTCTGTATGGGTTAGGCCTATGTAGAGGGGTGATGGAGGAGGATGTGCTTACTGTGTTTGCTTCTTCGCTGGAGAAAAATAACTGTTGAAAACTTAGAAGGTACATTATGGACCATAATAATTGGGTTGGGACACAGAGTGCATCTCACTGCTGAAACAAGCAGACAAAGGGAAAAAAAACCCTGTCATTAAAGTTACTGCTGGTACTTTTAAGATAGGAAACCTTCATAGTTGAGTGCTGCCTTCTCTTCCTGTGCAGCTGGTGGTGAGCTGCTTCCTGTGTCCTTCCTTCAGACAGAAGTTCTGTTGAAGCAGAAAATAACAGTTAAATAGTCCTTAAGACAGTCCTTACATCATGTTTATAACTTGTGAATGTGAGTCAAGAGCCAACTGAAGTATCTGACTTGACAGCAAGAAACTCGATTCTCTTTTCCCTGTCAGTTAGGGATACTAGAGTGGGAGCCATTTTCTGCCTAGCTGACCTGTTGCCTTGACTTTGGGTGCTCTGGGAATTTAATCCTAGGTTCTTACTCTTGCAGAATTGTCTATAACTCTTTTAACAACTTCCTTAATGCTGGTCTGTAAAGAATTTGTTCCTCTCTGATGTGCATGGAATCAGGGATGTACAGTATCAAGCCTCTCACTCTTTCCAGTTGCATTGTGCATTCATCTCCTTGAGCACAAAACTCTATTACCAAACTTCACAAAGCCTGAAGTTCTACTTATCTTGCCCCTTTTGCCCAGATTGCATGTTGACTCTTCCATTTAAAATCCTCAGGCTATTTTTTTGTAACAAAGATTTTCCTGGGTGTCTCCTGTGAAGGAAGTGGCTTTGTGAAGTTGTGCAGGACACTGGCACTGGAGCTGGTGTGGTGAGGCATGCTGCTGTTCCTCCTGGGAATCCCTGATCTGAAGGTGCTCTTGGCCATGCTTCCTAACTGCCCACAGGCAAGCTGAGGGCTATTTATGCTTGAGAGCTGTAATTTTTCTTGGATCTGTTCAGCCCCAAAATACTGTTTTAGATGCTGTCTGGCACAGCCTGAATGCTGCTGATAACTAGGTTGTAGAAGCTGCTAGTTGGGTGAATACCTGCTAAGGCCTTTGTCCTGTGTTGCTCTCTGAGACCCTTTCCTCTGTACCTTTGGACTTGAGCTTTTGTCTGCTCAGATTACCTGGAATCACTTAGAATTCCCAGAGCCAGAGCTGATATGACAAAAAATGTCAGTGTTTATCCATTCTTTCTATTTCCAGGTAGACTAATCTGTATCTGTTGCAGTGAACAACTTCATGCACTTGGAAGTTCAGCCTGAATTTTCTTCCAGAGTGTTAGTGCTTGTATATCAAGTGATGATTTTAGGAGTCAGGAGTGACGTGGGAGGAGAATTCAGAACCTTCTCACCTGGACAACTAGTCGGTTTGCATCCAGTCCATTCTTCTCCCTTCATTTGTTGTTAACTCACAAAGCACTTTTTTTCTGGGTCTGTCATCAGTAGCTGGTGACCAGCAGTGTAGCTGATCTGGGAAGGGTTGTGTGGAGCTCCTGCAGTGATCTCACTGGCAGCTTGCTGAGCACAGAAGGCAGCTGCTTCCCTGGCCAGGAAGGGTTTCCTACCTGCAAGGCAATGCTGTAGTACCTGATTTCAGGTGAAGTGAGAGTCTTTCTTTGCCTTGGATGCTGTCTGTGCAGTTCACCTCAGCAGTCCAGGATGGTTTTTTTCTTCCCAACTAATTTACAAATTATTCTGACACCACAGTAGCAAATACTCATAGAATCATTGGCATTATTTGTTTTTGTACTATGTGAATCATGAGAGGCTGAGTTCCTGAGTTTTTTCTGTAAAGACAGAGGATCTTCTCCCCAAATTTGGATGACTGCTCTATTAGAGAGCCAGCTCTATCCCCCTTTCTTCAGGTTGTGGAATCTTCTTGTGATGAAGGCATTTTCAGTGTCTGTCTCTAACCTTTCACAACAAAATAGGGCCCAGTGCCACTGTGACAAGTAGATAAGGCTTTGCTGTTTGGAAAGGGTGACTGACAGATGGCAACTACAGTAATTGTTATTTCTGTTACTCTTGAGTACAAGTGTCTGGACTTTCTGAAGCCCAGTCCTAGTACCTAACACTAGAGAGAATGCTGAATTTGGTTTCTTTTTCCTCCTGATGGTGGGTTGCCAGTTTTGACACAGATTTATAAAGTGCCTTAAGTGTCCATAAGCAGAAGGGAGTAAAGGAAGGCTGATCTCAGCCTGTTCCCAGTGTAACACAAAAGTCATGATTTTAACAGGCTTGTGTGCCTGTGGTATTGAACACAGTTATACTTCATGTTGTTACTTTTGATCATCCAGGCTTTTAATCCTGGTCCATTTGTACAACACTTTTGTCCCAGTCCTTTTTTCTTATCCTCTTCCCTTTTTTGCTAGGTGCTTCAAAACAAATCCCAAATTCTGCACTCCTGAACAAATTCCTCCCAGGCAATACAAAAATAAGAGGAGTCTCTGAACGGAAGAATTTAAGTAAAATTGTTTTCTTGACTCTTGTCCTGCCTGGGTTCTTAATCTGTCTAACAGTACATAATTGATTTTATGCTACGGCCTTATTCTCACAGAGAAAGGAAATCTAATTACTATTTAGACTTCAGGGGCATTGTTTATCTGATGTCTTTAGCTCTTTTGTGGGCCTGAATTGCAACTCATTTAAAGAAAAAGAAAAATTGTTGGGGAGGGTGTACAGAATGCACATTGCAGTTTCCTTAAACTATTGTTCTTTCAAGTATAATCCTGCATATAATGTGATGGCCTTAAATGCTTCCAGATGGCACTGCCTTAGAGGTCTCCTGTGTGTGTGCTCCAGTGAAACAAGATTAAAGACCTTCTAAAAGGGATGTATCCAGTATAACCTGTAAGGGAGAAACCAGTTACATTTGAATGATCTTAAAAGAAGTCTAAGCTTTGCACGGACTGTAGTTGTTTACAGGATGGAATTGAAGCTCTTCTGTTTGCCTTCAGCTGTAGTAAAGCAGTTTTCCTGAATTTTCGAAGGGTGCACTCATGACAGTAAATTTAGGCGAGTCCAGTTAGCCTAAACTGAGCCAGGTTTCACTTCTAGTGTGGTGTGTCACTTGGCATAGCTGGGTGGGAGTGGTAACGCCCTGCACTGTTCCTGTTGTGCTTACAGCAAGCCCCGTGCTCCGGTGTAACCCCTGCAGAGTCCTGCAGCTCTGTTACTGCTTGTGTGCTGTTGGATCCCGGTGGTTGCACTCCTAACGCTGTTCCTGTCTTTCTGTGGTTACACTTGCTTTGGCAACTAGACTGAATAACTGAAATGCACCATTTCCATGCTGGCTCCCAGTGTCAGAGTAGCACTGGTAAGGTATTGCATCACTTCTAAAGACTGAGAGTAAGTGACTGCCGGTGATGATGGCTTACCAGGGTGGTCCTGCTTCCATCCCAGCCTGTGTGTTCCCAGCCATTTGGAGACTTCAGTTATTCAGGGGCTGAATTCACAAAGCAGAGGAGTTGTTTGGAGCCTTTGCTCTGGACCAGCTGCCACCTGGGAAGTTGGGATGAGTAGTCTGTGCATCTGAGGTGTTCACTTATCCACAGTGGGTGACAACAAAAGGTTTAACTGACCTTTTGGGTCCCTGTGGTGGGGCAAGCTGCTGTGTGCTTGATTTATTCCCCTGTAAACTCCCTCAATGTAGTACAGCAGTGGAGTGGAAACCATCACCCTTTGTGTGGCCCCTGTCCCCGTGTTCTTGCTGTGTTTGTGCCTCTGCCCTTCTGAGTGTTGATTTTGTCCGATTTGGCCTGTCACATGTTCTGTCTGTCTCTGTCATTGACTTCTGGGTAATCTTAATGAGATTTTCTCCTGGGATCTACTTTGTTTTTTTGCAAAGTAAATCTGTTTACTGCTTCTGTGAATTCAGCCTGCTCCTGAATGCTCTTTGTATCTGCTTGTTTTTCTCTAATCCTCTAACCTGGCTGCTGTTTTTTCTCCTCCCCTCTGTCTTGTAGAGAGGTCTGAAGAATGTGTTTGATGAGGCTATCCTAGCTGCCCTCGAGCCTCCGGAAACTCAGCCCAAAAGGAAGTGCTGTATATTCTAAACTTTCTTCTTCCCCTCTTGCTGCTGCTTCCTCTGTCCCACTACTGTAGAAACCTGGTTAAAAATGAATCAAACCACCTTGATTGAAAGCTGTTGTGCCTGCTTGCCATCTTAGAGCAACCTCTGTATTAGCTCTTGGACTGAAAACAGTACTTGAGATCTTTAGTAAAACATTGTGACTGTGGAACGTGAACTGGACTCGCTTAACTCCCTGCTGCTTGGGTTGCCAGGTGTGGCTAGCTTTATAATTCAGGCTGTTGGGGGAAAGGATTTGGTTACATCGTTATTTAAAGAACGACCAAAAAAAATAAGAGATAATGTTTGAACTTCCTGAATCCAACTGGAAGAAACAATGCGTGTGTTTTCCATTTCTACTTGTGGCTCTTAACTGTATTTGCATGAAAAAGTACCTGAACTGGTGATCTGCAAATGATGCTGTAACGTGAAGGGTTTTCTGGTTCTCCTGTGTGCAGTGAGATGTTTCCTGTTGCTGTTGCTTTGGCTGTCTGTGCTATAGTGGAGTATCTGTCAGTCCTTGGGGGGAAGGAAATATTGATGTACTTGCTACTGCTTTATGAACTGTTAAAATTCTTGCTTTCACTAACATGGTAGAGCTCTTAATTTCAATAATAGATCCTTAAAGCCTGTTACTGTAAGATGTAAAGCTGCTGCTTACTATCGTATTTCTGATTTTTATTGTTTTAAGGAAAAACTATCAATTGTAGCTTGTCTTTAAATTTTGAAATTAAAAATTGCAGTTGTTTGTATAAATGACTGATGAAGCTTTATTCAAGTTGCATTTCCTGGCTCCAGTTTAATCCTTAACAGAGTGTATGGTACCTCTCTGTACTTCTCTCAGCTTGACTTCTCTGCTACCATGGCAGCTTCTGGGCTCTGCCTGGCTGCTTCTAACCCTGGGGTGTTTGGGGCTGGATGCCCGACCAGAGCATGTACTGGACCAGGTTATCATTGCATGCTTGCCTTGTCTCCCCTCCACTGACACACGGGTGTGTGTTGTCCCAGACGTGCTCCAGGTTGAGCTCTTCCATCTGAATGCAGCACTTTCTACTTTATCATTAGCATGTGAAATATGTGAGTAGCCAGTTACTCATAAAAGCTGCCTTAAGGAAATTTCTTTGGTGTGTGTGTTTTGCTACTTGTGAAATCCACCGGTCTGCTCTCTGAGGATTACTTTTCTTGTTCTGAAAATGAGATGCTGTGCTCAGAAGCTGCTGAGAGCAGTGGTAAGGAGGCTTTGGGGATGGCAGATCTCCACGTGTCCTTAGAGGGGTGTGGCTGCCACTTGACTTTGTGGGGGTTTTGTTTGTGTGTGAAAACTCAAAAATGAGAGTGCCCCTTTCTCTGTTTGCCCCTTTTCAGAAAGGCCTAAAGAATGTATTTGACGAAGCGATATTGGCTGCCCTGGAGCCCCCGGAGCCGAAGAAGACTCGCAGGTGTGTGCTGCTATGAACGTCCCTCCACAGCCCCTTCTGCAAAGCTGGTGTTTGATGTCATACTAAAAGCAATGTTAAAAATCAAACTAAAGATACAAATTTTAAGATTTGTTTTTGCAATAATGACAAATGCCCTGCACTCCCATCTCCCCCACACGATCCCTGTGTGAGATGAGAATGTTAGTGTTTATTCCCCAGTGCCCTCTCAATTCAGTTAAACTAGTTAATTTTGAGTAATTATGTATTATCAGAAGACACTGATCATTACTAGTTTTTTATTTTGTTTATTGTTTCTAATTTTTTTTTTGTTTGTTTAACATCAAGGCATGCTCAATGACTTTTTCTGTAATAGACTAATTTTAGGCTGTTTAACTGAAGTCTTGCGCCTTACGCTGGTGTGGCAAGACTGGTTCTGGTTTCTAGACCTTGTAGGGCTGTCCTGCAGCCAGCCAGCAGCCTGGGTATGAGCAGACTTTAGTCAGGAAAGCAAAATGTCCCAAGCTGGTGCTCCTCTAAGAAGGATTGTAGAAATACATCTTCTCTGAAGTTGCCTTGTATCTTTTTCCCCTGGCTTTTTAACTGTGCAGGTCATAAGTTTATACCCCATCCTCGAAGTTACAAAGCCTTAGGAACAGGAGAATGAATTTTTTTTTTTTTTTCTGGATGTACCATCAGACTTGAAACTAACTTGCTGGTCTCTTCCTTAATCTTTGCCATCATAATCTTTTGGCTCATGATGAAGAAATAACTTTGCCTTTGGAAACACACCTAGCTGGGTCAGCTGGCTTTTAATGAATCTACCTTCTGCCAGTCCTTAATTATTAGAGAAATGCTTACAGTGACCAGCACATACACTGCTGCTTGGACACCCTGAAGGGACCTGGAATATGCTACAATGGGTTTTTGAGCTGGCTCTGATGGTGCATCTCTTGCTAAATGCCTTGGCATCCTTCAGGGAGGGGTGGAAAGATAAACCTGTGTCAGTTGAAAGGAAGTGCAGAGAGAGAGGCTTCTGGTGTTTGGTGTGACACCATATTGGGACCAGTTGAGGGAACTCCCTTTTTCTCATGAGTGACCTTGAAACCTGTAAGAGGGGCTCCAACTCCTAAGGATCGTGTACAGTGTCTCTACACAGACCATCTGTGGTATCCTAAGGATTTTACCAAAAATATATTTTGGTTTGCAAATTCAAAAAATTTTAAAACTTAGGGAATCTCCTCCATCTTCCAAAATTTTCAATCTCTTGTAGACCCATTAGTGTTGAACCAATGCTTTTTCATGTCTAAGTTCTTTGTATATGCATTCTTTTCAGATGTATTAAAGTATCTTCACAAGCCTGCCTGAGGGTAGTTATTTCCTTTGCCTTTCTCCTGAGTGTGAAGGAGTTGTAAATATGGCTTTTATCCCTTGTGAGTCCCTCTCTCCTCCTTGTGAGCTAGCTTGGGTCTTTCCTTAATGTCTAATCCTTGTCAGTCTGCTTCTGGCCTCAGTCCTGTCAAAATTGCTCTAATCTTTGATGCAACATCTTTGCTGTCAGACCCCTATTAAGAGAGGGTTTGGTAGTTCTCAACAAAATAAATACTCAGTGTGCATGCTCCCAGATAGTAAAAGCTGGCTTTTGGGGCTTATTGGGCTCTTGTACCTCTTCTGTCAAGTTTCTTGTTCCCTGCTCATGGGCAGATTGCAGAAAGCCTGAAGGGACAAATGACATACTTATCCCAAAACTGCACACACTTCATCACACCTTTTAGTTCATGCTTCAGAAGAATAGTGAATTCTTACACTGTTGATGATAACTTGTATTTATTGTTAAAATATATTAGCAAGAGCCTCACTTTTCTTTTAAGAAGCTGATTTTTGTGTAGTCTAATCCCAAATCTTAGTGTAAAATGTGTGGTTTTTACTTTTCATAGTGATTAGTGTTGCTGTTCAGCTTTGCAATCCAGTTTTAATTGCTGCCTTCTGTGGGAAGGTTTGGCTGGAACTCTGGGCTTCCTGGAGAAAATTATGCTGGTACTTGTTGGTGGCTGTTCTTACAGTTTCTTCACCTTGTAACAGCTAATTCTAATTCCTATGTCTAAAGAAAGCAGCAAGACCAAGGGATTGTCTGCAGGAAACCGCCTTGGGCATGGAGGGAGAGCCCTTTATGACTTCTTCAGAGTTACCCTGTCAAGCCTTTTCTGTCTTGGATATGCCCAAGTGGTCCCTCTGCATACATCTTCATGGCAGTGATCTCTGCCAGTCCTTTCAGCTAAGCAATAAATAAAGTCTGTTCTGTTGAATCAGGGCTACAAGGTTAAACTTGGCTCTGGAGGGAATCCAGGAGGCACTAGATGATGGAAAAGCATCCTTTTCAAGGAGTGGTGCTGTTTCCCTTCTTCCTAGTGTTGCATTAGCTTTGCAGAAGTCTGATAGCTCCCTGGATCTGCTAGGACATAGCTGTCCCAGGCCTGTGACTGCTTAAAGAAGCTCAAATGCTCTCCTGCTGTTTCACACTGTGCCTGCTTTTTTCTGGAGTGAGGCAGAGAGGTTTGTCTGAGGCCAGGTGTGGGAGGTGTGCTCTCTCTTGCCAGGTTCTTGAATGAGCTCTGTGGTGACTGTCTTCCTTTCTGTATGAAAGCATGAAAAACTGTCAGAAGCTGGCAAATCCACCACCTGCTTCCCCTTCTGGAACTGCTACTTTCAGCTAATGGGATTGAGGGCACAGGGCTTGAAGGCAGGTGGGAATATGTGGCACTTGTTTCATCCTGGTATGGCGAACGAGTCTGTAGTGTGAGCTGGGATTTCCTCATGTTGCTGACACAGGATTTGCCTCTGCAGATGTACTTGAGGCTCAGGGCTGTTGTCCTCTCACCTGTGAGGGCTACTGAGGTACCTGCAGCAGCTCATGAGCACAAACAGAACATGAGGTTTGGATTGGCTGCCTAGCCAGCTGCTACATAAAATCTGAGAAACCCAGACTGGTTTGGGATAGAAGGGACCTGAAAGTCCATCTCATTCCACCCCCTCCATGAGCAGGGACACCTTTCACTAGGCTAGGTAGCTCCAAGCCCTGTACAGCTTGGCCTTCCACATACTAATGGAGTCCTGTGTAAAGGACACATCTCTGATGGGAAGATGCCTGAGAATTCTGTCAGGCTTGGGCTGGGGGCTGCATGGAGCTTTGTGTTTTATTGGCTGGGACACTGCAATTTCTTATTAAAATCTTTGGGTTATTCATGCAAGTCTTTTACTAAACAACCACTTCTTCCTACAGAAGGATTAATTTTGTGATTTGAGGGTTTTGGTTGGCTCTTATTTTGAACCTCTAGTTCCTAATGTTAATCAGGTAGTGAGCAGAGTTCTTGCTTCTGTTGGCTACTCAAAGCAAGGGGCACTTGATGAGCTGGTTGTTGTCTCTGAAGCAGGGATCATCTCTTTTCCCTGTCTGGGCTGTGTGTTCCCACATGTCCTTCACATCAGCTCCATTAAGCTGTACAGGGAGACAGTTACATTCAGGAACTGCATGGAAATGTGACATCTTGCACCATATTTTCCTGATGAATTAGTGGACTCTGTTTTTCAGGGTCAAGCTGATACCAAAAAGAGTGCAAGGAAGGAGGTAGGAGAGCAAATTGCTGTAGAGGGTTAGGGAGTAGGTGGGAGCATGCCCACAGTGTGAGCACTGCAGCTGTATCAGGTAAATTCCTGTGTGCTGTGAGGACAAACAGCATGAATCCACTTGTTTTCCCACTGTGCTGTTGACATAAGGAAATCGGGGACTAAATAGGGAAGTAGTTAATGTGGAAAAAAGCCTTGCCTCTTGTAGGGGACATACTTGCATCTGAAATCCAAACCAAGACACTGGACTCCAAGGTTGATTACTAGTGGGAAGAATGCTCCAAGGCAGCAGTCACTTTCCTGAGCAGAAGATAATTTTAAGCATACCCTAAGCTCAGTCCCTCTCTTGCTGATTTAGATGGTATGTGGAAATTTTCCACTGTATATAAATTGATTCAGCTAATCCTGCTGTTTCTGTACTTTCTGGTGCAGGCAATAGACTCTGCATGGCTGCTGTAATGCCAACTGGTGCTTAAGATTGTATTAAACTAGTGCCTGTTTTATCTTTCCAAGCTTTCCTGTGCTCTACTATCATGCTGGAGTCATGAGCCTTTTCTTGCTCTCCCTTGCCTGTTTCCTATGGGGCAATAGGAAACTCTTATGCCATGGAAGAAATGGTACTGTTGAACATCAGATGTAGTGAGGGTCATCTTTACTGCAGTGTTTGGGAGATCAGTAAGACAGGCTGAGCTCTGTAACTTCCCCAGAAGGCAGATCCTTTGGTCAGCTGTGTTCTTCACTCCTCTCCTTCCCAGTGATGTGCTGGACATTATACATAGTGTGGCCCTAATTACAATATGGGGAGGGGGGTATCAAGTGAGGAGAGATGGGCACATTTGACAGGACCTCTGAGAGAAGAGCTGTCAGGAGCAGTGGCATCTTCCCCAACACAACCGAGTCAGCCAGGATTCTGAGCAGTTGGTTTCATGGCATTACACAAACCTGTCACACACCCACAGTTAGGTGTTGCCTGTGGCCTTGAAGGGCTTTCTGAGGATTGTATGAGTTCATCCGACCTGGGATGGTTCCCTTTGTGCTTCACTGTCTCTGCCTGGATTGTGTGTCTATCCTTCCTGTCCCAAGGCGTTCTCAGAAAGATTTGACAGAATGCAGCTGCTTTAGTATTACATTGGATTGATGTACAAATCTCCTGAGTTTGCTGTCCTTTCTGTGCTCTGTGTCACATCCCAGAGTGGCTTTGGAGTGTGCTAGTGGGATTTGCACTAGATGAAATGTAAGTGGATATTGCCCTCCAGTAGAGAATGGATTTGGGTCATTGGGGCGTGACTGGAGGAAATTTGAAGGGCTCCCAAAATCTCAGCGTTGCTGTTGGGTTGGTTTTGCTTGGTGGATCTGCTCCTGCTGCTTCTGCTGCTTGCTGCTGCACACAGCTAACAACAGACCAATGATTTTGTCATGTTCCCAAGAGACAGCAGTGTCCTCTGGTACTTGGCCACCATCTAGGTCTCCACGGGAAATGGCAGCAGCTGCCTCCTTTTAAAACCAGACTGAGGGTACTTGCAAGAGCATTGTCAGCACTGGCCTGACCCAGCCTTCCTGCTGCCTTAACTTGTGTGAACCAGCCTCTCTCTCTCCCTGTCTGGCTCTTTTCTGTGGGGTGCTGTGCTTGGAAGGTGTCTTACTTTGCTTCCCCTGACTGCCCCTACTCCACATCCTCTGAAAAACATTTCTCACTGTTGTTCCTCTTTAAAAAGATCCAGCATGACAGAGGAAATTACTGCTTCAAAAACTGCAAAGAATAATCCTGAACTGATTAAATGACGAATAAACAAATTCTAGCTACTGAAATGCACTCGTGAATTTCTACTAGTTTTGTCCCCTTGGTCCCATTGGTGATCTGTCCCTTTCATGAGCTGAATCAATTCCTGAAATCGAGCCTGGGAAAAAAGCAGCCGTGATCTGGGAGTTGGCTGGAGCTCTCTGTGACCTTCTGCCCTAAATGACTTGTCCAGGATTGCGCAAGAACCCGTCAGCACTGGCGCAGGCTGGAGCTCAACAACAAGGTTATCTTGGCTAAAGATCCTGCTGCCCTGCCACCGACACAGCCCAGGGCTCCTCCCTCTTGTTCCTGCCCGACCAATTCCTCACTACAGTGAGGTGAGATGAAAATACAGCTTATCGTGGGCTTAGGAGAAAAGCCTGAATGCAAAATAAATTGGCTGTAGAAGAGGTGGAAGAGCTTGGTTGAGGGACAGGAGAAATCCTGATCTGCATGTGGGCTTCTGTCTGATTTTGTGGGTTCTCTTGGTTATAGATTATTGGGTTATATATATATATATATATATATATATATATATAATATAATTATTATTGGGTATTTTTTTTAGACCAATCCTGATGCTGCTACCCTCTGCCTACTGCTCAGGTTTGGCAGAGGGTCAGAGTAAGCAAGTGGATACATTTATCTGATCACCCCCTAATGCAGATGTTAGTGAATTTACTAACTTATGCCAGGGAGGTTTTTGGCTGGAATTGTCACCGTGAGCCCTGTGAGCTAAGGACCAGCTGAACATGGACCCAGCTGGACCCTGTGCAGTGTCAGGTCCCTGGCCCTTGGCTGTAGGCAGAGCTTGCCTGGGGCACGGGTGGGGAGGCAGCTCCTGGCCCCTGCAGGGCAGTGTGTGTGTGCTGGGCTGTCCTTGCAGTTCATACAGTGCCCGTGTCTGTGTGTGCGTGTCTGTGTGTTCGTGTCTGTGTGCGTGTCTGTGTGCGTGTCTGTGTGCGTGTCTGTGTGTGCGTGTCTGTGTCTGTGTGCGTGTCTGTGTGCGTGTCTGTGTGCGTGTCTGTGTGCGTGTCTGTGTGCGTGTCTGTGTGTGTGTGTGTGTGTGTGTGTCTGTCTGTGTGTGTGTGTGTGTGTGTGTCTGTGTGTGTGTGTCTGGGTGTGTGTGTGTCTGGGTGTGTGTGTGTGTGTGTGTGTGTGTGTGTGTGTGTGTGTCTGTCTGTGTGTGTGTGTGTGTCTGTGTCTGTGTGTGTGTGTCTGGGTGTGTGTGTCTGGGTGTGTGTGTGTGTGTGTGTGTCTGGGTGTGTGTGTGTGTGTCTGTGTGTGTGTGTGTGTCTGTGTGTGTGTGTCTGGGTGTGTGTGTGTGTGTGTGTCTGTGTGTGTGTGTGTGTGTGTCTGTCTGTGTGTCTGTGTGTGTGTGTCTGTCTGTGTGTCTGTGTGTGTGTGTCTGTCTGTGTGTGTGTGTGTCTGTGTGTGTGTGTGTCTGTGTGTGTGTGTGTGTCTGTGTGTGTGTGTGTCTGTGTGTGTGTGTGTGTGTGTCTGGGTGTGTGTGTGTGTCTGTGTGTGTGTGTGTCTGTGTGTGTGTGTGTGTGTCTGTGTGTGTGTGTGTGTCTGGGTGTGTGTGTGTCTGGGTGTGTGTGTCTGTGTCTGTGTGTGTCTGTGTGTGTGTGTGTGTGTCTGTGTGTGTGTGTGTCTGTGTGTGTGTGTGTCTGTCTGTGTGTGTGTCTGTGTGTCTGTCTGTGTGTGTGTCTGTGTGTGTGTCTGTGTGTCTGTCTGTGTGTGTGTGTGTGTCTGTGTCTCTGTGTGTCTGTGTGTCTGTGTGCCTGTGTGTGTGTGTGTCTCTGTGTGTGTCTGTCTGTGTGTGTGTGTGTCTGTGTGTGTGTGTGTGTGTCTGTGTGTCTGTGTCTCTGTGTGTGTGTCTGTGTGTGTGTCTCTGTGTGTGTGTGCCTGTCCGTGGTGCGTTTCCAGCTGCCCTCTGGTGGTTTGTGACAGAAGGGCTGAGGTTGGAATTTGGCCCCTGTTCCTGACGTCGTGAGAGCTTCTGCTGCCAACGGGAGCTTGCGGAGCTGAGCGAGCCTTGGAGGAGAACCCAAGGGTGGGACGTGGCAGGGTCGAGCCCAGCAGCCTCCTGGGTGACCTGCAGTGCTGCCTGGCTCATGGAGCTGCTGAGAAAGCCTGATGAGGTGCTCAACGAATGGACTGTAAGGGTCATACAGGCTGGTTCCTGCATGGGAGGTGGCCTCATGTTCCAAGGTGAGGGGGTGGAGTTCTGGAGCAGGAAAATGCAGACTAAAATCTCTACAGCACACATCCTCACGGGCTTGAGCTCTGAAGCACAGGTTTGCTATCACCTTTAATCTCTTGCCATCAGTATTAGTGCTGGAATAAACTACATAAATTAAACCAGATATGTACTGAGTTCCTGACCTTTAGTCTTGATGCATGTGCGAAAATACTTCTGTTTTGAATTTCCAGCTTTTCCTTGGTTTTGAAGAAATCAGGACCCTGCTGAGGGTTGTGTAGGGCAGCCTGGGGTTACTGCCTGCACACAGGGGAAGTGTATGTGCAGCTATTCACCTCTGTGCCTCTTCATGGTGCAACTCTCAGCCTGAAGTGGCTGTGTAAATGATGTTTTCAGTATGTGAGGAAGAAGCCTAAACCCCATAATATAAGGGATGTACTGGTCCTGTCTGTACAGTCCCTGGAAACCCTATCCAGAGTTGGGCACATACTGTGTAGGGTTAGCATCTCTTACTTTGGGGTGATGGTGCTTACTAAAGTCTACCTGTAATTGCATGGGAAGGAGAGAGGATTTCTTTCCACAGAGGGGAAGGGTTGGTTACCTTATCCAACACCTAGCTCTGGAAGGATGGGGGTGCCAGAAGCACTGGGTCTGGGCTCCTGTCCCATGCATAGCTGTGACAGCCTCCCTGTGCTCCCAGTGACATAGTTACAGCTGGAGGGAGCTTGCCCCAGGAGAAACACACCTCTTGGCCCTTCCTGAATGTTCTGGAAGGATCAGATTGGAGCAGAGGTTCCCTTGCCAGATGCTGTAGCAGCAGTGAAGCCTGTGGGTATCTTACCTCCTCCTTCATAATTCTCTGCTGGTTTATTGGTGTTCCTCTTCCCATCAGGTGGGAACCTTCAGAAAAGCCCTGTGCTCCTGATCTGCAGCTAGTCCTGGCTTAGCTCATATGTTTCCCAAATCTCCTCCTTTTTACCTTTCACTATTGGCTGTCCAAGGGGAACTGGAAATGCTAGCACAATGCTTCACACGTCCCAGAGCTCGTAGCAAGGTGAGCTCCTCCTTGATGGTTTCTGAGTTGTTGGCTGGCTGTCACCTGCCTGTGCCATGCTGGGCTATGCACCTTCCTTATATCCCAGGGTCAGTGTAGGGTGAATTCCCTTTAAATGCAGCTGACACTAGTGGAGGCAAAACTACAAACATCAAATGATGATGGGAGCTTACAAGAGTTGAGACCTGATGTGTCTTCCAGGCAAGGTAAGTGACTGCTTTGGCCCTGAAGGAGTGTTTCAGCCCCCTCAGCCATGGCCTGGCTGCACAACCAACTCCTTCCTTCCAGCCTGTGTGTGCTGCAGAGGTGCAGGACTGTGCCAAGTCCATGGAAGATGCTTGGATATATGTGGGAGCTTACAGCATGAGAAAGGCTTGTCCTGGAAACCTGCTCTAGCTTCTTCCCTTCTCTTGTGGAGAGTCTGAACTGGGCACCACTTTTAGAAACTGCTGAGGCATGATCCTGGCAGCCAAGAGGCTTGGTTCCTGTGAGCCTGGTGAGCTCTGAGCTCTGGCCATGTCTGAGTGGTTCTGCTGTACAGGAGAAGCCACTCCATTTTCTGGAAAGCAGAGCAGGCAGAGGCAGGAGAGTAGGGTGAGGGGTGGTGGTGTGGGGGGGCTGTGGTGGGGCTGCCTGGTTGTTCTCTGCTTTTGTCCAATACGTGGTTTTCAGAGACATTGGCAGCCCACTCTGGAGCACAGCATCCCTGGCTTCATTCCTGGTGGTCACAGTGCTGGGACATGCAGGTGGCTGCTGAAGTCACTGCTCATGGCAGGGGATACTCAGGAACTGAGGGGGTTGTTACGGCAGATCATAGAGTCCTAAGATTGTTTGGGTTTGAAGAAACCTTAAAGATAATTTAGTTGCAATCCCCTGTCATGGACAGGAATACCTTCCACTAGACCAGGTTTCTCCTGTCCAACCTGGCCTTGAACACTTCAGGAATGGGGCAGCCACAGCTTTTCCAGTTCCCTGGAGGCATTTAGCCCTACTTCAGAGCTGGAGTCTCTTGTGCCATCAAAGGGTGAGGTAACAAATGCTGATTCAGCCATGACTGTGTGTGGGGTTGGATCCTGGTTGAAGGTAAAGCCTGCTCAAAGCCAGGACTGTGTGACAGGAACTGGAGCTCAGTGGCTCCTATAGAGCGAATCAGAGATTTGTGAGCACAACTGGTGTGACATGGGACCCTTTACTCACTGTGGGGGTTTGCTGTGGGTGGGACAGTCTTGTCCTGTGTTGCCTCCGTTCAGCCCAGCTCACAGAAGTGTTCACCAGTAACTGCAGCTTTCCAGGGATCTGCACCTGAAGCACAAGGAAAAAGCCTTTTCTATGAAGCTGCATTTCCCACCTCATCTTCCACTGCTCCAGCAGTAAAGCAGGTAGGTATTGGTGTAGGCATGGTATTTACATTCGGGTGCTTTTTGGATTTCAGGATGAAGAAATGAGCCCACCAAGCCCTAGGGAGGCTGGCTGGCTGTATGTTTTGGCTCAGGCAGATAAATCTGGGTTTCTGCACAGATTCTGACAGTGGTATCCAAGCTCCAGGGATGCTGTGAGGCTGCAGGCCTTTTTTTACTTCCTTTGAAATAATGAAAAGAAAAAGGGAAGACTGAATAAAAATAAGTCTCCTATGGCAAACGAGGGCAAACCAAAAGATGCTAAATAGCTAAAGCCTGTTTAAAATAAACTTGAAAATGTTTTGCACAGCATCTTCTTTTGTCGTTTGACATACTGATCACTGATTTGGGATGTGCTTGGATAAGATGGGAATTTGTCACTTTTGTGCAGTGGGAGAACAGGTGGAGATGGAGCTGGCTGCAGGAAATAATCTGGAATTTCTCACTGCTGCTCAGGTCGTGCATTGCTGGGGCCTGTGCAGACAACCTCATCATGGAGTCCCCTCCTCTGATGATGAGGCTTTACCTGGGACCAAATGCAGCATTTGGATTGGTAGTTTTCCATTTTCCTGTCATATGCAGGATGGCTGCACCACTCCTGAGCTCCTTTTCTCCAGGCTGAGGCTCCCCAGCTCCCTCAGCTGCTCCCGGTGCCCCAGACCCTTTCCCAGCTCCATTCCCTTCTCTGGACATGCTCCAGCCCCTCAATGTCTTTCCTGTCATGGGGAGCCCAGAACTGACCCCGGGTTGGAGGCAGGGCTCCCCAGTGCCCAGCACAGGGGACAGTCACTGCCTGGTCCTGCTTTGCCACCAGCCTCTTGCCCACCTGGGCACACTCTGGCTCATGTTCAGCACCCCCAGGTTCTTTTCTGCCCAGCAGCTTTCCAGACTTTTCTGCATGCCTGGAGCACTGCCTGAGTTCAGGACCCAGCCCTTGGCTTTGTTGAACCTTGTGCAGTTGGCCTTGGCCCATCAATGCAGAGTGTCCTGATCCCTCTGCAGAGCCTTCCTGCCCTCCAGCTGATACACACTCCCACCCAGCCTGTGGTGACTGTGATGGCACCCCCCTGGCTGCCTGGGGTGGGTTTCTGGGCTCTCACCACATAAGCACAGCCCCCTTGCCCTGATGGATGTTGTCCCCAGTCATGTTGCCCAGAGCTGGGCTCTCATCTGCAGGGTTCTTTGCAAGGCGCTGCTCGCTGTCTTGCCTGCACTGCAGAGCTCTATGGGGCTGAACGGGGACACCGCCGTGCCCCAGCAGAGGTGAGATCCGGCTCTCAGGACAGCCGATGTCAGCTTGTCCCCAGCCCACTAGATGGCAAACATGTAAAGGCTTTGCTCCTTCCTGGCCAGCCCGGTCGTTGGCTCCAGTGCCAAGAAGAGGGCTGGAGGAGTTGGATTTCTTTTTGCTGGTGCCGTCTGCACCAGCAGCCACCGGCTGTGAGTGCAGTGCAATCATTTACATTTCCATCTCCTTTGTATAACATCAATACTGGGGCGTGCACAAACTGCTGAGCTGTTTACAGCTGTGCTGGAGCTGCAGCATCGGCTGAGCAAGCCCCATCCAGCTGTGCTCCCGTTGCTGCTGGTGTTGGTTTTGGCTTCCTTCGGATGAATCCAGCCCTCGTTAACAGAGGACCAGGAGGAAGAGGACAGAGGCTTGGGGGTTTAGTGGGGTAATTTGTTCCACTGACTATGCCGAGCAGTTTGGGTTTCCCTGAGTCTCCCTGGCTGCTAAGCAAACATATCCTCAGTGACTGTTTGTCCTGATGCTGTGTCCCCATGGAGTGCTTTATGGGCACAATCCCTTCTTGGGTACCAAGACCTTATTGCAGGCCACAGCTTCCTCACAGGGGGCAGTGCAGGGGCAGGTGCTGATTTCTGCTCTCTGGTGACCAGTGACAGGTCCTGAGGGAATAGCATGAAGCTCTGTCAGGGGAGGTTAAGGCTGGATGTTAGGAAAAGATTCTTCCCCCATAGGGTGGTGGGGCACTGAACAGACTCTCCAGGGAATGGTCATGGCCCCAAGGGCTCCAGGAGTGTTTAAACAATGCTTTCAGGCACAGGGTGACATTGTTGGGGATGTCCTGTGCAGAGCCAGGGGCTGAACTCAGTGATGCTTGTGGATGCCTTCCTGGTTAGGATGTTCCATGGTCCAGGGCAGGTAGAATGCTGCCCAGACTCCCTGTCTATCTCTGTAGATGTCCCTTCAGTGCTGTCCTCTGTGGTTTGGCCTCTTTGGTCAAAGAAAGTGCTCTAAGTTGGAACCTGTCTGAGGGAGTACACTGCCAGCAGACCAGTGCCTCCCCCAGCTTTGGCCCCTGGGCCTTTTGCCTTTTTACATGAATATAAGGGGCCACTTGAGTTTCCAGGCATGGACTTTTCCTTTGAGGTTCAGTGAAAGAGTGGGGAGCATCTTCTGTCTGCTGAGAGTGATGGAGCTGGAGTCTGCCAGGGTTTCATGGGACACAGAAGAGCTGCTACCAGCTACAGATACTGGCCAGGGAACATGGGGACATGGCTGTTGCTGCAGCAGAGCAGGAGACTTTTGAGATACCTGAGTAATTCAGGAACTTGATGGATGCATATACTAAGGTGCCTCTGAAAATCCCTCCAGACTTTAATCTGTGTGATGAGGAACTGAAATACCTTTGAAAACCTGGCTGTGGTGTCTGGCTGGAGCTCAGCTGCCATGGTTAGAGAGCAGTATTGCTTTGAAGATGGGATTAAGTTGCTTGACGGGCCTTTAGAAGTGTGAGCTTTGACCTCGTGCTCTGATCAAGCCTGTCCTGTTCCTCAGTCCTGATGGAGACAGAACAGGGCACGATTTGCCTGGGGCATCCTGGTGAGACTGAGGTGTATGTTCAGGTACACTTGTAACTCTGGTAGGAAGGAGGAAGGGTCTGGGCTGTGTGATGTGTCCACAGTGCTAGTGGGACCTGTGGAGTGCACACAGTACCTGTGTCACCCTTCAGTGATGAAATGCAGAACGGTCTTCACGTGGTGCTATGGGCATCTGCTTTTTCACAGTAATCCAGACTGATTTGGACTGGAAAGGGCCTTAAAGCTCATCAGGTTCCACTCCCCTGCCATGGGCAGGGACACCTTCCACTAGACCAGGTTGCTCCAATCCCTGTCCAATTTGGCCTTGAGCATTTCCAGGGATGGGACAGCCACATCTTCACTGGGCAACCTATGCCAGGGCCTCACCACCCTCATGGGAAGAATTTCTCCCTAATGTCTAATCTAAACCTACTGTCTTTCTGTTTATAGCCGTTTTGCCCTGGTCCTTCTTGGGGTCCCTGCCCACTGCATGATGCTGGCTCTGCCTCTGCAGTTTGATTCCTGGCTCAACCTCCCCTCACTCAACTGTCGTCCCCTTACTCTGCTTCCCTCTAGTTTCATCCTGCCTTGGATTCAGCCTGGCTCCAACATGGCTAATCTGTCAAACTATTTCTAACAAACCCACCCAGACAATGGATGATCATGGATCTCTGCCTCCTCTCCCCTCCTGTGACCTACAGCAATTTAGGTTAGAGAACAATAGTCCTGGTCTAAGAGACCTGATTTCATTCTCAGGAAGATTGGAGCTTTGGTTGTAAAGATAACAAAGTTTGCACAGGGGGCTCCAGATCTGCAGAAGGTGCAGTTTACTGTTGTGATGTTTAAAACTTCTCCCAGCACACTGTGAGCTGAGAGTGCTGCTTGCTCAGCCTGCTGCTCCTGTCCTGTGTGGGGCCAACCTGCTGAAGAGAGCAGGGAATGGCAGACACCCCTGCTGTGTGCTGAGGGTTAGCTGAGGCTGTGGCCTCCCTTCCTGAAGCACAGAGACTCGGGACACTGCCTCTAAGGCAGAGCTTTGGGGTGGGAAGGGGATGGAGCACTGACTGTCTCTGTTGAAGGGAGTTCCAGGGTGATGGCAGCTGCTGAAAAAAATTTGAGCCAACTACGATGCCATTCCTGGAGCCAACAGTGCCCTTTCCCAGCTTTAAATCTGTGGAAGGACTTGTTCATGTACTTTGCTGATGCAGTGATGCCAAGGTGGTGGTTGTGTTGGAGGTGGAGGCAAGTCTGGCTCCCACCTTAGCCTTACCTGGCAGAATCACAGCCCAGCCCCAGTGCCCTGCTTTTGTTCCAGGTGTGCTCTGCATAGGTGTCGTGACTGAAGCCAGATTTCCAGTCCTTTTCTTGCCTGTCCCCTGCTTCTGAGGAGAGATATCTATTTGTGTACTGATAATGGAGCCCCTGAGCTACAGCCACGTTATTCCCTGTCTTTGTGTGCTGGTTTTGGCTGGGATTGGGTTAACTGTCTTCATAGTGGCTGATGTGGGGCTGTGTTTTGAATTTGTGCTGAATGCAGGGTTGATAATACAGAGATGTTTTTGTTATTGCTGAATGAGGCTTGCACAGGGCCAAGGCCTTTTCTGCTTTTCCTAAGGCCATGCTGGGGAAGAGGCTGGGAGGAGGCACAGCCAGGACAGGTGACTCAAAGTGACCAAAGGGATATTCCAGACCACATGACATCATGGTCAGTGTATAAAGTTGGAGGGAAGAAGGAGGAAACGGGGGACATTTAGAGTGATGGTGTTTGTCTTCCCAAGTTGCTGTTCCATGGGATGGGGCCCTGCTCTCCTGGAGGTGTTGAATACCTGCCTGCCCATGGAAGGCAGTGAATTAATTCTGTTTTTCTTTGCATGTGTGTGTGGCTTTTGGTTTCCCTATTGAACTGTCTTTATCTCAACCCATGAGTTCTCCAGCTTTTACCCTTCAATTCTCTCTCTGATACCACTGGTGGGGGAGTGAGTGGCTGTGAGGGGTTTGGCTGCTGGCTGGGGTTAAACCAGGACAATGTGCCAGATGCCTTTTATTACTGTCTTGGGTGGAGTTAAGAACTGCTGGAAAAGCAGTCCAGGAAGTGCTGGAAAGCATGGTGCACCCTGCAGGTCCTGCCACAGCTGGAACTGTAGGGGAGATTCCATGTGCTGTGATTCCATTGCCAGACCCCCCTGTCTCTGAGCACCAACCCCAAGGCACACCAAGAAACCTGGGGGGACGTGGGCTCCTTGCTGGGTGCCTGAGGAATCCTGCAGCAGTGATGCATGTGCCCAAAGACCAGCACTGGATTCTGGAATCTTGGAAAATGAGGGTGAGTAAGGGGGGAAACATTAAAACAAGTGACACTAGAGGAGCTACTGCTGACTCCAGTGACCCATGGGCATGTCTTGGGACCAGAGTGCTGATTTGGGAAGGTCTGTGTTGTGTTTTCATTCCTGGGAACAGCTCAGGGAACCAGAGCTCTAGTATGCAGCTGGGTCTGTCAGTCTTTTGACACTGTCCCATCCAAAAAGGCCCTGAATCTGCTCGCTGAGCCTGCCAGCTCTGGCTCCTTGCATGCTTCCCTCCTGAGGGCTGGCTGGGAGGCATGGGCAGAATGAATCTGTCCTGATGTCACTGCAGTGACAACAAGGATCATTTTGGTCACTACAGGTGCTGTCAAAGCTTGAAGGACCAGACACCCCCAACATAGCCAACACCAGAGGCTGACACCCAGCTGGCTGGCTGGCTGTATATTGGCATCTCTGGCTGGGAGGTTTTCCTCTGTTTTGGGGAGGAGCTGGGATCTGGGGAACCAAGACAAAAGGGAAACATTGTTTTTTCTAAACTCTCAGGAGCCTGAGTAGTGGTTGCAGCAGGTCCTTAATTCCAAAGGAATCATTCTGTCTGCAACTGTGGCAGGACTGGTGCCTTGGTGTGCTGGGTCAGTCTCAGCTGGCCTGGATTTTGGGGCACACTCTGTTCAGTCATGGCTTTTGCAAGTTTATTAGTCTGCATCCCTGGCTCTTTCCTTGTCTGTGAAGACCTTGCATGGGAAGGGTGAGAATCTGAAGGGTGGATGTCCTAGGAGTTCAGTTGCCTGCACAACATTGCCAAAACAAGTTGCCACCTCTGTGGTATTTGTACAGACCATCTCCAGCCATGTTTTGTACTTATGGCTTCATTCATCCTCCTGTCTGGCCTGCTGAGGATACCCTGGGGATATGGCAGCAGCCCAGTCCCAGCCATTGGGCACACTGGAATACACTGAGGAGACACTGAACCACAGAATCAATTTGGTTGGAAAGACCTCTGAGATCACTGAGCTCAACCTATGAACACCATCATGTCAGCTGGACCCTGGCACTGGGTGCCTTGAACACCTCCAGGGACAGTGACTCCACCACCTTCCTGGGCTGGGTCCCTGGGAGCAGAGCTGACCCCCCACCTGGCTGCACCCTCCTGTCAGGGAGTTGTAGGAGCAAGAAGGTCCCCTCTGAGCCTCTTTTTCTCCAGGCTGAGCCCCACCAGATCCCTCAGCTGCTCCTCACAGGACATGTGCTCTAGACCCTTCACCAGCTTTGTTGCTCTTCTCTGGACCTGCTCCAGCCCCTCCATGTCCGTTCTGAATTGAGGCACACAGCACTTGAGGTGTGGCCTACCAGTGCCTAGTACAGGGGGAGAATCCCTTCCCTGGTCCTCCTGGCCACACTATTCCTGATACAGGCCAGAATGTCACTGGCTTTCTTGGGCACTTTGGCCTTCTTGGGCACATGCTGGCTCACATTCAGCTGCTGTCGACCAGCACCCCCATCTCCTGTTTCACTGGGCCACTTTCCAGCCACTCTGCCCCAGCCTGTAGTGCTGCATGTGGTTATTTGTGGCCAAGGTGCAGGACCCAGCACTTGGTCTTGTTGAACCTCATGCCAGTGATCTCAGCCCATTTCTCCAGCCTGTCCAAGTCCCTCTGCAGATAAACTTTCTGACTCAACTTGGTGTTGTCCATGAATTTACTGAGGGTACACTTGATATCAGTAAATATATTAAATAGGGCTGGGCCCAGCATTGATCCCTGGGGACACCATTAGTGAGTGGCCACCAACTGGATGCACCATTCACCACCACTCTGGGCCTGGCTATCAGCCAGTTCATCTTCCCCCAGTGAAGATGTGCTTGTCCAGGCTGTGGGCTACCAGCTTTTCCAGGAGTTTGCCATGGGAGACCGTGTCAAAGGCTTTGCTGAAGTCCAGATAGACATCTACATTCCCTAGCCAGGTTACCTGGTCATAAAAGGAGAGAAAGTTGGTCAAGCAGGACCTGCCCTTCCTAAGCCCCTGCTGGCTGGGTCTGATCCCTTGGTTGTCCTGTGTGTGCTGTGCGATAGCACTCAGGATGATTTGCTCCATGGTCAGACTGGCAGGCCTGTGATTTTTCCAGATCCTCTTTCCAGCTCTTCTTCCCAGCCCAGCTGCCTGGGGTAAATGCTCAGGAAGAGCTTGAAGAGCTTGGTCCTGCCAGGTGTAGGGGTCTGTCTCTCCCACTGTCAGACTTCCAATCCCTGATCCATCTGCCAGCTTATGCCCTGGCTGCCTCATATTTTCCCTCTTGTCTGTGTCTTTGCAGCTGCATTATGGGGCTCGAAGCTTCTAGGCACCCACAGGCACCATAGGAGGGAGTGGCAAAGGAGCTGCTTTGTGCCTGCTTTGTGCAGCCTTTGAGCTCTCCTGGAAGCCCCCAGTCCTTGGGATGCTTGCACTGAGGCACAGTTTGCTGAATGCCACCAGGTGCTCCTGCATGGGGATACCTGGGCAGGATCACAGGACAGCTTAAGGCTCCACACAGACAGGAGCTTAACGGCTTGACCCTAGGACCTCTCCATTACAGCCTTGGGGCAGTGGCTGGGATTTTACAGTGTGGGTGGAAATGTCTCCTGAGCCAGGCTGGACACTGCAGTGAATTCACTGGAGTGAACCCTGGCCATCCACTGCAACAGGGGCTGGACAGACCCCAGCTTGTGGCAGAGGACTGAGTGTCTGTGGGCCAAGGGCTTGTGTGTGCAGTGTGACCCTGAGACACAGTGGCACAGTGTCCAGATGGGCTGTCTGAACCCAGCTCTTCAGGGGGCCATGGTTACTCCACTGCTTGGTCATGGGGCTGGTTGGGGAGGATGGGCAGCAAGTCCCTGCCTGTCCAAAGGTACTTGAAGGAACCCCACAGAAGGAGAGGTTTGTCCCTGGCCATACATGGGAAATATGAATTTAAGGACACTCCTTGGTGACACAGCTCTCATCTCTCCTCTCCGGCATGATCCCAGCCGTGTCCTGGCATGGATGCTGGGTGGGATAAATACAGCTCCAATATGTGAAAGGTGAGGAGGAGCTGGCACACTGAGATCCCAGTGTGATCACTCTGATGCCACCTGGGATCCTCAGTACCCAGGCAATCACCATAACCCCACCAACTTCTCTCCCACACTGCTCCCAACACGTCTCTGGTGTGCCAGCTCTGGTGTGTGCTGGCTGTCTCAGCACACTTGATCAGACAGGCAGCTCTGACCTGCTGGGGAGGCCTCTGTGCCACCTTGGCCTGGCAGCAGCTGTGCAGTGCCTGGTGCCAAACAGCTCCAAGCAGAGCTGGCCTGATGCAGGCATGCCAAGGGACAGCTGCCATTGTGCCTCCTGTCCTCCTGGAGAGCAGCCTGGGTCCCTTTGTTGTCATATGATGTCCCTGGAGAGGGGGGGCCTGGTTTTAACCTGTTTCTTCCGAAATTGTGATGTGCCTCAGAAAAGCCCGTCCACCCTGCTTGTGCTGCTGCATCGAGTGAGTCTAACATGAGCAGGAGTGTGCCAGGGACTGTCACCAAGCCCAGGAACATCCCTGGCTCCAGAGGGGATGGGTTGATGTTTGTAGTGACCCACATGCTTCTGCATCCCAGCAGCACCTAGCCAAGCAGGGCTGGGGCAGGGGGGCCCAGCAGCATTTTCCCCCTTTCCCCAAGTTGTTATTTCAGCTGCTGGAGCCTTGGCAGGGCTGATAAACACCCTGCAGGTGCCGTTTGCAAGTACCTTGTCCATGAAATACCCCCGTGCCCTGGCTCAGGGGGGTTCCCTCTCTGCCTGCCCCTGCCCTCCCCAGGCCTCTGGGACAGGCAGTGCACACACAAACCCCTGTCCTTGCCTCCCTCCTGACCCGCTGAACACAGGCTGCTTTTCTCTTGGCATAGCAGCAGAGTTCAGCCTCAGCCATCGTGCTCCAGTCCTCCAGGGCTGCTTCTTAACCTGGAGAAGCAGTGGGTTATTTGTGTTGCTCTTGGCAGGGACACCCAGGCCCTCTAAAACGCATGGAGGTGTGGGGCATAGGCCAGCCTGCGCTGTTTGTGTTGGACCCACCACGCTGGGAATTCATTCAGTTCAGCCGCTAATTGCTTCAGAAGTGTGGGGCTGTGTCAAGCGGATGCACGATGGGGACAGCAGGCATGGCTGGGGGAGGAAGGCTGGCCCCACGATGTTTTGCTCAATGCTCTCAGGGTTTTGGTATCTCACCTCTCCTGGCTGCATCGGCCCCAGTGAATCTGCAGGGAGTGGAGGTGTTTTGGCTGTGACCCTGTTTCTCAGGAGTCTCAGTATGGAGATGTGATGCTCTGTTTGTGAGGGGGAGAGAGAGAGAGAGAGAGCCCCCTTCCCTGCTGCACATCATCTCCTCTAGGATGGAGAGGGAGAACTGGTGGGCAAGAGGCTTTCCCAGCCCCAAATCCTCATGCTAAGCCCTGCTGGTTCTCCCTGCATTGGCTCACCCAGGTTTGCTCTCATGCTTGTTTGTAAGTCCCACAGTGCTCTGACTGGTGGCAATGGAGGATTTTGCCCCACAGAAGGGCTCCTCCCTTGCTCAAGCATGAGCTGACCTCCCCATTCCTGTCCTTCCACTCTACGTGGTCACTGCCATTGCTTCAGTGCTGGGGTGGTAGAGTTCCCTCACCTTGATATGAGCACAGCTGAGGGCAAGCAGGAGTGGACAGGCCTTGAAAGCACCACCCTGTGTGTTGTAAAGAGCATTTCTGGGACTTCCAGACATGCTGGCACCCAAACCCTGGGTGCTGGTTGGGGGCTGCTGAGTGTTTACCTTTGCAGGCTGGACACACCATCATTCCTCTTCGAGCAGGTCAGCTCCACCACTATTTCTGTAGCATCAGCTGTCCATCCAGGTGGGAGGGGATGTCCTTTCCCAGAGCTGGGTGGGATCTAGGGCAGGAGGAAGTGCTGCCAGGTGCTATCCTGGCCCTGGGAAGAGGCCACCAACCCTACCACCATCTTGCATGCAGCCATGACCATGCTGCTGACCCAAGGCGTGTTGACCCCAGGGCAATGTGCAGGTCGAGGGCTCTGTGCCCTCTGTGCCAGGTCAAGGACTGAAAACCCCAGGCAGACTCAGGTCTCTGGGGTGGACATGATCCCTTGGTCCTCATGCCTCTGAGATTTGGCATTGACTGTTGCTTTGAGCCTCTGTGGGCTAAGCCAGGATGCCTGTCCTGTGGTTTCATCCCTGCTGGATGCTCAGCCCTGCCTGGCTTGCTGCCCTGCTGGCCTGCATCCTGTTGTCCTGCCTGTGCCCTCTCCCACCCTTCTCTCCCTGCCCCTGCTTTCCTTCGGTAATTGTCCTTTAAAAGTCCAAACACCTATTGTCCAAACGGGGATTAAGCACCATCTGTACAAACTTTGAGGCCATTTTCAGTGACTAGAAGGAAACAGATGACTCAGAGAGGCATTGCAACACCGATCAGCAGTGACCCTGCCTGAGCCAGAGATCTCAGTGGAGCAGCCCTGTTAACCCAGCACCTCTAGGCAGCCTTTGAGGCTCATGGCAAAGCAGCCAGCAGCAGTTTTCAGAGGGCTGTGGGATCCCCCCCTGATTTGTGAGCTGTTTCCAAGCAGCCATCCCTCATGGCACAGCTGCAGTCCATCTGGTCCTACTGTTAGCTCTGAGGTCTGGTTTGGAGTGGTGCTGGTGAGAAGGTGGTGCAATGTGTGGGCTTCATGGCAGAGCACTCTGGCCAGGAGGTCCATGGTTAGTGTGGGACCCCCCAAAACCTTCATGCTGTGGTCCTTTTCCTCAAAATGGTGACCAAAGATTGATGAAGGTCGTCCTGGGAGAAGGTGACAGCATCCACTGATAGATGTTGGGAGATATCTTCTCATGGGAGCAGAAAAGTTGTGCTCAAGTCCCTTCTCTCCACACCACCTCACCTGCCTTGTACATGACATACTCCTGGAGCCCCTTGGGACTGGGATGGCCTCCAAACTGAGGACAGGGTGGTGGTGCATGGGGGGCAGAGGACCAGGCTGCTGGCTGTGGTGGCCCAGCAGTGAGGAGCTCTTGGCCAAAGTAGGATATCCAGCAAGATGTTTTGCAGGCAAAAGCAAAACCCTGCTTTAGCAAAGTCCAGCAAAAAGCCCCTTTGATCCTGTGTCCTGAAAGAAGTTAGGGGAAACAAAAACAGATTAAGGTTGGGAAGACTGAGTGGATTAGATGTTTTGAAGGATTTGAGATGATTTAGCTGATCCCATGGTTACAGGATGTGGATCTGGGTCCTGAGGAGTGCAGGCACAACTAAGACCAAGGAACTGAACAGGGATCCCTGGGTGATGGATGTGAGGATGAGGAGTGAAGTGCTCCTGTTTTTTGTTTGTAGGGGAAGTGTAGCTTGCAACTTTTCCCCTTTGCTTGCTGTGCTTGTTCTCCAGCTCCACCATGGCTTGTTTCTGGCTTGCCAGGACTCTGCTGATTTCCAGGATGTAATGCTGAGCATCTTTGAGCTCAGATCCAACAGCGAGGACGAGGCAGGCCTGGACTTTGGATGATGGCAGTGGTGTGGGAGGAGCATCAGGAAAATGCTCCTCATTTGGGAGCTCAGCTCCTGTTCATGGTGCTGTCCATGCTCACTGCATTGGGATGGCAAACTGGTGTGAGATATGCTGGGGATGTGCATGTGTCTGAATGTCGTATCCTGTGCACAGCTCAGTGCCTTCACATCCTGACAGGTGATGGCTGGAGCAAGAAATAAGTAGGTCTCAACGAGGAGCTGTGATTAAGACAGCTTTACCACAAGTGAGGCCTATACAGATACAATAGGGCCAGAGGTTGGTAAAACTATTAGGCAGAGTTTAAATAAAATGATCTGAAGACAGTGCTAAGGCAGGTAAAATTTTGCGTGGCTTAACACACAAAACAGAGAAGAAAAGGAGAAGAAAGAATTTCCCCTGTGAAAGTCTCAGCTGGTTCAATTTCCAGTGACAGTCAAAGAGTTAAAGTGATATGTTGGGAGTTATGAGTGTTTATATAAAAGAAAAGTGGCAGGTGAAAGGGATAAAATAACACAGTTTGTAAAGCAATGCAATATGTTTGAATTATCCAAGGATCAGAGTAGGAATTTGGAAGGTAATATTGGATAGAAGGAAATGAGAGATGAAGACAGAAATAGGATGGGGCAAAACCAGCTTGAGGTGGCTTTCCCATTGGTTACTGTAAAAGAACAAAAAGGGGTTGGTATCATTAGGACCACTGTGAATTTGTCTGTTAGAGAGGCTTTTTTTATAATACTTTCAGAGATAGGCTAAGGGTCTCTCCTGTATCAGGATGCAGAACAGACCCCCCTGAGCTGGGCAGGAACGTGCAGTCTGTTGTGTGCTCAGATGACCTGTGGAGCACCCAGTGCCACTCCTGACTGAGAGCTGCATCCTTCACTTCCTGCTCAGTGTGCTGGGAGTGCTCAGCCCTGTGTCAGAATTGTGTTCCCCCAAATCTCCAGTGGGCTGAGCACTTCTTCAGCAGTGATCAAACAACTGCTCTCCATCTGCCCAGCCAGGGCTTTCTGCTCTTGCTGCCATAGCACTAGGGGGTTTTCTTCATGGGGAAGCATGTGAGCAAAAGGGTCTTGGCACCACGGGAGGATTCATGGGATGCAGCTGGGAAACTGCTCTGCTAGGAGAGCTTGGGCACTTCTGAAGGGCTGCACTTCAATTGTGGCAGAGCCATGCAGGAAGATTTAAAATAGATATATCCCACTGCCCTGACTCCTTATTGGATTCTACAACCTTGTCTTCACCTGCTCTCCAGGCACCATCCCCATTAGCCCAGAGATCAACTTCTCCTGGGCTGTTTGCTTGGTTCTGGGACATTTCTAGCTCCTGAGAAACTCAGAGAGTGCTTGGGGAAGTGCCAACACCTCCACCATTGCCTCTGCCTGGAGCCTTCTGCCTGGACAGCTCTGGAATCTCTGTTTGCCTCCTCGGCCCCATCTTCATCCTCACCTCTGCTCCTCTAAATGTTATGTTGTTGCCTCCAGCACCTTCATGTGCCAAAGCCCTTGGGAGGCAGCTCTCTCACAGCTGTGATGTTGGAAGATGCTTTCCCATTCCAGGAGTGCCTTCTCTTACCATGGTTTCTGTGCCTTTGGCACTCACCAAGGGGACCAGGACTGTGTTCCAACCTTTGTGGGGTTTACAGGTACAGTGACAGACACCAACCTTCTCTAACCAAGAGAAAGTAAAGGAAAAAAATCTAAGGCCAATGTGTAATTGATGCCTTGACTTCCTGAACCTGCAGGTTCCCCAGAGGAGGGGTCACCAAGGTCACTATAATCCCAGTGGCATTTCTTATCAGCCTGACATTTCCTAGCTGTGTCACATAGAAAATTGGGATGATGAAGTGACTTGAGGAAAAAAGTCACAAAGAACTGATTTAATTTGCATCTAACTCAGCTCTGAGGCCCTCCCAGATATGCTAGGTTTCTTGATGGAAATTAAATGGTTGCATATTTTTCAGCTGGCTAGGTAGCAGAGTAGGAATAGGGATAACAGTTCTTTACTAGGAAAATTAAAATAGAAATACAGTATTACAGAGAGCAAACCCAAAACACTGACAGAGTCAGAATCCAAGCTGACCCCCCGTCAGTCAGTCAGGGCTTGGTGCAGTCCCATTCCATGGTGGCTGCAATCCTGCAGTGACAGATGTGGTTCTGCTGGAGCAGGGCTCCTGCACAAGGTGCAGTTTTCCTCCAAAGCTCCAGGGATGATGTGCAAGGCTCTGGTTTTCCTCTGGGATCCAGTGGGAAAAGGCTGCTCTGCTGTTCCAAATCTCAGCTTTGATCTGGGTAGGAAATGCTTGGCTCCTGCCCTGGCTGGAGCATCTCCCCATGGGATGATGGAATTTGATCAGCCCTGCCCTGGGACTGCATGGCCATGGACAGGAGAGATCTCCTGGAGGGAGGATGGGCTGTGGGGAAGATAAAGAACACTGCAACAGCTGGGTGAACAGCTGGGATAGAACACACACTGCTGGGCACATCCTCCCTTACAACCTGAGACACTCTAGAACCCTGCTACATTAAATTTTCTGCACAACTTCAGAAGCAGCCTGAAAACTCCCTTTTGAAAGTTATAATTCTTGGGTTCAAGAATTACTTATCAGCTACTTGCTGATAAACTTCTATACATCATCTTCTTCAGAAAAGTGGAGACTTTGAGGCTATAGATTTGATGCTGTCAGGTGCTGCTCTCCTGGGTGTCTTTAGTGGAAACTGTAGATATGAGGGAAGATGCAGCAGCATTTCTGGTTCCTACATCCTTTCCTGGCACAGCAATTTTTCTGACAGTTCCTTGACTGTGGTGGGGTTGTGCATCTCTTTTTTCTTCACCAGCAAAACAATGATGAACATGCAGGTAGTTGAAATGATCTTGCAGACCAAAGGATGGGAGCTGGAGAAGCTGATGGCTTCTCAGATTATGCCATAGGGAACAGGTACAGTGGCAGTGGTTTATGTACCTCTATGAGATCACCTATGGGCACCTGGGGATGATAAGATAGGTGAGAGGTGACCTGCCTGTTTCAGTTCCTGTACTGCAGCATACATTACCGACCTGCTGCTTGCCTGCTTTGCCACTCTGCTTGACAGTCTTCCTTTGGAAAGGGCTTGAGGTGGTGGTGAGACTTTGTCATGGACTGAGTTTGGCTACCCCCAGCTCAGGAGGCTGAGACACCTGAAGAGACAGGCCATTGCATTTTCCCACCTCTCTTTATGAAGCCTTGCTGCCTCACAAACCTCTGGGTAAAGAATTTCTTCCTAACATCCAATCTAATCTCACCTCTTTTAGTTTAAAATTGTTTCCCATGGTCCCATCACTATCTGCCCATGTAAATTTTGGGAGCAAAGCTGTGATAATGCAACAACTGTCCTAGAACAGAGCCAAGAGGAACAAGTAGGCTCAACAGCCACTGAGAGGTTTGGGGTGGGTTATTTTTTTGCACTGCTGAGCAAATGACTCTAATTAAGGCTTGCAATTTATGCTTTCATTTGTGGTGATGAAGAGCTGGAAGGAGAGGATCCTGGTGGATCACTGAGCTCCTCTGGACCAAACATCTAGTGTTGAGGCACTGCCAGTGCAGTTTGGGGATCCACAGTGTATGGAGCTTACCCAGGCAACACTCCTTGCACATGCACTTGAGGAAATACTGATGGTCAGATCTGGGATGGGAGAAGGAATATGCTGCTGGGTCTGGAAACCAGCCTAGGAGAGATGACAGCTCCAGAGGACTGAGCACAGGCACAAGGATGGGGCTTGCATGTGGCTGCCTCTCTGGATCCCTGGTAAGGAACCCTGGCCATACCTGTGAGGGATGGGAAGGGCAGAGCCTGGTGCAGGTGCTGCTCAAGCTCCAGGTGTTGGTGTGGTCCCGCCGAAACGCTGTGACACAGGGCCTGATCCTCAGCCCAGCCCCTGCCTCTTTCTCCCCTCCACCCACAGTGACTGTTACCATTCAGTCCAAGGCAGGTTGCACAATTTATTTTGCTGTGCTTAAAGCAGGATTTTGGCAGCCAGGGTCGGGAGGCCTCTCAGAGGAGCTCTGGCTGGGCGCCCTCCTGCCGTCACGGTATCACGCTGCTGTCCAAGGCTCTGCTGCTGCCCGGTGTCTGTCCTTCAGCATGGCCTTGTGCTGCAGCCTAGCGCTGCTGAAGGACACACAGCACGGCCAGGGCACCACTGGCATCTTCAGCAAGTGCAGGTGGAAGTGGTGGTCACCCCAGCCCGGGTTCTCCTGTGCCATGCTGATGTGAGGCCAGTCATGCCCATGGTGACATGACGTGTGTGGTGTGGCAACTCTAAGGAAAACTGATCCTCTTCTTCACCTGCCCATGCAGGGAGACACCATTCTGTCCTTGAGGTATCTCCTTGGTGGTCCTAGACACTTCCTGCTTTTCTTCTTTCAAGCATCACCTCGCTTCCCTACAAGCCAGCTGGTAAAAGTCTTGTGGATAAAGAGAGAGAAGGAGATGCAGCAGAATTACTGTGCTCATTGCTGAAGGAATATGCAAAGGGATTTGCTGTAATGTTCACTGATGGTGTGAGGGAGGGAAAGGATGTGAGTGCTAACTTATGCTCTGTCAGCATCATTAATGTCACCCACAGTGATTGAATTGCTTTGCAAGGAGCAGTGGGTGAGGCTGAACATGCCCAGGGAGGGAGAATGAGATAGTTGGGAGTAATGGAAGTGTCCTTGGCCAGGAAAGGGCATGAGGGTGATGTGGTCAAAACAGCTGGGAAAAATATCAGCTCTACCCATGTGCTTGGCTGTGCTGGGCTTGGACTAGATCCAAGATCCAGGGATGGAGATGGGATGGAGAGCTGGGAAATGTGAAGCCCAGAGCCTGAAATAGCTGAGGCTGAAGGTACCTGAGACCCAGGTGGATTTTCCAGTAGAAAAGGTAAAGAAAACAGAAGAAGCAAATCATGGTGGTAGAGTTGGGAGTTTGGGGAATGGGAAAAAAAAAAAAGAAGTGAATTTACCCTTCGGAGCAGGGTGGAGAGGACTTGGAGGAGATGCCCTGTTTTTACTGTGATGATCTCAAGTTGGCAGTGGGACATCCAGCAAGGTTTATGAGGAGGAGAGGCTGGGTAGAGTTGTCAGCCTGTGAGTTATCAGAGGAGGGATGAGCTTGAGGAGAAGGTGTTGGGGGACTGAGGATGAGGACCTAGAGCTGGGCCTGTGGGGCTGGAATGGGGCCGAGCACGTGGCAGGATGCAGTGGTGCAGAGAGGCATGGTGTGATGTGGCCTGATGTGTGTGTGGGATGCAGGGGATGGGTAGAGTAGGCAGAGGGCATTGGAACAGGAGAACACAAATATCTTGCCCTGTCTATGGTCACAGAGAAGCCAGTGTCTCCCTACACCTCGTTTCAGGAGAAGAGTGAGGCATCTTTTGTTCACTGGAGACAATTCCCTACCTGAGGCTGCAGCTGGAGTGGGGAAAGAAGTGCTGGAGGAGTGGGATCCACCAGGGGAAGAGAGAAGCTGTTGGAAATAAGCGTTTTTGGGAGGCTCAGGCATCATTTTCTCCCAATCTACCATCCTCTCTCTGCAACAAGTTAAACTTAACAAAATATCCCTCAATCCCTGCCACCACAGAGGCTGAAGGGAGAGAAGACATTGGTTTTACCATGAGCTTATGAAAAGAAGAGCTTTGAGAGCACACAAATGGAGAGCTACAGCTAAAGAAAGGGGACAAGGCAGAGTGTACAGCTGGACTCAGCAGCAACTCCTGCTGAAGAAGCTCCAGACGGTAGGGAACAGTGTAAAAAGGATGCAGCCAATGCTCCTGGCGTGGGGGAAGGACAAGGGACAAGCAGATTGCACTGTGGGCAGCTTGGAGCATACCTGAGTATCAGGCACTGCATCCCCTCCAGATGCAGCAAACTGCAGCACAGTGATGGAGGCAAAAGGCAGCAGGTCCCTGACTTGGCATCTAAGGGCAGTTCTTGCCCCTCTCCCAGCTCAAATGCACCTCAAGCCCACTGGCAAGATGTTTCCAGCAGCACACCAGGTAGCTGTGGCTCCTTGGCTGTGGGCATGGCAGGGCAGCACTGTTCTAAGCAGACTGATATTGATGCCCTCTCCACAGGAGGAGGTCACAGACTTGCTGAAATCTAAAAAAATGTTACTTCTTAAGCTAGTGCTGTGTCAAGTGGTTAAGGCAGAAGCAAGCTGTACTTCCACTGAAGGGAAAGCAGGGATGCTGCCCGTGGTCCAAACACCAGCATCTCCTGAGGAGAGACTGGAGGAGGGACAAGGGGAGCTTTAGTGCTCTCTTAGCATTGTCAGGAGGCACCATGTGGGCACCTCTCCTCCCAGCTAAGGACTCTTGGGAGGAGACCAGCAGCCATGAGGTATTTGCAGCATGCTATGGTTTTACACAGCCCAGTGGAGCTGATTTCAGGACAGGAAAACCTCATGGCTGGTTCAGCACAAACTCATTATTTAATAGACGAAGTAAATATGAAAACACATTTCTAAACCCCCCTTGGTGTTGAAAGTCACAGTTATGGGAAGAGCCAGAGTGCTGCAGGGCCAAACCATCTCTGGGTGGCATTTGCAGGGCTTAGCTTTCATTGCAGCCTGAAAAAAATCCCATGTGCAGAGATTATCTCCATGCTGATTTGATTGTCTTGTTCAGCTTTGGCCCTCATCCTAGATGAACAAGGAGTAGAAGACTTGGCCAATGGCCTGAGGTCTGTGACCTCCTCTGCATGAGCTGGGAAGGGAAGAATTGTCTTTAAGGTACTTGAGGATTTGCAGCCTTGGGGGGCTGAAGAGATGGAACCAGGGGAGGCACAGATGAGATTCTCTCCCCCTGGAGATTTAATGCTTCACCCTTGGCCAACTGAAAGAGGCAAATGTTGCTGTAGTGAGGAGATCTCTGGTTTGCACTGAAATGGATCAACCACAGTGCTCCACCTCAGGAGCCACCTAGGGTGTCCCTCCCCACCACCTGGCACATTTTGCTGGAAGTTTGTTGGAACTGGTGCTGAGCAGGCAGGAGAGGCAGCTGCGGTGTGCTGGGGTTTGCCCTAATGCAAACCTCCCTCACCCTGCACTGCTTCAAGTCAGCAGATGGAGTCTGGAGACCTTCCAGTGGCCACAGGCTCTCCCCCAGCCCATCACTGCCATGGCACAGAGGGGATTTCACATGTCCCTGTGCATTCCCCCAACCTCTCCCCTCAAGGAAGAACAAGAAGACTGCAGGTTTTGCAGGGACCCCCTCCTTGGCCACAGCTCTGGGCTTTCCCTGGACCATGCAGGGAGCTCCTTCCTACACAGGACTCAGCAATGCTGACTCCTCACCTGTTGGCTTGAGGTGCCATTTTGAGGTTTTTCTCTTTTTTTTTTTACTTCTTGACTCATAACCAGTGGGTGATGGAGAGAGGAACTGGTTCACTTTCCACCTTCCCTCGCAGTGCCCCTCTGCTTATTAGCTCTCCAAATATTTCATACTGCAGCCCAACAGCAAGGACTCTGCACTAACCCAGTTCTAGGCAGAGGGGAGTCAGAGCAGGCAGGACAGCACCTTATCCTTATGGCAATGTCCCAGGGAGCAGGACAGGACAGCTGGGGCCCTGCTGCACTAAATCTCTGTGACCAGGGCACACATGGCAGCATCCTCTGGCTGAGTTCTTCTCTTGTGCCAGTAATAGGGGCAGAGCACCAGCATTCCTCCACCCCCACCAACTGCTCCACTTTATAGTTTTGCTTTTATCAGCGTTCAGCAGGATAGGGACTGTCCCCCAGTGCCTTCTTGATTAAGGAGAACAGGAGACTGTTGTGGGATGCATGCAAGGTGGGAGAAATTATGGGACAGAGAAGAAATCAACTTGTTTTTTCTCCCATCAGCTCCCAGCTCCATTAAGAGTCAGTGGATTGCAGGTATCACTGCCCTTCCCTGTCTCCAGTGGAACCAGGTACTGGAGAAGAGATGGGGGAAAGGGAGCATGGTGGGACCATCGTGTCCTCCAATAGCCCTAGGCAGCCACTGAGGAGCTTCTGTAAACCAGAGCAGTCACTGGAGCTGCTCCAAAATCCATCCATTGCCCAGGAGGCCTTCGAGCACCCCACAACAAGGAGGTGCAGGAGTGTCTCACACGGCCCTCATAAACTGATCACCCTGCTTCCATGTGGAACTTAACTCTTGGAGGACAGTGCCACCCTTCACCACCTGCCTGTCCCTTGCCATGCACCTGGCTGCACAGGCTGGCTGTGCTCCTTTGCTTCCTGAGGCTTAGCCAGGGCAGTGGTGCTCCAGGATGCTCAACATGTGCCTTTAAACAAACAAAAATAATTGTGATAGAAGATTTCAAATGCTGTACTACCCTTGCCTTACACACTTCTTGTCTGCAGCACTCCAAAAGCAGCAGGAGCCCACTCGACAGGAGCTGGCATCACACAGGTCCCCAGACAGCCAGAGAACAAACGTGTCTGCTGGCACAGGACACCAAGCAATAAATACAGCAAAGGAGACAAAACAAAATAAAAAAAAGCCAACAGTGATCAGGTTTTTTTTTTTTAACTTTAAATATTTTTTTCTTTAAAATCTGTTTTTCTCTGTGTTTCTGTCTCTGTAAAGAGCTGTGCTCTCCCTTCAGCATCTGGGTCACTTCCTCAGTCCTGGCTGTGGGGCAAGGGAGAAGCAGGGTCACTTAAAGAGGGAAGAGGTGGGTGCATCACCGGCACGTGTGGATCTCCACCACCCGATGGCAGGGTTTGCACTTGACGGAGCAGCACCAGTGGAATTTGCAGCTGCACCTTTCCACAACCTCCACTTCGTCCGTGTGAAAGCCACGGCCGCAGCACATGAGCTCACAGCCGTCGATGGCCTTGGAGGTCTTGTTGCACTGCCGCCCACTGGTGCCCAGCACCCCGTTCTTGAGGTCGTGGTCACAGAAGTCGGGGCTGGAGTCTAGGTAGACGAGGTCCTCGTCTGTGTGTGGCTTGAACTGGGAGTTTTTGGGCACCAGCACTTTGGTGGATCCAATCTCGCTCTGTTCGACCTCTGTGGCTCCGTCGAATTTCTCCTTGAGGACGTTGCCCACTTTGCGGAAGGGGGGCATGGCCTTCCAGCACGTCTTGAACTCGCAGGAGCCCGACACACCGTGGCACTTACACTCCACCCGCATGTTGTTCAGGATTGCCTGCAGGAACAGACACAAGGAACGAGAGGGGATGATCAGCAGGATGGACGCAGCAGGGAGGGCACAATGGAAGGGCTGTGCAGAATACACTGCACGGTGGGTATGGGATTAAAAGAAGCCCAAATGGCCCGGCTGGGATACTGCAGAGCTGCCTGGGTTCCCTCCCTGCCATTACCTTCCTCCCTGCCTCGTTGTTGTGGAGGTTCATCAAGGCTCTGTTGGAAGAGGCCCCTTTGCTTCTCTCACGGATGTCGACGAAGGACTGTGAGAAGGCCACGCCGTAGGCGATGTTATCGGAGCAGCCCGACCACTGGAAGCCTGGGGCAGAGAGCACAGATGAGACAGGCACTGCCACCCTGTAGTGCCTGCACTCTCCAGCCCTGCTCTTCCTAAAATCCAGCTGGCCTGCCCCCTCTCTGTCTCGCTGCCTACTGGTCTGCAGTGTAGCAGGGGAAGCTAGGGACTGTGGTCCTGGGGAACACACAGACAAGATGCTTTCTGTCCTGTGGGCGATGCACCCAAGTGCCTTTTTGAGGCAGTCCCGTGGACTAACCAGAGTTTCATTTTTTAAAAACTTTTCCCTCCTTTCCGGATGGCTCCAGAGAGCAGGTTTGAGCTGCAGGTATTTTGCCTGCTTGGCCTCCCCGTGCAGCTGCAGCTGCCCCCCGTTCAGACACTCACCCTGCGGGCTGCCCCCCTGCACTGTGCGGTCACAGCCACACTTGTCCAGCTCGCCGCTGCTGCAGGCGCGGGTCACGGCGAAGGCCACCCCTGCCGAGGAGATGGCATAGACGAACGCTGCCTCCCGCGTCCCTGCAAGGGCACAAAGCACGGGGGAAAGGTGGCACAAGGTCCGAGGCAACACCAGTAGGAATTCTCGGTGGACTGCTGTAACAGCGGTGGGAGTTTTGCACTATTTAATTAGTGGTTTGTCTCAGTCCCTTCTGCCTTCACTCAGAGACAGGATTAACAAAACCACGATGGAAATGGATTTTCTCGTGTTCGGGCTTGGTTGTTTATTAAATCTTACCAAAAAGCACAGAGTGTTCAACAGCACTTCTAGCCACCAGCTAGAAGTGAAGAAAATGGAGGAAGATCCAGCTGCTACAAGGTCTCTTAAAGCTAAACAGCCCAATAGAGAATTAACACCTATATTATTTATACTTTTAACCCAGTAACTAAATTCCCACGACCCTTAGAGTGACACTCACTGACCAGCCAGAAACTACTACCTGAAATCATGAAGAAGAAGGAAGAAGAGAGATGAACAAAGAAAGAGATGCCTAAAATCCACCATGGTGTCCCATACCTATTACTATACTAACCTCAAATTTAAAACCCATCACCCTGTGAAATCACACACTTCTGATTCACTACACACTCGTGATTTTTACTTCATCACTCATATTTAGAAGCTGTCTCCAAGGCCTCAGGTCAAAAGCAGTGTTCTCCAGGAGGTCAGTGTCAGAAAGCACAGAAAGCTCAAGAACTCCAGGTTTCTGGGGTCCAACAGACTGCCACATGTGTCTCTTCTCCTCTCCCCTCTTAACTCTGGTGTGGCATGTCCCCCCGAAAAGCTGGTCTGAAAGACAGGTCTTGGCAAACCATGCTATACAGAGCTATCAGGCTAAACCCTTTGCTCTGTCACTTCCTCCTAAGATGAGACAGCACATGCAGGACCCTCATTGTCCCCACCCCCAGGAATGCTGTTTGCTTAGTGCCAAGCCTGGGCTTGACTCATCAGAGACCCCTGGGTGCTGGGAGAGGTTTTGCAGAAGTGAGGGCCCATTCTTGCAATAGTGAAGAAGCTGGGAACTGCTCCACAACATTGAAAACGTGAATGATGGGTGAATGATAAAACCTGGCAATAGAAGAGACAGAGGCTGCACTGCCAATGTGGGCAGAGCTCTCCAGAGCTTATATGGAAGACTGTCTTGCCTTGTGCTTGCAGGGCACCTCTGCCATGAAATCTTTCCTGCATCCAAAATAAGTGTCTGCTTTCCACATCCAGGAACATTCCCTGCAGCTGCAGATCCTTGCTATCCTCTTTCACAGGGTCCTGGAGCTCACAATGCCTCCCAAACTACCCTGCAAAACCCTGTTCTGCTCCCAGAGCACCTCACACAACCCCACTGGTGTCCAGGGTGCAATGCAGTCCCAGCTCTTGTGTCTACCTATGTGGTGCCACATGATTGAGAAAAGCTTGTTTGGGAAGTTGGGCACATGCCTGGGTGTGAACACACAGGGGCAGGGATCATCTTTAGCAACACACAAATCCCCACTATCCTCCGAGGCTGGTTGAGGACACAAATCCTCCATTTCTGAGCAAGGAGGGCTGGTATTTGGGATGGTATTTGGGATGGTATTTGGGGTGGTATTTGGGATGGTATTTGGGGTGCTCCCATGCTTGGTACAGAGGGGGGATGGCTTGTGAGCAGACATCACTCAGCTTGCCGGTCAGAGAGAGGGCAGCTACTTTGGTGGTCGCATCCCAGACTTTGGTGGCCCAGCTGGCAGTGGCTGGGGAGGAACCAGCCAGTGTGGGGACTGAACTGCCTCCAAGTTAATCGAGGTTAATAGTAGGATCATGTTGGTCGGTTTGGGCTGTGGCTGCCTAAAAAGAGACGACTTAGTTTCTGGTATTTCTGGTATTTCCAATCCCTGAACCTTCACAAGAAGAGACCTTCACCCCTGCATTGAGGGGAGGAAAGTCAAGTAAGGAGCCAGGGGGATGCTTTGGTCTAGGGGTCCTGGGATGGGAGGTGAGATAGTGCCTCAGAGATAGCACCTGAGGGGAGGCAAGGGATGCTTCAGTGATCTTAAGGGGTGGCAGAAGGGTTTTCCCCTCTGTTTCCTCACTCCAGTGCTCGGGTTTGATTACAGTCCTGTGCTGCTGGGAAGTCAGGGTGCAGCTGGGATCAGAGGGGCTGGGGGCTGCCCTGGCTGTACCCAGGTGGCAGGTGATGATGCTGCCACATGTTCTTCCCGTGCCAGGTGGCACTGAGCCATCCTCCTGATGGTGTCCCCATGGATGCTCTGCTCCAGAGTGGCCACATGCCAGCCTGGCAGCAGCCACTGCTTCAGCACTGCCCAGAGAGAGACTGAGTAAATGCACCGATGCCTTTATGGAGTGGAGCTCCTGGGTTTGGTGGGGAAGAGAGGAGACCACAGGGTGACTTTAGGACCTTTGTTCAAACTTGGCATGTCCTTGTCAATGGGCGTGAGAAAGGTTCAGGAGAGCTGAGGGGCAGCAGGAGTTTGCTGTACCCAACACAGTGAACAGAGCCCTGCTCAAGTGCACAGGGACCCATCCACCCCAAGCTCCAACACTGGATGAGCCGTTCCTGACCCTCCCCAACCACCAGTTCAGGGGCAAGCATCCAAAATATCCCACCTTCAGCCCACCAGACTGCTTTTCTAGCCATTCCCCCCGGCAGCATCACCCCAGACACGTCCTTGCAGCTCACCTTGTGTCACCACCTTGCCGAAGACAGGGAGGGTGTCCAGCGTGGAGCAGTTCCAGCGGCGGTTGCGGAACTGGTACTGGCACTCCTCGATGGCCAGCTGGGCTCCACGCCGCACCGAGTCCATCACCTCCAGGTTCCTCTTGCACATCTGCACCTGGCGCTGGATCAAACCCTTCAGCTTCTCACAGGTCTCCTCCTCGGAGATGCTCCCCACTGAAGACAGCTTCGCCAGGTACCTGCCACGACACCAGCACAATGCGTTAGGAGGCAAGGGCTGGGGGAGCCCACGTTCAGCTGGGAGCCACGTTCAGCCTTGCTCAAAGCAAGGACACTGAACCTCGTAGCCCCTCCAAAACTGAGACCTGCTGCTCAAAGGGGTCACCTTTAAATATCCCACAGCAGTCCCTCTGCAGGATGCATTTTTGGCTGACAGAGAACAAGCAAAACAACCAACCCTCTGCAGCCTAGTCCCTGTCTCTTGGGGAGTCCAGCTGTTGGCTCCCCTTTGCCTCTGTTGCCTGCAGGGAAGATATTTTCAGCGCTGTCTGAATGTGCCTGGTCAGGTCTCCTGAGTATCGGCATATCCAAGTGCTACTAGGAAAAGCCAGAGGTCTCTGAAGTCAGCCAAAACAAGCAGGACAGGCACTTGGCTGCCAGCTCCATCTGCCACAGTGCTCCCACAGCGTGGCTGTGTGCTCATCACCGGCAAACATTGCCCTCCAAACCACTTCCCTCCTGGAGGCTGCTTTTAGCTGCCCCAGACCCCAGCAGGCAGGGATGGCCTCTGGGAGCTGCCAGGTTTCCTGTCACTTGGGATTCAAGCAGGGAAGCCGAATTAGGAGCATGCCAGGGCAAAACTGCACAGGCTGGGCACCTCCTCCAGCAGCCCAGCTCGTGAATAGGGCCATGAGGTCTTTGCTGATCTGGAAAAGACTGTCCCTGTGTGGAGGGGACTATGTGTTCTGCTTTCCATAGTGCCATGCTGAGCAGAAAGTTACAGAGCTGCTCTTGGGTGTCAGCACTAGGGGAATGAGGGAGCAAGCACCTTGAAGAGCAAGCCCCTTAAAAGCTCTCAGCATTTCCTTGTCCAATGTGTGGGCATGATGGTCCCTGCTGCACATCCCAGTAACTCAACCTCCCACCCCTTGTTGTGTTGTGGGCATGGTGTCCATACTTGCCCATTTCTCAGTCCCATCCTCCTGCCCCAACCTCTGCATCACAGAAGGAGCTGAAGATAGACCCAGTCAGATTTTCCAACAAGGCTGTGTGATAATCCAGTATCCTCTGCAACTATTAGTGACTGTGTTGGCAGGGTATGTATGAGACTCCCTCCTTCCTGTGGCTGCTGGTACCTGCATGGTATCAGATGATGCTGCCATGGTGGATCCCTGACCTGCTGTGGACAGGGAGGGTCCCCTGCATGGCACGGGTGGAACTCACACTTGCACCCATCACTAACCACACTGAGCTTTGGTGTCCTTGGGAATTGCCAGCATTGTCTCACGCTGCTGAGATTTACCTGGTGTGCACCAAGAGATGCAAGTAGTGAGCGTTTTGGAAACTTCATTCCTTAACTCTGCATTTCTCAGCCCTACAGAACTTGTGGGGTTTTTTGTTTGAGTGTTTTTTTAACTCCTCCTCCCAAGTTGCAACATCCTGCAAAGAATTTTTCTTTTGAAGCCCTGCTTGTCTCCAAGAAGTGACTGTGCAAAAGTGGCTCCTGCTCCCTGCCTGTTCCCATGTGTCCCAGGAGCCAGATTTGCTGACTTCAGCCACAAAAATCAAGTTGTCACAGCCTCTTCCTCTCATTAACCCTGCCAGCCTGCCTCAGGAGGAGAGAACAGGATTTTCTCTTCTGTGCATCAGCAGAATTATTCACCAGCCTGGTTTCATGCTCACAACCGGGGGGGCCGTGGGAGCCAGGGAGAGCTGTCTTGGCTCATGGTGTCCGTGGGGAGTCTGCATGGCGAGATGTCAAAAGAATTCAGTGTTCCCTGTGTGTGACCGTGGAGGCAATGCTGCTCTGACAGCGGGAAGCTGCAGGCTGCTGGGGTTTCAGAGCCAAGTGCTGTTAGAGCCTTTAGACCAGCAAATCATCTTTGCCCAAAGCTTCCTGTCCCCCAAGGAGATGCAGAAGACAGGACCTGATGCACACGGGTGGTTTGAAAAACCCACTGTGGCCAAACTCAGGACTGTCACCTTTCTGCTGGTCCCCACCCCACGCAAGGGGTGTCCCCAGCCCTGCAGCCCAAGACATGGAGTGCAGTAACTGCTGCTCTCACTTGCTGCTGCACTTGGCTGGCCTGGAGTGAAGGCACCCAACCACCTCTGGGAGCTCTGAGGATGCTGAATGCTGGGCACACACACAGTGCCTGTAACAGCTGTCTCCTCCCAGGTCCAGCATCATTCCAGTTTGGGCATGGGGAAGATTATACACAGCTCAAGACAATGTGGGTTATTGATCAGGCTTGAGCCTGGAAGCCAGGAAAATCAGAATCCATCTCCAGTACCAACCTCTTGTGCTGATTTGGCTTCCCCCTCTGCCACCAACTGCAGTGGCATTTATCATACCAGGCAAGCAGCTCCTTCAAAGCCACGAGACTGGTCCTACAGATGAGTCAGTGCCTGCACTGAGTGCAGACACATTGGCAGAAGGGTTCTGTGACACAGATGTAGCACCTACATTATTATCAGTTCTGCTCAGGATGGGGCATCATCTCCTTTTCTAATATGTTTTCCAGCTTGAGATTGTCTGGGCAATGTGGAATAATAAATTCAAAGCATGCATAAAGGAAAGTGTGACAAAAGCCTTTCAAGCTTTTCCAAGGAGATGCACCTGATAAGGTGCCTTCCCAACTCACATTTAATGCTGTTTGGGATTATAAAACAAAGGCCAAGGATGCTTCAAAGATAGGTACAGCCTTCCAAGAACAGGTCTGGTAATTAGTTTTGCAAGGCAGACAAATAAGATGAAACTATCCAGAACAGTGCTCTGGCCTCTCTCCCCCTTGACAGGTCCTGTGTCCTATCACCCCTCCTCAGCCTATGTTTGCCAGCCCCTCTGTGGAGATGGAGGCAACTGTGCTGAAAATGTTGTGGCCCCATCATGCTACCAGTTTGTTACTGGTCCAGGAGAACCACCACTGCTTTCTAAAAGACATGGGGGAGGAAGCTCCCATCGTGATCCCTGGTTCAGGATCCAGAAGTTGAGGCAAGAATTTAAGGAAGGACTTTTGCTGAAGGAGCTCAGTCACATTGAGCTGTCACATCTCATCACACACATTCAGGAGCACCAGGTAGGTGCTTATCCCCTTCCCCTCTCTGGGGCAGATGAAGAGTGAGGTGAGAGCTGGGAAACATGCCCTGCCCTCACCAGCACTCAGAGATGCTTCCACCTCATGTTTCTCAGGGCTGTCAGGAACCAAACCCACCTGCAGCATCCCACAGTCCCCATGGAAACCTGGCTCTAGTGCTTTGCCTGGTCCTTAACAAGAACTTTGCTCCAAACTTGCTTTCCCTGGGCTGAAGTGGTAGAATCCACAGCCAAAGCCTTTGTCTACCTGCACAGAGAGCTCGACAGGCACAGCAGGAGGACTGCAACAAACAACTCCAACAAACAACTCCTGCCCTCTACAAAGTCTCAGTGCAGATCTCCATCGTGACATCACATCGTGATTGCTATGCAGAGCTCTAGATTAGAATTTAAGTCTCACATGCAGCCTCAAAACAGCCCTGCTTGTGGAAAACAAACCCAAACAATGGTGTATTTTCTTCCTTTTCCAAGACTGGGCAAAGAACATTTCAGGAGGAGAGCTGCTGTCCACACAATTTTAAAAAGTTCTGTCTTCTTGCTTCATCATGGCCTTGTACAGTTCTTTTCTCCTGCCTTTAAATCCAGGCAAGTCACCTGCAGAACAGACTCCTTAAGAGTCATTGATTTAGGAGAAAACTGACAGAAAGGCCTTCCTTTTTTCCCATCTGAGGTATTGAGATCAGGATTGAAACCCCTTAATTTAAGCAGCCACAGCTGATGCACTCTGCAAGATGGCAAATAAGTAAATCTCCAATCGAGAGAGCTTTGGAAAGATAGGGGATGTCAAGAAATAGAAAAAATATATATAAAAATTATGATAATACTTTCATAAGGAAGAATAATTGGTGAAATGACAAGGAGATATTGAAAGAGCCACAGTGTCTGGCAGATAGAGTCAGGAGGAGAGGGGAGAAGATTCTCTGCCATGGAAAGGTGTGGGAATTTCAGTCATTGACAAATATTCAATTGAGTCAGGTCAGAGAAGATACTTTGGGGAAAGCAGAGATCTCTGGTGTTTATTTTTTTTAACAAATGAGTTTCAAGTGTGAACTCTTTGTATTGTCTCATTTTGGGAATATTTTCCTGAAGATGAGAACTTTCAGGCCCAGGTCAGTGGCATCCCTGATAAACCACTCAATAGATGTTCTGAAATCAGGCTCAGAAGCTTCAGCCTGCTCAGCAAATACTCAACCTTCCCACAAGGTCGAGTGGTCAAGGCCACAAAAGGCTTGTCCAAGCCTTAAAGTGCAGATGATTCAGCTCTGGCCCTGTCTGAGAGGCAGCAAACACCCCCTGCTTGTGGAGGGGTCAGCAAGCACATCTCTGCCTCCTGAGGCTGCAGGGACAGTCAGCAGTGACTTTGGATTGTCTGCAGGACTGAGACTGCTCATGCAGGCAAGTTTCTTCTGGGGAGGAACTAAAGGCTTCTTTATAATGTGAAAAATCCATGGAAAAACCCCCATGCAACCCTGCATGCACCTATCTGTGTCCATAGATAGATCCATGCAGGGAGAGGTACTGACCAGGGTTATCCTGCAGATATGGACAAGTGTTTTATCTTTGCCTTCTTGCTTTCTCCTACCAAGCAGTGTGAGTGAAGGCATGGGAAGATGTCTCAGTGTGGCCAGAGGATATTCCATACAGGCCATAGAGCTCCCAGGATTTCTCATGGTGTCCCACTCTGGCTTAGTGCCAATCTCCCTGTGCCAACAGCACCAGGCTGGCACTGCCCACCACACCCAGGGCTCCTCAATCTGCCAGCTTGGGCACGTTCCTGTCAGGATTTGTGGGAGACCTGCAAGGGTGCCCTTGTCCAGCTGCTGGCTCTGTGGATTTGGCTCTCCCAGGGACCAGGTGTCCCCCTCCTGGGATTTCCTGCTTTTCTAAGTGTAAACTATGATTTAAATAGTAAATACTTGATGACTTGTAAATACAAATCATCATCTGAGAACCTGTCTGGTGTCCTTCTTGGAAGAAATACAGCTGGTGTGCCTCAGTCCTCCCTGTCACAGCCAGGGCACCATCTCTTGGCTGAAACCTGCTTTTCACACCTACTCCTCATGTCCAATTAACAGCTGCCAGAAGAGTCATCCAGGAGCAGGCAGTGCTATGCCTACACCTCCACCCCTCAGCTCAAGGGTGAGCCCACACTTCCAATCCTGTCCCCCATCCATCCCTTGGACCCCACATCAGCACCACACACAGCCAGCAAACAGCCATGCCCCAGGTGGGGCACAGTGACATGGGCAGCTGCTGGTCCTGAGCCACTGCTGCTTTTTGGCTTTCTGAGCAGGTGGGGGCAAAATCTCCACTTTGTAATTGGGAAGAGCCTGAACCCCATCTGTTTTGGAAATCTGCTTTGAGTGTGTAGGAAATTTCCTTTATTTCTTTTATAAGCCAATAGAAGCTGCTCCTGGATTCAGGTACAACACCTAGGCCTTGGTGCAAGAAGAGACAAGTGCAGACCAACCCCTGCAGTGCTTCAGGCTAGACCTGGTTGCAGAAAACCTGATGAGTTTTACATTTTGATCAGAATTTGCAACTATGCAGCAAAAAAAAGCCTTCTACAGGATTAGTTTGATCTCACCCAACTTCCAACAGACCCCAGGCTGCTCTCCATAGGCCAAGAGACTCAATTACTTTTCCCCAAGTAATTTCATGAAATTACTGGCTCCAGTTCTGCTGAGGCAGATCCTGCATGGCAGCCTCTGGCTGTGAACAGCAGCAGCTCCAAGAGAGCCTGGAGGATGCTGCCAGGGTCACCCACAGGTGTCAGGTGGGCAGGGCAGAGCTTACCTGCACTGAGTATCCAGAGCAGAGTCTACCATTCAGTCAGCCTTGGATGACTGCAAGTTTTGTGGGTTCACAAATCCTTCAAGCTTTAAGAAAAATTCACCAACTACTCTAAGAGCCAGTGTCATTGCACTTGTAAGGAAATACAGAAGAATCTCCTAGAAACTGTTGAACTCCAGGATTGCTCAGCAATTTCATAATTTTAAGAAAGTGGCTGTAATGCATTTCTCTACATCTACAAGGATGAATTAATCAAGCAGTCAGTAGCTCTCAGCAGAGTAACACGAACACTTTTTTGCTTCAATGCAGAAGTGCAGTTCTGATTCATGGAGTCACATCAAGCCACTGCAGAAAAGAAACCTGCCTCTTGCTGTGGCTCATATTTGGAGCTTATCCAGTTCTTCACAGCCTGGCATGCAGAGTGGTTTTATCTCCCTCCTGTCCATCCTCCCTAGACTTAGGTTCTGCTGTGAAAGACAGGGGTGTAATTTTACTTGAGGCTTTCTTAGGAAAGGACAGAAATGCCCATCACCACTGAGGAGCTGGAGAGCATGGGGCCCTCCTACACCCTGGCAAACACAGCCCTGAAAGGTGTCTGCCAGACAGGACCACTGCTCAGAGACAAGCCAAACTTGTTTGGAAAGCCAGTGCCAGGATCACTGGGTGCAACCCACAACCAGTCCATTTTCACCACTGAGCTAAAATTAGCTGGTGTTAGCTGGTCAGAAGTGGTAAGACCTACAAATAAATAAAAGTTAAAATATATTTCCAGCAGTTTTAATTTCCCACCTCACAGCCTTGGTAACGGGTTCCATGGGTTCATGCACCAACCTTTTGGATGTGACAGGACCCCCAGAGCAATGCAAAGGAGCCCTGAGCATCCCAGGAGTGGAGAGCCACTTGTCCAACCCACAGCACCCCTCCAGGTAAGGAAATTCCTCATCACACCCAAATGGTGCAACCCACCCTCCTGGCTGCTGGGACAGATGTGCCTGGGGAGCTTTCCTGACACTGTCCTCACAGCAAAAACCAAGAGCATGGAGAGGGGAGCAGAGCCTGGCAGGAACATGCATGAGCCAGCTGCACCTGCCATGGCATCTGAAGGGAAAATGCTGATGGGCTCCCCACCAGCTGCAAGACAGGAGCATTGCAATGACAATGCCAAGAACCTTGTGCAAAAGTAAACTATGCCAGCTCCAGGTGAAGTCATCTCTCCCCACTATCAAAAATGTGGAGACTCACCTGAAAAAATAAAGCTTGGTTTAAAACCAGAAGGATGCAAATGCAGGATCCAGGGATGCTTCCTCTGAAATCCTCTGCATTGCATAATGACCCAAACAAAATGAACTGCTTCTGCAACATCCCCACTCCTAAGCTGGCAGAGATGGGCACAGAGAATTGGGCCCTCTATTTGCAAAGCACCTTGTGATGTTCAGATGAAAGGAGGCCAGGGAAGTCCAAACTCCTTTTATCCCTTCCTCACCAGCCCTTGAAAGTGGTTAAAGAGCAGCTGCTTAGCCAGACTTGTCTGGACCCTCACAGTGTCTTCAAGCTTTCTCAGAGCACTCAAATTAATTTTCTTTTCAAGTTTTAAAAGCCCATCTGTGCTCCTGGCCCTTTAAGCCAAGTCCCAAGCCCAGACCGAAATTTTAAATCCCTGTAAAGAAGGGATAGACAGAGCTGCTGGTGGTACGCCCTGCTCTAAAATGGCATAACCACATCTCAGACCAAGCGTGTCCATATGGAGAGCCTCCTCCAGTGCCAGTTTTAGCTGCAAGAAAATGGAGAGAGGTTGTAATGATTCCCAGAGAGTTTGATAACCAGGGGTTTCACCTCTAAAGGACCCTACCCTGTTGTATCTGATGTTTTCTCTTTCTGTTCTTTCATCATTCAAAGTTTCTGAACAGCTAGAGAGCAAGGCAGTGGGCCCCAGTGCCTCATGCATTTAGTGGGTGCTTACATCCACAACCCACTTTGCACATTTTCTAGTTCACTTCTTCATGGACTTCCTTCTCTCCAAAATAGGTAAATAAATGAATAACTAACTAACTCAACAACTGGACTGAAACCAGAGCCTGGCACTCCTGTGCCAGCTGTGGAATGATGCTTGCTTGGCTAAAAGTCTCTGTGAAACACCCTCAGCATCAGGATGGGTTTGGAGCAGAAGAGGCCTTGCTTCCAAATTCTACCACATCACTGCACATGTGGGTTCCAGAGTCTATGAAGTGCAAGTTGCTTTGAAAAGTAACTCATCTGCTTACCCTGAATAAAGCATGGCCCTGGACTCCTTCAGACATAAAGCAGAAGCCAGAGGGACCTTCCTGTACACAGCCAACAAGATGTAAAAGGCTCTATCTACAGCCCTTTATTTAATTTACAAGCCTCTTTCTGAAGAGGCAGGAGGCAAATCTGAGCCTCCAAAGGCAGAAGGAAGAGCAAGCCTGAGGCTTTCACAAGAAGTGGGAACAGAACATCTCTTCAGATTTGGAGAACAGAGGCTTTCTGGATAGGCAACAAGCCAAACAGCAACTCCCCGAACTCAAGACACTGAGAAAACAACACCTGAGGTTTGCTTCCTAATCAGGGAGAAAGTAGCTTGATTTGTTTAATGAAAAGATTTGGGAAATCCCTTCCAGCTCAATGGCCACTTGTAGCAGAGTGATCCCATTGAGAGATCCCTACATCATCTCCTTTTTCTACCGGATGGGGCAGCTCATCAGACACCATTGCTTGGCTAAAACGAGCGCCTTCCCCACAAAGCCAGGCTTACAGAAACCCTGGCTTTGCTCAAGCATTGCAAGCAGCATCTCTCCAAAGCACCGGGGGACTGCGAGTCTGTACAGGTTGAAAGAAGCTTTAGAGCTTTAGGGGGAGAGGAAAAAAAAAAAAAAGGCTCACAACTGAGCTTAATCACTAATCCAGCAGGTTTCTGGAAAAGCAAACTTCACCGTGGGCTGCCATTCCGTGTACACACCTCTGTGCAGAGCTGTGTGCCTGGCCAGGCTGGGTCCCTCCCATGTGCCGGCCCAAGCTGGCAGTGCCCTGGGATAACTGAGCATGCCGAGCCCACACACGTGAAGACATACGAGGCACACTCATTCCTCGAATATCTGATAATTCCTGGGATCCTTCTAACTCTGTTTATTGCCTCTGGCAGCCTTTGTTTCTGATGTGAGAAGATAAACAATGGGAATTGTCTTAATCCTAAAGGCAAAGAATAAAAAGCACCGAGCGGGGGACGATCCTTTTATCATGATACATTTGCAACATCAAAAAAAGCTGACCCCCTTCCTTTGAAACGCACTGAAATGTATCTGCTTTTCCTCCCCTGTTGGCAGGAATGAGCCCTCCGCTCTCTGCTGCCGAGCCCCCCGCGCCCACCCTTGCTCTGCCAGCACGGACGGCTGCACACAGCCCTCCCTGGAGCTGGGATCACCCCTCCGCCTATCCCAAACCCTGTCCCAGCTGGGATCACCCCTCCGCCTATCCCAAACCCTGTCCCAGCTGGGATCTCCCCTCCGCCTATCCCAAATCCTGTCCCAACTGGGATCACCCCTCTGCCTATCCCAAACCCTGTCCCAGCTGGGATCACCCCTCCCCTCCCCGCCTGGAGCTGGGATCTCCCCTCCGCCTATCCCAAACCCTGTCCCAGCTGGGATCTCCCCTCCGCCTATCCCAAATCCTGTCCCAGCTGGGATCTCCCCTCCGCCTATCCCAAACCCTGTCCCGGCTGGGATCTCCCCTCCGCCTGTCCCAAACCCTGTCCCGGCTGGGATCTCCCCTCCGCCTGTCCCAAATCCTGTCCCGGCTGCGTGCGGCGCCGAGGACCGAGGGCAGTCGCACCTCTGCGCATCCGTGCGGGGCAGCCTGCTGAACCTCACTCACGAAATCCCCACTTTCCGCCGTTTTCTGCCCGTCCCACGGCAGCCGAAGCTGCTCCTCTCCAGACATCTGCCATCATCTCACAGAGCTTCCTCAGCAGAACTTTCTTCCTGCAGGAAAAACACTCCCACAGTTCCCAATATACCTTCGCCAGAAGCATGACAGCTTAAAAGACCACCTTGATAGCTGCTATGATCCACCCACCAGTTGCTGGAGACGTGTGGCACGCAAGTGGCTCCATCTGGCAAAGGAGGAGGGGAGAAGGACTAAGCACTAACGCATCCCAGGCAGCCACCTTTTCCTACAGCAGGACACTCAGGGAGCGCCGCTGACCTGGCACTGTCCCCAGGCATTGGGGAGCATCCTCCAAAAAACCACCCACATCTCACAGCGAGTCAAAATCTAAAGGCAGGAGCTGTATCCGGATGCAGAGAGCACTCCTTGCGCGGGGGATGTGTGCCCACCTGAGCACCTGCGTTGGGAAAGGCACACGACACTCAGGATCTTTCATGCTGACAACCCCGGGAATTCCTTCTCCTGTGTGCTGTACCTGCCCCTGCCGACAGAAATCCATGAAGGTGAGATGGAGGCGGCCCAAGCTCCCAGCCGGGTCTGCTGGGTGCGGGAACTCAGGAGTTCCCGTCAGCCGGCAACACGGGGAGCAGGGAAGAACCATCTCCCACCAGCGCAGATTTATTAGGAAGAACCGATGCCTTCCTTCAAAGTTAGGTGGGAAAGCGCTGTCACGCTCCATCCCCTCTGACCCGGGGAAAGGGAACGGGGGGGTGTCCTCTTCAGAAAGTAGTCCCACCACCTTGGCAAACACGTAGGAATTTTCCAGAACGATTTCCGCCCCTGTTTACCTTACACATTATTTCAGTGTTTGTTCAGCGGGTTCCCGATGTCATGGGGCTCCTTGCGGCGAGCAGCAGCCCCCCGACCCCCGTCCTCCCACCGGGAACGGGGCCCCGAGGCGCGGCAGCCCCGCTCGCCGCAGACCCCCGGGCCCAGCACGTTTGGCCGCCCCAGCTCTGCCAAACGCTGCCCTGGACCGCTGGCCCTGGCGTGGCATCTCGCCAGCACCCAGGCCCCGTTCCGACCCGGTGCCCCGACTTTCACCCGCGATCCCGGTGCGATCCGGATTCAGAACTTAAGCACAAAAAATGGGACGGGGGCTAGATAAACAGCCCCAGTGCCACCATCCGCGATAACAAACACACCGCCACGGAGCGGCTGGGGACAGTCCGCATCCCCTGTCGCCCACCTGCCTGCGGGTGAGGGCTGCAGCCCCACGGCCACGGCGAGGACAGGGACCGGCGCGATGGCCACGGGCGCCCCGTGCCCCGAGCAGCATCGCTGCAAAGGGGGTCGCGCCCCGATGCTGCCCGACCCCGAGGCACCTGCTCCGCACGCCGGGGGCTGCCAACAAGTGGCTGCATGCCCGCCTTCCCCCCACCGCCCCGCGGCTACTCACAGCCAGTTGCTGGCGTTGGCCGAGAAGGTGGCGAGGATGATGAGCAGCAAGGAGCGCAGCGAATACTCCGGGCTCATCCTGGAGGGCAGGCGGGGTGAGACTGCGCGGAGCCGGCAGCGCCCCCGCCGCCCCGGGCACCGCGGCCGCAGCTGGGCGCGGGCAGGAGCGGCGGGCGCTGCCCGGGGATGCTCCCGCGGCCGCCGCTGAGCCCGACTGTCAGCACGGCCGGCCCGTCCCGGGATGGAGCGGCGGGGCCGGGGGCGGGCCGGGGGGCGGAGGCAGCCCCGGCTCCGCCGCTCCCTGGGCGGGACCCGCTGGCGGGGACACCCCCGGGGGCGGGCCGGCAGCGGGGAGGGCACCGGAGAGGGCATCGGGGAGGGCATCGGGGGTTCCGACGGCAAGGAGGGCGTTCGGAGTTCATCCGGCAGCGGGGAATCCGCCTTGTGCTGCACCCACCGAGCGGCGCCTCCGGGTGGGTTCGGGGACAGAGCGGGGAACCTCGCCGAGGGGAGGGGCGGGGTTTTCCGCTTTTTTTTGGGTGATTTTTGGGGTAATTTCCTGGTGGTTGTGAAGAAGCAGAGCTGTGAGATGTCCTGGCGCTGCCTGGAATGCATCGCCCAGGCTGCCTTCGTCAATAAGCACCCCTTTGACTGGGAGTGATTTCCGAGATTCCGGTTGCTGAGGATTCACTGCAAATGCCGAAGTGCATTTGAAAATTCGCAGCTAAGGAGGGGGTTCCGGGCGGGTTTTATCTGGGGTAGCTCTTTGGGGGTTCTATCAGAACAGCATTTGGAGCCAGAACAGGGACGAGTTTGCAAACCCCCTTGGCACCTCAGCAAGGGCTGCCCCGTGCAGAGCTGCCAGGCACAGCGGCTGGTGGCAGGCTCTAGAATGTGCAGATGGAGGCTGATGCTTCACCAGATAGCAAGGCTTAAATTCACCTCTGGAAAAGTCAACTCTTGGGAAATCCAAGGAGCATGGCTTAACCACCCCGAGGCCAAGAGATGTGGTGGGGATCCCTCTGTGTGCTCCATCCACCATGCCTCTGTCTATTCATATGGGCATAAATGACTTAAATTAAAGCCAGGAGCAACATGAGCTGGCTGCTTGGTGTGAAATCCAAGATCCCAGGCAGCCACAACTCTGCACCAAATCTCCTCCTGACAATGTTGTTACTTAGGTCTATTACTAAAACCTCTTGCTACCATCTCTAAAATCTTGCCAAGCTGGTTTGGAGCTATTCAAAATTCCCTTTGTCTTTTCAACTCCGTTTTCCTGTAGCTGGGGCACACTTATTCAAAGCACTGCAGCTTGTGCTGGGCTGCACATATGCCTGTCTAACTTTATTACACCTACTTTAAAATCTCTGCATTAGTTCCCTGTCAAAGTGAGGATTTAATTTCAAAGTGCTTTGACTTATATTCCAGCTCCTGACAGGCAGCAGCCCACCCTCACCTAGTCATTCATCTGGCTTTCACATCCCTGCTGATTATCCTGGGTGAAAGCAGGATGCTGGCTGCTTTGCTGCTGAATTGGAGGTTGTTGCTGTGAGCCCTGTCTGGGTAATTCAGTGCAACTGGAGCTGATTAATCTGGCTCATCATTTGAGACAAAGCTGATGCCTTCTGTCTTCTAATTGCTCAGAGTGTTGAGTGAACTTGTCAGGAAGGCAAGAACTAATTGAGAGGCTAAGGGGAATGAGAGGTTAGAGGGCTGTGGCTGGCTGGCCACAGCCACGTGGGTCCATGGGAATGTCATACTTTTGGGCCTCTCATGCGTTATTCCCCTCCAAGGAGAAACACCAGAGAGTTCAACAGAAGCCAGAAGGGTGGGCATGGACCCTGGGGTCCTGTCTGGCATGGGCATGTGCAGCCCGTGGAGCACTCCTGGCTGAAATGCTCCTGGGTGCCAGGGCTGGCTCAGGGCACCCTGCAGCTCTTTTTGGGGTAGCTGTGGTGGCAGGATGGTGCAGTGGGTGCTCGACATGAGCTGGAAAACCTCTTGAGACTTCTCTTGGCCTGGGTGAGGAGTTGTAGATCATGCCCACCCACTTCTGCAGAAGCCCTGCTTCCATTGCAGCAGGTGGAACAGAGGGGACCGTCCTGACTGAACCAGCAGGAGGACGTGAATGCCAGGCCATTGCAGCAGTCACAGCCTGGGATCACGCCCACAGGATGCACTGGGACTAGAGTGTCCATGGGGTGATGAGTAGTACCCCCATTCCAGAGGGGAGGCAGATGTAAACACATCTGGAGTAAGTCACCCTGATAGGAAGTGCAGTGTGAGCTGCCTGTGGAGATGATAACAGTGCAGCAGGGCAGGAGAGGAGTTTATTTTACAGTCTCTGGGGTGGAGGAGGTGATGAGTGTGAACAGAGGACAGAATATGGAAATGGACACTCACTGCAAGGGTGTGGATTCCTTGGGCTTTTCAAAGATGCCCATGGAACACTGCTTGGTCATTACCTACAGCTTTCTGGAAGCCGGGTTCTTTTGGCCTCTGATTCAGAAAGTGCCAGGGTGCTTTAAAAACCTAAAGCCCAGCTGATTTGGAAGAGAGAAAGGCCCAGATCCGGGGGAATGTTTAAGGGGCACAGCAGGTCTCCTGGGCTGTGCATTGCTGCAGAACAGGGCCCCTCGTGTGTGTCCCTCCCAGGACAGCAGCTGGTGATGAAGGCTCCTTGTCACCCCAGTGCCTGCTGAGCACCCCAGGCTGCAGGGCATCCCTCGTTGTTAGTGCCTGTGTGCTCCTTTAATGAACATCAAACTCCTGTTAGATAAGGAGACTCCCTTTGATGTGTAAATATTTCAGCGGATGGGAAGAGGAATGAAATGAACCTTAGGAGTGTTTCATAGGCTTGCCCAGGTGTGCCTTTATTCAAAATGAAATTACCACAGGCAAGGAAAAGGGCCAGCAATGGTAACAGGAAGGGATTTTCAGCTCAGAAAAGTTCAAAGTTCAGTTCAGAGACCAATGTGAAAGCAACAAATCATGCAAAAGTCCGTGCAAAATTGTAGCCAGGCTCTGGATATAATTGATATAAATGCAACTACACTGAAGAGTAAGTGCAGGCAGGTAGCACTCCTCCTCAGTTTCTGGATCTGACTGGTGCTATCAGTCATGGAGGTTGTGAGAGATATTTTACAGGTTCTTTTCAGGTTTCTGATGCCCCATGGGCTTATGAAATGGGATTGAAAGTAGGCACTCTACAATCTAGAGGATAGTCTCCACCATATGATGGGGAGAAGAGCTGCAGGAAAAAGGAAAGGAGAATTCATGGGTGAATCTGAGGCTGTGGGAATTGGCTCTGAATAGAAATAAATTCTGTTTTGGATTTAATGGAACATAACTATCAGACACTTCAGCAACAGTGCCTGTATTAATCCTGTCCTGGAGAAAGGAGAAGCTGTTCTGGGAGCCTCCATGCCAGAAAATACAGGGCAGTTGTACTCCTTTACAGAAACCTGTGGTTTTTCTGATGAAATTTATTTCAAACTACCCAAACATTCCCGAGTGGCACTGGTGACTGGTCAGAGCAGGGCCTGTGCAGGACTGCAGTTCACAAACAGAAGCAGCTTTGCAAACATGAGAATTGCTGTAACAAAAGAACGGTGTCCAGTCCATTACAGCCAGGGAGGAGCAGTTGCTGTAACCCATCCTTACCTGGGCAGCTCCACACATCACAGTGGCCACTGGAACATCAAGACCAGCTTTTTTTAGTTGCAGCAGGATGCCTTTAGCCCCATGTGTATTCCAGAGCCTGCTTGGGAATGTGCATTTATTTGTATGAGTCTTCAGAAGCAGGTGTTCAGTTCTAACAAATCTTCAGTGGCCTCACCTGAAATCTGGCACTGAGGCTGGTAAGATTCACTCCTTCAATTTTATTGTCAAATAGGGTACTGAAAAAAAATACAGAGTGGCTTGGGATTTAAGGATTTTTCTTTTGGATGTTGTCTCTGAACATACCATCCAAATTTCTCTGGGAAAAATGAGTGGCTGTGGTGAACTTGTGGATGCTGTCCATGAGGGAAGTTAAGAGCATCCCCAAATGTTGTGAATGCCTTCAAACCATACCATTAGAGAAACGGCCAACTTTTCCACTGCTCAGATAGATCCTTTTTCACAGGTCTGTGAGTGAATTGTCCCCTGGCTTGTACTATTTTCAGAGGAGATTGTTATCACAGTTCCAGATTCTGGTGTTTATAAATATATCCTAACTGATTTCCCCACTCACCTGAGTGCCATTCACACCAAGCAGTGTGTAGCACTGCTGAAACAAATCTTGGTCCAGGTGCTGGACAAGTGGCCATACCTGGCAGTGCTCATGCAGACAGCTGGCACTGGAGTGACAGCTCACCACTGCAACCTTTGCCCCAGTCATTCTGCCCAGGGAGAAAATGAGATTTCAGGCTGGTTGGATACATAACACCCTGATTCACTCCTTTGCAGTGCTCATTATACCTCCAGGTGTTTAAGAGCACTGAGACTTCATCTCCCAGCCTGGGAGCTGGGACAGCCCTGCTCAGCTGAGCAGGATGGAAGGAGGGATGGAGGCCACCAGGACTGCAAAGGGTCTTCCAGGCTGGTGATGGTCAGGAGGGGGCAGGGCAGGGGTGAACACCTTGGACTATTCATGGCTTGTGATGGGGGTGTCTTCAGCTTTTCTTCACATTCAGCAGATGTTGCAGATGATGGAATCCCAGACTGGTTTGGGTTGGAAGGGACCTAACATCTCATCTCATTCCACCCTGTGCCATGGGCAGGGACACCTTCCATTAGACCAGATTGCTCCAAGCCCCATCCAACCTGGCCTTGGACACTTCCAAGGATGGGGCAGCCACAGCTTCTCTGGACAGTCAGTTCCAGGCTTCACCACCCTCTTAGTAAAGAATTTCTTCCTAATATCTAAGCGAGTCTCTTCTCTTTCATTTCACTATCTGTTTGTGTTAAAAGGTTATCCTTCCTCTTTTTTTATAAGACCCTGTACGTATTGGAAGGCTGCAATGACATTTCTCCAGAGTGATGAGACCTACAACCACCCCAGGTGATGTTTCCATTGCCAAGGTGCTCAGCCTAAGTGATGTCCACGTCTCTCTTCCTGTGTGTGACCAAGGGGGACATGAGGCTGTGTCTTGCTCCCCCTCTTCTTGCACCACTCCACCTGTTGGTGCTCTTGCTGATGTGGTTTTGGCTCAGGCAAAGAGCAAGGAGGGCTTGTCCCAAGCCATAGGATAGGTAAGGCTGGTTTGTTTTAGGCTTTGCTATATGTTCCCTGACAGCTCCACACCATCTCACCCTCAGCACCACTATTCCTTGCCTGCTTTGTTTTGTCATGAAGACATGGCCTTTTGGGGATACAAACCAAAGAAAATCAAGAAGAAATTTTCAAAAAGGAAATCAAGGTGACAAAGAGAGAAAGACAGGTGTTGATTGGGATTATATGGTCTGCTGGTAGTGAATAAAATACTGATGGAGAAAATCTTCTTAATCTCTGGCAGCAAGAAAAACTGTGCCTGGAAAGAGCTTCCAAGCTTTGTCCCATGACAAGGGCTGACAGAGACAAATGAGCTTGTCTGGGCCAGTGGAGAAGTCCAGGACCAAAGTCTGCTGCTTCTCATCCAAGAGTTCTGCTTCTCTGTGTGTAAATTCCTTCTCTTCCATTTGGCAAAGAGGATGCAGGGTTGCATTGGCCCAGCCCTTTGAAAGCCATGTGCAGTATCAGTAAGGACAGAGTTTTTTCCTGTCTTTGGCTCTCAGATAAATGACAAGGCACTGGCCTTAGAGCAGAGCATGGCTGTGTTTGGAGGACACTGAGCTGCATTTCCCTGCCCTGACTGGGGAGTGTTTTAAATGGGGACAGCATTGTCCCTCTACACCCATCCTCAAGAGGTGCCAGTGTTTCTGCTGAACCATCTTTTCCATTGGCTCAGTCTGCATCCACCACGTGGAGGAAATGGGAGTGAGCAGCATCCCTGGGAGGTCTGTTCCTGTGAAGATGCATGTGGAGCACAGTGTTGGCTGTACAACTTCGTCAGGCTGGTGTCATGAAGATGTGTGCAGAGAGAATTCTCTCCTGGCTGGGAGGAAGAAGCAGAGCTGGGCTTTGGGAGATACCCAAGGGAGAAGTTGCTGCATTCATACTAAGTTTGAACCTGCTGCTTTGCTGAAATGCAATTGATAATTGAACCTGATTCCTGAAGTCCTTGTTTCTCCTGAAAAGCTCCTGCAGAAGCATTGGGCTGTTTGGGGCTCATCTATTTAATTTTCTCTTGTAGTAGGAAATCTCTTATTTTAAGTAATGTTCTTTTCAGAAATGACTAATTAAGCTACAGAACAGGAAATGTAAGAGACAGTAAAATCCCCTCAGCTGTCCAGTGCATTTCTACATAAATATGGTGGTAAAAGGATGAAAACAAAACCTTTTGGAGACAAAGGCAAATGAGAGACCTGGTGAGGCAGCGTTGAAAAATCTATCGTTTGTTATAATAAAGTGAAACCACTGTGTTTATCTTGTGTCTTGGAGGATTTGGTGCAATTATTCTTAGGAAGGGAGGGAAGCCACATAGAAATCAGAATAGCCCAGATTTTTTGCTAAAATATTTGTACAAATCAGGTTATTCAACTACGAAAAAGACTTCTTTGGGGCTGTTGCTTCTGAAATTATCCTGCAAAACTGGAAGGACTGTAAATGTTTGGCTTTAATAGCTACATACAATGCAAACCTAACCAGTGAAGCTTGAAATGTCCATGGCAGGGGAGAAAGGCAGAGTTTTATGGCTCTATGGAGGTGTGCAGAAGACCAGACACAAAAGCTGCCTAACGCCCATGTAGGAAGGCAGCTGCTGCTCTCCCATCTGACAAAGTCACTCTGTGATCAGAGACAATGGCACAAATTTTCCATGCCAACGTGATCTGCTTGTTTGCCTGTGTTGGTTGTGAGGCTGGGAGGAGCACAGCTCCCCTTGCAGCCTCCCCCAGGGTGTTGAGGCAGCCCCATTACCCCAACTCCCACCCAGGCTGTGGGGCAGGGACCTGGCAGAAACCATCCCAGCAATCTGGGGAGGAATTAGGGTTGTGCTGTCTAACTTTCAGTTTTTGCCTCCAGCAGAGGCTAAAAATGTTCCACATTGCTTAGAGGTGTCAGGTTCTGTAGCCGTAGGCTGTGAGCAGCCCTCAAGAACCTCTCAGTTACACATTACCCTGAATATCTCAGCAAATTACTCACAGCTAATTGAAATAAAGGAAACACAGTGGCTCCGTTTACCTGGCGGACTGTATATAGCAACGCAACCACTGCATTTTGCATCGGTCATAAAATCACGATTTATTATCCCACCTGTCAAACACTGACTTCTTTTCCCCTCCTCGGTCTGTGCTTCCTTCTCATGTCAATATAGCAGTGTTCATCCCAACTAATGTCAATAGTTTCTTATTAACATTTCAGCTCTAGAACTGCAGAGCCTCCAAATAATCTTAGACATTCCCTAGAATCCCAAAACCTCTGGTTAGTGGTTTTCAACCTGCTTCGGTTTGCTGAGTTTGAAAAATTTTCCTGTGGCAATGCAGACCCTTCTAAAGCAACTTAACTGTACTGATAACAGACTCCAGGTTGATGAGTTACTTTCTGTGGACCCCACATAAGTAGGGATTTGCTGATCAGGAGTTCAAAAGTGCAGATGCAAGAGATACATGGGAGACAGGTAATCAGTCAGATGTGTGTCATTTCTCATGTTGAATTTAGAGGGGTTCTTAAGTTCCTAAGGCAGGTGTGCTCCAGAAAAACTCTTAAAAGAAATCACCAGGAATGGGGCTGGTGAGGTGAATTATGGTTGTGGGGAGTTGTATATGTTTGACTTGTGATGGTGCATATATATCTCAATAAATCTCTATCAGTGTGTGTATGTTTGTATGTGTGATTTATGATCTGTGAATCCAGCTTGGACTTCAGGAAGATGCTGCATGGGAGATCAGTCCTGCAGTGGCAGTGCTGAGCCCATTACCTGTCCCCTGCTGATGGGAATGCTCTGGTGCTGCAGCACAGGGAGCTCGTCCAGCTGCGTTCTGCAGCACGGGGATTCCTCCAGAGAAGAACAAAGAGATAGGTCATAAATGCCAGAGAGCCAGGGAAACAAAATGCAGAGGGGCTCAGACACAGGAAATTTGGGGAGGAGATGGGATCAGAAAGGCACATGTTCACTGTCTCAGGGTAGTGAGAAAGAATGAAACTGCTGGAGAAAAGAGCAGGGAAGTGCCACATGTTTGGGGGACAAGCCATGGGCAGATGGAATGGAGAGGAGATGAGAAGTGAGATTGTGTTGTACCTGACTGTGTTTCTTGCACTCAGTGACCCGGTGATAGGTGGTGATGGATGGTGGAGCAACACCTTGTCTCCTTGATGAGGGGAGCTGCACCTCTCGAGTAACTCCTTGGGGGCTTGTGGGCAAATGCCAGTGAAGGGTGGCTGCTGAGGAGGAACTGGACACTCTTCAGGCCTGCTAGACCCAATGTCCTCTCCCATCCAAGGGGTAGCATTTGGAATTTGTGCCCTGGACACATGATGAGCATTGTGGGTTACCGGGATGGCAAAATGTCCAAGCCACTGAATGATGAAATGCAGGAGCCCTGCCAGGATGGTATTGGCAAATCAGAGCACACCAGCAGAGATGCTCTGGAGCCACAGCTGATGAGGAAGAGATGCCAGGAGCACAAAGTCATGGCACAAAAAGCCAGCAGTGGAGATGGAGGATGAGCTTCCCATCACCCTTAGATGTCTGGGTGAGCAGTGCCCCAGAGGGATGTTATGGGCACAGGATCTCCCTATCACAAATATGCTCAGCTGCAAGGGAGATGTTTTATGTCCTGACCCACTCGGCAGTAAACAGTCTAATAACTGAAGCTGAGAGGTGGCCATGTTCCTTCTGCCAGGGTTTCTTCAGTGCCCTTTAACTTTGGACCCCAGTGGGTTCCTACCCCAAATGGGTTCCTATTCCTTCTCCTGGAGAGGGAGAAATAGCAGAACACAAAGGGGAAGGAAGGCCTTGGGGATACTGAGTTCTCAGGTGGGAATGCCATGCTAAGGTGTGCAACATGCCACAGTGGTCTTTGAAACACCCCATGGCATAGAGGACATTGCTGGCCTGCTGGATCCTTTAGAGATCCTCACATGGGTCCTTTGCTGGGATTTGAGGATGCATCATCCTCAAAAGACAGATCCCCAGCACACTGTGGGAAGCTCATGCAAGGCAGCCCACCACAAAGGGCTTGACATATCTTCCAAAGGTGTAATTACCTGAAAAATAGATGTGAACTGTGAGATAATCATGCAGGGTCCCTTCTTAACCCGTGGTGAATTGCTGGCCCCTCCATCTCTCCCCAAGCTTTATTATTGCACAGGCTGTGGCAAGGATTGGCAAAGCTGTAGAGAAGCCTGTGCAAGTACTGGGTGGTTTTTTTTCCTTTGTGTATGAGTGGGTGAGATGAACTCACCCCTGTCAGCCCTTATGAGGAGGACTCAAAAACAAGATTTGTGAACCACTTGCTGATCAGAGACATTTTCCCCAGTTGTGTCTGAAGGGGAAGTCAGAGCAGCAGGACCCAGAGACCCAGGCCCACACATCTGCTGTCACTAACGCCAGAATTTGTAAATGAAGTTGTGGGTGACTCAGAAGTCTCAAAGGACTCCCAGCTGTAGATGTTGACATTGATATATGGGTCATCTCCCGTCCTAGAAGAAAGTTACAGGCTTCATACAGCCCACAAATGTTGCATGACTCACAAAATACCTTGGGGCACATCTGGCATCGAGGCAAAACCAGAGGGAAGATGTTTAACCATCCCTCTGGCTTTCTACCAAGCTGAGATGAGCAGTACAGAGTGACCAGTGTGCATGGACCCAGGCCTGCTGAAATGAGTAGAAAAAATGCAAAATTCTCAAATTTTTTTTTTCTTTTTCATTTCTTCATTTTTCAGATTACCGATTTCTGCCACTTGAGGAATTTCTATAAGAAAACTGAGGAATATTGAAGCACTGTTATCCAAGAAGTTCCTCCCCAGAGATGCAGGAAACGATGCAAGAACCTTATGGTGACTGTGAACAGGGCCTGCAGCACTCACAGCATCCTTTACAGTGCACCCTCTGATGCTAAGTGTTTGAGGGTGCTTAATTTGAGGCCCCCAATTAAGAAAGAAATTGAAAAACATTTTTGTGACTTGAATTTTTAATGATCAGGCTCTATTCCAGCATGCTCAGCAGATGCCCAGGGTGTCCCATCTTCTCTTAGGGCTGTTACAGTCATTTGCTTTAGCACCATTTCAAGACCAAGAGTGGGTCTACCCTCCCACCAAAGGAAACATTATACTTATTCCACACAGTTCAACTCTCTTGGGCAAACCAGGGCAGTTTTTCTTTTTTTTTTTTTTTTTTTTTTACACTCTACCAGGATATATGAAAACATGAAGGTATGAAAGAATTAGAGTTAAGAGAATCAGCCAGGAAAAAAAAAATACTAAATTTCCTACTGCTTTAGGAAAGTAGGAACAGTGATGTCCTACAGCACACACAACTAACAGGGAGCCAGACCTGATGTACGTTTCAGGACTAAACACAATTGTCAGCCATAAATGCAGCAAGGATTTGAGTTTTGACCCTGCCCCTGTTGTGATACTGTGGATAGGGGAACATGAAACCAGAACTGCTGACTAAATCTATTCAAATTAACAGTGATAAAGAGTGCTACATCCTCGTTGGGGTGAGGAGGCATCTTGCTAGCTTTGCAGCAGGCACTCATCCCTCCTTCTGCTGGCAGCACCTGCCAGAAGGGAATTCCATTTTATCATCCCAGTCCTCCCAGAAAAAAGCCTTCAGAGAGGCAGGGGAGCACAACAAACTCGGGTACCTCTGGCTGGTATCTGTAACACTGTCCTGCTTTCTCAAGCAATCCTCCAGCCCTTCCTAGTCCAGCTCTGGAGAGGTTTGGGGGACCTGGGAACATCCTGCTTGTTTTCATGGACCAGTGTCTCTACAGGAATACCTTGCCTGCCATGGCTGATGGAGGATGGCACCAATACAGAGCAGCAGCAGCAGCAGCAGCAGCAGCATGTTCTCTTGGAGGTCCTGTCTGTGTGTGATGCCACGAGCACAGGAGCTGAGCTATGGCACAGGGAATTCATGGTGACCACAGGGAGTTCGTGGTGACCATGGATGGCACAGGGAATTCATGGTGATGATGGCACAGGGAATTCATGGTGACCACAGGGAATTCATGGTGACCATGGATGGCACAGGGAATTCATGGTGATGATGGCACAGGGAATTCATGGTGACCATGGCACAGGGAGTTGATGGTGACCATGGCACAGGGGGTTCGTGGTGACCACAGGGAGTTGATGGTGACCATGGCACAGGGAGTTGATGGTGACCATGGGTGGCACAGGGAATTCATGGTGATGATGGCACAGGGAATTCATGGTGACCATGGCACAGGGAGTTGATGGTGACCATGGATGGCACAGGGAATTCATGGTGACCATGGATGGCACAGGGGGTTCGTTGTGACCATGGCACAGGGGGTTCGTGGTGACCGTGCCACAGGAGCCCATCTCCTGGCCACGCTGGCCAGGCCGTGCTGGCTGGGACACGCCACTAGAGGGGGACACAGCCACGTGTAACGGGACGTGGCCACGGCCACGAGCGTGGACCTGTGGGGTGGGCTCGGTGGCCCAGTGGCCAGGTGGTCAGCGGGCACCATGGCCAGCTCAGATCTCGTGGCTCTCCATCACCAGTGATGTTTGCAGGCAGCTCTCACCAACCACAGCCAGGACACGTGCACATCCAGCTCGCTGAGCCTTCTGATGGTGACACCAGTGGGACACCCATGGCTGTGCTGGGGGATGTGTGCACCTCGCTCTTTGCTCCTCCCACTCAGCACTGGTCTGACTCTGGAGGTTGGTTGGTTTCCAGAGCTGAAAATCCTGGAAACTCTGTATTGGGTCTGCTCAATATGTGGAGTGGGCATAAGGTGTGGTGGGATGTGAGCTGTGGGGAAGACCCAAAAATTGCTCAAATGAGAGGAAGAGTTTCTAGAGTTTTGTCTTTATCTTTCCTCTTTAAAAAGGTGTCACTAATTTGGGATAACCAGGCTGTATGCATGTCTGGTTCCATGACCTGCAGCCTCCTGCTTCTGTTTGCTCACAGACCTTTTCCTGAGGGCTCTTAGCTGCAGTATCTTCTAATGGTACAGACGGTTTGATCCCGGGTGTACTCCTCTGTTTGGGCCCTGAAGGTGGGGCAGGGTCTCAGAGGAATCTGAAGGAGGATGGAACAGGATTCTAATAAATTGTAATGTGATCAGTGCTTAATTCTTCAGCTGACTTTGAAAGCTACAGTGTTGGGGATCAAATTCCCCCCAAAATGGAATGAAAATGATAACGAATGATGATGATGATTTTCTGTTTGTCTGGAAATGAGGGAACTTTTTGCATGTCTGAAGGTCCATCTGCTGAGGGAAGGCAGAGGTGTGATCCCAGCTATAGACACAGTGGGGAGAAGAATGGGATGTTCAGAGAGGAATGTAGGCTGCAACCCTGGAACTTGATGCACAGGGTGTGTTGTTCAGCACAGATGAAGGTCTGGGGATGTGAAGTGTCCTTTTTGGCTGCTTGTGAGTGTCAGTGGGGCATCTGGGGCTTTGGATCCCTCCTGTTGAACACTGACAGCATGGACAAGGCAGGTGGGGGTGGGTGTGGGACTTAAAAAGCACGATTGTGTTTGGATGGGATCCACTGACTCCATGGCATGGCTCTGGTGGAGGAGTTTCATGTAGCACATCTAATCCTGTGCACCATTTATCTCATCCTCAGCAAACCACACAAAAGGTCTGATAAGGCTGGCTGATATCAAATGGAATGATTCTCTCTCATGTGAGGGGAGATCCTGGCATCTGCAGCTGCATACAAGCATGCAGAAATGTAGCAAAGATGTTTAGGGAAGGCCAAAGTCTTGGCATCCACATCTCCCCTGGTTATGTTTCTGGCCAAACCCAAGGCTGTTGCAAGAAGCAGTGGTCTGTGAAGTTTGACTGACAGATCATGATTTTGTCAATAAACATGGGAACACCTGTATGTTCCTTAGAGGTTTTTCAATCAGCCACACAAATTTTGGTTTGCATTTGAAAGAAAAAACAACTTAAAATTCCAACTAGAATACACAAATTTAAATGGGTGTCTTCAAGTCCCAACAGAAAATAAGGAATGAAATGACTTTGCATTGTTTTAGTTAATTTGCTGAATCTTACAGTCATTTCTCCTACTCAAATGGTAGGTATTTTATTTAGTATATTTATTGCTAACTGAAACTGTCCATAGCAGTGAAATTACTTAGGATTTCTTTAGTATAAATTATTATGAATTTCAGCAATCGATTGCACAATGAATACTCTTTTTATCGCTCCAGAGAAATGCAAGGCTGGGATTTCATACCATTAATTTTTATGGGAGTTCAATGTCAGGGCTCCTTGGGGAGCTTTGAAAATCACAGCCCTTAATTTTTAATTTTCAGTCCTTATAAACAATGCTATTTATTTGGGTGTGCCTGTGAACTGTGGGCCAGTCAAACACTGGTTCTTCGTAGTCCCTGCCAAAGGCTGGATCCTTCTGAGTTTATTGTTTTAATCTGTAGTTACAGGGAAGAAGTTGAGCCCTGATGCACAACTCGATCCTGTGCTACCCTCCCCCAGTCCCTCATCTGCTTGTCTCTGGTGCACTGATGCACTGGACGTATGTACTGTGCACAGGCCACTTAGAGATGTGACATGGAAGAGCCAAAAAATGTTATTTAGAGGGGTTGGTGGAGTGGACTTTGCTTCTGCTAGGCTGAGTCTGGGCACCCATAGCAACTGCAGGGGCTTGGAGGAGTCAGACTGGGTTTTGGAGGAGTCAGTGGCCATGGTGGGCCCTTGGAGATGATCTAGGATGATCTGCAGGACCTGGAAAAAATTTAAGAAAATCAACGTGGAATCATCTGTCTGGATGTGCCAGACAGAGAGGGGTTAGGAGGCAGGAGAAATTTGGAAAAGCCTCTCTGCAGCGTTTGTCCTGTGGGGATCATGTGAGTTTAGCTTTGTTCTTTGTGACCAAGATTGGAGTTGGCACCAATTTCGTGCCTGAAAAGTACCTGAAGCTTTGGAGACGGCTGCCCATGCTGTGATTTTCACCTTTCTCAAGAGAAATGCCATTAAATCCCATGTTCTGCCTTTGGGCCCAGGAGAGCCTTGACTGGCTCCCACTGCAATGACCTTATTGCCCTGACTCACATCCTCCTGGCCCAGCTTCTCCTCTCCCTCCCCTCCATGGGCAGGGTGCTGCCAGGACCTTCTGCAGTTTGGGTGACAGGACCCATGACACAGCCTGGCACCACATCTGCTGTGCTGCTGCTCATCCTCCGAGGAGCAAATCCTCCCCATGCTGTCACTTGTGGCCATTTCAGCAGCTCTCGTCCTCTGCAGCAGCTCTGGACTGACCCAGAGGTGTTTGTACTCTGCTGAGTGGTGGATGAGACCTAAATCCAATTTAAAAGACTGGGAGGGTCACAGATAAACAATGCTGGGTAAAAACCAGGATCATCCCATGTCCATCAAAGGCAAAGCCCAGGGATGTGAGCTGTCTCCTCTCCCCCACCTGCAGTCTGTGGTTCCCTGCTCCATTTGCTGTGCCAGGAATACAATTCACAGTGCCACTGCTTTGGGTGGGAAGGGTTTAGCTGGGTTGGTTCCTCATTCCACTCAGAGACAGCTCTGGGTGGTGGGCCAGGGGGTATTGGAGACTTGGTATAGGAAGGGCTGGAAACTCCCAGCACCTGAAGCTGAGAGGCAGTGGAATGTGGGGACCAAGTCCTTGGGTTATCCCTTTGCCCTCTGGCAAGGGCCACGGTGCCAGAGGGCAGAATTTTGGCTGGTGATGAAGGACCATGGCTATGGAGGACTCTGTGACTTTCTTGCAACAATGAGGAATAGGACTAGGACTAGGACTAGGACTAGGACTAGGACTAGGACTAGGACTAGGAATAGGAATAGGAATAGGAATAGGAATAGGAATAGGAATAGGAATAGGAATAGGAATAGGAATGGTAAGTAGAGGAATAGAAAGAGGGAAAAAGAGCTTGCAAATGAGTGAAGGCATTTGCCCAGGAAAGGAAGCTCACTACTTGGAGGCAGAATCTTCATTGGTCCTGGTGGCCCATTAGCTCATACCTGGCTCTGGCATGCAACTCTGAGCTCCATGGGCTGGGCTGATGAGGTCCAGGACCCAGGGGGGCTTTAAGGACCAGCCCTGAGCATCTCCCCTCACCATGCACCCGTTCACACACAGTGGTCTCACGTGGGAGCCTTTCTGGTGACCTCTTACTGCCAGGTGAGCCCTTGTTTGTGCAGTTGCCCAGTGGATGAGATGTATTTATAGCTGTTGTTAAATCATAGCTGTGCAGCTGAGGGACTGGGCCGCTTCCAAGGACTGCTCACGATGATGTGGCGGGGGATGGAGGCAGGTTACATATTTACACATTAGTTTAAAATGTGGATTCTTTCCCCCTGGGGGCCCAGAATAGCTCATAGGCAGCTGCTCCAGCCATCAGCTCAGCTCGTATTTATTTGTGTTTTTCAAACATTTAGTCAGTATTTACACAATAGAAGCAATATTAGTAATATCTGCAATAATTTATATGATACCAAATGGGATTTCTCACGGCCAGTGGACTGCCTGGGGACTTGGCCCCTGATCCTTGTTAAAAACTCGAAAAAGTACAAATTAACAAGCTGTAAAATAACGTCTTTATAAAAGAATAGGGGAAAAAAGGCCAGATCCTGGGAGGTGCTGAGTGATCGTGACAGCCCTGAAGGCTGCTGGGGATGGATGCTGCTCAACACCTGTGCAAATCAGGGCTCTGCTGTTCTGCAGGGAGGAGGAGGAAGGGTCCTGCACAGCTCTCCCAGCCTGGAGCTTGGCATTTCTCTGTGCCATGGTGGGAACTGGAGAAAACCTACCCCTGGATGCTGATGGCAACTGCTGGAATCTCTTTGTCCCCCAAGCAGAGGGGGACACCTCACTGGGCTGGAAGGTTCTGGCTTCTCCACCTCCCTGTTGTGTAGATGCTCATGGTGAGAGGAGCTGGGAGGAGGCAGCCAGGCTTTGGGGACCAGGGGGCATGTGCCAGGAGCAGAGCTTGGGAGGGAAACCAGTGCACATCCATCATGTCCATGGCTGGACCCTGCTTCCTCCCCTCTGGGTGCAGTGCTGCTACAGGGACCAGCAAAGTGACCACTGCACCTTAGGGACCTTTTCCTGAGAGATGGACTAAAATGAGGATGTGTGTGGGACACCTAAACATAGGTCAGTGTTTTCCCATCTTTCTCCTGGAAAGGCAAGAAAGAGAAGCAATCCTGGGCACTGCCAGGGTGCCCCTTCACCAAACATCCTTCCTCCCATTCACCAAACATCCTTTCTTGCACCTCCAGCAGCTGCCTGGCACCATGAGCCAAGGGGCTCTGTGTAGGCAACTCTTGCAAGCCTTGCAGAACCCTGGTGGGTCTCTTGCTTCACTGGAGCCCCTACAAGATCCCTGACCTGTGCTGACTGCAGATCAGTGTGATAATACAGGGCAATAAGGGCATCTTCTGTTCTGTGGTGCTGCCCCAGAGCGTTCCCTCAGCACCTTGCACCCATTGACATCAGACCAAAGGTGACTTTCCTCTGGGGAAATTCTCTTGGCATTGGCTCCAGCTCCCCCTAAGCCAGCCCCAGCACCCTGGGGATAGATTGGCCCCAGTGCTTTCCTGCAGCCCCCACAGTGATCACACGTCACTGCTCATGGGCTGACGGGGCTCTGGGGAGGGTAAGAGAAATAAAACTTTGGCACCCACCCTGCTTTCTTTCCCCTTCGTATCTCCTCTCCCAACCTTTCTCAATTCCAGGGAAGGTCGCCATTTCATCTGTGTTATCCCCAGCCATCCTGGCCATGACAGCCCAACCCATGGATGTTACCCCATACTGCTCTGAGGGGTTGTTGTTGTTGTTGTTGTTGTTGTTGTTGTTCTCCTCCTCCTCCTCCTCCTCCTCCTCCTCCTCCTCCTCCTCCTCCTCCTCCTCCTCCTCCTCCTCCTCCTCCTCCTCCTCCTCCTCCTCCTCCTCCTCCTCCTCCTCCTCCTCCTCCTCCTCCTCCTCCTCCTCCTCCTCCTCCTCCTCCTCCTCCTCCTCCTCCTCCTCCTCCTCCTCCTCCTCCTCCTCCTCCTCCTCCTCCTCCTCCTCCTCCTCCTCCTCCTCCTCCTCCTCCTCCTCCTTCTCCTCCTCCTCCTCCTCCTCCTCCTCCTCCTCCTCCTCCTCCTCCTCCTCCATCTCCCACCCCTGGCTTTTGGCCAGGGTTATGAACCCCTCAGCAGTGTCAGGGACGTGGGTCAGGTTGGCAGTGGCCTGAGATGATGGCATGAGAGGATGGTGGAGAAAGTTTGGGGATGCAGGGTGGGGTCTTTCAGCATGATGTAACTGCAGGGCACATGGTCCAGGGGGGCTGGGAGCATGAGGAGGCGTGTGTTGTATTTCAAGCACCTCCACACTGTCTCTGCTTCTGCAGCCACTTGCCATATTCAAACCAGATGCAATATCCGCTTGTCAGCAGTGTAGTGTGCATGGGGGGATTTCATTCATATGTTTTGGACCTATCCCAAGCTAAATAAATGATGGAAAGGCGCAATTAACCCAATTTCAAATCTAATCTCTGAGTGCCTCTCTGTCCTGGGCCCTGCCTGTTCCACATGGTGGTGACTTGCCTCCAGATTTGTGTGAGGATGTGTTGGATGCTTGGCCAACAAAGTAGAGTTGGTGATGAAGGACTGGTGCTGGTGTTGCTGCTGTGGGAAGGTGAGCCTGAAGAGAAGGTCACACACCTGTGGGGCAGCATCCTTGCACCAGTGTGTGGATGGGTAGATATGACACAAGGCTGAGATCACAAGTGGAAAAGGACCAGGTCACACACTCCACCGTCTCCATGGCCACGGCAATGGCTGTGAACACAAAATCTCATGGGGAGGCTCATGTGGACTCCCCAGCCCTGTTCACCAGGTGTATTTCCATGGCCAGTGCAGAGGAGGCCTGGTTCCATTCTGCTTTGTTCAGGGCTGGCTTCAGAGCCATCAGATGTTCCCAAGACTGAGCTGTCCCTCTGAATACCCTTTTGTCCTGGTCCCACCAGTTCCTCTTTTCATTTCCCTTTGTTGAGAGCCATTTGGGTCTTTTTCTGCCAAAATGCTGCATGAGGACCCTTCCAAAAATGCCTTCTGTCAGATCTGTAGGCATTGCTTTCTCTTCAATGTGCTGAGGGAAGAGGCTTTTGTGCATCTCTTCATGTGCAGGGGAGAGGAAAGGCCATTGTGTAGCTTGTCCATACTGACAATGGGTATCTTTTAAAAGCAAACTCCCTGCCCAGTTTTCCAGGTTTCTATCTTTTTGTTTAGGATTATCTGAGAGGGCCTTGAGCTCTGAGTTCAACTGGCTCTCATGAATAATCCTGGGTGATGCTCAGGGCTCTCTCAGGGGAGCATCATTGTGAAGAGATGTTGCATGAAGAAGCTGGCTGTAGTTCAGGATGTGGGCAGCCCAGTGGAAAAATCCCTGGGGGGCACCACTAACTTTCACCCATCCTCAGAGGTTCTTTCTCCATCTGGGGTGAACTTCAGCCCCTGGGAAGATGCTGTCTCTGCTCAGACCCCAGGAAAGTTGTCTGGATTTGGGATCTGCAGATGGCGAGAGGGGTTTGTCTTCTGTTGGATTGGGGTTGCCATCCCAGAAATAGCTCAAAACTTGCAGCACAGAGTTTCCACAGAGCTGCCAGCTCAGGGAACCTCCTGTACTGGTGCATGCATGACAGAGATCCTTCAGCCTCCCATGTCATGGGAGTTGCCCTTTTTATCCAGCCCTGCTCATGACCAGAAACTTCATCGTGGTGGACATGAGATAGGAAGGATAATAGGGAAGCACCCCACTGGGAGATGGACCCAGGAAGATTCTGATCCATCACCCATTCCAACACTATCTTCACCTACTGCTTTCCTCCTGCAGGACCAGGTGTGCTCCCATCCCACCTGCCTTGTCTACACCTGCGATGACAAATCTCCATTTTTTCCCCACACTCCACGTTCAGCTGGCTCCATTCCACATGCCCATGTTCTCCTGCCTCTCTTGTCCAGCACAGGTTGCTCCTCTTACCCCACCACTCAGGCTTGCCCTTCCTTGTGCTCTGCCCAAATGCAAGGGGCAATCCTTCTCTGAAGCCCTGAGCTCTGCTCTCCTATCCCAGCTTCTGGAATTCCAAAAGCTCCAAGAAAGACCAGGACAGACCCTTCAGCTGCTATCAGCCTTGCTTCCTGCCAGGGCCTGCTGGTCAGCTCAGCAAGCTGTTTGGGCTGGGTTTATTTGTCTGGGTCTCTTTGTATCTCATTTCATCTCTCTGGATGCCTGGCAGATGAACAGGCATCATGGCCCAATAGTGTGAGCCAGGATCTTTCATGGGATCTCCAGCAGGGACTGGGTGATGAACTGTAGCCATGTAGAATCTTCTCACCCAGGCCCTTAACACTTAGGGCTGCTCTCCAAGACCCTGTGTGGGTCCTGAAACCCCTGAGGTGAAGCCTCCACAGGAATTTGTTTAGGAACATGTTGCCCAAGCCTTCTCCTGGATCTGATATCCACTGTGAGGACCATTGCCAGGGCACCTTTCTGGGCTGACTGTGCATTGTTGTGGCAGTCACGGTGTGCTGGGGGGGTTTATCCAGACCAGGCTCACTGGTGTGGGTCATAACTGCTATTTCATCCAAACTGGATAAGTTTTTCTGATTCTCCTTCTGCTGATGCTGTGGGCCAAAGTAGCAGGAGGACAGATATAGAGAGACAGACAAACATGCCAGAGGAGAGTGGGGATGGAGAACAGCCCACACTTGGGAGCAGAAAGAGAAGCTGAATGTTTTCAGAAAGTATTATCTCTGGTATCAAAAGGCTCTGCATGACAATGTGATCTCTCCTGAGGTGGCTCCTCCTGGCACCTCCAGATATATGAATAGAAACCTGTTTTGTAAATGGGTGAAGGGACTACTTCACCCTCACAAAAAGAAAAAAAACAACTCCCATTGTGCCCTTTGCAGCCATGTACACTTTGGATAAAATCATACTTGTCCCTATCTGTGTTGCCACTTTTTGAAGATGCATGTGCACTTTTGCCTGGCCACAGCTGGCATGCAGAGAGTGCCAAAGTACTTAAATGCCAAAGTGGAGGAAATCACCAGCTCTCAGTACCCAGGTGAGCCTAGAGGAGGACTATCCTTGCTGCTCCATTCACATCCCAGAAAACAAGCCTATGGATGCCATATCTAGCCAGCACCACGTTCCTTATCCCCCATTCTCCTTCCTTCTCATCTTCTCACCCAATCTTTGCTAGTCTGTTCCTGTAGACTGCCTTCACAAGTTTGCATGGAGAATGCCACGAGGTACATCCCCAGTAAGACAGAGTTCAGGATTCCCTGTGAACTTGTCTCCCTGCCACTTGCACTTCATTACACCTGTTCCCAGCCCTGTGGAGCAGCTTTTCAGGCTGTGCCTGGTGGCTACATGTGCCAGAACCCATAGGCAACTCAGCCAGGGAACTGAGTATCACCCATCATTTCTTCCTGGCCTTCAAATCCATGTGGAGCTCTGAAAAGATCTGCAGAGGTGACACCATGGCAAGGCACCACAACAGAGATTTGGGGGTCTGCTGGCTCAGGCAGGTGGTGGTCTGGCAAGGGAGAAGCACAGCACATCTTCTCTCTGCCAAGGTCTATATGGGAAGGAAGCCAAAGGCAGCAGGGATTTGCAGTGAGTAAAGTGGCTTTAGCATGTGTCAGGAGTGTTGCAATGTGTTCATGTGTCAGGGCCTGGCAAGTCTGGCTGCAAAAATGAGATGAAAGCAAAGAAACACTCTACATGCTCTGTAGATGCCATCTGCCAGCGGCTTTCTTTAAAAAAAGTCTCTGTGGATTTGATGTAGAGGAAGAACTCAGTCTTCTTTTGGTAATCCCCTGATTCCAGGAGCTGGGTCTTGAAGGGAACAGCAAGTCTTCCAAAATGAGCATTGAGAGTTGGCCTGACTGCAGTGTCCTTGGATGCCTGGTTCCTTCCTGCACTGCTGGGCATTGTTTGGTTCATCCCAGCTGGGGGCTCTGGGTATGGCTGTGGTTGTTGGGTCCCTTCATGCACACAGGGCAGTAGTTGATGTAGATGTTTCCTTTTGTGTGTGAACTGGTGGGAAGGTTCTGGGTGGGATTTCCATGAGAGGAAATGTGTTGGGCACTGCAGGGTCTGTCTGCCAAGAGCACATTGTGTGACACTTGCATATGTGCATAGATGGGATGTCTTCCACTTTTTTGAAGTCCTTTGCCAGGGCTGGACCTCAGAAATGCCCTTCTGCCATCCCAGCCAGAGGCCATCTCCAGTGGAGACCATCCCAGCAGCTGGACAGGGATGTGGGGCTGTCTGGCTGTCAAACTCCATCTAGTTGCATGTGTGGATCTCAACATGGCCAGACCACCTCCATTCCAGCTGCTCCCCAGCCTGGACACTTGGAACAGCCAGCTGGCCCTGTCCTTGGCCACAGGAACTGAAACACCAGCACATTGCTCCCTGCTCCTCTTCTCTGTCCTGGGGCTGTCTTGCTGTGTGCTGGACAGCTTTGGAAGAGAAATTTGTAGCAGTGATCTGTTTATAAGCAAGGTAAACAGCTGATGCAGCAGGGGTATTTGCAGGGAAGGCTTTGCTTCATCATCCAGTCAGGAGAGCCAACAAAAAAGCAAGTTGGGATTTGGCCATTTCAATGGAACAGTCCAGCTGGCAAGTTGCGTGCATTTGTCCCTTCCAGAGGTTACAGATGTGTGCTGGACACTGTGGGAATGGGATTTTATAACAGTAATTAGTTTATTCCTGAGGTAAGCAGTATAAATAGGAGAAAAATTTGTTTCCTGTTCCAATGCAAATAACCAACTGGCAGCCAGTTGGATAAGGGCCACTGAATATCAAAAGCCGAACAGGGGACTGTGTCAGCTCTATATCCCCTTCTGGCTTATTTGCATGCTGGTTGGTAGTGGAATGTTTCTCTTTAGGTTACTAAATTTACTAGCTTACTGTATTTTTTTAGCTTGGGGCTGGTTATTTGAGTGGCCACTGGCCAAGTGGCTGCCTACTGTTTATTTGAATGGCTGGTAGCCAGCATTTGTCACTGGTCCTGTGAGCATCCCCAAGCCGGTGGCGGTTATTGACCCAGCGGAGCGGGCGGCTCGGTTTGGCTGACCCCGAGCTCAGCATCACCTCCCGACAGGCTTCTCCTTATCCAGCCATGGCACTCTTGCTTCTTTGGCTCTTGGAACCACCGTGTGTTTTCTTTCTGCCTTCCTTGCTAGCTTTTAGTTTTCCCCACAGTGGCATAAGCCACAGCTCGAAAGAGCTCCTGCTGTCCTCTGCTGGGTGATGCTTTCTAATAACTCTGGCCTGTCTCCACACCTGGGCTCTGAAGTCCCTTTCCTGCTCCAATAAACACTGCATCTGTGTTTTCCCCAAACTTTCTTCATGCCCAGCCTCAGGCTTGTACAGGATTGCCACCCTCTGCCCACTGCGCCTGTTTGGCTTTGGCTCTCTTATGATGTCCAGGTGGGACAAAACTTCACTCCTGCAGAGGAGGAGGAGCAACTAATTGTTTTTCCATCAACAACCAACCAGACCAGGGGTCCCCTGTCTGGCTATTGGCACTGGATTAGTAGAATGATACTCCACTCCCTCCTAATCAAGACCTGCAACAAAGACTTTATTTTCTTCCCTCTACTAGAACCATGTGGCCTTTTCTCTGAGACTTTCTGGCCATCTTACAAGCTGCTGCATTTTCCTCCTGCCAGTGGTGTTTTTACATGAGGGGATGCAGCAAGATCTGGGGAGTCTTGACAGTTCTTCAGGCCCTCAGAATCTTCTTTCTTGTCTGCTGACCTACTTCCACTATCTGGACAGCTTTCTTCATCAGCTTTGCAGAGACAAGCAGCTTTTTGTAGTGGGGTCAAACCTGCCTACCTTCATCTTCCTCCAGAGTCACAGTCTTATGTGTTTGGGGTCTCAACCTTCTCAATTCCTCTATCTCCCTGCTAAATGTGTCTAGCTAGAACTCATTTAACAGTAGCAACGTCCCTGGCTTTTCATCTCATTCATGTGGGATCATCATGCAGGACAAGCCCCATTCTTCATGCAGACCCTTGGCCCGTGAGGACAGTGCCATAGGTCATGTCCTTCCTGTGGCTAGTGACAAAGACATTTCATGGGAGCTTTCCCCTGGCCTGTGGCCAGGTCCATAAATCCCTCCTGTTTGCCTGGAGAAACTCCACCCAACACACAAAGGTCACTCAATGTTTCCACAATGAAAGACTTGCCATTGAATGCTTGGCAGCCCTGCCAGCTCTCATAGCTGAGGCTGGGGTTGTCCCTAGGATGGTGTTTGGGGTTTGTTTTCCTAGAGAAAGTGGGATATTGGGTAAGAATAATCTCTCAAAATAAGGCCAGAAGAAATGTACTGTGTGACCCAGGTTAGGAGCAGGCTTGGTGCCTGTGACTGAGGAAAAGTCAAAGAAGGAACATTCTGGTGTTGGGAAGCTCTTCTACATCCTCCTCTTGAATATTTTCTATGCCTGGTGTCTGTCTTGTCTTGGAGATGGATAAAGTGTGTGAGCTGTGATCTCACCCCTAGTCTGGACAGTGCTCCCTTGGGGACCTGCCAGGGGACAGGGTGGCTGCAGTTCAGAGCTGTGGTTCTTCATTGCCCAGGGAGATGGAGGTTGGTTAAGGACACTGCACAGACACCAACACTCCTTATTTACCAGGCAGAGCTTCCTGGGACCTTGTGAGGACTTAATACCAATCCTTCTGCATGAGGACTTCCTTACAATGTTCTTCAAACACCTGCAGAACAGGTGTGCATTCCTAAATGCAGCCTCCCTTTTCCTGCCTTGAAAATGCACTGCAAGTGGCAGATGCTTCCATGGGGGCTGAGGGCACCAAAGATCCAGGGGATGATCCTTGTGTCCCCAGGGTCCCTACAGACACAGCAGGGAATTGCTGTAGTGACACCAGATGCCAAAACCCAGACTCACAAGGGTATTTGGACATGCTGCAACATTTAATGAGGCTGAGCCCACACTTCCAGCTGCTCTGGAGTGAAGTGACATGTTCATGCTAAAATACTTCAGGAGAGGCTGTTGCAGTCAGACTTAGAGGAGTCTTGCCTTGAAAAAATGGTAAATCCCAGACCTTTCAGGATTATAGTGTGAAAGGGGAGTAACTGTTGGGCCAAACACCATTCATGGCTCTGGCCAGTGTGGCTGCAGATCCCTGTCAGCACAGCCCACAGTACTGCACTTTTCTGTCTTGTTTCTAGACACACTTCTGGTGCTGTGTGGCTCCACGTGGATTTCATCTCCAGCATCTCCCAACACATCCTGGTGACTTGGTAGAGCTCTAGGCAGGGATTAGGGCAGGGCTCCTGTGCTCATCCCTTCCTCACCATCACCATGCAACTCCCACAGCAGATGAGTCCCCTGTTCCTGCCCTCCAGCCCTCTCCTCAGACACAGGCTGCCATCTCTCCCTTTTTCTGAGCTCAGTCTGGCTGGGTGCTGCTGGAGAGTCCCCAAGGGACTGGCAGGAGATTTTGTACCAGCCCATCTGGGGTGGGAGGTGAAAGCCAGCCATGAGGTGTCTGCAGGGGCTGACAGCATGTCAGATGATGGAGGCACCTCTGCTGTGTCCCTGCTTGTGGTTTCAGATGTGTGAGGAGCAGGGGCTGGCCCTAAAGTGCCCAAGGGGGACATGGACTGTGCTGGCTTCAGCAGATGCTGGGTGTGGAACAGCCTGTGCCAGGGGAGGACACCTGGGGTGGTGCTGGCCACATTAAGCAGCTGCTCTGGCAGGTAGGCTGAGCAGCAGGTCTCTGAAGAGCCCAAAGCCTACTCTGACTTCCCTTGGACACTCAGTCCATGCCAGGTTCTGATAAGGATGGCTGGGGCATGCTTACACCTCATGGAGGACCTGCTATGAGGAGACAGGAGATGGTCCCTGGGCCAATGCACAGCAGTCTCTGATGGGGATGGGTTTTGGAGTCCCTTGTTCCCAGTACCAGAGGTGGTCTGGGCTCAGCTCATGGGCTTGTGGCTTCTCTTTGTGTCTGGTGGCTACCACTGGCGAGAACTCAATGAGACCACTCCTTGCCATCCTCCCACTGAGGAGAGCCCCCACTGGGCTGCCCTCTGAATGGGTGCCTGCCATCCCCAGCCCGGTGGCTGCAGCACACGAGATTTCATCTCCTGGTCCTTAATTCCTCCATCTGCTCTGCCAAATCCAGCCCCCATCCCGCCTGCTGTTGGCTGCCTGTGCAGCGCATTCACAGCCTGCCACACAAACTCGCTTGGGATTATTTTGAATTTAAAATCCTATTAGTCTCAAATTAATTGCCTTTTCTTGTGGAGCAGTGGGTTGGAACTAGCAGGCCTGGCTTGTAATTATTAACTGGGGAAATGCTTGCCTGGAGAAAAGCTGCTTCTCTCCTGCTGGGTTTGGCTCTATAGGCGCGGCCCTTCAGTCTTGCTTTCTTCTTTGGCTTTTATTAACCAGCTCATCCCCTTTTGCTGATCACCCTTTTATCTGGGAAGGGATGGAGAAGCTTTGAACCCTGGAATTAAATTCTCCTCAGAGCCATGACGAAGGGGCAAGTTTTGGTTCATTTCACTCTTGGGGAAAGTGGGAAAAGCCCTGATGGGAAATGAAATGGGTTGGCAGAAATGTCAAGGGGTTAATGCAGGGGGAAGCAGTGCAGCACCTGGGGAGATGATCCCACCTGTAATGCAGCCAGGGCTGGTATGCACGAGACCCAGGATCCCTTCCTGCATCATGGGAGAGAACTTCCCCAGGAGCAGGATCCTCTGCCTTTTTCTGGCATAAGGAGGACCCTCGGGGCAGGCACAAGCCTGGGGGATCCTCAAGCTGTTACTGCAAACAGCCCAGGCACAAATGGCAAGCAAAAATTATGTGGTTTTTTTTTTTTTTTTTTTTAAGATGAAATTAGATTCAGGAAATTTCTGACACTAAGGCCTGGCATCCATGCAGCCATTGAATCCAGATGAAGAGGGTTTGCAGATCTGGGCCAGGGCTATGTGAAGGGGTGGGTCCCCAGAGTTCTGTGCTATGCTGGTGGGATGGCGGCCAGGACACAGGTCAGGATGATGGAGGCACCTCTGCTGTGTCCCTGCTTGTGGTCTCAAATGTGTGAGGAGCAGGGGCTGATCCTAAAGTGCCTAAGGGGGACAGGGACTGTGCTGGCTTCAGCAGATGCTGGGTGTGGAACAGCCTGTGCAAGGGGAGGACACCTGGGGTGGTTCTGGGCTTTTTTCCCTCTTGGGTTGAGCTGAGGTCTGGCTGCCTCAGATCCTGTCCTGGTGGTACTGCCTGCATGGAAGTGGCTCCTGCCACTCCTTCTCTGCCCAGAAATGCTGGTGATGGCCAGTGCTGCTCTGCTGGTAATGTGGCTCCATGCTGGTGCCATCCCAGGTCACTTCCAGGTCCAGGGACTCCAGAGGGATTTTGCCATTTCTCCAAGGATGCCAGGGATATCTCAAGAAACTTCCTCAAAGTTTAAGCCTCAGTGACCAGCTGGGCCAGCATCAGTCAGCAGGGATCACAGCAATCCCAGCTGCCCTCAGCTCCATCCCAGCGTGGTGGGGGGAGAGCAGCCCAGGGAACATGGCAGCAGTGGTCCAGGCTTTTCCACAAGTTTTTGATTCCCAATGACAAATCTCTCTTCAAGTCTGTGCATGACTGAAATTCATCTTGGCTTGTGGGATGTCAGTGAGCCCAGGCAGGGAGGAGGGGTGGGGAGGCTGGGCAGGCTCAGCTCAGCCCAGCCTGCTTGCCAGATTAGGCAGAAACAGCTCTCGCGACGACAGCTCATGGGCAGGGTGAAACAGGAACTCCAGCTTCACAGACAAAGTTATTTTGGTAGCTGTGTGCAAAGCCCCCACTGGAAAATGTGACATGCTTCTTATCCCCTTGAATTTGCTCACAAAACACTAATTAAGGCATGTAATGAAGACAGCAGCATCCATTAATAAAGAATCATTATGGGGATGGATTAGTGAGCTTATCAGAAACAGGTGAAAGTGAGCTGGGAGCCTGCTCTGGGCAGCATGTGTGAGTCAAGGCTTTCCCAGCCCTCCAGCACAGCGTGCCAGCAGCCTCAGTGGGATGCACTAGATGGATGGGGCAGACTGGGGAGTGTGCCTTTAGGAAGTTCTCCTGCCTCACAGTTTGTTTTAGCAGCGAGCTCCTCAACCTTCCTCAAACTGTTCCACTTCCTGGGATGCTGCCAGTGGTCTTGGGTGCCTTCCTTTGAGAAGTCACATCCATCTGGTGCAGCAGAGAGGAGTTGCTGGGGAGAGCAAGATCCTCCAGGAAGGAAGGAGGTAGGGAATGCTGGAGCATGGGAAATATTAACTCTTTGGAGTAATAATAGCTTCTCAGGCCGGGGGGGCACGGTGTCTATTGTGCCCTTGTTAGCCCCTGACACCTGCCTGACTTCTGTCTTGCTATTAATACAGAGCTGACTCATGGTCTCTGCAGCCCCTCTGCTCAGGATTTAGGTTGTGAAGACACTCAACCTGGTTATTTGAAGGTGTGTTTCATCTATTTCTGGTCAGCTTGGCTAAGGCAGGTGACGAATGCAGGAAGCTGGGCTCTCCCTGGCCTCACAACCCTTGTTCAGGAGATATTTCCATGCAATCCTGCTATCTGTGTGGTTGGGAGCTGCCTGCCCTCCTGTGAACTGGGGACATGGCAGCTCTTTTCCCAGCCACAGACCCTGGTGGGACCCCCTCCCACCCCTCTCTGCCAACAGCTCCTTTTGTGTCTGCACAGGCCACCAGTAACCTCTGTCCCCTCACCAGCCAGGGCCTCCCGTGCTCCCTCTGACTGTCTGCTCCTTTCAGCTCTCAGGTCCCAGTCCACCCACACAACTCTTCCCATATCCCCAGTGTTCTGATCAGCTGCACCCACCCACCCCAGTATCTGACATTCTCTTTCCTTATAAATTTCCCATTTCCCACCCAGTTCAGACCTACCTGAGGTGATTCTGGCTGCATGCTCTGATCTTCTGTCCCATGGATGGTTACATGGGGCTGGAGGTCAAGGAAGCCTTCAGGAGAAGGACAAGAAGCCTGCAATTATGGACATGTTGGGGAGAGCTTTCCCAAAGCCCTGTCTTTCCAGACACAGGAAAAAGGAACAGCTTCTGCTTTCACAAGTATCCTCCCCATCCTGCTGCTCACAGTATCCTTCAGAGTGGATGCTGGAGCTTCCTGAGCACTGCCCAGGCTGCAGGGGCACACGGGGGGGCTGAGGCTGTGGTCCCTGCTGTTGTGCTGGGAGGGAAGCAAAGCAGCAGGTGTTTTTGTTTTTTTTCACTCAGGGCATGATGCCCTGTGAAGAGCAGGGGAAGGTGTGAGCCAGCAGTTTGGCCTCATGGAAAAGGAAACCGGAGAGGGGAGATTTATCCACGGGCATTATGTGTGGTCTCTACAGAAAGCTGGTAATGCAGAGAGGTCATGCGTTTAACAGGAGGAAGTTTGGCTGGTGGCTCAGGAATATTTTGTACATTCTGGTGGGTTGTTTTGTATACCTGTTAGCACAGCAGAGGAAGTGGGTCTGAGCAGCCTTGCTGCTGACCTGGAGCTGGGTCCCAGAAGAGCATGACTTACTCCCCTCAGGCCACCCATTTTCCTGAGAGGGACAATGTTGTGGCTTTCTCTGGAGCACCTGGGATTGAGTGCTTCCATTTGGATGGAAGGGCAGTCCAGAGTCAAGCCTGCCAGAACTCAAGGAGCATTTGGACATTGCTGTCAGGCACATGGTGGGATTCTTGGGGTTGTCCCGTGCAGGGCCAGACGTTTGACTCAATGATTTTTATGTGCCCCTTCCAGGTCAGGATATTCTATTCTATGATTCAAGGATCCCATTGTGGCATATAGGGGGTCAGGACTATGCACCCAATGGTAGGACCAGACCCTGCCTGGCTTTCCAGGGTGAGAGGATATTTTATTGTATTGAGTCCCCTGCTCTGGTGTCTGGGCTGCAGCTGGATGGGTTACACCTGGCCCTCAAGTACCAAAAGAGTCAGCAACTTTACTGACTCTTTAAGTTAAGCAAACTTAATGTTTTTACTTGTCACCTTTTTGTCTCAGGTGGGTCTCTAAAAAGCTAAGCCTAACTCTCTAGTGTGTCTGTGTTCTGGTACTGCCAGGTATTGGAAAAATGCAGAACTGTGACAGGTCTCACTGAGGTGTTGCTGTCAGGATAATGCAATGTGCTGGCCTCCTGAAGACCTGTGCACCATGGAAAGAGCTAAGGGAACCCCAAGAAATGTGGGGTGTTAAGTGCCAGTCTTCTTTTTTTTTGGGAAAGACTTCTCCAGGAAGCAACTCCCTACATCCACCCTACAAAGACCTGCTGAAGCTCACCCAGGCCGTGGCGGGCTCGGGCAGAAGCACAATGTGTGAAGATATTACTTGTATTGCATTTACTTCCATGTCTCTGAAAGAAAAGCAAAATCTTCTTTTGTTTTTATGGATGTTTACCCCTGCCGGGAAAGCCGTGGCTGGTTGGCAGAATGTTCCCAGGAACTGATTTCATGGCAGATCTCATAGCAGTGGCTATCTCCCAGCTCAGCCTCTCCAACTATGCATTCCCACTGGCCATGCCGTGGCTGGAATCTTCAAAGAAGTGCCTACTCCCACTGCATTCCTGTGCCTGCACTCATCTGTGAATCGGCTCCTGCAGACCAGCACAGGGCTGGGCAGGAGGTGCTGGCAGGAAAGAAGGAAATGCCTGCAGTTTTTTACTCCAGACCATCTGCACATCTTCAGTCCAACGTGCTCTGAAAAGTTTTCCCTGGATGAGAGCAGTGGTCTCCACTCAGTCCAGCTCATGGCATCCTTTTGGCTCCTTACTGTGTAAACTGTGATTTGCAGGGGGAATTGATCTTCTCCACTAGTATGGCTATTTCCACAGTATTTCCAAGACCCTTGTTTTTTTGGAACTGAAGAGAGCTGCAGAGCCTATTGCTGGAGTGCAGAGCTTGGCCACCATCTCTGTTGCCCTGGGTGCCCCACAGTAAATCTCCATCCACCTCAGCAGAGATGTCTGTCAGAGGCAGATTCTTGGTGGAGCTCCTGTCTGAGCTTCATACTACCAGTTTCTGAGCTACTCCTTGCAAAATTTGCAAGGATGAAGTTTCCCAGGCAGGGAAGCCAAGGAGAGGGTCAGGAGAAGAGCAGGAGCCCTCGTGTTTTACTGATTTGCTTTCGTCTCTCCCCGTGGATTTTCCTTTCTCCCTTTTGCTTGTTGTTCCTCTCTTCTCCTGTCTGCTTGTGGTTTGTGGTTTCCCCCCAGTGTAACCTGAGTAGATTATGTGTTTATCTGTGATTACACTTCACGTTTTAGCTGCCTCCTTGGTTTCTGAGGTTATTTGTGGAGCCTTAGTCCTGGCCAGCCCCAGGCTCTTTGGGGTTACCCCACCCTGCACAACAAGAGCCTGGTATGGCACGAAAAAGTTTCAGTGCCTCATGTTGTCCTGTCCTGGACACGTGTGGGAAGTGTCCTGTGGTTACCAGGCTGGGGGGGAAGAGCCCAGATTCCCCCCACATTGTAATACATCCTCTGCTGCACAACACAGGTTCTTCCTCCTTGCAAACCTCCCTCTTCCTCCAGCAGGCTCTGTCGTTCTCTGCTCAGCCACTCTCCTCCAAAAGATCCTTCCTTCTCAGTCCAAAAAAGACTATTGTCCTCCTCCCACCCTCCACCCTTGATGTCCCTGCCAGAAGGGCTGGCCAGCCCACCCTGGCAGGCAGCTGCCTGACAGCTCTCAGCTGCGAGCTGCCCAGCTGTGGGCCCCTGCCACAGCTCCCTGCTGCCTGCACCCTGCTCACCCCACTGATAGCACCCTGCTCACCCCACTGATAGCACCCTGCTCATCCCACTGATAGCACCCTGCTCACCCCACTGATAGCACCCTGCTCACCCCACTGATAGCACCCTGCTCATCCCACTGCCTGCACCCTGCTCACCCCACTGATAGCACCCTGCTCACCCCACTGATAGCACCCTGCTCATCCCACTGATAGCACCCTGCTCACCCCACTGCCTGCACCCTGCTCACCCCACTGATAGCACCCTGCTCACCCCACTGATATCATCCTGCTCATCCCACTGATATCATCCTGCTCATCCCACTGCCTGCACCCTGCTCACCCCACTGCCTGCACCCTGCTCACCCCACTGCCTGCACCCTGCTCACCCCACTGATAGCACCCTGCTCATCCCACTGCCTGCACCCTGCTCACCCCACTGCCTGCACCCTGCTCACCCCACTGATAGCACCCTGCTCATCCCACTGATAGCACCCTGCTCATCCCACTGATAGCACCCTGCTCATCCCACTGATAGCATCCTGCTCATCCCACTGCCTGCATCCTGCTCACCCCACTGATAGCACCCTGCTCATCCCACTGCCTGCACCCTGCTCATCCCACTGATAGCATCCTGCTCATCCCACTGCCTGCACCCTGCTCATCCCACTGCCTGCATCCTGCTCACCCCACTGCCTTCATCCTGCTCACCTCACTGCCTGCACCCTGCCCTCCATCATTACTATTCTTTGCCTTCCATCTCCAGCCAAACCACTAAACGTGGCCAAGGTGCTAGGAGGAGTAGGGTGAGATGCCACTGCTGTCACCTTGGTGGCAGGATGGATGTTGGACCATATATGTCAACCTTGGAGGAAATGTGGAGACAATGTTTTGGCAGGTTGAGAGTGAAATCCCTTGAATTTGCCATGTCTTCTCCATTTCCTTCATCTACCTGCTCTTGGCTTTCACATACCTAGACAAAAGGAAGGACTGGGTTGGGGGGGGTCTTCTCAATCCCTGGGTGCAAATGACCCAGGTGTCACTCCCTGTCAGAACACAGCATCCCTGTATGATCACACTTGCAAATGCTTCCAAGTCCCATTAGACTCACTCACCTTTCAGCATTGTCCCCTCTGGGACATGGGGACAAGGGTCCAGGGTGCAGGACTACACAGTGGAGCCTGAGCAGAGATGGAAGAGGTTTACACCAAACAGCTCCAGGCTGGGGTACAGAAAGTGATGTTTTCAGCCTGTTAAAGGGATGATCAATTGCACAGCTCTGTCTACCTGTTCCTTGCTTTCCTCTTGTTAAAAATTTCCTTGGTGCTTCCATGTAACCAGCTCATGGGATGACTGCAAACAGCACTGAGGGTGAAATCCCTAGGTGAAGATGAGACTGATTCTTGTGAGCTATTTGGAGCAGTTTCGTTTGCCTTTGCAGGGCTCCTGACCTCTCAGAGCTGACCTGAAAATGGAGATGGACATGGAGTAGCTCTGTGGCCATTCCCAGACAGTGCAAGAATTCCCATCCTTGATCAAATTCGAGCAGAGATTGGGATCTGAGCAGAGCAAGGCTGCTCACTTCCATGGGGTGAGCACTCTGAGTCCATCACAGGGGGTGGTGGGTTAAACTCTGCCAGGCAAGCAACATAGGAGACAAGGAGGAGGAGGAGGCAGTGTAAGGCTGGTTTGATACCACCTTCCCAAAGACCTGGCAGCATTTGGTGCCTGCATCTCTACAGGGGTGGAGAAGCTACAACTGGAGTGGGGGAGGATATGGGGACAGCAGCACCTTCCCAGCCCCCAAGGGGCTGCATTGCCCACTGTGCTTGCCTGGGTGACCTGTGTCTCTTGAGCCTGAGGGGTGCTAGGGTGTTCAAAATTCTGTCCAAGCAGCCTGTAATCCATGTTCAGTGTTGCAAACATAAGCCATCGGGTCCTCAGGAGGCTCCGAGTTGTCCATTTGGCATTCCTTTCTTCAAGCTCTGTCTTTTCACAAAATACGGGTGTGTTTTTATGAAACCTGTGATTCCAGGTTGCTACAGGGCTCCAGAGGCTGGGTTTTAAAGACCACCTACTGTACTTTAGGTGTAACAGGCACCTAGGATAAATTTCTCTGTGTTAAACCACTCCCTGTGGTTGCTGTCAAACCTGTCCCGAGGCTGTAAAAAGCAATCACTGCATTGAAACCGTCTTAAGTTGTTCCCAGTGAAAGGTGCTGGGCTAATTCAATTAAAGGCCTAGTGCAGATGGATTTAGGAGCTGGGCTGGAGAATGAAAGAAAGCAAAGAAACAGAGAGAGATGCCTGTGGAGGCAGGGAGTGGTGCTCCCTGGGCTCTAAGTCCATCACCTAATTGCTCTCTGCTTTGAATCAAAGGGACAAAGGCTGCCCCTTGCCTTCTGCTCCCAGCATGGCCTTTTCCAGGGTGGAGGTTTGGGCAACCTCTGTGTGTGTGCAAGGAGAGAGCTGCTTAAGTCCCCTTTAGTCTCAAAGGATTTCCCCTAATCCTGACCTCTCCCTGTGCTGCTCAGACGCCGCTGTGGAGAGCAGGGCGTTAGTACCAGCTCTAATCCCACCCCACTGCTCTCCCCTCCTCAGGGGGCACTCACCCCCTTCTCAGTCCCTGTGTTTGGGATTGAAAAGCTTGCAAAAGCCTTTGGAGTTCAGTTCAAGAGCCACATTCCTCAGGACACAGACCACTCCCCGGGAGCCAGATTGCAGTGGCGAGGATGGTGTTCTCCTAGAAACCCTGCTCAGAGGTGACCAGGGTCTACAGCAAGCACCAGAGTTGGACCCCCTGTTTTCTTCCTGGAAAGCTCTGATGAAGTGTTTCCAGCTCCTTCTGTGGGATTTTGTCCCAGGAGCAGCAGACAGAGTCCTTGCAGGATGGTTTCATCTGGCTAAGGATGCTCTGCCATCAGATTTCTGTCTCATGCTGCTGAGGCTGCTGTTAACAGACACAGCTTCTTGCACACAAAAGTGTTTTCTCCCCTGCAAAGCTTGGCAAAGGACGTACTTTGCTGAGGAGCAGGAAGCACAGATCAAAATGACTGTCTGTCCACAGGCTTTTCTGTTGTTTTTCATGTGGTTAATTGCTGTCTATTGATGTGTGAAGCCCTGAGCAGCATTTTCCATGAGAGGAGAGGCTGGCTGTGCTGTCAGGCAACTACTTAGGCTGGTCCAAGGATACCCAGAGGAAAAACTAGGGATGTATGTCACCATGTATGTGATGACTGGAAAGGCTGGAGAAATGTAGTGTCAAAGCTGCAGGATGGTGGAAAATGTGATAAAAAGAGGATGTTTTCTCCGTGGTTCCTTAGTAGTTCTTTCTTCCTGCAGTGTCTCAGGCTGGAAAGCAGAGAGGTGAATTCATGGGCAAGCAGAGACTTTCGTAGGGAAGCAACTACAAGACTGAGAATGGCCAGGTATGAGCTGGGCAGGGAATGGAGCAGCACCTTCATGGAGGTGACTGATGGCAGAAGGGACACACAGCATGTCCCCAGGCTGGGATCAGAAGTGCAGTGCTACTGGTACTAGTGACTGGAGTGGGGAGCAGGGATGAACCACCCTGTGAGCCACGGCTCAGCTCCATCCTCCTGCCTGTGAGCTGCTTTTCCAGTCAGGCCCGAGGCTGGACACAGGTGCTGCATGAAGCATTTTTCATGCACATGCAGTGGTGTCCTTCAGCTGGCAGAACTGCATCTGCTGGTCCCTAACAGGTACAGCTGGGTGACACACAGCTCCTCTGCTCACCTCTGCTGCCTTAACATGGGTGGCTGTGAAAGAGGGAGGTACTCAGAGGCTTGAAAGCTGCCTTTTGGGCAGCTGGGGAGCCTGTGGACAGGGTGTATATGCCAGCCTGAATGCCCCCAAGTCCTGCAGTGATGCCTGCAAGCCTGAAGACTTTTTGGAGGAAGGCAGCATAAGTAATGATGGGGAGAAAACACTGTAGTCTGCACTGCAGTGGAGAGTGCAGTATCTTCTGCAAGGGGTGTGGAGAGAGATTAATTGTCTGGATTCCCATGGCTTGAGCTGTTTGCTCACTGCAGTTCCCTCTGCCTTCATCAAAAGACAAACTTCTACTGTCAGCCCAGCCTGGAGCGCCTCATGAAATCCCAAGGCGTCACCAGACCTGCTAGGAAAGAACAGGCTGCAACGTGAGGATTCCTCCTGATCCAAGAACTCCTCCAGGGACAGAACAGCTCAGGGACATTTCAGGAGTGCTGCAAGCTCTAAGTGATGCTGCAGAGCTGAGGCAACCCTGAATGAATCCACGCAGTCAGTGTCAGGTTGTGGCTGGATATAAGTTAGGGAGTCACACTCGGCATGTCTGGTGGCCAAGAGCTCTTTGTCTCTTCTCGTCTGGGCCACGGAGGGCTGCAGAGATCAGGTTTCTGAGATGCTCTGGGCTGTTCACTTGGGAGACCCATGTGTGAAGCTGCAGGGCAGTTTCCCTGCTGCCAGCCGTGCTTCACTCAAAGGCCTCAGATCGGGTGCTGAGGAGATGGAGGCATTTTGGACTTGGGCCATACCAGCACATTCAGCTGCAGATGGTTACAGGAACAGATAACGGGTCCTGCAGAAATTCCAGGAAGTCTGATCACCCTGGAACATAGATCCTATTCACATCGTCTGTAACCTGAGAGCAGCTCTTCGGAGCTGGGATTAGTAAAAGTATTTGGCTTCACCTGCCCTACTCCTAGGGAGCTGGTGGGCCAATGCTAAACCCCTGTCCATAGGGAAGGAGAGGAAGGGTTTTCTGCAGGCTAATGTTGGTCCTGGCATGGGAAAAACTCACTTTGCTCGGAAAATAGGCATGGAAAGGTGTGAGCAGGGCTGCACCTGGATAATTCCCTACCTGGATCACTGAGGGCTATGAAATCCATAGGTGATGGGTCACATGCACACCTTGCACACCCAGATTAGTCTGTAGAGTCAGCCATCTGCACAGGTGTGCTCTTGCCTTAGCACCCTGAAATACTGCAGGCTGCGTGGTGGGATGGGGTAAACAGGGTGTGTGAACAGACTGGCCTCTGGAGCAGGAAAAATGCTGAAATCTGCACCTGGAAATTGTCTTTTTCTTTGTTGAGGTATCCTGCTCCCCCAAGCTAGGTCGAGACCTGTTCCTGCTCTGTGGGATGGCTCCTGCTCCCACAGCCAATCCAAGGAGATGATGTGGCTCGTTTCTCAGGAGAGGGGTGCAGTGATGCTGGGCAGGGAGATGCTCTATGCCCACCACTGGAAGAAGTGATCACACATGTGTGGGAAACCCCTGTCTGTCTCTGGAGTTTGCAGCACTGCCTCCCAGGAAAACAGAGACAAGAAACTGCCTAGTGCCAAGGAGTCGAGTGGGAAAGTTTCAAAACAAGCTGATAAACTGTACAGAAAATCACCAGAGCATATGTAACTCGCCATGGCTGGAGGCAAGTTAGGTGTTCAGTGGGCCCTGCTGTCTAAATTTCTGTTCCAGAAGGCATGTAAAAATGATACCAGGTTTTTGAAATAAAGACCTAGGAAACTAAAGGTCCCTGAACAAATTATCATTATTATAATAGGAACTTGTGTTAATAGACATGTGCATATTCACCTGGAAGAAGTTTTTGATGACCACTTGCTGTGGAGGTGGTGCATCTCCAGGGCATCAAGCTGAAGGAAGAAACACATGTAAATCAGGGAGAGTCACTTAGAAAAGTTTTTGGTTTTCAAAAAGCTCCATCGCTAAAAGGTCTCATTTTGTCACAGCCTGAGCAAGAATGAAATTTTGTAAATTAGAAAAGGTGAAGAAGCTGATTTGCCAAGGGGATATGTCAGCAGGTGTAAGTCCAGCGAAAGGAAGGGTCTTTTTACTGTGTGTAACTAAACAGTAGCACTCACTGCCATGCAGGGTTGGTGAAGGCCAGGTGCATTAAAAGCTCTGAAAAGCAAGCAGGTAAAGCCATGGGGGACAAATTAATCCAATATCCACAGTCTGTCAGCTGGGAGGTATCCAAAACACAGCTGAGATATACATTTCAGTTTCTGTGGTTTGTGCTGACCCCTGTTATGTCCCACTGGTTGTGAGGAAGATGTAGGATGAGTGACCTCAATTTTTCTTTGTGCCCCATAACTCTACCAGTTGTATTCTGATATTACTGAGGCTTTTCTTGGCATTTGTTTCTCAAAGACCCATTTTGCTTATGGCTATTCCCAAGGCTGGATGCAGAGGCATCATCCCTGTGCTGTTGGAGTGCCCTGAACACTGGGGCAGACTGTGGGGCAGGGCAGGGCATGCACATGAGCAAGTGAAGGGAGCTGTGTGATACTCAGGGGGCCTCTGGAAGAGCTCAGGAATGACAGTACAGTGGCTCAGGCCCTCAAGAGCTGGGGATGCCATGGGGTGAGGAAGGATTGCCAGGGAGATGGATGCCCCTTGAGCACTGGTAGTGCTGCTGCCCCAGCAGCTTCTTCCCTAGCAAACCCTGATGGACAGAACTGGCCTCAGCAAAACCTGAGGCCACACCAGGTTGAAAACAGTATTGGGGAGATGGCTGTAGGGTCAGAATAGCAGCCCCAGACCCTGCCATACCAGGGGGGGTTCCAGACCCTCAAAACCAGCCATCAGAGACATGCTCAGATGAATGGCAGGCGCTGGAGAAGACACAAATTCAGGGGGCCATGTATTTGGGGAAGGATAAGCCTTTAGATCAGTTGCCAGACAAAGGTGGGCAGGCTTGAATGCTTTGCTCCAGCAGACAAGCGTGTAGTGCAGTTGGCCTGGGGGCAGCAGCTGCATTAATCCTGACCCTGCTCTTTATCTAAGGCTCTGTCTGAAAAAAAACCAACGAGTGTGTGCCTTGCACACCCTCCTGAGCTATTTGTTCCCTGCTCTGTGAAAGGTAGAGACTGTGGCACAGAGGGACAGCTCTGGTGTGTCCTTCTGTCAGGAACTTGCTGTAGGATTGTGGTAGTGCATCCCCTGCTCCAAGCTCGGCTCTAAGGCCAAACTCAGGACAGGGCTTTGAAAGCAGGATAGTCAGCCTTGAGCCCAGAGAAGCAGTGTTCCACCAGGTCCCCAAGTCACTTGTTCCTATATTTTATTGCTTTCCCTGCTGCAAAGCACGTGTGTCTGCTCTCTGCAGAACCAAAACCCACTTTCTCTCAAACACCTCCTTGCATGTGAGCAGCTGGGCCACACCTTGAGCATCTCTGATAACCCAAAGCTGCTGCTGCCTCTTGCTTGGAGGCAGCTTTTCTACACCTTGATTTGTGCTTGTGCCCTCTCCTCCATTTCCTCCATGCTGCCAACAAATTCACTGAAGTGCCAACAATGGAGCTGTGCCCATATGGTAGCTATGGACTTGCTCCTGCCATGCTCAGGGCTAGGCTGCTTCCCCTCTGTTCACTGTCCCTCTGCTAAAGCCCCTTAGATTGTTTGCCCCCTAAGCTCTCCTTTGTCCTGGAAGCTTATGCCCAGCTGAAGTTGTTTCCACAATTGCTAAGGCCCTTTTACTGCTTTCCAAGAGAATAGACCCGGCCTTGTACACATGACCTCCAGTCATCCTTCCTTGAATCATTTGGCCATGTTCAATGCACAGCCCCTGTAAGCCCAGCTTTCCAAGGAGTCCAGAGCAGTGGGGAATGTACCTGCTGGTGACATGGTTTGTAACTCCCTCACCTTTTGGTATTGCACAGGACCCTTCATATAACATACCCTTACCATCTGGCCTTGGCAAGCTCAGGAGGGATGAATTTGAATGATCAGGTTGATAACAATATGCAATATGCTGGATGTATTCCAGCCCTGCAGAAAATCCACTGTTGCTGTGTGGATTGTTCAGTGTCAGCAAGGATGGAGGAGAACTAGGTTGGGAGAAAGGTACTGAGTATGATCAGACATGTGGACTAGCAGCAGGTGGCTATCCCGGTCCAAGAGCTGGCCAGCATCAGGAGCCCTTGGAGAGCTGAGTATTTTGTTACTTCAGACCTCTGTGTTTCTCCAACACCCCAAAGTAGTCACTAGGATGGGGTCACTCACAAGCACTCCGGGTCTGAGCCTCTGTCACTTCACATGAGCAATTTGCACCAATGATTAATTATGTTACCTGGTCACAGATGTGGAGAGTGTCATGTCTGTGCTGATACTGAGCTTAGGAGTGAATTAGTGGCTCAATGAGCTCTGGGTTTTGGCAGTTTGGGAGCTGCTGCTTGTCCATCTGTATCTGGGGAAGCCCGTGCCTCCAGGCAGGCTGTTCCCATGAGAGCTGCTCATGCCAAGAAGGCAAAGGTTTCTATACCCCCCACTCCACATATGTGTGGGGAACACCTGTTTGGTGGCTGCAGTGTTCTCAGTTTGGACACCACCTCAACCAGACTACAGGACAGACAAAACTCTGTGAGCACTGGAAAGCGGGGTCTTTGGTTTTAAAAGGACAGACTGCATCAAAGCAGGCAGAGTTCAGCTAGGGGGAAGCTGATCTATCTCTGTCTCCCCTGGCTATCACTCTGGATGGGCTCTACAGGCAGTGGCAGTCTGCACCAAGCCTTGGCTAACTTTTCCAGTCCCACTGTACAGCACCATTTCACTTTGATAACCTGGGATGCTGCCAAGGGACTGAAGGTCAGAGTCTTCTCTGACTATAAACTCCTTAGAACCAGGCAGGCAGCTGCCATCCTCTCCTCATCCTCAGCCATTCTCAGGCTGTCCATACCGGGCTGATAATGAGTTTTTATCTGCTTGATGGAGGCTTGGAACAGAGATGGAACAGAAGGAAGCACAGATACAGGAGCCAGGGTGATTGCAAATCTTGGTTTTGAGGAATAAGATCCAGCTTTGTGGTGCCAGTGACTGGGGCAGCCCATTTCCTTTAAGATCTTGAAAGCTTCAAGAGGAATCTCCTGGAGCAGGCTGGCAGGTAGACATCTATGATCTTGCACTTTGATTTGGACAGTTTCAAAGGGTCTGTACTTAAGGGATTAAGTTTTACTGTGGCATGGAGCAATTCACTAGGAGATAAGGACTAGGTCTGGATCCTGGACCCTCTTCATGACACTCTTTCTTGCTCTTCATTTGGCTGTTAGGTGCTAATGAGCTGAATTAATGACTCCTCCAACCGTGGCACCAAAGGAAAGTTCTAGGTTTCCCAATCCTCTTTGCCAGCTGCTAGAAATCACCATCTTTTCCTTCCTTCATGGTCCCTTCATGGCCCTGGGCTCAGTGCCATGAAGTTCTGCACCTTCCTGCTACCAAGGGGCTGCAAAGCATCCACATCTAAGCCAAATCCTCAGCACAGCTGGGACAGATGCTGCTCCTGGACCCAAAGTGCCTTTGGGTGAGAATGAATGAACTCTCCTTGTGAATGCTGGGCAGGTACTGCCCAGATAATTGACCACAAATATTCAATTACACTTTGAAATGCATTTGTGCCAGCCTGCTCTCTTAAGAATGCACTTTCCTAGGCAAACACTCAGGAAAACCACATTGTAAGCTCAGTTGCTCCCTGGAAACGGGAAATTTCTGAATCATTTATATAACCACTACTGGAGGGAACTGAGGATCTGGCACCCAAGACAGAATCTCCAACAGGCAGAGCTCCCTTCTTGGAATGGATAATTGGGTCAAACAGCTCATCTTGCCTGGTCTTCAACCTCTGCTCCTCATCCTCTTGTCCCATAGGATGGAAAGGGTCCCACCTGAGATGAAACCACTTCTTGAGATTCTCTGTCCTTTTTGGATGTGTTTCTGTTTCTGTGCTGGCCCAAACAGGATGCCATGTGTACTGATGATGAGACAAGGAGCACAGGGCCAGATGCAGACAGCATCCATCCAATCTAGTGGCTGCCTCTAGCTGGAGGCTGATCTCCAGGAAGTGGACACACTTCTTGCTTGTCAGTCCCCCCAGCCTGGCGTCTTTCCTTGCCCTGGCACCCTGGGTCAGCCTGGGTCATCCAGTGCTCAAAACCTTGCCAGGGTGGCTGCCTGAGAGACCTGCTCCAGGTCATGGCTGATGGGGCATTTCCCTGGATGGAAAGACTCAGAGCCAAGCCCTGCCTTTGCCTTGTGGAGCCAGCTCTGCCAGTGGGGGGAGCGTGACCTTGTGACTCCCACAAATCCCAAATTAATTAATCCCGGGGACACTGGGGCAGCATGAACAGCCTGTTTGATTTCTCTGCAGTTTTTTCCTGGGGCTCAAAGGGATTAGTGCAGGCGGGAACAGGGAAATATAACAAGGGGCTCAGCTTTCAGCTCCTGCTCCCAGCCAGCAGACTTCTGTTCTTACCAGAGGTATTAACAGCAGTAATCCACACTGTCTCTGAGCATTATCTGTGTGCGGCATCCTCTTCCTCTGCCCCTTGCCTTTGCATGTGCTCAGCTCACCACTGTGTGTTTGTGTCCTGCCTGATGAACTTGCACCATCCTTGTTTCTCCTTGACACATCCCATTCCCCCATTATGGCAGATGTGATGCCCCACAGAGAGCCCACCCAGATTACTATGGGCCCATGCACTTCTTGCATATCTGTCTTTATAGCCCAGCACACTTTATGTGCAACCCATGAATGCACTCTCACATGCACATGAATACCCCTCCAGGCTTGAGCATGTCTGCATCTGTTTCCCATGCATGCACATCTCACAGGGGCTCACAGTTTGCTCATCACAATCTCATCACCATCCCTCACATGCTCTGCACCAAATTCTATCTCAGCTCTGCATGACCAGTCTGCTCATGCTTTAGTCTGGGCTCACACCATTTCTCTTAAGCCATTCTTCCGTGTCTCCTTGTGGAGAGTGTTGGGCGTGCTCGTCCCCAGGGACAACTACACCATGAGAGAGGTGCTCCACTTCAAACCCTTAATTAAAAGGAGTTTTGTCACAGCTTGAGCAGGTACTAAACACAAGGACCCATTTGGGCTTGGTATCATCTCAGTGTGAAGAAGCCTTTGATGGAAATGGGTGAGCTGAAACCATCTGCTTCCACCAAGAGATCTGTGAGTGCTGTGGTGGTTTGTCACATCTTTTAGAACCCATAGGGTAGCTGTGAGCTGAGGGCATCCATGCGAAGCAGCAGGCTTGGGCATCTCTGGGAACACTTTGGATCACTTGACTGAGTCACCAGCTCCAGTACCTGGCCATGGCTGCTGAGGTCCCAGAGTTGAGGATGGATGGATTTGAGTGTCTCCTGAGCACCATTCATGCTTTGCATCCAGTTCTTTGCCATCAGACAGGAAGATGTGAAGACCCAGAGGGTCCTGAGCACAGTCACAGTTAGGATAAGGGAAGCAGAAAAGTGTGGAATAGACAAAAGTAACAGGATTTTGTCAAAACATGAATCACAGGAGTGTGAGAGGTGTCCCCTGAATGGGCAGGGAGGAATGACCTGCTGCTAACTCAGAACAGATCCATAGAAGATCTCACTACTGTGCCTGTTGCTATTAACTAACAGCATCTGATGTGCAAACACAATATCCCCTTCTCCAGGAGAGAAGGGGAGAAACCAGTAAGAGATAATTGGAACTCCCCTAAGAATGATCAAATTCCTTACAAGGTGGTTTTCCTGAGTGTTTGCCTAGGAAAGTGCATTCTTAAGAGAGCAGGTTGGCACAAATGCATTTCAAAGTGTAATTGAATATTTGTGGTCAATTATCTGGGCAGTACCTGCCCAGCATTCACAAGGAGAGTTCATTCATTCTCACCCAAAGGCACTTTGGGTCCAGGAGCAGCATCTGTCCCAGCTGTGCTGACGATTTGGCTTAGATGTGGATGCTTTGCAGCCCCTTGGTAGCAGGAAGGTGCAGAACTTCATGGCACTGAGCCCAGGGCCATGAAGGGACCATGAAGGAAGGAAAAGATGGTGATTTCTAGCAGCTGGCAAAGAGGATTGGGAAACCTGGAACTTTCCTTTGGTGCCATGATTGGAGGAGTCATTAATTCAGCTCATTAGCACCTAACAGCCAAATGAAGAGCAAGAAAGAGTGTCATGAAGAGGGTCCAGGATCCAGACACGGTCCTCATCCCCTAGTGAACACACACTGTCTTATCTAGAGATCCTGGGTGCTGCCTGGACTGAAAGCATTGCACTGCTCACCTTTAGTGCTGATCATGAACATCATGTTGTGGCGCTTCTGCAGCAAATACATGAAGTAACTAAAATTGCCCCCAGGAAGCTCCTAAGATGACTTTAAAGAATTTTTTTTCAGTGGATGAGTGGAGGGTTGTCCAGCTGCTTTCCCTTGAGCATTTCCAGAGGAGGGAGTGGGAAGGAAGGCTTGCTGTGACCAAAGAGGTTTTGTCATTGTTGAGTACAGGGTGGGGAGTGACTGGAGGTGATGGACACAGTGCAGAATGGAGAGAAAAAAAAACTGCATCCTGAGAAGCAAATGGATGCATGTGAGGGCCTACCCAGTGAACTCAAAACTGATGAGAAGCTGCTGCAGAGGTGACACCACCAACTTCCTAATGGAGAAAGTCCCCCACCTAGAAAGTTTTATTTTAATGCTTTTCTCTTCAGGAAAAATAAAAGTTATTTTTCTTGTCTCCAATAGTAGTGAAATTTACAGGATAAGGTAGGAAGTCCAGTTTCAAACTCAGCTTTTCAGGTTGCATTTCAAAGCCTTTTTTTGAAATTGGAAATAGGAAGTTTTCTCACTGTCATCTCAGTTTGCTGCTGAGGGCAGTGAGATGACTCATGTCCTGGAGTCTGGCTTTACTGCCTGTTCTGCATTTTACTTCCCCCTTGTTTTCTCCAGCTGCAGGAAGGTTATCAAGTAGGAATAGGAGCATTAAAATCATGACACCATGTCACCTGATGACTTGTCCAGCACTGATGAAATTTCAACTGGAAAAAAACCAAGAAAGAAGGAGAGAGAAATATAACCAGTGATTTATTAGAATAAACTTCTCAGAGGCCAGCATTTGCATTTTCATTCATCTTGAATAAAAATAACTTTTCTGATTTGTTTCACATCAAAATTTGCTTCTTCACGGGGAACATTTTCTAATAGAAATGATCTCACTTTCATATTTTGGCAGGATTTTCCTGTGCATTTTTTTCTCCTTGGAGCTGCACTAATGCAGGGCAGTAAAAGATGACGGATTGGTGAATTGAGTGGGTGCTGAAAGGGCTGAAACTGCTGCTCTGTGGCTGCAGAACTCACGTGGACATGGAACCAGTGGAGCCTCCTCCAAGGTTTTGCCAGGCCAGGGCTATGAGAAGTTGGGAGCACCTGGTGCTGCCTGCACTGCCTGATGCAAAACCTTGCCAAGCAGTTCTGTGGCGAGGCATTTTAAAATAGGACTCATTTCCCTAGCCAAGAGGGAGCCTAGGAGCAATGGTTTATGGAAAATGAGTGTACCCATCACCCCCCAGCCAGCGGAGATTGGAACAGCTGCAGTTTTCCTAGGAATTTTCATGGGTACTTAGTGCCGAAGGGCTGCAAGAAAGGGTTAAAGTGTTTTCAGTTACGAAGTGCACAACAAACAAAGGGGATGTGGTAATCCCTTCTGCCACAGAGTGAAAAGTTCACTTGATATGCTACTTTACACTGATTCTCACAGACTCTGGGATTAAACCGGACACACTCTGACGTCCAGGTTTTCTAGCAAAGGGCTCCAGCCCAGCCTGCCACATTCACTTCATATTTGGGAACATATTCTCTGAAAATCCTGCTGACAGATGAAGAGCAGGAAGACAGCCAGTTTCCCATGGAACAATAACTCCATGCAAACCACATCTCCTGGCACCCAACCTGGCCTTGCTGGGGTGGCGGCTGGGGATGTTGGCTAGAGCAGCATCTCTGGGTCCCTGCCAGGTGCAGTCTGCCAGGATTGTCCTTCTGGTCCATGTCAAGAGTTTTGCTTTTATGCCCTGTCTCCCTGTCAGGCTTTGGGACTGTGCCACACTAATGAGTTACCTGCCAGTTAATGAGCTTTGGCTGAGCTGAGGGGCAGAGGATGTAGGAGGCCAGCACTGGGATGGAAGGGGCAAGGCAAGATGCCTTGTGCCATGGTTAGGCTGGGATGCTGAGTGAGCTGTTCTCCCTGGCCTTGCTTATTTTCATGCTTCTATGTCTTAAAAGGTTCTTGCAGAGTGGTCTCATGTATAGGGACAACTAACAGAACTCCCCTGGTTGCAAATCGCTGTCACTGCTGCCCGGTCCACTGGTCCACAACAATTCAACAGCCAGTGGCACACAAGTACAATCAGGACATTTGTTTCTCTGGGACATTTGAGATAGTTGGCAAAAATTGGCAATCTGACTGTTGCTCTTCTTTCAGCTATCTTGGCCCTTCAGGTGTTCTGGGTTTCACCCTTCATCTGCATGGCAGGGTCAACCCAGCTTTCCCTTTGTTGGGAGATGCTGCAGTGGTGTTTTTTAATTCATTGCTCTTTCTTTCTTTCAGATGAAACACTGAAAATTTTCTCTGAAAGCAGATGTTTTAATGAAAAGAACTCATTCAGATGGAAATCTGATTGTGTCTTGAAAATCTCCCTTTGGTGCATGATTTCTGACCAGTTTTTCTATATAAGCTATTCAAGGAACAAGGTACAAAACTTCTCTCTTGTTCAGTCCTTCAGCTATTTCTCTGCTTTGGGGCACCAGCATTATCTCCTCTGCCAGATTCTGTCCCAGTGGGTGTGAGAGTAGGAGAGAGGCATGGTACACACGCCAAGGGGATGCCACACAAGGTCCCAACATAAACCTGCCCACTCCACAGTTCCCAGCTGTTCCTTGGAGCAAGTACTTTGGGTTTGAAAACAAGAAGAACTAAGAGAAAGGTTTCATGGAGACATGTTTCCCAAAGGCTGTAGGGTTGTTGTGACCAACACTGGTGGTCATGCAGAGAATGAGCCAGAGCAGCCATGTTTGGGGAAAAAAAACCAACATTAAAAAAAGGTCACCTTTCCCCTTCAGAGATGTCCAGAAGGATTTTCCTCCAACATCTCTGGGGCTGAGATGAAACTCAAAATTCAGTTCAAGTCACAGCAGTGGTCCCAGTGTTACCTAGTGCCCTTTTACATTCATCTCTGGGTATCAGGGGGAAGAGTATGTCCTGTTCTGACCCATCAGCTCTGAATAGTGAGATCTTTAAACTGATTTCTCCTCCCTTTCTAGACAATTTCAGTGTAGAGCAGTTGGGGATGACTCCTGGGGGTATCCAGAACATCACTCTCTATGAACCAAGAAAGGACCTTGACCTGGATGAGACACCAGAGCACTGTGTCTCATCATTAAGTCCAGAAGGGTGGGACTGGATGGGGAGAAGCTCTCAACCTGCAAGAACCACAGACCTGGGATCTCCTGGGCCATGCACAGGACAGCCCCCATGATCTGCTGCAGGTATATGCACCCTCACTTCCCACCCCCTCACCCCACGGCTCGGGTCATTCTGCAACTCAGCCCATCCAAAACAACAGGACCTTGATCCATCAGAGTCGAGGGAAAGCAGGGCTTGGGCCTGATCCTGCTCCGTGCTCTGTGCCCCTGACCCACACTACTGAAAAGCTGAGTCCAGGGGCTGGAGGCTCGCAGACTTTGCCCCAGAACAAATGTGAGGGGCACATCCACATGTGGGATGTTCCCAGGATTGATGGGGTGGGAACAGTGTGGGGCAGCTGGGGCTTCAGACAGCCAGGGTCCCCTGCCTGCCTCCGTACTGCTGTCCCCTGAGGGAGGAGAAAGTGCTTGCAAACCTCCAGCTCTCTGTCCTGTCCAGGCCAGGGTGACTTTAGTTAGGGGGCTAGTGGAGCAGTGAATTATAAAATGCATCCTTCCCCTGTCCCTTATTCCTCTCCTGCTCTCTGTCCTTCCCCTATGCCCTCCATCCCTTTCTTCTTCCCACACACTCTACCTTCTCTCATGAAACCTTGTCCCTCACCCTCACAGTCTCCTTGCTCCTCACCCCACCATGGGTGATCCCTGCAGTCATCACAGGGATGTAACATGAAGGAAGAAAGGGAGAAACAGGTTGAACTGGTGGGGAACAAAAAACGAGAGAGACCTGCAGCTCCTGTCTCTTCAGAAGCTGCAGGGGAACATCTGGTTTACAGGAATAATAAGGGATTAGGAAGGAATTGCCGACTAAGGGCATTTCCTTCCAGCTGAAAAACCTCCTGGAAGGACAAAAGACCCCATCCTAAAGAAGGCCTGTGGAGACTCCCCCCACCAAGGTATTCCCAGCCCAGTGTCAGATGAGCTGCATGTGGGTACACACACGGCACTGTGAGAGCTGGCTGAGGGCTCTGAGCCCTTGGGTCACCATCCTCCAGCAGCACTGCACCAGCCAGGGTTCCAGAGAGCGCCCTTCAGTGTCGGCAGAGGCAGCTGCAGACGGGTGTCAGGGGACGGGCTGTGCAGCTCCCAGCTGGGGAAGGAGGCTTTAGGTTTTGGCTGCACCTCAGCAGTAGTTCTGCTGGCAGCACTGGTCTGGGAAATGCGCTGTGCCTCCTTCTCCAGACAGATCCAGCCTGATCCAGGCCCCCCGCACAGCTCCTTTTGCTACTGTGCTGCCAGCACCACAGCGAGTGGCTGCAGCCCTGGGCTGATGCCACACACACAGATGGGTCCCAGTGACCCACCTCCTTCTTGCTTGTCCCTGCAAGTGGGAGGGGATGCTGAGCATGGACACTGTTCTTGCCTCCTCACCTGGGGGGGTCTGGAATGCTTTTCAGGTCATGGTGGGGAGCCAGCTGGGCTGTGGGGCTTGTGGCTGTCCCTTCCAGGACCTGAGCAGGGCAGCGGGGTGGGGAACAGCACATGGGACAGATTTCTACCTTATCCCCTATTGCGCTGCTGGGAGGCACTCAGGTGCTGCAGGTCAAAGAGTGGGAACAGACCTGGTGAGGAAACACATCTGCAGCTCTGAGTCCCAGTGTTTAGTTGACAGAGCCCCACAGTCTCCACGGCTGAGTGACCTTATAATGCACCAATGGCGCGGCCTAGCAAATGCTAGGGATGAGGGAACAGCTGCTGGACAATGCAGGGCAGCTGTGTGCTTTCACGCTGGGTAATACACCAGAACCACACTGCAGAGGGCTGCTGGCCTGGCTGTTCCTATGGAAACTCCTTTCAAAGGAGGAAGGCAGACAAACGCCCACCCGGTGATGCTGGGTGCTGGCAGGAACCGGATGCTCCTGCAGGCCTGGGGCTGGCGGGGCTGGTTGCAGCAGCTGCTGTGACCCCAGCATGAGGCTGTGGGGAGCACAGCCAGCCAAGAGAAGGATTCCTATGGTGCGTGAGCTCCCTGGAAGGGCTTTTGCTCTATCTCCACAGCCCTGGGCAGTAATGAAGGTAGTTAAATAAGGAAATGAGCTATTGAAGGAGAGGGGTCGGATCACAGCCCTCTCCCAGGACTAGGGATTGCAGCACTGTGGCAGTAAGGAGGGATGATGTCTGGTTACCTACAGTTGTGCAGGCAGTCACAGGATACCAGAGATTTGGGAGCAGGATCTGTCTCTTTTCCTGGTGCATGGTACTTTCCATCCCTGGAGGTGAAAGGATGCTCTGTCCCAGGATGGTTATCCAGGCAAGTAGAGACAGAGATAGGTGTTGTATCATGGGGATGTATTCTTACCTGCAACCATGTTACTTTGGGCAGGCTTAAATCTTGTTTTTGCTTAATCCAATCACATCCAGCTTTGGAAGAAAATTCTCCTGAGACACCAGGACTAACTAAGAAATATTTCTGACAAACAAGATTCTTTGAGTTCCTTTCGCAAGCTCAAGAGACTTCCATTCCAACAAATACTAAGTCAGGCAAAAGTGCCAAGAAGTCTGTGCAGATGAAAAAAGAGATCCTAGCCGAACTAAAACATTCAAAAGAAGCATACAGAGGGTAGATGTAGGGTTGGATAACTGGGACAAATACAGGAGGAGTGTCAAAGCATCCAGGATTGAAGTTAGAAAAGCCAAAGCCCAAGTGAAATTGAATCTGGTTGAGAATTCAAAAACAACGGGACAGACTTTTTAAAGTATATAGACAATAGAAGGAAGAGCATGCAATGTGGTCAACATTATTCAACATTGGGAAACCTGCTTGCAACAGACATATGTCTTGGGGATGGATTTTTATCCCATACCCATTTTTGGTTTTGTTTTGTGTCCAGGGTGGTTGCTGCCTCTCCCCATCCTCCCCGACCCTGGCTCTGGGAGTGTTACAATGGGTGAGAGCCAGCCTGGGATTTTCTGCTAGAGGTGTGGGGGGACAAGGGGCGGTTGCTTTCTGCTGGTGAGGTGAGTCCTCTCCACGGCCACACGACGCCCTCTCTCTGATGACACACTTGTTGCCATGTGGTTTTCGCCCCTTTTTTATTTTTCTTTTCCTTTCGTGCTGTGACTAGAACTTGCCAGCTTGCTTCTCAGCTTCTCTGCTGCTCGGGAGCTCAGAGCCAGAGTGTGCCAGTGCTGGGTCCTGGGAGCACCCCCTTCCCTGCCAGGCCCCGGTGTCAGCCATGGCCAGTGAGCTACCGAGGGGAGCGATTCCCTGCTCAGAGCTCCGGCTCTCCACCACTGTTTCAGGGCTTCTTAACCCGACAAGCGGCCACCCCATGGCTCCTGGCAGGGCCAGGAATTTTCTGCTATGCTTTGCCAGCCTGGTATGCCTGCCCCTGCCGCTCCAGCCCGCTGCTCCGCGGTTCGTGCCGCAGTGCATTGTGCCCTGCAGAGGGCCCCGGGCCCAGCTGCCCCCCGGCCGTTTGCAGCACGAGCCCCTTTTCTCTCCGCGCCGCCATTGCCGTGTGGAGAGAGCCCGCGCCACAGCGCCCCCTGCAGGCGCGGCGGAATCACCGGCGCCGGGCGGCCCGGCCGGGAGCCCGCAGCGCCCCTGCTGGCTGTGCCCGGAACTGCAGCGAGGGGCAGCGCTGGGCCCGCGCGCGGCCGGCACCGCCCGCTGCTCCGGGCTCGGGGTTTGTCTTCTTATACACAGAAATACGAGTAAAGAGCTGCCTTTCCTTCTCAACATCCGTGCCTGAAAGCACCATAATCTCCAAGTTACAGGAATTCTGAGGGAAGGGGATAATATTCTCCATTCCAAGGGAGGTTCCTGCCTTCCTTGGTGGATACCTGTCCTTTAAACCAAGACAACATGGAAAAGCCTGAGGTTACAAAGGATAGGTATCAGGTACATGATAGACAAGAAAATCATCAGGACAGGAAGTCATGCTTGATCAACATGATTAACTTCACTGATGAAAAACTGGCCTAGTAGATGTGTGGAGAGAAGTGGACTTTGCCTGGACCTCAGCAAGACCTGTGGCTCTGTTTTCCCACAAGGTCCATATGGTCAAGCTGTGGATGTACACGCTGAATGAGCAGGCAGTGAGGTGGATTGAAAACCAGCTGAATGGCCAGCCCCATGAGTCATGACCAGTGGAACCAAGTCCAGTTGGAGGTCAGTGACTGGTGCTGTACCCTAGGGCTCAGTGAGCTGGATTAATCCTGGATGCATGTCTTATCTCCCAGGAACATGTCTGTACCCAGCTCCTAGCAAGCAGCTGCTAAAAGCTGAAACCTTGTTGGGAAGAACTTGAGGAAAATCTCCATCATGCCAAGAATACTTGTTTTCCATGAGACAATTTGGTGTCAATTCAGGTGTTCACCACACACTTCTGTAAGTCAGCAGTAAGGAATACAGCCCTCCACAGGGTGATCCAGCTCATCCCAAGCCAGATACTTAAAAGAGATCACCACTGTCTATAAAGGGAGCTGAGGGATGTACTTAGATATGGGCTTTTAACTTATGGGTATATGTGGCTGAGTGAAATGGAAATGCTGTATTTACAGGCAAATACTCATAATTTCCAAGCCTGTGATAAATCCAGTTAATGCATGGTTACAAGTAGCTGATGGTTGCCAGCTGCTTCTCTCCAACTAATTGCTGTCAGACTATTGGTGTGAGTCCAAATGGTCAGTGGCCTGGGGTGGGTGGTGGGTGCACAGAGTGAAGCAGACCCTCTAGAGTGGAGGAAAGAGTTAATTTTAGTTCTTTTGCCTAACATACACTTCCCTACTTTTCAGCTGCCTGCTAAGACTTGATTTTAAACTGCTTTTCCAGAGTGGGTATCATTTTCTGACAAGCTGTGAAGAAGCAGGCAAGTGTGAGCGAGGGGAAGTGAGAAGTGGAAAATCGCCAAATATTGACTTCAAACACTGCACAGAGGAATTGAGAACACCCCTCATGAAACCAGCCTGGAGTGGGTTGGGTAGGAAGTGTCTGCCCTGATTGACCTACCCAACCTGTTCAAAGATTCAGTCCTAAATGTATCCGGGACTCCAGACCCCACAAGAAGCACTGGGCTCTGAGAGCAGGCTGAGCTGAGCCAGGGATGTTGTTTGATGCTATCCTGCATGTTATCCAGTCTTGTAAGAGTCACCACTTCCCTGTCCCAGTGGTGGGATGCTTCCATCCAGTTTATAATAAGCCTTGATCTGGCTCTTCCCAGAGGAGTTTCTGGAAAGCCAGGGCTTGTTGAAAACTCTGCTGCTGGTGTGTCCCCATTAGTGTCTGTTTTTCTGTCTCACCAGGGCACATGGTGGAGCAAGGAGGAAAGAGCTAACAGAAGTGTGGGATAAGGCCAGGCAGTTTGAGCCATCCATGCAGGGCCCAGCAGGGACTGGTGAGCACCTGCTGCCTCCTGGCCTTTCAGCGTGTGCTGGGCAAAGCTCATTTCCTCAGCTCATCCCTTGCATCCTCCCCTCACAGTCTGTGCTTTCAAGTTAGCCCTACTGTGACCTGGGATCCAAGTGGCTTTTTTCTTTCGTTGGTGTCCAAATCAGAGCCACACCAGGGCTGCTTAACATGGTGTCTCCCTAAGGTATCCACAGTCAGAACATGGTACTGTGTCTTCTGTCCAGGTGAGCCACCTGCTTCAGGGCTGGAGAAGACACATGGATCTCATGGGGATGGAAAAACATCCCCAGAGCCCTATGCTGTGGCATCAGAAGGGCTGCTTGATGGCACGAGCCCGTGGGTGGCTGAGGGCTCCTTCTCATCCCTGACCCCATCCCTATCCCAGACACAGGAACGAGAACAGGCAACACGGGAGGCAGGGGGAAGTGAGAGGACAGGAGCCCTGAAAGGGAGAGGGAAGGGAGGGAGGGGGCAGGAGCCTTTCGAGGGAGGTTCGGCAGGTTTTGGAAAGCACTGCGTTTACACAATTCAAGTGGCCTGAAAGGAGCAGTAAAAGAAGGGGGCAGGGCTGGGCAGCAGCTGCCAGAGAGTGAATGTCCCCTGCTCCTTTTCCCTTAGTCTGCTTTGTCACCTGCCCACAATTAGCCTCGATTTATCACCCCAGGAGTCTGCAATAAGTCAATCAGCTGCCTGCGATTGCCCAGCCCCTCTGTTTCCAGAGAGCAAGTCCCCTCTTTCCCATGGGGAGGTGGTTAGGTGGCCATCTACCCTTTGTGTGGGCTCAGCGTGGAGGGGGCTGCTCCTTCCCCACGGTCCTGAGCTCTCAGGCCAGGCCAGACCAGCTCTTCCCACTGCCCTGATTGTCCTGCTGGGCACTTGCACTGCTTGTCAGGGCAGCAAACCCTGCTTGGCAACGAGCCCTTGGCACAGTCTTGGGGGAGAAGCAGACATTTTGGGGTGTGTTGGTTCATTGTACCTTGCAGGAGAAGGTCCAGTTAGTCTCCATGTCAGGCAGAGTACAAAGCTCCTTCCACTCCTCTCTCCACCATTTTACCCAACTTGTTTCATGCTCTTTACTCAAGATAAAGGTCTTAGACAGATATCTGTCTTCCCCTCATACAGAAAGAGATCACCTGGCTGAGCCTCATGGTGAAGCCATGACTCATGTGAGGACAGCTAGGCTCAATGAGGATGCTGGTGCAAAGTGAAGCTGTGATGAGATACCTTCTAAATCCAGCCTTGTGTGCCACTGAGACTCAGTTTCCACATTTTGTTGATGTTCCCTGCTATAGAAAAGCACCAGCTGAGTGTAAAGGTTGATGAAACAGGTCCTGACAGGACCAGTTTAGGGTAACTGGACTGGCAAAGGCTGCCCTGTCCATTTAACAGGGCTCCAGAAGCCAAGCTTACATATTTGTGCATCTCTATTGCAGACCTTGTCCTGTACTATGTATTTCCTTTGGATACCTTGTCCAAGGTATGGATGATGAAGGTAGGATGCTTTGCTCAGGTAATAGAGAGCATGACTTAGACTTGCTGCTCTGCTCTCCATTCCTCCCCCTGCCCAGACTTTTACACAGTGCTGCTGAGAACATCAGAACTTTACACCTTGCACAGCTGCCAGACCCCTGCCTGCTTGGATGAGAGGGTAAAGGGTGGCCAGGCTGCTACAGACCCTCCAGCCCTTGCAATGTGCTCTGCCAGCCTCTGAGGGGGACCAGGCTGGGGGAAAGCCCTGCCTGTCTGTACCTTCCATCTCCACACGGAAACCCGGCCCATGGGGATGCTTCTTATGGGCCCTGAAGGTGCTGGGCTGGGTTTTGCAGGGCTCTGGATGCTACATGAATCTTCCTGTTGGGGCTCCTGAGGCAGGAGCTGAGTCATCTCAGCAGCAATGGGATGAGCAGCAGATGTCTCACTGTGCTCCATGCCAGTCATCTGGCATGGCCCATCTCTGTGCCTCACCCCCGAAGAGGTGATGGGCACATCTAAGGGCACACCTCTAAGGTGTCTAAGGACACATCTAAGGGTGTTGTCTGGTCCAACTCAGGGCATGAATAAGCAGAGCTCTCTGAAATTCCGTGCCTTCTCTGCCATACCTCTAGCCCAGCCCTCCTCCCCAGAGCCTGCTCCTCTGCAGCCACTAAATTACCTCTTGCCTGCAGGAAGGAGAAGCCTTGAGCTGCCTCTGTTATCACCACAAACACCATGGCAGCAGGGCAGGATGGGTGGGAACCCTGACAGTGCCAGTAAGCAACCTGTGCTGTGCTGTGTGACCAGCAGCCAACTCATCCCAGCAGGTAGACCCTGGGGCAGTGACTCACAGGGGTGTCACAGCCAGCCTGGTCCAAGTTGGTGTGTGGGAATTGCCCATGGTGCTTGGAGAAGCCTTGCTGATTGATGGGATGAGTGCTCTTCTGCTGATTGTATTTATGTCTGCCTCCAGGGAACATGTCCAAAGCTCTGGTTTTTCTGGCTTGTTGTTTCCCTGCCTCTTTCCCGCTGTCATGTTGCAGACAGTTCTGTGGTTAGTGTCCTGACCAAGAACTTGGAGCATCTCCTTCCTGCTTCTTCTTCCATGAACTGGTTATGGGGTGGGTGGCTGTCTTCATGAAGCTGTGTGTGCCCCATGCCATGCCATGCCATGCCAATCATCCATCTGTCATAGCTGTGGTTGTTAGTGGTGGCTGTTAGGTGTGACAGTGACTCTTACTTGATACCATAAAGGAGGAGGCCTGAAAGTGAGGCAGAAAGACCCTGAGGTCCTCTCTTGAGCCACTAATGCCTCTGAAAAGGCAAATTATCATAGTGGCAGGAAAGGACACGTGGAAGGAGATGCAAACACCAGCCTAGCATGGCTGGCAGTGTTCTGTCTGCCAAGCTTTCCCTCCCCAGTGCAAGCATGAGCTTCTGCTCTTGGCTGGTGGCTCCTGGAGCACCCTGAGGGTGTAGGTTTGGGGCTGCCTTCCCACTGCATGTTGTTCAGGTGGATGAGCTCCAAATCCTGCCCCCCCAGGCCCCTGAGTTCCTGCACCAACACTTCTCCATTCCAGGACTTTTCATGTTCAAATGTTCAGCCTGGTGCCTGAAGGTGAGCACCTGCTGGCCATGGGGGTCCCAGCCTGCAGCTGGGAGAGGTGCAGCAGGACAAGATGAGTGGCTCACTCCTGAAAATTCCTACCCCGTGTCCTGGCCACATCCTAGCTCAGAGATCTCTTCCTGTGTCAGAGCCAGGTGGTTTGCTATGAATCCACAGAGAGCTGGGCTGTCCCTCCCAGGGTTCTGTGGCAGCAGCTGGAGGCCACCTTCCCTTGTCCCATGGAGGGAGGGAGGCAGTGAAGCAGATACTGGGAGCTCCTGGGTGGTTTTTCAGCATGTGTTTCTGACACATGGCACACAGGACAGCAATTGCCACATTGTTCCTAATGCTGTTTGTTCCAAAGAGCCCAGGCAGGGACAAAGTCTGCCAGAGCTGCTACACCACCCCACTGGGTCTTTGGCTGCCAGCACTGCTTGCCTTGAAACAATCCCAGTGGTGAAATGAATTGGCCAGTGGAGTGTGAAACCAGGCAAGTGTCAGTGGTTCCCTCTCCCTTCCCCAAAATAACACTCCCAAAGGGGGAATAACATCATGACAAAGTCCCTCCATCCCAGCCTGCTCTCTGCATGCACATCCTTGCCCCTGGACAAGGCACCCAGGACCTGAGCTCCCTGTTGGGCAGGCTGAGCCAGTGTGTGCAGGCAGGCAGCGTTCCCCATCACCATGGACACTGGTATTTGATTTATTGCCTCTTCAGGAGGAACTCTTAGACTTCCCTTTGGAGCTGAAGGCAGATCTGAGCAGCTGTGTTTGGCATGGCAGGGTCTAGCAGGGAGGGCCGGAGACGAGACGGCAGGACTCCTGAGCTCATTACTGTAATGAAGCTCAGGGAATTGGGCTTCTTGCTTATGGAGCTTTCCATTTAAGGAGGCCAGACTAGATGATGGTCCCTTCTGGCCCTAAAACATATGAAGCCACAAATAACTCAGCCAATAATTAGAAATTTGAGTCTCATTCCTGTGAATATTACAGGCTTGCTGGACTAGAAGCTACAAAGGCTGCACCGAGCTTTCCTCGTGTTTTAAGAGAAGTCATTTCCTGGTAGTGGGTCCCCTGAGCAAATCCCAGGACTGATGTCATCGGCATTGGTATGGAAGCATGTGCAGGTAAACGACATCACTGTGAACTTGTGTCATGTCCAGCGTCATCTGGATGTGGCAAATAAGGATAATAAAGAGGGAAAGGTCAGATTTCTCATGATCATGTCACCTCTGTAGTTTGGACTGACTTTGGCATCCTTATCTCATCCCACAGAGCATGGGCAGAGCCTCCAAAAAAGCAAAAGTGGTGCTTGGTAAGAAAACTTGGAGGAGAAAATGCTACACTGTCATCGTGCATCTTCACCTGCTGGTCAGGGCATATCTCTGGGGGAGTTTTGTATCCCTAACAGGTCCTGCCATTGCTCTTGGCTGTTTCCCAACCTCTTCACATTATTACTGCTTTTTACTTGAACAAGTTTTACACATTTCAGGTCAAGTTTATGTGTAGGGTAACCCTGATGTTGGCATATTTGGGGGCATGGAAGGAAGTCTTGAGGACAGTGGAGGACTTGGGTTTTTCTCAGGTTTGTGCCCACCTGAGCCTAAATGGAACTGTGAGGAGAGGTTTCATGACAAACTTTGGGAATGTTTCACCAAATAAGATTAGAAAGTGCTGTTATCCCAGTTTCCTGTACAGCCCCTCGGTGCTGCCTCTGTTGTCTCTCTTTTTCTCCTCACCTTTCCCATATGTTGCTGGGTTTCACATAAGACATTTCAGACTTTCATCTTTGTTTTTTTAACCCCTATCCTTGCACGTATCAATATTTCTTCTTTCTCTACCTGGCTGCAGCCACAGTCCCAGCTCTGCCAGGAGGATGCTGCATCCCTGGTGCTACATCCCAGACCTGCCATTGCCTCCTCTGCCTTATGGACTGGGCTGAGCTGGTGGAGGCAAGCACAGAGTCAGGACATAAATCTGTACTCAGCCAAGCTTGGCTGATCATAACTAATATATTTTTAAAAAATATAGGGAAAGGCTTCAGTGAATCAGAAGAGTGAATTGATCTCTTCTTCCACCAGTGTGTATCTATGCAGCCTCCAAATGGGAAACAGCCATGGAAAAGTGTATCCCTTGGGATCAGGGTAACAAGTCTAAGGCAGAGAAAAATGCACAAAGGGAGGAAAAGGGGGTGGCCATGTTACCAAGGGGATTCACTCCACAACAAACAAAAAGGTGTGACGAAATGCTGGGTTGCACACATGCAAACATCAACCAGTGGTATTTCCTTGAGCAGGACCTGAATGCTGGGGTTGAGAGCTCAACAACTCAGCATTGCACAATGGATGGGTTGGAGTCTAGTCTGTTCTTGTTTCCCCAGTTAAATGCCATTTTTGAAATATTTTATCCTTTGTATTCTTTAATCTCTGCCATAAACTATATGGGACATGTCATGAATTAGTGCTGCAGACGCCTTGGCTTGGGAGGTTTCCATTTCTTGAATAAAACTCCTTCCCCTTATAGTTTTGTAGCTTTAGCACACACATCCCTCTTTTGGATCTAGACAGCAGGGGTAAAAACAGAGGTCACAACAACCACCGAGAATCTTTCATTCATATCTAAAAAGACCTAAAAAAGACCTTCCTATTCATGTCAAGAAGTCTTCCTGAGAAATCCTTTCTGCATTGTTTTTTTGCTGACATCTGTACTGCCCCAGGTATGATTAATTCTCCTGCTCACAATAAAATGCTTCTCCTTTGCATCTGAAGCAGCCTGCAATTTCACAATTAGTTGGTAAAACACACCATGCATTCACCTTAAGCAGCAATGTGAACCCAGGCAGCTTTTGCTCCTGACAGCACGAGGGAGATTTGCCCTCGAGCGAAAACAGCTTGGCACTTGTAGCTTTCTGACGAAGGATGTTCCTGACAGAGTTCAGAGGTGTTGGAGAGAGTAGTTTAAGTTTCTCAAAGGACTGGTTGTTCTTGGGAGGCTCTTCCTAGGGTTTGTGAGGCTCGGGGTGGGCTCAGGAGGGTGCATTTGGGAAATCAGTGTGGGCCCTGGATGGGATTGATCCAAGTGCAGCCCCCGGCACCCCCCGCCCGCTGCTGTTTCAGAACATACCTCTCATTCTTGCAGCCTCAATTACTGCAGCACATCCCTTCCCTGCCAGAGCCCCAAGGACACAAACGGACACCCACTGATCAGTCCTGGGCTCCTCTGGATCCCTGGGGCCCTGTGGGAGCAAAGGGGGCTCTGCCAACACTCCCACCCATGCTAAGGGCTGCCCCACGGTCCCCCCCAGGGATCTGGGGATCCTTCCAAAATGAAACCCAGGCATGGATTTGTAAGAGGAGAGGGGCTGGGGGGTTGGGAGTTCGCTAGCATGTGCAGGATTAAATGATGATAGTGGGGAGAAATGCTGGTGCCAAGGTTAGGACAGGCTGGACTGAGACCAGGGTCCCTGGAAGCCTCTTGTGACTCCCTGTGTCCAGGACAGGTCTGTGCTTCTCATGCTGGGGTCACTCTGCCTTGCAGCTGGAAAGCCCCCCGCTATAAATCCTGCTGCAGGGAGCTCTCAGTCCTCACACATGATGATAAAAGCTGCCTGTTTGGAGCAGGGCTGACAGATACTGCCCTATTCCCTCCAGCAGCTCCTTGGGGTAGCACCTGGAGGCTGCATCGTGGGGCTGGGCTGGGTGGGTGCAGCCTGGCTGGTCATTTATTGCTTTTGTTAGTGGCAGAGAGCAGGACCTGATCATCCAGCAGCCAGGGAAAGCTGTGAGCACTGGCTGACCAGCACAGAGTGTAAAGCTCTCCTTATGGAGCCCAGCACTCTTGTTAAAGTTTTAAGGCTCAGCTTCTTCTGCAGCTGAGTGTGCAGCCTGCTTGCAGGAGAGGTGCAGAGGGACAGAGCTCTGTACCACCACAGAGCCCCTGGGATGCTGCCACCCCTGGTGTCTGGGCTTCCCCTGGGAGAGATTGTCAGAGGGATACATAAATGAATACCCCCATCCCATGTGGTGACTGAACCGAGATCCCAAATCTGCTTTTAGTTCAGAACCTGGGAAACCACCAGTGAACAGAAAACCAAAGCTTTCTGAAACCATGGGGAGCTTGGACTCAATGATCCTTGTGGATCCCTTCCAACTCAGCTTATTCTGTGATTCTGTTTTTTCACTGATATTGGAGGCTCTCTAAGGTGTATCTCCCTCTGGGCCATTGTGACCTGTCTTTATCACCAGTAATGCACAGTGGCTGCCTGTAAGGTGCATGTCTTGGCTCTGTATTTCCTGCCCAAATTTGCCTGGTCAATTCCTAGACACCAGCTCTCCAAAGGAGTGGTTTTGTTCTCTACATAGGGCACACAGGTTCCTATTTTAGAAGCACAGAGAAGATCACACAGACTGACAATGCAACTGGCTTCCAGTAGGGTGGTATGGGACCACTGGTGGGATGCAGAGAAAGAAATCTGGAAGCAGAAGAGAATAAATCTGCAGTGTGGTCTGGCAACAGGGTAGGGGACAATGGTATGTATATGGATGCAAATGGAAAACTCATGGCCCACTGTGCTGAAAAATCTCAGGAGGGACCAGTGTGGTGGCTTCTGGACACCACATTGCCAGGGTGAGACTGGAAAGGAAGGACTGAAGAGAACACAGCCTGGAGGGGTAAGTGAAGGAGCTGCAAAGGGAACAAAACAGCCTTGGCTGCCATCCCACCTTGGTCTGTTATTGCAGGAGCAGTTGGTCTGAGAGCTGCTGCTCTGCTCTGTTTTCTTGGGCTGTTTTCCCCCAGCAACTGGATGTTTGCATTCACATCTCAGTCCTTGTTTAGGCTGGGAGACTGGATGATGACAAGGGAAGTAAAACACTGACACTGCTGAGAAGGGGATGAAACCTAAGGTACTCATCAGTTCCCAGACTCCTTTATCTGAGGTTTCTGTGAACTTCAGTGGCTTAATTAATATTTTGACTTAAGTGAGCCTTGAAGGACAGATTGTCCCTTCTTGTCACAGAGCTGTGAAGACACAACATGCAGCATCCCCTTATTCCTCTTTGAATCCCTAAGTTTGCCTTATCCAGGTGGCCTCATTGCTAGTGGGAAAATTAAGCAGAATGCTCTCTTCATGAATTGCAAGTTTCTGCCACTCTTTTCCCAAGTATCAGAAAGGAAGGGGAAGCATAAGCCTACAGGATAAATCCCTTGTGAGTCCTGTACCTGTCCCACTTCTAATTAAATGTTGTTAAATTATTCCCTGCTTCAGCAACTTGGTGGCAGAGGCTGGTGTCTGGAGCAGCAGAGATCCTCAGGGCTCAAGTGGAACACATTTTTTGAAGTGTAGAACTCACTTTAATATCCTGAGTTTTCTAAGTTCTTGTGTTGTCAGTAAATAAAGGCAAGGGGACAAAATAAAGGTGAAAGGAAAGCTTTTCTGCATAGCTGGTGTATAGTGAGGGGTCAGGAACCTCTCTCACTATGCCTGTGGTCTTTGGTGTGGAGCTTTGCAATGCTGCCTGCTCCACTGTCCCACCCCAGGTTTGCAAATCCGTTGGAAATGGCTGGAAAATGGGTTGCAGCAGCACCAGGGAGGCAGGGGCAAGAGGGTGGGCTCTCACTTCTTGCCTTCACCCCCCTGGACAGCTCCAGCAGGGCCACCATGGCCTGAACCCCGTGCTGCCCTGGCCAGCAGAGCCCTGTGTCACTGAGCCCACCATCCAGCTGGCTCTTTGTCCTCCCTGTGCCCATCCCTGCAGCCGCCCCAGGGCAGCTGTTTCCTCCCAGGACTATTTGGGGTGTTGCCGTGGGAGGCTTAGCAAATTCCCCGGGGCTGTGGCTCTCCAGGAAGCCAGATACCAAATGCTCTTCTCTTCCCAGACCCTCCCAGAGCCAGAGACTTGCCTCAGCATCTGTTTATAACTCCTGAAACTGGCCAGGCTGTTTGGTTTGGGATAAAGCAGAGTCTGGCAGGACTCCTCCCTGCCACCACAGTGGCACACAAACCCTTATCTTCCATGACAGACCCTTTCCAAAAGCCCTGGGAGCTGGGCTGCCTGCACTGGCCCCAGAAGGCGTGTGCCCAGGATGGGTGTGGGAGGAAGACAGCAACACCAGCTGGGTTTAATCATGCAGGATGTGCTGGGGAGCTGGGTGGGATGGCTGTGGTGGCAGGCCCTGGTGCTGGAAGCAGGCAGATAGCTTGGGAATGGATGTGATGTGGGGAGAGATGATGCTGGCCTTGCTGGCCATGGTGGCCACAGGGAAGTCTGGGTATCAGGTTCCAAGCAGAAGGAAGTTCCTTTGGAGCCAGCTGAGTTTGGGGAGGGGCAACATGCCTGTACCCCAGCACTCCAGGATGGCCCAGGAGGGTCCCAAACATTTTGTGGGTGACTGGTCAAGCAAGGCACTGGCCTGGCTGCTCACCCACCAGCTTGAAAACCTTGTGCTGGAGTGCTGGGGCCATGAGGGGAGCACATGGGGACATGGGCTGCTCTGCCCCTTCCCCTGCTCTGTCCCATGGAAAGCTCTTCTGTGACAGCAGCACCTCCTCCAAAAGGGAATGTCCAGGGCCCAGTGTCAGCAGGATGGACACAGGATGCCACCAGCACTTCCTGCCTAGCCCGTGTTCTGCCCAGCTGAGCTTTGCACCAGGCTGGGGCTGCTCTCCTCCCTGGGGAAGCATACAGTGCTTTCCATGTGGACATGCACAAGCCAGGACAAGCTGAAGGGCACAGCTCTGCCCATTGGTGTCACCCACACAAGTGGCCTCCTGTGCTTTCCAGGTGTGGCTGTAGCAAGAGGGTGGTGGCCCTACTGCCTGCACAGAGGATGCTGCCCCAGCCATGCAGCCCGGGGTGGCTCCAGCCTGTCTCTCCCATACTCTGTGCACTGGGTCCTGCCCTCTCAGACCAGCAGCACAGGGCACAGCCCCCAGGCACAACCTCCCACAGGCTGTGAAATTCCCTCTTTTCCCAGGCTGGTAAAGGAACAGAGGCTGCCTCCTGACACACTATCAGTATGGAGTGATAAAGGCAGCTTCCTGTCACTGCAGCACTTGCTTTCATCTCTCACATGAGTTTATAGACAATATTAGCATGAAATCTATTTTAACCCTAGACTTTCTGCTGTAAAGCTCCAGCCCTCATCCAGGCGTGACACTGCACCAGTACCTGCGTGATGTAACATGTTTGTAGGGAAAGCAGAGCCCAAGGTCAGCTTGGACCTCCTGGAGGAGGGTGAGAATCAACAAGAATTCACTTGCAGGCAAGTCACAAAACCTGCCAACACCTTCGCTGACTCATCAAAATTGAAAAGGTTTTGAGCAGACAGTTCAGTTTTCTGCATTTCTGATGGGAAGCAGCCAGAGGGCCAAAGGAGATGTGCCTGAACTCTTCCAGCCTCCCACCTTCCTGAGGGCTGTGTGCCAGAGCCTGGCTCCATCATGGGGAATTCGGAGATTTCTAGGCCTGGATCCAAATCATGGTGAAACCAATTCTGGCACATCTCAGTGTCCAAGGGAGGGGATCTGCTGCCTGTGCAGAACTCTCCTCACTCCCACATAGCTGTTAGTAGGCAGCTGGGATGGCTCCCAGAGGGTAGAAGGTGAAGTGCCTGTTTTTCCTGAGCTGGACAATGTTCATGCAGTGTCACTGGGCTGGATTCAGCCCTGCTCCTGGCAGTTCTCTTCTCCACCTGGCCTTGCTCTCCAAAGTCTTACCTGACCCATGAGATTCTGTGCTTCCACAGAGCCCCCACATTACACCCTGCAGTCCACACTGGAAGCACTCTGGATAAGTTCCTCTCCTTGGATAATGTTTCTTTCTGACACAGCATGTCTGAGCCCTCCAAAAGCTCCCGGCCTTGTTTTGCAAACCCAAGATCTGAATTTGCTAAGAATCACCAAGGCTGGGGGCTCTGCTTGCTGGACACTGAAGTTCATGGAAGACTTGGCTGAAGACTTCCTTCTAGGACCAGATATTTGTCTTTCTACATCTGCCACCATCTGCCCTCACACTGTTCCCACTGCCTGAGTCACTTATGTCTTATTTGTAATTATTTCCCTGTGTTTTGCAGATTGGGGGCAAAACTTTGGGGGCAGTGACACTTGCCCTCCCACTGCACAGACTGAACAGCTGGGCTGGGAACCTCAGTGCAAACCAGGGCAAGGGATGCTTGGACAGCCAAGGCCTGGGGGGAAGAATCAAGTATGGAAGGTGAAGGGGAGGTTTGCTGGGACTGCTCTCTGTGGCCCTAAAAACCTTGAGCTGAAGATTATTGGTGCAAGACTGGAGCTTGTTATGGAATAAGGCATACAGACAAAGGACTGGAGGAAATCTGATGACTGGGAAGCTGGGAAGGAGGGTGGGAGGCAAAAAACCACAGAGCAAATCCCATTCTGGCAAGGTGGGCAGAGGGGAGACTGAGGTCTGCTGGTGACAGAGGCAAAGCCTTGCTACAAACACCATAAAGAAGAGAGTTCATTGATCCTGTACATAAAATCTCGTGGCAGGGCAAGCTGAGCCCTGCATTTGTCATTAATTTAAAATTCTGTTCTTTGTCCTTCTTTCCATGCTCTTATTTTTCTTTCTCCAACACTGGAACACAAAGTCAGAAAGACACAGCTGAAATCTTGCTGCTTTGTAGGGTTTGTGGAGCAGAGTGTGAGAGGACAAGGGTGGTGACCCTCTGGACTGTTCCTTCTCCAACAATTGGTAGCAAAAAAGGGCACAGAAAATGAAACAACCCCCAACAGATGGGCCTCTCTTTGCCTCAAAAAGCAGTGCTTTAAAATCAGCCAGTCTGTTGAGGGAGTGTCCACAAGCTGCACCCCTTCTCTAGAGACCTCCAACTGTTTGGTAGCCACAATCTATCACCTCCATTGGTGACTCACCTGCACAAATGTCAGTCTCTCCCATGGTGCTGTTCATGCAGCTCCTGGCATGACAAAGTGTTGGTCTGGATGGCCTCCAGATACAGCCATCCATTATGTGTCAAAAATTAATCCTGCTGCTGAATAATGTTGGTTAGGGGATGGGGGCCCCCGGGGGAATCGGAGAGGGGAAAAAAAGTTAAAAAAAAAGAAAATGGTGGGGGGGGGGGGGGGGGGAGGGAGGGGGGGGGGGGGGGGGGGGGGGGGAGGGGGGGGGGGGGGAAAAAGGGGAAAAGAAAGAGAGGAAAGAGGGAGAGGGGAAGGGAAATAACCTCCATCACAAACCCAGAGGAAGATCGATGCCTACTTGCAGATAAAGGCAGTGATGGCAATGGCCCACGTTGAAGACCCAGCAAGAACAACCAGGTTGTGCCAGGGTTGCAGCAGGAAGGCCACAGCAGAAAGACCACAGGGAGCTGACTGGTGTGGGAAATGATGTGATGCTGGGGAGAGGTCTGAAAAGGGTTATAAGGTATTTCTGCAGGACAACTCTTTCCTTCTTTTCCCTGACAGGCATTTCCCAAATCCTCAAAGCAGCCACAGCCCCAGATCTGACAGAGCCCAAGGATTGTTTGGACACTCTCAGGCACAGGGTGGGATCGTTGGGGTGTCCTAGGCATGGCCAGGAACTGGACTCAGTGAACCTTGTGAGTCCCTTCCAACTCAACATATTTCATGATTCTTTGATCCTCCAAGCAGCTCAAGTGGTGGCAAAAGGGATCAGAGCCTCAGCCATGTGGGACATCTCCAGTTGTGTCAAGCAGGTCATGGCAGGCAGGCTGGGAGCAAGGTCCAGTGGGGTCAGTGAGCAGTAGCATCAGGTTTGAAGCAGGAAAAAGAGGCCAGTTCCTCATGAGGAAGAGGGTCTGAGTTCATACAGGAGAGCAGGGAAGATGAGACCACAACTGGAGAAAATTCAAGGAGCTCAGGGAAGCGTGTTTGTGGAGAGAAACAAAAGAAATTCCTGAACCATCAAGAGTAACTGAAGCCATCTCCAGAGCAACCTGCAGATGGGCCCTTGGAGATGAAAAGGCTGCTGTGAAGTTCAATGGCTTTGTCCCAGACTCAGCTGACTGCAGGGACAGGATTCATTGAGCATGGGTGCTGGGACACTGCCCTGTGACCATGCCAAGCAGCTATTGCATTGCTTCTGAACAACAAATTGAGGTACATTGTGCCTCAGGCCATGAGCTGCTGGGCTGGACTGTGCTGTGCATCAGTTCTGTTGGACCAGGAGGTGGAAAGCACCTCAGGAGCACTGTGAAAACCTCACAGGACTTTTTCACAGAACTCACGTACCAAAGGTCAGTGCTCCATTTTGGGCCTTGACCAAAAGGTTCAGATGACACTCAGATACTCTTTCTCCTACATCTTTGCTCAGACATGAATCAAGTGGTAAAAGGTTGGAGAAATAAGCCTGATGGGGTTCTGGGGCTGTTATTTCAGTAGCTTTGGAAAGCACAAGGCTGGCAGTAGCGTGCAAAGATGGAACCATGTGCTCACCAGGTCTCTCCTATCAAACCAGGCCTTCTCCAGGTCGAATAACAAGGTGTTTTTAGGACATAAATTCAAAGGGTTAGAGATAGAAAATGCAGAATAATAAGGTAAAGAAGATAAAAAAAAATTGGTCTGTAGGCCCATCTCTCTGTGCCCTCTGTGCCCTTCCTTCAGCACTCACTCACCTTGTGACAATCCCTCTCTGTTGCCCCTAAGAAGTTTTGCTCTGCTGTCACCTCTGAGGCCAGGCAGTCAGTCTGTTCCCTGCTTCTCTCAGCATATTCACAGCTTTTCTCAACCACAGTCTCCTTTCCTTGAGATTATTTTGGTCCTAATCATGTTTTTCTCCACCCTTCAACTCTGTCTCACTCCCTTAGGATCAGTGTCCCATGTTTTGTGCGGGGAAGAAAAATCTGTTCTTCTCTTTTCCTTTCTCAGGCAACATGAGAGCAAAGCAGCACGACAGATCCCCCCCATCACCAATGAGCACCTACAAGTGGGAGAAATGATTAAAGCTCTGGAGGTGATTAAAGATGGGACAGGAGGAGGGAGCTTTCAAGACCTGTTGCTCTTGGTGTGGACACAGCGATCCAGAGAGATCTAAGTGGATGGGACATGCTGCCTGCACCATGAGCCTTCAGCAGGCTGGGGGGAGGTGGGGCTCTCTTGAAGGACATCTTAGAGCTGGTACAGGACCCTGCAAGGAGCAGGAAAGGGACCCCAGCAGCCAACATCACCCCAATGTCTCTCCTCTCTGAGTTTGTAGGGGAGCTGGAGGGCAATGGAGGGGAGCTCTGCCCACGAAACCTCTGAGCCTCCCCAGCATGGAGGGCACTGTGCATGTGTCCAAAGGGGCTGGCTGAAAAGACAGCCATGGTCACTGTGACTCTCTTTTCTTGGCTTCCTGCATCCCCAGACTCCAGTGTTTGTACATCCGGGCATTAATTCAAATCCAAACATTTCTGCCCTTCCCAGATTTCTGCAGCCCATTCAGCACCTTCCACCACTCCTGCCCCACATGTGTGTTCATCACCTTTCACCCTATTCCTCACCACCCAGCTGAAGGGGATCAGGACACCAAACCCTGGGAGGGCCTTTATGAATTGCCTACTTCTCAACCTCTCTGAGTCATTCTGTGCCTGCCCCACATGGCCAGAGTGTCACCTTATTTCAGACCTGTGAAATGGGGAGCACCCATGCCTGAGCAGGAGTCCTGCCCACCACCACCACCACCAGATGCAGACACTACTGCTCTGAGTTTTTTTAGGAGGGGCTCGTTCTAATTTTCACTTTTTATTTTGAAACTGCTCACAGCTGTTCCCATATTTAAAAACATTTGTAAACCCGTGCTCAAAATACCTGCAGGTTCAGGTTTGCAAGCCCTTAACTCACCATGGGACTATTTGTCCTTTTAAGTTCAGTGCTGGAATGCTTCAAGGTGTTTAAGCAAGGCCAAGGCCAGGGCATGGGAATGCTGGTCTTTACCAGGCTTTGCCTTTAATTGCCTCCACGCCTGCACTCCCCTGCCCCCGCAAAGCAGAGAGATGGGAGCTGTGCAGATGGCCAAGAAGGAAGGGGAAGGGGAGGAACTGGGCTCCAGCCCTGGGAAAAGCATGACCAAGGGTAGAGGGCTTTGCAAACACTTAACGCATGATAAGATGTGGTACCCATGCATGGAAGCAGCCCCTGGTTATCCTCAGAGGCAAACCCAGCAGAGCAGAGCTGGAAGAGGGCTTTACAGAGCCAGGAGAGACCAGGCATTGCTTGGCTGAGATGCTGAGCTCCCAGCGGTGGCACTCTGCTCCCACAAGCCACTGCCTCGCTGGGCTGGGGTCATTAAAGATGTCAGAGCTGTTTTTAACAGGGTGGGATGTTCAGTTTGATGCCTGGCTCTGCTACAAAGGGAATAAAATCCCACGTGTGATCCATGAGCAGCTGCAGTGTCCAGCACCGCGGGCTGGGGGTACCACAGTGCTGGCAGAGGTGTTTGGGAGGGACAGAACAGCCCCTGAATTTCTGCAGCCCCCAGAGACCCGAGGCCGTGCTGCAAGGTGCAAGGTGGCTGGAGCCAGGTTTGGAGCAGCTTTGGCTGCAGCTCAGAGGGTCTGAAACCTGGGGAGTGCAGCCCTCAAATGGAGCAGGGGGGCCCTGGGGAGGCTGAGGGAGATGGGAGGGTGGTGGGTGGACTCTGGAGAAGGCTGATCTGCAGACCTGGGGTGGTGGTGGGGACCAGAGGGGGAGGCAAATGAGAGGAGGTAATTCCTCCTGCCCTCCCCGTGGGAGGACATTAGAATGCTGGTGGCGATCCTTGGTGGCCAAAGCCACTCAAACTTTTGCCCACGGACCCTGTGGGGTGACCTGTGTGTGCTGGCAGTTTTACACAATGGACTTGGTGTGATGAACACAAAGCCTGGATGAGGAGACAGAAACCAGCTGGGGAGGGGGGAAAGAAGCAGGGGAAAGAAGCAGGGGAAAGAAGCAGGGGCCCTGGCAGGATGGGGCAGCCCCAGGTGGCTGCAGTGTGGAGGGGAGAGGGTACAGTGGAGGGGACAGGGACAGGCTGGTTTGGGGGGAATGCTGCCGTGCACCTGCAATAACAAGCTCTGGGCACAGGGCCTGACAGCAGGATGGAGGCTGAGCTGGAGTTACAGCCCCCAGGGGAGCCCCTGGTGGCTTGGTGCCCGGGAAACACCTCGAAGTCAGACCCCCTCTCCACCCAGGAGCTGGGCATGCAGGGGGTCCCCAGCCCCACAGCTGCCTGCCTGGGAGCCTGTGTCCCCTGCCCAGCTGCCTCTGTGCACCCACTGCTGCAGAGCCCCCAGGATCTCCTCTCTCATGAGGAACCTGCTGCCAGAATTCCTCTGTTTCCCCCTGTGCTTCAGGGACCTTATGTATAACTTTGACACCTTTATGCCCTGTGTATCCCCCTGCAAGTCTCTGTCACACGGAATGAACCCTGTCCACAACTTTTCCCTGCATGCCCCAAATTTTTCTCTGCTAGCAGCCCCTCCAGTATGAGTTTTTCCCCCCCAGTCCAGCCTCTTTGCAGGGCTTAATCCCTCCTGATGCCCTCCCAGCCCCAAATCCTGACCCTATTTGCTCCTACTCCAGCTCAGCAGACATTGTTCCCACCAAGGCCATGCTGAAACCAACTCATTCCACACCTATTTTCCCAATGACTCCCTGTCCTCCATTTCCCTCTGTGGTCCCTGGTTTATCCACCACCAAATGTGACCTTCTGAGAGCATGTTTATGTTAGTTCAGAAAGTTCCCCATAAGTGCATGTTCCAGGCAAACTCTAGGGACTGTTTGCCTGCACCAATTCCCTAAATGTTTACACTCACACACCTCAACAGTCTGGCTATTGCTTCTCCTGCAACTGACTGCAGGTGATGAAAAGAGGAGGAAGTTAATGGGATTTAGGAGTTAGATCTCACCAATGGGACCTGGGAGCCTAGTCCAGAATATTTAGTTTGAGTAAGGATGGTCACAAAGTGCAGATTGTCCCAAGCAGCAGGGGCTCTCCAGATCACAAAACCAAGAAGGTCCAAATCAGGAGCCACCTGTACTGCCTGAAAGTGGGGAGATGGAGCACAGCAAAGCTTTTGCTTTCCCCTGGATGAGGACAAGCAAGAGGAGCAGGTGAATGTGAGAACTGATTTGTGCAGCAAATCGATGCCAAAAATGAGGTATGTCCTTTCTCTCCTTGTGGCACCCTGTGTTTGCCATAAGAGATGCTGGAGATTTGATGAAGCTGGGGAGGGTCAATCTGCTCAGGTCAGGGGTACCCCAGGTATGGAATAAACAGGGGGTGTTAGTGTCCCCCCAGCATCCCTTCTTTCCTTTTCTTCCTCTCTTTGTCTTTGGGCTCCTGCTCTGTGCCTTGAGGCCCCTTGAATGCTGACACACAGACTGGCCTTGCTGCTACTTCTGCTCCTGACCCAGCCCCAGTCTCCGAGGCAGGAGACCTCAGTCAGAAAGGCTGAACATAGTTTGTCTGCCCAGTAACCTGGCAACTGCACTAATGCATGTGTGTGCATAAAACATCCTCCTGAACCCGAGCCAGCACCCACTGAGGGCTGTATCCCCTTACACAGGGACATGCTGCACTCTCTGCACTGCTGCCTCACCACGGGCCACCTGAGGGGCAAAACCTGCCCCGTGTTTCTGTCTCATTGCAGACGTGTCTCCTCCTCGCCTCTCTCCATACTGCAGTGTGATGCTCAGAGGTGAAGGAGGCTCTGAATATGGAGGGGAGGGGGCTCAGCTCGGCCTTGTTATCACTGAGAGGCACATCCACTATTGGGAATGCCCCAAATCCACCCACCTGAAAAAAGCATCTGGGTGTTAAAACCCAGGGCTGGGTCACCCCCACCTGCCTGGCCATCAGAAGGGGAGGCTGCCCCATACCAGAGAGCAGCTCTGGAAGTGCAGTGGGGCACTGTAAGATGTGCTCCTAATGACCAGTGTGCTCAGGGCTGAGCTCTGCTGGGTTCAAAGCCTCCTAACCTTGTGTTCAACCTCTCAGATTTATAGAAAAATGTTACAGTGCTAGACAGTGAATCTGACAGAGGATTCTAAGGCTGATTTGACTTTTCTGTAGGAGTCTAAATCTGTCATGTCAGATAAAATCTGCAGTGCTGCAGAGAATGTTGGTGCTCCCCACCCAGCACCGTTTGGAGGAAGGCTTGGGGGCTGCGCTGGGGCAAGTCCCTTGAGGAGGAGACAGGAGGAGTCATCCTGCTGTTTGAATTTGTGTCTTGCTGCTCCAAGGTTTCCTAAGACTGGAGGGCACAGAGAAGGAGGTGAAAAGAGAGAGGTGGTTGATTTATAGCTTACCATCTTCTCTGATCTTGATTGCCCTTTTTCTTGGGAGTCTCTCTTATCCAGACATGGAGATGGGAGGAGGGGATCTGTTTCAGAGATTGCTGAACTCTGGGTGTTTGCTGTTTCCTGGAGATCTTTTGATGTTCCCTTTGCTTTAAAACATTTTCAGTGTTAAGTTTTTCAGCCTCCCTCTGCACCTCAACTCTCGACATCGGGGCACGATCCATCACAAGCTACCCAAACAATCTGCAGCAAGTTGAGACCTCCCCATCTCCGGGGCAGGGAGGCAATCTGTCCCTGCAGGACTCAGCACAGCTCCTGGGGCAGCTGGGGCCAAGGCCACGGGCTGCTGCAGGCTTGTTCATGGCTTGTTGTGTTCGTGTGTGACTGGGGATGGCAGTGCCAGGGCAGCACTGAGGGAAGGTGCACTGCAAACAAACTGTGTGGAGCTCTGACTGAATGGAGCACAATTGCATCAAACAGGATGAAAAACCTCTCCGGGTAACAGGCTTGTGCCATTAAAGCCCTATGACTAATGCTAAATGTTTGATTTAGGACTCACTAGAGGAAGAAGCATGGAAAAAAGCCCCTTTTTCTGACCAGACTGTGAAAGGTCTCCAGCTCAGATGATCTCTCTTGTCCAGCATGTGCATCTTGTCAGCCCTGGTAATGGGCATCAGGTCTGTTATTAAAAGCCCATCAAAGAGTCCTTTTCCATAAATCTTTTCACAGCACTCTCAGTTAATAAAATTGATTTGGTTTAACTGGTGCCATTTTCCAGAAAAGACAGGCCAAAGAACAACATTGCCTGTAAAACAATCTGTTTTGTTCTGTGAAAGTAATTAGTTTTTCTTGGACTTAATGTGCTTGGGGGTTAATTATTCCAAAACTGCCCATGAACTCCCATGATGTGAGGATATTTTTGTGGAGCTGCTGAAGGTGCCAGTTCTTGCAGCAAGGCTCTTTATGATTCTTGATAATGTTCATTATTTTCTTTAAATTATCAGCTTAGTGGCATTGTGTGCTTCAAACTTTTCTTTCACAGTCTGTCCCCAAAAAGTTTCTCTCCTTTGTGGTTCAAAACTACAGCCTGAGAGCACCTGAGACCACAGGCAAATAAGATTTGCTTGTCTATTACTGATTTAATAATGATTTTCATGCCAAAATCATAATTATGCAGTGGGATGAGTTGTGAGTTATCATGGCTGAGGCTCTCAGTGACAGCCTGTCCTTACAGCACTCCCAGACAGCTTTTCTGGGGTGAAAGAAGGTGAAAGGGGGAGATGGTCCCAGGCTTTGGTAGTAGCAATAATCTTTCCAAGGGGATGGTCTGTAAAGGTGAGATCATGTCAAAGATGCTTCAGCTTAAGAGAAGCTTTTGGGTGGAAAAAAAGTGAAAACTCCTGAACTATCACTGTGTGTTCATGTAGAAAAAAAACATTCAACCAAAATATCTCATAAACTTGAGTTTTTTTGGGTTTGTCTTTTTTTTTTTTTTTTTTTTTTTTAAGAAATGGCTATACACGGCCATTTTACTTGTAACCCAGCCAAAAATAATTGGCGGCAGGAAAGTTTGAGCATTTGTAAAAATAAAAAAAAAAAAAAAAAAAAAAAAAAATTGAAAGCATGTTAGAGTATTTTAGTGTGAACCCAAACAGAGAGGTTGGTATTCAGAGGGCAGAATAGCCCTGATAACACAACACACTGCATTTCTGGCCATGTGCTGAAATGGAGATTTTTTTTCACATGTTTGTTTTATTAATCACACTACAGAACTCAGTGCAGCACTTGCTGATTTTTGACTTGTTAACATTTTTCTGTCCCATTGCCATTTGCTCTCCATTTGAGCTCTACACCTGCTTCCCACGTGATAAATTGGAACTTCATGCAGAGTAGAAAAGCACCTCTTACCCTGCCCCAGCACATTTACCTTTTGGAGGGGGGTTTTGACCCCAGGGCTGTGCTGACTGTGAGGGGTTTGTGCTGCAGTCCTGATTCACTTGGGATGGATTTTCTTTTCCATGGACACCAGTGGATTCTGCCACAAGCAGACACAAACTGTGGAGTGTCTCACCAGGGTGACTTGGAAAGGGAATCAACATCCCACTACACTTTTCCCAGCTCACCACAAAAGAGATTTTTTTGCAATAAAGGCCCAGGCCAAAATGTGGTGGTGTCAAGTAGGGAACAGTGCAGGGGAGAGCTGCAGTGCCTGTGGGATAACCCAGGAACGTGGCGAGAAGAACAGGTGGTGGCTGGGGATGATAAACAGAAGTGTCTCTGCACTCAGCAATTTGCCACAGGATGTTGCTGAAGCTGAAGAGGGAAGCGAGATTCCAGCCTGGTGTTGGGACATTTGCATGGCTAACAAGAATATCCAGAATTATAATAGTTAATAGTGACACCCTGCTTGGAAGAGATATCAGATCCGTGGCCCCGGGGCAAACGCCGACTGTAACAGATTAAGGAGAGGCCTCCAGGAGGGGATGGATTTGGGGAGGATTGGATTAGTTGGCACCTGCCTGACGTGGGGACTCACACCTTTCCTGAGTGCTGGACATTAACCCCTCCAGCAGGCAGCCCATCTTCCACCTAAGACTGCTGAATCATCAGGACAGAAATATTCCCCGGAGATCGGTGACTGCGGGTGAGATCCCGATGGAAAAGTGCCCGGTTTCCTGCCAGCACAGCCTTGGCAGCCCGCCTGACCAGCTGGTAGCAAGAGGAGAACATGGGAGCCTGGCTCCTGAGATGTTCAGCTCTCCCAGCTCCTGTGCAGAGCAGCCAGGGACGGTGGCTCCCAGCTGGGGACCAGGCTGTGCTGGTGTCTTCAGCCTCCCAGCTTGAGCCCACCAGCTGGGGAGAAGGAACAGGGAGGCCCAGACTGCTCTGCCTTTTGTAAAGATTGCATCTCATCTCAAAGTGACCCACAAATAAATGTCAAGACACTAAAAGGCAGTGGGAGGCTTCATGTTCCTCTTGTGTGCTGTCTAACCCTGCCCATCCACTCCCCCATTCATATCCAGTGCCTTTCACCCTCCCCTGCCTTTTCCTGATCTTTGCACATTGCCTGGGTGACCAAATGTCTTCCAGGGTTGCAGGAGGTCCCGGTGGGTTCTTTGCTGAGGCAGAGCTGGTGTGTGCCCAGATTTGCTGCTGGACAGAGAAAGCTCAGATTGATCTCTCAGAATCTGGGAACCTCAAATCCAGGCCCTTGTCTTCTACAGCAGCACTGGCATAACAGCACAGGGACACCCTGTCCCAGTGCTCCACCGTGTTCATCTCCCCCCAGGGTGTGGATCAACAGGACATGAACATGATGATCTCCATAGGTGTGACAGTGTAAGTCCACTCCAGGCCTGACTCCTCAAGGTCTGTCTCTGCTGTTCACAGTTGTATGGAAATGGCATTTTTTTCTTCCTTCAAACACATACTCGCCTTTGTTAAAATAACCCTGAAACAGAAAATGCTGCCAGTTTCCTCTCTGAGAAGATCGCCTGTGCTCTGGCCATGACAAAACTCCCACCAGCCCACGCCATCCCTCAGATTAGCTGCGTTTCAGAGGAGAGCTTCAACAGCAACAGGAAACACAGGGCATGTTAAATTCCTGGGCATGGGAGCGGTGGTGGATGTGCCACTCCTGGAAGAGTACACAGTGCCATCTAGCCGTGCTGGTCCGAAATACAGAGCTCATCGGGGAGCTGCCCTACCCCAAACTGCACCTCCAGGAGCCTTGTCACCCCTTTTCCATCACCCCTAGAGCAGCTCCGTCGCCAGCACCAGGGCCAGGGGAGTGCTGGTTTCAGACCTTTGGTTTTAGCTCATGCTGAGGTTTGTATCTGAGCAATCCACCTTGGCTCAAACGGTGACATTTTGGTGAAAACTAGGGCTGGAACTAGCTGGTGCTATTTTTTCACTGTCACTTCCAGGGTGGTAGCTTTGTCTCTCAGTATCTCCCTTCCATTTGATGCTGGTGTGCTGGGTTTCCAGTCCCTCTCCTTTCCTGCACTCAGTGGATGTGAGAAGCACAGAGAGGTGTTTGTTGTAGTTTTAGCCATTTTCACAAGTAATTCTTGTGGTCCTGGCCGTTATTTCCCTTCTCCACCTGGTAGATCTCTGTTCCAGCCCTGACATCCAAATCTGGAGAAAGATCAGAGATGTTAGGCCAGCTGGAGAGCTTGGGGTGGCTTTAGACTCCATCTAGCAGCATGCTGAGCTCCTCTATTCCAGCACAGCCATGCTCATAAACATCTGCATCAGGGCTCAGAGGCTGTGCCCTCCACGTGGCTTCAGTCAGGGTCCCCTTTCACACTGTGGCATTTCACAGTGAGGAAACTGTGTCTTGCTGAGTGTTGGTCCTTGGTGCCCACGGAGGGCAAGTCCTGTCTTTTGGAAATTTCACAGCTGGAGTTACCAAGGCTGAGACTGTGCTGTTCTCCATCCATTTCTCCTTTCTTCCTCTCCACCATTTTCCCTTCCCTCTCCAGCAGGTAGAATGGACAGAGAAATGTGCACTTCCCCTCTCAGCTGGCATGGAGGGACACTTAAGAGCTTCTCTGGCTGGGCTGGGATGTCACTGGGACTTCAGTCAGGCCCTGGCACAGCTATAGATTCCTGACAGCCATATTCATAAATCTTGATTCCAGCTGCCATCACCATCCAGGAGCATTCACAGGACACCTTGCCTTTCTGAAATCCCCTTCGCCTCCTGCCCTTTGCTACTTAACCTACAGTTGTGGCCCTTCCCAAACCCCAGTGCTGATAGCATGGTCCTGTATCACCATGTTGTGTCACCTGCATTAATTTGACTCCCACCTCACATTGATTTTTTTTTATTCAGATCCATTTCTTCCAGCTTTTTCTCCCTCCTACTGTTCCATTGCTGGACTATGTGGAGCAAGTGGAGTGTTTGCATAAATCTTGGATTTGTTCTTCTAGAGTATCATGCCCATTACCCTTGGGGGCATAGTGCCAGAGGCTGAAAATGCTCTAAGATGCCCTTCACTAGCTAAAATCCCATCTCCATGAACTGTGCAAGAAGAATTCTTAGGACAGGTTCTTAGAAAGAGTGGATGTCCTCTAGTTATGTGTGAACACGAGTTTTTATGATGGTGACATTGAGATACAGGCACACACACACACAAATTCTTTAAACAAAGACCAAGCACTGTTTCTCCTTCTGGCCTAGATTTCCCTTCACACAATCCAGGGTGGGATGCACTGGATCATCTGCAGACACCAGGTGTCCAAGGGAGAGACAATTGTGGAGACACCTTCCACAGTGTCAATAATGCCAAAAAAACTGTCCTACCTGAACTGCTTGCCTCAGGATGATGTGATTTTTTTTTCCCTAGAAGCCCCCCTTTCCCTCTAGTGGCTAGAAAAGCAGACAGAGGCAGGCTGAGGTGGAAAATTGCCCAGTGGTTAAAGTCTGGTGAAATCTAAGTGACTGAAAACAGTGTTTTATAAGAGGAAACTCTGCCTTAACACCAGTGCTTGCTGTGAGACCCACCTGTGACAGTGCAGGTCTCAGTTTCATCCTGCCCCAAGGACATTTCTGTGCCAAGCTGGGTGCTCAGCTGCAGTTTTGTAAATCTCCCAAATGCCCTGGTAGTGACAATGTGATTTTAGAGAATGGAAAAGCAAGATGTGTCCTGGGCCACAATGAGATGTCCTTGGGGAACATCTGAGGGGTCCTATCCCCCAAGAGTGCCTGGGTGAGTGCAGAATTCTGTTGGATAACTGCATCCCATTGCTTAGTGTGGGAAAATAGGAGTGGGAGAATATCGGAGAAAATGGGAGAAAATGAGAAGAATGGGAGAAAATTAGCTTTGTCCAGAGATATTTTACATTAACATTAAGGAGAAACATCAACAACAGCAGATATGATGAAACTGGAAAGTTTTCATCCAAAGATTAAATTTTCTGGAGGCTGTGAAAAGTGTTAAAACCCAAGAATGAAGCTGTGACTGCCTTTCTGGCTCTATTAAATATAACATTGCCAACCTGGATGATAGTACTGCAAGTGTCTCTAAAATTAGTATTTCATAAAAGCTTTGCCTGCTGCAGCCAAATGCACCTATTAAGGAATTGTGATTATTAAGGCAGCCTCATGATTTCTGTAGCCTGATGTTTTAAAGATTGTTGAATTGTTTCCCCCCTTTGGCAATGGTGTAGGTGCCAGAATACAGCTGGAACCTCACACAAACTCCAAGCATGAGCACAGGTGAGTGCTGGGTGTGCTGAGGTGCTGCCAGTGGAAGTGATTTCAGCCAGGAGTTGTTTCCCCAATAACCTGAGATGCTGGAGTTTGTGAATACCTACAACTCTGAGCTTTTATTTGAAAATAAAAATCATTTCCTAATCCTCCCAGTTGCAGAGGAAAAAGGTTGACAGACTGTTTTGAAAGCAGTTTAAGCACCCCAAAAGCAGAAGGCCTATAAAGCAGATTAACAAAGATAATATTTAAACAAGATTGCAAGTATTTTGAAGTCTAATCATGCTCTGTGTCTAACTTGGCTATGGCTGGGGTGAAGGTGATATGAGCAAAGGAAAAGCCACCATTTTCTCTGCAGCTTAACTCCACCTCTGCATCTTGTATATTAAAATAAAACCACCTTTGGGGCACCTTTCTAAAGGGCTTTCCAGGACTGAGGGCCAAGTGTGTTCTTGGAAAGGGCAGGGAAATTTTAATTTGGGTATGTAGTGAAATGCACAAGGTAAAAGGTGAGGATGGAGAGGTTACCTGGTGAAATGCAAACTCTAAAGGAACCAAAGGGACCAAGCATTTGCCAAGACCTGGGGGAAGTCCTGGAGCACAAGTGTGGTGAGGGAGCTGGAGGGGCTCAGCCTGGAGAAAAGGAGGCTCAGGGGGGATCTTCTCCCTCTTCGCAACTTCCTGAAAGGATGCAGCCAGGAGGTGAGGGCCAGGTTCTTCTTCCAGGGAACTAACAGGACAAGAGGAAATCACCTCAAGTTGCACCAAGGAAGGTTTAGATTGGATTGGATTCATAGGTTTAGATTGACTGGATATTTAAAAAAAAATAATTCTTCACTGAAAGGTGGTCAGGCATTGGCACAGGCTGCCCAAGGCAGCGGTGGAGTCACCATCCCTGGAAATGTTCAAGAATTGGGCAGTGGTGATCTCAGGGACATGGTTTAAAGGTGAACATGGTGATGGTGCTGGACTAATGGTTGGGCTCAATGATCTCTGAGAGCTTTCCCAGCCTTAATGATTCCATGTTGCTAAGCAGGTCCTCTGGCTTCTCTGAGATTCTTCATTCATGTCCTGCCCCTCCTGCTCTGTTCTCAGCCTGACACCAGGGCAGGGATGTTTGCTGGCTCTGAAGGGCAGTGCAGGTTATAAAAGGTGTTTGGAAACACTTTGGAGAGGCTTCCTGCAACCCCAGCACTGCTTCTGGTGGCTTTTGTCTCCAAGGCTCTGGTTGGATTGCAGACATTAGGGTGAAGAGGATGCCAGGTTAAAAAGCCAGGATCCAAACAGGCTCCATCTGATGGATGGACACTCCAGTGTGGGGATGACCTGGCTGCACCCAGACACTGGACCCTGCCCACACACATGGTGGGGACACTTGAGAGCCACTGCTGCTGCTGCTGCCATGCTGTGAGTGTGACTCCTTGGTTTGGCCCCAGGGAGAGCTCTGTGTAGCCGTGGAAAGGGGTTTTAACCCTTTAAGTGCAGCAGAAATAAGATGCACAGCTACATGGTCGTCTTTCATGACAGGAAGAAAGAGCCAAGTTTATTCAGGAACACACTTGGTTTTATAGCAGGACTGCAACTCCCAGAGCAGAGAAAAGGTGATTGGTTCAGAGAGAAGACACCCCATTGCCAGGGCCTGGGCACACACCACAACAGGTGTTCTACCTTTGTTATTAATTCCTTTTTATTTTGACCAAGATATCACCCTGGGAGAAATTCTCCCTGGCCTTGAGCTGGACCAGCTCATGGGCTGGGAACAGAGCTGAGAAGCTCCAGCCTGGAATATTTTTCAGGCTGTAATTTTCTTACTTTCTCAATATGTGTCCCACATCTCTGAACACGCCCAAATTTGATATCTGCATCCATTGCCCCACCAGTACCCACCCAGACACTTTTAATGAAGCCCCAATGGAAGCTCAGTGAGGAAGAGAGGGAGGTGAAGGACTCAGCAGGAAGAACAGCATTTCTGGAAGCTGCCCTGTGGACAGCACAGGAAAGTGTTTGATGCTGAGGTGATGAGGAGCTGAAGTAGGACATCCAGGACAGACAAACCTTGGGGAGAAGCTGGAATAACACCCTCCTGGATACTTTGGACTGGAAAAACTGAGAGAAGAGTGGATGAGGACTGAGTTCAGTGTCCTCATCTGCCCCTTTTTAGGTCATGAGCCTTGACATTTAGTGTTTACTCAGAGCTCAGACTCTGAAGAAAGGCTTACGCCAGTGACAACCAATTCCAGCAGCAGGTCAAGAGCTTGTGAAAGTGCACACGACAAGAGGGACCCTCAGAGAAGGGGGGACTTGGTGTGCAACTGCCTGCCTGCCCATATTCCAGCTTGGAGAGGATTGGAGTGGGGACCTATTGAAAGTGCAAGTTCCAGGTCCTTCAGGAGACAAATGCACATTTATTTAGGGACTTGGACAAAGAAAAAGAAGAAAAATGGAAGAGCATGCACATCTCCATGGCATCTCTGACCCTTGCATCAATTGTAGAGCCCTTCAGTGGTTTCCAAAGCCAGATTTTCATTTCCTGACTGACAGCAGTGATGGTTTAACTGAAAATGCTCTTCAGCTACTCAGTGTGTGCAGGCATCCAGCCTGAGAAAGTGCAGCCAGGACAGTGAATGTCTGTCAGAGGCCAGAAGAGCTTTAACTGCAGACTTCCCTAACTCTGGTGCCTCTGGATTTTGCTTCTCATTGCAAAATCAGGACATGAAAATCCTTAAGTGTCTCCTGGCAGGATGATTCCTCTGAAGTGTCTTTGGGCTGCTGTGAAGGGCAAAAATCAATGTGACTCAGAGGCTGCAGGACCTTGCCCTGCAAATTATGCTGCTGGGAGCAGGAGTGGAAGGTTCAGACTGAGGCACTGGTGGATGCTGGAGCGATGCAGTTCCGTTTGGGAATGAGGAATTCAGAGGCTGGTGGTGGCAAAGATCAGTGAATACATCATGAATACAGCAATACATCATCAAACAGGAGGTGATCCATAAAACAAACTGCTGCCACTTGGCACAGAGGTTGTGCTGGGACCTCCCAAAGAGACAGTGAAGCATGGAGCAGACATCTGACCAGTCTGTGTTATGAATGACCAGTGCCTCAACCCTCTTGCTTTCGGCCAAAAGTGGATCAGAGATCCCCTCTGATGGCCATAGTGGAGCTGCACTGGTTTATACTGGATAACATCCACAGTTCCCAGCAGGAATAAAAAGAAAAGCTGGTCTCTACTCCAGCTGTCTGGGAAATAACTTTGAAAAACTGTTTCAGATCAACTAGGATCAATAAAACAAACAGAACAGGAGAATGAAGAAGAGGAGTGGGACACGAGAGAAGACCTTCCTCAGGGTCTTGTATGAGCCCAGGCACGTGGGAATGAGGACTGGCAGGAGAAGGGTGTCCCATGGCTGAGGTGTCCACCACAGACTGCTGTGGTTCAGCTGGGATGAAGTTCTGCACAAGTGCATGAAGGAGTTTGAAGTGGGTCCCTGTACTGCAGGAGGCTGGCTGACTTTCTGAACCCACAGTGCCCAGTCCTGCAGGGGACAGAGGAAAGGGTTAATGCCTCCCAGAACTCAGTTGTGTTGGGAATGAAACAGAAAATCTGAAAGCAGGTCAGTACCTCAGCTGCTTCTGAATTCTCATTAATCGGCGTTCCCTTCTCATTTATTAATGGGCTGACTCACACTGTATTTGCTTTCCCTTTGCTGCAATTTGCAAAATTCCTTCTTATTCCCAGTAGTCTTCTTGGCAGTGTTATTTTTCTCTGTTTTTCCCTGGCCTTTATCATTTCCTTACAGTTCTTAGCTGAGTTTGCATATTCTCATTCAGTTCCCCTGACTATTTCTTTTCAGCCTTTTTCTTTTTATCTTCAGGCCTCTTAAAACATCCCTTGGGGCTATCTCAGTGTCTCTGGGAGCAGCTGGGATTATCCTGCCACCCATCATGTCCCCGAAGGTGATTTTAATAGCTCCCTTGGCCCTCCATTCCCTTTTTCCTTCCAGTTCCATGTGGGGACTCAGATGACCTTCCAAAGGCTTGGAAACTCCCAGGGCTTGGAGAAACCCGGGTTTTTCAGATGGGAGCCACGGTCCTGAGCAGTTCTGATAGCAAAACAACAGGTTCATCACACATCATTTACTCAAAAGCTACCTGGAAAACTTCAAATGTAAGCAAGCCCCTTTGGGAAGTTCATAGCAGCCCGGGATTTTTGTGCCAGACCCTGAATATTTCTGTTGCTCAGAAGAACCCCTGCTCTTTGGGCTGGACACACACAGCTCTGATGCTTGCCTGGCTACCACAGACACAGTCAAAGCCTGAAGCTGCTGTCAGATTTGACCATCCCAGCAATCCCAGATTGTGCCTCCCAGCAGGCAGTGGGCTCTGGGGTCACCCATCCCAAATAAGCAGCTCATTCTTCCATGCAAAGTGGCCTCACTCGAGCAAGGGCATGGAGTCTGCTTGCCATGGAGAGCTGTGACTCCAACAAAGGCTTCCTTTCTCTGAACCACCACACAATTGCTGGAGTTAAATAAATCTGTCAAGCACAAAGCAAACTGCGTTAAACAGTGTCCTCTCCCACTCCAGCAGGATAAAAGCTGGGCAATTTGGAGAGTGTTTAAAAACCATTTTTCATTCACTTGTGTTCACTCTTCCCTCCTGTTGCATCCTCATTGCACTCACTCATTCAGGGGCCTGCACAGGGACCTGAATTTCTAACGGGAACAAAAAGGCATAAGGGCAATAAACCCAGTGTTAAAATTCATTCAGAGCTTCTATTATTTGGGACCAAAAGGGGAAGGTCCCTTGCAGGTCACTTTTAAATGGGTCTGTCTAGAGGCAAAGAGATTCAAAGTGCATTTATCATCCTTTTTTGTTGTCCACAGCAACCCAGGGATTTTTTCTTACTTTGTGTTGTGGTGACTGCTACAAACACCACTGGGCTCAGCCACTGTGTGAGGAAGGAGCCTCACACATCGGGATGTGGCTGAAGAGCTGCTGTATTCTGCTGGCAGATACTGCTGTCACAGCCCTGGTGATGATCTGCAAGGTGTAAGGGGCCAGGGATGAGCTGTCCCAAAACTCACCTGGGCTGTGGGGCAGTGAAACCCAGGCAGGGGTGGCAGCAATCAGCTGGAACTCGCAGTAATTCACCAAAAATGGGGTTTGAACAGGACCAAAAGGAGCTGTAAGTTCAAGTTTCAGTGATTTGGATGTAGGTGAAATTGTAAGCACAGCCCTGCTAGATGTTTCCAATTTAAAATGTATCATTTCAGAAGTGCTGGAGTATTTCATTAGACATCCTTGAAACAAAGCTCTTTTCCTTTTTTCATCGGGCATTTTTATTTAAAGCCCGACCCAAAGCAGGAGAACATGAAGCTAAACGAAACCATTGTGTATCCCAAAGGAAAGGGTTCCTTTTGGGTCAAGGGGACAAATGACTCCAGGGAAACCTCTTGTGATCCCTGGGCTTGATCCCCAGCCCCAGGGAGCCTGACCCAAATTTAGGCTGAACTCGGGCAGAAGCAGAAGATCAGCAGGGTCATGGCAAACTTCAGGACTGGCCAGCTGGTGAGAAGAGGGAGCCATGGGAGAGAGCATGGATGGGGAGAGGAAAAGGGAGGGAAACATGGAGGGGATGGCAGAGGACAAGAAGGAGAAGTGGAAGGGGCAGAACTTCTGCTAAACTTCCAGAGGTGCCAGGGGGGCATGATGGGAGAGCAAAAGGCAAAGCCCAGAGAAAGGCAAACTGAGGCTTGGGCTGGAAGGAGAGTTGGATGCTTTGGGGTTCCCTCTCTGTTACCACTGGGGGTTTTGCTGGGAAAAGGAACCCATGGCTCTTCCAGGGGTGAGGTCTGTGGGGCTGGTTCAGCTTCACTGGGGCTCAGGACAGGAATTCAGTGTTGGGCAGACCGTGGAGGGAGCAGCCAGGCTGTGTGACCCTGGTGGGCTGTTGGGACAGGCAGGATGTGTCTGTCCAGGGGACACAGAAGGAGTCATGGCATGGTCTCGTCCTGCAGTAAATGTTTCCAAGTCTTCACACCCTTGAAGCTTTCAGGATACTGATGTAAGAGGGGCTCTGCCTGCTCTTTAGCTTATCTGCCTGGTGGCTTCTCCTCTTCTCTTCTCTTCTCTTCTCTTCTCTTCTCTTCTCTTCTCTTCTCTTCTCTTCTCTTCTCTTCTCTTCTCTTCTCTTCTCTTCTCTTCTCTTCTCTTCTCTTCTCTTCTCTTCTCTTCTCTTCTCTTCTCTTCTCTTCTCTTCTCTTCTCTTCTCTTCTCTCATGCAGTCTGGATCATGTCTTACTCTCCTGGTATCCCTTCCAGCCCCAGTGTCCCTCCCCATACTGCCAGCACTGTCATCTGTCAGTCAGCAGAGTTCCCTTAGCTCCAGATCCCACCGGTGCCATTTAGGTCCCCTCATCTCTTTCCAAACAGGTGGCTTTGAATTAATGAGGTCTAGGGATAGTTAGAGAGTTATAAATATCTTCTGAGATGATGAATTTTAATCAGGAGTCCCTAACGAGCACAAGATGAAATCAGGAATGAGAATGATGGTCCTCCAATGGATCTTCATTAACAATTCAAATGACTGAGGTCTTAATTAAAGGACTCGTGATTTAGCTGAGGGATTACAGATTGCCCAGAGGGAGAAATCAAAGACTTCAACCCCCTTTTCTTACAGAAGGTAATGAGCTTTTAAATTAGATTTTTTTTAAGGAAAGAAAAAAAGCAACAAGGCCTTGTTGTTTTACCTGGCTGCCTCACTAATTTCAATGATGGTCAGATCTTGAAGTGTGCAACCTTTGTCTGACAGCCCCTGTGTCCTGCAGGTACCCACATTGCTGCTGCCACTGTTACCCCCACGTCCCACTGAACACTGACCCTTGGCCATGGACAGCAGGGGGGTATCCATGTTCCTCTTGGGGAATGCTCTGGGTTCCCAGACCCCAGGGAAATGTCACTGAGATGGGCCCAATCTCTCTTTGCTTAGTTGCTCTGAAACGTGTTTTCCTAAAGAAAAATACTGCAAATATTCAGAGTGTGTTTGTGGAGAGTTTCAGGATATAAAATCAGGGGGATTTTGACACTTGTAATGTTTTCATGATCTATCTCAGGCCCGTTGCCTTTGGCACACAAGGCTCCAGGCAGCAGCCTGAAGCATTGATGTTTGCAACACCCAACCCAGCAGCTGTCCCTTCCTAGGACAGAAGAACCCTCCTGTCTCTGCTCCTACTGGCCATACTTGCCACCATGTACTGGTTTGAAGGCAAACCAGCAGTGAGGCTCTAAGGAGGCTCATGGGCAGGTCTCACATGGAGGGAAGGACAGTCCCCTGCTGCACTTCACAGAAGATGTATCTCCATTCCTGACAGCTCCTGAACCTCTGCTGCTCCCACAGCAGGAAGTTGAGGCAGGGCTCCCTGCAGGGATAGTTTGAGAAATCTGACTGAAGAATTTATTTAGGAAGAGCAGAAAGACTAGAGATGAAATTCCTGGTGATTTGTGCCTGGAGGAACAGCGTTTGTGGGGATCCTTTGTTGATTAAGATCTGAATACAGGCATGTGTGAAGGCTGATCCTCCACCCTCCTCCCAAAAATATCTCAAGACCATCAACCCAGGAACTGCACTAGATGTTTGGAGATGAAGATGGACAAGCTTTTAGAGGGCTGAGTGAGATACACAGAAGCACAGGGTGCTATCCCATGAGCTTTGCTGCATTAGGAAAATGGATGGATGCACTTGGAAAGGGAAGCAGGAGTGCTTTCCAGAGGGGCTGTCCTGGCTGGGTGCAGGAGCTGTGAAAAAAAGCACTGAAAAATCTGCAAAATCCCTTGAACTGACCTGCTGAGTCCCACCCTGAGGTCCAGGCCAGAGAGCTGGTGGCTCCAGTGGGGAGATGGAACTGTGGAGCTGTGCCACAGCTCGGGGCATGCTCACCCTGGAGGGGTCACCTGGGAGCCTCCATGGACACGGTGCCTCCAGGCTCAGCCACCCTGCACAGGACACAGGAGTGACATCAGACAAATGCCAGGTCCTGCATGGTCCCAGGGATGATGAATGATGAAGGGATGGGAGGCAGCAGGTCTGAGCTAACCTGGGACAGGACAGGGAGGATTTGGCCCTGTGTGAGAGGCATGAGGATGCAGAAAAACTGCCTCATCTCTATCCAGTGTACCACAGCCCCAGCATCTTGGCTTGCCCAGCTTCAGAGATGCTGAAGGGAGAAGCTGACTTTTCTGTGGAGCTGTCTTGGTTTGAAAGACAGGTGTCTGCCAAGAAAGGCAGGAGACTGTTTTTAAAAGGGAGAATGTAAACCCCCTCCCTCCAAATTATTATAATTTTGAAGTTAAGGGGGTCTCAGGCAAAGATATGGGAATAGGAATAACAGTTCTTTACTAGAAAAATTAAAATAAAAATACAGTAATACAGAGAACAAACCCAAAACACTGACAGAGTCAGAATCCAACCTGACCCCCCGTCAGTCAGTCAGGGCTTGGTGCAGTCCCATTCCATGGTGGCTGCAATCCTGCAGGGACAGATGTGGTTCTGCTGGAGCAGGGCTCCTGCACAAGGTGCAGTTTTCCTCCAAAGCTCCAGGGATGATGTGCAAGGCTCTGGTTTTCCTCTGGGATCCAGTGGGAAAAGGCTGCTCTGCTGTTCCAAATCTCCCCTTTGATCTGGGTAGGAAATGCTTGGCTCCTGCCCTGGCTGGAGCATCTCCCCATGGGATGATGGAATTTGATCAGCCCTGCCCTGGGACTGCATGGCCATGGACAGGAGAGATCTCCTGGAGGGAGGATGGGCTGTGGGGAAGATAAAGAACACTGCAACAGCTGGGTGAACAGCTGGGATAGAACACACACTGCTGGGCACATCCTGTATTGCAAGCCAAGACAGGAGGTAAAGGACCACGAGTGACCCTCAAATTGTGTCCTTTGGGAGGGAGAATCAGCCCATGGGAAGAACTGTTGTGCTGAGCCTTGCCTCCAGACAGATGCTGGAGTTTCTGAGGAGTTGGGGGCAGCAGCTGGATTATTACATGTCTTAGATAACAAAGATCTGCAGCAGGACAGGTGGGAAGGGCACCCAGCAGTTTTGGTTCTGCAAAAGAGGCTTGTGTCCCATCTCTTCCCATGTGGATACTGGACAGAGGCATTATCTCAAAATGAGGACTGGCTTTGCTGTGCAAAAAGCCCTGGAAATCTGGGGCCTGAGGGGGGAGGTGGGGTTTTCCAGGGATATAGCAGGAAGCAGGGAAATGGGGCTGATGGAAGGATGGATGAGAAGCACTGGCCCCTCCCAGCTGCAGAAAGCTGATGATTTTATCACCCTCAGTGTGGCAGGTATTTTCCAAAGTTAATGAGACTGGCCTTGTCCCAAAAAACCTGCAGGTGAGGACAAGAGGATGGTGAGGGGTGAGATCTGGCATTAGTCAATACTAATAGAGATGTTAATGACTTTTAAGGGAATCACCTCTGTTTTTTCCTCCTCTTGCTCATCTGTTCCAGGCTTGGTGACCATGGGAGATCTTTGGAAAGGGCAGCACCCTCCTGCACAAAGGGGAAAGCTGTCTGTGTAGGGTTTGTGGACAGGGTCCTTGGGCACCCTTGGTGGGCAACAGGAAATGTTTGCAAACAGGCTGTGAGTCCTGGTAGGTGATACCAGAGAAGGAGACCCAGCCTGGCACCTGGAAAGGGGATGCTGGGATCAATCCTGACCCATCTTCACCTTTTTCTGTAAATGAGCCCTGTGTTCATCAGAGCTTCCCTAAAACAGTCTCATGCATTCAGTGTGATGTTTCCCCCAGCCAGACCCCCATGACACCCCCCAGCCAGACCCCCACTGCTTGTCCTGTGCAGAAACACGTCCAGGGTGGTGCCAGTGGTGCAGCCACCACCACCTGCACTGACCCCACTGCCATCCCCACAACCTGAGGTGCAAGGGTGACTTCACTGGCGGCCCGGGGCTGGCTCAGGAGAGGCAGCAGCTGTGGGTCTGGCTGGGACTTACACCTATCACTCTGTAACTTCTGACAGAGGCTGGATTTGCTGAAATGTTCACTGGATTTTTTCCAGCCTGCTGGGGCTCATAAATCTTGCTGTGCAGGGGCTGCTTCTGCTCCTTTCCCTTGGTGAGCAGGGCTGGTATTTTTCTTGGAGGGTGAGACTGGTTGCAAGCCTCCTTCCAGCACCTGCTGCTCCACCTCGAGCTGCATTCCTGAGCAGTGGTGGAGAACGGATCTGTCTCCACCAGTCGGGGACACTGTGGCCTCTGAGCTGGCCCTGCTCCCCCCAGCCCCTGCAGCAAGGGAGGGAGAGCTGCTGGTGCTTGCCCTGCTCCCAGCGAAACCCATTCTGCCCAGTCATCACTCATTTCAGAGCTGGACAGCCTGGCTGAGCCCCTGTTAGTGCCAGGACTCTGAAGACCACCCCAACTCCTGAATGCTGGATGTCCTGTTCAGCATCAGTTCCTGGGAGCTGCCCTGCCTCAGCTGGGAGCATGATGTGGAGCACAGGCCATTCCATGGGACTCTCCTTCCTCTCTTGGCATCCTCTGTGCCTCTCGTCTGGGGCTCAGGAGATCTTGTTGCTGCCATAGGGAGCTCCCAGATGCCAAGAAACAATCTGTGATTCCTGACATGGAGGATCTCTCCCCCAGCCCTGCATGGGCTACCTTGATCTGCAGGTGGGTAGAGCACCAGCTGCATCCAAAATTCAGCTGCAAGAAGCAGGCAGGGGACTGGGCTGGGGCAGCTGCCTGGGACAGCTCTGCATGCCCATCATTTAACATTTTTCTCACAGACTGAGATCTGCAACACCCCAGAGATGCTTTCCATGCATTAGTGCTTTACCAGCACCTCCAGAGCTCACCTTTGAACGAGGAGCTCTGCTCTGACCCTCATTGTGATGCACCTGAGAATTGTGGTGCCACTGAGAGATGCTTCAGTACCTGAGTGTGTGTCTTCCTCACTCCTCCTTGGCCACCTCTCAGCACAGCCCTCTTGCCCCCATCACCTGGGCAGTTTTCCCTGTCATCAGCATTCTCCAGATCCCCCAGGTCTCCCTGTCAGCAATGTGTGCATCCCAAGAGATGTGAGGGAGCATCCAGGGATGCTGGGAGAGTCCCAGGCTCTTCCCGGGCCACCTGAGATGTGCAAAGGGAAGTGTGTGCATGTAAAAGAGGGCACTGAGATGCACCCTTGGGCAGTGTGTGAAAGCCAACCCTGGAGAGCTCTTCCTTTGCTGGAATCATGTTACATGCCTCACTGTAATTAGCCTCTGGCTTTCCTTGCAGAATGAGCAATTGTTTTCAGTGATCTGCCATAACAGAGTTATGGGCATGTCAGGCTGGCACAGGGGGGCTGTAAAACCAGATCTGCCTGAACCACAGCCATCGTTTGTCAGAAGGAAACCACCTGGCCAGAGAAAAAGGGATTTATTTGCCTCTTCCTTCATCCCATTCTCACAGGCAGAATGTCGGCTCTGTTACAACCCGCCCCAGAAGGAGAAGGTAACCCAGATTAATAAATTCCTTAGGGTGGATTAGAGTGAAACAACACTGAATGATCAGTGATTATAAATGCATATGTATGTAGGGGTTATTTTAGAACAGTTTGGTTTCAATGGAAAATGGCTATGTAGCCGATTTGGTTATTATCCATAGTAATACAAAAACATAAAAATAACACTTAAGAAGATGTATAAGGGAAAAAAAAGATAAAGAAGGATAAGAACAAATGGTTATATGGTTTTCACCCACCAGTGGGTCCAGTGACAAAACCTGGTTGTTGCAATTTCGATGTAAATTGGTCGAAGTTGTGTTCACAATCTCGATCTGTCAGGGATGGAGAAGCCTGCAAAATGCAGTATTGAATGGGTTAATTAATATGTGCTCAGGCTCGGTGGGAACAGCCAGGTATCTCCCCCTGGGGCAGAGAGTTCTGTGCTGTATGACTTTACAGGATCAGGGGAACTTCGAGGGTCTTTGATGGTTTGTGACACCTTTTCAGACATGACAGCTGCTTCTCTTGTCTTCTTAGCTGAGCCAATTATGGCCCATCAGAAAGGGATTAATAACTTCAGGTTTATATGTGAATGTCCCCAGCACTCCCCTGGAAGGGAGTTTTCACACCTGAGCCAATTATGTAAGGGAGGACATGATAAAAATAAATATCCTGCCTCAAAGAATCTGCTCGTTATTGGCCGATTCCTCGAGATGTGTGTGTGTGTGTTTGTGTCTGTGTTTGTGTTTGTGTTTGTGTGTGTCTGTGTGTGCACCCCTGGGTGGTTCTTTGGGCATAGTCACCAAAGCACTTGCTGCTTTTCCAAGTGGCCAATTGTTTTCAGTCATTAACCATTAACATTCCAGTCTCTCACAGGCTCTTGGGAGTCTCTTCCCTGCTGCTGCCAAAAGCAGCATTTCACACCCTGTTCAGTTCTATTCCCTGATACTCCTTACCCGGCATCATGCTCCCACAGGTGTCCTAAAAACCTGCGAGTTTTGGCCCCAGAACATCCTGCATTTCTCTGCTATTGCACAGGGACAAGTCAGGAGGGTTTTCTGCTGATGTCACATGTCTCTGTTCTCCTGGCTTCCTCCACATGGAGATAGTCTGCCTCTGCACTGCTTCGACTGGGTAAATACCCCAGTTTGCCCAAATGTTCCTGTTCTGTTTGTTTCCAGGGATATGTCATTGGAGGTGTTTGATTTACAGCTGCAGCCATGGAACATCTCCAGCAGTGTGACTTTTGTGGCTTTCCAACCAACCATCACCCATTAAACACTGTGTGCCAGGAAAAGCTCACATAACAGCTCTGCAGGGAGCACACCTTGTTCCCCAGCTGCTCCTGTAAAATGTCAGGTATTTTAGAAGTGAATCAAGGATTTGGGATGCAACTCCATTCAAATTTAAAAGTGCATTCCCTTGAGTTGCTGAATTTGACCTGAAAAATTCAGCCAAATTCCTGCTCCTGGTGCACTGCAGAGATCTGCTGAGACCTTCCAGCTCCTGCCACTTTCTGCCCACGTCTGCCCCCTGTATCTGACCCTGTTGATGCTGGTGCACTGGGCCACCCCTGTGTGCCAGTTTGGATGCCCAGTGCATGACAACATCTGGTCTCATGGTGGGTGACTCATTTGGGCCTTAATCCCATTTCTACTCCAGCCAGGTTATTAGTTTCCAGTTTTGATGGATGGGCTTGTTAGCCTTATGTTACTCATGAAACATCTTTCTTTTGTATTTTCTGATTAAAAAAATCTCTCAATTTCATCTTTATGGGAAATGCAGCACTAATTGCTGGGCTGCAGCTTCATTTCAGCTCTTTGGCCTAAACTAGCAAAAAACCCCTAAGCTAGCAAAAAACCCCTAAGCATGGCTTATTTTAAAACCAGACCTACCTGCCCAACATCCTTCCTGCAGTGTGGAGTGACAAATGTTGGTTGTGTGTCCCCCAAGGCCCCACTTGTCTGGGGACTGCCAGCACACCAGGGTGTGTGCTGCTCTTTGCCTCTGGGAACATTTTGTGGTCTGGTAGTCACAAGGGCTGGATTCTACAGAAGGCTGATGTGTGTCTGTGGTGTCCCTGTTTGCTCTGTTGAGTACCCAGCATGTGAACATCTGCAGTTGATTGTCTCAGCACAGGTCAGCTTGGCCAAAGGCCACAGAAACTCTGCCTTACCCACCACTGAGCAGTGACCCTGATCAGTTTGTGCATGAGAGGCTCCTGCTTGGAGCCATTGGCCTGTCAGCAGAAGATGGGAGATGAGCTTTTCAGGCTGCTGGCACCAGAAGAAACACTTTGGGAAGGCCTCCTGTGCAGCTTACATGGCTGGCTGGGAAGCTTTCTTGCAGAGAAGCAAAAACTAATGGAGGCTGATGGAGGGTAGGCTGATGAGTGTAGAGGATGAAGCTGAAGGAGGGCAGATTTAGATTGGTTATTAGAAAGAAATTCTTCCCTGTGAGAGTGATGACACCCTGGCACTCAGAAGCTGCCTCTGGATCCCTGGAGGTGTCCAGGGCCAGGTTGGACAGGGCTTGGAGCAGCCTGGGACAGTGGGAGGTGTCCCTGCCCATGGCAGGGGGTGGCACTGGGTTTAAGGCTTTACAGCCCCTTCCAACCTGAACCACTCTGAGATTCTCTGATTCTGTGAGAAATGAGGACCCTTGCCTAAGGACCCTTGACTGAAAGTGAGAAGCTGTGTGCTGGAGAGGTGCTCCAAAGGGATGCAGCCCTTCCTGACTGGAAGAGAAAGGATGGGTCCCTGTGCCTCAGCTCTGATCAGTCTCCTTGTGGTTTGGCCAATAGTTCTGGGACCAGCTGGGAAACAGCTCCAGCACTGTCCTGCCTTTGGTGTTTCCAGCTGTGCCCCAGCACCACATGCTACCAAACCCGAGTCCTGTCCCATGTGTCATGCATGGGATATACAGGGCCTAAGTCTGCTCCTAGAGCTGAGACCTCGCCTTGGGTTCTGCTGGTGGATCAGAGAGAGGCAGGAAATCTTCCAGGAGCTTCACCTCATGCTCAGCTGGGTGACCAAGGCAGGGGAGCCTCAGGTGAGTGTGTGTGTGTACAGGATACTGAGGCTGGAGGGTTCGAGGGGGCTGGATTACAGTGTACACCCAGCCTGGTGTTTCAGAGTGGCTGGAAGTGCTGTCTGCTGTTTGCTTCCTTTATTTCATCACTTTCAGATCCAAAGAAACAGCTGAAACCTCTGGAAACAGCAAACTTAAAAGGAGAAAAAAAAAAAACAAAACAACCCAACCATAAAACTAAAGTTCAAGGGATCTTGAAAGGCTTTATCTTCCAAGAATCTGGGTTTATTTTTGGGAAGGCAGATGGGGCAGAGAAGCAAAAGGTAGCAGATAGCCCCTGCTTCTGGTCCCCTTGGGCTGCGGGTGCTCTAAGGCCAGCCCATGTCTTGGATCCAGCTGGGCAGATCCCAGGCTGGGGAGAGCCAAGACTCAGATTTATTTCTCCAGTTTCCCATTATCCAAATGTCCTGCTGGAACAGCACCAGAACACGGCACTGGAAGTTTTGTAACACTATTTTCTACGGCAGTGCATGGAGCCTGCACATCCCACACCCTCCCCAGCTTCCTGCTCAACCAAAGTGTCACATGAGGCCAAAGGGGCATTGCCTGTCCTGCAGCACCCCAGATGTTCGTGTCCAAGAGAAATGGAAGCTCCTCCAGTGTCACTGAGAGGTGAGAGACAGTGGGATGCTGGCCCTGGCAGAGGGCATGTGTCCCAGCTTCATTCCTTTTTCCTTGGGTGTACGTTTGGGTAGGGCAGTGTGATTTGACCCTGGCTGTAGCTCTGCCTTTCAGCTCCATGAAAGTCCTTCCTTGCCTCTCCAGAAATATTTTTCCAGCAGGGAGCCAGGGTCTAGTCACAAACTATGAAATAAGGCAAATTGCCACCCATTTGCCCCAAAATTAAAGCTGCTACAGAGAGAGACATTAGAAACATCTCACCTTGGGGCAAATTGAGTCAGAGTGGCTAGCAAAGGGTCAGCTCTCACCTGCATTTGAGCTCAAGGCAGAGGTGTGATGTGTTCCCCTAAAGCTGTGGTTCTCCTGCAAAATACAGCATCACTTAGTGCAGGACCCCTTTCCACTGGGGACACACTCTGCAAAGCACTGCTGGCGTGGCTAGGTGTGAAAAAAAAATCACCTGGCTAGCCAGGAAAAGCCCACGTAGGTTTTTCTGTAACATTTGCAGGTAGAAGAGCTGGGCAGCAATTGCCATTTAAGGAGAAGATTTCTGCACATCTGCAAAATAACAGAGTCTGCAGTTGAGGGGTTTGTCTGTAAAGGGCTTCTGAGGTGTCAAAGAGTGAGGTTTTTTGAGTGAGTTTCTCTGTGGGTTTCTGCATGTGACACATTACTCTTTAAGAGCATGACACTGGCTTACAGAAAAACCTGTTGGAAGCTATCACTCCTCCCCACGAACTCTTCAGCAAAGGCTGATGAGGCAAAGGCACCTTGAGCGGTCCCAGCAGGTCCAGGGGTGTCCCCTTGCCCCAGGAGGGGTGTGTGGCTGCTCCCTGAGCTTTGCTGCACAGGGGTGCCTGTGCCTGGGACACAGTTTGCACAATCCTTGGCAGCTCCAGCTGTGGGGTTGCAAAACTCAAATCTGTCCATGGCAGTCACGCTCCAGCCACTCACCCAAGAGCTGATCTCACTTGCCAGGGCTGCCAGGCTTTCCAAAATCTGATAACAATTAAGTTGGGAAAGTCCTTATTTCCTACTGAAACTGGGCAAAATCTGCTGCAATGCCCCTGATGTTGTGGATCAAGGCACGTGTGAAGTGTTGGATGCTGGCATAGAGAGGGAGGGATGGGGAGAGAAAGGATAATTTTTCATTTTTCAATACACTTTTCATTAATAAAGCACCTGTGGTGTGTGCACATAAGGCCCTGCAGTGGTGAGGAGTGAGGGCTGTGCTGTGCCAGCTCCTATTCCCAGGCAGGGCTGTCCTGGTCTAATGTGGCCAGGAGCAATCCCACACAATTATTATGAACAAGTGTTGTTTTCCTTGGAAATAAAGGGCCTTCTTTCAAAATGTCCCGTTTTTATGAAATATTGTTTTTTCTGTGGCCAAGTTTGACTAGGATTTTTTCCAAAAAATTATGATTTTTTAAAAGTTTTTTTTCCTTTAGTCTGAAACTGGCCCAGAAAACTCCATGAGAGAGAATGGAAAGAGCAATATGTCTTCTGCTTGGTGTGATGAGTAACCTTGGTTCATTTATCTGAAGCCCTGGCACAGGGTGCCCAGAGCAGCTGTGGCTGCCCCATCCCTGGCAGTGCCCAAGGCCAGTTTGGACAGGGCTTGGAGCAGCCTGGGATAGTGGAAGGTGTCCCTGCCATGGCAGGGAAGGAGATGAGTTTTAAGGTTCCTTCCAGCCCAAACCATTCCATGATTCTATATAGCCAGTAATGCTGCAATAGAGCAGGGGAAAACCACATGAAAAAAAGCAAAATCCATCAGAGCCAAAGCATCAGCATCCACCACAGCATGTCCTGCTCTTGCCTAATGTACAGAAACTACATTAGAAATATCTCCCAGGAAAGGAAATTAAGAAAACCTCTTTCTCCTGGGCTAGCTTCTCCCGCACAGGGGGGAGGGATTCTTAAACTGGTGTGGGATTGCTTTCCCAACCACATGGCAATGGCCAGGGGCTCTGTGGCATTAAAACCGACTGCCTGTGCTTCACATGGCACAGTTTGTAAGCTGAACTTCAAATTTGCCTGGGCTGTTTGACTGGGCATTCCAAAGTTTCCTAGAAAATTTTAGCATGTGAGCTTGGCATTGGCACCTCACAGCAATAAATAAACTCGGGGCTGGTGCTTTCCATCCCCAGCACTGTAAGTGAGAACATCAGGGGTTTCTCTTTCCTGTGAAAAGCCCATAAACCCGCCAGGTAATTAATTTTCTGCTTTTGAGGAGAGCTTAGTCTGGCAAAGAGTTCAAGGCAGGAGCATTAGCAGAGCTCAGCTTCCGCTGAACCCTGGGAGAGATGGATGTACCTTCTCCTGGGGGCCCGTTCAGCTGGGAGGCAGCAGTAAAAGCAAAACAGGCTTCCTAACAGAAATTGCATCCTGAGTCATTACTTTCAGATACTTGAGAGTCAGCCAAGGACATACAGTGAGTGTGTCCCAGCGTGAGCCCTGTTGATTTTATTGTCCTGTTATTCCACTGTGCACGGGGTTGCTGCCTGGGGGGTGCTGGGGGGAGGCTGGGGGTTGTTTCTGCCCCTCTCATTGTTGCAGTAGTCATCCTCAGGGAGCTGGGTTACAGCTTTCTCCACGTGCTGGGATCACTGACCTGCAGTTCTGTGTGAGGTGATTTGATGAAAGAAAAACACACATTTTGCCAAGTCTTTTTGTGCTGACTGCTCTTCATTGACAACCTGTGCCCCCATCAGCTCCTTGTGCAGGTGGGCTGGCTGGTGGCAGCAGCTCGCCAGGGAGGGGCTGCTGCATGCTGAGGGCACAGCTCTGCCTTCATGGACCAGCTTCTGTGCAAGCCCAGCCCTGCTCACAGGCGGGCTAATGGGCCACTGAGGGCAGCAGTGAGGCCATGCCAGCCCAGCACACTCCTGTGAGTCCCCACTCTTGTCCCAGGGGTGTGTGTGGAGTGTCCCAGCACCAGGTGGATGCCGCATGATCCACGATGGGTCCCTCGGTCAGGCCTGGCCTTTGCTGCTGCTGCTCTTACGGGTCAGGGGTTGTCAGGGGTTTGTTATGACCCGACATATGTGGCACATCACCTTGGGGACAAGAGCCTGACACATTTCCCCCCCATGCTGCTCATGCCCTCTGTCCCTTCCTTTTCCCCATCCTGCTGAGCCAGGAGTGTGCAGCAAATGCCTCTGCAGCAGCTTGGTGCATTTTTTCGGGGGCTGCTGGACCACTCCCCCTGCGCCGCCCCGGAGTGTGTAAGTGTTTTATTGTTTGCCTGTTGAGGTGTGAATGAAGTAATGGGCTTTCTCAGTCACTTCATCCTTCTCCGGCTGACAGCTTTGCTTAGACACATTGTGCTGTGCTGTATAAACCCTGTCACCTTGCCATCTCCAAACAGACAGCTTCCTCTGGGAAACTGTAATCAAGCCCTCCTGAGCACTCAGCTAGCACTGTCCACGGCTCGTAAATCACAGCAACTTTCCTGGAAAATCGTGAGAGGAGACAGACGGAGCGACACACACGCACCCGGCCCGAGGGTCCCCCGGCTCCCCGGCAGGCGCCAGGGCAGCAGCGTTCCGGGAAGGAGGAACGAGGGAAGGAGGGAAGGAGGGAAGGAAGGAGGGAAGGAAGCCTTGGCTGCTGCAGGGAGCATGGTTGGATGGGGCACGAAGACCTCAGCAAGGTGAGGAAATGTCTCTGCTGAGCCCAGCACTGCACAAGACCCGACATCAATCGGGGCTGTCACAGCATCTCGGGTGTGCCTGAGGTTGGAAGTGACCCACTGGCAGTGGGGATGCTTTGTGGGGTCACTGCATAAACCTCTCAGCACCAGGCGAACAGCACATGGGGCTTTTCTGCATCCACCTGGGTTTAAACAGTGTGCCAAGAGGACACGGGCTGCTCCTGTGAGCAACCCATGTCTCTGCCTCTGTTATTTTGGGAAGGATGCTCAGCCAGATTCGGCTGGGAGCTGGTGGGGGGGTGACCTGGTCACTGGGGATGAGCTGCCACCACCAATCCTGGAGCTGCAAAGACATGGATGTGTCCTGTGGGACTGGCTGTCCTGATCAGCTGGGGGTGCAGAGGTGGTTCATGGCTTTGCCCTGCTAAATGCTCACTAATCCAGGGACACTTCAGCTGGAAAAAAGCATCATGCTCTTCTCTTTCATTTTTATCGTCTAGTTTGAGAATTTCTGGCACATGGAAACAGAAGCAGGATGGGAATGACTGTCTCAGCATGGCTGGAGAAGGTCTGTCCTCCTGCTGAAGGGACCAGATTCTCACTTCCTGACTGACCTCCATGGCCATCATTTTTGGACAACAACAAGGCTCTATGGACCAAAGTCCTCATTTCATGCCCCCTTTTCCTTGCACTCCATCGCCAGGATATCAAGTTGTCCTTTGCCTGAGTCCAAACTTCTGGCAAAGGCTCTGAGATCCACAAAAGAGACCAGCAAGCTGCCTGTTTTGTAGAAGATGAGGGAAAGTTTCTGGTCCAGCACAGTTGGTGAGGAGGCACAGACCTGGCCTGGGATGATGGCACATTAAATACCAGAGAACAGGAAAGGAGACAGGCCCAAGGGGAGCTGGGGGTCTCTATGGAATACAAGAGGACTTTGTGTCTCTTTTCAGAGCCTGCAGCAGCAGGCTGAGGTTGAGCTGGAGCACAGTGCATTAGCCTGGGATTAGAAGGCTAATGATCACTCACCAGTGCTGTCATTCCTCAGTGTGACAGATGCTCACAGATTTTACTGGCATGGTCCTGGAGGATGGACCAGTGTGGCCAGTGTGTGTGTGTGTGGAGAGAAGCAGTGAGCCTGGGCCCCAAATTCCCAGCCCAATTCAGGAAACCATCAGCATGATATGCAGCCCTAATTAGGCGAATAAACTTAGTAAAGAATTCAAACATAAATTTGCTCTTGCTGGTTTCAGGCTTTGCACATGTTGACCGAGTGGACGGGCTCCCCCAGGACCCTGGACTGAGATCTGCACTGTCTCTGATTTATAAGGTCCTCTTGGACATGCTAAATATAGTATTAAGTGTAATAAATGCAGATCACGTTCTTAAATATTCTGTGATTTATGCCCAGGCTCCTTCCCCTGAGAGCTGGGCTCATAAATCCTCTGTGCAGATCTGTAGTGGGGAGCACTTTCCTCAGGCGGGATGGAGAGTTAAAAAGAAAGAAGGGACCAGCAAACATGAAAGGGAGCAGGGGAGAAAAGCCAAGACAGGGAGGGTCAGAGAGAAAGAGGAGGGAGCTGAGGTGAAAGAGGAGGGAGCTGAGGTGAAGGAGGGAGGGTTCCCATCGCCCTTTTTTGGTGTGTGTGGCACCCTCTGTTGGGCAGCAGGATGCTGGGAGGTTTCTGCTGGGAAAGGGGCTCTGGATGGCTCCTCCATGCCAGGCAATGTGGCTCTAAAGGAGTCTGTGGAACAACCCTAAAGCTCTTGGCCCTTTTCTGTGGGCAGGATAATGTGGTTCTGGTTTGCAGGTTTGTTTGGCTGAGCATCCTCCTTTGTTGGCTTAAAACGGTCATGTCCTACTGGCATGGGCTGCCCTTTGCCTCCCTTTTCCAGGCAGCACCCAGCATGAAGATTAAACAGGGGAAATGCTGGCAGGAAGGCTGGAGGATGTGCTGGGAAACCCTGGAATCCAGCTGGAGGGAATGAGAAGTGGCTTCCTTACATCCAGCAGTGCACAGCCTGGGAATGGAGGTCTCTGGGGACACCCAGCACAGGTCTGTGCCCTTCCCTGGGGACCACAACGAGACCTGCACATCCCCATGTCCTCTGCCAGATGGGGCAGTGAAGGCTGTGAGTTTGATCCTCACACAGGGCACTACCTTGTTAGTGGCTCCACATATTAGTGGCTGGCTTCTTTTTTCTTCTGCCTTCACTCAGAGTCAGGATTGAAGCACAAGAGATGGATTTTTATGTTCAGACTTGGTTGTTTATTAATTCTTATCTATAGTACAGTGAGTTCCACAACACCTCTAGCTAAGAAGCTAAAAGTGAGAAAATGGAGCTGGATCTTGCTCAATACAAGGTCTTTTAAGGCCTAACTATCCAATTAAAAACTAACATCTATATTATTTATACTTTTAACCCAACAACCAAACATCTGTGACCTGTAGTGTGGGATTTTGATCCAACCAAAAACTACCACCTAAAACTAAGGAGAAGAAGGAACAAGAAGGAAGAAAAAGCCAATGCCCAAGAACCTCCAACTTGTCCCATACCTGTTACTGTATTCTAAAACCCCAAATTCCAAACCCTTCACCATTCTACACACATTTCTATTCAAACTACACACCAGTGATTCCAACTCCATCACTCAAATTTGGAAGTTTTCTCCAAGGCCTCAAGTCAAAAGCAGTGCTCTTTTGAGGGTCAGTGCCAGAAAGCACAGAAAACTCCCAGGCTTCAGGGTTCCACAGGGTTCCAAGGCTGTTCCATTGCCTCAGCCTTGCAGTGTTGTTAACCCCACCACAGTCTGGAGACCAGGGCTGCTGCTAGCAAGGGCTGGGGGGTGTGGAGCAGCAAGGAAAGATGTTTTCCCTGCAGGGCTGTGGCAGGGGCTTTTCTCAGCTGAGCTGTCTCCTTAGTGTGGCCAGCAGGACCAGGAAAGTAATTCTTCCCTTGTACTTGGCACTGGTGCACCTTGAGTAGTGTGTCCAGTTCTGGGCTCCTCAATTTAGGAAGGATATTGAGATGCTCAGATGCATCCAGAGGAGGCAACGAGGCTGGGGAGGGGCTTGGAACACAAACCCTGTGAGGAACAACTGAGGGAGCTGGGTTTGTTCAGCCTGGAGAAAAGGAGACTCAGGGGTGACCTTGTCACTCTCTACAGCTCCTGAAAGGCGGCTGTGTCAGCTGGGGTTGGTCTCCTGCTCCAGGCAGCACTGACAGAACGAGAGGACACATTTAAGCTGCACCAGGGAAGTTTAGGTTTGATGTCAGAAAAAAATTCTTTACTGAAAGAATGATTGGGCAATGGAATGGTCTCCCTGGGGAGGTGGTGGAGTCACCATCCTGGGTGTGTTTAAAAAAGCCTGGATGTGGCACTGGGTGCCATGGGTTAGTTGATGAGGAGGTGCTGGGTTAGGTCATAGGTTGGACTTGATGATCTCAAAAGTCTTTTCCAACCGATTTCATTCTGTGATTCTGTGATTCTTCAAGCTTGCCTGCTGATGCATTCCTTCTTCACTGTTCACCTTCCCCTTCCAGCCACCTCTTTTGTTTCATCCTAGATGTGATTCCCTCTTTTGTTCCTCATACTCTTCTGACAAGGTCCCAGCTTCTGCACACCAGCCCATCACAGACCTTCACTCTCCTCTCTCCCAACCACTGACCTTCTCTTCCCACCCCTTCTGCAGTGCCATTCTCCATCCCCATCCCTGAGCACACATCACCCTGGCCTCTCCTTCCCATGGGACCACCCTCTCCAAAGCTGTTGTTGCAGCTCAAGCACTGTCCTGGCATTGGGGGGTGGGACCAGCAGCTGAAATTGTGTCTCCCACACACTCCCCAGGCCCTCCTTGCAGTTATTTCTCACTCCACCCCATAAGGAAGCAGCCCAGGATGAGGTGTGCTATCCGGTGGGAAAGCTTGCAAGTTCAAAAAAGGAGCTCTGGGCTAATGGGAAGGGGACCTGTTTGAAAGAGCCTCACAAAGGGAGGAGAAAGGGGGAAAAAATGGAAGAAGTGAAAAAATAAAGCTGTGGATTGATATAAGTGTGCCCTGTGGAGAAAGGTTCGTTTGTGATTGCAGACTGTGCTTCCCAAGGAGGACAAGAGGGTGATTTATCTGCAGGAACAAGGGATGGGGCAGGCAGGCAGAGATGTGAAACACAGATTTGGCCAGAGAAAATGGTCCAGCCAGTCCTGGACACAAGGGAGGCTGTTGTGGGAGAGAGGAGTCTGCAGTCTCCTTTTTTGGGGGGATGATTGTCCCAGTTTGTGTCCTCGGTGCACAGAAGGATCATCCCAGGGTGCAGCTGTATCCCTGCTCACCCATGGCTGAGGCAGGAGGGCTCAAGTGGGGCAGGAGGCTTGTGCTGTAATGACCCTGCTCTGTGCTGACGATTTCCAGTAAAAATCCATCATGATTAACACATTGAATTTGTCACAGCCTAGACTTTCATGACAAAAAACATGACTTTTTGGGTTTTCTCACAACAAGTCATGTTCTTTGTAATCTAATAAGCACTGCTCGCCCCCAGTCCTTTACAAACTCAGCTCTGTTTGGTTCCTGGGTCGTCACAGATGGGAAAATGACCAGAGCTGTGAAACACTTTCATGCCATTTGTCAAGTTTTATTAAATGGCTTGGAATATTTTTATTTCCAAACAAGGGTTTCTCAGTGGGGTTTGGGACCCTGCATGGGCCCTGCTCCATCTCCAGAGCTTTTGTGTGTTTTTTGTGATTTTTTTTCCCCCTCTATTGCCCCCACAAACAGGCAGCCTCAATGAGACTCTGAGATTTCTCAACAGCCTTGTGTCAGGCAGGGGAAACCTAGAGGAGCAGTTGTATTCAGTTGCTTGAGGTATTTCAGTGCAAAAACGTGGACTGAAAATGGCAGGAAAGAGGCAATGAGGTGCAAAAACTGTTAAAACATTTTTCTTTTACTGCAAAGAAAAACAAAAAAAAAGTCCCCATTGGTATCTGCTGTAAGAAGCTCCCACAAGTGAGGATGGGACATGCAGGTCACATCATTAGCACAACACCTCTGCCCTCCATCCCTGCCCATCCCTTCCCTGTGCCATGGAATTCCATGCCATGCCATGCCATGCCATGCCATGCCATGCCATGCCATCCTGCCCTACCCTATCCCATCACCTGTTTCTCAGTGTTGGCCTCCTCATCCCTTGCTTGCAATCAGTTTCTAAGATCAATGTAGGGACTCTTGCATGGACAATGCATCCCATCTAGTCAAAAAGTCTCTTGATCTAAATTTTTACAATTGAGAAAGAGGATTATAAAAAGGAGAGAGAGAGATTTTTTTACATGGGCAGACAGGGATAGGATAAGGGTGAAAAGTTTTAAACTAATAGAGGAGAGCTTTAGATTAGATGGGAATGAAGAAGTGAATGAAGAAATTCTTTCCTGTGCCCAGAGAAGCTGTGGCTGCCCCTGGATCCCTGGCAGTGCTCAGGCCAGGCTGGACAGGGTTTGGAACACCCTGGGATGGTGGAAGGTGTCCCTGCCCAAGGCACAGGGTGGGAATGGGATGAACTTTAAGGTCCCTTCAACACAAACCACTCTGTGACTCTCTAAAGAATGTGAAATCCTGGCAGCTGATGTGAACTGTACAGTAACAAGCTGGTCTCAGGACATTATCTGTGAGGCCAGATGGTATTTATGACCCACGTCACTGAAAGCCTGTGCACAGTTTAGCTAGTTATTGAAGAAATTTCAGGGATTTGGCAAAGAAGGATAAGGGTACAGGTTTGGAAAGTCCTCCTGCCCTGGGGCTTTGTCATGAGAGTTGGGGAGTCCCCACTATAGTAAACTGTGGCAGGAGAGTTTGTCTGGGAGACAAAAATGTCTTGATTGTTTTGAGCAGACTTTAATTATCAGTCAGGAAGATGGGGCTTATGCTGGGGCAGACAATCCACTCCTGTTAGGCCTGGCAAGGTACAGCCAGACCCCCAGATGACCTGGATGTCTTGGAGGACTCTGCAGGACCTCTGTGTTTCTGTGTCCTAGGCAGTGATTGTCTGGGCAGAATTTAATGCTAAAATTTTTCATACTCAGGGGAATTTTCTTCCTGTGATGACAGCAGGGCTGGACTGGTAACTAGTCCAGGCAGACTGTGGGGATGAAGGTGTAACCTGCACTGGAGGGCAGACAAGAGACCACCTGCACTTGTGGTATCAAACACAGAGCCCTGCTCATTGCCCAAGCCTTAGGACACTGCTTTGCCCAAGCCTTAGGGCACTGCTTTGCCCCAAACATTTTGTCATTTTTTGTCATATTTTGTCATGCTGAGTTCTACAGGACCTTGAAGGCCGAAGACTCTGTAAGATTAACTCTGAAATCAATAGCCAGAAACCCTGGTCCAATAATCCAGGGTCTGCCCTGTGATATCTCTTGAGTCTCAGGAGCCAGGATTGTGCTTTGGATGAAGCAATGCTGTGCATAGAACTGGTGAAAATGAGCTGGCTGCTGGAACTCTGCTCATTGGATGCTCAACATGTGCTATGGGTTATGTGATGGGATTATTTATCCAGAAACAACATTTTCTCTTGTGCAAGCCTCAAAGCAATCATCACTGTGTGCAGTGTGCACTCCCCCGCTCAGCAAAGAGCAACACATCCTCCAGCTTAACCTATGAATAAGGGTGAAATATTTAAATTTTATGGAAGTCTCTGTAGGGAGACATTTTGTGGGACCTGATTCAGTATGATATTGGGGTCTGCAGGCTAGTTTGCTCAGGAGGAGAAACCAGTGAGTCAAGTTAACCTCCTACTGCAATGCAGTTTTTCATCTTACAGATGTCACTCTCCAGTCACAGCACATAGAAAGGATCCTGGCAAACCCAGGCAATGAACTTCTTCCGGGAATGGTTCTTCCAGGGACACAGATGGGGAAAGAAACGATTTAAGTCATATTTTAGGGGTTTTGTGCAGAGGATTTGCTTGTTTCCCAGGTTGAGGCTGATGCTGGGAACATGACCCTGCTGTGGAGTTCAGGGAGTCACAGACCTGGGACACCAAATCCCCCTGGAGCCATGTCCAGTCTCCCTTCCTGCTGCCTGCAGCAGTGATGGATCTCCAAGAGGTCAGTGAATTGTACTGAGTCCAAGCACCTTCTATTTACTTCTCTGCCTTAGATACTCATTTTCCTGAGCTGATGACTGCCTAGTTCTGCCCCAACAAACCTCCTTTTATTTCTGTAGAGGTTTGCTGCATGTTTTCATTTTGCAAATTAATATTATTTCTTCCTGTCCTTAGTAGTGAGCACATTCAACTATTTGAAACTTCCCCTGTACCATTTGGTGTTGGCAGTGTGTCAGTGTCTTATCAGGATAGTAACTTCTTTCTGCTATGATGTGATATGCCCATACACATATATATCAATGTATTCAACTTGCCTGTTGCCCTTCTCACCACTTTAATTTACTTCTAACCTTGCAGGTACTTTCAGGGCTGTTGCTCAAACAACTCGGGCCCTTCTGTGGTCTTTTATGGTAAGACAGAGCAATACATGTCCAGGTTTCCCTAACAGAAGCCTGAGGATATTGGATGTGCTTCACTAGCATTGATGATTTTTCATGACCTGCCCCGTTGTTCCCCTTCACTTGGGAAGTGATCCTGGAGCACACAGTCACACCAAGCATTGTCCTGACTCACTCCATGCATGTCCTGACTCACTCCATGCATGTCCTGAGAGCTGTTCAGGTTCTCAGGAGCCTGACACTGGTTTGGTGCATCCAGCACCCTCCATGCCCTGCTGCCATAGGACACACTGTCACATATCCTGCTGCCATGTATATTCTTGGGTTTTTAACTTATTTTCTTTTTATAAACTCCTGTGTCACTTTTAGTAGTAGCACTGGAAAACACAGATATTTCTGTAGGATGAGAACATTGCCATCTGGTTTGGGAAGGCAGGTGTATCTTCTTGGGGAGGATGCTGATAGCATCCTTAGACTAAAGGGGCTGCATGTAAGAGAAAGCAGAAACATCCTGGGCTGGTACAGCAATGCCTGGGGGAAATGTTCTGCTGTAAATCCAGGATCTCAACAGTTGGTGAAGGGGATGCAGGGTCTCCACACCAGCAGCAGAACTGATCACCACTGATCCCACCAGCAGGACAGCAGGACTGTCTCCAGCACTGTCTTGGTGTGGCCACGGCTTTGCCAATGTAAGCCCTGGAAAATCCCATCCTGCCCCTCTCTGGGGACCTGTCCCAGAGTTTCTCAATGTCCTGCCTGGACCTACTGGAGCCACTGGCCTGACACCAGTTTGGCTCTGTGCTCCTGCCCCAGCAGTGGCTGCTGGAGGAACAACCTTCCCCTGCATGTCGTGACAGGGTGAGGTGGCTGTGCCCAGACTGCCACCCAGTGCCTGGGCAGAGCTCAGAGGACACCCCAGAGCCAAGACAACGGGGCACCAGCCCTTGTATATCCCCGTGGCAGGCTCCCCACAGCTGCCACTTGTGTGAGCAGAAGTGATTTATGTTGACTTTTCATTTTGTTGTTTAGTAAATCAGGAATTTGGAAATCAGCATGGTTTCTTGTGCGAGCCTCACTAATGGCCGAGGTTATCACAACAGCTATAAATCCCCCTCGATTCTGGATGGGAAAATTCATTATTTCTCCTCTCTCCTCCCCTCCCTGGGCCATGAGACCTGGCAGAGCCATGGGAGAGAGGAGTTGATTCAATCCAGCTCTGGCTAAAAGTGATCAACCATGAATCATCATCTGCTGGAGACCCTCTCCTTCTCTGAGCCTTGACTCCCAGGGAAGCTGTGCTGGCTGGTTTGTGAGCAGGAGCTGCTTCCAAGGGCAGAGCACAGAGTGAGGTAAGACACCTCCTGCCCTGGCAAGGCCATGGAAAACAGGTGGTAGGAATTATGCTCATCTACTTGTTTTGTCCCCTGCTGCTTCTCTCTGGGGACACAAAATGATCAAGACAGTGTTGACAATGATGCTGGGATACCACCACGAACAGATCCTCTAGGACTGGAAGATGCTGTAAAATGCCTTCAGCCTGTTCAGACATGAGTAAAAACACTCATCAGAAAAGACAGACCCAAAGAGAATTTCTCTCCTCTCTCCTACTGCCTTCCTATCTTTCTCTGCCCCCAGGGAAACGTTTCCTGCCCCATAGGTCCCACTCCCCTGCTGCTTACACCCCTCCTCCTCCTCCCCTGAGCCCTAGTGGTGTCTTAAAGAAATCTTCCAGGGCCTTGCAGCTGACATGTGAGGAGGACATCTTCCTCCTTGCCCGCAGCCCAGAGAAATCAGAGGCTTTACAACCTTCCCTTGCACGTGGAGCACTGGACAAGCTGGGGGTGTTTGTGTGAGGCCACACGAGCTGGTACAAATTGCTGCTAAGATAAGAACTGCTGCACTGCAGCACAGTGTGAGTTACTCCCTGACACCTCATTTTTGGGTAACAGAAGAGGATGAGGTGGAGGATACTGAGTTTTGTGGGTATCCCCATCCCAACATCTCCTCCTTGCCTGCTTGCCCCACCAAACCAGCCTCCCTCCTGGTGTCCCTGGAGCACCCCACTGTTTTCCCCCAGCCTTTCTGCCCCTCTGCTCCCCCATATCCCATGGGGTGGGGCAGGATGGGCTCAGCTCGGGAGGAGGGCACCCTGCTGGCTCTGTGATGGCTTTATAATGTATTCCAGATTCCACCCATCCCCATCCCTGCTGTGTCCTATCATTTCCCTGGTTATTTTTGATTGCTGCTGAGCACAGATCTTCGTGTGCATATTTCTGTCAGTAGTTCAGTCATTTCATTCTTATGTTCCTACACAAGTCTTGGATGCCTCATCGGTGCTCGGTGACTTATTGCTCTTCAGCATGTCAATTTATTCCAGCATCTTCTTCTGATACCCCCGTTGCTCATTTTAAAACCTGAAATGAGCTGATCTAGAGTAGCTTTCTACCCCCACCCTCCATGGGCCTGAACAATCCAAAGAAACCCCTCAGCTTCCCATTCCTACTTTTTGCCATCACGCTATGTTTCCCTCCCAGGATTCTGCCTACTCACAAACATCAGATTTTATGTATTCTTATGTCTTTTCATTGCTTATTTTTGTACCTTTTTACTTCATAACATTTTTTGCCATTTGCTCTGATGAAATCCCATCCTAATTCCCTTGTTAGGTAATCCTTGGCATGCTTTATATTGTCTCTATTGGCTGTGCTAAGGCTGGATTTCCTTTTTCTGAGGTGCCCTGTTCAGCTCAAATTCGCAATGAAACCCTGTCATTTCAGCAAATGTTGATTTTCTTTCCCACATGGGCCTTTCTGTTTTTTCTCTTAAGTTGTGCAGCCTTCAGACCCTCATTGATGGGCACATCCACAGCTTCCATATCAAAGCTATGGCCTGAAATGAATTTGCCTTTAGGGCCCTTTAAATGAACTCTCCTCATTTATTTATTTTGAAGTAAGTTCCCACTTTCTAACACTGAGCAGCCTCCAGCAGATTTGGAGGCAGCATTTTTTCCCAGTGACTCTGGCTAACAGCGTGGTGATCACTGGAAGTTAATGGCTCATCACTGGCAGCTTCTTGGGGTAAAACCTCCATGCGACTTTGGGGCAGAAATGACAAAATACCTGTTAAAAAAATCCAAATAAACAACCTAGGCAGTAGCCATAACTGTGTGTGTTGCTGTCTGGTTCTTATCAGTCATCTCTGCCTGAACTAGAATCCAAATCCTTGGTATAGCAGTTGCAGTTATTGTGGGGAAAATGTCAATTTTAATAACAGACTTTACAGTCAGTTTTGAGGTACACAGAAGCTTAATTTAGAAATCAAAGCTGTTTTGTCAGATGGGTTATGTATTCCTTGCCTCCAAAATAGACATGAAAATGAGGCTTGAAGCAGCAGACATTCCCTCAAATACTGCCGATTCCCCAGCTTTTCAAACCAGAGTAAACTTGAAAGCACAGTTATACTCCTGGGCTGAAATGTGTGTCTTAAAAGCATCCCTTGCCAAAGTATCCCGTGTGTGCTGTGGTGAGAAACGAAACCTAAAGCATGTGTCTGGGCTGTCCCCTCGGGCTGCCTGGATGCTGCAGGTCTCCCGAGGAGCTGTGATGCATCCCCAGCCTGGGTGCAGCCTGGGCTGCCATGTCAGAGTGTCTCATCCTGCCCACGATGCACTGACCAGGATGTGCCTCCCCAGACAGCGACCTCTCCCCCTTGAGGGTTCTGCTCATTTATAAATAACTCCATCGCTCGTGTACCCACCGAGGGGACACAGCTCCTGCTGCCCTCAGCCCACAGACACCCCTGGGCAGGGTGGCCAGGCTGTGGCATCCATGGCACCCGCCAAGCCCGGTGCAGAGAGCTCCCTGCCAGCTCCAGCCTGCAGCCGGCATTCCTCAGCAGGCAGGCGAGCCTCTGACCCGATGAAAAGCCCCAATTCAGCTCGGGCTCGGCGAGTACCTGACACCTTCCCCTGCACAAAGAGCGCTTTCTGCCTCGCGGCTTGGGGAGCGCTGGCAGAGCAGCTGCCTCTCGCCCAGAGGGGTCACCCAGCCACATCCTGCACACACCCCGAACAAAACCCACTTGTCTTGGGGGGCAGAGGAGAACACAGCTCTGGGCAGGTGGCTGCCAGCCGTGCTCGTGGCTCCAGGTCTGCCAGACTTCTGCATGGGATGGTTGTCTGAAGGCTGCAAGCCTCGCTCAGGTCAGTGCGATGGTGAGGCTCCAACTGAGATGGTTTTAGGACCAGCTCTGCATCTGGGCTCCTGTCTCTGAGCTGCTGAGCTGGCCAGGCCTGCTGGGGCGACTGGTGTTCCCCTATCCCTGTGCTCCTCCACAGCAAGCCCTGAGCTGGGATGGAGCTGGTGGTCACACCGAGATTGACTTTTGGGTCAGACAGGTTGGGCTGGGAGGTGAGTGGTAATCTCAGCACTGAAACTGGGTTTGTGAGGGATGGAGGATAACTCATTTTGGGAGGTATCCACTGAGGAAGCACTGGAGAGGCCATTAGTCTTCATACTATCTTTGCTCTTTCCTTCCCCAGCAGAGACCAAGTTGGAAGTTGTCCACAGAAGTTCCCTCACCCAGCAGTGCCTGAATGCAGGCTACAGTGTCTGCCACCAACCCCATAGGATGCCAATTACTCAGCTCAGAGACCCCACAACATTTCTGCTTTTCAGCCAGGGACTGTCAAATGCAATGTGCACAATCCACCCAGGAGGAGAGGACTTCCGTGGAGAGGACTTTCCATGTCAGGGCTTCCACACCTCAGCTGAGAGCCAAAGCCTCCAGACTGCAGCCAGGGCCTCCCTGCCCAATCCCTGCCTCTGGAGACTGTGCCTTGCTCATCACTGGTCTCTGGTCCAATGCTCCCAGTGTATTATATACCAGTGCCTATCTGCTCCAATATCCCAGGGATATTGGGAAGCTGCCCTGGCCCCCTCCCCAGCTTCCCTGTCCACCACAGGGGTATTCCAGCCTCACAAATCCACACAACTAAACCCAGGCTGTGCAGTGCAGAGCATTGCAGCAAATCCCCTCCTTGGCTCTGAAACCCAGGGTGCATGTTGGCCTCAGCTGGCTTCACAGCATCATGGAATCATTCAGGCTGCTGAAGCCCTGCAAGGTCAACCATGAACCCAGCACTGCCAGGTCCACTGCTAAACCATGTCCCCAAATGCCACATCCACATATTTTTTGAGTACTTCAAGGGGTAGTAACTCTACAGCTGCTCTGGGCAGCCTCTTCCAGTTCCTGACAAACCTTTTTGTGATGTTCAGGCTTCTCAGTCATCCTGCTGCAAAAGCACAAGGACAAGTCATTTTCCCCATATCTGGTGTTCCACGAGCCCCTGATGTTGCCCATAGAGGCTCATCCCATTATAGGAGACCAAGTTGATGCTGGAAGCATTTGCATTCCTTCTGAATGCAAGCCAGATGTGACGTGAAACATCACATGTCAGTTAGATTGGCCCAAAAACAAAACCAAGATTGCTCTCAGCAAGATGTGCAAACCCTTCCCTGTCTCCCTTAATCATCATTCTGCCTTTTATTGCTCTCATAAACTCTCTTGCAGAGAAAACACGTGGCTTAAAAAACCCCAGATCCATTCTAGGCCGAGGGGAAGTGAGAAATCATTGTGAGTGTCTAATGAAGGGATAAAGGGCTGAAGTCCCCAGTAGGAACCAAGGGAGATCTTTCCCAGAGGTGTGCAGATGTTGCATAGGTGTGTCTGCAGGTACCCTGGCACAGCTGACACAGTTCATGGCCACACAGATCCCCAGCAGCAGCGTGCAGATGGCTGAGTGGGTGCAGTCCTTCCCAAACAGAGCCTTGCTCCATCTGGACACAACAGCTGGGAAGAGCAAAATAAACCAGGCTCCAAAGACTTCCCTGCTTGTCTGCTGAATGTGCTGAGAGCCCCAGGCTCCAAGCTCTAAGCAGGGGCTGCATCAGGGGCTGTAGGAACTTCTGATGCTCGGGGAAAGCTGGTGAGCCGTGCAGGGATGGCAGTGGGAATGGACAGCACTGCTGCAGCCACAGCCCAGGGTGGGTCCCTCCATCTCCAATGCAGCCCAGTTGCTCTGGAGACCAGAGAACTGCTGGAATCCAGGGATTCCCTGAATGCATTCGGGATGATTAGAGGATATACTTGGCTATGTTGAAGTCTGAAGAAATTCTTCCCTGTGAGGGTGATGAAACCCTGGCACAGGTTGCCCAGAGAGGTTGTGGGTTCCCCATCCCTGGAAATGTCCAAGGCCAGGTTGGACAGGGGCTGAAGCAAACTGGGACAGTGGAAAGTGTTCCTGCTCTTGGCAGGGGGTGGGATGGGATGGGATGGGATGGGATGGGATGGGATGGGCTTTAAGGCTCCTTCCACCCCAAACCTTTCTGATTCTGAGATTCTCTGTTGCTGTTGCTCTCAGTGGAATGTGCTTGGAGGTGGAAGCAGATCTCTCTCCACCTCCCTCTTTCAGTATCTCCCCCTCAACCCTTCTCTCTCCTATTTGGAGCTCCCCCATAAGCAGCCTTGGCAGAGATGCTATAAACAGGATATGGGCTCTCTGGAAATCTGCAAGCAGGAGCGGCTGAAGGTATTTAATAGTATCTCTGCAGTAAACAGAGATAAAGGGGGATCATCTGTATGGAGCAGGGACTAAGTATCAGATGGAATTGCTCTGCCATGGTGACTATTTACTGAAACAGGAAACAAATATTTTTTTGGCTTTTGCCAAAGAAAGATTTCTTTAAAAATGTGTTAATATTAGGAGTAAAAATGCATCTTTTAGACATGTTAAGTGGCCATATTCACTGGAGTTTTATTTACTATATAAAGGTTAACATTGGTCTGTTTATCCTACAGACGAGATTTCCAGAAAATTACAAGAAGGGTCATGTAACAGTCAGCTCCTGCTTGCCTGAGCTTATTTGCCAGAGCCAAATCCCTGGAGCCTGAGGAGCTGGAGCAGATATTCAGAAGGACTCTGAGAAAGGGAGAAAAGAAATAACTGAGCTTTAAGGTTTTTTTTTTTTAATTCATTCACTGGCAAGGTGGGGGCTGGTGTGGGGGGTGAGAGACAGAGGGGCTGCTTTGGTTTCCCTGAGCTGGGCAAGGGAGCAGCCAGTTAGAGGGAGGCTGAGCAAAATCCATCCATGCAAGCAAGCTGCTTCCCTGCTAACCCCAAAGAGCCATTTTAAAGCCAGGAGATTTGATCCCCTAGCCAACACTTCTTATCTAATTTTACTATGATTACTCTGCTTGATAAATGGGGGTGCTCCAGAGAAACATCCAGCCCCTGTCCTTCATTCAGGAAGGACATCCTGGGACTTGTGCTGAGGGAACACGGTCATTTAAATTTCTCTCACAGCCATGCTGTCCCTTTTTTGAGGGGTGAGACTTCTTTCCACCTTGCCCTGTCCCCCTGTGACCTGGCAGTTCCCTGCCTTGGATGGGCTTGACAAGGTTGTCCCCTCTCCTGTTTTGGGACTTGGTTGTTCCTGCAGCTCCCCACACTGCTCTGAAGGAAGCTTATTGTCAAAACAGTTGTGAAAGTCCTGGTAAATCATTCTGTGTTAAAAAATACATCAAAAAATGGGTTCATTATTAATGGCCCTGCTGTCAGCACCATGAAATCCCGATTGAGCAGTGAGGCAAGGATTTTCTTCAATGAAGCAGTGCTGGTGCAATCCAGTAGCATTGCTATCTGGAAGAAAAGCTTGAGCCAAATTATTAGGCCTAATATAGAAAAACCAAGGCAAATATCAAAGGCCTAAGATACCCAGGAGGTTGGATTAGCTAATCTACTATTTTTCTCATGGTTTACAGAGTCTTATTAGCTGGAATTAGCATGAACTTAGGAGGGTCCTGACACAGTCTGGAGGTCTTGGCTTTCAGCTATGGGATGGCAGCCCTGGGATCCAGTCCTGTAAGTGCCTGTTAAACACCTGGGGCACCTTGGGCACTGGCTGGCATGGACACTCCTCAGTGTTTGGCACCAAAAGGTGCAACGTGCCCTGCTGCCTGTTCATGGCATGAAAAGGCACCCTGGGCTCAACTGTGCTGGCAGCACTTGCACTGCACAGGTGGAAAATCTGGCATTGCCAGGGTGGGTGGGGATGGCCACAGCACGGGGAGGAGGCATGGCCAAAGCAAGGCAACCTGTCCAGATATGGGCCGGGCTTTGCACCTGCCACCATGTGTGCTACTGGCTGGTTTCAGGCTTCACCATGGGCTCTCCTGCAGGGTGGCAGTTAATGTCTCCCTGCTGTATTTCACAATCTACCCATGCTGGCAGGGTGTAGGAGCTGATGGGCATTAAAATATCAGAAATACACTTTCAGCTCCAAAACTGAAGGAGCCACTCCACAAGGATGCACAGCAGAACATCTTGGCAGTGTTAGCCACAGCTGCTGCCCGAGGCATTGGCTGTTGCAAGAGGGAGAATCTGAATCAGATATAATGAACCAATTGGAGATACCTGGGCATAGTAAAACTGGGAACTGCTGTTCCCTGAACACTATGAGCATCCCAGCACCAGCCTGAAAGGGATTGTCTCTCTCAGATGAACCTTTCCAGGACCAGTCCTCCTCAGGGATCCACCTTGTTGCCTTCATTGCCCAGTGAATAATGAGAGGTGTCCCAGGACTTCACTTTCTCAGAAAGGTATGAACAGCTTTCCATGACCTCCATGGATCTGTTTCCCATGCTCAAGGAGCAGGAAAGCTGAGCTGTGTCCTGTTCCAAAGAGTCACTGTGGAGAGGCCATGGACAAATTCTCCAGCATGCCAGATTTCCTTTCCACCTTGCAATGGAGGGACAGCCTGCACTGTAAAGTAGGGAGAAAAAAAAATCCACTGCTATATCCCAAAACATCAGGTTAAGTGGAGTCTGTACCTTATTTGAGGGATCAGCCCAAAATGCCCATAAAAAGGATGGATTTTTGCCCTCTTCAGAATGGCAAGCTGAGACTTGCCCCCACCACGTGCAAATGTTTCCACAGATCTCCTCACATGTTTTCCCATATTCCCACATATTTTCCCATATCTGTGAGAGGGAAAGGTGAAGGAAAAGGTTATTTTATTTCAAACAAACCTGTTTTCAGACACTCAGTGTCTCATACCCACCTGGACAATTGTCCAGCATTCAGACTGGAGAGGAGAAGGGATGTCAGCTGGTGAGACCTCACATCTCCTGAGCTCTCAGCCACTGCCCATGTATTGGCTTTGGATACATTTAGGAGCTGAATTGTAGGTCCCATGAGTATCACTTTTGCCTCATTTTTTTTAAAGACTCCTTTAGACTCCTTTTCCCTGGGCGTAGTCTGGCCTTAATTTTATGCTGTTCTTTGTTCTGGGCTTTTTTCTTATTTTCCCAGTGTGTGGGTCTTGAAAAGTAACTCACAGATGTGCTGCAATCTGAATGGCCTTGATGCCATAAATGCCTGATACTCTTCTATCCCACTTTGACACTTTTTCCTGGGCTCTGACCCCTCATTTAGACTTTATGTTTCTACTGCAGCTCTCCATAGATGCTCTCAGACAGGTCTTTTGAAGGAGCTGGCATGGCCTTTGCCCTCTTAGGAACAATCTTTTCTTCCTTCTCCCCCAGGGAAGTCTTGATCCATATTTCTTTGACTGCTGGGCAAGGTGAAGCAGCCATGGAGAAGAGAGGAGTCGTTGGGCTTTCAACCACTACCCCTCTCCTGTCCAGCTGGCACAGCTCCAGTGGCGTGTCCCCTCTTGCTGGCCATTGCTATCTTCACACCATTGCTGGAAACAGAGGATTAATAAACTGCAGCTCAGAAATGTCGATGAACGTGTGGGTTAGCTGTGTTGGACAGAAGATAATTTGTGGTGAAATCCACAAAACGTCTGGGATTTGTAAATGTTTCATGATGACTTGGCTCTTCTCCAAACACTCCCATCTACTGACAAGCATGAGCCATGAATCACTGCACACAGGAAAAACTTCCAAGCCCTTGACTTACTCCTCACCCAGTTCTGCTACACTGACAGCTGAGAGCATTCACTGCCCAGTGGGGAACAGGGATTTAGGGTCAAGGTGAAGGAGATATTTGGCAGCCCCATGGATGCTCTGTACTGGCCTTGGGCAGAGGAGGTGGGGACATGGCACACCGACTTTTCTGGGTGGCAGCCCACAGGACTGAGCTGGGACTGTCCCAGCTGATGCCAAGATGTCAAGGGCAGGCTCCCTGACACAGCCCAGAGATCATCTCCTTTCCCAGAAAACAGATTCACTTTCCACTGGTGAAGGCAGGCCCAGGAGGTTTTCTGCCTGATATCAGCTGAAGTCTGGGCTGTTTGTGGTACTGCAGAGCTCCTTGCAGGCTGCCTGCAGCATTTCCCATTAGTGCTCAGTTTTGGACTCTGGAGTAAGGCTTGAGCAAGCTGGCTTTGCATGAAAAGCCCTCGGGAGCAGTTACTTCAGGGCATCTTTGCCATTTGTCACCCTGCAACCAGTAGGACCCAGGGGCAGGGAGGTGACTCAGTCCAGCTGCAGGGGACTGATCACCTCAGCTCAAGTCATAAAATACTGAACTGTTGATTCATAAACACAGTGGCTGGCAGCAGAACACTGGCTACCAGTGCTTGGCTTGTGGGTCAGGGACAGACTCACAAAAACAGCTGGTGATGTTGCCTTAGCCCTCTGTGTGAACCCATGTGCTCCTCTGCCTCCATCCAGTAGTGAGGCCAGAAGAAGACAAAGAGGTGATTTCCCAGGACCTTTTGATCACTGCTGTGTCCCAGTCTCTCCAGGTGGAAAGCATGAAGGGGAATGCAGCCTCTGATGTGGGGTGTTAGAGCAGCCACACTTTGCCTGGAGCCCTGGAGCACCTGAAAAGCAGGACATCCCTGTGGGGTGAACATCCTTGGTGGCCCTTGTGGTGTGTTGTGCAGCCATTCAGGCAGGACCACAGGCAACAGTTTGTGCACAGAATTGCTCCTGGCATGACAACAGCTAAGAGGGTCCTGTCCTGTCCTGTCCCCTTATCCCCCTCTTCTCCCCTGCTTCTGCTCCAATGAGCTCCAGTGCCAGAATCTTCTATGATGACACAAGGAAGGACTCCTCTGGCTTGAGGAGTATGTCAGGATAGTCTTTAGTCATGGAATGGAGCAGTTCAGCTCTTCTTCAGGTGGATGGGAGATGTGAAATGCACCTTAGCTGTAAACATGATGGAGGCCAAGGATCGAAGTCTACAGCAATTCCTGGAAAGACACTTCATGTTTGTTCTGAAGCCACCTTCACTTTTGTCATCAGACACATGATTTCCCTGTGGCTGTGATGTGCTTTGGTGAAGCCCCTTGGATTTTAGGGCTTGTTTGAAGATGGTCAGATGCCAGTGTACTGTTTCTGTCTGATCCAAAAAATTACCTCAAAAAGGACAAAACGTGTCACTATTTTTTTGTCTTGGATCCCCAGAGACTTGAGCCCACCTTCACTACCAGAATTTCTCCTGTGTATTTCCAGAATCTCTTTTCCTTGGCTTACAGGAGAGTTTCTCTCTCTCTCTCTCTCCATTTTATTGTAATGTGTCCCCCCAAAACTCTGTCTGGCATAAGGGGATAGTTGATCTGAAAGAAAGATTTTCAAATACAAGGATCACCTAGCTGGTCCTGGTGTCTCCTCAGAAGCAGCAGCTGCTGTGCCATCTCCTGGATGAAAGGGGAGGGCTGAGATGATGTGGGAAAGGAAACTTCTGGAATGAACTCCAGACAAACCCATCCTCTCTGTTTGCCCCATGCAAATTTTGGGTCTGGATTTGGAGCTTGGCCTCTCTGGTAACCTTGTACAGATATTTCAAAGTTGGACCAAGCACCTTTGACTAGCAAGTAGAGGACAGAAATAGTTCTCCCAGCTCCAACAAACCAGTCCAAGGTTGGGATTAGAAAAGGATGACTCACAATTTCTATTGAAAAACACTGCCACTTATGGGAAAGGCTTAGGAATTTTGTTTTGCTGCTTCCTACCTCTCCGTTGGTGACAGAATGTGAGACTGCACCTGTCTTCCTCTCCTGCAGGAGATGTGCCAGCAGGAGAAAAGGAGGACAGAGCAATGTTTTGGTGGTCAGACATGTGGCTCCAAAGCCTTGCCAACATCTTGAGAAGAGAGGTTGTGGGCTCCCCATCCCTGGAAGTGTTCTAGGCCAGGCTGCACAGGGCTTGGAGCATTCTGGTCTAGTGGAAGGTGTCCCTGCCCATGGCAGGAGGATGGAATGAGATTTAAAGTACCTTCCAACAAAACCATTCTCTGATTCTGTGACTGTTGGCACTGGCAATATTTTGCTGTCACATGGCAGAAATGTCTCCCCTGAAATGTTTGAAATCATAGGAAAATGCCTTTGTCTGAGTTGGACTGACACAAACTTCATAAAACCTTTCAAATAAGGACAGCTACTGAGATGCTTTGTTTTGGGAACACCTGGAGTCCAAACACTTTGCTATTTCTGAAACCAAGCTATTCACAACTTCCTGCAGACCTGGAAGGTGCTGCTTCCTGCCAGCTGCTCTGGAATTGCCTGAGGAGCACGGGAGGGTCTGGGATTCTCAGCTGCCTCAGAACTAGGTGGGCAAATGAGCCAGCAGAAGTGGGAGAGCTCAGAGGTACCAGCTTACATTCACTCAAATGTGCATGATGCGTGTTCAGTGATATTGTGTGCTGCCAAAAAACCATCCAGCAGTGAGCTCCTGGCTTGTCCCAGCCCCAGTTCCTGGGGAGACTGGTGTCATTTAGCAGATTGCAGCAGAAAGGAGCAGCCAGGATGGGTAAGCAGTGGGCAGTTCTTGTGAAAACTCAGCAATGTGGCTCTCACACCACAGAACCAGCAATGCTCTTCCCATGCACGTTTGGGATCCCTGCTTTTGGGGCACTGCCACACAGCCTCAGCAGGGGGACCTTTCTGTGGGAGGTGATGGTGGCTGTGATGGGATGGCAGCTGGTGTCCTCCCACAAGGAAGGTGACCCTCTAAGTGTCAAGACATTGCCAGTGTTCTCACACAGGTTCTCCTGCAGGGTACCTGCTGAGGGGAGCTCCTGAAGAAGGCCAGGATAAGGACAGGGTTGGAGAACAAACAAGCAAGGAACAATGAAATATTGCAAACACAGAGGCATAGAATGTGTCTGCTGGGAGTGGCTTTGTCCAATGCCTCTTGGGTGAGTGTCACCTTTACAGATAGATATTTTTCTTTCTTTATCTCCTTGGGATTTTTTTGTTTGGTGAACAGCTCCTACTCCCAGGACATGATTCCTGGTGTGGCAAAGGGAAAGATCCTTGCTCCTGCCAGAACTGCAGGGACTCACACCATGAGCCATACTCATCCATTGATGAAACACCCTTGTGTTTCAGAGTTAAACCAACAGGAACAGTGTAACAGTGATGTTTGTTGGGCTGCTGGAACAAAGCAATGTGTGGTCCCTTCCAAAAAATATCATTGTTCACACTGCATGGCCACAGCATGTCTGCATCTCTTCCCAAGGAGCTCTCTCCATGCCCAAGGGTGGGTTTCAGGTGAGAGTTCACCAGTGGCACCAGGCTTCTGGAGAGGTTTTGCTGCACTACAGATGCCAGTTGATAATTTGGAGAGGTTGGTCTCGTACTGACAATAGCCCTCGATAGAAAGAAGGTGCTTTTGTGGCATTTCCAAACAGAAGAAAGTCACTAGAAGAGATGGTTTGGGAAACCCCATAGGGAGCTCGTGGTGTGTGGAAAGCAAGCCTCCTTCAAACACGTGCAGCATGTCTGTGGGGAGTGAGTCTATTTTCTGGGGATTTGCAATGAAGTTTTAATTCAGCATTGGAATTAAAATTCATTTTATTAAGGGGCCTTTAAATATTTCCAGAGCTTGACCTTTTCTGGAGGCTGTTGACTTATTAATGTCTGGTCTGGTGTTCTTCAAACTTTCCACACAGTTCAACTTGTTGCCAGCTGCTTTCAAACACATTTTTCAAGAAATTAGTTTGTAATTAAGTACAGTTATTAATGACTGTTTTTCCTGCCTTTCCCATTGGGTTTGCAACTTACTTTTCTCCATGTGGCAGAAAATGGCCAATATTTCACAGGGTGAGTGAAGGAATGTCTAATATGATCTTTGACATGTTGATTTGACGCAGTTCCAACTTTGCAACACAGTGGTGATCACCCAACGGCGTAGGAGAGACCTGGGTGAAAAATAGAGTCAGAATCAGGTCCCTGTGGGCAACCAGAGGGAGGGGGAAGGAAACTCCTTCCCTCTTGGAGAGCCAGTGCATGGGGAAAGCAGTTCATGCAGATGGATTGGAGGATGGAGAGGAAGAAGGATGGAGAAGAGAAGGTGCAGACCTGATGGAATGAGGGCAATCATTCTTGTGCTTAAAATTCAGGGCATGATGCTGGGAGATCTGCAAATAATATGAAGCCCATTTGTGTGAACGCTCGTCTCCTGCCTGGTCGTCTCTCCACCCAAGAGGGTCTATCAGGGTCTATCCATGTGTGGAGAGAGCAGATGGAGCTGAGAGCAGCCAAAAAGGGAAGCAGCACTCCTACACAGAGCCCAGAAAGGTTTTATATATCATCTCATCTCTGCTCTCTGATGTCGCTGAGGTCACTCCTCTTTGTCAGGCACATGGCAGCAAATCCCCCTCTAAATCCCAGATCTCAGAGTCATTATAATATTAAAAGCCTGTGCTGAAGCGTCTGAGCAAACACATCAGCTGAGCAAAGTGTTTTTCCCCAGCCCCTGGACCCAGTTACTGTGGGACCTGGCAGTGCTGAAACATCAAGGCAGCAACATCCTCCTGTGAAATCGGCTGCCAGAGGGTCTGCAAGGATGAGGGGGTGATGGGCAGGTGAAGGAGCCCACCCATGAGGGGACACAAGGCAGGCACATAGCACCTATTTCATTTCCTGACTGGCCTTCAGCTGAGTCCTGGCAGCTCCAGGCAGCCAAGGCACAGGGGTGGAGGCAGAGAGATGCTTACAAGTTACACACGTGTGCAGCCATGGGGTGCACACATCAACAGTCCCTTGCCAAAGAGCTGGGATTTCTCCAGGCCCATTTTTTCCCAGGGTTTTATCCTTTTCCTTTTGCTTGCTCTCAGTGGTCCAAACGCTGTGCGTTCCCAGTGGGGCAGGAGGGCCCTGTGGACCTTAGGCACAGGGATGAGTGTGGGTGCATGCACTGACTCATCCCCATCACTTCTGGCTCGTGTGCTCACACAGCTCTGCAGGCACAGCATGTCCCACAGCCAAGGACACATCCCAAGCATGGGGTAATGGACCAACACGGACACTAGTGCTGGGGACATCCCAGTGGCACAGAACCCATGTGTGCTCTGCTCCCACCCACAACAGCTCTGCCCAGGAGGGAACAATGAAAGCAAGAGGAGCAGCCACCTGCCTGGAGAGGAGCTGAGGGACAGATCATCCCCCAGACAAATCCCCCTCCTCATGCAGCTCCAGCCACAGCTGGACCTGTGCCCGTTGTGTTTTTTCAGCAGATGCCCACACATCAGGCTGCTGCAGTTTATCAGCATCTTCTGCTGCCCTTCAGCAGCTGGGACCTGGTTTGGGCTCAGTACCTGATGCCAGCCCTGGAAGCAGCAGGAGGAATGAATTAGGAAGAAAGTGGGGACGCAGGAGATAGGGAGATGGGGCACCAATGGAGGTGAATGCAGAAAGGTAGGAGTTGGCCTTGATCAGAACCCAGGGCAGCCTGTGTCCATTCCCAGAATGAGAGCAAGGCAGATGTCTCTGAAAGGGTGAACAACAGGCCTGCTTCATCAGCTCAGCCACTAGAAAGGAGGAGCAGAGCCAAAAATCCAGGAGAAAAATGTTATGCAAAATTGTTCATCTGTTACTGATTGGGAGGCTGAGAGCTCAATGCAAACCACCCAATAAAACTGGCTTGGATGAGAATTTCCTGAATCCCAGATTAAGTGAATAAAGATGTTTCAGGAGTTCAGGGCCGTGGCTGGGTGGTTTGCATACAATTTGCTGTTGGTTTCACCCTTTGTTGCTTAATGAGGAACAGAAGGAGGATCTCCCATCTCATTCAACCAAGGGAAAAAATTATTTCTTCTAAATTTAAGGTAATTTCCTGTTGCAGGCACAGCTCTGTTTATCTGCTCTACACAGAGGCTCCATTTTGGATTGTGGTTCATCCTGCTCACTGTAAGACACTGCTCCCCTCAGGGACAATGGCATTCCAGGCTGCTGGCATTGAGGCAGCATGGCAGGATTTTGCATGGCAAGGATTTTTGCCAGAATCTAATGGTGAGAAGTATTTTGAAAGCCAGGTCCAAGTCTGAGGAAAACCATGAGATATGGCACACCTTGTGTGTGTCTCTGCTTCATTCAGGCCCTTCCTCTTCATACTCCTCACTGCTGCCAGGATGCTCCCAGTTGTGTCCTTGGAGGAAGCTGCAAGGAGAGGGTGCTCTGCTCACCTGCAAGGGCTGGGCAGCACCAGGTGGGCAAGGAGCACATCCCACACTGAGCTCCAGGGACTGAGGGGATTCCCCACTCTTGCAACATCTAATGTTGGAGAACTGCTCTTACACAACCCTAAAAAACCACTTATTTTAATAATCCTCTTATTCACAGTGAGGGGAAGGAGCCAGGCTGTGTGCACTGAAACCTTTAGAAAGTTTCATGGCTGCATCTCTTGCTCCTAAAGGCATCAACCTAGAGATTTACCTACCTTCCTTTTTTTCTATCTTCTACCTTGCAAGGAAATGCCAGTCTCTTTACAAACTGAGTACCTTTAAGTCACCTGGCACCTGGAGCATCCCTCCAAGTGGCATCATGTGCCTTGTTGGGGATTCAAGCTCTAATTAAGTGTGGAAACAGGATGGAGATCCCTGGAGAAATCAGAGAATAAATTTTAAAGAAGGAAAACTAGATCAGAAGAAAAGATGAAGAATTATCATGAGAAACTTGACTCAATGGTCCATCTCTCTAAGCCTCATCCTTTATTTTCTACAAAAAACTCTTCAGAATATTTGTGTCTGCAGAATATCTGGGGGATCTAGTTTCTTAGGAGGGGTCCAAAGGCTCCAAGGACAAAGAAAGCTATTTGTAGCCTTGGATCTGGAGTCATTACCACCAAACAGTAAAATGCAGTTTGTCTAGATGGCAACTCATGGAAAATGTGACTGAAATTGTCAGCAAGAGGGTGATAGGCATGAACACCAAGGAGAGATGTGCTTTCAGAGGGAGGATCAGCAAGAGTAATGGGATGAATGTGAGCAACAGCATATTTAGGCAGGATATCGTGAAATGTTTCCATCTCAGCTATTAGTTTTATTAGGAGAAGTCTCCCATGGGAAAGTGGAAGCTGCATCACTTGACTCACTCCAAGCTCAGCACTAGATAACATGAAGCAGAGAACAGGCGTGTGTTGGCGGGGGTAGATGGCCCAGATGACCTAATGGTCTTTTCCATCACTCCAATTGCAATCCAGCCTGGGTAGAGGCTCTTCACTTGTCTCTGTCTGACTCAGGGTAATGACAGGCTGGAGAGTAACATCTGAATTTGTTCCAGTGTTATTTTCCAGTGTCTTCATTTGAGGTCTCTTGGGTAGAAGAGGGGCTGCAGAGTGACCTCAGCTGAAGTGACAATATTTCCCAGTCTTCTTGCCAGATTCTCCTCCTTGCAGAGTTTGTGTGAGTTGGTGTGGGGGCTGCAGGGTGGCCTGGGCCCAAAAGGCCAAGTCCTGGGTCAGGAACTGGCACTTAGCAAAGGAGTTAAAGAAATACACTTTCTTTCTTTACACTTTCTTTTCTTTCATTTTCTTTCACTTTTCAAAAGCCATCCAGAAAAGCTAGAAGCTTCTTACCAGCTTTTGCCATCTGAGCTGCTCCAGAGTTGGTTTTTCCTTTGCTTGTCAGTTGCTGAGTTCTTGTGGATGGATGGTGAGAGCAGTGAGAGGTGCAGGATGTTTTGGTACAGTCAAACAAGCAGCAGGAGCTGAATGCATCTTGCTGGTGCTTGGGGAAAGCTCTGATGAGATGGTGCCAGGAAAGGTCCAGGAATTCATCTTGTCTCCAGAGGGAACCCTCTGTGAGCCTGTTCCTCTGAAAATAAAACCTTTCTCAGCTCCTGAGACCTCATCCCTTGCTCTGAGCTGGTCAGAGGTGTGTAGACTGCCACCTCTTTGGCTGATACCCATGTGGAACCCACCCTGGGGTCCTCCTCTCTGCCCAGGAATGAAGGTCTGGGTTTACTCTGGAGTGGGGCCCTCACAGCCTGGGGTAGCTCCCCATTTCATTATCCTTAACATCTGGGAACAATATTCCTTTTTCTCAGCTGACTTCACTCTCCCCTTCCTTCAAATACTCTTTTTAAACGATTTCATCAGAAATCCCCCAGCCTCTGCCCAGGCTGCCCATCAGAGGGCACAGGCTGCCTTGTGCTGCTCATGGCTGAGACAAGGCAATTTATGGAGCACCAAGGAGTTCCCACAGCCTCAGTTCCCACAGCCTCAGCCCAGCCCTGGCCTGGCCACGTGCAGAGCCAAGTGGGATTTGCAGGGAGATAGAGAAGGGCTCTGGGCTCACACTGGAACCGATGCAGCCTCTCTGCTGAAATCTTGCAGGTTGCCTCTGGCTTCACAGGGTTTGGGTTTGACACTGTCCCCTCAGCAATAGAGCTCAAACAGGTACAATCCAGCTGACATTTCCATGTTCCTGCCATGGCAAAGTACTTCACTGAAGTTCACCTCTTAAAATCAAAGATATTTCTAAGTGCATTATTAAGAGGTACCAAAACCTCTTAAATACTTTGTTAACTAAGAGCTTTGACAGCAAGATGGGAAGGATCTCTGTGAGATGTGCAGTGAGGGGAACTGGAACAGAGTGTGAGAACCCAGGGGGAACAAGGGGCAGCCACGGCCACAGTGCCTGGGATGGGGTGCACAGTGATGCTGCTGCCCTGGCTCCACCTGTCCTGGGGCTTCAGGAGGATCCTGAACTCTGATAAAAGGTACATGCATGAATTCTGGACCAAGAATTTCATGGGATTGGAAGGTTGCATTTCATTGACTCTTCCAGCTTCCCAAGGAAACAATGTGCATCTTCCTCACCAGGGTCACTGCAGGGGCCAGTGCTGATCTCTGCTCTCTGGTGACAGGACCTTCCCCCAGAGGGTGCTGGGCACTGCCCAGGCTCCCCAGGGAAGGGTCCCGGCCCCAAGGCTGCCAGAGCTCCAGGAGCATTTGGACAGCGCTCTCAGGCACAGGTGGGATTGTTGGGGTGTCTGTGTAGGCCCAGGGGTTGGACTTGATGATCCCTGTGGGTCCCTTCCAGCTCGGGATATTTTGTGATTCTCTAATTCTGTTTTTCTTGTTTGCTAATTGAAACATTTGACTTTGTCATTTGGCTTTGTGTCACTTCACTGTCTAGTGTAGGAGCTCTATGGGATTCTCTGCAGCTGGAGAAGAAATGTGGATCCTTCCAAATGGAAACTCCTTTCAGTACTTCAGATGCATTTTCAGAGTGAGAGGCACTGTCTCTGCCAAGCCCATGATACCCTTCCCAGAATGCAAACATTGGACTGCCTGTGATGCTTCCTAAAACATTCTCATTTTAGAAATACCTAACTTAATGCTATAGAAATCACCTGGTCCGTACTGCAAAGGGATAGTATAGATTTTCTTTCCCTCTTGGAAGCAACTGGTATGCTGCAAGAACAAGAACATCATGGGAAAAACTTGTTTATGGGATTACTGACAGCACAGAATGGTTGTCTGGGATGGGATAAAACCTTATCTAAAGAAAAACACAGACTTGGTGGCACAGGAAGAAATCAAGCTGGAGGGATGAGGGGTTCATAGGCACTGGAATACAGAAAATCACGGACACTTCAGTCAACATTTAATGATGGCTTGATATGAGATGTGCAGGCCACTCTGCCATGATGGAACAGAGAGAACAGGGACTCCTATGAGGGTTCAGGATTCAGCTGAAACCCAAGAACAGACAGTCCTGCAAGGCTGGGCAGGACCTTGACATGCACAAACAGAATATCACGGAGGTGGCACTGCTCCTGCATGTGATTTTAGTGACATCATCACCAAAATGGCACATTCAAGGTCTAGTGCTTGTGCTTGAGAGTGATACTGAAAACTTGGAAAAGACTCAGGAAAGAACGAAAAAATTATCCCAGGGCTAGAAATCATTCTCAGTGAGAGACAAATGGAATATGATCTGTTTAGTTTATCTGGTTTTTAAGAGGTGATTTAATCGTAGTCTGTGAGAACTGATGTGGAGGAATACTTGGAGTGCAAAGGCTCTTTAAGAGGGCAGACAGAGACAGAAAAAGATCCAGGGATTGGAAAGCAAAGCTGGTGGTTGTTGGGCTTGAGATAAAGGAACTATTTTTAACAGTGGGAATAACTGACCATTGGAACAAGGAGCCCAGAGACGTGGTAAACTCTTCATCCCATAGAGCCTTGGAACATAGACTGCCCACTCTTCTGTGGATATGAACTGAATCATAAGCTGTTGGTCTTGGTGAAATTAAAAATGTGACTTTTAGCTAAGAAAACCTGAAATGACCCATGGTGGTAGGAGAGAGATATTCCATCTCCATCATGCTGAGATGGTGGCAGGGCCAGGCTTAGCTCCCACTGACATTGGCAAAGGCAGACAAGCACAAAGCTGCTCTTCCTGTGCACCAAGTCCTCCATGAGACTGTAAGATGTTTCCTATTGAACCTTCCTTGTAATCCTTTCTTCTTTTCCATCAATGCAGTATTCACGGGTGCTTGTTCAAAACCTGGCAAATGTGAATGAATACCTTTCTGCAGCCGACTGATATTTTGAAAATATATTTTGGAAATGTATTTTCATTAGGAGAAAGCTCCTGGGAAGTTGTATAGAACAAAAATTAGTGAAACAGGAGTGCTGTGGCTGGGACCTGTGGCAGTTCAGTTGCTCCTTCTTGCACTCAGCCCAGCTTACAGGAGTGAATTGGTGTTACATGGCTCAGCCCAGCCTAACAAGGTTGAGAACAGGAAGGTATCAAGGGCAGGATTTCATGAATGTGCAGAGTGTTGCCTTTGGAGAGGATCCTGGCTGATGACCCTTGGAAGGGAGAGTCCTTTCCCTCAGCATGCAAGACAATTAATTTCCCCAGGCACTTCTGGAGGCAGCCCCCAGGACTCATTATTCCCAAAGTCATTGGGTTACCTCATTTGAAAATTTCTGTAATTCTCCTAAAAGGCAGATCTAGAACAACAGAACCAAACTTCATTCTAGGAAAGCAACAGGTTAGGCTTCTCAGAACAAAACTGAAAAGAAAATTTCTTAATTAAAATATGAAATGAGTTCAGCCTGAACTTCTCTTGACATTGTCTGCTCAAGGGTCAGCAGAGGGGATGTTGGGTCCTGCAGATGCTCAGGACACACTTTGCTCAGGAATTTCCTCTTCTCACTTATACTGGAGGTTAATGATATTTTCATTTGGGGATTATGTCTTTTTACCTTTAGAAAGGAAAAATACATCTTTCATGAGTGTGGTGATGAAAACTGCTGGGCTGCAGCTGGCACAGCAGAAGCCTTTTATGAGCTGCTTTGGCCCAGGAGGAGTCAGTGCAGTCATCACTTCTCCAGGCACCTTCTGTGGCATCACAACAAATCAGAATTTCTGAATTAGGGAGACTGGGAGACACTGCAGGAACTCCCAGGGCATTGCTGGATGATATTAAAACAATCACAGCACACAAATAATGTAGCTCTGCTCAGTGGGGATGAGGTCCCTCCTCTGTGTCTTGTGGTTCTAAGAAGGTTGCAGCACTGCCATAAAAAGATGTGTTCTGGTCAGTCAGGTGAAGGTTTGTGTAGGGGATCTTTGCACTTCAAACACCCTTTCTGTGATGTGGGAGGACTCAGACAAGCATCATGGCAGGAACGTGGCATCTGACATTGATGCAACTTAAATTGCAGATTTCCCACATGGTGGGCAGCCAGGCTGGCCACCTTCCTGGTGCTGTGCCCAGCATGAAGGCTGATGCAAACAGCAACTGTGGATGCTGGCACTGGCTGGAGGACAGAACAAACACACGTCTGTGCTGCCTGCACCCACCTTCCTTCTGTTTGTGAAGATTCTGGCCCACTCAATCCAGGATCAGAAGCCACCACATGTGGCCAAGCAGCCCAGTCAGGCAGTGTGGTGAATGAACAGCAAATAAGCAAAAAATATTCTCAAAATAGTTTGAGGCTAAATATTGTTTGTCTAAGCTACTTGACCAAGACTCCTGACTGAGGGAGTCACTGCCAGGAACTGAGATAACCTGGGAAGGATTCAGAAGAGAGGGAAATTCATCAACAGCTTTGTCTCACTGAGCAATGGCAGATTTTATCCCTGACAATCACATTTTGAAACGCATCTCATGCCTGAAACCAGAGTGGATGCTTTGGTCAAACTGAAATCCTGGGCTTGAACTGCACCCCTCAGCTCACTGCTGCAGACAAGTTTCACCTAAACATGTTACTGAGGGTGTGAGGGGTCCTGAATCCTGATACAGATGTGAAGAAACAGCTGTATCCTTACACACAAATTTCTGTGCCCTGGGAAGGACTTAAACATCTTCTAAATTACTTCTGTGTGAAACTAGAAATATGTTGGAAACTGAGAGATGAAAACAGAGCCTTCTTCCTAATCAAACCAAACTCATTTCACCCATCCCTAGTTGCTTCCTACATAACCTTATGAGCACTTTCTTGTCATGGAGCACTTGGAGTGAGATGAGTGTGAGCTTGGCTGGGAAGATGGCTCCTTATTATGATGTCCTGGGTCTGTCTGAACATCACACCATGCCTCCTGTTCAGGAGACTCACAGAGTCACAGGTTCATGCTGGATGGGACTTTAAAGACCCTCTTATTTCAACCCTCTGCCATGGGCAGGGACACCTTCTACCAGACCAGGTTGCTCCAAGCCCCATCTAAAGTAGTCCAAATAATTTAGGAGAAATATGTTGGAAAAGCAGATAGGTTATTCCCCTCTGCAAAGATCCTGAAGAGAAAAAATTAAAACTGCATGGCCTGCATGAGCCTGTGTGGTATGTGGTATACACAGCTCTGCTGATGGGTGTGCAGGCTTTGTGCAGCAATGCCATGTGCCATTGCACCCATACTGGTACAGATCTTGTCTGCACCAGGACAACTTCAACCACTGCCTGCATTTTCTTTTTCAGGATGCACTTGGGGCCCACCCTGGGCTCACATCTCCAGAACAGAAGCACAGCAAGACTCTGGCTTCAGCATGAAGCACAGGCAGTTGAGGGCTGTGCAGGCAAGGATGGAGCTGCCAAGGGCATGACGTGTTTGTAGCTGAGTGTGGATGGTCTCACTGCCTGGACATGGGCACAGCACATGCTTCCCATCTGTTCCATCCCTATCAATAGGAGCTTGTCCTCACCATGATGAGGGTGGAGGTTATCCCCATGGGCTCAGTCTTGTTGCTGAGATGCCCCATTAGCTGAGTGCTAATTAATGGAAAAATCTTGCAAAAGAAAATTGGAACAGGAAAGGGAATAGGAACCTTACTGGGTCAGAGCTACAGCTGGTCTTGCCTGCAACCAGCAAAGGCAATAGGAGATGTTTTTTGGGGGAGCTTTCTGCAGCCTAAGCATCTCCTACTTCAGCATTCATGGTCACTGGGCTTGGGACAGCAGAAGGCACATGTCTGACTGTTCCCTCTGATATTCCCTTATGGACCTGCTCTTCATTAGCTGGTCTAATCCCTTTCCACCCATGCTGACAGCCTCTTGTGGCAGCAAATTCTTGAGGTTTTACTCACTGCATGAAGAAATATTTCCTTTTCTCTGTTTCAAAGTGATATCCTACCAGTGCCACTGACTGCCCCTAGCTCTTGGCCTTGGGACTGATTTCTGTTTCACCTGATTCACTCCCTTTGGTCACTTCAATCACATCCCTCACAGTTTTCTTCTCTTCAAACTGACAAATCCCAACCTTTTCAGTGCTTTTCACAAGGCAATCCCTCCAGCCTCTTCATCATTTTAATTATTAAATGATTACCCTTAGTATATGAAAATTAGAGCCTCCAGGTTTGCTTCTATCCTCTGTTTAACTTCAGAGGAGATCTGGAGGAACTTCTCTTGGGGCTCTAACTGTGGTCAGTGAGCATTCAGTTCCTTGAAAATATATCCTAAAAATATCAAATGCCTGGTTCATGGGGTTGGCTACAGCCCTCCTGAATTTATTGTTTCTTTATAGGGTATTGCTCTTGCTCCAGCAACCTGCATTAGTAGTTGCAGATGCAAGTGACCTACTGCTACAGCAAATGTCAGGAATTCTCTCAGCTCTGCAGAAAGAAAAGGCTTTTGTGGTTTAACCTCAAGGTGAGGAACAGCAAAATTGTGACGGCAACCTTAGATCAAATATCTCACAGGCCAATGTCCCTGGTGGTTTACCATAAACATGCATTTATTTAACACTGGGCTGCATGTGGTCTTGGAGCATTTGCAGGAGAATCATTGATGTGTCTCACCCTGCTTCCAGAATTGTCTGAAGATCCCAAGGCTTTGCTCTGCAGAAGCACTGCTGTGGTTAGGATTCCCAAGGCTCACTACAAAGGTTAAGCTGTGTCAAAGGAAGATGTTTTTCCAGGGTCAGGGTTAAAGAACAGAGCTCTGGTTCACCAGCACACTGTAACTGTGGTTGTGATGGTCCATAAGAAGGGCTTTGGGACACAGAAGGTGGACATTTATTTGTAAAGTTTCTGTTCTCCTGAAATGCTCAGTGCTCAGAGAATGAATAAAAACCAATTCCCTGCCATGTTACATCTGCTTCAGCTTCTGCAAAAGCACAGATGATGGAGCAAGGTCATCTTGAGAATGGCATCAAGCAAAGCATCTCCCTGGCTTTATGTTCATCCCACAACTCCTCCTGATCTCATGCTAGTATGGTTCCTCCCCAGCAAAACCAGCTAGAGCTTGCACTTGGCTCCTGAGCCTGGTGCCCACAGTGGTAGCAGCTCTCCAGTGAGGATTCTGGTGGCTGGACACAGATGGCCATCATGCCCCTGTCCACTTCACCCAGCACAGAGCCTGCAGGACACCATGAGACAGGAGGGGACAGTTCAACTGCTGCTCTTTGAAAAAAAACAGAGGGGCAAGCAGCAGAGAGGAACTTCAGAGTGCAGGGACCACAGGGACTGCAGTGAAGGGACTCTTCCCATCAAGTCCTCTGTCCTCCACACTCAGCCATGGCAGGTAAGCCTGGGGGCTCTCCCCTCCCAGGGCAGAAGGTGTCTTGCTCACCAGGGTCATAACTCCTGCAGACCCCCTTTGCCACGGCCACAGATCCCATGGAGCAGAGCATGGCAGGTGAGGAGGCACCCACCTGCCTGTTCCCCTGCTCAGACACTTCTGTGTCCCCTGTGGACAGACCCAGGCCTGCCCTGGCTGCTCCCATGCAGACCCTGCCTGCACGAGCAGGACTGACCTCTCCCTGCACAAGGCTGGGTGCAGCCTGTACTCTGGGACCTGCTGACTCATGAATCTGACTCACTCCAAGGCTGAATTTCCATTGCCACGAGTTAGTCTCTTCTGCCAACTCAAAAGGCCCCCCCACACAAGGATCCTCTCCCTGGGGCAAGGAAGCTCAGCCCTGCACAGGTGAGGAGCAGCAGCAGCAAGGATCACAAAAGTGTCTGACAAATTACAAATGGCTTCATATTTTGGCTGCTGATGTGTAGAACAGAGCTCTGCACACAGGTATTTCCTCTATTGGCTACCTGCTCCCTGGGCAGGGCAGGGGAGCTCAGGAGCCCCACTTCAGCCTCCAGTGAGAGCTTCCAGGAGGAAGCTGCCTGGAACAGGTTCTGTCTGACTGCTCCCACTTGCAGCTGCACAGCCTCGGCCCAGGGCTCCAGTCTGAGGTGTGCTCTGCTCTAGGCTGGCCACACACATCACCAGTGGGCACCTGCCTGGTGCTGCCCCTCTGGAATGGGGCCTGTGGGGACACACAGAGCAATTTGCCTTTCTCCTCAGGAAGGGATGCAGAGCCTTGCCCAGGAGGTGAAAGGGGCAGATCTCAGGAAGAAAGGAGTGATCAGGATAGGTGTGTGCCAGCCCAGAACTTGCTCTGGCTGTCTAGTAAATGTGTCTCACCTTGCCTTAGGATTTCCAGTGCACCCTGTGCTCCAAAGCCCATCTCACCAGAGATCTCTCTCCCCTCAAGAGGTGCAGTTACCCAGGAAGGTGTCCTTCCAACAGGTCCCTGTGCTTGTTGTGAGAAACAGTTCTTCCCTTGGGATGAAAGCAGAGGATCCACTCCAAGTCAAGAGAGTGCAGGATTGGCCTTTCATTTGTCCCTGCTGGTCTTTTCAGGAACGGGGCCTCTTCAGCCAAGCTGTGTTCCAGCATTGTTGGAGCAGCAAACCCACTGTGCTGAGGAGGGAGGACAGGCTGGCTCATACTGAGCTGGTGTGAGTTCAGCAGTGGGATCTCTGGGATGCCTGCAGTCCTCTGAGCTCCCTGTGCTGTCCTGGCACCTGCCTGCCCATACTGCCTGACACTGCACTGCTCAAAATCCTCACCAGGCTGCAGTAACATTGAGGAGCCCTGTGCTGCCCCTGGGGCCTGGCTAGGCTGGAGGCTCTCCTGGGAGGATGAACAAATGCTCTCCATCCATCTGGTCTGTTGTCCCTATGCCTGTCCTCTCCTATAGGCCAGTCTCAGGAAGAAATGTCCTCAGCTGCCAGGTCAGGACAAAGAGCAAAACCTCTCTGAACATCTGTAGAGAGGATGACCTCTGGTTCACAGCACCCTTCCAAGCTGCCCAGATAAATGAGCACAGGTTTGGGTTCTTCTGCTGACCCATTATGGTTATCTGTCTGATCTCTACTGTGCCCCCGGACAGGGCACTCTTACCCACATATTTAAGGAATTGTTGCTAAAGAGATGTCCAGCACTGCTTGCTGAGAGATTACATGAATGTGAAATTTTGAAATCGAGTTGAATTTGAAACCATTTCACCATGACTGAACCACTTTCTCTTTCTGGAGGTTCCCATCCCAGAAGATCAGGGTAAATCAAGGTCTCTGCTTTTCACCTAGTGACCTTTCCCATCCAAGAGCAGTGTTCCAGCCTGCCAGAACACAGAGCATGTGCCATTCTTCAGCCTAGAGTAAAAGACCTCCAGAGGTTGACCCACAGGCTTGATAAGAAATATTTAATCCACATAACTCACCTGGAGCCTTGCAAGCTTGCTGGAAACATTTCACCACCCTATTTCTGAGTATCCCCTCCATTTTTCCAGGTGGTGCAGGTGCCTGTGAGGGACAGAGGAGTTTGCCAATGGAGTTTTTCCCAGAGCATGACTGTTGCTGGGTCCCATATATTAGAAGACAGCACATCATAGAGCCAGCACAGGGTTAGTGCTGCCCTGTGCCAGCTGTGAAGAGGTGGGTGGTCATGCACAACCTGTCCCCAATGCACGGGGACAGATCTAAAACAGCCAGAGGCCTTAAACACTTCCCTTGCAAAGGGCTCTGTGACAGACAAACCTTTTCCATGTCTGCCCTGCTGGGAGAGATCCCAAAATAAATAACCATGAGGCCTGAAGCCCCAAGGGAGACAAGCAGGAGCAGGGAGTGGGCCCAGGCCAGAGCACTCAGCCCCACACACAGGGCAGCCACACAGATCTGTGCTGTTGACAGAGCCAAGAATAATTCCAGCAACTCTGTTTAATGCTATTTAGAAAAACCTCCCTCTCCAAAATGGTGAACTTCCCCAAAGACAGTATCAATATTTTAAATGCTGTGACTTCCACGCCCTGGTGATTTATCTGGGATCCAGGTTAGGCAGAGTTGCTGCAGCCCTGGCTGGGCCTGTGGGCAGGGACAGTGTCCATCATTTTGGCTGTTCCTAGGGGAGCAGGATGCACTGGGCAGCCTGAGGAGGAGGTCTGGACTGTTCAGGGAGGCTGCTGGGCAGTAGTAGCTCACAGAGAGCCTGAATTTCCCATATGAAAACATGATGAACTTTTGAGGGAATTCAATTCATTCAGTGCCAATGCAGTCAGGATAAAGTTGCCCAGTGAGGCTGGCTGATTTCCCACAGCAGGAAGAGCTGGGGGCTCCTCTGTGATAGCAGGAGGAGTGGGTGGTAACTGTGGACACAGGAGACTGACTCCATCCTCCCACATCCAGGTTTCAGGTCATCTTTCCCCTTACCAGGAGCATGTTTTCTTGGGGGACAAAGATGATTTTACTAACTTCTCTCCTCTCTCTCATGCCTTGCCATCTCCAGCACTGTTCCCATCCAGCTGACTGTGACTGCTGTAGAAAGCAGATGAGGGTTATATTTACCCCTTCCCCACTCTCAAGTCTTCCCCAGGACTCAACCTTTAGCCCAAACAAAGGAGTCAGCAGACAGCAGGGACAGCACACTGTGGTTGAGGATGGAGAGATGTTCATCAGCAACCCTGTAAACTGATTTTTAAATAAAGCTTGCTCTGCAACACCACTTCCCAAAATGTCTGGCCTGGCATTTGGACTGGGATAGCCAAGGGATGTTATATGGGGTGCATGTGGCTCTACCTGCATCTGTTAAGGATGGATCTCACTTTGCTAGGTGCCACCCATTGGGACCTCTCCCACGTGGCCTCCATTCATCCTATAGCAGGACAGGTCCCAGTCCATAAGAAAGGACCCTTGTGAAGTGTCTGAGGCACTACTCCCCTGTGATGGAGGCCTGGAGGCTTGATGCTCCCCAGGCAGGTGCACAGGGCACAGATTTACCTGGGTGGCTGAGTGATGGAGAACATCCCCCTTGACAGGACAAGAGGGAATAGCTTTAAGCTGAAGGAAGATGGATTTAGGATAGTAAGAGATTCTTCCCTATGAGGGTGGGGAGGACCTGGCACAGGGTGTCCAGAGAAGCTGTGGCTGCCTCATCCCTGGAAGTGTTCAAGGCAAGCCTAGACAGAACTTGGAGCAACGTGGGATAGTTCCTGCCCATGGAAGTGGGGTGGAACAGAAGGAGCTTTAAGGTCCCTTCCAACCCAACCCATTCTGTAATTCCATCATCAAGCCCTTCTCTGTTCTGCAGCTCAACACTGCTGCCCGGAGAGGAGCTTCTGATCACTGCCATGGAACCATCAGGTGACTGCAGGTGATTCCATCGTCTGCTCCTCCAGCAGAAAAAGCAAAGGACAGTCACAGGCAAGCTGAGCATGCTCCCCACTCCCAGCCAGCAGCAGGCACTGGTGTGCAGCTGCCTCCCTGTGCTGAGGGCCAAAAAGGGATTGGCAGTGCTCTGCCCCAGGAGGAACATGGTCCATGCAACAACTAGGTTGGGACGTGCAGAAGGACATGTGCCATGGGGGGTAGTTTGGAGGGAGAGCAACTAAATCAGCAAGGGAACGCATGGCTGGAGCCCTGCCAGCACCTGCCACCTCTGGAAATAGCTCTTACAGAGCCCCAGGGTCCAGGCATGAAGTCCCCTTCCCTTGGGTTATTACGCAGCACAGGATACATGAAACATGTTGGCAGCAGTCAGTCTAGGGAGAGCTGAGCAAGGGAGGGAGGGAGATTAATAGGAAAACAAATCAGCACCTAGAAACAGAGCAAATGGACAACACATAGGGATCCAGACCACCAGGGATGCTGGATCACAGACAAACTCAGGCATATGCATGGAAGGAAACACAGGCTGTGAGAAGAGCTGGCCACCCAGAGCAAAGGCAGGAAAATGAAAACACTTTATTATCTAAATGGGGATACGATTTCTGGAAGAACAGACTCTTCAGCCCAGGAATGGTGTTTGAAGCACTAGAACAGCTGAGAGAGGTGTTGATGGGGGCTGTCACCAGAAAAAATGAGAGTATGGAGATACCGTTTTTTACCTAAAGCCAAGGCACGGGAGGAGAAATAGATACTTGGTTTTGAAGCAGGGAACTCTGCAGCAGCAAGGGCCTGCAAAGGGAATAAAGCAGTGGAAGAAGTGCATGTGCTCAGTGCCCAGGGCACTCTGCAGCTTGCAGATCTTGGAGCAGGGATCCTGCCAAGGCAGGAGTTTGCTGCTCTGCTAACAGCAGTGACAGAGAGGAGGGAGGTTATGCTCACACAGAACAGGAGCTGTTGACTGCAGCCTCTGGCAGGGGAGAACTGCCCAGCTCACTGAAACACAGATGCTGAGCCATCCCTGCTCACTGGGAAGCCCCTTCTGAGGAACCTTGGAAAGCAGAAAGAGTTCAAGTTGAGCTGGGCATCCCTTTCACCACGTGCAGATGGATCTTCAGTCTGCTAGCTTGTGATAGTACTGGTGTGGCTGGAAGGAGAGGCCCAAGGGACACTTCAAAGATCCCAACAGACACAGGTACTGAGGCAGGACAATCATTTGTACAACAAGGTTGGTGAGATCACAAAGAAACCAATGTGACAGGTACCAATAGCTCCTACCTGCCAGTAGCAGCTAAGAGGTGAACTCTGTGCCACATTTAAGGTGGGATTTTGCTTAAAAGAGGCCAGGCAGTAATAGCAGGGGACTGGAGAGCTGACATCATGGACAGATGCCTAGGCATGCTGAGTGGAGGATGAAGGCATGCCTGGAGTGGTGCCAAGGCTGGATATTGATGCTTAGCTGAAGACAAGTGCTGTGCCCCATCCTGAAACAAATCTCTGCAGCCTTCTGAAACTCCAACCTGTCTGTGGAAAGACTGGAAGAAACCTGATCACGTTTAGTAACGGATCACAGATATGTGATAGCTGCAACAGCAACCACAGAGCCTGGGAACTGGACTTTCTAGAGGCCACAGAAGTCAGAATCTGATGGAGAAGCAGAATATGGCCTTTGGAAAGCCTGATCTCAACATGTTCTGCTCAGACTGGACCACTACACTCAGCAACAGAGTGAACACAGTTCAGTATCCTGTGAGAAGCTGGACAAAAGACTTCTTTCCCCACATATCCCACAGAAAGAAGCAGGAATGGCAAATGCCATGGAGATGGTCTCTCCTGGGAATCACTGTAATAAAAAGTAATCAAGTCAAAAGCCAAGGAAGCTGATAGACCAGGAACTACAAGAGGGCATTACAAAGTCAGTCTAGGTGCCAGCAGTCCATCTCTTCAGGGAAACGTCACTTTACCTGGAGAACACAGAAGTGAAATATTTCAAACCCATTCACAATCTCTGCTTCTTCATGGGAGCAGGGACTTCCCTTCCCCAAGACACCATCCAACTCAATTTTGAGGGCAATTTAGATGGAGTAACATGGCAACTTACAGTCTCTGAGTGCAAGCCTGGAATGTGCTGGCAAAGGCAAGAGGATGGGGCAAAGGGGGGCAGAAACTCCTCAGCCATGAACTTGCTGCTCCAGTGGCAGAAGGGAGGAGGACCACGGTGGGAGGAAATCTGTTTGGTACATGGAGAGTGTGCTTTGCTTGGTAACTCCCAGTGTGTCCTTTGGGACAGCTCGGAGGGGTCGTGCATGGTGTTCCACTCCATTAGCAATTACTTTATGCCAGCACATGTAAATAATTATTCTGGCACAGGTTCCCAGCAGAGAGCTGTGTGCAGCCCTTCGGAGCCAGTGCAGCACTGACTGTGCTGCTGCCTTTCTTGGAGACCAGCACCAGGAGTGAGGAGATTTGTGTTCACACATGGACAGGCTGCACGTCCTTGCATCAACAGTGCTTTGGAAAATTAAACCATCTGTGCAGGTGAAGTGTAATTCCATGTGATCAAACTCTCTGCTTCCCCTCAAGAACTCATTGTGCAGCCCAGCCTTTTCCCAGAGATCTGACCCTCATGAGAGAAGCCTTGCGGTTAAAAAGATGGGAGAAATGTTTACAGAAAAAATGAAGATAAAAGAATTCCACATGACCTGATATTTTCTGTGAAATGTTTTGCCCAAGACGGAGCATTCAGGCCAAAGCTACAAACCCCTGAGAACAGAAGCCACAAAACTGATGTGCCTCTGCATGGTACAGCACCAAAGAAATCTTTCACCCCTGGAATCTGCCTCTTTCCAAACTCCAACAGTGCCCTCAAGTGCTCAAAGGAGAAGCCGCAAGCCAGGGATGGAGCTTGCTGCCGCCCAGGCTGCGAGGCACAGGAAAGTGATGAATGTGGAGTGATGTGGCTGCACGGCCTTAAGAGTGACTCACTGCTGTCCCTGCCTGAGCTAAGGTAAAATGTCTGTGTCTTTTCCTACTTCTTTTCCCCAAATGGGTAGATCTGTGCCGATGACCTATCTGTCATCGAGAGATGCTCCAAGAGCATTAAAAACAGATTTAAAGTCTCTGCTGCCTGGAAAAGATGCACACGTCACAAGCTTGTGGAAACAGTATAGTTTGGATTTGGCCACTGGAGTGACCCCACCCAGCCAGACCTCCTGGATCCATTCCTTCAGAAGACATGACCTCTGCAGATGAGAGGACTGCATCTCAGTGTCCCAGCTCCAGAGGGGAGGTTGGGTTTCACCCTATCTGGCTCCCTGCAGTGAGCTTTCCAAGCTGTGTGGAGGCTGTTTTGGCAGAGCTACACATGGCCGTTCTCAGTGAGCTGGGTGTCTCAGCAAGAGGGGCTCTTTCAAGGGACAGGAGACAAGGCCTGTTTGGATCTGTGGGACTTCTGCTTGCTCCCAGTGAGAATGGTAGCTGGAGACATGGTACATGGTCACCTGGACTCCTTTGTGGGACACTCGGGTGATCCCTGGCAGGATGCTGAACTCAAACCCTGCTCACCTCACTCAGGTCTTTCTCTGCAGATTCCTTGGAGAGTCACCTGGTAGGGCTTTATCCTGCACTCCTACACTTTGGGGAAAGGAAGCACTCAATGGTACAGCTCCACTCAGCAGGACTTGCTGTACAAGAATTAAGATGTTTTCAAGGGACAACTGAGTGGTACTGTGCTGGGAATTGACAAAGCTACACTGGGAACCTCTTTAGGTCCCCTGTTTCCTCACCCTTTCTCTTATTTGGGGAGATTACTCCTGGATCATGGCATTGGTTTCATTTACATGGCATGGTTACAAATCCCTTCGAGTTAAGCAGCAGAGGGGACAGAAACAGGGTGATGGAACTGCCAAGTCTGTTTTTGTCCCTGTAGCCAGTGTCATGGTGCCTCTGGCCACCTTACACTAGTCTTTGGAGAAAAGTCTCTGTGGCTTCTCTGAAGGCATGTGTGTTGTTCTCTTCCATCACTGCTCATCATGCCACTGTCCTGTCACCTTCACACAGCACCATTCATCTCCTCCAAGGTAGGAGACCACAGGTGCTCTTCCAGCAGGCTGCTGTCATCCCATTAGGTCCCCCTGAATCACAGACACCACCCAGCAAACACCAATTTCAATTCCAGAGCTGAAATTAAGCAGAGCCACCCCCTTATGACCTTTTGCTGTACTGCCTTGATCTGGACAGGGACATTCAGCTTCTTCTTCTCTCTAATTCTGGCCAAAAGCTGTTCCCACAGGTGCCTGTTCCAGGTGCTTGCAGGTAGTAGTATCACAATGCCAAATAAACAGGCAGGCTCACAAACTGTAGCCAAAACCTCACTTGTTTTAGTGCCAGAGCTGCAAGTTGCTTGTACAAGGAACAGTTCTCAAGATATCAGAGACATCAGGACTCTTCTCTGCCATCAAGGATGGCCTTGCAGGAAAAGTTTTGCTTCTGCAGGGAAAGCACCTACTGCAACACACAGCTCCTGCTCTGCTGTGGGTCACCATGCCTCAGACAGCATGAGATGGCCCTGCAACAAGTGTAGATCTGACAGGGATGGAGATGTTGCTTCTAGTGTAGCAGCCACTGCCCTTCATCTCATCAATCCTCCTTAGAAAATGCCAGCCTCTGCCCCAGCAGCCTGGAGCAGGTCATTGTCACAGCTGGGGTGTCATCTCCAGGTCAGCTGCTGTCAGCAGCCAGAGAGCAAGGGCCACTGGTGACTCCTCAGTATCACCTTGCTTTGATTACCAGCCTGGGGATAAAAATAACCAGATGTGGGTCCAGATCTCTCACAGGGATCCCTTCAACACATAAAATAGGAGCACTCAGGAGAAAACTGGTGGAGAGGTGACTGACAGCTGTAGCAAAGACAACTCAGTGCAGGAGACTGTCAAAGGACCATAGTCTGAGCAGGTCCCCAGGAATCTCTCTCCAGACCTCCACGAGAAAACAGCCTGTCCTGCTTTTGTAGCATTCACCAAATGTGACCTTGAAACCTGCTGCTGTGATGCCATTACTACTATAATGGCAGAATAGCTGCCATGCCACTCTTGGCCAACAGGCCTGGCCAACAGGCATTTCCCTGGCAGAGCACAGAGGCCCCAGAGCAGAACAGGTCTCATCATGAAATTGTGGGTTTCTAATTAATACCCATTTGCCTGCAAGCTAATCTACTTGACCACATGCCAGCCCCAGAATTTCATCTTCTCCCCTGGGGACAGGACTTGGCAGTCACCAGGCCCCACAGTCCCAGGCCCTACTGCCTGCCTGCTGCTGGTCACCAGGTCGCACACAGCCCAGGATATCACTCTCCACACCTCTGCACACTCATCCGCAATTAGCACTTGTTTATGCAAATGAGTCAGTTCATTAGCTCTCCTCTGCAATCTATCAATAGATGGAGGATATAACCCTTCCAGGCCTGGGAATGTGAATGGAAACTACCCTGCTACTCCATGTACTGCCTGGTGAGATAGCCTGTGTTTTTTGGTTTTTTTAGTTTTTTATTTTTCATATACATTTCAGCCAAAATCTTTCTGCTTCTCCAATGACATGAGTCAGACAAAACTTTTTCCCAGAGCTCTGTTAGAGCTGAGCTCAGAGGGATCAGCAGCTTTCAGGTGTGCAACCATACAGAGAGCAGAGAATGCCTGACTTTAGCACATGGGACAGGGGTCTCTGAGCTGGCCAGGGCACGGTCCCCACACAGCTGTGCCTTAGTGAGCCCAGTGGGGACACTTAGTGGCCTTCCCTGCACTGGCTGCTGGTAGCAGGGCCTGTCCCACTCACTGGGGCCATCTGGAAGCTCTCAGAGCTGCTGAAGAAAATGCCACTGGAGGCCCTTTGTGAGCCACGAGCTGGGTCAGGACAGAGGGACAGGGAACAGAAACACAGCGAGGTCTTCAGGAGGAACAAGGAGTACCTTTGCTAGGCAGACATACAGATCGGGGACTTGGGGAGGAACAAGGAGCACGCCTGCTTATGGCAGAAATATAGACTGGGGTCTTGGGAAGGAACAAGGAGCACCCCTGCTATGACAGAAATACAGACCAGGATCTTGTCACGCCTGCCCCAAGAGCAGGATGCCGGCACATGGGCTGTGAGAACAGCCTGGTCCCACCCTGCACTCTTGTTGCACGCAGACTGACACATGGCTGCCATGCACAAAGCATGGGTAAGCATGGTGGCATTCAACATCGGGGGGCTTCTTAGCTATTTGCATATCCTAGAAGCAGCCACACACCCCAGGGTTCCTGCCTGTGACACACACACACACACACACACACACACACACACACACACACACACACACAACCCCTTCAGCATCCCAACTCTAGACCTGGTGCCTCAGGTGACCCTGGTGCCTCAGGTGACCCTGGTACTCCAGGTAACCATGGTGCCTCAGGTGACGGTGACCATGGTGCCGCAGGTGACCCTGGTAGTCCAGGTGACCATGGTGCCTCAGGTGACAGTGACCATGGTGCCACAGGTGACCCTGGTAGTCCAGGTGACCCTGGTGCCCCAGGTGTCCTCCCCAGCACACCATGGTGAGATGCTGCCAGGAGGGTGCAGGGAGCCATGCCTGCAGTATGCAGAGGAGCCAATGGCTGGAAACCCGGCAAGCAGGTAATGGAGCAGCAGATCAGGGCTGTGTCCACCTGCCCCATGTCTGACAGCCAGCATCCCAAAGTACACCCACAGTGTGGGCTGGAAGGTCCAGAACTGCCTGAGCATTCCCTTGGCCCAGGCCAAGGGCAGCTGATGCTGAGGTGGACATGTCTCCTGCTGCCTCAGCCCCACATGCCCCTCACGGCTGGCTGCTCACCCACAGCCTCTGCCCAGCCTCCTATTACCACAGCCCCAGCTCTAACATAGCAAGGTGATGTTTTATTACTGAATCACAGAACCAATTAGGTTTAAAAACGCCTCTGAGACCGAATCCAACCTATGAGCCAACACCAGCTTGTCAACTTAAGACCATGGCACTAAGCACAATGTCTGGTGTTTCCTTAAATACCACCACAAACAGTGACTCCACCACCTCCCTGGGCAGCCCTTCCAGAGTCCATGGTGGCAGAATCGTGAGGGCAGGAGACGGTGGGTGACCATGGCCATGGCCGGCACATCCCTCAGGGATGCCTGGGCCCCGGGCGCCATGTTACCTGGTTTAGGAGCTCCCAAAACCCATACACGCCTAGTTCAGAAAGGAGACATCGTTTAATCTGCACATGGTGTAAGGTGGAAGTTTCTACAAATCAAGTACACCAAGGGGTAAAAAGGTGTATCTTTTATTCACACGAACCTAACATATATTCTCCGCCTACCTAATGAAAATTTATTTCGGTGATGTGACCTTTCACAATGCTTGAAACACAGAGTTCTTTAATTCATTAGGCAACTTCTATTGTATAACTTATCTGACTACATCAATTACGTTTACAAAAGGTGAGAAAATTCAGCCAGGGGACATAAAATTCGCCTGGAAGACACCAAGGGGGAGGGAGGGAGGGAGAGGGCCTGCGGCGGCCCCAAGATGGCGGCGCCGCCGTGAGGGGGGAAGCGGGCGGGACAGCGGCGGCCGTTGTTGAAGCTTTATTGTTGTTGAAGCTTTATTGTTGTTGAAGCTTTTTTGTTGCCGCCGCCGTCGTGTCCGCAGCGCACAATAAAGATAAAACCGTGGCGAGGTCGGGCACCCGGGGATCGGGGCGACTCGGCTCCCCCGCGACCCCGCCCGGCTGTCCCGGCTCCAGCGCTACCCCGGCTCGCCCCCAGGCCCGTGCAGGGAGCCGGGGTCCGGATGGATGGGTGCTCCCCCACCCACAAGGACGGACCAGCCTCTCCAAATTCTCTCAGGCGGATAGGGAGGTTGAGGGGGGCTGAAGGGTGACTCTGCCTTCAACCTGGCCGGGAGCGGGGACCCCCACACCCCACCCGTGTTAAATGGAAGTCAGCCTTGTAGGTGCTCCTCGAGTGCCCAAAAAATGCAGTCCCTCTCATTTAAAGCACTCCCCATATTCCCTGTGCCATCACTGCCCTTTGGCAGGAGCCTTTCCTTTTGTAATCTACACATAAAAGATATTTTCTCAGAAATTTTGTCTCTACCAATGAACCAAAGCCAGTCCTCTGGGTTCCATTGACCCTGCAAAGGTGTTATATTAGCTATGCATTAGGCCTGTGCCCCTGCTTGGACAGGTGTGACCCTCCAAGAAGTTTTTTAAAGATAGGCATGGAAGGGGTTTATCTTGTGCTTTGGTCACAGCAGATTCCTCTCCTTGCACTGGACCACTAATCCCATCTGTTCTTTGAGATGATCCATGAAGATTGACCCATTAAGAGACAAATAAACTGGTTTTTTTCACTACACAAAAAAAAAAAAAAAAACAAGAGCAGTGTCGTTTGGCTTCCTTTGTGATCTTCAGCTCGACTGAGCTGCACGGGTGGTTTGTGGTCAGGGAAGCCCAGCTTGTCCTTGCAGAGGGAGAAGCTGCAGTGAGCTGAGGCTCCGGGGCAGTTTGCTCTCCTGTGCTGGTCAGGAAGGCTGACACACCTGGTTTATGGGCCGGGCATGACATAAGGCACCAGGGTTCTGCAGGGTTTTGGTTAAGATATGCCAGGTGTCTTGTGTTTGAGCAGGAATTTGGGTTGACACCCTGGTTCAAAGACAGGGTGGTGCAGGAGCAGCCTGTTGGAGTATGGACCAGAACAGAGGTCCTTTCCCAGCCTCCATACCCTACTCGTCCACTCTTGTTCCTTCTCTTTCCATTATATTTTAACTGCTCGGACATACCACTTAAAGAAGGTGCCAAAAATGTCTCTGTTGTCCCTCAAAAGCAGCAAAGCAGTTATAAAATTCTGCCAGGAGATGGAGGAAGCATGTTGGCTTTCTGGGGTGAGCCCTACTTGGCTTTCACAATGCTGCATCTTCTCTGCTGTTTTGGAGCAGCTGCACTCATGTTTGAAGAGTTGTTGAAAGTCCTTTTATCTTAATGGAGTTTTGAGGCTGAGGAGGTGCCTCTCTGACAGCCTGATGCAAGAGGTGACAGTGGTGGAAGTCTAGGTGTCTTGATAGACTCAGCTCCCAGTAATTCTGTGTATTTACTAAGAAGTCTGAGGGAATAAGACCCATTTTGGGGTAACCAAGCCTGAGAAGTGTCATTTTAAAGACCTTTGTATCAAGGCATCTCCATACCTTAGGGGTGTTTACAGCCATGTCTGCCCTTGGCTGAGGGAACAAATGGCTCCTGTACTTTTGCTGATACAAAATGGGTCACAAAAACTGGTCAAAGTAGTGTAGTTTTGTTTTTTTAATAAGTCAATAAGACGTTGCAACAAACTGTCCTCTGTGATGCAAACCTACCTGACAAAAAGCAGTTCAGAGGCCCAGCTTTTGTTTTTTGAGGATATTAAGGGAACCTGCAAAATATAATTAGCACTTTCAGTGTTCTTGGGCATAGTGATCCGTGGCTGAGCAGTGACTGGAGCAAACTTTGGCTGTTTCTTTGGGTTTGTGCAGTTTTTCCACTGCATGATTTTTCTTGCTTTTCGGGGCAGCTCTTGGTTTGAAGAAAACTTGCCTTAAAGAGTTGTAGCAGAGCTGTTTGTTTTTCGATCTGTTGTATTTCTATTCAGAGCATCAGTGAAGACAGACAGCCAAAATGTGTGGGGTTTGAGTGGTATATTCTTCTGCCTTTAGAGCCTGTGGAGTGCTGAATTCAGTCAAAGTGTTGCTTATTTTCCTCTGTTACCAGTCTGCACTGATGCTCTGAACTGCAACAAAATAGATTGAAAAACAAATTGGTGTGCCCTGGTTCCTTGTGCTGGATTTCACATTATCCTCTAGGCAAGCTGCCTGCTCTGCCCCTTTGGAGCACCCCAGAGACAAATAATGACCCCTCAGCATCTTTCAGCACTTCAAAGGCTGAATTACTTTTTGTGGGAGAGGTAAGAAAATTGAATTGCAGTCCTTGATTTTCTGGCTTTCCAATAACCCTCAGTGTAAGATCATCATCTTGGTAACAAGAAAACAGGAAACTGGTAAACAGGCGTAGAAAGTATTCAGATTGTGATTTAAGGCTGTCAGTGCTCTTAATTACCCAGAGCTAAAAACAGAACATTGCCCCTCACTCAGAGGCCACTGTCATGCCCAAGGGACTGCAGGCCTGAGCATCACAAGAAATATATCCCAGCTTTCTGGCCTACTTCGTTCACTGAGGATTGTGAAATGAGCCTTTGATTGAGTGCAAATGGGCTGGGATGGGGTGAGCTCCTCTCACTGGGCAGGGAGCCTTTCTGGGCTGGAAACCACGCCTCCTGCAATGACCACTTCGGATTTTAGCTCCCCAAGCAAAGAGCTGAGTGGGTTGTGGGGTGCTCCTGTGAGCCCCTCTGATCAGCTCCAACAGAAGTGGCGTTAACCGAGGACAGAAAAGTTGGATTTTTCCATTTTGCTTATCTCTTTCTGTCTACCTTTTTCCCCCCTGCCTTCTTAGTTTTAGTTTTTTAGAGCTTGCATAGGACTTCCTTTCTTCTAGTTTTGCCCCGGGTGTGAAGGGTGATTCGATACAGCTTCATTATCCATGTGGGCACTGCAAGTTCGCTGTCTCTGCAACAGAGCAGCAGGCTGTGGGTCTGTGCCACACACCACCACTGTGCTCATCTTTTGGAGGGCTTCATCTTTTGGCAATGTGGCAATAGTTGTTGGGGGTTTGGTTTTGTTTTATTTTGTTTTGTTTTAAAGCTACAAAAAGCCTGTCCCATGTGCATCTCTGATGAGAATTTCAGGCATGGAATACATCCTCAAGCTAGCCACTGGGATGGATACAGGAAGAGCTTTTGTTGTTAAGTTATTAATGGCAGTAGCTGTGTTGACCACACCTTGTAAATCCTTTATTATATAGCAAGGGATATGCAGAATCCTTTTGCTTAAACTTTAGAGGCATTACAATTCATTCTGTGCCTTGTGAGGGATGTTCCACAGTGGGTGCTGTGGCAGCAGGAACTGTGAGAGAGGGATGGTCTCATCCTTGATCCTTTGGAGCACCTGTCTCTGTAGAGTCTGATTGCTAAAGTGCTCGGTCCTAAATTTCAATTATCTTTTGATGAACCTGGTGATGTGCAAGGCTTTTGAGTCTGTTGCATCTAGATGGAAGTAATTATGTGAATAATGAAGAGAAGTGATTTAATTTGGGCACACTTTTCACTTCTGTGGATAGAATTGGGTATTCCCTTTCCTCCTTCATTCTTCCTTTAACTTCTCCCAAGAAAGGATGTTGCTATCAAGAGATCTCTTTCCTGTTCTAATGTAGCTTAAAGAAAGCAATATGATAGTCTCAAACTGTGGCTGTGTGGGAGGACAGAAATAACTGGAAAAAAGGCATAAAGAGCTGAAACTGGGCAGTGGAGGGTGATGTTTTCTGCAGACATGTTCTGGACCTCCTATACTTCGTAGATTGAGAAGAAAAAGGGTCATCTTTGCTGAAGTGGGTGTCCTAGAGCAGTCACAGATGACAGCTGCTGCTTAAGGGCAACAGGGGACATTTTTATGAACATGTTGTCAAGTAGAGCCTTAGAAATTGCAGGGACTGTTGAAAATTTGGCTTAAATGAATTGACCTCACAGTTTCATGGAAAATCAGTGGAAGGAAAATTCCTAAGCCACCTTGGTGTTTCCCAAAAGCTGACAGGATGGGGCTTAAGATATCCCCTCAAAGGATTAATTTTGCAAGGCCTGTTTGTTGTGCAGCTTGGTTGGGCAAATGCCCTGTGTCCTTTGTCCCCTTTCTGACTCCAGTGAGTGGTATTTTGGAAGAGGGCAGCTCTCATGTAGCTCAGGTGTCAGATGTCCCAGGAACAGTCTGCTTAAGCCCTATTTTACTTTAAGTTTGAAGTCCCTGGTGGGCCTGACTCCTGAGAGGAGTCAGAGAAGCAGCTTTAAGCTGAAGAAGGGACAATTGGCTTTTTCCTCCCAGTGGTGTTGGCAGAGGCAGACAGCACAGGCTCTGTCAGCACTCATTGCTGCTGAAGTATCAGTTACTGCTCTCAGAGAGATTCCCAGTCCTGCCCTGTCCCTCAGCCAAATCTCCCAAAAGTCATCTAGAGAATGGCTGGGAGACATAGTCACACAAACTCAGGTGAGAAATGAGACATAATTTAACAGTTTGGCAGCGGAGGGCCCTCCACCTAAAAATCAGTTATCATGACTGGGCTCCTTACTGGAAGAGAGACTTGAGCCAGACCCGAGTTACTGAGCCTGGAAATCTGGGAGGCAGTGATGGATGAGCAATCACGTTGTTAATGGTGGTCCCTTCTGGCTCTAGGCTTTGAATAAAAACCTGAAGTGTCCTCTGGGTAGGGTGCAATTGCCTTGAGGCTGGTCTTGGCCAACACCCCTTGTTATAAATGCCTGTTCTCTTTGGAAGAACTGGATGGTTTGGGTCGCTGTAATTAAATAAATAAAATGTATTTAAACAAATATGTCTGTGCTAATTACTCAGGACACATTTTCCAGTGCTCTGAGTTGCTGTAATGAAGAAGGGGACATGCTGGTAGGCTTCTTAGAGCTTCACTGTTTTGAGCTCTCATGAGCAAATACGTCTTCTGTATTCCTGCCAGGAATAGAGGGAGCAGACGGTGCTGCTGCTTCCTCCAGCTTGCTGTGGTGCAAGAAATAAGGTTTCATGCAGGAGCTATTCATGGCAAAGCGAGCAGACGTCTCTTCCAGGACATGGATGTTTCCTGCTTATCCTTTTGTAGGAATAGCTATCATTATTTAACCAGCAGACCCAATTTCAACTCAGATACTGGAAGTCCTTCAGCTGCAGGGAAGGAGTGGGTGGACTAAAAGTGCTATTACATGGAGTCTGGCACAAGAATCGGGTCTGTCTCTACTGCCATGACCAGCAGCAGCTCTGCTGATGGCAGCTTGCTTCCTTGTGATTTCAGATAGCGTGGGAGGAGAGCAGAGCCTGCCTGTTGGATCGACTGCAAGTGCAGGTGGCTGGCCCTGTGCATGTGGGAGGGGGTGGATCTGATACTCAGAAAGATGAGCTGCAGATCAGCCAGCCTTTGGTAGTGATGTGCCAGGAGAAGCTCTGGCTCTGGGGAACAGGAGGGTGGGCTGTGAGCCCACTCAGGCTTTTCTGCCTTCCAGAGAAGGACCCACCAACCCTGTGCTTTGGCTTCAGAAGCACTGAGGAGTGTAACACCTCTGCTTTGAGGTGGTGTCAAAACCATCTGTGATCTTCTCCTGATGCTTGAAAAACAAGTTTCATAGCACTTCATCTTAAAAGCCTGAGGGAGCTCTTGGCTGCACAGGAGAGCTCTTCTGCATTTCTGGGATCCACCTACCTGTTGTTCAGTTTTCTGTAGCTCTGGGATGAAGTGATGTCTCTTCTATTCTTCTGTCTTCCCACAGCTATCACAGGCAGTGTCACACAGAACAGCTGGGGACAGGAAGTCCTGCTTCCCACAAAAGCTGAGCTCCAGAGGGGTTGGTGCCTTGAAGAAGTGAGATGCCAGCTCAGGCTGCATCCAGCATCTGCTTATGATGTGATTTGGTACAAGCTGAGAGTTGCTCTGAGCCTGATTTCATGCAAGGCAGAGCTTTGAGATTGGTGTATGTCCATTGGCTTAAACTGGTGTATGTGCATTGGTTAAAGCTCCTCTTCTCTACAGGAGAGCAGGAAGCTGAGTGCAAGGTGCTAAGCACTGAAGGTCGTGTAATTCATGTCCATCCAGGTGCTCTTTCTCTAATGCTCATACTTCTTTGTGGCCCACACCAGTGTTAGGCATCCGAGGGTGTGGACAAGCAATAACATCTTTATCTTATCCATCTTAGATAAAAACTCCAGGTGTTCCACTGATAAAAATTCTGTTAGCAGATGTCCTATCTGTTCTCCCTCCTGTAATGGGGTGGGGAGGGGGGGAAGTTAAAGGGAGGTTCTGGTAGATGGGATTAGAGTTATGGACTTCTGCCAAAAAATTACATTTTAGAGGAAAAGACTAATAAGTCGATGAGGTGAGACCATGGTGTGCTGAGAAGAGGGTGCTGAAGGCCCTGGGCTGCAAGCAGACCCCTGTCTCTAATGTTCACATGGCCTTGCTCATCTTACCAGTGATTTGGGGGAGAAAATTAACTGGTCCCAAATCACTTAATGCTTTGCAGGCCCAAACTAACACCCCAGATTCTCCTCTGTGTTTGGTAGATGGTCTGAACAGGTCTTCGTGCCCTGCTTCCCCACCTGCCCTTTCAGAAACCAGCTGCTGAATTCAGCATCATCTTCAGCCCCTGGCTGGCACTGCAGTGCCTGGTCTGATGGGCACTCACACCTCTGTGAGATGTATGGCACAGCAGGGAGGCTCTACTCCCTTTTTATAGCTCCTGTACTTTCAGTACTCAATCATTATCTACTCATTTAGGTTTGAATACTCTCTAGACTCTTCAGGTCTCAGAGTAAGGTGCTGAATTTGAGGAGTGTGAGTTCAGAATGACAATCTTGCTGTAACCAAAGAATTGGAGCATAGTAAACTACTAAAATGTGTAAACTGAAAAGTCATTTTCTTACTCTTTCTTTCTGTCTTGTAGAGAGAAATGCTACCAGGATCCATTTCCTTTTCATTACCTGGGCTTTGTGAAAGCAGTGTGGACACCAAGGTGAGAGGAGGGCCAGTAGGTGCCATGGAGCTTCCCAGTTATGGCTGGCAGCTGCTGACCCAGTTGTGCACTTTCTGCAAGGAGCAGCACTTCTGTGACTGCACCATCTTCATTGGAAATGTGCATTTGAGAGCACACAAGGTGGTTTTGGCTGCTGCCAGCCTGCTGTTTAAATCCCTGTTGGACAGCACAGATACCATCTCCCATCAATGCTTCTGTGCTAACACCTGAGGAGTTTGCACTCTTACTTGAGATGAGGTACAGTGGCAAACTCCCAGTGGGAAAACACAATTTTACCTGTTATCTCCGTGGCAGATAGTCTGCAGATGTTTGATGTGGCTATTACTTGCAAAAACCTCCTCAGGGATCTCATAAGTTGTTCTACTCAGGACCAGCTAGTGAAAGGAGTCTCCAGCCAGGAAGCAGATTCATCTGGAAACCAAGCTGAAGCTAATTACCTGCCCCAGTCTGGAAGACTTGATGAAGAAAAAGCATTTATCATCCTCACTCAGAGAGTTTCTCCTTTACCTGGCACTGTAGAAGCAGAAATGGAAGCAGGTGTTTCTCCTCCTGGCCTGTGACTCATACCTGGGTTCACCAGGACATGATGTTGAGTGACTCCAGGTCCTTCCAGGAGGATTCAGTTCTGGCCCTGGCCAGCCTGCCCATGCTGAGTGGAGTGACTGGATGGAAGAGGAGCTTGCTGAGCCTCCAGAGGGGAAAGGGTGATTGAGGGATTTGGGTGAGACCTCACGGGTCTGGGCACAGCATTGACTCTTATTTGCAACATGTTGGCTCACATCTGCCTGTTTTGGGGTATTTTTACTCTGTGTTTAATCTTTTTAGTTTGCCCTGGATTGGGAGCAACGGCAACATATCCCCCTGTTCTGCAGTGATTTTTTTCTGGCTTTTGTAGTTGCTTCATTGCTCATTGCTTTGCCAGAGCTGTAGTGAGCAAAACTTTTACTGCCCAGGCATGTGATTGCCATGCAGTGGGATCTGTGTTACTGCAGGACATGGGGCTGATTAGACAATCTGTGTAACAGCAAGTGAACAGAGTTGCTTGCTAATACTACTTTATCCTTTAAACTCCTGTTCAGCATGGAAGGAAAACAGAGGCTGTACTGGGTTTAAAATAAATGTTCCATTTATAACTGGTGTTAAATAAACTGTTGGTTTTCCCTCCAGGCTGTGTGATGTCTTCAGAAGAGATTTATAAGTCACAGTTTTCCTATTATAGCCAATGTGCTAGTTACAAACTGATGCCTTTCAATCACATCATGCTTCCTGTGAATCCATTCAATTAGCAAATAACTCATCTTGTTTCTCTCACACAGCAGCAGAGAGCAAAAGCTGTAAACTGGATTTCTTTGTTTAATATGAAAGTGTTTTCTCTAAGGCTCTTTCTGATGCCCAGGCTGTGCTGAAAAGACTTGAAGAGTGCAGAGAAATTGATGCCTGTCAAAAGGAGGTAGGTGTGTTTACTTCCATAAATCATGCAAGTTTTTTCTTCACCCTGCTAAGGGCTGTAATAGTTCGTGCCTTGTTTAGGAAATTGTTTCATGGGAAAGTGGTGCCTGGTTGTTTGATGGGCAACATGTGCAACACCCTAGAGAGAAGCATCTGTAAGTGCAAGTTGCTCAGGCATGCAGGTAAAGAAGTCTGTCCTGCCCTGAAGACATCCTCGTGTTGTAGGAGAGCTCCAGCACAGATTTCTCTCCTCCTGTTTATTGCATTTGCTTCAGGAATTGTATGGACTTGTAAACGACTGACATATGAGATCCCAGAATAGATTTCCCGAGCCCCTGGGCACTGCCTTGCTGTGAAGCATCTGCTGCTCTCTTAGGGCAGAGCTGCTGAGGGAGGAGTGGGACAGGGCGTGGCAGGGGGAGCTGGGTGCTGCCCCACGGTGCTTCTCCTGCCAAGGTGCTCCTTCAAGAGCAGTCGGAGTTGGTAAACGATGCTCGAGTCCTGTTTTCCTGTTGGAGGGAGTAACTGGGTGCTGCTGGGGGTATGCTGAAGGCTTCTCTGGGCTCTGAGCTGTGGTAGCCAGATGCCACCCATTGTCCCAGCTCGAGGGCAGCACAGAAACAGAATGTGTACTGCACTGGTGTGACACTGGAGCAGGACGACACAGAGCTTGTGAATGATTGTGGAGAGTCTTCGTGGGCAGTTGAGCTGGCTGCACACTGCTGTGCAGTGCCAGGGTCTGCACTAAAGCTGTGGCTGGTGCAGAGCAAGGATGGGACTGTGCTTGCTGACCTCAACCCAGCAGTTTCTGGTGGAGCATTTTTCATACCAAGCCACATGAACTGCCCTGCATGCCTTTCTGAAGGGGAAAAGGTATTTCTGTTCCACTGCTGGCTCTTCAGTGGCTCCCTGGTTATTCAGGCTTTGGAAGCTGAGCTGTGCTGTTCCCTAGGCTGGGGGCTGCCATGCTCTCTAGGTTCCCATGTAGTTGCTGGCTGGAAGCTCTTTGGATCCAAGTCCCTCCAGTAGCAGTGTGATCACAGGACATGGTACATTTTGGAATTCTGCTTAAAAAAGCCCAAGACTACATTTTTATAGAAAAACCCTCAAACCTGTGGCAGCAGAGAGGAGAATTCCCTTGAGTTGGGGAATGCAGGATTGTTTCCTGCTGAGCCTTTAAATGGTCATGGGGGGAAGCTCGTGTTCCCTTAGCAGCTGGTTCTCCTGATGTGGAATATAACATATTGGGGGCTTTAAGAGAGACATGTGGGTCCTAATTCATATTTGCAGTAGCAAGCAAAAGCCTGGCTGGGCAGACAAGCACCTCTGAGTGCCCTGCTCAGAGAAGGATTAGATTTTTGTATGTTTGTTTTTCACCATGATCAGATAAATATGTCAGGTTTAGGGTTTTACTTGTTGTGCACTTTTACAAATGGAGCCGAGCTGGGGTGGGTGCTGTGCAGTGTGGATCCCAGAAAGATTTGGCAGCTCCATGTTCTCGTGCCAGCAGGTCCTGTCCCTGCTCCTGCCTCCCCTGACTGCTGGTGGCAGGGCAGAGCTGTGCCAGCAGAATGCCCAGGCAGGGGAGCTGCAGCTTCTGCACTGCTCAACAGCCCCGTTTGCTATTGCTTTGCTGCTGTTTTGTGTTCCTTCAGCACTTCAGACCCCGTAGGGAAGGTTCACAGATCCATTCCTGGCTTTTTGTGCTCCCAAGTGAGCTGTTAGAGCAGGAGCCAAGGGAGAGGTTGTGGAGCTCAGAACCAGTTTGAGTGTCTGACTGCAAAGCGGTAGCTGGACAATTTTTCTGCAGCTATAAATAAATGCTGAATAAATGAGAAATGGATTTTCTTTAAGCCTTCCTGAAAAATCACTTTTCAACTGTGACAAGCATGAAAAGTGTCAGCCCCAGGGCAGTGGGAGAACAGGCTGCAGCCTGTTATAAGCAAGGGCTCAGCCAGATCTGCCCCTGTCTGAGCTCCCCTCTGGGACCAGCAGGACCCGCAGACCTCAGCACTGAGTCTGTTTCCAGCACACAGAGCAGCTTTTCCCCACAAGATCCTGGTGTTTCCTTTGGGGGTGGGGGGAAACACAGCAGTGTATTTTTAAAGTCATGCTTGAAGTGCAAGTTCAGCTCCAAAGAGCCGAACTGGGATGTGTAACTCAGGCTAAGGTTGTGCCAGTGGTAGATGTCAATAGATTTTTTTCTCTCTCATTTTTTCCCCCCTCCCTTTCTTTGTATTCTTTTGCTAGTCATTTGAAGTCTCGAGTGCCTCGGGGCAAGTAGAAGTGTGTCTGGAAGCCGGTGAGACGCTGTTTCTTTGTAAAAAGCATTCTTGCTGGGTGTGCTTGCCCTGCTGCAGAGGGGATGTCCCATTCCTCGGGATATTCTCTCTCGAGCCTTTTGGAAGCAGCTGATCTCTCTAGGAAAGCACCGGTTGTTTTGGTCAGCCTGGGCAGCATAGGAGTTTAGGGGAATTTTGCCAGCCTACCTATTGGCACCAAGGCTGTCCTGGTGCCCAGGCTCCTGTGGTTTCAGTGGAATTTGGCCTTGGATGCCTCTCTATTTCTTTTCCTTTGCTGGTGAACTCATCCCTGCAGGGTATCTTGTTCTGTGCAGCACTCCAGTCTGCTCCCCTCTACTGTTCCTACCGATTTACTCCTACCTCCAGTGGAGCCTCATTTGATTGTGGGGCTTTTCACCAACAAGGTTTGTGGTGCAGGGCTGGGTTTTGTGAGAACTCTTGCTTCTCTCTGAGTTTGATGTTCTGTTCTGTTCCCCATACTGAAAAATGCAGATGAATTGCTTTTCAGTTTAGGGAGATGTGATTTTTGGGGTTGTTTCTGTTTTATAGTTTCTCTGTATATTTCACATAAACTATTCCTATCTAATTTGGTTTTGGCTTGGATGAAACCTGCTTGGAAACGAGAACAAGACTGAAATTGCAGTAATTTAGGGAAGCGTAGAAGAGCTTTGCCAATGTCAAGTCTTATCTTCCTGTGCTCTCTTAGAGAAACTCAATTCAAATTATTGCACAGCTCATTTGTTCCCTCTACTACCAGGTTCAGATGAAGTGGGGGAGCATTGATTCTCCCATGTAGAATAAATGTCACTGTGTTTGTGGATCATTTCCATTGCCTGTGGGCCTGTCCAGTCATTGTCGCCCTTCATTTGCAGCTGCAGGATCTCTGGATGAGGCAGAAGAAAGAAGTTTCCTGTTATCTTCTGCATCCTGATTAGGAGAGAGAGCTTGTGAGGGTTTGGCAGGATTTTTTTGTGACAGAGCTAGAGCACTTTTTTTCCCTCTGTTCTGGTGTATTTTTGTAGAAGTTTGGGCTGAGCTTTTGTTCTTGTTGTGTGGATCAAGTAGGGGGGCAGTGTTTTCCACAGAGCCTTCTGGGGTCTCCCTCATGAGTCATGTACAATGTAGGCTTGGAAAAAAATCCCTTTAGGTTTCTGAAGGAAAAACACGAACATAGTTTTTCTCTGGTTATTGTATGCACAGTACAATAGTTGATTGATGGTTGATTGGCTTAATGGTGGGGTTTCAGCCAAGGAGCTTCTCTGAGGGTCAGGTGTGTGGAGCCAGTCCTGGGGTTATCCAGGGTTATCCCCTGACCCTGTGAGCAGCAGCAGCCTATGGAGCAGCACTGCTCAGCTTCCCCACAGAGCCACAGAAGAGCCAGCAGTGAAACAGCCCCTAACCATGCAGGTTTCCAAATGCTTTTTTATATTTTCTTCAACTTCTGTACCAAACCCCAAAGCAGTGTGCATTTACAGAGGACTGATGATTGTGGCTGTGGAAGTTTCCCCACAGTGCTCAGCCTCCTGCAGTGTACCTGAGTGTCCCTGAGCTCTGAAGGGACTCGGCTTTTTCTGCCACCCTGAGCAGGTGCTTCCCAATCTGTCTCTTGCAGATCCCTACCCACCACCCTCCACCCTCTGGATGCCTGCATTCACTCTAAAGCTGATGCTTGAAGGAGATCACTCAGAAATAGTCAATAAAGTGGCTTTTTGCTGGGATGTGCTCTCACCGTGGGAGCAGGAGCATGGATAAGGCAGGAAAAGCCATAACTGTGCTCACTCACCTGCAGAGAAGAGTTAATGGCCAGCTGGGTTAATGACTGTGCTGCATGGCCTCCCTCTCTCCTCAGATCCTCTTTAGTGTCAGTTATGGGCCACTGCACATTGCTCAGGGGGATGTGCATTATTTGGACATAGAGCTGAGGTGTTGTCTGGAGAAACATGGGATGTGGAGATGCTATGGAGACAGGACACTTTTACCTCCTGGATCCTTAACCAGCCGAGGTTCCTGTTCAGAGCTTGCCATGGGGTGCTGTGGACATGGGGATGTTTGAGATGAACTGGGAAAGCTGTTCCATGGTGTGTGACGTGTTCCATGCTGCTGAGGTGGGAGTGTTTTGGCCACCAGAACTGATATCCTCAACTGGGACCAAACCTCTGGGGTGCCATGGAATCTGTTTGGTGGCACAGCTTTGACCATGCTTTAAGCCAGGTCTTGGTGATGCAGTTTCCTGGTGCAGAGAGGCAGTCTCTTCCTCCCATGTGGGAGATGGAGATGTGCTACTTTGTGCCAACTTGGCCATGAAGGGTTTTGCAGTGTCCCACACAGTTTCTGAAAGCCTGCTGGATCAGGCTGTGATGTGGGGGCACATTATGACTAAGTGGAAGCTGGGATTCCTGCTGTTTATCAGTATTTATCAGGATCTTTGGGAATTGTCAGTGCTTCGAAGTAAGTCTGAAATGTACTGTGTACTCTTTCACAACAATGCTAAAAAAAAGACTGTTGTTCCTACTGAGCAACACGTCCAAGGAAATGTCTTCTATAAAGAGCCTATAAATAGCAGAATATTTCAGTTACTGAAAACTCATTTCTATTAACCAAATCCATGCACTGGCGAAGGGATGTTACCTCGGGCTCTGGGTAGAAATGCTGAGCTGATTTTAATGAAAATTTTCATCCATATTCGTGCAAACATAGTTTTGGCAGGATCTGAGCACCTTTAGGGTGGTGAGAGTGGAGGTACTTTGTGTTTTATATGCTCATTTTGATCTGGAAGGGGCCAGGCATGTAAACCTTGAGAACAAACATGATCTGGTTATCAAGTCTCAGTACAAATTAATGTTTGCATTAAAAATTACCTTTACATTTGTTCTTCAGCACATCTGTGTTTTCTTTACACCAGAGCCCTTCATGTCCACACACTCTGTTCAGCAAACTGCTGTGAGTGGGAAGAGCTGGGACTGATGCACTTTCCCCTCTGCAATAGGTCATGGCACTGCCACACTGCCCTATAATGTGTGAGCATTTACACCTGCCAGGAAAAGCCAGTCCACCAGCCCCTGGTGCAGCCCCAAGCAGTTGCACAATGGCTTTTTATCATTGGAATAAAAATGACAATGACAGCAGAAAATGGCCGTTCTCCCTGGAGCCGAGCTGAACTTCCCACTTCAAAGGTACCTTTATCGAATCCTTGGAGTCTCCAGTAAAGGCTGCCTGCTCTGAAAGGCTGGCATCTCTCCTGGAGAGCTGGGAGCATGTGTCTTCAGGGGCAGAGTTTACAGCATTAAAAGACTCTGGGGAAATGGGAGTAAGAGTTCCAGCTTATTTCTTTGCATTTTATTTCCATAACTGTACGGGCACATCTGCCTCTGGTTGCTGTTTCAGGTCACTGAAGTAGATTTTGGACCTCTGGGTTTGATTGCCAGGTGTGCTGAGAGCCCACAGCACTCAGAGTTTGTGTGCCTCCTCCCCAGAGTTTTCTCTAGGAGACAGAATTCCATTGTAATTGAGAATGGAAGTTCCTGAAAGTTCCACTTGAAATGCTCTCTGCTTGCTGTGCAAGTGATCCGTCCTTGTTGTGCAGTGAGGTTCAGTATCTCTTGCCTTAGCTTTGCCTTCCAAAGTAGCAGTGTTAGATTCACTCTTTTTCAGGTCTTTTACACTTAGTGGTCTTTGGCTATTTGGACATGCAGAAATGTTTGGTGCTTGAACCAGCTCCAGTTTGTGGGATTTGCTGTATGGATAAGGGCTGGCAGCAGGGCTTGTTGCCCTTCTTTCCAGGATGGGTGGCCACAGGCCAGAGCTTGGGTTCAGTGGTGTGTGTGTCTGTGTGGTTATTTTTTTGTTCTGTTTAATTTTTTGTCCCCTGACCTAAACTCCAGGATCTGCTTGTTGTGTCTGTCTGTATAGGGCAGTTGACTCTGTTCTCTAAACCTTCCTGCATTTCTGTTCTGTAGGCTCTGGCTGCCTGTCTGGCCAAGGCAGAGGAACAGTCAATGTTCAAGAAGCTGCTGGGCCAAGTGAAGGATGCTCACACCCAGGATAGTGACACTTGGGACACTCATCCCTGGACACTCAGACCCTTGTGCCTTTTCTGAAGCTGTTTCAAGACACAAATCCAGAGCTGAGAGCAGCTTTGCTGGGGAGGGAACAGGGCACACACCAGGTAGGAAATTGGGTGCAATCTCTGACAAAGTGAGTGGGCAGCCTTTCAGAGAAACCCCGTATCCAGATGTGGGAGGTTTATCACGTGCTGGCCGAGATCCTGGAGCATTTCTGCCTGTAGCAGGAGGTGTAGCTGTGCAGGGCTCTCCCCACTGCTGCCTGGAGGGCTGGATCAATGGCTGGCAGTCAGCATGAGCACAGCTGAGGCTTGGGATTGAAAACTTCTTTTTTACTTGAGTTTGACACAAAACAGTGGCCTCTCAAACCTGGTGTTAACCTCCAGCTTGCTTTATGGCTTTGTGCTCTGTTAGATAAATGAGACATTTTCCTTTCACAGAGTTTAAAGAGAATAGTAAAGTGATTTTCCTCTGCTGCTTGTGCTTGGGATGAGCTTTGCTATTCACTTAGATCTTTCAGAGAGTCTCCCTCACTTCAGGAACCTGTCAGTTTCTTCAGACTGACTGACTTCTTCTCTTGTGTTTCTGAATCTTTTTCCCCCCAGAGAGCACAGCCGAGGAAGAGACGCTGGCCTTGCTGTGCTGCAGGGAGGAGCTGATGCAGAACGTGCCACAGCTGAGCCCCATCCCAGAGCTTTGGGGGCAGGAGAAGAGGGATTCCTCTCTGCCTCAGAGAAGTGAGGAAAATCTGAAATAGGCAAACTGAGTGGCCAGGGTGGGGTGTGTGTGTGTGTGTCTGCAAGGTAGCATCCTACACATGGTTTACCAGGTGATGGGCAAGGCTCACTGGCACTTCCACCTGCCTTCTACACAACATGTGCACATGTGTGTGTCTCAGGTCCTTCTGTGCTGAACTGTGGGAATAGTGAAAACTGAGCAGTGAAGGAAACCTGGAGAACAGGGTCAGTGTCAGACTATCCCTGCAAGGGGAGCCTGGGCCAGAGGAGGAGCCTGGTACTCCTCATACCCTGAAAAAGCCTTTTTGGGAACAAGGACAAGGCTCTATAGGGGAGCTTGAGCAGAACCACTAATACCTCTCTGCTACTTGCTTCTCAATTCCTGGTCATCAGCTTCCCTTTCAGCTGTCTCCCAGCTTTATGTCATTTTTGCAGCTCTTACCACACAGTTGCCTGCAAGACTAGCACATCCACTAAATAATTTGGGTTTATTTTTTGTGTGTTGCAGGCAGCAGTTGGTGGGGAGGACTGTGTCTTTTCTTTTCTGTAATCAACTGCACTCTGTATGCTGATTTGCAGAAGTAATAAAGGACAGAATGCAGTTTATAACCTGCTTTCCTTTGTCTTTGAGGGGAGCTGGCTGGACCCTGTGCAGCTGGAACTTACAGGGTGCCCTCACATGCTGTGATCAGGACACAGCTTGACCTCCTGTCCTCGTTTGTCACATCATTAAGCTCCCCTGACACAGGATTATAGTGAATGGAAAGTTGTGCTCAGTGGCATGAATGATCTCTGCTTTCTGCCTCAATAAGCCTGACCAGGGCCACAACAGGTGGGCTGAGAACTTCTGCCCAGCTCATAAGCCCCTCAATTAAGGTCTCATGGTCCCTCACCACATCCAGCATGGAGAATCCCTGAGAACAGACACAGATTGGAATAGGGCACCTAAAAAATATTGCTGGCAGAGGCATCTGTCCTGTCCTCATGGGCTGGGGTAGTGACTGGTGTGACTGGGGTGTGACTGGTGACTGATGAATGTTTGCCTCTGAAAGCACAGCTGAGCCTGGAATGGAGATGTGAGAGAGCAAAGTATGAGCACAGCAAAGGACTTGGCATCTGCTGGGGACATTGTGGGTGTCAGCAGAGACCCATGTGGGGGGCTTGGAGCTGAAGCTCCATCAGCAGTGGGGAGATGAGGATTTTCATATATGCCTGTTCATATTGCAGTGCAGCCTTTCTTTTAAAGGCTTCACCTTTTCCCTGCTCTCTTCTCTTTGTCTTCATAGAATTAGGTGGTTAAAACTCAGCAAATTTTATCTCCCTTCACATTGAAAAAACCAAACACAACCCCTCAATAATAAACCAAAACCATTCTGCCATCATAATTCTGCTCCTTGGGCACAGATACAGCCTGTAACTGCATCATTATGTACTGCAGAGCTCCTGCCTTGTTTGGTGGAGGAACAGAATTTCTTTTCATCCTCACCAGTCACTGTGTGCTCTGTTTGTTACAGAGCCTCCAAACCCTGCTCCGAATATGAAATCCTACTCCTCTCTATGGGATCCCTTTGTGCTCTTGTTTCAGCCCACAGTTTCCCTCAAATGACAGATCCATTTGGGGAGCACTCCAGTGAGGCTGTGGGCAGAGCTGTCCTGCTGTGGCACAGGAAAACAAGAGAGAAATGACCAAGTGTAGACTGACCTTGGGGACGTTTATTTGTTTAATTCCACCCCCTCCCCCCAAGACAAGTAGGAAAGTGTTTAATTATTCTAGAAGTTAAACTGATTAAAATGATGGACCCGTGACATGTGTGCAGGTGGGATCTCTGGTGTCTCAGATGTAGGACTGGGAAAACAAACATGGAATTAGGAGCCACCTCTGAAGGTTTCATCTTACCTGGTTCATCCAGTGTTGCACTGGAGCTCTGAGCTGGCAGGGATGTGATCTAGTCCTCCAAAGGTTCATAAGGATGAGGCTTTCGTTTTTTTTCTCACTGTCACTGCCTCAGCTACACAGTTATTCAGCAAGACAAGCACAAGTTTCTCATGGAACAGCCTTTTTTCTTGGCAGCTAGGTTCTTTCTGTGCCTGGTCCAAGCTATGCAATGGAGCAAGTTTGAGTTTCTTTGCTGGAAAACCAGGACATGATGTTTCATGAAGTGTCTCTCTAAATCTGTTTTTTCTGGGTAACTTTTGAATCTAGCCTTTCTCTCTTTTCAGTGCTTAATTTCTGTGGCTATTTTGGTGTTTCTGTAATTGGAAAGGAGTGGAGGATTTGGATACAGGTCATCACTTAAGAGAAATAAAGTGGATACAGAGGAAGAGTAGGCAATTTCTCCTGCATGATACCCCACACTGCTTAGGTTTTTGCAGAGCTCAGAGTGACACAGAAAGTCAGAGTAGGCAGTAGAAACATCAGCCCTTTCCTTCTGTTCAGGCTCTCTTCTAGAAGGCACCTGGGTATTCTGAGCTTTGTTTCTCTCCCCTTTGACTCCAGTGCCTGCAGACCTTGATGCTCAAACCAAGCTGCTTCAGAGCTCAGACAGGTATCAGGGATGGTACAAGCAGGTTGTTGGCCACTGCAGGAATCTTAACTGGGTACACTGGGGATGGAAAAATCCGACTGCAAGTGGAATTGGGGGATGTTTTCTAATTGTCTCACCTGGTGGTGTCAAAATAAGTCTTAAAATGTCACCACTGCATCTCCCACTGCCAGGGACATTTCTGCCTGGGAGCAGTGGTGGGTTACAGCAGGAGCTCTCCAAAGGATGCTGCTCTTGCACCTCTTTTTGTGTTTTCTCCGAGGAGGACTTCAGACTAATGGATCTAGAAGCAGGTCGGTGTGAATTGAAGGGGAGAATACATCAGCAGGTTCACTAACAGTTTGGGCTATAAAAGGACAGATCTTTAGAAATGAGAGAAACTAATTAGGGAGTTCGGGTGCTCATTAGAGTGCAGGAGGAGCTGTTGGATTCGTTTCTTTTATGCTAAAGGTAGGGGAACTGTCTGAAGTTTGCATCCTGAATGAGAGAGAAGATCCTATATGAGAGGTTACAGACCTGAGTGAGTGAATAACTTGAGGAGGAGCTTTAGGACATTCAGGGAACGGCTGAAATGTCTGACAGGCAAACAAACTGTAGAGCTATGGAGAGACTTGTGGCATACCAGGCTGCTGGGCATCACAGCAGATACTGACTGACCAAGAAAAAGAATAAGGAGAAGAGATGATCTGGAAATTCATGGCTTAGCCTGGAGCCTGATCCAAGAGGAACACAGAAACAGAAATTTCCTGCATCTGAAGGAAAATAAATAACATCTCACAACAATCAATTAGGACAAATCTGAAAGCCTTCTGTGATGGCATGGCAGGGTGGGTTGATGAGGGGAGAGCAGTGGATGGTGTCTGCCTCAATTTCATCAATTCTGTCTCCCACAACATGCTCGTAGGTATGCTCAGGAAATGTGGGCTAGATAAATGGACAATGAGATGGATCAAGAACTGGCTGAATGGCAGAGGGTTGTGTACAGTGGAATAGAATCCAGCTGGGGGCCTGTAGTCAGTGGCATTCCCCAGGGATAATACTTATTTAACTTATTTATCAATACCCTGGATGAAGGGATAGAATGGGCCCTGAGCAGGTTTGGTGATGATACAGAACTGGAGGGAGTGACTGATATACCTGAAGGCTGAGCTGCCATTCAGCAGGACTTTGATAGGCTGGAGAACTGGGTGGAGAGAAAACAAATGAGGTTCAGTAAGGGCAAGTGGAGGGTCCTGCCCCTGGGGAGGGACAATCCCCAGTACCAGAACAGCTTGGGGGCTGAGTTACTGGAGAGCAGCTCTGCTGAAAAGGCCCTGGGAATCTTGGTAGGTGACAAGCTGTCCATGAACTGGCAGTGTGTCCTTGCAGCCAGGAGGGCCAGTGAGATCCTGGAGGGCATTGGGAAGGCTGTGACCAGCAGGTCAAGGGAGGTCATCCTGCCCCTCCACTTGTCCCTGGTGAGGGACACCTGGAGTGTCCTGCCCTCAGGTATTCACTAAATCGCTTCTGTTTGACCTGGGTTCTTTATTTGATGAGATAAAAATGTGGTTTTTTTCCTGCCTCGATCTAGGTCTAGAGCAAAGCATTTGAATTTCATGTGAGGATGTTGTTAAACTAGGAGAAACAGTGATACCAAAAAGGATGCATTTTGTTTGGGAGACAACTGCAGGTTGTGCTGAAGGCAAGACTCACAACTTGGAGCAAGGTCACCAGTGGGATTCTTAGTACTTTCTTAACACTGATGTTATGGACACAAAAATAGTAAGGCATGTTTAGCAAAGCTTGATGAGCACAGTCAAAATCTTTTGTCCACGCAGGAGGATCTGCAAGAGAAACAAGAATGAACTGTGTTCAGTTTTGGGCCCCTCATGACAAAAGAACTCAAGTGTTCAGAGAAGGAGCACAAGGAGTGGCTGAGGGAGCTGGGGCAGCTCAGCCTGGAGAAAAGGAGGCTCAGGAGGGACCTTGTCACTCCCTGTAACTCCCTGAAAGGAGGTCCAAGCTAGATGGGAGTTGGTTTCTTCTCTCATGTAACAAATAACAGGGTAAGATTAAATAGCCTCAAGCTGTGCCAGGAGAGGTTTACATCGGATATTAGGAAAAATTTCTTCAATGTGAAGGTTATCAAACACTGTCAAGGCAGTGGTGCAGTCAGCATCCCTGGAGAGATTTAAAAGATGTGTGGATGTGGTACTTGAGGACATGGGTGCTAGTGCTGGTTGATGGGTGATCCTGATGGTCCTAGAGGACTTTTCCAGCCTAAATGATTCTGTGATTCTATATGAGTTCCATGGCTGGAGAACTGAGTAGTGAGAATTGACTGATGTGGTGGTGTGAAGTGAGGGGTGTGCATTGGGTGCAGTAATGAGAACTAAGAGTTAAGACCTCATCCAAAATTTCTGTTCCAGTCTGGTTCAAAAGAGGTGAATTCATATTGACACATCTGCAGTGGGAAGTCCAGGGGAGTGTAGAAGCTGTTTTATAAGAGGAGCTGCCTTCTTTAGACAAGGGAAATGAAGACTGAGAGGGAATATGATCATGCTCTTATAATGAAATCAGAGACGAAGGGTAGAGTAAACACCTCAGAGAGTTTAAAAGGCTTTTTAAGCTAAAAGATAATGTTGGCACATGAACCAACAGACGTACACTGGCCATGAATAAATTTCAGCTGAAAATTAGAAGAATCAGCAGGGAAATGAGGCTGTGGAAGAGCTTACCAACCAGGGGAAAGGGAGCAAAAATGTAACTAGTTTTAGGACAGATCTTAATAATTGTATTGATAGGACTGTGCAGTGTTTGTTGTCATCAGGGAAGTGGCCTGGTGCCCTGTGGAGGTTCTGCTCAGGAGGATGATGGTGGTGGAAAGGAGGTCAGCCTGTATTTGCCTCTCTTGTAGGAGCCTTGGAGGTATTTTACTGGCATCCCAGAGCTTTTCCAAACTGCTGTGGTTGCATCTCACAAAAGAGATGTTTCACGTGGCCTTGTCACAGAAATAATCATTCAGTTAATAGCTTATTTAAATAATAAGAGTATTTTCTTCTGGCCATCAGTTTTTTGATGGCAAGCAGAAAAATTGCGGCGCCAAGAGAAATGAGACTGTCACTTTTAAAAGTATTCGCTGAAATATTACATGAAATATTGTTTTGAACATTCCCTTTAAGTCTACTTTTGTTTTCTTTTAAAAAGTAGTTTTTGCTTGTCAGCCACTTCTAAGGGCTGGACTTGGTGGAAGAACCCACCAGGTTTTGTTTTCACAGTGACATGTCATGTCTGGGTGTTCCTGCAAGTGCCACCCTCCAACCCTTTCCTGTTAAATTGTGTAGGCAGTGGGTAGGGATCCAGTGCAGTATTGTGCTACTGTTCCTGTTTTTCTGATCTCTGTTCAGATCCAAGAGTTTGTAGGAAGCTGTCACTGACAGTTTTGTGGCTGTTTCTTTGTTACAGGTAGTTCTGGATTGCTGTGAAGGCAGCTCTCAGAGGGAAGCCATGGACAATCTGCTCAGGAAGGTGGATGAAGAGAACACCCTGAAAATGGAAGTTTCTGGGGGCTGTGAAAGCATCCTGCCCTGGACTGCAGCTTCTGCCAGACAACTTGGTGGAAACAGCAAAGATCTCTGCTGATAAAGATATGAATAAACTGAACTTCCATTGGTGACTTTACTGTCTGGTAGGGACTGCCTTTGAAAACAAATATATAAAAATTCCCCTAAGCTGGAGATGTCTTGATGTTAAATACAGTATCTTACTTGGAATTCCTTGTGATTGAGGGAGATGGTGAAAGTTTTTTTGGGCTGTGCTTCTTTCCTTGGTCTAGGTAGCATTTCTGCTTGTGTTGGTCACTGACTCGTGGTCTCCTGTGTGGAGCAGAGTGTTCTGATGGGAATCCTACACTCAGTGTCTCCATTACACATCGTTCTGTTGGATGGCCAGGCCACTCCTCCTGCTTGTTTTGGTGGGATTTTATTGTTTGCTGCCTGCCTGCCATGGCTCAGGGATTCAGGAGCCCCCATCTTTTGCCTGGTGGGACAACCTTCCAAGTTTAGGTGGGTTTAGGCACACCCTGAACAATTCAGATCAAGAGACTCTGAAGTCACATAAAATTTAAAACTAAATTAACATGCAGTTAAATGTAAATGAGGATTTAATAGAAAGCAAAACTGTGCTCATAATGCTGATAATTTCCTCTGTAGCAAACATTCCTGACAGGCACTTGGCTTTGTCATTTGTTAAGCACGATTGCTTTCTCGAAACACCAGATTCCCAGCATGCTTAATTATCTCGTGGTAATACCCATTCCAAGGAGGGGCATTCCTTAATTACACAGCACTGAATTTCCTCAAATTGCAGCTTGAACAAGCAGGGCACAAATATTTCTGATGATGAAAATGAAGAGGGAAGGGGGGATTGTTGGTTTTGGGATTTTTAAAATCTTGTATTTACATATATATGTATATATACAAACAATAGGATGGGGCCTATCTCTACACAGCTTATAGCCCTATTGTTTCTTGCCCTTGCATCTTTAGCATTCTTGCATTTCTCCATCTTGAGATTTGCTTTCTGAGAGTTCTATTCTTTTTCTATTTCCCACAGGGGATGATGTGAATCTGCTGACAACTGATGGATTAACTGGTGGTACCTTTGGTGCCCCATGGGAGCAGGAGGTCCTGCTCTGTGGCACAGGGCATGTGCTGATTCTCGAGATCACCTTGGCATGGTGGCAGAGCAGTTGAGTGCATTTGTAACAACTCAATTTTGTGTCATAAAATCAGAAACATTCCAATGGGAGAAGAAGGAAAATATTGCATCTGTGAATTTCCCTTGGCTTTGCTGGGGATCAGATTCGTGTCTCCAAGAAATCTTTGTTCAGGGAGCTGTTCAGAGTAGCTCAGAATCTTCCACTGAATATTCCCCCAGCCTGCCATTGCTTCCTTCCCATCCTGGAGAGTTTTCTCTTCTTACATGGCACTGTGCATTTTCTGGGTCCCAGAGACTTTACCTTTTTTCCCCCAAGCTGTGCTTGCTGCTTTTCTCCCAGGTAGTTCTGTGTGAATGATGGATTGTTATGGTTCGTACTGAATCAGAATGAGTAAAAGACACAAGCACAGAAATCGTGCATGGATGTCTGGGATGAACTACAGGTTTTGGGTTTGGTTTCTCCCACTGAAGTATAACTGTGCATCTTCTTCAACTTTGTAACTGAAATGGTGAAAACATCCTTTTCAGATTAATGTATTTGCCAATTTCCAGTTTTATTTATCAAGTAATCAAGTGACAAGTACAATCTTAAATTACTTTTGGGACACAGTAGATTTTGCCCAAGTCTCTTCATTATCCTGAATAAACACTGTCTATCATGTCCTGATGTTGGAGTGTCTTTAAAGGTTTGAGGTTTTACTCTGGAGTCATCATTTCTCTGATTCATCAAGGCAAACTTAGCAGATTCAGTTTAGAATTAGGAGAAAGGAATGAGGTTAAAGTTATATTTTTCTGGTGTAAGAGGGTGAAGAAAGTGCTACAGCTGCTCTGCAATCACAAGTCTGCTTTGTGTGCCTTTAACATTTTCATCAAGGGCAGCTCAGCCCACTGAGTTTGTGATTACCTTGGACCAGCTGAGTGTAAAATGTTGGTGTGTTTGATAGTCGTACAAGGGCATGAGAGGGACATGAGCCAGGGCATTTCAGAGCTCCTCGGTGGAGTGGATCAAACACTGACTTACAGACCTCTAAATGTTGTCAAACTCTCACACAGCTGTGAGGAGTGGTCAGTTTGGTGGTGTGTGCAGAGCCTGGCTGTGTGTGCTGCCCCTGTGGGCCCAGAGCTGGGGTTCACCTGCAGCCAGGTGCCTCCATCTGAGCTCCCCCATCCCTCTGTGCTCTGCCTGGAAAAACCAGTGCCTCTGCTGTCTGGTGGATCCAGCCAATTTTCATGTGTCTGTCCTCAGATGAAGCAGGAATACTTGTTCTCTGCAGAAATTGGAATCTCTGTAACAAGGGAGAGAGCAAATCCTGAGTTTTGGGAGAACCATGCCTTGCCTTTTGAAGTTGTCACTGTCTCTTTCAGCAACATACCTTGGAAAACCCGATCTTGCTGCCCAAAGCTGGACAAGCAGTGAGAAGGGAGGTCTGCAAGGACCAAAGCTGGATGTTAGTGCTGCAGTTAGTGCAACCAAAGCTTGAATGTAGTAGTTTGCTGTTTTCTGTGCCATGAAGAAGTCACTCCTGTTACCAGCTCAGCTTCAGGTTCTCCTTGGGTTTGTGTTTTTAGTACCTTTGCTTTCCATTTTCACCTTCAGTGGCCACCAGTGAGAGCACAACCATTGAGATCATCCTGCAGCATGGCAAGCTGATCTTGGGAGCCATCCAGCAGAGAGAGGACCTGAAGGCTTGGCTTTGGGGGAGGCAGGGCTCAGGGAAGCAGTGAAAGAAATATGATGGGATGTTCTCAGAGCAGGCATGGTTCGAGGGCCAAAGGCTAGACAGGTCTCAATGTGCACTGAGATCAAGGGACATTGATTAAGTTGGGGATGCTATCCAAAGTTGGAAGTGCCCCTTTGCTGAAGTGAGAGTGTGCTGGATATTTTATTGGGTATTTTATATAAATGAGGGCCTACAGGAAGGCTGGAGAGGGAGTTTTTGTAAGGGCATGAAGTGACAAGATCAGGGCACATGGCCTTAAGCTGACAGAAGGCAGATTCAGATTAGGTATGGGGAGGAAAGGTCATGACAGAGCACGCTCCTCTTTGGCAGAAATGACCACGACGGTGCAGTTTGTAGCCCCAGACTATTTTCTGAGTTAATTTTCTTAGAATGCTTTAATTTGGCCTTGCTCTATATGCACTTTACAGATAAATACCCCTGTGAGGGTCTGGCAGCAGTAGGACAATGTTACATGCTGTACTAGTTTGGCAAAGCTGTGGACAATACACTTGCAGATAGAATTTTGTGAACAGCAGAACAAATGCAGAGCAATAACCACGTGTGAGTCCTGCCCTGAGCTGTGGGAGGCTTTCCAGCTGAGCCCAATTGTAACTTTGCATCCATCATTTGAAGGAAAAATGCTTAACTGAATTTGGTGCTTTAATCACAAGGATACCAGAGAGTCAGGAAGGTAATTGCAGGTGTGTGTTCTCCTGGAAAGGATGCAAATGTCAAATTGCTTATTCTGCTTGCTTACATACATTTTCCCAGCATATCCAGATTCTTTGGACTGCAGAGTCCTCTGAGATATGCACAATGTGTTTTTTATCCAAGTAAAAAAATCCAGGACTCAATCCATTCCTATTTTCTCGTGGTGCCAGAGCTGCTTAGCTGACAAGCAGTGTGGAAATGCCATCAGACTGCTGGGGCATTAAAGAGCAGGTTGCTATTAATGTGTTGGGCTTTTCTAGGGATAGAAGGTTTGATTACTTTATCTTCAAATGTGGGTCATCACTCTTTATGAATGAACACAAGTGTCATGGCTTTGAGCCTTGCCATGGTTTCGTGTGTGGCAGGGACAGCAAAGCCTGTCCCCCGTGTGCTGGGGACAAGTCACCCTCTGAACCCTGGGCTCCTTGGGCTGCCTGTGGTCTTGAGCAGTGAGGAAATGCTGCTGGGGTGGAAGGTGGGAGTGGGGGTGGCTGGGGGCACTGCACAAGTAGAAGAAACCAAGGATCTCAATTGTACAAAGCAAGTGATGCAGAGTCCCCAGGCAGGTGCAAAGGAGAGCTGCTTTATTGCAAATAAAGGCCTTTTAAAGCAGCCCATTATCAGTTACATTCCATTAAAGCAGAACAAATATAATTCAACCAGCCACCATAACCCACGAAATGAACACATAATGGTTATATAACTTCCTACCTACAATTCAGCTGAATTGTATATATCCCATATCCTTTTCTGCTTAGCTGAAGTAGCAGGCCTGAGCCATGATTTTACAAGGACAACAAGGCCCTTATTTTATAAGGTTTTACCTGTATGCAACACTCGATGACTGCTGTAGTTGTAGGGTTTGGAGGATGACAGCACATGCTCCACTCCCATTCCTTGCCTCAGTGACCTGCTGAGAGAGTCCTACACTGCAAATCCAACATTCATTCCCAGTTGAGATCTATGTCCTCTGTTCTAGCTCCACCAAGAGCTGCCATCAATCCAGCTGTGTTGCCCTTGTGTTCAGCCTTCTGATTATTGACAGATAATTTCTTGAAGTTTCTCACACTGTTCTTGTAAACAATAAATGTTTTGCATTCCTCTTTGGAGGAAGAGAGAATTGATGGACTGTTGAGAGGACCTATAGGGTCAGAAAGTATTATCCTCACTGTCCAATAAATGGTCATGAAATGTAAATAAAGTGGTTCTTTTCCTGCTTGATTCCTCAGAGTCAGTGAGTATAAGTGTCTCTCTCTGTGTCATTTGGTAACACATCTGGCATTTCCACCTGCTCATGGCTTTGATCTGCCATTGATTGTGTCACCTTCTGATGCTGCACTTGTCCCACTCCCTTTGCCTTTGTGTGCACATGGGATGTGCCAGGGCTGATGCCCTGATGACTCTGGAGCAGATGAGCCAACAATTCACATGTGTGTGAATGCCCAGCCCACCTGAACTCCTGGCCACCTCGGTGTGTGTAGCAGAGGGACCTGGGGACCCAGTGTCACTGCTCTGGCAGCTGCCCCTCTCTGGCAGCAATATCAAAGAGAGCAGGCTGCTGCCATGGAGTGCCTTTGCAGGGCTTCATGCCAAGGCTGAGACAAAATCAAGCAAGAAGCATCTTCAAAAACAAAAACCCTGGAAAATGTTATTTACTTGGCAAAAACATCTGTTCTGGATGAAGTGTCCAGGGGAGGATTGCCAGGTACCAGCATTCTACAGATCTTTGCACTGAACTTCCATATCTTAATTTTGAGGCCAGTTTACTCAGCTCTGACATCAGTGCTTACCAGACCCACATATTGCTGGTGACTTTATGGACCTTGTAGCTTTTGGCATGACTTACAGGAGCTGAGGAGGAGGATTGGCAGTGTGTGTGGAGGCTGCTCAGGGGTTGTTAACATCTCGATGACACCCCGTGACACTGCAGCTGTTTTGTTGGAGGCCCAGTGCTAGGTTTGAACCCTCTTCCTCTTCAATATCTCATCCATCAGTCAGTAAGAGTTCCTTGGATGAGGGAGCCCAGTGTGCAAGATTCCCTGGGGTGGCATTCCTCCAGTGGATAATCACATAGTGTTTACTGTCTACAACTGCTTGTGGAGCTAAATTATAGCAATTTGTGGAGAGAAATATTTAAATTACTCTCCTGTCTTCTTTTGCATCACTGGTGTGTATGTTTTGGTGTTTCCTATTGCTGCCTGTTGTAATTTCAGTCCTGTGGTGTGAAGCTAAATGTTATTACCTGAGCTGGAGCTGAAAAGATGTGAGCAGCAAAGGGATCCAGGGGAAAATGGTGCTGTACATGTCTGATCCTTGGGTCATCTTCCTCCCACACAGGTGACTCAGACATTGGAGCAAGGAGCAGCAGAGCACATAATCTTTTCTGATGATGCCAAACTTGTGACATTGCCCAGATCTCAAGTGAGCCAAACTGGCTCTGAGCTGGTGACAGTGACAGGAGAACTTGTTTGATGACAGTCACTCTGATTTGTGAAGAAACCAAGTGAGGGACAGGGGAGGGTGCCTGTGCCTGGCACCTGGTATCCACTAGGCTTGTTCAGGACCTCAGTGTGCAGCTCCACCTGGGAGATTTGGGGCTTCTTTGGGAAAGCAATCCCAGGCATGCAGCAAGCACAGCATGACCATGGACAGGAGAGGTTCATGGACATTCACTGCCTGAGGTCTCCCTGCAGTCAGCTGCTCGTAGAACACATGAGAAATAAAGCAGCAGAGGAAAAGATGGGAATCGGGTGTGATCCTCCACTGCTGTGAACAGAGAGCAGAGGACTGGTAACAGGACAAAGCTGGGCTTATGGATACAGAAAAACCAAAAAAAGCTGTCCTGAGAATTTAGGTTGGAGATTTTTATGGCTGTATCAGTGATGTGCTCAGGGGTATCTTCTGCAAGGTGTAGAGGCTACTTTGTTCTTTCTGCTCTCATCTGTATATATTGTTGTGCAGGTGAAGAACTCTTCCAGCACAGAACTGAAGAGCTGACTTTTGGGCCTCTCTTCTCCAGTAGAGACTTCCTTAGTTGTGCTAAATGACTTCAGCACTGTTTGGATGGCACCTTGTGCCACACAGGTCTGATCCCATCCATGTTTTTGCTGTGGGTCTGTTAGGGTCCCAGGCAGGTCTGGGCATATCCATCCTCTCTGCAAGCAAACAGCCCTGAGATCTGCCACCACCCTCTAATTCCTCTGGGACATGCTGAAGCAAGGGAAGGGGCTGTGCCTGTGTGCCAGTGTCCCTTGTGGTGTGGCACTAATGAAGGTGTTGGAGTGTTCACCTGCACATGAACCTTGCCCTGGCACACAGGGCACTGCCCTGTAAAATGCACTCAGTACCCACTGTAAAGTTTGCTTCTCTGGTACTGCTGTGATGCAACAGCTTCATTGTCCACACCAGTTCCTTTAAGACTAAATTTCCTAAAGCTTTTTTATCTGCAGCTTCCTAAAATATAATCTGATAATTAATGGCTTTCTGAATCCATTATGAAGTGCAATTAGATAGATGCAGGGTTCCTGTGGCTCTGAGGGGACTGGTAGCATTTATCTTCCTTTTCCTCATGCCAAAAGCTTGAACTCCGGCACTGGGATATTTACACACAGAGCAGTGATCCTGGAGCCTGGGAGCACCCTGTGAGCACTGCCTGCTGTATCCTGCTGCCCAGAGCCACGGCAGCACGGGAGGGGAACAGATTGGAGCTTTCCAGAACCATCTTGTGCCGGCTGCTCAGGCAGACATGGTGGCACAGGAGCGTGCCAGTGTGGCTGTGCAAGTGTGAGAGTTTGTTCCTGTTAAAACTTGGAAGGAAGAAGAGAGCAGCAGAGCTCTCAGGAGAGCGGCTGGCAGAGCTCGTGGCGTTTTGTGTGTGTGGCAGTGGGTGGGTGAGTGACCCTCAGCTGAAGTGTTGCACTCCTGAAGGGCTCCCACGTACGGTTTGTCCCCTCAGGCTTTGCAGGGATGGTGACACGGAGGAAGCAATGAGGTTAAGCTGCCACTAAATCCATGAATGACCAGGAGATGGTGCTCAAGGCCTTGAGGATTAGTGCTGGTGCCCAGGTGCCTCGGCACCTTTGTGGAAGGCTCCTCTGAGCTTCCCAGGCCTTCCCCGGCTCCTGCACTGCCAGCTGTGGGGAAACCTTCAGCCACTGCCAGGCTGGACAGGTCACCTCTGTTATAAATGAGAGACAAAAGTCTCGATATTCAGCAAAATTTAGATTGTTTTATTTGATACAGACAGAGCAAGCAGGGCTGGGGAACGTGAGGGGTCACCGCCCACTCCACGCTCCACCCAACCTCGGTTTGCAGCCTCTTCTTATACTGTGGGTTCTCACTGTACACAAATTCACAAACCTTTGGGTGATAATCAGTCACAGCCATCCGGTCCTTGGAGATAAACACCAGAGAAGTTCTGGGAGTCTGGTTTTTGGGACAGGCAGTATTGATCAGACAAAGGCAGGAAGGGCTTTTTGGGAAGTCTGATTTTGCAAGCTGGTAGCCGATACAACTTATTTGAAAAACATAACATATTATAATGTAACACAATACAACGTAATATAACATAACAAGGTGATTTTAAACAGAATTATTTAATTATATAATTTCCTTTATCTAGTGTCCATGCTTCACTTCAGAGCTTAGTATTCTGGTTAATACAAACCCCAATGCTTTTGTGATTAACACGAATCTTTTATCAATTATCACACCCCCAAACCCTGAATATCACTGCTTAAAGTGCCTAAAACTGGGCCTTGGCCACCCGTGGAGAGAGTGAAATGCACCTGTTAATGAGGTGAAAAACCTGGGATGCCCCTTGGCCAGGGGGAGAGGGGCCAGAGGAGGAACTGCTGGAGCCCCTTCCTGCCTGCCTGGACAGGATGAGCAATGGGGATAATGACAGAACGAGCAACTCTGTCTTGGTAGTTTCAGAACAGATGTGTTGGGAGGAAAGCAGCGGATTTTGTCCCCCAGGCTGGTGAAGTTGGAGGCTTTTCCCCATTTTCTGGCTTTGTGGGAGCTGTGGAAGTCCTGCAGAAGCTGTGGCAGTGCTCTGGTAGGAAATGGATTGTCCAGACAATGCTTTATAGGTGTCCTGGCCTTTACATGTGAGCCAGTATCTGCAGGGAGCACTACAGTGAAGCTGATCTCTCTTTGGTCCTGAAAAACTGTGGAGGGAAGAAAAAGGTTCAGCAGGGTTTGAGGAGAAATTGCTTTATTTCTAGCCCTGTCCTAGGGCAGGGGTAGCTCAGACAGGGCACAACATGAGCATGGGGCCTGTTGGCTGTGATCCCTTTGGTCCTGGTTGCTGGGGTGTTGTCACAGCTGAAAGAGGACAGTGCAGGTGTTACATCGGGGTGGTTCAGGCTCACCTGTCCTGTTTGGGACTGGCTCTCCTGCCTTTCTGCCCAGCAAGGTCCTGTGTGGAGTCCTGCCAGCAGCACACACCCAGCAAGAGCTCTGCAGCTTTACAGAGCCCATTGGGCATCTCCCATATCATTATGAGGAGATAATAACTCACATCCCCCCATTCCAGTTCCTTCTTGATGGATGTGATATGCACAGCAGAGCAAATTGCAGTGTTAGCAACACTTATGTTTTACCTGGGAGGGAGATGAATTTCCCAGGACACGTCCTGGTCTGGTGTGTACCACATTGGAAATACTGATTGCTGGTGATTTCTTGTTATGCTGCAATTTATTTTTTTTTCTCTGTAAAAATAAAATACGGAGAAGGAGAGATGTAGCTGCAGAGTTTCATGTGAAGCAATTCTCTGGAAGGAAAAATCCTTCATTTTTGAAGACATGATTTTTACAAGTCTTGTCCTGGGTGCTGAGTGACCTGTTGGGTTTTGGGGGGGTCCTGTGCCTCTCTTGACCTTGGTGCCATCCTCTAAGGAAGCAGAGAAGCTGTTGTCAAGTCAGGCTGGACCATGAGACCATCCTGCCCTTCACTGTGTCCTCCTGTTGCAGCTGCCAGATGCTTTTGGGGAAATGGCAGAGTGCCTGTAACAAGCTGGGAAGTGACATCCCATGGAGGGTGTCAGATCAGGTAATGGTGGAGTGACAGGACAAAGGCTTCAAGCTGACAGAAGGTAGATTTAGAGTGGATATTAGGATGGAATTCTTCCCTTTGAGGGTGGGGAGGCCCTGGCACAGGTTACCCAGAGAAGCTGTGGCTGCCTCATCCCTGGAAATGTCCAAGGCCAGGCTGGATGGGACTTGGAGCACCCTGGGATAGTGGGAGGTGTCCCTGCCCATGGCAGGGGTGGGACTGGATGAGCATTAAGGTCCTTTCCAACCCAAACCCTCCTATGATTCTATGATTTATACATCTCTGTCCTGGTTTAACCCCAGCCAGCAGCCAAACCCCTCACAGCCACTCACTCCCCCACCAGTGGTATCAGAGAGAGAATTGAAGGGTAAAAGCTGGAGAACTCATGGGTTGAGATAGACAGCTCAATAGGGAAACCAAAAGCCACACACACATGCAAAGAAAAACAGAATTAATTCACTGCCTTCCATGGGCAGGCAGGTATTCAACACCTCCAGGAGAGCAGGGCCCCATCCCATGGAACAGCAACTTGGGAAGACAAACACCATCACTCTAAATGTCCCCCCTTTCCTCCTTCTTCCCTCCAACTTTATACACTGACCATGATGTCATGTGGTCTGGAATATGCCTTTGGTCACCTTGAGTCACCTGTCCTGGCTGTGCCTCCTCCCAGCCTCTTCCCCAGCATGGCCTTAGGAAAAGCAGAAAAGGCCTTGGCCCTGTGCAAGCCTCATTCAGCAATAACAAAAACATCTCTGTATTATCAACCCTGCATTCAGCACAAATTCAAAACACAGCCCCACATCAGCCACTATGAAGAGTTAACTCCACCCCAGCAAAACCAGCACGATCTCTTGCATTCAGGGTGCAGGACTAAGCCTGTGACTATTAGGAAATATCTGTTTTCTGCACAATTCCCTTTTTGACCCAGTATCTGTCCTGCTGCTGTGGGATTCAGAGTGCCCTGGGTACAGTAGTGGCCCTGAGCAGCCATCACTTGACATTTTCCATGCAAAGTGTCATTTCACAGCCCCCAGGTGCTATTTTAACACAGTATATGCTAATTCAGTGCTCTAGGCTTCGTTTTGGGGTTAAGGTTTTTGTTTTTAAATCCAACCTGTGTGTAATTAGGTGTGAAGATCTGCTGCTTGCCTAGAAGTGAGGGATGGCAGTGGTGGGAGCACAGAGGCACTTCGGATGTTCCTTGAAGCCTCTTGTGGGGGAGAGCAGGAGGTGAATGGATACCAGTGGTCTGAAAGCCCTCCTTGTGATTTGAACAAGCCCTGGCAGCCCCAGCTGATGCTGATGTGTTGGCAAATTTTATTGTTGATCTGGCAGGCTGCCAGCATGTCCCCAGTGAATTTAGACACTGGAAAAGGGAAGTGATGTCTCCAGTGGCCTCCATCCAGCTCAGCAAACCTGAGTGCCCTTTGACATGATCTGTTTCAGCAGCCACAGGGGCTTCCCCAAATGTTGGTGGTTTGCTGCAGGCAGTGAGGTCTGAGGCATGTCCCCAGGAGAAGGGCTCAGTAACCTTCTGTCCTGGAGAGGAGCAGGCTGGCTGATGGGCACTCAGCTCCCTCTCCAGTTTATGTGTCTGAGCCCCCAGTACCATCAGCTGCACGGGGCCCCCTTCAGTAAGTCACCACAATTCCTGATTTCCTGTGTTAACACAGTAATTATTTTTATTTGAAGCAAGAGCTCTCACTTTATGATTCTCAAAGCAGGAAATCTACCCAGACTTTTAATCATGTAAAAGCAAACCTGATAAAGTGTCCATGTAAGAGCAGACATGTGGATGCTCTGTAAGTTGTGGTACAGAGCTCTCATCTGCAATGGGAGTGGGGACACACATGGCCACAGCTCTGGTTTCTGTGACCTGCAAGGAAACAAAAAGTTTTGCTGAGACAGAGGCTGGAGGAGCAGAAAGGAGCTGTAGGATCTGAATTGCCCAGCACATGGGCACAGTGGAGCAGCTCAGCCCTGTTAAATGTCAGGCCATGTGCCTGGGAAGAAGCAATGGGGACAGGAGGGTCAGGTCAGATGTGTGACTTCATCCTTAGGGCTGCTGGTCACAACTGGAGGCAGGCAGAGTCCTGAGCCATGTCTGGGGGCTTTAAGAGCTGCTTTTGGCAGCTCAGAAGAGATTCCCTGCTGCCCCTGCTCTGAGCCTTGCTGCTCATGTCATTGCCTACAGCTGCTCATCCACAGCAGCCTGTGACATGTAAATGACAAAGTGAAGGCTGTGCAGGAAACAACTACCAGCACGAGCAGAGGTGGGAAATCTGCCATAGGGTACAAGAGTGAAGGAGCTCACAGTGCTTGGCATGGCTGAGGAGTGAACTGGTGGCAGCCTTTGTCCCTGTGCTGGTGCTCACTGCCACCTCTGCTCTCTGGCAAGTGCTGAAGAGCATCAACACTAGTCAGGGCCCATCTGTGCAGAGCACAAATGCTTAGATTGGCCATATTGCCCTTGTTTTGGACACCCTGGAGATGCCCAGCATTGCAGGCAGTCCAGACAATGACCTTTCCATTTCTAATGAGAATAGTCAGTCCTTGTCTTGCTCCCAGGGAGCTCAGGGTCAAGTTTGTTGGCCTGTATTCCTCCATGCCGTGGATCAGGGATGCTTAGAACCCTGCAGCATATGGGAAGCTCCTCTCTGTGCCTCTCAGAGCCTTTCCTGCTGGCCCCAGAGCCTCCTGCTGCTGGGGAGGGCTGGCCAGGATGGGTCTGGTGTGCACATCCTCGCCAGCAGCACAAAGGAGCTGCCAGCAAATGGGTCTGTCTGGATAGATTAGATCTAGTTTAGGGCTGTGCAAAACTGTCTCAGTCACAGGCTTTCCACCCACTGGAGGCTTGATGCTGGGGATGGAGTTTGCCCTCCTCCTTTTGGCTGAAATAAGGTAAGCAGAGCCCTGCCTCAGGTTTCAGGCTGCCTGGGGAGATAATCCGTGCCCCTCCAGCTGTGCTGAACCTGCTGATGGGTGTGATGATGTCTTTCCTTGACATGTGAATCTGGCTTTCTCTGCCCAAGGAGGCCAGGGCCATATGTCACCTACTTGATGACCTTGGCCTTCTGGCCAACACTTTGGTAAGGAAGAGTTAAACTCCAGCCCTTGCCAGCCACCCTTGTCCCTTCACTCTGCTGTCCTTCACCTGCACTAGGTCCTCTCACTGGCTCATCCCAGCCCTCCATCCACCTTCCCCTAGTTTGCCATCACCCAGACCTTCTTCCCAAAGCTCATGCTGCAGAGGTGGCACCTCTCACCACGGCTCTGCCCATGCTCTGCTCTCTGTGGAGACATGTAGAGGCACATCTGGAAAGTCGGCAGCTGCAGGTAAATAGTTCCCATTCTGGCCTGGAGTCACAGGGAGGGCTCAGTGCTGGGTAGAAGATGGGTGGGGTGGCTGGAAAGACCCCTTGGCAATTACAGGTGTGGGGGTTGTTCCCTTTATCCAGCTTGTGTTCTTTTTATTTTTTCCAGCTCAGAGGGTCCAGTTTAGACCAGTTTAGCATTGTTTAGAGTGGAGGTGCCCCATCAGTTGATCCTTAATGCCATACTAACATCACCTTGGCTTAGTACATTGCATTTCAGACCTGAGGTTGTTTCTTTTGTCTCTGAGCATGTAAAGCTGTTATTATTGAGCTGTTTGGTAGGCACGGGGCTCTCTCCAGCAGGGTTATAGATGATGGTGGGTTTGGTGGTACTCAGGAGCAGGTCAGATGATCCCCATGGTGAGTGTGAGTCCCCATTTATCAACCCTGCATTCCCCTTGCCACACAGCCAGTCTCTGTGAGCTGTGAATTCCCTCCACAGCTCCCTCCAGCCCCTCACATGGACTAACCCAGATAATCCTTTGCTATCTGCCACATCTCAGAAGATCTATTAAACACACACCAGTTCTTGTGTCCTTGTGTGTAACCAGGATATGCTGAAAGATTTCAAATCCCTCAGTGTAAGATTCTATCAAAGTTTCTGTCAAAGTCTAAATAAATACACCCCTTTTACTCATCCATTTCTCTGTGGTTCCAAGGGTTTTTCTGTTTTAAAGGTGAGGCTTTGCTGTTCCCCCAATGAGCTGGTTGAGATCATTGATGGTACAGCTGGCCAGGAGCTGGTGCAGCTGATGGGAACCCATGGTAGGGGATTGGATTTGGGATTCCAGGAGCTTTGCACAAGTGAGGTTGGGTCTCCCTACTGCTCTAATGGAGGATGAGGACAGGCTGGACTTGCTTTGGGGGTTCACAGTGCCTCATTTCATGGTGATGAAACCAAACCCTTGGCCATGTGTCCAGACTGTCAGCCTGTGCCCCTCTGGGATGTGCCCAGGCGTTTGCCAAGTGTTGGCACTGAGCAGACCCAGCAGAGCAGGTAGCACAGAGAGCACATTCCTGCTGATGCTCTCCTTGCTCGGTGCTGGAACCTGTCCCCGCCTCCCTGGCTCTCTGCAAAGGGCTCTACCACTCCTGCATTCCTAATGCAAACATTGCAGGAAGATGATTCAGCACTTGGCAAAGAATTGCAGATGCTTCAGAGATTGTTTTGAGCATATTGGAGCAGCTCTGGGAAGGGACAGGGTGCTCAGGTTCCTGCACTCCTCCATGTGTCAGTCATGGCCCATGCAGGGATGGGGGACACAGCTCTGGGACAGCCCCACACACCACGGACTGCTGTGCTGCTGTGCTGCTGTCCCTGAGCCTGCCCCGATGCTCTCCCCCTTCCAAAACCCTGTGACACCAGCAGGGATCCTGTGTGGTGGATTCTGTGGTCTCCTTTCCCCTCAGGGAGCAGCAGCTCATCTTGCCAGAGCGATTGAACACAATTTCCTTTTTCTGTGTCACAAGCTCACTCCTGGGGCTGTGCTCAGGCCAGGTGCTTGCAGGGAGAGAGGTCTCCTGTTGGGAACAACCCCTTCCCCTGGGCTGGGGGGATTACTCAGACCAGTAATTTGAGGGGGGGGCTAACTGATGTTGGTTTAAATATGGAAACTTCTGTCTGCCATGATGGGAAGCAAAAAGAATCCAAAAGCAGCTGGAATCAATGGCTGCAGGTCAGGGGGATGAATGGAGCCCCAAGGTGGTGATAGGCTTCAACAGGGACTGCAGGACCTTCTCATCCCCTGGGGACACTGGCTGAGCCCTGAGGGGTCAGACATTGGCATCTCCATTGATCTCTGATCCTCAGAGTTCCTCTGCTGCCTTGGCCCTGTGCCCTGCTGAGCCCCAGCACTGATGGCAGTGCCTTGGAGGAAACCACACTGCTGGTGCTCTGGGGACCCTGACAAGCCTTTGGCAGTTCCACCTGCAGAAGCAATTAAATTTGGGGCAGTGATGAGGGCTCAGCCTCCCTCCCTGCTCTGAGGGGAGCTATCCCCACCCTCTGCTCTTGTGTGTTTGAGGCAGGTCTCTGCTCATTGAGGGGTTGCTCCCTTTTCTTCTGGTCCCTCCCTGACTTCAGTGAGCTCTCCTGCTGTGGCTTCTTCCATGCCCTTTGCTGTGTGTGCTGGACAGGCTGGATGAGGTTTCCTCACAACCCTGTGGAATCACAGCACACAATTCCACTGTCTGCTGAGCCTCTTTGCTTCCTGCCTTGTCCTGGATTGCTGCTGGCCCTGTTGGCACTGAGAAATGGAATCACCTGGTCACTCTGCCCTGGAGGCAGCAGGGAGGCCATGGGGGCACAAGAGTTTCTCCATGCCCACGGGATGGTCTAGGAGGGCATCTTATACCCATGCACAGGATCAGGGCATGGGATGGCTCCAGTGGGAAAGGGGGAGCAGGGAGGTGCACACACAGGCACACACAGGGCTGTTCTCAGAGGAGGAGCAGAGCAGACCCAGGCAGCTGTTGCTGGGCAGGATGATGGAAGAAGAGGATTATGACAAACAGTATTACCAGGGAGCACTTCCCCCGCCTAACTTTTTTTTTTTTTTTTTTTTTCTTATAAATACAAGCTCAGATAATGCAGAACACAGCCATAGAGATTTTGGCTCAGGTTTCCCCCGAAAAACCTTTCATCTGTGATGAAGATCGAGACATCTCCAGCACAAAGAGTTGGGTTTTTAAAAAGTCGTTAAGGCCTTAAAAGAGGGGTTTAGAGAGAACAACCTTTGGTGTTGGTTATAATCTCACTGCATGAGTCTCTAATATCTTTTGCTCACACAGATACATACACTCAGCTGCTTCCAGAGCATCCTTGGAGAAAATCGATGAGGAAATGGGATTTGCTGTGCTGGTCCAGCTCATTCAGGGTTCCCTCTTCAGAGGTGACCAGGCTCATGCACTAAAGGTGAAAATCCTCTGCCACCCACATGAACACTTCTGCAGGAGCCTGAGGGGAAAGAAATCCCTTTGCCTGGGATCCTGAGGGGAGCACTGTATCCCCTCAGATTTTAAGTAAATATTTTGGCTGTCACTGTTGGAGGGCCAAACCCTTTTCCACTGTTGCAAAGCCTATGGTGTTGTCCAGGTTGGAATTAATTTGGGAATTGGTTGGCAGGACTTGCTCCAGGCCCCTCTTATCTAGGGGAGTTCCAGGAAGCTCCAATTGTTAAATCAGGAGCTCAAAAAGAGTGAAATAGTAGTGATATCTGACGGGCACTGTTGATGTTGATGTGCCAGCTGTGTGTCCTGCTGTGCCTCTGTGCTGTTACACCCTGAGATGTGACCACTGTGCCATCTCCAAGGGCTTAGTGAGCTTGGGAGAAAAAGGTACCACAATTGTTTGAGCAGGGGGTTGTGGTGATTTTCACAGCTTCTGTCCAACCTCCACTTACTCTGTGATTCTGTGATTGCAAATTTTTGACAGATCTTTTCATTTTTTTCCCTGAGGATTGAATCCATGTCTTTAGCTGTGTTTCCCTAACTGGCACAGAGAACTATCATAGAGGCTTACAAGGTTTTGGACTGGAAGGGACCTGAAAGCTCACCCAGTTCCACCCCCTGCCATGGCAGGGACACCTTCCACTGTCCCAGGCTGCTCCAAGCCCTGTCCAGCCTGGCCTTGGACACTTCCAGGGATCCAGAGGCAGCCACAACTTCTCTGGGCACCCTGTGCCAGGGCCCCCCACCCTCATAGGGAAGGATTTCTTCATAATACCCCATCTAAGTCTACCCTTGTTCACCTTAAGGCCATTTCCTCTTGTCCTGTCACTACATGCCCCTGAAAATATCCCTTTCCAGTCTAAGCAAACTCTGAACTCAAGAGTGCCGCTCCCATTCTTCAGCTAGAGAAAAAATGGACCAAACCCAAAAGACTTTTAAGTGTGGGATCCAGTGTAATCCTAGAGCCAAGACAGGTTGGAGCAGGATAACTCAAGGTGGACAATTTGTCTCACCAGGTTCCTGAGGGAGGTACACTGGACTCAAAGTTCTGCCACTTACCCAGGGTGTGCAGTACTTCAGTCTGCTCTGTGCAGAGCCAGGGAGGTTTCCTGTGGTTCAGGTGACCATCTGCCAGCTCTGTACCCCCTGCAACAGCCCTGTGAGAGCACTGTTATGGCTGTTCTTCCTTTTATGACGAAACAAAGAGCCAGTTTCTTACCTGTTCCACTTCCCACAGGTCCCACCAGCTCTGTCTTAATGTGGTTTGGACCTAGCTCTGGAGGTAGCAAGGGATGGTGGGTCCCTCTGTCTCAGGCCTCTGTCCCTCTGTCCCTCTTGTCCTGGTGATGTTCCTCTGGCCATGCAGGTTCCATGAGTATTCAGACACCCAGTTGCATGGCAGCCCCCTTGCAGTGTTGGGGCCTCAGGCTGGTTGTCACAGTGCAGGACACCACGAGGAATGTCCTAGAAGTGGTGGGACCACACAGCTCAGCAGTGCATCACTGTGAGCATCCCTACAGGGCAGGCAGAGACATCAGCACTTCCCTCTGTGTTCAGTCTCCGTGCTGGCTGTGGCTGTTTGCTGTTGTCTTAGGTTGCAATGCAGGATGTGACCAAAAGTCTGTATTCTATCACCATCTGTTAAAACCAGCTGGGGCAGTGATCCTGATCTCCATGGGAGATATCCTCTGTTAATGTTCCAGCTGTTAACCCAGCTGTTGCAGTGTTCTTTATCTTCCCCACAGCCCATCCTCCCTCCAGGAGATCTCTCCTGTCCATGGCCATGCAGTCCCAGGGCAGGGCTGATCAAATTCCATCATCCCATGGGGAGATGCTCCAGCCAGGGCAGGAGCCAAGCATTTCCTACCCAGATCAAAGGGGAGATTTGGAACAGCAGAGCAGCCTTTTCCCACTGGATCCCAGAGGAAAACCAGAGCCTTGCACATCATCCCTGGAGCTTTGGAGGAAAACTGCACCTTGTGCAGGAGCCCTGCTCCAGCAGAACCACATCTGTCACTGCAGGATTGCAGCCACCATGGAATGGGACTGCACCAACCCCTGACTGACTGATGGGGGGTCAGGTTGGATTCTGACTCTGTCAGTGTTTTGGGTTTGTTCTCTGTAATCCTGGATTTCTATTTTAATTTTCCTAGTAAAGAACTGTTATTCCTATTCCCATATCTTTGCCTGAGACCCCCTTAATTTCAAAATCATAATAATTTGGAGATAGGAGGTTTGCATTCTCCATTTTAAAAAGAGGCTCCTGCCTTTCTTGGCAGACACCTGTCTGTCAAACCAAGACAGCCATCCTGCTGCTGTCTGCACTTCCAGGGGTTTCCTTTCTTTGAGGAATCCAGTGTCACTCACTAGTGCCTGATGCCTGTTTCCCTTTCCCTGGCAGGGCCAACCCTCCTCCCACCCGTGTGGCTGCTGCAGCTCCAAGCCACATGCTCCATCTGTGCTGGGGACACAGTGGCTCTGCTGCCTGCAGGCATGTCTCAGCATTCACAGAGCTGTTCTAACTTTGCCCTTCTGCCTTCTGCTCACCAGCTTCCAGATCTGCCCTTTCTGGTTCTCTCCACACTGGTTCTCTCTACACTGTTGTCTCCAGGACTTTTCCAGCTCTAGGATGCTGTCAGGACATTTCCACTCTGGGCTGTTCTCACTGGGAGTGGACAAAACTCTCCTGGTACCAAGGTGAGCACTACCAAGGTGGTAGTGTTCAAAACTGTAAATGCTCCCCTCACTGTTATTCCTACCAGGAGCCACGTGATGGGTTAGCTCGAGTTTCTTTCTTTTGGCAATCACAGAATCCCAAAGAAGTTTGTGTTGGAAGGACCTTAAAGCTCATCCCATTCCACCCTGTACATTCACCTTCCACTATCCCACATTGTTCTAAGTCTTGTCCAGCCTAACCTCGGACACTTCCAGGGATGGGGCAGCCACAGCTGCTCTGGCAACCTGTGCCAGGGCCTCACCAGCCTCCCAGGGAAGAATTCCTAATAGCTAATCTAAATTTTCTGTCTCTCAGCTTAAAGCTATTCCCCCTTGTGCTATCACTACATGCCCTTGTAAAACGTCCATCATGCTGCTCAGAGCAGCCTGCTGGTCACAAAACTGAGCTGCAAAACCCACCCACTCGTGTCCCACTGCTGCTGCAGTGCTCCTGCCTGCGCTTCCTCTGGGCAAATCCAGTCCACTTGCAAAATTTCCTCTCCAGCAGTGTGCACAGAGGCATGTGAATCTTCTAATGACAGCTGAGATTTGTGAGTATTGACTTCATTATTCGGTGATTAAAATATTCCAGCTTCATTGCGACACAGGGGTGCATTAATGATTTATAATATTGTGTTTTGATTCAACACTTTAGCAACATTTAAAAGCGGATTGTGCCATGGATTCTTCTGAAATCTGGAAATTAGATCTCAAAATTTGCAGATCTCAAAATTTAGCACCACTGAGAAAATGATCTGAAAGGGTCTTTGAACAGTGGCTGTGCCCCAGAGCTGGTGGCACAGCTGCCCAAGGGAGTGGCACTGGCTGGGGGACACATCATCCATTCCACACATGACATGGGGCTGGTGCCTGGCCTGGCTGTGCTCACTCTGGCATTCTTGAGGGACCTTTTCCAGAGTTTTAAGTCTTCTATAAAGTGATGTGGTCCTGGGAGCACAGGGGCTTCCAGGAGTATTTCTGGGCCATGGCACTTCTCTCCATGCCTCTGTCCCAACTTTCCATGGGACAGTGCCCTGTGACCATCTGTCCCAGCAGAACACCCCAGCCCTTCTTGCTCCTCTAGTGGAGAAGGCTGAGAATGAAACACAGTCACTTGTGTCTTTGCTGTCTCAGCAGGAATCCACCACTCAATGCCCATGTCCATCCTCTGCCTCCCCTTTTATTATCAGCAAATGCTTTGAGACCTGCTTGTACAGTCTCTTGGACACAGTGGGGGCCTCCATTGAAAACTTCATCTCTTACCACTGCTCTTAGCAGACCCCTGGGGCTGTGCCTTTTCCTCTTGCCTGTGTCCTGAGAAGAGCAGGAGGGACAATTTCAGGGGTACAGATGGAAGGAGGGATGCTTCACTCCAGACATCCCCGTTGCAGAATTTCCCCCTTGAACTGATGCCTGCAGCAGCCTCAGCCCCTGGGGACCCCCAGGCCCCCTTTGGGAGTTTCATCCTATCCCCTTTTTATCTCCACTCCATCCCAGCCTGATTAGCTGTTTGTTTAAGGTACTGCAAACTTCACTTGATAAGTTTACCTAATTGCTTCACTTAAATGAATTACTTCTTGGCTGAACAAGAAAGCAACATAATTGATGTCAAAGCATATTTGTCACTTCCATTAATGTCCTGGGAGAGGGAGAACTTGGGCCTCTAGCACCACAGCACCCTTCCTTGACCAGGCAGCCAGCAGCACCCTGCTCCCCACGGCTCCCAACAGCTGTAGGAGAGTGGAGGTGGGTGCTGCACCTCAGGCAGCCCTGCCACAGCTGGTGATGCTGCTCCTGCCCCCAGTTCTAGCCAGGTCCTGGGAACAGGGAGCAGTTTGGAGGCACTCTCAGTAAATGCCATTATCTGACACTGCCTGCCTGGTGTGTAGGCAGGGCAGGTGAGGGCAGGGAGGCTGCCCAGAGCACAGGTAATGAATGAGTCTCATTGCAGGCACCAAGCACCTCTGGAATCACCATCCCTGGATGTGTTTAACAAAAGCCTGGATGTGGCACTGGGTGCCATGGGTTAGCTGAGGTGTTAGGGCATGGGTTGGACTCGATGATCTTGAAGATGTCTTCCAACCCTGTTATTCTGTGAATTCTGTGGCATTAACCTATTGTGGAAAAGGGATGATGCTCATGGATCCAGCCTGTCAGACACAGGAGCAGCATCATGGGGGCACCCTTGGCCAGATCCAGACCAGACCCCGCACAAGGCTCAATCCAGTCCCTACTCTGGCTGCATGCAGGCTGGATTTGGGCCAGGGTACAGCCCCAAGTGACTTCCCTGAGTCCTGGCTGGTCACTGGGAATTAGGAGAGCTGGCAGGATGTTGAGCTGAGGTCTCTGCTGCGAAATGAGGCTGGCAGTGATTGCCAGGGAGTTTGCGTCTGCTTCTTTCTTTTGGAGGGTTCTTATTTTTGTTCCCTTTGCATGTGAAAGGATCTGAGGCAGTAGGTTAGCTCATAAAAACGTTTCTCTGGGAGCAGCTGCCTGCCGGACTTGAGGTGAATGCCCCGGAGAAAACGCCTCCCACTCCAGTGAAATCTTCCTCCTGTGACCTGCACCAGGAGGTGAACTTTTGTGCGAGAGAAAGATAATCCCCTTTGCTCACCGGGACTGAAGGCGCTGTGATAAAAGCTTTATTCAAGATCAAAGACATATGCTGCCTTTTTTTTTCTTCCTTTTTTTTTTTTTTTTTTTTTTTTTTTACTTTAACTACTACCTTAAACAAAAAGTTTGGTTTGTGCTGGGATGAAACTCTGAGTGTTGACAGCTCCAGAGCTCATCTTCCCGGCTGGGCAGTGCCAGTGGGGATCAGGACAGTGTGGGAATGGAGGGCACCGGGACCATTATCCCAGCACAAAGAGGGTTTGGGGGCTCAGCTCCATTTCCCAGTGCACGAAACCACTCAGGGTTCAGGTTCCCTTTCAGTGGAGGGATTATCGGGCAGCTGGAGCAGGCGGGGGGGAGCCTGGGGAATGGTTTGTGTTTGATCTTGCTCAGCAGTTTCATCTGCGAGTGTCCAGCAGGGGCTGTGCTCGGGGTCCGGGAAACCTTCTGTGCCGGAGGTGACATAAAGGGCTGGGGCTGTTCCCAGGATGAGCTGAGTAATGGAGGGTTTTGTGCTGGTTTGCACTTCAAAAGCCACAAGATAGGTTTCCAAAACTCTGGGCTCAGCTACAAATTGCAGGGTTGTTTCTTTATTATCAGAGCCCCCGGGCTGGGACCTTTTTTGTTGCTTTCTGCCCAGCTGCAGACATTTCCCTGCAGGCAGTCAGGCTGGTACCCAGTAAAAATTCACCTGAAGTGTCGCCTCTCAGCGTGCTCAATGTCTTTATTCAATACCTGTCTCCCCAGGATTTCCCATTCTCTGGGATACCCTGCAGCTGAGGATACCTTGTGTGGTTGGGTGTATCACAGGACACCCAGCTGCAGGACTCCCCATGTCACAGGACACCCCCAACACACACACTCCATGTCCCCAGACACCCTCTGGTGTAAGACACCCCATGCCCCATCCTGCAGAACAGAAGAGCAGCTACAGCATGAGAAATTTGATTACAGGATCACACATTTCAGTCAGTGAAATAAGTCCCACATAACCCCACTTTCACCCCAGCACTGATTTTCACATCACAGCCGTGCAAAATGGCAGAGGTTCTCTCACTTCCACTGCTATATCCTCTCCGTGTTTAGCCCTTTGTAAAATGAGGGATCACAGGCTGAACTGTGTGCTCAGGATAACTCCTCTGAAGCTAATGCACTTATTATGGTCCCTCACTTCAGACCTAAGCTCAGCAAACCTGGTGTCAGGGGGGAAAAAAATTCTCTCCAGGGATGAAATTCACTCTGTCATGTGCAACACATTTTGCATGGAGATAAAGTTCCCTCTGTGTGGCTTCTGCAGGGCCTGGTCCCCTCACTGTCCCCAGGCACTGCTGGACGTGCAGCCCACAGCCCAGATCCAGCTCTTCTGCACCTGGAACAAAGTCTGTGTCCCAACTGTGCTGAGCCAGGGATGTCAGATGATGTTTGCCAGCTTGTTCTGGTCAAAATATAGCAATCCACAGGCCAGAGCATTGGAAAAGACCTACTTGCCTTATGCTGTTAGAGAAATAAAACTATTTAGAGAATTCACTCTCCAGCATCCTCCAGCTGGCTTAGGCACAACTGTCTCAGCAGATCAGCATTGGGCTGGGAGAAGATCCTCCCCAGCAGGGCCGAGGAGCCAGCAAGGGGGGACCAGCAGCTGTATTGCTGATAGGATGCCACCACCTGCAGCTTGAAGCCTCCTTACCTTATGCTCTTCCTGCACAAGCTTCCCCTGCACCCACATGCAGGTGCCAGTTTGGATGTGTGAACACGAATACTGAGGGTGAAATGAGAAGCAGGAAGCCCAGGGGACTGGCTGAGTTTGGGATCTCATGGCCCAAGCAGAGAGAAGGGGTTAACCCACATAGATTTGGGAAAGAGGGACATTTTCCCTGTGGAGCCTATTGAGACCAAGGCCATATCATAGGCTGCTGCCAACAAATATGTTTTGAGAGGCTGAGATAGAGATTGCTCTTGATTCCTGCTGGGAACCCACAGAACAAAGTGGAAAATCATTACAGCACCCTACATCCCTCCAGAGACAGCAGTGACATGGAGACCTGGTCCCACCGAAGGGTTGCAGGGCCCTACCTTGCACTTTTGAGGTCTGTCTTTAATTAAAGAAGAGCAGCTGAGCTGGAATAGTTCCCAAATCCTGGGGAGCACTTCCCTTCCCTGGAAAGAAGTTGCAGGAGGATTTTGATGTGGGGAAGGGCTTTCCCTGAGGGCTGAGCCAACACCGAATTCTTCTGCTGTGCTTGTGGGGTGGAGCAATATCCCACTCCCTTCTTGGGGCTGCCAAGGACGTGGCCACGAGCCACACAGAGCTGACCAGGGAACAGGTGGGCACAGGAGAGGGGCACAACCCAGACCTTCTCATAGGAAAACTGTGTTTTCTGTAGAGTCCAAGCTGCACTGTCAAAGGGGTCATTCTGGACAGCACTGTGGCTGATGGAAGTGCACTCTCACTGGGTAATCCAAGAGCTCTAATGATCTGCCTTTGATCTCCTATTCAACAGGGAGATTTATTACAGCTTTCATTTCAAGTCAGAACTGATGAATTTCAGTGGACCTGTTGAGTGGCTACAATCTGGAGGCATTTATCTTTCAGGAGGAAGAAAACATCTCCTTTTTTTGTCTCTTGGAATGAGGGGGGGAGACACAGTACCCAACCAACAAGCATCAAATGATGCCTGCTGCATGGCAGCAAGGTCTGCCTTGCTCAGGGCAGGGTTTCTGCTCCAGTTGTGGCCCAGCAGCTGCTTCAGGAGTTTTTCTGCTCTGGCACAAAGTTAATCTGCTAATTACATGTTGCTCTCCCTCTTCCCTGCTTCTGCAGACAGCCCAGAGGGGATGAGATCCAGCATCACAGGCTTCCAGGTCCCTTTCCTTGCAGCTGAGGATCCTCTGGATATGGAAGATGTCTCTGCTTCTCCAGCAGAAGGTGGCCTGAAAACATGGTGTCCAAAACTGTCTTTTATGTTTTGGATTGTGCAAAGGTCGTCTGTTGCATTTAAACTATTTTCTGCAATTTAATCAGAATCAGCACATTTTACTTCTGGCTGCTCATACGTGCTGGGGAGAGTCCATTCTAGACTTTTCATGTAGGTGCAGTTTACCTGTCCCATCTATTTTCTCTCAACACCCCCCTGCTGATGCAGACCTGTGTTGAGAGAAAGCAGAGACACTGTTGGGGTCTGTTGACTCCTGACTGATGGCTGTGCCATCCAGCAGGGGAAAGCTGGGGCTCTTTGCTGAGAAATACCAAATTTATCATTCCCAAGGGCCACAGAAGGGCTCTCAGGCTATTTGCAGCCTCTTCTCAGGCTGCTCCTTGTCAGGCTGCTCCTGGTAACTCTCGATGGTGTTGCTGCTGGTCTCTGCCCACTTGGTGTGGCTGCAATGGCACGAGTGTTTCTGTTACATCTTGGTGCTGGTTTGGGATTTGCACTGGGAGATGCAGTGCAGCTGCATCTGCAGCTGTTGCTCCCAGTCTCCAGAATTAGCCCCACTGCTTTGCCTCACCCTCTGCCACATCCTATCTCCATGTGTGCCTTTGAGGAAGAGGCTTTCCCCTGGTCAGAGGCTGCACCTTCCCCGTGCTCTGTCTCAGTGCAGCAGTGAGTGTCCCAGCAGCACTGCACAGGTGAACACAGCATCCATGCAGCTCCTTTCTTGGCCTGACCTCAGAACCAGAACTCAGGGGCAGATTTAAATATCCTATTTTAATATTTATATATATCTATTATATAAATATATAATTTTTTAAAATATCTAGATATTTATATATTCTACACAGAATGCTGATGCTGTGTCACATCGCTGTCAGAATGGCAAGAGGAGCATGGAAACGTGCAGATCTGCTGGTTATTGCTGTGTGCCCACCTGTTCACAAGGACTTAGGCTGCTCTGTTATCAGAGACCTGCCGAGATTGAGACAGGAGAGTTTGTCATTCAGGTACCAGGTGATGCTGCACACCCAAACCCCAGATCACAGACATCATCACCAGAACTCTGTTAAAACTAACCCTGTATTTTCAGTGAGCTGTGGATTTTGACAGGATTGGTTATTGGAGAGATGCAAGGCTAGGTGTGTGAAGGTAGTGTCTTTTCACATGCCATTCGCTTTATGTAATTTCTTGCTTTGGGGCTGTTTGGAAAGGTCTAAATTCCTCAACAGAAATGCTGATACATTGCATGATCAGTAAGACTTGCCATGTGGGATGTATACTGCCTTTTCATTTGGACTGAATTAATACCAATCCTTTGCTAAGTTATGATGTTAGCTGTTACCACAAGAATTAGAAACTTGTATACCTGGAAAAATATTTGCAAGTTGGTACTCTCAGAGATATATTTATCACTCTGTGACTAATGTTTTGCTTTGTGGACAGGAAGATTCATATTTGTAAGATATTGTGGCTCCTTAGAAAATTCAGTAGATTCCCTCCTTGGAAATATTTTGGGTGGACATTAATGGAACACAATGTTAAGCCACAGCAATTAAAGCCACTCATAAATCAGGCATTCCTTTGCAGGCACAGGCAGGGTAAGACCCACCCATTGTCACAGTGCCCCTCATCCATCCTGCAGAGGGCTGAGGGGTGGCTGAGGAGCAGCCACATCCTGGCTGGCCCTGTCACCATGTCAGGGATTGTCCTGTGAGCACTGGCAGGCTGATCAGGTGTTGGCTGCATCAAGGTCCCCATCCCTGCAGGTGCGGGGACAGGCCTGGGGCAGATGGCTCCTCTCAGCAAAGCCTGCTCCAGAAAGGCACAGCACCAGGGTCTGAGGGAGCCCTCAGCAGTGCAGGAGCAGGAAGGAGATGTCCCAGGTAATGTTGTGTCCTGAGCTTCAGGAGATGAGGAGATGCTTGGTGACACATCTGGTGAACTCTTCACTGGCACGTGGCACCAGTGGGGAAACTTCCACCTCAGTCTTTGAGTCTGCTGGATTTGATGGTGTCTTTAGAGAGATCAGTGATGTAAGAGGGTGACTGGGACACGACAGTTTGGGTTTTTTCCATGGAGAATACTGTTTTGAAATCTTGAAGATATTTAAAATTAGCTTGGGCAAAAATACCTCTTTGGAAAAAATGTGGGATTCAGGAGGTTCCAGATTTCTAATGTGGCTGCTTTGGAAGCCATAAGGTTGGAGATCAGAATCTGTTCAGAGCTGGTCTGTGCTTCAAAAAGTAGAACTGATTCCTCTGCAGTCATTCACGTGCCTGTGGGGACTGTGGTGTTTGCTGGGCCCAGGCTCTTTACAGATGCTGTGTCTGTTTCTGGAAGGAGAACAGTGACCCAGTTCCAGTGAGAAGAATTGGGATGTTCTGCACCAGCCTCTCCGTGCAGCACCAGCTTTGCACCAGTGTTTCCAAACTCTGCTCCAGCCTCTCCAAACTCTGCTCACTCTCATTTGTGTGTTGTTTATCTCTTGAATGGGAAAATAAGATATATGTAGCTTTCTTTTTCATCTGCCCTCTCATTAAGATAATTCTGAGCAGCAGAGCAGACCTGAGCAGTGCTGCCAGACCTCATTACAGGGATCCAGCCCAAAGAACACGTAGCTCTGGAAGCTCACTGTGAGGACATCCATCACCCAGACCCACCTGTCCCTGTGCAGACAAAATGCTGGACCCCAGCAGAAAGAGGAGAGAGATTCCCTCAGCCCAGCCCAGACCAAGCTGCTCCCACCATTAATCCTTCCAGAGAATGTGGATTCTTTCTTTCACAATGGCCTTACATTGAAAGAGGGCAGATTTAGAATAGATATTGGGAAGGAATTCCTGGCTGTGAGGGTGGGCAGGCCCTGGCACAGGGTGCCCAGAGCAGCTGTGGCTGCCCCTGGATCCCTGGCAGTGCCCAAGGCCAGGTGGGACAGGGCTGGGAGCAGCCTGGGACAGTGGAAGGTGTCCCTGCCATGGCAGGGGGTGGCACTGGATGGGCTTTAAGGTTTCTTCAAACCCCTGTGATTCTTGGCCAGCATCAAAAAGATCTTGGTCTCCTACTTAGCTGTCTGTGTTCTGGGGCAGTCACTCCATTTCTGTCTCTCCAACTGCCTCAGTGGACCTTGGATTATTCACCACCAGGCATGAAGGCTGATGACAAATCCAAAGGGATGATAAAGCTGTTAATGAACACTTGAAACTGTGTTTGCCTCTCTGATAGATCTTTGAGCAAGACATTGAGGGGATGGTCTGCAGTTTGTGTGTGTTGGTGTGAAGGTCCCCTTGGAGCAGCAGATAAATCCTCACCATCCTGCAGAAATTCAGATTAGTTCTTCCTTCCCCACAGAGCACAGACCAGATCTCTGACCTGAAAACAGCTCATGACCTGGACTTCTCCCCTGTACCCATCCTGCAAACCCAGCCTTTGTGCCCTGCCCTGGGAACAGCCAGCAGCACAGGGTGAGCTGGGAAAGAGCTCTGGCTTAGGTTACAATGCAGGATGTGCCCAGCAGTGTGTGTTCTATCCCAGCTGTTCACCCAGCTGTTGCAGTGTTCTTTATCTTCCCCACAGCCCATCCTCCCTCCAGGAGATCTCTCCTGTCCATGGCCATGCAGTCCCAGGGCAGGGCTGATCAAATTCCATCATCCCATGGGGAGATGCTCCAGCCAGGGCAGGAGCCAAGCATTTCCTACCCAGATCAAAGGTGAGATTTGGAACAGCAGAGCAGCCTTTTCCCACTGGATCCCAGAGGAAAACCAGAGCCTTGCACATCATCCCTGGAGCTTTGGAGGAAAACTGCACCTTGTGCAGGAGCCCTGCTCCAGCAGAACCACATCTGTCACTGCAGGATTGCAGCCACCATGGAATGGGACTGCACCAAGCCCTGACTGACTGACGGGGGGTCAGCTTGGATTCTCACTCTGTCAGTGTTTTGGGTTTGTTCTCTGTAATACTGGATTTCTATTTTAATTTTCCTAGTAAAGAACTGTTATTCCTATTCCCATATCTTTGCCTGAGACCCCCTTAATTTCAAAATGAGAATAATTTGGAGGGAGGGGGTTTACATTTTCCATTTCAAGAGGGCTCCTGCCTTTCTTGGCAGACACCTGTCTTTCAAATCAAGACAACCTCTGGCTGTGGCTGTGCAGAACAAGGACCAGGGCCATGGGCAGTGACTGGGCCCATGGTCTGTGAGGTGGGATAAGCAAGATCCTGAGGTGAGAAATGGCCCTGGAATCCCCAGTGCCTCCCAAAGGGTGTTAAACCACTTTGTTGTCTCTGCTGTGGGGTGGCACATTGACTGACACCCCTTCTGTCACAGACCAGGGGTTCTGCTCGTATCACTTGGACACTGCTGGGTGCTGAGGGCAAGTGGATGGGTTCACTTTGGAAATGGCATTAAATGAATCCCTTTCCTATTCCTGCAGTCTCCCACTGAGGTTTTACATCACTTCCCTGCCTTTTGAGCTTACCAACAGGTAAAACAAGCAGGTTTAAAAGGAGAAGTGTCAAGATCATTTCAGATGGAGCCTTGTTGGATGTTGTGCCACCATGCTGGTTCCTGGACTGATACATGACTGTGTCTGGGACATGAGTTCCCCACTCCCCTCCTCCAGCTCACTTCTCCTGTGATCCCATAGGAAACAATCCTGTCCCTCTTAGGGGCTTTTGAAAACCCTCAGGAAACACCCTGAGAAGGTCCTCCCACCACACACAAGGCTCCCTGGGTTCAGCAAAGGGATATTTCAGGACCTGTCAGCTCTTGCAATGCCCAGGACCAGAGCTTGTGACTCTGTGCATCACCACCTCTTGGGTTGTTAGAGCAGAAAATGGTGACATTGAAAGCCTTTCTCCCTGGGAGGGAGTGGAGCACACAATGAGAAGTTAATGATGGTGGCTGTGCCCTGCAGGCTCTGGGCTCTGCCATTCCCTCCATCCTCTCTGATCCTTGTTAATGCCATGTCTGGGTTATTGGGTCAGGCTCTGTTTGCCAGAACAGGAGGCAGCAGGGCAGGGGTGTGCTGGAACCCTGAGGCCTGGGAGTTTTGAACATTCTGTGCTTTCTGGCACTGACCCTCAAGAGAGCACTGCTTTTGACTTGAGGCCTTGAAGAAAGCTTCCAAACTTGAGTGATGGAGTTGAAATCACTGGTGTGTAATTTGAATAGAAATGTGTAATATCACATAGGGAAGGGTTTGGAATTTGGGGTTTTAGAATATAGTAACAGGTATGGGACAAGATGGAGGTTCTTGGGCGTTGGCTCTTCTTCCTTCTTGTTCCTTCTTCTTGGTTTTAGGTGGCAGTTTTTGGTTGGATAAAAAATTCCGCAGTGTGGTTGCAGGTATTTGGTTATTGGGTCAAAAGTATAAATAATGTAGATGTTAGTTTTTAATTGGATAGTTAGGCCTTAAAAGACCTTGTAATGAGCAAGATCCAGCTCCATTTTCTCGCTTTTAGCTTGTTAACTAGAGATGTTGTGGAACTCATTGTACTATAGATAATAATTAATAAACAACCGAGTCTGAACACGAAAATCCATCTCTTGTGCTTCAATCCTGACTCTGAGTGAAGGCAGAGGAAAAAAAGAAGTCAGCCACTAATATGTGGTGCCACTAATAGGGGTACAAGAGCTGCTATTCTTGTTGTGGGGAGCAGCTGGAAGGAGCGATCCTGCCGTGCTTGGTGCAGGAAAAGAGGCCCTGCAGTGCCTCCTCCTCCTCCTGCCCTGCCCCTTCCTGCCTCCCCCTGCCCCTTCCTGCCTCCCCCTGCCCAGCCCTGTCTCCCCCTGCCCTGCCCTGCAGCCCCTGTCTCCCAGCCAAGCACTCCTGCAGCAAAAGGAGCTCAGCGGGTATTGATCGATGGGGTTTGGTGCTGGGGTGAGCACCTGGCTCAGGTGGGCAGGAGGCTGCTCCCCTTGCCCTCTTGTTGGCACTGCTGGTGCCTGTGGGGGGGTGAGGAGCTGCTGGGGGAAAGCAAAACAGCTGGAGCCAACAGCATCTCAGCTTCTGGCATTATTTTAGCGAGAGGACAGTTAAGAGCCCAGTGCTGAGGTTTTGTTTCTGTCAAGGCTTTCTGGCCATCCTACTACTTTTCCTGGTAGCCAAGTGACAGGATTTCTGGGGAAGTGCACGGGGTTGAGATGAGACCCTGAAAACTGGGATTGGAGGTTTGCATTTCCAGCACAGGCAGTGCCCTGCAGAAGGTGACCAGGATGTGATCCCACCAGTTGCAGACCAACTGGCCACCTGCTTAACAAAGTTTGGGAGGCTTAGGCTGGATATCAGGGAAAGGTTCTTCCCCCAGATGGAGATCAGGCACTGAACAGGCTCCTCAGGGAATGGACACAACCCCAAGGCTGCCAGAGCTCCAGGAGTGTTTGGACACCTCTCTCAAGCACAGGGGGGGATTATTGGGGTGTCTGTGCAGGGCCAGGAATTTGACTTTGATGATCCTTGTGGGTTCCTTCCAGCTCAGGATATTCTATGATTCCATGATTCTATGACACTCTGAGAAGCAACCATGGTGGATGTTCCCAGTGATCCCTGGGTGCTGCTTTTCCTTCCAAGCTGGAGGTTGGTGACCTTGGCCAAACTGCAGTCACCCCTTCAAGCTTCCTCCCATGCAGGGGCCTTGGGGTTGCATGTCAGAAACACAAACTCAGAGCCCTGGCACTGCCTTCCCTGCTGGCTGCTCCTGCCTGGGATGTTGGAGTGCTGGGCTGTACCACAGCTTAGGCTGCACGACCTTCAGAGAGCCCCAAACCCACCCAACACTTCGGTGTTCAGCCCAGTCAAGGCTGGGAAATGCAGTTTAAATGCTGTGAACTAGCCAAGGTGGTGGAGAAAAATCTTCTCACTGTGCACTCTGATGGTGTATTTGCTAGATTGGATCTGTGCCTCCTTGTGCTGCCTTGTCAGAAATCCAGTGAAAATCACAGTAAGGAGCTAACAATTTGGAGGACAGGCTCAGCCCTGGACTGTGTGACCTTTCTGACAAAACCCTCAGCAAAAGCCTCTGCTCAGCCTGTGCCAAGTGTGCTGGCGACAGCAGGAGCTCCTCTGCCTGCCTTGGTGCAATTTGCATTTGCTTAGGAAAATGTCACGGGTTACACGCTCTGGGGCAAGTTCTGCTCTGTCTCCTGCAGTTCAGGGGGGAATTGGCCACACTCTGCACCTCTGACCTGCTCCCAGCCCCTCTCAGAGCCCTGTGAAATCTGCAGCCGATGGCTCTTGGCTCCAAGACATTCTGTGTCAAGACACCAGAGTGTGACTAGTGCCACTCCAAATCCCATCACATCAGCCAGGGAATGAATGGAACAGCTCTATCCGACAGCAGCTGTCTGCCTAAGGATTCGGGCTGACAGGGAAACCTCTGCTCACAGATTCAGGGCAGGCAGAGGAAACTCTATGTCCTGGAATGCTGTGCTCAGCCTCCAGGAGAGGGGAGGGTGTGTGGTGCAGGGCCTGGGAGATGAGAGGGGGCTGCTACTCATCCTAAAAATCAGTATTTCTGGGCAAATCCCTGTTGGACCTAGCTGGAGCAGGCTGACAGATCAATTTTGTCTGTGTTGAAAAAACCTGCTAATGGGAGATTCTGCAGCTGTTCCTGGGGCTACTGCCCACCATCCCACTGCATCCAGTTCACTGGTTTCCAGTGTCCCAGGGGAGCCCCACCACAGTCTGTGGCTCACAAGGGCCATGAATGCCTGCACTCACGTCTGACAGTCACCTTTGGGATGCAAGGCACTTGGGGTTCAGGTGAGGAGCAGCCACTGCTGGGACTGATCCTCTTTTTCAGGGCTAGCACTCCAGCAGCTGTGGCTACAAACCCCCACCAGGTCAAGGCTCGAACATGTTGTCAGGTTTCACTCCTAGCAAGCAGGTAACAGCTGTGACAAGTCTGTTCATGTTCACACAAGCCCACGTTTTCTTTATACATAAAAAGTGCATAAAATTCATAATTATAGTGGCAAAAAAAAAAAAATGTAACAGCAATTCACAGCAAAGTGATTTTTACAAATATAATGAACTTATTATATTTTCCTTTGTCTCATGTCCATGCTTTACTTTAAGTTCAGTATTCTTGTTTATATTGATCCCATGGTGTGTTTTTATCATGACATGAATCACTGTGTAACATCTCACAGAGGAGATCTGCCTGGGGCTCCTGCTGGTGCTGCTGAAGCTTTCCAAGGATGGTCTGGGGCTCTCCAGGGCCCTTCCTTGGGGCTCAGCTACCTCTGGGACAGCAGGATGCTGAGTCTGGTGTGTCTGGAAGGTGCTGGAATAAAGCACAATGTGGAAGAGGCCTGGGGAGGGGACTGTCCCTGCTTTTGTGGGACTGACCCTGGCTCTGCATCCCCCCAGAGAGCTGTGATGTCCTGAACACCACACCAGCTCTGGGAAAGGCTGGTCCCTGCACTGGGACTGGGAGGGCCCCTCTCCCCTGGGCATCAGTCTGGCAGCTCCTCATTGCCATGGGGGGTCTCCTCTCTCCTGGGCATCAGTCTGGCAGCTCCTCGTTGCCATGGGGGTCTCCTCTCTCCTGGGCATCAGTCTGGCAGCCCCTCATTGCCATGGGGGTCTCCTCTCTCCTGGGCATCAGTCTGGCAGCCCCTCATTGCCATGGGGGTCTCCTCTCTCCTGGGCATCAGTCTGGCAGCTCCTCATTGCCATGGAGGGTCTCCTCTCTCCTGGGCACCAATCTGGCAGCTCCTCATTGCCATGGGGTCTCTCCTGGGCATCAGTCTGGCAGCCCCTCATTGCCATGGGGGTCTCCTCTCTCCTGGGCATCAGTCTGGCAGCCCCTCATTGCCATGGGGGTCTCCTCTCTCCTGGGCATCAATCTGGCAGCTCCTCATTGCCATGGGGGTCTCCTCTCTCCTGGGCATCAATCTGGCAGCCCCTCATTGCCATGGGGGTCTCCTCTCCCCTGGGCACCAATCTGGCAGCCCCTCATTGCCATGGGGGTCTCCTCTCTCCTGGGCATCAATCTGGCAGCCCCTCATTGCCATGGGGGTCTCCTCTCTCCTGGGCACCAATCTGGCAGCCCCTCATTGCCATGGGGGTCTCCTCTCTCCTGGGCATCAGTCTGGCAGCCCCTCATTGCCATGGGGGTCTCCTCTCTCCTGGGCATCAGTCTGGCAGCCCCTCATTGCCATGGGGGTCTCCTCTCTCCTGGGCATCAGTCTGGCAGCTCCTCATTGCCATGGGGGTCTCCTCTCCCCTGGGCATCAATCTGGCAGCTCCTCATTGCCATGGGGGTCTCCTCTCTCCTGGGCATCAATCTGGCAGCCCCTCATTGCCATGGGGGTCTCCTCTCTCCTGGGCATCAATCTGGCAGCTCCTCGTTGCCATGGGGGTCTCCTCTCTCCTGGGCATCAGTCTGGCAGCTCCTCGTTGCCACGGGCAGTGGTGCAGTGGTCAGAGCTCGGCTCCAGGGCACGGCCAGGGGACAGCCCTGACCTGTCTTTGCCTCCTTCCCTGTGAGCCCAGCCCGGCCCCCTTAATGGGAGCTTTGAAATGACTCGCTCATTTAAACCAATGCAGTAAGAGGCCGGTTTGAGTGTGGGCTTTGTGCGGGAGCGAACTGCCTGTGCTCCCTGGAAAGGCAGCATTGTGCTGCCTCTCTCACTCCAATATGCTAATACACCAACTCCCTGCAATTTCATTTTCAACAGGGACTAATTTAAAAGAAATGACCAGCCTGCCAGTGGACTTCAAAGATATCTTTTGATGAGTTTTAGCAGCTTCAGCAAAACTCTAATTTGAATTTCAGTGGCTGCCGTGTGATTTTCTCCGTGACAGTTAAGAGAGATGATAGTGCCAGCTCCATCTGTCATTGGAGCCTCTTCTCTTCCCTCTTTTCACTGATTTGTTACAGAGTGGGGGAAAGGAGAGAGGGGGAAAGTTGAAAGAGAGGGTGGCTAAATTCTGGTGCCCTTGTGCAGGGGCATACAAAGGGGAAATGTGGAGCTGGTGGTGGAGGAGGTGATGGGAGCAGCTGGACACCAGAGACAGCACCCAGCACAGGTAACACCCCAGCACAGGTAAGAACCCAGCACAGGTAACACCCCAGCACAGGTAACACCCCAGTACAGGTAACACCCCAGTACAGGTAACATCCCAGCACAAGTAAGATCCTAGTACAGGTAACATCCCAGCACAGGTAACACCCCAGCACAGGTAAGATCCCAGCACAGGTAACATCCCAGCACAGGTAACACCCCAGCACAGGTAACACCTCAACACAGGTAACACCTTAGCACAGGTAACACCCCAGCACAGGAAACACCTGCCTGCACAGGTAAGATCCCAGCACAGGTAAGATCCCAGCACAGGTAACACCTTAGCACAGGTAACATCCCAGCACAGGTAACACCCCAGCACAGGTAACATCCCAGAACAGGAAACATCCCAGTACAGGTAACACCTTAGCACAGGTAACATCCCAGCACAGGAAACACCTGCCTGCACAGGTAACATCCTAGCACAGGTAACACCCCAGCACAGGTAACATCCCAGCACAGGTAAGATCCCAGCACAGGTAACACCTGCCTGCACAGGTAACACCCTAGCACAGGTAAGATCCCAGCACAGGTAACACCTGCCTGCACAGTCAGTGTGTTCTGCAGCTCCAGGGTTTCACAAGATGATGCACTGGCTCAGGCATTGTGGGTTAAACTGCTAATGGAGCAGAAACACTTTCACAGGGAAGTCAGCAAGTGTTTTCTGTCCTAGCTGGGCACTCAGACCGGCAGCCCAGTCAAGGTGAAGCACTCTGGGTGCTGCCATCCCCTTTGTGTTAAATACATTTCATTCAGGGCTGCAGCACTGGAGCGAGATCCAGCAGCTGGAATCATGGCCAGGACTGGGACACGATGTCACCCAGTCCCTGTGCAGGTGAGGCAGGACGGAGCCTCACCAGGCCATGGGGGCAGTGCAGGTCCTGTCTGCCCCTCCTCGTGTGCCAGCCCTGCCCGCAGCACCCATCACCGCTGGCTGCAGGGGTGCCTGTGCCTCCCGGCTGATGCAGCGCAGTTCCTGCTCCTCCTCACACGCCTGTTATGGTTGTCACCCCTGATTTCATGCTGCCTCTTACATCTTTAGCTTTCCTTGTCAGAGACAGCTTCATTGCTGGCTGCCCCGAGCCCTGGGACTCCTCTCACGCTGAGCTGGCAGCTCTGGGGGCAGAGGCTCCCCCGCCTTTTGTTCCCAGGGACCCGGATTTCCATCTTCCCTCTGATGCCTGTGGACAGAGCCATGGCCGGGCATGTTCAGGGCCAGTCCCAGCCTCTGAGCTTGCCCTCCTCTCACAGGGAAGCCCTGGCCCGGATGACAGGAGCCACTTGGGGCAGCTCTGGCTGGCCAGGGCACCCAGGCAGCATGGGAGTGGCTGTCAATCCCACTGTGAGCCCCAGGCAAGTGGCAGGACCTGTTCAGCTCATGTAAAATCTGGTATTAGAGACAGGATCAAGTGCCCTGTTCCCAGTTACAGCTGCTCCCACAGACCTAGGCCAGGAGTCACACTAGCAAAGCCTTGTTTTTGTTTTTCTCTGGTACCCTGCATTGTTGGCTGGTCCCTGGCAATGGGATGATCACAGCTTGGGTTTCTCAGTGGTGAGCATCCAGCTAGTGCACACTGGTGATGCCAGACTGGGTCCCTGCCCTGACAGAAGAGTCTGGAGAAGGAAAGGATGTGCCCCATCCCCATGCACTCATCCCATCAATGTATTGCCTGTGCATTCCCAAACCTCTGGGAGCCCAGCACTGCAGGGATCAGTGCCAGGAGGTGTCTGTGTCTGCCAAGGTGGGCAGCAGGACCCTGAGAGCTGGAGACAGAAACTCTCTGCAGGTCCTGGATGCAAAAGGTGCTGGAGATGTGATGAGAATCATAGAATCATGGAATATTCTGGGGTGGAAGGGACCCAGGAAGATCACTGAGTCCAAATCCTGGCCCTGCATGAAAACCCCAACAATCCTACCCTGTGCCTGAGAGCATTTTCCAAACACTCCTGGAGCTCTGGCAGCCTTGGGGCTGTGCCCGTTCCCTGGGGAGCCTGGGCAGTGCCCAGCACCTTTGAGGATTGTCCTTGGATGGGGCCAGAGTGCAGTGCCAGCTTTGAGGGGTCTTGGCATCATGTGGGAACATGACACAGCAGGGAACGAGGCAGAAGCAACAAGAGAACCCTGCAAAAGGGAGGAGAGCGTGTCCAGAGTGGCAGCTGCAAGGCCAAGGAAGGATTGTATCCTGTCCCTGCTGCCTCTGGGAGGGTTTGGACCAGGACTGCCAGTCCTGATGGTGGAGGCAATGGCATTTCCCCGTGTTTCTGAGCATTCCCCTCTTTTGGCTTAGAGCTACTGCTACTGCTGATGGCTCATGGATACAGCACTCGCCCATTGCCACCCTCAGGTGGAGGACACGCAGGTGGGAACCCCTGCAGCACATCCCTGCTGCTCCCATTGTCCCCTGATGCCCAGAGCTGGGGCCAGTTGCCGTCTCAGCTCGTGTGACAGCGCTGCCAAGGCTCCCTGGTGGGGATCCAGCTCTCAGAGTCAGCCTCTGCTCTGAAAGCCTCTGTGAAATCACTCCGACGTTAGGCACTTCCTAATAAAGCTGTCACAGACACCCCCATTATCTCCCGGCTCAGCCCCCTGCCCTCTGTTTAACCAGATAATCTGCTTTTTAAAAATACCTTTTCCTCTGGCTCAGTGGAAGCTCAGGTCTGTCCCAGTTCCTTGTCACCGAGGCGCATTGAGGAATTATCAGCACGCAGAGCTTTTTTTTTTTTTTCCCTTTGTCATTGTGTGATACTGAAAAGTCTATTTTGTGGCTAATTATGCTGGCATCTGCGTGCCTCCCTCGGCGTGCATCTGAGCCTGTCCCTGCTGCAGAGGAACAGCCTGTGCGGGGAGGCTTCTCTTCCATTAGACATGCAGAGATCAGACCTGAAATTTGTCCCAGCCCTGTGCACAATGCTGATGCTCCGGTACTTACGCATCCTTTTGTTCTCGACCCTGGGAAATTCCCATTTCTCTCCCGCAGCCCGGGGGATGAGCGGGTTTTCTTCCCAGCAGCAAGGTCTTCCACCAGACGGTGGCCGTGGGATGTGTCAGGATTTCAGAACGTCCTGGGATCGGGCTGCAAATGTCACTGCGGCACCGTGGTCATCCTGTCCTTTCTGCCAGCCTGGCCTTGTCCCCATGGCCCTACAGGAACCAGTGCCCAGGTGGCCTTGGGACTCTGGGCAGAGCCCACTCCAGTCACCCAGGGTCTCAAACTGGGACCCAAGTGGGGCAGTGCTACTGGGGATGTCCCTGCAGATGTCACTCACCCCAAGGACCGTGGTGTGAATCTGTTCCCCTTCCTCACTGTGCCCAGCCCAGGTAACCTGCCCATGGTGATTGTAGGCATTGGGGACAGCCGGGGACAAACAGCACAAAGGTTGTTCCCACCTTGTGGAGGAGCACTGGGCTCTCTGGCCAGCTGGGAAGTGCCAGGACGCTCCCCACTGTAAGCTCTGCCCTTCAGAAAGGCAGCCCAGCCAGCGCAGGGGCAGGGCAGCATCTCCCTGGGCTGTCCTCAGGGCTGGCACTTCCCCCCTGTGCTGGTCCTTGGGGGTGGCCTTTCCTTACATTGGCTCTACAGGAAATGGGCAGGGTGGAAAGGCTTCACCTGTGCTTTCAGTCCTGAATTTTGCTGAGAGTAGGGGAGTGGCAAGAGAAGCCACCCTGAGCCACTCCATTCCAGGCTCTGCTGGTGGTGCTGGTCAGGACTGGTGTGACACTGGGAATCACACACAAAAGCCACTTGGCCATGAATGGGCAGGCTGCAGAGCCCAGCTGCCATTGCCAACGCTTTGGTCAGCCACTGGGGAACTGGTGTAAAGCACTGCACGGTGCTCTGGGGGTCAGCAAAATGACACATCAGCCTGGAGAAGAGGCTGATTTATATTCCAGGACTAAGGCTACCATCTCCTGGGAGGATGATGTCTCTAATCCTGCTCACTTTGCTGAGACAGAGCACCTGTAACACCCACAGCCCTCGCAGAGCTGGAGGCAGCTCCAGCTGTAATTACCCGAGTCCACAGCAATGTCTGGGGTTAAATTGCTGCTTTGGAGAGCTGCTGGAGCAACACTGCGGATTTGTGTCAGATAAGAAGTGTGACATTGTTTTGCAGAATAAAAAAGAGCCTTATCAGGGATGTACCAGCCCGAGTGTTTGTTCAGCTCTCTGAGCAGCTGACTCTGGGAGTGGCCAGGCTGGGGGGAGCTGGATGCTGGATCCCAGGTGCAGAGGTGCTGCCTGCACTGGGTGCCAGCACTGCTCTGTTGGGTGTAACAGAGAGGCTGAGCCAAGCACTGTGAGCCTGGCCTGGCCAGCTGCTGTTTGCAGTTCTCTGATGGCTGGGACAGGACCACACCACACATGGCCCACAGCTGGAAATGCCTCCAAGCCACTGCATCCCTCTGAAGGGATGGCCATGGTGCCAAGCTGCTGATATCCAGGAGCAAACTGGTGAGGAATCATGGAGAGGTACATGGTGCATCTTCCTGTAGCAGCATGAGAGGATGGAAAGAAGGAAATTAAAGAGAGCAGTGCAACAGCTGAGAGGAAGATCATCTGAAGCTGGGAACAAGACCCTCAGCTGTGTTTCCAATGCCCCTGCACGGAGACAGGGCCTGGGAACAGAGAACAATGAGCTCTCACCAGGGGATGGTATTGCTGCTAAAAGGGAGGAAATGAGTTTTTCCACATGCATTAAGGCAAGACAGCCAGTGTGAAGGCAGATGTTCCATGCACACAGAAATGCACCAGAACTGCTGCGTCCTCATGTCTCATCACAGTGGATACAGCAGAAAGTGAAATCATGAAAATGATAATGGGTGGAGAGCGATTTCCACATGAGAGGAGAAAGGAGCTATTTAGTTTGAGAAGGGATGAATGAAAGGGTGAGATGGATGGAATAATGAATGGGACAGGGGAGATGCATCCACCAGCCATCCTCAACAGAGCAAGAGGCACCTGGGGAGCTGAAAGGGCCCTTCTTGCAAATGGATGCAGGAAAGAGCTTCCTTCGTGTTCAAGTGATCTGTCTGTGGAGTCTGGGGCAGAAGGGTTCAAGTGACCCGTGGGATCCAAGGCAGCAGAGGACAGAGCTCCAGCTCATTTCTGCCTGCAGTGTCTCCATGTCTCTCTGCCTTCCCACCAGCACTGAGCAAGGCAGGATCTCTGCTCTGCTCTGCTCTGCTCTGCTCTGCTCTGCTCTGCTCTGTCTGCCTCCCCAAGGGGCAGAGAGGCCCAGCAGCTGCTCGTGTTGTGTTTCCCTCTGGTGTCACACCAAGCAGATTGTGGCTCTGGCCACTCACAGGTGCAAAGACTTTGGTGGTGACCACAGGGCCCTGGCACATTGCAGACAAGTCATCCAGGTGTGAAATGCAGCAGCTCCCAGCCAGTGCTGAGCACCAAACACCTTCTGAAATGGCTTTGTACTGCAGACACAGTGGGTACATCCATGGGGATTGGAGTGGCCATGTCCCAGCTGCACATTCCCAGCCATGCTGCACCCCAAGGCAGTGAATGCAAGTTGGGGTGAGCTCAAAGAGCTGAGTCCTGGCCACTCAGTGCTTGTATGACTGGGCAAGGAGCTCTGGAAATTGGGAAATACTGTCTGAGATGGAGTTGGGTACTCCAGAGTGAAGGTGGTGGGTGAGGGGGAGTCGACCGTGGGAGAGCTGCATTGCACAGAGGCTCAGAGGTGCCTGTGATGTGGAAATTGATATTCAGAGGGTCCCTGTAGGATTTAGGACCAGTCAGGAGGGAGTTACCCACCCAGAGTGAATGGGGAAGGAAAGCAGCATTAATACTGTCTTTTGTCCCTTTTCTCCAATGAGCCTCCTGGGGCTTCCCATGGATGAGGAGTTGCTCTGTCCTGTCCCTGTGAGAGAGGAGCTGCCAGCTCCCTGTGCCCCCTCCCTGGGCTCTGCTGTGCCAGGCACACTGGGCACGCTGGAAGCTGGTGGAGGAGCCAGCCCTGTCCCTCTAACCCTGCCCAGTGACAGCAGGAAGGTGATGCTGTGGACACTGACATGGTGCACGTTGCTCCCACTGAGCTGCATTAGGATCACTTCGGGAATTTTTCCTGGGTCTGCTGACCTGCCAGTCCAAAGGGCTCTGCTGCCACCGGGAGGTTCTTCCCACAGTGTCCCCTGCTGGGAACCACCTGTGTCCCACCTCACCCTGTTTGGGCCAGGTGGAGCAGGTGGGGAAGGAAAAGACCTCAGGGCTCTTCTCTGCACCTGCTTGGCATCCCTGAAGGTTTTCTGAGCCACACTCCACTAAGCAGCACTGCCTTGTCTCACCTCTGTGCAGAGGATCTGCCCTGCCCCGTGGTCTGGCTGTGGTGGGGGTGCCAGGGCTGGGCACCAGCAGCCCCCAGCACCCAGGCACGATGCTGGCACAGAATTTGGAGTGAGCTGTGGAGAAGCCTGAGTGTTGCTGCCTTCAGAGCTCTGTCCTCCCAGGATGTGGTGGGTGGGTCAGAGTTCAGCTTTGCTGCCAGATCTGGAAATAGCACCTTTAAATCAACACCTGGGACCAGTCCAGGATGGTACTGGCTTCTTTTTCCCTTCCTTTTTTTCTTTTTTTCCTTTCTCTCCTTCAGCATTTCCCACAAAGCAAAACATCAGAAAAAGTCTCTGGAAGGGTTAAAAAATGTGTAGATATGGTGCTTAGGGATATGGGATAGGTGGATCTGGTAGTGCTGGGTCAACAGCTGGACTTGATGATCTTAAAGGATTTCCTCAACCCCAGTGATTCTATTATTCTGTGACTGTAAGTTGGCTTTGGGGTGAACTGGGTGATTTTTGCTGTTTCAGCATGCAGGCTCATGGGTCTGAGGAGAAAGGATACATAGGCAGGGATGTGGCTGAGTTTTGAAAGCCCTGGACTTTGCAGATGCCTTGCAGAGGAAGGACAGCACACAGCCAGGAAGTTGCACACAGCAGTTGTTGCAAGGGGATTCATCACATCATCAGGGATCCATTGCACAATCGGGGATACTCTGCATTTCCAGCTCAGCCTGCAGCAGGTCACCTCCTTACCTGAGGGGATCTGTCACTGGTGACCCCCACATGCTCCTCTGGATCCAGCAAAGCCTGGGGCTTAGCCAGTGTGCAGGACTCCTGCCAGCCTCCTGTCTGTAGGGTCGGTGGGGAGGCAGATCCCAATGTCCAGCACATCCCTGTGCTTTCCATCGGGAGTGCCTGCACTTCCCTGACAGGGTAATTGCAATATTGTCATGACATGTAGCAGATCAAAGACTTAGTGCAGGGGAGGTGGCAATGGTGGTAAGAATGACATGCAGTTTGCATTTAGAAAGCACTTAAAAGGCAATTATCCAGTGCTGGGAGCCCTGGCCAGAGAGTGTGGCTCATGTATTTTAATATGGATTTCAAAGAGATGAAGATTGGTGCCCAGCAGGAGGCCTGGCAGTGCAGGCAGCTGTGTGCAGCTTGCTGCAGGCCAGGCTCCACTGCAGTGGCCTGGCAGGGAGCTGCAGGCACAGTCCTGCCCTGAGCTCTGCTCCTGGTGCTCTGCTGCAACCACGTATCCCTCCTCTTCCTCTCCTTGCACGACTGTCCTGAGGGTGAGCAGACAGGAGGTGAGGAGGAGGAGGAGGAGGAAGAGGAGGGAGTCTTGGCATTGACCCCAGGCATCACTCTTTGAACAGCTCCTAGTTCATGGACAGGGAGATAGGGCTGTCTGTGCAGGGCCAGGAGACTTCCATGATCCTTGTGGACCCCTCTCACCTCAGGATATTTTGTTCTATTCTATTCTATTCTATTCTATTCTATTCTATTCTATTCTATTCTATTCTATTCTATTCTATTCTATTCTATTCTATTCTATTCTATTCTATTCTATTCTATTCTATTCTATTCTGTTCTGTTCTGTTCTGTTCTGTTCTGTTCTGTTCTGTTCTGTTCTGTTCTGTCCTGTCCTGTCCTGTCCTGTCCTGTCCTGTCCTGTTCTGTTCTATTCTACTCCTACTCCACTCCACTCCACTCCACTCCATTCCATTCCATTCCATTCCATTCCATTCCATTCCATTCCATTCCATTCCATTCCATTCCATTCCATTCCACTCCATTCCATTCCATTCCACTCCACTCCACTCCACTCCACTCCATTCCATTCCATTCCATTCCATTCCATTCCATTCCATTCCATTCCATTCCATTCCATTCCATTCCATTCCATTCCATTCCAGATGGGCTCTGGTTGCTACAGCCAGCTGCATCTATACTGGTTTTCTTGCCCTGGCACAGGGGTTCAGGGCCTCCCTTGTGCCAGCCACTGACCATGCTGCTGATGAGGAGGGTCTGTCTCAGCCTCTCCTGTTTGCTAATCCCAAAGCAGCTGCAGCTTTGATAAGCTGATCTTATAAAAAGGAGTTTTTGCACAGGCAGACAGTGACAGAACATGGTGGGGGGACAGTTTTAAACTAATTGAGGACTGTTTTAGATTGAGTGCTAGGAGGAAATTCCTCCCTGTGAGGGTAGTGAAGCCCCGGCACAGGGTGCCCAGAGAAGCTGTAACCACACTCCTGGCAGTGTCCCAGGCCAGGCTGGATGGGGCCTGGGGCAAGCTGGGACAGTGGAAGGTGTCCCTGGCCATGGCAGGGGGTGGAATGAGATGAGCTTTAAGGTCCTTTCCAACCCAAACCATTGTGGGATTCTCGGATCCCTCTGCAATGAATCAGGTGCCTCCCATGCTCCTCTGTGATGCTCAGTCCTGCTGAGGGCTGCCCTGACTCAGCCTGAGTCCCTTGCTCCTTCCCAGCCCCTCATTCCTGCATCCCTGGACTGGGAGGGCAGTGCTCCTGCAGCTCCATTCCTGCCTGTGGGCATTGCTGATGGAAAAGAGAGACCACCCAGGACAGGCAGCTGGTTCCTTGTTTTCTAATTAGAATCATAGAGTCATTTAGTTTTAGGTTGGAAAAGACCTTTAAGATGGTTGAGTATAACCATCAACCCAGCACCACCATGTTTATCATTAAACCATATTCACAAGTGCCCCATCCACACATTATTTAACAATTCTAGGGACAGTGACTCCACTGCTGCCATGGCAGCCTGTTCCAATATCTGAACACCCTCTCAGCAGAGAAATTTTCCCTAAGATCCAATCTAAACCTCCCCTGAGGCCATTTAATCTTATTCTGTCACTCATTCCCTGGGAGCCCAATCCCCTCCTGGCTGTCCCCTCCTGTCAGGGAGCTGTGCAGAACCACAGGGTCCCCCCTGAGCCTCCTTTTCTCCAGGAGCTCCCTCAGCTGCTCCCGGTGCCCCAGACCCTTTCCCAGCTCCATTCCCTTCTCTGGACATGCTCCAGCCCCTCAATGTCTTTCCTGTCATGGGGAGCCCAGAACTGACCCAGGGTTGGAGGCAGGGCTCCCCAGTGCCCAGCACAGGGGACAGTCACTGCCTGGTCCTGCTTTGCCACCAGCCTCTTGCCCACCTGGGCACACTCTGGCTCATGTTCAGCACCCCCAGGTTCTTTTCTGCCCAGCAGCTTTCCAGACTTTTCTGCATACCTGGAGCACTGCCTGAGTTCAGGACCCGGCCCTTGGCTTTGTTGAACCTTGTGCAGTTGGCCTTGGCCCATCAATGCAGAGTGTCCTGATCCCTCTGCAGAGCCTTCCTGCCCTCCAGCTGATCCACACTCCCACCCAGCCTGTGGTGTTGGCTGTAAATTTATTGAGGGTGCACTCAGTCTCCTCATCCAACTCATTGGGGAGGATGTTGGACAGGACTGCACCCACTGAGCCCTGGGGAACACTTTGGGACAGCTGGGACCTCCCAACTGCACCAGGACTGCTGGTAAAGGATGGAAGGGGGTTCAGTGAGCACTTCCCCCAGGTCCCTCAGATCCCATCTGACTCCACAGACAGGTGTGAGTCTCTCTGGTGCAGTTTGCTGACCATTAACCCTTTCATTGTGGGGCACCATTCTGCTCCCTGGCCCTGCCTTCCAGCTCAGGGGGAACAGGCTTAGTCAGAGTAAACAGATTAAGCAGTAATGAATAAATTATCACTTGTAATTATCATAGAACTCTAGAATGGTTTGGGTTGGGAATGGAAGGGACCTAAAAGCCCATCCAGTTCCATCCCCTGCCATGGGCAGGGACACCTTCCACTATCCCAGGCTGCTCCAAGCCCCATCCAACCTGGCCTTAGACACTTGCAGGGATGGGGCAGCCACAGCTGCTCTGGGCAACCTGTGCCAGGGCCTCACCAGCCTCCCAGGGCAGGATTTCTTCACATTATCTAATCTAATCCTTCCTTCTTTCAGTTTGAACCCAGTTAAACTTCTTCATTGCTGGGTGGAGCAGCAAAGAGCACAAGGGATATCCCCTAACCCAAGCTGCAGACCTGTCACCTTCAGGGAGCTCCACCAAGGCTTCCCAGCTCCTGGGCTGCCCCAAGGGTGGGCAAACCCATCAGTGGGTGAGTGTTGGAACCCTGCAGCCTGGGAGTTTTGAACTTTCTGTGCTGTCTGGCACTGACCCTCAAGAGAGCACTGCTTTTGACTTGAGGCCTTGGAGAAGGCTCCAAATTTGAGAGATGGAGTTAAAGTCATGGGTGTGTAGTTTGAATAGAAATGTGTAATATCACATGGGGAAGGGTTTGGAATTTGAGGTTTTTAGAATACAGGAATAGGTATAGGACAAGATGGAGGATTTTGAGTGGTGTCTCCTTTCTGTCTTCTTCCTTCTTCTTCATGATTTCAGGCAGTAGTTTTTTGTTGGACAGTTAGTGCTGCACTGCAGGTCACAGAGGTTTGGTTATTGGGTCAAAAGTATCAATAATATTGGTGTTAGTTCTTTATTGGACTGTTTGGCTTTAAAAGACCTTGTGACTAGCTCGATTCAGCTCCATTTTGCTCACTTTTAGCTGGTAGCTAGAGGTGTTGCAGAACTCTCTGTACTTTAGATAAGATTTAATAAACAACCAAATCTAAAAACGAGAAAAATTGTCTCCTTTGTGTTTTAATCCCGACTCTGAGTGAAGACAGAAGAAAATGAAGACAAGCCACTAATTAAGTGGTGCAATTAACCCAATTACAGGTGAGTGCTGAGCTGGACTGCAGCACCTGTGTGTGAGGAGGCCAAGCACAGGGGCAGGGCAGGTGGGTGCAGGTGCCATCACACCACGGGTAGGTGTGGACTCCTCATCCCTCTGCAGGACCAGAACTTGTTTCTCACTGTGTTCAGGGATATCAGGATGTGGTGCCAGCATCATCCCAGCCGTGCTGCACTTGATGTGCTGCTGACAGCACTGGGGGCTGCTCCCAGCCCTGGGCCAGCAAGGGCAGGCTGGCACTCGCCCCAGGGTCTGTCCCCCGTGCCCCTCCATCAGCCCAGCCCGGGACTGCCTTTGACAGCTCTGTGCTGGGAATCTCTGACAGCAATTCCATGGGAATCAGCCATGGGGTCTCACTGTGGTGCTTGGAGCTCCTGTCCAGCAGCTCACCTGAGTCTGGGGCTGCTGAGAGCTCAGCTCAAGCTCAGCTCACATCAGCAGACCCCGAGCAAAGCCAGCCCACAGCGACCTGGTGTGCTGCTTCCTCCTGCCAGCATCACCTGCCAGCATCACCAGGGAGCTCTGCTCTCTGCAAACACTGCTCTGAGCTTTGCTCTGCTTTCCTGGGAAATCTGGGAGGTGCCTCTGTGGAGAGATCTCACAGCTGGCCTGTGAGCCAGAGAGGGTTAATGAATAAGGTTTATTTCTGAAAGGTATTTTTGACCAAGGCCATTGGCACGGAGACTGAGAAGAAGGAGAAGAAGACAAGCAAGAAAAAACCTGTAGCTGGGAAAAGTAGTTTTAGAAAAGTTTTGTGAAAAACAGAGGTGGAGATGGTTTTACACCAATGAAGGTTATGTTGATCTATTGTAACCAATGAAAAAGGTGTAAACTTTGTAGAGGGTATAAAAGACAGCATGCTGCTGTAATAAACAGGTATTGGCCTTCTGAGATGTGGTGTGTCCTTTTGTGTCATGTGTGCCCCAACAGTGACACGCCTCAAGGAGTCCCAGCAGCTCCTGTCCTTACTCCCCCCCTGTTGGAGCAGGGAATGCCTCTGTGGGAAGGTCAGTGGCTTTGTGCCAGAGCAGGACAGGTTGAAGATAACAAATTCTGATAATTCTGATTTCAAATCATAATTCTGACTCTAGTTTAATGCTGTTTGCTCTGTGTTGCTGATCCCATGCACAGGAGTACCTGCAGCAGTGCCCTCACACTGCCCTGGGATGGTAACTGGGACATCAGCTCTCCTGCAGGGGAGGAGATGTGGTCAGGGGATCCAGCAGAGCCTGCAGAAAGTTCCTGCTCTTTAACTTCACCCATTGATGTTGGAGACTTTTCCTTGGTGATGTGTGTGTCTTATCCACATTCACCAAATTATTTAGACAGGAGAAATGTTCTCTGTTAAGTTTAGGTTTGTCTCCTCAGACGTGTCTACTGAGGAAATTGTCCCCTCTGTGGGAGACCCTGGTGCCAGACTGGAGCCCATTCTTTGGGACATCTGCCACTCTTGGATGTAAGTTGTCCTCATCTCCTCTCCTCTGCTGCATGGGAAGTACTCACAGTGTCTTTGGGAGTGTATAAAATAATTATCCAACCCTATGGGGCAGGACAGGGCATTCCATGTAATGTGCATGTGGAAGAACTTGAGAGTTAGCCTGGCCAGGACATCTGCTGCCTGGGCTTTAAGGCAAGGCAGGACCTGGGGAATAAACCTGCAAACAAAGGAGAGAACAGGACCCAGGCCTTTATCTGCTGTGCAAAGGCAGTTCTGTCCTCCCTGTCCCCTTCTCTCCTCTTCAGTCATTTTATTTAATAACTCCTGGAGCAGCAGCCTTTTCTTCTGGGTAGAGGAAGAATATGGCCTGGAAGTCTTCAGCCTTGATCATGTCATGGATGCTGTGCTGTGCAACACTGAGCTTCCCAGTCAAGCAGGGAGATAAGATTTTTACTTGGCTGGTTAGAGCCTGGTGCAGTTCACTCTCGTGTGCCTCAGCTCTAGAGGCAACAACTTTGTGCTGGTTTGAAAGCAAAACCAGTGAGAGACTGAAAGTCAGAAAAACAATTTAATAGGAAAAAAGAGAAAAAAATAAAATACATGCAATAGTACAAAAGAAAACTACTGCCAGAGTCAGAATACAGCCTGACACCTGGGTGGTGGGAGCAGTCGAGGTGAAGGGATCTTGTTGAAGCAATGATCCTATAGAAAAGTCTGGTAGCTCTTGGCCTCTGGGATCCAGTGGGAAAAGGCTGCTCTGCTGTTCCAAATCTCCCCTTTGATCTGGGTAGGAAATGCTTGGCTCCTGCCCTGGCTGGAGCATCTCCCCATGGGATGATGGAATTTGATCAGCCCTGCCCTGGGACTGCATGGCCATGGACAGGAGAGATCTCCTGGAGGGAGGATGGGCTGTGGGGAAGATAAAGAACACTGCAACAGCTGGGTGAACAGCTGGAACATGAACAGAGGATATCCCTACAGAGATCAGGATCACTGCCACACCTGGTTTTAACAGATGGTGATAGAATACACATTTCTGGGCACATCTTTACATTGTAACCTAGGATAATCTTTAATGGGATTTTGACCCCACAAAACTAGCCCACCTTCCCAGTCCAAGACAATAATGCCAAGACAGGCTGGTGTCTTCTGGAGCTTGGGAAAAGCAGAGAAGCCAAAAATTCTACTCTTTCAAAGGCATGAATCTAACTCCAGAGTGGTCTTCCGAGTTTGGTGTCCACATCTGACCCTCCAGGGACCTTGCTGGGACAAAATCTGTCTCTCCAAGCCCTGCAGAAGGGTGAGCTGCTGCACGAGGCTCTGTGCTCAAGGCTCTCATCTCCCCAAGGGGTTCAGCCATCACCATCTGCAAAGGCTGGAGCACAGGCTGGAGAGACAAAAGGTGGGGGTGGGATCCTCTCGGGCAGAGGGAGGTGTGGCTCACAGCACAGGTGAGTTTGCTGGTCACTTGTACCTGCAGTGTTTATTCTCCTGACCTCCTTCTCTGGCTCCTGGGGTCCATGAGAGGAGTTCCTTGGCTCCAGCCAGAAGAAGAAATCTTCCAGCAGCTTTCTCACAGCTACTGGAAGTAGCAAGTTGTGGTAAAAACGAAGGTGTCAAGGCCTTATTTTTGACACTGGCTGGTTCTGAAGCATTTGATTTCTCTGGTAGTGTTCAGCTGACTGAGGCTGAGGAAGCTAATTATGGGAGTGTGGCTCAGAAACCCGAGGCATGTGGGAACACCATGGGAAAAAATGAAACATATAAAAGACATGCTTTAATCAAAGAGGACTGGAAGAAAGGGAAATCTCAGAAGAGCTGGTGACTGATGTGTGGCTGGAGAACAGGCAACTGAGAGGGAGGCAGAGGCAGTGAGCAAGGTCTGGCTGCAGAACTAACGCTGGGCACAGCAATTAGAATTTGCCAGGCAGAAGTCACCCTGTCCAGAGCGACACCTTTGAAGGGTGAGCAGTGTGGAACCTTCATAAACCCCTGAAAATACGTGACACCACCAGAGTGACCTGTGGCAGGGATGAGAGCAGATCTGAGAGCAGGGGTGAAGCAAGCACAGCTCCCGAATGCTGCATGGACTCTGATAAGCTGAAAGCAAAGCACCCACACTTGGGACAGGCAGCAAATGCAAGAGCCTGAAAGCACCAGCAGATGCACAGGGAGGATAAAGATGAAACTGCCCATGCTATTAGCTCAGATGAGTTCTTCAAAGCAGGGAGGGAAAGAGCTGCTGCAGAAGGCAAATGGACTCTAAATATCCAGGTCAAGGCAACTTGCTTTACCTTGAATACAGATATTTGAGAGCAAAACAGAAAGTATCTCTACAAAAAGAGCTGCCTCTGAGAGGGGTGAAGAGACTTGTCTGTGCTATGTGTGAGCATCACCTGAGTGTGCCACTGGCCAGATAAGAACCTATTTCTGCTAACATCAGCACCTGAGTGCTGTAACTGGAGGACCAAAGGAATGAAAGGTGTTAGGGAATGTGCTCCTGCATAGCCAGATGACAGAAACACAGGGCATGGAGCCTGCTGCAAAGCTTTCAGTGGCTAGATTGGGATAAGAGACCCTCAGGGCACGACACAGTCAGAAGTGGAACTTACAGCAGAGCTGCCTTCAAAGGGAGCCTAAATTAGGGCACCTCAAGAGCCTGGACACAGAGCTGGGAAGGAGAATTACTGTGCTGAGAAGTATTTTCAGTGAGAACTTAGAAAGAAGGTATGGCCCTAGGGGTGCTGCCTTGGGCTGAGGTGCCTGAGCTGAGACAGTCTTGACTTGCAGGCAGAGCAAAGCCTTGGGTGGCTCTTGGCAGTGCCTGGTGCCCCGTGGGACCTCACACAGCACAGCAGGGTCTGTGCCAGGGCTGCTGGCAGTGGGTGAGGAGCTTTGCTGCAGTGTCCTCGGGATGGGGGACTGGGGAGGGAAACAGCCATGGGGATGCTGGAGTGACTAAATCAACCCTGCTTGGAGCTCTGTTTACTTTGCCTTATGGAGATCCAAAGATAGAATGGGAAAAAATGTATGTATTTAAAAATTAGAGACAGCTTGCTGTCAGTCAGAGCAAGAGGAAGATGATTGGGGAGTGTCTGTCCTGCCTATTCTGGGCATTCATCTCAGGCCTTGTAATATCTGGAGTTTGATGACATTCTCATCTGAAGCCACTTGACTTCGATTTAGCCCAAATTCCCCAAACCAGAGGAGAAATAAGCTTCCCCCATGCTGCAGGCTAGGAAAATCTCAGGATGTTTGAAAACATGGCATGGGGAGAAGTGTCACCCCTTGCTCCTGCCTTGGCTGCTGATGCCACTGTCCTCAGCTGAGCAGGCAGCAGCACAACACACTTTGGTCAAGCCCCTGAAGCCTCTCCAGGGGCAAAGCTGGGATCTAATCCTGGAGCTGTGATCTGAGCAGCAGCACGGGGGCAGGTTTAGCATGAGGAGGCTGTGGGGTGGCAGCTGGAGATGGCAGATGCTGCCAGCCTTGGCTTCTCAGGGGCTGCTCCAAAGCTCCTGGCTCCTCTGAGCAGCTGGGACTGCCTGCACTGACCTTTGGGAGCAGCAGGCAGCCTCCTGCTGGCCTGAGAGGAAGGTTCCAGAAGAGATGTGTGCTTCTCCTCTGTGACAGTGTGGTCACACATGAGGAAGCAAAGCCTCAGCTCCAGGACAAAGGCTGGGCTTTGTCTACACCTGAGTCCCAGACCTGTGTGAAATCCATGTGTCCTCCCTGACCCTTTCTCACTTTCTGTTAAAACATAGGTTATATTCTGGAAAATTTCCAAGTGAATTTGTTAATTATTTCCTGAGACAGTATTAAGTGAATACACTTTCTTTATGAAATTTCAGTTTCTTTTATCGTCTTCTTCTGACCCTTGAACTGATGAAGGGCTTTTCACCGACCCCTCATAGCCCACAGGGAGTTAAATCTCAGTGACATGAGGGGTGGATGTTTGAAGAAATTAGGCTGCCATTCTGAAAGGTTACCCAAGGTAACCTGGTTATTTATAACTTTCTGCAATAGCCTGGGCTGGGTGCATAGCTCCAGTTCTTCCTAAATATTCCTGCATCCAACATCCCACATGAAGAAATGCTGCTGGACAGGAGGCTGGCTCCACACTGTGTACACTGAGACATATGCTGGGTAATAAATAGGCCCAGCTGGTGGCATGGCCCATGCTCCAGCTGAACTTTGTCATTGGACAGAGCAAATATTAAAACTGAAGCTATAGCTGGGGATCCCAGGATGTGTAACCAAAACAGAGGAGAAAATATCCTTTACCATTGCCAGCCCCACCTTTGCATGCTGATGGCCTCTTCCCAAATTCCCTAAAGTGGCACACAGCACAGACAGAGCTCTGGGAAAGCATAGCCCAGGTAAGTAGGAGCTGGGTAGCACTGAGTGGGAGCAGCTCCTGCCTGACCAGAACCTCCCTCTGCACAGGGAAACCCTGCCTGGGCTCTGAAGTGCCTGTGGGTGTTCCCATATGTTTTGCTATTGTTCCCCCATTACTCATCCCATTTTAAATGCAGCTTTGTTTGGTTATTTTTATAGCATCCAAATTATTTTTGGACAGCATCTCATTGTCAGCTTTCAAAGGGATTATGTCTGGGTCTGCCCAGCTCTGTAATTAAGTCTCTTTGAGATTTCCACTTCCAGCAGAAACAATGTGCTTGAAGTGAAGCTGACAGTTTCAACAGCATCAGAGCATTCACTTGGCTGTGCAAGGATTGCCTGAGATGGGGCTGGAGGTATTTTCTGCCTGTCTTGTGTCTTTGGCCCTTAGCACCAGTGATTTGGGGCCAAACAGAGACCTTTAGCTCGGGATGGCAGAGACTGGGAATGGCAAAGAATGGTGACTCTTGCTGTAATGTACCTCCAAGGCAAGGCTGCAGCACTCTGGAGGTGGCTGGTGTGGTTGTCCTGCTTTCCTTTCCATCTCATGACAGTGTCTGAAGACAGGCTTGATTATTTTGGGCGAGAAACCACAAGAAGAAACAACCATGGAAGTGCCCTGTTTGATCCTGTGGAGAATTTGTATCCCACAACACAAATTTCAGGGGTTTGGGTGCCTTGGAGAGCACTTGTCTCCTTGCTGCTGGAGAAGCCTGGTGGTTCAGCTTGAGCTGGGAGCAAAGCAACCTCTGAGCACCTCAGTCTAGGGGAAGGTGTCCCTGCCCATGGCAGGGGATGGAAGGAGATGAGCTTTAAGGTCCCTCCCAGCCCAAACTATTCTGGGATTCTTTGGAAGCAGTGCCCAGCTCTGTGAACAGGGGAGGCAGTGATGGGTGGCAGGGGATGGGGATGGAGGTGCCACAGCCATCTGGCAGGCACAAAGCTGTTCATCTGTCCATGAGGGATAAAGCCCCAGAGACAGGACAGAACAAACCATGCACAAGAAAGGAAAGAGCAAGGACAGAAGGGAGTGAAGAAAAGTGTTGAATAAATTGGGAGGAAAGATGCACAAGCTGGGCCCAAAGACACGAGGGATGGCCCAGAGCAGGGTGATGCCAGGGTCCTGTGTGGGAGGGGTGGTGAGCTGGCTGCAGGCTCAGCTGTCCTGCAGGGACCCTGCGTTTTCCCAAAGTCTCAGCATTTCAAACCACCTGCTTAGCCAACAAAGCCATTCCCTTCGGCAATATTGGAGCTGCTGGGCTCTAGAGACTGGGGTTAAACACATGCCTGGGCTTGTGGCAGCCTCTGTTTTATTAGCTGCAGCTAATTTCTGTTTGTTTGTACCAGCCCTTCTCTAGAGAGCTCTGGGGCTGTCCCTGTGTCCCTTTCTTTTCCAAATGCATCTACACTGAATGGGGGCTGCCTGCCTTCCTCCACAAATGCTGTCTCTCACAGATGCCATGGGGGTTATTTTGAGGTGCTTTCACACCTGGAGGCCTGTGGTTCCAGCAGCAGAGCCTTTGGCCTCTCTGACCTTTCAGAGCAGAGCCAGGGGCACGCCAAGGTTACAAACTGGAAGTCAAAGAACAGATATTAAGAGCACTGAGGTGTACTTGAGGGTCTTGTGCCATTTTAGCACCTAATTCATGGCTTTTGTTTCGTGATGTGTCTGAAGTGGTTGGACTTCACTGTGTCGAAGCTCTGCTTCTTCAGCCAGAAAAGCATCTTTGGGCTGTGGGGAGAGAATTCCAGAGGCTGTCACAGCCCTGCCTGGGTGTCAGAGCTGTTGGAGTGCTGGCTGGAGCTCCTGCAAGTGCTCAGCTGGCCATGGCAGCATTGCAGACAGGCTGGGGACCCTCTGCAGAGCACCCCAAACCTCGGCTGTGGCCCTGTGTGGCCCCAGCCCTGCGTGCTGTGGGGTCTCCCTCCAACATTCCCATAGCCATGTCCCCACTTGGGAAGCTGAGGGATGGTCTCTGGAGTCATTACAGCACTGTGTGCTCCCCAGAGTAGGGCAGAGGTGTTCCCCGGGCCTCCCTTCAGGCACAGAAAGATTTTTTTCTCCATGCTTGGAGACGTCTGGGGGTCCCCAGGACTCAGTGCCAGACACATTTCCAGGGTGTACCCCACTCCCTCACCATCCCTCAGGTGATGCTCCCACCTTGGGCCTGGGGCTGTTGGGGTGATTTCACTTGGTTTAAACTTCTGAGAGCTCATCCCCATCTCCTCTCAGGACCAGACTGCCCTGCCAAGGTGTAGCCGTGGAAAGGGGTTTTAACCCTTTAAGTTCAGCAGAGATAAGATCACAGCTACATGGTCGTCTGTCATGACAGGAAGAAAGAGCCAAGTTTATTCAGGAACACACTTGGTTTTATAGCAGGACTGCAACTCCCAGAGTAGAGAAAAGGTGATTGGTTCAGAGAGAAGACACCCCATTGCCAGGGCCCGGGCACACACCACAACAGGGGTTCTATCTTTGTTATTAATTCCTTTTTATTTTGACCAAGATATCACCCTGGGAGAAATTCTCCCTAGCCTTGAGCTGGACCAGCTCATGGGCTGGGAACAGAGCTGAGAAGCTCCAGCCTGGAATATTTTTCAGGCTGTAATTTTCTTACTTTCTCAATATGTGTCCCTACACCAAGGCACGAGCTAACGTCTCTTTTTGGGCAGCAGGAAGGGTGGTGGGACTGGGAGATACAGGGATCCACCTCACAGTCCCTGGGAGGCTCTTGCTGTGCATCCCTGTACAGCCCTGGTCCCCAACAGCTCCAAAGCCACTGTGTGCCCCTGTTAGACAGCAGAGACTTAGTTCCACTTCAGCAAGACACAGAATAGGCAAGAAGGCAAGTGCAACCCTGGCACTCTTGGATAAAAGGCCATTAATGCTGTTAATATCCAGCAATCAGAATTTCTTAGAGAACAGTGCTGCATCCCCTTCCCTCCTGCTCATCCCCTGCTTGTTTAATGAAAATCAGAGACAGCCCTTAAAGAGCTGCTTAGCATTTCAATACATTTAATATCCTCACTGATAAGGGAACGATGGATATTACCAAAAGACCTTTCTTAAACTCTCCCCTTCTGCAGCCGATTCTACTGGCTTGTGTTTGTCTCAATTCCAGTTCCAAACTGTCTCTTTCAATGAGGAAAAATTATGATAAGATTATTTTTTTTAATATAAAAGATATTAATACACAGCATTTCTGATAATGACAAGGAGGAGAGGCATGCCCAGCCTCCCCAGCCTTGACCTGAATTAATTGGGTGCTGATTGCTCAGCTGGCCAGTGGTTCCCACAGTGGTGCCTCATCACCAGTGATGCCCAGGGCTGTCCCTCTTGGCTGGCACTGATGGAACAACCTGGGCACCTGCCTGTGATAGCGAGGAGGGAGCAGCACCCTTCACCTGGCCGTGCTGAAGGACTGGAGGAGATTTTCAGCCATGGCATCTCTGGCTAGATGGCTGCTCCCCCGGGTGAGAGGCAGTGATGGGAATACTGGTGAGCCCCAGGGAGGGCTGGGCAAGCAGGGAAAGCACCTGGCTGGAAAAGAGTCTTGGCATATCAGGAAAAGAACAACCCCGAGGCACTGGAGACTGAAAAAAGCCTGTCAGTCTGCCCAGGAGGCAGGGAGGAGGTGAGACGTGGTCCCTGTGATCCTCAGCCTTGCAGCAGAGCAATCTGTCCCAGCCCTGACACAGCACAAGGAATTACAGTGATTTAGCACCCGGATTGCTCCAGGTGAATTGTTACAGGGATGCAGATAGCTTGTCAGCATGTTGATGTAGCAGATTCCAGTTTAAAGGGCTGGCCCCAGGTATCCAGTGGGGCACACTGGAGCTCCCTGAGAATTCCTGCTGACAGCTCAGGCCAGGGCACCAAATGCAAGCTTTGCTGGGGGATGCCACAGCCCCTGGAAGTGTAGAGGGGGATGTCCCACCTGCATGGATCCAGCACCCTCCTCCTGTCCTGTGACTCTGGGGCTCTGCTGTAGAGCCTGGGGGGAGGGCTCAGGGTAGGGGGGAAGGCAGTGGGAACCTGACTTTATAAAGCTCCTTGGATTCAGGGCTGTTGCCTGGTCAAGACATGGATGGAGCACAGTTTAAGGCTATTTGGGTGGCGAAAGTCCCCCAGGAGTCCTGGCCCCCTCCCCATAATGATCAGTGCCTTTCTGGGAGGATTCTGTGCAGTGGTGCTACTGCTGCTGCTGGTCCTCCTCCTGCAGACACCTGGTGAGCAGGACAGGGAAGAACTCTGGGTTTGGGAGAGGGCATCCATGTCCCATCCTGCCTCCTCCTCCTGGGAAGGGGATGGACAGCAGGGATGTACAGGTGGATGAGCAGGTGTCAGGGGTTACAGAGCCCTGCAGCATGGCTCTGTCCCTGCCCTGAGCATCTCCTTCTCCCAGGGGTTGGGGCAGGGAGTCCTGGCTCTGCTGGTGTCCCAGCACAGAGTGACACGGGTGTGGAGATGCTGCCATTCCCTTGGTGACTGTGGTACCTCAGCCTGGACTCTAAGGCACATGGTCGTGCAGATGCTACAGGAGAGCAGAGGTGCCTGGATGTGCTGGGACACCAGAGACAGGGCTGCCCTCCTCAGCCCAGGCACAGATTTGCTCTTTCAGGGCTGCACTGGGCAATCCCTGGGTTCAAAGATGGATGCAAAGGGCAGCAACCACTCAGGTTTGGGCCACCAAGTTAGCAAGGAGGCTGTGGCCTCCCTGCTGAATGCAAAAAAAAGAAAAAGGGGGGGGGGGCAAACCCAGGCCTGCTTTGCTGATCTCCCTGGCTGAGCTGCACTCTCTCTGCTTTGTCTATAAATATCCTCCCCATCTCAGAGACAGCCAGGTGCAGGACCATGGCTGAGGGACGTGGCAAGAGGCTCATCAAGGAGTGGAGGCAGCAGCACTCAGCAGGAAGGGGGAGGCAGCTGGGCTCAGGCCAGAGATCACTGAATGGGAGCCTGGGGAGGGAGACAGGGATCTTGGTGTGATGCCCTCCATCCTTCTGTTTCCTGGCTTGTTTGGGGTTTCTGGGATGCCTTGTGACCATGTCTTGTGGCTGCACATGGATCCTAGTATGGAAGGGGTCTGCATTCCCAGCCAGGAGCATCCCAGAAGTGTTTGACCCTGTACCAGCTCCAGCACCCCTGACAGTGCCCAGCTTTGATGGACATGCATTGCTTATGCACTCAAGGCACATCCTGACCACAAAACCAAGTGTCCAGGGAAACCAGAGTGTCTGTCCCCACCCCCACAGCCCTCTGTGCCCAGTGTGTGTGCACTGTGTTGTGGTGCAGAGTTCACCCTGACCCCGCTTCCTGCTGCACCCACCGCTGCTTGCAGCCATCCCATTACACTCCATCCCCTCTCCCAGAGCTCACAGTGTACCTGAGAGGCCTCCCCTGCCCTGCAAGGGGTTTTAGGGCATGTCTGGAGAGGCTGTCTTGGCTCCTGCAAAGCTGCTTTACAGTGTGCAACCGTGCTCAGCCAGCACAGAGGACTGTGCTCCAGTTCTCTGCCATCCTGGAGCACAGCAAAGCCAAATCCTGTGGGGACATGCAATAGCTGGCAGCTCTTGGCACCTCTGCAAGACCCAGAGGACCCACAGCCCTGTCACAGGTGGAGCTGGGATGGCACCAGGGGACTGGAGAGCCCATGTGGGTAGCTGGGCAGTGTTGAAGGTCTGCAGGGTTAGGGGCACGGCACTGGGAGTGGAATCACTCAGTGCTGGAAGGTCCAAGCTGGTTTCTGCCCCCCACCCCGAGCTTTTTCCAGAGTTTGGGACTGAGATCATAGAATCACAGAATTGTTTGTGTTGGAAGGGACCTTAAAGACCATCTCCTTCCACCCCATACCCAACAGACCAGGTTGTTTCAAGCCCTAGCCTGGCCTTGAACACTCTCAGGGACGGGGAAGCCACAGCTTCTCTGGGCAACCTGTGCAAGGGCCTCCCCACCCTCACAGGGAAGGATTTCTTCCCAATATCCCATCCATCCCTGCCCTGTATGAGTGTGAAGCCATTTCCCCTTATCTTGTCACTCCATCCCTTGTCCCAAGTCTCTCTCCTGGAGCCCCTTCAGGCCCTGGAAGGGACTCCAAGGTGTCCCCAGAGCCTTCTCCAGGTGAGCACCAGAGCTGGATGTAGCTCTGCAGGGGGGTTCCACAAGAGCCAAGCAGACAGTGGTGGCAGCGTGAACAGTGTCCCTATGAATGCTTGGCTCTGCCTGGGCACTGGGGGACAGAGAGCTGAAGGATCCTTCTCTGAGCTGTGACAAGCCCTTTCAGCAAGTGGAAATGTCTGGGTCAGAGTAGCAACGTGATAGCTGGCAGAAAATTTGCTGTCCCACCAGCTGCAGGGGTGCAACTACTGTGGCATCATCTGGGGCTTCTTGGTGGCTTGCTGTGATTTTGGAGACCATCAGTAGCAAAGGTCACTGTGTGGCTGCACCCCCATCCAACAGCGCTGCTCAGGCTCTGCCAGCTGCCTTGGGAACGTCTGGTGTGTTCCTGAGCCCCAGCTGTGCCCCTGCCTCAGCCTCTCTGCAAGCCCATCCTGTGATCCCTCTGATGACAGGATCTCTCCAGCACTGTCTCTGGACCTACGGCTTCCCAGGCAGGCAGGGGAAAAATCCCGGAGGGACCCGAGGCTCTGTGCTGTTCCCAGGTCCTGGTGATGAGTGGTGCAGACATGTCCCTGCAGGTACAGTCCTCAGCCCTGCTGAATGAGGAATTGTTGCCACTGCGTGCTGGGAGTTGGGCAGGGAGCTCCTCTCAGTCCTCCAGGCAGAAAGCTGCTGGTAGCACCGTGGGGTGTCCCAGTTTGGCGTTTAGCATCTCCAGGGAACACACAGAGTGGAATGGAGGGTGTGCAGCACCCCCTCTCCCTCCCTGTCCCCACTGAGCAAGCCTGAGATGAGCTTTTTCCAAGGGATGGCCTGACAAACAGAAAGAGGTGCCTATCCTGCCATGTGTGCCTTGTCCCAGGGCAGTTCCTGGGGCAGGGCAGAGCTGCAGCCACAATGCACTGGCCACGAGTGCATGGAGGAGTGAATAAGTCACTGCACGTGGTGTAGAGGGGAGTCAGCATCTGTGGTAACCACGGGCAGGTATTAATGATTGTTCAGCATTTAGATGGGGAAGCAGTAGTGGCTGTAGGGGGTCTGTTGACAGCTGTCGACTGTTTAATGCTGAGCAAGGTACTCACCTGGCTCGGCGATTCTGGTGGCTCCAAGCAGGAGGGATGCAGAGGCTGTGGGAAGGATGCTTTGTTTTTCCAAGTAGCCCCAGGCCCCTGTGACAGGACACCCTTGCCCAGTGCCCAGCCTTTCTGCCTTGGCACAGCTGCCAAACTGCTTTGGGAAGGGCTGACCCTCTGCCAGGTGACAGTGTGGCAGTGGACAGGGTGCTGTGAGCCCTGGCTGTGCTGTCCCCTGCTCCCACTGCCACAGGTCAGTCAACTGTGAGCAGAGAGTCTCTCCCAGAACGATGTGCCATGGGAAGCATCGGGATGGGGGTGTCCTATTTGTCTCCTTCAGCCATGCAAGGGGAGCAGTGACAAGGGGTTTTCCTCTCCGTGCACACCAGGAGGGACAGCTAACCGCATCCCGTTCACACCTGACCCCGACCGAGCGCAGGGCTCCAAGTTTCCCTCCGTCCGCAGCCGCTGAGAGCAGCGGAGCGGGATGGGGGGCACAGGATGCACTGGGGACGGCCGGAGCTTCCCGAGGCTGGGGGAAAGAAGGGAGTGGGGCAGCCCGAGCCCCGAAGCTGGGTCTGGGTCCAGCAGAGCGCGAGTGGTGCGGAGAGGGGGGCTCGCTGCAGAGCCCACCCAGCCCATTGGATGCGAGCAGTGACGGGCAGGCTGCTCCCTCCCTGCTCGCCGCCCGTGTGCTGCCAGCAATGTGCGCAAAGTGCCTTTGCTTTAGCCGGCCGCTGCCGGAGCTCTGGGCTGAGGTAGCTCGCTCGCAGACGTGCTGGGACAGCCGAGGTGGCCCTGTCCTGCGGCTGGTGGCCCCCGCCGGACCATGGCATGGGCACAGGGGGATCTGACATCCTCGCTCTCCATCGTCATCAGCCTGGCTGCCTGCCTGTCGGCCGCCACCAGCGAAGGTAGGAGCCGGGTGGCCCTGGAGTGTCGGGGCAGTGTTGGGGGCACCCTTGGGATCGCTGTGGCTGTTCGGATGTGTCTACCTGGGCTTAGCTCTGCCGGGCTTTGCTTCTCCGTGCTCCCAGGGGAGCGCAGCTCCAGGCTCCCGCCTGCCTGAGTTTGCTGATCCTGGAGCTTTTGCACCAGAGGCAAAACTTCGGAGCTGGTCAGGAGAACCTGACTCTGCAGCAGTAGCAGCAGCTCTGCCTCCCTGCCCTGCCCTGCTCTGCTGCAGCATGCAGGGGTGGCTGCAGAGGGGACAGGGACACCGGCACCAGCTCAGCCCTGGCGATCCCGGCCCCGGAGCCGTGCGCGATGGCCGAGCGGCGTGGGCTGAGATGGAGCGGCTGGGTGGGCACAGCAAGGTGTGAGAGGATATGGGGAGCTGGAAAGGGCACTCAGGTGGGAAACTTCTCGTGAGAGAAAAGGCTGGAAAGTTCTGAAGTGGGAAGCAGGGATGCAGCTGAGGATCCTGTCCGGACATCTTGGTGTCAGCCACGTCAGGCCTGTTCTCTCCAGCTGGCCGCTCTGCCCTGCTGCCGGCTCCCTCATCCCTTGTCTGCATCCCTACCCCGGGATCTCGGGCCCCCCTCGGTGTCGGCAGTGCTGCTCCTGCTCCTGCCACCCACCCCTCGCCTGTCTCCTGTGTGCTGGCAGCGGCAGCGCGGCTGCTTCCCAGGGCTGCTGATCTCCATCGCCAGCCCCGCCGCTCCCCAGCGTGTCCTTGGCACCGGCAGCAGCATCCTTCCTCCCTTCTGCCGTGCTTGAGAGCCATGGCCAGCACAGCTCGGCCTCTGCAGCGAGCCCCGGGGCTGCTGTCCCTGCCCCGTGGAGGCCGTGGCATCTCTCCCTCCTCCTGCCCCTGCATCTCTGCCATCCTTCCATCACGCCGAGGCCCAAGGGCTGCCACCGCTGCGCCTCGTGCACCCTGCTGGGCTGGGTCCTTGTGCTTACTGCCTTCGTCCAACACCCACCAGCATCTTCCTCACTTCTGTTCCCAATTTCCAGCTATTTGCTGGTCCTGACCCTGTTTTCTGCCCCATGCCGACTTCCCGGCCCTCTTCCTGCTCCTTTTCCCATCTGCTTTGCTGCCCGTGCGGGGGGATGCATTGGGGTCTCGCTGCTGTGAGGGTGCAGAATGGGGCACCCCGACACTCCCAGCCCTCGTTTGGTGTTTGCTCTGGGATGCAGTAGCCGCCCTTTGCCCCATGCCCCGGGCAGGGTGTGGTGCAGGATGCTGCGCCGGGCTCTCAGTGCTGCAGCCCCGCAAAGCCAAAGAGCCCTGCCTGGGTTTGGTGCACCCTGGGCATTGACAAGGGAGGCCTTTGCTGTCCTCTCTGGAGGAGATCACTGGGTGCTGGGCTGGGTTTTGGGGTGTCTGCATTGACAGCTAGCCTATTGCCAGCTGGGAGAGACGTGGCTTCCCCGCTTTTTATTGGAAAAGAAAGCTTTCCTCCATCACAGCCTTGGTCAGGAGGCTGCACAGAGCTGGGGCAAACCAAGCAGGCTGGATTAGACCAGACAGGAGTGGCACCAAGAAAAGGTGTGGGAGCCTGCAGAAAGCTGCTGCTGCTCCATCCCCCATCACGATGATGCTCACGGCCCCGCGGATCCTGGGGCTCTGCTGTGCCCTGGCACCCAGTGCCAGCCGTGTCCCCAACGTGAGCGGTGGCACTGGGATGTTCGCGGTGTCCCGGGTGCTGGGATGGGCTGGGAGCAGCACCCAGGCTGGGCTGGGCTGTGGTGCCAGTCACTGAGCACCCTGGCACGGGATGGGACCGGGAATGTGCCAGGCTGTGCCAGCCTTGGCTGCCCCGTTCCCGGGCGTGTGGTGGCCACGGGCACGGTGTGAAGGTATAGCCTGGCTGCCCAGCACCTCTGCTGCCACTGCCTCTCTGTGCCCTGCATTTCCCAGCGCTGGTTTTGGGAACTGCCAGGTAGAAAATCACAACTGCAAAGCGAATTTCAGGCCAGGGTGTGCTGCACTCTGCGTGCGTGCATTGGGAGGCAAAACCAAAAAAACCAACTTCAACCTCTGTTTTTTTTCTTTCCAAGAGCTCCCAGTGCCTTTCTCTTTCCTGAAATATTGGTTCCAAGAAGTTTTAAGCTTATATTTTTCATTCCTTTCAGTCTTGTGTGCAGGCGTGCCCGAGAAATAGGAGGAAAAGGGAATCGCCATTCCACGGGAAATCCCCCATTTCAGTGCAGCAGCCATTGCGAAATGCATTGAAAGCCAAAACTCAGACTTTTTCTTTTTTTAAAGAGGGGTAAAAATTTGCAGGATGTGGAAGATTTTTTATTTGGAGCATTGAAAAAAGAATAGTCTGAAATTATTTAATTGCTTTAGAGCAGGGAGGTAGAAAAGTTATTTTCAATAATATGAAGTAAGAGAGACTAAAAATATTTAAACTATTGCAGACCGAGTTGCATAGGTAAAAATATTGAAGCGGATATTTTATATATTTTATATTTTTATTTTATATTTTAATTTTATATTTTTATTTTTATTTATATTTTTCTTTCATTTTATATTTATATTTTATTTTATTTTATATTTTATATTTTATATTTTATATTTTATATTTTATATTTTATATTTTATATTTTATATTTTATATTTTATATTTTAATTTTTATATTTTATATTTTAATTTTTATTTTATATTTTAATTTTTATTTTATATTTTTAATTTTTAATTTTTATTTTATATTTTTAATTTTTAATTTTAATTTTATATTTTAGCACAAATTGAAGCTGAATAATAACATACGGTATATCTTTGTTAAATTGAAAGAAAATCAGACGAGCAGAAATTACCGCATTTGGAGCTCGGGTGAGGGGTAACAAAATCGTATTTTCTGTCAAAAATGGCACTTCAAACGCTGCTGCTGGGGGTCTGCTCCCTCCCAGGTGATGGCCCCAGCTCTGCCCTCTGTCCATGAGATGGGTGAGCATCCTCCCCATCACAGCACGGTGAGCTTGGAGGGATCCATGTGGGGACGTGGTGAAGCAGGGAAGGGAAATTTGGGGACATTTCCCCAGCATTTTGGGGCAGTGAGGCGAACAGCAGGTGATGGGGACGGGGTGATGTCCAGGGCAGGATGCAGAGCCCATGAGGGGATGCTCATCTTTTCCCTGTACCACGCTCTGGGGGTTTGTTCCTCCACTCAACAGCGATGGGGGAAAGCACCAGAATCCTTGGGAAAACCCTTGGCTGCAATGGGGACCACAGGAAGGGTTCACGGGGTCCCCCCGCTAATCTCTCATTGTAATCTCATTAATTGCCTCTCTGCTCAAACGGAAAAAAAAGGTGAAAACTAATCTGCATGTTTATTCAGTGCTCCTTGCCTACTTCTCTGCAGCGATGCCGAAGTCGGGGCTGCGGGAGAAGCGAGGCACTGGAAGGGAGAGGAAATCGCCTTTTCCGTTTTAAAAAGGCTGGGGGGGTGTGTGTTCCTCGCAAGGACACGAAACAAGAGCCTTTAATCTTGTGGACTTTTGGTGGTGGAGGATGGAGAAGCTTTGGTTTAAAACGGGGAGCTGATTTAGGCTACGTTAGTGAAAAAAAAATTGGGGGGTTTAATTTTTTGATTGCTCCCCAAATGCTGATATAAAGCAAATATTTGCATAATTTTAGGTAGGCTTATGGGGTTGTTTCTGGTGGCATCTTCGTTTCCATCCCTCTTGTATTAATAGCTTATAAAACTTCTGGAAAATCAGCCTCCAAAATTTGCAGAAAAATAACACACCTGTGCACAAAGCACACCTACTTTAGCAGGTTTTTTTTTTCATTCTCCTTGAATTCTCGTTTCCTGAAATTGCAAGGAGTTGTTTCCAGTGACAATAAATGAGCGCCCATTTTGGTGATGGTGGAAATGGATCTGACGAAGCCAAATTTAAGTGCAGCTGAAAACCCGATGAATTGCTTCAGGGAGGAAAAAATCCCCTTTTTTTTTTTTGGGTTTTTTTTTGGGGGGGGGTGTTTTTGGTTTTTTTCAATTGCTGAAAGATGGTTAGCAAAATACTTTACTCAAAAAAAACGCAAACAAACAAAATAAAACAAGACAAAAAAAACCCCCAAACAAACCAGCCGTGAACCCCAGCTCCCACAGATGCTCAGGAAGGGTGGAAGCTCATCCCACACATCCCCGGCAGGACTTGGGGGAGCGCTGGTTTCATGGAGCCATCCTGACACCTCTGCTCTTTGTTCTGTGTTTTGCCTGTCCCTGCTGGCCTCACTGGCAGCCTTTGGTGCTGCCTTTATCTCCAGGGCCACATCCATTCATATGATAACTCTATTCATACCCTGACAGTTTTTGATAGTTCATTCTTCTAGCCCAGCCTGTTTGCCTGGCCAACACTCAAAATGATTCCTCTGTCACAGAGATGATTAACCCCTTCAGCCTGGCCAGTCCCGAAGGGAGAGGTTTGATAATGAACTTGTGTTACCTAAAAATGAAACAAAACCCCCCCTGTCCATCCTGCCCATGTCGGTGCGTGGCGCTCGGTGTCATAAACAACTGTGGATTGTTGTTTAAACAATTGAAGGGTGTAACTCCTTAATGGATCAGAGCCAGGCTCGCCAATAAAGCCTAATGAAGTGTGTTTGGCCCAGGGATAGTGTCCACAGAAATATTTGTTGTTTATCTGAAGACATTGGTAAAGGCAGTGCTGCTTTTAATAATCCCTTCCAAGGGCTCGTCAGCCCCAGCCTTTAAAAATCAGGCCCCTCTTTCCCTAATACAAATTTCCCTGGCTTCACCTTCCAGCCATTTGTTCTTGTTAGGCTTTTCCTGCAGGATTAAAGAGCTCATATTTTTCGGCTGTGAAAGTGGTGAATTCAACCTGTTCATCTTGCAGCCAGTGGGCACGAGCAGGCTGAGCTCTGCAAGGTTCCCTTCTGTGATTTTTCTTTACCTCCAGCCCTGGTTATCATGGTTATGCCTGTGATGTCTTCTGCTCTATGTCTAGTTTCTCGTATTTAAAATGCTTATTTAACCACTTTAGTGAGTGGTAACAGTGCTGGCTGCAGCTGGATAGATGAGCTCCATCCCAGCACCAACATGTCACAAGTTCCTGGATCTTTCCTTGGATGAAATACCTTCTGTGTTATGCACCTTCCATGCAATTATTAAGGACTTCTCTGATATTTAATTACCAGCGGTATGAAATATTCAGCCTGTCCCCTCAAACACAGTTAGTATTGGTATTTTTGTCTGTGAAAATGTTCCATTTTAGAAAGCTATTTTTAAGAGAGCAAAGGCAAAAGCCTTTAAAAGAAATTATCTTGCTTTAAAAATGTCACCAGGGTACAAACAGCTCAGCACAGTTTAGGGTGGCCAACTGGCGTGAGAGCAAAGATATCCTCAGAGAAATTCGGGAAAAAGCATCCGACAGCCTGAGAAACTGCCATGCAAAGCCCCTCCAGATAATCCAGATAAGCGAGCACATTTATAAACCCCATGTTTCCCTAGTGAGGATTCCAGAGAGGATAACACTGAAAGCTTTGCCAGCACTGCTGGGATGGGTGGGAATGGCAGAGTGGCATTTTCAGGGTGCTGCAAGGTTTGCCTTGGCTCTGATACAGGCACAGATCTCCAGTGCCAGGTGTGCCTGAGTCACTCTGGGTGGCACGGGAAGCGTGGGATAAGAAATCTCCCAAATCCCTGACAGCAGCTTACAGGTGGGGATTGAGATTCTCTGGGAAAAGGACTTGGGACAGTGTTAGCAGCTTACCTGGCATGAATGTCCAAAAAAATGCAGGAGAGGTTGGAAAGCTTGGTGACTAAAAGTGAAAATGCATTTGTGTCTATTTTATTATACCCAACAGATGTGGGAAAAGAGAAGAGGGAGTCAGGACCAGTGTGAGGACACTGGGACAAACCCCCCAGGACACAGGTCCCGTTTGGTGGAGTCTGTACCACAGAGGTGTTGCTGACTGCAAGCAGAAGACATTCCTTTTGTGTTAGAAAACGTTTGTGTCATTTTTAAAGGCTGTCATGATGCTGCTTTACTGGTACCATGAGGTGTTCAGGTTGTCCCTGGGATGTCCCCATTCAGGTTCAGGTCCATTACCTGCTCTTCAAGTTTTGGCTTTGGGGACAGAGGTCAGGGATGCCAGGAGCTGCCCTTGGGTGTTGTGGGAGTTGATAGGGTGTGTTCTCACAGGGCTGTAGCCAGATGAGAGATCAAGGAGTGGCTGTGCCAGGCGTGGGCTCCTCTCTGCTGAAGGCAGGGCTGTGTCCTTACGCTGTCCCTCGGGTTGGGGACATTGTGGTAGAAGAGACTCGTGTGACTCCCAGATGGCCAAATCCAGACCTGGGGGTACAGCTGTGCCTCCCCCAAGGGCCACAGGGACCCCAGTGCACCTTCCCCAGCCCCACCACAGTCCTGCTTCTTCCCCTGCTCACATTGGATGTTTCCACGGAATTTCTTGAATCCCTGACCTTTCTTGCCCCCCATCCCCAGAGCCTTCCCACTTCCTCCTCTGGCTTCCGTCCTGAATTCCAATGAGCCCAGTCCCCCCTGGAGCCTGAAATAGTTCCTTTCCCACTGGCTGTGGGAGCAGGGACATGGCAGAGTGGGCTCACCCTCACTCTGAGCCCTGGCCAGCCCCTCACAGCTATCCCTGAGCCCTGGCACAGCCCGGGGGGTTCTGACATTGCCAGTTTCAGCTTGCACTGGATCCAGTGAGTGCTGCAGTGCTGGGCTGGGCACCCGTACTGGGGATGGGTGCACACCTGTACTGGGACATACACCTGTACTGGGAATGGGTGCACACCTGTACTGGGAATGGGTGCACACCTGTACTGGGACATACACCTGTACTGGGAATGGGTGCACACCTGTACTGGGAATGGGTGCACACCTGTACTGGGACATACACCCGTACTGGGAATGGGTGCACACCTGTACTGGGAATGGGTGCACACCCGTACTGGGAATGGGTGCACACCTGTACTGGGACATACACCAGTACCAGGGACATACCCCGGTACTTTCACACCCTGCCCACTGATGAGTATTTATTTGGGTCTCCCACACCAGCATGCCCAGTTCTCCCAGTCTGTCTCACTGCACACAAGCATTGGGAGTCTCACAGTGAGCAGGAAACATGACCATTTTACATCTCGATTTTCTCACCTGTAGTTTTGAGAGGGAACATCTTTTTGTTGTTTGGCTTTTGATGTGCTTCTTTTTTTTTTCTTTTTTTTTTTTTTCTGTGAAGAAAAAACCTGCCCTATAATTTCAAGGTTTTTAGCCTTAGAAATACTTTATTCAGGGTGTTTTGTTTTGTTTTGTTTCATTTTTTTGCATTATTTCACAACACCTCAGTCCTACCACAGGTTATGCTCTTGCGCTGCACATTATCTTACATGATATCATGCAGGGGCTGGAAGGATCAGGTTGATAATTTTATTTTTAAAACCTGAACTGAGGCTTTTTGTTAGCACTGATTGAACAAACAAGCTTTCTTCCTACATCAAAGTATTTCCTGCTCTGGGTATAGTGAAAAGGGGTGACCCTCTGGGCAGTCCTTATGGGCATTGCCGCTCCTGATGCATTACAAAATGATATAAAATTAAATACAGAAAGTTCACAGCAACAATCTGGAGGTCTGAGAAGAAATCCTGAAATGGGAATTAGGGCACAGCCAAAAAGCAGCACTGCTTTCGTTTGAAAACGTTTCTTTTTAACTTGTTTTTTTTGGTTGTTTTTGTTGGTGGGTTTTTTACTTCTTTTGGTCGGTTGGTATTTTTCTTCTCTGATTTGTTTTTGCCTTTTTTTGGTTTTATTTTGTTTGCCTTCGTTTTCCAGCCTGATTCTGACATTTCCAGAAGTGTGGAAATCCAAAATTCCTGCCAGATTTGATATTTCCTGGCTCTACCTGCAATGCTTTTGTAAACTCCTCCTTTGGGCAGCCAGTGGGTACCGAGGGCAGCTCCATCCCCTCTGCTGCTGGTCTGGCAGAGCAGTAACCCACTGCTGACCTGGATCCGTGGGGAACATCCCTGCAAAGGAAAAGGGAGAGCTGAGCTGCCCTCCAGCCATGCTGCTCCTCCCTCTGAGCCCCACCCGGGGAATAAAGGGCTATTTTTCGTTCTTTAAACATAAATACTGTCCCAGGGATCAGGAGGGTGAAAGTGAAGCTTCCCGTCCTGTCCTCTTGCCACGTTCCAGTGCCGTAAGACACGACTTTGTGTCTCAGCTCTGCCTCCGCAGTTGGAAAGGTCACAGCAGCCTATTCATCCAGCCCTTGGATTAAAGGGTGGGACACAAATAACTGACCCACCCTGGCCCCACCTGCCCCTTCCAAGTTCTGCCCCAGATTACGATAAATGAGTGCTGGCTCTTGTTCCCCTCCCTCGCTGCCCCTGTCCCAGACTCTCCTCCCTCTGTGGATAGCCCTCCGTGTGTCATTCCCGCACGAAGAGGGGCTGTGGGGCTGCTGTGGGGCTGCTGTGGGGCTGCTGTGGGGCTGCTGTGGGGCTGCTGTGGGCTCTGCAGACCTGCCTGGAGCTGTGGGGCTGAGCCTGCTGCTCTTTGGGTAGCGGGGAGCAGCCAAACTGTGCTGGTAAGAGTTTAATTATCCATGCAAGAGGCGTTGCTGCATGGGGCGAGCCTTGCTGTGAATCTTGGGAGGCTTTGAAGTTGTGATGGAGAGGAACTGAAGCCCAAGGGAACAGGGCTGCTCCCACTGACCCTTCCTCCCCACGCCTGTGCTACAAAGCCCCTGCCTAAGAGGGAGATGGTGGAGTAATTAGAGGAAGGACCACAGCGGGTTAACAATTAGTGAGGGTGCTCAGAGCCCTCTTTGGTCCCCCACTGTTCTTCCAGAGAAGGGCTGGGACTCAGCACATCCACCAGTGTCACCCCCAGGCTTGTTCCAGCACCCCACCATGAACCTGGGGTGGGCTGGGGGTGCACAGGCTCCCCTGGATACCACGAGCCCATTCCTGAGCCTGGGATGCTTGGATGGGAGAGCCCAAGGTGCTCCCACATCTCTTTGTAGGGATGCAACACATCCCTGCAGGAGCTGTGCCACCAGTGCAAGTGTTGGGAAGGCACTCACTCTTTACAGATTATATAGATATAGATTATAGATACAGATACAGATATAGATATAGATTAAATATAGATATGGCTATAGCTATAGCTATATAGATATATAGATATATAGATATATAGATATATAGATATATAGATATATAGATATATAGATATAGATATAGCTATAGCTATAGATATAGATATAGATATCGATATAGATATAGATATAGATATGGATATAGATATAGATACAGATATAGATATAGAGATATAGAGATACAGATAGATATATAGATATAGATATAGATATAGATACGGATATATAGATATATCTATATAGATATAAATATCTATTTATATATCTATATATGTATCTATTAGATATATAGATATTTATATCAATGTCTATATATTAAATATAGATATTGATATAAATATATATATAAAATAGAAATCTGCAGATACAGAGATAGATATATGACAAGAGATTTATGGTCTCAAGAAAAACACACATTCTCCTGATGCTAGTCCCAGTCTCAGCTCCCTCAGTCATCCCAAGCAGGGTTTAGAATTTGGTAGATATGGGTATGGAAAATGATACAGCTATAGATCCAAAAATAGAGATATAAATACAATATGCACATACATCATGTGCTGATTTGCACACTCCTGCCTAGTCTGTATCTGTGAGGCTGCAGTGTGCACTACTCATGCACCATCACACTGTGCAGCAGGAGGGTCTGCCTTCCGTGAGCCTCTGTGTGCAGACCCCAGTTGTGCTGGGAAACGACCTGCTCCTCCTAGGTGCTTACATCTGAACGGGCAATCAGGCTTGACAGCTTTTCCACCAGGGCGAGAATTTCCCCTGACACCTCCTGGTGTTTTGGCTCAATACGCCGAGGCAAGGCCAAGGCACAGAATAGGGAAACGACAAAATGGTGCTAAGGGAAACAAAATGGAGCTCAGGCTTTGAGACTGATACGTGCAGACAGTCCATAGCATCAAAGAGAATTGCCCAGCTGTAGGAGAGAGGTCTCCCAAACCAGCATATTTTCTGTAAAAAAACGTTTCAGCTGAAAGGGGTCCTTTGTGGTGGTCCTGCTCACCCTGCAGCATCGAAGGCGAGCTCTGAGCATCACCCCTGGAGGAGCAGCTCAGCCAGGAGCTCACCTGCATGGGCACCTGTCACATGAGCTGTGGCAGGTTCCCTTCAGAGCCAGGCTGTAAGCTGGGCTGGAACCAGCTGGGTTTTGGGAGAGGGTTGGTGTCCCCACATCAGAGCATGTCACAGTGCTGCTGGGTGGACACTGGGGTGTGTGCTGTCCCAGGAGTGAACAGGAGCTCTCAGACACTCGGTGCCTTTGTGTTTGTGCAGTGCTTAAAACACAGGGCTCTGTGCACTTGGCCGAAGTGAGGGAATAAAAGAAACTTATCCCTCTTCCTGCAAAGAGGAATCTGACCACGGGTGGGATGCAAACTGATGGAAGTTGTCTGGGAACCGAAGCAACTGAAAGGAGAAGAGTCCTTCAGACATGTCTGTGAGGCTGGGTGATGAGCACACGGTCAGGGTGCTGGGATAGGGTGTAACAAGCTGGCTGCAGGTCCCACACACCGCTGGCAGATGGATGTGGGGCACAGCACACAACGTGCCCTCAGCATCATTGCTCACATTGCAATGCTCCTGCTGGAGCCCAGCCCGTGCAGGCTCCTCCTGCTGCCTGCAGAGCATTGCTGAGCATCCCAGCGTGGGAAAGAGGGTGCAGGGACCACGGTGGGGGGGAGAGAGGGTCTGTGAAGGCTGTCCCCTCCCTGCAACCTGCCTGCTGAGGGTCACTGGGACTGTGCTCCTGCACTGTGAACGGGGAAACTCCCAAGCCTGGGCTCCTGCTGGGTGAATTACCCAGGGAAAATAGGCAGAAAATCTTCAGATTAACAATAACAAATAAAAATGGATTTGAGATCTCCGAGGTAATTACTGCGTGCTGAGGGCAAGGGGCCTCTTTAGCAGTGGGAGCAGCGCCGTGCAGGGAGTGGAGGGGCTTGGCCTGCTGTTGGGCCAATGGAACCACACAAGAAACCCTGGAAATTCTTTCAAATTGTTCTGCTAACATTAATAAATGCCTCAAAAGCTCCTAATCTGCTCTGTCAGGAGCATGACGTCCGGGTGTTTCACAGCCAGCTCACGTCTCTGCTCCTCTCTCCCCCCCTCTCCTTCCCTGCCTGGTAATAGTAAATGAAAGTGGCACCCGTTCCTGGGGCTATGGGGATCAGCCTCACGCTGAGCTCTGCCAGGACTGGAGCTGCTGTCCTGATTTGCCCTGTCCCTGATGTGACAAGTTGGTCCTGGCCACAAGACCACGGTCTCCCCTGAGCCCAGGGAGCAGCCCAGCCCTGGTGCCACAGGGATGCTGTGACAAGGTGCCTCCAGGTCCAGTGTGGTGCTCCTCAAGGGTGAGGAAAGGCAGCCGGCAAGGATGAGACCTCCTGAGGCCGTGACCTCACTGGGTGGCTTCAGAATAAAGGGAATGGGGGAAGCTGGAGGCACTGGGGGTCCCTGTGGGAGCCTGGTGCTCTGGGGGCTCTTGAGGCATCAGGGTCCTGGTGCCCACTGCACTCATTCCCAAGGCTAAGGGCACCTTGCTGGCAGCCTCCCACAAGCCTCCATCCCTCTGGAATCTGCACCACGGAGCTGGGGCTTGGGCCCCTTCCCCAGGTGCTGAGGGTTATCAGGCAAGGCAGGGCTCTCCTGTGCCTGGTGCTGTGGGATCTGGGCCTGGGGCTCAGGTGGCTCGAAGGCAGCAGTGCTGTGGCATCCTGCTTTCCTCCACTGCTGCCCCTGCTCAGGTTTCCACAGGAAGCTTCTGAGCACATTGGAAGGCATCCTCTCCTCTGCCCCCACGCAATCTGCTCCCCTCTGCCTGCAGTTTGCCTCTGTCTCCTCTTTAAGCCGGGCTCCAGGTGGTGGCAGGGATTTGGAGGGGTTGGCTTTGATGGACTTGTCCAGTGGGGTGTCAGCCAGGACCGCGGGGAGTCTTTGTGCTGGAGCTGGGCACTGCACTGTGCAATTACAGCAGCTGCTGGAGTGCAGACTTCAAACCAGTGATGCTGGGAGGGAGCTGAGCCTAAAGGGCTTCCAGAGGAGAAGTGTCCAGCTGAGGAATGGTGCTCCAGTTGCATCAGTCTACCCACAGTGGGACTGGTGGACAACCTGATGCTGGGAGTTTGTTTCCACAGCCCTTCCTTGCTTTGCATTCCCTCCAGCCTGCTGTTTGCAGCCTCCTCTCCTCCCAAAGGTCACACTGCTCTCAGTGCTGGGGCCAGGACTCAACTCTATCCTGAGCCACCAGCTCTGGGGAGCATCACTTGCTGCCATCCCCCAACTCCATACCTGCCCCGTATCCAGCCAGGCAGTCCCTGGTGAAAGATTGATGGGTGGGGGGCATTTTCAAGGAAGTGGCACGTGAAGAGGAGTGAGGGATCCTCACTCCTTGGGGATGGGGACAAAGCTTTCTAACACAGCTTTTGCTCCTGTGTTTTCCAGTGAACTTGCTAGACACGTCAACAATCGTGGGAGACTGGGGCTGGATGACTTACCCCTCACATGGGGTAAGTATGAAGTGACTGTGGCACGGGGGACCCCAGTGGGATGGGTCACCATGGGTCACTGTGGCAGGGGTCAGGGGAGGGACAGGGAATGGACATCTCAGCCCCAGGGCAGTGCTGATGAGACAAACAGACCATGTCTGCTGGGAAAATGCCAGCCTGACAGACTGGCAGAGGGATACAGCTCTTTTGGAAATGCCATTTAACCCTCCATGTCCCCTGGTGGGCACCAGGCTGCCACCAGGTGCTGAACTGTGAAGGGACTCAGGAACTGGGACATGCTAAGAAATGTCTCATTCCTCACTGCACTGGGTGAGCATCGGGGGGAACAGCCCCAAATGACCAGGAGCTCCCAACCAGCTGTTATCCCAGGAATTTCTGTGGGACCTGGGCAAGAGGGGTGGGGGAGCCTCCCCTGTGGATCACATTTATGGGAATGGGGATGCAAACTCAGCCCTGTGGTGTGTCCAGGAGGGATGGCAGGGTGGGACCCCCACATGAGCCTGTCACCTCCACTGCCTGCATCCTTGCCACACGCTCCCTTCACTTGCATTTCCAGGTTTTCCTGCCACAGTAGCTTTCTGGAAATAGTGAGTTTGGATGTCAGGGTGACCTGGCTGGAAGGATTTTGCTCATTCATTTAGTGAACAGAAACAATCCCATAAATACCCACAGGACCAACTGCAAGGCACAGTGGGGCTTTCTGCAGGCACAAAACGTGCCAAATTGGGGTGCCTACCTGGCTTTTGCTGCTGTGTTGATTTTTCATGTCCATTCTTTTTATCCTCTCTCTGAACTAAACGGTCCTAATCTTTTCAATTCCACCTCCCACAGAAATCTTCCCAGGCCTCTAATAATTTTCATTGATCTGTTGCTTGAGACTTTCAGTCCCTGCACTGCTTGAGCAGGAGTGATCAGAACAGTGAATTCATAATAATGCCAATGATCAGATTTCTATCAGACTTTATCATTTATGTAAATATATTAAATCGTTAACTCAGCTCTAATTTTAGCAGTTAGTTGTTGCAATGATGAGTATCCTGGGAATGTAAGAGATTGAGAGGTACAAGGTCAGAGGGGACCGTGGAACTAATGTGATGTGATCTCCTGCATAAATACAGACCTTCAGACCTGTCAATTAATTCAGCTCTCAGAGCAGCCCAGCTTTGAGGAAAAAACATCCTTGGCTGCAAAATTGCTGGTGCTGGTAAATCCTCCAGGTCCTGTGGTGATGCTGTTAACAGCCCCTGTTAAAAACTGATCCCTACGAGGGTTTGCCTGGCTCCAGTCTGCAGCCAGGGACCTTCCTGTGCCTCTGCCTGGGTGAGGCAGATGCTGTCCTCCTCCTGGCTGTCCTTGGCTGTCACTGCTGTCCTGTCACTAATCAGCTGTCATCTCATCCCAGCCCTGCTGCCAAATCCTGCCATCCTGGAGGAGCCTGACACGCATTCAGGGAATCAGGGACCAGGGCTTCCTCTGCTCCCCTGCAAGGGAGAATGTTGCTGGGATTTTCTGGGAGTCAGGGCTGCTTTCCATTGTCCACATCCAGTGTTCTGTCCTTAATCCCTCCCTGGGCAATTCCTCCCCATGGTCAGACCATCTGCTGCTCACAGACTGCCCAGGACTCTCCTTCTGGATGACCCCAGGCCCTTGTCCCTGTCAGGAATGCAGGTGGGATCCTTGGCACCACTGAGTGACTTGGGTGAGGATGAATCCCCCTGAGCTGTGCTGGGCAGGACTTTGCACTCCCAAAACACACAAAAGGGCTGAGCCTAAAGGAGCCTCATTCTCACCACACCAGGGACTTGCAGCATCCTGGGCTGGACATTCACAAATCCAGGGATGAATCCAGAGCCCCAGCTGTTGGGAAGGATGAGGATTTGACAGGAAGGTCTCACAGATATGTGTGTATAACAGAAAGATCTGTGAATGTAGAGTCTGAAGAAGGAATAGAAATGATAGCAAGTTTTGATACAGAAGAAAAGAATTGCTGAGCCAGTCTGGCTGGGTAACTAAGAAGGCCAAAGGTATGTTAGTATGTGAGTTGGAAGGGGTTTTTATGACTCAGAGCAAAGGATAAATCCACCTCAAACAAAAGATTGTTTTACCAAACAAAAGGATTTTACAGGGAAACAAGAAAGCCAATGTTGCAAGTAGAGAAAAGATCTCAGAATTTTCCACTGTGAGAAAACTGAAAAACAACTTCTAGCTTCAACTGTAACATACTGACCTTTCGTGATTGGGAAAGTGTAACATGACCATGGTAATGTTGGTAGTTATGACAGGCTGTAGGTGATAGTAAAGGTATTGATTGGTTGTCATGTTTTAAGATGCTCTGTAATGAAAAGTCTAGAATGCATTGAAACCAGAACTAGAGAGGCTTCAGAGAACCCAGAGCTGTGGCTGAAAAGGCTGTGGGCTGGGCTATGGTCACCCATGGCCTGTGAATTGCTGCATCCTCTGGATACAATAAACAGCATTTTAAAGAGCAACTTGCAGCCCCACATCCCAGCCCATTTGGACTGTCACTGTGACTGTCAGGTCACCACAGGACTGGGAGTCTCAGGGCTTTCTACAGCAGATGCCCAGCACTCCTTCACCAACAGCTCGTGAACACTAGCACATCTGAATTCTCTATATTGTACATCCATATTCTCCATATATTCTCCATTGGTGATGTTTATTAAAAATATATAATAAATTAATAAATAATATTTATAATTAATTACATAATATATAATACATTAAATAAAATAGTAAGGAAACTTTTTAAAAAGAGTAAATAATAAATATAATAAAGAATAAAAAGAAATTATAATACTGGATGCCAGAAAAGTAGAAGAAAACCAAAAAGGCAACATTAGGAGCTGTGGAACACCCAACACCAGAGCCACCTCCTGGCCGTGCTGCTGAGTCCTACAGGACCTTAGGCAGTGGTGGGGTAACTCCACTGTGCTTTTGCCCAAACTGTGGCCCTGTTACTGACAGGATGACCACACACCAGTGTGGAAATTACCCTGAACACCCTCAGCTTTGCATGTCTTTTTCTAGCTGGGTGTTTTAATGGCTCCTCTAAACACGATTCCTCCTCCATGAGCCATTGTACCACATAATCCAGAAAGCACATCTCATTCCTTTACCCCCTTCAGCTCCAGCTCCTTTCTGAGCAGTGAATTTGCCCTGGGATCTATTTGCTGTCCCCAGGAGACGGATTGGGGTGTCCCTGGTGTCTCAGGGGAGCTGGGCTACAATTCCTGCTCTCAGTGCCAGTGGTTTGGCTCTGAGCAGATGCTCCCAAGCAGCCCCTCCAGTGCAGCTCAGGCACAGAGGGGGAGATCTGGTGTGACCCCTGCACTAAGGAAGGAGCTCCCTTTGCTCTGGGTGTTCCTGGGGCTGTCCCTGCCCACTGCCCCCTTGGAAGGCCTGGGCTGGGGTTGTATAGAGGCACTGTGAAGCCAGATTTTCATTGAGGTCATTTATTTTTGCTGCCATTTCCTTAATTTAGGTACTCTAGATGAAAGATTGGTGGCAGTGCCCCATCTCTGCTGCCTGCTCCATCCATGGGCAGCCACAGACAGCATCCTCCTGCCAAGGGGCAGCTCTGCTGGCTGAAGTCATGTTCATTTTGCTTTACCCACATCTCCATTCCCCCCAGGGCCACCACATGGGTGACAGTAGCAGCTGGGTAGCTCTGCCTGGGTCTTTTCATAGCACTAAGCACACAGAGCCTTAGTCCCCAGCCTGAGCCTTCAGGAGGGGACTTGTGTCTGCTGGCTCACTCCTATGGCACCTGCAGGTGCTGTCACACCTGGGCATCCAGAGGAAAGGCTGCAGCCTCGGAGGTTTCTTCCTCTGGCTGGGAGATCCCAGAGCTGCCTGCACAGCCAGGGCAGAACTGGACAGGTACCACTTGCAAAGTCCTGAATTTCCATCCCACCTGTGGGCAAGGTGAGCTTCCCTCACTGGGAGGTCACTTCCCACTCTGGGTTTGCCATGGCCAGCAAGAGCAGAGCAGCAGGAGCCGGGAGCAGTGGGCACGGTGAGGGTCAGCAGTGCCGTGAGCCCTGGGGAGTGTCAGGCCATCAGGGAGCCGTGCCTGGCCTGTTTTGACATTTTCTCTTGCCAGACAATTAACTGAGGGGTAATTGGCTGTAATTGCAGCTCAGGGGTTTAATTGCATCCCCCCCTCAGCTCCACCCCAGAGACACGTGCAGGAAGCTGAGGGGTCACCGGGAGCATCCCTGTCCTGCAGGCTGCGGCTCCTCTCAATTAGAACTTCAAAGGGCTCCCAGGAGCTTTGCAGCTCACTCCTTTCCCAGAACAATTCCCTTTGCATTGAAAATTAAACTCTTATCAGTGTGGTCAACCCCTTCCCTTGCTGTGCCTCCTGTATCCCAGTTCTCCCCAGCAAAATGTCCCTTCTGTCCCTTCTCCTTGCTCAGCACCTGACCTGCTGGATCAGAGGGAACCTGCTTGGCCCCTTTGCAAATTGCCTTTCTACTGACTAATTAAAACACTGATGAGATAAGTCAACATATTATTAATAATTATTGTATCATCTACTTTGATTTACAAAGTCAAACAGGAAATTATTTTGTTCAGACACAGGGTGTCTAAGGAGCTTGAATGATGCCTTGCAAGAGCTAATTAGAACGGGAGCACCTTGAGTGCTGGAGGAAAGCCCCCCAGGCTGCCATGACCCCCCCATCCACCCCCACCAGCACCTTCTGGGGTGGCCCCAGAGTTTCCCCCTTGCTGCAGGGGCTGGGCATTGCCACCCAGCATCTGTCACAGAGCCAGGGAATGTGCTGAGCTGGAAGCACCCACGAGGGTCATCAAATCCAGCTCCTGGCCCTGTTCAATCCCCAGCAATCCCACCTGGCACGTTCTATGTTGGCTTTGTTGGTGGGATACAGGAGAAACCTTCAGCGGGGTTTGGAGCTCTCCATCCGTGCCCCTTTGCTCCTCACAAAGGGATGTATCCTGAGGCACAGTTAGCCAAGGGAGCTCCTCCTTCACCCCGCAGTACCCTCAGAGAGCACAGACAGGCAGCAGGTTGCTGGAAGCCCCTGCTGAAGGCACAGCCATGGCCACAGGACGCTCTCCCAGCAGTGTTTGTGCACCAAGAATGGGGATGTCAGCCCTGGCACTGAGCTGTTTGCAGAGTCGTGCCCACGCACCAGGGGACTCTTTTTGCCTGGGTCTGGTCCTGCAGCCAACAAGCAGTTCATGGCTGGGATGAGCCTCATCTGCCATGGAGCAGGGTCTCCCTTTGCCCCAAGCCCACTCTGTAAAACCCCATCCCCAGTCCAAGGTATTCCACCTCCCTTCAGGTTCATCTCTTCTTCTCAGAGCACCAAGGTACCTTGGGGCTCTCCCATGTGCCCGGGCTCTCCCTCAGTTTGATGTCCTTGCTCTATCTGGTTTCTTTTCCAAGCTGGAGCCTGTACTTGGATCCAGGCAAGTTACAGCTCAAGCTGCAGTGAAATTAATTTTCTCTGAGAAAAAAACATAAATGTGTAGGAACATTGGAAAATAAAGATTTAGACTGGTAATTGAGATAAAAGCTCATCTCCTAGTGCTTGTTCAGTAAATGCTGGGTTATTGCTAATTCCCCAGATGCTGGTCACTACCAGGAGTTAATCACCTGCAGTGAAGCTCAGGGTAGTTAACTGCCTGACAAATCCCTCCTTAGCCCCAGCAGTGACTGATTTCATGGGGATTATCTCCATTAAGGCCTCCCATCTAATGATTTATAGCTGCAATAACAGCCTTGTCTTTTTTTCCTCTCCCAGTGGCAGTGGTGTGAGGAGGTGCCATGGTATGTTGGGAAGGAAAGTGCAGGATGTCTCAGTGGCCACAGAAGCTTTGCTGTGCCAGGCAGACCTGGCTTCCCTCCTGGAAGCTGTCCCAGGGCTGGGGACACTCCTGCCTTTGCTCTGTAAGGATGGTGGGAGGCTGAGCTGCTGCCCCAGGGGACACAGTCTCTCCTCTGTTCCTCCTCCTTCTCCTCTGCTGTGCCACACAGGCCCTGGGAGACTTCTAAGACTTTAGTCAGCTGCCCAGATATCTGCTGTTTGCATCTCTTGCCTTTCATAATCTGGCAAAATTTTTTTTTATAACTGGTGTTGACTTTAATTTAAACTATTAGGCAAACTCCTGAATGCAGATGCAATCACATCATCCCCCAGTGCTTGTGCTCACCACGTTAATTATGATGTCCTCATTTCCATCTCACTGGGGGATCTTATCACACTGGTGGGACTGAGCTGAGCTTTGGTTCATAAAACCACTTCAGCCCATGAACTGAGAGCCAGCAGTGCCTGGGGTGTGTGTGGTGCCTGTGTTCTTGAACCAGTGGTACCCAGTGTCACAGACATCCCCTCCTGCCCACAGAGCCTGGAACCAAGGTGAAACAGAAAAACCCCTCCAGTAATGGGGATTCCTGAAGCAAGTCCTTCCATCCCCCTTCTGGTGCCTAAAAGGGCCTCCAGGAAGGTTGGAGAGGGACATTTTGTGAGGTTAAGCAGTGATAGAATAAGGGATAATGGCTTTAAGCTGAAGGAGGGTATATTTGGATTGGGTATTGGGAAAAAATTCTTCCCTGTGAGGGTGGTAAGACCCTGGCACAGAGAAGGTGTGGCTGCCCTATCCCTGGAAGTGCCCAAGGCCAGGTTGGACAGGTCATGGAGCAGCCTGGGACAGTGGAAATTATGGTCACTTCCACCCCAAACCATTCTTGGATTCTGGGATCCCAAAGGCCCTGCAACTCCTGGGACCCGCAGGGTCTGTGGGACCTTAGCCCTGTGACACACTGGGAAGATGAATCTGTGGCATCTGAGCCTCCCTGCCCCATTCTTAGAGCACGTTCCCTACAGGACAAATGTGGTGATTTGGGCTGGTCCCACACTGGGATCCCCAGGGACCCTGGCACAGAACTGACAGTGCAGCTGCTCTGCAAAAAACCACCAGGTTTGAAAGAGTGATGGTGCAGATGCAAACTCTCCAAATTCACCCTGGGGTTGGAGCTGTGGCTGATCCTGACTGCTGCTGGTGCTTGGAGGTTGGAATTTATCTGCTGCTCTGTCAGTGGGGAGGATGCTCCCAGCTCTGGCACTGCCACACGTGTGTGGGGCCAGGGCAGCAGTGACCTCCATCTCCTCTGCCAAATTTAGGAGAGGAGTGGATGAGCTGGAGCCAGAGCGTTTTGGTGCTCACAATAACCTGATCGTCCCCCTGGCAGAGCCTGGTGGAGAGCCCTGAGTGCACAGGCAATGCTGAGGGGAGCTGGGGGACATCCTGGGAGACATCCCTGTGCATCCTAGGGACATCCTTATGCATCCTGGGGACACTTCTGTCACCTGTGCATCCTAGGGACATCCCTATGCATCTTGGGGGACATCCCTGTGCATCCTGGGGACATCCCTGTCACCCTGTGCATCCTGGGGGACATCCCTGTGCATCCTGGGGACATCCCTGTCACTCTGTGCATCCTGGGGACATCCCTGCTCACCCCACAGCTCTGCCCTCACCCTGTGCCTCTCCTCCCGTGCACAGCCCTGCTTCACTTCCCCTGGGAAACTCAGCAGGGAAGAGACAGGAAGCAGATGTTGTGTTAATTTGTGCTCAATTAATTTCGACAGCGACTTCCACCCCTCGGAAGCAGCGCAGCAGTCAGAGCACAGTGGGTGTGGGAGCAGAGCTGCTCTGCGGGTCTCTGTGTGTCTGTGTGTCTCTGTGTGTGTCTGTGTGTGTCTGTGTGTGTCTGTGTGTCTCTGTGTGTCTGTGTGTCTCTGTGTGTGTCTCTGTGTGTCTGTGTGTGTCTCTGTGTGTCTCTGTGTGTGTCTGTGTGTGTCTGTGTGTGTCTCTGTGTGTCTGTGTGTGTGTCTCTGTGTGTCTGTATGTGTCTCTGTGTGTCTGTATGTGTCTCTGTGTGTCTGTATGTGTCTCTGTGTGTCTCTGTGTGTGTCTGTGTGTGTCTGTGTGTGTGTCTCTGTGTGTCTGTGTGTGTGTCTCTGTGTGTCTCTGTGTGTCTCTGTGTGTCTCTGTGTGTGTCTCTGTGTGTCTCTGTGTGTCTCTGTGTGTGTCTCTGTGTGTCTCTGTGGCTCTGTGTGTGTCTCTGTGTGTCTCTGTGTGTGTCTCTGTGTGTCTCTGTGTGTCTCTGTGTGTGTCTCTGTGTGTCTGTATGTGTCTCTGTGTGGCTGCACACACTTCCAGCCCCCTGTCCCAGCGGCAGGACATTGTCCTGGCTGTCACAGCACCTTCAACAATCTCATCCCTGGGCGTGGGAAGCTGAGGGGTGCTGCCCTCATCCCTCCAGCCAAGCACACGTTTTTGGCTCCAGAAGAACAGAAGTGTTGGGTACACCTGATATTTTTCTGGCTCCAGCAATGGAGAAGTGTGGTGTATACCCAAGGCTTCTGGCTCCAGAGGAACAGAATCACCTGAGCCTGGCCCCTTCCCATGTTGTCCCCCTGGGCACTGGTGTGCAGGGCATGTTCCCAGTGATCCCAGCACAAACCTGTGCATTTCTGGAACTCAGAAGACAATTTTTTGAAATGCATCACAAAACATTTTTTCTTCCTTGGGAATGGTTTGACTTTGGCCCCCCTTTGCCAGCATATTCCTTTTAAAATGAGCTTCCATTTTAGTTTGCACCTGGAGCTGCTGCCTTTTCCAGCTTGCTTGAAGTTCTTTAGGATAGAGCAGCAGAGTTTTCTCCTAAATGCTGGAGAAAACTGGAAATGTAGATGACTGCAGTGACTGCTCTGATCACCCTCCCACGAGCAGAAGGCACCACAACACCTCCCCAGAGGCAGCAGGTCAGGGAGGTGAAACGAGGAAGGGCATTCCCATCAGAGAGGGGAGAAGGGAGTGGGCTGTCTTACAGGTATCACTGACACCTCTTTGCTGTATCTCTGATGCCCTGGAGGTGTGCTGCCCTCTCCTAGCTGTGCCCTGCACTGCTGGCAGCCACAGAGTGAGGCTGTCCAAGGGATCTTAATCCTTGTCAGCTCCCACATCACTGCAGGCTCACCTCCTTCGAGCTGAGCATCCTCCTCTCAGGATTACTGTTGGGATTCTCTCTTGGTTTTGTGTCTGACAAAGCACAAGTTACTGCTCACATAAGAAAACACCATTTTTGCCCTGTCAGAGCGATCCTAGAGGTTTATTTTAATGTACTTATAATGCTGCCTGAAAGATTTGTTTTCCTGCTCTGTGCAGCACGGTTGGGGATTTACTTGGCTCCCTCAACTCCCGCAGACAGCTGGGTACACACAGATGCCAAGGTGGGGGCTGCTCCCTGCCAGCTTCCAGGCACAGCCAGGACACCCCAGGAAGGTGCAGGAGGGGAATGCTGAGGATGGGGTGAGGAAGGTGGGGAGGATTTGGAAGGCAAAGGAGCAGGAGTGCCAGTGCCTTGCCCGGTTTCTGCAGCGCTGCATCTGAGGCTGTCCCTTACAGCTGGGGCATGGGGGTGGGACTTCAAACCTCTTTCTGAGTTTAGGGAAAATCCAGATGGTTTGAAGTTCTCCTCTGCTCCTTTTCCTCCTCCTCTTCTCTCCTAAGAATTCAGGGGTCCCAGGCCCATCCATGGGGGTGTGATTGGAGTGCCTTGCTTGAGCAGAAGTGTGAGCTGAAGAGGTGGAGGGAAGCCCCCAGTGCAGCGAAAGCCTGTGAGTGCTGGTGAGGCATTTGGTGAGACTCGAGAGGGAGATGTGAGGCAAGACTGAGTCCCCAGAAGTGTCATGTAGCCCTCAACAGCTAAATTCTACTTGTCCCTCACCTATGGAACTCATATCCAAAATATCACTACTTCTCACTTCTTATAACTTAAACCCACTTAACATCCCTCCCTTGTGTGACATCCATGTCCCCGTCCCTCCAAACTCACCTACACCATCCTCCATTGCAATCCCGATTGCTGCAACCTACTTTTGCTAGTATCTTCTCCCTGCAGCCACAAGTGTGTGGAATTTTCACCCCTGAGCTGTCAAGCCATGAAGGTCCTGGTTCCCAGAGCCAGCTCTGATCCAGCCTCTCAGCTGGGCTGAGCACTGTGGGCTCACACTGAGGAGCCACACTGGCGTCACCTGGCAGGGAAGAAGGGACCTCTGAGCCCCCATGGGTCCACATTTCTTGCTGACAGTCCTGTGCTCAGTACATGCTTCCCTTTCACCCTCTGGTATCCACCCTGAAACTCCTTCTCCAGATGGAAAGTGCCCAGTTTAGTTTGTACATGGACAGAGCCAGCAGAGATCCAGGTGAGCACGAGGCAGGAGGTTCCAGCTGCTGCTGGAAATGACAGCCTGAGCACCAAGAAAAGGAACTCACAGACATGACCTGGGGGTTTGGAGCCCTCCCAAACACACACTGCCATCAGCTTCTGCCAGAACCTCAGCAAGTGTTCCTGTCTGCAAGCAGGGCTGCACCTCCCACAGTGCTGCAACCGAGTGTCACTGCCCAAATTAGTGCAGCTAACGAGTGTTCCTCATTTCCCTTTGCCCTGTGGCAGCAGTGACCTCCCATCCCGACACAGGAGCAGAGGGGTGGGAGCTGGCACACACTCCTACCTGCCCCCTGCTCCCCCAGGGGTTGGGAACATCTGGAGTGACCTGTTTTAGTGGGATTGGGAACATCTGGAGTGACCTGTTTTAGTGGGATTAGGAACACCGGGAGTGACCTGTTTTCTCTGTCCTGCAGTGGGATTAGAAACACCTGGAGTGACCTATTTTAGTGGGATTGGGAACATCTGGAGTGACTTTAGTGGGATTGGGAACATCTGGAGTGACCAGTTTTAGTGGGATTGGGAACATCTGGAGTGACCAGTTTTCTCTGTCCTGCAGTGGGATTAGGAACATCTGGGGTGACCGGTTTTCTCTGTCCTGCAGTGGGATTGGGAACATCTGGAGTGACCTGTTTTAGAGGGATTGGGAACATCTGGAGTGACCTGTTTTAGAGGGATTGGGAACATCTGGAGTGACCTGTTTTAGTGGGATTGGGAACATCTACAGTGACCTGTTTTCTCTGTCCTGCAGTGGGATTCCATCAATGAAATGGATGAGTTCTTCAGCCCCATCCACACCTACCAGGTGTGCAACGTCATGACCCCCAACCAGAACAACTGGCTCCGCACCAGCTGGGTGCAGCGGGACGGGGCGCGACGAGTCTACGCAGAGATCAAATTCACTCTCAGGGACTGTAACAGCATGCCAGGCGTGCTGGGCACCTGCAAGGAGACCTTCAACCTCTACTACATGGAGTCAGACCGGGACCTGGGCAGCAGCACTCGGGAGAGCCAGTTCCTGAAGATCGACACGATCGCGGCGGACGAGAGCTTCACCAGCGTGGACCTGGGCGTGCGGCGGCTGAAGCTGAACACGGAGGTGCGGGGTGTGGGGCCGCTCAGCAAGAGGGGCTTCTACCTGGCCTTCCAGGACATCGGGGCCTGCATTGCCATCGTCTCTGTCAGGGTGTACTACAAGAAGTGCCCGGCTACCGTGAGGAACTTGGCCTCCTTCTCCGAGGCTGTGACCGGCGCGGACTCCTCCTCCCTGGTGGAAGTGCGGGGAGAGTGCGTGGGGCATTCGGAGGAGAGGGACACCCCCAAAATGTACTGCAGTGCCGAGGGGGAGTGGCTGGTGCCCATTGGGAAGTGTGTGTGCAGTGCTGGCTACGAAGAGCAGCGCGATTCCTGCATGGGTGAGTCCCTGCTTGCCTGCGGTGCCTGTGGCTGCAAGGGGCTCTCGCCTCTTTGGGGAAGGGCTGAAGGCTGCTCACAGAAACGGGGACAGCCAGTCTCTGTGGAGGCCCAGAGCTGGCCACGCCTTTGCTGGCTGGTTTCGTGCTTCCAAAACGTGTGGCTGGTACCGCTGGCAAACTCCCTGGGAGTTCCTGTGGCTCTGACAGGTCCTGGTGCACAGGGCATGGCTTTGGGGTGGGGGCTGGCTGGCACCAGCACAGGGGCTGCTCTGGCTCCATTTTTCTGTGCCACGGATCACTGGCCCAGAGATCCCAGCTGAGTGCCCCCAGCAGCTCTGACTGGTGCTGAGATCTCTGGTGTGCTCCAGCAAGGCACTACTTGGCCTCTCCAAATCACCCACCGCTGGAAGGGATTTAAAAGGGAGGAAATCAAAAAGGAAAACAGTGAGCTTCCATGGAACAAGGTCACTGTGTCCATCCCTCACCTCCCGGGGCTGCTGCAGAGCCCTTCCTCGTCTGGGGCTGTGGGGAGCCCTCCCTGGGGCCCCCAGTGCCACTGGGCAGCTTTGAGCTGCCAACTGAACAAACTGTGATAAGGAAGTGGGGTGACCAGCAGCAGGCACAGGGATGTGTGTGTACAGAGCACGGGCTCCCCGGGAGAGCCCTCCACACAGATTTGTTTGCTCTCTGTTTCTTCATGGGACGTGTTGAGGGGGAGCAGCACAAATACGAGTGCAGGGCCTTTGTTTGAGTTTTGTGGTGACATCGAGTGGAGCATTTGTCTTAGGGAGACTTGACTCAAGGTTAGGACATCCAACACCAGCCTGGAATGGATCCAGGGCTGCTGGGACCCATGCAGGTCTCCAGCTGCAGAGTGGGAAGGATGGGCAGAATAAATGCTTTTATCTGAAATTCCTCCTGTCTGTGACAGTCGATTTGAAAGTTGTCCTGGGGTAGATCTAATGACTCAGAAAAGGTCTTCCATCATGTTAAAGAGTGGGTGCAAGCTGTATATGGGGCCAGGCATGGGACTCCTGGCTGGCTGTGCCAGCCCCACCACTGCAAGGACCTGCAAGTTGGCTCAGACGGACCAAACAGCCCTTCCTTGTATTCCCCTCCAGCAGTCCTGCACTGCACACTCTGCCCCAGGACATCCCCAGCCCAAAGGCTGAGCAGGGCTGGGGCATTGGTGCTGGGCTCTGCCTGCTTCATTTTCACGTGATTCCTTGGATAGGGGCTCTGTCCTGGCAGCAGAGCTGTGGCAGAGCTCCTCCTCTGCCCTCCTGCCCGTTTCTGCTGGGGTTGCTCCCACCTCAGGCATGGCACAGGGGAAGTGTGGTCCAGCAGGTGTCCCCAGGTGGCCCCGCAGGTGGACCCAGACCCAGCAATGCTCCCTGACAAAACTCTCCAAGCCTTGTGGTATCAGAAACAGGACAGAAACACCCCTAGACTTCCTCTGACCTCAGTGCTGTCTCACCCTCCTGCCTTCCCTGTTCCATTTCTCTGGCTCTAGCACAGTTTGATGACCCCACACTGAGTGAACAGGGGCAGCACCTCCTTCCCTGCATCTCCTTTGGTGGGGCAGCAGAACATTTATTTACACATGAAGGCAAACAGATGCAAATCTCTGATCTTGTGCCTGATTGGGGCAGAGTTCATTTTTCAGGCTGAGAAGTGCCTTTTGGGGATGATTCATAAGCCCAGTGGATCTGTTGGAGTTGGAAATTAGCCGCTTTAATTGTCAGGCAGACAAAAGCTGGATTCCAGTGCCTGTCATCCCAGCAATTTTTCATTCTCGGTCACAGGGATGAGATGGTATAAATCACTCCTTGTGGCCCTAATAATCTTTCTATAAATATCAGGGAAATTCATTTTTTTGCTTGGGGAGAGGAGGTGTGGAGGGGGAGAAATTAGAGAAGATACTTTGCCTCTATGGCAGTGTTTAAATATGATTCCAAATTAATTTCCTTCTGCCTTTCACAGCCGGACGCCTTATTTGTCAAAGCTAAAGATATTTGAACAGTGGAGGTTTCTCCCCCTCCTCTTTAACATTCATTTTTCTAAGGGTCTGCCAGAGTGATAGAAGGCAGCTCAGGAGACAGAACACAGCCAGAGCTGTTCCCAGCCCTTCAGAGGAGAAGTAAGGCAGAGCCACAGACCTGGGGAATAAGGGGTGAGGTGGGATGTGGTGGAAGATGTGGAGGAACATCAGGAACTTCTTTTCCTCTCACTCCCATTACAAAGTTGTAGAATCCCAGACTGGTTTGGGTTGAAAGGGATCTTAAAACTTCTCCTATTCCACCCTCTGCTATGGCAGGGACACCTTCCACTTGACCAGGGTGCTCCCAGCTCTCTCCAACCTGGCCTTGGACACTGCCAGGGATGGGGCTCTGCTGTCATCCATCATATTGGATGCTTTGCTGTTCTTTTTTGGGCAGGAGGGGGGTGGTTGGGGTCTCTGACTCCTGCATTCATCCCAGCAGGATCCACACATTCACCTTGCTTTGCTGTGCTGCTGTTTGCCATAAGGATGTGATGAGGGATTGAGGGGGGCAGATCTCAGCCTCAGGACCATCTGAGGATGATCCAGCTGGCTTGGCTCCTACTGTGTCACAGCCCCCACACAGCAGACATTTGTCCCCATATCTGTCCCTTCCAGATCCCTCTCCAGAGATTCCCTTCTCCAGCTGGGACTGGGCACATGTGCTACAGTACCTTACTGGGCAGAAATGGGATTGGAGCTGGAATTCCTACATCTGCTGATGGCATCCTGGGTTCTCCCCTCTCCTGACATTCCCAGCATTTAGTCCCACAGCATCTTGTGCCACAGCCACCCCAAAGATAAAACCCCTCCTGGCACAGCACAGCCCACTTGTTTTTCCCCCCGTTTTCAAGGTTCTGAAGGACTTTTCTTCCCTCACCCCCTCACCCACAGCCTCAGACTGCTCTTTCCTCCTTGAAATGCAACAGTCCACACGACACATTAACATCTCTTACCCACAGCAAATAGCAACAGCTCTGCCTAAACAGCAGAATAAGCAAGAGCAGGAGGGAAAAGGATCTGCCCCAGCAATTTATCAGATAAGGAGACAATCAGCATAATTCACCTTATTGATATGCAGCTGCTGTGCAGGACAAATAGAGACCCATTTCAATAAGGTCAGTGCAATTAGAGGGATGTGGGAAAGGGGAGAGTTGTGCTTGTGTGGGCAGGGAAGGGCACATAATCCACCCCCCCAAAGGCTGAGAGCTGGGACGTGAGCACCCTGTGCTGTGTGTGCATGGATGGAGAGGTGGACACAGAGGCTCAGGCAGGTGGGGACAGTGGCTCTTCAGCCACAACCCTCCTACCAGCCCCACTCAGTCCCCCTTTGCAGGCTCCTGAGCCACCAAGGCCTTGGGTTTTGATGGTGGTCCTTGGTGGATAGACCTTGGTCCTTGGACCATGTAAATCCATGGTACTTGCATCAGGGTCCCCCTTTTGAGTCAAGTCTGAATTATTTCTTGGGCTGCATTTCTCACCAGCTGTCAGTGAGCAAAACTTCAAATTGGGCTAGAATCTGTTCAGCTGCTCCCAGGCTGTACACACACAGGGAGCTGGTTTGGAGCACCAGCAGCTGTGCCATGGCTGTGGATCATGGTGCTGCTCTGGGGGAGCTGCCACAAACCCATCCAGCATCCAGCCATGGGGGACCCCTGGGAGCACAGAATCTCCCAGGAAGGGTTTTTGTTAATAAACAAGTGGAAAACAGGGCAGGCCTTCTTCCCTCTTGTCAAAGTGGGTGGATGAGGCTTTGGCAGAAATGCCACTCCCAAAGAGTGTTGTTGAATATCTGTGGCTTTCAGGAGCTGTTCAGACATTTCTGTCTGAAGTCTGGGAACAGGCATCTGATCCTCTGGGTGTTCTGATTGCTCTCACTGCTTTCCCTCTGCTGTTCTTGGCACTTTCAGTTTGGCTGTTCCCTTTAGATGGCAAATGGTGATGAGGGAGCAGGAACTGAGCAATTCCTAATTCCTGCTCCCATTTGTACAAGAGATGGGTGTTTGTAGCACAGGTCTGCTGTGTGTGGCTGAATGAGGATCTGGGCCTCGGTTAGACTTTACCCAACTCTGCTCCAGCAAGAAAATGTCTTTTTCCTGTGGACAGGAGAAGAGAGGGACACTGCCACTGCTGGGACCATTTCCTCTCCAGCCCCCGAAGTGAAGGAGAGGTGAGAATAGACCAAGGACTGCTGAGCTCTCTCGTGCCTCCTGTGGGACACAGCTGGTGGAAAGGGATCTGGAGAGTCTGGTTAGCAATCTGGAAGCCAGTTAATTTTTTCCAGTTGGTGGGATTCATGCTGATGAACCAATCAGCAGATTTAATGTACCTTAAACTTTCCTTGTGGGCAACTTTAATCGAGCAATTAAAGCACCACGGCATTGCTAATTAAGAGAAGAAAATACCCAGCTTGGTAATTATGTGCTTGTGAATACAGCTTTGTATCCATGGACATTTAGGAAGAAAGTCCCACAGCTGGTGGGGCAAGGGGGGAGCAGAGCTGTGTGAGAGGAGGGGAGCCCCCATCCAGCTGCACCCCAGGGACTGTGCTGGGGGAAAAGCCTGGCACAGGGCAGGGAAAGCCCTGGAATCACCTGGGGAAAAACATCCCAGGTGAAGGCACTGGCTGGGGCTTGGAGCAGCCTGGTCTAGTGGAAGGTGTCCCTGCCATAGGTGGAGTGAAATGTGCTTTAAGGTCCCCTCCAAGCCGAGTCCACGATTCTGTGAGAACACCCTGTTACTGCAGCTCCAAGCAAACACCTTGGAAGATGTTTCCGTTTTCTTGGTGTGGGTTTCAAGAGGGATTTCTGTGCCATGTGCACACACATGGCAGGCCCGAGCCACAGCCTTACCTGCTTGCAGCATCCTCTGCCCGTCTGGGTGCCAGGCTGTGCCACTCAGAGCTGCTGGCACCAGTGCCCCACGTGTCCCCCACAGAGGGGCTCTGCCAGGAGTGCACCAAGCCAAAGCTTCCAAGGGCAGAAACAGCTCCAAAGTGCTGCTGTGGGAGTTCTGCAAAAGTCCTTTCTGTGATGCCAGACAAGGGAATCAAAAAAGATTTGGTGACTCACAAGATTTTCATTGTGCTGCTCTGTAAAATACAGCAAATAGTGGCTGGTGAGATCATGTCACCTCCTGGTTATCCCAAAGCTCTTCATTTTTCCAAAAAAGAAGGCAAGAAAAAAACAGTTTGTTTTCCATGATGCATAAGCTGTGACTATCTAGGAACACAGAATCATAGAAAGGATTGGGCTGGAAGGGACCCTAAAGCTCATCTTCCATGGGCAGGGACACCTTCCACTGTCCCAGGCTGCTCCCAGCCCTGTCCAACCTTGTAGGAATCGCTGCCTTGGGACGGCCGGGACAAACTCAGGCGCTCTCTTTATTCTGGTCTGAAAGTTTTGCAGTTTATTTTGTAGAGTGTGGGTTTATATAAGGCCCTGCTGGGAACTGCAGCCACAGCTCAGAGCAGGACAGAGAGAGGGATAGAATGAGAGTAAAAGAAGAGAGCTTAAGTGAGCTTAAGAAAGTAAGAACGAAGAGAGTAAGAGCATAAGAGTGAGATTTTCCCGTTTACGATACAATAAATTTTCTTCTATGTTGAATATTGTAGTTTCCACTAACCAGTCTTATAGAAGATACAAATTCTCTAACATTCTCTAACATAGGAATCACTATATTACCATGTTTTACTGCTTTTCTTATCTCTAAATTTTATCTGTGACCCTTCGTGCCATGCCTAGGGAGGATGTCTGTTTGTTTTTTGGTATTTGCAGCATCTAACATGATCTAAAACAAGGGGCCTTCACACATTCAGTTGCTTTCAGCCACACAGTCGAAAATTGCTGCCATTTATATTTCGCTTATATTTTCCATATTCTCAAAGTCTTTTGCTAGGCACTCGTATTTATAAGGTTTCCCTAATTCATCCTTCCCAACACAACCTGGCCTTGGACACTGCCAGGATCCAGGGGCAGCCACAGCTGCTCTGGGCACCCTGTGCTGGGACCTCCCCACCCTCACAGGGAACAATTCCTTCCAATATGCCATCTAAACCTGCTCTCTTTCCTTTTTCATTAGGAAAAACTTCTTTCCCTAGAGGCTTATCCAGCCTTGGAGTGGAATCCTTGGGTTCACACTTGTCACATGCCAGGGCCTCCAGCTCAGTGTCACAGAGCTGGCTGCTAGCCTGGACCCCAGGGCTGCTGGGCTGTGTGTGTGTGGCTAACTCAGCCCAGTGAGGCCACTGGAGGAGGCAGGAGCAGGACAGGGTGAGCCCAGGATCTCCAGCATCACTCCCTCCTCTAAAATCCAATGGCTAATTGCATTACCTTGGAAAACAAAGCAAAGCAGAACCCCAGCACCTAAACCCATTTATTTATTTCTGTGCTGAGGAACAGAAAGGATGGAGGTGCCTGCAGAGCACCACTGTTCCTCACCAACACAACAACATGGGGTTTGGCCTTGGCTGAGTCTTTTGTGCCACTTTTCCTCCGAGTTTTCTGTGTTTTGGTGCTGCCAGAAATGAAGGGTGAGAATGACAGTAAGCTGGAGTTCAGGCTAGTGATGGGGATTAATTAAATTTTATTTGTGCTTAGCAGGTCTCTGTGGCCCTCTGAGAAGTGGTGAAGAGCAGCTGGGCTGTGATGGATAAAGACATTTGCCAGTTTGGGAATTTGGTTTTTTTGTTTGGGGATTTTTGTTTTGAACTCTTCCACCAAACTCGGCTGCCTTTGGGTGGTGAACACAGGTTGTTGCTCTGGATTCCCAGTGTGCAGGTGCCTGGGAAGCTGCTGTTGGGGAGTTTGGACACAGAGCACAAGAAAGACTTTGAATTTTGCACCAGTCCTTACACTGGGGGTAGTGTAACACAATGGGGAGCTCAAATTCCCCACCAGCACATTCAGAGGCTTGGTGAGATTGCCTTGCATGGAGAAGATTCTCCTGATCCCACAGAGCAGTAGGGCCCTGCCAGAAATTTGTTTTGCCCTTGGCAGGAGCTGCAGATGCCACTCATGTCACTGTTTGTGTGAGGGCATCTTGCCCTTCTGCAAACAAGCTGCTGCTGCTGCTGCCACTTCTCCAGGAAGGAGGGAGGGATCCAAAGGCTGCTGGAGCTCAGCTGTGCCCTGGGATGTCTGGGCACCCTCATCTTACAGCTCAGCCCCATATGGATGTGCTGAGAGGGCTCACATACCCCCAAACCACATTCCAGCTCCTGCCAGGGATGGGAGGAACTTCTTGGTGTTCTGTGTGTTCTTTGCTCTTTCATGCCCCACAGCAGGGACACCTCCACCCCTGTCACCCTCAGGGGTGTCCCATTCAGCCCCATCCCTTCCTCCAGGCTGTGTTTTCTGGGTTTGGTTTTGGTTTGATGAAATCTGTGGGGTTTTTTCCAGAAGCTTTCAATACTTCTGTCTAAAACTCTTTGACAAGACTGAGTTTGGGAAACAGCTTTTTTCTAATTCTGGCACTAGGCTGCCTGTTTCCATCCTACTCCAGCAAGCTGTAGCATTTCCCTGGATCAGCTTTATAAAAAAGCCTTTGCTCTGAGCTTGCCAAGCTGTCTCACCTACACAAGTCTGCACAGCATCACCTCCACTCCCACAGAAGGATGTCTGCACCAGGCAGCAGAGCAGCAATTGTAGCAAACTGGGATTTGGCTGTTTCCTGCTTTTATTTCTTTCTTTTTTTTTAAGATGTGGGGAAGTGCAAAACAGAGTCGAGTGTGTGTCCAGCAGCACTGAAATCAGACTGAATGGGGATGTGATCAGCCTGGTCTAGTGGGAGGAGCTGGATGATCTTTGAGGTCCCTTCCAAACCAAACCAGTCTGGGATTCTGGAATTCTAAGGCTAGAGGTGTGATTCTGAGTGATTCTGTGTCTCTGGGACCTGCTGATTTTTCTATGGCAGCATCACACAGATTTCCAGTTTGGGATGCAGCCAGTCTGTTCAACTGTGCTTCCAGTTTTCCCAGCACTACAAGTGGAATTACTCCACTTGGAAGAGCAAGTCCTCCTAAATACAACTTGTTCTGGTGGCAGTGAAATCTGGGTGTTGCCAAGAAGGATGCAGGGTGTCCTTTGCTGTGTGTGCCGTTTGCTGGGAGCCCCAAGAACAGGGTCCTGTTGGCTTTGTAAAACCTTCACGGGTAAAAAACTCCTCCTGTTCCCCCTCTGAAAGACTCAGGGGTGCAGTGGGGTGTGAAGTGGGTTAATGGTGGGAAGAAGGGCCAAGAAGTGGGGGAGTGATGTGAGGTGGAGTGTGGGTGATGTCAGACAAGTTCAGGGGTGTGTAGGGGTGTGAGGGGTTGTATTGGGGGTGGGAAGAGCTGTGGGCTGTGCAAAGGGGCTGCAGGGTGGGAATGGGATGTGGACAGGCTGGTGGGGTGCTCAGGGGCCAGAGGTGACCAGGGCTGAGGCAGGGCAGGGACAAGGAGGGTGTGTGAGTCCCAGCATGGCCTCAGGACCAGGAGATTAATGGGAGCACCAGCCCAGCCAGGCCCCCAAACTCCCTCCAGGCCACTGAACAGCCCAGAGCCTGGGCTGGCCCGGGATTGCAGGGAAAGGGGAGCACAGCCCTGCTAAAACAGGAGGTTTTGGGCAATGAGGCAAATGCCTCATTTTAAGACATGACTGAGAATAACCTGCTTGTGTTTCAGTGTCTGTGTCATATGGGAGCTGAGATTTGAGGCATCATGCTGAAGCTGGATTGAAAGGAGGCTGGGATTTTCTGTGCTGGCTTGTGCAGCCTGGGGGCTCTGGGACTGGTGCCTGTCTCTGGCTGTCACAGTGGCTGTGACACCTTTATTTCCATCTCTATCTCATCCCAGCGTGGCCACAGGGAGCTACATGACTGCTCTTCTGCTGCTTGCAGACGCCCAGATCTGTTAAGGGTCAGGAAGGGGGGCACCAGTGTCACAGAGCTGCCCCATGCCACCCCCAGCCATGCCCTCACCCTGCCCAGACCTCCTGGGCTGAGGACAGAGCCAAGAAGGAGTGACAAGGGGGCAGTGCTGGCGTTTGCAGCCCCACTGGAGCTGCCCTTGGTGGTCCCAGCAGGGCCACCTGCAGAGCCCTGCTCCCAGGCAGCCACTTGAGAGGGAGAGGAGCAGCTTGTTCCCTGCCAGCATATCCCTGACAGGTCCATCCATCATCTCCTGAGCTCTGCCAGCTCATTAGCAGATGTTGTCCTGTCCCCAGAGGAGGGAGAAGGAGTGAAACAAATGGACCAAACTCCTGATGGTTGGCAGATCCTTCCACGTTCACAGCTCCTGAGACAAACCTGCTGCTCTGGGGTGCTTTGGGCATGAGAGTGGGGCTGGTGGGCTGGAAAAACAGGCAGGGTGTGACAGTGCAGGGTGGGGGATCAGTGGAAGCCCCTTGGGATAGACCCAGACAGGCCTGGGGTGATCACTGGGGGCTCACCTGTGTGATACAGGGCTGGAGATGTGCTCTGCCCAGGGCTGCAGGGAGAATGTGGGTGTGCAAGTCTTGAGCTGAGTGAAGGTGAAGGGCTGCCCCTGTCCCATGTGCACTGCAAAACCACTCTGTGCATTGTTTTGTCCAACTACCCTGTGAAGAGAACTCAGTAACACCTAACATGAAATTTCAGAGTTACACACTAAGCAGCAGAGATCCTGAAAAATATAAAAGCTGAACCCCAAGGCATCAAGATCAAACTGCAGGGACAGGAAGCCAGGGCTGGCTGCTACAGGGTGGCACTGGGGACACAGCAGCACTGCTGGTGGCTCACAAAGAGGCAGGACCTGAGATGCTCAGACTTCGAGCAAAGGTGTCAATCACATAAAATAATGGCAATAAAAGAAACCCTCACCTTCCCCGGGGCTCCAGGGAGGGAACTGCTGGCAGGTGGCTGTAGTTTGACTGCCATGAAGACAGCACAACAACCACTCTGCACCTCCCTGTGTGCCTGCAGGTTTGGGAGGCTTCTGTGTGTGCCACAACCATGGCTGTGGAGCCCACTGTGTTTAGACCTGGTGCATTTGACTGAGTTTTTTTCCTGCTGGTCACTTCTCTGCTGTTTGCTCTTCCCAGAACTAACGTGGGAGGTGCTGGTCATGTCACTGGTGTGGCATGAGAGAGCTCAGTCCCAGAGCAGGACATGCCTGGCATCCTGCACTGAAGTATTTCACACCATATGCAGGTTGGAGCTGGTGCCTCTCCCGTGCCTGTGGAAGGCTTTGCAATGCTTTGTGCATCCTGCTTCCCTCTAAAGTGGCACTGAGACACTCGCAGGTGATGACCCCTGATCAGTGCCTGTCCCAGCCCCAGGTGCTCCCCAGCCCTCCCTGCCTGCTCATGCTGTCCACGTGCCAGGAGCTGGCTCCCCATGGCTCTGCCCTGGTGCACAAATTCACCTGTAATTTGTCATTTAGTATAATTTTCCCCTTGAGTGCATCTAAAATAATTGTGACTCATTGCTACAGGTAATTAATGGGATTTTTACAGCATTAAATGCTTAGTGATTACAATTGCTCCATGCAAATCTGCTGTGCTTCGTGCTCCCGTCCTTCCTGCTGCCTGTCTCTCCATAGCTGAGGTAGCACTGATTTCTCTGCCCTTAATTAAATAATGGTGCAGGGAACCACTCCAGTGCCTCTGGAATCACAAGCTCCTGGTTGCTGCATGGGTGGAGATGATGGTGTTTGCAGCTCCAAGTTAAAGGCAGCAGTTCCTGCCCAGCACTGACTGGGGCTGCTCCATTGCTCAGCTCCCATCCGTGCTTATGCAGTGTCTTCATCCCTTCCCACACAGAAAAGCTGGGAAATTTTCTTTCTTCTGATTTATTTTGGAGTTTGGTTGTTTTTTTTTTTTTTTTCACTAGCTGGCTGCCTCCCAGATTTGTCCCTACCTGAGAACAGGGTCTATCCATGCTCATCTCAGTTTTACACCCAAAACCAAGGGGCTGCAGGCTGGAGGGTGCTGCATCAGGGGGCACCTGGCAAAGGGAGAGTCCCTGAATCTCTTGGTGTCATCAGGACCAGCCAGCACCAGAGCCTGCCAAATGTCTTGGGCTGTCCTTGGTGCAGCTGGAAATGGACAGTCAAACTTCCCCTGAAATCTGCATCCCCTGTGTTCTCTCCTCTCCTGATGCCCTTGAGAGGTGAAAGGTGCCAGAAGACCTGGGGGTCAAAACCAGCCCCAAGCTGCTGCAATTTCACATCTGCCTTCCCTTGCATCCCCAGGTTTGGGCATTTCTGCTCCTTGCCCTGATGCCCTTGGGGAAGTGGAGGAGCAGAAATTTAGGAACAAAGTCTGGAACTGCTGGCCTTTGCTGTACCAAGATTTGACACCAGCCTGTGACACCAACCTGTGACACCACCTCTGTCACATCAGCACGTGTCCATCCTGCCAGTGATAACACTCCCCTGCTGTTAACGGAGCATTTGGTGCAAAAGTGCCACAGAAACTGGTGACAGAGCCTGGAGAGGGACCAGCAAGTGCTCCCCACACCAGGGATGTGTGACTGGAGCACTGTCTGCAGCTGCCATTGCTCGAGTAGCTCAGTTATAAAAAGGCCCTTGTGTCACTGTGCAGTGTGTGATAGGTGGAATGTGCTGGAAGCATCCGTCCAGGGAGATCTGTGGCAAGGAAAGGAGTGTTATTAATAAAAAAACAAATCAGCACCTTGAAACAGAACAAACAGCATGGAGGGACCCGGCCCACTGAGAATGCTGGATCACAAAAAAAACCAAAACCCTTTTACATGCCTGAAAGCAAAGATTGAGGCTGTATGCAGATCTAGCCACTGGAGGTAAAGATGAGAAAATGAAGGTATTACTACCTCAGTGGGGAAAAAAAAAGAGATGAGTCAGAGTCAGGAATAATCATTGAAACACTGGAACTGGAACTCATGAGTACAGGGACCCAGACAGAGCCTGCTTTCCCTTATTTAGAATCTAAGTCTGCAGGAGAGGGCAGATCCTCCCACCCCCAGACAGACACCTGACATGCCACATGTCACTCTTGAACAAATCGATTTTTTAACGAGAGACGAGCTGTTTGTTTGTGTGACAAATGATCCACCCGAGGGGCTGCTGGGAGAAGGGGTGGGATGAACCACAGCAATGCCAGACCTGCCGTGGGATGAGCTCCTGCAGCAGGAGGAGGCAGAGGAACTGCAGCCAGGTTGTATTGTCAGAAAAAACTTTTTTCCAAGGCTGTCTCATTTGGCTGAACATCCCTCTAGAGAGAGGGCAGGGGGCGTGCAGTTCCTTTTTGCTGTACTATGCAACAAGAGCGGCTCTTTCCCTGTTGTTTTGTGTTTTGTTGCTCTGTGTGGCAGCACCCCAGGGTCCTGCAGAAGGACATGTAGTGTACCAGAGGTGGAGTTTTAATTTCTGAAACCTCCCACAGAGATGCTGTTGGGAACCTGGGCACAGGCAGTGTTTGTGGCAACCATTATGAAGTGAGGACTGTGTTGTGGATTTGCCCCATAAATGGTATTTTGGAATAGCTGCCAATAGATTTCCAGTGCTGCATGGTTTGGTCCTCGCAGTGCTCTCTGTCCTGTGGGCACAAGGACACCTGGAGCTTTGCAGGCAGCTCCTGGACGGCAGAGGCACCCGGGTTTGGTGGTGAAGCAGTGGGGAATGGGTGTCAGGATGGCAGCAATGCAGCTGGGGAGCAGAAGTTTGCACAGAGCCCAGTTTCCAGATGAACAGCTGCAGGGGACTCACCCAGATGTGGGTGCTGCTTTGCTGTGCCCTGCATGAGAGCACAGCTGGGCTTTGTGCTGGTGACATCCTCTGAGCTGTGGGACGATGCTCACCCAGGCTCACCCTGTGACCTGTGCCCTCCTCTCTGCAGCCTGCCAGCTGGGCTTTTACAAATCCGCCCCTGGGGACCAGCTGTGTGCCAAGTGTCCCCTGCACAGCCACTCGGAGAGCCGGGCAGCTCGCGTGTGCCGCTGCGACAGCAGCTTCTACCGCGCCGTGCAGGACCCGCCCTCCGCCGCCTGCACACGTGAGTAACCCCTGAGTAACCTCTGAGTAACCCCCGGGTATCCTCTGAGTAACCCCTGAGTATCCCCTGAGTAACCCCTGAGTAACCCCTGAGTATCCTCTGAGTAACCCCTGAGTAACCCCTGAGTAACCCCTGAGTATCCTCTGAGTGACCCCTGAGCATCCCCTGAGTAACCCCTGAGTAACCCCTGAGTATCCTCTGAGTGACCCCTGAGTAACCCCTGAGTATCCTCTGAGTGACCCCTGAGTAACCCCTGAGTAACCCCTGAGTATCCTCTGAGTATCCTCTGAGTAACCCCTGAGTATCCCCTGAGTAACCCTTGAGTAACCCCTGAGTAACCCCCGAGTAACCCCTGAGTATCCTCTGAGTGACCCCTGAGTAACCCCTGAGTATCCTCTGAGTAACCCCTGAGTAACCCCTGAGTAACCCCCAGGTAACCCCTGAGTAACCCCTGAGTATCCTCTGAGTGACCCCTGAGTATCCCCTGAGTACCCCATGAGTAACCCCTGAGTAACCCCTGAATACCCTCTGAGTATCCCCTGAATACCCTCTGAGTATCCCTTAAGTACCCTCTAAGTATCCCATGAGTATCCCTGAGTACCTCTTGAGTATCCCCTGAGTATCCCCTGAATATCCCCTGAGTACCCCAAGTACCTTCTGAGTACCCCTCTGAGTACCTCTTGAGTACCCCCTGAGTATCCCCGAGTACCCCCTGAGTACCCCTGAGTACCCCTTGAGTACCCCTGAGTATCCCCTGAGTATCCCCTGAGTACCCCCTGAGTACCCCCTGAGTATCCCCTGAGTATCCCCTGAGTACCCCCTGAGTATCCCCTGAGTACCCCCTGAGTATCCCCCGAGTACCCCCCGAGTATCCCCTGAGTACCCTGGCTGCCCCGTGCCCAGCTGTGATGCACTGGGACACGTGTCACATCCTGGGACCTGTATCTGCTCCTGGCTGAGCCCAGTGCTGTCCCCTGGGCCTGCTGCCCAAGGTGCTCCACCAGCTCCACAACCCCGAGCGTGTCTGGCATGGGAGCTGAGAGCGCCCCTCAGCTGCACTGCCTGACTGTGCCACCCCGTCCTGCTGCTGCCCAAACACACTGACCAGAGAGCCACAGAATCACTAAGGCTGCAAAAGCCTCCGTGTTCATCTGCAGCACCACCACGTTCACCCCTAAACCGTGCCCCCAAGTGCCACATCCACACATTTTTTGAACACTTCCAGGGATGTAAGAGCCTGAAGGAGAGATAGAGGCTTCAGGCGGCTCTCAAAATGCTGTTTATTGCACAGACGAGGTCACTGCAGTTGAGGGTCGTGGGTGAGCCCAGAGCTGCTGGCTATGGGCGAGCTGTGTGTCCTGAAACCCATCTAGTTCTGGTTACAAAGAATTATACACTTTTCATTACAGAGCATCTTAATACATGACAACCAATCAATACCTTTACTATCACCTACAGCCTATCATAACTACCAACATTACCATAGTCATGTTACACTTTCCCAGTCACGAAAGGTCAGTGTGTTACAGTTGAAGCTAGAAGTTGTTTTTCAGTTTTCTTGCAGTGGAAAATTCTGAGATCTTTTCTCTACTTGCAACATTGGCTTTCTTGTTTCCCTGTGAAAATCTTTTTGCTTGGTAAAAACATCTTTTGTTTGAGGTGGATTTATCCTTTGCTCTGAGCCATAAAAGCCCCTTCCAACTCAATTGCTCTTTGCCTTCTACTTACCCAGTCAGACTGGCTCAGCAATTCTTTTCTTCTGTATCAAAACTTGCTATCATTTCTATTCCTTCTTCAGCTTCTACATTCACAGATCTTTCTGTTATACACACATATCTGTGAGACTTTCCTGTCAAATCCTCATCCTTCCCAACACAGGGATGGTAACTCCACCATTCCCCTGGGCAGCCTGTTCCAATGCCTGACCATCCTTTCTTTGAGGCAATTTTCTCTAATACCCAATCCAACCCTCTCGTGTCACAGCTTGAGGCCATTTTTCCTCTTGTCCTGTCACTTGGGAGAAGTGATTGACCCCCACCCCAGCTTTCCTTTCCCAGCAGTGCACTGGCTGCTCAGACACCCCTGGGGTCAGTGCAAGGGTTGCTGTGCTCTGCTCCTCTCTAGGTGGACACAGTGACACCAGGGTTTGTTGTATGGTCTCTGCTCAGCTTTGCAGTAGACTGCTTTGAAGGGCTCAGTGCTATTAAAAGGGGACAAGGACATCCCAGGTGTCCTCCTCCTTCCTGCAGCTGGCCCAGGAAGGCAGACGAGTGTGGCATTGCTAGCTGAGGCCAGGGTGAAGGAGGGAGAAGTAGCACCTGACTTGTATTTCCTAAGGAATATCCACCCAAGTTTCTTAATCTGCCAAGGAAATGTGGGTTCACCTTTCCCTTTAGGTGAGCATATCCAGCTCATCAATTGTGGCTCTCCCCCCAAATCTTCATGCTTCACCATTGCTTCCTGCTTCCCCCAGAACTGACATCAGCTCTTGCTGTCTGGCATTTGGCATCCTGATCCTGTTTTACCTCCAAGCCATTTCACCCTGAGCCCTGCCTGTGTCTTTTCTGTCTCATGTTCAGCATACATGCTGCTCTGGGCAGTTCTGTGTCCCTTGCAGCAGTGTTTGTGCACTCAGGTCCTGCTGCCCTAGGCACACCTCCATTGGTCCCACTGTGCTGGTTTGAAAGCAAAAACAGTGAGAGACTCCAAGTCAGAAATACAATTTAATAGGAAAAAATAAAATACATGCAATAGTACAAAAGAAAAGCACTGCCAGAGTCAGAATGCAGCCTGACACTCTGCTAGTTAGGGTGGTGGGAGCAGTCCAGATGAAGGGATCTTGTTGAAGTGGTGATCTTGTAGAAAAGTCTGGTAGCTCTTGTCCTCTGGAAACCAGTGAGTAAGGGCTGCCTGTTCTGTCCCAAAGGCCAGCTTATATCCAGGTGGGGATGCTTGGCTCCTCCTCCTGGGCAGAGCATCTCACAATGGGCTGATGCCATTCTATGAGTCATGGGTGGGTCTTTGATTGCCTGTGAAACAGAAATGGCTCCTGGAGGGAGTTACCTGTGAGCCATGGGCAAGGCAGTGCTGGGCCCATTAACAGGGGATAGGCCAGGGAAGAAGACAAGAAAAACACTGCCCCTCCTGGTTTCAACAGTTCATGATGGTGATAGAGTGTATACTTTTGGGCATGAGAAGAGGAATTGAGGAGTAAAGAATAGTTCATCAAAATTAGCTAGCCAAGACAATAAAGAATGCCTGACATTTACTGTGCTTGCAAAACCGAGAAGAGTGGCAGGCTGGTTTGTGATAAACAAAGCCAAAACTTGCAAACAGGGTGAGGGGTGCAAAGCTACCAGTGATAAATCCAAAACCCTGAACCAGTGAGAACTAATCTCAAGGCCTGGAATGTGCCCGAGAGGCTAAGACACATGCTCTAGAGGCAAAGCTGAAAAGTTCAAGTGCAATAAAAAGTTTGGAAGCCTTTGTCAGAGACCCCCGAATTGGGGAAGTGCAAGTGCAAAAGAACTTTAAGTTCATTTTGCTATGAAGCAAAGGTAAGCAGGACTAGGCGAGGCTAAGACATGAATATGTATTAGGTATATTGTGTAATCCTAACCTTTTAAAAAATAAATAGAGCAACAGTTTAAAGTTTTGAGGTGCATGCTGTGAGAAGAGCTATCCCCCATGCACCTCAGAGCTAAATAAATGCGTACCTACTTTATAACTCTCATTTCTCACGAGTTATGAAGTCTTTTCCACGTATCAGGCACATCTTTACATTGTACCCACGCTCCACCATTCCCAATAATCCAGCAGCCCTTGCTCTGCTGCTGTGGAGGGAGCAGAGACCCCAGCGAGGTCTCCTTGGAGAGCTATCCCTGGATAAGAATTGCTTTGTCATGGTGACCAAGCTAAGAAACCTTTCCCTGCTCTCAATCCCCCTGCTTTATCTCCTTGTGAAACCATTGGTCATATTTCCAAAACCCCAAACCATTGGTCCTCCTGCCAAGCCACACTAACCCTATAAAAAACCCCTCTTTTACCCAGTTCAGTGGAGTGCTGCTGTCCCTGGACTCCCCTTTGCAGAAGAATAAAGAACTCTGTGGAATCTCTACACAGAGCTCCTGGTCTCTTCTCTCTGCACTGGCCTTGTGAGCTGAGCTGAAATCTCTCCAAGCTGAAATCACTTAGTGTAGCTGTAAGGCTCGGGAGGGGCGAAAAAATACAGCAACACAGGCTTCATCCAGAAAGCAGAAGAAGCGATTTATTGAGGGAGTAGGCACATTTTTATAGACTGGTTCTCTGAACTAAGGACAGAATAAGTTTATAGGTCCAAGGAAGGCAATGTTTCTTGTAAACATGCTCTTACCAAAACATCACGTTCCTCACGCATCCTTCTGTCTACAGCACCAGGTGCTAAACTTTGTTATTAATTCTTTTCCTTCTGTTTTCCTTTGAGTAGCCTGGGAAAACTCGAACTGCTGTTTTCCCTGGCTCTCACCAGCATCCACAACTTAGAGCTGGAATCACTATAAGAGCTGATGGCCTGAAACCCAGGCCTTGCTCCCATATCGATACCTTGTGGCTGAGACTGCCCAAGATGCCAGGAGAGGCTGTTCCTTGTGGGAATCACTATCCGGGAACGTCGGTGGCAGCCGGAGGCTTTGACCTCAGGCAGCCACAAGCCACAGTTCCTGCTTCTCTTCTGTTGCTGCTGAGCTAGAGAAAACCATGAGCAACACGGGCTTCCTTGGGGAAAGGAAGTTATTTTATTGAGAATGCGATTTGTATTTGTAGGGTGTTCCACGGACCTAAGACAAGGCAGTAGTTCATTGGATAATTGGGAAAACGCCTCTGGGACAGCACTTCAGAACAGGTCCCATGGTCAGCACCAGGTGTTAATCTGTGTTATTAATTCCATTCTATTTTGACAAAACTATCGTCCAGGGAGAAAACCTCTCTACCAGAGCTGAACACGTTATCAGTTTGGGTGTGGACACACACATTCAGAGAGCTAGGGAATTACAGCTTGGAAATTCTTTTCAGGTCTGGATTTCTCCTGACTCTCAGCTCCATTCCCAGGCTGACAAGCTGACTGCAGCTTCAGTTAGGGAGGAGTCTCCCAGGGTGAGAACATGGTGACAAACAGAGTGGAATTCATCATCAACATTAACCCCTGGTGTCTTTGCCGTGGGACACATCCTGAGGTGCTGTCCCAAGGATGTTTTTCCCAATTGTCCAATGAGCTCCTGTCCTGTCCTGGCTGCACGTAACACACTTTAAATCCGGGCTGTCTGTACAATAAAGTTGGTCTGTTTTCCCTAAAGAGGTCTGTGTGTGTTGCTGTATTTCTCTCTCTTTGCAGCGCAGTAACCACACTTGGGAATGGAGCTGAGACACTCCAGCCTGGGAATGATTCCCCTGGCTGTAACTTTCCTAGACCTCTCACAGCGTGTCCACACTCTTCCAGGGCCCCCCTCTGCCCCGGTGAACCTGATCTCCAGTGTGAACGGCACGTCTGTGACGCTGGAGTGGGGCCCGCCGCTGGACAAGGGTGGCCGCGCCGATGTCGTGTACAACGTGCGGTGCCGGCGCTGCGCGGGGGCGGCGGGGCCGTGCGAGGCGTGCGGCAGCAGCATCCGCTTCGTGCCGCAGCAGATGAGCCTGGTGCAGGGAGCGCTGACCGTCACCAACCTCCTGGCCCACACCAACTACTCCTTCTGGGTGGAGGCCGTCAACGGAGTGTCTGACCTCAGCCTGGAGTCGCGGAGAGCCGCGGTGGCCAATATCACCACAAACCAGGCAGGTAGGAGGAGCAGACGCAGCCTCCAGGCGTGGCTTGTTGGGGTGATGCTGATGTTGGCTCTGGTATTGCTCCAGCCGGTGTCTGTAAGAGCCAGAACCTGCTCTGGTAGTGAAGGACTGGGTTTGGGACGGCCAAGAAATGAGAGCCCTGTGGTCTCTGCTGCTGGAGGTGGGTTCAGGGAGCTGGGATGGGCTGGGGACAAATTTCTGCCCAAGGTTAACTCTTATCCTTCTCTGCTTCTGCGTCACGGTGTCCTTTTCCCTTCTCTGCTCCCTTCACTTCAGCTTGCAGCCACTGTTGGAGGCTCCTTTTCTGCAGGAGACAGGGGACATGGAGAGCACTTGTTTATTGACAGGAACACTAAGTGGAGCATGAATGTTTCAGGCTGATCCTCCAGCCTTTTGTCCCTTCCCAAGGGGCCAGGCAGCAGTTCATACTCTGCCCTTATCTCACACTGATGCCAGGCCCAGGCAAATGACAGCAATGTTTGCTGGGAAAAATCTTTCCCGTGCGTGTCTCACTCTGCAAATTCCTCACTGCAAAATGATCTTTCCCCAGGAAAATCCTCTGAGCGCTGCTCTAGTCCAGGTAGGACAGGACTCTGCTCCATGGCACTTTTCCATGGAGCACACTGTGGGCAGGGACATCAGAGCAGGGACTGACTCTCCTTGTCAGTCCTCCCAGTATGAAATGAGCCCACAAGAACTTCCCATGATGCTGAGCCCCTTCTGCTCTCATGGCAGGGGTACCAGTGAGAGAAACCTGGGAAGTTTTGCTGGACAGCTCATGGCTGGCATGAGAACAGGTCCCTTTGTCACTGCTGCCAGCCTGTAGCACTTCTGCAGCACGTGGAAATGGCTCAGTCCTGCTCACAATCCCTTCAAATGCTGATGAGCTGCCTCAGCCTGATGCCTCAGATGGAGATGCTCTCAGGAAGTGCTGAATATTCCTATTTTGACCAGTCAGCTGTAAAATGGATTCTGAGGAGGTGCTGTGAAAGCAGAGGAGTTGGGAATTTGGTAGTTCAGCTGCTGCATGTGGCAGAGCCCTCTTCCCTCCAGGGGGCTGAGAGACCCTGACACGCCATGGGGGGACCTCCTGGTCATCCTTGTCCCCTCAGCTCCAATGGCTGAGCATGGTAAGGCAGATGCAGCACAGATTCCCTGGGCTATTTGGAGTAAAACATGCTGATGTAGTTTAAGTGATTCCCACCATCCCACCCTGACCCATCTCCCCAGGGTGCTCTGTACCAGCAGCATTTTCTGCTTCTCAGAGGAGTCAGCCCCAAGGAGCTGAAACTGCTGCCTTTCAGTCCCTGGGTGTCCCACTGCTGCTGCTGCAGCCCCTGTGGCCTCTTTGAGTCTCTGTGTTGCTCTGGTGACACTCCTGCACTGCAGCCGTGGCCACAACAGCTCTGTCTTCCCCAGAGCTGCCACATCCCATTTTTCACCTGATAGTGAAGCTCACAAACCTTCCCATGAGTCAGACCCAATGGCTGCACCTGGCCATCCCAGCACCCACTACACTCCGGGAACTTCCAGTGGGTATTTTCCCAGTAGGAGAAGAGGCTGGTGAGTTGGTTCCTGCAGCTGTGACAGCTACAGTTCAGGCATGGCTACAGGTACAAGAACTGATTCACAGGCTCCCAGCTCAGGATTGGGAAGATGACAAATATCCCAGGGCAGCAGAGCACCCCCAAGGCACTTTTAGACTGGTGCTCAGACCCTGAGCACCCTTATCATCTCCCCTTCCATCTTCCCCTGCCCCTCTCCCTTTACCCCAGGTAGAACAAGAGCGGACAGAGGGATCTCCAGGACCTGCAGCCACACTGGTCCTTCTCCTTTCTGGCTCCAGATCACAGCAAATCACCAGTGTCCCCTGCTGCCTGTGCTGGGACAGTGCCCTCCTCCCTCATCTTCCCAGAGCTGCTTTACTCCATGGGAAAGAGACTGACACAGGCAAAACAAGGAAAAGCCTGTTTGCAACCCCCATCACAGCACTCATCTGCACATAGCTTTAATGAAACAGAAACCTGGTTTAAGCCAGGAGTCCGGTCTGGGGCTCTGGTTCCACCCTTCCCTGTTGCTGTCCCCTGCTGCCTCCCCTCAGCAGCGCCTAACCCCCTGTGTCTGGTCCCCAGCCCCATCACAGGTGGTGGTGGTGCATCAGGAGAGCACAGGACAGAACAGTGTCACCTTGCTGTGGCAAGAGCCAGACCAGCCCAATGGCATCATCCTGGAGTACGAGATCAAATACTACGAGAAGGTAACGCTTGTTTCTCAGAGAGGCTCCTCCATCAGCCAGCCTTGCACCAGAGGCTTCTGTGGGACACTTCTGTGCTGATGCAGAGAAGGTTTTATTGTTGATTTTCCCCAGGACAAGGAAATGCAGAGCTACTCCACTCTGAAATCCAAGAGCACCACTGCCACCATCTCTGGGCTCAAGCCTGCCACCCGCTACATCTTCCAGGTGCGGGCTCGCACCTCTGCCGGCTGCGGGAGGTTCAGCCAGACTGTGGAGGTGGAAACGGGGAAGCCAGGTGAGTGTGGGGTGTGGGAAGTGTGGGGCAGGGAGCATGGAGCCTGGTGATGCCCTTCTCCATGGCCACTGTCCCTCTGCCACATAGGGAGGGGGCCTGGAGGCACATCCCTGTGGTTTCAGCCTGCAGGGATTGCTTGAGGATGCATTCCTGACATGTTTGGAGCAAGAGGAAGCAGACTCAAGTTAAAACAGATTTTAGGATAATAGGAAATATTTCTTCACTGAAGGAAGTGGCTGCCCAGGACAGTGGTAGAGTCACCATGCCTGGAAGTGCTCGATGAATCTGTTGATGTGGCACTCGGGAACATGTTTAAATGATGGCTGGGTTAATGGTTGGACTCGGTGATCTTAGAGGTCTTTTCCAACCCTGATGATTCCATGATTCCATGCTTATACATTAGAAAGAAGAGGGAGGAAGGATGTAGCAGTTAAGGCAGGGAAGACCTGGAGAGGTCTGAGGCTCCAGTCTCTCTCTGAACTGGTTTGCTGTGTCACCATGGCTTTCTCAGATCTCTCCTTGCTTTCCCCACGTGTAAATGGTCCCTGTACACTGGGAGAGCCTCAAAACTGGGAATAGGTAGGACAATGCTTCATCTTTGAAGACCAAGACCCATTGTCAGCCCAAGGCTTTATCTCTGAAGACCATGGTGAAGGCCATTCCTGAGCTCAGCAGTGCATTCCCCACTCCAGCTCAGCCCCTTCCTACCCTGCTTTTCCCAGTGTCTCTCCGGTACGACACCATGACCATTGTGTGGATCTGCCTGACGCTCATCACTGGCCTTGTCGCCTTGCTGGTGGTTCTGATCTGCAAGAAGAGGTAGGTAAGGGTTTTGTGGAGGCTAGTGGTGTTTTCTGGAGGTCTCCATCAGCGACAGGAGGGATGGGAGAGCTTGGGCACAACTTTTCTCCTTTCAGTTTGTCCAGGGCATCCATAGCTCCAGGGTTAATAAGCAGCCAAGAGACTTCGTTTAAGGGTCACCACTTTCCCTGAGGCAGAGCCAGTTTCCAGATCTTCCCCTCATGCCAGCAGGCAGAATAGTAATAAATCAGTATATATACTATAATATCATGGAATATCAGTAGATTATCAGTATAATATATGGAATATCAGTAGCAATAGCAATACCAGTACCAGAACTACTACCAGTACAACAGCTGACTGGATGGACTGGTGGGTAGGTTAGGAGTGGAGGGACCTTTTCTACAGCAGACATATCCAAAGGAGACTGTGTCTCTGAGCATGGCTGAGCCAGGCATGTGGAGCACATGTGCTTTTAGCACTGCCAGGACTTGGGGAGCACTGGAGAGTTCATTGATCCAGACCAAGGTGTCAGGCCAGTGAGATGCAGGGGTGCAGCTGGTGGATGGCCAAGTGTTTTCTCTGGCAGCCCACAGCCCCAGCATGCCCTGCTTCTACCCTGCTTTTGGAATGCTGGTGGGAGTGAGGGATGGGGGCTTCTGTTCTCACCCTTGTCCTCCCGTGGCAGGCACTGTGGGTACAGCAAGGCTTTCCAGGACTCTGATGAGGAGAAGATGCATTATCAGAATGGGCAAGGTAGGACACACTCTGGGAAGGAGCCCAGCCCCATGGATGGGCAGAGATGGGCTGTTACCCCCTGCCACTGCTGTGCTTTCCAGGGGGAAGGGTTTTGCCTCCTTCTGGGAATGTATCTTAGGAGATTTGAGTGGGTGGTCTGAAAGGTTCAACAGTGTGCACTGAGAGAGCAGCAGGCCAGGGGCAGGGGTGGGGGGTGATGGAGTGGGACAATCATGTGGAGAACATCTGAGAACATCTGAGGTCCTGAACTGCTCTGAGGACACTGCTGATCCAGGGAGTGACTCAGTGTTCCCTGTGCTGTGGCTCCTCAGCCTGTCCTGCCCCTGCCCATCCTCTGCCCTGCTGCTGGCTGTCCCTGCTCCCAGCAGGGCTGTCTCACAGTGCTGATCTCCTCTCTCCACTTTGAAACCCGGCAGTGAAGTTCCCCGAGTCCAAGTTCTACGTGGACCCGCACACGTACGAGGACCCCTGCCAAGCTGTGCATGAGTTCACCCGTGAAATAGAGGCTTCCCGCATCAAGATTGAGAAGGTCATTGGGTCTGGTGAGTCCTGGGGCCCAGCTGCCTCTCTGCATCGTGTCTGCTCAGGGAAATCCATGATCTGAGGGTGTGCTGTGCCCCTGGATCAGAGCTGTGCTCAGCAGGGCTTCATCTGCTCCTTATCCTTGGGTAGCATGGGCTTTGGGGGAGGGAAATAAACCCTTTGGAGCAGCCTGCTGCAGGGGCTTGCTCGTCAGCACGTGTGGCACTGGTGGCTCATCTGACACAGCAGATGGCTCAGCCTGTCCCCGTGGGTTTCCCAACATGCACCCATGAAAAAACCCGGGGTGACAAGATGCAAATGGAATTGCAAGTGAAACGGTACATTTTCAGAACAAAAGGGAATTTTGCATTTTGGGGAAGCACGGTGTAGAGCTGGAGCTGGAACTTCACCAGCAGCACCCTGAGGGCTTAACCCAGAGGAATGATGAGGGTCATCCTGTCTGCTCTGAGGCTCTCAAATTTGTTCATTAAAAGCAATAAAGCAAGTGCCACTGTAATCACTGCCCTTGGCCCACTGCCTTCAGTGACAGCCACCAGAGAGAGGTGGTTTTTGATGTTCCCACTCTTCCTGAACTGGAAGAGCTGAGCAATCCTTTCAGAGGATTGAATCCTGGAGGGGTTGGAGGGGATTGAAATCCAGGCTGAAAACCAGAGAGGCTGGGGCATGCTGTGAGTGTGCTGACACACTGGATGATTCATGGTGTTGGTGGGTGAGTGCAAGAAGCTGAGGAGTTCTCCGTGCTCCCACTTTGCCTTGCCTTGCAGGGGAGTCTGGAGAGGTGTGCTATGGCCGCCTGAAACTGCCAGGGAAGAGGGAGATCCCTGTGGCCATCAAAGCACTGAAGGCAGGCTACACAGAGAAGCAGAGGAGGGACTTCCTGAGTGAGGCCAGCATCATGGCACAGTTCGACCACCCCAATGTCATCCACCTGGAGGGGGTGGTCACCAGGAGTATGTGGCTGGCAGGGGAGGGAGTGTATGGTGAGGCAGAGCTGGGATGCATCTCCCTGTGGGAGATGGGGGTCAGGGCTCGCTTTGGGTGCAAATCCATCCTGCACTGCCCCAGTGGCTTTTCAGATTTGTGCATTTACCTGGGACAGCCACCTTGCCTTCTCTTCCAGGACAAACTTCCCCGTGGCAGTTCCACATCATGCTCTGCAGTGTGCTCCAGATCACTGTTGGTTTGGGAGATGTCCTACTCAAAGGCATTTATTTTAAAGGCTGCCTGTATTGAATCATAATTTGAAGTCTTCCTCCAAAAAGGCACATTCTGATGCAAAGCCTTACACTAATGGCATGCAGATTTCAGCAGGGTAACAAAACTGACCCAGCCATATCAATAGCACCTGGAGGGAGGGGTACCTGTCGGGGTTGTTGCCACATCCCCATCCTTGGGCCAGTCCTGCCCAGTGCTGAGGTGACACCAGTTTGAGGGGCTGCAGAAGAGCCACAGACCTGAGTTCATGTCTCTCCCAGTAAAAACCTAGCACGGGGCTTCCTGAAAGAAGGTGACTTCTCTGCTAATTTGACCTCCCATGTCTTCTGCAGGCAAATTGGTAATGATTGTTACTGAATACATGGAGAACGGCTCGCTAGACACCTTCCTCAGGGTAAGGAGACAGTTTGTGTTTTCATTCACTGCACGTCCCCTGGGGCTGGCTCCTGCTCCTCAGCCTCACAGCCACTGAAATCCCTGTGTTAGAGAGAGCTGTGAGTGCTGGGCTCTCACCTCTCCAACAGACACAGGCTCCAGGCATCACGTCTGGCTCCCTGGAGTGACACTGCAAAGGCAGGGACAACTCCCTGAGCACATGTCAGAGGCACTGAGAGGGCAGGAAATGGGCAGGGGCACAAGCAGGAGGCACTGTGGTCAGAGGAGGTACTAATCCAAAGATGAGAGGCTCTGGGGAGCTGGTTCAATGACACCAGCACCATCAGGATGGTGCTGAGCACCACAAGCAAACTCTGGGTTGTTTCCTTTCCAGAAACACGACGGGCAATTCACCATCATCCAGCTGGTGGGGATGCTGAGGGGCATTGGGGCTGGTATGAGGTACCTGTCTGACCTGGGCTACGTGCACCGGGACCTGGCAGCCCGCAACATCCTGGTCAACAGCAACCTGGTGTGCAAGGTGTCGGATTTCGGCCTCTCCCGCATCCTGGAGGACGACCCCGATGCTGCATACACCACCACGGTGGGTGCCTCACAGCCCTGTCCCTGCTGATGGTTGTTGCCCCAACACTGACACGTGGAGAAGTCAGAGACCCTCAAGTCCAAATAGGTAGGGCAGGAATGGTGCTGGCATTTCCTGCTGGTATCTGGGCCAGCAGCTGGAACCCAAAGAGCTCCTGAGCTTTAATGTGCTGTCCTTCACACAGACAGGGACATCCCAGAACTGAGTGTGCAGTGGACAAGGAGCAGCAGGATGGGAGGGCAGGGAGTTATCAAACATCCCCAGCCAACTGCTCCCATGGGTGTGTGTGGCTTCTGTGTCTCCACTGGAGTCCTTCCCTGGGCTGTGTAGCTTCACCCACTCCTCAGCTGTCCTAGAGCCATCAATCCGTGGCAGATTGGTGGCTAGAGCCATTGGATTGGTTCTAGAGCCATCAATCCGTGGCAGATTGGTGGCTAGAGCCATTGGATTGGTCCTAGAGCCATCAATCCATGGCAGATTGGTGGCTAGAGCCATTGGATTGGTCCTGGAGCCATCAATCCATGGCAGATTGGTGGCTAGAGCCATTGGATTGGTCCTGGAGCCATCAATCCATGGCAGATTGGTGGCTAGAGCCATTGGATTGGTCCTTGAGCCATCAATCCATGGCAGATTGGTGTTTAGAGCCATTGGATTGGTCCTAGAGCCATCAATCCATTGGTGTTCTGGTCCACCCTTCAGCACTCTGGCCACACACTGTTTTTTTCCATGTGACTCTGCCTCATTCATGGATGTGGGAAAGGTGGGAATTGTTTTTGCAACCTGTGGTTTTATTTTATGCAGGACACTTTTGTCTGTGAAGGCACATGGAGATTTTTCTGGCCAGCCTGGAAGCTCTGTTTCTTGATGTCCTCCTCCATGAGAGGTCATCAGTAGCAAAATGAAATGCATTTCCATGAAATACATAGAATATGTTAAATAAAATGAGCTCTTTTTGCTCTTCTCTGGCCATTAGTGTGCTGCCCTGCAACACATCTGGTGGACAGAGTGTTCCTGATGGAGGCCAGTTCGGAGCTGTAGCAATCCAAGCATCATTCCTCAGAAAGACCAAGACTACAGAAGCAGAAAGAGCTTCAGGCTCCCTTGGGGTAGCTGATGCTGAGCATGATGCTGCAGTTCTGAGGAATGAGTGCACCAGCTCAAAGAACGTGGCCTTCATGGTCTTTGCTTGGCTCCAGCAGAGTGGAAAAGCTGAGCCAGAGGGGTTCACTGTGTGTGTGTGTCTGTGCATTCATCTGCTCCTTCTGGTATCTCAAAAAATAGCATGTCATTGCAGATAATTTGACTCTGGGGAAGGTTCCTACTGCTTGGTTTCTGGTGCTTTGAGGTACCTTGGTGCACTGAAGATTGGACAGTGCATAGTGTGGGTAGAGCTGAACCACGAGGATGTAGTGTCAGGATCTGGTGAGGTCTCAGTCAGGGTATCCTGCAAATGAGGTTTCTTTTGTGTTCAGAAACTCATGTTCCTCCTGTGTTGTCTTCAACATGCTCAGGACATTTCTTTCCCCAAGAAACTCTCCCAAAAGACACATTGTTCATCCTCAGTCCTTATCAAGGCAGTGCCAGAGCAGGCAGGACTAAGCTGGGTGGAGGCAACTCTCCCTGTACAGGTATCCCTGAATGGTGATGGCTCACCACTCCTGCCCCAGATGCTCTGGGAAGCCCACCTGATGTCCCCTACACTGCAACTTCCCTCTTCAGATGGCTGGCAACCACATTTCCAGCTTAAAAGCATTCTTAGTCCATATATTGCTGATTTTTGCCAGCATAATCTTTCAACTGAATGCACCTGCCTTTTCAGTCCTTGCCTGTCAAAGCAGGGCAGGACAGGGAGCCCATCCCATCACTCTCCCTGTCTGCTCAGCTCAGAGCTCTGTGCTGGTGTGCTCATCCTCATCACTGTGAATTCTTTCTCTCTTGAGCACTGGGGGACCAAATTGTGCATGAAGACCTTGTAAAAGAGCACAGTGTTCCCCTTGCTCTGCTGGGAACACCTTGAAGCTGTCCTCCACGTACACCTCTGGGCTTACCTTGTGCAGAATTACCTCCTCAGTCCTTTTTAGAAGATGCCACCCCAGTTTATCTCTTGTGCTGCAGAGCTGGGGATGCTGAGCCCTGCCTGCTCTGAGCCTCCCCTCTCTCCTTTTTCCAGGGTGGGAAGATCCCGATCCGCTGGACAGCTCCCGAGGCCATCGCCTACCGCAAATTCTCCTCGGCCAGCGACGTGTGGAGCTATGGAATCGTCATGTGGGAGGTGCTGGCCTACGGCGAGCGGCCCTACTGGAACATGACCAACCGGGACGTGAGTGCTGCCACAGCTGGCCCTGCTCCTGCTGCCCCAGCCCAGCCTGCCTGGCCAACAGGGGCACAAGGAGCAGCTCCTGCCCTTCCCCACATCCCCACAGGGCTGTGCACAGGGTGATGTCCCCTCCGTGCACCTCCTGCCCCTCCCCACATCCCCACAGGGCTGTGCACAGGGTGATGTCCCCTCTGTGGTGACAGCAGTCCACCCCTGCACTGCACAGCCTTTGCCTCTGCAGTCCCACAGCTCCCAGGAGTGACCAGAGCTCATATATTGCCCACCCTGCTGGCCCTTCCCAATCTTGCCCTGTTCCTGGGGACACTGACTTCGGCTCCCAGGACAGGGAGGTCACAGCCACGCTGGCTCTGTGCACTGTGGCTGTCCCCAGTCCTGCCTTTCTGCTGGCTGGAGACATTCAGCACATGTTGTGTCACATTTCCCAGTCCCTGGAAGGGGTCCCTAGAAGTGGGGCTTGCACAGGGTCACTGCAGCCCCACTGCACCAGCCTGCCAGTTCCAGTGCTGGGTGTCCATCCCTTCCACTGCCCAGATGAAGCTGCTGAGAGCCTCAGGTTAGCACAGCCACTCTCACCTCAAGAGAAGAATAAAATCTGAAGGGAAATGTAAATTATAATCCTGACCACAGTCTGAGGGGAATGTTTCCAAAAGGAGGTAGTAAAATGAGTATTTTGGCTCTGCAGAACAAGACTCCTTTTCGGACCTCATAGGTACTATGAGAGATTTATCTCCCCCTGTGCAGGGAGTCTCTTCTCTTCCTAGGTTTTTTTAAATTTTGTGGTGGCTTTGGTGACAGCAGGACACGAATGCAGTGGCTTACACTACCTCCTGCACACAATTCCTTCAAGCAGCTTTTCCTCCAGCCTTGCCCACCTGTGCCCCACCCTGGCTGTAGAAAAACTCGAGTTGGAGTGCAGCCCTCCTGGCTTGTCTGCAGGAGGGAAGCTGCAATATCTTAGGCCACTGGACCACTAAACACTGGACAACTCAACAATATTTTAGGCCACTGGACAAGCCTGAATTCCCGTGTGTGTGTGTGTCCAGCCTGCTGCCAGCTGTGCACAAAGCCTGCACGCAGCCATTCACTCGTTGTTCAGCATGTTTCATCACGAAGCCCGTGCTCCCCATCCCGAATCCCCAGCAGCTCTCCCAGATGTGAAGCAGGAAGGAATTGAGGGGGGCCGGGAGCAGCGTGGGGGTGCAGCCCCACTGCTGTTTGTGGATTCCTCGCAGGTGATCACCTCGGTAGAGGAGGGGTACCGCCTGCCCGCCCCCATGGGCTGCCCCAGCAGCCTGCACCAGCTGATGCTCGACTGCTGGCAGAAGGAGCGCAGCGAGCGGCCGCGGTTCGCGCACATCGTCAGCATCCTGGACAAGCTGATCCGCAGCCCCGACAGCCTCAAGTGCTCGGGCACCATCTACAGGTCAGGGCTGCCTGGGTGGGCAGGGCACGGCGGCTCCGTGCGGGTCAGAGCGTGTGGGTGAAGCACGAGAGGTGGATTTTCGTGTTGTTCGTTGGTTCTTACCTATAGCACAGTGAGTTCTGTTAGCTAACAAGCTAAAAAGTGACAAAATCTCGCTCCTTACAAGGTCTTTTAAGGCCTAATTATCCAATTAAAAACTTATTATAGTATTAGTTTTTATCTTTATTTATTTATTATTATTTTTATTGTTATTAGTTTTCTATATTATTTATGCTTTTGACCCAATGACCAAACACACCTGTGACCCACACTGCAGGATTTTCTATCCAACCAAAAATTACCACCTAGAACTAAGAAGAAGGAACAAGAGGGAAGAAGGGCCAACACCCCAGAACCTCCATCTTGTCCCATACCTGTTACTGTATTCTAAAACCCCAAATTCCAAACCTTTCCCCATATGAAATTACACATTTCTGTTCAAACTACACACCAGTGATTCCATCACTCAAATTTGGAGCCTTCTCCAAGGCCTCAAGTCAAAAGCAGTGCTCTTTTGAGGGTCAGTGCCAGAAAGCACAGAATGTTCAAAACTCCCAGGCTTCAGGGTTCCAACGTGTGAGTTACAGGAATTTTTGGGATATTTCTGACTGGCTGTAGCCCCATGGCTGCCCTTGGGAGCATGGGCATGCACAGGGCTCGTGGGCACAGGCTGTGGTGGGCAGTGAGGAACTTCCTGCATTTCACCCCCTTGCCCCACCATGCCAAGGCCAAGGAAGTGCCCCTGCAGCAGCATCCCTGCCTTTCCCTGCCTGGGAGGGCTCTGTGCTGCTCTGCAGGGTTCCAGCTGTGTGCCCAGGTGGGCAAGAGGCCAATGGCATCTGGCCTGGATCGGGAATGGTGTGGCCAGCAGGAGCAGGGCACTGATTTCCCCCTGTGCTGGGCACTGGTGAGGCCCCACCTTGAATCCTGGGGTCAGTTCTGGGCTCTTCATGACAAGACAAAAATGGAGGGGCTGGAGTGTGTCCAGAGAAGGGAACAGAGCTGGGGAAGGCTCTGGAGTACCTTGGCTCCAGACTGAGGGAGCTGGGAAGGGGCTCAGCCTGGAGAAAAGGAGGCTCAGGGGGGACCTTGTGGCTCTGCACAACTCCCTGACAGGAGGGGACAGCCAGGCAGTGGCTGGTCTCTGGTCCCAGGGAATGAGGGGGAGGAAAAGAGAAAATGGCCTCAAGTTGTGCCATAGGAGGTTTAAGTTTAATATTAGGGAAAATTTTTTCACAAAAAGCATGGCAAGGCCCTGGCACAGGCTGCCCAGGGCAGGGGTGAAGTCACCATCCCTGCAGGTGTGGATGTGGCACCTGGGGACATGGCTTAGTGCTAGCCCTGGCAGTGCTGAGCCAACAGTTGGAATTGATCTTAGCTTTTCCAACCTCAATCTTCACCTGATCCTATAGGTGCTTTCAGGTGGCCCTCACAGCCTGCTCACCTCGGACCAATCTTTCTCATTTAACCCCTTGTGTTCTGCTCCCAGGTTCACCCAGAGTCGCCTGGACAGGGGTCTCCTGGACCTGAGCAGCTGCCTGACAGTGGAGGACTGGCTGGACTCCATCCGACTGGGGCACTACCGGGACAACTTTGCCATGGCCGGGTACTCGTCCCTGGGCATGGTGATGCACATGAACCTCGAGTGAGTAACAGGGAGCAAACAGCACTGCCTGGGCCCCTGCACCGACCCAGCCCCAAACACTCACCCTCCTGCCTCAGCTGGCTTCTTCCAGCTGGTCCCTGGTGCCACCAGAGATGTCTCTCTAGAGTTGAGACTTGGGGCAATGTCCAAGGCTGCACCGAGCTATGAGGGAAAGTGTGGGAGTTGTGAGAGGCTCCAAGTCACCCCCAGTGCTCTGTGGTGGCTCTCCAATGTCACCATAGACCCACAGGAGGTAATTCAGGTTGCAAGGTGCTCCAGAGGTCACCTAACCCGACCTCCTGGTCACAGCAGGGTCAGGCAGGAGGTTGCTGTCTCCCAGTGCTTCTCATCTTTGTTTTCCCTGCAAAAGGCATCTCTGGACTAGAGTGTGGCTCTGCTGTTCTGCACAGCTTCTCTAGGATCTCTGGGAAGCAATCATAGCCAGGCATTACCTTGGAGCTTTGTCCCTTTGTGCACAGGACTGGCTCCCTGCTCAGTGCAGCCAGGAGGGAGACATCACTGGCAGGTCATCAACACATGACCAAGGGTGGGTTAAGCAAGGAGAGCCAGAGAAGATTTGTCCCACCACCCTCCTGCTGTGAGGAACTTGATCTCCCACCTGTCATGGGAGTTTCCAAGGTGGAGCATCCAGGCAGTACCAGAAAAGAGGCAACTTCCAGCTCCTGCCCTTATACCTGCTTACATCCCTCATCCCTTGCTGTTAGCAGTAGTGACAGGGCTGGCAACAGCCTGTCCTAAGAGCCTTGTTCCCTGTCCAAAGGCGTGGAGCTGCTGGGCAGGGGTTCCTGTGGCAGTGAAAGGGAAGGCAGAGAGACACACAGAGGGTTGTTGTGTGCATTGATTGGGGCTGGACATGGGACCTTTGCTCTGGGATTGAGCTGATAGTGAGCCTTGCTTCTCATGCACATCAGAGAATCTTTTGGGTGGGGAAGGCTCATCATCCATCCCTCCTTCTGACTGGGTTATCTGAGGGCATCTCACTAAAACTGAATCCAATTTCCCAGCATCGATCTTGTCACCTACCAGCCTGCCAGCAGTGATCCTGCTGCTTCTCCCCAGGCTGTCACAGTGGCTTTGTCATGCCCAAGGGAATGGCAGCCTCTCTGTGCCTGGGAGGATGCCCCTGGACCCTTGGCAGGACCAGCCTTGTGCTGCTGGGCAAGTGGAGGAGAGCCAGGCACAGGTTCCTGGGCTGGCCCAGGGGGTGCAGTTGTGTCCCTGGGGAGTGGCACAAGTGTCTTTGACAGTGTCTGTGTTCCCCAGGGATGTTCGGAGTCTGGGCATCACCATGATGGGCCACCAGAAGAAGATCTTGAACAGCATCCAGGCCATGAGATCCCAGCTGCTGAACACAAACGGCCCCAGGAGGCACCTCTGATCACAGGCTCTGCAGCTGGCATTCCTTAACACTTACCCTGGCAAAGGGGCAGCAGGGTGGTGAGCAGGAATGGGGGCACCAGGAGCTGCAGCCCTGCCAGCATCTCTGATTTCAGCACTGGTGGAAACATGGCATTCCAGGTACCTTGGTGGTCCTGCTGCCTCCTTGCCCCACCTGAGGGGGGGAGCAGCCTTTCAAGCAGACACATCATGACTCTGCCATTGCCCTGTGGCACTGGGTGTCTCCTCACAGCTCTGCAGGACAGGAGACAACTCCTTCACCCAGTGGGATGGTTCTGCTGCTCCTGCAGGTGGAGGGGTATCAGACACATCAGCAATAACCAGGAGCAGTGGGCTGGGCCTGCCGTGGCACACAGCTCCTTTGGATCAGGCAGCTGAGGAGCTCCTTGGATCTCTGAACTGAGCAGGGCTCCCCATTCTGCACACAGCGGGGACAGCCCTGCTTCCCAACCTCCCAGCGTGCTCCAGCCTCCTGAAGGTGACTTCAGGACCTCCTGAACTGCACCAGCCTGAAGGTGACTTCATGGGCCACCTCTACCAAGAGCAGGAGGGCAGAATACAAGGTGGCAGTGCCAGGAACAGCTGGCTCTGCCTCCAGGCCACGCTGCCCAGCTCAGAGGAGAGCTGTCCATGCCTTCTGTCTCGAGGCTCAAGGAGCTCTGGAGCGCTGCAGGATTCTCTCCACCTCTTTAATCCACCAGCCCTATTCCTTCCTGGATCCAGCACAGCCCTCCAGGCAGCCCAGACATATTTTCTAGGGCCACAAGCTCAGGTTTCTCTGCCAGCAGAATCATCCTGGCCTCCCTCAGAACAGAGAGGAATGGGAGACCGTGCTCCCATTCCACATGATGGGGGGGCAGAGAAACAATTCTTCTTTGTTCTTGTGTTGTCCCAGAGAAACCCAAGAGCTGTGCCATCACCTGGCTGCCAGGTCACCTGCAGAGAAGGGGTCCTGACAGCATTTCCAGATGCAGTCACAGCATCCTGTGGCTGGGGACAGGGGCTCTGGGAACAGATGATCTCACAGCTGGTGACCCCAGTGTCTGGGAGGGTGGCCTGTCCTCCACAGCAGCATTTCTCTGGGGGAGCTTGCCTGGTGCTGAGCAGTGGCCTCTGAAGATGTGAGGAGCTGGTCCAGAGGCTGAGCTGGGCAGAGGTGCAGATGAACGGGGGAGCAGGGCAGGCTGTGGGCTGGGAGTTTCCTTTTGGTGTAAATATGAATTTCTATGGGTTTGGGAACTGTTTTACTGAAGTAAGATGTTAAGTACACAAAATGGTCTCAAAGCACAGAAGCCTCACTCGTGGGGCTGAACTCACTGCAAAAAAAAATCTGCTGGGAGCATGGCTGGGGTGGGGGGTGACAGGAGAGGGACTGGAGGGGAGCCACAGGGTCCAGCCAGGCCCACAGCACCCTGTCCTTCCCACGGGCACAGCAAACCCAGCATCACTGCAAGGCAGGTGCTGGTGGGATGTCACCTGAGGGCTGCTCCTGCCAGGCCTGTTTGGGCACAGGGGGGTGGGGGTGGGTTAAAGCCATTTCTCAGCTGCAATAATCCTGGCTAAACCAGCCTGTGCAGGGCTGGCTTGGCTTTCCATGCAGGGCACTTGTGTCCTGATGGATCCTCTGACTATGGCGGGCACTTTACTTCTTCCTATGGAAGTTTTTTTTTTTTTAAGGGGGACAGAAGCAATGTGTTGTTTCATTTGTATTGCACCCTGGGTCCTGCAGCCAGCCCTGGCACACTCCCTCCCCACAGCCAGCAGGTGAGGAAGCTCAGCCAGGCCCTGCAGCACCGGGGGCTGGGGGCTGGCCCTGTCCTCTCTTCCCAACATTTGGGACTCTGTCTGGACGCACTGGTGAGAGCAGAGGTCAGAGCAGTGTCCCTGGGGTTTACTGGGCAACCCCAGCCGGGTGGGCTGCAGGATCTGAGGCTGGGAGCTGCCAGATTGCCCCTGTCTAGGTGGTTCATGAGTCAGATCCTGCAGCGTGGGGTCACTGGGCTGCTCCTGGCTGTGGGGATGGTGGGGCAGGGTTTGTCTTTTATGTTCAGAGTGTGCACTTCCTCCTGGACAATAAAAATCCCTCTTTCTGTGACCCACCTGCTTGCCTGTTGTTGTCACTGGGCTGCACAGAGCTGTCACCACATGCAGGGAGGATAGGGGACACCCCAGCTGCTTCAGGGGGGTGACATGCTCCACTTGTCACAACATCTCTTGCTCCAGAAAGCCCCCCACAAGTGAAGGATGCTTCCCTGCAAAGCAGGAGCATCCATGGGATGGGCCACAGGGACAGGGAAGAGCCAAGAGGATGTTTGAAGGCTTCTGGGGGAGGGGTGCTGTGGGCTGGGAGAGGACTCCCCAAAACCACCAGGTCATTGCTGTGTAGGAGTGTCTCATGCAGGATATGAGGCAAGAACAGGATAACTCCTGTGCAAAGGCTCCTCTGAACCTCAGGGGTGTCTTGCAGCTTTTCCTAGACTCAGCCTTATCTTCTTCTGGAGATGCAGATTTTTTAATTTTTTTTTTTTTTAGAAATAAGAAAAATTAACACCAAAAACCAAACCAGTGAAGTCTCAGCCCTCATCTCCCGAAGTCTGAGCTGAAGTATACTGTAGGTCTGCTTGCAAAACTCTTCCTGCAGGGGTTTAGCTTTGTTCCAGCTGCCCCTCAGTGAAGGATTTAGCAGCAAATGAGTTTCAGGACTCAAGGAAAGCATCATTTTCAGAAAATGCCCCATAAAAGCAAAAGGGCTCAATGAGCACAGGGTGGGGTAGGCTCGAAACTCAGCCCTGCTCCCCATCCCAGACACGAGGAAAGGCCAGCGTGGCTGCCCAGGGCTCTATCCCACCCCAGCCTGCCTGCACACGGCCAGGTTATCCCACCTGCACACTGCCAGGATATCCCACCTGCACACTGCCAGGATATCCCACCTGCACACTGCCAGGTTATCCCACCTGCACACTGCCAGGTTATCCCACCTGCACACTGCCAGGATATCCCACCTGCACACTGCCAGGTTATCCCACCTGCACACTGCCAGGATATCCCACCTGCACACTGCCAGGTTATCCCACCTGCACACGGCCAGGTTATCCCACCTGCACACTGCCAGGATATCCCACCTGCACAGTGCCAGGATATCCCACCTGCACACAGCCAGGATATCCCACCTGCACACTGCCAGGTTATCCCACCTGCACACTGCCAGGTTATCCCACCTGCACACTGCCAGGATATCCCACCTGTACACTGCCAGGTTATCCCACCTGTACACTGCCAGGATATCCCACCTGTACACTGCCAGGTTACCCTGCCAGCCCATCCAGAGCTCCCTTCCTCATGTTCCCCCCCTCACCACTCTCTGCAGTGCCCCTTTATGGAAGCATTGCCCCCCCCAGGCTGGACAAGCTGCTCCTGCTCAGTGTCCCCTGTGCTGAGGGCTGAGTTTACAAGTCCCGTGCTCTGCATTCCCTCCCTCCCCATTTCTGTATTTACATTTCCCATCACTATGGCCCTGACTCTCACCCAGGCCCTTCTCCTTTACCCAGAGCAGCTGTGGCTGCCCCTGGATCCCTGGCAGTGTCCAAGGCCAGCTTGGACAGGGCTTGGAGCACCCTGGGATAGTGGAAGGTGTCCCTGCCCATGGCACAGGGTGAGGAACAAGATGAGCTTTAAGGTCCCTTCCAATCCAAACCAGTTTGTGATAAATATGGTTAGAAGGCATCTCTGAAGGTCACCTCATCCCAGGTGCCTGTGCAGTGCACACACCTGTGCAGGTTCTGTTCAGACCCTCATCACATCATGCAGACACATGATTGCCACAAAACTGCAGTGCTGGCAAAGGGCCATTGCTGGGAACACTTGTCCAGGACACAGAGCCGTGTTTTCAGACCTCCTGCACTCCCAGCTGGCCAGGCTGGGCCCAGGGCTGGCACCCAGGGATCCTGATGGCTGGGAGAAACTGGCTCAGCAGAAAACCCCTTGGGAAGGGGATCCTGGGGAAGAGGCTGGTCAAGAGGCAGTCAAGGAGAGGTGATGGACACCCTGGTTCATACATAGCAGCAAATAAACCCTTTCCTGTACCAAAAGAACCCTCAGGATTTTCAATGTCCCCCAAGAGGATTTTATCCCGTCTTGCTCCACTGAGAGCTGGTCTTTCCAGCTTTGGTAAAACAGCTTTTCTTTTCTACTCACACCAGCATTACCCCAGGCTCCCAGTAACTCATTCAGAAGCATTTCTTCTGCAGCTGCCTGGCCTGGTTTGGCTGTGCCATCAGGAATGAGGCTCTGTGAGCTCTGCTGTGCCATTAGGAATGATGCTCTGTGTGCTGTGCCATTAGGAATGAGGCTCTGTGAGCTCTGTGTGCCTGGAGGTGGCAGTCTGGACCTGCAGAGCACCTGCAGAGCCCTGCCTGGAGCTCTCCCCACGCCCTGGCTGTGCCAGCCCCGCGCAGGTTTCAGGGTCGGATCCATCCCGGGGCTGGCAGGAACAGATGGTGACCTCAGCTTCAGATTTCCTGATATGATTCCTGTCTGATCACATACCAGCTCAGTCTGCCAAGGAAAGCTGTATTCCCAAACCACCTACTCTCCTTGCTTTTAGCACAGTCATTTAGAATCATGTCCAAGTAAATGACTTAGGATAATCTGATGTAAGATAGAAATATCAGCCCCAGCTGCTGCTTTAACTCTTGGAAGGATTATGGGTTAAGTTCTGCACGGGTTTTGAAGTGTCCCATAGGTCGTGTCTCAAAAAGCCCCATCAAGGATTGAGATAACAGCACAGCTCATCCCAGGGTGACAGAAGTGCCCAGTGTCTCCCCACCTGCAGCCAGCCAGGCCTGGGGAGAGATGAGTCAGGACTGCAGGGCTGGGAATGCGGGGCAGCACTCAGGGCAGAGGCAGGTCTCACGTTCCCAGGCTGTCAGAGCTGTCACCTGCTGTGACAGGAAATGGGAGGAAGGCAATGGCACTTCAGCCCCTGCCTGCGAGGGGACTGCCTCTGTCCTTTGGGTGTAAATCTGGACTAAGCAGCCCAGGTTAAAACCTCCAGTCACATGATGTACTGCAGTAATTATGTCGAGATGGACGTGACTGGCACCAACACCAGCCTTTTATTAAAAACTTTTCATGCCTTCCTTCAGTGGACTCCTCTCAGGTGGCTGCACACAGCTCTGACTCCTCCTCTCCTCTCTGCAATTTCCTTCTTCCTTCTGCACGACTGGCTAACCCCAGCCTGTCCCTTCCCTGGTCACCTAACCCTGTCTGTCCCTCACCATCTTACCTTGTCTGTCCCCTGCAGGACTGCATGTCCCTTCCTCCTCACAGCACAGCCAGCAGGCTCCATCTCTGGGTCTCAAGCTCCAGCGATAATTTAACCACCAGCCAGCTGCCCACTGTTTATACCACCCAAACTCATCGGGCAGGCAAGGCTGTCTCCACTCCTCAGCAATCAGTGCAGCTGTAATTCATGGGGAAACGTTGCCTCCTGCACTATCTACACGAACTATTCTCCTACAATGTACATCCCACTGGCCCCACTGGTCCATGGGACGCACCCTGGAGCATCCCACTCCAGGGGAGTGCCAGGGGACAGCCCAGCTCCTCAGGGATCCATGTCCCAGCCCCTGTGGCCTGGGATTGGGAGGGTTTGAGCAGGATCCTCATCTCTGCACCCTCAGCAGTGTGTTGGGCCCTCACACAGCCACCTCTTCTGAACAGGCTGTCAAAAATCCCCAAGATCCAGTCAAACAACAAAGCCTCTTAAATTACCTGGGTAAAAACTCCTGGCAGTTGTGTTTTGGGAAATCCCAGTGCACATCTCCTGCTTATGATGGTCCTTCCAGAATAGAATTGCAGACAATCTGCAAGTGCCAGAAAAGTTGCTGGATCCAGAGCTGGTAGGACTTCCCTACACACTGTCCTGCTTATTCCAGGAAGAAAAAATAAAGCAATAATTTGTTTATTGAGTTTAAAGGACAAAGGGGTTGCACACCACATGGGAAACTTGTGAAAAGGGTAAAGGCTTTGGAACTTGATCTCGAATCCCAGTCATGACAAGTTATTTTCATTTTGCTAAGGCTGAAAGAAGGTGGAATTGTTCCCAGCACTCACTGTTGTCTACCTGACCCTGGAGTCTTTTAAAGATTTCTTATTACTCATCATATGTCTCCTTTCCTCCCTGCCTTCCAAACCTCCTGTCACAAAGTTGTCCTGAAAAGTGCAGGGAGAGGGCAGTGGGATAGGGGGGGGCAGGGGGTGGCACTGAGCAGGTAACCACAGGTAATGTTCCTTCCCAAGCACAGAATGGTGCAGAGGATGGGTGAGCCAAGGACCCAAAGGAATGGCAGAAGATGTGCTGGGGGAGGTTTGGGCTCGGATATCAGGGAAGGTTCATCCCCCAGAGGGTGCTGGGCACTGCCCAGGCTGCCCAGGGAATGGGCACAGCCCCGAGGCTGCCACAGCTCCAGGAGAGTTTGGGCAGGGTGGGATTGTTGGGGTGTCTGTGCAGGGCCAGGAGTTGAACTGGATGATCCCTGAGGGTCCCTCCCAACTGAGAATGTTCCATGATTCCATGATTTTAAGGGAGGTGAGGGATGTGGTGCAGGCCATGGGGAGCAGGGGTCTGAATGGGAGCTGGGGGAACATGGGAGGACAGAGGATGCTTGAGTGGATGGGCTTTGTGACCAATGGGACACGAGTTTGGGGACCAACAGGTGAGACAACACAGGCAGGGCATGTCCCAAAGTCACCAGGTAAGCACCAGGTGAGGTCACACCTCAGTGCAGAGGTGATGAGATGGAGAGGCAGGAGGAGATGGAGAGGCAGGAGGAGATGGAGAGACAGGAGGAGATGGAGAGACAGGAGGAGATGGAGAGGCAGGAGGAGATGGAGAGACAGGAGGAGATGGAGAGACAGGAGGAGATGGAGAGGCAGGAGGAGATGGAGAGGCAGGAGATGACAGAGAAGCAGGAGACAACAGAGAGGCAGGAGCAGCAGAACTGATGACATCTCTCATGGACACACAGCAGCAATGTGTGAAACCCCGTTTAATGCCTGGGTTCTCTAAACCTGTTATCAAAAATGAGGTTCCTCATTACAATTCCTTTATTTCTCTCACATTCAGAGCTGCCAGCAAAGGGTCAGCAGCACTTATGAAATTTTCAATTCTCACAGGTTTTGAATTTACATGTTTTTTCTGTGTCTGAGCTGGAAGGAGATTATGAATAAAAGATTAAAATTGGAGGTCTCCAATCATTTAAGAGCAATGCAATGAGCATTTATTCTGAGAACAAGCAGGAGCCAAACACTACACCATGCATACCAAGAGTTAACAGCAAACTTCAAACAGGGCCTAAACAAAAGGCTGTGCTCTTTGATGTGACACCGCTGGGGTGTGGGGACAGGTGAACCCGGGGACCCGGGAATCTCTGGGCTCTGCAGGGTCTCAGGAGCAGAGCAGCAGCTCCTTGACTCCAGATACTTCAGAGGAGACACAAGTCTGCCATTCCCATTGCTGCAGTTCTGTCACTGACAGGTGCAAACATCACACAAAAACACCTTAACCAGGGAGGGGAGTTCTTCAGCAGAGATGGAGGGGTGGGTGGTGGGAAAGGGAAGGTGGCTGGGACAGGTGTGGGGGAAGTGGCTGAGGCAGGAGGAGCAATGGGAGATAAGGAGCACAGGGAAGTCAAGGGGCAGTAGCTGAAATAAGAGCCCGGGGCAAACTGTGCCTGGTGTGGAAAAGGGCTTTTCATAAACAGAGGCAAAAGTTTATTGAGCTCAGGCTTTGCAAAGGAAACAAAAGCTCTGGTGAAATCTTTGGCTTCTCTGCTCAGAGAGATGTAAACAGGATGGGATTTGCTGGTGTGTGGCCCCTTCTCTGGCCATGGGCACATTTCTGTGCATGCTCTCATCAAGGAAAAAACCCAGCCCCTGCTGGGTCAGTACCTGACCTTCCTCCCTGAATCCTTGCTTTTCCAGGCCCTTTCATTTCTCAGTGCTCTGGTACTTAAGGGAATGGGCACAGACAAGGTTTGTCATTCCCAGCACAGCCCCTCTCAGGCTTTGTCAGGATAAGGACATCCAGCCTGAGGGGACGTGTGAATGTCCTCAGTGCTGCTCCTGCCTCTGTTTCCTGGGGCTTTCTGAGTCCTGCTCCTTTCTGAGCCAGCAGCTCAGCTCTGTCCCTCCATGGCACAGACACTGCACTGTGTCTGACAGGGATCCACACATGGGGGCTGGGGCAATGCAGAGGCAGCAGAAGAATCTGCAATCACAGAGGCTGGCAGGGCTCCAGCCATGCTCAGCCAGGACCTGGATGGGACACACGGTGCTGCAGGACAGCCTGACCTGTGACAGGTGACAGTGACACCATAAACATGGATGGGACACACGGTGCTGCAGGACAGCCTGACCTGTGACAGGTGACAGTGACACCATAAACATGGATGGGACACACGGTGCTGCAGGACAGCCTGACCTGTGACAGGTGACAGTGACACCATAAACATGGATGGGACACACGGTGCTGCAGGACAGCCTGACCTGTGACAGGTGACAGTGACACCATAAATATGATGCTGGACAGGAGAACCTCGAGGTCCCTTTCACCAGCCCTGCTCCATCCTGTGAAATTTGCAGGCAGTGAAACCTCTCTAAGCAGCAGAACTCGTTGATAAATGCTGCACATAAAGCACCTAAACGTTACCACACAGCTTTCTGGGACATTTCCACACCTTCAAGCAGCAAGGGCTTGGCACTTGAGCAGTAAGCAGCACCTCCCCCTGAGCTGTGCCTGTCCTGCACCCCTGGAGCAGGGTCCAGCAGGGTCCAGCAGGGTCCAGCAGGGTCCAGCAGGGCGTGGCAGGGGCAGCAGCACCGGGGGCTGGTGTTTGTGCAGCTGCAGGGTGAGAACTCACAGCCCTGAGGCAGCAGTGCCCCTGCACACAAGAGGGTGGCAGCCTCAGCTTGTGTCTGCTCACGGCCAGGAGAAGGGGAACAGGGACCTGGGACGGCTCCCTGCTGGCAGAGATTTGATTCCAGCTTGCAATGAGCCTGGAGATGCTGTCCAGGGTAAAAGTCACCATGAGACTTTTTGTAGCTCACTTGCTCTGGTTTCCATTCCCTTCCCTTACCCCTGCTCTCCTGACTCTGTGATCGGTTGCTCCCTGAAATGTTCCCACATCCTCTCCTTCAGCTTCCTCACAGCCCACTGAGGGCAGTGGGCAGGGTGGGGAAATATCCGGGGTGCTCAGGGATTCCATGGTACTCGTGTAGTGACAGGAAAAGGGGGGAAAGGTTTTAAAATGAAAGAAGGCAGAGTTAGGCAAAGTGCCCATTCCAGATACTATATATTCTATTCTATTCTATTCTATTCTATTCTATTCTATTCTATTCTATTCTATTCTATTCTATTCTATTCTATTCTATATTCCAGATATCTAACATCCCAATTAGAATGTTAGATATTCTGATAGATATTAGGATAGTAGGACTAGATATTGGGAAGAAATCTTCCCCTGTGAGGGTGGGCAGGCCCTGGCACAGGGTGCCCAGAGCAGCTGTGGCTGCCCCTGGATCCCTGGCAGTGCCCAAGGCCAGGCTGGACAGGGCTGGAGCAGCCTGGGGCAGTGGAAGGTGTCCCTGGCCAGAGCAGGATCTCTCCCAGTCTCAGATTCTGTGAGATCTGTTTCACCTCCCTGAGAGTGTCCTGTGAGCAGGGCAGTGCCCAGGGAGCACAGCTGTGACAGGGACAGCACACTGCCTGCAGGAGGATGGCAGCACAGAGCTCCTTCCTGGGAACAGCAGAGTTGCAGCACATTTGAAATTCCCCACACATGTATTCAGGAGGGGGCCTGGGCTGGGGGGAGCTGGGTTTTGTTTTCTCTCTGCAGAGAGCCTGTCAGAGATGGCCACCTCTGGGAGGATGGGATGGACAGACAGACGTGGCTGGGCTGAGCAATGCTCAGGATTTGCTTCTGGGAGCTCGGGGAGCTTTGATGAGCCCTCCAGTGCTGACAGTCACCAGCTCCCTGCCCTTGCAAAGCTGTGCCCTCGGTCTGATCCTCTCCTCACCACTGACAAAATCTCATCCTCAGCTTTTACACATCCTCGTTTCAGCAGCAAAGACCTGACATGACTGCTTTGGAGCAGGGACTGATCCTATCCTCGAACAGAGCCCTCCCTGCCCGTCCTGCTCTGCTGAGAATCCACAGCTGGGTCCTGTTCCATCCCAGAGCTCCGGTGCAGTCTGAAAAAACCTTTATTCTCTCAGCCTCTAACTGGGACATCTCATCGTGGCCTTAAAGGTGGCTTACAAAAAAAGAGGAATATTAACTTTTTCATGGGCACTGAGTGACAGGACAAATGGGAATAATTTCAAATTGAAAGAGGGCAGGGAGAGATGGGATACTGGGCAGGAATTGTACCCTGTGCCCAGAGAAGCTGTGGCTGCCCCTGGATCCCTGGCAGTGCCCAAGGCCAGGCTGGACAGGGCTTGGAGCAGCCTGGGACAGTGGGAGGTGTCCCTGCCATGGCAGGGGGTGGCACTGGAATGAGCTTTGAGGTATTTTCCAACCCAAACTTCTCTTTGGTTCTGTGATTCAATTCCTGTGCTGAGGAACATGTTGTTGGGGAGAAAAGAAGCAACTCAAGGATGAGCAGCACCAGGCCCAGTTCTCCACCAGCCTGGTGAAACAAGAGGGTCCATACCAGCTGCTTCTCTCCAGTCCTGCATCATCTGTTCTCAATTTTCCAGGTCCACTAGCAGGCCTGTACTCACATCCACTACCATATCTACATCCACATTTACTTCTCAAGCCTTTCTACATCCCACAGCTTTGCAAGGGGTGTTGGGGGCCTTGAGGGACACTGTGGAATTGAGGAAAGGGTACACTGGTACACGGAGTTGGCACCTGGGACAGGTTTTCAAGGGCCAGCATTACAGCTGGGGTGGCATTCAGAGTTTTTAAAGGATGTTCAGTGTCCATGGGAGGCACCTGTGCTGGTCTGGCTGTGCCTGTCTCTGTGTTTGTGTGTGGCTTTGGAGGCTCAGGCACAGGACATGAGAGCAGATGGAGCAGACACGCTGTGAGTTTACACTCGATGGGGAGAGGAGGCAGGGAAGGCTCCATCTGGAGAGGCCATGCATGAAATTGCTGGTGTTTTTGTTTGTCTGCCCTGAATCCTTCTTTTCCCTGTTGTGGTTTCAGTATCTTCCCTTGGGACAGAGCTGGGGATGCAAACCTGCAGCTTGTGGGGCCAGGACAGGCACAGCCTGCCCTGGGTCACCTCCAGGAGGTTGGGGTTGCCCTCGAGTGAGCCCTGTGCTGTAGCTGCGTGTGGGGTTGTTGTTCCTCAGTTCCAGCCCTCTCCCTGTGTACAGGTCACATCCCAGACCTGTGGGAAGCCTGGAGTCTGGAGGGTTCCATCACCTTTTCAGCCACTACCCCTGAACCTTTGAGCATCCTCTGTGGCCCTAGGAGGAGGGTGGGGGGTGCCACAGCCTCGTGGCAATCCCTGATGAGCCCCAGCCTTGGTGGCTGCTCCTTCCTTTGCTCTGCCCCATGATGGCATCTCTGCTCCTGCATGGCTCTGGTGCTCCTGAGCCTGGACTGGCAAAGCTCCTGCCTCAGTGCCCTCCTGATGTAGGACTGATCTGCTCTGGGACAAGAGGCAGGGTCATCCCTGCCATGGACCCACTGGCACCACAGAGCTGGGGGGAGCTGCCTGGTAGTGTCCTTGGTGCCAAAAGGAATGATCAGTTTTGGATGGAAAGCTTTGGGAGCCCAGGGGGTGGCAGCTGGCTGAGAGCAGGCTGCAGTCCCAGGGAGACAGCAGCGTTGTACAGGGGTGCCCAGGTTCTTCACTGGCACATTCACTCTACTCTTGGAGCTTCCAGCACGTCTGGCCACAGCAAGGACCTGGTTCCCCCCCTGAGCACAGCCCAAGGGCTCAGGACACCTGGCTGTGGCCAGGACACACCTTGGGGAGGACAGGACCCACCACACTGAACTGCAGGAGGATCTCTGCTGGGGTTTGTGCTCCAGCACAAAGGATGGAAGTAAGGCAGTGCTGGAAGGGTGGTGGGATGGATGGAATGTCCTGCAGACAGCCATGGGCTGCTCTGGGCCAGCACCAAAACCAGCTGCTTCTCCATGCAATCTCCACAGCCACGGGGAAGGGTAAGATATGACAAGAAGAAACAGACTCAGGTTGGACATTAAGAACAATTTCTCCCCTGCAAGGGTGGGCAGGCATTGGCACAGGTTTCCCAGGGCAGTGGTGGTGTCAGAAGCTTTGGTGGGATTTAAAAGATGCGTGAATGTGGCAATTGGTGTCTTGGTTTGAAAGACAGGTGTCTGCCAAGAAAGGCAGGAGCCTTTCTTTTTTAAAAGGGACAATGCCAACCCCCTACCTCCAAATTATTACAATTTTGAAATTAAGGGACTCTCAGGCAAAGGTATGGGAATAGGAATAACAGTTCTTTACTAGGAAAATTAAAATAGAAATACAGGATTACAGAGAACAAACCCAAAACACTGACAGAGTGAGAATCCAACCTGATCCCCCATCAGTCAGTCAGGGTTGGTGCAGTCCCATTCCATGGTGGCTGCAATCCTGCAGGGACAGATGTGGTTCTGCTGGAGCAGGGCTCCTGCACAAGGTGCAGTTTTCCTCCAAAGCTCCAGGGATGATGTGCAAGGCTCTGGTTTTCCTCTGGGATCCAGTGGGAAAAGGCTGCTCTGCTGTTCCAAATCTCACCTTTGATCTGGGTAGGAAATGCTCGGCTCCTGCCCTGGCTGGAGCATCTCCCCATGGGATGATGGAATTTGATCAGCCCTGCCCTGGGACTGCATGGCCATGGACAGGAGAGATCTCCTGGAGGGAGGATGGGCTGTGGGGAAGATAAAGAACACTGCAACAGCTGGGTGAACAGCTGGGATAGAACACACACTGCTGGGCACATCCTGCATTGCAACCTGAGACACTTAGGGCCATGATTTACTGGTGGAGTTGGTAGTGCTGGGTTAATGGTTGGACTTGATGGTCTTGGAGGGCTTTTCCAACATTAATGATTCTGTGATTCTATGAAAGACCAAAGCAGAAAGTGCTGCTGGGGGATGGAAACCTGGCACAGGAGAGGGAAAGGCAGCAGGCCCTCCCTGGGACAGGCTCACCAGCTGCTGTGCTGGTCTGGGCATGCTGGGGAGAAGCACCACGAATGGGCCAAGTGGAGCTAAAATGGGAGTTCCCTGTCTTGGTCCTCTGTGCCTTCTGTCAGGGCTCCAAGAGCAGTGGGGATGGCTCCCTGCCCATTTGTCTAACTTCCAGCTCCTGTGTCCTTTAATCCTGCTTTATCTCTCCCTGCTGATCAGCCTTGATCATGGGTTCCATCAGCCTTCCCTGCACGCCTCCTCCACCATTCCTGCTGGAGTTTGCAGCCAGGTCCCCCACGGCTCCTCACACACAGGAGCTGCTCTGCTGCTGCACAGCAGAAACTTTGGAATCATAGAAACACTAAGGTTGGAAAAACCCTCCAAGATCATCGAGTCCAGCCATTAAACCCAGCACTGCCAGGGCCACCAGCACACCCTGCAGCCAAGTGCCACATCTGTAAGATTTTTGAAAACTTCCACAGCTAGTGACCACCACTGCCCTGTGCCAGTGCCTGACAGCCCTTTCAGTGAAGGAATTTTCTCTAATATCCAAGCAGAACTTCCTCTGGCACAGGTACATGGGAGCAGAGCCTGACCCCACCTGGCTCCAAGCTCCTTTCAGGTAGATGCAGGGAGTGATGAGATCCCCTGAGTCTCCTTTTCCCCAGACTGAGTGCCCAAGCTCCCTCAGCTGTTTCTATTCCCACTTGTGCTCCAGCCCTTCCCCAGCTCCATTGCCCTGCTCTGGACATGCTCCAGCACCTGAGTCCAGCTGCAGTCATGGGCATCATGAGGGTCCTGCCTGCAATCTGCCTCTCCAGCCCCAGCAGTGTCCCTGTGCCTGTGATGCTTTAAGTTTTTCTGTGCTGCTTGGGTGGTGAAGACAAAACAGTCCTATCCCAGCTAAGGCCTCAAGGACAATTTCTTCAAACTTCAGGCCCTAAGCATAAACAGCATGAAAAGAGAAGGGAGGGCAAGCAGGCAAGCAAGGAGGATGAAATTTCATTATTTGAGGCTGTTAATTGGACAATTGACTCCTGCATGCAAATGGACCAAAACTATAAAAATGTGAGATCTCATGGCCAAGCTGTCCTGTGCTTCCATCCTGGAGCCATCCAGGCAGGGCCATCACTGTGGCACTGGCACTGCCAGGGTGTGGCCTTTGGAGGCCCCTCAATAAATATCCATTTTATTCCTCTTAACTCTGTCTAGACTCTGTTCCTCTAGGCATCACCTGCTGATGGCAACTGTGTCCCACACCCCACCTCACATCAGTAGGGTCGCTGCTCCAGACAAGGGTAAAGCCCCTAAAGAGAAGCTTTTGGAGGCAAACACTCCTCAGTCATTGTCTGTCATAGGTGCTGCCCTCTCCTCACCTTGCTAGCCATGATCTTCTTTGGGCTCTCACCCACTTCTAGCAGCACTGAGGAGCAACTGCCCCAAATCCAGGGCTCAGGAAAAGCCTTCAGCAGCCACAGTCTCCCATGCAAACCACTTGCTTTATCGACCTTCAGAGACCAGAATCTGAAATCTGCACTGACAAACTAACCTGGGCCATCACTGGCAAGTCCCTCCCACAGCCCCAGCCCTTGGCTCTCCTCTCCCCTGGCCATTCCTCATGGTCCTGGGGTTTCCCCCATGCCAGCCAGGGCTCCCCTACCTTTTTCACCATCCTTTATGTTACCAAAGTGGAGCAGAGCATGAAATATGGATGAGGCACCGTGGGCTGTCGCGTGCTGCCAGGCTGGACCCGGATTCGATTAGCCCTGATGTTTCTTTCATGAGTGAGAGAGAGGCTTTTTCCTCTCTGGAGCTCCTTGCTGTGAGCTCAGAGCTCAGTCACGGAAGCAGTGGCTGATTAACCACCCACTGCTGCTCCTGCTGCACCCAGCCAGCCTCTCCTGCTCCTGCTCCTGCTCCTGCTCCTGCTCCTGCTCCTTCTCCTCCTCCTTCCTAGCCACCAATGGCCCCTGCTGTCCGAGGCAAGTAGAGAAATTATAAAAGAAAGGATTCATAAAATCAGATCTACTCTACTAAATTAAAAACTAGCCTGTCACTTCTAAATACAGCTTGCGAGTTCCCAGGCAAAAGCATCTTTGTGTGAAAGGTTGTTTAACACAACAACCTAATCCTGGGTGACAAACAACTGCACCTGGGTAACAATAAGGTTTGTGCCATGAGAACTCACAAAAGAAAAATGTGAACACTTGAACCTTAGCAGCTACACACAAAATCAGCTTCTGGGCAATAAATGAAGTAGCAAGAAAACTAATAGCCAGTTGCAGTCAAACATGAGTCAAACACTGTAAAAACTGTATACAAATGCATTATGTGAATAAAGAACTGGCTTTTCCAGCATGAAGAAAATACAGTCTCACATCACTTATTATGACACCCTGCCATGTCCTGCAGCTCTGGGGTGAGCTGGCATCTCCCTGCCTCCCTCTCCCTAAGCTGGCATTCCCAGGGCTCATTCCCACCCTAAATGCAGAGGGGCTTTCACCACGTGCTGGGACTGGGCATGGCTGGATCTGTGGCAGCACTGCTGGGGAAGAGGGGGCTGGACCTGCCTGGTGTGGAGGATGCAGCTCAAGGTGACAACCAGGAACCTCCTGCACCAAAGGACACAGATCCTGCTTCTGCTCCAGGGACACTGTAACAGCGGTGGGAGTTTTGCACCATTTCATTAGTGCTTTGTCTCAGTCTCTTCTGCCTTCACTCAGAGCCAGGATTAAAAAATACACAATGGAAACGAATTTCCTCATGTTCGGGCTTGGTTGTTTATCAAATCTTATCTAAAGTACAGAGAGTTCAGCAACACTTCCAGCCACCAGCTAAAAGTGAGCAAAATGGAGCTGAATCGAGTTAGTGACAAGGTTTTTTAAAGCCAAACAGTCCAATAGAGAATTAACACCTGTATTATTTATACTTTTGACCCAATAACCAAACTCTCATGACCCTCAGTGTGACACTGACTGACCAACCATAAACTACTGCCTGAAAACCATGAAGAAGGAAGATGAGCACTGAAAGAAACAACACCCAAAATCCTCCATCTTGCTCCATACTTTTACTATATTATAAAAACCTCAAATTTAAAACCCTTCACCATGTGAAATCACACACTTCTAATTCACTACACACCCATGATTTTTACTCCATCACTCAAATTCAGAAACCTTCTCCAAGGCCTCAGGTCAAAAGCAGTGTTCTGGAGGTCAGTGCCAGAAAGCACAGAAAGCTCAAAAGCCCCAGGTTTCTGGGATCCAACAGGACACAGGGTAGGCTCCCACACAGGTTGATAAATGCTCTCTCTTCACCAAGATCCTGATGATTTTCCTAATGACCAGGCCTGGCTCTGGAGAATTCTGCTGGGCTATTTCAGGCAGCTAATTGTACCTAACAAGGACATTCCTACTGTTCAATTTTTCACTTATCTGGGACAATGTAAGTGCCAACATCTTCCCAGAGCTGCTCTGAGGGGCTGAGAGAAGGGGATACAGCAGAGACTTCATGTGGTTACTGCGCTGCAAAGAGAGAGAAAGGACAGCAACACACACGGAGCTCTTTGGGGAAAAAAGGCCAATTTATTGTACAGACAGCCCGGATTTAAAGTGTGTTAGTGCAGCCAGGACAGGACAGGAGCTCATTGGATAATTGGGAAAAACATCCCTGGGACAGCACCTCAGGATGTATCCCACGGAAAAGACACCAGGGGTTAATGTTGATGATGAATTCCACTCTGTTTGTCACCATGTTGTCACCCTGGGAGACTCCTCCCTAACTGAAGCTGCAGTCAGCTTGGCAGCCTGGGAATGGAGCTGAGAGTCAGGAGAAATCCAGGCCTGGAAAGAATTTCCAAGCTGTAATTCCCCAGCTCTCTAATGTGTGTGTCCACAACTTCAGTGCTCCTGTGCCTCTCTCTGTCCCTGTGCTTTCCCAGGGTAACCTTGGAGCTGATGTGTCCCTTTAGTTTTGAGACTCTGTGCATCCCAGCTCACCTCAGCTTTTCTTGTGCAGGAGCAGCCACTCCTTCCTAACTCCATCCACACGTGAGAACGTGCCTCCTGCTTGGCAGGATCTTGGGACTCTTCTTCTGAAGCAATCAGCTGCAGGAGGCCTCCAAGGCACCAGAACTTTGCACAAATGTAAATGCTCAAATCTCTGAAAAGGGATGGGTGATTTTGCAGGTGAGGTGGAAACTTTCCTCTGCCTTTTGACCCCCTGAATGGCATCTGTGCTGTTGATTGTGTACATGTGTAAAATTTCCAAGGTAGTGCTGGTGGGGGCCAAAAAATCTGCACTGGTGAAGATTTTCAGCTCAAGGGAAATCTTGATCTAGTTTTGAAGCAGCTGTGCTTGGAGCTGGGGGCTGGACTGTGGATCTCCAGGGAACCCTTCCAACAAAAATCCTTGGCTGAATCTTGTTTCATGACAGCCCCAGCACCACAAACCCCCTGGACTGGGTGATTTTGCTCTTTCCCTGCTGGAACAATCCAGTCCATCCTCTCTAGGGTTTCTCTGCTCTGGGAAAAGCTCTGGCCTTTCTTACAGGTTGACCTTCAACAAGTGCCATTCAGAGACTGTCACTTGGCTCCAGGGATGATTTTTCTGTCTGCCTAACACGCCAGACCTGGAGTCTGGAGGGTTCCATCACCTTTTCAGCCATTATTCCTGAACCTTTGAGCATCCTCTGTGGCCCTAGAGGAGAGTGGGGGGTACCACAATCCCTGATGAGCCCCAGCCCTGGTGGCTGCTCCTGCCAGTCCTTCCTTTGCTCTACCCCCAGACGTGGCAGTGGCACCTTTAACGGGGGGGATCACATCCCCCAGCTCTCCACGCCCCCAGCCAAGGGCACAGGGATCTCTCCATGACCTCCTGCTCACACTCTGACAGGAGGTGATGTGCTGGAGCACGAGCGACCTCCAACACACTGCAGGTCCAAACCAGTGTGCTGGAATAAACAGAGTCGTGACAGGATGAGAGCTGAGTTGTGCAGCCTGACCCACTTCTCACCCCCAGCTCCCACTGCCTCTCCTGTCTTGGCAGGATGGGTTTTGGGAGCGTGTCACCAGTTTAGGGGAGCCTGGCAGTGCCCAGGGCTGCTCCCTGCCCGGTGGATGTGCTGCCTGCAGGGATGCTGCTCCCAGCCCCTCTGTGAGATGTTACACAGTGATTCGTGTCATGATAAAAACACACCGTGGCATCAATATAAACAAGAATACTGAACTTAAAGTAAAGCATGGACACGAGACAAAGGAAAATGTAATAATTTCATTATATTTGTAAAAATCACTTTGCTGTGAATTGCTGACTTTTTGCTGTTATTTATTTTTGCCGCTATAATTATGAATTGTATCCACTTTTTATGTATAAATCAAACCCAGGCTTGTGTGGACATGAACAGACTTGTCACAGCTGTTACCTGCTCGCTAGGCGTGTAACCTGACAACATGTTGGAGCCTTGACCTGGTGGGGTTGGTAGCCACAGCTGCTGGAGTGCTCGCCAACACGTTGGGGCTTGCTGAGCCTTGAAGCCCAGCACAGCAGGAATGTCACAGCCCAACGAGAAGCTGCCAATAAAAGGGGCAGTGACCAGGGGCAGGACGGGCGTGTTGGTGACTCCCCAGCGCTGCTTGCCCGTCCCTTATCAATGAATTAATAAATTGCCTTATTGATTGACCAACCCGAGTGTGGGGAGTAATTTATAACACCTACCTCCCGTGCCTTGGCGGGGCGAGTTTTGGGAGCGTGTCACCAGTTTGGGGGAGCCTGGCAGTGCCCAGGGCTGCTCCCTGCCCGGTGGATGCGCTGCCTGCAGGGATGCTGCTCCCAGCCCTTTCCGCGGCTCTGCCTCAGCCCCGCACGGGGCAGCAGCGATCCCGCGGCCCCGGGGAGCGCTTGACACGCGATTCTTCCCACACAGACAGCGCTTTACACGCTATTGCTGCCACAACACAGCGAGCGGCCAGGGGCTTCTCACACACACACACACACATCTGCATCTCCCACGGCTTGTCCTCCTCCCTGCCAGCATCCCCCAGCCTGCTCGGGCAGAGGAAGGGGCTGTGCTGGGCAGGTTCATCACTCTGCCTCTCACCCCTCGCTGCCTGCCTGCCCCAGGTCACTGGGGAAGCCTTCGTGGCTTTCCCTCTGCAGCATCTCCTGGGATGAAGGTGGGAGAAGTGTGTCCCAACCATAGCAGTCCCACCTCACCAGTATGATGCAGAGATTCCTTTTCAACTGGAATTTGTCATTCTTAGATACCGTGGCCAGGCTTTAGGGTCTGTCTGTCTTCATCCAGTCCCAGCTGACAGGAGCTGGCATTGCTCTGGGCCAAGATCATTGGAATTCCATTGCCCTGGAAGCTGCAGCTCCTCGTGGTCCCTCACCCATGCCCCCAGACCCTGCCTCAGGGGTGACAAGACTCTGTCATGAGGTGTTCCTAAATCCGAGGCTGTTTTTCCGTCTCCTGCACTTCAGTTTGGGGCCATTTCCATGCACAGAGGGCTCACTATGTATTTATTTCTCTATGCATTTATGGTGCAGTTCATCTACATGGCCATGCACCACACTCAGCCAGGGCTCCCCAGCAAGCTCAGCTTGGGGCTCAGAATTCCACGGAAGAGAGACAGAGAAAGTGACTCTACCTGGGGCCACCTCTCCATGCTCCAAGTGCTGGAAGGGAAGGACAGCAGACACACTGGTGAGGTAATGCCAGCAGCAGCCACCCAGGCACAGGACATGCACCAGAGGCTCCATCCAGGTAGGAAATCCAGGGGTTTGTGGCTGAGGTTCGTGTACCAAAGGGGAAACAGCTGGTGTGTGCAAGGGGGTGACCCTTGGTTACCCGTGTCCAGGCTATCAGAGCAGAGATATTCACCCTGGGGACATGCAGGACACTCCCTCTGTGCCCTGCTGTGGTCAGAGGGGATGTCTGGCAAGCCCCACACAGGCTGTGGCTGCAGAGGATGGCTCCTCTCCTCTCCTCTCCTCTCCTCTCCTCTCCTCTCCTCTCCTCTCCTCTCCTCTCCTCTCCTCTCCTCTCCTCTCCTCTCCTCTCCTCTCCTCTCCTCTCCTCTCCTCTCCTCTCCTCTCCTCTCCTCTCCTCTCCTCTCCTCTCCTCTCCTCTCCTCTCCTCTCCCAGGGTTTGGACTCCATCTGCTGTAATAAAAGTGGAATTTCCACAGCTTGCACGGAGCTCCCTGTGCTGGGGAAACACACAGCACTGAGCAGAAGGAAACTGGAACAGGCAGGGATGCACTGGGCTGTGGCTGCAGCCTTGGGAAGCCCGGGTATTTCCCAGGAAGACTGAAACTTCCACTCCTCTTGATTAGAAAGAGTGCCTGGAGCGTTCTAACTCAGCAGCAAGAGGACAGAGACCACTCAGGCTGGTCCTTCCAGCACACCCATGTGCACCAGGGCATTTTGCAGCACTCTGTGACACAGGAGCATTTTCTGTGCAGGTGCTGGGAGTGTCCCCTCAGGGCTGCAGGGGAGGCTGCACTGGAGCATGCACAGGGCAGGGCTGCAGGGCTTTAGCTGCAAAGAGCTGCTGTCCCTTTTCCATCACTCTGCCCGTCTCCAGAGGGGACAGCCCTGCTCCTCTGCCCACACTGCAGGGCTCTGTCCCCCCTGCCCATGCAGGTCAGGGTCTGGAGCCAGCTGTGTTTGCTGCAGAGAGAGGGGGGGCACAGCTGCATGTGGCTCTGATCTGTGGCCCCATCTCCCTTCTCCCTGCTCCTGGGGCCGCCTGCTCCACGGGCAGGGACATGTGGGCAGCTCCTGCCCATTTATGTGTGAGGAAAGAGAAAATCCAGACTGGTGATTTTCTCTGGGGGCCTGAGCATAGATCAATCTCACTCTGTGCTCTGAAGCCTAAAGGACACCTTGAGAACTTCTTTTGTCAGGAAAGAAGCTGATTCTTCATTTGGGGCTCCTTGGGGACTTCCCAATAGATTTTCAGCATCTGAGAGAGCATATTCCCTATTCCCCCTTCCCCAGGCACTCACGGGCAGTGCAAGCCCATGGCCCGAGCAGGGATCCCTGGGCTGGGCTGGCATGCAGGGAGCACCATTGCCATGGATTTGTTTCTTCACTGCTTCATTGCAGTCTCTGCTTTCTGTGGCCCCTGCCCCAGTGACCTCAAATCCTCAGACTGGGAGATTTTCACTGCAGTCCTCCAGGTCCTGGTGGGTCCTGGGTTCTCTCCCCCTCTTTGGCTCAGGATGGTGGATGCAGGAGATGGAGAGATCCACCCACAGGGGGATGCAGCAGATGGGAGAACTTTGCAGATCAGCATCCTGTCAGCTGGGGACAGACCCCACAACAGCTGGATTCAGGAGGTTTCCAAGAAACAGGAGTGTCCCTTTCCTCCCTTTCCATCCCCCTTGGCCCCTCCAGCTCCCCAGCCTCGCTGTGAACAGCAGAGTGGACAGAAATCCCCACAGAGAGGGGGAGCAGAGTGTGGCGGGGGGGAAGGGATCAGCAGACACCTCCCAGCCCCCACACCCCCTGCCCTCCCCCCCAGCTGCTTCTGGCAGCCCCAAATTAGGGCTGAAAGGCTCACAGGACAAATCTTCATGGAGGTGACAAGCAGCACTTGGGCTTCTCCAAAACAGCCACGACAGCTCCTTGCCCCCGACCCTATGGCAAACACAGGTCACCCCAGCCCTTCCTTTGCTCCAGGTGGGAGTTCACCACAGGCATGGGAATGTCCCCATGTCCCATCAGCTCCAGGCAGGGCCCCTCACTTTGATACTGTAATTTAGCAACACGAAAACAGTTGCATTCTGAAATTAAACATACAAGGAGTTCTCCTTAAACTGGGGGAATTATTTCCACATCATTTCAAATTTTCTGCTCTATTAATTTCCCTCTAGTCTGTCATTTTCTTCATTTGTCCCACAGCTCCTGGGGTTTAGCAGAGCCAGCACTAGGCATGATGCTCAGTCCCTTCTCCTCTGGCTGAATCCTGGTGGCTGGCTGGGCTCTCTGGTTCCCTGGAAGCTCAGCTAAGCCCTGGATTTGCAGGCCAGCAGCACCTTGGGGTAATGGACGTTCCTCTAGCTCAGCAGCAGCTCCTGTCCTTCCAAAGGCACAGGGATGTGGCACTGCCATGCCATGGAACCCCCAGCACTGTGACCCCTCACAGCAGCTCAGGCTGGAGGGAGCTGAGAGAGCCTGACTGGGATGTCTGGCCTTCCCCCAGGGATGCTGGCACTGCTGAGAGCTGCTGCCACCTCTTGTCCTCTCCTAAATACTTGCTCTGGTGGCAGAGGGAGCTGGAGGTGACAGGGGGATGCAGCCTGCAGGGAGCAGTTGTGTTCATAAGATCATGGAATTGTTAATGTTGGAAAAGCCCTCTCAGATCATCGACTCCAACCATTCCCCCAACACTGCCATGTTCTCCACTAAATCATGTCCCCAAGTGCCACATCCACGTGGTTTTTGAACATTTCCATAGGCTGTGACTCCAGCACTGCCCTGGGCAGCCTGTGCCAATATCTGTCCAACCTTTCAGTGAAGGAATGTTCCCAATATCCTGCCTAAACCTCCCCTGGTGAAACTTGAGACCATTTCCCCTTGTCCTGTCACTTGTCACCTGGAGGATATTGGAATTCTGCATATTCAGCTGGGCACAGGGCAGAGCACCCCAAAACCAAACTCATTTTCCTCACCCATCCCAGCCCTGGTCCCAGGGCAGTTCAGGAGCACAGCTCCACGCTTTGCCTCTCTCCTCAGCCCTGGGCTTCGCACACAACCACTGAACAGCACGTGTTTGCTCGGCAGTGTGAGCCCTTAAAAATGGGAATCAGTTTGAAAGAGTCTGAATTCAGCTCTTGCATTGCATCCAAGCTCCAGCCCCTGCTCTGGTTTGCAAGATCTTGGCAATCAAGAGGAGCCCTGGCTTCTCACCCCTGCCTGCACTCTGGCCCGGGATGGCAGCCTGCAACAGCCCAGGGCTGGCCCTGTCACCATCAGGGTGACACACTCTGGGGTGTCCTTGCTACTGTCAGGGGCTTCTCTGGGGAGCGTGGAGGTCCCAGCTGAGTTTTGGGGACTGGAAAACTTCTGGAGGTGGTGCTGCAGAGATGTGTGTGGTGTCCTGCTGGCACTCAGCCCCAAATCCTCCCCCTGGGGCAGCCCACCCTCCCAAGGGCCAGGAGTCAGCAGGCAGGAAAGGTCCTGTGCTGCAGCAGGAGGGGTTTGCTGGCCTCTGTCACTCACCTGCTTTTGCAGGGAACTTGCTGTTTGCAGTCCATCTTCTTCCTGCTTGTGTTTATTTATCCAGCCACTGATTGGCCTGCAGGGGGTGAGCACTGAGGGGGTTTCTGGCTGTGTTTGTGTGCAGCACTCTGCTCCCACCCTACAGAGACAATGGAAGTGCCCCACAAACTGGCATTCTCATCCTTCTGCCCCACTTCCAAGCTGCTCTGCCCAGCTGATCCCAGATGATAACTCCTGCTCCTGAGCAGCCATGTGCCTTTAACAGGCACTGCAGCACTGACCCTGCAGTGCCTTTCCATCAGCATCCAGCACGGAGTGATGGCTGCCAGGGCTGGGCTTGGCTGCTGCAGCCTGGGGAAGCTGTGTAGGAAGAAAAGGAAGGTATTTCTGCTCCTTAGGGGATCAGAGTGACCAATTTCTCTTTTCATTTCAGTGAGAGGTTGGATAATACCACAGCTGCCCTGCAGCCTCTGTTATTAATGAATGGTGCCTGGACAGCATGGGCAGGGCCCTTTGCCTTTCCATGGGGTGATACCTGTGCTGGAGCTGAGGGTGGTCAGGGGGATGGATGTTCAGCACGTGTAAATCTTCAGAGTTGTTTCCAGGTGCTGCCCTGGAGCTGGTCTCTTCCAAGTGCTGCTCAGAAGAGCATTTTTGGAGATCTCTCCTGAGGTGTCTCTGGGCAGCCAGAGGAGAGCTGTGAGGCAGAGGCAGGTCAGGTGCCTGTCCTCCAGTGGCTCCTGCCTCCTGTCAAAGCAACATGACCCCAGAAGGTTGTTCCTGTAACCTGTCCTCAGACTGGGTGTGAAGTAACCATCTCCCCCTCCTCAAGGTGTTTTCTGGGTACCTGGCAGCAGAGCTGTCCCTGCTCTTTGCCCCTCCAGCCCATCTGCTGTGTCCTGTCAGTGCAGATGTTGCACCTGGAGCTGGTGACAGCCAGGCAGAGTGGGTGACCTGTGCTCCTCACATGCCCCACTTCGGCTGAGGTGGCTCTGATCCCAGTTCCAGGTGTCCTGGGACGTCCCTGCCATCTCTGAGCTGCCCACGCTGGCTCCTGGCCCTGGTCCTTCCTGCCCTCGTGGCTCAAAGTGACTCTTGCAGATCTCTCGTTTCAGGGTTTCAGCCTGGGCTCTGCCCTGTGCTGCAGATGAACACTGGATGCTCTTCAGCATCAGGGGCTGCATTAATGCCCCTCCTCCCCAGTCTTTTTGCATTTACTTCCCCATGGTGGTCCCTCATTAGCATCCCACTGCTGTCCTCCAGCTGCTCTCCCTGTTTACACCATTTCCAAGACTGTGGTAGGACTTTATGAATCATTTATCTTAAGCAGCAATTATTGTACAAACAAGTCATAAATACTGTGTCGATCAGCCAGCTCTGAACACCCCACACAAAGAGAGAGACACAAACATCACAGGAGAAGGACTGAGAGAGGAATTGTCCCAATTATAGCAACCCCCCCATCTGCTCCCCACTCACACAGGCAATTTCAGGGATGCCTGGGGTACCTGGGCTGAGATGGATTCCAAGGATTTTAACCAAGGGCAGAAGGCAGGAACAGTCTGGCTGGAACAGGGCAGCAGTAAATTGGCAAAGTGCCCATCCCAGACACTAGGAATTAGGATGTTAGGTATTAGGATAGGTATTAGGACTAGATATTGGGAAAAAATTCTGTCCTCTGAGGGTGGTGAGGCCCTGGCACAGGGTGCCCAGAGCAGCTGTGGCTGTCCCTGGATCCCTGGAAGTGCCCAAGGCCAGGCTGGACAGGGCTTGGAGCAACCTGGGACAGTGGAAGGTGTCCCTGCCATGGCAGGGGTGGAAGGAGATGAGCTTTAAGGTCCTTTCTAATCCAAACCATTCTGGTATTCTATGACTGGTCCTGTGGCCAGGGCATGAAGCTGAGCACAATGTCATGCCATATATATTAAATATAAATATAAATATAAATATAAATATAAATATGGCATCTATACCTATATAGATATATCCTGAAGTGTTTGCAGGGCACCCCAGGAGAAGGACCACCAGTAGATGCTCCAGAGGGGTGTCAGGCAGCCTCCCCCTAAACATCTCCAGGTGCCTTCTGCAGTGGTGACTGAGCTCGGGAGGCTGCCAGACACCTTTGGCTGCCCAGGCTGAGCAGCTCCTGCAGCCCCATCTCAGGGAGAGGATTCCTGTGTCTGGATGGGTCCCTGCAGGGACATTGGAGGGGCATTGGAGACTGCAGAAGTTTCTGGGCAGGCTCTGAGGAGGGCAGTGCTCTGGAATGGTGCATTCCAGGGAATCTTGCAAGAAGCAGAAATGCCAAGCTGTGTGTGAAAGAGGCTTTTGTGCAGGAGGGTAAACATCACAACCCTCAGCATATGGTCAGTGGGGAAAACTTCAAAGGTGGAAACAAAGCCAATTCCATCCCAGCTGCAAGTCCTGCCAGGAAAATCGGGGTTTGGACAATCCCAATGGCTGCAGGTACTTTGTGACACAATAGACAAGCTTTCCTGGGGACAACTGTCAGGGCATCACTGCTCTGCCCCAGCCAGCCAGCACCTGCCAGGTGAACCTGATCCAAGCCCTGGGAGAGCACCTGAGTGCCCTAAACCACCTCTGGGAGCACTGGGAGCCCTGTGTGGGGGGCACTCTAAGTCAGTCTGGCTTGGGCTTTGCTGGGAGCTGGACCAGTTCCAGGAAATGGGCCAGGCCTTAGCACTGCTCAGCCTTGTCCTGACCTGAAAGAACTAAAGACAGCATGAAAATCATACAATCATAGAGCTGTTAAGGTTGGAAAAGGCATTTAAGATCAAGTCCAACCATCAACCCAGAACCACCACGATGCTCATCATTGAACCTCAAGTGTCACATCCAGACATTTTTTTGAACTCTTGCAGGGATAGTGAAACCACCACTGCCCTGGGCAGCCTGTTCCAATGCTTTACAACCCTTTCTGTGAAAGAAATTCCCTCATATCCAATCTGAACCTCCCCTGGCACAGCTTGAGGCCGTTTCCTTTCATCCCATCCCTTGTTCTCTGGGAGCAGAGCCCCTCAGCTTAGGGAGGACTTTGAGACACTCGAGGGTGTCCAGAGGAGACAACGAGGCTGGGGAGGGGCTTGGAACACAAACCCTGTGAGGAACAACTGAGGGAGCTGGGGTTGTTCAGCCTGGAGAAAAGGAGACTCAGGGCTGACCTTGTCACTCTCTACAGCTCCTGAAAGGTGGCTGTGTCAGCTGGGGTTGGTCTCCTGCTCCAGGCAGCACTGACAGAATGAGAGGACACAGCCCCAAGCTGCACCAAGGGAAATTTAGGGTGGATATTAGGAAAAAGTTTTTTACTGAAAGAGTGGTAAAATACCGGAATGGTCTGCCTAGGGAGGTGGTGGAGTCACCATCCCTGGATGTGTTCAACAAAAGCCTGGATGTGGCACTGGGTGCCATGGGTTACTTGAGGTGTTAGGGCATGGGTTGGACTCGATGATCTTGGAGGTCTCTTCCAACCCAAAATTCTGTGAATTCTGTGAACCCAATCCTAGCTCCAACCTCCTGACAGGGAGCTGTGCAGAACCAGGTCCCTCCTGCACCTCCTTTTCTCCAGGCTGTGGTGCAGGGGCTCACACAGGCCAAGCAGCTCCGCTCAAGGCAGGGAGAAAGGAGCTTCACCTCCCTTCCAAGGGACAGATGTGGGGCTGGGGGTGTTGAACCCCTGGAAAAAGGCTGGTGCCAGGGGAAAAATGAAGTCCTCAAATGTGAAAAACAAAGTTCTCTTTCCTGGTAGACTTTAAAAGGTTAAATAAAAGACAATAAGAGACAAACAATAAAGCAAAAGGTTATAATGGTGGGTGCTTGGCATTCAGCCAAGAGCACCCCTGCTGTTTTGGACACACCCCTTAAATTCATCAGCCCCTTGCATATTCACAGACCCATCATACATTTTCAAAGTTTTCTATGAACTGTTTTCCATATTCCAGGGACTGCTTTACATGGCCACTCCTTGAGTCTGCCTTTTTACAGCATGCATGTTTCTTGGCTGTGGTTTGAATTTATTTTTCTTATCAGTCTCAATTTGGGCTGTGGTCTTTAATTTCTACAGTGCTGGTAGCTGGTGTATCAGTAGCAGTGTCTTCACTGGGTGTTATCCAACCAAGGCAGTTCACTTACTGCAAAGACACTTTATGTTAATGCTAAAGAAAACTATATCTGAAAAACCATTTCAACACCACACATAGAGTATCCACCCTAATATTTGCAAAAAGCCAATACCATAACATATATTTTTCGTAATATGTGCATAATATGTGTACTATATTATATATTATCTATATAAGTATATATAATATAATCATCATATAAAAATATATAATGTATACTATATACTATGTAATATAGTATATAGCATATAGCATACAGCATATAGCATATAGTATATAGTATATACTATATACTATATACTATATACTATATACTATATGCTATATTACATAGTATATAGTATATAGTATATAGTATATAGTATATAGTATATAGTATATAGTATATAGTATATAGTATATAGTATATAGTATATAGTATATAGTATATAGTATATACCATATACTATATACTATATATATATCCCCATCCCACATCCTACATCTCCATCCCCATCCCATCCCATCCCATCCCATCCCATCCCATCCCCATCCCATCCCATCCCCATCCCCATCCCATCCCCATCCCCATCCCATCCCATCCCATCCCATCCCATCCCATCCCATCCCATCCCATCCCATCATCCCATCCCATCCCATCCCATCCCATCCCATCCCATCCCATCCCATCCCATCCCATCCCATCCCATCCCATCCCATCCCATCCCATCCCATCCCATCCCATCCCATCCCATCCCATCCCATCCCATCCCATCCCATCCCATCCCATCCCATCCCATCCCATTATCCCATCCCATCCCATTCATCCCATCCCATTATCCCACCCCATTATCCCATCCCGTAGCACACACTGGCCTCTCCCTGCAGCCCCCTCGGGGAGCTGTCCCCTCGCAGGGATCTGCCCGACGCTCAGGGTGTGGTTTGCAGCTCTCAAAATCTCTTTTAGCGACTCCTTCAAAGCCTCTGGGGTCACGGCGGGGCCGCTCCCCAGCGCTCTTCCCCCAAACACACAGAGCTGTTTGGAAACTCATTGAAATGAATCACCTCTACTCCACTGACAAACTTTTCTCCTCCTCGTTCTCTCCTTTGAAGAGTCTAACAACATGTTGGACTTATCAAGACTAATTTTAGAGAAAAAACAGGGGGAAAAATATGCAAACTACAAACTCAGCCCCTGAAGACTAAAGCACTGAGAGCGCTTGTGAGGAGTGCAGATGCAGCGAGGCTGCCTTATCTTGGAGTCAGCGCTGAAGTGGAGAGCCACGTAACGAGGGACTATTTCCCATCTGCTGCATAAATCTAAAGTTACTTCAGGCAGAATGAGGAATCAGAAGATACTTCAAAGGCATTTGAGCTCTGTATCTGTGTCAAACCGCAGCTCTAAGCACTCTGCGTTGCCCTCCTATTAAAGATGAACTTTTGTACTCTGTTAGACGTCTTAAAAAGCACAAAACATAAGTTCATTTGCTTTTCAAGTACTCCCATCCCCGCTCCCCGCTCAGCTCACAAAACAGAATATTTGTGAACAAACAGCCCCGGTTTTGCTGCAGAGGTTTCATCTTTGCTGGCAGCACGGGAGGGGTGGGCTGGGCGAGCTGCAGTTGGTGGTGCCAGGGGAAATGTCAGCGTGGTGCCAGGGCACTGCTGCCCACCCGCACCCTCGGCATCCCCCGGGCTGCGATTGCTGTGCCAGGGGAGACGCAGCTCTGCCACGGGAGCAGAGCAAACAAGGCTGACTGTCAAGATAACCCTTCTCCTGGTGGAATTTGTGGCTTTATCAGCGTTTTTTTTTGCAGAATGAGATGAAATGTGAAGGGTTTTCAGCCGTGAAAATTAATTGCTTCATTCGAAGCTGACACTAAGCGCCATGGCCTCGGGTCCTCAGGGGATGCCATGGCATCCCCACGCAGGTCAGTGCCCCTGCTGCTCCTCAGGGCTCCACAAACACCCTGGGAGATGCTGGCTGGGTGGTGGGAAAGGGAGACAAAAGGCCCTTAAGTGGAATCAATTTATAGCACTGAAACAGGAAAAAAAAAAAAAAAAAAAAGCGCTTTGCTGTTTCCACACTCCAATGTGTATTTGCCAGCAGCTCAGCTGCCAGAGTCCCAACCTGTTCCTGACAGGGCAATTCCTGACAGGGCTGTGGGTGTGGGGTTTTTTTTTTGTTGGTCTGTTTTTTTTCTTTTTCAGGAGCAGTGGGGAGGAAGAGTACGAGAAGAGAAGGAGAAAGCGTTAGGAAGAAAGAGAAGAAGGCATGGGCAGGGAGCTGTACAGCGAGATCAGAGGAGGGCAGCACAGAGGGAGTAATTAGGGGTTTGTGATTCAGGTGCAAGGCAAAGGAAGGGGAATGTCCACAGGGATTGGGGGAACAGAGAACAAGAAGAATTCAGAGCCTGGCAGCAGATGGGCAGGAGGGGGTGAGTGCAGAGGCAGGAAGGGAACAGCCAGAGGAGCAGCAAAGGAAGACACAGGTGGAGCAGACTTGAAAATGGCTGTGAGAGTGAATTCCTGCTTTAGAGAAGGTGGAGTGCCTGGCAAAGCCTGCAGAGATGAGGTGGGGCATGGATAAAGCAAACCAGGTGCCAGGGGCACAGCCAGACAGCAACATCCCTGCTCAGGAGAGCAGAGAGGCTGAGCAGGGATGGGGCACAGCTGGCAGAAGGGATGGGAACCAGGAGCACAAAAGATACAGGATTTCAAATTAGGAATTAAATTAACATTTACAACCATGACTTAAAGACATGGAGCTGCTGCTCATGTGAGTGCACAAAGTCAGGGATGGGGGCAGGACTAGGGCAGGTGTGTACAGGCCACTGGGGATGCCCAAATTTTGGAGCACCTCCTGTGCCACTCTGGCATTTTGTCCTGGCTCAGGGTCTGTGGGCACAGCAGGGACAGGAAGATTATTTCTGGCCTGTGTCCCAGTGGGTGGGCCCTGGCTCCAGGGGAAATCAGGATCCATGAAGGTTCTTCAGGGATCTCTTCACCCCTGTGAGAAGTTGTCCTGTGCCAGCAGCAGCTCTGATCAGATGGGACCCTCTCATGGGGAGCCCTGCAAACATCTCTGCCAGTCTGGGATGGTGCTGGTGCACCCCAGTGTCACCCGGGGGTTTGGCAAGCTCCATCAAACCAAGGCAGAACAAATCAGCCCTTTTCTCCTGTTTGCAGTTTACAATCCCATCTCTAATTTTCATTATCTTGCAGCAAGGAGCAGTTCAGGGAATCAATTTTCCAGCAAGCTCAGTGGCTGGGTTTGCCTGGACTGCTGCCTGCTCACGGTGTGTGTTTTCCCAGTCCCTTTCCAGCTCTTGGTGGGGCCCTGAGGAGGCTGTGGCTGCCTGCCCAGCCTGTCCAGCATGCAGCAGTTCAATCCTGGAGCAGCACGGAGCCAGCAGGCTCTGCCTGGGCTGGCACACTGCAGGTGGCCACAGCAGCACAGCTCTTGGCAGGACAGGGAGCCCCAGGGCCAGCACCCCACCTGGGGCAAGTCAGCCTTGCAGGAACACATCCCTTCCCAGTCCCAGCTGGCAGCCCTTCACCATCCCACACCCAGCAGCACTGCACAGATCTCCAAATCATCCCTCAGCCTATCATCCACCCCTTCCATCTCTCCTCCTGTACCTGCTCTGCCTCTCCCACCATCCCACCTGTCTCCTTTGGCCCTATTTCGCTTGCAAGAACTCAGTTTTTGGTGCCGAGGCCAGAACTGCCTGTGCTGTTCAGGTCACTGGAGGTGTAGTAAAGTTTTCCTGTTGCTCTCAATATTTTACTTCATGAATTTCCCTTTCCCTTTGCTACTGGACAGCTTTAAGGTACGATCAGGGAGCTGCAAGATTCTTTCTGTGTAGCTCTAGCTTGGAGCCTGTTACTGCATTCAGCTGGGGTTTCCTTTCCATCTGAATGACTTTGTGTCTGGGGCATGGACTCAGAACCATTTTATCTCCCTGCCAATCATTATTTTGCCTTTCTTTGCAGCTTTTCATATTCCCTTTCAGAGCTGAACATTTAGAAAATAGATTTCTATTGCTGCCTCAGCTTTCTCCTTTGGTTGTCACAAACATGCTGCCAAGCCTGGGACTCTGCCAGAATTCCTGGGTCTGATGGTGAACTCTTCCACCATGGAACTGGACATCTCATCCCAATTCTGCTTTTCTCTCCTTCAAGCTCATTATCAGTGCACAGGGCTGAGCCATGGCCCCTCAGCACAGGAGTCTCTCCTGAGGTACCTTGTGCTGTCCACATAGTCCCCACATTCCTTTTCCCCACTTCAGAGATCTCTCCAAGGTCTGAGAGACCTGACTCCCCTGTACAGAACATCTCAGACACTTTCTTAATAAATCTTGTTTAGCAAGGTGTCTATTCTGCTCCTGGCTGCAGTTGCCCCAGTTGCTTGGTGTGACACTTGGACCCACTGGTGATCTGTTCTGTGTGGCCACAGAGGGTTTTGTATGGTTCAGTGTCACATTTGAGGTTACACATTGGAGATTGTGGCTGATTTGATTCTTCTGGAATTCTTGTCTGAGTCCCACACAGTCCTGGCTCTTTGGGACTCTTCAGGCACATTTTGCTCCAACACCTCCTCTAAGACCTCTCTGGGGCAGTTTCTCGTGTTTATCCCCTGGAAAAGCCCTTGTGCAGGAATCTCCTTGATCAGAGGGTGTTCAGAACATCATGCAAAGGTTTAACTTTATTTTTCTGTGGAGCCATGTGCTCCCGCTGTCCTCTAGAATAATGTCACCAAGGAAAGGTGACACTCCTGACCAATGTCACCAAGGAGAGGTGACACACTCCTGACCACCCGACCTCCCAATGTGTGTGGGAGTTGCATTCTTAGCTGTGGAGCTGCTAACAAGTTGCTCTTAAATATATTTAATCTCATTCATAATCGTTTGACACTGAATTTGCCCAGGTTTGGGCACAATTTTCTTTTCTGCATTTGGACCTTATTTTCTTTTAATTTCTGTGAAACTGACTCACTTTGCAGTTTAACCATGGTAGATGTTTCAAACCTAGCAATGCTGTGGTGCAGTGTTTAAAAAAGCATTTCTCCCCCTTAACATACAGCAGTGCAGAAGTTTTACAGATTTTTAAACACTCCTTCCATTTCTAGGTTTATAAAGTAGCCTGGTGCTGCCCTAAAAGTGTGGTTCATCATATTGAAAGATAGCAGAGGCAGTTATGGACTAACAACCATGACCAAGACCCCAAAATGGATTTACTTCATTTGAGAGGCTTTTCCATTAATTTGTTTCACTCCAGGCAAATTATATATGTGCCTCTCAAATCAGGCTTCGTGAAGATCTTAGTCACAAACAATTGGTCTCAAACCTCAGAGATCAAGGGTAGTTGATATCTCTTTTTTCCTCTAATCTAATTTGATTCCCAATAGTCTGTGGCTAATGCGGGCACACAATGCAGCAGACAGAGCGTTTGCAGCAGAGACAGCGACGTACAAGGCACTGTTAAGATCTTACTCACATCATTATCTCCAGCTCTGGCACTTGGCAGCAGTGCTGGGAGGATTTGGGAAGCAGAGGAGCACAGGGACCTTGGCCTGACGCAGCAAGGGTCGAGAAAGGAGATCACCATCTCTTAAATATGGAAAGGGATTATCCGGTTTCAGAGACAATTCTGTTAGCATATGAAATCTGCATAAACTGCCCGTGACCACGGTGACATGGAAAATTAAGAGATTCACAAACACACAAAGAGGAATGGGTTCCCAAGCAGGGAGAATGGGACAAAGAGGTTTGGGATTAATTCCAAAGCAAAGGGTCAAGGAAGGAGTCAACCTGGTGCTGGAAATGCTGGTTTGCATCTCACACAGAATAACAGCATCCCTGGAGAGGCTCAGAGGGATGGTCCATCACTGCCTGCCAGCATCTCTTTGTCAGGTCCTGCTGGCCACCTGCAGGGCCAGAAACCATCCTTTCCTTTATAATTCTTTTTTCTTTCCCCTAACACAGTCTATTGGTTCTCTTCCCTGCCAGGGCACTGAAACAGCTGGAATGATGCACAGGTTAAGATCTGTCAAGCCTGACACGTCTGTCATTGTAACTGAGGTATGGATGAAGCTCCCCCAGCCAGAGATGCTGTTATTTTCCCTCTGTACTATGGGTTTTGTACACGTTCTCCTGGGATTCGCTGTAATTTTCCCCAGAGAAATTGCCTGCTGTCAGTTCTCTTCCTTGATACCTGTCAAGCTTTGCAAAAATACCTTCTTTTCCTTGATATTTTACAAGTCCAAGTGCAGTGAATGTGCTTTTGAGCAAACATCCGTGAGGAGTTGGTGGAAGCTGTCCCTGCCCACTGAAGGGGGGTGGGAGGAGAGGATCTCTAAGGTCCCTTCCAACCCAAACCATTCTGCTGTTCTGTGATTGCCATGACTGCAGAGAACCGGGCTTGGCTCAGGTAGTGCAGTCTCTCCTGGACCCCTGGTTTCTTGTGTCTTGACCCCTTGTTTTCTCCTGAGAGGATAGTTTTCGGTGTAGGAACCTCTGAGGGTGAGGGATGACTTTTGGGGGCCTGGATGAAGCAATCAGGGATGAATAGGGAGGAGAAATCACATCCACAGGTGGAATAGGGTGGAGCTGCAGCCAGTGTCCTTAGGGATGGTTTCTGCAATCCAAAACGTGGAGGATGTTTAAGGCCTAAAGAAGAGCAAAGGTGCCATAGGAGAAGCTGGAGAAGTGCAGGACTTGGCTGGGCACACTGAAACTCCAGCCAGCTCCTCCCTGCATCCCACATCTTCGTGAGACACCAAAATAAACCCACAAGACCGCGAAGGATCCCCTTGATACTGCTGGGGAAACCTTGCCAAATGAAAATGAAGAGATTAGAATGAGCCAAAGACTCACTTTGTCTAAAAGGGTCTGCACCAAGAGTAGGACAAGACCACAGATTGTCCCCTGGAGACTGATGGAAGCCAGGGAACTCCTGAGCCTTTCTGCTCACCCATGGGAGTGTCCAGGCATGGAGCTGCAGTGCTGGGAAGGCTCCCAGAGCAGCTTTGTGCCTGCAGAGGCTCCTCTGACAGGTGAGTGCTGGGAGGGGGCTGGGACAGGTCCTTGGCACTGCTGGAAGGGGAAGGCTGTGTTGAAATTCAGTGCAGCACACCTGAATGCTTCTTCTTAAATTCTCAATTTAGCAGCACCCACATCCCAGCAAATGGGCAAATGGGATATGAAAAGCACAGAGAGCTGTTCTGCAAGGGGAATATCGATGGGCTTGGGGACACAGGGACCCATCATCAGCATCAGCCCTCCTGCAGGGATTCCCTTACACCCTCAAACACTGTTCAAAGTATGGGGAAAGATAAAATCACAGAATCCCAGACAGCTTTGGGTCAGAAGGGACCTTAAGGATCATCTCACTCCAACTTCTTGCCACAGTCAGGGACACTGCAAATGTGACAGCACCCACTAGTACACGATGGGAAGAAATTCTCCATCTTCCAAAGGAGTTCTGGCAGTGGAGCAGCAGGACTCAGCTCCTGTGTCTGTGCCAGGGAGTCCCATCTGTTTGTGACTGATGGATGGTGGCCATGGCACAGCTCTTCTGCAGGTCTGCTGTGCTCCCCTGCATGGGGAAGGCATTCTGTTCTCTGAGCACTGGAACAACTGAATGCAAATCCTTTCCAAGTGTCACTCTCAGGAACAGCTGCTTTCTGTGAGAGCCCCGAGGGACACAGGACACAGGAGGGGCCTGGCCACCATGTCAGCACAGGGTGCAGGTGTGACTTGCTGCTGTCCTGGCTCACAGCAGGGCATTGCTGGGGACAGAATCATAAAGAATCACAGAGTCAATAAGGTTGGAAAAGCCCTCTAAGATCGAGTGCAGCCATTAACTGAGCATTGATATGTTCACAATAAACCACATCCACAGGTTTATGAACACTTCCAGGGGTGGTGACTGCAGCACTGCCCTGGGCAGCTGTGCCAGTGCCTGACAATCCTTTCTTAGATCCAACCTAAACCTCCCCTGGCACAGCTTGAGGTCATTCCCTCTCCTCCTGTCCCTGTTCCCTGGGAGCAGAGCCCCCCTCCACCCCCCTCCTGTCAGGGAATTGTGCAGAGCCAGAAGTTGCCCCTGAGCCTCCTTTTCTCCAGGCTGAGCCCCCTCAACTCTCTCAAAGGCTCCTGGTGCTCCAGACCCTTGCCCAGCTCTGTTCCCATCTCTGGACACACTCCAGCAGACACAGCTTTTGCTGGGAGAGCTGACAGCACCCCAGAAAAGCACTTTGTGCATGCAGCAGAAACAGGAGGAGTGTGAGAAATACTCCAGCCTTTAAAGAGGATCCAGGGATGGGCTGGCCCTGGGGACAGCTGGTTCAGCCCGTGTGTCATGGAGCCAGAGGCTGCTGGAGGCTCTCACAGACCGTGTGAGAAGCACTGGCTCCTCTCAGCCTTGCTCACAGTCACAGCCTTGACAGAAGATGTGTCACTGTCACATCGCTGCCTTCCAGGGGTTTCCTGCTGCTTGTGTCCCAGCACAAACTGCAGAGCCTGAGGGAATGACAAGCAGCCCCCACGCTGGGAGAAGTGGAGTGGAATCATGGAATTCTCCTGGAATCCATCCCGGAGAGGCCCGGGAGCGAGGCAGTGGCACAGTGAGATCTGTCCTTGTGCCTTCCCTGCCCCAGGACACGCTGCAAAGTCTCCACAGGACTGCAGCAGCCACGGAGAGCCCAGGATCTGTGTGAGGACCAGCCCGTCATGTTTGATTACCAGCAGATGGAGGATGCATGCAAGAGAGAGATAATTAATTGATTGCAACTTTCCCAGCCTCCAGACTTTGGTTTCTATTGATCTCAGTTTTATCTGGAGTAATAGAGACAATTAGGAGGGAACACAGCAGCAGAAGTTAATTACTAATGGAATGGAAACTGTGTCTTTCAATTTATTAAAGTTTTATCACAAAGCAGCGCTGCTGCAGAAGCTCAGCCTGTCTCCGTGTGTCCTGCAGAGCACTCCCCACTCCACAATCAATAATAAATTACAAACCCATCCCACCCTGTGCCGGATCCAAGGGAGCCGAGCCTGAGGAGAGCAGTGGAGCTGTAGGACAGGGTGTGCTGGCTCCTGGGGACAGGACAGGGCTGGGCTGTCCCTGTTGGGTCTTGGGGACAGGACAGGGCTGTCCCTGCTGGCTCCTGGGGACAGGACAGGGCTGGACTGTCCCTGCTGGCTCCTGGGGACAGGACAGGGCTGGGCTGTCCCTGCTGGCTCCTGGGGACAGGACAGGGCTGTCCCTGTTGGGTCTTGGGGACAGGACAGGGCTGGGCTGTCCCTGCTGGCTCCTGGGGACAGGACAGGGCTAGACTGTCCCTGCTGGCTCCTGGGGACAGGACAGGGCTGGGCTGTCCCTGCTGGCTCCTGGGGACAGGACAGGGCTGTCCCTGCTGGCTCTTGGGGACAGGGCTGGATTGTCCCTGTTGGCTCCTGGGGACAGGGCTGGATTGTCCCTGCTGGCTCTTGGGGACAGGGCTGGATTGTCCCTGTTGGCTCCTGGGGACAGGACAGGGCTGGGCTGTCCCTGCTGGCTCCTGGGGACAGGGCAGGGCTGTCCCTGCTGGCTCCTGGGGACAGGACAGGGCTGCTCCTGTCCCAGGCCCCAGGGAAGGCAGCTCAGCATGCAGGCACAGCCCTCCGTGCTGGCAGGGATGCTGCGGGCACAGGAGGCAGCACAGACAGCTCAGCTGGGGAGGGACCAGCTCACAGCAGGGTCCGGGTGTGCTCTTGGTGCTTCAAGAGCCTCAGGGACACATCTCCCTTCTAGATTTACAGAATCATGGGTTTGCATGGGAAAGGGACTTTAAATCTCATCTCATTCCAACACACAGGGACACTTCCACCAGACCAGGCTACTGAGAGCCCTCAGCAACGGTCTCTGAGCAGGGCAGGGCTGCAGGAGGCAGCCAGAAGGGGTCTTGTCTGTCCCCCTCAGTGCCATCATTCCAGTGACCCCCTTCCCCTGGCAGGAGGCTGGGATGTCAGTCAGGGATCAGGGATGGTTCTCCTGCCCTTCTCTCCACCTTCCCACCTTCATCCCACCCTCCCCTCTGTTCCCTTCTTGGTGTGTGCACTCAATAATCTCAGAGGTCTTTTCCAGCCTGAACGATTCTGTGATTCTCCTGGCCCAAGTGCAGCTCAGAAATGCCAGCCCACATCCCCTGGGGCACCCCCTGCACCTCTGCAGGTGAGCTCATGAGCGCTGGGTCACTCAGAGCCTTGGTGAGGGCTCTCAGACAGCCCATAACTCAAAGCCATTCCTGCTGGCAGGGCAGGGTGCTGTGACAATCCTCTGTGACTCGTTGTCCCCTGGAACAGAGCAGTGAGCACCCCCAGAGCAGCACCTGCCTCAGAGGCTCAGTTCACTCTGCTCTTTACACAGAAAACAGGAGAAAATGATTTGTTTGCTATCACACAGGTCTCTGGAGTGGTGGCACAAGTGATGGGACATCAGGGCTCTGCCTTGGACCCATTTTCTGTAGTATCACCTACAAAAAGCTGTGTCTCTCTCCTCATCTCCATGCCTGTCTGCTGCCTGCTGCAAGTGCTCCCTCCAGCCTGGTGTCCCCACAGACATCCAGCAAACTCCCACATCTCGTCTCCAGGGATTAAAGGCGGTGTGTTTAAATTGCTGAGATCATTTGACTTCTTCAGCCTGGAGGCGGCTGCGGTCAGACCTCATCAGGGTCTGCAGCTTCCTCCCAGGGGGCAGAGGAAGGGCAGCTCCAGTCTCTGCTCTGGGAGCCAGGGAAATGACTCAGGGAATGGCTGGGGCTGTGTCAGGGAGGTTTGGGTTGGATATCAGGGAAGGTTCTTCCCCCAGAGGGTGCTGGGCACTGCCCAGGCTGCCCAGGGAATGGGCACAGCCCCGAGGCTGCCACAGCTCCAGGAGAGTTTGGGCAGGGTGGGATTGTTGGGGTGTCTGTGCAGGGCCAGAGTGGGACTGGATGATCCTTGTGGGTCCCTTCCAGCTCAGGATATTCTGTGATTCTTTTAAATGAGTCTCCACTGCCAGTGCAGGAGCAGTAATTAATTAGATTGCTCTTGTCTCTCTTTCTAACCATTCCCAAGACTGTGTTTGCCTTGCACTCCCCCTGGAGCTGGAGCCCACCTGAGGACAGCTCTCACTGCTGGCTCAGTCCGACCTGACCTGACCCACACAGCCTTGCCCAAACTGGAGATTTCAGCAGAAAACTCTCTCTGCTCCTTTATGAACACATGGTTGCTCACATCCTGGAGAGGACCCAGTCAGTAATCTCTCTTCTGATGAAAAATTGTTTAATTGCATTTATTTAATTTGGTTCATGTTTTTCAAGATTCTTTATTGAAGCATCATGTCAAAAGATTTTGACACAGCATCACTGACTGCTTCACTGAGGTCACAGGTTTAGGATTCATGGTCCCAGTCCTAATGTGAGGTGACACTACACTGGACTGCAGAGGGAAAGGGCACTCTGGAATGTCTCCTGCCTGAGTTATTAGAAATCAGGCAGTTGTGGGTCTGACCAGTGCTTGAATAGGATGCAGGTTTTAAATGCCTTGTATGGTAGGCACAAGCCATTAGTCATGCTTAAATACTTGGGAGATTGCTGGAGCCCTGAGCCTCAGTGAGCTGTGAGGCTCAGCCCTGCCCTGCCAGTGAACTGACTTACAGGGAAGGAGGTATTTTCTCAAGGTGAAATGGAATTTCTTGGAGGATATGTGGCTTTAAAACACGTACATGCTTGGCAGATTGACTCCCCAGCCTTGATTAGACCTGCTCTGGCATTCCCAGGTGAAACAAAAACAATCCACGATCACAGAGATTTGCAAAATGTGACTGAGGAGCTCAGCTGGTTTGGATGCTCAGACAACCACAGAATCTCAGACTGCTTTGGGTTGGGAAGGGCCTTAAAGCTCAGCCCTACCATGGAGAGGGACACCTTCCACTGTCCCAGGTTGCTCCAAGCCCTGGCCTTGGACATTGCCAGAGAGGTGCAATGTGATGCTGCAATCCAGCCTGTAGGAAAGAGAGCCAAAGAGGAGGCAGGGCAGAGATAAACCCACCCAGGCCAAACCCGTGCTAGGCTTTGCACCCAATTCCCAGTATCCCCAATCCCTCCCAGTGTGAGGTCAGGCTGTGTGCCCCAGGTGGGCAGGTCCAGCCTGGATAATGTCCCTTACATCCACTTTTGCCAGCCCTTTCCAGGGAAATGTGCTCAGCAGCCTTGTCCCTCCCAGCCCAGCCAGGCTGGGGCATCTCTCATTTCCATCACTCAGCACATCGTCCTGCTCACCCACGAGTCCTAAATTCAATCTGATTTCAGTCTGATTACTTTCCCCTCCACTTGAGAGAATTAATTAATATCCGGCTCTGCTCCAGTTTTTTTTCCCCAATCGATAAAAGGAGGAAGGAAAAGGTGGTGTACCTGTCATTAATCATCATTAAATTAGTGACTCCAGAATGAGCTCACCATGAAAGCAGCAGGGCTGTGCTGTATCCCCGTGCAGAGAGACCTGGAGCTCTGCTCAGCCCAGACAAACAGGAGAGAGGGCAGAGAGGGGAGACCTGCACAGGGGTGTCACAGGAGGGAAGGGGTCAGATCCTCTTTGGTGGCAGAGCAGGGACTCCACCACAGCAAAGCACCTCTCATGGACACATGCTGGCAGCTCCAGGTGCCTCAAGCCAACACTCAGGCCAAGCCAGAGCTTCACTGATCAGTGTCACCCCCATGTCCCCAGAGGTGACATCCTGATGCTGAGTGCTGGCTCCAGGCCCCAACAGCCACAGGGATGCACCCAGCACAGCCATGGCCTCCCAGCTGTACAGGGAACATAAAGGGTTAGGAGGGGTTTCCCTGCATTCCTGCATCCATCCAGCCATGGGGATCAAGTGATGCTGTCCCCTGCCCTCACTGCTGCCTCTCTGGTCTCCCCTCACCCATCCTGTCCACTCTCTGCACTGACCTGGAGCAGGAATCAGAGAATCCCAGACTGGTTTGGGTTGGGAGGGACCTTAGAGCTCATCCAGTGCCACCCCTGCCATAGCAGGGCCACCTTCCACTGTCCCAGGCTGCTCCCAGCCCTGTCCAGCCTGGCCTTGGGCACTGCCAGGGATCCAGGGGCAGCCACAGCTGCTCTGGGCACCCTGTGCCAGGGCCTGCCCACCCTCACAGCCAGCAATTCCTTCCCAATATCCCATCCAGCCCTGCCCTCTGTCCATTTGAAGCCATTCCCTGTGTCCTGTCCTTCCATCCCTTGTCCCCAGTCCCTCTCCAGCTCTCCTGGAGCCCCTTTAGGCTCTGGCAGGGGCTCTGAGCTCTCCCTGGAGCCTTCTCCTCTCCAGGTGAGCACCCCCAGCTCTCCCAGCCTGGCTCCAGAGCAGAGGGGCTCCAGTCCCCTGAACATCTTTGTGGCCTTTCTCTTTCTCCAACAGGTCCATATCCTCCTTTTACTGGGGTCCCAGAACCCCCTGAACTGGTTTGGTGGCAGCATGTGGAGCAGGAGTAGTGGGATCAGAGGAAGGAGTTCACATCACCTGTGTCAGTGGGAGAGTGGACACAGGAGTTTGTAGGAGCAGATGGATCTGAAGATAAGAATATCTGTATTTCCATGGTGTGTTTTGTTCCCCTGGACACATTTTAGTTTCAGGTCCTTGAGCCTCTTCCTGACCATGTTTTGATACCATTTGACGAATGAGCCCCTGTTTGCTCTGGCACTGTGGGGGTGATGGTGGTGATGGGACACTGGGCAGTGCTCTCAGATCTGTGGAGCTGTTTCTAAGTGACACCTCAGGCCATGCCTGGCACCTGCCCGGCTCTGGAGGGTCTGTCTTTGTGACAGTCACTCGTGCCTGACCTTCACCAGCCCACAGCACCCAGCACACACCAGGAACACCCTCTGCACACTGAGAAGGCCATTGGCCACATCACATCTTTTAGGGCTCAGTCAGACACGAGGACAGGGAGGTCATTCCCCTCTCTGACACCTCTTACTCTCACCAGCACCTCATTCGCCCAGGTGGCCACAGCAACAGCACCTTTGTGATGTGTGCTGTCCTGCCGTGCCCTTCCAGGACCCTGCTCTGCAGGACACAGCCCCTCTGGCAGGTGTCACCTCCCCTCCCCACGTGTGACCTTGCCCTTGGCCCTGTTCAAATGCCCGCTGGTGAGGCTGAGCACAAACTCTGCTGTAAATAATGGATCACAACACTGAGCACGCAGCACCAGCCCCTCCGACAGAGGAGAGGCTGTCACTGCTGCTGTGCCTCAGAGCACTTCATTAGTGCCAGGACAACAAAGCAAATATTCCAATCAACCTGTGCTTTGTCATCCCCACAGCCTGGCTCTGCTGGGCCCAGAGCATCTCCTTGTCCCAGTGCTGCTGCAGCTGCAGGTCTGAGCCTTTCTGACCAACTCCCCTCCTCTTTTGTCCCCTCTCCTGTGGCTCACGCGTGTTCCCAAAGCCCTGTGTCCATGGGGCTGCAGGTTTCAGCCTCAGTGGAATGCAGGGTGTTTCCCACTTCCTCCTCCTCCTCCTCCTCCTCCTCCTCCTCCTCCTCCTCCTCCTCCTCCTCCTCCTCCTCCTCCCTTCCTCCCTAGCTGCCTCACTCTGGCCTTGGCTGTGTCAGGAAAATGAACCCACAAACAGCAGAGGTTTATGTCCGAAAAGGAGACAGAGGAGTCCTTTTGCTTTATTCGAATAAAGGGAGAGGCCATGGGACATTCCCCTGGGATCTCTCAGATTTTTGGAGGACTCACCTCCCTTTTTATCCCAATTTCCCATTTGCATTTCCCTCTCTCTTTCCCCATGGGCTGAGGTACTTGAGAGGCACAGACTTCCCAGAACATCTGATACCTGAGATTCATCTTTAATGTACAACCCTTCCTTTTAATTTTTTAATTCTTACAGAATTCATAGTTTTTCCCCATTGCTTCTTCCATCTTTCAATATCCAGTTTCATTTCTCAGCAAACCTGCAGTTTGTTTGTAAAGGCAAATATATTTTTCCATTTATCAATCAGTGGAATCCTTCCCAAAGTTTCTTTTATCTCTCAGTGCTGGTTTTATCTGCCAGCAGACCCACAGCTGGTTTGTAAAGACAAATCCCTCATTCCTCTCAGCTGGGATGTGCTGTCCCTTCCCTGTGACAGCTCTGGTGTCACTGCTCCTGCTGGGCACCACCACTTGGGAAGATCTTGCAGATTTTCTCCCTTTTCATGTGCAGGGCTCTGGTTTGCTGCTGGCAATGGGGACCAGGCTGGATCACCCCTGGTGCTGCTGGGGTGGCACTGCAGGGAAAAAGGGCAAAGCATGGAGCAATGGGAGGCACCCTCCAGGGCTGCTCTGGAGGGGGTGGGCAGGGACACCCTGCTGCCACCATCCAAAATCTGCCCCTCACCAAACTCCAGTGTGGGGAAGCCTGCATCCCTGGGCTGCCATTGCATTTCCTCTCCAAAGCTTGTCCATCAAGACTTGCTGGCAGAGCACCAGGAATGAGGCAGGAAGACAAACTGTGGGTCAGCTGCTGAAATACCTGCACCAAACACTCTCAGTGTCACGGGCACATTTCCCCATGGTACTTTTTTTCTTAAAAATAAAAAAAATCCTCTCTGAGTTATAATCCTCAGTGACAAATGCAGAGCACAGTAAGGAGTGTATCTATGCTTGGGAGTGGTGCCTGTCTGGATTTATAGAGTACTGTATTTATAGACTGTAAATACATTGCTATTTCTATTTCTATTTCTATTTCTATTTCTATTTCTATTTCTATTTCTATTTCTATTTCTATTTCTATTTCTATTTCTATTTCTATTTCTATTTCTATTTCTATTTCTATTTCTATTTCTATTTCTATTTCTATATATCTATATATCTATATATTTATATATTTATATATTTATATATTTATGTATTTATGTATTTATAGTGTTTGTGTGTCTGGGTGCTACAGCTCCTCCCACATCTCCTGTTCCCATCACACATGTGCATTCTTCCTGCTGTGCCCTGCACTATTCCCTTAGTGAAGGGACAAGGGATTGGGGTCAGCAGGATCCATCCAGGATGCTCCAGCTATAGAGAGGGAATCTCTGTGCAGCCTCTACAGGATGGGGGAGCACTAGGGTGTTATAGAACCCTTTTTAAATGTGGTGTAATCCATGAAATGAGAGCTGAAGGAGGCTGTAAAGGCTGGAGGAGATGAGCTGAGATGTTCTGTGAATATCCATGTCCTGTCTACAGGGTCACCTGACGCCCCCTCTGTGCCCAGTAACTGCAAAGTGTGGGATGTGAGCCTGTCCCTGCCAGGCTCCCAGTCAAACCAGTCCCATTCCACTCTGAGTGTGCAGGCCAAGCCTGGATCTGCACTCACAAAGCTCCTTCCCACAAGCCCTTTGCACCAAGTGGCTAAAGAAGCCAAATTTGCCACAATTGTTCTTCCAATGAACGTGATCATGAATTAATAATGGAATTTTGAAGGCTCTCTGTGTGCTTGCTGCACCCCTGCTGCTGCACTCCCAGCTCAGAGCTGCTGAGGAGCTGCATCCACGCTGATTCATTTTGCACTAATAACAGCCTTCCCCTAAGAGGGATAAACAGCATGCTGGAGTTTCTGCTGGCAAAACGCATCTCCAAATGAGCTGCTTAAAATGGTTAACAAAAGGCTATTTCCAGCTCCCCCACCCAGCTGGAGCTGGCTCTGCTCCCTGCCTGCTACTGTCTGCATCTGTCCCAGGAGTTACAGAGCAGGAGGGAGGCAGGGCTGGGTGCAAGCAGCAGGTCAGCAGGTTTGGGACAGGCAGAAAAGGGGCTGCAGGCACAGAGAGGGGACACAGCCCTGCCGTGTCACCAAACAGCATGGCCAGCACAGCCCAGCCAGGGAGGGCTGGATGTCACAGACACCATCCTCATCCTCCAGCTCCTCCCTGGCCCATTGGTGCTGCCAAGTCCTGGGCTCTGCAAGGAGAGTCCCAGCAGTGCCTTTCACTGCTATAGCTGCTCACTCACACAGGGCTGCTTTACTTCTGGCTGGCTGAGTGAGGACTTGTCAGACACTTCTCTAATCTCAGGTATAATAAACCTTCCCCACCACTCTCTGCCTCCCGAATCTGTCATGTGAGCCAGCTGTGCACAAGGAAAGCTCCTTGCATGTAGATGATTTATCTGTCCTCAATCTGATCCAAGCACACCCCCTGAGCACCATCAGGCTGCAGCAGCTCCTCCTCCCAGAGCCTGATTCCAGGACACTGGGGGGAAGAGTTTGCATTTGCAGGGATCACAGAATCCCAGACTAGTCTGGGCTTAAAGCTCATCCAGCCTCACCCCCTGCCATGGGCAGTGACACCTTCCACTATCCCAGGTTGTTCCCAACCTCATCCAACCTGGACACTGCCAGGGATCCAGGGGCAGCCACAGCTGCTCTGGGCACCCTGTGCCAGGGCCTGCCCACCCTCCCAGCCAGGAATTCCTTCCCAATATCCCATCCAACCCTGCCCTCTGGCAGTGGAAGCCATTCCCTGTGTGCTGTCCCTCCATCCCTTGTCCCCAGTCCCTCTCCAGCTCTCCTTTAGGGCCTGGAAGGGGCTCTGAGCTCTCCCTTCACTTCTCCAGACTGAACATCCTGATCCATGATGATCCCATGAAGGATCATCCCAGGAAGGACCATTTAGGACTGCAGCCTTCCCGCAGGGTTCTGGGGGGGGAGCAGGGGAAGTGCAGAAATGTCATGGGCAGTGATGGAGAGGAAGGTGTCTGGTTAAGGCAGGTACCTCAGGGGGCTTCCCTGCAGCCTGGCCTGCTCTCCCTCGGGGGGATGCCACAGTCATGGCTCCCATCTGCTCCCACCCTGCAGAGACCCTGTAGAGCTGGATGAGACAGCAGCAGGAGGGTAAATTTAGATTAAATATTGGGAAGAAATTCTTCCCTGTGAGGGTGGGGAGGCCCCAGAGCAGCTGTGGCTGCCCCTGGATCCCTGGCAGTGCCCAAGGCCAGGCTGGACAGGGCTGGGAGCACCCTGGGACAGTGGGAGGTGTCCCTGCCATGGCAGGTGGGGAATGGGATGAACTTTAAGTTTGCCTCCAACCCCAACCAGCCTGGGACTCTGTGACTGTCTGAGAGCTCTGCTGAGGCACACAGGCACAGCAGAAATGTCACCCCAGAGGTGCCAGAGACAGAGGAACCTCAGCAGTGCAGCCCTGCAGGCTGGAAGATGGCCACTGGCAAAGAGATTTGATTAGAAATTAATCAGCATCTGAAGCAAAGTGTGATATTTAATAAAGGGTGAGGAGCTGCAGCAGAGCCCAGGGGCCAGGCTGTCAAAGGCACAGCCCTGAGGCACAGCTGGGAAGGGGCCCCATCCCCAGCCAGCCCAAGGACAGGGCTCACAGAAGGTCACAGCTGCTGTTTAGGACACGTCTGGACCCCAGAGCCACCAGGGAAATGCTGCCACCCTACATGATACCCAAAGCCCAGTGTCCCTAAGTCTCCCAGAAATTTAGAAAAGCTTCTCAGCATCACCCTGGGGGTGCTGGTAAACATTCTCTGCTCTAAACCTATTCCAGCTTCAGATCAGGTCTGAATTAAAAACCATTATTGATTTTGGATTGCCACTCCCAGCTTTTTATGTCTAAACTGGCAGTAGCCTTTTAATAATGTTTTTGAGGTTCTTCCTTCACCAGATGGGAAAAAATATTCCTTTTTTAGGCAGAAACTGAGTATTATGCTTAATGTCATCACTCAGGGAAGTGGAGCTTTAACAAATATATTTTTATCAGAGTTGCTGAAAGCAAGGGAGCATCCCTTCCTGATTCTTGTCTGGGAGAGGGAAAGGCAAGAGAGGGAACAAGGATTTTGCTGTTGAGGAGCCAGGTCTCAGTGAAAACTCAAGCAGATCTGCAGAGAGTGGTGTCTCAGCTCCAGCTCCAAACCAAAGTGAGATTCTGAGAGAGGCTTTGCGTGCCATGCACTGAGCTGGGTGATCCCAGAGGAGCAGCAGGATGCTCATCTCCTGGAAGAACAACATCATGGGCACAGTTTCTTGGTGTTGTCTCTGAAAAGATTCTTTTTTCCTCTCCCTGCCTGTACACCCAGAGATGCAGCACTTCAAGGTCTGCAAGTGTGAGTAGTTCCTTTGCTGATTCCCAATCTCTTGTTCACTAAATTGTTGGCTTCAGTATTTTTTGTTAGTGGGAGCACATTATACTGGATCCAGCAGCTGAGGGATGTGAGGCTGCTGCAGCTGCCTGCCCCAGGTCTGTCAGAGTGAGGCTGAAGATGTGCACAGCACACACCTGTGCTGCAGGTACAGCTCTATGTGGTCACTGCGCTGCAAAGAGAGAGAAAGGACAGCAACACACACGGAGCTCTTTGGGGAAAAAAGGCCAATTTATTGTACAGACAGCCCGGATTTAAAGTGTGTTAGTGCAGCCAGGACAGGACAGGAGCTCATGGGACAATTGGGAAAAACATCCTTGGGACAGCACCTCAGGATGTGTCCCACGGCAAAGACACCAGGGGTTAATGTTGGTGATGAATTCCACTCTGTTTGTCACCATGTTGTCACCCTGGGAGACTCCTCCCTAACTGAAGCTGCAGTCAGCTTGTCAGCCTGGGAATGGAGCTGAGAGTCAGGAGAAATCCAGGCCTGAAAAGAATTTCCAAGCTGTAATTCCCCAGCTCTCTGAATGTGTGTGTCCACAGCTCTATACCTGTGTAAGTGAACACCTGGACACCTGCCTGGCCTCACAGCTCACAGAGAGACACCAGGAGCAGCCACGTGGACATCAACAGCACCAAACAGCCTCATCCTGCTGTGGCTGAGCAGGATGCAGGTGTAACAGAGAGAATATAAACACACACACACAGAGGTATGTGCACCATGGACCCCTCCAGCAGCTGGGCTCAGACACCTAATTTATCCATGATGTTATAAATACATATTATGGTATTGGCTTTTTGCAAATATTAGGGTAGATAGTCTGTGTGGTGTTGAAATGGTTTTCAGATATCGTTTTCTCTAGGAGTAACATAAACTAATAAAGTGTCTTTGCAGTAAGTGAACTGCCTTGGTTGGGTAACACCCAGTGAAGACACTGCTACTGATACACCAGTTACCAGCACTGTAGAAATTAAAGACCACAGCCCAAATTGAGATTGATAAGAAAAATAAATTCAAACCACAGCCAAGAAACATGTATGCTGTAAAAAGGCAGACTCGAGGAGTGGCCATATAAAGCAGTCCCTGGAATATGGAAATAGTTTATAGAAAAGTTTGAAAATGTATGATGGGTCTGTGAATATGCAAGGGGCTGAGGAATTTAAGGGGTGTCTCCAAAACACCTCTTAGCTAAATGAGCTCTTAGCTAAATGCCAAGCACTTGGCCGTATAACCTTTGGCTTTATTGTTTGTGTTTTATTGTCTTTTACTAAACCTTTTAAAATGTACTGGGAAAGTGAACCTCGTTTTTCACAATGATAAGCCAAGAAATGCTCTTCCCCCTCATCCCACGTTGGGTCTCACACCCCGGGGCAGAAACGTTCCAAAAGGTGACCGGGGAGCCACATGCAGTGATGATTTTCACACCCCACTGGAGCAGACGGCTGTGCTGGCACAGCTCTGGGAGGGGCCATGGACAAGGTGGTTGTTCCTCGGGACTCCTCAGCCTGGGTCCCCACCCGGCACCGTGTCCTGTGCCCCCCATGGCTCGGGGACATGGATGGGCTGATGGTTCTCCTCTAGGGATTCTGGGGTAGCCCCAGGGTGGAGTTTGAGCTCCCCCTCCTGCCACTGTCTCTTCATGCGCCTTTGTGGATGTGCAAACGAGCTTTTACCACATCCTCTGGTCTCTAAATTGAGCTGTCCGAGCCGTGCAGAGATGTGGACGGTGCTTTGCACCATCTGAAGTGCAATTTCCTGCTCACTTTGCCCAGTTCTTCCCTCCAGTGGTCTGCAAAGTTTGTTTTCTGCCAGCCCTGGCGATTGGCACACTCTGCTGTAGTGGCTGCACACCCAAACACACAGAGTTGAAATTCAGGAGAGGTGTCCTGTCTAGAACAAGAATTGTCACTCATTCACATTCTGATCAAGCACTTTAAACCTTCCAGAATGGTGCCCAGGCTGGATCTGGAGGCAGCAGGCAAAGGGACAGGTCCTTGTCCCTGTCCCCACTGTAGAGACAGGGAAACCAAGAAGGGTGACAGAGCTGCCATCAATCACAGGGCCTGAGCAGAGGCTTCCAAGTATTTAAATCATTAATTGAGATTAATGAAATGCACTTTTACAGTTTATTTAAGTGCATGCTCCGAACCTGAAACCTCGTTGTTAATTAGTGAGGGAAATAATTTGAAAGGCTCAGACAATCCCCTCTTAAGCCCTGGTGAGGCACATCCAGCTCCAAGTGGAGGATATGGCTCTACCCAGGGGATGTTACATCAGAGCAGTGTAGGAGACTCTTAAAAAGAGACACACATCCCAATAATATGTGATTTTTGGGAATTAGAGAGATCCATCCAGCTCAGGGCTGGGAATGGGAGGCACAAACTGTAATCTCCTTGTATCATTGGGGCAAATGAGAGGCTTCATTTGACTTCTCCAAATAAATTACATCAGAAAAATTCAGGCATTACTGGAAGGGTTAGAGCTCCTTAGAGATCCCACTGCCCAGCCTTGAATCCTCCTTGTGAAGGCCAATGCAATCAAAAACATCCCATTACAGGATGAATCTGACCTGGAAATAAAATCACATAAAATCCTGCATGAAGCCCAGCTGGAGGGTCCTGCATGTATCACCTTGTGCTTGGCCTCATGCTAGGACCTCTGGGTCCACCAGATCAGATCATGGAATCACAGAATCCCAGACTGGTTTGGGTTGGAAGGACCTTAAAGCTCACCCAGTGCCACCCCCTGAATGGCCAGGGACACTTTCCACTGTCCCAGGCTGCTCCAAGCCCTGTCCAGCCTGGCCTTGGGCACTGCCAGGGATCCAGGGGCAGCCACAGCTGCTCTGGGCACCCTGTCCCCACCCTCACAGGGGAGAATTCCTTCCAACATCCAGAGGACCAGGACCTGCTGTCCAGAGGCAGCCACCTGCAGGATGCTCTGTGGTTGCCCACTCTGGTGACATAACTATTAAATAAATAAAGGATTATTTCTAGGATCACAGGCATCCTCTGCTGTGACAGGCACAGAGCACTGGGCCTGGCACACGGTGACTGGAGCAGCCCAGTGTTGGATAACGGGAATAAACAACTGCCAGGTATGGATGTGATTGGCTGAATTCAAACTCAAACACGGGACCCCAGCCAATCCCTTGGAGCCAAGCCAGTGAGCTGGGCGGGGCTAAGCCCCTTGGCCAATCACGTTTGTCAGCACAGGAAGTTGGGAGCCCCTATGAAAAAGCTATAAAAGCCTCTCTTTGAAGCCCCTAAAAAAAGAGATGCACATCAATAAACCTCGTCTGGTGCTTCATGACCTCAGTGTGTGGTGTTGTCACACTCCTGTCTCCGACATCAGCGACATTCCAGTGCAAACTTCCCTCAGGATCAGGAGTGTGGAGCAATTTCAGGACTTTGGGCCCCTCACTGGAGTGTTTGTAAAACAGTGTTCAGAGTGACCTTCCCCACAGTGCAATAAACCAGACACACTGGCAGTAAATTGCATCAATTACAGGGAAGTCAGTAATTAATTAGAAGCTGTGATTCTTCCCATCCCTCATTGCAACTCTGAAATTAAAAGTCCAAGTGAAGAATCACTCCAGGCCAAGGAGTCAGTGCTGGGGCTGCCACACAATTGCCCCCACATGAAGAAGAGTGTGGAGTGGCCTCTGAGGTGTGGATTGATTTGCTTCTGAGTTGGCAGCAAGGACACGGGTCTGAGCTCTGCCTACAGGAGAGGATTTGGATGGGAGCGAATCCTGGGTGGCTCATGCAAGTGGAAGTGCCTGTCCAAGCTGGGAAGGGGCTGTGTCCTTGTGGGAAGCAGTGGAGGTGGCTGAGGAGGGGGAGCTCGTGGCAGAAGCAGAGTTTGGGATGTGTCCAGGGATCTGATGGAGGTGCCTCAGAGCATGTGGGAAGCATGGGGACCACCCCAGGACTGAGGATACTCTGTTCCCTCTGCTTGGGAACAGAGCCAGAGAGCCACCAAAAATCAGAGGTGCTGAAGGTCTGTGTTCATCACACCAGGGTCATCAAATCCCAGAATGGCTCAGATTGGAAGCAACCTTCAACACCAGCCCATTCCAACCCCCTGCCATGAGCAGACACTCATTGAGTGACACTCACACATTGAGGTGTGCATCTTTCAGAGCACAGGAACAGGGAGGCACCGTGGCCTCCAGCCCAGTGCAGGCTGAATGCCTCCCTGCCTTGGAAACATCCATCCAGTGCTCAGCACTGTGGGATATTCCCTGGCAAAGCTGAGCTGGGCTGGCTGATGGAGCCCGGGGCACACACTGGGGCCCTGCTGGCCATGGGCAATCAGAGTCTCAGGAGCAGCAATCAGCCACCCTCCAAATTGGGCAAACGAGACAAATGAGCCTGGGAGATCACATTGATCCAGCAGCCAAGGTCAGGTAGAGGGGAGCTGAGTTCCCAGAAAAGCCCCTGTGGAAAGTGAGTTTGAGCAGAAATGAGGTGTAATTGGCTGCAGGCAGCACAGACCTCCAGCTGCCATGACCCAGTTAACACTGACACTCACCTGCAGGAAACTTCCACTGCATTTTCAAGGCCTGATGTCAGGGAAAGCAGGTCACAGCATGGAGATAATTCTGGGAAGGGGACATGATTCTCCAGTAGCTTTCAGGATGTGTCTGAGCACAGGGTGCAGGGAGGATCAGTGCTGGTCATCCCAGTCCAGTGGGGAAACACAACTATGCTGCAAACTAGTGCCTGATGGTTCCCAATGCATTGGGATGAGCACATCCCTGCCTGGTGGGGAGATTCCCAAAGGTCTCACCATGGCCTAATGCCCCAAAGAGTCCAAACCCCACAGAACCAGAACTGAGTACCAAAACTCAGAGGCCAGAGAGGGCACCCTGTGCCTCCCCTCCAGTACGGCCATCACATGGGTTTGGAAGGGGGTCCCACCATGTCTAGGATGTCTCTCAGGGCCTCATCTCCTGAACCTGTAACATAAAGCCAAGAGGGAAAGGAAGGACAAGAATTGGGATTTTTGTTGTTGTTGTTGTTGTCTTGTAAGAATGGCACTTCAAGCTATTTTTCAACCTTTAGAGGTGTTTAGGAGATACCATGGACACTCCTTAAGGGGTGAAGAGGCTCAGGACTCGTTGCTGGAGTAGGGAAAGGGTTGGGGTGGGAATCAGTGAATGTGAACAAAGCATAAATGAGCTGAACTGCTGCATGGGGGGGAGTGTGGCCAATTCAGGGGAAATTGTTCATCCTTATGATCAACAGTGGGGAGGCCACCTCACTGTCAGCCAGGGGAAGGGGGTGAGCTGGGAGCTGATCTCTGCTGCAGCTGTTTGGGAATAATTGCAAGGAAGCAGAGCCAAACACATCTCAGTGATGCCAAAGGATGTAACGAGGGATGGTGGGCACACAGGGGACCTCCAGAGATTTGGGATGGACATCAGGAAACATTTCTTCACCTGAGTGTGGTGCAGCTCTAAGACAGGTCACTGGAGCTATGGGATCTCTGTCCTTGGGGGGTCTCCAGACTCAGGTAGGCAAAGCCACATCCTCCCTGACTTAATGCTGGAAGAGATTAGAGAGCTGGCCTGGGGATCCCTGAGGTCCTTTCTGCAGCTCTGCTGGCATCCACAGCTCTGTGCCTGCTGGACATCTCTCCTCTCTGGCAGCACTTCCTTCCAGGTGTGCCCTGGCATGGAAGGGCACAGGCTCCTGTCCCCTGATGTTGCAAAGGTCCAGGTTGGCTCCCTGATCCCATCCCAGCTGTGCCCACTGCCTGCAGAAAGGCCTAGGATGCTTTAATCCCTTACTTACCTGCTGTGATCTTTCTTACTGACCTTGGGATGGACAGAATCTCATCCTGGATGCATCCATTGACTTTTGATGGAGGTGGGAAGATGTCAAACATGATCCATTGGTGGCAATCAAATCAGTATCCATAGAAGAGTCCCGAGGCTCCCTGCAGCCCCTAGTCCTGTAAACACTTCCCCATGCTGGGTTCTTCAGAGACCAGTGTGAGCAGCCCTTGGTGTTCAGCCAGGCCCCACCATCCCCAAAAGCCTTTTGCTTCCTCTGTTTGCTCTTCTCCCCGGGGAAGGAGCCATCCCTGGAGGACAGCCCAGCTCTGCAGGGCAGGGACTCCTGCTGCTCCCCCTGGGGCTCCTGGCGTGTTGTCAGCACAGCTCGGGGCACCCTGCTCTGATACCAGCTTATTTATGGCACATCCTTCCTGTCTTCTCCCTGCTATTATTGCCTAAAATGCTGTAATTTAGATTCTGGCTGTGTTTGATTGCAAACTCCTCCAATCTACAAATTTCAGTGACAAGCACTAGAGCAGCTCATTTACGTGCCAGAGTGATCAATCTGCAACTGCTTGTTACACCAGAGAATAAATAAATAACGGATACATTAAAGAATGGGGAACAATCAGCCAAATTAACCAATAGATGTCGAATAATGACAAGCCCTGACACCCTTAGCAGGGAACAAGAGAGAGAGGGATGGGACAAGCTTTCCCAGCATTGCCCAGGGCTGCTCAGCACTCATCCATCTCCTCTTGTCCCATGAGCCAGCAGAGATGTGCATCAATGACAGGAGACAGCCAGCAAGGGCTGGAGCCTGAAATGCTGCCTCCTAAACCACCTAGCTGTGTTTCATCCTCACTCCTGCTCTGTGCAGGCATCCATCACAGGAATAACTCATCCCCTGGGACAGCAGGGGACCCACGAGTGGCAGTGTGGCACCAGTGTTACACTGTGTGACACCCAGTGTTAGAGTGTGACACCAGTGTGTGTGACACCAGTGTTAAGGGGAAAGGAGGATTGAAGGGAGTGTAAGTGGGAGTGAGAGGGAGTGTGGAGGAAGGGAGGAGCACTGTTACACAGTGTGACACCAGTGTTACAGTGTGACACCAGTGTTCCACAGTGTGACATTAAGGAGGAGTGGAGGGTAGTGGGGAGTGGAGGGGGTGGGGAGTGAGGGAGTGGAGGGGAGGTGGGAGGAGAGGAGTGAGTGTTACAGTGTGACACCAGTGTTACAGTGTGATACCCAGCGTTAGAGTGTGACACCAGTGTTAGAGTGTGACACCAGTGTTACAGTGTGACACCAGTGTTACACAGTGTGACACCAGTGTTACAGTGTGACACCAGTGTTACACAGTGTGACATGTAAGGGAAGGAGGAGTGTAAGTGGGTGTAGGGGGTGAGAGTGAGTGATGAGAGAGTGTGAAGTGAGTGAGTGGGGGCCCAGTGTTACACAGTGTGGCAAGTGGCTTTGCAGCCCGATTGTCACCTGACATCTCCCAGGGATCTTTCCCTGCAAGTCTCTGACAGGAGGATGGATCCAGCTGGGGGCCGGTGTCTTGTCCCAGGTAACAATTGACAGGACAAGAGGAAATGCCCTCAAGTTGTTCCAGGGGAGGTTTAGGTTGGATATTAGTGAAAATTCCTTCACAAAAGGGCTGTCAGGCACTGGCACAGCTGCCCCGGGCGGTGGTGGTGTCACCATCCCTGGGGGATTTAAGAGCTGTGGATGTGGCACTTAGGGGCATGGCTCAGTGCTGGACCTGGCATTAACCTGGTGGGTTAATGTTTGGATCCAAGATCTTTCCCAGCTTTACACTTCCATGATTCTCTGATTCTCTTTGGGACAGCCCAGCTCAGCAGCTGCAGCATCCACCTGGGTGGTTATTCAGGCACCACTCAGCCACCAGTGACTGCAGAAAGGTGCATGCTGTGAGCTGTCCTCACCTCCCACTGGGTGCAGGTGGCCTGGGACGCTGGTGGCTGGCAGCAGAGGGGTGTGAGGTACCTGCCAGCACTGCTGATCTCCATCACTGCCTCCCACCGAGTGACAGGTAAGTGCCAGCTGCCTGATTCATCCTCCTCTGGCAGCTCCTGCTGTCAGTGCTCAGCACCCCGGGGATCCCAGCAGGGAAGGCAGCACAGCCCATCTCTGCCTGTGCCTGCTGTCAGCAGCCCGTGTGTGCTGCACGCCCTGGGGACGTGGGGAGGCTCTGCAGGGTCACTCCCCTTCCACCAGGGGCTGCAGGGAGGGCTCTGACCCATCTCACCTGGCACCCATAGCAGGGAGGGCACTGACCCATCTCACCTGGCACCCATAGCAGGGAGGGCACTGACCCATCTCACCTGGCACCCATAGCAGGGAGGGCATTGACCCATCTCACCTGGCACCCATAGCAGGGAGGGCTCTGACCCATCTCACCTGGCACCCATAGCAGGGAAAGTTCTGACCCATCTCACCTGGCACCCATAGCAGGGAAAGTTCTGACCCATCTCACCTGGCACCCCCACCCCTGGGAGGGCTCTGACCCATCTCACCTGGCACCCATAGCAGGGAAGGCACTGACCCATCTCACCTGGCACCCATAGCAGGGAAAGTTCTGACCCATCTCACCTGGCACCCATAGCAGGGAGGGCACTGACCCATCTCACCTGGCACCCATAGCAGGGAGGGCACTGACCCATCTCACCTGGCACCCACAGCTGGGAGTGCAGCCAGAGGTGAAGGAGCTGCCCCGTGGCTCCCAGAAATGAGGAGGGGTGCTTGGGGTAAAAACCATCAAGCAGAGTTCCTGGGTGTGCAGCAGAGCCAAGAGGCCATGAGAGGTGCCCTAAATCGTGTGGATGCTCACCTGAGTGCTCAGGTTCCCCAAATACGGAGGCACCATCCTCTTTGGGGGTGATTTTGTGACACCTGGGGCTCTATGGAGCATCTGCATCCTCTGGCTATTCCAGGTGATCTCTGCATTGGGCCTGGCCCCATTCCAGGTCATCCAGGGATCCCCTACATCATCTCCATGCTGGGGGGATCTGCTGCACCTGCCCCACAGGTGGAGCCCAGCAGGGCTTTACAGGACCCCCACAACTCCCCCAGGGGCTGCTCCTCAATGAGCAAACCCCTCTTGTCCCCTAAACCACCCCCACCCCGGGGAAAAGGTGCTGGGAGAGATGGTGTGAAAAACAAGGTTTATTTTTATTTTTTGGGGTAGATTTTAAAAGGTTTCATAAAAGACAATAAGTAAATTAAGTAAACAATAAAGTAAAAGGTTCTAACGGCCAGGTGTGTGGCATTTAGCTAAGAGCACACTTGTTTTGGAGACACTTTTTAAATTTATTAGTGTGTTGCATATTCATAGATTTATTGTACATTTTCAAACTTTTTTTATAAATTATTTTTCATACTTTTGGAACTGTTTTACATGGCTGTGTTTTGAGTTTGCTTTTTTTAGAGCACGTGTGTTTTTTGGTTGTGGTTTTTAATTTTTATAGACAGTTGGTAACCGGTGTGTCAGTAGTAGGAGTCTTTACTGGGTGTTATTCAACTAAGCAGGTAGTTTACTTACTACAAAGACACTTTTTTAGTTTATGTTATTCCTAAAGAAAACTATATTAAAAAAAAAAAAACATTTTAACACCACACATATAGCATTCACTTTAATATTTGTGAAAAGCCAATAATATAATCTATATTTATAAGAGACGGGTTATCCCGGCTCCGATGTGCCACCGCGGGGTGCCTGCCAGAGGTGTCCAGTGGACATCGTGCAGCTGGACATGTCTGAGACCCCTGGGGACACCGGGGGTGTCTGTCCCCGCCGTGGGCAGAGGCGGGCGGCGCTGGCAGGTGACACCGCCGTGCCGGGAGGTGACACCGCTGTGGCTGAGGCAGCAGTGCCATCTCCCGGCCACATCCATCCCCTGCTCACACATCCATCCCGTTCTCCCGGCCACATCCATCCCCTGTTCCTGGTCACATCCATCCCCTGTTCCTGGTCACATCCATCCCCTGCTCCCACATCCATCCCCTTCTCCCGGCCACATCCATCCCCTGTTCCTGGTCACATCCATCCCCTGCTCTCACATCCATCCCCTGCTCCCGGTCACATCCTTCCCCTGCTCTCTGCCACATCCTTCCCCTGTTCCTGGTCACATCCATCCCCTGCTCCCACATCCTTCCCCTGTTCCCAGCCTGACAGAGCCGGACCGTGCCAAGCCGGGGACATTTTTGTGCTGGCAGTATCAGTTCTCCCCTGTTCTCAGCACTGGTGAGGCTGTACCTTGAGTGCTGTGTCCAGTCCTGTCCCCTCAGTTTAGGGAGGACTTTGAGACACTTGAGGGTGTCCAGAGGAGGCAACGAGGCTGGGGAGGGGCTTGGAACACAAACCCTGTGAGGAACAACTGAGGGAGCTGGGGTTGTTCAGCCTGGAGAAAAGGAGACTCAGGGGTGACCTTGTCACTCTCTACAGCTCCTGAAAGGCGGCTGTGTCAGCTGGGGTTGGTCTCCTGCTCCAGGCAGCACTGACAGAATGAGAGGACACAGCCCCAAGCTGCACCAAGGGAAATTTAGGGTGGATATTAGGAAAAAGCTTTTTACTGGAAGAGTGATAAAATACCGGAATGGTCTGCCTAGGGAGGTGGTGGAGTCACCATCCCTGGATGTGTTCAGCAAAAGCCTGGATGTGGCACTGGGTGCCATGGGTTAGTTGAGGTATTAGGGCATGGGTTGGACTCGATGATCTTGAAGGGCTCTTCCAACCTCATAATTCTGTGAATTCTGTGATTCTGTGAGTTTGCAGAAGCCTCTGGGATGGCCCCGTGCAATGCCCGTGCTGACTCCCTGCAGCCAGCACCTCTGCAGCCACGGCTGTCACTGTAAATGGTTTCCATTGCCAGAGGGCAGGGTCAGGTGGGATATTGGGAACAAATCCTTCCCTCTGAGGGTGGAGAGGCCTGGCACAGGTTGCCCAGAGAAGCTGTGGCTGCCCCATCCCTGGAAATGCCTGAGGCTGGACATGGAAAGTGTCCCTGCCCATGTCAGGGGGTGGAACAAGATGAGTTTTAAGGTCCTTTCCAACCCAAACTGGTCTGGGATGTCTCAGCTGCAGATCCAGAGGAGGAGGAGATGCTCAGAGGATGGGAGAGGAAGGCTTGGCTTAACCACAGCAACTCTGAAAGTCAAGTGAGCAGGGCTAAACACTTCTCAGAAATCCCCAGGACCTCTGGGAGGGAACACCTGGACCAACACCAGCTTCCAGGAGATGCTGGAAACCCACAGCCAGCCCCTGTAATTCAGCACTGAAATGGGGTTAAGGGGACAGCAGAAGAGAAAGGACACAGAGCATGAGGACACAGCCATCAATCAATGCTGGATAAAATGATGGAGTGGTCCAATTTGGGCTGTATATTAAGAGAGGGCAATAGGACAGAAATACAATTACTGTCCAGAAACACTGTTTGCTCAATGTAGGTCCTTTCAGACTCACCTGTCATCTTGTCTTGACATGGTTACAGGTCAGGTTGATAAGGGAACTCTGCAGATAAAACAAAATCACATTTCTTCTGGGCATCTGATTTATTATGGGGTGAAATTGTGATTAAAAATGTGTAATATATTGCATTAAGTGGGCATCTAATCAATGAATTAAAGACCAACTCAGTGACAGGTCTCTGCTGGCAAAGGTCTCTGGACTGAGCTTGGTCATTGCCTTTTTCAGCTGTTTTGGAAATGATGCAACACCTCCCTTGGGAATGCAGGAAACAAAGGGCAGGGGGGATAGGGGATTTGTCAACCCCCCCTGGAATTTGGAGCCACCTTAATCCCAGGTCTACTTACCACCCTCTTTCCTTGGATATCCTCCCCTGAGCCCCAGCTCCCGGTGGGGGAAGCTGCCACAGGACTGCTGAAAGGACACTCAAGGGGATGAGGATGAGAAGGCCCCTCCTCACTGCCCACTGTGTCCCCATGGGGTGGCCTGGGTGGTCCCCAGGCTCCCAGGGATGTTCACCTGCTGGAGTCCCTGTGGCACCTCCCATCCCTGAGGTGATGGGGTTTGGGGACTGGTGGCATTTTTGGGGCTCTTTATTTAGCAGAGCTGGAGGTGCACCCCTGGAGTCATTCCCTGCACTCAGTGATAAGAGGTGCTGGTGTTTCACTTGGCACATCTCGAGGCCACACAGCTCCTGGGGCTGCCCAGAAATGGTTGGTGCAAGGCACAGCTCCCCAAAGGGGACAGAGAGCATCAATCAGTGCCAGACACCCTCATCTTCTCCCACTCTTCTCCACACACCAGGTCCTCAAAGCACTGCAGTGAGGGCAGCAGGAAGGAGATCATTGGACCATGGACTATGGAAACCCCCAGGGATCGTCCAGTCCCACTCCTGGCCCTGCACAGACCCTCCAACAATCCCACAGTGCTCCTCAGAACATTGCTCAAACTCTCCTGGAGCTGTGGCAGCCTCGGGGCTGTGCCCATTCCCTGGGCAGCCTGGGCAGTGCCCAGCACCCTCTGAGGGAAGAACCTTTCCCTAAAATCCAACCAAAATACTCAAGGCCCAGCTGAGCCATGCAGGCACTGCTGATCCTTTGCAGGATCCTGCTCCATCCGAGTGCAGAGCCAAGGTGAGCATCTGGAGGGGTCAGCACCCAGCACACCATGACAAAGCTGGGGACCAGTGACAGACACTGCCCATCAGCCCCAGCAGAAACCTCCAAGGGTTATCCCTGGGCTGCCCTGAGCATCCCATGGCTGGCTGTGACACCATCACCTGTCCCCTCCTGCCATCTCAGCAGCCTGTGGGCAGCCTCCAGTCGTGTTGCTTTGTGCCCAGTCACCACCAGCCCCTGCTGCTGGGCCAGGCTGGGCACCCAGTGGCACTGCACTCTTCCTGTTTCCAGTAAAGCCAGAGTCAAGTGTGAAAAGGGGAACAAGTTCCTCTTAGAGAGAAAGTGAAACTCAACACATCCCTTCTCCAACCAGGCAAAACTACAGTGCATGCAAGTTCATCCTTCCCACCCCTCTCCTCTTCCTCCCTGCTCCCAGAGAAGAGCTTCCAGCAAACAGAGCTGCTGCTCACACTGCTCTGTGTTCAGCCCTGCTGAAGGTAAGTCACCACAAACACCTGGGGACACTCTCCTCTTCTGCCACCACTTTCCAGTCCTTGCCCCCTGTCCTCCTTCGTTCTTCACTTCCCCCTCCAAAGGGTTCAAAGTAGAAAAACAGAGAAAGGAGGGTGTGGGGGGAAGAGGAATCTGCAGGAATCTGTCCTTGCTCTGTGTGACTGTGGACATCACTGGGCTCTGCAGACTTGTCCCAAGCTGAGAACCTCAGGATTTGGGATAGGTCCTCTCTCTCAGCTCTGAGTGTTGGAGGTTTGGATCCCATTTGCTGTTTTTTCCTTTCCTGTTTATGACTGTAGTGTGTCTCGGCATCATTTCCTCCCTTGTGCTCTCTATCCCATGGGACCACTGCTCCACACAGTGCTTCTCCCTCCAAATGGAATAAACATCCTCTACAGGCATCTGAGGTGCCCCTACCCATGCCCAGGACATGGAGGAAAGGGTTTGTGCCATGCTCCGTGTCCTGGGCTTTTCAATCCCAGAACTCTGCCATGAGCATGCTAGAGATTTTCAGTGGCATCAGTGAGTTTAGATCACACAGCCTCAAAACCCTTCCAGGAATTTATTTCCACCAGTGCACATGGTGTGTGGTTATCCATGCTGGACAATTCAGTAGATCCGTGGGCACATCTGATGAGGGCACCTGAATGTCTATGGCCAAGGTTTATCTGTGTGTTTGCCTCCATCCCCAGCTCATCCCTGTGCTGTAGGAGGCAGGATGCAGCCTGGATTCTTGCTGGCAGCCAGCACCCTGGCAGCCGTGCTGGGCATGGCCCTGCTGGAGGACGGAGTGTGTAAGGCACCGGATGGCAAGAACGGCAATCCTGGAGTCCCTGGCCGTGATGGGAGGCCAGGCCAGAAGGGAGACATGGGAGAGCCAGGTAAGAGGAGCCCAGGGATGTTGGGTGCAGGAGGCCTGGGAGCCTCTTGGAGCATCCCAGGCTGTGGGAGCAGCTCAGGAGATGCCAGATGTGTGTGAACTCCTTCTCCTGCCCTCTTCTCCCCAGGGAGAGCAGCGCCGAGCACGGGCACCAAGGGCCCCAAAGGGGATACAGGCGAACCAGGATCTCCCGGCTTCCCAGGCATACGGGGCCCACCGGGCACTGTCGGCCTCGTGGGGATGCCAGGGCTGCCAGGGCCACCAGGGGAGAAAGGCAAAGCTGGGGATGTTTTGGAGCACCCCCGTCCTGCCTTCTCTGCCTCCAGGCTGTCCCCACCTCGCACAGGCACCACGGTGGTGTTTGACAGGATCATCACCAACCAGGAGAACTCCTACAGCCCCCAGACTGGGAAGTTCACCTGCAGCACTCCCGGGCTCTACTACTTCACCTTCCAGGTGGTGTCCAACGGGGACCTGTGTCTGAGCATCACCAAGAACGGGCAGCGCGTGGTCGGCTTCTGTGACAACAACAGCCTCGGCATCCTGCAGGTGAACTCGGGCAGCAGCGTGCTCAGCCTGGCTGCGGGTGACCAGGTGTACCTGAGCACTGACCCTGCCCAGGGCAGCTCCATTTACAGAGGCTCCGAGGTCGACAGCGTCTTCAGCGGGTTCCTGCTGTCCCCAGAGACGGCCTGAGGGACTCCCACAGCACCCTGGGGTGTCTGCCTGCCTGGCAGCTCCCCTCTGGCTGTGTGGGATGCTTCAGTGCCACAGCACGTGGGGATGGTTCCAAGTTGAGCGTCCAGAAGTGTTCTGTGCTCCCAGCAATGTCACAGCTGGCCAAGCTGTGGGTCACCACTGCAGCACTCAGCTCCACGCTGAGCCTGCCTGCCCTGCCCTGGGGGCTGTGGACTCTCATCCCTTTCTCCTCCTGGGCACTCAAGCTCCACTCCCAGTTGTCACCAGCTTTGGTTCTTTGCCCCCAGGTGGGAAATCACTGCCTACCACTGCTTCTGCTCCACTAACCACTGCACAAGCCCTCCTGGCACCGGGGCATCTCCTGTCACAACCTCCCCATCAGTATAAATAAAGGCTTCTTCTACCACAACTCCTTGGGTTTTCTTTTCTACTCATTCATCTTCCCCAAGCCATCAATATCCTGGACTCCTTCCCAAGCTGCCCAGGGAGAGAAGTGATTCCAGATTGTCCCAGGCGCTGCAAAGGCAGAAGGACAGGAGGAAATGGAGGGTCCAGTCAGAGCTGACACTTCCAGGGAGGAATAAGAAACATCTGGGACAAGGTTATGTGTGTCCTCTGTTGAGCTATCATGCAGGGAAATTAAAGGCAGCAGATCCTGCACCTCACCCACATGGTCCAGGTTGGCACCCAAACTCTCTCGGGAAGAAAGAAGGTAGCTGTGATCCTCTGGCATTACAGCAAGGAGGGACAGGGACATTGGGACACTGATAGGGTGGTGGTGGTGGAGCTGCGAGGGTCTGAGGGTGACGTGAAAGGGAGGTGCAGCAGGCTGGGCTGGTCAGGAAGCATCAGGTGCCATACCCTGGGACTGCTCCTCAAACTCTGGGCACTCAAATATCCCATTTCTGGAGCAGTGAGGAGGAGGCTGGGTCGCCTGTGAGGAGCAACACCCCAGTGAGGGATCTTGGGGTCTCACCGAGTCCAGCACTCAGCAGAATTTGGTGGGGCATGGGGAAAGGTGCAGATCAGAAATTCTCAAAGGGAAACATTTTCCAGTCTTATCTAGGGGTGCAGCATCTTCCATCAAAGCCAGGCAGGGACCTTGCAGCAGCCCTCCAGTGCCACAGGCATCTCCAGCCCACTGAGGCTCTGCTCCCAAGCTGCCCTTCTGCTCAGAAACAAGGGAAGTAAGAGGGGAAGTGGGGGATCTGGGGAGGGCTGTTCCCTGCAGAGCCCTGGGCACATTGTCCCACATCTCTCTGAGCAGTGTCCCACCTCTGTCCTTGCCGCCCTTCCTGTTGCTGTGGCACCAGCGCAGGTTTTGCCAGACAGCCAAGAACATGCTGGCTCAGCAGATACCATCAGGCAGGAGGATGTGAAATTTGGGTGGGAGCACTGGGGTTCTGTGTTCCCAAGGGCCTTCACCCTTCCCTAGCTGTGACTTCCTGCTCAGGGTGTCCGGGAGCCGCGCCCAGCGCTGTGCTGGCAGGGACAGCACACCAGCAGGACCAGCACAGACTTCCCTGCCCGGTCCCCACCTGAGGTAAGAGTGCTACGGGGTCTCGAGGGTGGGAATGGGGGTCCAGCAGCATGGCACACTGCTGGAGAGGGGGGACAACGAGAGGAGGACGTGGGTGAGAGAGGAAAAGGAGGAGAGGAAGGAGACAGAGGCACAGAGGGGCTGTGTATGTGTGATGGAGACTGGATGCACCAGCAGATGGAAGGATTGGTCCTGCTGGGCAGAGCCAGGACAGTCAGGCTGTGCTGGAGGAGGAGGGAGGTCAGCTGTGTGCAGGGAGCCCCAGCCTCATGCACACAGTGACAGTCTGCAGTGGTGTGTGTGCATCTCCAGGGTTTGGGGACCTGCACTCAGAGGGCTTGGGGCTGGCCATGGCTACCCCAGACCTCATGGCTCCATCCAGACTGAAAGCCCAACTCCTGCTGTGCCAACAGGGGCTGCCCTGGGGTTGGAGATGAGCCTGGGGTCCATCTCCATACATCCACCTCCCCATTGTCCTTCAGTGTGTGTAGGTGGGACATTGAGGACACACCCATAGCATCCAGGTGCTCCTGGTGCATCCAGTCTCCTTTTCCCCATGTCCAAGCCACCCTGCCGTGGCCCCTCACTCCAGCATTTTCTTTCCCTTTCCATGCTACAGAACACCAAAATGAAGAAAAGATTCTGGGTGCAGTTCTATCTGGCTCTCACTCTCCTGTTCCTGAACCTGGGCTCTGCTGTGGCTGTAGAAAACCCTCCCAGCTGCTATGGAACTCCAGGGCTGCCAGGCATGCCAGGTCTGCCAGGCAGGGATGGCCGGGATGGGCTGAAGGGAGCCAAAGGGGAACCAGGTGAGTAAGCAAGGAGGGGAAACACATGGGCTCTTGCAGGGGGGTACTGAGTCCTCCATGGCTGGTCTGCCTTGGCTTGCAGGATGTGGAGAGCATCCTCTGTGGTCAGCTGGAAGAGGCAGCAGCACTCTCCTGACCAAGGGAAGGGGCTAGAGAAGCCTGTCCCCATATCCTGCCATTGATACTGACTCCTTTTCACCCCCCACCACCCCACAGGTATCCCAGCTTCTTCTACACACCTGGAGCTCAAGGGCATGAGAGGGGAGCCAGGCTTCCCTGGCCTTCCAGGCAAGCCTGGCCCCCCTGGGATCCCTGGGTTAATGGGAATCCCTGGGATTCCGGGCATTGCTGGACCCCCGGGACTGCCAGGCAGCTTCAAGCAGAAGCAGCAGTCAGCATTCTCAGTGACAAGACAGACCAGCCAGTACCCTGTGAAGAATGTCCCCGTGGTTTTCAACCACATCATCACCAACACCAACAACGACTACGACACCACCACGGGCAAGTTCACCTGCAGGTTCCCTGGGATCTACTACTTCATCTTCCACAGCTCCCACACGGCCAACCTCTGCGTCATCCTGCACAAAAACCAGAGGAAGATGGCCAGCTTCTGTGACCACAAGACCAACAGCATGCAGGTCAGCTCGGGGGGGACCCTGCTGCACCTGGCTGCTGCAGACGAGGTGTGGCTGGGAGTCAACGACTACAATGGCATGGTGGGCATTGCCAGCTCCGACAGCATCTTCTCGGGCTTCCTGCTCTTCCCAGACTAAGGCATCAGCAGAGCCCACCCCAGCACCCTGATGTCTTCTCCCTGCCCTGAGCACACTGCTCATTGCTGGGCTCTTCCTGCTGCTCCCAGTTTCTCTGCAGGGAGGGCACCAAGCCCAGCAGCCAGACCCAGGCCCTGGCTCTGGGGGCTGGGCACTGGCAGCTGCTGCCCAGGGGGAACGGGCACATCTGGATGCATCTGCACCCAGAGTGAGGGTGCTGAGCTCCTGGTCCTGCAGTGCCACGTGCATCCCCCCTGCTAACCCCACATTACCTCAGAGGTCTCTCTGTGTTTTTCCTCTCCCAACCCGGGCTGCCTCAGGTTCAGCCAGGTGTCCTGGCACAGGCTGCAGCAATCCCTTTACCATGACCTGGCTGTGGAAAGTGTCAATAAAACCTTCCCCAGTGCACCTGGTGTAGTGTGTTGTTTCCTTCATGTCCTCCTTCTCTGTGCTGTGCACACATGTGCACATCTGGCCATCTGTGTGGCATCAGCATGTCCCCAAACCTCAGTGGCATCAGAGACCATCCCACTCCACCCACACCTGGCTTTGCACAGGGGGCGGACCCCTGCAGGAATGGGATGGTTCCCATGTCCCCACACAGCCCCTACCAAGAGGGCACCACGACTCCTCCAAGCAGAGCCCTGATTCTCCCCTCCAAAGCTTCCCGGGGGCACAGGAAACCCTGACACCATGGCTGGGACATCCCTGGGCTCCCTACCAGGATGGGGCAGGGGAAGCACTCTGGCTTTCCTGAGCCAGACCAAAGCAGCTCGTGGTTGTGGAGGCTGCAGAGCCCACCAAAACCCCAAAGGGATTTCTCCTGGTGTCACACACTGCAGGGTGGAGCAGGCAGTCACCTCTCCAAACATCCTGTGCTCCACCTCCCCAAGGCAGTAGCCAAAGCAGGGCTGGGAATGCTTTTCCCACAGGGTAAAATCACTTCCCATGCACAACACTCAGGAGAGTCAGGGGCATGGGCTCAAGGTGATGGATGCTGACCCCTGCAGCATCCCCTGGGCCTGCAGAGCTGGGAGCATGCAGAGCAGCCTGAGGGGACCTGGCTGAGTGCCTGCACATTTCTGCAGCTCTGATGGGTCACCCTAAACCCATCTGGAGCTCCCTACAGCATTCCCCATAGCAAGAACCCCTGAGCAGGACCCAGGGACCTTGCAGGGCAGAGCAGGGCTCTGCAGGGGCTCTGCAGGGGCTCAGGGTGCTATTTGGGGATGGCTTGTTCTGCTCAGCTGACAACAGCATTCGTGGAGGATCTGAAACTGCCACAAAAAAAAGGAGAGGAGCTAAAGTTAAAAAGGGGATGTGTCCCAGATCCTTTCACAACAACCCTTGCAGCAAACTTCTGCTTCTCCTCGTGGGCATTTCTGGGCAGGACGCTGGGGTGTCCTGCTCCATCTCCCCACCTGATCCACAAGGAGCTCAAGGTAAGAGCCAGACTGAGCCCAAGGTTCCCCCTGCAGGAAGGAGCACGCAGGGGACCCAGCTCTGTCAGGGTGACAGTCACCTGCACTGCTGGCACTTCCCTGTGGTCTGGGGCAGAGGAGAAATGGGGGTGGAAGTGCTGAGCTGGGGGTGGTGGAGACTGATGGGACCCCGACCCCTCCTGCTCCACCTGGAAGAAGGAAAACAGAAAAGTAGGGATGGCAGAGTTCCAGAGGGGTGGTCAGGGACTGAAAGGTTCATCAGCCTGAAAGGTGCCCTGGGGGTGCCCTGAGAAGCTCCTGTCCTCTGGTGGGCCCGGGCTGGGAGCTGTGGATCTGCCCCTGCCACACCCAAAGCAGAACGGCTGTGCCTGGAAGATCCAACTCACCAACCTCCTGTTCTGCTGGCACCAGAGCTTCAGAGCTGGGAAAATCCACCTGAGGTTGGAAAATCCAGCCTGGAGCTGTGGCTGGGATGCTGTGATGTCCAGATACAGCCCCCATGTGCCCAGTACTTATCTACAGGTCCCCACACCAGGATCTGGGGGAAGGAGCTGGGCAGGGAGGGCAGGAAGAAGGTGAGAGCCCAGGGATGGAAGGCCAGATAATTGTCCCAGTGAGGACAGTTAGATACAGAAATGCCTCTGGGATTGAGCAGCTGTGTGACAGGACACAAGGGGCAGCTGTGGGATGCAGGAGGGAGGTTTGGGGGCTCATTGCCATCTTCAAGGACTAGCACTGTCCCTCAGACATGCTGGTTGAAGGCAGGGCCCATTCCCCTGCAGATGATGAAACTGCTCTGGTTGGGTAAGGATTTTACCCTGCAAGTGTGGCCCTGAGATGAGATGGAGAATTCCTCCTGCCAGGGAGCAGCATGGCCACGTTGGGCATGAGTTCTCTGAGATAACCTGTCCCAAATATTCAGGTGGCTGAAGCTGTGGGCACTTGGAAACTGGGGATTTAGGAGTGATGAGAGACTGACAAGCCCTGCTTTGCCCAAGGGTTCTTTGCTCCAGGGCCAGCAGGAGAGTGCATTTGGCTCTGCAGTAGGATGTTTTCCCTCCCTGCTGGTATTACCCAGGCTTGCTTGCAGTCACCATCTCTCAGAGCAGCTCAGAGTGCCTTTCCCAGCCCTCCCACCACCCAGGAAAGCCCTGACACCGTTCCCTGCTCCCACAGATGTGGAGCCTGTGGGCCATGCTCATCTGCCTGGCTGGAGGGCAGCTTGCCAGTGCCACACTCTGCAGGACTTATGGCACCATCCCAGGCATCCCAGGATTGCCAGGACAGCCTGGCAGCGATGGCAGGGATGGAGAGAATGGCCCAAAGGGAGAACAAGGTAAGGAAGAGGCTGCAGGTGGGTAAAACATTGTCTTGTGAATGCCAAGAGCAGGGAAAGACAGTGCCAGGCACATGATCCTGGGAAAGCAAATCCTTTCCACCAGTCCTTTGAAGTTTTGTCAGGTGGGGATGATGGAGCACCAAGTGTAGCCGTGGAAAGGGGTTTTAACCCTTTAAGTGCAGCAGAAATAAGATCACAGCTACATGGTCATCTTTCATGAGAGGAAGAAAGAGCCAAGTTTATTCAGGAACACACTTGTTTTATAGCAGGACTGCAACTCCCAGAGTAGAGAAAAGGTGATTGGTTCAGAGAGAAGACACCCCATGGCCAGGGCCTGGGCACACACCACAACAGGGGTTCTATCTTTGTTATTAATTCCTTTTTATTTTGACCAAGATATCACCCTGGGAGAAATTCTCCCTAGCCTTGAGCTGGACCAGCTCATAGCTGGGAACAGAGCTGAGAAGCTCCAGCCTGGAATATTTTTCAGTCTGTCATTTTCTTACTTTCTCAATATGTGTCCCACAACCAAGGAATTTAGGGGAGGAGAGGGATGACAGCAAGGTGTGACACACCTGCCTGTCGGGCAGGGGTCTCCACTGACCCACACCCAGCACAGGTTTCCTTGCTCAGACAAATGGGGCTGGGCTGGGAGCACAATGACTCTTCTTCCTCTTCCCTAGGACCCCCTGGCCTGGGAGGAGCAGAGAGAGGGGAGAAGGGAGACCGAGGAATACCGGGACTGCCTGGGAAGGTCGGTCCCAGGGGCCCACCAGGTTCACCGGGCATGACAGGTTCGACAGGAATGCCTGGGCCCATGGGAGAGCCTGGTGACTACAAGGTCACCTTCAAATCAGCGTTCTCGGCTGCCAGGGGCATCAGCTCGTACCCCCGGCGGGACCAGCCCGTCCGCTTCGAGCGCGTCATCACCAACGAGAAGGGGCACTACGAGAACCGCTACGGCCGCTTCACCTGCCGCGTCCCCGGCACATACTACTTCACCTACCACGTCACCTCCCGGGGCAACCTCTGCCTCAACATCAAAAAGGGCCGGGGTGCCAGCAGGGGAGACAGGGTGGTGACCTTCTGTGACTTCGTGCACAGCAGTTTCCAGGTCACCACGGGAGGTGTGGTCCTCCAGATGGCCATGAACGAGTCGGTGTGGCTGGAGCCGACCGAGAAGAACTCCTTGGTGGGGCTGGAAGGGTCTGACAGTATCTTCTCTGGTTTCCTCATCTTCCCTGAGGCGTAGCCAGCCGGAGCTGTGTCTGTGGCCAGCCTGTGCAGCCCTGCAGAGCCGAGGACTCCCCTGGAAACTCTTTGCTCCCACATCGGTGCTTGAGGCACACTGCTGCCATTCCTTCACAATAAATGACAGCTCTTCGCACTATTGGTCCCTGTCTGGATAGGATTTTCCTTTTGCCTCCTAAATAATTTTCACATAACCAGGGTACTGATCCTTGCCCCCTTGGGTGCAGCCCAGGCTCATTAGCATCTCATGACTGCTGAGCAGAGCCAGACAAGTCATGCAGTTCCTGCTGCAGATCAGGCTGAGTGTCTCTGTCCAGAGCCACCCAAAGGGTCCCAGTCCAGGGGTAGGAAAACATGGAGAAGCAGCTCAGCCTTCAGCAGGGGCAGGACAATGGCAGAGTGAGAAATTGGGGCACTGGGTGCTGGTGGTAGGTGGGGAGATGCTGGAGGGAGTCCTGACAGGGGCAGGATCTGGGGACACCAACCCCTCTTAGACTTCTTTTTTGGGGGGGATAGTGGTGACAGAAATACCCACAGAAGATTGTCAAAGCTTGTGACAATGCGAGGCAGGCGAGTGTGGGCCAAGAAACTGGATCCATGATGGGGATGGTGTGGAGGACACCCCCAGTGCAGCCTCCAAAGCCCAGCACAGAACCCACACGTCCTGGAGCACAGCCAAGGCCTCCCAGCCTGCTCCTTATCAACAGCAGAGCTGTGGAGCCAGGAGTGTGCAGATGAGTTAAAGCTGAGGAGCCCAGGGACACCCCTGGGTGGGTTGCCTGCAGCCCCCAGCCCGTCCCATGGGGGTGTGTAACAGCAGTGGGAGTTTTGCACCATTTAATCAGTGCTTTGTCTCAGTCTCTTCTGCCTCTTCACTCAGAGCCAGGATTTAAAAATACACAAAGGAAACGGATTTTCTCGTGTTTAGGCTTAGTTGTTCATTAAATCTTATCAAAAGTACAGAAAGTTCAGTAACACTTCGAGCCACCTGCTAGAAACGAGGAAAAAGGAGACAGATCCAACTGCTACAAGGTCTATTAAAGGTAAACAGTCCAATAAAGAATTAACACCTATATTATTTACACTTTTAACCCAACAACTACATTCCCATGACCCTCAGTGTGACACTGACTGACCAACCAGAAACTACAGCCTGAAACCATGAAGAATATGAACACTGAAAAAGACACCACCCAAAATCCTCCATCAAAAACCTCAAATTTAAACCCTTCACCATGTGAAATCTCACACTTCTATTTAGCTACACAGATTTTAACTCCATCACCCAAATTTGGAAGCCTTTTCCAAGGCCTCAAGTCAAAAGCAGGGGGTCAGTGTCAGAAAGCACAGAAAGCTCAAAACCCCCCAGGTTTCTGGGATCCAACAGGGCTGGACATGGGACATTCAGGAATTTTTGTGGGAGTCTGGGATTTGAAAAGGTCTGGATAAAAAGGATGATGATAAAAAGGCTTGGGGAGGTGAGTGTGATATGGATTTAATGGATTAAATTTGGATATGGATTTTAAGGATTTAATGGAGAGACACCCCTGAGCTCTCCAGACCCCCAGCTCTGGGTTGCTCAGTGTCCCCTCCCCAGCACAGGACAGTGACCGAGGCTGTTGTCACCCGCTCGGAGGCTCCTTCCAGGGCGATTTGCCGGCAGGTGGCACTGGAGACTGGCTCAGCCCTCACCTGGCAACAGCATCCTCATCCTCATCCTCATCCTCATCCTCATCCTCATCCTCATCCTCATCCTCATCCTCATCCTCATCCTCATGCTAGCTCCCCTCCTCCTCCTCCTCCTTCTCATCCTCACCTCATCCTCCTCCTCCCCACCTCGCAGCTTTATCCTTCCTCAGCAGAATCTGTGGTTTCCGTGCCCCGGGGTGCAGCCGCCCGTGTCCCCAGGCTCTGCTGCTCTCCCAGCTCTGAGCAGAGGGGTTTGGTGTCACATTTTGAGGTTCCCCCGGTGCTGGAGCCTTTGCAGTGCAGCCACCAAACCCACGGTGCTTCACAGCTGGAGATGCAGCATCACAAATAAAACTGAGCTGGGCAAGGCAGGGGGAGGACAAGAATAGGTGTTTGAGCTGCTTTTGAGCCAAAAGAGGGCTGGTACATCCACTGAACCCTCAGCAGGTACGAGACACTGTGCCAAGGAGCAGAGATACACTCGTGGTCAGGGCTGCAATTCCAAGAGCCCTGAAGGCTGGAAAATGAGCTGGCAGAAGCCCACTGATATTTAATGGAGACAAATTCAAAGTCCTTCTTCTGGCATGGGACAAATCCGTGTCAGAGGACAGGCACTGGCAGCAGAAAGCTCTGCAGGAAGGGACCTGGGATGTTGTTGGACACCGAGGTTGAGCTTTCTGCCTTTCCAGTAATGGATATAATAATTTTTGATTTTTGAAAAGGTGTAAAGGAATAAAACTGGTGTTATTTTTAAAATAAATGTCTGACCAGTAGGAGCCAAAACGGTTCTGGGGGCTTGGAAAGTCAGAGGGCAGTGCAGGTACCAGCAGCTGTAAGTGCAGCTGGGAAACAGAGGCACAGAGGGAACTGCTGCCCAGAGGTGAGGAGGGAACTGCTGCCCAAAGGTGAGGAGGGCATCGTTTCATCCCATGGGGCTGAGCCAGCACCCAGCAATGCCAGCTCTGGCAGTGGCCCCCATGGGATGGCAGCTGCCTGCTCCCCTGAGGCTGCCACTGAACTCACACCCCCTGGGTTTCCAAAATGGATGAGGAAAGGGGCCCAGAGGGTGCTGGGGCTGGTGTTGGTCCATGCAGCACCACCCTTCAGTTCTTCCCAGGCAGCTCGGGGTGGGCAGCACATTCCTGAGCCTGTGTGAAGCCCCAAAGCCACAGCCTGCACCCCCTCAGCTGGAGGGGTCCCCTCCTCTCCAGCTGTGACAGCGCTCACTGAGGCCAGAGCCAAAATGTCCCTTGCCATGGGACCCTGCACAGGAGCTGGGATTTCTTCCCCCTGTGCTCAGCAATCAGTCCCTCTGACCCCCGTGCTGCTCAGGGCCACACTGGGAATCATCAAAAGCCCTGGGTGGTTGGGTGCTGTGCTGGCAGCCCCACCTGTCCTGTCTGGTGTTCCCAGGAACAGCAGGACCAACCTAGCCCTGCTCCTGAACCTCCTGCCCTGCTCTTTGCTCCGGGATTCATTATTCCATGGAAACAGGGCAGTCCTGGAATCACACAACCATTAACAGGAGAGCTGGAAAGAAACCTGTGCAGGGTCAGGTGCTGTGGGTGGTCGGGGAGGTCAGGGCAGCACCACGGTCACTGTCACTCAGGTAAGCGTATATTTGTATATTTAATTAACTCCTTACACCTTCCCCATGGGTGCCTGAGCCCAGGGCTTCAACCTGGGAATAAACCTGCAGGATCTGTCCTCACCCAGGGTGGGCAGAGCTGGCCTGGGGCTCAAGGCACGCTGCTGCTTGTGCTGTGTGTGCTCACTCACCCCTCCGTGCACACTCCCCCTGTGCACACCCACCCCTGTGCCATCTCCCCTGCCCTGTGCACACTCCCTGTGCTCTGTGTGCCCCCCAGGTGACCCCTGGCACGCACATTCTGCTCCTGGTCGCTCCCTGTGGGGTTTCTTTTCAGGGCAGCTGCAGTCCCTCCCCACAGCCCGTCCTTCACCAGGTGTGCTGTGACCCTCACCTGCCATGTCAGGCCACCACCAAGGACAGGGCTGTGCCCAGGCCAAGGCCACCAGAGCTCAGCAGACGCTGAAGTTGGGTCAGGAGGTGTTTCAAGGTGATTTGAGGAGTTTTAGGGATGTCAGTGCTCTGCCAAGAAGCCATGGGGTGCTTTGGGCTGTGGGTATTGGAGGCCACGTGTGCACAGCTGTAAGCAAAGACACCAACAGAGCTGTCAGGGAGTTCAAATAAAACCTTCCTGCTCCCAGACACGGAGCAATAGGGACCAGCAAGAAAATCGCATGGAGGTTTCTCCTGCATCATCGAACTGGAGGTTTGGAGGTTCTCTGTGCCAAATCTCCAGTCTTGGCATAAGCAGGAGCCTGGCAGGATCCCACGTGGTGGGAAATGGATGTGCTGTCAGCAGTCAGGGAAATGAAGCTGAGCTGGAGGAATCCAAACACGCCCATGCTGTTTGTCAGGGGGATGGAGCCAGGGGTGGGTGTCAGTCTGGTCTGACACCAGCAGCAAACACCATGGAGCTCGCAGAGGTGCTGATCTGTTTGCACTAAGCCCAGGAGTTCCCAGCACCTGCTATAACCGAGGAAGAGCCCTTCCTAATCCATCCTTGTTTGGTCTTGGTCCTTGCTGGCAGCAGCCACAGCCAGGCTGCCCTACAGGGACCCTGAATCAGCTTCCCATGCCAGCCCCTCCAAACAGCTCTTCTCCCACAGAGTTCAGAGACAACCCTCCCTCGGTGCAGGGAGGCTTTTCCCGTGGCACCAGCTCCCTCCTGAGCAGCCCACCAGCATCTCCTTCCCTTCAGCCTCCCAGCTCTGAGCCACAGGTGCTGCTGCCAGGCTGTCTCCTCTGCCCTTGGGCCAGGTTTTGGAGTGAAATATTGGTGGATTTTTTGTGTTCTTCCTTCCTTCCCCTTCTCCAAACCATAATATCATGCAGGAGCCGTATGGGAATCCCTGCGTGGGTTCAGTGCTGTGCCAAGGTGCTGGAATGCTCTGGGCAGGGGCATTACTGGGACAGGGCACTGGGTTGTGCTTGCTGGGATGTCACAGGCGTCACAACGGGGCACAGCAGCAAATCACAGCTTTGGTGGATGCTGGGGTCACACACGGTGAGTTCATTTTCAGCAGGGTGGGAGCTCCCAGCACGGATCCCCTGCGTGCAGTGCTTCCACTGGAGGGTGGTCCCAACTCCAGGGAAACTCCTGTGGAGTTTGGTACAGCAGAAACCAGCCTGGGACAGGGAAGGGAGTTCAGACATCAGCTCCAACCCCAAATCTCAATTCAGGGCTGCTGTTAAGTTTGTTCCCCCCATCCTCACCCAGGCTTGCGTTTGAATTTGAATGGGAAGGAGCAATTGCTTCTTTTGCCCGGATCAACACAGCCTGGCTTGTCTCCCGCTCAGAGGTGAGCAGGGAATTCCTGCTTTTCCTGGCCCTCTGCAGGGACCGGGAGCCCGAAGGCTCTGTGCTGGCTGGCCACCAAGGAGTTAAATCCCAGAATCCCAGCCCTTTTTTTTTTTTTTCTGCTCTGCCTCCTTATGAGGAACAGCCTTCGCGGGGCTGCAGAAAGGCTCTTTCTTTCCCCAGCAGATCTCTGGGAATGAAAAGTCTGTGTTCCAGATATTAAATTACTCATAAAATAGTTGGCGTGTCCCCGAGGCGGCTCGGCACCCCCAGCCCCCGCCGCCGCTGCTGATGTGCATCTGCATGTCACCTCCTGCTCCAAGGTCAATCTCTCCGATTTAAAGCAGCAACGTTGGAAAGCAAACCAGATTTCAGTCGGAATTAGCTTCAAATGGAGCATTCAGGGGATTCCATTGGAGCGCTGGGAAAGAGCACAGAACCGGGGAGGGGGCGATGCTGCGGCTGCAGCCCCCCTTGGTGGGGCACCCCACGTACCCCGAGGGGCTGGGATGGCCCCGGGATGGACCGGGGGAGGCTGGGATGGACCAGGGATGGATTAGGAGAGGTGGGAATGGATCCCAGGAATGCTGCCTGGGGATGGATCCCGGGAATGCTGCCTGGGGATGGATCCCCGGGAATGCTGCCTGGGGATGGATCCCCGGGAATGCTGCCTGGGGATGGATCCCCGGGAATGTTGCCTGGGGATTCCTAATGTTGCGGGAGGGATGCGGGCGGGGTGGGAGGAATGGCTCAATCCCTGCTTTGGCAGCTTTGGCAGGCTCGCAGGTGCCCTGGGTGTCGGGGAGCCCTCCCCCTCGTCCCCCGGACATTCCCCCTGGTCCCCCGGACCTGCGCGGCCACCGCTGACCTACAATCGTGCGCGGGTGCGAGGCGGGGCCCAGGTTTCCATGGGGATGTGCGGGATGAGAAGCCCGGGCTGCTTCAGCTCCAGGCACAGATCGCCTGAACGTCGGGGCTCGGCTCCTTCCGCTCCGCTTGGCGCTGCCTCCCCCTCCTGAGCCCGGCTCCGAACGGCATCGCCCCGGGACCGGCCCGGAGAGAGGGATGGGGAGGGGATGCGGGAGGGGATGCGGGAGGGGATGCGGGAGGGGATGCGGGAGGGGATGCGGGAGGGGATGCAGGACAGGAGAGGATGCGGGAGGGGATGAGGGAGGGTGTGGTCACTGCGCTGCAAAGAGAGAAAAAGGACAGCAACACACACGGAGCTCTTTGGGGAAAAAAGGCCAATTTATTGTACAGCCAGCCCGGATTTAAAGTGTGTTAGTGCAGCCAGGACAGGACAGGAGCTCATTGGACAATTGGGAAAAACATCCTTGGGACAGCACCTCAGGATGTATCCCATGGAAAAGACACCAGGGGTTAATGTTGATGATGAATTCCACTCTGTTTGTCACCATGTTGTCACCCTGGGAGACTCCTCCCTAACTGAAGCTGCAGTCAGCTTGTCAGCCTGGGAATGGAGCTGAGAGTCAGGAGAGATCCAGACCTGAAAAGAATTTCCAAGCTGTAATTCCCCAGCTCTCTAAATGTGTGTGTCCACAGGAGGGGATGCGGGTGGGAGCACGGCCTGGCCCCGTGCATGCCCTTAACCCCTTGAGGGATGCACGGCAATGAACTCAGCTTTGTCCCCCACCCACTGAGACCACGCGGGGTGTTCTGCTGCACTGAGGATCTTCTTTCACTCTGGGAATGCGATTGGGATCCTCTGTCATCCTGGGGGTGCTCTGCCGTGACGGGGATGCTTTCCCATGATGGGCACTCTCTGCTGTCATGCAGGACCGGGCTCTTGGCAAAATCCCCAAACCAACGCAGGGCCGGGAGAGCATCGCACAGCTCTGCTCTCTTCTCCAAAGGTTTTCTCCAAGAAAAAGGAAACAAAACCGGTTTTTTCTTCCACTACTGCCTGCTGGCAGTATCCGAGGACAAATCAGTGTGTGGGGACAAATCAGTGACACACCCACACTCTGCCCGGATGCCTCAGTTTCCCCGCAGGATGTTCCATCCCCCATGTCTGCCTCTCTGGAGCCGTGTGTGGGTCTCAGCCTTCGGTTTGCTCTACAGGCTGAGATGAGCCCCCAGCTCCATCCCATCACAGATGGACCCGTGTGCCTCACACAGGGTGGGCCGGAGGTTCACATGAATTGTCACACAGGGCACGGGCACCAACACAAACCACACAAGCACCACGCAGAGCACACACAGCAAGCTCCCAGCAGGCAGGGCCAGAGCCCTGCACAGGCTGGGCAGCAGTGTTGGGGTGGAAGAGGACAGGATTGCACTCAACAGCCTCACTCCACCCTAAAATCTTACATTTACATAGAGATGGGGAAAAACATCAAGTAAGGCAGCTTGAAGTCCACAGCACAGCAAGACACTGCCTCGTGCATAAGGAGGATCCCCATAGAAATGCATGTGGCATGCACGGACACATCCCTGGAATTCCCATCTGGTTTGTAAACCAGGAATATCTGTGAGCCTGCTGTCCTGGCTTCCTCAGAAAGAGCAGGGGGCAGGAGCTCTGGGATGAGGCCTTGGGTGGCAGCTCCCCAGGGGCTGTGTGAGCCTGCCCAGTGCTCCCTTCTGTTCCTGTGAAGTGCCAGGAGAGATTTTGTCTGGAGATGCTGGCATGTGTAGTCACCAAGGTGATGGGAACAGCAGTGGGTCATCAGTGCCATTTCCAGGAGAGCCAGAAGAGAGCTGAACAGCCCTGCACATCCCTGGGAGGGAGCTGGATGACCCTGTACATCCCTGGGACAGAGCTGGACAATCCTGCACATCCCTGGGATGGAGCTGGACAACCCTCCACATCCCTGGGAGGGAACTGGATGACCCTGCACATCCCTGGGAGGGAACTGGACAATCCTGTACATCCCTGGGACAGAGCTGGACAATCCTGCACATCCCTGGGATGGAGCTGGATGACCCTGTACATCCCTGGGACAGAGCTGGACGACTCTGCACATCCCTGGGATGGAGCTGGACAATCCTGTACATCCCTGGGAGGGAACTGGACAGCCCTGCACATCCCTGGGATGGAGCTGGATGACCCTGCACATCCCTGGGATGGAGCTGGACAACTCTGCACATCCCTGGGATGGAGCTGGATGACCCTGCACATCCCTGGGATGGAGCTGGACAACTCTGCACATCCCTGGGATGGGGCTGGATGACCCTGCACATCCCTGAGTGAGTGACTCTTGGGGATACTCGCCTGCCATGGGCTGCATGGCCTGGTGTCCTGTGCTGTGTGAGGTGACCCTGTGTCACACATGCAGTCCTGCAGCCTGGGGGTGTCCCTGAGGGCTAGGCAGAGTTTTGGCTGCTCTGGGAACAGCAGGGCTTTGTGCAGAGTTTTGGCTCCTGGAGCCCCCCAGGCTATACATGGCACTTGTGGGAAGCCCCCACCAGGCACTGAGACTTGGACCCTGCTCCTGTTATGATACCTGAGCTCTGCAGAGCTCCAGGGGGGTCCTGCCACTGCTGTCACCTGCAGAGGAGCATGGCCCCTCAGGATGTGGGGGAAGAGCAGGGCTCACCTCCTCCCTGGAGAAAGGCAGGGATCAGCTGGCCCTCCCCAGCACTGGCTGGTTGTAAAGGTGGTATTTGTATTACTTAATCAGTGGCTTGTCTTCATTTTCTTTTGTCTTCACTCAGAGTCAGGATTAAAAACACAAAGGAGATGAATTTTCTCATGTTTGGGCTTGGTTGTTTATTAAATCTTACCTAAAGTACAGAGAGTTCTGCAACACTTCTAGGTACCAGCTAAAAGTGAGCAAAATGGAGCTGAATGGAGCGAGTTACAAGGTCTTTTAAAGCCAAACAGTCCAATAGAGAATTAACACCTATATTATTTATACTTTTGACCCAATAATCAAACTCCTGTGACCCTCAGTGCAGCACTAACTGTCCAACAAAAAACTACTGCCTGAAATCATTAAGAAGAAGGAAGAAGACAGAAATAAAAAACACCCCAAATCCTCCATCTTGTCCCATACTTATTATTATATTACAAAAACCCCAATTTTAAAACCCTTCACCAAGTGAAATCACACGCTTCTATTTAACTACACATCCCTGACTTTAACTCCATCACTCAAATTTGGAAGCCTTCTCCAAGGCCTCAAATCAAAAACAATATTCTCCTAAAAACCAATATCAAAAACCACAAAAAACTCAAAAAACCCCAAATTTCTAAAATCCAACAGCTGGTCTCCTGGGGTGGGCTGGATGGTCAGGAGTAGAAGAATTTCTCCTTTTCACATCCATGTGGATCCACCACAGTTGCCCCATGCTCAGGATGAGTCTGGGCAGTTCTGTCTCAGCCCTTCAGTCTCTCCTTCCATTGCACAGGTCCCTCAGGCTGCAGGAGAGCTGGAGCTATCAGTGTTTGTTCAGACCTGTGTCCTCACTGAGCAGGGAAAGAAAGGAAACAAAAGCCTTCTTGGAGGAGACACTACTGCCAGGAGAGTTTGGGAAATGCTGTAGCAACTCTTCCCTGCCAGCTCCAACATGCAGCCACCAATGGCTGTCCCAAAAGGCCATGGAGAGGGAGATGGGTTGGAGAGGGACACCCCTGGCATTTGGCTGGCTGAGACCTCACAGGATGACAGAGAGCATGACTGGGAAGGAAGAAGTGACCTGAAGGTTATCCAGGGGCTTGTCCTTCTTTGGACAGGCTTCTTTGTCATCCTATGGCCCCTAAAGGATGTGATCTCTCATGTTCTGTGTGGTTCTGTCTCCATTTTTTCTGCCTTTTCCCTCGTTTTCTTTTACCTCTCATAAAATCCAGTACAGGAACACTGGGTGTGCCTGAACATTGTGCATTGGTGACCTCAAGGACCTCTACCAGAGCACTGGAGCACTCTGAGCCCAGGAAGTATCACCAGTTTATTATTAACCCATTTTGGTCTCTGTGACTCTCGATTCAACATACTTAATTTTAAAAGCCGTTTGTTTGCTGGGTTTTACTCGGTTTTTCTCTCACAGCATTAAAAGGTGGGTGGGCTTTTCCTTGATCCTGGTTTTTCTGTGGCATCTCTTTTGTACAGGACTGCTCAGAGAGACTGGAGTTACTGTCACAGGAGACAGGGAATGTCCTCCTGGCTTTCCTTTTGCAATTTTCATCCTCCAGCTGAAGAGCACTCTCCAGCCCAATGGGCTGGGTTCAGCTGCTCACAGTGTGGCACAAGCTGTGAGAATCCATGGAGGCTTCAGCTGCCCTTCCTCTGTGCAGGACCACCAAAGCCACCTCCTGCATCTGTATTTCTGGTCTCTTTGTTCTGTTGTCTTTGTGACCCTGAAGTTCTCACTCTCATGCATCCTCAGGTGCATCCTTCATGCCCTGTGTGCCTTCATCCTTCATGCCCTGTGTGCCCTCATCCTTCATGCCCTGTGTGCCCTCATCCTTCATGCCCTGTGTGCCCTCATCCTTCACGCCCTGTGTGCCCTCATCCTTCATGCCCTGTGTGCCCTCATCCTTCATGCCCTGTGTGCCAAGTCAGGGAATCTCCAGATGCTTTGGGTTGCAGGAGAACTTGTTCCATCCCCTGCCATGGCAGGGACACGTTCCACCAGACCAGGCTGCTCCAAGCCCCATCCAACCCAGCCTTGGACACTGCCAGGAATGGGACAGCCACAGCTCCTCTGTGCCAGGGAAGCCAAGAGGATTTGCTGCAGAAGAGGCTGTGCAAGAGAGGATTTAGGCTCCATGCTCTGTTCTGGCCTGGGACAACATCCATCAGCAGTTCATGGTCCAGCAGTGTGGGTGCTCCTGTGTGCAGAGAGCTGTAGGAAATGGCTCTGGAATGCTGTAGTGGAGACATCAATGACCAACCTCTCCCGTGTGTGCCCTCCACACTGGGTTTTGCAGTGCCTGCTGAGGTATGGAAGCTCTTCCTTACATCTTAACACTCTTTGGTTAAACAGTGAGCAGCCCAGGCTGTTATTCAGCCTCAGCCACCCCATCACCCCCCAGTCAGGACAACCACGGGTCCCGGGGTCACCTTAGCTGGGGTGACCTGCCCTGTGAGCATCCCTGGAGCCACATTCTGTGCTTCAGGGTCACTGCCCTGCTGTGGCTGCTGCTGCTGTGAGCACTCTGCCTGCCCTGGAAATATTCCCAGGGCTGCCCTGTGTGCCACATCCTTCCCTCTGAGAGCTGGCAGCACTCATGGGGATGTGTTGGAGCACAGAGAGGACGAGATGGGTGTGCTGCTGCTGTGTACCTCCATTTCCAGCCCAGACATCTGCTGCAGGGCCCCTGGAAATGCCAGACGAGGCGCAGGGAGCAGTTTCAGGGTGGGCTGGCTGACATCTCGGGCTGCCGAGGCTGTTGTGCAGCTTGTTTGTGCTTCCCTCCTCACTGGGGGCTGTCTGCTGCCATACAAAGGGCAAAATGCCGCAGCGGGAGGTGCCGCGTTCGAGCCAGGAAAACCCAGCCGGCGTTTTCCTCCTTCCCCGGCTTTACCACTAGATGTCATTGGAAAAGCGGCATTGCCAGCCCCGCTCGTCTCTCCCAGATGGGATTTTGGGGGGTAGCAGGTCCTTCACCCACTGCTGGACACGAAGCATCTTCCCATCCTCCTCCTCCTCCTCCGTGGCTTTGTCTGTCTGCAGAGCCTTTGGAGAAAAAAACAAAACAAAACAAAAAAAACACAACAAACCATCGCCGGGGATTCAGGGTTCAATGGACATTGAAATGCAACTGAAACCTTTTTTTTTTTTCCCATCGCCTGGCTAAGCCGCCCGCTCGGACCTTCCCAGGAGGGAGCCGCACGTCCCCGGCTCTCAAAGGGGCGACGCTGTCAGCCGGGACCCGCGGCACCTACAGCAATATGGTCCTCTCAAACAAGTGGCACAAACAAGGCCTTTATAGGCACTTTCTTTTCTTCTGGAGTGGAAGAGAGACGAGCCGGGGGAGAACTCGGGGGGCGTCCCACCGCAGCGGAGCAGCACACAAAGGCTCGCAATGAAAGGGGCACCAGCAAATCCTCTTAGGGGCTCCGCTGTGTGCACATTCACAGCCCGGCCCCATCTGCCGGGGCATCCCCGGCAGCGAGGGGGGAGCGGGGCTCTCCCTGCCCCGCGCCGCCAAAGCAAGCACAGAGCATTCAGAGACGGAGAAAGGCATGAAAAGGAAGAAAGGACGAGGCTTGCCCGTGCAGAGGAGGGGGGGAAATGCAGCTCTGCCGGGGTTATGGGGGAGGGGATGGGGGCTGTGGGACTGCTGGACCCCGCTGGGTCCCCAGGGATGATGTGGGAGGAAGGTGGGCAGGGAGAGAGCCTGGTGGGCAGGAGAGCTGTGCTGGCACGGAGGAACATCTTCCACTGGTTCTGCTGGGAACACTGGTGGGGCTGCAGGAGGATGGAGGTGACCTGGCCAGGTGGGCAGGCACTGAGCTCCTGATGGAGCTTGATCCCACACGAGCTGAGCTAAGGCAACAGGACAGAGTTTCTTCCCAAAACAGGGGAAAGCCAGGGATATTTTAATCCGGGCTGGAGGAAACACCTGTCCCTTCCCACAGGAGGTGCTGACTCAATAAATAACACACATTGATACCCAGTTCTTGGTGCTGCAGGATGGCAAATGTCCTGTCTCCCGTGGGTTTGCCTCTTCTTTTTCCTGCAGCCTTTGTGCATTGGTGAGCACAAGGGTGTGTCTAAACCAGGTCAGTCTACACCAGAAATTGTCTCCCTGCCCCCCCAGGCTCAGAGCAGCCAGGCTGAGGTGCTCAGACATGGGATAGCAGATCCAAAAGGTTAGGTCAGTGTGGTGGGAGTGTTTGGACAGCTGACCCAGAGGAGATGGGAGCCTTGCCTAATCTCAGACACAGCAAGGACAGAGCCCAAGCAACTTAAGTCCAGCCTAACCCACCTGGGGGATGACTGATGTACTTGTCTAGTGATGCCAGGGACTTGCACACTGCAGCACTGTGGGGGGAGTGGGGAGGATGGGATGTTCTCTCTCATTTGGGGGAAGGATTTAATTACTGCAGCCAAGGCAGCTTGTCTCTCCTTGCAGCCTGGAGCAGATCCAGTACAGGGAGTGGTCCTTCCTCTCTGGTGGCCTGGCTCCAGGACCCCTTCCAATTCTGCTGTGAGGTGGTTGGGTCATGCAACTGGGAGATCATCTCTTTCCTGCAGCTGGGTGGGGGTGTCAGGGAAGGAGAACAAAATGCTGGAAAGGCAAAGGGGATCAGAGTGTCCCAGGTCTCCTCAGGAGTGGGGCTGAGGTTGGGATGTGGCTGCTTTGGGGCAGTCCCAGCAGGGTCCCTCGGGCTGAGGAAAGCCTGCAGGACCAACGAGGTGGCAGCCAGTTCCCACCTGGGCAGCTCCAAAGCAGCTCCCAAGCCCCGTGATGGGTTGGATAGCAGCAGGCACATCCATTTTCTGGAGGCTGCTGCTCCCTGCTGAGTGCAGAGATGACTCAGGAGCAGGTCAGGTAACTCCCGGTGCCAAGCTGGTGCTGAAGGTCAGACAGTCTGTGTGAGGCTCTGCAGTGTGAGACACAGAACAGTGACAGACCCAGGGAGAGGAGGGTGCAGGGCACCGCCTCTCCAGAGGCCACCACGGGCCACCCACAGCAGTCTGCTGAGTGATGCTGTGGGAAGGGCTGCACAGCACATCACCTGAGCTGCTGGTGACATCCCAGGCTCTGGCGACTACCCACGCACTCAGCCAGGTGCCAGCTGGCTCCCCAGCACAGCCCAGTGCTTCCAGTTGTGGCAGGAAAGGTCTGTGGGAAGGGCTCAGGGGTTTGGCTGCTGCGTGTGACCATCAGATAACTCTGAGCTGTGCCTGGCCTGGCTGCATTTGGAAGAGCCAGCTGGAGCAGTTCTTGCACAGGCAGGAACAAGTTGTGTTTGTCCCGCCTGGATATTCCAAAAATTTTGGGAGGTGCGTGGGAGAAAGGAGGGGTGCATGAACATCATCAATGACTCCACTGGGGATCCAGCATTAGTGCAGGGATCAGGGAGGGGATGTGGAAAAGGAAATGAGGAACATGTGGAGGACATGGCACTGCCTCACAGTCTCTGACTGACCATATCTGCTCCAGTCACCTTCACCCTTTCAGCCACCACTTTCTCCTCAGCAAGGAGGGCTTGTGATACCCCAAGGAATGCAACAAACATCTTGTGAAAGGTGCTGGCATGGACTTAGTTTGGCATGCAGGTGTCCATGTGTATCATGGCCTCAGCTTCCAGGGAAGCCTCCTCACAGCAGAGCTGCAGGAGTGTGAGGACTCATGGCCTGAGGGTGCTGGTCAGGCACAGGGGTGCCCAGTGCACACAGGACAGTGCTCTGTGCACCAGGACACCCTCTCTGACAAGGGCAGGGTGAGGTGTTTCAGGGTGAGATACAGATTTTGCCACAAACCACTGCCAAGAGAACTTTTATAGCATCACAACATGGTTTGGGCTCAATGGGACCTTCACAGTCATTTCGTTCCATCTCCCCTGCCACGGGCAGGGACATTTTCTACCAGACCAGGTTGCTCCAAGCCCCATCCCACTTCCTGCCCATCACCCAGCTAGGAGCACTTGACACATGGGAAAAAAGGTCCAACACTCATCCAGGCCCTGGTCGGATTTTTTTGCCTCTGGTGGAAGGAAGCATATGTGATTTTTTATTTCTATTATCATTAAGGGAGTACTTTGAATGTCTTCAGCCCCCACCAAATGCAGGCACATTTTGTTGATCCCGTGGAGCTCATATCCTGTGACAGGGAGCTTCTGGGCAATCACAGTGTGTGAAAGTGTATCCCTAACAAAAAACGACCCGAAATTGCATCAGAAGACCTCGAACATCCCCTGTTGGAGGCCAGCAGAGCCTCCCTGAGAGCAATAAACGCTGCTGACATTTTGCAGTGTGTGGTTCCAGCAGGATGTGGGAGGCTGAGCGCCGTGCCAGGTGCTGTGCTGGCTGACACACACCCGGCACGATCCGCTTCCCCCGGCTGCGAGCCGAGCAGGGCGCCCCCATCCACGCCAGGTGCCAAGCGCAGAGTGCCTGATCCTTCCTGACACCCTGGCACCCCGACATCCTGACACCCTGGCACCCTGACACCCTGACACCCCGACATCCTGACACCCCGACACCCCGACATCCTGACACCCTGACACCCTGGCACCCTGACACCCCGACACCCCGACATCCTGACACCCTGGCACCCTGACACCCTGACACCCTGGCACCCTGACACCCTGGCACCCTGACACCCTGGCACCCCGACACCCTGGCACCCTGACACCCTGGCACCCCGACATCCTGACACCCTGACATCCTGACACCCTGACACCCTGACACCCTGGCACCCTGACACCCTGACACCCCGACATCCTGACACCCTGGCACCCTGACACCCTGACACCCCGACATCCTGACACCCTGACACCCTGGCACCCCGACATCCTGACACCCTGGCACCCCGACATCCTGACACCCTGACACCCTGGCACCCTGACACCCTGGCACCCTGACATCCTGACACCCTGGCACCCTGACACCCCGACATCCTGACATCCTGACACCCTGACACCCTGACACCCCGACACCCTGACATCCTGACACCCTGACACCCTGACACCCCGACACCCTGACACCCCGACACCCTGACATCCTGACACCCTGACACCCCGACACCCTGACATCCTGACACCCTGACATCCCGACACCCCGACATCCCCGGCTCCCCTCAGCCCGCAGCAGCCTCTGCCTCGCCCTTGTCTCAGCAGCTCGCCCAGTGTCTCTCCTTGCAGCTGCACGTATTTGTGCTCTTGGCTCTCCTCCCCTTCCTCCGGCAGGCCTGGAGCTGCTGGGAGGAGCAGCTCCTTCGCGGAGCTCCTGAAGCTGGGCGGGATGGGCTCCTGCAGCCGGCACAGCAGGCACGGAGGTCTCTCCTGCATCCCTGCACGGCCGGGGTACAGCACAGCATCCTGCAGGACGGGAGCCCGGAGCAGGGCACGGCAGAGCTGGAGTTGCAATCCCAGTGGTTTCCACGCTGCTTGGGACGGGCTTGCGGCAGCTCCCGGGGATTTCTGGCACTGGCCGTGTCCCTGTTGGCAGCGCTCCTCCCGCTCCGGGGCCGCTGTTTGCTTATCTAGAGCCATGATTTAACACAGACGCAGGAACTCACACACTCTCTCCCAGTCTCTTTCAAATTACTTTATTGCTTCCTGTCAACCAGCCGAGCATATCCTGTTAATATACAATCCCCAACGAGCCGTTTTCACAGCGTAATCCCCCTCGGGCAGATAACACGGCTCAGCTCCCGCAGGATGCTCGGTCTGAGGATGCAGGATCCCAGCGCTGGGCAGAGTGGGGCTGCTGCCCTTGTTGTTGTTAAAGACAAATCCCAGTGCTGTGGGAGATGCTGGCTTGCTGCCAGTCCTGTGCTATTCCCTGGGTTATTCCATCCCCTGGTGACCTTGCTCGGCCAACACCAAGTGCTGTCCCACGCTGGATGGCACTGAGGGTCCTGGTGCTGGAACCTTTCTCCCAGCTCTCCCATCCCAGCTCCTGGGATCTGTCCTGCCCCAGAGACACATCTTTAGATATGTGATTCTATCATCAATAGAATCAGAGAATCACAGAATCATTGAGACTGGAGAAGACTTCCAAGATCCAACTTTTGACTGAATACCATACCCACTAAACCATATCCACATCCACATCCACATCCATATCCATATCCATATCCATATCCATATCCATATCCATATCCATATCCATATCCATATCCACATCCACATCCACATCCACACCCACACCCACATCCACATCCACATCCACATCCACATCCACACCCACACCCACACCCACACCCACATCCACATCCACACCCACACCCACACCCACACCCACACCCACATCCACATCCACACCCACACCCACATCCACATCCACATCCACATCCACACCCACACCCACACCCACACCCACACCCACACCCACATCCACACCCACACCCACATCCACATCCACATCCATATCCATATCCATATCCATATCCATATCCACATCCACATCCACATCCACATCACTTCAGGGACTGCAGGTTGTTCTTTTGCTGCTGTACAACCTGTGTCCCAGAGAAAATTAGTTCAGGAGACACCCAGAAATCGTGGAGGTGGGAATTTCTATGGGGTCTCTGGTCCAGCCTCCTGCAGAGTCATCAGCACCAGATCAGGGTGGATGTGACAGGTGCTGAAAACCCTCCAGGGGATTTCCTGCCACCCCAGGTTTCCTGACATTGAGTGTTGGAGCTGACAGTGTTCCACCATCTGCTATGAGGTCCTGTGGACCTCTCAGCACCACCTGGAATGTCCAAAGCAGGACATCTGCCACCCTTTGCTGTTTTAGGGAACCTGCTGTGTTTCTCCTACATGTTTCTGATCCTTCCTGCTCAGGTCCCTTGCTAAGACATCTATGTGTCCTGACACTGCATTTGTAGGACATCCACGTTTCTCTGCCCCATCTGGTCTCCTTCAGCCTCCTCATGGCCTTGCTCCCTACCCCTGCTGCCCATCTGATGTGCCAGCTGAGCCTGTGTCCACAACAGAACACTAAGAGAGTCCCTTTCAGAGAATATCACTGTGATTTTTGGTTCTGTGGTGTGGAAGTGTCCTGAAGGCCAGGTCACTGTGCATCCTCTCTGTCCTTGTGCCAGGTGCTCCTGCTGCTCCTGGGCTGCCTGTTCTGCACAGAAGCAGGAGGACAGATGGAGGTGGCTTTGCTGTGGAGGGACAGACATCAGGGCTACAGAGTGTGAGTGCAGCTGGGCTTTTGGGTTGCTCCAAAGGCAAACAAAGTGGGCAGATGATAAACTTGGCTTCCAGATTCACCCTCTCAGCACTGCAGACACTGCAAGCACAGTAACTCAGGCCCAGAGAGCATCCCTTGTCTCTGGGAGCAGAGATCTGTGCTAAATGTCCTTGACAGGATTCACTGCATCTTTTGTGGACATTTCTTCAGCAATTTCTTCAGGATTTCAGGACTCTTGGGACTGTTCCCACTCGGCCCCTGGTTGCCAGCTAAAAGCCATTCTTGCTGTCTCTCCCTTGTCCTCCTCCATTGGCCCAAGGAAAGGGAACATGTGTAGGCACATGATGCAGCTCTAGCATGACATATGGCTGTATTTTTGTATTTTTGTGGTTCTGTTTCCCAGGTTTTCCCTCGCTCCTGCCCTCAGTAGTTTTATTCTCAGAAGTTGCTCCTGGAAGTTGAGGACAATCTTGGTGCTGGTTGTTGGTTCCACTACCAGCTGGATCCTGCCCTCAAGTACTTGTGATTCTCTCTACACTTAACACCTCATTAGCTGGAACATCCACTTACAGAGCACAGCTTTGCTGTCTGAGAAGAAGGAAAATCCTGTTTGACTCAGACGTTACACAGATCACTTATCTCAGAGACATCTGAACAGCCGCTTGGAAATTGAGTCCAAATTAAAAACCAGTTGAGAAGAAGTATCTGTCCTCCCAGGTAAATCAGGGGCTGATTTATTTCCTCCCCAGTATTCCTGCTGAGCAGTGCATTCAGCACAGCACCAGCCCAACATATCCCTGCCTCCATATGCCAAGGCTGGAAGGTTCTGTGCTTGTGGAGCACCCACCAGCACCCATCAGCTCCCCTCGATGCTGCCTCCTGCTCCCCTCTGCTCCCTCTCACAGCTCCCCCAGCTCCTGCTGAAGTCCCCACCCCAGCACTGGCATAGAAACTCGGGCTCTTGACATTCCCAGCTCTCCAGACAGAACAAAACACACCTCGAGAAAGAAGAAAGCAAAGTAAACCAAATTAAAGAGCTCTCAGGTGCATGAATGCGACTGGCAGGGATGTGCTGGAGGTCCCCACGCTGCACTGGTGCCGTGCTGATGTCAGGGAGCCCCTGCAGTGGCTCAGAGCAGAGGTTGGTGTAGCCCCTGGAACAAGTCTCCACCATCCAAAACATCTCCTGAGGGGCCAGGAAGAGTTTTAACAGAAGAAAGGGGACAGGCTGGGGCTGTAGGAATCCAGGAGGATCTGTACTGATGACTTTCCAGCTATTTTAATTTCCATGGATTTCCCTGTGTGTTCTAAATTCCTGGATATCCATTCCAAGGACTTTTCCAGCCTGCACTTGAATCCCTGTGAGTTTTGTCCCCAGCTCTGCTGAGGAGTTCAACAGTTCACTTCCCATCCATGTGAAGAATCACCTCCTTTGATCCCAAACCCCAATCTTTCAGCCCCTGCACAGCACACAAGTGTCATGTGATGGCTTTGGTTTATTCCTGGGAGAAGACAGAGGAGGAGGGAGCAGCCTTGTCACTGTGCAAGTGAACTCATGGTTGTTTTCCCAGTGGCATCACTTATCCTTTGTCACTTCCTTGTTCATCCCCATTCCTGCCACTTCTGGGGCTGTTGGACATGACAACTCAGACCCTGCAGGACAGGCAGGTGACCTCCCTCCCTTTACTCCTCTCTGCAACCATCTCTTATGCAATTAAAATGACAAGGAACTCCCTTGACTCCCCCAGGCTTCCTGCTTTCCTTAAAAAACTTTTGGCAAGGAACTTAAAGGAAAGTCTTTGGAACCTCCAGCAGATGCCAGGAACAGATGGCACTGACCATGTGTGTTTGGCCACTCTGGAGGGCTCTGAAGGGCTGTGGAGCAGGATTCCCCTTTGGAGAAGCCCCGTGGACTTTCCCCTGGCAGACAGCACTTACCCAGGGTCTTCAGCTGCCCTCTAATGATACACGGGGTTTATGTCTCCCAGGGACTTTTCACATGGCCACCACAGCGCCCCTCGGGGCACCCCATCCCCTCCTGGTGCCAGAACAGGGTGTGAGGGCTCAGCCCTGATGCTGTGCTCCTGGTCCCTGCAGCAGCAGGGACACCTCAGGGAGTGCAGAAGCAATCAGCAGTCCCAGATGCTTATGAGAATCCCCTTGGGTAGGAGAAATTGCACAGGGACCAAGCAGGATGCTGATTGCAGTGGGCCAACAGGACCCCAGCAGCTGCAAGGACCAAGTCTTGAGGGGAAAGCTGGGGGGAAATCTGTGTCTCCTCAGTGGGCCACACTGCAGGGCTCAGTGAAAGGATGACCTTTGTGACCACCACAGTGTTCCTGTGCCACAGCCCCTCCACCCTCACTGCTCCGTGCTGGCAGAGCCATGGCAGTGAGCACGTTTGTGCTGCCAGCTCAGCACCCCAAAGGGCAGCAGGACAGGCTGTTCCAGGGGCATCCACGTGGTTAATTCCACCCACCTTGGTTAACTGGGCACTGCTGCCTCCCACTGCCTGCCAGTGCCATGCACAGACACGGAGCAGCTCCTGCTCCTGTGCCATGGCCAGCACTCCTCAAGCCCTGAAGGGATGTGCCCCCCAGCCTCCAAATGACCCCCCAATCCTGCTCAAGCCCTGAAGGGATGTGCCCCCCAGCCTCCAAATGACCCCCCAATCCTGCTCACATTTTGAGTACAAGCCCCTGCCTCTCCCTCCTTGAGGATGTGCCCACCACAGCTTCGTAAGTGCTGCCCATCCCTTCCCACCAAGCTCCTGCCCCTGTAGCCCTGTGCTTCATCACCACACCCCATCTTCATCCCTCAGATGTTCCTGGGCAAGAGAGCTGAGGGTTTTCATTCTGGAGAAGAGAAGGCTCCAGGGAGACCTTACTGCCACCCAGTACCTGAAAGGAGACTGGGGGAGACCTGGAGAGGGGCTTTGGACAAGGCATGGAGGGACAGGACAAGGAGGGATGCCTTCACACTGAGAGGGTTAGATGGGATATTGGGAAGAAATTCTTCACTGTGAGGGTGGCAAGGACCTGGCACAAGCTGGATGTGTGAAGCTGTGGCTGCCCCATCCCTGGGAATGTCCAAAGACAGGCTGGATGGGGCTTGGAGCATCCTGGACAATGGAAGGTGTCCAGGATAGTGGAATGGGATTTGGTTGAAGGATTCTTCCAATCCAACCCATTCTATAATTCCATGATTCTATGATACTGCTAGAGATTATTATTCTCATGAATCTTCAATAAAATGAAAGGTAAGCCAGTCAATATCAGCATCAAGAGCCTGTGCATGCCTTTGCTATCACTGCAGGAATTGTTGCAGTTCAGTCACATTTCAGCCCAATCCTTAATGATATGGATAACCCAGACCCAGAGGGAGAATGGGAAATGCTAATCACAGAGCATGAGCCCTGCTCCTGCTGACTCCTGACCTTTCCTCTGCAGACCCTGGGGGGGGGGGTTTGCCTGCACACAGCTCTGCTTTCTCTGTGCCACCACATCTCCTGTAGCTTGCTTCCCTTTGGAAAGACCTGGATAGAGTCACAGAGATTGTTTAAGCTGGAAGGAATCCTAGAGATCACCCAGTTCCACCCCCCCTGCCATGGACAGGACATCTTCCACTCTGAGCTCCTCCATCCAACCTGCCTGTGACCACCTGTGTGTTTTCCACCCTTCTGTTGTGTATGTTTTCCACCTTTCTGTTATGTTTTCCATCCTTCTGTGGCTGCCTCCTTCAGGTCTGTCATTCTGCAGCACCTCTGAGGAGGAAAGAGCAGTTTCACACTCTGATCCTGTATTTGCCTTCTCCTAAACCTCTGCCACCTCAGAGCACCAGGGGATTTTGCTCACAAGTGCCTTAAGGGTAGCACATAATGTTGCATTTTTTCATGGTGTCCACAAGCACGTGCAAAGCTCCATTTAACACTGACACAACCCAGGCAGTTTTCTCCCTGGTCTCCCCAGTTTCCTATTAAATGCCATTTCAGAATTCTCAATTTCAAGGATGCCACCCTGTAATTTTATAGTATTAAACACAGACCTGAGTTTGACTTTTCAGCTTTTCCACCTTCCTTTGAACAACTTTAAAACTATTTTCTGGAAGACTTCTAGACCTTGGGTTCCCTGCCACAAAATAGCTTGGGTTACATCCTTTTCTTTTACAAACCTTTACAAATGACAGCAATTAAATTGAGCATCCTTTTATGTTGTTACCCCTGTCAGTAGGTAATGCCTGGCAGTTTTTCATCACAGGTTATCCCTGGGCAGATTTATTCTCTTAACAATGTTATTTCTGGCTATAACCAAGAACTAAAATGAAACTATTTTCCAGAATACAAACCCCATCTTCTGCCAGTCATGCCTCATGGATGTAAAGTATTTTGGATTAAGTTTCTACATATAACATGATATTCTGGTGATGGTTCCACCTTTTCTTTGCTGTATATCTAAACAGCCTTTTAAAATGTTTTGGGGTTTTTTTTTGAAACACAGAGCAATAGTTTACATACTTGATTGTTACATTTCCACGCTCTGGAAAAGTAGTGGTACTCTGTTGAAGGTTGGACTTGATGATCTTGGAGGTCTTTTCCAACTTTAATGATTATATAAGTCTATAAATCAGGAAATTCTTGGTTTTATTTAAAAATAAATATATAATGCATTGTTTTGTTTAAATTTGCCTTCTTTTTATAATTGTTTTCCTTTCTGCCTCTCTATGGTCCTGCTTATTCACCAAAACAAATTTTTCAAGAAGATCTGACATCTTTGCAGTCCCCAAGAAGATACTTTTATGAACTTCATTTTTCCAAAAGTTACTTTTAATTCTCAACCTGGGCTCAAACAAGCTGTTGAACAAAATATCCCAAATTTCCTGCTCAATTCTACAGATCCAAATCTATTTTAGATGCTTCAAAAGTGCCTCTTCTCTTTAATTTGTTCCCATGGCTACCATTCAAAAGTTTCATTCATTTTCCGAGCGGAGAACTCTCCAAATCGTTACTGCAATCTACCAGTTGACTTTTCCTTCTTAATCTAGCTGAAGGCTCTAAATCATCAGATTTATAGACATTGCAACAGAAACAGAAACAGAAACAGAAACAGAAACAGAAACAGAAACAGGGTTACCTTGCACTCCCTCATCCTCCATCTTTAGGATTAAATCCTTGGATTTTTCTGTGGCTCTGCCTGGTTCCTGGGGTGCCAGTGCAGGATGATGCCCAGTGCCATCCTCTGACCTCCCTGCTCTCTGTTTCACCTGCTCAGGGTACCAGGGAGCTCAGGGTTTGGACACACAGGGATCCCCCAAGCTGAGAGCTCAGAAATGCTGAAGGACAGAAGGAGCTGCTGGTTCCCCCTCCACAGGTCCCTGCAACAGGATAAACAGGTTGAGTGAGGTGGGGCTGTCCAGTGTCACGTTTCAGCACGGGCCATGCAGGGACAGGTACCCTCAGCGAGCAAACAGGGATGTAAAAGGTTAATTTTTATTTAATCTGTGCAGAGAAACCTCCCCAGAGTGCCCCCGGTGGGGTGGGCAGGGTGGGGGCTGCAGCCAACACCTGCCTGAGTGGTGACTGGTGTAACTGGGAAAGCTGCTGGTCTGACCTGGGAGAGGTCTGACATCCCTGGAAATCGTGGATTTATGGTACAGATGGGAGCTGATGTTGAGCTGAAAGGTGCTGGGCAGCACCCAGGGCTCAGCCTGGAGCTGGGGAGCCCTGCTGCTCTCACCTTTCCTCCTGAAGGACCAGACCTGCCTGTCCCCAGCCTGCAGAGCACCTGGGGTGGCTGGGAAAGGCAAGGAAGGACAGAGGGAGGCCCTTGGTGGTGACAGGCTGCAATCAGAGATATCCATGGGGTTTCTGGCTGTTCACACACCCTTCACAGAGGTTAGAAAAATCCCCTATTGGAAACAGTTCCTCCGTCCCTGCTGAGCTGGGGAACATTAAGTAGGTGATAATAAGCGGTCCCTGAGTGGGAGGGCCTGCTCTCCTCTGGAAAGTGCTACTCCAAACAATTTATCATTCAAACAAAGAGGGGAAAAAGGGTTAAACACTGCCCGGCCTCCCCAGCCAGCGGTGGCTTTGGTTATCTGCAGCATGGCTGCAGGGCTACATGGTGCCTGTACATGTTCGGGGATCAGGAGTTAAGTGTTTAAATGATAAGTGATATCTTAAAAACATAAGTTTAGCAATGAATCTTTACCGACAATACTATACTATTAGTTAATAGGCAGAATTAACTCACTGGCCTGGGGCCAAGCCCGTCACAGCCAGAGCCAGAACAGCTGAAGCTGCTTTTCACTTGGGTTTTGCTTTTACGGGATTTTCTGCTGCAGGGAGACTCCAATTTCTGTAAAAATATGCTCGTGTTTTCCTCCTCCCAACCTGCCCCTGGAAGCTCGAGGTTCCTTGGAGCCCAAGGGATTCAGCAGGGAGCTGGAAATCTTTCCTCTTGCATGCAGAGGGTGTTGATTCAGGACCAAGGCTGATTCCCTGCAGGGCGTCTCTCGGTGGCCCTGGACCAGCTCCCTGTCTGCTCTTGCTGGGACTTAGAGGCAGATTTACTCTTGGTGCCAGCATGGGACTCACTCCCTGTCTCTCCCATCCCAAAAAACCTCCCTCTCCTGCAGCTGAGGCACTGAGACTGGCCAAGCAGCTTCCTTGGACCAAAGCAGCATCTCCTGAATCTTTCTGGTAGCTGAGGCTCCTTGGAATCACCAAAGACACTGAGCCTTGAGTCTGTGCCTGAAGCTCTGTGTCACCCCTTGCTGCTCTCCTTTGTGCCTCCCTTGCTCCCAGCTGTCACCTGCTGCACTTCTTTAACCTCCCCGAGGGTGAGAGGGAGCCACCTCCTCCAGATGTGATGAGCCAAGGGCTTCACATGACAAAGACCTTTCTGCATCAGGAACTGAAAATGCAGCATTAGAGGTGTCACCATCAAACCTGCTTTAACGTCCCCTAAATGTCATCTCTCCTGGCTCTGTTGGCCTGGGAACCACCTTCTGATGTAAACCAACACGTGGGTGTAGCTGGAGGGGTGGTTGTCCCGTTTTTGTGCCCCCCATCAAGGCTGTACCTGATGCTCTCTGCAGCAGGGCTTGCGTGTCCTGTGGCAGTGCTGCCCAAGGGTTACTTGTGGGCAGCAAGGACCAGCAAAACCAGTGTAACTCGACTCCTAAACTGGCCATATCCAAGCTGCCTGATGGTGGCCGCGTCCATGTGACACAGTCCCAAGGCCACTTGTCACCAGATGGCAGCAAGGAGAGCATCAGCTCACAGTGTAGATGGGGACAGCAGTGAGGATGCACAGTGCTCCCTGGTTCCTCCTCCACTGAAGCTCACTAAATCCGGTGCAGAGTGAGTGAAAGGTCCAGAGAAGGACATTGGAGGAGGTCTGGAGTCACTTGTCATGTCACAGTGCTGGTCTGCTCGGATATTGTGGCATGGTGACCAGAGGAGCCGCTGGGATTCAGGTCAGAAGGTGGATGGACACTGGTGACAACGCAAGTTTGTGAGGGTGGCAGTGGAACCTTGGCAGGCCTTCCCATGGATGCCAAAAAGAGGCAACAGTCACAGAAAGCCCTTCCTGGGAGCAGAGTGAAGGTGTGAGGTGGGACCAGTGCTCACATGACTGGCCATGAAGAGAATCTTCAGGGCACAAGCCACACTCCAAGGAGCATGTAAGAACTTCAAAGTCAGTGCAGCAGCCAGAGAAGTCTGCACAGTCCAAGATCAATCTCCATCAGCAACAGCCTAAGGGGGAGCTCAAAAGAGAAGAGAGAAGATCTCCAGTGAGTGGAGGGTCAGAATTCCCATTGTGTCTGGAAGTGCAGTCCTGGAGATCTTCAAGAAAACCCTGAGGGTCTGGGTGGGCACTGGAAAACACAGGGCTGCTGCTCTTGGACTTCAGGCTTCTATTTTGGAGAATTGATGGATCCTCTGGGACATGGAGGACACAACAGCCCTGGGATCCGGGAGGATGGAAATGAAGATGTGAGGAGTTTGGGATGGTGAGTGCTCTCAGACATCTGATAGGAAATGCTGGCTGCTCCAGAGCAGCAGGGACTGAGGGGAGGTGGCAGTGTGGGAGCCTGGCACAGTGCTGGAATGGTGGGTAACTGCTGGGCATCCTTGGGATTCCTGCCCTGGAGAGGAACACATCTGAAGGAAGGACCAGCAAGGCCACTGGCTGTCCTGGCCTTCAGCCTCCTTCCTCAATGCAAGAGTGATCCCAAACGAGCTTCTAAAGATGACAGCTTCCCCACACAGGATGGAGCTGGGCCACAGGGCCCTTGTATTGGATGTGGGGCCAACCTGGATGAGCAGCAACATCTGCAGTGACAGGAGCTCCCGAAGCAGATCAGAGCCTGGTGCTGGCTGCACTGGGGAAGACCTTTGGCTCATGCACGTGGCCAGCACCATCATGGAGCTGTGAGCTCCACTAACCACTCCTGTGGAATCATTTCCTGTGGTGGGTCAAGGCAGAGAACCCAAGGTGCTCAAGCTGCTGATGCAACAAAGGGATAAGGAAGAGCATAGTGGAGCCTAGACTGTTTTTTTCCATATTCTTCCACGGTGACTTGAGGGACAGGAATCCGTCCTTGAAGTCCAGTGTGTCTTCTGCTCCTGGCCTATGAACCTGGCACAGCTTGTGTAGAGATCCCTGTGCAGGGTGTGACCTCCCTAGGAAGATCCTCCAGGACACACGTGCTCCCTGCAGGATGCACCTGAAGCTTCTGCCCAGCCAGCAGTAACTGGGACCCAGCTATGGTGGGGTGAGCAGAGGGCACTGCTGGGTACAATGTGGATAAGGATGTAAGGGATGAGGGAGAGACATCAGGGACCTCCTGGGGCGAAGAGTCCTGCCAGCATTCACACACATGTCATAGATCCACAGAATGGTTTGGGTTGGAAGGGACCTTAAGGACGAATCTCCCCTCCACGTCCTGAAGAGGGTGTGGACCATGAGGCGCCCACAGGGCAGATGCGGTTCCCAGCATCGGGGCTTGCTGAGTGCTGTGATGCAGAATTGGAGCTGGGTCTCACCTCACACCTTCTGGGAAGGTCCTGCGTGACCCCAAGAGTGTCAGTGGGGCTTGTGACCCACTCACAACCGCTCCACGTGGGAACTGGGGACATTCCTGTTCTGTCCTCACCGGGGCTGGCTCCGGGGGGATGGGCGAGGAGAAGGGTGCGGGGAATCAGGGCTACCCACAACAAGCCTGGGATTTACCAACTCCTCGTATTTTTGTGTCTTTTTATTTTTTGCTTTTTTATGCTGCCGTACGCGTCCCCTTCTCCGGAAGGGAATCTCCTCACCGCCCCGGCAGCCCGGCTCCGGTGGGCTCAGCCCCGCGGGAGCGATGCCCGGCCGGTGGCCGCGGGCGGTGCGAAGGGCGCGGCGTCGGGGACATCCCCCCGGGACCCCCGTCCCCTCCCCTGCCCTCCGCCCCCTCTCCGGTGCCGGCGGCGCAGCGAGCCCCGGCGAGGCGGATTTGGGCTGAAATCACGGCTTTCTCTGCATGATCGACAGCTCCGGGACAAACCATCGGCGGCCCGGGGGGATCCGCCGCCCGCTCTCCGCTCCGCCGCCGCCCCCCGCCCGCCGCCGGCCCCGCCGCCCCCCGCCCCGCCGCCGGCCCCGCCGCTCTGCCGCCCCCGCCGCCCCCGCGGGCAGCGCGGCCCCGGCCCGGGGCGGGGCGGGCGGCGCGGGGCGTCCCCCGCGCGGCGGCGGCGGTGGCTCGGCCCGGCCGCGGCGGCGGGGCCGGCGGAGCGCTCCGTGCCCGCGGCCGTGCCCGCGCCGGCGGCGGCCCCAGCGAGGGGCTCTGGGCTCTGCGCTCCGCCGCTCCGCCGCCTCCATGGAGCGCCGGCCGCGCCGCCTCTGATGCCCGGCCCGGCGCGCACCATGGGGCCGCTGTGGCTCTGCTGCCTGCCCCTCGCCCTCCTGCCCCTGCTCGCCGCCGTGGAAGGTAAGGGAGGAGGGGGGGAGCGCGGGGGGCGGGGGCCCTGCGGGTAGGGCGAGCCCCCTCCGGGTTTTTTCCCCGTTTTTTTTTGGGGGGGTGGCACTTCGCCCCCTGCCCCCCCCCCACCCTCTCCCCGCCGCACGCCCTTCGGAGGGGAGGCGAAGTTTGGGCAAGTGCTAGCCCAGCTGGAGGTGTCGCCGGCGGAGCCCGGTGTGCCGTGTGTGCCCCCCCTGCACATCCCCAGACCCTCCCGATGGCCGGCCGCCCTTCTCCCCGCCATCCCTCCGCCAAGGTGGGCATCCCTGGCTACCGCCGGGGCTCCCTCGGGGATGCCCGGCATTCACCGCCCCGTGCCCGCCGCTGCTCCCGGCACAGTCTTTGGGGTGCCCCTCCGCCCGCCAGGCCTTACCGGCGTTGTGGAGCTGGTGGCCGGCTGCCCGTGGCGTTCCCGGCGTCCCCGGGAGGAGCCGAGCTCCCCGCCGAGGTCCCCGGTGCTCAGACAAAGCAGCGAGAGGCGGCAGGTGGGGAGCTCCAGGGCTGGGTGTGCGGGGCCGGCGCTGGCTGGGAGCCCCACGGTGGGGTCTGTGCAAGGGGGGACTCGTTCTCCGGCTGCCCGACCATCCCAGCCATTCCTGCCTGCTCCCACCCGCCCGCTGCACGGACACCCGGGGAAGTGTGAGCTGGGCTGGGCAGGGGCGAGGGCCAGGTGTCAGGCCAAAAGCCGGCTGGTCCTGGAGCGGCGTGGTCCAGGGATGCCCGTCCATTGTGGAAGGGTTGTGTCGGAGGGGCCGGGTGGCTCCGCGCTCCCTCCGGCTCTGTTGGGCTGGCTGGGTGGCCACTGCTGGCCCTGCGTGTGCCGGGTGGTGGGAGCCACTCGGACTGTCTGGAACATGGATGAGGCACCATTTATTAAGTTGGAGTTTTGGGAGATGACTCATGGGTTGGCCAGCTATACATCGTGATATTTACAATATGGGAGCTTGGCATAAATAGGACTATTTACGTTGCAGTGGAGAGTGCTCGCCAGCTCTGCTATTCAAATGAGCCTAGCATGGTTTTAATTATGGGGGGGAGGGTTGGGGTGATGAGCGTGTTTGTGAGAGCATACGTGTCCATGCAGGACGTCTGGCCTCGTCCTCTGGTGGCCTTGACACTTCCAGCGGGGTCTGGGCTCGGCCAGCGGGCCCACGTGTGCTCGACCATGGCAAGCTGGCACTGCCAAGTGTGGCGTGCCAGGTGCCTTGGGCAGGGATGGGGTAGCACCTCCAGCCCACCCCGCTCCTCCTGCTGCCCCAGAGGTGCTGTGGGTCCGTGGCCAGCTCCCGGGGCTCCTGTGCCTGCTCTTGGTACACGAGTGACTTTCCCTGGTCTTGGCAGGAGAGGCAGGCACTGGGCGCATGAGTGCCAAGGGATGGGGAGCGTATCCAGGAGCGAGGAGCTGGCCAGTGCAGGTGGGGTGTTTCACCCACCTGAGGTGATGGCTTTAAGGGATGCTCCCTAAGGGGAGATGGTCCATGGGCTTCCAGCAGCCATTCCCAACCGGGGCTGGCTGTGTTGGTTTGGCGTGGTCCTCCCGTGTCGCCGCTGTTGCCTCTTGCCTTTTGTGTGCGTGTGTGTGGTGGGGCTGTGATGGTCACTCTCATTGTTGGAGCGGGCAGCCAGCTCTCTAATCCAGCCTTCCGGGAAAAGGCTTCTGGAGAGCTGGCAAGGTGAAAACGTGTGGGATGCAGCTCCTTGGGTGTGCCTCTGCCCCTTCCATTCTGGAGCTGCCTCTTTCCAAGTGCCTGGCTGTGGTGTCCACCTGCACCTCTGAATGCTGAATGCTCTGGGTCCCTTTGGTGTGGACAGATGGACCCAAGAGTGGAGGTGGCGGCTGGACCCGCCGTGTTCCCGCGGCTGCTCGGAACCTCCACGGTGGCCATGCCCTCCATCACCAGCCCCAGCACATTCCCAGGGCCAAAATGGGGGCAAGGAAGGCGCATTCAGGGGAAAACCACAATTCTGGAGGATCCTGCCTCTTGAGTCCTGTTTTTGGTTCTGTCACAGAGCATTTCAGTACTGCGGGTAATTTCACTTGTCTCCTATGTGCCTCAGTTTTCCTAATTACAAGGCGTAAAATAATCCAAGCGTCTTTCCCAAGGGAGCCGCGAGGTTTTGTTAATGAACATGACAAAGTGCTTTGGGATCCGTGGTTGAAAGCGCAGCCTTAGTCAGTGTGGCTGTGTGTGGGGTGTTTATTTATCTACATGCTTTATATTTCTCTGCACGCTATATATTCACTTGCATTTAACAAACCTTAATTAGAAACAAAGCCGATAGGGAAGGAAATATAAACAGGAGTGTGCATGGAAATTGGAAGTTGATTGCTCACTGGCCAGCAGAATGCATGGCTCGGGCTCGGGAGGGAAGGCTGTTTGGTTAAAGCCGGCTCTGTTAAAAGGAAATGTGAAAAGAACGTAAAACATAAATCAATATGGAAAACAGGGAGGTGGATGACAACATACATAAAGCAGAGGTTAGGAATTGCCTATAGTTGTGAAGGCGGTTGGAAGGTAACGTGTCTGCAGCTGAGAAAGTTCAGGCTTCTCAAAGGAAAGTTTTTTGTGTGTTTTTCAAAAAAAAAAAAAAAAACAAAAAAAACCAACAAAACCCAAAGCAGAAAGTCAAGAACAAAGGAGTCCTGGAAGGGTCTGGATCCCACCCCGGCTGGTAACGCCGCTATCGCTGCCGGCCCCGCTTTGTATTCCTGCAGCGTAGGCTGAGCGCGGGGCTGGCGGGACCGAGGATTTTGGGGGGAGCTGGGAAGGACACGGAGGGATTTTAAAATCAACAGCCTGCCTAACTCACGTGTGAGGAGGGAAAAGCAAGCCCGCGACGCTCTTCACCCCGCTGGAGTTAACTTTTCACAAACCTTGTGGCGCTGGCAAACTTCCCGAGGGCTGGAGGAGAGCCAGCTCTGTGCCAAAAATGCAAAAGGAGACACGAGATGGCCCTGCTATCAGTGAGGGTGTGGGCAGCACGGAGCCAGCAGCACGGAGCCAGCGACAGGCTCCAGTGGGTGATGGAGAATTGCCCGGCACGAGTTCTGCTGGGAAACGGGATCACGGGTGAGGGGACTCGATTTTGAGCATTAACTGTGCTGGGCAATTCTAATCCTGAGCTCAGTGTTGGGCTTGAAGAGGGGCAGGAGGGCTGTGTCCAGTCCTGGGGTGGGTATTCCAGGGCGTGGTGTGGCTGAGATGCTGGATGTGGACATCCCTGCCCATCCTTCAGGCAAGCTGGAGACACGACTTCAGTGCTTCTGTGTATTTAATAGTGAATTATAATAAATGTAATGTTTACAGCACTCTCAGACACATGGTGGAATTGTTGGGGGTCCTGTGCAGGGCCAGGATTTGGCCTGGATGATCCTTGTGGGTCCCTTCCAGCTTGGGATATTCTGTGATTCTGTAGTATACAGTATATTTCATTTCACTCATGCCGTAACATATTGCAGTATTAAAACATAGTCTCTTCTGTACCTACATTGAGCATCTCCACATGGGGTGTGGGGGGATGCCAGGGACACAGGGGTGGTTTGGGCCTTTGGGTGTTCATCTTTTTGGTCTCTATAGAGGAAGACTGGAGCCATCCCTTCAGGGTTATGTCACACCAGAGCATTGCTTTGGTGCTCCATGGAGGTGGATCCAGGTGTGCCAGGACCATGGGGGCTGCAGGAGCCTCCCAGCAAGCCTGGCATGCTCTGGAGGGATGTGGCAGAACAGGAGGTCCAGGGAAAAACACAGGATCTGTCAAGAGCTGATCCTTCCTGCGAGCTTGAGCTCCAGATCTGCAAGCACTCTCCTAAAACCAGGAGAGGAGCAAATGTTTTGGGACAAGTGGGACTGAGGAGCCGAGCAGAGCCTGTGGTTTTTAGCCTGGCCCTGGGCCACCCATCTCCCTCCTGCTGCTTTCTCCTCCCCTCCATTTCCTGGGTTAATTTTTGACAAGGCACGTTGCACCCACCTGCCCTTTGCATTATAGGGGCAGCAAAAGGGAAAGCTCCTTTCGGAGACCAAATAAATCGGTGCCTCGTTTAAACATTCACATTGCTGCCCTTGCTGCTCTGTTCTGTGGCTTTTCCAGGCAGGAGCAGCAGTTCTCTCAATCCCTGCTGACTTTCCAGCTTCTCTGGGTGACAAAAGCATAAGGAGGAGATGCTGTAGGGAACAAGGGCTCGGGGTTGGTGTGGCCACTGATGTCCTCCAGCTCACCCCACAGAGGGTGTGCAGGGGACGTGGCTATGCCTTGGGGATGCTGCCCAGGGTTTGGGGCTGTCCCTAGGGATGGGAGCAGTCCCCTTGGAGACTGGCTGAGGACCTGCCTGCACTAGTCAGGGCCCTTTGTGTGCACATACCTGAGCTGCTGGAAAGAGGGGTGGGCACTCAGGAAACTGCCCGAGGAGCTGGGTAAATAGTGGGGGCTGTGACAGCTCCCTGAGAGCTTTGGGGCGAGCCTGACCCTCCACTCCTGCCACAAAACACACCAGCCCTGCTGGGACAGTGATAGCTCTAGCTGGAGTGGGGTTCCCATCCTGCCAAAATCCCATTTTTACCGAGGAAGAGCCTCGCCAGCTCCCACCCTGGTTTGCAGTCCCTCCCATACGTGGATGTGGTTTATGGGGAGTGTGGTTTGTGTGGTCTGTGTGGTTTATGGGGTGAAGCACAGCTGCCGGTTGGATCTCGGAGGGCTGGGGGGAGCAGGGAGATCCTCAGAGGCAAAAGTTCAGCCTTAGATAAGGGAGAGGATGGGGCCTCCTGTGATAAGGGACTGAGTGCAGCGTGGGCTGGGAGGGAGGGACAGGCAGCGAGGGGGCTCACGGGGGGCTCTGCCCAGCCTGGACCCAGCCGTGCAGGGAGCACTGGGAGCACTGGGAATGCTGGAGGTGGGCAGGGACCCCTTGGAGGCCAGGAGACAGCAGGAGAGAGGGTGTGAGGAAGGAGAGGTGCCTGGAGGTGTGCAGGGATGTGTTGTTCATGTCTTTATATCCATGTCAGATGTTTCTGGAAGGTGCAGGATGGGTGGCAGGTTGTGCCAGGGTACAGACACAGGGTGGCTGTGCAGGACATGCCAGCCCCTGAGATAATCAGAATGAGGGGAAGGAATGAGTGAGGATCATGCCATGCTGTTTGCCCCTCCCTGGATTTCCTTGCTGGGGATGAAGGAAGCAGTATCAGGTCTGACAGGAATTGTGGCACCTATTGCCAGGCTTTAAAGGAGCATGGAGCAGGCCACGAGGGCAGAAAACAGAACTGCTACTGGGGCTGGTGTGTGCCTCCCTAAATGTCACATTCAGAAATGATAGTTTTAGTGGCTGAGAACAGTTGTGATTCTTTGCAGAGCTCACAGGAGGAAGAACTCTGGATTTAGACCCCACACAACCACACACAAGACAGCAGATCTGCTCCATGGGAGCAGATGCAGTCTCCCAATGGGCATGAGGAGGGGCTGGGGAGCTCCAAAAGTTGGTGAAGTTTTATCAGTTGATCCAATAAATTATGTTTTTTCCACTTCACCTCTCTCAGAGTCAGACCATGGCGTCCATAAAACAACCAGCACTTAAAAACACCACGTAGTAATAATGATCTGTGAGTAAAGCAAAGTGAAGGAGCTGGCTGAAGGGAGAAGCTAAAATAGGAAAATACTTGCCCATGATACAGGAAATTAAATTAAACCTCAGAATAAATTCATGTGGCCACTTAACATGAGTTTCCTAAAAATAACGAAAAACCAACCAGACTCGATTAAATGGCAAATTGGAGGAGGTCGTTGGAGGTAAAAAAAGGTTCTTCACAAAATGGAAGTGGTATCTAAAAGCAGAAAATAAAAAAATCAGAAACTGTGGTGTGCTGAATGTGAAGCCATATAAGGCAGGCTGAGAGGAGTTTGAAAAATAACTTGAGAGAAGAAATTGTTTATCCCCCAAGTTTCCCCTCAACAAATGAGTATTGGGAAGTTAAATGTGCAGGATGCAGCCCTTGGGGAGAAGGGGGATGACTTCAGTGTCACCCCAAGTGGCCAAAGGGACTCCTGCCAGGGAGCTTTGCTTCCCAGGGCAGGGCTGGGAGACTGTTCTGAAGTGATGGCAGGAGAACTCCTATTTTACAATAAGTCAATAAAATGAATATTTGAGCCAGAGTAAATGGGACGAGCATCCTTTAAGAAGATCTCCCTGGGTGATCCAGGAGACTCCAGAGCAGTAATTTTAGAGGAAGGGCTCTCTTATGGATTAAAATCTGCTTAAAGAAGGGGAAACAAAGAGTCAGTTTTCCCACTGGACGGGGTCAACGTGAGGCTTGTGCTGGGTGATGTATTCATAAAGTAGAGAGGGGTGAGAATGGGAAGGCAAAGAGTGTTTGCAGATTATACAAAATTATTCAGGATGATAAAAACAACAGTTGTCTTGAAAATATTGCAAAAGGCTCTCATGACACTGGATAGCCCGGCTATAAAGTGGCAGATTAAATGTAGTCAGGGATGAATGAAAAGGGATTCAGATGGAAAAAATTACCCTAAACCCATGCATGCACAGTGGCAGTCTTTAAATTACTTATTAGCATTTTGAGAAAGAGATCTTAAAGTCATTGTGGATGGCTCTTTGAAAGCATCAGCTCTGAACTGGGAAAGACTGGGAAAGGGAGTGAAGATGCTTGTACAGGAGAAGTGCAGGGGAGGGGGGCTGCAGGAAGGATGCAGCCTGGGGAGGGAGGGGGCACAGAGGTGCATTGCACTGTGGGGGGTGTAAAGAAGAGGGTGATGATCCTTTATTTTATATTTTTTCCCTCTGTCTGGAGTTCTCAAGCAGAAGGTTTCACCCCAGGAGCAATGGACAGTGGAGGCAGGGAGGGGTGAAGCCCAGGGTGGGTACCAGGGGCGTGGGGTACCCTTGGTTCTGGGGTGCCCCTCAGTGTCCTGGTGCAGTGCTGGAGGTGGGATGGAAACCAGGAATGCCTTTGGCCCAGCCTCCCGTGGCAGATTGGTGTTTGAAAGGAAATGGGGAAAGGTTCCTCTTCTGAGCTCCCACACTGAATGCCCAGGCTCGGTGGGGTCCCACTTTGGCTTTCAGGATCATCTGCAGCTTCCAAGGCAAAGTGCTGGGGAGATCCACACTGCTCTGGGTGCTCATGGCCTCGGTGAGCCCTCTGTGTCTGGGGACACCTTTAACCTCCCACAGGCTCTCCCATGGCCAGGCAAGGGGAAGGTCCCTTGGAAAACTCCTGTGGTGCTTTTGCCTTCATCCTCCTTGGAGTTTCAGAGCCAAGAGCATCCCGTTGGAATTGGGAGGAGAGGAGAGGAGCTTCCTTGAGCCCTGGGTTCACCTGGGGGGGCTGTTGGCTGTGTTGGGGGGTCAGCTGAGGGGGTTGGGGGTGGCCAGTGTGGCCTCTCCCTGGGCACAGGGGACACCTTGAGCCAGGCTGGTGCACCCAGGGCCAGACAGAGGAGCAGTGGGCTTGGCTGCTGGGCTCCTGGGTAGCCTTTGGCTGGCTCTGAGCCCCCAGCCCAGGAGAGGGGGGGCAGGTAAAAGGTTTGGGATCCCCTCTGCTCCCGGGCAGGCTTTGGGGACACGGGGACACCGAACTGCAGCAGGCTGGAGGACAAGCTGTGTCCCTGGCCGTGCCCAGCTGGGCTCTGTCTGGCCAGCAGCAGGACAGGTGAGTCCTGCTCCATGCCAGGTGTCATCCCAGCTCCCTGAATGTGTCCCCAAAGTGTGTGGAGCCCTGCTGGAGCCTGGTGAGCTCTGCTTGCATGTCCATGTCGTGGCTTGGGGGCACCTGTGCTGGGAGGCTCCTGCAGCACTGCTCTGCTGAGAGGAAGGGGAGAACCAAGAAGGGTGAGGAGGGTCAGAGGGGCGGCTGGACCCTCCAAATCTTCTATCAGGAGCCTCTGTGAGCTGAAAAACTTCAGCAGAGGGATTTAGGAGACAGAAGGCATCTCCGTGCTGTGCAGTGCTGGTGCACAGGCTGTGGGTGAGGAGCACTGTGGTGAGACAGGGCAGGTTCTGCCTGTCCCAAAGTCTCTCAGGGAGGAGAGGACTGATTGGAACATTCTGCCTTGGAGCAGAGGACAGGGAGTCCATGGATGCTCCTTGGTCTCCAGGGCAGATCCTGCTCTTTGAGCCTCTCAGGAGGCCACTAATTCCTGCAAAGTGGCCACTGAACCCGCACACTTTGGGCTGTGTGCTGGAGGGTGGGACAGGATGTGTGTGAGGACAGACCAGGCAGGAACGGCTGCTGAGGTGCCTCCAGGTGTGTGTGGTTGGTTTCACACGAGACAGGTGTGGGTATGGGGGTGTGTGTCCTCCCAGGACCCACATCTGCCTGCTTCCACTGCTCTGCACTCCCAGGCACGTGCTGGTGGCCCTGGCATGTGCTCCTGGGTGCAGCTGGCATCACCATTCCCTGCTATTGGCTCCCATCTCTTGCAGGTCATTGTCCCCACGTGGTGCCTCTGTGAGTTTGGCTTCAAGCCCTCCTCAGGAGATCCATCTTTGCTGCAAGTTTTGCTTTGGCAGTAGACTTTGGAGTGGGAGTGATGCCCCAGGAGGGGGACTGGGTCCTAGAATCACAGAATCATTGGCTGCTTTGGGTTGGAAGGGACCTTAAAGCTCATCCAGTGCCACTCCTGCCATGGGCAGGGACACTTTCTTCTATCCCAGGCTGCTCCAAGCCCTGTCCAGCCTGGCATTGGACACTGCCAGGGATCCAGGGGCAGCCACAGCTTCTCTGGGCATCTGTGCCAGGGCCCCACATCGTCTCAGAGAGGAGTGTCTTCCTGATACTCGGTCCAACCCTGCCCTCTGTTAGTGGGAAGCCGTTCCCCCTTGTCCTGTCCCTCCATCCCTTGACCAAAGTCTGTTTCTTGGAGCCCCTTTAGGCACTGGAAGGCTGCAGTAAAGTCACCATGGAATTATGAGATGTGTCCAAAGCAGCTGTTTGTGCTCTTGAAGGGGAGTTGGAAGTGCTCTGCTCTGACAAATGCCTGTGCAGCTGGTTTGAGGCGAGGTGTGGCAGAAAGTCTGCTGAGAATCACGACTGGGCCACCCGAATGAGCTGGGTGCTGTGGAGGGGAGCTCACAGAAGCCCTGGGCCATGCCAAGGGGGTTTGTGCTGGCCAGGCAGCCCCCGGGCAGTGCACGGCACATGCTGGCAGTGAGCAGGGCTGGAGAACGCGAGGGTCACATCTCGCCGTGCCGAGGTTGTGATCGCGTTCCGTGATTTGCTTTGCTTGTAATCCTGTTTCCAGGCTCCACAACTGCAGCTCAGAAACCTTCACAGTGAGCCTCACTTCATAAATCTTGGCCTTGTTTTACTTTTAAGCCTGTCTGGTATCAGGGGACAAAGCAAGCAGGAGAAATGCGTGACCTGGGGGCAGCGTGGATGGAGTGAAACAAGATGTCCCAGGCTGGATAGAGCCTGCAGGGATGGGGGCTGGCCAGCCTTGGGAAAGCATTTCCTGCGGATCTCTTCTCAGGGATCTCTCCTGCAGGATCCCAGCACCTCCAGGGCTGCTTGCACAGTGCCCTTGCAGGTGTCTGAGCGCTGGTTCCATGTCTCTTTGTAAGCACGTTGTGACACCTTTGCGGTAAATAGGAGCAGGTCTGTGGCTGCCTGGGCATTGCTCTGGGAGGGAAAGCGAGCTGGGGATGTTGTGTTTTCACTGCCTGGGGAGCAGAGAGCAGCTGGTGTCTGGACATGGGGAATGGCTGGTGGCAGGGTATTGATCACCCAGGGCTGCAGCGTGCTGAGAGGTGGGATGGAGGTGTCAGCTCTCCCAGGCTGGCTGCTGGTGTGGGGCTTGGATCAGGCAGAGCAGAGCAGAGCAGCCCCACCAGGGGATGTTCCCAGCCATGGAAATAGCTGCAAATGCCTGGATGGGCAAATGCCTGGATGGACAAATGCCTGGATGGACAAATGCATTCCCCAGGCAGAGCCTGGAGCTGCCCTGTCCATGCCCTGTCCACTCCCTGGGAGTGTTCAAGGCCAAGTTGGACAGGGCTTGGAGCAATGTGGTCTGGTGCAAGGTGTCCCTGCCCATAGCAGGGTTTGAAAGGAGATGGTCATTAAAGTCCTTTCCAATCCAAACCATCCTGTGATTTAATGAAACTTGGAGAAAGCCCCACTCCTTCTGCCTTGCAGGGGGATGGATTGTCCCGGGGGCTCGGGAAGGGTTAACTCGGGTGTGTGTCTGTGGGTGATGCTGTGTGGAAATCCCTTGACACAGAGCCACAGCAGAGCAGCGGGGCTGCCATGGGCTAGAGGGGACAGAGTGCCCAGCACCTCTAGGACTTGTGCCCATCCCCTGTCACCTTTGGCCAGCCGCAGAGTCTGGACAGCTGCAGAGCAGTCAGGAGCAGGGCAGGCATGGGAAGGTGCTAATTAGGATGTTGGCAGCATTAGCAGGGGTTGGTGTCTGGCTGGTGGGAGGTGTTGAAGAGGCAGCGTGGGCTCTGCTCCGTGTCACACTCGCTACACAGCTCAGGGCAGCAGGCAGCTCACAAGTCTGCAGGGGGGACAGGGCCAGTCAGGGCTGCTGGAGCCATCCAGGGCTAGGTGGGTGCTGCTTTGAGCCCACCTGGGCAGCTGGCTCAGAGCTGTGATGTGGCTTTGTCGTGGGGCTGCTGCGAGCATCCCCAGTGATGGGGAGCTGCCTGCTTTGTGTGGCTGTGCTGCTGCTGCACAGAACCAGCCCTGATACACCTGCTTTTCTCCTCCTTTTGGCTCCTCACCCTTCTTTTTCCATGGCTGTAGGTGAAATAGAGAGTAGAGGAGCTGCTCACATTGCTTTTGGGTTTTTTTTATATCTGATGTCAAACTTATGCCATCACATTGAATAGCTGCCATGAGATTTTGGTGTGACTGACACCTGTTCTGGCTTCAGAGCAGCAGCTTTTGATAGAAACAAATCCTCTGGAAATGCTGAGTTTGCTGTCAGCTGCTCGCATGTCTTGCCTGGTCCCTGTTCCCAGCTTTGGCTAAACCTTGCAGCACTCAGGAGTCTTCTGGTGCTCTGAGCAGTGCCTGGCTGGGTCTCTTGATCTTTTATGGTTTATGGGACAAGCGCAGGGTGCAGGCACACGCAGGTGAGCCTTTGCCAGGCTGGTCCCTCTGGGCTGCTGAGCAAGTGGCTGTGCCCATGTGGCAGGACACAGCTCCTGGCTGTGCACATGGCAGGGAAATGGGCACAAGCCAAAAGCTGAGCGGGCCAGCCCGACGGTTGCAGCGTTCCCTTTCATCCCTGGCTCTTCCTGGAGCCCATCCTTCCTTATCTGCGGCTGGGGCTGAAGTTCATCCTCTCCAGGCTGGGTCCCACGGTGCTCCTTTGCTTCTCCCCCACTTTCCGTTGGTCCCCACAAGGAAAGGTGGGGCTGCAGGGAGGGGAACTGGATTTTGGACCTGAAAGTCGGGGATGTGTGAGGGGACACTGCCAGGGGCTGTGGCAGGTTTGGGAGTAGCACATTTGGGACCAACAGGAGGGACCAGTGGAGCCCAGACGTCCCTGTGGTGTCTTGGATGGGATGGCAGGGGCTGCCCGTGGGGTTCTGTGCTGGGGGAGGCCAAGCAGGTCCCCCTCCATCAGAAACCTTGCCCTGTAATTTGGGTGGCCTAAATATGACCTGAGCTCCTGCTTGTGGGTGCTGAGCCCTTGAAAAGCTGAGCTGGTGTTTTACTGTGTGTTTGGGAGGTCCTCAGTGTGTGGGCTACAGAGGGAAGAGGGAAAAAAATGAGATTTGTGAGGTCAACCCTGGGTGTGTCATCCAGCAGCCCTGAAGTGCTCAGTGGCCAGAGGGGTGGAGAAGGGCTCAGCCCTCCTTGGGGGGTGCCAGCAGGTCGTGGGGCTGTGTGACATGCCCACCCTGTGTGTCACCACCAAGCTGCCCATTTGCCTGTCAGGTCTGTGCTGAAAGAGGGAGCCCTGTGAGTGCACAGGCTCAGGTGATGCACCTGAAAGTGCTCTGCAGTCTCCTTCCCTTTGGTGGCAGGAATGTGCCATACACTCACCCAGGACTAAAATAAAGCTGCTGCCCAAATCCCATCCCAGAGAAAAGGCCCTGGGAGAGCACACTGCTGTCCTGGCTGCTGTGGTGGGCATGCTCAGGGAGGGGGTCTGAGGTGCTGGTGGATTTTATTCCATGCAGAAGTCAATGCTGGGCTTGCATAGTCCAGAGCTGGAACTCCTGTGGGCTGACAGGGGTGCTGAGAGCCCACCTAGGGTGGGTGTGGGGTGGCCATGAGGGAGATTCTGCATTTTATCAGGGAAGTGTCATGGGGGTGAACAGACAAACTGATGGATGAGTCAACAGAGCCAAAAAATAGAAATAAGGAAAAGGCAAACCTGGCTTCTCTTCCAATTCTATAAAAATAAAATGAAACAAACTTCATGCTCACATTGCCTGAAGAAATCCCACCCACCAGCAGTGCTGGGGAGACCCTGCTGGTCCAACTCACCCTCTGAGGATGCACATGTCCTGTGCTGTTCCCATCAATGTGTTACAGCTCTGCCCTTGCCCCAGCCCCCAGGCTTCTCCCTTTGCAGCTAAGAAGAGGGTCTGGAGCAGGGCCTGGCTTTGCTACAGATATTGTACAGAATTTGCACACATATATACAGAATTTGCACACATACATACAGAATTAGCACACATATACACAGAATTTGCACACATTCATACAGAATTTGCACACATTCATACAGAATTTGCACACATATATACAGAATTTGCACACATACATACAGAATTTGCACACATATACACAGAATTTGCACACATACATACAGAATTTGCACACATTCATACAGAATTTCCACACATACATACAGAATTTGCACACTTATATACAGAATTTGCACACATATACACAGAATTTGCACACATTCGTACAGAATTTGCACACATACATACAGAATTTGCACACATTCGTACAGAATTTGCACACATACATACAGAATTTGCACACATACAGAATTTGCACACATACACACAGAATTTGCACACATATATACAGAATTTGCACACATACATACAGAATTTGCACACATTCATACAGAATTTGCACACATATATACAGAATTTGCACACATTCATACAGAATTTGCACACATACATACAGAATTTGCACACATTCGTACAGAATTTGCACACATACATACAGAATTTGTACACATACAGAATTTGCACACATACATACAGAATTTACACAAATATATACAGAATTTGCACACATACATACAGAATTTGCACACATATATACAGAATTTGCACACATACATACAGAATTTGCACACATACAGAATTTGCACACATTCATACAGAATTTGCACACATACATACAGAATTTGCACACATTCATACAGAATTTGCACACATACATACAGAATTTGCACACATACACACAGAATTTGCACACATACAGAATTTGCACACATTCATACAGAATTTGCACACATTCATACAGAATTTGCACACATACATACAGAATTTGCACACATTCATACAGAATTTGCACACATACATACAGAATTTGCACACATACACACAGAATTTGCACACATACAGAATTTGCACACATTCATACAGAATTTGCACACATACATACAGAATTTGCACACATATATACAGAATTTGCCTGTCCTCCAGCACAGGGTTGGTGTGACCCTGTGCCAAGCCTGGGCTGCGATTTCCCACCCTTCCCATCTCTCTGCCTCCAAATCTCTCTTTCCCTCTCAGGCAGTTACATTTGCTTGCCCTTTGGGTGTTTTGGTGTGGGTGGGTTTGGTTTCCTGGGTCAGTGTCTGCTGGGATGTTGGGATGTCCTCTCCCAGGGAGGACTTGGCCCGTGCCAGGGACTGCAGTCTAAGTGACAGCCGTGGTAGAGACAGTGGGTGATCCACAGCTTGGAACATCTCCGTTTAGTGAGGCTGGCTCAAAATCAAGTGTTTTAACCAAGCAGCAAATGTTGCTGTGGGATTTCTCCGGTGTTTTAGGAGGGTGGTGGAGGGCTCTGTGCTCATCCTGGGGCTGCTTCTGGGAGAGGCAAACACTGAAGCCTGCAGCTGAGAGCGTGGCTTTGCTGCATCTCCTGCACCCACACCAAGCCCTGCAGGGGTGGTTACCCTTTGCCCTGCTCTGGGATGTGGTCAGAGCAAAATATTCACTGGAGATGTTTTATTTTGGTGTCTCAGGCCAGTGGGGGTGTGAGCAGGGATGCCCCACAGTGGGGGCTCACCAGCTTTAATACTTGCAGCACTTCTGTTGCCTGTGTTCACAGGGCTCTGGTGGGGATGAGACATGCTGGTCTCCATGGTTTTATGTGCCATGGGACTGTGCCAACAGTTTAATCACAGCTGAACCCTCACAGAGCAACATAAAAAATGTTGTAGTTGGGATTAGGTTACCCATCCTTCCTATAAAAGACTCTATAAACAGTCCATCAAGCCCCAGCATTCCTGTGTTGGCTGTGAGGTCCTTTGCACTTAATGGGTCTGGCATTTGCTTTGACTAAGCCTTTTTTGGGGGAGGCAGTGATATAAAGCAGCCCCCAAAGAATGGGTTTTTTGCTTGCTTTAGTGGGGGAACCCAACTGGGCTGGCTTGGCAGAGGTGGTGTTGGATGTCAGAGGATGTGGCTGGGGAGGCAGTGGCTGGGGCAGCCTGACAAGCCCAGGAGCAGTGACAACAGCAGCTGCTCCCTCCCCGTCACTGGGGGCTTTCTCCACAGGGATTTGCTGTTTGCTGAGATGTCTGAGAATTTTCCCTAATCCTGGGAAAGGACCTGGGATTTCCTCTCCCATCTCCCAGCACACTTCAGACCTGGCTTGTCTCTGCTGTAGCTGAGTAATGTCCAGAGTTAAAGCTCCCCAAACATTTTTAGAAACCTAAAGCTCAGTCTGGAGACCAAGTGGTCTCTTTCTAGCTACAGGTATGCTCACACCTTCACCTTCACCTTCCTCACCATGCCCTTCATGTATCATGCCAACTATGGAAGGGTTCCTAGTTTAACACCATCCATGGGACTTTCTTGAGGTGCTTTGAGTTTTGGGGAGCCAAAGGGGCAGGGAATGGATGGATACCCAGGTAGGAGACTTTGGTGGTGCTGAGGGTGTTCCTTATCCTGGTTGCTGATCCCTGAGGCAGGGGTGCACAGCTTGGTCATTCCTCGGGGCTGGTGATGCTTGGGACAATGCAGATGCTCCTGCCTGGGACAGTCATCTCTTGGAACGAAGAGCCCCGACCCTCCTGGCTGCCAGGCTGTCCCAGCTGTGGTGGCAGTCCTGTGGGTGACACCAGCCTGTTTGGAAAGGGACTGACGCCATGCTCTTGTTTCTTACACAGAGAACATCTGTTGGGTGGGAACTGCATTTGTGCTGTGGTGCCAGAGCTGGGCACCAGGGGCTGTCCCTGAGCAGTGTCCCCCTGTCACTGGGACCATTGGAGCTTTTCCTGGCTGGTGCTTACATCTCTCGAGCCACACCAGCTCCAGGGGCAGTTGCTGGAGGACACCAAGCTTTCCAGTGCTTTTCACCACTGAGTTTAATTCATTTTAACGTTTTCACCCCCCCTAAATTTGCTTTGAAGACAATTTGAACAATTTAATCATTATCACAAAAATGGGATTTCTAATGTAAGCTGGAAGCAAATCCCCCCCAGTATCCTGCTGAGGGCAATTCAGTTCACCTGCCTGGCTGGCTGGTCTCAATCATCAGCCTGTCCTCAGAGGCCTTTTTCTCTCTGTTGTTACTATCTGGAGAAAATTAACAACTGCATGAAAGTGGGAGCATTATTTTTTCATATGGTGAATGCCAAGGGAGGTGAATCCCATATCCTTCACTTAAGAATGCTCTGCAAGGCTGCAGGGGCATTACCCACCTGAGCAGTGATTTCTTTCATCCCTCTCCATCGTGCAGCCTAAGGCAGAAATGAATCCAGGGCTGGTTCCTGTGGAGCCCACCGAGGTCCAGCACTGGGAACTATTGCTTGGATCCTGCCACCTCATCACTTCTTAACCCCTTTATTACCATAGTTTTAGATCTGGAGTGCAAGCAGTGGCTGGCACAGTGGCTCTGTTCCCCAGGCTGCCCTCACATCCCCTGATTCCAGCACTCACACACTCCCCTGCCTCGTGCACGGCTCCTCTCACCAACCACACTTGTAATCTCAGTGAAGAATGAAATCAGATTTGTTTGACAAGACCTGTTTCTTGTAGAAGTATGTTGACTGGTGCTAATTATACTCCTGTTCTTTAATTCTTTATGATTGGAATTACATCAGCTTTTTCATTATTTCCCCAGAAGTGATTTCAAACTGAGCGAGACCTTGAGTGCCTGCCATTCCCTCACGTTGTAATCCTGGTGTATCCACCAGACGTGACCCTTCTGCTCTGAGATGCTCTGCATTAGTGTCTTCAAGGACTTTCTTTTTCTCCAGGCATCCCCTCTTGGGCTCTTGCTTGCTAATCCTTGGAGTCTCTTGGGTCTGTCACTGTGAAATGTGTTGGGTTTTTTTTTTCGTTCTCTCTCTTTTGTCGTGGTTTAACCCCAGCTGGCAGCTCATCCCCACACGGATGGAATGCACAGACAGCATTCCCTGGCACAGGCTGCCCAGGGCAGAGGTGGAGTCACCATCCCTGAAGTGCTCAAAGAGATGTGCATGTGACACCTGGGGACATGGGGAGCTTGGCAGTGCTGGATTAGGGGTTGGAGTTGATCTTGGAGGGCTTTTCCAACCCTGGTGATTCTCTGATCCCTTAGTCTATGGTCCAGCCCTGGAAAGTGTCCATGAAATGTCCACAGTTGTCCAGAAAATGGCCATAATGGTGACTTTGACCTCTGTCAGTTGTGTTCACTGAGACAGGAGAGGTGACAGAGGAATGGTGATACTCTCTGCAAACAATGCTGCCCAGGTTTGTTCCACTGCCCAGTTACTCCTGCAGACTTTGACCAGTACAGGAACCAGGCTGTGAAGTTTTCTTGTGGTTTTCTCCCAGTTTGATAGTGGCTTGTCCAAGAATTTGATTTTTCGTGTCTGTTGTGGAGGTGTCACACAGGAATTTGATGTGGTCACGGTTTCTTGGGCTTGTTTATGGAAGTGTCATCACTGAAATGGGCAGAAATGAAGATAAACGATGGCTGGGGCTTCTCCCACCTCCACAAGGCCATTGTCTGTGGAGAAAACAGCAGAGTTCTTTGGGCACCACGTGGCCCCATCACATCTGTTCCAACGTCTCAGTTATTTGCTAAATGCTTGAAAACGTGTGTGATTTTGAAGGAATTCCAGCCAGACGTTCCCTGGCTCGTTAGTTATGTATGAGCTAAGGAATCCTGGTCACTCAGGGGAGGAAGCAGCCCTGTCCTCTGGAGGGCTGTGGAATAACATCCCTCTCTCCTAATAAAGACACAAACTGCCTGACCATGGCCACCCTTCACACCCCAGGAGCTGCAGTGAGGGAAGCTCTGACTGTGTGGAGAGTAAAAGAAAAAAAAAAAGAAAAAAACTCTGTTCATCACCCTGGGAGTGGATCAGGACTGAGGCAGGGCTCCAATCAGTGACACCACCTCCAGCCCTGGGCTGTCTCAATGCTTTTCTCTATGTTTCTATGAATTTTAAAACTTTTACTTTGCATTTTTTTCTATGTGCTGAAAAGAACATCATCATGACTTCTTCTTGTCTTCAGACATGGCTTTTCCTGAGGTTTCTTTTATTCACTTCCTGCCAGTCACAATAAAATACGGATTGTTCTTATTCTCCTTCCATTTCTCATGCACTGCCTTTGTGTGTGTGGTTGTCACAAACACTTTGTTCCTCTGAGGCTGGTTTTGGTTGAAGTTATTTTCCTAGATTGCCTTTATATATATATGTATATATATTAAAAAAAATAGTTTAAACTTTTTTTTATGGAATCATAGAATGGTTTGGCTTGGAAGGGACCTTAAAGATCTAGTCCTATACCCTTCTGGTTTCCATTTGTATTTTTTGCTCCTGTTTCCTGCTTGACTCTGATTGTAAATTTGCTGAGACTTTGGATATTGATACATTTGGATCAACAGGCAAAGCCATTTGAGGTTTGGTGTGTTCTCCCTTTGTCCCACACACACTGCAGTCACCAGTGCTGGGGTAACTCCGTGTTTCCAGTCCAGTGATTCTGCACTCACTCTGTGTCATTATGAGCTCCACAACTGGAGACCTCGGGGTCTTTAATGCACTTTGTGCATTAAAATTATGTAATGAGCGTGTCCTCACTGCTGGCAGGGTGTGATGCAGTGGAGCAGTGACAGGTATTGACAGGTACCAGTGTCTCCAGGCAGGGGGGAGTGCTGAGAGCCGGGTCACGGGCACTGTGTCATCACACGGTGCCTTTCCATCTCATGTGTCATCTCACGTCGTGACAGCCGTGTCCTGAGCATGTTTGGGGTTTATATTGGTGCAGTGGGGGCTCAGCTGAACCACTGTGAGCTGAGGGGGTTCTCCAGCATCCTGTGCTGCTGAACTTCCCAACTGACAGGATCACAGAATCGCTGAGGTTGGAAAAGCCCTCCAGATCACCAAAGTCAATCCTTAACCCAGCTCTGCCGTGTCCACCCATGTCCCCTAGTGCCACTTCCACACGGTTTTGGAACACTTCTGGCGTGGTGACAGCCTGTGCCAATGTGTGATCACCCTTTCCATAAAGAAATTTTCCCAATATCCAACCTGACCTTCCCCTGGCCCAGCCTGAGGCTGTTCCCTCTCCTCCTGTCCCTGTTCCCTGGGAGCAGAGCTGACCTCCCCGGCTGTCCCCTCCTGTCAGGGAGTTGTGCAGAGCCACAAGGTCCCTCCTGATCCCCCTTTTCTCCAGGCTGAGCCCCTTCCCAGCTCCCCCAGCTGCTCCAGGCTGTAGTGCAGAGCAGTCCCAGCTGATGGATTGATGTGCCAGTGATGGTGTGGGTGGATCCCATCCTTTGCAGGGATGGAGGAGATGTGATGACAGTGGGGAGGTGACAGTGCAGTCTGCTGTGGCAGCTGGGGCCAGGCATGTTGGTCACCCTGCACTCACCTGTCCTGGCTCTCACCATCCTCCTCCTCAGCAGCTCTGCCCAGGTTTCCTGCTGAAATGGAGAGGGGATTTCCTCAGCCTCGGGTGAGGTACAGTGTCAGGTGAGCTAACAGGATGTTTTAGGACACAGTGTCAGGTGAGCTAACAGGATGTTCTAGGACTGAGGAAATCCACTGATGGTGGATTTGAGAGGACATGCAGTGACCTTTGTCAGCAGGAGTCGTGTCCTGCTCAGCTGCTGGAGAAGGACCCACTGCCCTGGCAAAACCAGCTTTCACCTGTGAAGGTGGCACCTGCCAGATGTTTGCAGCTGCCTCTTGGTTTTGGGCTGTGCAGTCCTGCTGTCTCAATGCATTGCTGCAGTTTAAGGAGGGAGAGTCCTTTTGGCACCACTGAAGGGTGGCTGAGCCTCTGGATTTTTGGGATGGAATGCCAAGGCACAGCCCTGCTGGTGTCCCTGAGCCTGGTGTTAGTCCAGGGAGCCCCTGCCTTCCTCTGCCTTGCTGCCTTAGTGCATCTGCTGGATTTTTGCTCCAAAACACAATAAAGAGGAAGCAATGCTATTTTTTTCCCCCACCAAAGTTCTAATACTCAATAGATGAACATCCTGGATTAGGCTGAGGAGAGGTGTTGTTAGTGGCTTGTGGGGGCTCCCATCCCACGTCCTCAGGTGATTCATGTGGAGATGTGTGGGAATGATGTTGTTCCCAGAAAGCCTTCCTGGGGGCAAAATGTAAAACTGCAGTTGTAGTTCCTTTTGCCAGAAAAAGAGAGCACTGGGTGTTTGAATGAGATAGTGGCTGGGATCATTATACAGCAGTGATTTGGGATTTTGCTGTGTCTCACCTTCTAGAAGAGCAAGATTGACCAGCTCCACCTGTGATCAGAGCAGATACCCAGCTCTGGTTCCCTGTCCCCAAGCTCCTTCTGTCCTCAGGGTCCCCTGTCCCAGCTGTAGCAGTGATCAAGGTGACTTGATTTGGTGGATTTGGGCAGCCAGCTCCTGGAAACCTCCAGTGCTGGAGATCCCCCAGGTCCCTGGAGGCCAGACTGAGGGCTGGACAGCCCTCCTGGGGAAGCAGTGTCCTAAATCATCTGTTAATATTCAACTTGAACATCCCAAGTCACAATTTACATTTTAAAACGGTCTCTCGTGGGTCAGGATGTCCACCCTGGAGTGACTTGCTGTTCTCATTTTATGGCATGAGTCACTGTTCTTGTTTTATGGGATGAGATCCCTTCTCCGTAGCTGAGCGTGGGTGAGGGTTGTGTTTTCCCTTCATTATTTCCAGCTTTTTCTTTACGAAATTGCATCTCTCTGGGAATGGCCATGTTCAGGGTTTAAGCCATGCTTTTGGTTCTCATTCTGCCCCAGCTGTTGGTGGAACACAAATAACTTTGCCTGATGGTGCCAATCCCATTTGGCCATGGATCCCCATTGTCCCAGAGATCCTGTCCCCAAAGGCTGAGGGAAGAAGCAGCTGGGGGGAGGTGGGAAAGGAGCTAATCCATAAGTTTATTTAGGCATGGCTCTCACAACCTTCCTGTGTGCACAAACTGGAAATGTCTGCACACATCCAGGATTCCTCTCCAGAACGCTGCACTAAATACTGGAAGCATCAGAGGTTCTGAGGGCATGGAGGGATAGGACAGGGAGAATGGCTTGCCATTGCCAGAAGGAAGGATTAGGTTGGATACTGGGAAGAAATTCTTCAGTGTGAAGGTGGTGAGGCCCTGGCACAGGGTGCCCAGAGTAGCTGTGGCTGCCCCTGGATCCCTGGCAGTGCCCAAGGCCAGGCTGGACAGGGCTTGGAGCAGCCTGGGACAGTGGAAGGTGGCCCTGCCCATGGCAGGGGTAGAATGGAATGAGCTTTAAGGTTTCTCCCAATCCAAATGATTTTGGGATTCTGTGGTTTTTTTCCCTTGGAGCAGTGATTTGCAATCCTGTCCTATCTTCCAAAATCTCCTGACTCAGATGGAGGTGATTATTTGCAGGTAGCAGAGCTGCCTCCTCCCACGTTCCAGAGCATCTCACACATGGAGGATGCGGCTGTGGATGATGACCAGGTGTGGGAGCAGCTCCATCCCCATCTGGGGATGCTCCCCCCGGTCCCTGCCCCCGCCGGGCCCCTCCCTGTTGGCTGCAGCGTGGTCTTTAACAGCCGTTTCCTTGTGAAATCAGAGGGACTGCAGGCTGTGAAATACAAATGATTCGTCCTAAATGCTGTGTAATGGATTCCACTTGCAGCCTTTGGTGGCTGTGTGTTTCTAATAAAAGCCTCTGGAGTGAGGGGAGGCTCCCAGCTGGCAGGGTCAGGGTGGTGGGGAGGGGGCTCAGCCTGCAGGGTCCCCACCAGGCTCTTGGGCATCTGGGCTGTGTCCTGTGAGCTGGAGCTTGGAAACAGCCACCTCTGGAACCCCACAGGGTTGTGAACCAAGGGGAAAAACAAATTCCCAGCAATGCTCTCCTGGGGGGACTGTGCTTTCTCTGCACTGCCAGTGGGAATGTGGGGTTCACAGAATCGTGGAATTTCCTGAGCTGGAAGGGACCCACGAGAACATCCAGTCCAACTCCTGGCCCTGCTCAGGACACCCCAGCAACTCCTACCCTGTGCCTGGAGCTGTGGCAGCCTCGGGGCTGTGCCCATTCCCTGGGCAGCCTGGGCAGTGCCCAGCACCCTCTGGGGGATGAACCTTTCCCTGATATCCAACCCAAACCTCCCTGACACAGCCCCAGCCATTCCCTGGGGTTCAGATGTGGGGTTTGGGGAAACAGGGCAGCAGCAGGACGTGTTCTGCATCATCATGGGACACAAAGCTGCCCTGAGGATACAGCTGCAGCTCAGGCTGGCTGCAAGGAAGGGGATTCCATGGAGATGTGGGATGCACAGGGCTTCAGCCTGGAGAAAAGCACGTGGGCAGCACCTGGTGCTTTCAAACCAGGGAACAGATGAGTCACCCCAAGAGCTGTTGCAGAGGAAAGCAGGGGGTTCACACCTTTAATGTTCTGCAGCATTAGGAGCAAGGAGGGGTTCCCACCGTGCTCCAGCAGGAGATGGATTTACAGGTGTGTCCTGGAGGGGCTTCAAATTGGAGGAAAATACTCCAGGTGGGAGATTCCCATCTGCAGCAAGTCCCAGTGCTGGCAGAGCAGTCAAGGCTGGAGGGGAGGGGTTGGTTACAGAACAGGAGTGGGTCTGTGTATGGCCACTCTGTTGTGCTCAGCTATGGCATAACCAGGAGATCCCTAGCTCTGAAAACACCTTGGAAATGGGTCATTCCTGTGGTGAAAGAGCTGGTCAGCTCCTGCACTGCTGAGCTAGGATATACCTGCATGTCCTGTCCCTGTGATACTGGGGCCAGCCCTGGGTACCTCTGGGTCTGTTTCTGGTGTCCACAGCCGGAGGAGAATCGAAATCAAAATAAACCAATTTAATGGTCGTGACTCAAGGTGTGGAATCCTGCCCATTGCTGGCCTTGTGCAGGAGATGGAGGAGTGTCTGCTGCCTTGTCTGCTGGCCTGGAGGAAGGACTGTTAATCAGGAAAGTCTGTTTAATTAGACAGGGCAGGAGTCTGTGGCTTGGAAGCTGGACTAATTCAGCCTGGTAGAGGAGCATATTTTTAATAACGTGTCTAATTAACTGTACAGCAGATCACCCAGGGGTGGAGTTGATTCACTATTGCTCGAATCTGTAAATCAAAGGTGTCTGATTTCTCATAAACTGGTTTTGACCCCCAGGCCTCTTCCCTCTGGCTAATGCTCCTCCATCTGCAGCCATCCCAGGCACGTTCTGGCTGGGGTGACACCTCTGCCATGGGCAGGGGCACCTTCCACCAGACCAGGCTGCTCCAAGCCCTGTCCAACCTGGCCTTGAGCACTTAAAGTGGAAGGCTGGAGATAACTGGGCACAAGCTGCTGATCTGGGTTATCCTTCTGGCATCTTCCTACAACATTTATCTTGGCCACTATGGAATCACTGTCACTTCCCCTGTGCTGCTCCTGGTCCCTTCCCGTGGGCACAAACTGAGGTTTCCATGCTGGGGGTTTTAAATGGCAGTATTGGCTGCTTCCTTCTGAAAATTCACCCTTGCCTGAAAAACCCTGGGGAAATCCTCACACCAGAGCTGGGCAGGGCCAGAGCAGATGTTCCCCCCTCAGCCATCTGACCCCAGGATCGATGGAGCCAGGACCTGCCCTTTGTTCCCCTGCCACTGCCAGGACAGCCAGACCTGCTGCCAGCAGCTCCTGCCCCAGGGCTTTGGGACCTGCTGCTTCCCTGCCCTGTACCACAGAGGGGGTAAAACTGTTCTGCTCATGTGTGTTTGGGGGTGCTCAGGTGGTGTTTGCCAGGGTTTGATGTTTCTCTGCTCTACAGGGAGCAGAAACATCTTGGTTTTGGGGGGGGGTCTGGCCAAAGTGAGCATTTCCCTCAGCCCTGAGTGGGAATTTGCCAGCCTTGTGCCATCCCTGTAGGGAATGCTGGGGGGGGTCTGTTTCTGCTCAGCTCCATCCCAGTGCTCCCTCACAGTACCCAGCTGGGTGGTGGTGGCAGAGCTCTCTGGGTGTCCACTCGTGTTTCTGTAGTGCAGCATTTTGCTTTGGGAGCTTTGTCACAAGAGTGACCTTGAGCAAATCCATGATATCTGCAGGTGGAAAAGTCACCAGGGATGAAAGGTGCCAGAGGTCTGGTGGTCTCGTTTCACACCCTCCCAGCTGCTCTGTGCTCAAGCCAGCTGGCTCTGCAGAGCCACCACAGCTGACTCCTGCTGTGGGTCAGGGTGCTCCCCCTGCTCCCCATCTCTCCCATCACCCTGGGGCTCCTTTCCCAGGCTCCTGGGTGCAGGACTTTGCTCCCTGCTCACTACCCCTGGGATCAGTGCCAGCCTGGGGACATCATGGCATGGGGACAGTGAGTGTGTGGAGCTGAGGCTTGGCACTGCTGTGTATTATAGGGAGTATTATAATGTGTGCCATGCTTGGACTGGGACAGCTTTAAGGGTTCACCTGGTTCCTTAAATCAGAGAATCGCAGAGTGGTTTGGATTGGATGGAATATTAAAGCCCAGAACTATGTGAAGAGTTAATTATTTTCTCTGAGCAAAGTAAACAAAGGCTCAGCCAAGGGATTTTTATCCAACTCTGAATCCTGGGCAGTGTGAGTGGGTGGATGGGGCCAGCAGCCCAGAGCATCCCCCTGGCCCTGGCGCCTCTGTTGTGCAGGCAGGGTGAATCAGGAGACAAGAGGAGTGCTGCATCTCCTGCAGCAGGGAGAGGTGCTGTCATGGATCAAGGAGGTGTTTTTCACCCCATGGACATGATTTCCATTGCCCAGGCTGCTGCAGTGCCATGCTGCAGACCTAGAGTCCCAGAATGGTTTGGGTTGGAAGGGACCTTAAAGCTCATCCAGTGCCACCCCCTGCCATGGCAGGGACACCTTCCACTGTCCCAGGCTGCTCCCAGCCCTGTCCAGCCTGGCCTTGGACACTGCCAGGGATCCAGGGGCAGCCACAGCTTCTCTGGGCACCCTGTGCCAGGGCCCCCATCTTCACAGGGAAGAATTTCTTCTTAATATCCAATTAAATAACCCTCCTGGCCGGGTGGGGACTGGCTGGTACCCCCTTCTCTGCCTGCCAAGCACGTAGGTTTGGGGAGCCTTGCCCTGTGCATTTGGGGTGTGTTATGGCAAGAGGCACCTCCTGTAGGCCTGGCAGCATTGGAAACCCCAGGCTGTGCTCAGCACCCTGCCCTGGGGACAGGTGACCAGAGGGTCACATCTGAGCTGTGGTTACACTGCAACTTCTGGCTTCTCCTTGGCACTGGTGGCTCATCACTGTTGTTGTGACGTGCTGTGGTGCCAGTGATGCCCACACAGGGAGCTGAGTGCCACCTCCTGCTCTGCCTGGTCTTGAGGACATCAGTGTGGCCACTCAGCCCGAGCTGCACATGTTCCTGCCACAAATTCCCTGGGCATGCCCGTGCTGCAGCATCACTGACAGCACTGCTGGGCTTCCCATGGCTTGGCCACCATGGCTGGCTCAGCAGCAGCAGCAGGACCTGTGGGATGCTCCCAGGGCCTCCATGTCCTGGAAGCACAGGAGAGGATGGGAGTGCTGAGGTGCCAGAGGACTGAGTGTGGTGCTGGGAAATGGGAGAAGAGCAGTGTCCTCTTCTTTTATTGCTCCCTGAGATTTGGGTGCATCCCTGGGTACTCAAGCACGTCCCACAGGTCACAGTCTCTCCCTGAGCAGTGGATGGGGCATCAGGAGAGATCCCTTCCATCACACTTGTGGGACTCAAGGATCACTGGGAGTGCAGCAGCAAGGGGAGGATGAACTTGCTGCTCCCTCACGTGTTTTCCTCCTGCAGGCATTGATTTATAAAGGCTGCCTCATGCTGAGTAGGGAGTCTGGGGGATGGGGCATTCACTGCACAGCACTTTTCACCTGATTTCCCGTGTCAAGGCTGATGTCAGGTAACGCCTCAGTCACCCTGTAAACTAAAATTTTGGTAGTGTGGTACCTTTACGAGGCTCAGGCGGCAGACTCTGAATCCTGCAAAGCTGTTAGAGGTTGTCTGTGGATCCTTTGCATCCTCAGAAAACGCAGGGATGCTCTCTCTTGGCAGAGTGGGAATGCAAGGAGGATCCTTCAGGGTTCCCAAGGTGCATCCATACAGAGTACTGGGGGTTTGGGGTGCCAGGGAGAGGGTGCAGACACAGCCTGGCTCAAGGACATGTCACAGCAGGAGCTGCAGGTGCTGGGAGTGTCTCTAGGCACTGGCACTGGCAACTCCTGTGGTGTCCCTTCAGTGTGTCCCAGTGCTAGTGGTGGCAAGGGGACAGAGTGCTCTGGGCTCACTGATCCCCCAGCCCCTTCCAGGGCAGGCAGTGCCAGGGGCTCTGTGTCTCAGTCCCACTGAGCCTCTGCAGAAGAGCAATCTCTCCTCCTGGCACAGATTTGAAAAGGCAGTGAAAGAGGAGCCTTCTCCTCTGAGGAATGAAAGAGGGACCGTGCACAGAGGCCCTGGTCTGGCCTTCCCCACCTCGGTTCCTGCCCACAGGACACTCCTGATGGCCCCTCCTTGCTGTCCTGTGTCTGTGCTGTTGGGAGTGGCCCCAGCCATGCTGAGGGATGCAGAGGAGCCACAGGTTCATGGCTACATCTCATACTTGTGCTCCTTGTCCTCAAAGTTTGTTTGGGGTGGGGGGTCCATTGCTGCACCTCCACAAAGCACTTGAGATGCAGAGCAGGGAGGTTCCAGTGCAGCCTGGAGGGTGTGACCACCGAGATTTTGCCCTACAGAGCTCTCAGCACTGGATCCTCCCTCACTGCTGCTCGTTCTGCTCTCCTGTATCCTGGCTAATGCCCTGTCCACCTCTCTGCTTTGACTCCTGCCAGTGTGTTGGCTGAGCTGGCTGGGTGACTGCTGTGGCTTTCTCAGAGCTCTGGGCTGCTTCTCCTGCCAGGATTTGGTGATCATTCCTGGGGGAGCAGGATGGATTCTGCAGCAGTGCTTGTAGAGCCACCATGGCCTCTCTGCAGGCAGTGCTTGGTGCTTTAGGATCCTCCTGGCCCAGGAAGGCTTTGCTGAACAGCTGGATGTGCCCACATCACTTGGCAGCAAGTCCTTGAGGCATGGGGACTTCATCCCAGAGCTCTTCTGAGCTGCCCCAGTTTCATGGGGTTGAACCAAGACCCCTGAGCTCCTTTCCACCAGCCCTGTGTGATGCTACAAAGCCACTCCCCATCCTGGGAGTGCCCTGTCCCTGTTTGGTGCATGGCACAAGGTGCTGCAAGGGGACAGGGGAGCTCTTGGTCCTGGGCTGTCTTTGCCCTGTGGGTCTGCAGGGCTCTGCTGCCCTTACCTTGCTGCTGGAGAGCAAATGCTTGTCTTGGGGCTGATGTTGCCATCAGGAAACAAGTCCAGAATTGCTGTGCTGGCCCCAGCACCTCACAGCCCTTGCTCGTGGTTGGAGCAGCTGCCCAGGGCAGTGGGGTGCTGCCAGCCAGGGCTCTCAGGTGTGCCTGTGTCTCTGGGCAGCTCCTGGGTACTGCAGGTCCTCATGGTTCATCCTTCCTGACTGTGCCCTTGCTTTGCTTGGTGTGTCTGTGTTTGCTGCCTTCACACTTGAGCATCCCCATGGACTCGCCTTTCAACAGTTCTGGTTGTGTTTGATTTTGGTGTATTTAAAATTTCTTTTTTTTTCCCCCCTCCTTTCTGTCTCCTGGCAGTCAGTTTTTTCATTGATACATCCTTTCGTAACTGTCTGCATCTTAGAGCTGCTAATTCACTGCTGCCAACTTCCCCTGGGTTTAATTTATACAATATGTTTATTTTTACTGCAATTTTTTCCTTTTATTCCAAGCCAAGATAATTTTGAACTCAAGACGCCTTCTTTTATGATCGCAGATTTATGAGATTTTGGCAAAGCCGCCATAAGCCATAATTACTCTTCATTGTTTTTGTTTACATTTCCCTCCCGATCAATTTTTCCTAATAATCCCTTTCAAGTTGTGGAAATTGCCCTTTTTCCACCTCCGGGTGTGTTTCTTTTTGATGCGTGCAGAAATCCCTTCCCACAGCCGTGGAAGCAGATCAGGGCTGTCTGTACCTGTACCTGTACAACAGGTACCCGCTCTGCTCTAGGCTGAGCTCTGCTCACACCCATGCTTCTGGGAAGGAAATGAGGCTCCACAACCCTGGAGTGTCCAGGTCCCCATCCCAGTGGCAGCCTGACCCTGGTGTGTTCTCTCCTCACAGCTGCTTCACACTCTGCTGCCACCTTGGCCAGGCTGGCCTGCAGAGCTGGAGGTGCATCCCAGAGTGAACATTCCCCACTCCTGTGCCCATCCCTGATCCCCCAGCTCCTTGCTGCAGCCCCTGTGGGTGATGGCTGAGGGGCTTCTCTCTCCTCGTGGTGCCACAGCCAATCTCCTGCCTGCTCCAGGGCTGCTTGTTTCCAATGGATGGCTTGGGGGACAGCACATGGATGGAGGGATGGATGGATGATGGATGGATGATGGATGGATGGATGGATGATGGATGGAGGGATGGATGGATGATGGATGGATGGATGAATGGATGGATGATGGATGGATGATGGATGATGGATGGATGATGGATGATGGATGGATGATGGATGATGGATGGATGATGGATGGATGATGGATGGATGAATGGATGATAGATGATGGATGATAGATGGATGGATGATAGATGGATGATGGATGATGGATGATGGATGGATGATGGATGATGGATGAATGGATAGATGGATGGATGATGGATAGATGGATGATGGATGGATGATGGATGGATGATAGATGGATGGATGGATGGATGGATGGATAGATGGATGATGGATGATGGATGGATGGATGGATGATGGATGATGGATGATGGATGGATGGATGGATGATGGATGGATGATGGATGATGGATGGATGGATGGATGGATGATGGATGGATGATGGATGGTTGATGGATGATGGATACATGATGGATGGATGGATGGATGGATGGATGGATGATGGATGATGGATGGATGATGGATGATGGATGGATGATGGATGATGGATGATGGATGGATGGATGGATGGATGGATGGATGATGGATGGATGATGGATGGATGGATGGATGATGGATGATGGATGGATGATGGATGATGGATGGATGATGGATGATGGATGGATGATGGATGATGGATGGAGGGATGGATGATGGATGATGGATGATGGATGGATGATGGATGGATGATGGATGATGGATGGATGATGGATGGATGGATGGATGGATGGATGGATGGATGATGGATGATGGATGGATGATGGATGATGGATGATGGATGGATGATGGATGGAGGGATGGATGATGGATGGATGGATGATGGATGGATGGATGATGGATGGATGGATGGATGATGGATGATGGATGATAGATGGATGATGGATGATGGATGGATGATTGATGGATGATGGATGGAGGATGATGGATGATGGATGATGGATGATGGATGATGGATGATGGATGATGGATGATGAATGGATGATGGATGGATGGATGGATGATGATGAATGATGGATGGATGGATGGATGGATGGATGATGGATGGATGGATGATGGATGATGGATGGATGGATGGATGGATGGATGATGGATGGATGATGGATGGATGATGGATGGATGGATGATGGATGATGGATGATGGATGATGGATGGATGGATGATGGATGATGGATGGATGATGGATGGATGATGGATGGATGGATGGATGGATGATGGATGATGGATGATGGATGGATGGATGGATGGATATTGGATGATGGATGATGGATGATGGATGGATGGATGATGGATGATGGATGGATGGATGGATGGATGATGGATGATGGATGATGGATGATGGATGATGGATGATGGATGGATGGATGATGGATGATGGATGGATGGATGGATGGATGGATGGATGGGATGGAGGGAGGAAAGGATGCAGCATCTCTGTTGCCCAAGCAGGACCCCCAACACAGTGGTACCCAGCAGTAGAGCATCCCTCAGTTCACCCCACTGCTTTTGAGGGTGAATGAGTCTGTAAGAGGGGAGGGGGGGATGCCCTCTCCATGGTGAGGTGTTGAAGATGGGGTTTTCCCAAGGAAGGAAACATTTGCATCTCACTAAAAATTCCTACCACTCACAGCTGCTGGCTCCTCTGGCACTTTATCTGCTATGGTGGGGTGGGAGGGAATGCAGGGTTTGCATTCCTGGCAGATCCCTGGAGATGGAAAAGGATGGCAATGGGGAGATACTTTGACCTTGGGAGGGACTGGAGGGAAGCCAAGCTCCTTGAAGGAGTTTTGGGCTTTCCTGCATCTGTCCTGGGGAGAGGCTTCCTCCAGCCTGGATCCTGAGCTGAAACCCCCTGCTGACCAGACAAAAGCAAGGCAGCAGCTCCTCCCAAGCCATTCCTGCTTGGATCTGCCAACCAGAAGCACATTTCCAGCTTGGCAGTACCAGCAGGCAAAAGTTGGGATGTCAGGTGGATCCACAGAGCCAAGGTGTGTGACAGAGAGCATCCCTGCTCACCCCATGCCTGGCTTGGTGGGGGTGCACAAAGGGGCCAGCATGGCACCAGCAGTGCCAGATTAGCAGGAGCAGCCACAGGCTCAGGTGTTTGGTTCATGTGCCACAAGCCCAGAGTTGTTTGGTGCTTGTTGTTTGCTGGGAGACCCTAATCCTGGATCCCCAGTGCAGGTATAGCCTGGTGCCTTTAACACTGCTTGTCCCTACCTGTCCCTACCTGTCCCTGTCTATCCCTGTCTATCCCTGCCTGTCCGTCTGTCCCTCTCTGTCCCTGCCTGTCTGTCTCTGTCTCTCTGTCCCTGCCTGTCCCTGTCTGTCTCTGTCTGTCCCTCTCTGTCCCTCTGTCTCTGTCTGTCCCTGTCTATCCCTGTCTGTCCCTGCCTGTCTTTGTCTATCCCTGCCTGTCCCTGCACTGCCATCACCTCCCCACAGCCATCCCGAGCTCTGACATGCACTTTTTGCAAGGGGTGGCTGGAGTCAGGGACATTGGAGCAGCTGGCTGGGCTGGAGCAGGGGCTGGCAGCAGCTTTGGGCATCCCTCTGCCCTGGGCAGTGCCCCTGCTGCTCTGCAGGGACCTGGTCACAGAGGAGGTTGCCCAGGTCAATCTGAGAGGCTTGACTGCACCAGGGACTCATCTGCTCTTTGATTTTTCTTCCCTGGCCCCTGGTCCTGCTTCCCCCCACTGATGGCTCTGGGTGGCCCGGGCAGGGCTGTGGGGCACAGCTGTGTGTCACTGCAGGGCCCTGGGGCTTTTGCTGCAGCTTTGGCTGCTTGCAGATAACATCTTTCCCTGTAAATGTTATTATCCTGTATATGTTCGGGCCAGAGAGAGAAGGGGGGGTCACCATCTGTGTTTTCCAATAAAAGAAAATTAAAATTGAAGCCCATTAAGGATAGCTCAGTTGGGATTCTGAGCAGGACTCTGGTGCCTGCTGGGAATGAGTTGCTTGCAGCCCGTGCCACCAAGCAGGGTGACAAAACCTCATTTAGTGCCAGCGGTGCTGGGAGGTGGCACTGGCTGTGCTCACTGTCCCCACTGTGGGAGGGGGGTGGCCACAAAGCCATGTCCTGGGCTTGTGTCACCCCTCCTGGTCCCCTCTGAGCTGTTCACATCAGAGGATGGGCAGGGGTTAGTGAGGAAAGGGATGATGTTGTCCAAGAGCCAAGTGTGTGCTCCTTAGCCGGTGATGCTCTGCAGCCTCCAGGCTTCCTGCTGCATCCCAGATCTCCTGGGGTCACCCTGTCCCTGTGCCTGGGGACACAGGACAGTGGGTCTGGGAATAGAGGATGCTGTGTCTAGGATACAGGAGAGTGGCTGTGGGCATCAGAGGGGCCTGGGCAGTGCTGCCCTGCACTCTGGGTGTTACACCCTGTACCACGGTGCTGGGAGCAGGTTATTGTGTTACACAGCAGCTTTTTGCCAGGGTGCTGCAGGCAGGAGCTGCTCGTGGCACCTGCTCCTGCACACCAGTGCCAGTGGCTCTGTGTCTGGGCACCAGTGGTGACACCAGTGTCCATCCCCCATGGGGTGGCTGTGCCATGCTCAGCTGAACCAGGGCAGTGCATGGTGGAGCCTGATGGTTCCTTTGGGGCTGGGGAACCTCTAAAAGGAGCTTCTAGAGGGCATGAGACTCCAACCTCCCAGAGCACCCCATCCGCAAGAGAGGAAGAGAGAGCTGGAGGCTCTCAGGAGCGACATGGCCCTGTTCCATCCTCTTGGAAAAAGGCTTAGTGGGGAATTTAGCCTCTGCTGGGCCTGGATGAGACTGGATGCACCCGTTTACCCTGGGACTCCCTCTCTCAGGGTGTCTCACAGCCAGTGGGGTCAGTGCCAGCACGGAGAGACAGCAGCAGTGACAGTAGCAGGGCTGTTAAACGCCCGTGTTTCTGTCTCCTCTGTGTGGCTCCTGCATTCCCAGCAGCAGCAGGAGGGCCTCTGCTCGCTGCCATTTGGCATCTGCGTTGCCTGTTCCCAGCAGCCTGGCCTCGCCTGAACTCAGACCACCTACAAGTCCCAGCTCCTTTTGGGGCAGATGCTGCCAGTGGTGCCTGGTGCTGCTGGAGCAGCTTCCCAGAGAGCTCTGCTGGGGTTGTCCTGTCTCTGCTGACCTGGTGTGGGGACACTGGGACAGACAGGATGCATCCACAGCCGTGAGAGGGATAATGTGGCAGCCAGATGGAGAGTGGTCCTGCCTCACATCCAGCCTCACCTGCTTCTTCAGCAGGGGCTGGGAGGTCACAAAATCAGAATTGCCTGCTGAGACCTGGTGTTCTCACTCTCCTCCCAGCCTGGCAGGTGAGAAGGACAGTCCTGGACTAGCTGAGGGCCAGTGGAGTGCTTGGAAAGCAGGACACGTGCTGGGGTGACCTGCAGAAGCCCATGGGCTGCTGAGTTTGTTTTCTTGTTTTGAGCTTTCCAGCAGTGGAGCAGTCAGCCCTGCAGGGCAGTGCTTGCACAGGGACAGGAGGAGCTGGGAACAGGGTCTGGAGGCTGCTGGGTTTGGGTTTGGGTTTGGGTTTGGGTTTGGGTTTGGGTTTGGGTTTGTCTGTGCCCAGCCCTGGCTCCTGGCTCTCTCGTTGGCATTGCCATGGTCCCCATGGCCAGGTGCAGCTCTGCTCCAAGCCCAGCTTTCTGTATTTTCTGGTCTAGCAAGGCTGGGAGCCAAAGATCAGTGGTTTCTGTCTGCATAGCAATATCAGCCCCGGGTTTGGTCCCCTGAGGATGGTCCAGACAAGGTGTGGGCAGTCAGAGTAAGGGAGGGATTTTGGTGGGAATGGGAAAGCATAGCCCAGCTCATGGCATTCCCCTCATGGAAATGCAGGGGGAGTTTGACTTGGAGTTGCTGAAATGCTGTCCCAGGGCAGAGCATCGGGGCCATCCCTTTGTCTGACACCAGTCCTGGCCCCAAGTGTCACGAGCAGCTGAGCACCCTCCAGTAGCTGGGTGAGAGTGACCCAGCAGGTTCTGCTGAGCCCCACCAGCTTCCAGCCCCTACTCCCCTGCTGGCTCTGGGGCTTCCTCCTGTCCCACAGGGCTTGCAGGAGCTGTGACTGATGTCCTAGGGAACTGAGGAGCCAGGAAGGCTCCATGACTCCCCCAAAGTGAGGACATCTTTCCCCTGCCAGTGCTGTGCAGTATCTCTGGGGTCAGCTCTCCCTGCTCATGGACTATCAGCCTTGATCCTGCTTGGCAGGTCAGAGGCATTCTGTGTGATGGAGATGATGGCCATCATCCTAATTCCTCAGTCTCTGAGTCTGGCTGGACATAAGTTTTTTCAGGGAAAGGCATTGAAGGTGATGGGAATCCCTTTGAGGGAAAGGCACTGAATGTCCGGGTACCTCAGTGCTGTGTTCCCAGCACTGGCACCCCGGCTGACCTCGGGGTGGCCTTTGGGGCTCCCTCTGGAAGCAGGGCGTGCCGGGGTCCCCATCCCAGCTCAGTCAGGCTCCTCTTTTTGCTCCCTATCAATCACTGCGGGCCTCGGAGTGGCAGTGGATCCCTGGGTGCAGTATCCCGAGTATCCCATACCGCGGGCTCACAATGCAGAGAGCTGTTCCTGCGCCAGCAGCTCTGCCGGGGGGGGATTGGGTTTCAGCTTGTTCCGCTGGCCCCTGGCCAGGCAAAGCAAAGCTCGGGGCTGCAGGGAACGGCCACTGCCTTTGCTCAGCCCCTCTCAGCTCTCGCTGGCAAAAATATCATCATCAGGCTCCAGTAAAGCACAGGAGGCAGAGAGGGGCCTTTCAACTCGGGGAAGGGTAAAGGGATCTTGTGGCAGGGGCTCCTTGGGTGGGGACAGACGGGTTTCTCATTAGCCACCCCCTGCCCTGGGATGTGCTGGCTGTTCTGAGGCCAGCATGGGTACGTGGTTCCTGCATGGAGGAGTTCATTCTGACCTGTGGTGTCTCCAGTGCAGCTCCTGCTCTTGCTCCACCTGGCTGGGCTCTGACACTGTGTGTCCCTGCAGCCTGGAGCTGGTGAGGTGATTTAGGTGGGCTGCAGGAGGGACATGGTGACCAGGAATGATCTCCCACTGTCTCTGCCGTAGCATGACTTTGCTCCCAACCCATCAGAGCAGGCTGGAAGTTTCTTGCCTGCTTTGCATATCCAGCACTGGCCACAGCTGGTGTACATGAGAAGCTTGCACCCTGTGTTGATAATATTGGACCAGGATTAAAATCCTGGCAAGTGTCCTACCCTGAGAGAGGAGCTGACGTGAGGAGTGAAAGGGGAAGGGAAAAAGTTGTGGGTGGAAAAATGAGGGTGGAGGCTCCAGCTATCTGTGGGGCTATTTATTTGTCCAGCTGTTTCTTTATCTGGATGAGCTTGGAGCCTGTGAATGTGAAGCATTTGCCAGGACTTCTGAGAAACTCAGGTCCAGATGCTCTAAATTGGTCTGAATTGGCAAAACTCCATGCAAGTCATTTTTCAGGATAGAGAGAAGTGTGTCTGCAACATGCACAGCTCCTCTGCTAATCCCTGTCACCTCCAGCCTCTGCCACTAGCCCTTGGTCCATCCCCACTCCTGGCCACCAGCAGGACCCAGAATGATCCCAGACTTGTCCTCCCCTCCCAGTTCTGTCCACCAGTCATATTCCTGATCTGGCCAGATGGGAAAAGCTGGTGCAGCTGAGAATCCCACACTCATCTCACTTGTGGCCGAGCAGCAAGAACCAACCTACCAACCCCCAGGCAGGTATTGTCACAGCAGGTCCTGTGTGTGACACTGCCCCAGCGTGGCTTTGAGCATCTGGAAGTGGTGGGGTGTGGGTGATGATGGTGGAGATGCCAAGGGTCTCTCCAGAGCCATGGTGTGCCCTCAGAGGGGGCAGCAGTGCTGGGACAGGCCCCAGTGCTGGCAGGAAGCTGCTCAGAGAAAACATCTCCAAAGTGAGGAGGACGGGCAGTGATCCCCGGGTGTGCTGGGGGAGCAGCACAGTTCCCGGTGGGAAGCAGCCAAAGTTGAGTCTGCTGGTTTGGAGCAGCTGCAGATTTATTTCTAATGCCGTGGGCAGCATGTGGAGCTGCAGATAAACACACAGGAGGGGAGGAGAGAAGCAAAGCACTGAGGAGCTGCTGCTGTGGAGGGAGCCCTGCCCGGAGCTGCAGCTACCACAGCACCAGCGCTGAGCCAGGGGCCAGGCTCCCACCCCTGCCACTCTCACATGGCTTTGCTCCATGCCCTGGGTGCCAGGGGGAGCTTTTTGGGGCTGCCAAGGCATCAGCCTCTCACCCTGGTGCTGCCAAACCAGCAGGATGGCACCATGAAGTGGCTGTGACAGTGAGGGCAGTTGCCAAGGTGGTGGTCAAGGCATCAACAGTTGGGCTTGGGCTTGCCCATCCTGGAGTTGGTCTGTGCATTTTGTCCCCTGCACAGGAGATGGCCCTGTTGTGTGCCCATGTACTTGTATGAGCATGGGGCAGCCCCAGGTGGGAGCAGGGCAGCTGCTGGTGACAGCCCAGCACGGGTCACCATGGGCACTGAAGTGGCAGGGGCAGCCTGGTGGAAGCTGCAGGTGGAGGAGCTGCCTGAGCAGGAGGATGGGCTGCCCTGCCTTGGGCTTTATCAGGCTTTGTGTGGAGCTCAAGCTGTGGCAGGTCTTTGTCCAAATGATGTCCCTGGGCCTGGAGTCACCTGTCACTCAGCAGTGTCCATGAGCATCTGGAACAAGTTGCACACAGATGTTGCCCAGACTCCCCATCCCTGGAAGTGTCCAAGGCCAGGTTGGACAGGGATTGGAGCAGCCTGGGATGGTGGAATTGGATAAGCTTTAAGGTCCCTCCCAAACCAAACCATTCCGTGGTTCTGCAGCTCTGATTCACATCCACTTATGCTGACCCTGCAGGGTCACTGTGCTTCACAGGGACCAGTTATTCCCAATTTTCTATGATTCAGGCACTCTCTGCTCAGTGTAACCCCATCTCCAAAAGGATTTCAGCCTGGGCAGCAACTTGGTGCAGAAACTGCCCCACGAGGGGCAGATTGGAGTGTTAGAGCCGTGTGCAATGGGGACCACAGAGCTGGGACCCCCTGCACCTGAGGGGTGATGAACAAAGGCAGGAGCCTGGGCTAGGGAGGAAGAGGAAGGAAGCTGAGCTAATTTAGCTGTCTTGGAGATGGATCATTTGCCACCCGTGAGCAGCACAAGAGGGAAAGGTTTTGGACTGCAGAGTCTTTTGAGAAGGAAAAGGAAATCCAATAGCTGGCAGCTGAATGGTGTAAATCCAGACTAAAATTAATGGAATATCTGGTGTTTTTTATGGGAAGATAATTTGCCATTGGAAAAACTTGCTTAAACCCTGCAAATTTCTTCTCCTCCTTGTCCCTGGGCCAGCCAGAGTGGATGCAGAGCTCCAAGGGGATCCTTCAGCTGAGGATAAGGGGGTGGGGGCAGTGGTGTACTGAGCACATTTCCACTGCACCGAGCTTTCATTAAATAAAAGGCTTTTAAAAATGCAAAATGCTTCAAAATATGAAGTTTATTTAGGGAATTGTTTGTAATGACTTAGAATATATCTTCTTTTCCATTTTAGTCACTGCTATTAATGGACTTATTATGCACCACTGTCATTGGTAGTTAAGATAAAGTAACAAATTCAGGGGTCTTTTAAAGCTTCTTGCTGGCACTGGGTGAAAAATACTGTTTTCCTTTCAGATCAAACGCTACTGGTGTTGTAATGAAAAAGCCAGATCCTCTGATAAAGTAAACACTATTATTGACCTATGTAAACAAATATTCAGTTTAAAAAGAAATTTCGTAAGTCTGACCCACAACATTTCAGGATTAGCTGTTTTCCAGAACTCTTCCTAGTGGGAAAAATTGAAAAGAACTATTTTTTGCTTTTTACTCTTGGAGTAAAACCAAATTTTGAAATCCTGGTTTCCTGTGAACTGGAAACCACTGGCTTGAACCAGGAGTAATGAACAAGCCACAGTCTGAGGAGGATTTACTGCCAGGAGGAGGTGCAGGGAGCACTGTGCTGCCGAGGCACTTCTTGGGGTGCCAGTGGGGAGGGGGAGCTCACATGCACTGAGCAGTTGTCACCTCTGCATCCAGGCTGGGCTCTCCTGATGGATCTGCTCAAGGCTGAGCTTTTCTTCCTTTGTTTTTGTTCAGTGGAATGGAAGTGGGGAAGGTGGAGATGCTCTTGGGGGGTTGTGGCAGAGTGCTTGGGGAGAAGGACAGCAGAAGGACATGAGTACATCCAGTAACTCTCCATTCCCATTCTGGGACTTCTCTTGGCAGGGTCCAAAGCCAGCTTGGACAGAGCTTGGAGCAACCTGGGATAGTGGAAAGTGTCCCTGGCCATGGCAGAAGGGTGGGACTGGATGGGCCTGAAGGTCCCACCCAACCCCAGCCATTCTGGGACTCTTAAGTGTGTATGGGATGGACACTTCCCAGCATCCCTGCAAGTGCAGCTGGCATCCCCAGGGCATGTGCTGAAACCAGGGGCAGGTTCACATTGTCCCTGCAGAGCAGAGAGGGAATTTCCTCCCTGGGCATCACCATGGTCTGAGCACAGAACCACTGGCCATGTGCTGCCCTGTGCAGTCTGTCCCAGCACGCTCCCCCCATGTCCAGCCTCGGTGTTTTGGGGCCTTTGGGTGGAATTTCTAAAGTGCATTTCCTAAACTCAGGAATATTGTCCTGTTTCCTTAACCTGCCAGCCTTGGGTGTGGTGCAGGAAAATCCCTGTATTGCAGAGAGCACGTGGCTGCAGACCTGGAGGACAGAGTTACCCACACTGTGGAAACCACTCTTGGAAGGGTCCAGAAAAGACTTTTGAGCACTCCCTGGGAAGTGTTAAAGAAGTGTGTAGGTGCTTAGAGACATGGTTTAGTGCTGAGCATGGCATTAATGGTTGGACTCAGTGATATTAGCTGGCTTTTCCAACCATGATTCCATGATTCCAAGGTGATTCCCGTTTATTTCTGATGGGGCTGGCTGGCACATTCACCTGCTCATGCTGGCCCAGGTATTGGGGTACTGTAACCTGAGCTCCCCTCCTTGTGCCATCAGTGGGGTTAAACCAACCCACAGCTATTCAGGATGAAAAGAATTCCAGTATTGGAAGAATCATGAGCTGCAGGAAGGGTGAAGAGCCTTTGCTGTTGTGGGGTCTGTGCTGGTCAGTGATAGCATCCCCTGACCTATTTCAACCCAAATCATCTGGAAAACCAGCTTTAACAGTGGTTTAATTTTTTAGTACTTTTAAGGCCTAAAAGTGCTGTTCCTTCCCACATCCTACTGCATCTCTGAGGATTCTCCCTGCTGTGCAACGTGCTGAGAAAAAAATACTCTGCTTTTGGCAAAGGAAACTAGAAGGTGATGGAGGATCCCTGCTCAGGCTGCTCCTCATCTGCAGGGGTAGAACTGGGCTGGGGGTACCTGGGTTTGGGACTGGGAGGAGGAAAACCCAGTTTGCCTGGTGGATGGAAGAGTCCCAGTTCACAGCAGGAGACATTGCCTGTGCTGGGCACCTCGAGGTCCCACCTCAAATCCTGGGGTCAGTTTTGGGCCTTAATGAAAATTCAGACATTGAGGAGCTGGAGAAGGGTCTGGAGCACCAGGAGAGGCTGAGGGAGCCTGGGGGGCTCAGCCTGGAGGAAAGGGGGATGGGGGGGATCTTGTGGCTCTGCACAGCCAGGTAGGGGTTGGGCTCTGCTCCCAAGGAGCAAGAGACAGGACAAGAGGAAACAGCTTCGAGCTGTGCCAGGGGAGGTTTGGATTGGATATTGGGGAAAATTCCTTCATGGAAAGAGTGGTCAGGCATTGGACCAGGGCAGTGGTGGAATCACCATCCCTGGAGATGGTCAGAAAATGTGTGGATGTGGCACTTGGGAATGTGGTTTAATGATGAGCATGCAGCTGGGCTGATGGTTGCACTTGATGATCTTGGAGGTCATTTCCAACCTTAACATTCTGTCATTCCATGATTCTGGATGGGGGCCAGGGAGAAGTGGGCAGTGGGTGGGGGCAGTTGGGTGAGGGACAAGGCTCAGGGTGGGATGGGCTCTAGCCCTGCAGCCCCGGGCTGGCTCCTCTCCACCTGTTTGTTTCCCTGTCTCCATCTTCAGTCCTTTCACCAGCATCCAGTGATTCCATGTTTCACTTTCCTTCCACAGAGACCCTGATGGACTCCACAACAGCGACAGCAGAGCTGGGCTGGACAGTGCATCCTCCATCAGGGGTAAGGCATCAGCTCATGGGCACCTGGAGCTGCTCTGGGGTCTCTTCTGCACACGAATGTAGCAGGCTTGGCCCAGAAAAAGTCAGGCACTTGTGCAAAGTGCCTTGGCCATGTGGGAAGAGCACAAAAGGAGGTGGCAGTTGAGGTTTCCAGTAGTTTTCTAGCAGAGGATACTCCAAAAAATACCCTAGTGTTTGTGGGGTGTAATTCCCACCCCACAGAGTCAAACCAGTGTGGTGCTAGAGGAATCATACTCTCCACAAAGCTGGCCTGCAGGCACCTAGAAATGAGGAGAGGAAGAAACAACGTGCCAAGGCCACCATCATTTGTCCCCAGTGTCTCACTTGTTATTCCCTTGCCTGTCACTTGTGGCAGGATGAGGGCATTGGGCTCTGGTCCTGACAGGAGTGTCCAGCATCCCTGGCATCCCATGGGGAGAGGTGTGCTGGCCCAGCAGAGCTGTCTGTCTTCTTTACCAGGGCCTGGTGTACCCTGAGACACATCCTAAGACCACCCTGAAGGAACTCCTTTAAAGAAGAGCTTGGGCAAGGCAGTGCATCAGGTTCATCCCCCAGAGGGTGCTGGCACTGCCCAGGGAATGGGCACAGCCCCGAGGCTGCCACAGCTCCAGGAGAGTTTGGATAATGCTCTCAGGGATGCCCAGGGTGGGATTTTTGGGAGGGGTCAGGAGTTGGACTCAATGATCCCTGTGAGCCCCTTCCAACTCAGAGCATTGTGTGATTCTGTCATTTCTGCCCCCTTCCACTCGGGGGAGAAAACCAGAGGGATTTTTTTGTAGATGTTCTCCTGCCCCTGTAGATATTCAAACACAGCCAACTTTGTGTCCCACGTGGGGCATCAAGGTGCTCCAGAGCATCCTGCCCACGTCTGGCTGCAGTGACCAGCAGCAGCCACAGTGCCCAGCGCCCCCAGACCTGCTCCCTTGCACTTGGCTGGCCCAATCCAGCCTGGCCAAAGCCTGGAGATGCTTCCCATGCCCACGTACAGCAGTGATGGCTCAGGCTCCATCCTGCCTCCACCCACCCTCTGCTGGGGCTGGATGAAGACATTTCCTTGGACCTCACCCCCAGGCTGACAGCATGCCCTCAATCTGAGCTGATTTGGCAGAAGAAAAGAAGCAGCCTGGTCTGGGGAGAGAGATTAAACCGAGCTGGAGCAGCGTGGCTGTGGTGCCCATCACCATGATAAAGGGCAGGGCTGCCCCAGTGCCCGCCGAGGGGGATGACTGGCACACAATGGGGGGGAGCAGAGGTCAAGTCTTTTTCTCTCCTGGCCCAGCCTTTCTTGTTTGTGGTGTTTCCATATGTGAAGCACGCCCTGCTCCCCCTGCCCAGCCCGGCCCTAATGAGGCCGGGGCCTGCTGGAAGCCTCTCCCCGGGTTATTGTGCTGCTGCCTTCTTTTGAGCTGCAGGCATGTTAATTAGAGAGCCAGGAGAAAGGGAGAGGCTTCTAATTAAGCGTCGAGGAAGCGCAGGGGCTGGTGCACAGGGGTGACTTTCTCTCCCATCTGGGAAAAGGGAAGTCTGGAGGGATGTGGGAGGATGCTGGGGGATGTGGGAGGATGCTGGGGCTCCCCAGCCTGGCTCCCAGGGTGCTCCCAGCTCCCCCATCACGGTGGGGATGCTCATCTGGACAGTGCAGTGCAGTGGAATCACCTCCTGTCTCCACCTCATGCCCTGCACTGTGCTCATCATGGGTGACAATTCTGCAGTGCCTTCCTGGGCTCGTGTCCACGGGCAGGACAAGGCAGTGCATCCCCCTCAGAGCTGACTGGCCAGGTTGGGTGCAGCCAGCATCACCTGCAGGACAGAAGCTTCTGTTTGCTCCTTTTTGGGGGTTATTAGACACCCCAGAGCCCAAACAGTTGCTGTATGTCTGGCTCTGAAGCTCTGGTGCCATTCATAGATGTCCCCAGTCCCTGCCTCCAGCACCTCCTGCTCATTCCAAGCCCTATTCCACCATATGCTGCTCCTGCCTGACTAAGGCTGAGCTCTCTGGGCTCGTGTCCTTACCCTCCTGGGGGCTGGGCAGGTGTGTGTTGGGTCCATTGGTCTCGGTGCCTGCCAAGGTGAGTGTCTGGAATGGTCCAGGTGAGGGAGAGCCACATCAGAGGCAGGGCAAGGGAAGGAATTGATTCCACATGCCTTGTCCTTGATTCCCTCACTCCCCTCCCAGCCAGTGCCCTGAAAAGCAGGGAGATCCTGCAATTTTCCACTAACGCACCAAATTTATTTCTGGAAAACAAAGCAAATGCTCCGGCTGTGTGTTGTGAGGATGCTCTTCTCATCCCCCAGCCCTGGCAGCAGATTTACAGCCACTGCCAATCTGAAGTGGTTGGAGCCGTTGGGGATCTTCCCTGACAGCCTTCTGTTGGGCTGTGAGCCTTGGTGTGTGAGGAGCAATCTGTCTCCCATCTCCTGAGCCTCTCTCCCCAGTCCTGGGTGCCCTTGTGAGGCCATTTACAGCCTGAGGGGCTGGAGGTGCTCTGCTCCTGCAGGATTGTCCCTGGATTTGGTCCTGACACTGGTGCTGGGGCTGGGCTGTGCTTCTGTCCTGCCCTGGGTGTTGTGATCCTGCATCCAGGGCAGGGTTGTGCTTGGGGTGTTAGATCCATGGGAAACAGCTCGGCTTCCACTTGAGCAGGTTTATGGACAAATTCAGAAGGAGCAGTTCCAGCTGGCCAGGACTGTGTCACACGGCAGCAGGACTCTGTCCCTGCTGCCAGCAGCCACACTGGGTGGGTACCCTGGGTGGGGATGGGACTGCAGGGAAATGCTCTGCACTCTGGCAGGGGCTGGGCAGGGGGAGATGCTCTGTGAGCTGAGGGTTCTCCTCCCACAGAGACCCTTCCCTGTTGGTGCTCCCCACAGAGGAGCAGTGGCTGCTGACAGGCTGCAGCTCCTGCCCTGCATCCCCCACTCTGAAGTGTCTCCATCATACACAGAATGGAGAGAGGTGCTGGAGAATTTGGGAAAAAACAGCCAGGTGAGCTGGAGAAAGCCAGGAGATGTCACAGCAGCCCTGAGCTCTGTGGGGACCCAAAGGGACAGCTGGAACTGTGTCAAGGGGATTTAGACTGGATGTTAGGAAAAGGTTCTTCCCCCAGAGGGTGCTGGGCACTGCTCAGGCTCTCCAGGGAATGGGCACGGCCCCGAGGCTGCCACAGCTCCAGGAGTGTTTGGACACCCCTCTCAAGCACGGGGGAGATTGTTGGGGTGTCTGTGCAGGGCCAGGAAGTTGAGTTGATGATCCTTGTGAGTCCCTTCCAGCTCAGGATATTCTCTTCTGTAACTCTACAGAGCTTCCTCCAGAGCTGGCAGAGTCAGTCAGCTGGGGGAGCTGCCCATGGAGAAATCTGTCAGCTCGGAGCTGTCCTGCTGAGAAGGATGTTGCTGCCATGGCACAGCTCGTGGGCATGTCTGCATTCCACAGATCCCGTTCAGGACAGCTGGGGCTGGGACCTGAGCACACCTGCTGGAGGAACCCCAAAGCATTTGACCCTCGAAGGGGCAGGGATGAGGGCTCCAGTGGGTCTTACCCAGCACCTCCCTTTTTGGGAACACAGCAGGATTGGCCATGGTCCCATCCTGCCTCTGGGAAGAGGCACAGGCTGCAGCCAGCCAGTGAGGAAGCCAGGTCCTGTGTGTAACTACAATGCCACTGGTGGGAATCCCTGTGCTAAAGGCACTGTGTTCCTGTTCCAGAGGCACAGCCCTGCAGTGCAGCCATGGGCACAGCCCCTACTAAAACCATTGCTGCAGAGCATGGCCTTGCTGTCCCAGCAGCAGCAGAGAGGCTTGATCCTGAGTGCAGGCATGGAGCATGGTGCTGGTGGCAGTGAGGTGGCCCTAAGGGTCCCCTTTGTCCCCACAGCATGGTGTGGGTCAAACCCTCCCCAGGCAGGTACGGGGGGGTGTGGGTGAGGTGGGATGAGGTGCTGGGCACTCTGGGACAGCCTGTGGGACAGGGTGGGCACGGAGAGGGGCAGCTGATGCTGGCAGAGCCTGCTTGGCACACAGTGGGGATGGGAAGAGGTGAGGAGGGTGGGGAGCAGCCGTTCAGTGCAGCCCCCTGACTGTGTGTGTCCTGCCCGCAGTGGGAAGAGGTGAGTGGGTACGATGAGAACATGAACACCATCCGCACCTACCAGGTGTGCAACGTGTTTGAGTCCAGCCAGAACAACTGGCTCCGCACCAAGTACATCCGCAGGCGAGGGGCACACCGCATCCACGTGGAGATGAAATTTTCTGTCCGGGACTGCAGCAGCATCCCAAACGTGCCAGGCTCCTGTAAGGAGACTTTTAACCTTTACTATTTCGAGTCGGACTTTGACTCGGCCACCAAGACTTTTCCTAACTGGATGGAGAACCCTTGGATGAAGGTGGACACGATTGCTGCTGACGAGAGCTTCTCGCAGGTGGACTTAGGCGGGCGGGTGATGAAGATCAACACCGAGGTGCGCAGTTTTGGGCCTGTCTCCAAGAACGGATTCTACCTGGCCTTCCAGGACTACGGGGGCTGCATGTCCCTGATCGCCGTCCGTGTCTTCTACCGCAAATGTCCCCGTGTGATCCAGAACGGGGCCGTCTTCCAGGAAACCCTGTCGGGAGCAGAGAGCACCTCGCTGGTGGCAGCCAGAGGGACGTGCATCGCCAATGCTGAGGAGGTGGATGTGCCCATCAAGCTGTACTGCAATGGTGACGGCGAGTGGCTGGTGCCCATCGGCCGCTGCATGTGCCGGGCCGGCTACGAGTCCGTGGAGAATGGCACCGTCTGCAGAGGTAACCACGGGCCCAGGGGCTCGCCTCTGCTGCTGGGGGCGCTTGGGATTGGCATCTGGGTCTGCACGAACCACCTGGGAGGGGCCTCCTTGGGCAGGGGTGGCAGAGGGGCGTGTGTGGAAGCTGGCTGCTTCCCCAGCTCCTCGCTTGTCCTCACAGGGCATGGCAGGGAGCATGGGGGGCCACGGTCCTGCCCCATCGAGGGCTCCAGGTGGAGAAGGGCATCCCAGGGAATGGACAACCCCTCTGTGCAGCTGAAGGAGTTGCTCATTTTCTCCTCTGGGTTTTTCCTCTGGTTAATAGCGTGCCAGCCTGCTCACGGCACTGTGCACGGGGAATATTTATGGAGGAAGTTCGTGCATCTAACAATTCCTGTGCCAGACTCATCCAGCCATTGCAGAGGCTGTGCATGACCTCCAGGTCCCCAGAGCCCGTGGGTTCAGGGTGGCACCTGTTGCTGGTGCCATCCCTGCTCTCCAGGTTTGGGAGGCACACACACATGTGATGCATGTCACCAATCTGCACTTGCCTTCCAAAATACTGGGGATGTGATGCTGTCAGTTTTGCTGTGTGCTTTGGCATAGGCTGAATCTCTTCTTGGATGAGGGGAGTGGGAATGCACCCAAAAGGGTGCAGTGGGAGGGAGAAAGTTGTGTTCAGTGTTTTCCTGGTGAGGTTCAAATGGCCCAGGGCAGGACATGGTCATGGCCTGTTCAGAGCTACCTGGCCCCTGTGCTCATCAACAGCCAGAGGTTTCCTGCCCTATAAATGTTCTGCCTCTGTAGATATTCAAAGCATGTTCTCCTGCCCCTGTAGCTATTCAAAGCAGACTCCCTGAGTGCCTGCTGAGCTCAGCTGAGCACCATGGAGCCAGTGTGGTTCCAGGCCAGCAAGAGGCTCAGCACCCCCTCCCTGAGCTGATGTCTGTGCTCCTGTCCAGCATACCCGGGCTTGGGAAGGTTGAGAAAGGAGCTCCTGGCATTGCTGGGATGGGCAGAGCTGTGTGATGGGCACCTGCAGCTGTGCCATGCATGGAGCAAACCACAGTTTGGCAAACAGGATCTTTTTCCCCCTGTCCTGAATATCGAAATCCCTCTGTGGTTCTGATAGCATCAGCACACTCCAAGCAGCGCCGGGGCTTCTGAGATCAATTATAGATATGTCAGAGGCCCCTGCAGAGCCAAGGGAGGAGCTGTGTCTCCTCTCCTCTGGCTGTGAAGGGGTGGCCAGGTAGAACCAAGCATGGGGAAGGGGCTGGTGGTGGGAGACAGACACACTGGAGAGGGGAGTGGACAATCTGACTGTGCTCAGTACAGACTCCAGGCTGTTTGGAGAGGGCTCCTCCGTGTCTGCTGCTGGTGGCTGCGCTGCTCATGCACCAAAATTCAGGTCCTGGTGTGCTGTGGGGATCATTTAATATCTGGGATTTCAGCTGCTCCTCACTTAGCCACTGAATTCCTCTTCCCACCGAGCTCGAGCAGATCAAGTGTCTCCAGTCTGAGCAGGGATGGGGACAGCAAGGAAGTACTGCTGGAAACTGAGCCTGGCTAATCCCTGCCTGCAAGGGCAGACGGGGGTTTTACAGCTCCCAAGTGAAGCATCCATAGCAGCACCAGAAAGCCCCAGTGATTCATGGCAGCTTTTCCATCTCAGGCTGCTTTTTCCCCGAGAAGCCCCAGCCCTGCACAGTGTGCTCTGCTCTCATGCAGCCGGGGTTTCTTGGCGAGCTCCCCGGTGCCACTGCGAGCCCAGCCAAGGGACAGTCCCCTGGCATGTCCCCTCTGCAGAGCCCTGTCCCCACAGGGCTGGGGGGAACAGAACGGGAGTGGGGGCCGGGGTGGAGGGATGGAGAAGGAGGGAGAGGCCGGTTTGCTCTTTGTCTGGGCAGCAGCAGCAGCAGCAGCAGGATTTTGGGAGGTCCGGTACCTCGGCAGCTGTGTGTGCAGCCGGTGCTGGCCCCGAGCTCCCCTCCCTCATCAATCACAGCATGGCCGGCAGCCCATCGTCTCCATGGGGCAGCTGGCTCGGGGCTGCCTCCCTTCCCCTCTCCCTGAGCCTCCCTTCCCTTTCCTTTCCTTTCCTTTCCTTTCCTTTCCTTTCCTTTCCTTTCCTTTCCTTTCCTTTCCTTTCCTTCCTTTCCTTTCCTTTCCTTTCCTTTCCTTTCCTTTCCTTTCCTTTCCTTTCCTTTCCTTTCCTTTCCTTTCCTTTCCTTTCCTTTCCTTTCCTTTCCTTTCCTTTCCTTTCCTTTCCTTTCCTTTCCTTTCCTTTCCTTTCCTTTCCTTTCCTTTCCTTTCCTTTCCTTTCCTTTCCTTTCCTTTTTTTTTCCTTTCCTTTCCTTTCCTTTCCTTTCCTTTCCTTTCCTTTCCTTTCCTTTCCAAACCTTTCCAAACCTTTCCAAACCTTTCCAAACCTTTCCTTTCCAAACCTTTCCAAACCTTCCTGTTCCTCTTTCTCTTCCCCTCCCCCCTCCTCTTTTCCTTCCTCTCTCTCCCTTCCCCTTCCTCTTCCCCTTCCTATTCCCTTCTTCCTCTCTTCTTTTCTTTGCCTTCCCCGTTCCTTATTCCCAATCCCATTCTCATGTGGGGTGGAATCAGGGCTGGATGGGACCCCGGGATTGTGCCAGACTAGGACACCCCCTCCATTTATCCCTTTTTATGGGGACTGGGAGGAGAGCCAGACACAGAGTTGGCAGGACAGCCATGGCACCCCCATCCACTCCCAGCCCTTCCAGTGAGCCCCAGCAAGAGCTGGGAAGGGGCTGGTGGCCCCTGCTCTGATCAGGAGGGACCTGTGGGATCCCTGCATCCCTGACCCCACCCCGGGATGTGTCCCTGCATCCCTGACCCCCTCCCGGGATGTGTCCCTGCATCCCTGACCCCACCCCGGGATGTGTCCCTGCATCCCTGACCCCACCCCGGGATGTGTCCCTGCATCCCTGACCCCACCCCGGGATGTGTCCCTGCATCCCTGACCCCATCCCGGGATGTGTCCCTGCATCCCTGACCCCATCCTGGGATGTGTCCCTGCATCCCTGACCCCACCCCGGGATGTGTCCCTGCATCCCTGACCCCATCCCGGGATGTGTCCCTGCATCCCTGACCCCATCCTGGGATGTGTCCCTGCATCCCTGACCCCACCCCGGGATGTGTCCCTGCATCCCTGACCCCATCCCGGGATGTGTCCCTGCATCCCTGACCCTCTCCCAGGATTTATCCCTGCATCCTTGACCCCCTCCTGCAGGTCCCGGCCCCTGCTCCCTGCAGAGGCAGCAGTGGATCTGTCTGGCTTGGGGGACACACTCCTACATGTGGCTGGCAGGTTTGCTCGTGTTTCCAGGGGTGGGAGGGAATCTGGGCCCCTTTCCAGAAGCAAAACAAAAGCAAATCCGAGCTGGCTTTCAGGGTGAAGTTCTCTCACACACTCAGGCGCCTGAACAGGGCATGGCAGGGAGCATGGGGGGCCACGGTCCTGCCCCACCGAGGGCTCCGGGTGGAGAAGGGCATCCCAGGGAATGGACAACCCCTCTGTGCAGCTGGAGGAGTTGCTCATTTTCTCCTCTGGGTTTTTCATCTGGCTAATAGCACACAGCCTGCTCGCGGCACTGTGCACGGGGGATATTTATGGAGGAAGTTCATGCATCTAACAGCTTAAGCTCTTCTAAGCTCGCAGCCCCAGCACAAAAGGATTTGGGGGCAGTTAACAATTCTGTGTGGTTAAGAGATTTTCATTTCGCCGGGCCTGGCTTGCTGCTCCCGCAGGGCCCTGCGAGGGGCTGGCTGCTCACTCCTCCCTGCTCCTCCCTGCTCCCCTCTGCTCCTCTCTGCTCCTCCCTGCTCCTCCCTGCTCCCCTCTGCTCCCTTCTGCTCCCCTCTGCTCCTCCCTGCTCCCCTCTGCTCCTCCCTGCTCCCCTCTGCTCCTCCCTGCTCCCCTCTGCTCCTCTCTGCTCCCCTCTGCTCCTCCCTGCTCCCCTCTGCTCCCCTCTGCTCCTCCCTGCTCCCCTCTGCTCCTCCCTGCTCCTCCCTGCTCCCCTCTGCTCCCCTCTGCTCCTCCCTGCTCCCCTCTGCTCCTCTCTGCTCCCCTCTGCTCCTCCCTGCTCCCCTCTGCTCCCCTCTGCTCCTCCCTGCTCCCCTCTGCTCCTCCCTGCTCCCCTCTGCTCCTCTCTGCTCCTCTCTGCTCCCCTCTGCTCCCCTCTGCTCCTCTCTGCTCCTCCCTGCTCCCCTCTGCTCCTCTCTGCTCCCCTCTGCTCCCCTCTGCTCCTCCCTGCTCCCCTCTGCTCCCCTCTGCTCCTCCCTGCTCCTCTCTGCTCCCCTCTGCTCCCCTCTGCTCCCCTCTGCTCCTCCCTGCTCCCCTCTGCTCCCCTCTGCTCCTCTCTGCTCCTCCCTGCTCCTCCCTGCTCCCCTCTGCTCCCCTCTGCTCCCCTCTGCTCCCCTCTGCTCCTCCCTGCTCCCCTCTGCTCCCCTCTGCTCCCCTCTGCTCCTCTCTGCTCCTCCCTGCTCCTCCCTGCTCCCCTCTGCTCCCCTCTGCTCCCCTCTGCTCCCCTCTGCTCCTCCCTGCTCCCCTCTGCTCCCCTCTGCTCCCCTCTGCTCCTCCCTGCCCCCCTCTGCTCCTCCCTGCTCCTCTCTGCTCCCCTCTGCTCCCCTCTGCTCCCCTCTGCTCCTCCCTGCTCCCCTCTGCTCCTCCCTGCTCCTCCCTGCTCCCCTCTGCTCCCCTCTGCTCCCCTCTGCTCCTCCCTGCTCCCCTCTGCTCCCCTCTGCTCCTCCCTGCTCCCCTCTGCTCCTCCCTGCTCCCCTCTGCTCCTCCCTGCTCCTCCCTGCTCCCCTCTGCTCCTCCCTGCTCCTCCCTGCTCCCCTCTGCTCCCCTCTGCTCCCCTCTGCTCCCCTCTGCTCCTCCCTGCTCCCCTCTGCTCCTCCCTGCTCCCCTCTGCTCCCCTCTGCTCCCCTCTGCTCCCCTCTGCTCCTCCCTGCTCCCCTCTGCTCCCCTCTGTTCCTCTCCGCTCCTCTCCTCTCCTCTCCTCTCCTCTCCTCTCCTCTCCTCTCCTCTCCTCTCCTCTCCTCTCCTCTCCTCTCCTCTCCTCTCCTCTCCTCTCCTCTCCTCTCCTCTCCTCTCCTCTCCTCTCCTCTCCTCTCCTCTCCTCTCACTCCCCAGCTCCTTCCTGGCTCCCCCATCCTCCCCGCTTCACCTTCTGCTCCCTGCCTGCGTCTTTTCTCTCCATCTCCCTGTTCTTTGTCTTCCTCTCCCCCTCCCTCCCCTCCCTGTCCCTCCCATGCAGCACATGAAGCGTTTCTCCTCTGCCTCCCTATCCCTTGGCTCTGCTCAGCCCCGCTGGAGGCAGAGCCATTGTGCTCTCCGGGCTGCCTGGACAGGGCATGGACGCTGTGTGCCTGTGCGTGCTCAGGGACAGCAGCTGATGGCTTCTGCTGCCAGCAGTTCAGCCCTTCATCCCTCGTGCAGCTCCTCTCCATCACAGCAGGCTATCTCTGCTCCCTGCACTGCCTTTGTTGTGCTCCTACAGCACTGACAGTCCTGGTCATTCTGGGGTGACAAGGGGTGGTTTTGCCCTGTAGGAGCTGGTGGTGACACTCTCTGGCTGTCAGAGAGACATCTGCTGTCACCCCTTGGGGACACAGGCCTTTCTGAGGAGGAGAGGAGCTGGTGACCTGTGGAAAGAGGAGAGACCAGGTCAGATTCAGGCTGTGCTCTTGGCTCTCTTCTCTGTTCTCTGCCCCCCAGTCCACTTTTGTGAGGCCCTCCTGCAATGCTGCCTCCAGCTCTGGGGTCCCCAACATCAGGAGGATGTGGAGCTGCTGGAGTGAGTCAAGAGGAGGCCACAGAGATGTTCTGAGGATTAGAGCCCCTCTGCTCTGGAGCCAGGCTGGGAGAGCTGGGGGTGCTCACCTGGAGAGGAGAAGGATCCAGGGAGAGCTCAGAGCCCCTGCCAGAGCCTAAAGGGGCTCCAGGAGAGCTGGAGAGGGACTGGGGACAAGGGATGGAGGGACAGCACACAGGGAATGGCTTCAAATGGACAGAGGGCAGGGCTGGATGGGATATTGGGAAGGAATTGCTGGCTGTGAGGGTGGGGAGGCCCTGGCACAGGGTGCCCAGAGCAGCTGTGGCTGCCCCTGGATCCCTGGCAGTGCCCAAGGCCAGGTTGGACAGGGCTTGGAGCAGCCTGGGACAGTGGAAGGTGGCCCTGCCACGGCAGGGGGTGGCACTGGATGAGCTTTAAGGTCCCTTCAACCCAAACCATTCTGGGATTCTCTGATTTTGCAGCTCAAGGTGGAGCTTGGCCTCTCCTGAGGGGAGCCCCAGGGCTCAGCAGGGTCCCCTTCCCTGCCATGATTTTGATGTCCAGGCCAGCAGGCCTGCCACCACCCCACCGTGTGTGACAAGGACCCCGAGCCATCCCTGCAGTACAGTGGGTGGGAAGCAGCCAGGCTGTACTTGGGATTTGGAGGGGCCCAAGAATGTGCTGAGGGCTGAGAGCAGCTTCCCAAAGTGCTGGAGCAGGGCCTGTCCGAGCTGTCTCACAGCCAGGGCCCACGAGGACGTGATGTTTTCCTGATAAGGGGCTACTTGTGGCTCTGTGCCTGTTTGGGGTCTGGGCCTCCTCTGACAGTGCTGGACCCAGCCAATGAATTGTAAGGCTCTAGGGGTAATCGAGTTCTTCCAGGAAGCATTCTTGGTTGAACTGGAACAGATACAACCAATTGTTCTGGAAATGTTTCCAGAGACAGAGAGCTGCCCATTAAATGCTTCCAGAGGTTGTCCCTGCCTCCTTACTGCACTGTGCCTGGCACTCCCACCTCAGAGAGCTCACCCACCGCCACACCTCTGTGCTCCCTGTGCCTGTTTAAGGGTGATCTTTGGCCCGTGGTCCTCTGCTGAGGTTTTTAGCCAACTTTTTTGGCTCTTCCCAGCCCTTGGCACTGCTTTAGCCTTTCCCTCGGCAGATGCAGTTCCCCACATGCAGGCTGCTCGTGGTGATCAGACACACGCTAGAGGGGATGCTGAGGTTCCCTCTGCCTTTGTTTAACCATTTTGGCAATGGCATTTCTCTGGGTGCTTTTGAAGAATCCTTGCACTTCCCTGTGGTTTGGGAGAGCCGGGGCTGTGTCCTTGTCCCTGTTTGTACTGAAATGCACATTTCTCGCTTGTGCCCAGCTCCCCAGGGCGTCGGGATTGCTGTATAGGGAACCCCTAATTCTCAGTATTTACCACACCACAGCTTCCATGTCAACAGCTAACTTTATTGGGAACACTTTGGGCTCTCTGCTGGGTCATTGATAAAAACGTGAAGCAGCCCAGAGGCACGAACCACGTTTGTTGGCTGCAGCAGGAGCAGCCCCGCTCACATCTTCGGCTGCGCCGCCTTCTCCTGCCAAGTTTTAATTCATCGAGGATGTCCCACAGTGTCGGTGGAGCCACTGATTTCAGAATCCAAATATCCCGTGTGTTATCCAGGGAAAGGCTCTGCAGAGGTTTGGGGGTGTGACATTAATGCCATTATCCCCCCCCCCCAGTCAATCTTGTAATTGCATCAAAAACCCACACAAGGCTAATTTGCCTTAATCTGTTTTCCCTAAGTGCACATGGGTTGGCACTACCATCCCTACCTTCCTTTAATCCCTGGCTGACCCAGTCCTGGAGCTGTCACAGCCTTGTTTGATGGGTACTGACGTTGCAATCCTAAAATAGCCACAACTGCCTCATTTAGCAAATAGCTTTTTCCTTCATCCCTGAAACACCCTGTTGCCTCACAGCACGTGGGAAGTGAGTGTGGAGTGTGCCCCAGCCCCTCAGGCCTCTCCCTACACCCCCTTAGGTGGGTGCTGCCCTGACAGGCTGCTTGAGCAATGTTTAACTTCAGTGGCTGCTATTTAACATCTTGAGTTACTGCTGGAATGGAAAGTATTCCACCATCATCCTCGAAGATGATGACATCACCTGGCTCCTTCCCAAGTACAAAACAGGAATTTGTCTGCCTTTTCTACAGCCTTGTTGACAATTTGAATGCTCCCAGCCGGCCTGGGCATTGTTGGATGCTGCTTTTGGGGCTTCTCCTTCTCCTCCCTCTCTGTCTGGGAAGCAAGAATACAACTTCTTTCTTTCCATGGCTTTGATTCTTCTTGCTGACCTCTCCATGTTGTGAGCCCAATTAGGGCTGTGGTGGAGTCTGCAGCTGCTCACTGGGAGCCACTCCACACCTGCCTGGAGCTTGTCCTCTGCACATTCCTGGTGGGGTTTGGGCTCTGGGAGGTTGGAATGGGACCCAGGGGAGCTTGGCAGAGCAAGGGGGTGTCAGACAGGGGGGCTGAGGTATTGATTTACTGGTGGTGTGAAGCCCCAAGAGATGCTGATCTCACAGGGAGGGTCACAGATAATCCAGGAGTGGGGAAAGAGATGTGCTGCCAGAGAAGGGAGATGGAGTGGAATGGGAAATGCAGCTTCTGAGGAACTGCACCTTCCTGGGAAACAAAGGAAATGAGAGTTCCTTTCTCATTTTGCTTTCGGGACAAGGAATGGACTGAGACCTTCCACAGGAGTGTTTTCTCTAGAGGAAGGGAGATGAGGTTTTCCAGGACATGAGAGTGGATTTTGAGCAGCAGGAGGTTGCAGAGCTGTCCCAGCCCTGCTGCAGTGGTGTAGCATCAGCAGGATACATGAGAGCAGCCTGTGGGAGCCCAGAGGGGAACAGCATCTTCTCATTTATCAGGGTGGGGCAGCTCACAAATCCCTTGGGTTGGAAGAAAGGATGGAGATCCCAGCTCCAGCAAAACCCAGCAGTAGTTTCCTGATGGAAATGATGGCCATTCCTCAGAGAAACATGGTGGAGTTTTGCATTGCCACTGTCTGCCCCAGCTGCTGCTTCCCAGTCCCTTTTCCCAGCCCCTTCATCCTTCTGCTCAAGGTCTCCCAATGATTTGGGTTGGAAGGGACCTTGAAGAGCTGCAGGGATGGTCTCTGCCCCCCTTCCCACTTTGGGACAGGCTGCTCCCTTCATCCCATCGTGCTGGGACCAGCGAGGAGATGTGGGGAGGTGAGTGGCAGCAGAGCTGGGAGTGCTGTCCCCTCTGTGCCCCTGGGGCACAGGGACACTCAGTGCTTTGCTGGAGCTGATGTGTACCCAGGAGAAAAATCTCTCCCTGACATATTTTTATAGATGAAACAGCATTTTGTATCAAACACCACATTCCTGGTGCTGCTGCACCCATGTGAGCAGGGAAGAGCAGCTCTGGCAGCATCCTGTGCCAGTGGCAGAGCAGCATTTCTTCCTCTCCCTCCTTCCTTGGCCTCCCTTTCCCCCACTCCCCCCCTTTTTTTTTTTTTTTTTTTCTGAGGAAAGTGGTAAACATTAATAGAAGCTGGAATGAATAGCTGGGATTCAAGCCCAGGATTCCAGGATTTTAACTCATTATTGCCATAAAATGAAGAGAATGTGGATTTTTTTTTTTTTGCCATTAGTTTTTTCCTTTGATCGAAAGCGCTCAGAGATCTTGGGGGGGAAGGAGGATTTTTCCTTGAATTCCTCACAGTGCTGGATTTTTATAGGGCAAGGAGAGAACATTCTTAATTGTATGTAACTTGAGGAAAATTGGAGAAAATTATGCTTTTGAGGATTTTTTTTCTTTTTCATTTGAAAATTTTCAGCATGTTGGGCCAAAGCCAAGAGATTGTGTTGAACATTTAATTTTGGGAAATACCCTCCGACATTCTCTGTGCTGATTTAAAGTTTTTCCGATGTCAGATGAGTCAGATGTGCTCAGTAAGAGCACAGCTCTTTGATTTTAGCCACACAAGGTAAAAACCTTACAGAGAATTTAATCTATAAGCCATGATTAGCTTAATTAGCTCCAGGGAAACTCATTATTGTTCCCCATATGCCTTAGAAGCATAATCTATCACTGGGAAGTGTACAGAAAAGTCTCCATAAAGGTTGGGAAATGGAATCAAAGTGTTCATAGCTCATACAATGGCTCTGTTAACACAGACCAAACTTCAAACGAGCTTTAATTAGGTTTGGCCAAGGAAAAGACATTTTTATTGTCATGTTTTGAAGGAGACCTGAAGTTTGGTGACACTGCTCTGTGGTGCCCAGTCCTTGTGTGGGTGGTTGGAGGTTAAACACCTCCTGCCTCCCCTTCCAGACCCTTCCCCATCCTCAAGGACCTTCTTTGGATGCTCCCCAACAGAAGAGGCTCTGAACCACATCCTTGCTGTGAGTTCCAGCAGGAATTTGGATTTTTACTCCTATAGGGCAGCCTCCCCCTGCCCAGCTGGCTTGGATGCTTCTTCTGGATCCAAGTCCTGGGGAAACTGGCTGTAGTGCCAGAGAAACTGGTGGTTTGCAGGATGGCATGTCCTGGAGACTGGAAAATGAGATGGGGAACGGGGAATAGCACGAGCAGGGAAGCAGAAATCTTTGGGTCTGAAAAGCAGCCTGGGAGGGGGAGGCAGGAGAAGGTTGTGGTCACACCTGGAGCCACCAGCTCTGTGTGCTGGCACCCCAGAGGGGACCTGTGTGACCTGTGAGCCTTCCCAGGTTTCTGCTGCAGGATCTTCAGACACTGAGATCTCCTCTCCTCCTCAGCACCTTGAAATGTCACCTGCCAAGGTGTTGGAATCTTCAGGGAGTCCTTGGAGGTAACCCAGGGATTTTGGCTTTGCTCCTGGTGTCAGAAAGCAGAGAGGCCTTAGCAGAAACTGATGTTTTCAGTGGGAATCTTGATGTCTGAGTGTGGGGTTCTGCTCCCTTGGGCTGGCCCCAGCTCCATGAAGGGCTGTGGGTACCACAGTGATGCTGCAGCAGCACCCAGGGCATCCCTGCACCACCAACTGAGGGCCCCTTGCAGATCCACGGGCTGGAAATAATTCCTATGATCAGCAGCAAATTCAAACTGCATTTTGAGGGAATATCTTCAGGATTTGAGTGCTGACAGTTTTTAAAGATGACAGCCTCCTACTTTTAGAGTCTTTTGACACTTTCAGACTATTGACACTTCTGGAGCTCACAGAGACCCTGTGTTCAAGACCATTGTTAAGGCAGAAACCACAGGTAGCAATTTCCTTCCAAAACATCATGATCCCAAGAGTGCTGTGGTTGTTACACCAGCAGCTGGACAGGAACAGGAGCAGAGTGAACAATAAATGACCACGTGAGACAGGGTTTGTTATTCCAACTATCAAAATGCCCAAACCCTCCAGGTTAGTCAGAATTCCAGTGCAGCCTCAAGTGGAGCCCCTGGAGCAGAGTAACACTCCTGCTTTGCTCCCCATGGCCTTTCTCCCAGCCTGGATGGCTTTGGAAAAGGTTGCAGTGACTTGTGAAGTGTCTGCAGGAGCAGCAGGCAGCACACACTCCATGGAATGGCCCAGATCTGCCTTTTGATGGCCTGGGCTCTCTGGGAGGGAGGCAGGAAGGGGCTGTGCATCTCCTGGGCAGCAGGGAGAGGTTCCCATCCCTTTGTTCCTCCTTGTGCCCGCCCCTCAGGACAGCCCTTCTGGGACGTGCAGCAGGGCTGCCTGGGGGCTGGTGCTGCAGGCAGTGGCCCCAGGTGCCCATGTGTGTGGAGCAGGCAGGATGCAGGACAGTGCTGGGCATCAGAGCCTTCACCTGGAATTTCTGGGGGGCTGATCTCTCTCCTGAGACATCTCAGTGGAAGCCAATTGTTTTTCTTGAGCCTTTCTCTGCCCCTTTCCCTCCCTTTCCTTTCACCTTATCCCTCATCTCATGTACTGGTGACAGTTGTGCAGTGTCCATATTGCTGTCACCACCACCCCAGAGGATGATTTTGGCAGATTCCCTGTTCACTCCCACCTGGATGGTTTGGGATGCTGTAGAACCACCTTTGGCTCGCAGGGATCTCAAGGAAGGAGGAGGAGGTGATTCCTCAGGCTGTCCAGGCAGTGGATGCTGGAGCTGCTCCCTCGTGCCAGCCATCACCCAGAGGATTCCCAGAGCTGGGGGCAGGAAGCTCAGGAGGGTTTATCCAGTGGAAATCCTCCTGCTGCAGAGCTTTCCTTGAGCAAAATAAATTCTGAGCCTTTCAGTGCATCCATACAGCCTCATTAATAAAACAGAATGAGGAAAAGCAAGGAAAACAGGAACAGAAGAAACATTTGGGGAATGACTCATACACAGAGAAGCTTCTCATTCCCCTTTCCCTGCAGTGCACCCCAGTAATGGATTAAAGCCTGCCTGCCTTTGCCCTTTGCCCTGGTATGGGGACAGCCAGCACTGCCATCCTGTCACCCTCACAGGTACCATCACCTGCCTCAGCTCTCCCATGGGTCCAGGCAGGAATGGTGATGTTCTACTCTCAGTTTACACCCTGGGAGTGAACCCCTGGCACCAACTGAAGAATAAGAGACGAGGGAGGCGTTGTAGGAAAAATAATCTCCAGGTTTTCTCCAGCTTGCTTTTCCATCCAGGCAAATCCCAGCCTGAGGACCTTCCTGGAGCATGTCCAGAGACAGGAATAGAGCTGGAGAAAGGGCTGGAGCATGAGTCTGGTGAGGAGGGGCTGAGGGAGCTGGGAAGGGGCTCAGCCTGGAGAAAAGGGGGCTCAGGGGGGACCTTGTGGCTCTGCACAACTCCCTGACAGGAGGGGACAGCCAGGTGGGGTCAGGTTCTGCTCCCAGGGAACGAGGGGCAGGACCAGAGGAAACAGCCTCAAGTTGTGCCAGGGTAGATTTAGTTGGATATTAGGGAAATCTCTTCATGGAAAGGGTGGTCAGGCACTGGCACAGAATGCCCAGGGCAGTGGTGGAGTCCCCATCCCTAGAGGTTGGATGTGGCACTTGGGGACACGTGTGCTGGTGGATGCTGGGTTCACGATTGCACTCTGATTTTGGAGGGCTGTTCCAGCCACAGGGATTCTATAAAAGGGAGTGGCAGGAGGCTCTGGCTCACCCTCAGTGGGTGCTTACTCTGCTTGGTGTTGCTGCTTTCCAGAGGGATTATGAAGCAGGAGAGGAATGTCACTCTGCCCGGTGCTCACTCATGTTGTCACCATGTGTAGGGATATTCTGGAAATAGAGTGACAAATCTGAGTGTGTGTATCTTCCTGATACCCTATAATTAGAACTGGTCTTTTTTTATTTTTCCTTCTTCTTGAAAGTTTTGCTGTCTGGCACAGATGGAAGTGATCCCAGTTTGTTTTTGTGTCTCTTGAATTAGAGTGTGGCTGCTCTTTCCAGGATTTCCCAGGCAAAAATATTCACATGGGGACCTGCCCAGCACACAGGGTGGGTCCTCTGGGACGTGATTTTGGGTGTATTTGGCTCTCTGCGTCTTTGCAGGAGCTGTGGTGGGGATTTACCCTCGTCCAAGGGCTGCTTTTCCAGCACTTCCAGTGGCAAGGCAGGAATGGGAGCATGGCATGAAAGGAGACACGTGGGAAAAGAGCTGAGCAGAGTGTGCAGAGCTGAGCAGAGGGCTCAGACTGAAGCCATGTGCAGGTTTGCTGTGCTCAGTCCTGCCTGAACAGTCCTGGAATGGTTTGGGTTGAAGGGACCTTAAACAACCTGATCCAGTGCCACCTCAGCCATGGCCAGGGACACCTTCCACTGTCCCAGGCTGCTCCAAGCCCTGTCCAGCCTGGCCTTGGACGCTTCCAGGGATCCAGAGGCAGCCACAGCTGCTCTGGGCAAACAATTCCTTCTCTGGCAGCAGAATTCCTGCCCCCATCCCAGGTTTCCTGCCCCCAGAAGGGCTGTGGGGGAGCTCAGGGGTGGGTTGCCAAGCCAGGGGTGGGGTAGCAGGACATGTGGGACCACCAAAGCCACACCACACTGACTGTTTCATACATTTTGGGGGTGCCCCACCATGATGGCGTTTCCATGGAAACCAGAGCAGTGATTTCCTGCATGCTGAGACGGCCAAAAGCAAAGGTAGGAGGGAGGAGGCAGAGGATGGTGGGCAGCAGGTCCTCCCTGGAGAGCCTCAGCCCTGAGGGATGGAGGGGAGGAGGGGAGGAGGACATTGTGGTACCCTGGGCTGTGGTACCCTGAGCCTCAGAGAGACATTGCCATCATGGGGGGTCTCCTTTCCCTTTCCCTTCCCTTTTCCCTGCTGAGGGCTTTGTGGGGCAGCATCCGGGTGGGTGGGGGTCTGGTGTGTGCCAGCTCAGGCTGTGGGCTGGGCAGTGGAGCCCAACATCAACTTTCAAGGATGTGACACCGCAACAGAGCTCTGTGCCAGCCCAGGGGGCTCACTAATAATGAGGGTTCATTAATTAGCCCGGGAGGAGCTGCAGCAGCAGCGCTCTTGGTGTCTGGTCTGTGCCTGGCTGTGTGCAGTGGGGTGACCAGCGCAGGGCTGAGGTGACACCCCTGCACACAGACACGTGCTGCCAGCTCCACCAGGAGCAGGGATGCCTCAGGCAGCTGCCGGGTCCCCACACGGGCACATCTGGCCCACATCTGGCAGCAAGCACAAGGTTCCCAGGGGTCCCGGGTATTAAATCCTGCTGGCTGCCTGCGTCCTCCTTGGAGTGAGGGTGGGTCCTTCTCTCTTCAATGCCCGGGGGATGTGTGGCACTGCCCTGGCACTGCTGCACCCCAGGGCTGCTGTCCCCATGTCCCCACCGTCACCCGCAGCCTTTGAACCCCGGCCGGGTTGTGGCTGTGGCAGCACCGAGTGCTGGAGCTGCTAGCAGACTGGAAATGTCTTTTGTCAAAGCTTGAGATGCCTCCAACCTCCTTTAATTAAAGACAATTACTGCTTTCAGCCCCTCTTCACAGCTCAGCTGGGTTGTTTGCAAACACACAGCTGCGGGAGCCTTTGTGCCCCTGTGCGAGTCCCGCTTCCCTGGAGACGCGCTGAGCTTTCTTTATGATCGGCGCGGGGCTGGCAGCAGCTGGGGGAGAGGAGGGGTGTCCTGGGCTCCTTCCTGGAGCAGCCCTGCCCGCTCCTGCCCAGGTTCTTCTGCCAAACCTCTGCCTGGTGGGGACAGCAGCTCTGCCAGAGGGAGCACGGAGGGGTAAAGTGGGGATGGAAGTGTTTGGGGGTGTCTTGCCCGGCTGAATGCATCCTTGTCAATAAGTCTGCTGAGTTAGCCGTGACTCTGCATCACCTTCCTGCAGGACAGCCCAAATCTGCACTTCCTCACCCAAAACACACTCAGAAAAAAAAAAAAAAATCTGAACCCCCCTGTAAGCAATAACTCCCTTTCTGTGCTTGAATAACTCAGAGGCAGCCAAACAGAGCTCAACCAAAGTTTCCAGGCAGTCAGGGCTGGCAGGAGAACAAGCAGCATCCACTGCAGCCCTCTGGGATGCTGTTTCCAAAAATACGAGCCCTGGCTGTGCTGCAGCACCGGGGCCAGCCCTGAGCGCTGCCGAGGCCGTGGCTTCTCCCTTTGCAGGTGCTAATGGTGTCCTTGGGGACAGGGCAGGGAGGAAGAGGTGAGTGGGGAGGCCTCTGCCTGCCTTGGAAGCGTTTGGTTGTTAAATGTGCATGGTAAGTGCTCAGCCTTGGGGGCTCAGGGGAGCCGAGATCCTTTTTGAGCCTCTAACAGCCTGACACTGCTCTGTCTTCTCAAATTCATTGTGCAGCCCCCATTCCCTGGCGAGCACTAATCACTGGGCTGAGCTCGAAGGGAAGCATACCCCCACAATGGGAAGCCCAGAAGCTCTTTTCCCCTTAAACAGCCTCTCTGTGGACAGCTTTGATCTGTTTTGGGGTAGTTTCTTATTCCACACAAGGCTCTGGGAGGCCAGCAGAGGATTGGGGCAGCCTCCCAGGACTGTGCAAATGCACGTGCAGGAGCTGTGATTTAGCACAGGGGTGGCTGGGCAGGGTCAGACACACAGGCAGGGACAAGGACCAGGGCTCCAGAGATCCTGTGGGCATGGTTGGGGGGTCCCGAGGTGGCAGGGACACAGTCCATGCTCCATGGTGTGACATCATGGGATGTCTGGTCCATAGTGTGGAAACTAGGGTAGCAGGGCCACAGTCCATGGTTCAGAGTGGGACATCATGGGATGCTGGGAGGTCTGGGGGTACAACCCACACTCCATAGTGTGACATCATGGGAAGCTGGGGTTCTAGGGACACAGTCCATGATTCAGAGTGTGACATCATGGATTGCTGGGGTCTCAGGGCCACTGTCCATGGTTCATAGTGTGACATCATGGGATGCTGGGAGCCTTGGGGCACAGTTCACACCCCATGGTGTGACATTGTGGAGTGCTGGAGGATCTAGGGATACAATCCGCACTCCATAGTGTGACATCATGGGAGTCTTGGGGCACAGTTCACACCCCATAGTGTGACATCACAGAATGCTGTGATTCCAGGGACAGAGTCCAGGTTCCTCAATCTCCATGGTGCTGAGGGTCCTGCTGTTCTCATGGGGACATGGCATCTGTCCCATCTCTGTTTGGCAGCCCCTTCACCTTCAGTTCCAGGTGTTGGCATTGCTGCTGTGGCTCAGCAGGAGCTGTGTGTGGGGCTGGAGCATGGACATCCATCAGCTTGTGTCTGCTGGGAAGCTGCTGGCTGCAGCTCGTGGTAGCTGGAGGTCCCAAAGGTGCCAAGCAGTTGGTCTGGGCAGACCCAGAAACATCCAGGAGGTGTCCAAGGGAGAGGTCCCCATGTGTTGGGGACAAACATGAGCCAAACAGGAGCGCCCTGGCTGATCTGCAGAGCTCTGTACTGGCCAGACAGTAGAGAAACAAGGGGTGGATGAGTGATGATTCTTCCTGTCCTCTGCTGTGCTGTTCATATTTCCAGTGCCCAGGGTGCCTGTGGCAGTAAGTTATGCAATTTAATTATGCACCGTGTTAAAAAATGTCCTTGCACACTGTATGAAATTGCAAGCAATCTATTCCCATTCATGTCTCCCATATTCCTGATGGCTTTATATCCCTCCATGAGTGGGCTCTTTTCACGTGGAAGCTCTGAGTTGATTGACTCTCCATATGGAGGCTGCTCTGTGTCCCTAATCATTTTTATCAGCTCTCACACCCTTGTCTCGGGGTGACCACCACTGCCAGCACGTTCCAGCCGTGGCTCCACACATGGTTTAATGACATTCCTGCTCTGCACTGGGCTCCTTTCTTCATAATTCCTTACATTTTCTCATTTTTTTTGATGATGGATGAGCTTTGAACTGATGTTTTCAGAGCATTATCTCTAGTGCTGTGAGATCCCCTCCCTGCATGTTAATAGCTAATTTAGTGCCCATCATTGTGTTTGTATAATTAGGGCTCTTTTCCCCCAAGTGCATTAGTTTCCTTTTGTCACTGCTGAATTTCATTTGCAGTGCTCTTGCCCAGTCATTCAGCACCTGGAGATCTTCCCATCACTCTCTGCCAGTGGCTGCAGCTCTGGCAGATTTGGGGACACCAGGAGGCTGTCCTGTGTCACTTGTCACCCCCTGCCCCAGCCCGTGGGGTGCTCAGGGCAGCTCTTTGTTCAGCATCATCTGCACTGGCATCTTCAGCATCCAGCTCAGTCTGTGCCTGTCTGGGGGTGTCATCCCTGCTCTGTGCAGTGGGGTCACCCTTGGTGGATGCCTCTGGGAGAGGAGGGGACTGAGGGGACACTCAGCACAATTACAATTTCCTTGGGAGGGAGAGGAGAGGCAGGCACTGATCTCTGCTCTCTGGGACAGTGACAGCACCCTGGGAATGGCTGGGGCTGTGTCAGGGAGGTTTGGGTTGGATATCAGGGAAGGTTCTTCCCCCAGAGGGTGCTGGGCACTGCCCAGGCTGCCCAGGGAATGGGCACAGCCCCGAGGCTGCCACAGCTCCAGGAGAGTTTGGGCAGGGTGGGATTGTTGGGGTGTCTGTGCAGGGCCAGAGTGGGACTGGATGATCCTTGTGAGTCCATTCCAGCTCAGTATATTGGGTGATTTTCAGGCTGGATGGGGATTTTTTGGCCTCTGTTCCAGATCTCAGTGCTCTGGGGCTGTCAGAGCCTTTCTCTCGTGTCTCAGGAGGCTCCCCCAGCTCTGGGCAGCAGGGCTGTGCTCTGTGGAATGGTGGAGGGATCTGGCTTGAGCTGCTGCTGCTTTGGCTGGAGCTTGGCCCAGGCTGATTCCAGTGCAGTGGGGGGAAGCTGAGGAAGGAAACCCGGGAAGGGATCTCAGCACAGCCACAGCTCTGGGTGGGGCCGTTATAAAAGGAAGGAGCCAGGCCCCCACTGGGGGTGCCAGGTCCTGTAGGAAGGAATTTCCTGAGCAATTGCCAAGATTGGCTGCAGACAGCTGCCCTGAGCCCTTCTGTGGGCTGGAGGATGGCCTGGACACCTCAGAGGTGCCTTGCCACCATCCATGGATGCTTCTGTGCCAGGACCATGATGCCAACTTGATCCAGGCACCACCTCTGCTCTGGAGGTAGAGCAAGCCCTGGGAGGGTCCTGGGGCCAGGTTGAGGCTCTTGGGGTTGCTCCTCAAGTAAAAAATGGTGAAATGAAGGGAAAAACCCCCTCAAATTGTGCCAGGGGAGGTTTACATTAGATATTAGGAAAGATTTCGTCACTGAAAGGGTTGTCAAACAGGGAGAGGCTTCCCAGGGCTCTGTTGGTGTGGACATGGTTTAAGTGGTGGACATGGCAGTGCTGGGTTGGACTCAGTGATCTCAGAGGACTTTTCCAACCTGAACTATTCTGTGATTCTAAATATGATCTTTAGGTGCATGAGGAGCCCAGATGCATCCAGACCTGCTGTAATTGGTAGGGAGTGGAAAAATCTCTGCTGCTAAAACAGCAAGCAGCAAGTGAGGAAGTTTGGGAGGTCATACCAAGCCACGTCTCAGATGAAGAATTTAAATGCAAAAATTAAATTATCTGTCCTGTAGCCTGAGGTCAGAAAGATGCCTCCAGGTGAGCAAAAATGCCTCCAGGTGAGCAGAGCAGTGGGATATTGAAAATAAACCTGGAGGGTGCTGCAGGGAAAGACAAATGTGGTTCCAAGAGCCATGGAAAATGCTCTTCCACTGGGGACTGAGAAGCTCAGTAGCTCAGTGACTTCTCATAATGAAGATTAGGTGAGATGATTACCAAAGGAAAGCTGAGCCTCTAAAGGGCTTTTGATCTGCCAAAGGAAGGGATAACAAGAGCTGGTAGGGTTAAAGTGAAGCTAAACAAATTTTTAGAATTAGGCATGTGTTTCTAAGTGATGAACCACTAGAGCAAGCTAATGAGCTAAGGGACTTCTCCATGTTTTGGAGCATGTCAGACAAGGTGTTCATTGCTGGGTGCTGTTCTTTAGCTCAGGATCAGCCCTTGGGGTATCAAAGAGCACTTGGATGAGGGGAAGGACCCTGAACCCCAAATCTGTGCAAGGCTGTGCAGGGCCCAGCCCCAGCAGTGCCTGTGACAGCGTGGGCAGTGTCCTCCTACCCCGGTCCTGTGGCAGCACCCACTGAGGGACCTTTGTGCAGATTTGGCAGCAGCCCCTGCCATGCCCCCATCCCCTGTGACGTGACAGGCACAGCCCAGCTGCTGGTACTGCTGGGGAGGGAGAGTCCATAAGGTGTGACCTGTTTAATGGCCTTGGCAGCAATGGTTCCTGCCTCTGGTGTCAGGGTGCACAGACCCCCTGCCCTGCGTGCTGGGCTGCTGCAGGCTGAGCACAGCCAGTCCCCAGGGCAGCATCCTTGGCATCCTGGGCTGCTTTGGCTTGGAAGGGACCTTAAAGCTCATCTCGTTCCTTGCTCTGGTGCCATCTGTGCTGCAGAGCCACAGCAACATCCCAGCACAGCCCTTGCTCCCCCCAGCCCTGCCCAAGGACCTTCACCCCACCCACCACAGCAATTCTCTGTGTCCCCTGTCACCCAGGGCCTGGCAGTGTCTCCTGGGTGACATGGGCAGAGGCCCAAGGCTGCTGCCAGCCCCAGGTGGCTCCTGTCACCCATGCTCTCCTTGCCCTCCTGCTGGGGTGGTGACAGCCCAGCCTGGCCCCTCGGGACTGGCAGCACCCACAGCAGGTGCCCGAGGTTGCAGCAAGGCTGGAGAGCTCTGCTGTGACCCCCAGCCGGCTGCAGGGAAGAGCAGCAGCCCTGGGCTGATTTGCCTTCATTAACCAGATTAGCTGCTTTAATCTGCTGAAAGGGAGAGTTGCTGGCTCCTTGTACAGGGGATGGATGGATGGATGGATAGATGATGGATGATGGATGGATGGATGGATGATGGATGGATGATGGATGGTGGATGGATGGATGATGGATGGATGGATGGATGGATGGATGGATGGATGGATGGATGGATGATGGATGATGGATGGATGGATGGATGGATGGATGGATGGATAGATGATGGATGATGGATGATGGATGGATGGATGGATGATGGATGGATGGATGGATGGATGATGGATGGATTGATGGATGGATGGATGGATGGATGATGGATGATGGATGGATGATGGATGATGGATGGATGGATGGATGGATGATGGATGATGGATGATGGATGGATGATGGATGGATGGATGGATGATGGATGGATGGATGATGGATGATGGATGGATGGATGGATGGATGGATGGATGGATGGATGATGGATGATGGATGGATGGATGATGGATGGATGGATGATGGATGGATGATGGATGGATGATGGATGGATGGATGGATGTTGGATGGATGATGGATGATGAATGATGGATGATGGATGGATGGATGATGGATGGATGGATGATGGATGATGGATGGATGATGGATGATGGATGGATAATGGATGGATGATGGATGGATGATGGATGGATGATGGATGGATGATGGATGATGGATGATGGATGATGGATGGATGGATGGATGATGGATGGATGGATGATGGATGGATGGATGATGGATGGATGGATGATGGATGGTGGATGGATGATGGATGGATGATGGATGGATGATGGATGATGGATGATGGATGGATGGATGGATGGATGATGGATGGATGATGGATGGATGATGGATGGATGATGGATGATGGATGATGGATGATGGATGGATGGATGATGGATGGATGATGGATGGATGGATGATGGATGATGGATGATGGATGATGGATGGATGATGGATGATGGATGATGGATGGATGGATGATGGATGGATGATGGATGATGGATGATGGATGGATGATGGATGGATGATGGATGATGGATGGATGATGGATGATGGATGATGGATGGATGGATGGATGGATGATGGATGGATGATGGATGGATGATGGATGATGGATGATGGATGATGGATGATGGATGGATGGATGGATGGATGGATGGATGATGGATGGATGGATGATGGATGGATGATGGATGATGGATGGATGGATGATGGATGGATGATGGATGGATGATGGATGGATGGATGATGGATGGATGATGGATGGATGGATGATGGATGATGGATGATGGATGATGGATGGATGATGGATGGATGGATGATGGATGGATGGATGATGGATGGATGGATGGATGATGGATGATGGATGGATGGATGGATGGATGGATGGATGATGGATGATGGATGGATGATGGATGGATGGATGATGGATGGATGATGGATGGATGGATGGATGGATGGATGGATGGATGGATGGATGGATGGATGGATGATGGATGGATGATGGATGGATGGATGGATGGATGGATGATGGATGATGGATGATGGATGGATGATGGATGGATGGATGATGGATGGATGGATGGATGGATGGATGATGGATGATGGATGATGGATGGATGGATGGATGATGGATGGATGGATGGATGGATGATGGATGGATGATGGATGATGGATGATGGATGGATGATGGATGGATGGATGGATGGATGGGTGGCAGGGGAGAGAGGGTGGAGGCAGCAGGGAGCCTCTGCCTGCTGCTCTGCTGCTTCCCCTTGCAGGGACAGATTCACCCCTTCTCCTGCCCCCCCTTTCCTTTGTGCAGATGTAAAAGCATGTGAGGGATTACCCTGTTCCTGTGCTGTCCCCCCATGGATCCCCTCCATGGATGGATCCTGAGCCTGAGTGTTTGACCACCCTCAGCTTTTCTGCATCACACAAAGAGCTGTGGGGTAATGGGTCAAATCCCTCCCTTGTTGGGTCAATTATTTCAATCTCCCCATAAAAAAAATGCCCTTTCTTGCCCAGCTGTGTGTGTCCAGCTCCAGTAAGGGGTGTGGGGTCAGCAGGGTGGTGCCCTCAAGGCAGGAGGTCTGGCTGGGTGTCAGGGGTGCCTTCACGTCCAGGAAATGTTCCCCAGCTGGGCAGGACCTGTGCCAGGACCAGGAGCTCTGTGCTTTAGGTCTGTCCCCAGGTGGGGACAGGTGTGCTCATCACTTCACAAACCACTGGTGGACCAAGAATACTCCATCCTGGGGGATGAAGGCTCCTCTCTACATCTATCTCCAGACAGAAATCAGCTCTCCAGACAGAAATCAGCTCTCCAGACAGAAATCACCTCTCCAGATAGAAATCACCTCTCCTATCTGTTTCATTTCCAGGAGGAGCAGGGTTGCCCTGGGACTGCCCAGGACTGACCCAAATCCACTTTGGGTCATAGAATACCCTAGGATATAAATTCCTGCTCAACAAAAGTGAAGGTTGCAGTTTCTAAACTGGGAAATGGTTAAAAAGAAAAGCCTGGGAACAATGTGAATGTGTCTTGTGAGATTTTTTTTTCCCCTTGTACCATCTGTGGTTTTTCTGGAGGAAGCCAGGGATGAATGGAAGGTGTTCCTGCCCATGGCAGGGGAATTGGAATGAGATGGTCTTTAAGGTTCCTTCCAACCCATCCTCTGTTTCCTGTGGCTTTAAGGGACACAAGGAGTCAGGGGCAAAGCTGGGATGTAAAAACCAAATCCCAGCCCTGAGCTCTAACCCTCCACTCTCTGCCCCCACTCTGCATCACTGCTTTTCATTTCTTGGTGCACTCCAGCTCTTTTTTTGCCCAAGGAGAAAAGGATCATGCAAATGATTTGCCCCAAGGGATTCCTGGAAGCTGTTTAAGCCAGCGAATGCTGCCTTCCCCCAGCTGTGCCAGGCAACTCCGTGTGCTCATGAATTTCCCCTCCCCTAAGTGCAGGAAGGGGCTGACAGATGTTAACACACGATCAGTGTCTCAGGAGAGAGGAATTAAAGCCACACTGGACCCTTCGAAGACACACATTAGTGTCAGAAATTTCTAATCAATCAGCTGGGAGCCTCCTGGGGTCAGAAGCCTCTTTGAAATTCAAATGGAGAATGGCTCCTAATGGGTTTGATTTTGATTGCTATAAATTGATTAGCGTTAAGATAAACAAGTTTTGTTTCTTTCTGAAAGCTCTAAATATGCTCTGGGGGAGGAGGAGCAGTGGAGTCTGTTAGGACATCCCCTCTTGGCTCCCACCCATCACCAGTTTGCACAGCCACAGGAGACACCTTTTTTCCTCCAGAGCTGCCTAAAACACAGAATCATGGCATGGTTTGGGCTGGAAGGGACCTTAAATCTCATCGTGTTCCCCTCACTGCCATGGGCAGGGACACCCTCCAGTAGCCCAACGTGCTGATGTTGGATGCATCGTCCAAAGAGTTTCTTGTGGTGCTGGAGTAGGATAGAGGTTAGAGAAGGTGTGGATTCTGGATTTTCCACGGTGAGGTGTGAAGGTGCAGCTTGGTTCTGGGTGTGTGCTGGGGAATGTGGCTGTATTTGAGGCACGGGCAAGGTTTGGGGGCAGGAATATCTTTGGGAGGTGCTCCATTGCAGCTGCATTTCCTCTGGGTGATAACTCAGCACTCAGCACTGTGACTGTCACTGGGCACAGGAGCACTCCAGTGTCCCCAGGACCCTGTTAGGGGCCAAAGTCAGCAGGCTGGGGGTACAGAGGGGTGCATGGTACCCATGGCTCATGCTGCACTATGAGTGGGAGCAGCCTGAGAGATACTGGTGGCTCCCTGCTCTCTTTCTGTGCCCCTGCACCCCTGGGTGAGCTCCCTTCAGCCTCTGTGTTATACCTGTACCCTGTGTGTGTTATCCCTGTGTGTGTTATCCCTGTGTGTGTTACCCCTGTGCTCTGTGTGTGTTATCCCTGTGTGTGTTACCCCTGTGTGTGTTATCCCTGTACCCTGTGTGTGTTATCCCTGTACCCCTGTGTGTGTTATCCCTGTGTGTGTTACCCCTGTGTGTGTTATCCCTGTACCCCTGTGTGTGTTATCCCTGTGTGTGTTATCCCTGTGTGTGTTATCCCTGTACCCTGTGTGTGTTATCCCTGTACCCCTGTGTGTGTTATCCCTGTGTGTGTTATCCCTGTACCCTGTGTGTGTTATCCCTGTACCCTGTGTGTGTTATCCCTGTGTGTGTTACCCCTGTACCCCTGTGTGTGTTATCCCTGTACCCCTGTGTGTGTTATCCCTGTGTGTGTTACCCCTGTACCCCTGTGTGTGTTATCCCTGTACCCTGTGTGTGTTATCCCTGTGTGTGTTATCCCTGTGTGTGTTACCCCTGTACCCCTGTGTGTGTTATCCCTGTACCCTGTGTGTGTTATCCCTGTGTGTGTTATCCCTGTGTGTGTTATCCCTGTACCCCTGTGTGTGTTATCCCTGTACCCTGTGTGTGTTATCCCTGTGTGTGTTATCCCTGTGTGTGTTATCCCTGTACCCTGTGTGTGTTATCCCTGTGTGTGTTATCCCTGTGTGTGTTATCCCTGTGTGTGTTACCCCTGTACCCTGTGTGTGTTATCCCTGTACCCTGTGTGTGTTATCCCTGTGTGTGTTACCCCTGTACCCCTGTGTGTGTTATCCCTGTACCCTGTGTGTGTTACCCCTGTACCCTGTGTGTGTTATCCCTGTACCCTGTGTGTGTTACCCCTGTACTCTGTGTGTGTTACCCCTGTACCCTGTGTGTGTTATCCCTGTACCCTGTGTGTGTTATCCCTGTGTGTGTTACCCCTGTACCCTGTGTGTGTTATCCCTGTACCCTGTGTGTGTTATCCCTGTGTGTGTTATCCCTGTGTGTGTTACCCCTGTACCCTGTGTGTGTTATCCCTGTGTGTGTTACCCCTGTACCCTGTGTGTGTTATCCCTGTGTGTGTTACCCCTGTACCCTGTGTGTGTTATCCCTGTACCCTGTGTGTGTTATCCCTGTACTCTGTGTGTGTTATCCCTGTGTGTGTTATCCCTGTGTGTGTTACCCCTGTACCCTGTGTGTGTTATCCCTGTACCCTGTGTGTGTTATCCCTGTGTGTGTTATCCCTGTGTGTGTTATCCCTGTGTGTGTTACCCCTGTACCCTGTGTGTGTTATCCCTGTACCCTGTGTGTGTTATCCCTGTACCCTGTGTGTGTTATCCCTGTGTGTGTTATCCCTGTACCCTGTGTGTGTTATCCCTGTGTGTGTTATCCCTGTACCCTGTGTGTGTTATCCCTGTGTGTGTTATCCCTGTACCCTGTGTGTGTTATCCCTGTGTGTGTTATCCCTGTACCCTGTGTGTGTTATCCCTGTACCCCTGTGTGTGTTATCCCTGTACCCCTGTGTGTGTTATCCCTACAACCTCTGCTCCCTGCACATTTTATGCTCTCTTTACCCCTGTGTGTGCTCACTCTGGGCTGTTGGGGATCCCTGCAGCCTGTCTGTGCTCTCTGCAGTCTTTGTGTGCTTCACATAACCTGTCTGTGCTTCCCAAACTCCTTTGTGCCCCATAGAGCCCCATTGTGCCCCATAGAGCCCCATTGTGCCCCATAGAGCCCTGCTCTGCTCCCTACAGTCCCTGTGTGGGCTCTCTACAACCCCGTGTGGAGTTCCTACAACCATGTGTAGAGTTCTTACAACTGTGTGTGGAGTTCCTACGGGGTGTGCTCTCTGCAGCTCCCTGTCACCTTTTTGTTACCTGGCCTTGTGTGCTCCATACATCCCGTGTGTTCTCCCAGCAGTTGTTGTGCATTTTTCCCGTAACCAGGGAGATGTGTGTCCCCTATAACCCGGGGGATGTGTATCCCCTATAACCCGGGGGATGTGTATCCCCTATAACCAGGCTGTGCTCCCTGCAGTCCTTAGTGATCCCTGCCAAGGATATCAGTGTTTTTCCAAGTGGTTTTCAGCCTTTTTGTCCCAACTGTGGCCACGGTGGTGGGATGGGAGCGTGTCCAGGGAAGGAGACAGAGGGAGGAAGGGGCTGGAGCACCAGGAGCAGCTGAGGAAGGGGCTCAGCCTGGAGAAAAGGGGGATCGGGGGGCCCTTCTGGCTCTGCACAACTCCGTGACTGGAGGGGACAGCCAGGTGAGGTTTGGACTCTGCTCCCAGGGAACAGGGACAGGAGGAGAGGAAATGGCCTCAAACTATTCTGGGGGAAATTCAGGCTGGGTATTGGAAAAATTCCTTCATGGAAAGGGTTTTCAGGCACTGGCACAGCTGCCCAGGGCAGTGATGGAGTCTGCACCCCTGGAAGTGTTCAAAAACCATGTGGATGTGGCACTGGGGGACATGGGTTTGTGGTGAACATGGCAGATCTAGGCTGGCAGTTGGACTCAATGATCTTAGAGGGTTTTTCCAACCTGAACAATTCCATAATTCTATCTCCTAGTAATTCTGAAAGGTTTTGCATGAGGAGAAACAAAGTCTGTCCATCTCGTGGAAGTCAGTGGGGACCAGTTTTAGGGAGTGCTGTGGGTGGGTGCTGGGCAGCACTGGCAGTGACAGGGGGGTGGTGTCCATGAGGGACATGGCCAGTGCTCCCAGGACATGGCCAGTGCTCCCAGGGGCACAGGGATGTCCTGCTGTGCCTGGTGGTGTGGAGGGGACACCTCCCAGCTATGGGGCACAGGGTGGGGACAGCACATTGGTGGCTGTGTGTCTGTGCTGGGCGGTGCTGGGGTCTCTGTTGATGTTGGTGAGGGTCTCTGTTGGTGTTGATGGGGGTCTCTGTTGATGTTGGTGAGGGTCTCTGTTGGTGTTGATGGGGGTCTCTGTTGATGATGAGGGTCTCTGTTGGTGTTGATGGGGGTCTCTGTTGATGATGAGGGTCTCTGTTGGTGTTGGTGAGGGTCTCTGTTGGTGTTGATGGGGGTCTCTGTTGATGATGAGGGTCTCTGTTGGTGTTGATGGGGGTCTCTGTTGATGATGAGGGTCTCTGTTGGTGTTGGTCTCACTGCTCTTGTGGTGAGGCTCTCAGTGGTGCTGAGGGTGACACTGCTGCTGGTGGCAGTGTCTCTGCAGGGTGGTGACAAGGCAGGACGTGTCCCCAGAGGAGGTGACCGAGTGATCCCGTGTGCTCTGCTGCACGTGAAGCCCAGGAGATCAGCAGTTCATATTTCTGTACTGAACAGGGAGCTGACATTAATGAACAGCTAATTAACATCACAGGGCTTGATGGTTGCAGTGTCAGCGTCCCTAATTAGTCTCGCACTAATCTGCTTTAATTAACTGTCCCTGTCTTGGTTTTAATTTAATTTTCAGCTCTAGACCAGCGAGAGCAGTCCTGGGAGCATCTGGGTTCCAGTACCATGGCCCTGCCTGTGCTGGAGTGGACTGGGGGCAGTGGTGGCAGCTCAGGGCCCTGCCGTGCTCTGTGTGCAGGGGCTCCCAGGGCTGAGCAGTCCCCAGGGCACAGCCCCAGCCCAGCAGCTGCCCACAGCCAGGCTGTGGGGCTGGGCCAGGGCTGCTGGCCGGGCTGAGGGACACACCAGGAGCTGCCTGCAGCCCTCCCCTGCTGCTGGTTTGTGCCTGCAGCCCGTTCTGTGGTGTGCTGATCCCTGCTCTGGGACACAGGGACAGCCAGGGGTTCCCTGAAACTGCTGTGCCTGCTTGGATTTGCTTCTCATTGCCTGGAGGGACCAGTCAGAGAATCACACAGTAGTTGGGGTTGGAAGGAACCTTAAAAGCTCATTCCAGTGCCACCCCTGCTATGGCCAGGGACACCTCTCATTGTCCAAGGCTGCTCCAAGCCCTGTCCAGCCTGGCCTTGGGCACTGCCAGGGATCCAGGGGCAGCCACAGCTGCTCTGGGCACCCTGTGCCAGGGCCTGCCCATCCCCACAGGAACAATTCCTGCCCAATATCCCATCCAGCCCTGCCCTCTGTCCATTTGAAGCCATTCCCTGTGTCCTGTTCCTCCATCCCTTGTCTCCAGTCCCACTCCAGCTCTTCTGGAGCTCCTTTAGGCTCTGGAAAGGGCTCTGAGGTCTCTCTGGAGCATTTTATCTTCTCTTCTCTTCTCTTCTCTTCTCTTCTCTTCTCTTCTCTTCTCTTCTCTTCTCTTCTCTTCTCTTCTCTTCTCTTCTCTTCTCTTCTCTCCTCTCCTCTCCTCTCCTCTCCTCTCCTCTCCTCTCCTCTCCCCAGCCTTTTCTCACAGAGGAGCCCAGGAGCAGTGATGTGATGTGTGAGGTGTCCTTGAGACACAGACACGAGGAGCTGTCACTGCCCTGTGCTTGGCTGGCAGCTGTGGAGGGCCCATGGCTCTCATGGCACTGGGCACCACAATTTGGCTTCAGGCATCTCTGTACCAGGAGTTCCAGGGGAGGACTTCTGGCTTGAAGTGAAAGAGAAGAGGTTTAGATTAGAAATTGTTCCCTGTGAGGGTGGGCAGGGCTGGCACAGAGTGCCCAGAGCAGCTGTGGCTGCCCCTGGATCCCTGGCAGTGTCCAAGGCCAGGCTGGACAGGGCTTGGAGCAGCCTGGGGCAGTGGAAGGTGGCCCTGCCATGGCAGGGGTGGAATGGAATGGTGTTTAAGGTCCCTCCCATCCCAAACCAGTCTGGGATTCAGGGAGTTTCTCATCACTCCATTGGTGCCTCCTCCCAGAAGTGCCATCCATCCCTCATGTTAGAGAGCAGGAGCAGGGCCAGCAGGGCAGGACAGCCCTGCTGAGGGACCAGCATGGGAGCAGAGCAGTGCCCACATCCCAGCAGTGATGATCCCGAGGGCTGCTGGGATCCTTGTGTGGAAGGACAGCAGGGAGCAGCTGGGGGGACACTGAGCCCTGGTTTGCTGTGGGAGCAGTGAAACCACAGGAACAAAAGGCTGAGGTACCTCAGAGAGGGGCAGGACAAGTCAAGGTGGGCAGAGTTGAAGCACCCTGAGATGCTGGAGGAGCTTGTGTTCAGTCCTGGCAGAGTTTTGATGGCAGAACAGGGTCTCTTGGTCCTTGTCCTGCCAGACAGAGCTGTGCCCTGCAGAGCTGCCTGCAGTCAGCCTGTGTGTCCTTGCCCCTGCCTTTCTGTGGGAAGCCAGGCTCTGGAGTGCAGGTGGTGCCAAAAGAAGCAGGAGCAGGTGGGAAATGTCCTCTGAGACCATCAGGTCCAGCTATTAATGCAGCACTGCCAGGTCCACCACTAAATCCTGTCCCTGAGCACCATATCTAAACGTCCTTTGAACACTTCAGGGAAGGTGAATCCCCCACTGCCCAGGGCAGCCAATACCCATTTTTTGAAATTTTTCCTAATATCCAATCTAAACCTTCCTTGACGTGACTTGATGCCATTTCCTGTTATGCCATCACTTGTTACTGGGAGATGAGTCCAACCCCTTCCTCACAGCCACCTTCCTACGAGCAGTTGTTGAGAACAGTGAGCTCCTCCCCTACTAATAAGGCAATTCCCAGTTAGCATCCCTGTGCTGCAGCACATTCCTGCTGGGATGAAGGATGGGGATGTGTCAGGCTGGGGAATTTCAGGGGTTTGCACTCTGCTGGTGAGGATTACAGCAGGAGAGGGCTGGGATGTGCATCCCATCCTCCAGCCTGGCTCTCTCTGCTCCAGTCAGTCCCACATTCTTCATCAATCAGAGCTCAAATCTTCCCAAACAGGAGTGTCTGCCCATGGGACCTTCTCGGGGCTGGGTTAATCTGTAGAGCCCGTGGGGCCTTGCACACAGGAGCTGGAGTTTGGCAGCATCCCAGGGAGCTGGGCTTGGCTTGCCCATGTGGATTAGCAGGGCTCTGCCATCTGTGCTGCTCCAGCTCTGCCTGGAGCTGCTCCAGCAGCCTCGTGCTTTGAAGAAAACCCTTCTCCAACCACAGCCCCTTCTCCAAATATCCCAGCTGCTTCCCACCGAGGCAGCATGGCTGCATTCCCCCTCTCCTCTGCAGACAGAGGAAATCCTGGTGTCAGCCCCAGCCCTGCCGTGGGCTTTGGGAGGGGCTGACCTTGGGGAAAGGCACTGAAGGTGCCTGGAGAATGACTGCTGGACCCCTCCTGGCCAAGTGAGCTGGGTGCCTGGGCAGTCTGAGGATTGAGAAGCCCAAATCTCTCTGTGTTTTCACACAAATTGTTGGTTGTGCCACGCTGCCTGTGCAGTTCTCACATCCAGGCCTGACCCAGGGTGTTGGGCTCTCTGTGCCTTCAAAGAATCCCAAAATGGTTTGGATGGGAAAGGACCTTAAAGCTCATCCCATTGGACCTCTGCTACAGGCAGGGACACCTTCCAGTGTCCCAGGCTGCTCCCAGCCCTGCCCAGCCTGGCTTTGGACGTTTCCAGGGATCCAGGGGCAGCCACAGCTGCTCTGGGCACCCTGTGCCAGGGCCTGCCCACCCTCCCAGCCAGGAATTCCTTCCCAATATCCCATCCAGCCCTGCCCTCTGTCCATTTGAAGCCATTCCCTGTGTGCTGTCCCTCCATCCCTTGTCCCCAGTCCCTCTCCAGCTCTCCTGGAGCCCCTTTAGGCTCTGGCAGGGGCTCTGAGCTCTCCCTGGATCCTTCTCCTCTCCAGGGGAGCACCCCCAGCTCTCCCAGCCTGGCTCCAGAGCAGAGGGTTTGGAATTACTCCACATCCTTCCTGCCTGAGGACCCCAGGGCCAGAGGCAGCATTTATTGGGGGTGTCAGCAGAGCAGAGTGGGGATCTCTCCATCTGAGACCCATTGCTGCAGCTCCCTGCTTGGCCCTCGCACTCAGCCTGTTCTCTGTGGCCATCCTGCTTTCCCTGTGACACAATCCCCAGCAGCACCTTGTGCAGGGCAGGCCTGGGAGGATGCTCTGGGTGTCTGAGCCCACTGTGCACAGCCCAACAACACCCAGGAGATGTGCCAGGGGACTTCACCCCAAGTCACTTGTTCCACTTCTCACCCTGGCAGTGGTGGCAGCACCTTGGCCAGGAGCCCCTCGTGCCCTGGAGATCCTTTGGCCTGGCGGGATCCCCGTGTCTGCTGCCCTGGGATGGCCCCACAGTGCTGCATGTCATAAACACAGCAGCTGCATCACAGAGGTTCCCTGGCTGAGCCCAAAGCTCTGGGGTCCCAGGTCTCTAATGGCTGATATTGCTCCTGCTTGAGGAGGAATGGAGGATTTCAGTTGGTTATGCAACAATCCCTCCCCATGCACACACTGGGGTTAAATATCCCTTTCCTTCTGTGGCACTCTGGATGATTTTCCCATATTTTTGGGACAGGCCCATCTCTTCACTGTGGCTTCATTTTTCCTGTGTTCTTGATTTCCATCTTGTTGCTGTTAATCTTAAGGGCCCTGTTCTTTCCACTGCTTTTACCAACTGCTCATTTAAAGCCACTGCTGCCAGTTCATGACTTCTTAAAATGCATTTTTACTCCTTCACTGTCGTTTTTGGTTCACAATTAATTTTTATTGTAAAAATTCGAATTACCTTTTTCCTGGGGGCAGCAGCAACTTTATTTGAGGCAGTTTTGGTTATGATACACAGTGCTTCATTTGTACTCTCTGTCCTTGATGGCCTGGTTGGCATCTCTGGGAACCTGTTCCCTGCTCATGCCAGGGCTGGCAGCGAGCCCTGGAAGTCTGGGAAGCAGGGAAGACCCTGATTTCCAGAGTTACTTCTGAATGCACAGAGGAAGGGGCTGGGTTCCACCTTCACACCAGCCAGCATCTCCCAACCTTCTCTTAGAGTGACCTCACATCTTCTCCATCTCAAGATCCTTGCACTGCTTTCCAGTGGGAGTAGGAAAGTCTGGGGTTTTGGAAGTTTGAAATCTGGTGGAAGAAAGCTTTCAGATGTGGAAGGTGCATTTTGATGGATGCAGGCAAAACCCACCCAAATAATGGGAATTATGAGCTGTTGAAAATTGCCTCTTCCCATCTGTTTTCTGGCATTCTTGGCTCTCAGATCCCTCCATTGAGCACTGCTCCTGATGGATTTAGAGAGATAATTATTTGCTGCTGTTTTTCCTTCATCAGAGCATCCTTTTAGAGAAAGTTATCAGTGGAATGGGGGCCTGGGGACCCAGGGCTCAGCCTGCTCCCTCTGATGTTGATCCCTCACAGCCCTGAGTGCTGCCTGAGCACTGCAGCCCAATGACACATGGAGTGCACAGGGAATGCAGACAGTGGGAATTGCTCCTGGGTGTTTGTTCAGCCATGAATTGTGGCAGTCATTACACTCCTGCAACACAGGGAGGCTTTATAAAAGATTTCCTAGGAAATAATGTCTCAAATCCCTGCTTCAGCTTTCCCTCCATGCAGGTCCCTGGCACAGGGTGATCCTGACAGGCCATGCTGGTGCTTCTCACGTGCAGGATGGTCCAAGGGGCTCTTTGGCAAGGGTTCAGTGGCAGTGGTTTTCTCAGACTTCATTGTACATCGTTGTTTCCTGGTTTCTGTCAGAAATTCACATGCTGATTACAGAGATTTGTCTTCCCTCCTTGGATTTCCTTGGTCAAGGGGTTGGAGCACAAGTCTCAGGAGGGAGCAGGCAGGGCTCAGCCTGGAGAAAAGGAGGCTCAGGGGGGAAATTCTCACTCTCCACAACTCCCTGACAGGAGGGGACAGCCAGGTGGGGATTGGGCTCTGCTCCCAGGGAATAAAGGACAGGACAAGGGGAAGTGACCTCAAGCTGGGCCAGGGAGGTTTAGATTGGATGTTAGGGAAAATTAGGGAAAATTTCTTCACAGAAATTGTGATCAGACATTGGCAGTGGTGGAATCACCAATCCCTGGAATTGTTCAGTGAATCTGTGGATGTTGCACTTGGCAGTGGGTTGGCACTTGGCCTCGAGGATCTCAGAAGGTTTTTCCAGCCTTCATGACCCCAGCCATGAGGGGCCTGTTTCAGTGCAGCCCCAGCTTTTTTGGCGGGTTGCCTGCAGACACAGTGATTTGGGGTTATCCTTGCAGTTCACTTTGCAAGAACAAACACAAACTTCCAAGTTCAGCTCATTGCTGGATGGAGCTGCTCCAGCTCAGGTTGGGAAGTCGTGACAAAGCCTGAGCAGCAGAATTGTGGCTGTTAGGATGGGAGGGAATCCGAGGTGGCAGGGACAGCTGGAGCAGTGGAGCAGAGCTGGAGTCCCAGGCTGGACTCATAGGCTGGCACTGACCCTGAGCCATGCTGCTGACAGCACCGAGGGGCTCTGCTGTGGGGAAGGGACCTCGCTTCAAATAGAAAAAGAATTCCCTTCAGCAAAGGGAAAAGGGATTTTTTTTTTCCCAGTCTGCTCCTACAAACGATTCCTGGACCTTGAGAAGTGGAGGCTCAGTGGGTTGCAGGCAGCTGGAGTGACAGACAGGGAGCTCAGTTCCCAGGAGTGGCTCTGAGGATGTGGATTCCTGTGCTTCTGGTTGTAGCCGTGGAAATGGGTTTTAACGCTTTAAGTGCAGCAGAAATAAGATGCACAGCTACATGGTCATCTTTCATGACAGGAAGAAAGAGCCAAGTTTATTCAGGAACACTCTTGGTTTTATAGCAGGACTGCAACTCCCAGAGTAGAGAAAAGGTGATTGATTCAGAGAGAAGACACCCCATTGCCAGGGCCTGGGCACACACCACAACAGGGGTTCTATCTTTGTTATTAATTCCTTTTTATTTTGACCAAGATATCACCCTGGGAGAAATTCTCCCTAGCCTTGGGCTGGATCAGCTCATGGGCTGGGAACAGAGCTGAGAAGCTCCAGCCTGGAATATTTTTCAGGCTGTAATTTTCTTACTTTCTCAATATGTGTCCCACACTGGTCCCTCCTTCCAGCACTCATGGTGAAAAACATTCTTGTGTCAAGCTGGAATTTTCCATGTGCAGCTGGAGTCCTGCCCTCCTCCTGAGGTCTGGCTCCACATCCTTGCACCCTCTCCTTTGCCTTCTCTTTTCCAGGCTCACATCCATCCTCATCCTCTCCTTGCCCACCATGTGCTCCAGCATCCTTCCCTGGAGTCCTTTCCTGTACTGGGAAACCCAAACTGGAACTGCTCTTCATTGCCAGTGCATTGGGAGCTGGTTTTTTTGGAGGAAGGTTGGATTTTGCCTTTCCAAGGCCTGCTTCAGGGCACTTTGGGAAGCACAGGGGGACACTCTGTGCCCTTCCCAGCTTCTCCACTCCCTGCAGGCCAGGAAGGAGAGGTTCTGTGCAGCTCCCCAGTGGCTTCACCCACCCTCATGGCCCATTGAAATGCCCCTTCTGGCAGCTCCACTCAGCCCCGAGGGCTGACACAGAGCAGTGTTGGCATCTGCAAAGGGGCTGCTGGCACCAAACCAACGGGCACTTTGAACCTGTCCCAGCTGGGTGCTAAGCAGCATTGAAATGTGATGATTAAACATGCCCACCTCCATTCCAGGGCCTCCTGGGCACCTGGAGGGGTGTGCAGGGCACTGCTGGAGATGGGCAGTGTGGGGTGGGAGGGCTGCTGGTGCTGGGGGGTCTGGGCAGTTTGGGAATAGAACCATTGGCTGCACACCGGACTGGGGCCATGGGGCAGGTGGGGGTTCCTGCAGAGACCCCCATGCCAGGCTCTGAAACTGCTCCTCCAGCATTGGAGAGAGTGGAGACGAGACAAACAAACACTGAGCAGCCCCAGGTGCACTCAGCAGCTGGAGGGGGAGGCACAGATCTGTCCCAGTTTGATCCCAGTTTGGGAATTGCCTGGTCTGTGCCTGTCCCCAGCAGGGACAGTGCCAGGGCTGGGACTTCACATTGGCACCAGCACCAAGAGAGCTGGGGACACTTGAAGGGCTCTTGTCAAGGAAAAGCTCCCTCTTTGCTTCCCTGTTTCCTTTAGGATTCAAGTTGTCCTCCTCAGGCTGGAAACATGGAATGTTTGTCAAGTTTACGAGGGCTTTTAGAGAGGCTTTTAGAAAGAGCATCCCATCCCTTCTTTTATAGGGCTGAGATAAGATTATCTTTGTTTTAACACCAATTAAAGCAGGAAGGGTTTATAGGATTAGGGGTTTTCCATCAGTGCAACTTTGATGTCACCACTTGCCTGCTTGGTTTGTTCCTTTCCCTGGGTTAAACCCTTGGGAAGTGTTCCTGTAATGGTTAACATCCCCTCCCTTCCCAGGCAGAAGCTTTGGGAAACAATTAAACAAGACCAAACAAAGTAACAAAATAGGAGACCTCTAGGAGAAAGCTGGCTCAGAATAGTCCCTGGGAGTCTGCAGTGCTTCAGTGTTTGCATCAGGACAAAAGGGATGTGCTGCTGGCCTGAGCAGCGTGTTTGAAATAAGGAAATAAAATCGTAGACTCTCAGAATGATTTGGGTTGGAAGGGACCTCAAAGCTCATCCCATTCCACCCCTGCCATGGCAGGGACACCTTCCACTGTCCCAGGCTGCTCCAAGCCCTGTCCAGCCTGGCCTGGGACACTTCCAGGGATCCAGGGGCAGCCACAGCTGCTCTGGGCACCCTGTTCCCACCCTCACAGAGAACAATTCCTTCCCAATATCCCATCCAGCCCTGCCCTCTGGCAGTGGAAGCCATTCCCTGTGTCCTGCCCCTCCATCCCTTGTCCCCAGTCCCTCTCCAGCTCTCCTGGAGCCCCTTTAGGCTCTGGAGGGGCTCTGAGCTCAGAGCTTCTCTGTGGCTTTCTCTGGACTCACTCCAGCAGCTCCTTCCTGTGCTGGGTCCCCAGAGATGACAGCAGTGCCCCAGTGCTGCCCTGCTCCATGCAGCTCACTGCAGGGCTCCCAGGCAGTGCTGCTGTCCAGCCCCTGCTTCCTTCTGTGTGTGCCAGAAGAGCTGTGGAGGTTGGCACTGTCCCTGGCACTGGCATTGCTCCAGGACCAGCATCACCTGGAATTCCTGGGCTGGGGAATGTCCTGCTTCATTCCTGAGCTGCTGAGCTTGGCCTTGGAGCAGCTGCATCCTGGGCTGCTCTTCAGGGCTCTGCAGGAGCCTGGAGTGTGCAGGGATGTGCTGCCACCAGCACTGTGCTCCTGAGCTCTCAACTCCCCCTCCAGCTTCCCGTGGAGCCTGTGCAGTGTGCACTGAGCTGAGCCTTTGCTGGACACACAGATCCGAGTCTGCTTGGGGTAGAACCTGAAAATCGTGGGGTCATTAAGGCTGGAAAAGCTCTTTAAGATTGAATCCAACCATAACCCCAGCACTGCCAGGGCCACCACTAACTCATGTCCCCAACTGCCACATTCACATTTTTTTGGTGGATGGTGACACTGCACTGGACAGCCTTTGCCAATCCCTGACCATCCTTTCCATGACAAAATTTTCATTAATAATCAATCTTAACCTCCCCTGGTGCAATTTGAAGCTGTTTCCTCTTGTTCTTCTGCTTGTTACCTGGGAGAGGGGACTGACCCCAGACAGGGACAGGGAAGTCCTCTCCCCTTGTGTCTGGATGGCCCTGACAGGATAAAAGCTGCATTATGCTTTTCTCCATCTGTACCCTGAGGATGCTGGCAACATCCCAGTCCCCCGTGCTCAGACAGGGATAGAAAACTTTGCATTTGTCTTTAGGAGCCCGTGACAGGCTGGGGAAGCTGGAGCAGGTGAGGAATTCCAGGCGTTTCTGTGTGACAGCAAATCCCATCAGCACTGATGGATGTCCCTGCCCCCCAGCAGGGACTCACAGGTGTGTTGCCCACAGGTGTGCTGGGCTCACCAGATGCCTGAACTTGAGAGCAGTGCTGGAAGGGAGGGAGGTGACCTCGTGAACCCTGGGAACGTGCAAGGGGGAGTTTGCTGGGAAGCCCCTGGTCCAAAGCTCAGGTGAGAGCTGAGCTGTGCTGCTGGAGCACAGCACTGGGAGAGAGCTGCCAGGGCTGGGCTGAGGCTGGTGCTGCCCGGGGCTGGGGATGCTCTCAGGGCAGCAGGGAGCTGTACCTGCCTGGTTTGGTGTGTGATGAGCACTGTTGGTTTGTCTCATGGTGTCCAAAGGCTGCATCCTTGGCCCTTGGCCTGGGTCTGGGGAGCTTTGGGCCAAGGACTGCCTGGCCAGAGCTTGGGGTGTGTTTGCCCCTTGCCAGACCTTCCAGTGTGGTGTGTTTTGGGGAGTTCCCAGAGCAGGGCATCGCTCCGCCCTGCCCTGTCCTCTCCAAGCCTCTGTGACACCCCGGCACTGAGGTGCTGTCACAGCCCCACTCTGTTCCAGCACTGCCCCTCTTCCCGGGGACCAAGGGACACAGGAGATGATGCTGAGAACGAGATGGGAGCTCCTAAATCACCGTGAGCTGTGGGCAAGCAGGGTGCACAGTGGAGGGAAGCTGGGGGGGAGCTGGGGGCAGGGGAGGTGGCTGGTGGGAGCAGCATTGCAGGGAATGTGGGGTTTGGGTGCTGGCACCTCCAGCAGCACTCCAGAGCAGCAGTGCCTGTGGGCAGGTGGTGGCACCCAGGTGATGTCCTGGAGCTGCTGGAGAGGTGCAGGGTGTTGGCCCAGTCAGGGGACAGCTCTGTAAGCCAGGAGGATGCTTCTGCAGCCTGGGCTGTCTTGCTTCCATTCCCATCCCATGGAGAATGATGAGGTTAAACAGGAACATTTGCATTGGGACCACTGCCTTTATTGACAATTCTGTAATCCACATCATGGAGGTTCTCCTCCAGTTAATCTCATTTAACCCTGTTTTCCCTCCTGTATTTCCCTCCCCTTCTCTCCAAATGCTGTCAGAGCTGTTGGCAGTGACAGCACCTGGCAATGGCATTAATTGCTTATCTGAGGATGAGGTAACAGCACGGGCTGCTAATTAAATTTATCCCTAAGGAAACCAGAGGACCTGGGAAGGGAGAGTGCAGAGAACTGGCACCTCCATGTCCCAGCTCCTTGCTCTTCCCAAGCAATCCAGCATCCAGAGGGCTCAGGTGTCACCACCTGCCTTCTCAAGGCCTGACTGAGTCCCTCCCTGCAGCACTCTCCAGGCTGGGGACACCAGGGGACAACTGGAAGTGGATCCAAAGGCTGCATTGCTGCTTTGGGTTGTCCAAAGGCCACCCTTTTACAATCCCCATAGGGGGAGAGAAAGGGGACAGGAATAAGCAGAGGAGGGACAAATTTACAAGTGAGACAAAGAGAGACCTGTTTGGATGCAGAATTGAAAACAGGGGTCAAGGTGCAAGGGACAGAATGGAGCAGAATATGGGAAAAGTGACAATGTCAGCACCCACCTCATCTTCCAAGCAGGGTATGGCTGATGAAAGGAAAAAGGGGGAAATTCACATTAGACATAATAGTTCTGCAGAGGACATCATAAATGGCTTTAAAGTGGAAGAGAGTAAATTTAGATGGGATATTGGGCAGGAATTGCTCCCTGGGAGGGTGGGCAGGCCCTGGCACAGGGTGCCCAGAGCAGCTGTGGCTGCCCCTGGATCCCTGGCAGTGCCCAAGGCCAGGTTGGACGGGGCTTGGAGCAGCCTGGGACAGTGGAAGATAATTGAACCTGAGATGAGCTTTGAGGTCCCTTTGAACCCAAACTGTTCTGCCATTCCATGATTCCATTAAATACCCCCCCACTAAGAGCAGAGAGCCAGAAGTGCAGGGCAGGGAGGCTCTGGGCTCTCATGTCCAATTCCTGTTTGCACTGGGGCTGCCACCAGCAGGAGCTCAAGGCAGCCATGGAATTCTGCTAGATCTGCCCCAAGGGTGGGGCTCTAGCACCCCTGTCCCAGGTCAGAACATCTTTTGGAGAAGGAGCTTTTCATAATGTCCTGTCTGAACTTGTGCTCTTTGTCCCGTGTTGCAGCATCCTGAGAAGTGTTTGAGCCTGTCTCCAGCACGTGCAGTCAGATCCCACTTACCCCAGTTACCCCAGTATCCCCAGTATCCCCAGTATCCCCAGTATCCCCAGTTACCCCAGTATCCCCAGTTACCCCAGTAGCCCCATCCAGCTCTTCCCACCTCTCCTGCAGCCTGTGCCCCAGGGATGACAGTTTTGGTGATTCTGCCCTGGATCTCCTGCTTTTCCATATCACCCTTGAATTGGGCAGCCCTAGCCTGGCCATGGCAGTGCCTGGCAAGGGGAAGGCAAACACCTCCCTCCACGTCCTGGCCATGCTGCTCCTGGAAATGGTTTCTCTTATTCTCCATGTCTGTGGGACTCGTTTCACGTGGGTTTGGAGTGGGAGCAGCAGTGTGGTGTGGGGCCAAGGCACCCCCATAGGGTTTGTGGGGTGATGAGGGTGCCAGTGGGAGCAGGGAGGGCTGTGGGGCTGGGACCTGAGGAGCACAGAGAAGGGATCCCGAAAGCGTGGAGGGGGACCCCCAAAAGAGGCAGGATGTGGCCAGGGGGACCAGCCCTGGGTCCTGCAGCATGAGGGAAGCTGCAGAGGCAGCCCCCAGCCCCGGCCCCGCAGGAGAAGGGAGCCCGTGGGGAGATAAGGCTGGGGATTTAAGGCTCCTGGCACATCCTGACAGCCAGGGCTGCCTGCTTTCCATCAGCCTGTAAAAATGCCTCGCTGCAGTTCAGGGATCCTTGCTGCCAGCAGAAACAGGGCCAGGCAGAGGGGGCGAGGACAATCCTTCCTTCCTTCCTCAGAGCCCTCAGCATGGGCTGAAGGTGCCAGTTTTATTTTATTTAACTTTTATTGCAGGAGGGAGCTGTTTGCTCAGAGCTGTTTCCAGGAGGGGTCTGGGGTGGACTCTGAAGGCTGGGGCAGTTTGGGATGCAGGGAGCCTGGCTGGAGCCTGCCCAGCTCACACTGAATTAATTAAAGAGTTGGTTAGAGAGAGGCAGAGAGACACAGAGGACAGGGAACCCCTGGGCAGCCCTGTTTGGCCAAAGGCTTCCCTGGGATCCTTTCCCTGCTCGGTGCCAGCAGCAGAGGTGGCCTTGCCTCCCACAGCCTGCAGGGAGGGCAGGATCCTCCTGGCTCCTTCCCATGGCATTCCCTGCCCTTCACCACTTGGACTCCACTCCCTCCAGCTCAGTTAATTCTGTTTTTCCCAAAGCTCGTCCCTTCCCAGGCACAGCCACCCTGCCGTGCCCTGGGGGTGAGGGAATGGGAAACAAGGAGCCTGGTGCTCTCAGCATTCCCAGCCTTGCTGCAGAGCCAGGGCACAGCCAGGCTGCCATCCCTGCACCTGGGCAGCACCAGGTCCATCTGTCCCCTGTGAGCATCCCTTAGGTGCTGGAAACTGCTGCAGTGATGGGGCCAGAACCACTGGCACTGAAATCACCCTCCAGGGATGAAAGGTGCTGGGATAAGGTGGAAATTTCTGTGTTTTCATTGTTTCAATTCCCTCTTTCCAAGCAGGAATTTCTAGGGATGTCCTTGCTGCAAGCCTGAGCAAAAGCAGCAATGTCCCAAAGCTGCTGTCACCTGCCAGGGCAGAAAACTGGGGTGTCCTCAGGTGTGTGTGGGGCTGGAGATCAGGAAAGGTTCTTCCCTCAGTGGGTGCTGGGCACTGCCCCGAGGCTGCCAGAGCTCCAGGAGTGTTTGGACAATGCTCCCAGGCACAGGGGGGGATTTTGGGGGGGTCTCTTCAGGGCCGGGAATTGGACTGGATGATCCTTGTGGGTCCCTCCCAGCTCAGGGTATTCCCTGATTCTGTGGTGCTGGTTCCAGCACATGGTGAGAACATTCCCGTTGGTCAGGCAGGAGGGGCTTCAGCCCCTGTGTGAAGATTTCACTTTTGATTTGGTGTTTACTCTGGAAACAAGAAATTGGGTGGATTCCTAAAGAAAATCTGTTTTCTTACCCAGAGGAAGATCTGGAGGGAGCAGAACAGTTTTGAACACAATGTTCTTTTATTTTATTGCTGGAGCTTGTCATTACTTGAGAAAAACAAATCAATTTAAAAAAGGACTTTGCATCAAATTTCAGTGATTTTCCTGTCTTTCCACATGATTTCAGAACATTTAACTTTGGAGAAGTTGTGATTTTTCCAGGATTATTTTATTGCATGTGGGCCTTCCTAGGGAGGAAGGGACTTGCCAAAACTCCTGGCTGTGTTTTGGTGGCTCATGGAAAGAGTTTCAGTGTCCCAACTTGGTATTTTTGAAGAACAACCACTGAGCCTCAGTTTTTATTCCACTCCAGCCATTGACCTGTCCCAGGGCCAATGTGGGGAGTGTTTTTATCCCTTGGAGCAGTCACTGCACTCCACAGCCTGGGCACTTTTTGGATGTCTCTGTGTCTTGATGCAGAAGAAGCATTAGAGGGAAGTAGCTACTTTTAAAATAAACCTCAGGAAGGTGAAAGAGGCCCCTGTCTGAAACCATCCTTGCTGGAATGACCCTGCATTTCGCCAGGGCTGTCAGATGAGAGCAATTTTATGTGTTGGTCTTTTGTGTGTCTCAAATACTGGTATTAGTGCAGGAAGCCTGTTATCATGTCCCCATCGCTTCTGGGGAATGCAGAACTGCCCAGCCATCACCTCTCCCAACAGCTCAGCTCCCTCTGAGATGGGCTGGTCCCAGGGAGGTGGGTCAGCAATGGGATCAATGCAAAGATCCATGGACACGAGGAGAATCCTGGTTCTCAACAGCTCCTTTGACCAGAGAGGAAGAAGGGACAGTGCAAGCAGGAAGGCTGATGGAATTTTTCTGTAGAGCTTTTCTCATTGGAAACTCAGGATAATTCTGGAGGAAAGGAGATGAAAACTGAAAAAAAACCACCAACCTTCCTTTTTTGCTTTTTTCCCATATGAGAAATATCCACTTCTTAGGAATGACTCTTGCTCAGCAACCCCAGTGAATGATTTTCCCAGGCTGTTTTCTGATCTGCCTCATTCCTGGGAGCCTTGGCAGGTGACTGAAGGAGAAGTTTGTTAAACTTGTTTCAGCACAGGAGCCACCTGCCTCCCCCCAGGCCCTTCAGGCTGTGTAAGAATGAACAGCAGCAAAAAGTCACAGCAGGAGCAGCTACACAGGAGGAAAGCTCTGAGCTGAGCTTTTCCTGGTCATCCCTGGCCTTGGAAGGGACTTTCTGGTGTTGAGAGCTTTCATCCATGAGTGTTAGTTGTGGCTATGATTTTATCCATATCTGTTAGTGCTGGATCACAGTGTGCTCCAGCGTTCAGCACCACCTGCTGTAGGCACCACACACCCCCATGTCCCACCCTGTGGGGCTGGACACTCGTGGGCTTGAGTGGCTGCTGCTTGTGGAGCATCTCCTTCACCTCAGTGGGCTCAGAGCCCAGCCCACTGTTACTGCTCTGCAGAACCAACAATTTATTTGTAATACTGACTCATAAAATCATTAAGGTTGGAAATGCCCCCCCTAGAATCATCAACACAGCACTGCCATGTCCCCAGGTGCCACATCTACAAAGTCATGAAGACAAAACTCAGTGGAGAGTTGCAAAAGGAGCCTGTGACACAGTGACCAGGGAGTTCAAAAGACTTGAGGTGATACAAATGGGAGAAATAAACCCCAGGTTCCTGGAATGGTGGAATTAGAGAATGGTTTGGGTTTGGAGGTGCCTTAAAGACCATCTGCCATGGGCAGGGTCAACTTCCAGTAGAGCAGTTCTCATAAACCTGCACAGAGATGAGCTGGGAGTTGGCCCAGTGTCCCTCACAACTCAGATCTTGGGGCTTTCACTGAGGGATGCTTTTAACAATGATGGTTAAAAACCAATGTGGGCATTGCTGAAAAAAGAAGAGAATAAAGCAGTGAGTGTTGTTATGCAGTGTGGAGCATGACAGAGATTTGGACAGCTCTAGGGGTCATGGACAAGGCAGATGGTGAGTGAGTGTCCATCAGCAGTGGAAATGTGGGATGGCATCAGGAATGGCAGCTTGGCTTCGAAGCACAGAGCAGCAGTTTGTTCCTGCAGTGTGTGGTTACAGCACAGGGCTCTCCATGGGAAAACAGGACATTTGCAAGGAATAAAAAAATGAGTGGGTAACAGTGGGAGAAAAACCCACGTGGGGTATTGAGTGCAAGGAGCTGTGTCTTGGAAAGGAGTGGGGAAGTGTCGTGGGCAGCAACCCACACGTGGTTCATGCCCTGCTCCTCGGGTGGTCATGGAATCACAGAATATCCTGACTTGGAAGAGACCCACAGGGATCAAATCCAGCCCTTGACCCTGCACAGACACCCCAGCAATCCCACCCTGCCCAAACTCTCCTGGAGCTGTGGCAGCCTCGGGGCTGTGCCCATTCCCTGGGCAGCCTGGGCAGTGCCCAGCACCCTCTGGGGGATGAACCTTCCCTGATCTCCAGCCTAAAACCCCCTGGCAGTCGCTGTTGGGGGTGGTCTGACCTAGTACAGTCACTGACATCTTCCTGTGTGGCAGTGGCTAAAAATCTGCACTCCTGCAGTCCCTGCTGTGCACTCACGGTTGGTGAACAGGGACAGAGGTGTCTGCATGGGGACCCATCTCTGCAGCCTCCTCAGGGCCTTCCAGGCAGCTGCTCCTTCTCTGCTGTGTTCTCCTCCAGTTGTCAGGATCTCCTTTGGACTCTGCAGAGCCCCAGGGATTGTTCTGGCAGCAGTGCCGGGCTCCAGGCATCCCCCCAGCCCCCTTCTCACTGCTCACCTCTGCTCTCCTTCCTTTGCAGGCTGCCCCTCGGGGACATTCAAGGCCAGCCAGGGGGATGAAGGCTGTGTCCACTGCCCCATCAACAGCCGGACAACCTCGGAAGGAGCCACAAACTGCGTGTGCAGGAATGGATATTACCGGGCAGATGCTGACCCCGTGGACATGCCCTGCACCAGTACGTGGGTCTGGGCACCTGGGAGGGCACCACATGGTGGGGAGAGGAGATGATCCTCAAAGCACTGAAGGGTGCTTGACAAATGTGTCTGTCCCAGTGGGGTTTTGGGGGACATTATACAAATAATTTGTAAATTTTGCCAGGGCTGTCACACAATCAGATTAGCCTGGGGTGAGAGGACTGGTTTCATTCCCACTCTTGCCTTTGGATTTCCAGCTTGCTGCACACATGTGGGCACACAGATTCAGAGAGCTGGGGAATTACAGCTTGGAAATTCCTTTCAGGCCTGGATTTCTCCTGACTCTCAGCTCCATTCCCAGGCTGACAAGCTGACTGCAGCTTCAGTTAGGGAGGAGTCTCCCAGGGTGAGAACATGGTGACAAACAGAGTGGAATTCATCATCAACATTAACCCCCGGTGTCTTTGCCGTGGGACACATCCTGAGGTGCTGTCCCAGGGATGTTTTTCCCAATTGTCCAATGAGCTCCTGTCCTGTCCTGGCTGCACTAACACACTTTAAATCCGGGCTGTCTGTACAATAAATTGGCCTTTTTTCCCCAAAGAGCTCCGTGTGTGTTGCTGTCCTTTCTCTCTCTTTGCAGCACAGTGACCACACACACATCCCCCACACCAGGACGAGCACCCAGCTCAGCTCATGCAGAGCATCCCAGGGATGGGGAGGAGGAGGAGGAGGAGGAGGAGGGAGTGCAGCCATCTCACCCCTTCCTGTCTGTTCCCTTCCAGCCATCCCATCCGCCCCCCAGGCCGTGATCTCCAGTGTGAACGAGACATCCCTGATGCTGGAGTGGAGCCCCCCGCGGGATCTGGGGGGCCGTGAGGACCTGGTGTACAACATCATCTGCAAGAGCTGTGGGGCGGGGCGCGGCGCCTGCACTCGCTGCGGGGACAACGTGCAGTTCACCCCGCGCCAGCTGGGGCTCACCGAGCCCCGCATCTACATCAGCGACCTGCTGGCACACACCCAGTACACCTTCGAGATCCAGGCTGTCAACGGCGTCACCGACCAGAGCCCCTTCTCACCGCAGTTCGCCTCTGTGAACATCACCACCAACCAGGCTGGTAAGGAGCAGGGCTGCCAGCACAGCTCCCCGTGCTGGGCTGGGCTGGGCTGGGCTGGGCATTGTCTGTGGGCACTGCTGGCTCACCCTTTATGGGCTGGAAGGGGATAAAAAGTCAGGTGAGATGTTGCTTATTCCAGGTGGGCATTGTCTGTGGGCACTGATGGCTCAGCCCCTCTGGGGTGAGGTGTTGCTGATTCCAGGTGGGCATCATCTCTGGGCAGTGCTGGCTCACCGTCTATGGGCTGGAAGGGGACAAAAGGTGAAGTGAGGTGTTGCTTATTCCAGGTGGGCATTGTCTCTGGGCACTGCTGGCTCAGCCCCTGTGGGCTGGAAGGGGACAAGAGGTGACAGTGCAGCCAGAGCTGCACTCACTTTGCACTCTGATCCCATGCCCAGAGTGGGTCACAGCCCGGGAACAGGAGGCCTTAGATGTGGCTCGAGCTGTGGTTCCATGGCTGTTTTTGGCTGTCAGATTGTGTTTGAAGCAGGCAAGGAGGAGGGGGAGGTCTGTTCTATAGGATAAAAAGGATTTATTACTTTGGGGAATCCGTGGGGCAAAAGACAAAAATGGTGAAGGTGCAACTTAACAACAACTTAAATATGGGTGGTTCAAGGGGAAGGTACAAATTCTTAGCAAATTGAAGAAATTCTGAGGAGGGATAAAGGGTGGGGTTCACAAAGGCATTGTCCAGTGAGGGAGGTAGGAGGGAAATTGGGTCATAAGGACTAACCAGACCTGGAGTTTTAGGGGATTTCCTAAGAGGAATTCCAAGCAGGGGGCTGGCACAAAGCAGGATTGACAGGTAGTTTAGGATAGATTGACAGGGTGGGGGGGAGGCTGTAATTTTGGACTAAGCCATTAACTTGGGCAATAACAGAACATACCATTAACAAGAAACACACTGCAACAAAGAGCTAGGGTGAGGTGCTGCTTATTCCATAATGGTGGTGAAAGTGCCTGGCAGTCCCTGAGTGAATCTCAAGCCCTGGGTGTGAAAATGTCCTTTATTTCAGTGAAGAGCTGGGCTGTGCCCCAGGGCACAGCTGCCTCCCCATCGTGGCAGCAGAACAGAACAGCTGGTGGCACTGTCCCCTGGTGTCACAGCATCACCCTCCAGCTCTGGCTGTTGCCTCAGAGCATCACTGCAGGCACCATCAGAGTTGCAGACACACTCCTGGTTCCTGGGGAGGGAAGGGGAAGAGGCTCCAGCATTTTGATAGGAGCTGCAATCCCTGCTTGGACTGTTGAGAGAGGCAGGACAGACTGAGAAAGCAAAGGAGAAGAGGAACAGAAGAGGAGCTGGGAGATGAATATTTGGGATGAGGGTCTGGGAATCTGTTCCAGATTGGTGCTTCACTCGGTGAAGCAGCTGAAGCACAGAGCAGGGAGGGTTTCATTCAGCCTCTCCAGCTCTGTGCAGGGTGGCTTTGCTGGGGGAGGGATGGTCACCGTGGCTGTAATGCTGCTCCCAGGGTCCCCAGCAGTGCCCTGGCAGCTGTGCTGGTGGCAGGGAGCCCCACCGAGCTGCTGGCCAGGGACTGCCTTCCCAGCCCACCTGGAAGCCATCTGGAGCCGGGCATGAGCTGGGGCTGGGGTTTGGCTTAATGGGATTGAGGTGGAAGGATGCCAGTGAGGCACAGCCCTGCTTGGGAGCAGGAGAGATTCTGGTCCCTCTGAAGCTGCCCTGGACATCTCTGACCCCCGGGGCTGAATTTGGCAGCCCTGGGTGAATTGCCCTGAGGTCATGGTGTGTTCTGGCTGCCAGCGACGGTGGGTGGAGTAAAGCAGCAGTAGGACAGGTGGGCATCACTTGAGCATCACTTGCAGATCGTAAGGACAGAGGCAAAAATGTCTGGGTGAGCCGTTATGGTTCCCTGCGGTCTGGAGTTAGCTTGGGATGGGGTCAGGGTGTTTGTGAAGCCCTGAGGGCAGGTCTGACACAGGCTGAGCCCGAACAGGGACAGGTGTGTCCCCAGGGAGGAGAGGGGAGCCGGTCTGGATGACCAGCGTCCTTTACCTGATGAGCATGGGGCGGCTGTAATGCCACCTGGAGCTGGAAAGGAGCTCTGCACCCTCCCACCGTGGTCCTGCACTGTGGATTAATAATTTGATTTTGTACGTGCATTTCTCTGCTGTGCTTGAACCTTCGTGCATCACCCGCGGCTGCTCCCACCTGAGCAAAAGCAGCAAGCCGACTTGAAGGCGAATCCTTTTCAGTCCCCTGGATCCTCCTCCTCGTGTTTTCCTGGTTTGACACTCCTTTATTATCAGGGCTCACACTTCTTAGCCTGTGTGATGTCTCTCTTAATGTATCTATTCATTAGCACTAAACACTAACTGTCTGCTTGCTAATTCCTCTGTAATTAGAGGCTCTGAATTCTTCTGCTTACACTCGGCACCGCCTGGCAGCCTTGATGTAGATCATTAGCAGTTGGTAACAGAAGCTGCAGACACAAAGGCAGAGCTGGGACAGGAGAATGGAGGGCGCTGGGGGAGAGCAGAGGGAGGATGAGGCTCCCTCTGCCTTGGCTCTGCATGCGGGCCCAGCTGGGGCTCCATTGTTGGATGTGGGATGGGGTTGTGCTCCTGCCACAGCTGGACAAAGCAAAGTTCCCACCACCCCTCGGGGTCCTGCAGCCCTGCAGGAACAAGGAGAATCCCCCTGGTTCCCCCGGGGGCTCGGGGTGACTGCTGGGGACCCTCTGTGCTGCAGGACTGAGGAGAGATACCTCCTCACCAGCAGCACCCCAGACCTTCAGGTGTCACCAGTGCTTCAGCACACACATTTTATAAGGGCCTGGGGTGCCAGGACAAGGGGGGATGGCTCCCCACTGCCAAAGGGCAGGGATGGATGGGATATTGGGAAGGAATTCTTCCCTGGGAGCGTGGGGAAGCCCTGGCACAGGGTGCCCAGAGAAGCTGTGGCTGCCCCATCCCTGGCAGTGCCCAGAACCAGGTTGGATGGGGCTTGGAGCACCCTGGGATGGTGGAAGGAGTCCCAGCCCATGGCAGGGATGTGATGAGGGGTGATGAGCTTTTGTGTTCCTTGCAATCCAAACCATTCTATGACCCCAGGAAAAATCTCGTGTGAGAGTAAGAAAACAACTCCTCTAGATGAGCCAGAGGGAAGGAAGGTCCTGGGTGTGGCCAGGTGGGTGGCACAGGGTGGGTGATGGTTTGGTGACCATCACCCCATGGCTGTGACCCCTTCCAGCATCCCCATGAACATGACCCACCTGCCTTCCTGGGCAGCACCTTCTGTCCCCTCTGAGCCCAGGCTGGGGTTTCTCTCTGCTCTTCTCAGCAGGTTCTCCTCCACCTCCAGCTCCACACTGTGCATCTGCAGCTCACCTGCACTCCTGCCTCTGCCCCTCTGCAGCTGAGCAGCACCTCACCCCCAAAGCTCAGCATCCCTTCAGGAGAGAAATCCAGGGCTCTGCATGTGCCACAGGCCTGTCTGAAGGGACTGTGACAGAGCCTGGGTGCCACCAAAAGCCTTTTCCCAGCCATTCCTCAACAAATGAGCTGTGCCAAAAGGGTGGCTGAGAGCCATCCCAAGGGGTCAAGGAGCTGAGCCTGGCCCAGGGCTCTGGAAAACAACACTTGACTAATTGAGAGCCATGCCAGGCACCAGCTCTCGCTGGCAGCCCCTGACTGTTGAAATGTGGCCTTTCTTTGGGGAGGGCTGGGGAGTGGGGAGAGTCTTGGTGCTGTGAGGATTTGCAGGCTCCATCCACACTGGGGACAGGCTGAGTGCCCTGGGAAAGCTGAAGGAAAGGGCTCCATGGGTAGGAATGAGTTAATAGCAGTGGGAAGGGCACTTGGTAATTGGCTTCTGTGAGCTGAGGAGGGAGGAAAAAGCCTTGGGCTCTGGAGTATCCAGAAACAAATTCAGGACCTCCCAGTGGTGGGGGAAAGAGAGCATCAGGCTCTTGGGAATGTGTCCTTTTTGTGAGCAACTCTTGTCACAGGGGATAAGGAGGGACGATTAGTGCTGATGTCAGAGGCTCTTGGCTGCAAACTGAGCCACAGAGAGCCATAAATGGCCCTTACAGAGGGAATACAGAGTGTGTGCTGAAGGAGCCAATCCACTGTCCTGATAAACCCATCAAGATGATTTCTCCTCCTCTGTAGATCCAGAAAAGTTGTTGATTTTTTGCATTATTACTCTGGGTGGCATTTCACAGCAGTATATCACGACATGTGATATGGGTTAGTGGACAAGGTGGCATTCAGTCAGAGGTCAGACTCGATGATCTTGGAGGTCTTTTCCAGTCTTCCATGATTCTCTGGGTCTCCTGGCCAGGAAGGTGTGCAGCTCACCCCTCTGTCCCAGCTGCATGCCAGGCATCAGCAGAGTTGGAATTTCAGTGGCTGTCACAGCCCAGGTTGTGTCCCAGGGTCTTTTGGGGAGGACTTGGAGGAGCCTGTGAGCTCAAGGACAGGTGACCACAGTCCAAGGCAAGGACATGGGCCATGGCACTCAGTCCTAGCACTGGACTGAGCCCCCTGGTCCTGTTACAAACCTTGAGGAATTCACCCATGAGCAATGGGGCACAGGCGAGACAGATCTGGGATGTGCAGAGCACCAGGAAGGAGGATTTTTTATTCCAGCCATGGTCCCAGAGCTCTGCTGGCAGAGGGGCACAGAGAGGTCAGGGAGCAGGTGAGGTGAAGGGATGAGCTGGGTAGGAGCAGAACTTCTCAGCAACCATCCCGTGCTGTTTGTTTGTTTGTTTGTCACATTAGTGGTGCTGCTGGCCAGGCAGGACAGGACACTTGTACTGCCTGGGGCACAGGGAATCTTGCTTTTCTCTTCTCACTTTCACGGTGCATCAGAGGATGTGTCTGGCTCCCTTCTTGTGAGGGAGGCCCAGCAGAGCCCTCTGGACACGAGCAGGAGCAGTGGCTCCTCCTGTTCTCTCTCGTGCTGCTCAGCTGGGCCCTGCTGCAGCCAAGAGTTTCTGTCTGTGAAACCAGAACCTGGGAAATGCAGGAATTACCTCAAAGGGCTGGAATGAGCTTTCCAGAGCTTCAAAGCTCTGAGTATTTGTTTATAAGAGAATCCCAGAATGGTTTGGGTTGGAAGGGACTTTAAAGTTTATCCAGTCCCAGCCCCTGCCATAGGCAGGGACACCTTCCACTAGCACAGGTTGCTCCAAGCCCCATCCAAGCTGGCCTTGAACTTCAGCAGGATTTTGACACTCTACTTTCCTGTTTCTTCCAGAATAAAAGGCAGGAGGTTGTAACATTTGAGTAGCTCAGATTGCTCACCAGGCTTCCCACTGAGGGCAGGGCTGCTGCCAGCAGGCAGGTCATGGCTTTGGGCAGACACTTGTTGGTTATCTCCAAAGGCAGAGCTCTCCCCATGGTCCCACTGACTTGTCCCAGACCTGCACCACCCTCCTGGGGAGAAAACTTCTTCCAATGTCCAACCTGATCCTCCCAAGCTATGCTTTATGGCCATTGCTCTTAATTTGACTAAGTTTCAAATGTTCTAGCCCAGAGATGTTTAAGATCAGCCTGAATACTTGTTCAAGTCCCAGAATCCAGTTTGTGCTTAAAGCTCATCTCATTCTACCCCCAGCAATGGGCAGGGACACCTTCCACTGTCCCAGGTTGCTCCAAGCCCTGTCCAGCCTGGCCTAGAACACTTCTAGGGATGGGAATTTTCCTCCAATTCAGTCCTGGCTTTAGCTAAAAAACCTTTCAGGAAGAGAACTAGTCTTGAGCCATCAAGAGACAGGCAGCCCATCAGGTCCTTGTACATGAGCCTGTGTAGATTGCTGCTTTTTTTCCCAAGGAAATCACTGATTTTCTAAGGAAATACAGGAGACTCTGTCTGTCAGGACAGCAGTAAAACATTTGATTTGGAAAACTGCAAGCTGGAAGTGGTTCTGTGATGTCTGTCCAGGAACTGCATAAATGGGAGACCACAACAGCCCGAGTGGGAAAGCCTCAGCTGAGCTCAGCTGACTGAGGCCCATGAGAAGCAGTCTCATAGTTCTTATTGTTTCAAGACCTGGTAGAGCACCTCTTGTGCAGAAAACTAACAGAAAGGGGGGAAAGCAGAAACTCCCTGAGCTCTGGAGCCATGTCACACATGGAGGAGTCAGAACAAAGCCAGTTTCCCTGTGTGAGCTGCGGGGTGTGCTGGGCTGTTGTCCTGAGATCACTTAAATCCCAGGTTTCATCTTTTGGGGACTTCCCTGGATGTGTTTCTGTGACAATTCGGCCTGGTCCCACACTCCAAACCTCCTGAAACCTTGACGTCCTCCTGGCTGCTTCTCTTACCCCAGTGAACACCCAGACCTTCCCTTCCATGGCCCCGTGTCACCGTCCTGGTTCTGTCATTTGTCTCTCCTCTCTCTCTTTTCCATTCACCCACACTCCCATCTCCACCCTGACTGCCACCACAACGGGACATGGTTTGGCATTTGCTGCCCTCCCCTCTCTTATTGTCCCAGCCTGCAGCCTTCACTGCATCCCCCCATGGCTGCAGCAGCTGGCAGTGGGTGCCCAGGGGCATCCTGCCATCCCAAATCCCTTCTCCTGTGCCCAGGGGCATCCTGCCATCCCAAATCCCTTCTCCTGTGCCCAGGGAGGAATCCTGCCATCCCAAATCCCTTCTCCTGTGCCCCGGGTGGGATCCTGCCATCCCAAATCCCTTCTCCTGTGCCCAGGGGCATCCTGCCATCCCAAATCCCTTCTCCTGTGCCCAGGGGCATCCTGCCATCCCAAATCCCTTCTCCTGTGCCCAGGGGCATCCTGCCATCCCAAATCCCTTCTCCTGTGCCCAGGGAGGATCCTGCCATCCCAAATCCCTTCTCCTGTGCCCAGGGAGGATCCTGCCATCCCAAATCCCTTCTCCTGTGCCCAGGGGGATCCTGCCATCCCAAATCCCTTCTCCTGTGCCCCGGGTGGGATCCTGCCATCCCAAATCCCTTCTCCTGTGCCCCGGGTGGGATCCTGCCATCCCAAATCCCTTCTCCTGTGCCCAGGGGCATCCTGCCATCCCAAATCCCTTCTCCTGTGCCCAGGGGCATCCTGCCATCCCAAATCCCTTCTCCTGTGCCCAGGGAGATCCTTCCATGCCCAAATCCCTTCTCCTGTGCCCAGGGGCATCCTGCCATCCCAAATCCCTTCTCCTGTGCCCAGGGGGATCCTGCCATCCCAAATCCCTTCTCCTGTGCCCCGGGTGGGATCCTGCCATCCCAAATCCCTTCTCCTGTGCCCAGGGAGGAATCCTGCCATCCCAAATCCCTTCTCCTGTGCCCAGGGGGATCCTGCCATCCCAAATCCCTTCTCCTGTGCCCAGGGGGGATCCTGCCATCCCAAATCCCTTCTCCTGTGCCCCGGGTGGGATCCTGCCATCCCAAATCCCTTCTCCTGTGCCCAGGGGCATCCTGGCATCCCAAATCCCTTCTCCTGTGCCCAGGGAGGAATCCTGCCATCCCAAATCCCTTCTCCTGTGCCCAGGGAGATCCTTCCATGCCCAAATCCCTTCTCCTGTGCCCAGGGGGATCCTGCCATCCCAAATCCCTTCTCCTGTGCCCAGGGGGGATCCTGCCATCCCAAATCCCTTCTCCTGTGCCACTGGAGACTGCCTGCAGCAGATGGCAGGAGCTTTCCCAGCTGCTGGCTCTTCAGGAGCCTCTTCCCACTCCTGTGGTGGGCAGTGGGGGGATGTTGGCAGAGCAGGGGATGGGCTGCACTGCTGGAGCTTCCCGAGCAGATGCCCTTCCCTGCCCACCACCATCTCTGTGATCTCTGTGGGCTCCTCCTCCTGCTGACTCCCAGGCTTCCCTGTTGCATAAATTACACCATTTGTTGGAGGATCATTTTTCCCACACCTGCCTGGGGCTTCAGAAACCTGTTCCAGTGCATCTGGAGCTGACTTTGGTCAGAAAACAAGAGTGTGTCCATGATGGATGGGGTGGAAAGTCCCTTCTGCTGGGCCAGTGTGCCACCATCCCTGCTCTGTGCTGTGCTGGGAGCTGATGGGCAGGCTCCAAGGTTCACCTTTTCCTCCTGTGTTCCAGATGGTTAATTTATCCCTCCTGCTGCCCTTGGCAAACACAGCCCTGGGGCAGTGCCCTGGGGCAGGTGGGGAGGCTGGCAGGTTGTAGCAAAGGGGTTATGCAGCCTCCTGGCTGTCCTTCAGTGCTTCTTGGGGTCCCTGGGATTAGTGGGGTCCCAGTGGGAAGGGAGGAGTCTCTGTGTGCCCCTGTGCAAGCAGGAAGGTGCTCACAGTGCCTGGCCCTCCACAGGCTGGCCCAGGGCTATCCCTGCCCAGGAAGCAGCTGCATCCCCAGGGCTGGCCAGGGAATTCTCTTCCCAAGAGAAAAAACCAGTATTTCCAAAATTTTCCCCTACACACAGGGAACCTTGTAGAGTTTGCCAGGCAAGAGAGCAAGGGGAAAGGTTCAGTCACAAATTAGCAAGACTTAGTGGTGCTCCAAGGGCTGGATTCCCTCCAGAGCCAGGCTGGGAGAGCTGGGGGTGCTCACCTGGAGAGGAGAAGGCTCCAGAGAGAGCTCAGAGCCCCTGCCAGAGCCTAAAGGGGCTCCAGGAGAGCTGGAGAGGGGCTGGGGACAAGGGATGGAGGGACAGCACACAGGGAATGGCTTCAAATGGACAGAGGGCAGGGCTGGATGGGATATTGGGAAGGAATTGGGCAGCCCTGGCACAGCGTGCCCAGAGAGGCTGTGGCTGTTCCTGGGATCCCTGGCAGTGTCCAAGGCCAGGCTGGATGGGGTTTGGAGCAGCCTGGGATAGCCAAGGCCATAGCAGGGGGTGGAAGGGTCCCTTCCAACCTGACCCACTCTGTGATTCCATGGATGCTCTGCAGCAGACATCACTCTTTCAAGGACTATAGCTCTAAGCTTTCTACGTTTGAAATGTCAAAGTCAGGTTGTCCCTAAGGACAGTTATCACTGCAATTAATTGGCACTTTTTGGGAAAGTATCATTTTATGGAAAATCTCGGGGGCAGGCTGGAGGTTTTGGGGGTCCCACCTTCCCAACAGCCTTTTGTTGGGGACATGCCACGATCTGGAGCAAGGAGTCTTCCACGTGCAGAGGGGTCCAGGAGGTGGGACACCCTTGGCACTGTGTGACCCCAGAGCTGCTCTGGCAGTGCTGTGGGAGGTGCCAGGATGCTCTGGAGCAGCTCCTGGGTGTGGGAACAAAGCTCTGCAGGCCGGGTGGCACATGCAAATGGGACTGCAAACCCCAGTGAACAAAGAGCTCAAACACAGCCAAACCCTCACTGCCCGGGCCAAGTCTCTGGGCTTGTGGCATTAACAACTGCTTTAAAGGCTGTAATCTACACCAAAGCCTGCCTTGATTCAAGTGGGGCTGCAGCCAGCACCAGCTTTGGGCTGCTTTGCCATGTTTTTAAGATTTTCCAGCGTTTGTAGTTGCAGACTCAAGGAGCTGCAGGCTGGGCCCACTGGGAAGTTTTCCAGACACTTGACACAGCGTGGGTACCAGCCTGATGGGGCCACCTTGCCAAGAACCTCGGGAACAAAAACCTCACTCACTGTGAAACACCAGTTTTCCAGAGCTCCAGCATGTCCAGGAATATCCCAGACCTGAGAATTTTTTACTACTTTGAGGGCAAATGTTGCTTATTAAAGAGCCTCAGTGCTGCCATTCCTTGCTTTCCTTAACTTCTGCTGGAGAGAATTGGTTCCAAAAGTGTGTGGCTCCTGAACATGGCATGCCAGGGCAGAACTGGGAAAGGAATTGGTTTAGGGGGACAAATGGGGAGGACAAATGTTGTCCCAGAGAGTCACAGGCATACAAGTGCTGATGGAAGGGCTTCTGGAGGTCTCCAGCCTAACCTCCCATGCAGGGCAGGGTCACCATGGAGGGCAGGCTGGAGAATCCTCCCTTCTTCCCTTCCTCATCCTCACTGTGGTGCATTCAGTCTCATGTTGGGGGGAGGCATCTGAATCCAAATGCATTCTCCAGGAGGGCCCATGGTGTGAAAGCCTGTGGAACTTAAATGGCAGCAGAGAGTTTTACCCAGAAAAGCAAAAAATGAGGAGAGGTTTTAACCAGAGAAAACAATTTTCAGTTGGATGCCTGGATGTGTGTGGACTCTGGGGTGCTGTGGGGCAGTGGGACAGTGGTGTGAGACATCCAGCTTCCTGGGAATGTGGGGTCAGTTGTCCTGGCTGTCCCCAGTGTCCCTGCTGGAGCCACAGAGCTCACCCCCAGCCCTGTGTGCTCCTGCCACTTCAAACACAGCTTTCCAGGCTGCTGGAGCCTGGATCCCAGCCCAGAGGTCTTCCAGCCCTGTGGATTGAAGGTCAGGGCAGCCCCTGCTCCGTGACTGATCCCAGCACTGTCCTGGCTGCTGCACAGCAGCACCTCCAGCCTCCCTGCACAGGCTGTGGGCATCTGTCCTGGCCATGCCCTCCTCTGTTCCCCACTCTTTGGAGCTACCTGGTGAGGTAAATTAGGGCAAGGAGACCGGCTCCTTTTTAGTGCCATTATTGAAAAATCAGCTCTGGGTGGGTGCCAAGGGGTCACACACACCACTGCTCCTGATGGACGATCCAGAGGAGGAGGAATTCAGCTTTGCTGGGCAGCTGAGCTGGGGATTCTGTCATCACAGGAGTGTCCAAGAAAACTGTGCTGCTCTTGTAGTCCAGGGATGTCATGTCAGCCAGGTACTCTAGGTCATGGTGACAAGGCAAAAAAGGCCTGGTTGGTGATTTCATCTTCTCCACCGTTTTCCCTACCTGGGAGTACCATTTTTAGTCTTGGATGTTATATTGGCTCGGTGTTTTTAGGTGTTTTTTTAATTACCGAGCTGTGTCCCATGAGCACTTGCTGCCGGGCGCCATTTTGGGGCAGCAGCAGAGGCGTTACCTGACGGGAGGGAGAGGGCACGGGGATAAGGCAATTCCAGTAATTGGGAACAGGATGAGGCCGGTAATTTAACATTAACCATTCACATGAAAACAGGGTGTGTTATAAATGAGAGACAAAAGTCTCGATATTCAACAAAATTTAGATTGTTTTATTTGATACAGACAGAGCAAGCAGGGCTGGGGAACGTGAGGGGTCACTGCCCACTCCACGCTCCACCCAACGTCGGTTTGCAGCCTCTTCTTACACTGTGGGTTCTCGTTGTGATCAATAATTTTTGGATTTTTGTTGTCATAAGCAGTGGTGGTTGAATAAACATCCTTACACAAATTCACAAACCTTTGGGTGACAATCAGTCACAGCCATCTGGGCCTTGGAGATAACCACCAGAGAAGTTCTGGGAGTCTGGTTTTTGGGATAGGCAGTATTGATCAGACAAAGGCAGGAAGGGCTTTTTAGGAAGGCTGAGTTTGCAAGTTGGTAGCTGATACAACTCATAATACAACATAATATAACAAGGACAGAATGATTTAATCATATAATTTCCTTTATCTAGTGTCCATGCTTCACTTCAGAGCTCAGTATTCTGGTTTATACAAACCCCAATGCTTTTGTGATTAACACGAATCTTTTATCAATTATCACAGGGTGTTTCTCCACAGTCAACAGAACAAACTTCGGAACTTGTCCCTAACACCTGAGACTCAGGGAAGCTTTCCCCCTTCGCACAAGGTTTTCCAGGTCTCCCCTTTGCCAGGACAGTCACAGGCACCCCGTGGCAGATGCTGTGACAGAGCCTTGTCCCCCCCGTGTCCCCCCCGTGTCCCCAGGCCGGTGCCGTGTCCTGGGCTGGCCGGTGCCGTGCAGCATCTCGGTGAATTCCGGGCTAACCCTGACCCAGCACAGCCCCCGCCGCTGCTCGGGGTAATTGAAAATGCCACAATTCCCCGCTGACCCCCGCTGTAAAAGCAATTTCCCTGTCAGGGTAACCCGACACTGCGGGGACCCAGATCTGTCGGGAGGGCTCCGGGAGAGGCTGGAAAGCTCCCAGCTGTTCCCCTCGCTTTTCCCCTGGGTGATTTCAAAGTGTTGCCGGGGAGAGGCCACGGGCAGGGCTGGCTTTGCTCTCTCTGCATCCTGAGTGTTTTCCAGAGCAAATGTTGACTCTGTCTGACATGACACGGGTTAGTGGAATTAAAGTGATCAGAGATAGGGGGTTTGCTGCCTGTAACCTGACTCTCCCAGCTAAGCCAGCAGAGGAATGGGATGCTTTGATTTTACTGGGATCTCATCGGTGCTGCCCCTCTAGCAAGGAGCAGGGGCTGAGCCCTGGGACTGGCAGGTGAGGGGGGGCTGGCTGCAGACTGGGGGGCAGATTGCATGGCAGCCTTTCAAATGGGTCTAAAGATGATGAAAGAGAAGCTGTGGAGAGATCCTGGTGTCCCCCCTGCAGGCTGGAGCCACACAGTCCCCCCAGACACTCCCAGAAGATGCTGCCAGTGGAGTCTGAGCCCTGCAGTGCTGATCTGGCTCATGTCTTTTCCCGTTTTATTATTTTTATTTTATTTTATTTTATTTTTCCCATTTTTACAGCAGAGGTCCATCTTCCCAGCCTGCACAGTGTGACCTTCTACAAGTCACAGCAGCACTAAGGCTACAGAGTGCCATGGGCACTTGGCCAGTGTGTAGCTGGATTTTAACACTGGGAGCCAGACCTCCTAAAAACCACTGGCAGTGGTGGCAGCCCAAGAGTCAGGACCTGACAAAGAAAATTGGCCTCTGCTGTCAAAGTCTGTTAGACAGGGATGATGGGTCCTTTGGGATGAACCAGGATGTCCTGAATCATAAAATGATTCCATAAAATGAATGCCAGATTGGGTTGGGTTGAAAGAGACCTTAAAGATCATCTCATTCCACCCCTGCCATGGGCAAGGACACCTTCCACTAGCCCAGGTTGCCCCAAGCCCCATCCAAGCTGGCCTTGGGCTCCTCCAGGGATGAGGCAGACAGAGGTGGGACAGGAGGGAGATGACCTCAGGATGTTGAAAAAGCAGGGCTGGGAGAAAGGAACAGCTCCCAGGTGGAAGCTCTTGTTGAATAAAAGAAGAAGGTGTCCTAGGAGGGGTTCCTGGAACTGCTCAGAGTTGTGGTGTTGTGGGGATGGGTTGCAGAAACAAACACATGAGCTGCCTAAGAAGCCTCAAATCAAATCAGAGATATAGAAGCAAGGAGGAAAACAGGCCTATTTCCTTCTCATTGCCCCAAAACAATTCTTCATTGTATGATGTCCCCCTGCTGCTTTTTGTCAGCATCCTCCTCATGAATTTCCCTGAGCTTTGGAGAGAGTTTTACCAATTACACGAATTTTGGATGCATTGAGGATATCTCATCCTGCTCCCAGCAGGAATGGGATGATAGGAAATGCAGGAAGAGCCTCCTCCCTTCCCTGAGCTGGGGGGCACAACCAAAAAAAACCCAGTGGAAGTGCCCAGTGGAGAGGGAAGAGCAGCTGTGCAGGGCTGAGCTGAGGCAGGGAAGTGTCACCTTGGACACACTCAGAGGAAAATCAAACCTCAGCAAGGAGGTGGCTGCTGGCTCTGGAGCTGAGAGATGGATCCTGGGTACTGAAGTCAGTTTTGAGGTTTATTTTTGGAATGGAGATTAACAAAAAAATGGAAAATGTAGAGGAGAGAATCATCAGGCTGATAAATGTGTGAAGTGCTCAGGAAAGTTCTGTGGATAACAGAAAGGAATCACAGAATCATTGGCTGATTTGGGTTGCAAGGGACTTCAAAGATCCTCCAGTTCCAACCCTCCATGGACAGAAATGAAATATTTTCATTATCTTTCAGCTCTTCCATGAGGACAATACTCTTTTTCTAGATTCTTCTTTCATTTAGCTACAAAACCCAGAAAAGTTCCTGCAGTTGCAAACTGAAGTCCATAAATTTTAACCTGAAAATAAAAGGTGCATTTTCAAAGAGAGCTTGAGGAAAACCTCCCCAGAGGCACAGTGGGCTCAGCATCATCTGAAGTCCTCAAAGGAAGCAGGGGTGTGTCTGTACCATTCTCAGGGGGTCAAACACAGCTGTTGCAGCTATTTTTAACTCTGCCTGCGTTTGTGCAGATGTTCAGACCTGGGTGTTATGGAGCTTTTCCCAATTCTCTGCTGAATTTCTGGTGGTGTTGTGCTGTCTCATCACACTGCCCTGGGTTTGGTGTGACCTTCTTCAGGTTTTCCTGTGATTAAAAACTGATTGTTTCTTCTGGAAAACTCACATTTTGTTCCTTCTTGTTTTCTTCCATTTCCTTCTTTCCCTTAATACTTTTCATCCTTTCCAGCAAGTCCCAAAGAAACAACTATGTGTATGAAAATCAAATTCTGGCTGTGCCAAGCCTGAGGCTTCATGGTGGAACCAGCACTCCCCTGTAGGAGATCAGCAAATCTTTATTTACAGAACCCAAAGCCTCTTGTGGAGGCTCAGGGCTGGTGAAGCTGCCTTTGTGTGATGGATCTGTGCCACCTGGGGTTTGGTTTCCCTTAGCACAGGCTGCTGAAGTAACCTTGAGGTGCAGCTCTGGAGCCTTGGAGCTGCCTGGTTCCCTGCCCAGGGAGGTTTTATCCTCTTGTCACAGCATCCTCAGCCAGCAGCTCTGACACAGGGAAACCTGGACATGCTTGCAGTCAAAGATGTGAAGCTGTAAAGAGAGATGTGTCTGCTTGGGATCTTCAGCAAAAGCTCTTTTTAAAAAAAAAAAAGCTCTTTCATAAAAGTGGCTTCAGTTTCATAACCAGACCACCACTTGTGATCTCTTCTTTTTTTTTCCTTTAGAAGATATGTTTTAAATGCTGGATGTGCCTCAGCTGCAGTGCCTAGGAGGCAGGACATGGTGGGGCACATCTACAAGGATGTGGCAGAGAAGAAATGTGCTTTATGACCAAAAATTGGGATTTTATCTGGAGCTAATCAGAAAGGACAATGTCTTGAGGTATCTTCAAATCCCAGAATAGTTTGGGTTGGAAGAGACCTTCAAGCCCATCTCATTCCACTCCAGCCATGGCCAGGGCCACCTTCCACTGTCCCAGGCTGCTCCAAGCCCTGTCCAGCCTGGCCTTGGGCACTGCCAGGGATCCAGGGGCAGCCACAGCTGCTCTGGGCACCCTGTGCCAGGGCCTGCCCACCCTCACAGCCAGCAATTCCTTCCCAATATCCCATCCAGCCCTGCCCTCTGTCCATTTGAAGCCATTCCCTGTGTGCTGTCCCTCCATCCCTTGTCCCCAGTCCCTCTCCAGCTCTCCTGGAGCCCCTTTAGGCTCTGGCAGGGGCTCTGAGCTCTCCCTGGATCCTTCTCCTCTCCAGGGGAGCACCCCCAGCTCTCCCAGCCTGGCTCCAGAGCAGAGCCCAGCCCTTGGAGCATCTCCGTGGCCTCTCTGGACTTCTCCAACTCCTGCACATCCTTTGTGTGCTGGGCATTGCAGGGGGGTCTCTGCAGAGCCCAGCTGAGGAGCAGAATCCCCTCCCTGGAGCTGCTGCCCACACTGTGGGATCAGCCCAGGACACAGATGGTTCCCTGCCATCCCAGCCCTGGCAGAGCTCAGGGTGATCCTTTCAGGGAGGTGATTGGCAATCAGCTCTGCTGGCAGGACCTGAGGATGGGGGGACCTCCTGAACCCCATCCCTCCCAAGTGTTTGCAGTTCCTGAGCCCAGGCAGGGCCCTGTGTGTGCTGTCAGCACCCCCACACCGACCCTGCAGAGCTGCCCCCTGCCACGGAATTCTGCTCAGCTCCCTGGATTAAATTAAACTGCCAAAACCCCAAGGCCAGCCTGGCAGAGGTCTGGCTGTGAGCAGTGTTGTGTGGCTCAGGGTGGTGACCACAGAAGTGTCACTTGCATCCCTCCTGTGCCTCTGCCCCAGCCCCAGAGGGGTCACCCTGTGGGACACGTTGCCTTTGTACATCAGGGGATTTTCATTAAGCTTGTTTTACACTCCAGTGGTGGTTTTGGTGCGGTTTATTTCTCCAGCAATTCAGAGAAGCCACAGGGCTCCACTGTGAGGAATCTGAGGCCATCTCTGATCAAGAGGATGCACAAAGTGCCTTTCAAGGACTGCAGTGGTTGGGTTTGCCTCAGTGCCCAGTGTTGATAATGCCAAGGGTGTGGGTTTGATCCCCATATAGACCACTCACTTCAGAGATGGACTCAGTGATGTTTTTGGATCCTTTCCAACTCCAAATATCCTGTGAAATCTGTGAAATCAAATGACCCTGAGGCTTAAGGGATTCAGTCAGGAGCAGGGTTTCCATCAGCTGTGGAATGAAGGAAGGTCTGTTTTTTTTTTGCACTGTTGGGACACACCTACCCCGGGATGAATCCACCTCTGTTCACACTTCCATGGTGACATCACAGGGTGATCGAGGCTCTGAGAGTGGGGACTCTCCCTATCTGATGTCCTGTGTGCATCACAGGCACAGTCAGCTGCCTGGGCACTGTGTCAGGATCCAGCTGAAGCTGTTCCTGCTGACTGCACCTGGGAAAGTCACTCTGAGGTCTGGCTGGCTCCTCTAAACTGGTTCCAAGCTCAGACATCCAGTGCCAGCCCAGCCCTGCTTCACAGGACTGGGAACTTCCCTGTGCACCCCAGGCCCTGAGCTGGCACGCAGGGTGTGACAAGGACCATGTTCTGTGGCATTGCAGAGTGCTGTGCTCTGTTAGCAAAAAATCCAGGAGTGGGATTGTTTCCATCTGCTCAGCAGTCTCAGGGCCACATCTGGGGCTCCCAGTATCACAGTCATGGACAAACTGGAGCAGGTGCAGCAGGACAAGGGGGTTATCCTGGGGCTGGGGCTGGGGCATGAGAGGTCAGGGCAGCTCAGAGCTGGGTCTGAACAGCCTGCAGAGGAGGAGGATGAGGGGCACCGAGGGAGAGAACAATGGAAACATGCACAAGACACAACCAGCAAAATCCTAGTGCAATGTGGGGAAAGTTTCCTATCCCACAAGAGCAAGGCAGCTGGGGGGGCTGCTCAGAGAGCCTGTGGGAGCCCCAGCCACTGGGTCTCATCTGGACACAGTTCTGAGCAAAACGATCTGATTTTGAAATTACTCTGCCAGCCTGTGGGACCAGAAACACCCAGAGGTCACTTCTGACCCGAGCTTTCCTGTGATTTCATTCCTGCAGTGCCCTGGTGTCTGATAGAGGAGCAGTTACTGGGGACGTGCAGTGGGGAGGTTCCTGCCCTTGCAGAGCCACTCCCCTGCCCCAGGTGCGGGAAAGGGCTGAGGTTGCTGGAGTGTTCAGCTCCCCTCCCTCCTCCCACCGTGCAGCACGTTTGTCTCATTAAGCTCCTTAGAAGAGCCCAGCCTCATCCATTTGGATCTTTTGCTGAGAGACCAGAGCAGGTTCACCAGGTCCCAGCAGCACGTGAGTCACACACGAGTCCTGCTGTAGTTTTTGTCTTGTACATCTCCCTGAGGAGAGGCAGGAGGTGCCTTGGAGAAGTTCTGTGCTCCCAGGCTGGGGTGCAGTGCATGGGACTGGAAGAAGAACATCCCAGAGACCTCACTCCTACCAGGAGGAACCTGGAGCTGAGGAGCTTCTCCAGCTGCAAGGCTGCTGAGCCTGTGCCTCAGTCATGGGATGTTGCCACATCCTGGTGTTGTGGTGGGACAGCTCTGGCCGTACACAGCCCCCATCCTGGAAAAGCTCCGAGTGTAAATGTGGGATCAGTTCCCAGAGCAGGTGGCAGAGACACCAGGGGCTGTGTGCTCCCCTCATCCAGTGCCATCTCTGCTGCAGGGCATCCACAGCACTGTCACAGCTTCCTTCCCAGCCTTGTCCCCAGAGACAGAGATGTTTGTCTTGAAAATCACAGCTGTCCTACGGAATCTGTGTCGACAAGGAAGCAGCGAGCTCTGGCAAGAGCTGACAGGCTCCAGAAGCATTACCTGTGTTTTATCTCCATGCCAGCGTGAGAAACTGTTCCCAGGAGTTTGGAAAGATGTGGCCTGAAGCAGTGGGACAGGGATGTCAGCGTGGGAGGGGAGCAGTGGCACAGAGCAAGGGGAGAGCTGAGGTGACACGGAGGCTTTCAGGCTGTTGGGTGATGGGGCTTTGCTTAAGCAGAAATGGATGGAAGGCTGGCCTCAGGATCTGTTGGAATCATGGAATTAAACCGTGAAGGGTTGGAAGGGCCCTTAGAGATCATCTCATCCCACCCTCTGCCATGGGCAGGGACACTTCCACCAGAGCAGGCTGCTCCAACCTGACCTGGGACACTTCCAGGGATGGAAGCTCTCTGCTGTCCTTCTAGTTTTGTTCTCCTGGACAAAACTAGGGCTCAACAGCACTGAGGCTAATCTACATCACACCTTCCTTCAGGAGTGGGGAAACCCAGGCAGGGGAAGGAAAATGGTGCAGCAGTGTGGTGGCAGATGTTGCGTTACCCAAACCCAGCCCCTTGGCACCCAGACATGGAGCATCCTGGAAACTGCAGTGCTCTGAGTCAGAAAAGCAGCAGTGAAGAGGCAGACAGTGGATCAGAAAAATGGCTTTTGTTGGTGTGCTGGAGAGGAGTTGCTCAGTGGTAATTCACTGTGATGTGCAGGAACATGCTGAGGCCACGCTCGTCCAAGCACCACAGTCCTGCCACTGCAATCCCAGCTGGCACAGCTCCTGTCACTGCCCCTGATGCCAAGGGGAGCCAGCCTGGAGCTGGGTGAGAGGTGCTTTCCTTTGGGTGCTGCTCCTCCAGGCTGTTTCTCAGAGCTGTCAGATGAGTTTTCTTCCATGAAATATTGTAAGGGCTGGACTTGGGAAAAGCCCATCTGAATGCAAACCTCTCTGCATCCATTTGGCCTGGCATGCAAGTGATGGGGAAGCTTTCATGCAATCCTCTCCCACCCCTGAGGCTTCCCCTGTGCCCTGAAGCTGCTGCAGTAGTGAGCCTGTGCTGGCACATGTGCCAGGGCTAACACTCCTCTGCAGCCCGAGCTCTGCAGGGCTGGCCTGGCCCTAGGGCTGGTCTGGGATGGCCCTGCACGGCTGTGGATGTGCTGGGCACGGGGAGGGCACAGACACTGCTCTGGGATGTGGGGAGAGGGGCAGCACAGGCACTGTGGGTGTCAGCCCTGCAGCAAGGGTGGGTGGTGTTGGCTGCTCTGCTGTCAGCACCTGGAATCAGAGAATGTCCCCACTTGGAATGGACTCACTGGGATCATCCAGTCCCACTCTGGCCCTGCACAGACACCCCAACAATCCCACCCTGTGCAAACACTCCTGGAGCTGTGGCAGCCTCGGGGCTGTGCCCATTCCCTGGGCAGCCTGGGCAGTGCCCAGCACCCTCTGGGGGAAGAACCTTCTCTGATATCCGACCCAAACCTCCCTGACACAGCCCCAGCCATTCCCTGGGTGCTGTCCCTGGTCACAGAGCAGAGATGGGAGCTGCAGACTGATGAGGTTCCTGATCCCACAGGACTGAAATCACCCTGGGCTGTTGGCTCACCTGCCCAGCACACTGGGCCAGGGCTGCTCAGAGTTTCCCAGGGAGGTGGCAGCTCCACACTCTGCTCCCTGCCCCCTGGGCTTGTCAGCACAGCTCCCTGGGCAGCTTTCCCAGCGTGGCACGGCCGGGCCCACATTGTGGCCACCTGGTGCCCACCTGGCTGGTGCCCAGCTGTGGCCATGGCAGCTGCCCTGGCTGTCTGCAGGTCTGCCTGATTGTGCTCGGTGGGATGGGCGGTGTTGGAGCTGTCCTGTGTGCAGGGCCGGGGGGGTGGGTTGCTCTCCATTGTCAGCGTGTCAGGTCAGCTTTGTGCTGCCTGCTCGGGCTGCTGGATGCACCTCCCCTCATTGGCATGAGCAACTCGCAGCCCCGGCCTGCCCGAGCCTTGGGAAGCTGCTCTATGCAAATGGAAACGTGAAAATCCCCGATTTCCCCACGGCAGGCAGGGAGGAGTGCATGGGATGGGGCTGGGGGGGCTTTTCCTGGTGGAACAATGCTGTGCCTGCTCCAGCCATGGGCTCCTTGTGCCATTTTCCTGCTTGAGACACTGTCCTACATGTTTTCTAACTACCAATTCAGCAGAACAATTCCTTTCTCCCCTCATTGCGCTCTGCAAACTGCAAAATCCAGGATCTCCTGACCCCTGGGCAGCTCTCCCAGTGCAGGAGGTCAATTCCGAAGCTCCAGACAGTCCTGCCCAGCTCCTGCCAGGGTGAGGGTCCCAGCTGTGCAGGTGTCTGACTGTCCCTGTCTGTGTGTGTCTGTCTTGCAGCCCCCTCTGCTGTGTCCATCATGCACCAGGTGAGCCGCACCGTGGACAGCATCACCCTGTCCTGGTCCCAGCCCGACCAGCCCAACGGAGTCATCCTGGACTATGAGCTGCAGTATTATGAGAAGGTACTGAGGGACCTTGGCAGGGGTCACCCGCAGCTTTTGGGGAGAGGAGGGGGTGCAGAGCTTCCCTGAAGGGCATGCAGTGGTTGGTCAGTAGGAGACTTCTCTTGCTGCATTTGGTCACATGGGTGACAGTGGCCATCAATCCTTGGGGTCCAGTGATGGTTCCAGTGGCCCAAGTGTAGAAAATCCTCTGGTCACTCAGGAGCTTCTCCTGTCACCTCCACAGAACTGGTGGCAAGTGGATCCATTACAAGGGGAGCAGGGTAGCCAAGGTCCAGGGTCTGTTTTTTCTTTTTCATGTACTGGGGCATCAGTAGGAAATGGGAATGACAGGAAACACCCAGTCCCAGGCTGGAGCATGCTCAGTGGATGTCCAGTCTTGGAGATTTTCTGGAGTGCTGTCCATGTGTGCATTCACACCAAAGGTGAGGTTGGGATCTCTGCAGCATCCCGAGCCCAGATGTTGGACCAGAGGTGTCCCCATGCTCCCATGGAGGCTGTGCAGTCAGAAGGGCTCCCTCACATCCCTGAGGAACCTGCTCCTTCCATAACCTCCCTGTCCAGGCAAGCAGAGCATTTCAGTCTGAGCTGTGCCAGGGTGTCCATCCCACCAGTGGCTGCTCAGACACCTGAGCACCACGAGAAGCTTGGTCCCAGTTCTACCAGGCTGAACTTCATCTGTGCAGCCCAGGGGACATGGGGAGCAGGAGACTTCTCCTTCCAGGAATCTGCCCCCTTGCACAAGAGCTTATAAACTATACATCATAAATTGCAAACCAACTAATTAAAAAGCTTTATGATTAAATGGAACTGAAAATATTTTTCCCAGCAGTTGCTGGAAGAAATGATTAATCCCCCCCACTGCCTGCCTGTGACCTATTTTCTCATCACCAAGAGCCAGAGGGAGAATGGGGAAGAGGGGGGGGGCTCCTTTGTAAGCTGTTAAATAGGTCCTGACCTATATTGCATAAATCACAGCCATTTATTTTGACCCTTGGAAATGATCCCAGAATATGTGGCAAGATGGATGAGAAGATAACAAGACAGATCTGGGAAGCAAAGAGGGGTCCTTTCCCTGTGGACCCTCAGTGTAGAGACAGAAGATCTCAGGGAGCACATTCTCCTCCTCTAGCTTAGTCACTCACCCTTTCTTTCTTCCCTCTCCTCTGTTTTCTGAGGGAGGCTGTAAATAAAGGGAATTTTTGTCTAAAATATGGTGCTGCTGTTGGTGGCCAGTCCTTGCAGGCAGCCACATGTGCCTGTCCCTTGTGAGAGTTAGGGCCCAGCAGGACCCTGAGATTGGCTCACTTGGTTGGATTGGAGCATGGTGCTGATATCACTGAGCCTGTGGCTTCAGTCCCTGTGTGAGATATTTACTTAAGAGTTGGACTTGATGATCCTTGTGTGTCCCTTGCAGCTGAGAATATTCAATATTCGGTGTCCCTGACAATGGGGACAAGTGGCCTCACTCTCAGGCAGTGCTGTCCATGGCACAGAGGGCAGAGCTGGCCTGAACTTCTCCCTGTCCTGGTATTTCAGAGCACCAAGGAAGCATCCCACACTGGTTTGGGTTGGAAGAGACCTTAAAGCTCATCCAGTGCTTCCACTGTCCCAGATTGTTCCAAGCCCCTTCCAGCCTTGCCTTGGGCACTGCCAGGGATCCAGGGGCAGCCACAGCTGCTCTGGGCACCCTGTGCCAGCCCTGCCCACCCTGCCAGGGAACAATTCCTGCCCAATATCCCCTCCAGCCCTGCCCTCTGGCAGTGGGAAGCAGCTCCATGTCCTTTCTGTGCTGGGATCCCAGGGCTGGGGGCAGCACTGCACAGGGATCTCCCCAGAGCAGGGCAGAGTTGTGTGAACCCCATGGAATCTTTTTTTTGCTGGTTCTTGGTTTGAAGAAGCCCAGCTCTATCTCCCCAGCCCTGTTTGTATGTGCACAGGGATCCAGCTCTCTGTGGGCACAGCTCAGTCCAGCTCAGTCCAGCCACTGCAGTGCTGACTTCTGCAATCAAAAGCCATTTACTGGATGCTGGGAACAATCCCAAAATGCAGAGCTTTGGCTGTGCCGTGCTCTTCCCCTGCTTCCCATCAATCCAGCAGTTGGATGTGGTGTGTGACATATCCCAGGTGTGTTCTCACTGCACTGCCAGTCTGTGCAGAGGTGATTTCCTTCCAAATATTTCATTACAAACTGTCCCATGTGCTTCTGAATGCTCAGCAAAGATCTCTGGAGCTGGTTAAGTTGTTTCTGGTGGAATTTTTTTCTTCCCCCAGTAGAAAATTATGTTATATTTTCATGAAAACAGCTCAAATGAAGAATAGCAGCATACACATTGTGTATAGAAACCACCTTGGCTCTTCATTTTTAATAGATTCTCTTCTATATAGAGACATAAAAATTAAATTAAAAAACCAGAAGCATTTATTTTGGTGCCGACAGAAAAGAACTGTTCACAATACCTGAAACAAAGGTGAATTTTTGTTTTCCTTTCACAGATTATTTATAACACTGCTATTCCTAGATGCCATTAAGAATGCCTGTACAAAGGCAGCATTATGAGTTTCTTTCACGTGGAGTTGGAGCAAATCTGTGCAGATTGTTGCACAAACACTGCCTGGCGTGGCTGCTCTCTGCAGCCCTTGCCTTAATGGGTTTTTTTTTTTAACTTCCAAGAGGCACCTGCCAACGTTTTTCTTATTAAAAAAGTCTGTGTTGTCTTCATTTAGAAAGGGTGTAGCAGTTTTTATCCAAAGTTGCCAAACTCATCCCAGAGTGTGGGAACTGGAGACCCACTGCAGTGTCAAGCACTGCAAAGAGTAATTAGCCCTCCTCATTATGCAAAATGATTGGGTTTGATGATGCTCAGAGTCACCCATTTGGTAATTTTTGAATGGTTGAAGACATTCAGCCCAATTTGGTCACCAGTGCAGGATTTTAGAAGGGAAAGGAGCCCTTTGATGTGTGCAGGCAGTGCTGGAGAAGGGGCCTTGGCTGGCTGGGGGAGGAGACCTGGGAAGGTGAATGTGCCATTGGAGGTGCAGGTGGAGCCCTCCTGGTGCCCAGGAGCTTCTAAGCCAGAGCCCAGCACCCCAGAGCTTGGACCAAGCATGGAGGAGCTGCTCCTGGCTCAGGGGACATCCCTGCCCATGGCAGGGCCTGGAACAAGATGGTCTTTAAGGTCCCTTCCAAGCCAAACCATCCCGGGCTTCTGTGATTGTCTGACTTTTTGGAGTCTGTCCTGCAGTGCTGGACACCAGAATCCCCCTGGAGCCAAAGCTGCTGCTGGTGTTTCCCTTCTGGAGTTTCTGTCCTGAGCTGGGGCTGCCCCTTCAGCCAGTGCTGCCCAAACCCTTGGAGGGGGCTCTGTCCCAGTGAAACTGGGATCCCAAGGAGATGGAGAGGAAACCCTGCCAGGCAGCCCTGGGGTAGCCAGCCTGCAGTCCCAGTCCCTGCCCAGGACTCAGTGGGTTTGGGAGAGGCATTCAAACACTCAGAGAATAATTGAAGTTGGAAAATCTCTCCTAGATCAGTCAGTCCAGCCTCCACCCAACACCCCAATGCCCACCAGGCCACATTGCCAAGTGCAGCAAAATCTCATTTTCTGAACTCTTCCAGGGGTGGGGATTCCACCACTGCCCTGGGCAGCCTGTGCCAATGTATAAAAACCCTTTTCATGAAGAAATGTTTCCTTATATCTAACTTGCACTTCCCTTGGCACAACTTGAGGCCGTTTTTTCTTGTCCCCCTTGATGGGATACCTGGCTGGGGGCACAGATGTGGTTGGGCTGTCCCCATGTTGGATCCCACAAACCTGGGCATTTTGAGCTTTCTGGCACTGACCCCCTGGAGAACACTGCTTTTGACCTGAGGCTTTGGAGAAACTTCCAAATTTCAGTGATGGAGTTAAAATCATGGGTGTGTGGTTAAATAGAAGTGTGTGATTTCACACGGTGAAGGGTTTGGAATTTGAGGTTTTTATAATATAGTAATAGGAATGGGACAAGATGGAGGATTTGGGGTGGTGTCTCTTTCAGTGCTCATCTTCTTTTTCATGGGTTTCAGGCAGTAGTTTCTGGCTGGTCAGTCAGTGTCACACTGAGGGTCATGGCAGTTTGGTTATTGGGTCAAAAGCATAAATAATACAGGTGTTAATTCTCTATTGGGCTGTTTGGCTTCAAGAGACCTTGTAGCAGCTGGATCTGTTTCCATTTTGTTCACTTTTGGCTGGAAGTGTTGCTGAACTTTCTGTATTTTAGATAAGATTTAATAAATAACCCAGCCTAAACACGAGAAAATTCATTTCCTTTGCGTTTTTTAATGCTGGCTCTGAGTGAAGGCAGAAGAAACTTCAGACAAACCACTAATGAATGGTGCAAACACCACCCAGTTCCATCCCCACACATGGGGGGTCCCTGTGAGGGTCCAGGTGCTGTGGGTCCCACAGCTGCAGCCCCATTGGGACCTGCAGGATCCTGCTCCCACACATGGGCGTCCCGAAATGCAGCTGTGGGATGCTCTGGCACTGGTCCTGGCATGGCTGTGCCCTGCTGTGTTTGCCCCCAGGGCCGTGGCAGATGCCACTGTGCAGCCTCATGGGAACTCTGCCAAATTCACTCAGTCGACTTTTTTTTTCTTGGCTTTTTTACTTTCAATTTTTTTTTTAATGTGACTTTTTAGAATGAATTTTTGTAAATTCTTTGAGTGTCCCACAGCCTCCCCATGTTTCAAGAGACTCTTTCTTTGTTAATCAGACTTTGGTTTCAGCTTCAGTTGGACTCGTGGGAAGGGGAACCAGATGAGGACTCAAAATCAACCCAGTGTGTTATTTTGGATTAGGATTTCCGAACTCGGAGCAAAATCAGCAGGAAAAAAAAAAGCCCAAACACCACAAACCTCTGCTTGAACTTGGGCTTTAAACCACCTGGGATGCACTTGGGCTGCTGGAGGAGCCCAGAGAGGTGAAAGGGGAGAAGTGTTTGAGGTGAATGTGCAGGTTCTGGAGAGGTGATGCCAAGGAGAAAGAATAGCTTTGATAAGGGAGGGTGGAGAGGTGTAAATGGTTTTTCCTTGTGGTCTGGATTTCAAGGAGAGGACATCACAAACACACCTTCCCCAGGCAAGCAGACAGGAATTTCCCAGGCTACCAACCACCCTGTAGGCTTGGCCATTACATTCCATTTAAAGTCCTCCAGGAGCAGGGATGAGGTTCTCCTAAAGAGTTGGACAAATGATTTTAAAAGAACTGTGTTGTTAGTGCCCTCCAAGGACCTGGGAGGATTCATCCAAGCCCTTGAGCTCTAAAAACTGTAAACATTTCCTGACCTATTTATCTTCTTGCCTGCCTGGGAAAGGTCCAAGGGCCTGATCAGACAAACGAGGCCATGAGTTTGCTGTGTGCTCATCTTTCCTTGCTCTCTGTGTCTGTACTTGAGCTTTTCACTGTCATCAGTGATTACCAGAGACCCCAGTGACAACCAGGAACCTTCAGCACCAGCTCCAGATGCATAAAACAGATGTTGTTGTTTTGAGGAGGGAAAAGTGGTCCTGAACAGTGTTAGTAGTGAAGGTCTCTGAGGTGTTTAATGGAATCTTGGGATGGTTGGGCTGGAAGGGACCTCAAAGCCCATCCACTGCACCCCTGCCATGGCAGGGACACCTTCCATGTCCCAGGCTGCTCCCAGCCCTGGCCAGCCTGGCCTTGTGTAGCCGTGGGAAGGGGTATTAACCCTTTATAGGGGCAGAAATAAAACACACAGGTCATCCCTCAGGATAGGAAGGAGACAAGTTTTATTCAGAAACACACTTGCTTCAACAGAACTCCAAGTGCCCTCCCTTCTCCCAGAAGAGCAGTGCCTGACCCTGGACTGACTTTTCTGACGACAGATTTGTGTTTTCTCGGCAGGATCTGAGCGAGCTGAACTCGACCACAGTGAAGAGCCCCACGAACACTGTGGCAGTGCAGAACCTCAAGGCTGGCACCATCTACGTGTTCCAGGTGCGGGCACGCACCGTGGCCGGCTACGGCCGCTACAGCGGGAAGATGTATTTCCAAACCATGACTGAAGGTGAGTGTGCAGCTGCCTCTGAAGGTCATTCAGGCTCTAGGCAGGTGTATTTCCAAACCATGACTGAAGGTGAGTGTGCAGCTGCCTCTGAAGGTCATTCAGGCTCTAGACAGGTGTATTTCCAAACCATGACTGAAGGTGAGTGTGCAGCTGCCTCTGAAGGTCATTCAGGCTCTAGACAGGTGTATTTCCAAACCATGACTGAAGGTGAGTGTGCAGCTGCCTCTGAAGGTCATTCAGGCTCTAGACAGGTGTATTTCCAAACCATGACTGAAGGTGAGTGTGCAGCTGCCTCTGAAGGTCATTCAGGCTCTAGGCAGGTGTGGACATAGATGTGCAGCTGTCCCCTTGCTGTCAGTCCCTTCTAGGGTGGGTTGACAAATCACGTTCAAGACCTGCAGAGAGGCCTGGGTGCTTGTTCCCAGTTTCTTCCCAGCTCAGCTGGATGTAGAGGAAGCAGAATTGATGTTTTCTACCTGCACAGCTGCTGATGACAAACACAGAGCCGTGTCTTAATTTGCTAAATTTCTGCTGCTAAATAAAACAGGCCAAGCCAGTTTTCTGGCCCTGGGGCCAAGGACAAGACACAGCATGAATTCACAGGACTAAAAAGGAACAACTCCATCCAACCTTCCTTGTGGGACACATTCCCCACCCAGAGGGGAGTCCTGACTGTCCCAGACCAAAGCCATGCCAGGAATCAGACATGACCCATGCCGAGGGTTTTCTGACTTGGATGACCTTGTGAGGTTTGGCCCATGCCATGCCACAGTAACCTGGTCCCTTTTCCCTGTGTGCCAGCTGAGTACCAGACCAGTGTGCAGGAGAAGCTGCCGCTCATCATCGGCTCCTCGGCCGCAGGGCTGGTGTTCCTCATCGCCGTGGTGGTCATTGGCATCGTGTGCAGCAGGTAGGGCAGGCTGGCACAGCCTCTCCTGAACTCCCAGTTCCTTTGGGACACAGCCCCACCCCAGAGCTTGGACCAAGCCTGCTGGAGGAGCTGCTCCTGGCTCAGGGGACATCCCTGCCCATGGCAGGGCCTGGAACAAGATGGTCTTTAAGGTCCCTTCTGACCCAAACCATCCCGAGCTTCTGTGATTCTCTGACTTTTTGGAGTCTGTCCTGCAGTGCTGGACACCAGAATCCCCCTGGAGCCAAAGCTGCTGCTGGTGTTTCTGATCTTTCTGATTTCATTCCTAAGGCTTCTTCAGCTGAGGGCAGCTGTTTTATCTTTGTTTCTTTTAACTGTGCTGCTCACTATTGTCTGCCTCTGGTCACCTCGGTGGCATTTGGGATTGTGACATCCTTTTTGTGCCTCTCTCCTGCCTGTTCTGTGCCATTTGTCCTTTCTGTGCCTCTCTTGCCTCCCTGCTGGCGTCACTGCTGGAGCTGGCAGTGATCACTGTTGATGGGCATGGAGGGAACCTGGGCTGTGGTGGGGCTGCCCCTTCCTTCACCCAGTGCTGCCCAAATCCTTGCAGAGGGACAGGGGGGTGGCACAGGGAGGGGACAGAGGTGTCCCCAGCACATCCCCAGCCCCGAGGGGCCCATGCTGTGCTCAGCTCTCCCTTCCCTTCCAGAAGACGGGGCTTCGAGCGGGCAGACTCGGAGTACACGGACAAGCTGCAGCACTACACCAGTGGCCACAGTACGTACCGGGGGCCCCCCCCGGCCCTGGGGGGCCGCTCCCTGCTCGGTTCGTGCTCCTGTTCACTCGGGGCTTGCAGGGAGGGCTGAGGGAAGGCTGTGCATGGGTGTGTGTGTGTGTGGGCAGGGCAGCTCCGGATCCCCCCAGCCCCTCCCTGATCCCTGCCCTGCTCTCAGCCCTGTGTGCTGTCAGGGGCCTGCTGTGTCCTCCAGAGCTCTGTGACAACCAGCACCCTCTGAAGCATCGCTGTGTCCTGTGCTGCAGCCTCTGCCACCACACTGTGTCTTGCTCCTCCAGCTCCTGAGCTTTGCCCATCTCCTGGGCAGCAGTGAGACCCCTTCCCTGACCTCTCCCTGTCCCCCTGCAGGGACCCACAGACCTTTGCTAGAACCCATCCCAGTGCTCCTAGAATCCCAGAACATACCTATAGGTATATAGATTATTATATTGTATATATCTACAGATTATATCTATATCTATAGATTATTATATTGTATTATATCTAGGTGTATATACAATAACTAACATGCCCTCTGTTGTAGCCTCCCTCTCCCATCCCTGTGCCAGGCACTCCCTCCCACTGAGCATTCCTGCTCAGCCTCACTGCCCACCCTGCCTCACCCCAGTGCATCCTTCTGCCCCCATCCCTGGAAGTGTCCAAGGCGGGATTGGGCAGGGCTTGGAGCAGCCTGGGATAGTGGCAGGTGTCCATGGAATGAGATGAGGTCATTTAAGATTCCTTTCAACTCAAACCATTCTATGATTAACCCCTGCATTCATGTCCCTGAAATTCCTTTCTCCCCATCACTAGAGACCTGTTGCTCTAATCTTGCTTTATTCCAGTCTCAGCTGTGATTTTCCTCATGTTCTACTTGCAGCTTCAGGATTTCTGCCCTTTTAATACTTTGTTCCTGTACAAATCCAGGCCTTGCTCAGAGCATGGAAAACACCAGTAGTGTTTCCACTCAGGACTCAGAATTTTTCCTGCTTTTACCTGGGAAACATGTCCCAAAAGGCAGAGCTGCAGCCCTGTGCCCCAGCAGCCTGTGCTGGCTGCCTTGCTATCACTTACCAGGAAAAATGACACTTTTCAGGAGACATTATGTAAATGCAGCTCTCAGTTGTTTGTCAGTCTGGGCTGCAAACACACATTCACACATTCTCCCGGGGCCTGGTGTGGGATGTGACAGCTCCAGGCTGGGATGGGTTTAATCACTGTGCCTGCACCACTTGGAACAGTCCTGGTGCCACGGGATGCTGCAGGGCTGGTACAGCCTGGGCTGCCTTCAGCCCCCTCCTCACCCCACTCAGCTGGCCAGGGCTCAGTCCCTGCTCAGAGATTCTGTGCAGACAGTGCAGCAGATTGCCCAGGGCCAGGGAGCCTGTGGGCACTGCAGAATGCCCTGAGTGCACCCAGCATCCTGGAGTCACAGTCTGCTGCTCTGTGGGGCTCCTTGTTTGGGGAGCTGCGAGCTCTGCTCTCCAAATAACCCATTGTAGAGTGAGCCAGAGGCCAGAAAATGAGTATGGAAAGGGCTGGAGCACAGGTAAGAGCTGCTGCACAGTGCAGGTGGCTGGGATGTGGCAGCAGCAGTCCAGCCTTGGCCATGACATGTCACTGTGTCCCCTGCTCAGCCCAGCAAGAGGAACCTGTCTTTTGTGATTTTCCCAGTGTGTGCCACTTCTTCTCCTGGGGCTCCCAAGAGGGAAGCCAGCCTTGGGCAGGGGTGCCAGTCAGGAAAACAGGGCAGACTGGATTATCCCTCCTGCTTGCACAGCTCCTGGAAGAGTCACAGATCCCCCATGGAAGAGTCTGTCTGCAGTTTGTAGTCCAGGCTCATAATGCAGCTCCCCACTGCCCCAACAATTGCCTGTGGGCCAGTGTTCATTAAAATCAGCTTTAACAGGCCTGTCAAACATGGTTCTGTATTGTTCTTTCTCAAACTGTTTCTCTCTGTCTGCTTCAAGCCTTGATTATGCAACTTGCTGAGGTGAAAAAACCATCACTCAACCAGTTTTCTCTTTTCCTTGATGCCAACCATTCCAGTTGCATCCACCTGTCTGACTCTCTCCCTCACCTTTACACAGTGACTCCAGGGATGAAGATTTATATTGATCCTTTCACCTACGAAGATCCCAATGAGGCTGTCAGGGAGTTTGCAAAAGAAATCGATATCTCTTGTGTCAAAATCGAGCAGGTGATTGGGGCAGGTAGGTGACCCGGGAATGGCAGGCTGGCCCTCAGCAGCACAGGCTCCTCCATGGTGCCAGGACTGGGGAGGATTTAGCCTGATGCCACTAAGGTCTCACTTAGCCCCAGGCTGCACTAGAAGGAGCAGGGGAGTCCAGTGTGGGAGAAGCAAGACCATCAGTTCTCATGTGCATGTAAATGACTGTGCAGTGCTCCTCATGGATGGGTGCAGCTGGAGGGGTGGAGAGGGAGGAAACAGGGATCAGGGGTGGGCAGTGAGCTCAGGGATGGATCAGGGGTGGGCAGTGAGCTCAGGGATGGGTCAGGGGTGGGCACTGAGCTCAGGGATGGGTCAGGGGTGGGCACTGAGCTCAGGGATGGATCAGGGGTGGGTGGTGAGCTCAGGGATGGGTCAGGGGTGGATGGTGAGCTCAGGGATGGATCAGGGGTGGGCACTGAGCTCAGGGATGGATCAGGGGTGGGCGGTGAGCTCAGGGATGGATCAGGGGTGGGCACTGAGCTCAGGGATGGATCAGGGGTGGGCGGTGAGCTCAGGGATGGGTCAGGGATGGGTCAGGGGTGGGTGGTGAGCTCAGGGATGGGTCAGGGGTGGGCTGTGAGCCTCAGGGATGGGTCAGGGGTGGGCAGTGAGCTCAGGGATGGGTCAGGGGTGAGCACTGAGCTCAGGGATGGGTCAGGGGTGGGCACTGAGCTCAGGGATGGATCAGGGGTGGGCTGTGAGCTCAGGGATGGGTCAGGGATGGGCGGTGAGCTCAGGGATGGATCAGGGGTGGGCTGTGAGCTCAGGGATGGATCAGGGGTGGGCACTGAGCTCAGGGATGGGTCAGGGGTGGGCTGTGAGCTCAGGGATGGATCAGGGGTGGGCACTGAGCTCAGGGATGGGTCAGGGGTGGGCACTGAGCTCAGGGATGGATCAGGGGTGGGCACTGAGCTCAGGGATGGGTCAGGGGTGGGCACTGAGCTCAGGGATGGATCAGGGGTGGGCACTGAGCTCAGGGATGGATCAGGGGTGGGCGGTGAGCTCAGGGATGGATCAGGGGTGGGCACTGAGCTCAGGGATGGATCAGGGGTGGGCAGTGAGCTCAGGGATGGGTCAGGGGTGGGCTGTGAGCTCAGGGATGGGTCCGGGGTGGGCTGTGAGCTCAGGGATGGATCAGGGGTGGGCACTGAGCTCAGGGATGGATCAGGGGTGGGTGGTGAGCTCAGGGATGGATCAGGGGTGGGCACTGAGCTCAGGGATGGATCAGGGGTGGGCACTGAGCTCAGGGATGGATCAGGGGTGGGTGGTGAGCTCAGGGATGGATCAGGGGTGGGCACTGAGCTCAGGGATGGATCAGGGGTGGGCACTGAGCTCAGGGATGGATCAGGGGTGGGCTGTGAGCTCAGGGATGGATCAGGGGTGGGCACTGAGCTCAGGGATGGGTCAGGGATGGGCACTGAGCTCAGGGATGGATCAGGGGTGGATGGTGAGCTCAGGGATGGGTCAGGGGTGGGCACTGAGCTCAGGGATGGGTCAGGGGTGGGCACTGAGCTCAGGGATGGATCAGGGGTGGGCTGTGAGCTCAGGGATGGGTCAGGGGTGGGCGGTGAGCTCAGGGATGGGTCAGGGGTGGGCACTGAGCTCAGGGATGGGTCAGGGGTGGGCGGTGAGCTCAGGGATGGATCAGGGGTGGGCTGTGAGCTCAGGGATGGGTCAGGGGTGGGCTGTGAGCTCAGGGATGGGTCAGGGGTGGGCGGTGAGCTCAGGGATGGATCAGGGGTGGGCTGTGAGCTCGGGGATGGATCAGGGGTGGGCGGTGAGCTCAGGGATGGGTCCGGGGTGGGCTGTGAGCTCAGGGATGGGTCAGGGGTGGGCAGTGAGCTCAGGGATGGGTCAGGGGTGGGCGGTGAGCTCAGGGATGGGTCAGGGGTGGGCTGTGAGCTCAGGGATGGGTCCGGGGTGGGCTGTGAGCTCAGGGATGGGTCAGGGGTGGGCACTGAGCTCAGGGATGGATCAGGGGTGGGCAGTGAGCTCAGGGATGGATCAGGGGTGGGCACTGAGCTTAGGGATGGGTCAGGGGTGGGTGGTGAGCTCAGGGATGGGTCAGGGGTGGGCAGTGAGCTCAGGGATGGATCAGGGGTGGGCAGTGAGCTCAGGGATGGGTCAGGGGTGGGCACTGAGCTCAGGGATGGGTCAGGGGTGGGTGGTGAGCTCAGGGATGGATCAGGGGTGGGCAGTGAGCTCAGGGATGGATCAAGGTTGGGCAGTGAGCTCAGGGATGGATCAGGGGTGGGCACTGAGCTCAGGGATGGGCAGGGCAGGCACAGCTGGGGTCAGGGATTCCTCGGGGAGCACAGCAGAGGTGGGGGAGGCTCACAGGCCCTGCTGTGTTCACAGGGGAGTTTGGAGAGGTGTGCAGTGGGCATCTCAAGCTTCCAGGCAAACGAGAGATCTTTGTGGCCATCAAGACCCTCAAGTCTGGCTACACAGAGAAGCAGAGGAGGGACTTCCTGAGTGAGGCCAGCATCATGGGGCAGTTCGACCACCCCAACGTCATCCACCTGGAGGGGGTGGTCACCAAGAGCTCTCCAGTCATGATCATCACTGAGTTCATGGAGAATGGCTCACTGGACTCCTTCCTGCGGGTATGACACCTGGGAGTGTGCTAGCACAGAGGGGGTTTGGGGGGAAGGTTCCCTTTCCAGTGGCATTCCCTGCTTGGTGTCCCCTGTCACTGAATAGTCCAGAGCTCTGTGTTTCGGGAGCAGAGCTGGGGTGACACACCAGGTTTGTCACTTCTGTCTGTCACTCATCCTAGCCAGGGGCTGTGCCTGTGGTGCACATCCAGCCTGACACCCGTGGAGGAGCAGTCACAGCTTTAACTCAGCAGGACTCCACCTCCAGCTGCTCTGTCTAAATATTCCTGGTTCTGGGTTTGAGGTGGGTAATTGGCTCTGCTCAAGGGAGGTAACCTGGTCACAGGAACAGATTGGCCCTTGTGCATTTTGGGGTGACAGCAGCTGCTGTAGTGGTGTCCTTGGGGAGTGTGAGGTGACTCCCAGCCCTGTGAGCTGTGCACAGGTGGGTGTGGAAAGAGGCTCCTGGCCACGAGGGGCTGTCAGTGTGCTCCTGTCACCCGTGTCCCTGTGTCCCTCAGCAAAACGACGGGCAGTTCACGGTGATCCAGCTGGTGGGGATGCTGCGGGGCATCGCTGCAGGCATGAAGTACCTGGCAGACATGAACTACGTGCACCGGGACCTGGCAGCCCGCAACATCCTGGTCAACAGCAACCTGGTGTGCAAGGTGTCAGATTTCGGCCTCTCCCGCTTCCTGGAGGACGACACCTCTGACCCCACCTACACCAGTGCTCTGGTAAAGCTGCTCTGCGGGAGGGAGGGCCAGGAGTGGGAGAGGGAAGGGGGAAACACTGAGGATGTCAGCAGTGGAGAGGTCTGAATGAGAAAGACAAATGCAGTAAACGGCAGGAGATTTCCCTGTCATTCCTGTGGATAGTTGAGCCTTCCTCCAAACATGTCTGCAAACACACACATGTCCCTGAGAGCCCTTGGTGGGGCTCATGCTCTGCAGCCTCCCCGTGTGATCCAGCTTTGAGATGAGACACTGCCCAGCAAGTCTGGGCTTTTACCGTCACTGTCCAGTGCTGCCCTTGCTCGTGTCATCTCACTGGCTGAGCCCCAGGAAGGACAGACTGAAGTGGAGGAGGTGTGGGTGGGTGCCAGATACTCTCAGATACCAGATACTGATCTTCAGGGAGTATCAAACAGAAAAACACTCCTAGAAATGACCTCATATTCAGGTAACAACTCCCCAGGAACACCTTGGTGCCATAGACCCCAGTGCCACCAGGAACTTGTGGCTCGTGTCTGGCTGCAGGAGGTGCCCCAGGACCAAATAATCCTCTGATTATTTGGTTTTGCTCAGTGAGAGCTCAGCCAGGAGTCCTCATAAATAAATGCCACACAGAAACACTCTGCACAGTGCATCAGGATCAATGCCCACAACAGGAATTCTTGGAAATCAGTGTTGCTAGAGCTGGGGCATGACCTGTAGGAAATCACCTCTCCTGGTTCTTTTGAAGCTGGCAGTGATGAGATGCCTGGCATAGCTCTTAGTAAATTTTATCAGTAGCTGAGTACCTAACACACACCTGAAAATGTGTGGGTTTATTCTCATCCACGTAGCTTCAGACATCAACTCATCCACCTTACACAGCCATCAATGGTTTTTACAAATACTAATAATACTTATTTTTCACAATATGTTCCTTACAGCCAATTAAATTTCCCTTTGTTAACTAAATTCATGGTGTTTACTGCTGTTCTCTATCCCTGGTTTTGTGCCTGTAGCTTTTCTCTCTAGTAGTAAATTAGTCATCCCTAATTTATTCTCCTTGAACTGTGGGCACTGTAGCAGGACATTTATTATCCATAATGACAGACTGTATTGTATCAGAAGTATCTTCCTGTGCACAGTGGTGTTTATCATCATTCTCCCAGTGACCCTGTGTCCATGGGTGGGCAGAAGCCACAGGCTGTGGCCTGGGAGGTTCATGCTGGACCTTAGGAAAGTCTTCAGAGAGAAACTCCAGCTCAGACCCCACAGAGATGGGGGATCTCACTGAAGTGAGCTCCCACAAGAATCCTCCAAAGTCTAATTTCTACTTTGGGACTTCTTTTTAGCCATTTTTGAAACCCACTGCTTGCCAGGAGTTCTGTCAAGAGTCTGCCTGATGGAGAGGACATCCTGTTTGGTGTGGGTTGCTTCATCTTTCCCTCTCGTGGAAAACATAATATTTTGTCTGAGGTTTGTGGCTGTGAGAAGATTAAGGAACATTATCTTTTTTTCATTATTCTGGCATGTACTGGGGCTGAGTACCATGAAGTCCTGGGAGACCCTTAATAAGACATGGCAGTTGTTCATTGACAAAATATAATGTTTTTTAATCTTCTCACAACCACAAAACACAGACACTTCTGCTTATTTTTTTCTGCACAGAAGAAGATTTTCCCTTCAGAAGGTCCCTTGAGTGAATGACTGAAGTGCAAAGCCCCTGGTAGAAAATCAGGAAGCAGGAAGGGCTTAAGCAGAGCTTTCAATCCCTGTGTGCCCATTTGTGGGGGGGACAAGCCCTCCTGTGCTCAACTCCTCAGTGGGACTGGAGAGTCCTGATTTCTCCAGAGCTGGGTGACAGAGACCCCAGTGCCCCCCCAGTCCATCCCATTTCCCACCAGTGCCCCCCCAGTCCATCCCATTTCCCACCAGTGCCCCCATCCCACACTGAAGGATCAGAACCTGCTGGATCAGGTGTATATCCACAGATACCAGGACTCCACCCAGAAGTGGTGCAGTGCTGACTTCCAAGAGTGGAAGCTGTAGAAGGCTGAAGAGGAAGGTGTTCTAATTCCCTTTATTCTTCTTTGGAGGTAGCCAGGTGACAGCAAAAGGATGGAGGGAGATCAGTTTGGGTTTTTTACATTCCTGGCCATTCACTTGCTCCCAAAGACCCTCTTGGCACCGTGGGCATTCTGCCATGCTGGGGATCACTGGGGCAGGGGAAGGAGCTGGCCCTGGTTAAGGTGATGAAGAGGAGACTGAGGGGACACCTCTAAGTGACCTTCAGGGCAGTAATGAAAACACAAACTCTTTGCAGTGGCACCAGATGATACAATAAGGGGTCATAAAATGTATGGCTGGGGTGGTTAAGGTGAAAGCTCCTTCCTCAGGAGGGTGCTAGGACAGCAAATGGGGAGAATCATCATCATCATCATCATCATCAGTGAGGGCTTCCAGCATGGCTGGACAATCCACATCCCCCCTGAGGGACAGACAGTCCTGTGCTCCCTCCCTTCTGGGATTTATCTGACCACAATATCACAGGCAGATATTGTGGACTCTGCAGTTTTGCAGTTATTCCTGCTCTCTGTGTTACCACCCCCCGTTTTTGTCCTGCAGGGTGGGAAGATCCCAATCCGATGGACAGCACCTGAGGCCATTCAGTACAGAAAGTTCACCTCAGCCAGTGACGTGTGGAGCTATGGAATTGTCATGTGGGAGGTGATGTCCTATGGAGAGAGACCCTACTGGGACATGACCAACCAGGATGTGAGTTCTGGGGAAGGCAGGGGCAGGAACTCTGCAATGGGAGCATTGTCCCAGCATGTGCCATGCCCGCTGCCTCCTCTGTTGTGGCAGATGTGTCCGAGGTCAACACCTTTGGAAGCAGAAATGGGAATCATTTGGGGGTTTATTCTGGGACTGGGGATGGCACAGCACTCACTGCACAGGTTAAGGGCAGCACCCCAGGGGTACTGGCAGGTGCCAAGAAAGGGAAGGAGCAGATGGGTGGAAAAGGAGATGTCCCTGAGCTGGGAGCCTCTGGAGCTGAGCTTCATCTCCTGGGATCACAGACACTCCAGGGAAGTCTGTTACAAAGCCACACAATGGCTTGGGTTGGAAGAGACCTTTAAAGATCAACTCCTTCCAACCCCCTGTCATGGTCAAGGGCATCTTCCACTGGATGGTCATTAAATCTCCCCTGGGAAGGTTGGACTGTGCTCTGTAAGAAGCCAAGTAACAGACACAGCTGGAAACCAAAACCACGAGGTACTTCAGAGCATGCTGGATTTGAAATACTTCATTCCTCTGCTCTAATTCAGCTCAAACAGTTCCATGCACTCCTTGCTCCCAGGGATCCAGCAGTTTCCTTCAAGGATGGTCCCTGGCTGCAGTCCCTGCCCTCAGCACAGCAATGCCATTTCCATTTGTGGTACCTGGGGCTCAAAGCCCACCTGGCTGGTGGCAGTGAGTGCTGTGAGGATGCTGCAGCTGCATGGATGTGTCAGAAAGGCTCTTCTAACTCTGTGTCTCAGAACAGCTGCCCTTCCTCACCCCATGAATACTCAGGATGTGATGCCAAGGTCCTGGTGGACCATGGGGATGCAGAAAGCTCATCCTGCCTCTTGCAGTCTCTGCCTGGCTTCCAGTGTGTCTCAGAGCAGCCTCTGGGGAGTCCCTTGGAAGCCTTCATGCACTTCCACCTCCACCATCCCGTGGGATCCTAAGACTTGCCTTACAGGGAGAGAGTGAAAGCCAAGCTCCCACCTGACTCCTGTCCCTGTGGCAGATCAGACCTTTCCCATCTCAATACATCTCCATCCATGCCACATCAGGTTTCTCCAGAGTGGGACTATTTCCTCCCTAATGTCTGGTGGGAAATCCATTAACATGAATTCCTAAGCCTGGAGCAGGTGGATGATGCCTTTGAACCTTTGGCTGTTCACAGCCTTGCCCCAGCCTCTGTCACACCAGGAAAATGTTTCCATCAGTTCTTGGAGGCAGAGGGATGGGATTTAGGGGTCTGCCTTTCTCATTAGAGAAAGATCAGATCTAAGCCATCATTGTCACCTCAGTTTCAATCATATCCTGCACCACGTGTTCCTGTAGCTCCCCTGCCCTTTGTCCTTCTCCTGGAGCTCTTCCCTTGCTGGTTTCTCCTGCCACAGCAGCAGCACTGATGGCTGTGTCAGGATGGCAGAGCTGTGCCAGGGATGGCAGAGCTGTGCAGGGATGGCAGAGCTGTGCCAGGGATGGCAGAGCTGTGCTGGGATGGCAGAGCTGTGCAGGGATGGCAGAGCTGTGCAGGGATGGCAGAGCTGTGCCAGGATGGCAGAGCTGTGTGGGGATGGCAGAGCTGTGCCAGGGATGGCAGAGCTGTGCCAGGGATGGCAGAGCTGTGCTGGGGATGGCAGAGCTGTGCCAGGGATGGCAGAGCTGTGTCAGGATGGCAGAGCTGTGCCAGGGATGGCAGAGCTGTGTCAGGATGGCAGAGCTGTGCTGGGATGGCAGAGCTGTGCAGGGATGGCAGAGCTGTGTCGGGATGGCAGAGCTGTGCAGGGATGGCAGAGCTGTGCCAGGGATGGCAGAGCTGTGCCGGGATGGCAGAGCTGTGCCTGCCTGGGATGGCAGAGCTGTGCTGGGATGGCAGAGCTGTGCTGGGATGGCAGAGCTGTGCGGGGATGGCAGAGCTGTGTCAGGATGGCAGAGCTGTGCTGGGATGGCAGAGCTGTGCTGGGATGGCAGAGCTGTGTGGGGATGGCAGAGCTGTGCTGGGATGGCAGAGCTGTGCTGGGATGGCAGAGCTGTGCCTGGGATGGCAGAGCTGTGCAAGGGATGGCAGAGCTGTGCCAGGGATGGCAGAGCTGTGCAGGGATGGCAGAGCTGTGCTGGGGATGGCAGAGCTGTGCCAGGGATGGCAGAGCTGTGCTGGGATGGCAGAGCTGTGCAAGGGATGGCAGAGCTGTGCCAGGGATGGCAGAGCTGTGCAGGGATGGCAGAGCTGTGCAAGGGATGGCAGAGCTGTGCCAGGGATGGCAGAGCTGTGCAGGGATGGCAGAGCTGTGCTGGGGATGGCAGAGCTGTGCCAGGGATGGCAGAGCTGTGCTGGGATGGCAGAGCTGTGCAGGGATGGCAGAGCTGTGCCAGGATGGCAGAGCTGTGTCAGGATGGCAGAGCTGTGCAGGGATGGCAGAGCTGTGCCAGGGATGGCAGAGCTGTGTCAGGATGGCAGAGCTGTGCAGGGATGGCAGAGCTGTGCCAGGGATGGCAGAGCTGTGTGGGGATGGCAGAGCTGTGCTGGGATGGCAGAGCTGTGCCAGGGATGGCAGAGCTGTGTGGGGATGGCAGAGCTGTGCTGGGATGGCAGAGCTGTGCCAGGGATGGCAGAGCTGTGCAGGGATGGCAGAGCTGTGCCAGGGATGGCAGAGCTGTGCAGGGATGGCAGAGCTGTGCCAGGATGGCAGAGCTGTGCCAGGGATGGCAGAGCTGTGATGGGATGGCAGAGCTGTGTGGGGATGGCAGAGCTGTGTCGGGATGGCAGAGCTGTGCCTGGGATGGCAGAGCTGTGTCGGGATGGCAGAGCTGTGCGGGGATGGCAGAGCTGTGCAGGAATTGTCCCCTGTCCCCTCCCCCTACACTGTCTCAAGCCCCTGCTCCCCCTTCCCGTGCCCCAGGACACGCTGCCCCAGAAATTGCCATCACTTAAGCACAGCTGGTCGTGCTGTGGGGGAGCGTGGTGGGCATTGAGGGCTGATTACCCTCCTGACCCCGGGGTGTGAGAGCCTGGGGCAGTGCTGGGAGAGGACACACACAGAGCTGGGGCTGCCTCTGCCATGTGGCTGATGGAGCAGGGCTCACTGGGGACAGACATGAGTGCTTGGTGCTTGCCTGGTGCTGTCCCCACCCTGTCCTGGGCACAGCTGACACCCAGGGAGCTGCTCTGGGGCTCAGCACCCCTTGGGAGGGTCCCTGAGCTGCACAAAGCTCATCAGTAGCCGTGGAATCCTTGGGGCTGGAAAGGCTTTGAGATCATTGAGTCCAACCATCGATGCAGCACTGCCACCTTCACCCTGAACGTGTCCCCAGGTGCCACATCCACACACCTGCTGAAGCCTTCCAGGGATGGAGACTCCACCCCTTCCCTGCACAGCCTGTTTCAGTGCTAGACAACCCTTTCCATGAAGAAATTTTTCCCTACCATCCAATCTAAACTTTCAACTTGAGGCCGTTTAGTTACCTGGGAGAAGAGACCAACCCTCCCCAGCTCCACCCTCCTGTCAGTGATTTGTAGAGGAGTTACCTCTGGTCAGACCCTCACAGGCCCTGTGGGGCCACCAGGGCCCAGAGTGCCCAGCCAGGGCAGCAGAGCTGGGGGAGGGCTCTTCCACCTGGCAAAGTTTGGCAGCAGCAGTGCCAAAGTGTCTCAGGTCAGCCTGCCCAGCACCTTGGCCACACGGAGCAGTGCCTGCAGCACCTCCCAGTCCCTTCCCTGGAGCCACAGACCATCTCAGACCCTGCCACATGCCCCACCTCACACTCTGGATTGTTTGGCATGGATCAGCCACCAGCTCTTCCTGCTTCTCTCCAATTCCCATTCCCAGTATCCTTCGTCTTCTCTGTGTAGTCTTCCCACTCAGCAATATGTCCCCCACCACGAGAAGGTCTGGACTTCCCTAGGATGGGGGCACAGCCCTAGGGAATCCCACCAGGAAGATTTCTGTTGCTGGAGTTGTGCAAGACCCGGCTGGACAAAGCCATGGCAGCCTTGATGCCACGGTGAGAGCAGCCTGAGACATTGAGGTTCTTCCTCAGGATCCCTCAGGGAGGTTCTGTCACTCTTCTTTCCCCTTTCCATCATTCACATGGAGTTGGTGATTTTGAGATCTGCTCCTGATTTCTGCAGTATCCTCAGCTCTCATTTTTGTCCTTCCCTCTGAGTTTTGTTGCCATTCACGAGCCCATCTCTGGTGTTCAAGGCTCCTTCTGCTCGTCCTTCAGTGCCTGTGCTGTGCATGGCCAGGGAGGCAGGAGAATCCTGCCCGTGCAGGCCTCTGTCAGAGGAACAGATGGTCCTGGAAGAACTGGAGCAGCCTCATCCTCGTTTGTCACCCAGGAGGGGATGGAGGGTGCAGGTGCAGAGTGGCAGGGAGATGGAATTCCCCTTGAAGAAAATCCTGCAGCCCGTGTTCAGGGGGCATTGCAAGACCAGACATTTCCCAGGATTGTGTGGAGCAGTAAGGACAGACCAAAGCCTTTTTGGATGATCCTGGGGCTGCAGGGTGGCTTTGAATGAACTTTGGAGCTGCAGGGTGGCTTTGGATGATCCTGGAGCTGCAGGGTGGCTTTGGATGATCCTGGGGCTGCAGGGTGCCTTTGGATGAGCCTGGGGCTGCAGGGTGCCTTTGGATGATCCTGGGGCTGCAGGGTGCCTTTGGATGATCCTGGAGCTGCAGGGTGCCTTTGGATGAGCCTGGAGCTGCAGGGTGCCTTTGGATGATCCTGGGGCTGCAGGGTGCCTTTGGATGATCCTGGGGCTGCAGGGTGCCTTTGGATGATCCTGGGGCTGCAGGGTGCCTTTGGATGATCCTGGGGCTGCAGGGTGCCTTTGGATGATCCTGGGGCTGCAGGGTGCCTTTGGATGATCCTGGGGCTGCAGGGTGCCTTTGGCAAGCTGTGCTGCAGCTCTCCTGTGCACACTGCAGCCAAGTTCTGCTGGGCCTGGCTCTGCTGACTGGCACCTGGGTGCTCCCCGTGGAGTTTTGCACTTGCACAGCCTGCAGGAAGATCCAGCTGTTTGTGCTGACCCAGCACACCCAGGCCATGGCACAGCCCTGTCACCTGGACCAGCTGGTTTGTGTCAGGAGCACAAAACACCACTGGAGGATGGAAAACACAGGGACAGGCTCCCTGTCTGTAACCCACCCCCCTTTTCTGGATGGGGATGTTTTTATCAAACACAGCAAACTGTTGTGCTGTGTCCATGAGCCCTTCTCTCTGCCTCCCCTGCCTGGAGCTGTGGGATCACACATCCTGTCAGGCCAGCAGGGATGCTCCTTTCCCCACACCAGGAGACTGCTCATGACAATCAGCCAGGCTGGTGTCACCTCCCAGCACACCTCACACCTCACCTGACCTGCTGAGGGTGTTGCCTTTAGTTTTAGGTTTTCCTCTTCTCCTTGGATGTGCTTTTCTGATGTGCTGGGGTGATGAAGACAAACCAGTCCTATTCCAGTTAAGAACTCAAGGGCAGTTTCTCCAAACTTCAGGCCCTAAGCACAAACTACGTGGAAAGGTGGAGGGTGGGTTCATACAAATGAACCAAAACCTATAAAAGTGTGAGATTTTATGGCCAACCCCTCCTTTCCTTCCATCTTGGAGCCATCCAGGCAGGGGCCACCACTGTGGCACTGATATTGCCATGGTGTGGCTTTTGTAGGCCTCTCAATAAATACCCATTTTATTCCCCTGAACTCTGTGTGCAGCCTCTGCTCCAGCTCCCCAAGGCATCAAGGGCTGGAAGTCTCAGAGTGAGGTGGGGATGAGAGGGAAGGCAGCAGTGAGCACAGGCTGCAGGACCAGCCCTGTCAGTCACCCTCAGGAGCCAAGAAAAGGCACACGATGACTTCAACAGGTTTTATCTGAGCTGTGTTGATGCCTCTTTCCCTTCCTGCAGGTGATAAATGCCATTGAGCAGGACTATCGACTGCCCCCACCCATGGACTGCCCCAATGCCCTTCACCAGCTCATGCTTGACTGTTGGCAGAAGGATCGAAACCACCGGCCCAAATTCGGGCAAATTGTCAACACCTTGGACAAAATGATCCGAAATCCCAACAGCCTGAAAGCCATGGCACCCCTCTCCTCTGGGTACGTGTCTCTGTCCTGCTCGTGTCCCTTGGCTCCTCTGACACGTCTGGTGTCCTCTGGTGGCACCGTGCCTGCACCTCTCAGGAGCTGCTTTAGAGCTTGGCCTGTGTTTGGTCTGTATAGGCACCAGTAATGCTGTATATAGCATTAAAAGATCATAGAATCACAGTTTGGGGTGGAGGAGACCTTAAAGCCCATCCCATTCCACCCCCTGCCGTGGGCAGGGACACCTTCCATTGTCCCAGGTTGCTCCAAGCCCCATCCAAGCTGGCCTTGGGCACTCCAGGCTTGGGGCACCCACAGAGCAGGGATCCAGATGTCAAGGTCCCTCTCCTGGGCAGCTGCAGAGAGCACAGGCAGCTCCTGGACACTCTGCACACAGAGGAGCTCCTTGGTTTCCTGTACAGGGGGAGGCTGGGGCAGTGGGGTTGTTCTGGTGTTCCAGTCCCACTGCACTGGAGGCAGTGTGGAGTTCCCTGGGCTGGGTGGGTTGCTCCAGCACTGCTCCTGCACGAGAATGAACTCTGTCCCTGTGTGCAGCCAGGATTTAAAGCTGCATCCCATCATCTCTGATGGCTCCTGCATGAGCTCATCCAGAAAGGCTTCCCTGGTGTTCTCACAGTCCTTCCTGTTGGGAAGGATGAGGATTTGACAGGAAGGTCTCACAGATATGTGTGTATAACAGAAATATCTGCGAATGTAGAAGGTGAAGAAGGAATAGAAATGATAGCAAGTTTTGATACAGAAGAAAAGAATTGCTGAGCCAGTCTGACTGGGTAACTAAGAAGGCCAAAGGTATGTTAGTGTGTGAGTTGGAAGGGGCTTTTATGGCTCAGAGCAAAGGATAAATTCACCTCAAACAAAAGATGTTTTTACCAAGCAAAAAGATTTTTAGAGGAAAACAGGAAAGCCAATGTTGCAAGTAGAGAAAAGATCTCAGAATTTTCCACTGTGAGAAAACTGAAAAACAACTTCTAGCTTCAACTGTAACATACTAACTTTTCATGATTGGAAAAGTGTAACATGACCATGGTAATGTTGGTAGTTATGATAGGCTGTAGGTGATAGTAAAGGTGTTGATTGGTTGTCATGTTTTAAGATGCTCTGTAATGAAAAGTCTAGAATGCATTGAAACCAGAACTAGAGAGGCTTCAGAGAACCCAGAGCTGTGGCTGAAAAGGCTGTGGGCTGGGCTATGGTCACCCATGGCCTGTGAATTGCTGCATCCTCTGGATACAATAAACAGCATTTTAAAGAGCCAGTCTGGAGTCCTGCATCCCTCATTTTTGGCTCTTACACCTTCCCGTGACAGATCAGTGATTCCTGGGTGGAATGCCACAGTCCAGGGCGGTGCCTGCACTGTGAGTGATGCTGCAGGGTGCAGCAACAGTTGTGCTTGCAGCTCTTGCTCAGCCATTGCCCATTTGTGTGTTTCAGGATGAATCTCCCCCTCCTTGACCGCACAATCCCGGATTACACCAGCTTCAACACTGTGGATGAGTGGCTGGATGCCATCAAGATGAGCCAGTACAAGGAGAGCTTTGCCAGTGCTGGTTTCACCACCTTTGATGTGGTATCTCAGATGACTGTAGAGTAAGTGCCCAGGTTTTGAGTCTCAAAGCACAAGGGAAGGTCCCAGCAGTTTTGCAACAATTGGTATTGAATTAGATTTTATTTTCATGTGATGTAGTTTTGCCTTTATAGAATTGTTGCTTTGTGGAGCCACCTTTGATCTGTTCAGTCTCTAAGCCATGTGTTTGTCACTCTGCACCTGCAGAATTCCTCTCCCCACTACCACTCTGTGCAAATGAACACCCCTGCCAAGGGTGTCCAAACCCCCACAGGAAACAGGCTGAGATTTCAGGCTGGCATCAGACAATTGTCCAGAGCACTCCTGAGCTCTGCAGTCCCCCTGGATGGCTGATGTATTGATGGGGATGAGCATGGTGCAAAGTTCTGCCTAAGAAAGGCAGAATCGCAGAGTGGTTGAAAGGGACCACTGGAGTTCATCCAGCCCAACCTTCCTGCCCAGGCAGGGTCTTCTAGAGCTCCTCACTCAGGATTCTGTCTGTGGGAAGAGATTCACACCCTGTCTGGGAAGCCTGTTCCACCCACACAGTAAAGAAGTTCTTCCTCATGTTCAGGTGGATCTTTCTGGGCATCCATTTCTTCCCAAATCCTCTCAGCCTGTTGCTCTGCCACGTGGATCAGAGGCTCCCCCAGCCTCCCACACCTTGATAAGATCCCCTTGTGGGGGGTGGTTTCAAGTTTGTGCTGCATCCACTAAAAGTGTCCTGCATCTACAAAAATCATCCTGCAGTGACACATTGTTAGCTAGTTCTTCAGAGAGATCAGGCAGCTGAAATCTCTCTTCTGGTGGGTTTTGAAATCCCTTGGGGCTGGCTGGGACCTTGATGTCTCTGCTGAAGGATTTGTGGCTGGCTGCAGGTATCTGTAGAAAGCCTCAGAAAGGGCCAAACATTAGAGCTGACAGTAAGGGCTGCAATTCTCTGAGCCTGGTGGCCAGGGAGGATTTTGGATTTGGTTCTTAAATCCAGATCTTAAATCTAGTTAGAATCCTTTCACTCAAACAGCCACTGTGACCTTCTCTGGTTTTTTGTTCTTATTTGCTGCTGAGAAGTTCCCATGACACTTCTGACTGTTTTTGGACATCTGTAGTGCAATCCCAAGGCCCCGGGGATGATTTTGGCACAGTATTGGCTGTGTTTATACAACAGAAAGAGAGAGAGAGTCCACAAAATCTGAAGGCTAGGAAGAACTTTGACCAAAGAGAGGAGTCAGACCAGAGCCCAGCCCTGCCTGGGTTCTGATATTTGCAATATCTGTCAGCATGTAGGCAATCCAGCTAATGCTGGCAGTCCTTTCACAGCCATGCTCTGCATCCCTTAAATGCCACTTCTCCCAGTCCATGACTGTGTCCCTCAAGTCCTCTCCAAGAGCCTTCAGCACAATCCCAAGGGTATCCTCAGCTCGTGTCCCAGCAGGTTTGGCAAACTTCCATTCCACATTCCTCACCTGCTTGCCTGGATGTACAATAGAGAGGACAGTCCAAGTCCCTTTTCCTTGGAAAATTGTGGTGGAACAGGACTTGACACCACCCTCTGACGTCCAGACTTTGCAGAGGTTGATAGGAATGTCAGTGGAGCTGCTGGTTCACCCACATTTGGAGAGGCAGCAAAGTGTGAATGTTCCCTGAAAACTGACTCAGTTCACCAAATCCACGTGGACTCTACACTGACCTTCAGGAAAGGGTTCTCACTGCTTTGTCTGCAGGCTGGGACATCTGGACACTGAATTCTTTCAAGAATCACAGAACCATGTGAGTTGGGAGGGACCTTAAAGCTCATCTTAAAGCCGTGGGCTTTGAGACACCTTCCACATCCCAGGCTGCTCCAAGCCCCACCCAGCCTGGCCTTGGACACTCCCAGGGAAGGGGCAGCCACAGCTTCCCTGGGTGACCTGAGCCAGTCCTCACCAGCCTGGCCAAAGAGCAAAGAATTCCTTCCCAATATCCAATCAAATATTTAATGTCCAGGGCAGAAGCCTTGGAATCACAGGGTTGTGCAGAGCCACAGTCTTACTCTGCTTACAGACACGAGTGAAGAATTTTTTCCACCCTTTGGAGCTTCTCTTTATCCTTCTTTGCCCAATAACCTCTACTCTAAACATGGCAAAGTTTTGCCACTCTTCCCCTCAAAATGACTGTTCCTAACACTCAAGGACAAAAGGCACCTGGAATTCCTTCAAGTCAGATTTGGGTCACAGGGCCTCCCATCCTCTGATGGGAAGAAGAAGATCTGAAGATTTCACACCTGAGGTTTATTCACCAAGGGGGACATGAGAGCAAACTCAGCTGGAGACATGGGTAGGACCAATTTAGAGGCACACTCGTGCTCCTGGCATGCTTTTTATTTCTCTCAGATATCTACATCTATAAAAAATAGAAGCTGCCCAAAAATGAGATTGCCATGATTTAACAAAAGGATAAGTGCAAAAATTCATCGTTTCGTGGTCTTATCAGCTCAAAGGAAAAGCATCAAGAGCAGCATCATCTGCATATGGGGGTCAGAGCTACACTGAGGAGGGGCAGGACATCCCTGGTTAGTTGTCACAAAATGAAAGAAAATCCAAAGCAGTGCAAGGGTAAAAAATGTAAGACAAACTGACCCCCAGGCAGAGAGCAGAGCCTGTGGCGTTTGGTTTCACACTCTCTGTTGAGGTTCAGGACTCTGAGGGTGCTGCAGGAGCACAGAAAGTGCAAAGATTGGACAATAAACAAGAAAAAGTGAAAGAGTAGAAGTTTCACAGGGTTTGCATCCTTTTGTTGCATCCGTGGAAGAAATCCGTGGATATTTCAGCTCCCTACATTCCTTCTTCATGGACTCATAGAATCAGGGAATCACAGAATGGTTTGGGTTGAAAGGGACCTTAAAGATAATTTTAAATCCCATCTATGATCTTGTGGTGCTGTGAGAAAATATCTGCTGACATTTGTGTTTGTTTCCTTTCCTCCCAAAGGGACATTCTGCGAGTTGGGGTCACTTTAGCAGGACACCAGAAGAAAATTCTGAACAGCATCCAGGTGATGAGAGCACAGATGAACCAAATCCAGTCTGTGGAGGTTTGATAGCTGCCTGTCCTCCCACTCCTCCTCCTGGAGGCCCTGCTCCCCTTTGCCCCTGTATGTCCAAGCTCCAGGTTCTGCATGGACCAGAGACTGGGAGCTGCTCTGAGGATCACAGCAGCAGGAGGGAACACCCTGTCCTCAGCAATGACAAGTTGCCAAGAGCTTCTAGAATTTAAGCAATGGAAAAAGGGAACAAAACAAAACAAAACAAAACAAACAAAAAAACAAACAAAAAAAAGACGATTATTTTGAAAAAAAAAAACAAAACGAGCAAACTACAAAATATTTTTAAATAATAATAAAGCAATTGCATTCTTGAAAAGGGCTCCAAGACCAGTGGGAGTCTCCAAAGGAAGAGGAAAGAGCAGCTTCATGTTTCCTCTTGCACAAGGCTGCTGCAGCTGGAGCCAGGCACCTCTGGAGCAGTGGGACTTCTCCAGGAAGAGGAATGCAAGGAAAGGCCTCGAGAAGCACATGTCCCCCTGCCAGGGCCCTGGGAATGCCCTGAGCCAGGCCCTGAGCCAGGGCCCTGCCAGCACACCCAGTGGGGACAGCTGAAGCTTTTGGTGCTGTGGAACCAAGTGCATCTCACAAACTGATGGACTTCTTCAAAAGCTGAAGACTTTTTTTTTTAAAAAAAAAAAAACAAAAGAAAACAAAAACACAACAAATAAACTAAGACTAGAGGAGGCTGTTTCCAACAAATGAGAAGGAATCTGTAATGCCTGGGGGGGTGGGGATGGGGAGAACCAATCCTTTTTACATCTCTTCTTTTCTCTTGTCATGGAACAGTTTTGTGAGTGACAGTTTCCTAAGGGCCTGTCCATCCAGCCTCCAGTGGCATCGTGTCTCACACATATCATTGCTCAAGACTTTTACTGATATCCTTTCTAGATGCCAATGATCTTTTCCCAGAAGACTTCCCAAGTACAGTATGTAGTAGTTTTTGATTACAAATGCTGACGTGTACCTTTATTTTTCGGTTGTCATTGTTGGGAGATTTGTCCTTTTACGTTGTTTTGTTAACACCAGTTTGTGAGTTTGGGGTTGGAAATTTTCAGTTGGTTGGGGGTTTGGTTTTTTATTTTTTTTTTAATGAAAAAGAAACGACATCTCCAAGCATCATATCATCCAAGAACTTAAATCCCTTCCCTGTGGAAGGAAAAAATTGCAGCTTATTGACCATATGACAGGAGAAAAAGGTTTTTTATATGCACATTTCCTCCCGTTTGCTGATTTGTTCTTTCCAATTGGTCGTGGCACCACAGATTTTTGTGGCTCTTGGGGTTCCAAGTGTTTGCCAAGGTGAAAAAACAGCTCAACTGGGGGGTGAGCAGCATCACAGGGGGGTTGGGAGGGAAAGGCGGGAGAGTGTGTGGGTTTTGTGAGGGAATTATGACTCCACAGCTGGCTCCAGAGCCCTCTGGAAATGCCTGCCTGCTGAGGAAGGTGTTGGGTTGGTGCATGGGGAAGGCAGAGCGAGCCCAGTCCTCTCAGAGGAGCTGTGGCACAGCATTTTGGAGTGGGGGTCGTGTTACCTGCAGTGGGGATGGGTCCCTGCAGGTGCCAGGCTGTGCCTTGGGGACCCTGTCCCTTTGTGGCTGGTGCAGCCTCAGGCTCAGTCCCTCACATCAGAGAGAACCTGGGACAGCAGAACTCTAATCCCAGCTCTCCAAAATGCTGTGGTTGAGGCTGAATGATCAGTCAGTGGGTTTTTAAATAACTGAAGAAAATGTGTTTAGTTGCTGAGCAGGGCTCTGGGATGTGTGAATGCCCCCAGAGCACAGGGAGGTGCAGGTGAGAGCCAGGTTGTTGTCCCTGCACAGCAGCACCTCACATCCTCTGGAGTGTGGCATTTCCCCACCCTTCTCCTGGCCATGGCCTCAGGACTGGTGTTTACCAGCCCTTGTCTGCCTCTGCCATCATTCCTGGGCTCCTCCTCTTGTTTTTGGCACTGAGGATTGGTGAAGGCACGTTCACTGGGAGCTGCCTGGCTGTATTTTCCACGAGCTGAATCCAAGAGGAAAATGTCTGCTGTGGATGAAAATCCCAAGCTGTCTAGACCTCTGTGGCCAGACATCATCTCCCCAGACTGCTTGTAAATTATGAGGCCGTTTATTAAATACTTGTAGCATTTTCTACTGCCAGACCAGATCCAACAACAAAGCCCTTGGGAGTGGCATCAGAGCAGTCCCTACAAGCCAGATTTCTCTCCCCTGAGCTCTTGCCCTGTCCCAGGGTTTGCTGCTCTGGCAGCAGGGGCTTTCAGTGCAGGAATTGTCCCTCCAGCCTCTGTTGATCCCAAATCTGCAGTTCAGCGTTGTGTTGGTGTTTGCATCCAGCCCAGCCCTGGGTGTGCAGCTCTGTAGTGATGGGGGCACGGCAGGAGGGGTGTGCTGGGTGCCACGGTCCTGTCCTGAGCTCAGTGCCCACAGGGCATCCCCGGGAGCCCCAGCATCCCCCTGCATGGCTGGCAGGTGGCACAGAGGGGTGTGGGCACAGCGTGTGCAGGTGGGACCTGGGTGAGCAGCTCTGCCCTAAATCCAGCCTGGTTTAGCCTGTGTATCCAAACCTTTGGAATATCCTTGGAATGCCTTTGCATCCAAAAAGCACCTACTCCTGGTCAGATGATGGGCTCAGCTTTGAAAGGACACCAGAAATCACTGGGGTTGACCAAAGCACAGGAAGTGTTTGCAGAGGGCACACAGGGACACCAGGAGCTGAGCTGTGGGAGCCTCCCCTGTGTGTCTGTCCCTCGTTGTGGCCTCTGTGCTGTGCCAAGGAGCAGTTTTGTCCCTGTGTCCCAAAGGCACAGGAGCTGTCTGGTGGCACTGCAGGACGGTGCTGTGCCAGCCACAGCCAGCAGTGACCCCAGAGCTGTGCCAGAAGAATTCTTCCTACAAATCTCACCAGCACATTCCCATGGGGCAGCCATGTGGAAGGAGCACATGATGCCCCTCACTTGTCATCCCCAGACAATTCCTGACACAGGAGGAGCAGTGCCCAGGCAGCATCCCTCCAGAGCCACCCGGGCCTTGGGAGGACACTTCAGGTCTTCTTTATTTGGAGACATTTTGTCTCAACGCACTGAATCTCCCTGAGGCTGCTCCAGACACATCTACCTGCCAGAGCCAGCCCACTGTGAAGGACAGGTCCCAGGGCCACAGCCCCCAGAGCTGTGGCAGCCACCTGCAGGACAGAGAAAGCACATCCTTGCCTCTTCTTCTGACCAAAAATCACATGGTGGTGGTCCTAAAAGTAACACCTTCCCATCTGTTTGTACCAGACATGGCTGTGACATCTGTGTGTGGCTGTGCTGGACTAAAATAGACACGGTCCAGAAAACACTGCAGTTTTCTGCATCCCTCAGCTTTGCTGGGAGCACAAGGAACCGAGTTCCTGTCAAGTGCTTTGGTTGTAAATGCCTCTGGCACATGCTGCAGAGTGAGGGCAGAGGCACTGGAGTGACAATAACATATTTATTTCATGGGTCTCCAGTGCACCGCTACAAAATGGGAGTCTAATGGAGAATTCAGCGTGTTCCAAGGGGAAAAGGGGAAAAGGCACTTGCTAACATTGACACTGTGAAATGCTGTTGTGCATGTGCATGTGTGCATGTGTGGGTACTGAACAAAAATCATCACATTTTCAGGCAGCTTGTTGCAATTTTCGCATTTCCCCTCTACCTTTCAAGCTACCTCCCAGCCCTTCCCTTCTCCCATTCCCATCTCGTGCTGTGGATGGCATTCCGTGGGAATGCTGAGCAGCTTGGAAGTTCTCAGTTGGACAGTGATGAGTTCAAATCTTGCAGAGCATCACAGGGTAGAGCAGAGGAAGCAAAGCATATGTGGGCAGTAAAAAGTTGAAATATGTTCTGTGGGTAATTCAGAGCTATTGTCACCAGCCCGTTTGCTGGAATTACAGCCCGGGGGTGTGAAAGGGAAAGGAAAAACAAACCTGTAAGATGCAGCAGAAGCACGAGGAGTCACCTGTCCTAGTGGCTGTGAGGATACAAAACAGGATCTGCTCTCCTCTCTGGTAAACCCCCAGAACTGCCTTTCATGAATTACTGGGGATTTGTGCTTTTCAGCCGCTGAGAAGCTTCTCCTCTCCATGTCGTGCTCTCTGCCCAAGGCAGCAATCCCCGCCTGGGCTGCTGTGGGATCAGGGCAGCGTGGCCGTGCCTCTGATGCCATCCCGGGGCTGCACTGCAGGGACAGCCCAGGGCCACCGTGCCAGGGTGGGCTGAGCCCTGGCACGGCCTGAAGGACCCGGGGGCACTGCAGAGCTTCATCCCTGGGAGCTCCTGCGTCCTGCAGGCTCCTGCTGCCCCCTGCCCAAACCAGGACCCGGCTCTCTGCCCTGGAGCTTGGGCTGGGCTGAGCTGGGCTGAGCTGGGCTGGGCTGGGCTGGGCTGAGCTGGGCTGGGCTGGGCTGGGCTGGGCTGGGCTGGGCTGGGCTGGGCTGGGCTGGGCTGGGCTGAGCTGGGCTGGGCTGAGCTGAGCTGAGCTGGGCTGGGCTGAGCTGGGCTGAGCTGGGCTGGGCTGGGCTGGGCTGGGCTGAGCTGAGCTGGGCTGAGCTGGGCTCTGCTGGGCTGGACTGAGGCAGTTTCATCAGGATCAGGTGCTGGCTGCACTGCAGGGCTTCTCCCACACTCCCTGAAGCTGTTGATGGAATTTGGGTTAAAGGAAAGGTTCTTTCCCAGGAATCCTCACCCAGGCTGCAGAGAGAACCCCTTGGAGGGTTTGAGCAGCTGGGGAAACTTCTTGTTGTATTTGCCAGGCTGATTTATATGAATCCTGCAGTCAGGGCTTGAACTCTGCTGCATTGTTAACAGTTGTATCCTCTGATGATGCAATAAATCTGGGACTGCCTTGGATGTACAAATCCAGAGTGCTGGAAGTGTCACTGCTGTCTGGTTTGGTTTAGTGGAGTTTATTGTTTTACTGTAAATCATCTTCTTTCCTGCATGTCTGACTTGAGGCTGATTTCATGTAGGTCTTTTTCCATCCTCAAAAATGTTGCGTATTTGCAAGTTCTTCACATACAGGATTCAACTTTTTTTAATCTACAGTCACGATTTTGGCCTCTTTTATTTGAACTTGTTCAGGATGTCTTTGCTTCTTGTAATTCTTTGCCCTTCCCAAAGACAGGACACAACCTTGGCCTGTGTTTGCTTTCACATGTGTTCCAATCTTCCCCTGCTCTCCTAGAAAACTCCCTGCACTCTCCAAATATTTCCTGGAATTTACCTCCTTGCTGTCCCTGTGTTAACTCCTGCCAACTCCACTAACAAATGTTATTTGCAGAAATTTGGGACTGGAAGCAAGAAGTCCTCTCTCCCCACAAATCTTTTCCTCCATCTGCATTCCTGCTGTCTTAAAACTTACTCAGTAGCATCTCTCCCTTTCTTCTCCTTTTTAAATTCTGCAAGAAGTTGCTCTGTGAGCTGTGCAGTGCCACTCTGTCCCTGTCTGATTCCACTGGGACATCCCAGTGCCCCCACTGCCATCCCTGCAAACAAACCACAACTCAGCCTTGCCTCATTTTTTATCAGGAACCCAGTTTGCCTTCACGAAAAAAAAGAGCAACTTGGCTGATCCATTTCCAGCTCTTTTGTTGCAGTAAACTTCAGGAATTTTTCACTTGCCTCAGCTGTAGCTTCTAGCTCTGGGTCAGGCTGGAGCTCTTGCACAGATGTCATGTCTATCCTTTGCTTATTCCAACTGAGTCTGGGAGGGAAGGAATAAATTTTGTTTTTTAGAGCCAAACAGCTGTGTTAGGAAAAGGTAATGGAAGGGGTTCAAGGAGAAGTCCTGTCCATGGCAGGGAGTTGGAACAGGATGATCTTTAAGGTCCTTTCCAACCCAAACCATGCCAGGATTCCATGAGTACTGGGGAAAGTGTGTTTCTGTACCTGAGGATGAAGCTGGCAGCCAGATTCCCCTTTTCCCAAATTGCCTTTGGTCTGCACTTCCAGCTCACTGGCTCCAGGTTGAGTGGGCTGGGTTGGGAGATGGAGGTTGATAAAATCACCAGTCTGGGACAGATGGTGTGGCAAACCCACAGCCTGGCTTGGCCTTTGCTGGTGGAGAATAAATCTCTGATTGCTCTCAAGTATTGGCATTCAGGAGCGTTCACACAAGGTCATGAGCCAGTGAATTTTTGATGTGCTGGCTCTGCAAATGCTGGAGATGCTTTTGTTCTCCTCCACTCGAAAGGGATACACAGAAATGAAGAAATGAATATACAGATAGGTCCAGCCAGATCAGGGCTTCTGTAACAGCCAGAAGTCTGTGAGAGGTATAAAAGATAAATAGGTTTTGATTCTTGGTTCTGGCAGAGGTGAACCACAATGATAAAAATTTCATTTTCATGCCCTTAAATTGAGAAATACGTGAGAAAGGTGGGAAAGCAGCAGTCACTGTTCTGACAGTAACAGCTCAAAGGGGGAAGCAGAATATTCCTGAGCACAGAGCACAGTGATTAAAGGGTGGGACATGGCTGGAACATGGACAGCCAGCACTGGATGGACTGATAGGAAAAGGAGAAATGACTTTAAGCTAAAGGAGGATGAGTTTAGATTGGATTTTTAGGAAGAAATTCTGCCCTGTGAGGGTGGGCAGGCCCTGGCACAGGTGCCCAGAGCAGCTGTGGCTGCCCCTGGATCCCTGGCAGTGCCCAAGGTTGGACAGGGCTGGGAGCAGCTTGGGACAGTGGAAGGGGGTGGGATGGGATGAGCTTTAAAGTCCTTTCCAACCCAAACCATTCTGGGATTCAAAAGGTGACTGGACAAACTTTTAAAAGAATAATCTCCTTGAAAAAAAACCTCTTCCAGTTTTTCTGGGTCACGGGTGCCTGGGGGCACAGGGTGTAGATTCCTGCAGAAATTCTTTTGCTCAGTCATATTCTTGGGACTGACACATTCTATATCTCTTAAAAGCCCAAATATTCCATCAAGCATCATTGATTTTCCATTTTCACTCTTTGTGGGGAAGGATTTCAGTGTGGAGCCAGAGGGCTTCCCATGTCAGAGGAAACCACTCGCTTCCTCCTCCCAAATTCTTGTGTATCCCGAGGCATCCCTGGGGCTCAGAGTGGGACATCAGTGCCTCAAACAGCTGGGAAAGCACAGAAAGGGAGATTGGCTGGGTGATCCATCATGTGTTGGGTGTGGAAGCTCTCTGTGGAAGCATTCTTACCTCAAACCTTCTCTCATGAACCTCAGGAGTGCTGGGTGTGGGACATGCCTGTGCTTCCCTCTGCTCGAGGCTGGTTTGTGACAGGGAGATTTGTCCCCCTGCATTGGCTGCCTCAGCCTTGTGACCTGCTGGTGGCTTGGGAATCTGAGCAGGAGTCCCAGGGGACGTGTCAGAGCTGCCTCAAGGGTTAAAGTGCAGGAAAGGAGACTGGGACAAGCTTCTAAAACGGGCAAAAAGTTCTTGGTGGAATGGAGCAATTCAGGGCTGGCCTGGGGGAGTGCAGGGAAATCCCAGAGGGGTCCCAGAGCAGGCATTGAGTGTTGAGGGCTCCAGGACAAGATCCAGGCAGGGATTAAATGCAAGGTTCTGTTTTGAGTGCTGGCCCAGCTCTGAATTTGTTCTTTATGTCCTGGGGATAACTTCGATCCAGCCATGAAAACCCTTTGTAGCTTGGTCTGCACTGACAGTACAAGTGAAAAGCTCTTTGACAGGGGCAGGGATTGTTGTCCCTCTGCAGAGCAGCCCAGGAATGTGGGAGGAGGGTCAGGATCCCTGATCCCTGGAGGGTCCCTGACTTGTGCATTCCTGGTCCCTGAAGACCCTCGGGAGCTGTAGGGGACCAGGGAAGGGACAGGTTTGGTGCACTTGTGCTTCTTGCTTGGCCTGACCTGGGCTCTCCGGGAGGAACTGATGGCTTTATGAGCTCTCTGATGATTGTTTTTTCCTCTCAAAATCTTCTGTGTCTAGGATCCCAGGAGCATTTGGATCATAGGAAAATCCCAGCTTTTAGTGAAGGGCAGTCCAGCCCCGATGTGAGGCAGCCAAGGTTCAGGGCTCTGGGTTTCATGTTGGCCAGCCCAGCTCCCAGTGACCACTGTGACCATTGCCACCCGACCTGAGCAGCTCCAGCGAGTCCTAGAGCCCAGCCCAGGCTTTTCCACCGAAGTACAGAGAAATAAAGTTCAGATTGCAGGAGTTCCCAAAATCCTCCCTGGTTCTGGAGCCAGGACTTGCTCAGGGTGAGGCTGTGAGGAGTGGCTGGGTCCCTCAGCCCTGTAGAAGCACTGACCATCCATCCTTCCAGAGTTGTCTTTCAGGCAGTTCCAAAGTGGAGGCCAGTGAAGCAGCCCAGCTCCCCCTGCCCAGGGTCAGCCAGAGCAGTGTGGTCATCCCTGCCCCATCCAAGTGGGATCTGAGCACTGAAGAGCCTGGTTTGAGCAGGGCAGGAGGGAAAGCCTCCTTGGAGGGTGAGGGAGCTGGAGACACCAGGCAGGAGCTGCAGCTCTGTGCATGCCCTGCCGAGGAGAGCAGTCCCTGCTGCATCACCCAGCTCCTCCTGCCCCCGTCCTGGCTGGGCTTCTCCCCTCTTCAGGATCACACACAGCTCATCCCCTGCCATCCTGCTGGAGCTGGAGGGGGAGAAATCGAGGATCAGAGATGGGGACTTGAATCTGCTGCTGCCTTTGTGGATCCACAGCCCCAGCACTGGAGGAGATTTCTGTTGGGTGCCCTCCTCCAGTGACTCCATTCACTTTGCAGCCTGTGACCCTTGCACCCTGTTCTTTGGCATTGCTTGCCCTCCACCTTCAGCTCTTTGTCTCTCTGGTTTATTCAGGTTTGGGCCATCCCCAGGGATTCCCTTCCTTGGAGCTGCCTCAGCCCATCTCTGCAGGGAACCTCTGCTTAGCTCCGTCTCTTCCCGTGAAAACATCCCCCCTTTGCCTCCCTTTCTTTCCACAAACACCCGCCTCACATCACAGATGTTTCTGGGTAAAGCAGCAGGAAGCTCTATCAGAGCAGCTCTGGTGTGTCAAGATCCCTGGCCGATGTTCCCTGGGTAGTTCAGGGAAGAGGGTCCAGCCCTGCCTCTTGCAGGTGAAGGAGCACATCCAGCAGAGTTAGAACATGATTTGTGTTTCCAGGTTTGCTTTGGAAAGGCTTTGCTGACCTTGTGTCACTCCCTGCCCGCAGTTGGGATTGATGTGAACTCAGTCTACCCAGGGAGTGCTTTGAGCCCTGGATTAAGTTTGGGGAGCCTGGGGGTGTTCCAGCTCCTGAAGCCAGGTCTGAGGTGTCACAGTTCTTGCTGGATAAATGATCCTGGTGCTTCCAAGCACATCCCAAATAGAGGCATGACCCTTCTCACTTCTCTGAGCTGTGGTCTGAGAGCACTGGGGAGCAGGAAACAGGAGTTGGGGAGCTCAGAGAACCTGTAGGGAGCAGGACACAGGTGAGTTTGGGAGCTCAGAGATCTCTCAGGGTGAGCTGGGCACAGGTATCCAAACCCCCTTCCTGTGCCATCATCTACCCGTGGGATTCTGAGGAGCTGAGGAGCCAGCGTGGCTGTCGGTGCTCCCATTCCACAGGATTCCCTGCAGGGAAGATCTTTGCCTAACTCCGATCCCAGGAAGGTCCCAGAGGGAAGGGAGGGGTGACAGTGAGGTGGCACTGAGGTAGGGGGGACGTGTGGCAGGGAATTCTCTTGTCCAGCATCGGTTCCTGGGATGTCTCCTGGGTCCTCCCACGGGACATGAGGTGACAAATGTCGTGCCCTGGGAGATGTGTGGAGGAGCTGCCATGGCACAGGGAGGGTCTGCAGGGAGAGGGGCTTTGCCAGGCTCTGCCCCCGTGCTCCCGGCTCTGGAAGGAGCTGGGTGGGGGAATGGGGTGAGTCCAACCCTGTGTCCTGTCCCCTCCCCTGCCACCAGCTGGGTGGCCCCAGCCCTGGGCTCCTGCTCTTCCCATGTGTTGGCCGTGACCCTGAGGACAACAGAACACTTTTCATGACAGTATTTGTATTTTTTTAAATTGTGAATGAGGAGATCGTGTGCAGGTCCTTGTTACACAGGGATGTGTCTTCCATTCAGCCCAGGGCTTCCCTGGCTTTGTCAGATGTCTTTCGATGTTACTGAGAATAAATAAAGAAATAAATAAATAAATCAGATGTATTTATAAAGGAAACAGAAACCTGCTGCTCCAATGCCTTTGTAGGAGTATTTTTAACAAAACATTTTTTCAAAATAAATGTGAATTGTAAAGTTTGAAGCATTTGCTTGTGGCTTTCCTTTCTAGGTGCTTTGTCCCAACTTTTTCCCTTCCCAATAATCCTGCTTGGGTGTAAATATGAAGGTAAAGAAACAAGAGAGATATTGATTACTTAAAAAGGGGGAAACATGCCCAGAACTTGTTTAGTGCCTGGTAAATGACTGCAAGATAAACAGATATCATTGTTACCCTGCTTAAACCATTTAGTCTGAATAATTAATCCTCAAGTGTAGCAATAAATTATCCACTCTGTTTGTCAGTAACTTGTTCTTTAGTTAAAATATGCTGTGAATTTATATGTGCACGTGTTTGTGTATTTTAGCTTAGAACTTCAGTGATGATTTTCCTTTTCTTCATTATTCATGGAGGTATCAATGCCCAATGGATTGACAAGCAATTGTGAAGAGGAGAAGGAAATTCAAGGAAATTCAAGACATTTCAGTGTCTAAGCAACCAAAACTTGAACCCCGTGTTGGGAGTAAATCACAGCTGTTTTCATGGGAATCTTGTTCCCTTGACAATCCTGTGAGTAAAAACTAAAAAAAAAAAAAAAAAAGGAAAATCACATATGTCAAGGATTATTGTAAATCAGTGAAAGGATCGAGTCCTATGGAAATGAATTTGATTTTATTTTAATTACTATCCACAAATTCTTCTCTGCAGTGATCTTTCAGCCCTAAAAGAGCCCCCATCAAGAGAACAAGGTGTAGCTCAGATGATTGATATAAATAATGCAGTGAACAGTCTGCACAGACCATTGGCTGTCATACTCCAACATTCAGCTGCAATAAAGACTTTGACTCATAAGAAGAGAACATCAATAATTCAGCTCATAGTCACAGATCTGTGTGTCTGCTTCTGTCAGCCTCCTACTTCTTTTCTGAAGGAAAAAGGAATTTCTGCGTGGATTTGTCAGGAGAAGCTTGGGTTCGATGTTTCTAACTGAGGCAAATATTTCTGCAGTCCTGAGACCCTTGTGAGGAGCTGGAGCTGGGGCACAGGGGCTGGGGATCCTCCCGGATCTCTGGGTCAGGAACCTCCAGCTCCCACCTGTGCTCAGCATCAGCCCCGAGGCTCGGCAGCAAAGGCAGAGGGGAAGCCTTGGACTGAGACCAGGGAGCCCAGCAAGGCTTTGCTGTGCTTGTGGTTGTGTTTTCCCTTTTTCCTTTTCCATGGGGTCCTGGGGAGGGAGGGAGCCTCCTTTCCTGCGGGGACAGCTCTTCCCAAGAGCCCTGGGTGGGCAGCGAGGGGTACAAAGTGACAGGAGCAGAGCTGGGAATAAAGGATCCCTGGAGGGGCCGGGTGGTTTGAGCTGTAGGGAGGTGGGTGCAGCTCTGTTCACCCACCCTGACTCTGACCCCAAAGCCACGGGCAGAACAAGCACAGAGGCTCCAGGAAGGCAGCAAAGGCATTAATTGCCTTAAATTAAATTAAAGTTCATCTCCCACCCTACTGGCCACTTCAGTTTATGAGGGAACAGGGTTGTCTTCATGTGGGCTAAGACCTGATCCCTGTTAGAAACCCACTGAACAGATGATGGGGTCAGGATTGTGGCCTGGAAAGGCTGACCTGGAACAGACACTAGACAGAGCAAAAGGAATAAAATTGAATAAAATAGGAATTTATTGAAAGGATCCACCTTGGGCAGTGCAAGAGCCTGGCCGGGGCTACACCCAAATCAAACCCAAGATGGATCTTGGTGATGAGTTTTACACTTTTATAAGTTTTGGTTCATTTACATATTGGGGTCAATTATCCAACCACAGCCCCAGGCTATGAAGTCTCAACCCCCTGGTCTGTCCCCTTCCTTTCCCTTTCCCTTTCCCTTTCCCTTTCCCTTTCCCTTTCCCTTTCCCTTTCCCTTTCCCTTTCCCTTTCCCTTTCCCTTTCCCCTTCCTTTCCCTTTCCCTTTCCCTTTCCCTTTCCCTTTCCCTTTCCCTTTCCCTTTCCCTTTCCCTTTCCCTTTCCCTTTCCCCTTCCCTTTCCCTTTCCCTTTCCCTTTCCCTTTCCCTTTCCCTTTCCCTCGCTGTTGTTTCTGCTTTTTGGATACCAGTTGTCCTTGATTCTCTGGCTACAAAGGAATTGTTTTCTCACTACCCTGTGAAGAGAAGTTACTGACACCAAATATGAAATTTCAGAGTTACACACTAAGCAGCAGAGATTCTGAAAAATATAAAATCTAAACCCCAAGGCATCAGGATCAGCTCCCAAGGACTTCTCTGGGCACACCTGAAATGCTTCCCAAGGAAGTCACATATTCAGTAACAGTGGTGCCAGGCAGCTCCTCCTGTCAGGCCAGGAGCCCTCTCAGCCCCATTCCTCCTCCCAGCCCTGTGTGAGCATCAGGGCACTTTGTGCCTTGGTGATGGCCAGTGCTGGACACCTTCCTCCACCTGCACTGAGTGCAGAAAGAACCTGCAAACAATTCAGGGACCTGCAAACAATTCAGGGACCTGCAAACAATTCAGGGACCTGAAAACAATTCAGGGACCTGCAAACAATTCAGGGACCTGCAAATAATTCAGGGATGTGCAAACAATTCAGGGAGGTTCCTGAGCCCAGAACCATTTGACAAACCTGAGAGAGGTGACCCTTTGCAGGATATTCTGGGAGGTGGAACACTTGCACTCAAAGCTGGCAATAAAAACAGAGCACTGGGTCTTCCATGTAGCTACAGGCAAAATATCTGGCACAGAGATCAAGGAGTGTTTGGACAAAGCTCTTGGGCACAGGGTGGGATCATTGGGTTGCCTTGGGAAGGATCAGGAGCTGGGCTCTGTGATCCCCAGGGTTCCATTCCAGCTCTGAAGATTCCGTGATTCCATGGTTCTGTGACACTGGGGAGGGGATTTGCTGCTGTCCAAATGTGAAACTGGTCTTGCCTGGGCTGTTTCCAGACTGCTTCCTTGCTCTAAGAGCAAACCATTAAAAAGGAATCTCAGCTGGATGGGTCTAGTGTAAAAACTTCAACTTCCCAAGCTGTAAGTTTTTCCTCTGCTGTTCCAGGAAGGGAAGGTGACAGCACAGAGCTGTTCTGGCCCCTACCACCCATTCCCCCAGTAACTGCCCTGCTTTGAAAACCAGCTGGTGCCAACAGCAGCCCCAAATCCCCCCCGAGCTTCTCTGCTGCACCCCAGGAAGGCACAGCAGTGAGTGCTGAGTAGTTGAGAATCCCCTCCCATCCCACTGATGCAAGTCAGGCAGAACTCAGTGGGAATCAGTGGAAAAACACGGAGAGGAAACTGCTGTGTAATCAGAATCTATCCTGGGAATGTAAAGCTGCAATTTCCAGAAGTTACAGAGTCCTAAAGAGTGAATTTGGGGCAGATCCAGATCTAGGTCTCAGCTTGAGACCCCCATGTGAGCTCAGGCTCCAAAGTAAATCATGATCCCCAAAACTGTGCAGTCTTTTAAGCACCTGGATTTCAGGAGAACCTCGATTTGCTGAACTTCATCTCCACCCAGAATGAAGCCTGGTGGCCAGGGACCCATTGCTGGGGTCAGTTTTGTCTGTCCTAATCAATTCCCCCTGAGGGTCAGCCTTCAGCTTGGAGTGATTGTCCTGCACTCCCGACTGAGTTCCTCTTCCAGCCCCTGGGGTCTGGGGATGTTTGTTCTCACCTGCAGCACCAGCAGGGAACCCTCAGTGTCCTGGTGTTTGCGCTGAGATGTGGTTCATGGAATCATGGAATAATCATGGAATCAGAGAATGCTTTGGGCTGGAAAGGAACATCTTTAAAGCCCATCTTGTTCCACCCCCTGCCATGAGCAGGGACACCTCCTGTTGTATCCCAGAAATCTGGAGCTTTTGAGCTTTCTGTGCTTTCAGGCACTGACCCCCTGGAGAACACTGCTTTTGACCTGAGGCCTTGGAGAAGGCTTCTAAATATGAGTGATGGAGTAAAAATCACGAGTGTGTAGTGAATCAGAAGTGTGTGATTTCACAGGGTGATGGGTTTTAAATTTGAGGTTAGTATAGGAATAGGTATGGGACACCATGGTGGATTTTAGGCATCTCTTTCTTTGTTCATCTTTCTTCTTCCTTCTTCTTCATGATTTCAGGCAGTAGTTTCTGGCTGGTCAGTGAATGTCACACTAAAAGTCATGAAAATCTGGTTATTGGGACAAAAGTATAAATAATACAGGTGTTAATTCTCTATTGGACTGTTTAGCTCCATTTTTCTCACTTTTAGCTGGTAGCTGGGATTGTTGCAGAACTCTCTGTGCTTTAGATAAGATTTAATAAACAACCAAGCCTGAACATGAGAAAATTCATTTCCTTCGTGTGTATTTGTTAATCCTGGCTCTGAGTGAAGGCAGAGGAGACTGAGACAAAGCACTAATTAAATGGTGCAAAACTCCCACTGCTGTTACAACCTTCCACTGTCCCAGGGTGCTCCCAGCCCCATCCAGCCTGGCCTTGGACACCTCCAGGGATCCAGGGGCAGCCACAGCTGCTCTGGGCACCTCTCTCAGATCCTCCCCACCCGCACAGTTCCCTGAAAAGATCCCAACAAAGCTCCTGGTGGCTTTCCCTGTGCCACATCTGCCATGGCTGATGCTCTCTGTGACATCAGTCCCTGCCAGGTCGAGGTTTTCACAGCCCCATTCAGGGCCCTCTGTGCAAAAGGAGCTGTGGGAGGTCAGTTCCATTTTGGAGCTCTGAAGTTACACCAATATCTGCAGTTCTGGGCAGCAGAAACAATTCCTCCCTTGCTGGCAGATGCATCATCCTGATTGAATATTTTATGTTTGCTTACCCATTTCACTCCTGTGGGTTTGTATGGAATATTTCTCTCTGATTTCATGTCAGCTTTCCTTTAATTTACTGCTGCAAGTAACGATTCCTGTGTTGTTTGGCTGATAAATATCCTTTCTGGTGTGTTTGTGTCTTACACTGCCTTAGACCCTGCATGAAATTTTAATTTCTCTTTGCTTAGCTCTGGGTTTGCTTTCTCCCTCAGCTCAATGCAGTGAAGCCTTTGTAGCTCTGCTCGTTCACAGAGCATTGATGTTGACTTCCCATGCAATTTCCTGCTTGTTTGTGTGCCTCTGCCTATTTTTTTCCTTATCTAGTGCTAGTCAGAGCTGTAAAAAAAAAAAAAAAGTCTGCCTTTTTGGAATGTGCTGGTGTCATAAATGTATAAAATCAGATTTTTTGAGGCACTGCTTCTATTGTGCTTTCTTTCCTTGGCTTTTTCTGGGCTGCACACTCCTGTATAATAGTTGATTTGACAATGATTTTTAGACACAAGGTATTTTTCTTAAGGCCTTTTATCCACTGTCTGCAGTGTTCCTTCTTCGTGTATTTATCTCCCCTCTTGTATATTTTCTTACATGCTTTTCACAGTTCGGACACTTTTTGGCTGCATAGAATCCCAGAATGGTTTGGAAGGGACCTTAAAGCTCATCCAGTGTCCCCCCTGCCATGGCAGGGCCACCTTCCACTGTCCCAGGCTGCTCCAAGCCCTGTCCAGCCTGGCCTGGGACATTCCAGGGATCCAGGGGCATGGGCATAGCTGCTCTAGGAATCAGGAATGCAGGAATAGCCCACCATCCCAGGAATAGGAATAGGAATAGGAATAGGAATAGGAATAGGAATAGGAATAGGAATAGGAATAGGAATAGGAATAGGAATAGGAATAGGAATAGGAATAGGAATAGGAAAAAGAAAAAGGAATAAGAATAAGAATGGGAATGGGAATGGGAATGGAAATGTGAATAAGAAAAGGAATAAGAATGGGAATAGGAATAGGAATGGGAATAGGAATAGGAATGGGAATAGGAATAGGAATAGGAATAGGAAAAAGAAAAAGAAAAAGAATAAGAATGGGAATGGGAATGGAAATGTGAATAAGAAAAGGAATAAGAATGGGAATAGGAATAGGAATGGGAATAGGAATAGGAATAGGAATAGGAATAGGAATAGGAATAGGAATAAGAGTAGGAATATCCTTCCTCCCATCCAATATTTTAATGTTTTCTCCAGCTCACTCTGGGTCTGCCCCCCTCTATCTTGTACCTTCCAGCCTCCCTCATCCCTCTGCCACCCAAAGAATTCAGTCAGAACCTCAGTTCTTCTCACCAAGGCCTTGGTTGTGCTCATCAAGGCTTTTTTATCATTCATTCTTTGCTTTCAGGGCATTCAGCAGCCAGACCAAGTACAAGAAGGATCCTGGCTCATTGCTGGGCCATTTCCACCAGCAGCTCCCCCTTTTCATGATGTTTTTGTTCAGGGACAGACCAAGTGAATTTCTACAACCCCCAGCACCTTTAGGAGCTGTAACTCCTCCCAATTCCAACTTTTTGTGGCAAAACACAGCGAAAGCTTTCACTCCCCAGGTCTTCCCAGGCACATTTGCAGGGGAATCTGCAATTCCCATATGTTAAATATGAATTCCCATATGTTCCCCATTCGGTGAGACTGGGCAAGTCATGGCTTTGTGAGTCTGGGAGCCCAAATGGGGCCATCCCCCAGCACCCCCTCAGAAATGACCCTTTCCCAACTCCAACCAGAGACTCTGAGGCTTCATTCCTCCTTCAGATAAATAGAGATAAATATTATTATTTAGAGGGGCTCAAATGAAGAGTTGTTCCACACTTTCATTGATTATTAGCACTGAATTTAGACTTTTTTCCTTTTTTTTTTTTTAATTCCTAGCCAAGCTGTTTCACAGTCCTAACTATTATTAATTTTATTTTCTGTTGTATCAAACTTCTTTTTGTCGTTGTTGATGTATATTTATTTTAGTAGGAATTTTAACAGTATTGGTTTGCACTCTCCTCTATTAGTCCTTTATGCCATGTTTTGTTTAACATTTTAATGTCTAAATAAAGTTCTTTCTTGTGATCTTAATGGAAAATCCATCAAAGTAAGAAATGCAGCTCAACTCAAGTGAAGATCCAGGCTCACTACAAGCACAGTAAAACCAAACCACTGATCTTCAGATTTGTTGATAAAAATCAATTAAAAGTGTATTTCAGGTCAATCTAATATATATAAACTGCCAGGATGAGATAACATAGATAATAGGATGTTGTGGATCTCAATTAATCAGATCAGGCCACATATATGAAAGTGTCACATTTATGCTGGTTAGTACATTATTCATGAGAATTTATGGAGCTGGGAGTGCTCTCAATGGGAAGATTTGCAGAGAGGGAAATAAATGCAGTGTCAGTGGTGGTGCAGTGGAAAGGGAATAATCAATTGTTCATTTACCAAACCATGGAGAGAGGGCAGGACGCTCAAATCAAAATGAAATTTTTTTTTTTTGGCTGGGTTTTGTTGGGTTTGTTAAATAAAATAAAAAATTAAAACCACACAAACGATCCCTGAGGAATTTAATGAGGCTGAAAATGACCCTTTTTGGTTCCATAAATTTGTGTATCCCACAAGTAAGAGTAGAATAAATGAAAAATTCCAAGTGTGATTATTTCTTCTCGTTTTCCAAATGTAAATATCTTACAGATGTTATTCTGAACCAAAGGTAAGATCATTTCATGTGAAAATGTCACAAGTCACTGGTCTGGCTGGTCAGGCAGATGATTCTCTTGCAATTGTTGGACGAGGATTGCTTGGACTTTGAAAAAATCCTGTTTTTTCTGGTTGAAAAGATTCACCACACAATGCAATTTTTAAACTAATTTCCATCCTTCTTGGACTCTTAGTTTTTCCTTTTCAAATGTGTTATTAGCATCAAATCTGGACACACATGGATGTGTGGGTGCTGGAGGTGTGTCAATAATTTCATTTACTGAGTGCAGCAAACCCTCAGTCCTGCACCCCCAGCCCGCAGTTCTGTTGGAGGGAAACAAAGGATGAAATTGCCATTAGGGAAAAAAAGCAATGGGAATTTATAGAGGATAAATAATGTCATAAATCCAGGGATGGTGTAGAAAGTGGCAGTGGGTTATTACAAAGAAAACATGCTGCAAACCCTGGTAACAGCCAGCGAGTCTCAGTGAGCTGTGGAGTGACAATAAATCCACATGGACAGCACAGCCTGCTGGAAATGGCAGGAGGGGCTGAATATGGGACACTCTTTTGTTCAGATTAAAATGTCCTTTTCATATTTATTTACTGGGGAGGGGGGAAAGATGAGGAAGATTAAACAATAATTAATTTATTTCACTGGGAGGATGTAAGCCTAATTCGTTTTTTCACTGGTACATGGAAAGAAAGTTTGAGTTTGCACTTGGTTTTCAATAAACAAAAGATGTCTGAAATACCTGAGGATAGGAAATAATTATTTGTGTATATTTCTGGTTTTCTGTGCTGCCTTGTTGTCTGGAGGAGATGTTGCTCTGACTTTATTTCCTCCCTAACTTAAATCCTGCAACTTTTAAAACACCAAAAAAAGGTGTTGTAATCTGTGTCACTTAGAAAGAATCTGGATTTCCCTCTTGGAAATCTGCTCAGTTGTTTCTCCACTCTCAATCAGATATAATGATTTCAGGTGTCTTGCTCTTTATATAAAAATATTAAACTTATTCCAAGTCTGTGTCCCCTTTCCCGTGCATTCTGCTGTACACTCCTATCCAAGTACAGCATCTCCATTTCACTTTGCCTGTTACATTTCTGCCAGATAATTCTCTAATAATTTAGTGTTCCTCACTGAGCCTCAGCTTTCTTTCTGTTGTTTTTCCCTTTATTGCATTGCCTGTGTCCCTGCTGGAGCTGTGGGTGTGAGCTGGGAATCCCAGGCTGGCTCTGTGAGTGTGCTCCCCTCTCCCACAGCAGAGCCTTGTCAGAGCTGCCTGCTCTGCACTGACACAAAGCTCGGGATTAAGGGGAGCTTTAATGACCCCCCAGGATTTCTGATCACATCCTCCAGGCAGCACAGGGATATTCCTGCAGCCAGCATTGCCTGCAGCTTTCCCTGCCCCTGTCACAGCCATGGGGGTGGCAGTGGAATATTCACACCTTGTGGGTAAGATTTCCATGATTTCCATGTTGCCTTTTGTGGTCACTGCACTGCAAAGAGAGAAAGGACAGCAACACACACGGAGCTCTTTGGGGAAAAAAGGCCAATTTATTGTACAGACAGCCCGGATTTAAAGTGTGTTAGTGCAGCCAGGACAGGACAGGAGCTCATTGGACAATTGGGAAAAACATCCTTGGGACAGCACCTCAGGATGTGTCCCACGGCAAAGACACCAGGTGTTAATGTTGGTGATGAATTCCACTCTGTTTGTCACCGTGTTCTCACCCTGGGAGACTCCTCCCTAACTGAAGCTGCAGTCAGCTTGTCAGCCTGGGAATGGAGCTGAGAGTCAGGAGAAATCCAGGCCTGAAAGGAATTTCCAAGCTGTAATTCCCCAGCTCTCTGAATGTGTGTGTCCACAGGGGCTGACCCCAGGCAGTGGAATATTCACACCTTGCGGGAAAGGTTTCCGTGTTGCCTTTGATGTTCCCCATTCAATATGGAATAAATGGGAGAGCAGCTCCTTTTCAAGGCCAGCTTTGGCTGGGGAGCCCGGGGGGTCGCTGCTGCTCCCGAGGGAAGATGCTGAGGAGGAGGAAGAGGAGGAGGAAGAGGAAGAGGAAGAGGAAGAGGAAGAGGAAGAGGAAGAGGAAGAGGAAGAGGAAGAGGAAGAGGAAGAGGAAGAGGAAGAGGAAGAGGAAGAGGAAGAGGAAGAGGAGGAGGAAGAGGAAGATGAGATGCGCAGCTTTGTCTCTCGGCAGAGCTGGGGCTTCCATCCTCATGGGAATCCCCAGGAAAAAAGAACACCTGGCTCTTCATTTAGGGGTGTCCTGTTGACCAGGTGCTGTTCAGGTCATGGTGATAAAGTGAAAAAAAGCCCTGGTTGGTGATTTCATCTTCTCCACTGTTTTCCCGACCTGGGACTACCATTTTTAGTCTCAAATGTTATATTGGCTCATTATTTTTAGGGTTTTATTACTGAATTATTGTGTCCCATGAGCACTTGCTGCTCCCCTGTTTGCCAGGGGCCGTTTTGGGAGGGTTAATGGAGATGGGCATGGGTGTGAGACAGTGCTGGGCCAACCAGGAATATTCACAATTTACAAAGACAACATTAACAACAAATAGTCAAACATCAGCAATTATGGTCAACTTCTTGGGACAAGTTAAGGGACAGACAACCTGGAATGTTAACAATTTATAAAGACCTACAACATTAACAACAAACAGTCAATACAAACATCAACAATTATAGCCCACTAGGTAAACACACATTAACACAAAACAACTGTTATCAATTGGGTGGACACCTTGTAGATAAAAAAAAACCAAAAAAATCTGTGCTTGGGAATTCATTCCCCACAAGATATATTTTGCCAAGGCTTGGGAGCTGGGTCTGGCAGTGGGGCAGCAGTGTGGGGCTGTGTCCAGCTGGGACAGATCCTCTCCTCCTTTCCCTCTCCCCCTGTGTTCCCACACAGCTTCCTGGGAGGGAAGTTATTGTACAAAGAGCAAATGTGCATTTTCAGCAGCAGGAGCAGGAGCTGTTGCTGGCAGTGAGAACATGGAAGCAGTGAGGGGGTCCCTCACCAAACAGAAATGGGGGTGCAGTGATTTCAGCTTCCTCCCAGTTCCATGGGATGGTGCTTTACCCATATTATTAAACATGTGTGTGTGTTTGAAAGGAAGAGTCTCTCTAGGGATTGAACACTAGGAAGCCTTTAGCTCTCTTCAAATAACATCTCCCATGGTCTGTTTTAGACTTGAGGCTGTCAGAGAAATCTCATCTTAGTAAAACCACAGTCTCCATCCTCCTGGGCCCCTCTGAGCCTCCCCAGTGCTGTCTGTGCCTGGAATCTGTGTCCTGCCTGCTGTCTGTGATGCAGGATTACAGAGAGCATTCAGTTGGAAGGGACCTTAAAGATCATCATTCCCATTCTATCCACAGGCAGCAGTTTTGTCTGGAGTCTCCAGAGTTCCCCAGCACAGACAACACTGGCCCTGTGAGCCTGAACTTCTTCCTTGCATGTGTTGTGGGTCATCCCTGAGCCACAGGATTCCTGGGATAGCAATGTGTTGGGAAGGAGAAGGATTTGACAGGAAGGTCTCACATATATGTAACAGAGAGATCTTTGAATGTAGAAGGTGAAGAAGGAATAGAAATGATAGCAAGTTTTGATATAGCAGAAAAGAATTGCTGAGCCAGTCTGACTGGGTAACTAAGAAGCCAAAGGGTAAAATGAGTTGGAAGGGGCTTCTATGACTCTGAGCAAAGGATAAATCCACCTCACACAAAAGATGGTTTTACCAAACAAAAAGATTTTTAGAGGAAAACAAGAAAGCCAATGTTGCAAGTAGAGAAAAGATCTCAAATTTTTCCACTGTGAGAAAACTGAAAAACAACTTCTAGCTTCAACTGTAACACACTAACCTTTCATGATTGGAAAAGTGTAACATGAATATGGTAATGTTGGTAGTTATGATAGGCTGTAGGTGATAGTAAAGGTGTTGATTGGTTGTCATGTTTTAAGATGCTCTGTAATGAAAAGTCTAGAATGCATTGAAACCAGAACTAGAGAGGCTTCAGAGAACCCAGAGCTGTGGCTGAAAAGGCTGTGGGCTGGGCTATGGTCACCCATGGCCTGTGAATTGCTGCATCCTCTGGATACAATAAACAGCATTTTAAAGAGCAATTTGAAGTCCCACATCCCTCCTTTGGGCTCTTGCAGCAATGGAAGTGCTCCAGAGAATTGTCTTTGCACAGCTTTGGCAGCAGCAGCTGCTGACACGCTGGGTCCCAGCATTGTCTGTGCTGAGAGACTTTGGAGACTCAGACAAAACTGCAGGGACGTGGCCCATGGGCCATGCATGGAACAGGAATGACGATCTTCAGGGTCCCCTCAAACCCCTCTGTGATTCTGCACCTCAGAGACCCCACTGGGGCAGAGACTCAGCCACAGCCACAGCCCTGGGGAGGCTGAGGGGAGCACAGGGGGATGCTGACCAGGGACTGCTCTTGCACTAAGGACCAGATCACCCTGACAGCCTCAAATCAACAACAGACCGTGGGAGGTGTTGCTTTGAAGAGAATGAAAGGCTTCCAAGTCTTTAACGCCTAGAGAGAGTTGGGGTTCCTCCCACCCATCTCCTCCTGCTGCTCCTACCAGGAAGATTTTCCATCAGCCTTTGCCTTACACAAAGAGTACACACCCGCTGCTCTGTACAAAAGGTAGGAAAACCCAATGTTTGGTGATTCCAGTGGATTTTTCCACCCAACTTGTGTTGGGAAAAACATTTCAGGAAAATAAAACCACAACAAATCAAGGTCAGAGGAAAGCTCGCCAATTCAAACTGCTCAGTGGCCTGGATTTATGATTTTTTTTTCTTTTCCAATTAATTTCACCTTCCCTAAGTGGGGATTTCACACCCCTCGTGTTAAGTAAATTGGTGTCTGGATTTTTATGAGCTTTGGCAGGAAAAAGTAGCCAGTCAACCAAGAAAAATCCCAAGCTTTTGGATGGGGGCACCCAGGATTTCAGGCTCACATCTGAACCAAAGGAATGCTTGTGAGACACCCTTTGATGAGTAAAGACAATCATTTGGATGCAATTTATAATTAAATATTGTTGTGTATCTCTGTTCTTCCAGAACCTCCCCCTGCCACTGGAGTTCCATGGGGGTTATTTATGCATCGGTGATATATTCTGAATGCCTCACTAACATTGACGGATATTACACTTGATGTTTTTCCTTATGTCCCTTTGGTGGTGCAAATGTGAGAAAGGGCAATGAACTTTCGATGACTCTCTTGTAAAAAAAAAAAAGATTTTTTCCATCAGGTTCAAAAGTTCAGCACGTCAAGAGGAATCATCTTCGTGGCGCCATTGCGCGAGGGGCGGGCGAAATTTGGGGAGGTTTTTATCTTACAGTGGGAGATAATTAGTCTGGGGTGCAAGTTTGGTAATTGTCACCGCCAATTGGCTTTCACATGACCATGTTGATAAATTATTTGTCGTGTTTTTATCGTTCTCCATGGCCCACGGGGTGGGTTTGCCATGCTGGGCTCGCGTTGAAGGACAAAGAGCTCTTGGTGCGCCATTCATCGCGGTAAGAGCGCCTCGGGGTCCCTCAGTCTGTGCTCTGCTGAGGTTGGGAGAGTCAAAAAAAACAAGGTCTTTGCCTTGACAGCAGTGGGCATGATGGGGAGGAAGGATGGAGAAAGAGCACAGCGAAAAATCCCAACAATTCCGTCCCTCTCTGCAAATTCTCGCTGAACTCAAGGCCTGGGCCTTTCCAAAGGCAGCGTTTCCTCAAAGCACGCTCACTGGGAGGAACTGAAGAGCAATTATGTCTAAAAATAAATGTGTTGGCAGGAAAAGTCCATTCTGGAAAAAAGCCATCATTTTGGGTGGCCAAATAAAACCCCAACCAGCTTCTGTACATGGGGAGAAAAACCAAAAAACCCAAATGCCAACTGCAGTGTAGTTAATAGGATCAGCTTTTTATAGAAGGTGGCTTCTCTGGAGGATGGGCCATGGATTTAAACAGACTCACAGAATCCAGACCAGTCTGAGTTGGAAAGGGACTCTAAAGCTCATCCAGTGCCACCCCCTGCCATGGGCAGGGACACCTTCCATTATCCCAGGATTCTCCAAGCCCCATCCAACCTGGCCTTGGACACTTCCAGGGATGGAGCAATCCCTATCAGGCTGCACAAATCTGGGCAGAGAGCCCCTGATGGTCACTTTGATCATCATCCAGCCCCCTTATGGAACCTCAGTGGCAAACCCAAGGCTCCTCCCCAGCCAGTGACATTTTCTCCATGAGCCAGTCCATGTGCAGGGTGTAGCAGGGTGATATCTGTCAGGGCAATGCTGCCACACTGTCCAATGTCTGTTGGACATGAATGTGGAGATCAATATTGGGACAGAAGCGTTCTTCCCACTGATCCCATTCTCCTCCTGACTGATCCTGGCTTTGAGACCCCTGCACTGACCTTTGATGAGTCCTGATGGACATGGCTGAAGCAGGATTGTTTGTGACAGGAGCATCCTGGAAAGCCTTTGGCAGCAATTGCATTGTCCTGTGGGCACAACAGCTCCAAAGCACAAATAAAGCAGGCAGCTGATGCCACATGTGAGCACCCTCAAAGCCTTGAAGTAACTGCTAGAGACAGCCACCTGTACAAGGGGTCAGAGTGAGGCTCATCCCACACCACCACAGTCGAGTTTGCAGGCACAGATATTTATTTTAAAGAGGAAAGGAAAGCCAGATGCACCTGAGCAGCCTTCTCCATGTTCAGGTCTGTCCATGCACTGTGCATGGAGGTACATGGATATACATGGATGTACATGGATGTGCATGGATGTGCATGGATATACATGGATGTACATGGATGTACATGGATGTGCATGGATGTGCATGGAGGTACATGGATATACATGGATGTACATGGATATACATGGATGTACATGGATGTACATGGATGTACATGGATGTGCATGGATGTGCATGGATGTGCATGGATGTACATGGATGTGCATGGATGTACATGGATGTGCATGGATGTGCATGGATGTGCATGGAGGTACATGGATGTACATGGATGTACATGGATGTGCATGGATGTGCATGGATGTGCATGGATGTGCATGGATGTACATGGATGTACATGGATGTACATGGATGTGCATGGATGTGCATGGATGTGCATGGATGTGCATGGATGTGCATGGATGTGCGTGGATGTGCATGGAGGTACATGGATGTGCATGGATGTGCATGGATGAGCATGGATGAGCATGGATGAGCATGGATGTGCATGGATGTACATGGATGTGCATGGATGTACATGGAGGTACATGGATGTACATGGATGTACATGGATGTGCATGGATGTGCATGGATGTGCATGGATGTGCATGGATGTGCATGGATGTACATGGATGTGCATGGATGTACCTGTCCATGTAACATCCCAGAGTCTGAATCAGGCCAGCTCCCTCATCTGACAGCCTTGGATTCTCTCAGTCCTGCTGAAAAGTCACAGGACCTGCTGAGGGAGCTGTGGATTTCAGGTGGGATGTCTGCCAAGAGCTTCATTCCATTGCAGATGAGGCAAACCATGGCCTGGGCAACATCAGAGGTCTGTGCCCAGCAGATTGAGGGGAAGTAACTTCTCTGATCAGTGCTGGGGAACACAAACGGGACTTTCTGTGGCCTTCCTTGACTGCACTGAGGGATGAGGCATCCTGAGACATCCCAAACACACAGTGTTAGCAGGACTGCCCTTGCCACAGCTGACCATGAAAACACAGATGGAGTGGATGTTTAGCAGTGACACGTGCACCCCATTGGACTCCTCCACCTCCTTTGGTTTGGGCAGAAGAATCTCACAGTCCTATCACAGAATCCTAAAATGGTTTGAGTTGGAAGGGACTTTAAAGGTCATTCTGAGCTGGCACTTCCACTCCACCTGCATCACTCCAGGTGAGACAACTCCTGTCCACAAATCCTCACACCCCCTGGGTCAACCCCTGTGTTCCAGTTCTTTGCAGTGTAGGAAGAACTTGATATTCTCCATCATACCATCAATCAAATGACTCATCTAGGACTGCTTGAACTCCGTGGAAAAAAATGGATGGAATCTTTGGCTTCAGGAGACAAGATTTCCCTGGGATGTTCTCTGCTATGGCTGAGCAAGACATTTCAGAACTGTATCAACAAGTGGTGTGTGGAGACAGCTGTCTGTTTACATCCCTGGCACATTTGGGAAAGCTTTTCCTGGGAGATAGGTTCAGCTGCTGGTGGTACCACACTGGCTCAGCAGAGCAGCAGATTGCCTCTGTTTGGAAAGTGGGAAAGTCACTCCCAGCACTTGCTGAGACATTTGCAAAATGATTGTGCTCATCTTCATAAACTAAGCTTTGAAGGGTTTTTGACTGGAATGAGCCAATTGCAGGGAATGTGAGTGCCAGTGAGGGAGTTTAAATTTATGAGCAGCAGAGTGATTGGGCCAAAAAAACCTCAAAAAAACAAAACAAAACAAAAATATTTTGAAGTCTGCATTTGCCAGCACCAAAGTTTAGCAGTTTCAGAGCAACCTTTGTTGGTTGCTGTTCAGGGGCCAGCTCTGTCCCTGGTCATTTTTTTTTTTTCTTCTTGGTTAGTGCTCCGTGACTGATGAGGATCTCAGTAAAACACAAATTGATTTGCTTGGCTTTCATGGTCACCTCTGGACTGTAATTACTCAGGCAGGAAAAATTAATTAGTCCAGTGTGGGCCGAGTGCTGCTCTCCAAGCACTGCTGAATCTTAATTGGAGAGCTCCAGAGAAAGGTGCTGATTCACACCATGGCACAGTGGGGTGGGGATTTTTCCAGGGACAGAGGGTGGAGGGGTGAATGGGGCTGAAGGTCAAGAGGAGATATGTTGTCTGTTCCACCAGCAGCAGCTGGACTTCCTTTCCTCTCCCCATCTGTGATAATGAGCCTGTTAAAGCCAATTTGCCTCTTTCAAATAACAGCTGAAACAAGAGACTGTGGATTTGGTCATAAAATATCTGCACTGATCTTTCTGGAGAATGAAAAGCTCACTAGGAAAAAAAAATCCAGGACAACTCAGTGGGAGTTGATATCTGAGAAACAGCAGTGATTAATCTCTTACCACTTTCCAGGATGATGCCATTTGTGAGGATGGTGTAGCACTGACATCTCTTAGAATCCCAGAATGGTTTGGGTTGGAAGGGAAATTGAAGTTCACCTCATTCCACCCCCTGCCATCGCAGGGACACCTTCCACTGTCCCAGGCTGCTCCCAGCCCTGTCCAGCCTGGCCTTGGGCACTGCCAGGGATCCAGGGGCAGCCACAGCTGCTCTGGGCACCCTGTGCCAGGGCCTGCCCACCCTCCTAGGGAACAATTCCTGCCCAGTATCCCATCTAACCCTGCCCCTAATCAGCATAAAGCCATTTCCTTTTGAATGGCTTTTGAGACTCACTCTGCTGTGGTTGGGGCTGTGCAGACATGAGCTGCTGGCACAAATTCCCAAAGGCTCACAACGAGCTCATGGCAATGGGAATGGCTTTGCTGCTGCTGAATTATTTCCATTTTAGCATCTGTCTGCTCCTCTCTGTTCCACAACTCTTTGGTGCAATCTGATGCAGCAAGGTCCCTTTAGCTGTGCACTGCAAGAAATACTGAAGGTGTTGGTTTGTGGAGGATCAAACAGTGAAACATTGCTCAGCCCTCACTTCAAAACTGGCGTGGGAGACTGCCTGAGAAAAAGATGGGGAAATGAAATTCAGCAAAGACAGTTTTCCAGACAGTTTTCAGTGATTACTGCAGCTTGGCTGTGAGCTTGCTTCACTTCTCTGGTGCTCCTACCCAACAGCAAACATCAGCACAGTGAGAGCCAAACGGGATTTTCTCATAGCAGATCAGCCCTGCTCACAGATTTGCTAATTAAATGAAGTCTCGTTAGCAAAAAATCCTTTACTAAGCTCTAAATATTTCCATTCTGGGTTTTGTTTAGGAGGATCTGAGGCTTGCTGCACTAAATCTCTGGTGAGGACGTGGTGCACCCCTGCCTGGGTTCATGATCATGGCACAGAGCCTGGCATGTTGCTCATTAGTGCAGCAGACACCTACATCACCTTTACTGCTCCTGTTCACTCAGAAATTTATTGTCTCGGAAGCACAGTTTTATTGAGAGGAGATAGAAATCCTGTTTTTCTGGCCAGCTCCAACATCTAATTTACTGCTCCCAGGCTGACTGCTCAGGCAGCAATAGGTAACAGGGCTGTGTCCCTCTGCATTAAAGTAATTGCCAGGTGGGACGAGGGAATCACTCCTGGTTTGTCATTCACAACATTTCTGAACTTCAGATCATAATCCTTTTAATCCAGAGACCAAACCTACCCCTGGCTGCCCATTTGCAGTTTGAACCTCCCACCAAAGCCTTACATTTTCCAAATGAGAATTTATCTTCAGCTAACCAGTGTCACCATATCTTCTTTCTCTGCCCACTCCTTTTGAAGGTGAGGGAAAAAACCTTAAAATTCAGCAAAACCCAGAGGAGATGAGAAAAGGCCATGAAAAATGGGGGTGTGGTTTGATACACATCAATTCAACATGCTGGTCTTTCCAGGTAAGAATCAATATTCCAGAAAATATTGGGCAGGAAAAATGAAGTTTGGTGGCAACGCTGTAGAAGAGACCTGGGAAGCAGTAATGGGTCCTGAGGTGCATGGACACATTGCTGCTGGAAGAAAACACAGGGGAAAAAAGCATTTATATATCTCAGAATCATGGAACCATAGAATGCCACAGTGGTTTGGGTTGGAAAAGAACTTAAAATCCATCTCAATCCACCCCAGCCATGGGCAGGGACACCTTGCACTGTCCCAGGCTGCTCCCAGCCCTGTCCAGCCTGGCCTTGGGCAATCCCAGGGATCCAGGGGCAGCCACAGCTGCTCTGGGTAAATATTTCTCTGCCTTATTTCAGTGTGTGCAGTGATCACTGTGCTGTGCTCAGAAAGGGCAGGATCACAGTGGCAATGACACTGCCAGTTAGAGAGCTGGGGGAGAGGGACAGCAGTTGGATAGAGAATTACGAGGGGGGAAAAAGGGATTTGAGATGTTTATCCAGAGGAAGAGCTGATTTACACAAATAGCCTTGGTTCCAAACCCATTATGGATAGGACAGAAACGACTCCGTTTCATTTGCATAACAGGATTTAGGTCAGAGTCAGCAGGGAGATTGTGGAATATTTTGATGTAGAGATTAGATGAATATTTATCTGGGGAGATGAATGCACAGAGCTGGACCAGCAGGCTGTGGATCCCCACCAGTTCCTGCTCTGATTCTGGGGCTCAGGAGCCCTGGGGTGGCTCAGGTGCTCCCATGGATGTGTGGGTTTGGCTTTGCCTTTTGCCAGTGACCTTCACCTTCATCCCTGAGCAGAGTCTGTCAGCCCTACAGGACAATTTTTCCTGGCAGGTTGGTGTTACTTGGGCATCACCCACGTAATAAAACTCTTCTCTTGTGGAGGGGGATCCACCCATAGCTCATCTTAGAGACATGGGCCCCTTTTCTGTCTTATAATGATCCAGCTGGGTCACCAGATTGACCTCAGTTCTGCTCTGGTTCCATTGTTTGAGTGCCTGAAATTTTTATATGAAAAGGGCTTTTCATTCCAAATCATTTGTGCAGAATGAAACTATTTCTTGAAGAAAAATTCATTATCATTTAAACGCTCTGCTTTTCACAAACTTACTGGTATCTAAAATTGATATTTTAATCAAAGCATTGCTAAACATCTATCAAACTAATTTAAATAATTACTGCTTTGCTGTCTTTACAGTAGACACAATTTTCTGTAAGCAAATGCAAATGAGGAGAGTGAATATTTCAAAAATGGTTTTATTAGCCTTAGAAGAAATCTTCCTTAAAATCTGATAGATTGTGTAGAACAAGGAGCATATGTTGGATCCAGTTAATGGAAAGTATTTCATAATCTTGATAAAGAGTAATTTTCCCATTTTTCCAGTTTCCCTCTATCTAAAGCATTTTTTACATTAAGGACTGGATAATGCCCTAACCACCCTGTACCTCTTTCTAGTAGATAAAATGTCTCTCTATTATTGTGAGCATTTTCACTCAAACATTTGCTCCTGCTTCGTGACACCAAATGTGACTCAAGAGGGAAAAGCATTTTCTGCAGGTTGATGGGTTGAGCAGAGCAGCTCCTGTAGCAGTTTCACAGCGATGGTGAATTATAAAAGCTTCAGAAAATGCTCCAGTATCAAAAGGAATGGTTTTTGTTCCATCTTTGCCAGCAGCTCCACCAGGAGCTCTGCTTCCCTGGCATCATGTGTGTCACAGAGGATGAGTGAGCCACAGGACTGTGATTCATTAAAAAAGGCACTAATTGTTCCACACAATCAGGGGCAGAAGGATGAAGAGATGCAGAGGGTAGGGACAACCAAACCATCTGTACCCCACAAGGCACAGGGATTGCAGGATTACTGCCAGCTCCCCTTAAGGAGGAGCTCGCAGCATCACGGAGTCATTAGGGTTGGAAAAGACCTCTAAGATCATCAAGCACTGCCAGCACCACCACGAAACCATGTCCCCAGGTGCCACCACACCCTTTGAACACTTCCAGGTGACTCCAGAATGGCCCTAGGCAGCCTGTGCCAGTGCCTGACAGCCTTTTCCAATTAAAAAAATGTTCCCTAATATTCAATATAAACCTTCCCTGGCACAGCTTGAGGCCATGTCCTCTCATCCTGTCCCTGTTCCCTGGGAGCAGAGCCCTCCTGGCTGTCCCCTCCTGTCAGGGAGCTGTGCAGAGCCACAGGGTCCCCCCTGAGCCTCCTTTTCTCCAGGAGCTCCCTCAGCTGCTCCCGCTGCCCCAGACCCTTTCCCAGCTCCATTCCCTTCTCTGGACATGCTCCAGCCCCTCAATGTCTTTCCTGTCATGGGGAGCCCAGAACTGACCCAGGGTTGGAGGCAGGGCTCCCCAGTGCCCAGCACAGGGGACAGTCACTGCCTGTCCTGTGTCACACCGTGGCTGGGACTGCCCAGGTGCTCTGGGCCCTCTGGGCCAGTGCTGTTACAATATTTTAGCCATGTAAAAATGAGGACCATGCTGCAAGAACACCCAGGTGCTTCACTGGCTGCTCTGAGACCTCTGCAGCTGCTGAGGGAGTTGGGCAATTCTCTGTGACTCTGATCCCAGCACTGGGGTTATGATGAACTGGCCACTGGATTTTGGGTGGATGCTGACTCGACAGCCATGATGCACTTTATCCTTGAAATGAGAGAGTTCTCCTAATTCCAGTCCAAACTGGCTCATGATCCTCCTCCAGCCACGGCTGCAGAGCCTCCCCTGCACCTGTCAGCTTCTCAGAGGTGTCTCAGACCTCAGACACCTCTCAGCTCCTACTGACACTTCCATGGGATTTGTGTTCTGTCTGCCACATGAGCATTTTCCCCTGGAGGAATTATGAACACAAGGGACACAACAACCTTGTTGTTCATAATTCTTCTCTCCATGTGGAAGGGGGTGGAACGAGATGGGCTTGAAGGTCCCTCCAACCCAAACCATTCTGGGATTTTTTAGCTGTACAAGAAGTCTCGAATGACTGTCACAGCTGGTTGGTCCAGTGCTAAAAATAAAAAGCCATGTGCAACCCATAAATGCTTAAAACTTTTCCACCTTCCTTATGCCTGTGGTTCATGCATTTTTATTTCTTAACTCTTGGCCCCCTATTTTACAGCAAGTATCAAAAACTAGCCTTGGTTGAGACACTCCAAGGACAGGAGTCTGCTTTGTGCTCCTGAATGTCTCCTCATTGCAAAGAGTGAGATCTGCCAGTCTTGGTAGTACTTCCCAGTTTGGTGTCACATTCCAGTCATGAAGCTCAGACTTAATTTTTAGTCTTTGCTCACCATCCCATACTAAAGAGATTTCCCTTTGCCCGAAGAGGAGTTTTCTCTCCAGAGATCTCTCCCAGGAGACTTTTCCCCACATTTCCACGTCCTGTTGGATTCAGAACTGAGCACCAGCATTCCCTTCCGTGGTAATTGCCTTTTCAGTGGGAACACTTGCAGACTCCTTTTATCCACTTTCAGCTCCACAGCCCAAATCCATGGCTAATTTATTAGGATCTCACAGAAAGTGAGAGGGATTTAGTTCATGTATGTCCTATGCATGGCAGCACTGATCCTACCAGGAAATGCTGCTAAATTATCCAGAAACAATTTAGCTTTGTTAAATTATCTTGTACTTTATACATTTCTCCCTGCTCCCCTGGCTTTATCTGTTCTTGTTCCATAACTTTGATACGAAGCTAAGAACCTACACTTGTCTGAACCATGCTTCACCCTCTTCTTGACAGAGGTGTTTTATCTCTTACCCCGTTATGGGGATTATCCCTAATTTCCATAATCATTATCCATGGTCGTTGCTCAATCCATTGTTCAGACATTGCTGTTACTGGTCCAGGTAGAAATCAGGGGTTTGTTTTTCACTTGAATCAGGCCAAACTGTGGCTTCTCCTCAGATGTGATCCACCCTTATTTACCCTGGGATTTTTGTAAATGCCCCTGATATCACCTTGGTGCTGCTGTTAGTGGTGGTAAATAAGATTTTCAGGCTTGGCAACAGGTAACTTCTGATCCATTTTTGTCTCAAGTGTGCAACTGTCCTAATTTTCTCTTGGCTTCCCTTAGTTTCTATGGCTTAAGTGCCATTTACTATTATTAATTTTAATTTCCTATGTGAGGTGGGTTTCTGGTAATTTTAAATTTCTTTTTCAGCTTGTAACCTCTCAAACATTCCTCTTCTCATTGCTCTCTCTCCCTTTTGAATTTTGAATTTTAAGTACCTGTGCCTTCTCCGCTCACAGATCCCAGAGCTGCTTAGTCAGACTCAATAATTCATTTCCTTAGATTTCAAAGTTTGCCTTTCTAAGCTTCCAAACCTTCATTCTAGACCTACTTTTGCCCATTTTGAAAGTTAAAGCGAGAAAAGGCAGCTCAAGATCGCACTTTATTCAAATTTTACTACATTTATAACCACACAGGAGAGAGGTTTAAAGCAGTGTTATACTTGACTTTTGCAAGGAAATCCATCACCTAAAATACCTGAGCCAATATTAGCAGTAATTACCTTTCAATCCATTTTTGAGACGTTAAAGGCTCCCATAATTCCCATCAATGCCCATGCATTTGATAACTGCAGGGGACTAATTGTGATTGGTTTGGAGCTGGGAGTGCAGAATAGGCTGTTGAGACTTTCCTGTCCTGTCCAGCCTTCCCCCCTGGCCCTGTTGAGCCCCTGCCATAGCTCAATATTTCATTTCCCCCTTTTTCTTGCTGACACAAGGCACCACCTCCCTCCATCCACTGGCTTCCAGCATCCCTGAGGTTCCCATTACCTGTGAGCCTTCCAGCCTTTCACAGAATCACTGAATGGACCAGGTTGGAAAAGACCTTTGAGATCATCAAGTCCAACCCATGACCTAACACCTCCTCATCAATTAACCATGCACTGAGTGCCATGTCCAGGCTTTTTCTGAACTTGTCCAAGGACAAGGACCCCACCACCTCCCTGGGCAGATGATTCCAGTGCCCAACCACTCCTCCAATGAAGAATTTTTTCATTTCACCTGCCACAATCCTGTGCCAGGTGCTGTAGGATGACCCTGCTAAGGGGATGGTTGGCCCAGAGAACTCCACTGTGGTCCCTTCCAAAGTGACCCTCTCTGGGGTCCAGAGCAGTGACTGCTGCAAGGTCCTGTACAGGAGCAGCTCAAATGTCCCTCAGAACTGAGTTTTTCTTACATTGTCACCAAGTGTCACTTTTGTCAGTCATGGACTGTTGGGTTCACTTCTTGACATTGGGTTTTTGTGCTGGGGGTCCAACACCTCCTCAGTCTGCACCATGGCCATCACCTGAGGGTCATTCTGCCCCTTTTCCCTCCCAGGAATCAGAAAATCCTACAAGCCATTAAATGCTTTGGGTTGGATTGGCCTTAAAGCTCATCCATTCCCAACTGCTGCCATGGGCAGGGACACCTTCCACTATCCCAAGCTCCCAGCTTGTCCAACCTGGCCTTGGACACTTCCAGGGGTCCAGGGGCAACCACAGCTTCTCTGGGCACCAGCAGGGCCTCTTGGAGCATCAAGGAGGTCATGGAACCTCATGGAACTGAGGCTGAAATTTGAAGCATCAGCTACTCATGGATGAGCAGGAGACTGCTGTGAGGTTTGGAACCTCATGGAACCAAGGCTGAAATGTGACACAGAGGAGCCTCAGGGAACCAGGAGACCACAGTGAGGGTTTGGAACCTCATGGAACCAGGGCTCCAGTGGGACACAGTGGGGCCTCGTGGCACACAGACTACATTGATACTGTGGAACCTCAAGGAACCAAAATGCTGAAGTGACACATCAGGGGCCTTATGGAACCCAAAACCATAGTGAGGTGTCTTGGCTTGCAAAGCAGGATGTGACCAAAAGTATCCATTCTATCCCAGCTGTTCACCCAGCTGTTGCAGTGTTCTTTATCTTCCCCACAGCCCATCCTCCCTCCAGGAGATCTCTCCTGTCCATGGCCATGCAGTCCCAGGGCAGGGCTGATCAAATTCCATCATCCCATTGGGAGATGCTCCACCCAGGGGAGGAGCCGAGCATTTCCTACCCAGATCAAAGGTGAGATTTGGAACAGCAGAGCAGCCTTTTCCCACTGGATCCCAGAGGAAAACCAGAGCCTTGCACATCATCCCTGGAGCTTTGGAGGAAAAGTGCACCTTGTGCAGGAGCCCTGCTCCAGCAGAACCACATCTGTCACTGCAGGATTGCAGCCACCATGGAATGGGACTGCACCAAGCCCTGACTGACTGACGGGGGGTCAGCTTGGATTCTCACTCTGTCAGTGTTTTGTTTTGTATTACTGTATTTCTATTTTAATTTTCCTAGTAAAGAACTGCTATTCCTATTCCCATATCTTTGCCTGAGAGCCCCTTAATTTCAAAACTATAATAATTTGGAGGGAGGGGGTTTGCATTGTCCCTTTTAAAAAAAGAGGCTCCTGTCTTTCTTGGCAGACACCTGTCTTTCAAACCAGGTTTGGAACTACATGGAACCAAGGCCCCAGATGGACACAGCAGGTGCTCATGGAACCCAGGAGATGCTGGGAGGTTCTGCTCATTCAGGGAACCAAGGCTCTTCTGGGTCACAGGGGGGCCTTATGGAACCCAGGAGAGCACTGTGAGGTCATGGGACCCAGTGGAACCAGGGCTCTAAGGTGACTCAGAGAAGCCTCATTGAACCCAAGACACCACAGTGAGGGTGTGGAACCTCAAGGAACCTCCAGGGTGATGCAGTGGGGCCTCACAGAGCTCAGGGGACCTTACTGAGGAGCTGGAACCTCATGAAAGCAAGGCTCTGATGTGTGCTGCTCTCGTGAGTGCCAGGGCCTCCCCACCCTCACAGGGAAGATTTCTCCCCAGTATCATGTCTAACTCTGCCCTCTGGGAGAAACCATTCCCTCTTATTCTGGAACTCCAGGCCCTTGTCCCCAGGCCCTTGTCCCCAGTCCCTCTCCTGCTCTGTGGGATCCCCTTTAGGCTCTGGAAGGGGATCTAATGTCTCCCTTCACTTCTCCACACTGGACACCCCCAGCATCCCCAGCCTTTCCTCACAGGAGGGGTTTTCCATCTCTCCATTCATCCATCCTCTCTGAAAGACAATTTCCGTACCTTAAATTGACATTGGCTTTAGAACATCATACAAAATTAAAGAACTTTTATCTTTTCTCGCTTGGATTTTCCTCAGCTTTCTAGCAAAGCTCTGAAATCCTGTGCCATCTTTTGCAATTTCATGGTCTGTTTTATTCTTATTTCCAGTACAGAAGTCACCATGAATAGTGTCAAAGAACCAGGAACATGACCATGAAAATGGTATTTTGATGTAAAATGGGTATAAGAAATGCTCACCTTTTCCAGTCAGAACTAGCAAAAAACAGATCTAAGCCCTAAAATGGCAGAATCATGGCCAAAGAATTAGGAGAATTGGCATTTTTTTTCAAAGCTGGGATGTTGTCCAATCCCCCAGCTGGGTGGGCAGAGCACTGGAGACCTGGATGGTTTCAGCTCAAAGCCTGAAGGACCGACAGGAAACTCCTCTTCCCTCTGTGCCTTTCTCCTCCCACCCCCCTGTCTCCCTGTCTCTTTACATCCCTGTCTCTCAGAGTGCTTTGGACGTGTCCATACAGCACCATCTCCATGTGGTTCCAGGCTCCTCCAAGGCATCCCCACCCCACAAACGGCGAGCAGAGATCACGGGTGTCATTCCTGCAGTCAAACTGCTTCATTAGCTGTGCCCTGAGACAAGGAACCTTTTCATCAGTGTGATGTGTCAGCTGTGCCTTCCCTCACTGTCACTGGAGATCTGACAAAGCCCTCCTTCCTGCTGCTTCATTAAAAACACCATGGCAGGCACTGGGACTCCTGGTGCTAGGGCAGCAGGGCAGTGTCTCACCAGGTGCCCTGTGGGACACATATTGAGAAAGTAAGAAAATTACAGCCTGAAAAATATTCCAGGCTGGAGTTTTTCAGCTCTGTTCCCAGCCTGATAAGCTGGTCCAGCTCAAGGCTAGGGAGAATTTCTCCCAGGGTGATATCTTGGTCAAAATAAAAAGGAATTAATAACAAGATAGAAGCCCTGTTGTGGTGTGTGCCCAGGCCCTGGCAATGGGGTGTCTTCTCTCTGAACCAATCACCTTTTCTCTACTCTGGGAGTTGCAGTCCTGCTATAAAACCAAGAGTGTTCCTGAATAAACTTGGCTCTTTCTTCCTCTCATGACAGACGACCATGTAGCTGTGATCTTATTTCTGCTGCACTTAAAGGGTTAAAACCCCTTTCCAAGGCTACAGTGCCCTGTGGTCCATCCCTCAAGAGAAGAATGTCTCAAAATCTGCCATCTCTAGAAGGCTTTGTTCCCTCATTTCTGGTCCCCAGGCTGCTCCATTCTCTTGGTTCCCTCTCATCTGAAGCTTAGTTTGGTGTGGGTTTGGTTCTGCAATTGTGTTACTTCTCCAGAGAGCACTTGAGGAAGTCACCAGTCTCTTCATCCTATTTAAAGTCCTCTTCATCATCTGATATTGGGATTGTTCTGGTATCAGTCACACTGCAAATCAAGTCCAGGCATGTTGGATCCCAAAATGCTGGGAATTTTGAGCTTTCTGTGCTTTCTAGCACTGACCCCCTGGAGAACACCAAGGCCTTGGAGAAGCTTCCAAATTTGAGTGATGGAGTTAAAATCACGGGTGTGTAGTTAAATAGAAGTGTGTGATTGCACATGGTGAAGGGTTTGGAATTTGAGGTTTTTATAATATAGTAACAGGAATGGGACAAGATGGAGGATTTTGGGTAGTGTCTCTTTCAGTGCTCATCTTCCTTCTTCCTTCTTCTTCATGGTTTTCAGGTTGTAGTTTCTGGTTGGTCAGTCATTGTCACACTGAGGGTCACAGGAATTTGGTTATTGGGTTAAAAATATAAATAATACAGGTGTTAATTCTCTATTGGACTGTTTGGCTTTAAGAGACCTTGCAGCAGCTGGATCTGTCTCCATTGTGCTCACTTTCAGCTGGTAGCTAGGAGCATTGCAGAACTCTCTGTACTTTTGATAAGATTTAATAAACAACCAAGACAAACACGAGAAAATTCATTTCCTTCATGTATTTTTTAATCCTGGCTCCGAGTGAAGACAGGAGAGACTGAGACAAGGCACTAATGAAGTGGTGCAAACACAGCACCATTACACAGATATCATACTTACTGTATGAACATCACTGCAGAGGGGCAGGAGCAGCAGGTATTTCATGCAATCACACCAACTTCTGGTTTCTCTAAATCCCTGTCCAGATTTCAGCCTGCCAGGACCAGTGGGGAAGCAAACTCTGGCCAGGCACAGGCACAGGGGTTCAGGGAGGCTGTGGGATCTCTGTCACTAGGGGTGGCCAGAACATGACTGGAAAAGAGCAGCAGGATGGGTCTTTAAAGACCTGCTCAGACTCTGGGGTGACCATGACATCTCCATGGGTGCTTTCCAATTCAGGATTTGTCTATTATTACATGAAATGCAAATAGATTGATCATTAGTCATTATTCCTGTCTCAAGAAACATCTGACACCTGGGAATGGTCACTGCAGTGCTGACAACCTCCATGGAGAGGGCAGGGGCCTCACGTTTACATTATTTCCACTGAAATATTTCTGATGTATCTGTCATTTCGTGGTTCTTCCCTGTGAGGGTGGGCAGGCCCTGGCACAGGGTGCCCAGAGCAGCTGTGGCTGCCCCTGGATCCCTGGCAGTGCCCAAGGCCAGGCTGGACAGGGCTGGGAGCAGCCTGGGACAGTGGAAGGTGTCCCTGCCCATGGCAGGGGGTGGGAATGGGATGAGCTTTAAGGTCCCTTCCAACCAAACCATTCTGGGATTCTTTTTTGTTGTTTTGCTTTTGTTGCATTTTTTTTCCTTAAAAGTTGCACAACACCCACCTGGATGAGATACCTGAAATAATTCAGACTCATTATTTGCCATGAAAGATGCTGTGCTTCAACATCTCACCATCCTCAGGGAAGGTGAAAGGAAACACTCACACACCAGTTCCTCTTTGAATCCTCCTTTTCTCCGTGAGTGACCAGAGTGCAGATAATCACACATCTTCTCTCTTCTTTTCCCAATATTCAGAATATTCTGTTTGCTTAGGTGAACCCACGAGAGACTGAAGTACCCAGGATATTTTTGTGTGTGTGTCTTTCAACTATTTTAATGTGTGAATTCATGGGCAGTCCTCATTCCCCAGAAGCCAGAAGGGGACATCAAACTTAGTGACTGACATGACTTTTCCTGGGCAGGGATATTCCAGCCCAGAATAGCATCAGGTTGTTAGATCTGGCAGGCAGATTGAAAAAAAAAAAATTCTTCCTTGTTCTTATAATTTTTCAGATAAAATCTCTGTGGTTCGTTGTTGGTTTTGATTTGAAGAATTTTAAGAGAAGTTTCTTTGGGTGTTTATGGAAAAGGGCCAAGGAAATTCATTTGAAAGTTATGGGCAGTTCAGAGCCTTGTTACAAAAGACAGATGGATGTTTGGTATTTCCAATATTTAAATTCATGTTTTCCATCAACAATATAATTAACATTGATTTCAATATTTAATTAAAGACTATCAAAAAACAACACTGACAAAACCCTTTTCTTACCTCTGCTCCTCTGTGGAGCAAACTTCCATTGCAGTTCTTTGATTTGTATCTTTTAATGAAATCAGTTATTATGACTCATTCCCCTCCTATACCTATTTATTTTCCTTTATGTCTTTTATGAGGAACCTTATAAAAAGTGTTTTCAAACTCCAAGGAAATGACTCTCACTTGGGTCACTTTGCTCTCGGATTTTATTAACTTTTCCAGGTTAACAAGACACACTTCTCCCTTCAGCAGCTCTGATGGTTTGACCCACTCAAGCTACTCTGCATTTATCTAAATGCTGGATTATTTGATTCTTAATTAGACTGTTTCCCTGGGACTGCTGTTCCTGACACCAATGGGCAACTTTCTAATCTTCTTGGTAATTGCTGCTGGTTTGGATACAAGGACAGATGCAAAGTCCACTGGAAAAGCAGCCCCAGGAACTACTTGAAAACCCATGTGGAAATATCTTTTGCTCCTGGTTAACAGCTCCTTTCACAGCTCCATAGCTTTGGTTTTAATGGTTGAAAGTTCTTTCAAAGTCAGATTCATCTTTTTGGAAAAAAAATCCCCAAAATCTAAAAAAAAAAAAAAAGCCCAAAAAAACAAAGCCAGGACAAGAGCAACAAAAAACCCCAAAACAAAACCAGGACAAGAGCAACAAAAAACTCCAAATCAACCAACCAAAACCCCCCACACAATACCTGAAATAATCAACACAGACCTCAAAAAAACTCAGGAAGTTCTGCTTGCAAAGGACAATTACATTTTTTATTACTCCCCCTATGGACTGTGGGACTATTTTCCATGTTCCTCTTCCCTTCCCTCTCCCCAGGTGCACCTTCTGTTTGCAGAAGTCTCTTCCTTGTCCTACTTTTCAAAATGCACAAAGTTTTTGGGACTAGTTAGCCAAAGAAGGAGACCAAAGCCCCTGCACATCCAACCAGTCAGGGAATGGGATACAGCTTTTTGTGTGTGCTTTTCCCACCGGGAAGTTTTGCTATCCTGTGCATTTGCTGTCTCCTGGAATTTGCACAATCATGGAATCACTGAGGTTGGAAAAGCCCTCCAAGATCA